>OZ030007.1:105929702-108914702 GCA_964023405.1 Apodemus agrarius | reverse complement strand
TCCAATCCACTCCCCCCTTTCCCTTCAGAAAAGGGGAGCCCTCCATGGATATCAACCAACCCTGTCTTATCAAGTTGCAGAAAGACTGCCTGCATCTTCTCCTGTTGATGCTAGATGAGGCAGCCCAGTAGGAAGCAAGGGTCCCAAAGGCAGGCAACAGAGTCAGAGGCAGCCACTGCTCCTGCTGTTAGGAGTTGCACTTGAAGACCGAGCTACACGACTGTAACGTATGTACAGAGGGCCTCGGTTAGTCCCATGCGGGCTCCTTGCTTTCCAGGTCAGTTTCCGTGTGACCCTCTGGGCCCAAATTAGTTGATTCTGTAGGTTTTCTTGTAGTATGTGTGACCCCTTTGGCTCCTACAGTCCTTCACCACCTCTCCCACAGGATTCCGCACGCTCCACCTAATATATTTGGCTGCATCTGTTGCTGAGTGAAGCCTCTCTGATGATGGTTATGCTAGGCTCCTGTCTTCAAGTATAGCAGGAGTCATTAGCAGTGGCATTAGCAGTGACATTAGCAGTGTCAGGGGCTAGCCCCCTCTTATGGCATGGGTCTCAACATGGACCGGTCATTGTTTGGCCACTCCCTCTTCTTTACCTCTACACATCTTGTAGACAGGACAAATTGTAGTATGCGGGTTTTGTGCCTGGGTTGGTGTCCTTGTTCCTTCTTCGGAAGTCTTGCCTGGTTACAGGAGATGGCTGGTTCAGGCTCTCTAAGCCTCATTGCTAGGTATCTTAGCTAGGGTCACCCTCATAGATTCCTGGGATTTTTTTTTTAATCACTGGAGGTTTCTAGCTTGTCCCGGACATGCCTTCCATTCCAGTTGTCTGTCCATCCTCCCCCAACCTGATTCTTCCTGTTCCTTACCTCCAGCCCCATTCAGCTCCCCATCCACCCATGATGTCTATTCATTTCTTCTTCTTTGAGATTCATTAGTCCTGTTGAGCTCTCCTTGTCATATTTAGTTTCTTTGTGTCCATGAATTATAGCATGGATACCCCGTACTTTATGGCTAATATCTACTTATAAGTGAGTATCATACCATGTTTGTCCTTCTAGGTCTGGGTTACCTCACTCAAAGCGATATTCTCAAGGTCCATTCATTTGCCTGCCAATTTCATGATGTCATTGTTTTTAAAAGCTGAATAATACTGTATTCTGTAAATGTGTATTTTCTTTGCCCATTTTACCCAGTTGAGGGATATCTAGGTTGTTTCAAGTTTTCTGGCTATAAGAAATAAAGCTGCTGTGACAATAGTTAAGCAAGTGTTCTTGTGGGATGGTGGGGTCTACTTTGGGTATATGCTAGGGCAGGAGTGGGAGAGCTAGGTCTTGAGGTAGACCGATTCCCAATTTTCTGAGAAACGAGTTTCCAAAGTGTCTGAACTATTTTGCACTCCCACCAGCAGTGGGAAGTGTCCCTTTGCTCTCTTGCTCCACATCCGTGCGGGCATGAGATCTTACTTGACTTTTTGACCTTTGCCATTTTGACAGGCATAAGATGGAATCTCAGAACCATTTGATTTGCATTTCCCTGATGGCTAAGGATATTAAACATTTCTTCCAGTGCATCTCGGCCATTAGAGATTCCGCTGTAGAGAATTCTCTGTTTAGATTTGTACCCTATCTTTGCATTGGATTATCTGATGTGATCTTGGAGTTTTTATTTCCTATAACTTCCATATGACACAGAATTAATTCTTAGAATATAGAAAGCATTTTCAGACCATAGGATTTTTATAAACAAGTCTTGAACTGGGAACTATAAGTTAGGGGCTGTGGTTCAGCGAGACCTGCTTCAGATGTTCTCTGAGGAAAACTGCTAACCACTAGCATCCTCAGGCCTGGTAGGACACTGAGCTAAGGAGCAGGGCTACGTTTTATGCCCCCTGTCTTCAGCTATTCACGTATACCAAATTTGGTTTTCCGTAAAATAATTTATTGGAAATGTTAGATGTGTTGCATTTTTATATATGTCGAAGTATTTACAGTTGGAAATGGAGGCATATTCTATGTGTAGTAGGTATTTGATGCCACTGACAGTTTTTTAGAATGTCACTGACAGCTTTGGGGAGTTTTGAGGCATGGTCTTTCTGTGTAGCCCTTGCTAGCTTGGAACTGGCTGAGTCGACCCAGGGTGTTCTTGAAGGTGAAGTGATCTTCTGCTTCACCTACTGAGTGTTGTGATTATAGGCGTAGACTGTTTGCCTGTTTCTCAGAATGCCTTGAATAGGTTCAGGTTGATTTGAGAATATATGTAGCCTTTCTGCAAAGAGACAAGAAACCCAAAGATGTGGTTAGGGTTCAATCTTTTTTTTTTTTTTTTTTTTTAAGATAAGCGTTTTTCTGTGTAGCCCTGGCTGTCCTGGAACTCATTCTGTAGATTAGGCTGGGCTTGAACTCACAAAGATCCGCCTGCCTCTGTCTCGTGAGTGCTGAGAGTTAAGGCATGCACCACCACTGCTCACGAATTTCATGCTGTATATACATAATTATCAAGCCCAGGTAAGTCCAAAGACCTTGTAGTTTTTTTTTTTTATTGAAGTGCCATGACTGTATCAGCATTGTATTATCTGTCTATTGTAGAAAACAGTCACAGTAACTAGGTATAGCCACCAGAGGAGGAGAGTCTGTTCAGGGAATCTGTTCCCCCAGCAGTCTCTCATGATGTTCACACTGAATCCTAGGACCTTGGCGAAGAGCTGTTGCTTTCTATACCTATCTATATAGCTCTATATAGAGCACTTGCCATTCTGTACCTGGGCAGTTTGAGGGATGCTCATATTTATCTCGTATGCAGAGTAAAGTTTAGCGGAGATAGTTAATCGCTAGATTCTCTTCTGCTGCCCACACTCTCTCTGTGTCTAGTTTTAGAGGGAAGTACTGTGGCAGGTCTGGCACCGGCTGTGTGCCCCACACTCTGGGTCATGGGGTCACAGACTACACGCCTTTTTGTATTGCAGTGTTGGAGATGGAACTTGGGTCCCGTGCATTGTTAGGCAAGAGCTGTCTGTGTGGTCTGTGTCCCTAGCCTGCACGTTCCCGTGTCTGACCGTCTATGCGCATCTCCAGCGGCTCGCCCTCGCCGCGGCAGTGCAGCATGGGAAGCGCCACCGCTTCGGAACAGATGCCACTCGTCCGTAGCTTTGTGCCGAGATGGAGATCAATGATTTGTGCTGGGTTTGGGAAACATTGTTGAAGTTGGGCCAACTTGTCTGTTCTGTAATCTACCCTTCTCATTTCCTGTACGTGATATTTAGATACTAGTATTTAGGCCATCTTTATATTAAAGCTATCAATGATGACCCCAGTTTGGTCTTATTGCTTATCTAAGATGCATAAGATGAAGTATCATACCATGACCATTGAATGCACACCATTCTGTGTTGATAACTAATGAAAATAAAATAAAAACACCACCTAGGAAACATGGATTCTCACTACTTATTTTGCTCTTTTATGATCACAGGAGGACTTATAAACATGACATGACTTTCCTGAAGAAATTGCAAAATTATAGATAAGAAAGCTGTACTGGCCACAGTTCTTAAATACATTTACTGTTTAATAGAGGCAAGGAAGGTTGGACCATCGTTTCTTATAGTTTTGAATGAAGAAATTCCAACAGAATAGAATGATACAGAATAAACACATTTTTAATGTTACACACATGATTACGAACAGGTAATCCCAAGTAGTTCGATCAATCACTTTCTTATTGGTAGATGTGATGTGTGATTATAGTTACTTACGTTTTCTTACTAAGATGTGTTCTGTTTATCCAAGCAGCAGGCATTTCTGAAGCTAGTTAGCAGATAAGTACTGATAATGGCACTGTGCCCAGTAAACTCAGACCCTTAGTAAAATTGCATTCTCTAGTGTTAAGAAAGTAGTAATTTTTTTTAATATTAGAATGTTATGAAAGTTTACTCATGTTAAGTTAATCATTTTATTCGTCACGTCTGTTCTTTATGGTAACATTCACTTTTCAGACCTCTACCATCTTGATATAGGTTTATAATGATTCAGGCTTTATACATTGTCATTTCATTTGATTTAAGTCCCTTTGGTTTTCTTGTTATCCTTGTTGTAAATGGGAAGTTGGTAATTACTGTGTTTGGTGTATCCGATCAAACATAATTTCTCACTTGTTACAAAAATAATATTGTGATTGGTAATGTATCTTAAAATGACAGTGGATATTACATTTCATGTTGCTAATTTTGTAGAAACCATATATATATATATACACATATATATGTGTATATATACATATATATATACACATATATATGTATATACACACACACATATATATACATATATATATGTATGTATGTATGGTTTGCCTGCAGTATAGTGATGAGATACAGTTCATTTTACATTATATCTGCAGACTAGGATTTTTTCCTATATATGTACAGGGAAAGTTGTTAAAAATTATTTTCTTACTTCATTGCTTATTTAAAGAGTCATTAACTCGGCTTCCTTTTAGTGAATGTTACTATACTGGTGCAGTGGTTTCCTCGGAGGAGTCTGGGCACTAGAGACTGCCGCAGCCGGCCAGCCCCTCAGGTAACGCCCTACATTGGCGTCTCCTCGCTTGGCTCCCTGCCCTCCTGTCCCGTGTTCTTGTCTGGCCCGGATGTTGATGCAGACTTTGAGCACCTCAGCATGCTTGTCAAGGAATTCCGGAAAGACTTGCAAAGAAAAAAGTAGATGAATGGATCCAGGCAGGCGTTCAGGGACGTCAGCCAGAGGGTGCTCTCCTTCACGTAGAACAGGGTGTTCTCGGCGCTGCAGTCGAAGACAGCCCGGGTCTGGCTCAGCGTGTAGGGAATCCGTGCGAAATGGAAGGGGACGAAGCAGACGAAGAACACGGCGATGATGATGAAGACTTTGACGTTCACCTTTTTCTTGGGAGCTTTGGCTGAGCCCCTTGTCCTGACGTAAGACCTATAGAGTTCTTTTGTAATGAGGCTGTAACAAACAATGACAATTAAAAAATTGATCCAGAAAATGACCTGGCAGATGTAATTGACTATTTCGTGCCAGACCAGACCGAACTCTGACTTTAGGAAAGAACATTTCGTTACGTCCTTGTCTTTTGGCCTCCTGTTGGTGAGAATCATGTTAGGCAGGGAGAGTAAGAACATGAAGGCCCAGATGACGACGGAAAGAATCTTCGCGCCCAAGAGATTGCTGGGGCTGGACGTTTTAAATGGCCTGGTGGTCTTCAGGTAGCGGTCAATGGTTATCAATCCCAGGAACGATATACTGATATACATTGTAAAATAAAATGTGACCGAAGTCACTTGGCACACCAAGGTCCTCAGAGGCCCCGCTCCCAGTTTGGCATCACTAAGGATTTTGAACGGGAAAGTTAGAATCATGAAAAGATCAGAGATGACCGTGTTCTTAAGAAAAATGATGAAGTTGGATTTACTGCGGATCTGAAAGAAAATCCTCATCGCCAAGCTGTTCGTGATGAGCCCAGCAAAGAACAGGACGGTGTAGAGCAGTGGGAAGAGAACCTGGGTGATCTTGTAGTCTCTGCTGCACAGGGTGCTGGTCCCCGGGGAGAAGGTGGTATTGACTGAGGTGGTGTTGACACCAGGCATGTCCATGGTCCTGTAGTAGAGAGAGGGAGGGTGACTATATTTAGTGACATGTCGTTGGTTTGGTTGTTACCTTCATACATAAATTGTAAACATACAGCATTGCTTAAAACTTGAGTTTTCTTATCTTTACTGTGGCGGTTAGAATAGACAGCTGAATTTCTGAATATTCCGTCTACACAAGTATTCCATGTCCAGCAACATACAATGATGCTGTGAGGTGTCGTGGGAGCCTTGTGTTTGTTTTGGTGGAAGGTTGTGTTTCACAGCACTGTCTTCTCGCTGTCACACACACACACACACACACACACACACACACACACACACCCCTGTGTTTATTGTAGGAAAGCCTATGACGGTCGCTCTGGGGAAGTTTTGCCTAGTTCCCCTGCATCTTGCTTTGGATGCCAAGTAGCCCTTTGTGTCTGCTTATAGCCGCCTTTCCTTCTCTGCCCACATCCACGGGCAGAATTCAATAGAGAAGTGATTAGGTACGAGTTAGAATTATAAAATGGAAAAGTTCGAAGAAATTGGTATAAAATCACTGTTGGGAAACTTATTCATAAATTAAGAAGTAAATTGTAGGAAATAATAATCCAAAAAACATTTTTCTGTGTACTGGGAAATATCTCCGCCTGTGTTCATCCATGCAATAAAATATTGGCCTCACAGAGACTCATGATTTAGAGTACGTTTAGCCCATGCATTTGTCATTTTAGACTCGTTCATTATATTTGAAGTTTATATATGTTTTTGAGTATCACTCAGTGTGAGTCCTAAAATGCTGATGATGATGACGATGACGATGATGCAGACAACAGCTTCTGTGTCTGTGATCATTCCTTGACATTTCTCAAAGCAGCCAGAGCATCGTTCCTGGCATATTTAATGGTAGCTAAAATAGAGTAGCAGAAGCCGATCCTTGTCTGATCTCCTAGATTATCACACAACAGGCAGCTTAAGGAGTAGGAGCAGTCGGACTTGACTGTCTTGTATCTAACTTGAAATTTAAGATGAAATTTAAAGCTTTTCAAATTTCCATCAAATAAATAAAAGTGATTTCTCATAAAATGGGATTCTCTTATTCAAATATACAGTTTTAAAATCCCCAAAAACTCTCATGGGAGATTTAACATGATAAATGAAGATAGCAGATACTCCCTTCTAATGTCAGTGGGATCCTTTAATACTGAAAATGATACAGCTATTAATACCACCACAAGCATGAGCTCAGTCCTCAGCCCCTCATTCAACACCTCAGAGTGACAGAGTTCACCACGGAGTTCAACCGTCTTGGCCACAGCTAGTTCCTCTTAGTTCTGACCATTCGACTGTAAGAATGCTCATTGTGTAGAGTAGGCAAGTCATTTAACAACTTTCTTGACATTGGGAATTTCCGTTCCTTTTATCTATATTTAATTCTCATTTTAGAGTCGAAGCATCAATACATCTCCATGCTTAACATATTTTCATTGAAGAGCTTAGTCTCCCACACCATTGAAACTTGTATCTTAGTTTATTGAATTTAATGCCATTCCAAACATTTGCTTCTGATTTTATTAATTGCTATATAAGGCTTTCAATTTCAAGAACAAACTTGGATACATACATACATATATCTCTATCTACCTACCTATCTATCTACATACACAAATACATATGTGTGTGTATATATATATATATATATATATATATACACACACACACACACACACACACATTACATATACTCTAAATATATTCAGAGTATAAGTAGATTTCTGTTAAATGCTAATATAAGAACATTACCTGGTTATTCTGTTGAATCTGAAGGAAATGAGTGTCGCCGGTAATACTAGTTAGGAGAACTTGCAGACTGGCATCTGTTGCTTTCCTCTCAGCGACGTGGTTCAGTTGCCAAAGCCCTCTGTGGTAGAGAATCTGCTGAGATTTCAGCAGTGCAGCCTTGAGGGTTCTAGAGAGAAAGAAAGGGAGAGGGGAAGCACACACACCTTCCATGAGGCTTGGAGCTGTGCAGACCGTGTCTGTCTGCAGAGAGGGGAGGAACGCAGCCCCAGCGGAAGATTACCTTCTGTGAATAGTCAGCGATCTGCAGACTCTGGGTCTGTCTGCTTTTAGGACTTCTCCTTTTATTTTGTGGAGAATATTGAGGTGAAGGTGGCTGAGAAGAAGTCTTTTAGAAAGCAATTTAAGATACTGTGAGTTTTTTTTTCCTAAAACTTGAAATAATGTCATTAAGGTGGAGGGGTTTTGTTTGTTTGCTTGTTTGCTTGTTTTGGGCTATTTCCATGCAAATAAATGGTGCATCCAGTTCAGGAGGAAGTCTTCTAAATGTGTTCCCGGAGAAGGTGGCAGGCTTGCTTCCGCAGATGACTCTTCATTTGGAAGCTCACTATGCTCAAAGTGGACGATGTGTCACAGTCTGACAAGTAATTGTATTATCTCAAAATATGTGCTCCCCTGGGGAGGGTAAGCCTTCTGCTGCTTGTTTTATCCTAGTTCATAATTTCATTATTTGAAATCTGGGTTTGATTATCATCTTTGTGGGTAAAACAACATCATCATCCCATTATAAATTATTAGATTCCCAAATTACATTAGGAAAGAAAGCAGTTGTATCCACTGCCAGGCTGGTTGCATGAAACAGCCTTCACGGTTTTCATGAACAGAACTCAAGTAATGGATAGTGTTTCTTTAGAATTGAGTTTATAAGTAACGGTAGTATTGAATTAGTCATCTTGGTAACACTATTATATGCAGTTTTTAACTTTTAAACAAAAAAGGTAAGATACACTTGGAGTAAAATTGTAGGGTAAATTTGTTAATGCTTTACATTTGTATAAATATTTCTGGCTCCTGCATTTGGAGAAAAAGCACATGCATTTTTCACAAGCACAGTATTTCCAACTGAAATGACTGTTAGCAATAAAACCACTTGAGTAGATGCTTCTACTAGGAATACATATTCCATATAGTCTGACATTTGAGTGTGATTACATTTGTTAAATCAATTTAATGATGTGTCGTGGCAGCTCAGCATCACGTGGACATTTTTTAAAATGTGCATTTAGGGGCCACTGCCTAGTTTCTGTGGACCAGAATCCCCCATTAGTGTTTAACCTTCCTTCCGTGTGATGTCCAGGCACACTGAAGAGTGGTGACTACTGGATTAAATGGGCATTGAAGTTTTACTGTCACTAAGATGTGAAGGCAAGCTGTTGATCTCATTCACTTTAGCAACATTCATATACACACTGACTGCACTATTTCTACCCAGAAAGAAGTATTGGTTTGATTTTAAACTTTTAGGAAAGTTTATATGGTCATTTTACCTTTGTATATACACAACCAATTAAACTTGTCTTATTTCGTGGTTTGGATATCTGAAATACTTTTTAAAAATGATTTACTTTTCTTTCGTGTGCATTAGTGTTTTCCCTGCATGGAGATTTGTGTGAAGGAGTCAGATACTCTGACACTGGAGTTGAAGGCATGTGTGAGCTGCAGTCTGGGTACTGGGAATTGAACCCAGGTCTTCCGGAAGAGCAGCCAGTGTTCCTGACTGCTGAGCCATCTCTCCAGCCCCCTGCAATACTTTTTTAAAAGGAGCTTTATGCTTCAGAATGATAATTGGCAACATTTGAATTTCCTATACTGCCATGCAATAACCCACATTTATTCTATTAGCCAGCAATCATTTTATCATCAGTTTTTGAACGGAGGAAACTCAGAACAGCCAGGTCGATTGGAGACCCTATTCAAACCTACAGAGTCTGGTCCAGAGCCACCCTTGTCTCTAAAACCACCCTCATGCCATCTCTGTGGTCCCTTTAACCTTCAGTGCCCAGGACCTGAATGGCTCATGAAGTGTCTGCACTCCATTTTGCTCAAATAAGCATATAATTGCCTTTATACCAAATTCTAAACTCCAGGATATTTATAGTTTTCTGAGATCTCTGTTGAAACCAGTCTTCTGAATGGGAAAATATATATATATATCCCTAAAACATTCTCAGCAGGCACTTGAAAAATAAAAAGAACTTTGACTGAAGCCAGCTTCATTTTTTTTTTGAGACTTGAAGTGACAACCACAAACACCTCTCTCAGAACTTCTCACATTTTCTCCTTGGGGACAATTGCCAATTTTCCCTTTGACCACCATGAAAGTGTCTAAAAGTTTTAAATAGAAAGTGACTCATCCTAAAATTCCATTATCATACAACATAATCAGTTGGGCATATCACCCTCTCCCCTATCAGTAAACACCATCATCACATATGGTTTATAATTGTATTATAGGGAAACGAAATTTAATTTTAATTATTTCTAACCAAGATAATTTAGAAAATTGAGCAGAATTTTTATTTCAAGTGGTTAATTATTTTGCCAAATCCATTGAAGACAAATAATACTTTCTGTTCATCTGAAATCTGTTTAACTCACATCTCGTTACTCTAAGCCCAGGAGGCCATTCCTTGAAGCGCATTGTGGTCCTTGGACATCTAGGTTTCAGCAGGAGAATGAAGATGTAATTACACATTTGATTATCAGTTGGGATCTTGCAATTCTCATGGCTTTTTATCATTTTCATATCAATGATATTTTAATTGAGGACATACATTATATTGGTGTTGCTTAGCTTTATGGGTCATAGTAATTTTGGTTATATAAACAATCGCTTTTAAAAATAAGCCATCTTGGGCATTGGGAATGTTTAGAAAGAAGAAGGCTGTGCCTTGTAATTTAAATATCTGCCAACATTGTCTTTGCTTGAAAGAATAGAAATAGTGTATCTTAGACTCTGTGCTACTGGAGAACAGGCATTTCCTTCAAAAATAAGTTATCAGTTTGCTTGATTTGTGAAAAAGGGCACTACCATTTAGGAACACGTACATAAAAAGAAGATGACAGTTATTTTGTCCTAGTGACACAGCCTTTCTCCTGTGTATGCTCATTCACTCTTCCAGCACAAGGCTAGCTACAGATACAACATTTCTCAGTTATTTTTTGAATAAAATAATGTGGTTATAGTGAGATTCAGCTGAAATAGGTCATGCTCAATGGCAAGTTTTCAATAATTTGGTTTAATAATTTATAATTGATGATGTAAATGCTTGTGTTTTTGTTCATTCATTCATGTATATAATGTATACATTATTCATGTACTACAAGGAATTGGACCCAGATCCTCTCAGATGCTTGACAAATGCTCTAATGCTGCATTTTACTCTTTCTTTGTCCCTAATTCTTTATTCTTATAATTTGGATTTTACTGCTTTTCTAACAGTGAAGAGGGCATTGTGTTCCATTTACTGTGTGGTTCATGGTGGACTCCTACTTAAATATTCAGAAATAGTTAAAGTGTGACTTCTATGTATTGTTTTATGAGAATAATTGCGTTAACTTGTCTGTTTGTTCTAAGTGTTCCAGAGAAAGGAACACATTCAGCACAAGGCTAGCTACAGATATAACATTTCTCAGTTATTTTTTGAATAAAATAATGTGGTTATAGTGAGATTCAGCTGAAATAGGTCATGCTCAATGGCAAGTTTTCAATAATTTGGTTTAATAATTTATAATTGATGATGTAGATGCTTGTGTTTTTGTTCATTCATTCATGTATATAATGTATACATTATTCATGTACTACAAGGAATTGGACCCAGATCCTCTCAGATGCTTGACAAATGCTCTAATGCTGCATTTTACTCTTTCTTTGTCCCTAATTCTTTATTCTTATAATTTGGATTTTACTGCTTTTCTAACAGTGAAGAGGGCATTGTGTTCCATTTACTGTGTGGTTCATGGTGGACTCCTACTTAAATATTCAGAAATAGTTAAAGTGTGACTTCTATGTATTGTTTTATGAGAATAATTGCGTTAACTTGTCTGTTTGTTCTAAGTGTTCCAGAGAAAGGAACACATTCAGAATATTTTTTAAAGACTTATCCATAACTATTAACTAATTCTAATATTCTGTGCTCATGGAATCATTATATAAATATCAGTGAGTAGGACCAGGGGAAGCAGATGGCTTCAACCCTATTGTCACACAATATCACCAATATCACCCAATATCACACACACACACGCACACACACACACACACACACACACACACACGCACACAGATACCCCACAAATATGTATATTTTGGCAATTATTCCCATCATTTATTTTTAAAAAATCAAGATGAGTTAGGGAAGACCTTAATTTGGCCAACTCCATTATTTCTTCCTAAGGATGTCTATCTAGAAGACACTTCCAGAATTTCTCTGGCGGGTGAGAGTGCTGTGATTTTCAAGGTTCGGCCTTCTAGCTTCATCGGTAGGTCCCTGTGAGCATGATGTCAAACCTAGAGAAGAGTGATTGATCTGGAGGGTGTTCGTATCAATGCCCAGTTAACAGGGACATGACCTGGTCAATTCTCACTTATCTTAAAGACCTGGACTTCTGTAGAGGGTTCATCTGGTCCTTTTCTGCCCAGTGAATACACCCTGCAAGGAATAGATACTAGGATAATTTTTGGTTCTGGTCTCAGGTCATTAATGTTACTCAAAGACTACAGTATGGGGGCACCAAGTTGAAAGAGTAGAAATCCACCGCCATATCTGCATGCATTTAATCCAGAATAATAAGTTGAGCTGCTTCTTATCTGATCAGTTGACTCTTTGAGGTTTTGTATATTTTTCTATTTGTACAAAAATACAAGACCAAAAAAAAAAAAAAAAACCATAAAACCAAAAACCAAAAAAACAAAACCAGACATAAATGACTCATTTAACCTGCTGGGAACTTCAAAATGTCTCTCCTTTGCTGTTGGAAAGCCAATAATCGTCACTACTATTTTCCTGATACTAACTTAAATCAGTACGGTCTTCCCCCGTCTCATTGCTTGCTGCTCTGGAGAGACTCCATTGTATCTCTCTCCATCAGGCTCAGTTGCCCAAGCACATCAGTAGGCTGACTAGAATTTGAAGTTTCTCACACCATCACCTCAATACTTATATTTTCCTTAGTTGTTTTCCCCCCCTCTGCGGTTGGGTAAAGCAGTGTCCTTGTCTTTCCTGTTAATCTAGACAGTGCTCCATTGTGTCCCAGCTCTTACCAGTAGTCTGCTCTGCAAACATGATGTTTGCCTCTATGGAGGCTTCTTTATTTGTGTCATAATGTTGAAACTAGAGCTTGCTGTGTATTACCCAAATCAGGTTTTCTCTTTTCTCTTGTTCTTCACACCTAACTTCTCTGCCACCCCCTGTTCCTCACTCCTGTCAAAGCAACTCTTTTTTTTTTTTTGATTTTTTTTTATTGTATATATTCTATATTTACAATTCATTTCCCTTTTTCTGGTTCCCCACCCCCAAAGGTCCCACATGTCCTTTTCCCTCCCCCTGCTCCCGCATCCACCCCCTCCCACTTTACTGTTCTTGTACTCTCCCACAATGATGTTTTGGTCCATTCTAGCACCAGTGTCCACTCCTTTCTTCTTGTGAGACATCACTTGATATGTGATTTGTGTCTTTGGTGTTCTAAGCTTCTAGGCTAATATCCACTTATCAGTGACTGTATACCATGGGTATTCTTTTGAGACTGGGTCACCTCACTTAGTATGACATTCTCCAGCTCCATCCATTTCTCTAAGAATTTCATGAATTCATTGTATTATATATAAAGCTGCTATGGGGTACAGAGCTAAACAGAGTCTTTTCACCTGAAGAAATTCGGATGGCTGAGAAACACCTTAAAAAATGTTCAACATCACTAGTCATTAGGGAAATGCAAATTAAAACAACCCTGAGATTTCACCTCACACCAGTCAGAATGGCTAAGATTAAAAACTCAGAAGACATCAGGTGTTGGCAAGGATGTGGAGAAAGAGGAACACTCCTCCACTGCTGGTGGGAATGCAAGCTGGTACAACCACTCTGGAAATCAGTATGGCGGTTCCTCAGAAAACTGGGCGTGATACTTCTCTGTCACCCCCTGTTCCTCACTCCTGTCAAAGCAACTCTTAATTCACCCTGTCACTTCCTGCTGTGCTGTCTTCACAGCTAGTCTGGAGAGACTTCTCTTTTGAGGTATTCAGGTGTTTTTTTATGAAAATAAATCAAAAGAGAAAACACAAACTACAAAAACCAAAGACACTGCATCTAAACTGACTCCTTACCTCTATTACCTGTTGGGTCATTGGTTGATGGTCCCTATTGCGGGTGTCTCCCAGCTTGGTTTCTAGGCCTTGTATGGTGAGAGCGTCTTAGTAAGGGAAGCAGCACATGTAAGCATCATCTCATGACTTGCTCATCTTTTATCCACCTCAGCTACCTGCCTGCTGTGCTTGTCGGACGTGGAGAGTTTGCACTTATCTCAGAACTCAGTGCTCCATTACTGCCGCACTTCTGACCTGTGATAGTTCTACATCACAGCAAATACATATCAACTATACGTTTTCTTTTTTTTAACTGTACATTTTCATGGTTTTTTTTTCCTCCAACAGCTTTTTCAAAATGGTTCAGTGAAATCCAGAGAGATGCATGTTCACTCCTTGGACCCTAATGTCTGACCCTTCTCTCCTCCAAGTGCCTCTGAAATTCTGCTTCCTGCTCCTTATCTCCATGACTAAGACTTAGTATACTACGCAGACGTGAGCTTTCTACCTGTCTCTCACTTCTTCGGCCTTCTTAGCATGTTAGCAGCCTAGTTGTTCCCTACAAAACAATGGTTTTTCCTCTTCTTTTCTTCCCCTCTGTCTTTTGTCCGTGAGTTTGTTCCTTAACCTACTATCTTCCTTTGGTGTGCTCACCAACTCGGTGCTTACAAAAGAGAATAATTGCCATTTATGCCTGATACCCCTTCTACAATAACTTAGAAAGTCAATGAATTATGCCTGATGAATACTGCAAACTCTTCTTTCCCTTCCTAATCCCCACGTGCTGTGGCCATTGATGAGGTCATAACTTTGCACCTGTAGACAGTTGTCTGCCATTGAAATCATGCATTTTAGATGGCAGGAAGGGTGTATGGGAGGTATTGGTTAATGCAAAACAGTGTGGACTCTGGATGCACGTGGAAGAGTGGGGGTCTAGAAGGTGAAGAGCAAGCACCCTCTATGTATGCAGTAAGCTTGGGCATTGTGTGTATGGTTATGTCTTGTTTATTCTCACAAATCCTTAAGTGGAAGGTGGCATTACCCTATTTTCAGAAGAGGGATCTGAGACAAAGAGCTAGGCTTATTACCCAGGACTATGGAGCTGTAGAGTGTCATGATTAGGATAAATTACAAAACTCTCTCTACCCTAAGCATGGTACACTATTGGGATCAGGCTGTCTTGAGTTGTTATTACCACATGGATCTTTTATCTCTCCCCATCCCCATTTGGATCTCTGTAGGCCTCTTTAGACACTCAGAACATTAAGAATTAGCAGAGGGGCATAGAAAGATTAAGTCAACAGGATATGCAAATATGTATACTATTTCTAGCACTGTAGTTTAAAAAAAAAAAAGAAAGAAAGAAATGTAGCTGAATTGGGGCCTGAAGGCCAGTGTGTACGTGAAGGAAAAAGAAAACCCTGACAGAATTGGAGAGTGAGCACGGTGCTTGTTCAGCGGCGGAAGCATGGTACTGGTTACTGTGTGCGCAGAACACCGAGAGTTCTACATGTGTGATTGCGGTTCCCCCCACTTCTGAAGGGTTCCTTCCACGGTTGCAGCCATCACTAAAGATGAACACATGTAATCCATTTCCCCCGGGAGGGGTTCTTCAGGGTAAGAGGTGGTGCTCTTTAGAGGGTGTCATACAAAGAGTGATAAAGGAGGAGGTTCATGGAAAGGTCCAACTGAAAAATAAATGACTTTGCTCAAAAAAGAAAAAGAAAGAAAAAAAGAAAAGAGAAGAAAAGAAAAGGAAAGGAAAGGAAAGGAAAGGAAAGGAAAGGAAAAAGGAAAGGAAAGGAAAAAGGAAAGGAAAGGAAAAAGGAAAGGAAAGGAAAGGAAAGGAAAGGAAAGGAAAGGAAAGGAAAGGAAAAGAAAAACAAAAGATGTCAGGGAGAAACTGGCACTGGAAGATTTAAGCCAGTGGTAAGAATGAGGCCCCGCCTTGGCACTTACATTAGGTTAAAGGTAAAGTGGGCTCTGTGTGGGATTCCTGTTCATTACTAAGGTAACTGATTTTCTCAGAAGGAAAACAATGTAGCGCTTGGATTTCCAGTGATCATTAGGGGAGACAGGTCTAAAACCTTGTGCAATCATCTCCAATTCTGAATTTCTCGCCCTTTAGCTCACGCCTAGTGATCCCAACACTTGGCTTGTTTGTCCTCTGGAAATAAGGGTTGAAGTCAGTGTTATACAATTTTTTTTTCTGAAGATGCTTGAAGGTCCAAGCAAGATATTTTTTCCTAAATATAAAACACGCGCTATTGCCGTATATCTAGGACCAAGCTCACTAAGGAAATGGCATTTTCCTTAGGACATAGCATCACCATCTTATGCCGTGGTCAAATTTAGATAACAACGGAAAAAAAATCTTTGAACATCCAGAACTTACTCTGTAGGGTACGCCCACATCAAATGCGTCAGGTCGGCTGGCACGTTTACTATTTTTACTTTAGCATGTTCCAAACTGGAAAAACAGGGGTGGTGCCGGTGGAGGTGAGTTGCCAAGCAGGTAGATACCACTCCCCCAAGCAGGCATGGGGAGGCTGTGGTTAGTGTGTTTCAGGAGTAGAAAATGGAGCCCCGGCCCTGCAAGCTGGCTTCACAGGCTATTGCTGTTTTTCAGGATGAATCTTCAAATCATGAATGTAACCAGCGCACAATCCTTCTCTATGGAGTCGGAAAAGAGCGTGACGAAGCCAGGCATCAGCTGAAGAAGATTACCAAAGATATCCTCAAAATCCTGAACAAGAAGAGCACCACAGAATCAGGGGGTAAGGAGCCTCCAGTGCCCTGGCTCCCACTGTCTTTGTCTGTGCTCCCTGTTCTCACAGGCCTTATCAGAGTGCTCCATGTCACTGTGCCCCGTGTTTCCTCTCTTGAATGACTGTCACACTGAAATATGAATAGGCACATTTGCATTCTAAGGCCTTACATTCACTAATAGTAACATTCGTGTTAATTAACCATGTTTTGTAGGGTGGCACAGGTAAGGTCTGCACTTTGTCATCTGGGTGCCAAGTTTTCTGTGGTCATGGCTATGGGTGATGTTCTGAATAATGATACTCTGTCTGCAAACAGCCAGTTCACCTTTCCTTTGCCCCATTTGCTTTCTTTCTCTGTCCTCTGATAGATACTTCATGTTAGCGGCCAATCATGGTACAGATCGGTTTCACATTATCTAGAAGGTAACGACCATAGTAGCCATGGCTGAGGCTGTCACCACACAATCCCAAGTGAAAGAGGCAATTTGATCTTTTTGACTTGAAATTTTCTTTCTCTGTTCTCTTCACAGAGGTTTTTTTTTTTTTTCAGAGCTTGGCCCTTGTATTGTGTCACCACACTGCATAATTGAAGTCCTGTAATTATCTACTTCATACTTGCCTAATTACTCTGTTTAAGGTTTACGTCATGTCATAGTCGTGGTTTAAAACATGGCATTGTTTTCTACCTTAGCACCACCACGGCTCTCTCGCTCTCAGTTGCAGGGAGTAGGAACGGGCTGCATTTGTACACAGCTGCTTTTCCACTTGAGTAGAAACTGCTAGGGACCTTGCCATTTCTTATGACTTTAACAGGCTGCATTACTAGGGCTTGTGTATGCTAGGTTTTTCCTAAAAGTGGAAACAATTACCAGTCAGCACGGGTAAACCTGCCTGAGGACAGCAGAAGGGCTGCCCATCTGTGTTTCAGCCTGTTTCTCTGGCGCTCCCGTGTGCCGGATAGGCTTTTGAGAACACAGTGGGGAAGTTGCCCTCATGTGATCTCCATCCCTGGTTCCCTTCCCTTGCCTGGTTAGGACCTTCTAATACACCCGCGCCAGGAGAAACAACCAGGAGCAGAGAGAGGGAAGTGAAACTGTCTTTTTTGTTGGCTTCTTCTTGTTGAGCTTGAAAAAGAAACTGCTCTGTCTAAGAAAACTCTCACTGTGCTGTGTGTGTCTCTCTCAGAGTAAACAGGAAATGAGTTGCAATAGAAGACTGACTGTGGGAGGCTCAGGAGCAGCTGGCCAGGGGCATCTGAAGCCGCTTCGGCAGAGTTGGAATGTGGGTGGGAGGTGCTGATGCCTGTAAGAATCACACTTAGTTTATCTAAATTAGTGTACAGGGGCTTGGCAGACTTCTGAACTTTATGGTGGAGAAAGACCAGAGGACGTTGGAAGGGGAAAGAAGCAGTCCTGCTGTCCAGCTTCCTTCCTCCCGTCCTTCCTTCCCTCGCAGTTTTGCTTGAATGCCAGTCTAGTCTATTTTGTCTTTGTGCCAGTCCCTTAAGTAGACATCCTTCCGAATGGGCTACAAAAGAGATATTCATTGTTCAGGATTTAAAGTGTCAGTCACATAAACACCACTCCGAACTGGCATCTTCCTCTGTTTAAGATCAGCTGCGGTGCTCAGCCACTCCGTAAACAGTTTTCATTTTAAGTTTTTATTTAAGGCTTTGTTTATATACACGTAGTTAGCCAACTGTACTTGAGGCTAAAGGAAACTTGTACACACACACACACACACACACACACACACACACTACTCAGTAATGTGAAGATTGGGAAGGAAGGAAAAAAGAAAACAATCCCTTGGACTAGCCTATATTTTGTTGTTGGAAAAACGAAAATTAGAATTTTGAAGAAGATCTGAAGACACTTCTGGAACCAGCCAGGCTTCCTCTTGGGGATTTGTAACAAGGAGACTGTTGTTATAGTTTGTCTCTTTCAGATACGGTCTTCTGTTTTCCAGGCAGGCTGGAATTTGAGGGGTAACCCTGAATGTCTCTTCCTCCTGCTTCTGCTTCCCATTGTGCTGGGATCGTGGGCTCTCACCACTACACCTGTTTATCTGCTGCTTGGGGTCGAACTCATGCTAAGCAGTCAGTCTGAGCTACCTCTGCTCCCCGGACTCAAAGCTTAAACAATATTTCCAGTTAAACAGCCAAATTCCATGTTAACTTTACCATAACATTGTCTAGAAGGCCAGCTCAGAATGTAAAGGCTTAAAATTGTAATATAAAAATTAAGTATGCTGGGCGTGGTGGCACATGCCTGTAATCCCAGCACTTGGGAGGCAGAGGCAGGTGGATTTCTGAGTTTGAGGCCCAGCCTAGTCTACAGAGTGAGTTCCAGGATAGCCAGGGCTACACAGAGAAACCCTGATTAAAAAAAAAAAAAGTATTGGAAGAGCAATGGTGCATGCCAGGAAAAACAAGAAAAATAGGGGGGAAAAGCCTCTTTATATTAAGAGTATATTGTTACTTGTGCAAACAGCATTGAAATATTTCATTTCAAACCACCACTAAATATCAGTATTTTTCTTTCTAGGTTGCAAGACTCAGTTCTACCTTTTCAGTTGAGCTTTTCTGACCTTACATGTGTCGGTAATAGAACCTGTTTGCACAAATGAACAAAGAAAAATGCACTTGGGAGTTCTGAGCTAGGCCCACTGCCTCAAGTCTTCTGTGTTTGTTTTGATCCAGTGGGAGACTAAATTAATAATTAATGAACACAAGACAGTAGGTCTGATCCTTTACCTTTTGGAGCAATGATACTAGGGAATTGAAAACTAAATCAAAACTTGGGTATCTCAAATAGACTTGCGATATGTATAAGAGCAGTGAGAGAGAGGGCCTCAGCCTAAGTTTAACTTGTGCTTATGAAAATAGATATTGAAAGAAAAGGCAGCCGGGCGTGGTGGTGCACGCCTGTAATCCCAGCACTCGAGAGGCAGAGGCAGGCGGATTTCTGAGTTCGAGGCCAGCCTGGTCTACAGAGTGAGTTCCAGGACAGCCAGGACTACACAGAGAAACCCTGTCTCAAAAAAAAAAAAAAAAAAAAAAAAGAAAAGAAAAGGCATTCCAATGACAGACGGGAAGTTTTGTCACGCATTTTACCAGCACCTTCCTTAATGTGCTGTAAGCATGGATGGTGGGTGTGAGGGTCAGAAAACAAACTCAAGCATCGGTCCTCTGGTGTCCTCCACTCTGTTGTTTGCTTCCTGAAACATGGTCTTTCACTGGCTTGTATCTCAGCGAGTTTGCGTGAGTTAACCGTCTCTGCTTCTCCCGGGCTGTGATTGCAGGCAGATGTCGCCACTCCTAGCATTTTTTTTTTTTTAACATGCGTTCTGGAATCTGCACTCAGAGCCTCATGCGCACAGGGCGGGCCATCTGCTAACTGTGCTGTCCACTGCCAGCTCCTCTTACTACTTGGTCTATTCTGGTATCACCATCCATTGCACCAAGCGGAAACGTGACAACTCACTTTGATTTTGTATCTGACGTACTGTTCAAAGGGAATTCCACTTTTGATGTGGAGTAGCTTGGAATCTTGCTGACTTCTTCTGCCTTCAGTAGAGAAATAAGAAACGCCTGTTTTCTGAACTAACAATTCCCACATGAAACTGAGTCCCAGCGCTCCCCCTAACCAGATAGCACACAGTGCTGTAGAAGCCCTGTCACCCAACCATTACTTCTCATTTTAGAATTTGTCTTGGTATATACATAGATGCAATCCTGTTTCTAGAGACTTTAATTTTGCTCTTAGTTGTTAAGAAAGCCAGAGTTCCTCCCAAATAAGCCGAATTGTAAGTAAATATGCATATATTTAACTGATTTATAAAAGTACAGAGGTGAGTCTAAGAGTCAGTGGAATGGCTGAGAAGGCAGTCAGTTGCTACCAAGCCCCATCACCTGACCTTAATTTCTGAAGGAGAGAATGCCCTCAAATTTTTCCTTGGCTTCCCCAAATGTTCCACGATGAATGAATATGAACACAAAATAGAGAAGTAATCTGTATTTTTTTCAAAAGCCTCTAGCATGTCCTGTTGAGTGGTAGTGGACCTTGGTGTTCCCCGCCCACCATGTCATTTCATTCCTGCATTTTTAAGGTCACTTAATGGTGAATGCTTATCAAGACACTTTATGATAGTTAGAATCAAGTCATTATTTGCAAGAATTGATAAGTAGTGGCATATTTTCACACATTGGAATAAAGTATGTGAGAATCATTAACATTTAGTACACATTAAAATTACCTAAATAATGAGCCAATCTTAGAACAGAATGTTGAGTCAAAGTTTCCACCCACCCACTATGGAAGCTGTGCAAATCTTTGTCCCCTTGGGGAGGAAGAGGAGATTAGTGTCAGGTAGGTGGGCTTTTGAGGTATTATTTCATGAATTAGATCTCATTCTGTTTGTGAAAATGCATAAGGTATATATTGCTTTCATCTGTTTATGCCATACTTCAGTAAAACAAAACAAAACCTGTAAAAAGCCGGGACAGGGAGGTAACTCAGTACCAGTCCAAGATCCACATAAATATGGCTGGGCGTGACAAAGCATGGTTGTAATCACGTCGCTGTGGATACAGACAGAGCCCTTGGCTTCCGTAGACAGCCAGGCTAGCTCACTTGGTGAGTTTTGGCCAGTTAGAGACTCTGTCCTAGAGTACAGTCAGAGAACGTAAACTCCAGTGGTGATATCACCTGAAGGATGACACCAGATGTTTTCCTCTGGCCTCCATACACACACGTACAAACAAGCAAGTGTGCACACACATACACACATCGAAAAAAATCTTTAAAAATATGAAGAGATTGATTTAAGCAGAAAGTAACACATCTCATTTTTCTTTAGTCGGGGACGAAGGACAGAAAGCCAGGAAGAGCAAACAGGAAGTTTTTCCAACCCCGGAAAATGTGTTCACGAAACTCCAGCTCCTCTCGTACTTTGATCAGCATCAAGTAACATCTCAGGTAGCCATTCAGGGCTCTTTGTCCCGCGTTTGGAATATTCCCACTTCCTTAAAGGCTCAAGCGGTGTGTACTTCCAGCCTTAATTTTTTATAAATGACCCTTATAGACTTAGAAGCCTATCAGGCTTCATTTGTGAGTGTTAGGTGTTTCTTTCAACATCTGTTTTTATTATGTAAGTATTTTTGCTTTATAATAATTAGCAATACATAAAAGTAATTCCTAATGTACTTTTTATATGACATGCTGACCCAACATCACTCTTGGTGAAGGAGAAACCTTTTGATGATTTAATTAAAATACTGTGAAATTTAGAAAAAAAAAACCCATTGTTATTCAGTTAACATCTCAGTGTCTGATGATTGACACTTTCGGGTGCTTTCCCTTTGGGGTCACCAGTAAGTATGCAGTTTATATTGAAATTTTCAAATGTTGTCCATGAGAACGTGAATGTGATTTGACGTCTGCGGAAGTAGTAATTTCTACATAGAATCACATGAATTCACATGTAATGTATCGGACTGAAGCACCACCCGGACTATGGGTCATGCTGTGTGATTCTCCTTGCTTTTGTCCGGGCAGATCTCTAACAATGTGCTGGAACAGATCACGAGCTTCGCGTCTGGGACATCCTATCACCTCCCGTTGGCTCACCACATTCAGCTCATCTTCGATCTCATGGAGCCGGCACTGAACATCAACGGGCTAATTGACTTCGCAATTCAGGTGTCAGAGGCCGCACTGAGCCTTTCTCACGTTTAAGAAAGCAGCCCTACCAGACGCTAGAGACTGATCCTCTTTCCTTGTATTTTTTATTTATTGATATGCAAACCAGGATCTCACTGCATTGTTGAGCTTGTCTGTGGCCTCCTTCTGAAGTGACCACCCTACTCAGCCCCTGAGTGCCCAAGGCTGCAAGCTTGTGACCTGGCTTACATTTATATAAAATATTTTATTTAGATTTATTTTATGTGCCTGGGTGTCTTGCCTGCAGATGTGCACTATGTGTGTGCCTGGTGCCTGCAGAATATGAAAGAGGGCACCGGCTCTCTCGGAAGTGGAGTTACAGATGCTTACGAGACACCCTGTGGGTGCTGGGTACTGAACACGGGGCCCGAGGGAGCAGCTAGTGCTACTGAGCTGCCCAGTCCTCCCTCAAGCCCCTTATCTTTTTTAAACCTGCATAAATATGCGAAAAGGTAGTTTTATGGGGGTACCATAGGATGCCTCAAAACATGTATATGTTATGTATATTCTTATAGCAAGTTAAGCATACCTGTTCCTAAAGCAGCACTTCCTGATGGTAGAACCCGTTGTCAAGAGTCCTTGGCCCTCAGATTGCTTGGTACAGTGCATCTTGTTACCCGCAATCACCCTGCCGTGTTACAGCACATGAGAATATCTCACTCCTATTTAATACAACTTAGCCCTCATTGATTGACTTTTCCTAATCACTTCTCTGCCCCGACTCTCTTTGGCCTCTCGGATCTTTGAACATGTGCCGGGTCCGTCACATTAACACTATTTTAAGCACCTAGTATATTTTAAAGTGTTTGAGGCATTTTGAGTTAATAGTTTTCCTGTTTAGCTATAATTGGTGCTAGTTATACACATCTTATTTAAGACTATATGTATTTGAAGGACTTTTTTGTTGTCAGTTGTTTTCTTTTTAATACCTTACTATTTTGCTTTTGGGAATAATGAAATAATACTATATTCTCTGTAGTAGAGTTAAGCAGCAAAAAGCATAAATGATTACTAAAGTACTCCTTATAATTTCATTTGTCCCACTGTAGTTACACAGATTTTAGTTCATTCGTTCCTCATGTTAATGAATAGACATTAGGCTTGTTTTTTTTTTTTAATTGTATTGTTGGCTCCAAGCTTTATAAATAAAAAGTAGTTATTAGAGTTATTAATAGTGTTACATTCAAAGGAAAGAAAAAAGGAAGCACAACAACCAAAAAGAATAAAAGAAAAGAAAGGAAAAGAAATTAAGAATGAAAAGGAAAAAAATAAAGAATGGAGTTGTTTTTTTAAAAGCTTAGTCCAGGGCTGTGAGCTATCAGCAAGTTTTGGTAACTGTTTCAGCACTGACTATGTCCTGACTGTAAGCATGCTGGTGTCTTGACAGAAAAACATTTGTTTAAATTAGTCGAGGCTTAAAAGTGAAGGCCAGTGAAGGCTAGTTTGCTTTCTGATTCCAGAGCTCATCGGCTGTGTGTACTAGTGCTTCACTGAATGGTCTTCCTCTCTGTCCCCCTCCCCTCTTCCCTCAAACCCCACTTCTGCTGCAGCTGCTGAATGAACTGAGTGTGGTAGAGGCAGAGCTGCTCTTGAAGTCTTCTAGCCTGGCAGGAAGTTACACTACAGGACTGTGCGTCTGCATCGTGGCCGTTCTCAGGCGGTACCATAGTTGCCTGATCCTGAATCCTGACCAGACAGCCCAGGTGTTTGAAGGGTGGGTATATAAGTAGCATTGGTTCTTTTTTTTTTTTTTTTTTTTTTTCTCTCCTTTAAAAGGTAGAATTCATAGTGAAATACAGTGAATTTGGGAGAAAAATCGTAACGAGTTCTGAGAAGTGTTTTTGTTTAGACTGTTGGTTCAAAGTTGTCTTGATACCATATACTTTGAAATTTTAGATGTCTTATTAAATATTCAGTGAAAACACACCTGAAATGGTTTTATCAAAACCATTTTGTGAGAGACAGATGTAAATGGAGAAAGTGTGTTTAGTTTCTTTTCTATTTACTTACTGCCTTCCTCCCCATCTCCTGGCCATGCACCGCTCCCTTCTGGTTTATGCTGCAGATCGACTTACTGCGAGCAGTGAGTACTAGTAGCTGGTCATCTATTTCCAGTGTGTAGTTGAAAAAGCAATCAGACGCGAAATAATCCTCGCAACACTGCAGAAACTTGGCCATCTTCTTTCTGATGAATGAAATCTGTCTGTCTGTATGTCTAATATAATATATATGTATGTGTGTGTGTGTATATATATATATATATATATATATATAAACAAACATCCTATTCTTTATTCCTCCATCTCTTCATTTGTCTTCTTAGTTTGTCCCCCCCCTACCAAGTAACCTAAAAGATACATTTAATTTATAAACAGTATTTCTCTAGTGGCATCAGTTTCACAGATGCTTTTTTTTGATTTACATATGTATCTAGTTTAAGAAGTAGAATATTACAAACCTCAGAAGCTTTAACTTGTGAGGAGATGTGTACTTATGAGAGGCCTCACTCTTTTGTATTGTTTACCAGGTCAAGAGTTTGGAAGTGATGTGCCCCACATTAGTTACACAGCTAATAAATGTTGCAAATTGAAGCTGACTTGATACTGTTTTATCAACACTGTTCTTTTAAAAAATCATTCATTCATTTAGTTTTAAAGTAATCATTCATTCAGTAACTCATTCCACTGGTCATGAACTCAGCCTGAGTTGGAAAAAAGTATTTTTGTTTTGGTCGTTCTTTATTAGTTTGAAATTGTTCTAATATTTCAACATTTAAGATATCTAATTAAATATTCATGGAATTACATCTGGCTTAACTACGTTCTGTTTTTAGGTTATTTATAATACCCTGGTTGGCTTTTTGTTGCTGTGGTAAACACTGTGACCACAGGATTAGTTTTTCAGTTTATTTCGTGTGGTTGTAGCATTGAGGCGCACCGGGACTGGGGCTCAAGGAAAGATCTGGATGCAGGAACTTCTGGCACGCTTCCTTTGGCTCGCTCCCTCAGCTAGCCTTCCTGTCTGGCCCAAGCCTGCCTGCCTAGAGACCGTGCTAGCTCCAGGAAACTGGGCCCTCTCACCCATGTGAGTTAGAAATAAAGCGCATGTCCCCCCGGGTCATTCCCAAGTGACTCAGGTTGTGTCAGGTTGACAGCTGTCTCTACTATCACACAGTAGGGCAGGTTTTGTGTTGTTTTGTTTTGTTTGCCAAAATCATAATTCCCTGCCCCCCCACCCCCCTTAATGTGACTGAGAATATCAGACCACAGTGCAAGGTTTCAGTCCCGGCAAGTGAAAACTACTATAAGATGAATGCAGCTATGAATTTGCATTTGTTTATTTTAGTCATAGGATAATTCTTTACTTTCCACGTTATACTGGGAATTGTCTGCTTCTGCATAACCCGCACCTTCAATTGCTGCGTCCTTCTTCAACTGAGATACCATTGTTTGTACTCGTTGCCCTCTCTCTCTTTATTTTTTTATATTCCATTTAATTTTTTTTTCATTTTTTCCCCTCCCTCCACTCCTCCCAGTCCTCCTTTTCATCAGGCCCTTCCCTTTGAATCCACTTCTCTTCCATTTTTCTTCAGAAAAGGGCAGGCCTCCCTCCCAGAGATATCAAATGAACAAGTTATAATAAGACTAGGCACATCCCTTATATCAAAACTGAACAAGGTAAGCCCGATAGGAGAAGATGGGTCTCAAGAAGACAGAAGAGTCAGAGAGAGCACGCACTCCTACTATAAGGAATCCTACACGAGCACCGAGTTACACACCATAACATGTATGCAGGGGACCTAGATCAGACCCGTACAGGCTCCTTAGTTGTTGGTTCAGTCTCTGTCAGCCCCTGTGAACACTGCTTAGTTGCTTATGTAGGCCATGTTCTCGTGGTGTGCTTGACCCCTCTAGTTTCTACTGTCCTTTCTCCCTCTCCCTCTTCTTCAAGATTCCCCGGGTTGTTCTTCCTGGTGTTTGCCTGTGGGTCTCCGTATCTGCTCCCATCAGTTGCTGGATGGATCCTCTCTGATGACAGTTACGAAGGGCTCTGTCTATATAGCAGGATATCATTAGGAGTCATTTCATCTGCCACCTTTTTCCAGTTGTGTTTGGTTCTGTCCTAGGTCTCTAGACTATCTAGCCTCTAGTTCCCGGCCACCCAAGCAGTTCAGGTATAGGCTTCTCATAGAGTGGGTCTCAAACTGGACCAATCATTGGTCGGCCACTCCCCAAAGTTCTGTGTCACCTTTACCCCAGCACATCTTGTAGGCAGGACACATTGTAAGTTTGTGGCTGGATTTGTGTCTCCGTCCTGCCACTGTACGCCTTGCCTGGTTACAGAGGATAACCAGTTCAGGCTCCATATGCCCTATAACCAGGAGACTTTGCTGGGGTCTCCCTTGTAGAATCCAGGGAGTTTTCATTGCACTGGGTTCCCACCTTCCCCCTCAAATGCCCCCCCACCCCGTAACTGTATCTTTCTCAGTATTCTCTCCCAGTACTCCATCTCCCACACCTGATCCCCCCTGTTCCCATACCAATCTCCCCTCAGTCTACCTACAAAATCTATTCTATTTCCCATGCACAGGGAGGTAGATCCATGTGTCTCTCCTCGTTACTTATCCTCTCTGGGTCTGTGGACTGTAGCATGATTATCTCTTACTTTACACCTAATATCCACTTATAAGTGAGTATATACCTCAATAGGACAAGACAGAAGCCTACAGAATAGGAGAAGATTTTCACCAACTCCCTATCTAACAGAGAACTTATATCCAAAATATGTAAAGGAACTCAAGAAAGTAAACATCAACAAACCAAATAATCCAAATTAAAAATGGGATATGGTTCTAAACAGAATTTCCAACAGAGGAATATCAAATGACTGAGAAACACTTAAAAAAGATGTTCAATATACTTAGTCTTCAGGGAAATACAAAACAAAATGACCCAGAGATTCCATCTTACACCTGTCAGAATCGCTACAGTTAAAAAAAAAAAAACCCACAGGTGACAGGCCATGCCGGTGAGGATGTGGGGCAAGGGGAGCATTCATCCACTGCCGGTGGGAGCACAAACTTGTACAGCCACGATGGAAGTCACTGGGATGACTTCTCAGAATCTACCTCAAGCCCCAGCTATATCACTTCTAGACAGAAGTCCAAAAGATGTTCCATTCTCTCACAAGGACACTTGCTCAACTGTCTTCATTGTGGCCTTCTTCATAATAGCCAGAAACTGGAAATAACCCAGATGTCCCTTAACCAAAGACTAGATAGATAAAGAGAATATGGAACATTTACCCAATAAAGTATTACTGAGCTGTTGGGAAAAAAAATGACAATGCAGGCAAATGGATGGAATAACAACACAAATCATCCTGAGTGAGGTAACCCGGACCCAGAAAGACAAACATAGCATGTTGTCCTCCTTTTTAATCACCAAATGACCCCATCAGGTGATATTCCTACAGACTACCTGGGATGCTGCACTGCCATTCCTGATTTTCCTGGCATCCATCTCTAATGCTGGAGAATGCCTATCCCTAGTGGGCCTGGACACTTCAGACTACCACCTGTTGATTTCCCGAGTCTTCGGAATGGCGGGGAGTGGTCCACCAGGCACCCCATCTCCCCTTTCCTCTCTCTGTTCAGGCCCCTTCACCTAATAGTCTTCTTTGTGCCATGATGGTGGTGAGATGGAGGATTATTATTAAGCTCTTTTCAGGGTCTCAATCATTTGTGACACGAGGGGTGGCATGATTATGGAATCCTATGTCAGATCCAGGGTGGTGGCAGAGTCAGACATGTATGGATGGACCACAGGTGTTGCCTTCTGTGCCACACTGGCGGCCATCCTGTATGGACAGAGGAGTCCATGGTTTTGAAGGGAGGAAAATGACTGCAGTCTTGGTACTCTTGAAAGGAAGGCATTATTATACAGGATGCCTCTACAGAGAATGGATTTTCATCTTCTCATGGAAGATAAATTTGTCTGTAGTTAGTACAATCAAGAGGAATAGGATTCCAAACCATGATTTCATCAAATTCAACAGATGTCCTGCACTGAAGAATTATGTCTTTCCAAACTAGTGAACTCGGCAATCTCTGTCAACTGATGGACGTGGTGAAACTTTGTATTGACTTAAACTTCTCTGCCCAGCCTTTTCTCTTTTTCTAGTAAGAGCAGCTTAAGTGATGAAGTTTAATTGTTAATCATAGTGTGAAGAGTTCATTTCATTATGTATGTTTCTTTTGAGTGATGTTTCTGAGGGTTTTTTTTTTTTTACTTTTCTAGTATTCAGTGTAACAAAAATTTATCTTTAATAACTTCATACTTTTATGAGCAATCAGGTTTCTTTTATGTCTGATACATATTCGTAAGTACTAGACATTAAACAATGTATTACTTATTCACATACTATTCAGAAAAGCTGTTTTTATTCCTTTATCTCTGCCCGCAGGTTGTGTGGTGTGGTTAAACATGTTGTCAACCCCTCAGAATGTTCTTCCCCGGAAAGATGCATCTTGGCCTACCTCTACGACCTCTATGTGTCCTGCAGCCACCTCAGGAGTAAATTTGGAGACCTTTTTAGGTGAGCAGGAAAAAGTAAAAAACAAAAAATATTGTATTGTTTTGTCTGTCCCCCCACAGACATGATTACACCTCCGTCATGATGACAACTCCATTTGTTAATGGTCCAATTGAGGTTTATAGCCTGTGTACTAACATAAACCCATCTGAAGTATTTGAAAGTACTTAGTGACAATAAGTACAGGTATGTGACTGCAAGATTGTTCTTAGTATGTAGATAACAGTGATTTGGGGTGACAGGCTGCACACCACCCGTGAAAGGGTCTCTTATTTAAGATTTCACATTCTTTTAGAAGTTTTAGATAGGCCACATGGAAGGCATGATTAAAAATCTGGCATATGTTTATATTTTTATTTAAAAATAGAATTTAAAATTTCAGAGTCTCACAATGCTTTGGTGGCCCATTGTCTTTGTTCCTGTGTCTCCTTTTTAGCAGGCTTTTCCTGCCACGTTGGCTTCCCCATTCTTCCTGCTTCACAAAGTCGCAAATATTCCTCCTTCCTAGTGATGCTATAAGTCTCTATTATATCACCTCCCAACCTGGTATTTTTAAAGTTTATTTCTTCTCTTTTTAAAATGGGTTTAGTCTTTAGCAAACCGTTCCCTCGTGCATGGATGGGCTTTTAATGAAAGGTTAGCACTTCTCTAAATATCATTTGACCAACACGAATTAAAAGCATTATTTGCTGGCCTGTTTCCACTCAGCTGAGTTACAGTGTGATAAATCCTGATGGTCGCGGCATGACACAGAAGGACATGTGTTGATCCCGAGACAATGCTGCTAGGTCCGCGGCTGACCTGCTGGCTGGCTGTGAGGCCTTTACGTGCACCCATGCTCCTGCCAAGAATTTTACTCCTGTCATTATTGAGTTGTGTCACTTGAGGATCATTTTTAAAGCAAGTCCAAAAGTTTTTAGCGTTATAAACTCTGTACTTTTATCTTCTCAGAACTCTGACTCAGAGTTCATACCAAATTAATTTTTGCAGAAGTTAGGGTCTCCTGGTAGTCCACACTGCTGTTTGTGTAACTATGGTTACAGTTTCTTGAGGAAAAACATTCTATATTTTGCCTTTGCTTTCTCTTCGCTTGGAATGTTCTTTCAGAGTTCTTTGCAAGCTTACTTCTTCATTTGTGTGTCTACTTTCTTAACTGTCTGTCTAAGTAGAGCCCCCGGTTCCTTTCATCTGTTGCTTAGCATCGTACGTGCCAGATATTAAGTGCCTGTTGGGGAATTACAGAAGGAAATAATGTGGCAGAGGGTATTAAAACCCAGAAGACATGTTAGTCATGGTTTTTCTCTGTTCCTCCTCGCTCTATGTTCAGTTTGCTTAGAAACGCTGTGAGCTCTGACTTGCATGTATGGATCACATTTGGCCTCTTTTTAGTTTCCCCAGTCATGGCTGTCACAGGCATCTCTGGCTTGGACCACCTTGCAGAGTCCTTCTCATTGGCTTCATTGCCTTTATACGGTGTCTGTGGCCCGCTCGCTGACAACCTTGTGTTCAGTGACAACCCACTCTCAGTCATTCTGCAAACCTGGAATTGGCTGCTCTACATACATTATATATTTACTTGTGGTTTGGCCCCTCTCTGGGATGCAAATCTCCTGAGAGCTTATATTTTTCTGTCTTTTATCCCAAAATTTTGAAGATAGGATAATATTGTATTTTACACAAAAACAATTTGTCCACACCACTGTTACTCCGTTGCACTGCTGTTGGTGAAATATTAGTGGCATTAATAAATAAAACCAAAATGTTACCATTTGATTTAAAATAGTCCTTGGTAAAATATTTGAAGTAACAATAAAAACACTTCTCTTTCTTCTATGGCTTCATTTTGAATTTTCAGTTTACATTTCTCAAAGATAGGCTTTTTGCAACAGCCCTGGTTTTAATGGCGGGCAGCCTGTATTATTCCTACAGTGTAGTACCAGGTGGACTACATGAGTTCATTAAGGGCATGGGATTTATTCTTATGTGGTTATCAGTGGACTAAGGTGTTCTTAACCCCCGGAGGGTAGGCATCACAGATAATGAGTGCACAGTCCTCAACAAACAGAAAAGAAATGTGGCTCTCTGGGAAAAGTGTATAGTCAGAAGTCTGTTTGTGGGTTAGGAAAAACATTTTCAAAGAAGCTACGGGATTTCGGATAGTACAATAGTAATTAAAAGTTGTAACGGTCTTATCTAAAACACCTAAACTAAAATCGTTTAGGGAGGAAATTTGGGGAAAGCCTAAAACTAACCCTATCTCTTGCTGCTTGAGCTCCTCCGTGCCACAAAACTGTGTGAGTTTTACATTAACATTTTTGAATTGTCATTACCCTGGGAAGTAGAGTGAGTCTCCTTAGCCACAAGTGATGTTCCTGATCACTTTTGGCATATGCTGAAGACCGGATTTAAAACAAGTTATCTGTCCTCAAGGCATGCGTTGCTTTCATTACTGTATCGGGTTTTCCTGAGACACACACTCACAGAAGGAACATGCCTGAATTTTTGGCTCAATTCCCCATGTGTGGGCAGCAGAGGGTGGGAGGAATGAGAACACATTCTCAATGGCCGCCAGCATCTTATCAAAACACAGAAGCTCCTCTTGAGAAGTATGGTAAAGAAGAGGGAGGAGCCTAGCAAGGAAAGGTGCAGAGACTCAGAGTGTAGAGAAGACAGGATGTCCAGCCAGAGAGGCTCTCCAGAAAAGTCTGAATTTGACAGCAGAGTGGAGCAGATCTCCAAAGTTAAGGCAGAGAAGAAAAGCTTCTATGGTTTAGTAGATCTGTGTGTCACCCCAGTAACAAAACCTTTATCTGCCAGGATGTTGGGCCAAATGACGGTATTACATAGTAGAGCTCTTGAGCAGGAAATGGGACGCTGCTTGTCGGTTTACCGTCCACAGCGAGAGGGCAGGAGCAGCCGGGCCCACATGGAATCAAAGGCTTGGGATTACACCACTGCTTGTCTTGTCGGCAGAGAAACATTGCAGAGTGCATTCTAATTTCTCTTACTTCTAGTATTCCGTATCTGTTCAGATGTTGCCCACTGAAAATACTCAGTCCTTAAAACATGGTTGCTTGTTTCACAGGAAGACTTGAAAATAGAGGGAGGGCCAGGTGGGAACTTACAGCCCTCTCTATTTCCAAGCGCTTTTTAGGCACGCTGCAACAGTTTTTTCACACTATAGAATGTATGATCTGTATTCCCCGTGGAGAGCATGAGCTACACAGATGCTAGAGTTTTTCCTCCAATTGTCCCACAGTAGAGCCCACAGTAGTCTCAGCACGGTGGTTATTACTGGGCATACTACACCCAAAGGAGTAGGGTTTAGGATTTACAGTCAGAATTAAAACACTAAATTTTTCCTCACATGTAATTGGATCCATTTTTGTTTTTAGGTTATAACATTTTATCACTACTTTTAAGAAAGAATCAGTCCTTAGAAGGCTCAGTAAATACATTGATTTTTGTTTCCATCTATAATTAAATTAAAAATCTCTTCATTAAGCAATTACTCTATCTCAGAGATTGTGCCAGTGCTGGTTTACAGAGAGTTTGATATTCATAATAGTAGGAGAGTCTTAGAGTAGTTGCCAATTAACATGTCTATAAGTGAAGTGATTTTTCTTGGTTGTTTTGTTCTTTTTGGTTTTTTTCCCTTTTATAACTGTTTTTCTAACCTTAGTAGTGCCTGTTCAAAAGTGAAACAGACCATATATAACAACGTAATGCCTGCAAATTCCAACCTTCGCTGGGATCCAGACTTCATGATGGATTTTATTGAGAATCCCTCGGCAAGAAGCATCAATTATTCAATGCTGGGCAAGATCCTCAACGACAATGCCGCCAATCGGTACAGCTTTGTGTGCAACACCCTCATGAACGTGTGCATGGGACACCAGGATGCCGGCCGGTGAGCTGCCTCTCCCCGATGCGGCAGTGAGCAAGGACGAGCTGCTCTGGGCTTCCTTCAGTAGTTTCTGATTCTGCCCCACTATACCCTAACTAAATACTTAGCCTGGGAGACCATGGCTTTGGGGTTCTCGGTTTGGCTGTGGATTTTTTTTTTTAATTGCTGATCCATTTTGAAAATCATATACAATTTTAAAAACAACACTATTTTTTGATATAAAATGTCCTTGGGTCTAGCTACATTACGTAATGTCTTTAACCATTTATCCTGGCGGTATTACTGACTGACTCCAGGATATTGCACACAGAATATCCCCAGCCTGTGTGGGGATTGATTCTTATAAAATGTAAAATTGTAGACAGGGTTTATTCATAGAATCTAAAATGTGCTAATTCACTTCTTCTAATTATTTGTGGCTGTGTATAATTATACCTTGTATAGAAGATACACAGGGGTATTTATTATATCCTTAAATCCTAAGTGATGCTTAATGATAATGAAATATGTATTCAGTAAACAAGTCATGTGTAATAATTTTGTTCTTTTTTCATATATTCCTTCTTTTTATTAAATCTTTTTTTAACTCCAGATTTTTATTCCCCTCCTGGTCTACCCTCTCATGGTTCCAGATCCCATACTTCCTCCTGACCCCCCTGTCTTCATGAGGATGTCCCCACCCCCAACCCCCACCCCACCAGACCTCTAAACTCCCTGGGGCCTCCAGTCTCTTGAGGGTTAGGCATAATCATTTCTTATTTGTGCCAAGTCACTTTCTGCTCTCTTACCCTCTCCCCCCCCCCCACCCCACACCCCTAGGATAAATGACATAGCCAACTTCTCCTCTGAGCTGACTGCTTGCTGCACAGTTCTGAGTTCGGAGTGGCTGGGAGTTCTGAAGGCCCTTTGCTGTTCCTCAAATCATGTGTGGGGGTTTAATGATGTCCTCTGCACCGTGGATGTAAGTTTTCTTAATTTATCAATTACTAAGTTAATAGTTTAATCTTGCACTACTTAATTAAACTGTAATGCAGCAACATATTTTTCTATTTCCAAGAGTGATGTCATTACCATGATTTCAATAAAATAAAACAAAATAGATAGAAGTAACAGAAGGAATTCCAGTGTGTTCCCTGTTGCCTGATTTCCAGCAACTAAGGTTTTAAATGTGAACTGTCTCAGCTACTTCGTTTTTTTTTATTTTTTTTATTTTTTATTTTTTTTAGCATTTATCCCTCATCACAGTACATAAAACATTTCATACATGAAGAAAACCAGTATCTATTTAAGTCTAAGTATACAGATGTTGTTGTTTTACATAAGAAAATCCATGTGTAGACTCAGGATATTCAGTATAATCAGGCTATGTCTGTAGAGTGATGGAATGATTGCCCAAATGTACCATGACTTCCTGATCTTCCAGGTTGCATTCATGATGTTGATATAGATATAGATAAAGGTATAGGTATAGGTATAGGTGTAGGTGTAGGTGTAGGTGTAGGTATAGGTGTAGGTATAGATATAGATAGATATAGATATATGCATTTCTTAAGCATCTATGTAAATTCTCTATCCATTTATGCCTTTATCATTTCTTGGGGTGATCTTTGTCAGAGATCTGTATATGGTATTAAAGAAACTTGACAGTTGTAAAGCTGAGGGCTTATTTCCTGTTTCTGCTGCTTCAGTGCTGAATGGGCAGGCCTGCCTCCTTATCTGCATTTCATGGATCAAGATATTATTTGTGCAAAATATACTAGTAATAGGCTGCTTATCCACACCAACAAAGACCCACGTTATTTTTTTTCCTGAAATATATATTTGTGACTTGCTGCACCCAGTACCAATCCCTAGGAAGCTCTCATTGTAGTGGCTGTGTTCTTTTAGTATTTCTTCCAATGTTTTCTGAGATCTTGAATGTAGAGATTTCCCTGTAGCTGAATTAATTTCCCCCCCTTCCTTTCTCTCATCTTTCATTTTTAAATTAGCAGCCAATTGAAAACTTTCCGAGCTCCTTTAAAATGAATTTTCTTGCATTAGTTGCGACAGGAAAGAAGGTTCAAGTGTTAGCGGGTCCTGTTTTCCTGCTAGAGGCTTCGCCTCCTGCTTCCTGCCTTCCCCATAAATGGCATATGTATTCCGCTGGCGAGGCGTCAGTTACGATATACCTTTTTGCAGCGTCTCGATTTTGCTCTTGTGTTGTCTTCTCACACTTGCATGCACGTGCAACTGGCAGGTTCAAGGTTATCTACCTAGAACACTAGAACATGAGTAAACATGCTTTGTCTTCTCATCGTAGCAATAGGCCTAGCAAGATAATGGCAAGTGTTTTCCCTCTGGTGGTTCATCTGGAGAGTTGAGATCTTATGGGTATTGCTGGTATTCTCTTAGGTAGTGGTCTTTGGTACCGCGTTAAAGGATGCTGGGTATTAAAACCTGTCAATGTTTTTCTTAAAGGTGAGTGACCTTTCCTTCCATGACTCCTTAGCTACTTTCATTGCTATCCTGATAGCACGACAGTGTTTCTCCCTGGAGGATGTCGTGCAACACGTCGCACTTCCCTCTCTCCTAGCAGCAGGTAAGCGCCATCCTGAGCTGCGTTTGTTCTTGCTTGCTGGTTGGTAGTCATGTGTGACCATTTGAGCACAGGGAAAGGACCATTTTTAAGGACGTATGCATTGTGGGATGGCATAGTTCCCGGAAGAGATGGTAGAGCTGTAGTAGTTGTTTGATGCAGAGTGACATTGAATTCTGGGACAGGAAACTGCCGTTGCTTTATACGGGGTATAAGACGGCATGAAGGTTCTTCGGAAAGATATAACGAATGGCCTTGCTAAACAGAAGCGTTATTTAATGTACTATAGGAATGTCACTAGTAGCAAACCTGAGAAGCTTGTTGTGGCATCTGTGAGGAAGCTTGTTTTAAAACCTCCTCCTCCTCTTCCCAGCCTGTGGAGATGCGGATGCAGAGCCCGGGGCGAGAATGACCTGCCGCCTCCTGCTCCACCTCTTCCGAGCCCCTCAGGCCTGCTTTTTCCCACAGGCCACAGGTGAGGGGACCTCCAGAGAAAGCTCTGCTTTTGGATTTTATTTGGCACTTTTAGTTCTACTGTGACCAAGTGAGCTGTCCAGTGTGTAATTTCCTCCCTGATTTTCACGGGCTTGATCTGCACATGACAGAGGCGTGAGATCATGCCACTGGAAGGGCTGTCAGCACCTTCCGTGATGTAATATATCACGGAGGATATATTGGGAAATAAAAAATGAGGAATTAATAAACAATAAAAATGCCTGGGCTCTTAGGAAATGGTGTGCTGGTGGGAAGTCTGAGCCTCTGGTATACCCTGTGTTGATTCTGAGCCATGCCGTCTCAGCTTAAGAGGATGACAACTCATTTGTTTATTTTTCCTGAAGCCATGGAGGGCATTCGTGAAGTCCTGTGCTAAATCGTTTCCATATAGAGATGGATGCCTCTGTGTGGGAATCCTACTAATCTTTGGACCACATCTCTTTGAGGAACAGAAATGTTGTTTTAATAATAATTAAAAAGAAAAGGTTAAGTAAGAATACTGGCACTGTTTCTTAATGCAAACATGTCAATTAAGGGCCCACAGACAACCACTGAAAAGTCTCACTGACTGCAGATGATTGCAGACAATGGTTAATGACGAGGGAGAGGCCACTGAAGGCTTGTTGTTGTTTTTATAGGCAAACCTTTCCCCGGAATAAGATCATCTTGTGATAGACACCTCTTAGCTGCAGCTCACAACAGCATAGAAGTGGGAGCTGTTTTTGCTGTCCTAAAGGCAATTATGATGCTTGGTAAGACTATCTTGGCCTTGAGCTTCTTGGCTAGTCACCAGAAGTGGAGGCAAAATAATTTATGTGCACTGTAAATTCTAAGCAGCGTTAATGGAAACATATATTTCGTTTGCTTGCTTGTTTGTCCTGAAAAAAAAATTGCTTGGCTTTCCCTAAGCCCAAGAAATAGCAACATCAAGGATCCTGTCTCTTCACTATGGTGACCCTCCGAGAACTGTAATATAAAGTACTTCAAGCTCGGTTATAATTGTGTGCTTCTTCATTCTGATGTAAATAAGGGCCTGAGGCCCACAGGATTGTTTTGCCTTCATTTACTGACAGAAAGTGCCCTTCATATATTTAATAAAAGCTTTATGTTTCAGCCAGATTATATTCCAGGTGCCAAACCTCAGAAACCCTGGATTTTAGTTCCATGTTTCTCCTCCTGCCGTGACTCTGAACAAGTTTGTATCTTCTGCTGTGTTGTTCTCATGAAGCAGGAGCAGCAATGATGCTCACATCGCCAGGATCAGCAGGAGGGTCACTGGCTCCTCCTCTAATACATGATGCCCGGGACTCCCTCTACATTCTTATCTGTACATATTTAACAAGAGTGATAGTACTGCCTTCTATTAGTGGGCAGTGTAACACCTCAGGATATTTTTTTTGTAAATCATAAAGGATTTGAATGATTAGGGGGAACTCCACTATTGCCTACTTTAAACTTTGGGTACCTCGTTTTGGCCTTAACCAAGAAATAGTTGCCACGTCATTTTATAAAGTAGTTCATTATTTAAACAGAATTACTGAATAGATAGGTTTCTGTTTAGGTGAACCTTAGATAACACAAATAAGAATATAGCTGTAACTTGCTTGACAAATGTTATTTGTGGATGACAAAGAATAATTACAGTGCTCATAAAACAGCCAGTTAAAATCCAGCTTAAAAGAATATACATGAAAAAGAATATACAAATCTTTTCAGTTTTCTCCAATACAATGTTATTTATATCAGCCACACTCCAGAGCAAGCCCCAGTGCCTGGAACTGTTGGCCAATACAACATGTACTCTGCTTTTGATTGTTTGTATTGTCTTATTGGTTTTGTTGTTTAGATTTTTTTCTTTTGGTTTTGGATTATTTCTTTCTTTTCTTTCTTTTCTTTCTTTTCTTTCTTTCTTTCTTTCTTTCTTTCTTTCTTTCTTTTTTTGAGAAAGTGAGCTCAGGAGAAGGAGCATTGAGTTGGATACTTAGGAAAATCAGAGAGAGATCTAGGAAGGGGAAAGAATGAGCTTAGGGATTTCTATATTATATATCCAATACTAACTGCTGATTTCAGCCAAGGTAAGGAGAACTGGTCCACTCTACTGATTGATAATCATTGGTATCATGAAGAGAGTTACTGAATTTCTCTTCAGCTATTTCTAAGTCTCATCAGAGAAAATAAGAAATATACCTTCAGTAAACTCCATTTTGCAAGTATGGCCAGTAACATGTCTCAGCGGTGCCCACAAGGTGAGGCTCATCTCGACAGTGACCCTTGTTTGTAGAACTGCTCTAATCCCACACATAAAGTAACCAGTCTTTTAGATATTCAAATAACGTGAGAGGTCCTTGGTCTGAGAAATTTTAATCAGCACAGTTATATGCCAGTGAAGGCTTAGACAGATTCACATAGATTCACATAGAACGTTCTGTTGTTTTCTTTGTTTGTTTGATTTTGGCTATAAAATTTTAGAAGGTTCTAGCACAGTCACACAGACTTCAGTCCCACCCATATCCAAAGTAAATGCAGACGTACAAGGGGCCTGAGAAATGTACTTATTTTTGCTCTTGCCTTATCTACTCTTGTGGTTCTAACCAATTTTCTCCCAATTCTCATCTATCAAAATATATATTAATACAGGAAAGTAGGACTATTATAGTCAACTTTGCTCCTAGTTTACATAGTAGTTTAATTTGAAATAGACATAGGTATTTACATCATCTAAGAGTAGACAATACACAAGTCGGCTCGTTTTGAAAAGCGATATTGAATTAAATATCGCTAGCAACAGAAAGGGCAGATCAAGAAATACCATTGATAGAGCTACTGGCTTTTATATTTTAAGCTACGTGAGAGTGTATGACAATGCACCGGTAAGTTGAGATGTACTGCTTATTTTCACCCCTATTTTTTTTTTCTGCTTTGTTAATATGTGGTGGTGCTGATGGTGCTAAGGAGAGATCCTAAGGTCCCATGCATGATAGACAAGGACTCTGCCACTGAGCGGCAGCCTTAGCTTCCCTGCTTCTAAAATTTTTGAAAGTAGACATTAATTAGGACAGTTTGATTACTCTTCCAAGAAAGGTCGCGGTTGTGTTGTTTTGTTGTTTTGTTTTGTTTTCTGTTTTCAACAGAGTCAAAACCTTTCAGGGATTGGCCTGGAGTTTTAAATTGTTTTTGTTTGTTTGTTTGTTTGTTTTGGTTTTTTTGTTTACTTGTGTTTTTTGCATTGACCTGGGCTTGCTTTTATTCCACAAAGCCTCCCCCGAAGTCAGCTCCTGGTTTCAGGAAACCGTCTTGTCAAAGCTTGTTTTGATTTCTATAGGTAAGCAGGTAAAAGTTTGAAGTCTTAGCTGCTGTCTGGCAATTTCATTACCAAATTATCTCTCACGTATTTTTTTTTATCTTACATGGCTAGAGATTTTAATTTCATCCCAGTATACCCTTCTCAGTGTTTTGGGTAGACAAGTGCCTTCCTTAGCTTCATCTGACTCAGTGTATTAGAGACAGGTCAGGTAAGGTCCAGACTGGATGCGGCAGAGAGGAAGGTGGAAAGCACAGGCCGTGCGCAGAGAGCTCTGCTCTCCAGAGCCTTCTCAGTGCGCATCGCCCTTTTCCATCCCCGGGGAGATAAATCTCTCCTGTCAAGAAGTTGATAGTAAGGTGGGCTAAGGCAAAACGTTTCTCCTGACCTATGGGTAGAAAATGAGTCATTATAAGAGAAGAACTGGAAATGGAACTCCTAGCATGGTGAGTAACCCATTTTCTTCCTTGTCTATAACTCAGATAAACCTGAGTACCATCATGCCTGAGGTTTGGGTGAGAGCAATGTTTGGGTTATTAAATGTCATTCATAGCGGCCCTTTCAAGGCTAGCAAAAGAATATTAAATTCTGTAGACCAAAAGAAGGAATGAATCTTGACTTCGACTTTTCTCCGTATCCTGTGGTTTTGTTTCCTTTCAGGTATTTCTTGATCCGCCCTTTCTGTTGCTAGACAGACTGGCTATGCAGAAATAATACCATTCACACCTCTTGATTCCCTGAAACCTAGCCTGATTTGCTTGTTACGTATTTAGGGCAATATTTTGAACGTCTGTGATTTTCCTTTTGGGATTCTGTTATTTAGGAGATGCTAAAATCGGCAGTAACAATGTCAACACGTTAAAGAATGATGAGTTCAGCATGAGGGGTTTACGACGCGACGGGAATGCTGAGGATGCCTGGGCCACCTCGCAGAACTCAAAATCCTATGGGAAAAGTATTTCCATAGAAACTGCCAATCTGAGAGAATACGCTAGATACGTCCTGAGGACGATCTGCCAGCAGGTACTTGTTTGACTTCTGATGGCTTCTACTTTGAATATGTACCTGTTCTTTGGGAGGCAACTGTCCACTATTTTTTTTTTATTATTGTATTTAAGTGGTTCTTCCCCCCTACACACACACACACACACACACACACACACACACACACATACACACACAATTTCAGATTTGTTAAAGGGTTGCAATAATGAAGACTTCTAGTATATCCTTTACATAGATTCACTAATTTTTGGACATTTTGTATGTTTTCTTAGCAGTTTTTGAGAAGTAGATAATAGCATTGGTACCATCTCTTTTTGGTGCTCTGCTTTACTCCTGAATATTTATGTTTTCATTTCTTGTCATAACCAAAGTTTAGTTAATAAAAATAATAATTTAAACTTTGGTACAGTGATCTTTTTCTCATCCATAGGGGATTTTCTGATTTACTCTAGCGCTGTTAGAGTTGCATGAGGTGCTAGAGAGTAGCTTCAGATCACTGGAGTGGGGGAGAGCTCAGAGGTGGAACTGTGCTTTTCCAGGTAACCACCACTGTTCGCACACAGTACTCACTTTCCCTATGGATGATGCTAGCTTTGATGAAGGCCTAGATTCAGGATCCACGAGAGGGTTAGGACGCTTTGTTTCCAGTGAACTAGAAATCTTCGGGGAGATGCTCTGAGGCAATGCAGATGTTCTGATTCTCGTTACACACTCCATTCCTCATAAGTATCCATTATAATTCTTGCCTAAAACCAGTCTTTGCTGTGCTGGCCGCGGAATGTTGTGTTTTTCTCCGTGGTTCCTCCTGTTCCTCTACAAGATCAATTCATGTCCTACGAAGACCTTCTTATGTGGTCATTCATTTGTATTTATTTATCTAGTTATGTACATGAATTATAATATATTGTCCATAGGTTCGTTAATATCCAGCTCGTTTGTGGCTAACATATTAGGAATCCCTCATCCTACCTTTTGTTATAATTGGGATATTTCTATCCTTTTAGAGAACTAGTGCCTTACTTTACCCATCTCCCATATTCCTTGCCTCATCGCTATAATCAGCCGTTCCAGTGAGTGCCATTTCTGCCTGTTATGACACTGTTACTCAGAAAGCAGAGCCCCAGGGCAGAGGGATAGATCAGGGGTAATGTGCTTGCTGTGCCAGCACAAAGCCTAGAATTGAGATCTCTATAATTCATGTATGTCCTCGGGGGCAGGCAGCCCACCTGCAATCCCAGCACTCAGGAAATGGAGATACAGGATCCTGGGGTAACCAGGCGACTAAGTAAGCTCTGAGTTCATCTAAGAGATGCTTCCTAGGTAATATAAGGTGGACAATGATCTAAGAAGATACCAGACATCAACCTCTGGCCTCTACACACATTCACACATGGGTATCATCTACCATGTTCAGTGTGTATGCAAACATGCATGCAGGCACGCATGCACTAAAAAAGAAAACAAGGTCTGGGTTATAAATCCCCACTCCTCTAGAGCATCCTGTTTCTAAGCTCTCCCAGAAGACTGTGTGTGTGTGTGTGTGTGTGTGTGTGTGTGTGTGTGTGTGTGGTGTGTGTGTGTGATTATTAATTCATATTGATAATTCTAGTTCTAATCCTTTACAGTTGTATTTTACATTCTCCCACTTCTTATTACATTCTTGCACGGTAACAGCCTTGCCCCCATATAGCACCTAACATGGTTTCAGAGTTCTTATGCATATACCACTAGGAAAAGGGACCCCGAGAGAGCTCAGGATTGGTTTGCAGTTTCATTTCTCTGAAGGGTTTAAGATTATGCATTCAAACATTATTTGGAGAAAGAGGGAAAGGGAAAAATAAAGGAAAATATTTTTTACAGTTGTTTCATGGTGAACATGTTCCTTCTTTAAAATTAGAATCCCTTTTATTTGCTTTGTTCTGTTTGTGTTTGGTTTTGCTTTTGTTTTTGTTTTTTGGGTATTGTTTTGTTGTTGGTCCCATCTAATGTTTGTAATGATAGCATACATGCAAAGGCTCACACAAAAGTACACACAGTAACCTGTCCCTACCTGTCCCCTTCTTCCTGTCTGGCTCAGCTCAGATGACTGGCTTCCATGTTTTCTATTTATCTTTCTAAACTTTCAAATATCTTTTACTTTTAAAAATGGTGCTCATTACATGTATTTTGTGGCTTGTATTAAATTCATGATTGCTTAGATTTGTTTTGACTGAGGTCAGTTTACTGAGCTCCACAGTTATGGATGGCAGTTGTGTATCAGTCTCCAACTATGAGCGCACAATGGCATCACTGCACACTGTGTGTGGTTTTAGCATCCCAAGAGGCTCTGCTCCAAGCCCTATAGGACACTTCCGGCCTCCCCTACAGTGCCAGTATCCAAAACAAACAAACAATGGAACACCCCTTAATCTGTTTGAAAGTAAATAATAATGTGATACACCTAGAAAAGCAGCACACTGTATCTGGGTTCCTTTGTCTTCTGAGTTTAATTTAACACAGCAAACATGGAGCGTGGGATTATATCTCTTCAATAAATAACCCGAGCTGAGGCTACTGACACTAGTCATGAGAATACAATCAATAGGCAGGTAGAATCAGTGTGTGCCATCTAACTGCCGGCTTGTTTTTAGGAATGGGTAGGAGAACATTGCCTAAAAGAGCCAGAGCGACTGTGTACAGACAAAGAACTGATACTGGACCCGGTGCTTTCAAACATGCAAGCCCAGAAGTTGTTGCAGCTTATCTGCTATCCCCACGGCATCAAGGAGTGTACCGAGGGGGACAACCTGCAAAGGCAGCACATTAAGCGCATTCTTCAGGTAAGTGGTCCATGCCGGGGATGCTGGGCGGGCCACGCCCCACCGTGTGATTCTAGAGAGAACTGCGTTGTCACCATGTTGTTCCTGACCTTGGATTTAATTCTGACTCTGATTCTCTTTGTGGTGACATTGACACCGCTGGCTAGTCAGTAGATGCAGTCAGTAGCAAATGGCATGTATTGGTATTTTAAATCAGTGGTGTCAATATTCATGATAGCTCAGTTTTAAGTGTTTTATGTAAGAGATGCATCTGGAATGAGATTGGCTAATTGGTAAATGGATTCCAAGAGAAGCCATACTTCTCTAGTTTCTATTTCTTGGCTGGTTGGGGAATGCGTTTTGATGCTTGAATCTACCTTCTTGTGTGTGTGTGTGTGTGTGTGTGTGTGTGTTTATCAGGCATGAGATTGGAAGTTCTCAATGCATGTAAATTTCCTCTCTGGGTATGAGTCTTACTACAAGGCTATGTTAGCATACATTCAGTATCCTTAATGTTATAATTCTTTGAATTTTCTCCAGAATCTTGAGCAGTGGACATTGAGACAGTCCTGGCTAGAGCTTCAGCTCATGATCAAACAGTGCTTGAAGGACCCCGTGAGTATATAGTGAAAGCACGCATGTGAATTGAATAAAAAAAAGCAAAGCGTCATTGGCGTCTGAGAATCAAGGGGCCGCATAGGCAAGTTGGCTTTTCTTTTCCCTGACACTAGAGCTCTGGCTCCGTGGCGGAGATGAATAACTTACTGGACAATATCGCCAAGGCAACCATAGAAGTGTTCCAGCAGTCTGCAGACCTAAATAACAACGCCTCCAATTCCGGCATGAGCCTCTTCAACCCAAGCGCTATTGGAAGTGTTGATCCAAGTAGCACAAGGCAGAATGGAATAAAGACGTTCTTAAGGTATTACTTGATAGTTTTGTTGGCCTACCAATGATACTTCATATGTCACAGTAATCTTGATCAGCATAATACGTTTTATTAAGCTTCAGGAAATGTAATGGAAATAATAACTTAAAAGGGACGGTTCCTGTTATTCAGCCAGTTAGGAGGGAAAAGTGGGGTGAGTGATGTCTTGGCATGTTAGGTATTTTGTAGATTTGGATACCTTGGTGCCACAGATGGACTTAAGTTTGATACATAGTATCACTCTCTTTGGGTCATTCATTAAATATAACACACTATCTATGCATCTTTAATGAAAATTTTGTACAAATATAGTAATTTGCATTCATGGTAGAACTTGGTAGGTTTTTGAAATCATGAAGTAATCATTTTCATCATGAAAGACAGATTGGTTTGCATATCATCACTTTGGTAAGAGTGTAAATAGTGAGTTTTAGAATTTAAAGATCGCTTATTTCTTAGCTTGAACACAGTACCATGGAATATCATCACCATGTCTGAAAAGTATAGTGTTCATAGAGAGAGCATAGAGTGGTTCATGGTCAGAACAACAGGATCCAAGAGTCACTGAAACAGTTTACTATGCAGAAAGGCCTTTCCAGAACAGCGCCTTTTATTCCTCAACAGATGTGGGTATAAAGCAAATGGGTCTTTGGCAAAAGGAGAAAGTGCAGACGTGAAATGAGAACTCTCGAAGTCGGTGCCTTACGCGCCCGTGGTTTACTGCTGCGTGTCTGCACTGGCTGTGAGAGCAGAGACAGCTGCTTTCCCAGGTGTAACGCCTGTTTCTGATTTTAGTTCCTCTGAACGCAGGGGTGTGTGGCTGGTGGCCCCCCTCATCGCCAGGCTGCCGACGTCTGTGCAGGGAAGAGTGCTGAAAGCTGCTGGAGAAGAGCTGGAGAAGGGACAGCACCTGGGCTCCTCCTCAAAGAAGGAGAGAGACAGGCAGAAGCAGAAGAGGTAGGCTGGCATCCGAAGGACCTGGAGGAAGCCCAGAAGCCCACATCACAGCCACATCTCAGCCGGCGCCACAGTGGTGGGGCTGGTAGTACAGCAGCACACTCTCTGATTAGCAAGGATCTGTGTGGGGCAGCAGGCCCCATCCTGGCCTGTGTATCCCAATCACCGCAAAGCTATTGAAATACCCAGGCTTGTAGTTAACTCGGACCTACGAGACCTTGAAATAATTACTAATTTTCTAAATTTAGGAACCTTGTTATAGACTCGTGATTAAAACTAGTCATAACAACTGCCAAAACTATTTCATTTATTCCATGCCCAAGTAAAGGTTTCACATAATTGCTTTTGAAGACAGATCATCCTATTGAGGATGCATATTCATACTATAAATTTAATGTCCAAGAAGTTTTAAATAGAAAAGTCATAATTTCTTCATTCTATAAACTTAAAGATAGAATTAATAATACTACCACAACTGACTGTTCTTTATTGCCTACCTATGCAGCTCCTGATATAGACATTTTGACCTAGACCTGTTCTTTAGGAAAATTTTCTTTTTACTATGTCAATCAGTTTGCCCATTTGTTCTCTGATGGAAGATATCTTGCTAACATGAAAAATGTAAAAGGCATTTTGCCCCCTTTCCAATGGAGGCCATGGGTGTGTCAGAGCCTGGCACATGACGTTCCCACAGCATCTTGCTTTTTGGAGGCCTCAGACCTTGCTGTGTTCCCTCCCTAACTTTACCAAGACTCTGCTGTCAGCCTCGGAGAAATATGCAGCAAAGAACCACAGGCCTCCAAAGTAGTCAAGGTACAGAGAGAGATTCACTCCCTGAAGAAGGGTTTTCTCTGAGCAAATTCTCTGGAATTTTTTGTTTGTTCTTTGTTTTGCTTTCTCTGCATACATTTATATTCTTTGTCCTATATATTTAAAAATTTCCCTAGTAACATAATGCAAGTTGACCACATACGCTGTAAGTTTCTGTTGCTTCGGGAATACCTTCCAGAGCAATAGAGTGTTGTCGTTCACACGCTTTACCAGTGGTTTTTAATCTTGCAAATACAGAAAGTGTTTGCACTTCCCAAGTGTTCTCTGGTGCTTTACCACCCTGTCCTTTAGCAATAAACAAGGGCCGTGAGTGAGTCTACTGGGAAGACCAGCTGTTGCCACAGGGGCAAGCCATTCTCTCTAACTAGATCTATTCATACTTCCTTTGTAGTATGTCTCTCTTGAGTCAGCAACCTTTCCTCTCCTTGGTCCTTACCTGCCTTAAGGGGCAAGATGAGCAGCGGGAAGGCCTCCTAACATCTCTGCAGAATCAAGTAAACCAGGTAAAGAGCAGACTATTAAAACCGGGCCAGTATCTTTCTGATGGTATTCATTATTTCCCTTTTATGATTTCTTGACAATGTCATAATATGACATGAGGTTAATGTTCTGTCGCTGAGATGCTAAGAAACACAATCCATGTCCCATTCTGCCTAGCATCATGGTCACCAGAAGGCTAACAAAACTTATAATGATAATCATACATTGATATGTAGAGGCTATACACGTAAGTCGTTGCACACTGCTGAGCAGACAGCTCACTGATCTCTGTGGCGCCTGCCTGGAAGCGTGGAATCAAGGAGAGATGTTAGATTGCTTTCGTGGGACTGACTATCCCGACAGGTGAACTCCGCCTGGTGGCATTAAATGAGAGTTGATGACAGGCACCAGGGCACCAGGCTTCCTCGGTTGTCTTTGTCATCACAGGCACACATTGGACAGGTCTTTTCTCTGTGTAGCTTCCAGAGTGAACCATTTCAATATAAAGCAAACATGTTTCTCCTCATACCTAGACTACACATTCCAGGGCTGAACTAATAGAGCCACTCCTGATTGGGTATTTGCTGTCGCTTCCGGTGGGTTGATCCTCTCGTTCCAGCCTCACTGGGCTGGGCCAGCGCTCTGGTCCAGGTGCCTGACCGCGCACATCCTTCTTTGGTTGCCCGGAAGGATCGGGGTCAGATGTTAAGCAGACCCGCTCCTGCCCTTTCTGCAGGTCTCCGTTCACCTTGCCTCCCTTTGCCATTGCCGTAGTCATATCTGTTTTTTTTTTCCCTTTGTGTATGTGTGTACGCGCGCCCATGTGTGCATGCGTGTGCTGGTCTTGAACCTAGGACCGTATACATGTTAGATAAGCTCTCTGTCACTGAGTGTTACCATTTGTCCTTTCTTAGCTTATTATTTTGTGGTAAAATCTTGCCCAGTGACATTCATCCCTCTCAATCAGTGAACCTCAGGTCTTCAGATTTACATATCAAGCTCTTTACTGCTGAGTGTGTGTGTGTGTGTGTGTGTGTGTGTGTGTGTGTGTGTGTGTGTGTAATTAGGTAAAGGCTCTCTTCTCCCAGCTACCCAGGAAATTACAAAATAACTAGGATTTTGTCTGTCTGGAAGAAGAGGAAGATTAAAAAAATAAAGTTAAAACTTTAACTTTGTTAACGTTAAAGCTAAGAAGTTTTAGCTGTCGCTGTAAAGCTTTATTTTAGACGTGTAAAAGTCATCATAGCAAAGAGTAAAGGGATTTCTGTTGTTTTTCTTCCTTTGCTCCCAATCTTAGATCTTAAGTAACTGGAGGGAAGAACGATACCAAGACGATACGAAAGCCCGCCAGATGATGCACGAGGCTTTGCAGCTTCGCCTGAACCTGGTGAGGACCGTGGCAGGCGTCTCCGGCACACCTCTCTGTGTGAAACACCGGGTTTCAACTTCTTCTGCGGACAGAATCTGCCTGACAGAGTGCAGCCTTCCTCTTTCTGACTCTCTACCTACTTCCTTTTCTCTTAAACCTTCTGTTTCCTTAGCTGCTGCCCTTCCTGTCTGGGTTGAGTTCTAGACAGGAGTGTTTCAGGCACCTATTTGTGTTTTCCACCGCGGAGGAGGCTCCATCTGGCAGACCTCGCCTCCTCCTCTGCGCAGCGCTGAGTGGAGGTCCCACAGATCTTTAGTACGAACGTCGGCTTTCGCTGTGTTTTTACAGCCATACAAATCTGTCAGCTCTAATTTTTCACAGAGAGGCCTTCTGTCAAGTTGATTAGATAAAGACAAATCTCAAAAGGATATTTTACAGAAACCTGACAGTTCTCAATGTATTTTGTATTCCCTTAAAATTTCTCTCAACAAACTCTAAATCTGCCCTGGGCGATTGCCTTTCTGGCTTTTGGCCCCCTGATCTCTAGGACAGTTGCCCACCTGGCCTTTGGCACTCTGACCTCCTCACAGGAGCTGGCGGGCCTGATCCAGGTCCTTCTCCTCATCCTTGTTAAAGAGCATTTCCAGGGGTATTAGACGCAATAATGATCAACTATCATACAGTTGCAGTGACAAGACAGAGTTTTGATGCTATTGAGGTTTCACTGCAGTTAATGTCTAAAACTAAGTACCATGAGAGACTGATAAGGAAAGAAAGCTAGTTTTGTGAACACATTCAAGTATTAATTCTTTTTGTTAAGTTTTTTTCAGTAATTAGCAAATGTTTATTGGAGTGTGTCCTATGAGGCTTGCTAAGTTTTGAATGCCTGTACTCGGTGGAAAGAACCCTAAAGAATGATAACCACATAGCTAGAAGAGACAGTTATCGGATAATCCAGAGTGTGGCTAGCAAGAACCAGTTCTTAACATCTCTTCTGTTTTAACAAATCCACATGTGGGCGCATATGGTAATAGGGGTCGTGCTTTCTCCTAGAGATACACATTCTTTATTGTATTTTGTGTGCTAGGTAGGAGGAATGTTTGATACGGTACAGCGGAGCACGCAGGGGACCACCGACTGGGCCCTCCTACTCCTCCAGATCATTACTTCAGGAACTGTTGACATGCACACGAACAAGTATGTTGGGTTTTTGTTTTGTTTTGCTTTGCTTTTTTCCTGCGTGCATACATGGTATAAGCTTTGATACACTGACAGTAAATTCTGCCGCTCACTGATTTAGCTGTCATTAAAAATTTAGCACTTTCAGTAGAAACGCTTAGATAATTATGTGTATCGCGGTTTTGTTTTTAAGAGTAAAATGGGCTTTTTCTTTCCTCTCAGTGAATTATTCACAACGGTTCTTGACATGCTGGGTGTTTTAATCAACGGGACTTTGGCTTCTGACCTATCCAATGCTTCCCCCGGGGGATCAGAAGAGAACAAACGTGCATACATGAATTTAGTAAAGAAGCTGAAAGTAAGCCCGTCATCAGCCTCTGTTCTGAAATCAGGTTGTTTCTGGAGTATTGTCTGACTTCCTGCTCATTAATTTACATGTGTAGCCGATTCAACAGATGGCGATTATTTATTAGTTTACCTAGACTGTCAGCCCTTCAAAATTACAAGTGCGATATCTGAGCGTCTTTTCTCTGAAAAGGTGTACTCAAAACGTGTTTTAATTTTTAAGGCTTTTAAAAATGCATTATCAGATATCTAACCAAAACTCCAATGTCAGAGTTCAGTTAACCCCGTGCTTGGATTTACACACGCAAGTGGGAACAAAGAGAGCTCTGCGTTGAATTTGTAAACCCACTGACGGCCCTGGATACGAACGGCACACAGACATTGCAAAGACATAATCCGTAGACTTTACAGTAAAAGAGCTGAAGGTTACCTTGCAGTGTGAGCCTGGATACGGGAACGTGTCCGAGCGGCGGCTCCTGCTGTGTGACAGCAAATGACACTGGCGTTTTGTCATTTCAGCACTCTGATGTGTCATGGAGAACAAGACTGCCTTTGTGTGCACTCTTATTTTCTACTTGAATAGAAGAAATGAAACATTTTCTACCAGTCCAGTTTGCAGCTGTTCCATAGCCTGCACTAAGGACTGAATAAGTGCTAGATCTAAAAAAAGGAAATATGTCACTGGAGAGCTTCCTCCTTCTTAGCTTTTGCTTCACTGTAAAGTCAGGCTCTTTGCCTCACTTCTCTCTTGCTTTTACATTTTTTCCCCCTCTTTCTTCTAGAAAGAACTAGGAGACAAGAGATCAGAAAGCATTGACAAAGTTCGACAGTTGCTGCCTTTGCCAAAGCAGACTTGCGATGTCATCACGTGTGAACCCATGGGTTCTTTGATCGACACAAAGGGAAACAAAATTGCTGGATTTGACTCTATTGATAAAAAACAGGCAAGAGTAAATGTTTTTTTTCTTCATATATATAATAAACACATCTTGTTATAGAAGCCAAGTGACTTTTCTTAATTTTCAGTGGTATATTTTTGGTCATTAAAGCACAGTAACTGTTGGCATTACAAAAGAGCCATCATTATCTTTGAAGATCTCCATTTAAAATGCTTATCTGGACTTAAGGAAAATTCTAGAATCTACCAAAAAGGTGAAGTAACAGCTCAGCATAAGGAATAAAAGTAAAATAAGGTTAATATTTTACATTAGGATAGGAAACAAAATATGTTTGTATAAGAAAATGTGTGTTGTTAAGAATTTTCAAGGGCTAAATGAGCAGTATTAAGTAAAATGTGTGTTACAACACTACAGATTCTCAAAGAAGCAGTATTAGATGGGCATGTGCTTTATAAGGCAGTCTCGAAGGTTCTTTAGAATAACGGAATGCCCTGAGTAGCCATTGGCACTGCAGCAACAGAGGTGGCAGAGGGATCCCTGCCGGTAGTAGGAAGTAGACACTCTCAAATGCAATGGGATATGTAGGTCATGGTCCGGAGAGGACCAGGAGGCACTGATGGGGAACCATTTAAGTCACACGGAGAAGGGGAGTCAGAACAGGGTTCCTACAATAGTGGACCCACAGACCACTCTGACGGACTAAGAGTTCTACAGAAAAGTGTAGGACAGGTAGGGAAAGTGTACAGAACGTCAAGAAAGAAGGTGACTGGTAAGAGGGAAAGCCATGCCCCCGGAATTCAGAGTTAGCCCAAATGCCATAGCAGCGTGGCCAAGGAAAGGAAAATCCAGAAATCACAATCAGGGTGGCTTGGGCTTTTCGCAGAAGTCACCCAGGATCCATTTAGATGTGAGTTCTACTCAGGAAACCGGTTTCATCACATGGCAGACAGCACGGGGTGGTGACATTACTGGTAGTGTTAGAAGAAGTCACACTTAAAGAGGAAGACAGACAAGAACAGATATGCTCGCACGCCAGGGGGAGGGGCAAAGGTACCTTGGCCGTTTTTGAGGAGAAATATCTTTGAATTGGAATGCTTGAGAAGTTACCAAGAAATGTCACCCATTAGTATTCTAAATAAAAGCATTCAATTTTTCAGAAACAAAATTTAATTCCTTACTGGGATCCAGTAGATTCCTTGGAATTGAAAGACTTAATTTGTATTGTACCTGTTTCTGTAATTAGGTTCTCTCAAAACATTTTATTCAGAGAAAGCCACATACAGTTACATGAAACACATACTAAATTGAGTCCATATAGGTTGGATAGAAGTGAATATGAGTCCAATCAGAGGCAGACTATATATTGACTTTTAAAGCTTGTATAATACTAAAGTAATGGATTCCTGAGATGGTTATAATTTAGTATGATAATACCAACTTTACAGGATACTTGAGAAATTATATTTTCTACAACATACTTGAGTGAGAACATCATTTTATACTAAAATATTGTAGACCACCATTAGATGCCTCAAGGGAGGGTCAGGTGGTGCAGAGCACTGGAGCACTGGACTTCCAAAGTTCGGAACCCCAGTTCTCGCGGCTTAAATGAGGATTCCTGTCTGCCGAGGTCCCCAGGCCCATTCCACGCGCGTGCTTGCACGCTCGTCCGTCCTGTGAGTTGGGAGCAGGTTGTGTTGTCACAGATGGTTCTTTTCCCCCACAGGGTCTCCAGGTCTCTACGAAGCAGAAAGTGTCGCCGTGGGACCTGTTTGAGGGTCAGAAGAACCCAGCTCCTCTGTCCTGGGCCTGGTTCGGCACGGTCCGTGTGGACCGGAAGGTGATCAAGTACGAGGAGCAGCACCACTTCCTCCTGTACCACACGCACGCCATGCCCAAGCCCCGCAGCTACTACCTCGAGCCGCTGCCCCTCCCTCCCGAGGAGGAGGAGGAGGAGCCCACGTCTCCAGTCTCTCAGGAACCGGAGAAGAAGTCCGCTGAGCTGTCCGATCCGGGGAAAGCCACAGCTGATGAAGAGAAGAAGACAAAGGGAAGGAAGCGGAAGACGAAATCAAGCTCCCGCGTTGATGTGAGTGGGGGGATGGAAGGGAAAGGGTGGGTCCTGGGGACCTGGGACGGGGTTCACCCATGGCCAAACTGTCCGCCCAGAAACGTTACAAGGAATGGTCTTGAAGTTTCATGGTGACAGATATAAAGCGTTTCATTTTCCACTGACCACTTTTTAGGGGGTGGGGATGTGGGATTTGTTTCTATAAAGCCCTGGATGACCTGGAATTGCTTTGTAGACCAGGCTAGCCTCAACTCAGAAATCTGCCTGCTTCTGCCTCCCGAGTTCAGGACTAAAGGCGTGACCCACCACACCTGGTCACTCTATACTTTTAATGACTGTTTAACTTCAAACTTCAGAAATGAGTAATATTAAGTTAATAAGACTCATAATTTCCCTGGGTTTGAAACTTTTAAAGAGGTATATGATTCCACTTACTTAAACACCTGTATTAATAAGTATGTCTAAATATCTTATTTTGAATGATTCATATTTGCGGTGAATTAACATTTTAAAAGAAGTTCCTTCGACTTTTCTCTGAATGAATTTGTATCTGATTTTACCCAACAAAAGTGGTCCTGAGATTTCGTTCTTTACCACTGTTATCTTCTACCCCCATTATTCTTTAACCTATTTTCAGATCTTATAAAATAGATAAAATAAACCTAGTGTAAAATCATTTCACACTTTTTCCCTTACTTTTTGAACACCTGATACCTATAAGATGATAATTCAGAAATTATTTTATAGTATATGAAATGCATTATTTAAAATAGCCTTTGTATTTGAAATTGCTCGGGTTTACTTCAGAGAAAAGGTAAGAACATTTTCTGTAGAATGCAAGGATGTTCTTGATTGGCAGAGAGGAAGTACTTAGAGTTCATGAGAGGGCACTCAGTTCATGAGCACTGTCATTACAGTCACCTGTGTCAACACTCAATCATGCTGCTTCCTGGATGATGGCTTGGTGATTAATACTTTTAGAGGCGGCTGCTTTCACATTCAGATGCTACTTGAGTACCAGTGCCTTCTCTCAAACCTGGGCCTCCCTGGTCTGCCAAGGCACAGCTGAGGGCAGCTTTTCATATACAAAAGCCTTACCTGAATATACCCACAGTCCTCCTCCTCCTCCTGAAGTTACCTCTTCCCAGTCAGATTTCATCCTTTTGTAAAATCGAAGGATGCTGGGCTTTTCGTGCCCTCCATCCTGTAGGGGTATCGCTAGAGAAAGGCTGGATGATTGAGACTTTCTAGCGTGATCTTTAGGGTCTGCCTCTTCTATGGGGAGGAGAAGGCGTGGGCACTTGGGGAAGACGTGGGCACTTGGGGAAGATGTGGGCACTTGGGGAATGGCCTTTTCGAGTGGTGCCTTAAAAACTGAGGGTAAGACACTATCGAGGCCCGATATGATAGCACTAAGGGCTCTTCTTACTCAGTTCTTAATCCTAACCTGTGATAAAGCCTTCCAAGATGAGGCCAGCAGGAGACTCTGCAGCTATTGTCTTCTTTTAGTTACAGGCATTGTTCAGTGTTAGTAGTAGATAATTCACTTGGCTATTATTATTATTATTATTATTATTATTATTAATGTCTGCTGTAAGGAACATACTTTTATTTTCTTTTTTGGTGACTGTGGTAGGAAGATGGCAACCTAGATTGAACTTGGGGCCTTATATGTGTTAGGTGACTCTTATTGAGCTAAGTATTTTTTAAATCAAAGAAAAAAATTAATTTGAATGAGCGTTTTTAAGGAAATGGGCCAACATTTATATTCTCTCCCCTTTCACACAGAAAAGTAGCCTTGAGTTCTGAGACGGGATCATCTCATGTAACTGCACAGGAAGAACTTATATTGATTGGCCATGGGTGGCATAGTCAAGTCAAATTGTTTTTTTCCTATTTCTTCTGAAGGAGTATCAACAGACCAACATCTACCGAGTGCCTCCTAACTACTCCCCCATGTCCTCCCAAATGCTGCATCACCCGCAGCCCGCGCTGTGGGGTTACAACCTGGTGAGCCAGCCTCAGCAGCCCGGCTTCTTCCTCCAGAATCAGTCTCTGAATCCAGGTGGGTATGAGCGGGGAGCGCTGTGAGACGGTCTGAGCAGCACCTTGAGGTTCTCCTTGCATTTAAACCTCATCCTCTGCAGGATGAGAGTTTCTGCACTCTGGTACACTCAGTTCACATTTTCAGAGCCCACTCCCCTAACAATTTGTTTTTCTTCCTCTGAACTAAGATGAGGCTACAGCTAGACCCAGTAGCTTGCTTGTGATGTCCCGGGTACTACAGTAGAGGATGAGACAGGAAAATCACTGCGCATTGTCAAATAGCAAGAGCGTGTCTCCTTCAGTGATGTTCATAAGGAACTGAAATTACATGCGTGGATTATAGAATTTGTTAGAAGGAGATTGTGTTGCCTAAAGTCTGAGCTACCAGATATAAAGTTGATAAGTTGCATGTTTTTATTGGCTGTAATTCCCACTTGTGTTTTAAAAGATCAGACAGTATTGTAGCTTCCCTCTCGTCCATTGCAAATTTGAAAATTGAATCATGATGCATCTCAGAAGTTTGGTTTGGCAAGTAGATTTACATACTAACACAGAAAACTACCACATAGTAATTATTCCTGATCATAGTATTGTTTGGTTCAAGCCCCAAGTACATTTTACAATCCAAATGAATATTTTCCTAGATAGAAATATTTGCTGATTAGAAATTAATTTGATGGGGAAATGTTTTTAAAGGATAAAAAAAGTTAATTTTATGCACAGGCAGATATGTGCACATATAACTATGTTCATAACTTTTTCCTATATGTACATCCAAGTGCTTTTACATTTAATGAAAAAAATATGTCTATAGCCGTTATATCATACTCACACAGTAGGCAGGTTCAGTCCATGAGCTGAACATTTCCTAGGTCCTTGTCCTTGTCCTTGATGCTGTCTGAGCATACAGGCTCTCCCATCCACAGTTTATCACCTGCCTCCGAAGGGTTTGCTCAAATACTACTTTCACAGTGAGGTCTAACCTAGCCCACTCCTCTGTTCAAAGTCGTAATATCTATCCCCCTCCTGGTCTCCGTGCTTCTCTCCCCTTCTCTCTGTTGTATAGCACCAGCAGCGTGAAAGGCTTCCTTGGTCACTTATCTTCATACTCCATCCTGTAAGCTCTATGAAGATAGGTACTTTTGCTCTTGTGTTCACAATGACGCCCTTACCGGTTAAGAACATTGACCCAGTCTTAGAAAGAAATGTTGGCTGCATATGGTGATGCATGCCTGTAGGTATTCAGGAGGCTGAGGCAGGAAGAGCACCTGAGTTCAGGACTTTTGAGGCTATAGAGACTGGCAGAGGGTGGGTCCTTTTATCCACAGCACACACCTTGGCATCTGGCAGCAGGTAATGACTTAAACAACTGCTAGGTCCCTGAGAGCAGGTCAGATGATCTGCCTGTATATTAAGAGGGTTAGTGTTAACCCTAGGGTTACAGGTCCTAGGTTTGAAGTCTGACATGGAATACTAGTCAAAGGCTGGGAAGGAAAAAGATTCTAGTAATGGTGAGGGGCACTCTTCAGGAGCATCTTGTTCCCTGACCCAGCCTGAAGAGCCAGAGAACAGTCACATCCGTTGGATTGGTTTTTACCAGCTATCAGCAAGTCCGGTGCTTACCAGTTCTGCAAGACCACCTGGGCTGGTTGATACCGCCCATTTTGGAGCAGTTTGCAGGCCTCTTTTGATTCCTGGATAGCGTCTGTCTGTTGAGTGAAATCTTCTTAGACAGATACAGACTGGATCGGAGGTAAAGTTAAGAAACTTAGGGGGGAAAAACATTTATGTTGGTTATATACTTGAAACTTCCAGGCCTACGGTCCTGGTAGTCAGGGTAGAGGTCAAAAGAAGACTGAAGGCCAGGGGAAGGAAAGAGCTCATCCTCAGGGAGAGGGGACTGGCAGGAGTTCTTATGTAGAACTTTGACCTGCAACAGGTGGACCCAGTCAGGAATCCCCGGAGCTCACATAAAATTATCAAAAGGCTGCAAAAAGAGATAGAAGTTTAAAATATGTTAGTATTACCACTGTTTGTAATCTGTGCTGAAATCCTCTTTGTAGAAAAAGCAGCAGCTAACAGGTATCTATAAACAGCTGGAGTAGACTCATGCTTTCTGCCCAGAGCAACAGCTTGTGTAGCTAGAAGGATGGTTCTAGGTTAAAAGCATGAGCACTCAAACTGTCCAGAGTGATGTGATGTGTATGTATGTATATATATATATATATATATATATATATATATATATATTAGATGATAGATATGATAGATATGATATATGCATATCATATCTTGCATAGATAGATAGATAGATAGATAGATAGATAGATAGATGATAGAGATAATGACAAATGACAGAGATAATTATAGCACAGTGGGAGATAGTTTTAGTCTCTATTTAGAAAACAAATAAAGGAAATTTAAATTTTGAGCCCATGACTATGATAACCACAGCCGGTGCTGTACCAAGGCTAGATGAATAGTTTATTAGAGTTCCTCTGATTAATATGTTAAAACTCTGAACCTTGGAAGTCTTAACATCAGATATCAACGCTAAGTCTCATGTTTCACATACCTTAAATCACCTCCTCTTACCTCTTCGGCCTGCATTTATATATCTTAAACCACTTCCTTAGACTCTCACAATCTATATTTACACACCTCAGATCCTCCTGCCTGAAATCACTTCCTAGACCCACACAGCTTGTATTTACCTACCTCAAATTACTTCCCCAGACCCTTACAATTTACATAAACTTTAAACCTCTCCCCCCCCCATTAAATCATTTCCCATGAGACCCAGGGGGTTGATTACTGAGAGCAGTCATTGAAAAGCAAGTTCTTTTAAATAAGAGAAAGTAGTAAAAAGCAGAGTTTTAATTAGTAATAGCAGTGTGAGAGCTGGAGTTTGTTTTTGCATTGAAGTTTGTTTTGTGAGGCTCTCTTTTCTGCTGAGTAGCCTATAAGGGACATAAACCTGTCTGTGAATCTGCCTTTCTCTGGCAGGCAGGAAACTTAGTCACCCTGGTAAAGCAAGATCTGATTTTTAACATCTGAAAAAGATTGTCCAGACAGCCAGCTACAGACTTGCAGGAGGGCGGAACTCACTAAAAAGTAGGCTTTCTGCTGCTAAGCTGATAAAGCTGAGGCTAGCCTTCAACACCATCAAGGAGCTGAGAAGGGTAATATGAGCAGGAATATAATCTAAACGACCTCTGTATGGGCTAAAATGGCAGAGACTAGCTGGACAGCTAGCCTGGACTTGTCCATGGTGATCTCTGACTTTACTGGGGGCAAAGGTCAGCAATCTTTGACTATCACACAGGACAACATTAAGTCTTCAGCTACCAGACCCAGAGTATTTGAGAGATTGTCCTGTGAAGGATGAACCTGGGAAACCTGACCTGTCTTGGTGAAGTTGAGTAGAGCAGTCGGCCGACCGCGTCCCCCGCTTGGGAAGGGCCCTGGTGACAGGCAAGGCATGGAGCCGCTCTTTGCTAGTCACGGTTACCACGATCCAGTTAGAACTCTGCCAACCGTCTTCTGTGGACACATATGCTTGTTATCTGTGTATATCAATATGAGTGATTTAAGAAAATAGGGAATAGTAAGTACTAAGTTTAAAGTAGTACTCTGTCGATGGTAAGGAAAATCACCTAGTAGAAATGCACAGAATAATTTAGACAGATTTTGGTTTTCGGTTGGCTCAGAAGTACAATGTTATAGAAGAGTTAAAAAAAAAAAAGTAAAAGAAAGTAGACGGCAGTCTGGATTCCAGGTTCCTTTTTTTCTGTAAGCTTAGTGCTGTGGATTGTTAGTAGCATTTCATATCTCGCTGCAGTCAAGTTACCTAGACATAGTTACTCGGTTACTGTTATGCCTCTGAATGACCGATGCCCACATTAACTGTGGTGCTGAGTTTGAAGGATGCATCCCAAGCAAGCGCCTATAAGATGCTTTTCTGTCATGCACACTGCCTTTAAAAAAAACAAAGAAAGAAAGAAGAAGCATCTTTTGTGAGATATGTGCTTAGACTTTTTCTCATTAGTATGTATGAAGGAATAAAGATGATTTCTGAAGGAAGGACTGTCATTTACTATAAAGCCTCCAATTGTAGAAATAAGTTTTTCTAATTCATAAAAATTCAAATTGGGGAAGCAGAATCTTTAGGATCTTTTTTTTTTTTTTTTTTTTTTTGTCTCTTGAGCATCCGTGATCAAAGAGATGTTTGTAGCATTCGAAGTTTTCAAGCATTTCAAATCTTTAAAATGCCTTTGTTTCTCTATATTACAAAATAGGCATTTTCTTAATTTTTTATATAGTCTGATTAAAGTAAAATTGCATGACCTTCCCTTCCTTTTCCTCGTCCCCACTCTCCCATGTTCGCCTGCCTCTGACAGACACCTCCTAGCCCACGTCACCCCCACTGCTCAGTCGATGGCCCCTTTTCTGTGATTATTATTGTCCCACATCCTTACAGCACAGACACAAGCGCGGCATGCCGAGTCCATCTGTGTTGTGTGTGTATATGATTTCAGGGCTGATCATTTTATAACGGATAACTAAATAGGGGCTGCAGTCCTGGGTACTCACTGGCCCCAAGGGCGAGAGCCAGGGAATTCTTCACGGGAGAGAGAGGAGAGGAGGAAGAGAGAGAAAGAAAGAGCATGCATGCAGAGAGAGAAGGATAGAGAGGGAGAGGCCAAAATATCTGGATGATATAGGGAAGAGCCTCTGGGAGAAGGGAAACCCAGTTCCAGGGCTGGAAAGTTCATTGTTAGGGGTAGGGTATGCCAGGTAGGGACTGAAGGATGCTGGGAGAACCTGGAGGCCAGGTCTGCTTTGGTATGTGAAATATGCACCTCAGTCCCTTGTCCCAGGGTCTGAAACCAAACATCCAGCTGTGCATATGTATATATACACATACAAGTAAGCATTCTATATGATTTTAGGTAAAAATTATAAACTAGCATGCCTCCTTGAGACTTTATCAAAGAACCTCAGTGCTATTTGACCCTTCTTCATCTCCCTTCTCCAATTAGAGGCCCTTTCCTGGCTTATGAAACTGCAAAATACAGCATAAGGCTCTGTTTCCTTCAAGTCACACGTCCCTGAGTGGTGAGCATGGCTTTGGATGTACACGGCCGATGTTTTGTGCTGACCCATTTTGTTTCAGGCATTGCATTTTATCCACAGAAGTGCAGCCTCCATGCAGCAGCTGTGAAGTATTTGTGTCCATGCATACCATTGCCTTTTATCCTGTGGACGCTAGGCAGCTCTACGCAGTGCTCAGAGCTAAAAGAATACGCCTTCCTTTTGGTTGCTTTCATAGGTGGCTCCAGATTGGACCCCGCGGGCTCCTTTGTCCCGACCAATACCAAGCAAGCTTTGTCCAACATGCTGCAGCGACGCTCAGGCGCTATGCTGCAGCCACCCTCCCTTCACACCGTCACGTCTCAGCAGCAGCTGCTACAGATGAAGCTTCTGCAGCAGCAGCAGCAGCAGCAACAGCAGCAGCAGCAGCAGCAGCAACAGCAGCAGCAGCAACAGCGGCTTCTCAGGCAGTCCCAGACTCGACCTTTCCAACAGGTTTGTTCAGAACCAGCCTTGGCATCCTCCTTCGTGGTCCCCTCCTCTAGCTTGGAATGAGTTTGGGGTGTGGTGTGTAATCTCACTACATGCATATCTCCTTACATGTGTGTGGTCAGAGGGATATGTCCTTCATGCAGGCTTATGAATATTCTTCCTCTTTTGTATCATTCTTGGCCGTGAGAGGACTCTCAAAGCGCTAAGAACTCTCAGTCATTCAGATGCTGGCTTCTTCCCTTGAGGTGGCCCTCCCAGCCTCCATTCTATATTATAATTACTACAGTGTTTATATTCATTTTATCACTTCTTATATGCATATCCTCACATGTATTTCTTTGATTTTTGTGCCTCTAATATCATGATGTTTTTCTCCTTTGTTGTTTTAAGCATTCATTCAATAAGCTCTGTTTCAGACAATGAGTCACTTATAAACAGTGGTCCATATGTGGAATTTGTATATGTGTGTCAAATGCTGGAGATGGTACCTAGAGCCTCGTACATGAGAGGCAAACACCTTACCCTTGAAGGGTATACCTAGGGCATGAATATTGAGTGTAGTTTGTGTTTGCTTGCTTAGATTTGTTTTGTTTTGTTGGTGATTTGAGCCAGTATGTAGCTCTGGCTGACCGGGAACTTACTGTGTGAACCAGGCTGGCTTCAGATTCAGAGATTCACCTGCCTCTGCCTCCTGAGGACTGGGATTAAAAGAGTGCCTCACTCTGTGCCCCGCTTTTAGGTTTAATTTTCTGATGGATTTTCCGATTTTTATGTCCTGTAATTCACTGTTCTTTCTAGACAGTGTTTGTATAGAAAAACGCAGTGGCCACACGGACCCGTGCCTACTTTGACATAGACACGTGAGACATGTAGCTCTGTACAAGCACGGTTGAAGACCAGAGTGTCGTGGGATTGCAGCTGCTTTTTCCAGACTCTGAACCTTCTCTGTGTTTTCCAATCCCACTGTTGGGATAATAAAAGCCAACAGTGCACTTACTGTGCTGGACCAGCCCTGCAGGCTTTCAGATGCATTCGTTCCTTAGATCCCACACAGCCCCGTGAGTACCCCTGTCACCTTAAAGGTGCGGGCCGGGGCATGCAGGTGTCCTGCTTTAAGCAAAACAAGAAAACTTTGCAATAGCCCTGATTCTAGGGCTTTCGACTTACCCCAGGCCTGCCTTTCCAACCGGCTCCTGTGTGCCCAAGTGCGCCCTCGGTGCCACCTGGCGACAGGAAGATGAGGTGATGAGATCCCTTATGCACTCTTAAAACCACTCTGGAAACCGACCTGTGTGAGGGCGTTAAGCAGAATTATCCTGGGCTTGTTTCCCCCGACTCTCCCACCTGCCCACACTTGTGTGTCAGGTAAGATGAGCAGAGATGAGATAAGCATGTGTAAGATGGGCAGAGTTGCTCAGTACCACAACTGGTGAGAAGCTGAGGAAAATGCTTAACAAAAAACAAATTTTGCTTAAATAAGCAACATGTTGGAGCCATTAAAACCTTCATTGAGCCGGGCGGTCGTGGCACACGCCTTTAATCCCAGCACTTGGGAGGCAGAGGCAGGTGGATTTCTTAGTTCAAGGCCAGCCTGATCTGTAGAGTGAGTCTCAGGACAGCCCGGGCCACACAGAGAAACCCTGTGTTGAAAAACTAGAAAACAAAAAACAAAAACAAAAACAAAAAAAAAGCAAAAAATTCCCTCCTTGAGGCTTTAGCTGTTCTTTCTTGGAGAATAAGCAGACACGCGCTTGCTCTTGCTTCAAATTCTTTTTTATTTTTTAAAATTATTTATTTATTTATTTTAATTTTATGTGCACTGGTGGTTTGACTGCATTGCATATATGCCTGTGCGGGTGTCAGAGCCCCTGGAACAGGAGCTACAGACAGTTGTGAGCTGCCATGTGGGGCCTGGGAATTGAACCCGGGTCTTCTGGAAGAGCAGGGATCTAGCTCTCCAGCCCACCTTGCTTCAAATTTGCTTGCCCTTTTACCACATCTCCGACCTTCTCTTAATTGTAGCTCACCTTCAGATTGTCACTACTGAACCTAGCTTTGAGTTGGTACTGAATGTGGTTCTGAGCTCTGGAGGAAAGGGCAGTGGCTTATGGGTAACCATGGCAACTAAGGAGTTGGATGAGACAGAGTAGGCAAAGGCCTCCCTCCCAGCGCTCACACAGACCTCAGTGACTTTTGTCTCCTGCAGAGTCGTGCAGATTAAATGCACTGGAGCTGATGTCTTCGCACTAATTCTTCTAGGCCAGCACTTTGGTTTTGTTTTGGTTTCTTCTTCATCTCAATTGTTTTATCCTTCATGATCCTACATGTCTTCTTCAGAATCAGTAAATCAGTTTCATAGTATCAGCCCCACTCCTCACATTCTTCCTCAACTAAAAACAGCCTTGGAGTTCCCAGCGCTTGGCCAACAGATAAGCTCTCTTATGTCACCCTTCCTCACGTGCTCGCTGATGGAGTAGGGTATGATCTCTGCTGTAGATCAAGCCCAGGCCTTGGTGTAACAGCGTAAGAAAGTGCTTTACCACTGAGCTAAATCTCCAACCCCTTTCAGAAGAAAGAGAAAGGCAGAGTTATACAGCCCTATGGGTAGGAACCCTTCAGAATAAACAAACAAGGTGTGCACGGCGTGATACGCATGGTGAGCTCCTCCCCTCTCTTTCCTTAGGTCGTTGTCTTAGTCACTGTTCTATTGCCATGAAGACACACCATGACCACAGCAGCTCTTATAAAGCAAAGCATTAAACTGGGGCTTGCTTACAGTTCCAGAGGTTATTACACTATCAGCCTGGCAGGCAGCATGGTGGCATGCAGGCAGACGTGGTGCTGGAGAAGGAGCTGAGAGTTCTACATCTGGGCCTGCAAGCAGTAGGAAGAGAGCCACTAAGTCTGGCTTGGGCTTCTGAAACCCCAAAGCCTTGCCCCAGTGACACACTTCCTCCTACAAAGCTACACCTACTCCAACAGTACTTCCTAATCTCTCTCAGGTACCAGCACACCCTACTGACTAGTTATTCAAATATATGAGCCTGTGGGAGCCATTTCTATTTGAACCACTCACGGCAATAGTTGTTATTAATATATCTGGAATGTAGCCAAATATGTTGCTGTGGAGGGAAAAGAATATCCTTTTGATAATTATTTGAAATCTAGAGCAGTGGTAGAATTGTCATATTGATAACTTGGTGCAGTGTATAATGCTGGACACAATAGGCTTTTCTAATTAGCCTAAGAGCTTTTTCTGAATAGCACTAATTAACGACAGAATAGCAGAGATGTTGGTTCTAACTTGGAAGGAATGCTTTCTCAGGTTAAATGCCCATACGCAAAACTAACCAAGAGCTAGTTATATTTCTGGTTTGCATTTGGGTCCCCCAACAAGCTGTTTTTCACTTCTTGAAGATAACAATATGAAGATATAATGTGACTCTTTTTAATCTTCTCTGGAAAGAAATCTGATTCCTAGGTGTGGATATATTGAGATCCTTTTATAGCTGGTCTTGGAATTTTACCAGGCACTTCCCAGGCTCCACTGTGGCTGTTTCTGCTGCTATGGTTGTTGGCTTATCTTACAAGGTTAGGCATTGGGCCTCAGAGTCCCTTTTACCACCCCTTTACCTACTGAGGACACATTGGAAAGCTAGGAAGTGTTAAATAAATGTATACACGATGTCAAGAGCCATTCTCGGGCATCGAGAGCTCTTATAGGCTTACCCTCAGCAGTGTGATTTCCACCCACACAATCCTGACTTACCTGTCTGGGTGCTTCTGAAATGACCTCTTCTGTGGCCATTTTGAAACCTAAATGCACAGAAGAGACATAAGTGTTGAGGTCTGTAAGTATCTCAGTCCTTACAGAGTGGCTGCAGCCTCTTTTTTTTTTTATTTATTTTCTATATTCTTTGCTTACATTCCAAATGATTTTCCCTTTCCCAGTTCCCCCCTCCCCATAAGTCCCATAAGCCCTCTTCCCTCCGCCCGTTCCCCAGTCAACCCCCTCCCACTTCTCTGTCCTGGCAATCCCCTACATTGCTGCATGAAGCCTTTCCAGGACCAGGACCCTCTCCTTCCTTCCTTCTTGGGAATGATTTGATGTGTGAATTGTGTCTTGGGTATTCAGAGCTTCTGGGCAAATATCCACTTATCAGTGACTATGATTTATGTAGAATCCTGATCTTTACTGATACAAGGCTAAAATATATCATGAATAACTAACTTTCTAGTCTCCCTATACATCAGATAGGAGCTTCAGTCAGTCATGCAATTTTCTGTTATGGGCACTAATCCCAAGATTCAAGAGAAAAGAGGACCGAGCTCATGATTATCCAAATTAAAGCAAGATGTATTTGACTGCTCTTCTGATTGGCCATCCAGTTGTCTCCCTCTCAGTCAGGGTTTTGCAGAGCAGCCCTCCACTGTCCTCTTGAAGTTCTTCTTATAAGAGGGATAAGGTGTTCACACCTTATGGTGGTGGAAGGGTTGGTGGTTATTCATTGTTAAAGGATGCAATGGAAAGGAAGAAACAAAGTGAATGGGGGTTGCTCGTAGCCACGAAGGCAAAAATAGACATTAGCGAATGGGGTTAAGAGGCAGTTTATATCAGATCAGAAGCTTACAAGTAGAAGCCTTAATTAGCCAGCCACTCAACGCGAGGCAAACAGATTTGTCTCTCAGCTAGATTTCCACACTAAGCAAGCTGTTTTAGCTGTAAACAGAACTCTTATCCTGTAAGGCATGTTCTCTGTTTTGGTCTGACATCAACCTTTGAGGGATTCGTTCTCTCCCACAGACAACCTTTCCTTTCTTTTTGAATGGCTGGAGATGCTGTCTCGGTATCTAACTACTTGATGAGATGCTGACAGTTAGAAATGAGCGTCTCTTATAGCAACAGCCCCTGATGGCATGAGCAGAGATGGCTTGGCAAAGGAACCTCTTTTCATGCGGTCCCATTTCTGACTTTATTGAGAAAGTGATTAGCCTGTTATTGCCCCCACCCCTCTTTTTTTTAGGAAAGATTCAGTATTTGTTACATTGTTAGCTCTGTGCCTCAGTTTCATGCATAAAGTGGTGCTAATGCAGGCCTAGTGTGATTGTGAAACTCAGGATTTGACACAGACAACAATCCAGATGACTACGGGTGGCTCAAAGGTGTTAGATACTATGCTAATCTTATTGTTGTGTTAGCATCACGCTTATACCTTATTTATTTGAGATTCCTAGCTCACAGAAATACCCTTTTCCTTAACAGTGGATAAAAACATGTCAGCTGTGTTTCTGGTGTGATTACATTAATTATCTCCACTAAGACTGTCATGTTTGCTCTGTGGCAGCAGTGAATGGATTAAGAAGAGTTTGATTTGATTTTCTGACAGCCATTTTACTTTCCGAGAGCAGTGCATATTTATGATCTAAATTTTGTCACATAAACCTAGATGGGCTCATTTCAGCTTCCACGTTAGATGTATCACTAGATTCCACTGATAGATTCCACTGTTAGATGTTTTTGCATGCCCTATGAGAAATATCATAAAATAGAGAATGTAGATTGTAAAACTGCACAGTGCTGATTGAATTGTTTTCCATTTCCTGTTTCTTATATTTAGTATTTCTCTCTAGCAGTAAGAACTTTTCCTCCTACCACTATGATGATAATCATTTTATTAAAGGATTTACCAAAGGAAATTTTAGTTTTGACTCAAGAAAAAAAAGCAGGGGTCAATATGGGGCATTATGTTTTCCCTGATTTTATTCAGTGTATAAAGCCATTTTCTGCCCTTGTTTGTAACAATGAAGCCAGAACATTTATATTATAAATACAAGGATGTGTGACAAAAGAGATTTAGCTTAAATCTATTGAGATAAATTTGGTAGAAAGCAGTTAACCATAGGCTACTGGTGTTATGAAGTATAATGTGGCAAGGTTTGGTGCGAAAGAGGTTCCCTGGGGGAGGGGGGAGTGAGGGCCTGGGAAAGGATAGAGGCAGACAAGTGGACATGTGGGTAGCCAGACCGGGAGCAGAGGGAGCCATGAGGCAGAGAGGACGGCCTTGCAGAGAACAGAGAGGGAGGGGGAGAGGGAGAAAGGGGGGAGGAAGGGAGAGGGAGAGAGGGAGAAAGAAGGGAGAGAGAAAGGAAGGGAGAGGGAGGGAGGGAGAGGAGAGAGAATAAATAAGTGAATGAATGAGGGCAGAGAGGGGGCTGGGGTGGTTGGCGGCATTTTTATCTGGGGCACACACCTTCCAGTGGCAGAGGCAGGATGATATAAGCCATATGCTTGGTCCCTGAGCGCAGGACAATGGAGTTGCCTGTACACTGACAACTAATAATAGACCACCTTCTCATGATCACAAAGAGAAGATGTTGACAGAGAACATAGATGCCTGACCATTGCAAGCATTATAAGAATTGGTAAGCAAATTTAGTGATAACCATGGAGGTAGGTAGTGGAAGGAAAGAAGGAAGGCAGAACCAGAGCCTCCCAGAATTGGCAAATGCTTGGCAAAAGTCAATCTGTGACTTCACACGTACAGTTATGGATTGCTGTGGACATTCAAATTGTACCCTGGCCCGTGACGCAGTGATTGATCTCATAACCTAGGCATAGGTTCTATCATTTTGGAATCTCTCTGCTTTTTCTGTCTCCCATTCTCTCTTCAGTTGTATATTTAAAGAATACAGACAAAAGGGGGAAAAAAGTACCCTGTTCTTCCCTCATGTTGATTTATTAAATAACAGTGTTCCACCATCATGGCTTTTTCTTATGCTTATTTTTTTTTTGAAGACTAAACTTTATAGACATGACTGGAGATCTTGTATTTCTTATCTCCTTCCCCTTCTACTAAGGGGCAATCAATACCCTGAACATTTGGTGTTTTTACCGAATAGCTTGACTGCATTGATGTGATTACTCTACAGATGCATGGAGTATATAAGTAACTCCACACATGGATTCTACTGTGCTGTTGTTTATTATTTTTGTTGCTTATTTCTGAGATGCCTTATATTTTTCCTTATATGAAATTTAGACATTTTAAAACCACTTTGTCATTCGTGTTTCCTATTGTATAACTGTCCAGAACTCATAAACTGACCATAGTTTTGTTAAAGTTAGTCAAAAGAGTCTTACTGAAGAATTCTTGAATTTTTATATGTACCTTCAATGTTTTCACTCAGTGTCACTTAGGAACATTACTGTCGTGAACTCAGGAAGAGGAAGCAACTGACTCAGTACAGAATATATAAACCCTTTCATGACGTCCTTTGGTAGAAGACATATACATGGAATTTGGGTTTTACTTATTAATGTATTGTGTTTCTACTGAAAGGTAACATTGGCATAAAACAATTGATCTGCGCCAAGATCTAGCCTAGAGGGAAATGAACGTAGCATATTTGTTAATGGGAGAGGACAAAAGATTGGGATAATGTGCAAAGAAATGAGCCATTGCTGTGAAGGTGGCTGTTGGAACTGAGCACATGTAAGAGATGTATGCACTGGTACCTAAAACTGATATTTTTTTGCTTGGAAATTCCTCTCATATGTCACTATCTTTAGTAAAGCAAAGCTCTAGTGTTCTTTCTTGTATCTGTCTCTAGAACTCAGGAGGCTTGTGAAAGCCACCATCTTCGTCACCATTATCTTTCGGATGACAGGTCTAAGATGATTAAACAAGGAAATTCTCCTGGGAGTTAGTTGCCTATTTCTAGATTACATTCTGTCAGTCCATAAACAATGATGGTACGGCACTTTTATTTTTGATGTTTACTATGACTGACTGAATACATGATCAGCCTAATGTTGTACTTCCTGGGCTTGGAACCAATTGATTACCTCCCATAATCTGTGGCCTGCTGGCTGGTTTATTTCTTATATTTCTCGTCTTCTCTGTTTAATGTTACCCAGATGTCCTAAGCTCTGCCGCTGGGCCTAGGTTGGCCCCCAGTTGTTTACAGTAAATGGGGTTCCAGGATCCTTTAGTCACAGCAAATATCTGGATCTGATAACCCTCATTTAACTCTCCAGGGTATTATCATTTTTTAACTCTCCAGGATATTATCATTTTGCCACAAAGTATCTCCATATTGTTTACCAATGTCCCAGTCATTTGACATAAACTAATGAAAAATCTTGCAGTGCCCGAGTTTTGACTTCCTAAGGAATTTTCTTTTTTGTTGTTGTTGTTTTTTTGTTTGTTTGTTTGTTTCTTTTTTGTTTTTTCGAGACAGGGTTTCTCTGTGTAGCCCTGGCTGTACTGGAACTCACTTTGTAGACCAGGCTGGCCTCGAACTCAGAAATTCGCCTGCCTCTGCCTCCCAAGTGCTGGGATTAAAGGTGTGTGCCACCACGCCCGGCTTAGGAATTTTCTTTTTAAGTGTGACTCTTCCATATGGAGCTTGTCCACAAGGTCCATATAGACCACATGTCTAACAGGATTTAAAACTCATCTATATTTTCTGCCGTTTTCTTGCTGTCCCTGTTCTGTAGGCCTCCTGTGACTCTGCTTCTTGCTTCCGGGAAGACTTTGACAGCATAATGGCAACACCTTCTGTCCGTTCCTGCTCTTCATTCTTTGATACCATTACCCTTTGGATGTCAAAATAAAAAGTGGGCTTTACTCCTATAATGGTTAATAGCTATAGTCTTCATTCCATTCCTACTCAGTGTGTGTTTGAGTGCACCAACCACGCCCCATTTAATGAGACTTTCCCCCTTGGTGATCTCATGATCTTTGTCATGTATTTGTATTGTATAGAAATCCTAAGCACTCGCAGGCACAATAAGTCTAACTCCTTCCCAATCCTAGTTTTGAATTTTTCTATTCTTGAACTCTTGCTTCTCCCTGTGGTGATTTAAATTGTTCATAGAAGGATGTGTGGCTAGATTTGTCAGCTGATGTGAGAGAGTGGACCTATGGTTATGCAATAACCATGTAATTACTTCCACTCAGTACCTGTTTCCAGATTCCTAACAAAAAGCATCATCTCCATTTTCTTTCCAGGTTGAAGAATATATTTTGTTGTTTTGGTTTGGTTTCTGAGCATAGGTTTTAAGAGTGCATGTTCTAAGACCTCATCTCTTTTGCTTAGCCTGAGGTAGCCAAGAATGGATGTTCTACATTAAATTACTATTAGGTTTCTATATCAGAGAGCCAACCTACAATATAAGTCCATGTAATGTTAGAGAGAATCAATACATGTGTGCATAAGTCAACCTGTTTCATGGCATTTTGATGGTAATATTTTATACTGCTGCTATACCTTTATTTGCATATTCCAACTTTGAAAACATTTGGATTATTACATTCTTGCTGCTTAGGAAGTTTCTTTAATAGTTGTTTTGATAAAGCAGAGTTTGGAAGTGCTTCTGAACTCTTATTTTTTCTTGAAGTTTTATGCTTATGAGGAACCAAATATATAAGGATTTTATTCAATAAAAGTTTGAAGTAAACATTATTATTGTCATGTTGCTAATGTTGTATGAAAGAAAATAATTGACAGATAACTTTCCAATCATTCAACTCAGTTTTTGGGGGGAAAAGGTATTACAACATACAAAATATTTTGTTTAAAGTCAAAAGAGATTCTTTGCTTTTTTTATATTCATTTAAACAAATAAAAATTTGGATATTTTCTCTCCTCCTGTTTTTTATTACTCTGCTGTTTTACAAATTTTATGACTATATTCAAATACTTATGTCCATGATGTCCAGGCATGTTAGTAGACTGTGTTGTAGACAAGGGGCATATTTGTGGTTTGTTTACTTTGGAATGAATCCTGTAGTTTTAGCAGTTTGTGCTGTTATCAATTGATGTTAGTCAAGTTATATTGCAAGTGAAGCCTTTCTAAAACAGTGCATGTGTGTAATTTGTCACTAGGACCTTGTAGTATTTCTCTGGGTCTATTTTCTGTGGTCAATACTGACAAGCCTGCTATGATGACATAGCTTTTGCTTTATTTAATGCATGTTATTACAGCATGGATACTTAGTAACTTCCAAACAAGTCTCTGCAATCCATTAGAGTACTGGCTTATGTAACAGCCATTAGTAGTAACTGTTGAGGTAAATCTCCAGTCCAAATATGTCCTGGCCGTGAAAACACAACTCAATTAATCTGAGTATAAGCTGTGTGCCTAGATTGGGCAGATCTACCACTGCACTACCATCTTCCCCATCTATGGGACTCCTTCTAACCTGCGGTTTCTCCAGGCCAGGCGCTTCTGCTCTGCCTGCCGCCGCCTCCTCTTCCTCCTCCTCCTCCTCCTCCTCCTCCTCCTCCTCCTCCTCCTCCTCCTCCTCCTCTCTCTCTCTCTCTCTCTCTCTCTCTCTCTCTCTCTCTCTCTCTCTCTCTCCCCCCCCTCTCCCCCAAAACCTTCAGCTCCACCTTCCTCTCTTTCTCTGCCCAATCACCGGCTCTAGCCTTTATTTATAAATTAAGGTGGGAAGTCATTCCCATTCCTTATTCACAGCCCCCTCACAGGAGAATGGAATTAGCATCAAATACAATTAGCCCCAGGGTTATCCGCAACAAGTAACAGTAGTGGTTGTAATATCAGAAAATGCTTTTTTATTATGACAGAATGTGTGCAAGGTGACATTTTAGCACTTAAATTATTTCAATTTTTTCTTTTATTTTTCTTTCATTGAAAATAGTTCTTTTTTTTTTTTCATACAATGTATTCTGATCATGGTTTCCCTTCCCCAACTCCTCCAAGATTCTTCTGCTCCCCTCCCATCTGAATCCACACCCTTTCTGTTTCTTTTTAGAAAACAAACCAGAACAGGATAAAATAACAAACAGACAAAAAGCCAAAGAAAAAGCATAAGAAACACACACCTCTGTATACAGAGCAATCCCCTTCAAACAAAAACCTGGAATCTGCAATATATACACAAAGGACTCGTAAAGTCCAAGAAGAAAGCTTCCACAGAACATTTTGAAACAGAGCCTCTCCAGAGGTGCCACTGAATTCATGTTTTGTTGGCCATATATTGCTAGACAGGGCAACACAGAGAAGCCCTGGCTTGAAAAACCAAACCAAACCAAACCAGAGTAGTTTTTATATCCAGTGAACCTCCTTTAAAGAGAACAAATCTCCGTCTGAGTTGTTTCCATTGGAGATAGCTTCGGGGTAAGGTAAGGAGGTTTACGTCCACTTCCCTTACCAGCTGGGACCACGATTTGCACAGACCTGTGTAGGTCCTGTGCATGCTTTGTCTCTCTCTTGAGTTCATATGTGCAGGGCCCTGCTGTGTTTAGAAGGCCTTCTTTCTCTGGTGTCCTGCATCTTCTCTGGCACTTAAAATCTTTCTCTTCCTTTTTCTGTGGGCCTCCCTGAGACCTAAGGGCAAGGATTCGATGCAGATATCCAGTTTTGTGAAGAGAAACCAATATCCTTGGCAATGGCCTGAGTTGTATGGGAGTTCCCTTTAGATAAAAGTTCAACTAGGTGTGGCCTATTCTAGTATTGGTACCCTCAATAGAGGCAGGGAAAGGGGGGGATGGGATAAGGGGTTCCGAAGGGGAGACCTGCAAAAGGGAAGACATTTGAAATGTAAATAAAGAAAATATCCAATTTAAAAAAGAGAGATCAATGAGAATATCTTCTTAGTACCTTACTCTAAAAGTCACCATGTCTGGATAAATTTAACTCATAACCGAATCCAAGTGATGGTGTCCCTTTCTCTCTCTCTCTCTCTCTCTCTCTCTCTCTCTCTGTTTCCTTTTATGTAAATAGACTTTTTCCCACAGTATAGTCTGACATGATTTTTCCTCCCTATAATCTTTCTAGTTCCTCCTTATCTCTTTTCCTGTCTGGCGCCAACTCCATTCTGTCTCTCTTTAGGAAGCAAACAGTTATGTAAAGGTTAATAATGAAATGAAATATAACAAAATAAAACAAAAGCAAACAAATCAGAATAGGACAAAGCAAACAGAAGGAAGAAAACCTAAGAAAAGGCACAAGAAACGATATAGTCACAGAGACCACCTCCTTTGCGTACTCAGGGGATCCCATAGAAACATAAAGACAAAAGTCGTCATATTCATGCCAAGGACCTGTAAGGCAAAAATAAATCAAGTAAAAGAAACAAATAGAATTTCATAAAGCCCTGACAGTATATTATGAGACAAGGAAGCAACAAAGATGTCATTGAGTTCATCTTCTGTTGGCCATCTACTAATTTTCAAGGGGAGGTCAGAAGACCCGTGCATTTGATCTGTAATACATTTGCTTTCAGTATCTCATAATTACAAAGAGATTTCTTTCTTCAAAATTTTATGGGGTTATTTTAAGTACTATAATCCTTAAAGAATAAGCTTCTATGAATGCTGGGAAGTATCTATTTTTCATGGGGACACTCTGACGTTGGACTCAGATCTCTGGAGTTCAAGTCATGACTTTGTAGCAGCCCAGGCTTGACAGATTGTTGCATTCTTCCTGTGGCTGGTGTTGACATTCTCCTACCTAAACTAAATATTTATCTCCTTTCTTTCCTAGAAATGTATTTAGTCTTCCCAAGGCACTCTAAAATAATTTCACACAACTATAATCTAGCACTTTTTAATTGTGAGGCGGTAGTAAAAGAATTAAGCACTGACCTTATTTCACCCTGTTAATTGAGTCTTTGGGAAATGCAGGAATGTTGAGAAACTAGGCTTTTCTCCTCTGTGATTATCACTGCAAGCTTCCATAAAATAGCCTCAGTAGGCAGTATATACAGTTCATACATAGCTGTCATTTTGATTTATGTTCTCAAGGCCAAAGCATATTAAATTAAGGCTGGTAAAAAGTTATTAACTGGCTCTATTCTATATGTAGTTGGTTAGAATTGTATTTGCTATTAACTTAGAAATTTTATTGAATATACCTCATTATAGAGACTTAGAAGGTATTCAAATTTCCTCAGAATACAGTATGCACAGTTTTCAGATCACTATGGTAAAGCCTCATTAAGAAGCCATGGGGATTTTACATGTGATGAGAATCTGCCATGTATCTTTTTCTCCTTATGCAGGGATGCTGGGTAGTGCCTGTGACTGGAGAGCCACATTTAAGAAGCTCTTTGCTGAGAGGGGTCAGGCGTAAATTTATGTTTCTGTTAACTGGTGGTGACATCTGCAGTCTGAGGAGAAATGCAGTCATATGCCCACATAGGGGATAGATGGGAAAGGGGCACTGAGCACAGGCTGAAGCTGTGCTCACCCGAGTCTGAAATCTGTAAGTTCTATATTCAGAAGCTCAACTCAAGCACTTCCGGTTACAGAGTCTGTCCTGATTTTGTTTTCCAGGGCCAGCCAGGGGACCAGGCTGCTCTCTTTACTGCACAAGCACGGCCCTCCCCTCAGCTCCCTCAGTATCCAGGGCTGCAACAAGCACAGGTACCCACACTGCTTTGAAGCAAAGGATTCCTTGATGTTTAATGCTATTTATTTGGAGTAGGAGATCAAGGAAACTGCTTCTCAACTAGATCTAGAACTTAGCTAATTCTACTTCCATGATTTCAGACCAGTGATTGTTGATTCAGTCTCAGGATTTATCAGGAAATTCTTAGGTTAGAAATGGAAGTCAATTCAGACTTCTCTTCTGCTGCTGGTACATATCGAAGCACTTGACCCAAGGTGGTGGCACCCCAAGAGACAGAGGCAGGAGGATCAAGGCCAGCCAAGGTTATGTAGTTGAGACTGCATCTCAAATTCAACCAATCAATTAATTAATTAAAATGTTCAGTAATCTCAGTTCTTTATGATATGATATTTAATGGTATAATTTCTTATAGAAGTCTTCATATTCAAAGATAACTTCCATGAGGAATCATGGTAGAAGAACGAGATGATGGACTTTTGAGTCAGGTCACGGTATAGGTGCTGTTGACTCAGTGGCTGTTTGACATGCATGTTACTCTGAGGCCTGGCTTCCTTTTCTGTCAGAGCAGGAGGAAAGATGTGAGAGTCAAGGCAGCCTATGGAATTAACATACTGTCTCGTACACAGTGAATGCTCGACAAATGGTCTGCTTACTTAAAAAAAAAAGTAGTCCTTTGCCAGGTGCTGGAGCTGCACACCATTAGTGCCAGCACTTGGGAGGCAGAGGCAGGTGGATCTCTATGAGTTCAAGACCATCCTGGACTACAGAACTGGACTACAGAGTTCCAGGACAGCCATGGCTGCACAGAGATACCCTGTCTGAAATAAAATAAAGATAAAATAGTCCTTTATTCTCCCTTTGCCCAAACTCTTTAGTAGTTTTATTATTTCTGCATCCTTACACCCTTAGTCCTGTCTTTTATACAAAAAAGACCTGATGCTTTGATAAGATCTGTGCTCAGCTGGCTGTTCATTCGTGTGTACAGCTGACAGGAGTGCCCTGCTTGTCTTACCTAGGTCCTGAGTGTGGGCTCTCGTAGGCCGCTTCTGCATCTCAGCGTGCATCACTCTTGTCTCCAGAGTCAGAGTTCTCGCACTGCTTTAATACGTGGTGTTTCGGGGATCCAGAGAGCAGACAGCATTCTGTTCAGAGAACTGGATCTTGTGATCCAGAAAACTCCATGTCTGCCTTTTACATAAGGTATCAAGGTTTAGAGAAATAGGTTCTCATATTGATGGGAAAGTATATCCGGTCACTGGGCGTGGCCCCTTGCCTGTCCCAGTTTGGAGATGACACTGATATTGTTTTGGTTTTATTGACATGGAATCTGGATGCTTCACTGATTATTTCTATGCAGAAAGGTGCCCTTCCTAGCCCATAAATAGGCAGCTCAACTTAGAAGGCAAACGAATATCCGCTTATTTTGAACTAAGAGATTTCCCTGGAATCATTATCCAGCCAGACTATTCTATACCTTTCTGGTTAGACTTCTTGCCTGCACGAGTAGCCATCCTCATAGGTTGAGCAGTGAATTCCAGGCTGAATCCCCCACCCCCCCACCCCTGCCCCCTGGGGCTTATCTCTGCCCCACCTTTCTTAGCATTGGGAATCTGGTGCTAACCGGAGCAGTGACGTTTTCCTTTGTGCCTTCCCGCAGACCATGCCCCAGGGCTACACAATGTATGGAACACAGATGCCTTTGCAACAGGCAGCTCCACCGCAGCCTGGTGGCGTGGTCCTTTCCCCCAGCTACAGCTCCCGGGCCTACCCGGCTGCACATTCCAGCCCAGCGCTCATGGAAAGACTCCGGCAGCTTCAGCAGCAGCCAAGTGGCTACGTGCAGCAGCAGGCCTCCCCGTACCTGCAGCCCGTAGCCGGCTCTCAGAGGTGATACCTGTTGAAGTAATTGCAATAGTAAACCCTCTCGGCCTTGGGATTGTTAATGCTCCTTCCAAGCGTTTGATACTGTAATGGCTTTTAAGCTCCTATATTTGCGTCCTGACATCTCTCTCTCTCTCTCTTTTTTTTAACCAACATGCAGTAGAGGTTACAAATTCTTCCATTCAAGGACACTGTAGTTTTGACTCGCTTCTTCCATGTGTGCTATGTAAGATTTTTCAGATGATACCCATGTGTTAGTGCTAGTGGTCTTCCTTTTCTGCCTTTTTCCCCCCAAAAGGTTTTTTATTATTATTATTATTAACAGTATCTGAGAAAACTATCGATCATTGTTAGCAACGCCTTACTAGAACTTGCTGATCGGAGCCAGTTTATGTTGTAGTATTAATTGTACATAGTGCTTTGCAAAGTTTTGTTGCAACTTAGTTTCTATTTTTCCCACAACAGAGATGACTTGGGGCCCCACTCTTCTGGTTCTTGTTTTAATCTCCCCCCTTCCCTCCAGGGTGTGTCTGTGCTGCTCCTTGTTGTAGCTGCTATCCACACATGGCTAAGTTTAAATGAATTAAAATTGACTTAACATTTATTTCTACAGACACAGTAGTCACATTTAGCCAACAATGGCCAGCATGGCCAGATTTGAGGTTCCTGGTCTGTGTGGTGACACGGAGACCTGGTACTTACAGGAGCCCCATGTTCCACTAGACGCTCGGTCGGCTGTCTCTTGAAATTCTGTTGCCTTGACCAAGGAGACTTGTAGTTTTATTTACTTCTAAACCCTGATAACTGCCTAACTTGTCCTAGTGGCCAAGGGCCATTTCATTGGATGGCACAGAGAAAAATCATGATTGCTTATCATAATATCCAGCTCCATTAGATAATATAGTTCAGAAGAATTAGGATTGTAAAGTTGTGCCTTGTGTAGTGGATAGCAGCTTAGCTCCCTTCGATGGCTAGCTACATGTCTCCTCAGGGGAGTGCCTCCCTGAAAATTAAGAAGGTAGCTAGTATTTGTGGGAAATAAGTTAGTTTGTAAAACACGCATTACGCTTGTCACTTTTTATAATAAAAAGCAGCATTGCAAAGCTAAGTAACTTGAGTTTCAGTGCTTAAAAAAGTCTGGGTTCAAATCCCACCTGTGTCATTCTTTTTTGTTGTTGTTGTTCCTGGATGACCTTAATTATCTCTCTATGTCCATTCCTTCATTTTTAATGTAAAGTAATAAAACTGCTGACCCATAGGGATACGTGACCAGTAATAAAATACAATTGTTCAGCCCTTCCACTCGAAGTCTTCCCGAAGTAAATGCTAACTTATTTTCACTTGCTGCTAACAACTATTTGATTTTTTTTGAAAAGTAATTGCTATGTGATGGCTCCTTGGCTCAAAGTAGTATGTTTACCGTCTTTTTTTTCTTCCCGCTCGGTCACATTTGTTATCTGATCCTCTGGCCTTTTCCCCCCCCCGTATTAATTGTACACGTGATTATTGAACACGAATTGTTTCTTGGTGGATATGTGTAAAATGCTGGAGGCGCTGACTGACTTCCGTGGTACGCCTGGTTCCTGAACACAAGTTGCATTATTCTTTGCCAGACTGAACCACCAGGCTCTACAGCAGAGCCCTCTGGTGGGCGGGGGAATTGACGCTGTGCTGACTCCCGCACATCCCAACCTCCCCTCGGTGCCCCTGCCTCAGGACCCAATGAGGCCCAGACAGCAGCAAGTTCGGCAGCAGCAGAGACTCCTCCAGGTATGGGGCAGGGAGGTGAGGGCAGAGCCATCCCTTCCGGTAGATCAGATACATTAGCAGTGAAGCGCTAAGCGGGAGACTGCATTGCACAGAACCATTCCCGTTCTCAAAGCTTCAGGGGGCGCATGGATGCCTTAGTTTAAATGTGAGCCTTGGCTTACCTAGTCCCTAATTGACTAAGAGCCTACAATTTGCATACAAAATTCAATATTCATGAGGAAAAATTAGACAGGAACAAATGCAGCTTGCAGTCATCTCTTTGATACCCATAACGCTGTGATGTCTGTCACACTTCTTCTCTACTTAAACTGTGGAGGTGGAGAAGCAGAGATGACGCAATTTGGAGGGCTCTGTGTTGGAATGCAGAAAGCTATCCTGTGCTCATCTGATATAAATACTTGAGGCTTCTAGGTAAACAGTTCCTCCCTTCAGCACATTAGTGTTTCTAATTCCTTTATTCCAGTATTATTGTGGATGGGGAAGATAGCTCATTGGTAAAGCCTCTTCCCAGAATGCACAAGGCCCGGGGCTCATCCCCAGCACTGGAATAAAGGAAGATGGGAAGGCAGGCAGGCAGACTGGTTCTCATGTTAAATCTGTGCTGTTTTTCTTCACTATTAGCAAGTGATGTTTTTGTGTTGGATACTTCTTGCTAAGACTGTTAAGAGGGCACTCATTGACAGTCCAAAATGAGGTGCAACTTTATTTTATTTACCTATACAGTAATAAGGGGGGATGTGGAGTCTAGTCGAGCTGGGTCTGTACAAGAGAAGAACCATCTGTGCTCTCGGAGGCGACAGGCAGGAAAGCAGGGACACAGAAAGGCTCTCAAGGGGAATGGGTGTCTGAGCATTTAAGCAATAATTATGCCCAAGTGATGAAGTCTGAATCTAGTGTGATCTACGAAATTGTAGTTGAGAGTATCCAAGGAAACAGAGACTCTAGGAGACTCTAGAACAGAGCTTCAGTTTATAAGGGGGCCAATAGTACATCCTCATTTTGGATAAGGTATTTTAAAAGTCATGGTGACTGATTTGGCTGAGTGTAGCCTACTGATGTTCTACTCATTGTATAGACACACACACACACACACACACACACACACACACTTGAGTTTTGTCATCGATGAGATGAAAAGATGATAGAGCTTCTTTCTGACTGTGCATCAGATAAGCCAGCAATTCAATAAGACAATTCACGCAAAGCACTGGTTTGATGTTATTTCTAACATTTTTTAGTACCACAACTATTAAAACAGAGAATGGTATTTTTTTTTTTAGCCACTGTTCTACAGGTTTGGAGATTTTTTTTTTCAGAGCAACTATTTGGATGGCTGTTTTAAGATTACTTGTAAATCACCAAGGACCCATGCCTTGTTGCTTACTCCGTGCTCTCTGCCTTCCCCGGGGCATGTTCAAGGTTGCAAACAGATCATTTCCTCACTAGGTAACCGGTACCTTTTGCCCTGAAAGTCTGTGCCCTGATACTGCTTCTTATCAACAATATATGTTCCCCCCCCCCCGGAGATGAAGAAAGGAAATGTGATCCATCTGTTTGTCTACATTATATCTATTCCTCTTTTTGTGATTGGCTGTTGGCATAAAGGAGAATGCCAGCCATCGCGAAGCTGAGTTCTTCCCTCCTGAACGTTTGCAGAGGACCAAGTGAAGGAGTGGTAGCTTTATGTTGCAGTGCTGCTGGGTCACGTTGACACCCGATCTGCAAGGACTGCAGATCTGGAAATACATATTTATTGTCCTCACTTTAAAATGTCAAGTAATTTGGGGAATCGCATATAGGAAAAGTTGGGAAAAATGCATATTATGAAAATCTAGTCAGGTTACCAGTAACTAAAGGCCACTGAGAGAAACTAATTTTTTTTTTAATTTTTATTTTATTTTATTTCTTTACTTATTTATTTGCCTTCACACCTTATATAAACGTTCTGTTTCTTCTGTGGCTTAGAAGTGTTTTCCACGAGCTATGGATTTGAGCCAATCTAGTGTGGACAGGCTTTCGTGTTGCATGCTGGTAGTTTATTGCAGAATTTCTGTGCTCTAGTTTATATCCTATACACAACGGTGAAAATGGGTTCCTCTGAGGTCTTCCAGACATCACAGGGAAGATAGTTACTGATTGGTGCTTGTGTTAGTTGGACGTGTGAGACAGGTAGCTTGTGGGTAGACAGGCAGAGCACGTAAAAGAGGCAGAAACAGTAAGTGTACAAGATGTCCCTGGACAGTGAGCTGGACAGGGAGCACTGGCTGCCCAAAGAAGAATCCTTGAGTTTGGGGTGGTCTGAGAAGGCTTCCTGGAAGAACAAGTTTGTGTCATTGAAACACTTAGAGGAAGAGCAAGCCTTGGCAAGGTAAAGATGGAGGAAGTGGGGGTCACAGTCGTGCCTCATGTAGTGACATTTCTGTCAGTGGTGGGCTGCGGTGACAGTGATCCCTTCAGAGTTCAGTGCAGCTTAAAAAACGCCTTTACCTTGTCACACCATAGCCTTCGTCACCGTGAGAGCAGCATCGTCATCGCACAGCACAGATGTGTCTGGATGCTGCTGCTGTAAAGGAGCGAAGCCCACTGCCTCTCATATCAGAGCGTCACAGTAGTTAGCGCGAAGGGCTTAGTACCCGATGTGCCTGCTTAGCCCTTACGCTCTACGTTGTTTTAGAGTGTACTCCTGCTTATTAAAATACCTTTCATGGTTGGAGATGTACCTCAGCGGCAGAGCACTGGTCTGGGCTGCATGAAGCCCTAGCTGGAATTATCCACACTAGAGGGAAAGAATAAAAGAGTGTGCTGTGTTTTATCGGTGCATCTTGTGTTTCCTATGTCTCTAAATTGGCATCATTTACCATGTCCTTAATTCACCCTTAATTTCATTTCGTTCACCATGGCCCTAGTAGTTATAAGCTATCCAATGTATATCCCGAAGTCCGGGTGTGTGGTCGGCTACGCCACCTATATTTTTGTAAGTACACTCTACAGTGTTCTACAAGAATCCCCTCATGGCATATTTTTGGGGGAATATAGCCCAACCACCTTTGCTTAAATGGAAGAGATAAAATGTCTATTAGTGAGGGCTGTTCAGACGTGTCTCAGCCCCACAATTTTAAGGGGCTACCATAATCTTTCTCTTTCTTTCTAGATGCAGCAGCCCCAGCAGGCCCCCCAGCCCCAGCCACCCTCACAGACCCAGAGTCAAGCCCTTGGTCTCCCAGCGATGCAGCCCCAGCAGCCTTTGGTAAGGCCTGGTGTTTTGGATCCAGGATGTCGGTTTCTCCTTTAAAGCAGGCACACTCTCTATAGCCATGACATTTTAAGAGGGAAATTGTCTGAATATACTTGACCAGCTTTCCTAGAATTCTGTCAGGGTTTTGTTCTTACAAGAGTTGGCATATTTGTTTTCATTTAAATTAGTAATTAATATACATTCATAAATTTCAATATACAAATAAAATTTTGCTACACTCACTTTCAACCTTTTTCCTTTTTGGAAAAAAAAATGTAAAGCACTCAGTGAATGAAAACCTTATCAGTAAGATATTGAAGTATTTTCTGTAAAGAGTAAAGAATGATTTCGTGTGTATGTGAAGATGATCTTGGGTATTTTATACCATTCTCAGAGAGAATGTGCTTTGTAAAACGACATGTTAGCAATTGAACCAAGTCTCCTTATCCAGTTAGCATTCTCTGCAAGAATGTCCACACTGATCACAATCTACAGTCCCACTTCCTTAGCTTCTCAAATTGAATTTGGGAACACGTGCGTAATATGGGTGCTTTGAAAACCTGAGTGATGTCGATGGCTCGTTCTTTGTGAGTTCCGCCCGAGCCTGAGCCTGGTAGGCATTGCCTCTGGAAAGCAGCAGTGCCGGGTGGTCAGCGCAGGATGCAGGATCGGACAACCAGCTTCACAGTTCTGTAGTGAAGAAAAGGAGCGCGGAGCCTGGCAGCACACTGGGGGGGTGGGGGTGGGGGTGGGGCGGGGGCATCATTAGAGTTCCCTGGTTAAACGCTGGGACCCAAGCAGCCTCTGCTGTGGTACCGCCCAGCAGTGGGTCCCCACGAGGGAGTCCCTGGGTACATTTAACATATCCTGCTCTGGCCAGCTGAGTCCCATTTTTTTTTTTTTTCTGTTCTTTTGTACCAAGCATCTAGCTTTTCCAGTTTTGATTCTTTCTGTTTAAGAATATTTATGGCAATCAATGTAACCTTTTTTTTTTTTTCCTAAAAAAAATGAAATTTTCTTCTTTGTCAGGAGCATTAAGTGGGCTAGGGCGACTTTTTAAAAAAATGTTGTAAAAGAGACTTTCAGCTGGAATACTGCTCACCTGTGCAGTGCTCCACCTGGAAGTAAGTTATACTCTCCCTGCATACCTGCCTACCTGCCCGCCCCTCCCCCACCTTTCTTAAATGATTTCAAACCCACCGAAAAGTTTCAAGAATGGTACGAAGAAGAATTTCCCTAACTCCTCCACCAACGCTAAGTCCCACGCGGCCACATTTGTTTTTTGATCTCCCTCCTCCCTCAGCTCCAGCTTAAGCTTTTCCTGATCCCCACATACCAGGCAGCCATAGCCATGCGACAGTTTAATGTTAAATATTTCAATCTGTTTTCCCCTAGAGCAAGATGGCTGGGAATGTAGCTCAGTTAGTGGAATGCTTGTTAGCCTGGGTAAGGCCCTGGGGTGGATCTTGGCATGACAAAGCAAGCCAACCCACAGACCTGAAACCACCGCGGGGGACTGCCAAAGTCAGGACGGTGACCACTGCTACAGAACCCTGATGTGCTCATGGGTTGGCTGGATTTTATTATTGCAGTGGTCATTCAGTACCCTTTCTGCCGCGTGTGTCCCTGCCTCTGGTTTATTACTCTTCACCTTCTGTGTCTCCTCTACCCACAGAAATTGCAACAATTCCAAAGTGCCCTGACTTCATCTTAGTAGTGAAGTTATCTATTAATTAATTAATTAATTTTAAATGTTACCGAGCTGATTCACTGCAGAGCAGCTTGTGTGTTGAAGAGCTGCTTCATGTACCTGCATCACAAAAGTATTCATAATTCCCGTGGAATTGGTATCTGGTGGATTTCCATCATAGGGTCACGAATTGTTCCTTTTAAAGTACTAAGGTGAGGAGAAGGTTTCCGTCCTGTTGCTCAGTAGACTCTCGCCCACCAGTGTTGTCACTGGCTGCCAATTTCCGTGTCTACTGCAGAGGGAGGAAAATGCTTACTCTCAAACGCTGTTGTCATCTTTGTCTTTAATTGCCTGGTATTCGACTCAGGGGAAGAACTCCTTTGTTGCTTGTCTGTCTTTAAGTCCTGTTCCAAATACAAAGGAAGGTGGGCCTTTATTTTTTTAAAAGGGTTCATTTCCGTTTTAATTATTTGTGTGTTTGTATGTCTGAGCGTTGGTTTGTGCTTGTGAGTGTAGTGTGTCCAGAGACCAGCAATGGCACTGAATCCCCTGGAACTGGACGTAAGTGTAGTCGTGTCCTGCCTGAAGCGAGCTGGGAGCTGGACTCAAGCCATGTGGACGAGTAGTGTGTGCTCTTAACAGCAAGCTGCCTCTTCAGCTCAGGAAAGCGCATCTTAAAAGTGAAACTACCGCTTGACCCTTTGACTTAAAAATTTGGCATTACTAGGAATAGTTTAAAGTCTTCTCCCAACTTTACTGAGTATCTGTTGTTACATAGCAATAGTTAGATGAAATTTTCTGACTTAAAAATCATGACAATTGGGGCTGGAGAGATAGCTGAGTGTTAACCACAGCACTGGCGCCGCGCTCTTCCAGAGATCCTGAGGTCAGTTCCCAGCCACCACATGCTTGCTGGCTCACACCCATCTGTAATGGGATCTGATGCCCTCTTCTGGCATGCAGGCATATATACAGATGGAGTATTAAAAATAAATACATAAATACAGACACATAAAAATAAATAAATCTTTTTAAAAAAATCATCAAAATCTTTCCCCAGCCTGAAGATGTAGCTCTGTGGGAGGGGGCACTTGCCTAGCCCATACAGGACTCTGGGTTTGATCCCCAAAACTGTAACACAATGAAGAAATTCCTTTCCATTGAGTAGGTTATTGTTAGACAACCAAAACTTAACACTAGTCTCCGTGTTTTCTTTCTGTACACAACCAGGTATTCTAAAGGTGTTTTGACAGAGCCAAAGTCTATGTAAATAGGTCATGTTGAGTGTTTGGAACATTTGACTGGAAAAATCCTAACTCCTTCCCTATGTAAAGCAAAGATTCCCATGCTATAGTACTGTTGTTACCATCGGTTTTGAGTGTGATCCTAATGGAAGTAACTGTCACATAGTTACGCCTTCCTAGTGATTTATGATGTACATGAGTTTATTTATTGTTAAATATAAGGAACCCAATAATTTGAAAATGCTTGTACAATAAGACCATCTTAGCAAAAATGCAAACTTTAAATGTAGAACTAAAGTTATTTATTACTGAATATATGACTATTGCAGCATATTTTAAGCTTTTTAAACTTTTGATTCAGATGTGTAATTAAATGACATATTGCATGCTATGTTCCTCAAAAATAATAAAAACCCCATATTTCAATTACTTATAGTTATTTATTTAATCTGTATTTTTTCTTGTAAGGAAAAATTTAAAGATTCACCCACACAGATACGTAACTGCGGTCCTAAAACAGGCCCTTGCCTATAACCCCAGCGCTGGGCAGGTGGGAACCACAGGATGGCTGGAGTTCACAGACCCACCAGCCCAGACATTGGTGAGCCCTAGGTTCACTGGGGGTGGCCCATAAGGAACTACAAGGTGGGAAGTGACAGGGATGACACTGTTAACCTCTGTCTTCTGCAGTAAGCTTGTCCTATTACCTGCTACTAAGTCGAACTCCCATTTCATATGTAATAATGATATATGATATCTTGGTTACTTTTCTGTTGCCGTGAAGAGACACCATGAACTGGGCAACTTATAAAAGAAAGCATTTTACTGGGAACTCCGAGGGTGAGTCCATCATGGTGGGAAGCCTGGCAGGAGGGAGGCAGGCAGACAGGCAGACAGGCAGGCAGCAGGCAGGCAGGCAGGCAGGCAGGAGGCAGGCAGGCAGCTAGACATGCAGGCAGGCAGGCAGACAGACAGGCAGGCAGGAGGCAGACAGGCAGACAGGCAGGCAGGCAGGCAGGCAGGAGGCAGGTAGACAGGCAGGCAGGCAGACAGACAGGCAGACAGACAGGCAGGCAGACAGGCAGGCCGGAGGCAGACAGACAGGCAGACAGACAGGCAGGCAGGCAGGCAGGCAGGCAGGAGGCAGACAGGCAGACAGGCAGAGGCAGGCAGGCAGGGTAGTAATGCAGTGGCTGAGTGGTCACATCTGCAGACCAGAGGCAGAGACTGGGCTTTTCAAATCTCAAAGTGCACCCCCAGTGACACTCTCCCAAATTCATCAGAAATACTACACTAACTAGGAACCAGGCATTCCAATGCTTGAGCCTACGGAGACAGTCCTTATTCAAACCACCGTATTTGAGAAATAATAATGAAGATGTAGCATTAGCTTTGAGGATAGTTTGTGCTGCATAATTCCTTATGAATGGCAGTACCAAACGCCTTAGACGTGCTTGTTATTTTGGGGTAGGATAAACAAAGAAACTGGATTCTATTACTAAACTGTCTTTATAGGTCTGGGGAATTTTTTCTTTAAGCCTCTCCCCTGTAGTTTAAAACAGTGACAGTGTTATGCAGTCATTGAACCACTAGCATTAGAGCATTGTTCATCAAAGGGTGATGACATTTTTATACTCAGATTATAGTTCTGTGAATACTTAACTGAGTTATTGTGTATAAAGAACATGCAATTTAATACTGATTTCTAAGGCAATACTGGTGATTGTTAGACTGTATTTCACCCACTGGCTTACCACACTACCATCCCAAGGACTGAGGAGGTGATTCAGAACTTGGACAATAACATTCTTTTTTTTCTCATTATGCTCATGAGAAAGTAATTTAAGGGAAATAAAAGTCTTTATTATTCATCAATAGGAAATTTAATAAAAAATATGTAATGAGCCTTTTATTTTATTTTTCTGTTTGTTAGAAGGCTTCCAGTTCTCACCGAGAAACACAGTATTGTTTCAATAGAGAACAATCTTTCATAAATAATCCAAGCAGGAGTTATAGCCTAGGGACCAGATAGTATGTGTCTCGGGATGAGCTAGGAATTTTCAACATTTAGATCTAAGTGGTCAGTTTCAGAATTAGAAATTATAGGAGTGGTCAATACTCTCAAGATGTTTCCATCATTATAGTTCTTTCTTAGGTATACTTTATTTAGTATATTTGTGTGCTATCTATGAATCTCTATCTATCTATCTACCTCTCTATGCATCTATCCATTGGCTGTGACCTAAGCCTTTAACAACTGAGCCGTCTCTTCATTTCCCACTTTGAGACAGGGTCCCACCCTGTCACTCTGGCTGTCCTGAAATCCACTGTCTAGCTCAGGCAGGCCCTTAACTCACAGAGGTGCCTGCCTCTGCCTCCCCAGTCCTGGGATTAAAGGTGTGTGCCACCACACCTGGGTATACACATAGTTTTAAATTATTACTTTGATGTAGTTGCATTTTTCAGTTGCTGAACTGGTCCTCTGCTGTTAAAATTTTGGACTGTTACCAGTTTCAAAGATAGTACTGTTAAAGATATTTTGGTATGTATCCTATACCTCTCTTTGGTTGTCTCATAATATAAAACTGTTTTCAACTAACTGTGTATGTCAATATCAAGAGCACAATGCCTCAGCAACTTTAAGGAAAAGAAGTCACATTTCCTTTTTGATCGTGTTCACCGAGATTCACTGTATTTTAAACACCTTGGCTTCTATTGATAATAGACATCCTTAGCAGAGCCCACTCTGTTTCGGGCCTGCCCCCCCCCACCCCCTTCAGTCCCTGTCCTTGGAGAAGAGGGTGCTGAGCTGTCTGCTAAGGAGGGTTGAGCTGGGGCTCCTCTGGGGCTGTGGTTGATGCTGCATGACGGGGAGGAGTAAGTGGCCACACCAGCCTCCTGGCCTGCCACTCCCTGCCCGCCGGTGGTTACGGTGGGTCTCAGCTCAGTACTCATTTGTTATACTCAGTAGAGGCCCGCAGCCTGTGAGGCGTTAGGGAGCGTGCCGTGGAAGAACCGAGCATGCTCTTTGCCAGGGGCGGACTGAGAATCACTGGAAATGGCCTTAGTGCACATGAAGAGTGGCACGTGGTGCCTAGACCTTTATCGCTGAAGAGCTTTAGAAGTTGTACTGATTTTTTAGTTAGGTACATGAACTTAGGTTTCTTAAAAATGTGTTCTCTGTCTGTCCATCTGTCCGTCCATCTGTCTGTCCATCCGTCTGTCTGTCTGTCTGTCTGTCTGTCCTGGAAACTAAGTAAAAGTTGGGGATTCTGCAGCAGTGGTTCCTTCTGCTTGCTGGTGGGAGAGCCTGTGCCATGTCTCTGCCCAAGTTTCTCACTGTGCACTGGCTGTCTTTGGTATCCGAGCTCTGTCTCCCTCTCACATGGCGTTCTCACTGTTTGCACTAATGTACCCACGTCTGCCCTTTTGAGAATACCCTTCATGTTGTGTCAGATTCCATAATAATAAGCCCATTTGACTCGGCTACCCCTGGAAAGGCTCTGTGTCCATGCAATGTCACGATCTTGGGGTTTAGGACTATATACAGCATTTCTATTGTATGCGATACAGTTGAAGCCCTAGCAGAGATCCAAGGACAGAGCAATGTGTGGAGCCCATGATGGAACGCGCCAGGGGAAGCCACCGTGAAAGGCAGTGTTTGTCAGTCTCCTTTAGAGAGTTGGTGGCATCAGTTGGGACATGGTGGACAGTGACAATCAATATTCATGGCCAAGTTAATCACTATAAAAAGGTGTTTTTAAGCTCAAAACTGCCTTAGGACAGAAATTGTCGCCTCTTCAAGATGTCCCAGGAAAGATTTTCTGTAAAATGAGTGTGAAAGATTAAGAGAAGCCCACGGCCATCTGTTAAGTGTGGGGACAACTTAGTGTGCATGAGTGTGCCATTTGTCTTCTTGTGAAGAAAGGACAGCTAGCGGTAGCCGCTGCCCTTTCTGGGGAGATTTGTATAGTGTCTCAACTTGGTCACAAGTGTAGTTCTCGACGTACAATCCTTTACAGGTTCATGTGTTTAAATTACTATTGACTTCATTTGATAGATGTAGTGTGAAGCTCCTTCCAATATTTAAGAAAATAATATCCATACTGTGTGACTAAGTCTGTTCTTTTCATCATATGCTGTCCTAATCGGGTGACTTAAAATACACTGCTCCTTGGGGGAAGGTTCTGTTATATTCCATTTTGCCTTTCAAAGAACATACATGATCGCAGCATTAGTTAATCACTGCTGTGACTTTTGTCCAGCAGCCATGACAAAATTGTTAGACTGGTCTTTCTCGGGGATTCATGTTCTGTTATAAGAAATTGAGATAGATAATTTTAAGAATGCCCTTAGGATTCAGAAGCCAAATGACACAGCTCTCATCTGTATCATGAGAATATTGGTAGCAAAGGTTTATAGTCCTTTATATTTATAGCCTAAATTCAAATACCTCTGGAAATGCAAGATTAAACAGAAAAGGCTGAGGAGGAAGGACACTCAGCTCTTTCTCTGTGCTTTCTGTGTAAGGGGGCTGGTGGGTGCTTGTTTGCAGAAATGCAGTGTGTGCAGACAATGCTACAGCCCTACATGACACGATGAGAGAGCTAACACACTCAACTCCGTGTTCTCACACACTAAACATGACAGCAACCGTCCCAAAAGTTTTGGACAGACTTAACATTATTGTTCCTATATCGAAATTAAGTGAGAGAATATGTACCCATAATGCCCACGATAGTGCACAGCAGCACATCAAAAGACTTGTTAAATAGGATTCTAAGCATTGAAACAGTTGAATTAAGAAGAAAACACATACCTTCCTGAATTTTCCACACAAAGGAATGATTGTTTTGTTTTCCCAGACCTGTATGTTGAGAGGGTTGGTGTTGGCAATGGCTTATCATCTTTGTGTGTCATTGTACATGCTAGAGTCATCTTGGCAATGCTGTCTAAATTAGAATTTTCTGTTAAATTTGAATTTCAGGCAAGCACCTAGCAAAAGTGTTACTTCAAATCTTCCACTGGGTTACTTGGACTAAATTCAGTATTTGTCACATGAACTATTATATATTAGTAAAATAAAAATTAACTCGTTGCTTGTCTGAAATTCACATTTAGCTATGCATTCTGTATTTGTGTTTCCTATACGACTTAACAATCCTGGGCAGCTTTCAGTCACACTGAGGAGCTTCAAGGAAGAGAGAATTGTGTTGCATTCGCATTGAGAAGGGTCTTATTAAAGACTCCTTAGGGCTATGAAGCAAATTAAGGACGAGCAATGCAGACGTGTTACAGGCATAGCACAGCCCTCTAAGCCCAGTGGCGGTAGAAGAGGAGAGGTGGAGAGAGCCAGCTTACCTGACAGAAGGCCCAGGCTCTCCTGCCGTGGATGCACTTGGCTGTCAGAGAGCCACTGCGGAAGAAGCTGGCAAAAATAAAGGAACCCCCCCCCCCCTTACCACGCTCCTCCCTAGCCTGGTTCAGCCCTACCCTCCTGTCTCTGGACGCACTCTCTAGGGTGCTGTGGCAGCCTAGTCATTGTGTTCCATACAGGTGGATGGCACAGACCTAGGTAAACAGGAAACAACCAGTTCTTCGCGAACAACTAAGCAAGGCTCATATCAGAGCATCCCAGTTGTTTCTAGGTTGCAAGAAGACAGCCAAGGAGTAGAGAAGGAGTCGGAAGAGAGGCAGTCTGACACCCGCAGTTAAGGAGGGACCCCGTATGACTGGTGATTCTAATCAAAAACAGTTTTTCTTCTAGCAGACTCTGGTGGGTCAGCCCCTGCCCCTCAGGTATCAGCCGCAGTTTCTTTGTGTGGTCCTTCCCGTTCCCCTCACACAGTGCTAGGAGAAAACTCCTTAAAATATGAGTGTTCTTGGTGTCTGGCTCCCGCCCCCCTCCCCAACCCACCCCCGCCATTGGCTGTCAGGTGGAGGCCATGGCCCGGATGTGAGCACAGGCTCTGCCTCTCAGCCTCTGCCCTGCCCTGCCCAGCCCATGGGGTCTGTTGCCATTGGACAGATGTTCGTGGCAGAAAGCTTTGATCTTGTCAGGGTGGTCTTTGAATGAGTAGGCTGCCTCTGTAGTGAGGACTTCTTCATGGAAACTCTAAAAAGGCCAAGCAAGTACCTGCGCGAAGCGCTGTTTGCCAGCGGTACTGTAGACAAAAGCTAACCTATCCAGACTGAGCGTGCGAGCGCAGCGAACGTGCACCAGCCCGCCCCGGGGTGCAGCCTGTGCCTCGCGGAGCACGAGCGGCTGACTCATCCTTCCCCTTGTTGCAATTGCAGTTCCCCAGGCAAGGCTTGCAGCAGACCCAGCAACAGCAACAGACAGCCGCCCTGGTGCGACAGCTCCAGAAGCAGCTCTCTAGTAAGTACCTGTCTCACGCCCCCGAGCCAGGGGAGCCCTGGAAATCAACAGCAACAAGGCCTGGCATAGCGGAGACTCTTCAGAACTCACACCGTGCCCCCTGAAACATTTTAAAAGACGGTTTTGGATTGAAATAGAGTTCCATCACTTTCCTCCCTTGCTTTCTTCTATCTCGCCTCTCAGCTACCCTCCATTAAACTATCCTAGACCTCCACTGTCCACTCCTCTTTTATTTGACTACTTTTGTTACATATATCATGCATACATGCATACATATATGCTTCAGTGCATACATACATACACACGTGCATGCATATTACCTACATGCATACATACATTTATTTTTCAGGCTTGGCTTGGTCCAAGGTATTTTACTCTGTCTTAGTTCGGTTAGTTTTGGGGTTAACTTTTTCTTCACATGGAAAAGCCACATTTTTTCCCTTAAATTCAATATTTTCCTGTCGTTTTATATGACTTTCCCAAAGCACACCCAACCCCCTTTTCCTGGTTTTATTTTATGGTGCTGGGGATAGAAGCCAAGGTTTCCTGTGTGCCAGACATGTGTTCTACTGCTTGACCACAACTCCAAGCCCAGGTCCTGGTTTTAGAGAGCTAGAAACGTTCGAGGAGAAATCCATCCCATGACCTTGACTTAGGTCACCCCTACAGGACAGAATCGTTTTAGAAATGGGAGGGAGTGTTCTGTGTTGTGAAACACAGTGTCCTGGATTCATATCTGACTTCTTTGCCAGTGTGGCCATTCTTGACTGGGTCACGGTTTCCCAAATGCACAGCAGAAGGAGACATGATTTCCCTTGGCTTTCAGATTCAGTGCTTCTGAGTTACAGAGTGAGGTCCGCTGCATGTTCAAACAGTGACGGAGCATCCGCGTGTGGCCGAGGGGAAGCTTTTTGCATGCCTGCTTTGCATGCTGGTACCTTGACAAAGAGAATTGTCCCCCGCCCCACCCCCGCACAGCCCTTGGTGTCTCTGCCAGTCACACTTAATATCTTAATTTTTTCTTTATTTTGTTTTTGTTTTTTTTTGTTTTGTTTTTTTTTTTTGGTCTTTAACATACAATGTATACTTGTCCGTGTCTTTATGTAACACATCACCATATTCAGTGAATACATACATGAGATTTCTCTCTTAATCTCCAAACCTGAAATATATGTGTATGTTTCCATGTAGCCTTCACTTAATTTTGGTTACATGAAGTAAGATCAATTTTTTTCCCTAGCTGCTGTTTAGTAGGTATACTCTATTAGATAATCTGTGATCAAAACAATGAAGTACAATGATATTTTAGAGTTAGAAATGTTGCAGAGAGTATAACCTGCAGGCAGAGATCCGCCTGTTGTGTTTATATGTCAGCACTGAGGAGGCCTGGATTGCAGACTTACCTGAGGACCTTGTCGGCTCGCTCTGCTGTCCCCAGAGGGTCGAGAGCTGGAACACAGCTCTTGGACACTTTGAGTCAGTTTCTCTAATCCCGAGGCACTATGTGGGCAGCTGTGAGACTCTCGTGTAGACTTGGCCCCTCTACAGAACACATCTGGTCACATGTACATGGTTTTTGGCCACAGGGTCTAGCCAGTTGCTCTGCACCCCGATATCTGAGGCTGTTACTGAGAGGCCCACCAGAGAGAGAGAGAGAGAGAGAGAGAGAGAGAGAGAGAGAGAGAGAGAGAGAGAGAGAAGGTGCTCTCTGCGGCACCAGTGCAAGTCTCTAACCGCTGCCTCTGCTTTCCCCTTAGGTAACCAGCCACAGCAAGGAGTGACTCCCTGTGCCCACCCTTCACACTTCTGAACCGAAAAGAGAAGACGTGAAGTTTGTGTTTGCACTGAAAAACAGAAAAATCAAATTTAGCAGTCGTCATAAGACGTCTCCTTTGGTCTTTGGTTTATTTATGTTTTCCTATATTTTATGCTACATTTCACGCAGAGGTATTTAAATAAGTAAAGGCGTCATGGTTTAGTTTTATCATATTTAAAGTAGGTTTTAAAATGTGGACCATGCAGGCCTACTCCAGATAGTGTGGAAGCAGACCTTTTGAAACTGGTGCTTTTTTATCTCATAGTCACATAAATAATGAGTTATGGTAGGTTTAAATATTTATGTATTCATTAACTTTTTTTTTTTTTTTTTAACCCGCGGTGGACCAAACTACTGATTTGAAAGATGTGGCGGGTCTCGCGGGAGTGGACGCACCCGCTTTTCACTCGACCCGTGGCGGTGGGGTGAACGTTTATTAGTATCACTTTAATTTGAGCTGTTGATCGTTTTCATAAGCACTTTATAAACTGTGTTCGCATTTATGAAGGACTTTGCTTCGCTTTTGTTGTGGTCCAAAGGTGCTGAAACAGATTGTCGCTTAGTACGTCTGCTTCTTCAGGGCTTCTGCAAGAGCCACCCTGAGACCTGTGGGGGCCGCCTAGAAGCAGCTGGACTCAATTGTGTTCCGAGTGGCAAAATCTTTAACCAGATTCTTCGTGAAGGTACAGCAGAAAACCACGGGAGGCCAGAAGAACCACGGTGGAATCAGTCCATTCACTTACTGCCAGTTTTGGTAAAAAATAAATAAATAAATAAATAAATAACTGTCCAGTTTAGGTTCTTCAGAACCTCATGCCAACTTGAGAAAAATACAATCTCACAGCTGGCCTTAGATTCCACAGTGCTCAGACTTGACATGGTTTCCAGAGAATCTGGCCCCACAGTCCAGAGGGTTCTGGTAGTCATCAAAGGTATACTTGCTATTAATTTTGTATGGTAAGTATTTACAATTTTGAATTTAATTATTAATGTTGGTGTCAGTCTTGGTTGTGTATTGCTTATACTGTATTTATAAACCGGTGCAAAAAGCACAAGTAAAGTAAATTATACATCAAATTTATTATAAAGAAATAGTAACTATTTTAACTTTGTTCAAGTATGTGGTAATTTGCTCCTATTAGAGTGAAAAAATACAGTAAATTATTATCAGTTTGTGTAACTTAAGAGTATTCCGTATAATATTTTTTTAGAATTAGATGCATACAATTTCGAATGTGAAAATCGCAGGGCATTTTAAGACACGTAGGGATCTTTCCCTGTCCTTTGTTGGGTTCACTTTCTTTTTGCCATATGATTTCACATGTAATGTAGTCAAGCATACTGTGAATAGATTGTCTATGAAGAACAAACCCTGTAGATCTACTTTTTTTAAAAACGTAGCTAGTAGGACGTCAGACGGTTTCTTTCGCAGATCATTGTTATAAATAATTTATATCTTCCCAGGTGAGTTACCCATTGCAAAGTTTGACTCATTCAAATGACCTCAGACCCATGTTTGCTTACTTTGCCATGGCGACATCATGTGAACTGCTTTGTACACTGTGAAATATACCCCTCCAGCCTGCTTGTTTTGTGTTTACTCTGGGCTGGAAAAGACTTTGCCAAACATTAAAGACCATTCTTTCCACCGAGTTCACATTCTCTCTGCTCTCGGACAGCGCAGTGCATTTCAATGGCCCTGGATGTCCGATTTACTTTCCTCTCCAGAGTCATTCTTAAAACTCACTAAGCTATTTTTCACCCCGAGGTAATAGACCATGCGAAACCACCGAGGAGCGAATGTTGTGCCTAGTGAGTGGGCCGTATCCTGTCCTCTCTGGTCTGTAGTCAATGACTGTTGATGGTTAAAACTCCAGTTTCAGTTTGAACCTTATATTGTTTGTAGCTCAATATTGCAAACAGCAGAACGAGTGTTAGAGTTGCATAGCATTTGTCCGCACTTTACACTTTGCAGAAGTTAACTTAGTAGTCATTTTGCACATGAAGGCTATGGTTATTCCTTTGTCGTTGTTTGTTAAGATCAGGACGGTGAATCATGCTAAAGCCCTCTAGTTCTGAGATGCTGTAGAGGATGAGAAAAAAACAAAAACAAAAACAAAAACCTAGAGCTGTTTTTTCCTATTTGTTACAAGGAGAGCAACTGGGATTTTAATTTTAGTTATTATATTTACGGCCACTTAATTTGCATTCTGAAAGGGTTCCTTTTTCCTTTCTTTCATAGCAGATGCATATGGTTGGCGTTAAAATTGTCCTAAGGACAAACTCTATTGCAGAAACTTGTCATTTGCTGGGTAGGTTGCAGATAGGAGATTAAAGCCCCGACCTTGAAATCTAAGGGGATTGGGTATACTTACCACTTCTGGCTATAAGAACCCCTCGACATATGTGTTATATTGTGAGCTGATTGCTTAGAGGGTGGCGTTCTTGTTTTATGTACCCTTCTTCATGCAGAAGTGGAGGGAGATTCCTCTCCAGTGGGCATCATTTGACCTCTGGCAGCCGTAGAGCTCCAATGCTAACTGTAGTCAGCTCATGTCTGAGGTCGGGGGCCAAAAGAAAGTAGGCCTTACGGAGACACAGTGAAGTCAAGTCCCAAAGATTAGCACAAGCTAACAAAGCTCTTGGTCTTAGTGTTCCGAGCTAACTGAATGACTTTTACTTTCTATTTACAAGGCCCCTACTGTTTATAAATAGATGGAGTCTGGACAGAAGCCAGAGAAATTATTCTAGAAAAATCCCAGCCTTTAGCATAAAAGAGGTAAATCATTTGATACCCCACACACACACACTTATTAAATTAAACATGTAATATTAGTACGGTGAATTATAAGAATAAAATCTAAAATTTAAATACAGTGAAACTTCATTATATAGACGCAGTCGTCTTCTAGACTCTGGGAGGGATTCCTCCTTAGAAAGTCTTTAAGAACAGCTCCAAACCTTGGGTGCCTGCGCTAGGTTTTAAAGTGATAAAGAAGTTTCATTGTACCTGTAACGCATTTCAGGACAACAGAGGTGTGGACAGATGGGAACCATGCCTGGCACTCCCACTGTGTGGGCGTTAGGCTGCCCTTTCCATGGAGAGAAGCTAGCCTGCATTTGTTTTGTTTTTGTCTTGTTTTGTTTCGTTTCGTTTTGTTTTTATGCAGGTATTAAAACAATGGGAACTTTCAGTGTGAACAAATGGTAAACTAATAATCATAAACAAAACAGTTCTTGTGCTTGTGTTCTGTAGGTTTTATCAAAATGTTTATAAACCAGTGACAAAAATGTTTGTACATTGAGGTTAAACAGAGACTGCAAACCTAATCTTTCATGTTGTCTCCATTCATTCTGTGTGCGACGTTTGTAACATTGGTAGAAAACGGACACGAGCAGCTGGCAGCTGTTAGCGAAAGAAAGGTCTTTTTACTGACAATTCAGGTGCGTTAGCCATTTGTTGATTTGTAGTGGATCATCTTCTCTTAATGTTTGTTACTATTTGTTGGCAAAATCAAAGTGCCTTAAGTTAAGAGTTTGCTTTGAAATCCATAGAAACTCGGTATCAGTTCACAATGCATTTCTTTACAAGTCTCATTGCATGTCCATTGTAAATTTAATACTGTAAATGTATTCGGATTCATTTACATGCCTTTGGCTGCCTTTGATTAAACTTCTTCCAAAAAATAAACTCTGCAGATGTTGGCTTTTGTTCAATTTAGTTTCTCCCTTCCTGTCAGAGTACCTGGATGTAAGTTGTTGCATAATCAGTACCAAGTAGGTTCTGTGCTCTGCATTTATACACTCCGGAATGTGAGGTTTGGAGATTCCGAATGACCAGTGTACCTTGTTGGGGAAGCGTCTCGCTTCTGTGGGGGTTTCTTTCTGTTGCCACTGAGAGCAGGGAGTGTCCTGGTATCTCCCAGGTGATTTTTGGCTTGGGGACTCCCAAGGCCACACAGTGGAGCTGCATTGCCTCTCCTGTCCTCCTGAGCATGGTCCTGGGGGGGTAGTTTATAATTCGGGGAGGGTAGGCCACAATCATCACAGGAACACTAATAACTGCCTGGCCAACACTGTTTTGAGCCTTACAGATATAATTTCCTTTGTCATGAGCTGTCGTTTCTTTGATGACCAATGTGCCATTTTCATGCAATATGTATTTCCCACCGACTTGAGGTCTGTCAATTACAAGGCCACCTGGTGTCGTCCATTTGACATTTGGCTTGGGGATTCCATCAGACACACAATGCAGTGATAGCGATTCCCCGCTAGCACTCTTTACCATCCCTGGTTCATATGTCAGAATGACTGGCTTTTGCCCAATTTCTAACAGGATGAGTTTCTCGATGTAGCCAACCTTATTTCTGGCTGTACAGCGATACTTTCCTGACTTGTTCCGGGTTGCTTTGTAAATGACGAGAGAACCATTGCTCGCCATCAGATATGGGGAATTTTGTGGCCTATTAGCAAATTGTGTGCTATCTGGTAAAATCCAGATAATTTCAGGTGGTGGGTTCCCATCCACAAGGCAGTTCAGTGCTATGGACTTGCCAACGTGGGCAACGACTCTTTCATTGAATGGATTTCTGAATGTTGGTCTTCTCAGCATTTGCAGTACTTCCAGCTGCACCACCAACACGCTCTCTCCTCCTTCGCTCCGAACCACGCAGGTGAAATCTGCAGAATCCGAAAGCCTGATGTTCCGGATCTCCAAGGTTCCATTTGGATGGACTGTGATTCTGCTTCCGTAGTATGGAGCCTTGAGGAAAATATTGCCTGGCATAACCCATGTGATCTGGGAGGGTGGGATCCCATCTGCTCTGCAGTCCAAGTGTTTTTTGGAGTGCTGCGTGGCTGAGGCTTTAATAACAGTTTTGTTTGCGTACAGACCATTGATCAATGGTGGTTTAGAAACAATATCCAGTTTGTACGTCTTAGTGTCATCCCCACTAGGATTCTGAGCTACACACACATACTCCCCAGCGTCAAGCGGCTTCACTTTATGGATGAGCAAAGTTCCATTGGCATGAAATATGTACCTGTCATTGGAGAATGAGATGACATTGTTGGAAGGCAGCAACCAAAATACATTTGGCTTGGGTTCCCCAGTGACCTTGCAGTCGAGGACAGCTGTGTCTCCAGCCTTGATCCTCATGTTGCTCTTGTGGCTTTGCCTTATGCGAGGGATGGCTGGTAGAACTGTTAGGTGGACTTTCATTTCATCTTTCCCTAAGGTGTTCTGGGCAGAGCAGATATAATCTCCTTCCTCTGCAATCCCAACTTTGTTGAAATACAAGGTTCCGTTGTGGAAAAGGGTGTACCTCTTGGTCCTCGAGCCACTGTCATCAGCTTGTGCTGCATTGTTGACCACCGTTCCGTCAGGCAGACTCCAGGATACCTCAGGCACAGGGGAGCCGGAAGCCTTGCAGTCCACTTGGAAGTCTTTCCCATAGAGCACTTGCTTCTTAAAATGCTGCTTGTGTTCAATTTTGGCAGGTGTCAGTCTTAGGCGGACGTGCATCAGGACCAGGTCGTCTCCCATTTTGTTTCTTGCCACACATAAGTAGTCACCACCATCTTTTTCTGTCACCGATCCAATAACCAAGGATCCATTTGGGTAGACCTGGACTCGGCTGCCCGTTCTAAGGAGAGAAGAGACAAGCGTGAGAATACAGCGGGGAGAAGTTATCCTTTTCGGAGACTAAAAGTGGGGCTTGGGAGATGGCTCGCTTGGGAAGCTGCCTACTGCACAATTTTCAGACCTGAATTTGGGTCTCCAGCGCTCACGCACGAGTTAGGCATGGCGGTGCACATCCGTAACCCCAGCATGGGGACAGCTGGCTCGCGGGAGCTTGCTAGACAGCCAGTGTAGCTGAAGAGATGAGCTCTCTGCTCAGTGAGAGACCGTCCTAAGAATGAGGACGGAAGCTGAGTGTGGAAGGCCCGGAGGCTGTTACCTCTGGCCACCACGTGAGCACACACCACCGTGAACATGAGCATAGCAGGAAGACACAGAAAGGCCAAACATTGTCACCAATTTAGACGCATTTACAGAATACTATGTAGAAGTAGCATTATTTTTATGATGTTACTTTCCTCCAGCCTTACTAAGAGCTAAATGGCACAGTTGTACATGTAAGTTTAGTATGAAATTGTGACACATCACATACATAAGATGAAAATAATTGTCCCAATCAAGCTTATCACCTGTCTACCACCTTTCCCTCTCCCTCTTCCTCCCCCTCTCCCTCCCCTCCCCGTCTCCCTCTCTCTTCCTCTCCCCTCTCTCTCACTCCCCCTTACATGCCATGAGCTTTATGGATTTTTATTTCTTAAAACTGTTACAATGAAGATCTAAGTCACTTATTGTTATCTAAGCTATTGTTTAGAAAAACTTTGTAGCAAAGTGCATAATTTGCTGAAGACAGTATTATTTTCGAAATGGCCTTCAATCAAATCTTTTTTTTTTTCTTTTTTTTTGGTTTTTCGAGACAGGGTTTCTCTGTGTAGTCCTGGCTGTCCTGAAACTCACTGGGTAGACCAGGCTAGCCTCGAACTCAGAAATCTGCCTGCCTCTGCCTCCCAAGTGGTGGGATTAAAGGCGTGCGCCACCACCACCCAGCTTCAATCAAATCTGTTTCATGCATTTCTTAAAAACATCTCATTGGTGAGGGGGATGCTGGAAGTAGCAAGTTCTTAAGACATTTTATATATCCAACAACTGGATCTACGAAAATAACATTTTCTGCTAATGAAGAAAAGCAACTCATAGGAATGTGCTAAATTAATGCCTGATGATACTTTTAAAATGTGTTAGTGAAGCAACTTTTAAGTTACTTAGTTAGAAACAGCCTGTCCTCTGCCCGCTGCACAGGACACCCATCTAGGATGAGGTAGAAGCTGAATCACCTGCGGCCTGGGCAGCTGTAAAAGGTTTCCACACTGGCTCCTGTGGCCTGCTCTGCATTGCCTGTAATTGCCACGTCTGACCACCAGATGGCAGAGCCTATTTTTAGTGCTAAGAACATACTCTGGAACACCTGTGTGTTTCCCTATTTCTTTTGACAACATGAGGTAAACAGACAAATGAAACTAGTTTATCCCGTCTTCATTGTTATCCATCCATCCATAGTGTTATCCACCCTTCCCCCGCACCCGCACCGTGTGTGTGTGCGTGTCCCTTGCATCACCAGGCCTGGCAGTGGATATCTTTACCTGATGAGCCATCTAATAGACCCCAAAAGTTCTAATTTTTGTAAGTATTTATTCTTTTAGACATTACATCCTGACTTCAGTTTTCCCCTCCCTCCACTACTCCGGGTCCTTCCCCTGACTGTCTTTCCCCTGACCTCCCCTCCCACAGATCAACTCCAAGGGTGGGGGGAGGGAGGAGGAGGGAGGGGGAAGGGAGAGAGAGAGAGACAGATCTCCCAGAGCATGGCCTATCCACCAAGCACGGCTTAGCAAGATACAACAGGGCGAATCCTTATATCACAATCACAGCTGGACATGGCAACCCAGCAGAAGGCAAAGGGTCCCAAGTGCAGGTAAAAGAGTCCGAGGCGCCTCCATCCCACCCCCCACCCTTGGGAGTCCCACAAGAACATCAAGCTACAGAGCCAGAAAGTATATCCAGAGGACCTCGCCCAGACCCAACAGGGTCTGTGTTTGCTGCCTGTCTCTGTGAGCCCCCGTGAGCCCTGCTTCTTTGATTCTGGGCCACATTCTTATGGCACCAATGACACTGGCGGCTCCTACAATCCTTCCTCCTCTTCCATGAGGTTCATCTGGCTCTGCCTAGGGTTTGGGTGTGGGAATCCGTATCAGCTCCCATCAGTTGTGGAACAGCAACCCCCAAACCTCCCAATGAACAAACACATTTTAAAGCTTCCAATGCCAACTGGAGAGATTAGGGGCGTGCAGGCCAGGACGGCAGCAAGCACCTTCACAGCCACCGGGCCCTCCCAGGACTTCTCAGAGCATAACCGATACCCACACGAGCGGCCTCACATCATTTCCAGATGCAGAGTACTACACAGAGAATAGTACTGTGAGGGAGGGCATGCTTTTTGTTTATCTCAAGTGTGGGAGGAATTTCTCTGGAAAGAAACCAAAGTAAAATTATGATAATGTATACACAAATGAAGAAAATAACCAAGTACTTCATGCAGATTATTTTTTGTTTGCTTGTTTGATCTCCAAGTATTTCTCCTACTCTGTAGAGGAAATCTTCACATTGAACTTGAAGTCACAGGAAAGCTACACTGTCACCTGTTAGAAATGTCTCCTAATGTGTTCTAAAACCTTTTATTCTCAAATTTGTCTGCGTGACTAAAGATTCAAGTTGTATAGTCTGAAGTACTTGGAGCTCATGCTGCAGGACTGCAGTGTTTGAGAAATGGTGTGGGGTAGGCCTGGGCAGTGGGCTTCTCCCATGGTGGGTATGCGCAGCAGACACTAAGGACCAAAGCCCTAAATGCTGGTTCTTGACAGTCGCTCCCCTAAGCTGTGTTAGCACTGCATGGGGCCAGACCTATGTGCATTACCTGGTTTCTCTTAACAGTGATTCAGATTCAGTAGAGCCAGCAAGAGGCCTTGACCTCAGGGCTTAGAAAAATTCTCAGGTTGCTTATGGGGCCATTAAGTTTGAGACCCAGACTCAAATTTTAGTGTGCCTTACAATTATCTTAGGGGCTTCTAGGAATACAGACTCCTTATCAAAACAATCCCTGCTTCAGATTCAAGTTCTTGGTTAATGTTAATGATACCGGTAAAGAGGCAAACTTAACAACAACAACAACAACAACAACAAAAAACCTAATTTAAGGTGACAGGCCTCAAATCTGACCCATCAGTGTTACAATATGTAACATCCTCCATTAACCAACACGCTTGAAGAACAGTGACCTAAGAAAAGGTGTATCTGCTTAGGAGAGGGCTAGGAACTTCAGAGTAGACTTGAAGTGAAAAACTTCAAAAAGAGATAAACCATCAATTTGACAAGACTGACTTTGCTTCAGCTGTCAAGGTGACAAAGCCTAAAATTAACTGAGCATCTCGATTGATGGATTTTTTTTTTTTTTTTTACATACTACGCCAACCTGTGAGTATGTCTGTGAAGGATCGTGTTGATTGACAAGGGGGATGCCAGCCCTCCCTCGTTGGCACCATCCCTCGACAGTTTGGTCTGACCTGTGTAAGAGATCCAGCAGACCACGACCCAGTGACTGAGCCAGCCAGCAGCATGTCCCCGTGTGCCTTTATCACATTCCTGCCTTGAGTTCGAACCCTGAGCTCTCTCAATGCTGGACTATACCCTGTAAGCTGAAATAAGCCCTCTCTGACCCTGAATTGTTTTTGGTCATAGTGTTCGTCACAGCAACGAGAATAAGCTAGGACAAAGATGATTTAACAGGTATAAATATATACACTTGATATGGTACCATCTGGATATATAATATATATGATATTATTAGATATTATAATATATAATATTATATATAATATTGGATCTAAGGAATTAAGTCCATATATTGAACCATCCCTGCATCCCTGGGATGAAGCCAACTCGATCATGGTGATGTGTTCTTGGATTCCGTTGGCAAGAATTTTATTGAGTATTTTTGCATCGATGTTCATAAAGGAAACTGGTCTGAAGTTCTCTTTCTTAGTTGGATCTTTGGTTTTGGTATCAATGTAATCAGTGTAATCCACTACATAAACTCAAAGAAAAAAAACACATGGTTATCTCATTGGATGCTGAAAAAGCATTTGATAAAATTCAGCACCCTTTCATGCTAAAAGTCTTGGAAAGAACGGGAATTCAAGGCCCATAACTAAACATAGTAAAAGCAATTTACAGCAGACCGGTAGCCAACACCAAAGTAAATGGAGAGAAACTTGAAGAAATCCCACTAAAATCAGGGACTAGACAAGGCTACCCCCCCTCTCACCATAACTTTTCAATATAGTACTTGAGGTGCTAGCTAGAGCAATTCAACGACATAAGGAAGTCAAAGGGATACAAATTGGAAAGGAAGAAGTCAAAATATCACTATTCGCAGATGATATGATAGTATACTTAAGTGACCCAAAAAGCTTCACCAGAGAACTCCTACAGCTGATAAACAACTTCAGCAAAGTGGCTGGTTATAAAATCAACTCAAGCAAATCAGTAGCCTTTCTATACTCAAAGGATAAGCAGGCCGAGAAAGAAATTAGGGAAATGACACCCTTCACAATAGCCACAAACAATATAAAGTATCTTGGTGTGACTCTAACCAAACAAGTAAAAGATTTGTATGACAAGAACTTCAGGTCTCTGAAGAAAGAAATGGAAGAAGACCTCAGAAAATGGAAAAATCTTCCATGCTCGTGGGTTGGCAGGATTAATATAGTTAAAATGGCAATCTTGCCAAAAGCAATATACAGATTCAACACAATCCCCATCAAAATCCCAACTCAGTTCTTCATAAAGTTAGAAAGAGCAATTCTCAAATTCATCTGGAATAACAAAAAACCCAGGAGAGCTAAAACTATTTTCAACAGTAAAAGAACTTCTGGGGAAATCAGTATCCTGGACCTCAAGCAATACTACAGAGCAGTAGTGTTAAAAACTACATGGTATTGGTACACTGACAGGCAAGTATATCAATGGAATAGGATTGAAGACCCAGAATTGAACCCACACATCTATGGCCAATTGATCTTCGACAAAGGAGCTGAAAACATCCAGTGGAAAAAAGATAACCTTTTCAACAAATGGTTGCTGGCTCAACTGGAGGTCAGCATGCAGAAGAATGAGAATTAAGTCACTCTTATCTCCTTGTACTAAGCTCAACTCCAAGTGGATCAAGGACCTCCACATAAAACCAGATACACTGAAACTAATAGAAAAGAAAGTGGAGAAGACCCTTGAGGACATTGGCTCAGGGGGAAAGTTCCTGAACAGAACTCCAATAGCTTATGTTCTAAGATCAAGAATAGACAAATGGGACTTCATAAAATTACAAAGTTTCTGTAATGCAAAAGACAATGTCAAAAGGATAAATCAGCAACCAACAAATTGGGAAAAGATCTTCACCAACTCTACATCTGACAGAGGGCTAATATCCAATGTATACAAAGAACTTAAGAAGTTAAACCACAGAAAACCAAATAACCCTATCAAAAAATGGGGTACAGAGCTAAACAAAGACCTTTCACCTGAAGAACTTCAGATGGCTGAGAAGCACCTTAAGAAATGTTCAACATCATTAGTCATTAGGGAAATGCAAATTAAAACAACCTTGAGATTTCACCTCACACCAGTCAGAATGGCTAAGATTAAAAACTCAGGAGACAGCAGATGTTGGCAAGGATGTGGAGAAAGAGGAACACTCCTCCACTGCTGGTGGGACTGCAAGCTGGTACAACCACTCTGGAAATCAGTCTGGCGGTTCCTCAGAAAACTGGACACAATAATTCCGGAGGACCCTGCCATACAACTCCTGGGCATATACTGAGAAGATTCCCCAGCATGTAATAAGGATACATGCTCCACTATGTTTATAGCAGCCTTATTTATAATAGCCAGAAGCTGGAAAGAACCCAGATGTCCCTCAACAGATGAATGGATACAAAAAATGTGGTATATATACACAATGGAATACTATTCAGCCATTAGAAGCAATGAACTCACAAAATTCTTAGACAAATGGATGGAGCTGGAGAACATCATACTAAGTGAAGTAACCCAGTCTCAAAAGAATACCCATGGTATGCACTCATTGATAAGTGGATATTAGTCTAGAATCTTGGAACACCAAAGACACAATCTACATACCAAATGATGTCTGAGAACAAAGGAGTCGATCCTGGATTTGGAAAGTCCAATGCATCAGTGTAGGAGAAGACCAGAACAGGGAAGTGGGAAGGGGAGGATGGGGGAACAGGGAGAGGGAAAAGGGCATATGGGACCTTTGGGGGGGCGGGGATCCAGGAAAAGGGAAATGTAATGTAAATAAAGAATATATCCAATAAAAAATTAAAAAGAAAAAATAAGTCCAATGCAATGGTAGTAGAAATGTCAATATTCAGTATATATATATACTAAATATTGTCAATATTAGTAATGTTGACAAAATATGACTAAATGTCAATATTTAATATATATACTAAATATTGTCAATATTAGCAATGTTGACAAAATATGACTAAATGTCAATATTTAGTGTATATATAGTATATATACACTATATATACACATATATGACAGAAAAACTAGGAGAAATCCTAGTTGCCCCACACTGTAGAGAAAACTGATTTAGCACACATTTTTAGGACACTTCTTTCAACCAGTGTACCACACAGTCATCACATCGGAACATGGGATTTTTCTCTAGGTGAACTCACATGTCACGTCTCAAATTTTTAAAACTTGAAATTACATTGTATTTCTTTTCAAACAAATGAAATTCAACAAGGGTGAAAAGGCATACAGTTAAGTGGAAATTAAATAACATTCTACTAATTGAACAGAAGGTAAATGAAAATTCAAAATTTTCAAGGATATTAGTCTCAAGAATTTTAAGGAAATTAAAATTGCAACAGACTATCATAATCTGTGTGGTAGCAAAATCAGTATTGAGAAAAATTTATGGCATGATATTCAATCTTTTAAAAAAAAGGTTTCAGACACAGGGTCCTCAAGGACTTAGGGAAACCAATACACACACACACACACACACACACACACACACACATATATATATGGAAAAGTAACATAATAAAAAATGAAAACAAAAATATACAATGAAATCTGTGGGCTTAAAAAAGGGGTAAATACCACCTCTAAACCTTTACATAGATTAATAAAAAGAAAGTTGACAGTCACATAAATCAAAGTGGAAACATTATAACTTCTTACAATAGTTAATATTGTAACTTGACAGGATCTAGAATCAGTCAAGACACAAGTCTCTAGGCAAATCTATGAGGGATCATCTAGGGTATCTAGATTAGGTTAGGATCTGAGCATAACTGGAGAGGCTTTGTTGATTAGTTGAATAGACACTACCTAAATGTGAACAGTGTCTTGCAGCAGCAGCAGCAGCAGCTACATGAGGCGCATAGCAAGGGTGTTTTAGCCCTTTGACCTACTTCCCCTGTTTCTTGTTGGTGAACTCATCCACTCTGCTGCAGCTGCCTTAGCTGACATCAGAAGTCAGCTTCATTGGTCTGTCAATTGAACAGATGACCAAGCCTTCAGTACCAGCCTAGGGTTACTGACACTTAGCTTCAGGGGATAGTGCAGCTACTGGCTCTCAGCATTTACAATGTGAAGACAGACCTTGTTGGATATAATATATATATATATATATATATATATATATATATATATATATATACACACACACACACATATATATGTATATATATACACACATATATATATGTATATATATTAAACCCATACCCATGATGAACATAAATGCAAATTTTCTCAACAAAATACATGTAAAATTAATTCAGCATGTCAATATGTTCATAGAATATGATCAATGAGGGTTAATCCCAGGAATACTGGGATGGCTTAACATTTACAAATCAATAAACTTAATACAACACGATCAAAGACAAAGCCATATGATTATCTTTACCAGTGCAAGAAAAACACTTAGTATCCTTTATAATAAATCAATAAATTTGATACTGAAGGAATATATCTCAAAATATTGAACCCTATATATGAAAAATCTGCCATAAATATCACACTGAATTAGAAAGGACTAAAAGTGTGTCTTCTTAGGTTGGGACAAAACTCCCTCTGTTTTCACTGTTCTTACTCAAGTCCTAAAGAATTCTTAACCTGTTGGTTCAAACCCCATTTTGATGGAAACGCCATCAAAATTCCAATCACTTTCTTCCAAGAGGTAAATAAACCAATCCTGTAACTCATATAGAGCTGCAAATAGAGTAACTACAGCAATTCTGACTGTGTGTGTGTGAGAGAGAGACAGAGACAGAGACAGAGACAGAGACAGAGAGACAGAGAGATGGTATTGTGAAACTAAATGCAAAGCTGATAAGTAAAATATTGTAGACACTGAATGTCACGACGGAAACACAGGAGAAACTACGTGTAAGCATGCGGAGTCTAAAGATCACACTCTCTAGCTCAGCATCTGAAAACTTTATATCTTAGTGAACTGTAGTTTGACATTTAAGGTAATTTTGATTCCTGAAAACCTGAAATTTAATATTGACATTTGAATTAAAAAATATAAATCTGTTCATTATATTCTGTGCCAAGTTACTGTAACACTAGGGAAAAAACTTCAATTTCCAAGTGTTCATAAAAATTCATATGTACTATGTTTAATTTCTATTGTATGTATATTTTAATAAATGAATGTAAACAAAAAAGTACTCAGCTTCATCTCTTTCTAGCATTATATAAAACCATTACACAAAGCCATAGGCAGCACAATTTATAATTCACAAGCTTTAGGGTTTTTTTTTTTTTTGCTTTACAAAACCAGGATTTAATATATAGTGAAGAGTATATACAATGAATATCAAATTTTATAAAGAGCACAGTTAATAGAAGGTTTGTATCTGGTAACATCAAGTTCATGGAATTTTGACTACATTTTTACTCTGAGATGGTCTTAATGTGCCTTTCATTATGTGCATTGTAAGTTTAGGAACGGATTATGATGTGGTTAAAGTGTATAGCATCTCATAAGAGGGTCCTGAATGAAACACAGCATTTTCTTCTGACAACCTCAACATCGCCAGTTCTCTTTTGGGTGTGGAAATTATGAATAACTGTACACAGTTATCATTTTTAAAGCAGCTACAAGAAAAGGAAAAATATCCACCAGTGTGGAGGCTAATAAGCTTCTCCCATAGCTCTCAACTGTCCAAGTCGAGAATTTGGACTGGAGTGAAAGAGGTAAGAGTGGTTTTGTATTCAGTGATGCCAGATGGAATGCCTCCCTTTAAATAGAATCACCTTCCTGTGCACCTGGGTGATCTTTGAAGCTGCTGCTAGCTTTGCTGCACCTCTTTCCCATTTTAAAAGTTATACAGCTAAGTAAACAAAGGAGATGATTCTATCAGAAGGGCTTACCTGTGCCACTGGTCGATGACAGCTTTGGATGGTAACTTCCAGATTATTGTAGGTTTTGGATCCCCTGTAGCTGAGCAGTTCAGTAGTAATCTCTCACCCAAATTCACGTCCGTCCATTTCTGAGAGGCAGTTTCTATCCTGGGGACTGTCTCTCGCTCTTCCACTGTAAGAACCACTACCCTTCTCTCTGAGCCCGAAGAGCTGGTAGCAATGCATTCATAAGTGCCCCCGACTGAAGAAGCGATGTTTCTTATATACAGAGTCCCATTTGGATACAAGAAAAACTTGGAATGAGTCAACTGCAGTGGTTTTAGTTCAGTCCCATCATAGAGGACCCAATGAACACTGGGCTGGGGGGTTCCTTCTGCAGTGCAGGGCAGTTTCAAACTTTGACCTGACACCCCAGTGATGGCTTGTTTCTTTTGCTCTATAATGACAGGGGGAGCTGTGATGACTTGTATCTTAACCAACAGTGAATCCTGGCCAGATGGGTTGTTGGCCACACACTTGTAAAAACCACGATCATAAAGACTCAGATTATGGATGATCAACGTCCCATCAGGTGTTACCCAGACCTTTCTGCTTCCCTTGGGCGTTTCCGAGACCACCGTTTGGTTTGCAAGTACCCAGAGAATTGTAGGTCTTGGCACACCTTCCACTCTGCACTTAAGTTCCACTGTACTTCCAGAGTGAACTGTGATCTCCTTGATATGTCTCTCCAGAATCCTCGCCGGGTAAGAGACCACAGACAAAGTGACATGAAGGTGGTCTGCGCCTAGTGGATTAGACGCAGAGCACAGGTACTGTCCACGGTCCTGAATGCTGACCCTCCGGATGGACAAGGTGCCATTAGGAAGCACATGAAACCGGCTTGTCTGTGTCCCTAGTGATATTTCACGGCCTGATAAAATGGAAAAAAAATTATACATAGAATTCTTCATTGTTGGACTGACAAAAAATACATTTAAACTATAAAACATAGTCTTCAGATGGTTAAAGCTGCTTTTCAATGTTTTATTCACATAAATTTAAAATCCAGATATGTATGTATCATATATATATGATCAACTTCAAAGTATTTTTGTCTTTAACATTTTTATTCATTTATTTTAATGCTTTTAGTTTTGATATTGCAACATGACAACATGATTAGGTCATTTCACCCCTTCTCGTTCCTCCCTCCAATTCCTTCATTTATCCCCTTTTTCTCTCTTTCAAATTTATAGCCTCTTTTTATTTAATTATTGTAGTGTGGATATATATATATATATATATATATACACATATATATTTGTGTGTGTATGTATATGTATATGTATGTGTGTGAGTATATACTATATAAACTATAAGTATATATAAATATGATTTGCTCAGCCTGTACAATGTTACCTGTATGTATATATGGTTTTAGTGCAGACCATTTAATATCAGGTAAATAATTGTTCCTAAATGTTGTTTTAAGACAGCATCTAATTTTGTAGCCTAGGCGGTCATTGAATTCATCCTAATTGCTGGCAGTATAGGCATTGTACTATCCTATCTGATCATAACAGCTACTCTTTTAAACTTTCATCATCAATACCTTTTCTTGACTTGTGTGTGTGTGTGTGTGTGTGTGTGTGTGTGTGTATGTGTGTGTGTGTGTGTGTGTGTGTGTGTGTGTGTGTGTGTATGGGCACACGCATGCCATTGCAGGTGAGTAGAGATAAGAAAACAATCTGAGGGAGTTGGTTCTCTCTCTCTAGCATGTCTGTTCCAGAGAGCTTGGCCATAGGTGCCCCTTACACACGGAGCCATCTATGTTGCCCCCCAAACTATTCTTAACACATTATAAAAAAGGAAAGTTTCTAGTAGGGCAGAGAGAGATGGCTCAGCAGTTAAGAACACTAGTTGCTTTTGCAGAGAACCTCGGTTCAGTTCCCAGTGTACACATGCTGGCTCACAATTGTCTGTAATTCCAGGTCCAGGAAGTGTGATACGCTGTTCTGACCTGTGTTTACTACAGGCACATGTGTGCATATACACACTTGCTGACCAAACACACACACACAGACACACACACACACAACACAACACAACACAACACACACACTTAAAAAGTAAAATCTAAAAAAATTTTTTTCTTCTAATGAACAATATGCAAAAGTCAAATGAGATTATCCATAGCTTTTATATTTTGAAGAAATTTAAAACTAGGTTCTTTGATTACCATTCTGATAGATCCAAGCATGTCCCTGTTTTATAATTAAGGCATTGCTAATGGTTCCACATACCTGATAAGACTCTGGTCCAGTGGATGGTGGGCTTTGGGTCCCCCACAGCCTCACAAGGAAGAAAGACGTCTGAGTTAGCTGGCACAGTGAAGCTTGCTGCCTTCCCGCCAGTTATTCTTGGTTTTTTCAAGATAGTCTTAGGTAGAGGGTCATAGGGAAGGTGTTTGGAAGTTGGGTTTTGAACAGGTTTCTTATCCAAGACACTCTTTTCTGCATGCCTCTGTGCATTCCAATGCGAGGCTTGAGTGCTGGCCTCTGGGGGGCTGGGCTGGGGTGACAGGCTTAGTGCTGGCCTTTTGCCGTTTCCAGTGGTTTCCGAGTGTGACTTGAGCTGAAATTTGTTCTCTGGCCAGGGAGAAGGCTTCCATTTAGAATTCTGTGGTTTTTCTACTCTTGGTGCTGGCCCAGGAGCGGAGGTTGACAGATCAGAGCGGGGAAAGTCAGTGGTTCCTGTTCTGATCTCAGGATTGGGGCTAGCCTCTGCTGAGGATCGCTGCAGATCTGTATTGCGCCTTGAAGATTCATATATGGTGACCGTTCTATTTGACATCATCTTGAAAACTGATGTGACCTCACTGTCCATAACCACACCCTTAGTAAAGGGAGGCGGGGAAGGAGTGGGCCCTGGGGGCACCCCACTCCTGAGGAGCGGTGATAGGGTTGAAGCTCGTTTTATTGTGGTACTACTCTCCTGTGATTTGCTCAGCAGAGTTGTTTCCGAAGCTGTTGCATTTCCCAAAGTACGAGTGCCCTTCTGGGACAGCTCCGTTATGCCCAGGAGAGAAGCTGCCGAGTGATAAGCAGCTGTGCTTACAATTCTACCAGCGCCTTGTACCGGGGAAGGACTGGAAGCCAAGGGAGTGTCAGCTGTTGTTGGAGCTGAGGATGTGCTATAGCCAGAACTCTGCCTGCGGGTGGTGGCTGGGTCTTTCCTGTTCTTCCGAGACCCCTTTCTTGGTTCTTTTGCTTCTCTGGATCTTGCTTGTTGGGTTTCAGAGATAATGACAGATGCAATAGCAGTAGGAGTTGTCATTGCGGGAGCTTCCTCTGACAAGAAGTTTAATGTAGTAGATCTCATGCCTAGGGTGCTGGGAAGCACTGGGGAGGACTTGCTGGAGGACTGCTCCTTCCCTGCTGAGAGACTTCTGGAACCTTGGACTTCGGTGTCGTTGCGCCGAGTGGAGGCCGTTGCTGCAGACAAAGCTGGCGTCAGACTTGCCAAGAGTGTTGTAGAATGCGAGGAGGAGCCATGATCTGTGGGTAAAAGAGGAGCTACTTCGGGAAGCTTAGTGGCCGTGTTCTTTGGTAAACCAAACTGAGACAGACTCTTTATCATCCCCTCTTTATTATGGTTTTTTACGAAGATTGGGTGCCAGGGATTTTTCCTTTTGGAGACCTTTGTGCTTGTTGCTTTTGTTGGTGTTGAGGGCTTGCTGAGCAGACTGGGAAGTGGTGCTGTCACCACTGAACCTCTTCCAGTCTGGATGGTCCTAGGCATGCTCAGGTGACCACTATTGTCTATAGGAGTTGCTTCCAGGGATACCGATGGTGTAGCGGAAGTCATGCTTGCTTCAGTGGGGGCCATGTGGGTACTTTCACTTCTGAAATTTTTTATAGTGGTTGTCGTTGTCTCAATATCTACATTTTGTTTGTTCTTAAATAGTAATGGTGGCTTCTTGACCACAGTGGTAGACTCTTCTGCTACGATGCCCGCACTGTTAGCTTTGGGGAGGATGCTGGGGGATGAACCCATAACTGACAGTGCTGCAGTAGCCATGGTGAGCCTTTCTGTGGAAGAACAGTTTCGACACATCTCAGGGGACTCTGTGGCTAAAACTTGACTTATATTTCTGTTAGCAGGTCCCTTGAGTGCTGGCCTCATAAGCCTGTGTCTATGCCGACGGAGAACGGGGGTTTTATGTGGGCTTATAACTCGCCCTCTGTTCCAAACTGTCCTCTCTCTTCCCAAGTGCCTGGACAAGGGCAAGTTGTCTGTCCTGTTGTTCCTAGGAATTTGAAATAAGGAAGGGGCAGTGGTGTGTGAATCTGAAGGGTGCTTGGAGAAGCCTGGATCTTTAGTAGTGTGAGAAAAGGAGATATAGCTGCTAACTCTACTTACTTCTGTTATAGGTATCTGAGGTCCATAACTTCCTGTTGGATTTATTGACTGTAAGACTGTATTGGCTTTGTTGGTGAAACTACTAAGCATGTTGGTATAGCCATAGGTAGACATGGTTCCCCCTGTTACGGGGTGTGCACTTTGGGAAGATGTTCTCCCTACCTGAGCAGAATCTTGAATTTCAGCTACTGATGGAAAGATAATGACTGGGTTTTGGTTTGTTGTATCTTCTATTTTGCCTGTTACAGGTGAGTTCATACTCTTTGACACAGCTGTACCGTCAATAACATTAAATAATTTGAAATCAGGAAGGTGTGTGGATTGAAGTATTTGTGGATTCACGGTTGAGGAGACTTCTGTATCAGAAGCTATACTTGTCACAAAGCCGTGGTTTACTGGCCTAGCATCAGCAGTTGGTGGCCCTTCTGGGACACCAGAAGCCTTAGTTTTCAAAACCATGAATTCTTCTTCTGGAGGCATCATGCCGGAGGCATCTTTTTCCTCACCAGTGAGTTCCACGAGTGGAATAGCCAGTGGTAACGGCTTTACTGTGCTATTTTGTTGCTTCCTTGGAACGGAATTCTTTTTTGCTTTTTCTAAAAGTGCTGCCCAGTGTTGGGGGTCAATTCTCCGAGCAGAGAGAGGGAGCTGCCTCCTATGCTCCCTGAATCGCCGAAGCGGGAGAGTGGAATCCCCACGCCGCCGATGTATTAAGTCTCTATGTTTGCTTTTCTTATGTATACCAGAGACTTGTTTTCCAGCTTCTGCCCCTGTCAAAGCTGATGCAGGGAGTTTCAAAGATGGTGGCTGCTGAAGGAGAACACTGGGATTGGGTTCTCCGAGTCCAGATCCATCTGTTTCCCTATCATGTTCAACTGTCCTTTGGCCTTTCATTTGGACTGAAACTTGAAAAGTGGAAAACTCAGCCCCTGATGGATTGGCTGCCACACAGCGGTAATGACCTTGGTCTTTTGGCGTAGCCTGTAATAGTCTTAAGGTCCCATTGTTAAGAATTTGCCTGTCTCTTGATGACTGAGAGAACACAGTGTTGCCTGGAAGAATCCAGCTAATAGAAGCATCTGGAATACCAGTGGAAAGGCATGGAAGATCAAGTGTCTCACCCATAACAATAACCACTGTGTGCTGAATTCCATTTTCCTGCTTGCTTTCTACATAGGGCTCTACCACAGTTATCCTGTATGTGAGAATATCTGCATCCTCATCATTGGTGCTTATGCAATGGTAAAGACCCGTATCAAAGCTATCAGCCATCTGGAGTTCCAACTTCCCCTGTTTGTCTATCAGGATTCGACCATCCTCACTAACATAAGGGGCTCTCACTTTACTCCCATCAGCTAAAACCCATTCCAGGCGAGGCGAAGGGTCACCTTTGCCTGGACAGTCCAGGTCAATAGTGCTGCCAGCCAAAACAGTATGTTCCAATTTGGTATTGTTCATCGTCAGAATCATGGTCCATTTGAGCTTCGTCAGTCTCATCTCTGCCTTTGGTAAAGTGATTTGGGCATCAGTGGAAAATCGGAGCTGTAATGTGCTAAGTGTGGTGGCGGTTCTGTTCAGCTGCAGGGAAATTTTTTCTTGTTGGAACCAAAAAGGATCTGCTCTGAAATCAGCCTCTATGTTGGTAAAAATGTCTTCAGGCCTACGAGCCACCTGTTTATATTTGGAAGACAGAGGCGGAGTCTCAGCATGCTGGGGCTTCCTTTCTAATATCAAAGGAGAGTCACTGTACAAAGCTAGAAGTTGCCACACTGGCTGGATGTGGTTATAATCTACACTGCACACAAGATTTGTTGAAAATGATGTATTTAGCATGATGTAGTCATTGTCTTCAGTGAATGCAATTGGTAATGTCCTAGACGGCTTTTGGATACTACAGACCACCTCGGCCTTATTTCCAGACAGATCTGTCATGTTCAAAGACAAGGAGCCAAAAGGTTCTATGAAGTCTTGAGGTGAAATGGAGGCAGATCCATTGTCCTGAATAGACAGGCTCTTTGACTTTAGTGATGGATCAATGGTTGGCTTTGTACATAGAAAAGATTCAGATGGTACCATAGCAATAGATCTGCCTTTAGAGATCCTGGGGTTCATACAAAGGGGACATTGCTGAGGACTGGAGGGGCTTCTGTCCTTCTTGCATTTTATTATATCTAGGAAAAAATCATAATTTAATTATTTTCAAAAGTTGTGATCTCTTTATAAATTAGCACATGAACACTTTAAAGAAATATTTTCACTAGGATTCAAAACAATTTTGAAGATTTAATATTTAATGACTGACTTACTATGTTTTATGCTTCTGAAATGATTTCTAAAGATATATTGCCCACGCATCATGCTACAATATAATATGCACAGGCATGGGGGTTTATTTGCCTTATTCACAGCTGCATTTATTATGCCTAGAAAGCCCTGGATATATATTTAGTACTTGATAAAAGTTTGTTGAATGAAACATTTCCTTATCTAGAGAAATCAAAATCATAAGATCACATTCAGCACTTAATAACACTCGAGTTCCTCATGCCAAGGTTTTGGACAGTTGTAGACCTTCCTTTACCATACTTTTAAAAGGTAATCCTGCTTAGAAATTTCTAAGACTTGGAATAGCAGTAAAAGATGCAAACATTTTTCCATTAGCCAAAAGAACAGCTTATGTACTAGCTTAGAACATAAAGGGATTGAGACATGCAGACAGAAACAGGAGATAAAGATGCAGGTAGAGCCAACCAATTAGATGCAAATATTGATAGAAGATGGAAGGTAGTCGAGGTGGACAGTCCCGGTTTATTTAGTGTTGGTCCGGTTAGATGAAGGGTTCTCAGTAGTGGAGAACCAAGTTTAGTTGGGGAGTGGAGAGACTGTATAATGTCAGAGTTTGCAAATCATACACTACCAGTCACAAAGGCATCCTGTTCGGACACTGAGATGGCATATACTTCAGCATTTTAAATAGTGCCCTGAGAAACCTATTTTTAAAAGCTGGTCATTCAATGCTAGATAAGAGAATTTTCTCTGAGCCAAAATCTATAGGCACATATTCTGAGACTTCTGTGCTGTCCCATACACATAGTAATTCCTGAACCACTTGCTGAACATAGCAGGTAAGAGAAACATTAGATGTCTTAGATGTAATTCATGAGAACAGTTTCACACGTGTGTGGTTTCCTTGTAAAGGCCCAAGCAAGTCTCTCTAAACCCTTTAGGTGTGTATCAGCCCTCTCATCTGAAGTTAACCATGGTCTGAAAATATGAACTGGAAAGTTCCCCCCCAAAAAATAAGTTTGAAATTCCGTGTGGTGCTGAGTACCCGGATGAGATCGCATGTTGTCTCAGTTGGCCCCACCCCCAGCACAGGACACAATTATTCTTTCCCATGTATGCACACGGAATATGTTCCACACTTAATCGCATATAAACAGCAACCTCAAGCATGTCATAAACTCACGGTATCATAGTGTTTGTGTTCAAATAATCCCTCTTTTATTAATCATGCCCCTAGGGACAAGAGTGGACATGCAGACAATCACATATGCCAGAGAGAAGCATGGTTCCTTTCTCTCCCAAATTTCTCAGTTTAGGAAAGAAGAAGCAAAACAACATGTTGCAAACACCTGCTGCAGATACAGGATTTATGGTGAGAATGTTGCTGTGAAATTAGGAAGAATGAAAAAGAAACGTGCGTTAATTTTGCTAACGTATTTTAAACGTCAAGTTAGGACCATGGAGTACAGAGATAAACACGCTATTGCTTGGTACTACTTAGGGTTTTCTGCATCCACTGTAAGTCCTGGAAAGTCTCCTTCATGGGTGAGGGAACACTACTGTTCTTCAGTGTGCCATATAATCTCATAGTCGTTATTTACCAAATTTTATAAAAAATAAAATTGTGCAGAGGGGGTGGGTAGAGAGAATGAAAAGCTTTGAACAACCACAAGGAGCTTTTCCCAGCGCATCTGCCACCTCCTGACACACTGCGTACCTTACCTGCTTGTCACTGCCAGGCCTCATGCTTGCCCAGATGCCAATCCCATCCCGTCCCTTCCTTTGCCTCACACCAGTTTCCGGTCTCACCCGAGTGCTTTCCACCTCCCAGCCCTGTCACTCTACACCAAGCCAATGGCGTGAGCTGTCTGTCTACCAGGCTTAGTGCCATCGCCCATTACACGCTTCTCAAGGGCCGATGGGCACTTCTATCTAAGCAGCTGCCTGCGTGAGCTCTCCCGGCGCCCTCTGCTCTCCTCTCCTAACCCTCAGCGCTCACCATTGGAATGTCTTGTTTGGATGCTTGCCATCCCACGGGACAGTAAGCTCTGTTGGTTGATCTGGATGTCAGATCCCTGGCCACGGCATACCCAAGAAAGATGCAGTTCAGTAAAGATAGATTAGGTAGGTAGGTAGGTAGGTAGGTAGGTAGATAGATAGATAGATAGATAGATAGATAGATAGAGGGATGGATAGATAGATAGATAGATAGATAGATAGATAGATGATGGATGGATGGATGGATGGATAGATAGATAGATAGATAGATGGCAGAAAGAAAGAAAGAAAGAAAGAAAGAAAGGAAGGAAGGAAGGAAGGAAGAAAGAAAAGAAGGAAAGAGAAGAAGGAAGGAAGGAGAGAGAGAGAGAAAGAAGGAGTGGGCAAAGTTAGAAGGATGCAGTGGAATATCCGGAGGGCAGACAGCTGGCAGGACTTCAGTTCTGTCACACAAATTTATTAACTTTGATACTGGGGATAGTTTTATAGACACTACACTATGACTTGGCATTGTAAACATGTTATGCACAGAGATACACATAAGAGATGAGCAATAAGACTAGTTTTATATCTGTGAACAATGCATGCTGAGAAAATGGCAAAAGCCTATATTTATGCAAAAGCAACACCTAAGAACCTAAGAATGAAAGGTGCAAGAAGATATGGTTAAATAGCATTGGACTGCAGCAAGCATCGGAAAGAAACAGCCACATCATGCCTATGAGAGGCTTTCAGATTGCTTAGGGAATATGAAAGAATTCTAAGTATAAGGGTGATTTGATTGATAACTCTTGTGAAATTATCAATAAGCCAATATATAGGCACAAGAGAACCTGTCATTTAGACATGACTGCAAGATTTTAGCCCTAAATGGTTTGTCTATATTTGACACGTGTGTGTATGTGTGTGTGTGTGTGTGTGTATGTGTGTGTAACTATATAGCAGATATGTACATTGTATGTTAGCACATGATACACATACATACATTTTAAAATTTTTCTTACACACATGTATTAGAACCATGGATAATTAATAGATGGTGAACGTATTTCTTTTTACCATCTAAATGGCTATTATAATAGCAATTTAACAAAAAAAATTATTAAGTACATACTGTATCCCAGATATACTGCAGAGGTTAGGGAGGGATAAATCAGACATAGCAGACGGCAGCTGGCATTTCATCCTACAAATTAATTCTGTAAGCCTAGTAAATGTTCATTCAAGGCAGGAAGCACAGGCAACCCACAGGAGCGGTGAGGCCATGGTTCTCATGCGGATGCGCGGATGAGCAGTGTGACGCCCTCGTGGAGGTAATGCTGCACAGAGCTGCCATCCCAAAGCGTATAAAGCAGAAAGGGAAGGGATGAGCTATAGGCAGAGGCAGCAGCAGGGTTCCGAGCTGAAACAGATGCAGAAGAACTGATCTGGAACACACATGGCCTGCGTGAGAAAGGGAGGGGCTGAGGGATTTCAGGGAGACTGAGAACAGGCCTGGGCCACACTAGAGGGCCTGATAGTTGTGCCAAGAACCATGGGCTTGATTCTCTAAGGCACAGATGAGCAAAGTTTTCACACAGAATGCCACGTATAACGCTTCTCAGCCTCACAGCTTCCCGTTATCCCACTGCGGACAAACACAGCTGTGGTTGGATTCAGAGTTCACTGTCACTGGCCATCCTGGGGACTTCGTTTTCTGCATCTACGTGACTTAGGATAACTTCCCATCACAGATAAAGCTCTCCCAGCTGACTTCCTCTTTTTAATTAATACTAAGAAACAAACAAGATAGATACCTGGGTTTCCCTGTATCCACTCAGACAACCACTTTAAGTGGCAGTCACAGGTCCACGGGTTTCCATGCAAATAAAGGCTTTCCAGGTTTGGCATATAGGAGACCATTTCTTTTGGCAGGGAGGTCAGGAAGTTATCAGACAAGTACAGGTACTTAATGAAAGAGGTTTTAAATATCCGGAGATAGCTTAGCGAGACAAACGTGTCGGGATGGAGCTTCGAGAGCCGGTTTCCTTCTAAATGTACCAAGCGGAGCAAGGTGAGTCCGTAGAAAGCCCCAGGGTGGATGAACTCAATGCTGTTGTGGTCCAGGTGCAACCGGGTCAGGCTCCTGAGTCCATACAAAGTGTCCTTCTGGATTATTTGGACCTTGTTATAGCTCATTTTTAAGACCTGTAAATAAAGATATGGACATATTTGTTTTCTCAAAGGGACTTTCACAAAGGGAGAAAAGTTTATAAATACAGAAATATGTTGAGATTAATCCTATGGGATGCGCATACCTTGACTACAACTCAACTCAAACAAACTAGTTGCCAAAAAAAAAAAAGTGACTATATTAGAAAAATTAGAACATACACAAGCAGTTGCAACTATTAAGAAATTATCGCTAAAGGGACATAGAGATGTCAGGGTTACTTTTAAAGTCTGTTTAATCGTTAGTTCTGTGTAAGAGTAACCATCGTGCCCTGGATTGGATTCAGAATCGCTTCGTGTAGGGTGTCCAGGGTGCAGTGAGACAGGCTGGCTGTCACAGGGTGACTGTCGAGGCTTGGGTGAGAAGGGCACAGAAATGGTCTTATTATTTTCTTAATATTAGACTACAAAGTAATGGGGTAAACTGTGGAATTTGTGTGCATGTGTCCACACTTTTCCTGTCCGTTTCCCTCTCGGTCCTCCTGTGTGCCTCCGCCTTCAGCCGCTCCCCTTCCTTCTCCCAGATTGCCTCACTAAGTTGGTTACACTCTTCTGCCTACGTTTGTGTATACTGAAAAGCATTAGTGATAATAATAATAACAACAATGGTAATTAATAAGCAATAATAAAAAACTTAAAATTTAAATAAATTTGAAACTCATGAGGCTATCCATGAACTTCAATTTCCCCCATTTTAATACCTTTATTGAACTATTATTCATGTGCATAAATGTTTTGCTTTTAAATTTTAGTGGTTTTAGTTAGCAAACAAAAAAAGAGTTTCATTATGGTGTCTGTCTCCTCACACAATGATCGTGACCCTTGCCTCTCCTAGTTTCTGTTATCCCCCTCTCTCTCCTGCTAGTTGCGATCCTTCCGTAAACAATTTCTTCCTTTATGTCACTCTATTAACATGTGGATTCGACCCACGCGAGGAACCATGGTCTGGGACTTTCCTTCTATCATCTCATTTCCTCCCTCCTGCCCCTTCATTAGGTGCTTCTCAGAGCACAGCACGCGGGCTTTTAGAATATCCACAGGGATGTAACTCCATCTACCCCAACTATTTCATCTTAGGGAACTGTCTTCCTAAAATTAAGACCAATCCACATCAATAGTTATTTTTTTATCTTCTCCTTACCCTAAGTAACATCTTACTCTGTTTGCTAAGGATTCATGTATTTTAAACATTTCATATAAATATAACCATACAATATGTGGCTTTTTGTGCCTGGCTTCCATCACACAGGCAAATGTTTTCAAGATGTTGTAGCGCACATCAACCCTTCATTCCTTTCCGTTTCTACATAGCATCCACGTTACACAGTTTATCCACGCCTCAGCTGGCACACATCTGGCATGCTTGCTTTTTCAGTAATAGGAATTTAATTGATTCCAAATTAGAAGCCAAAAAATTTGAATTTTTCATGATGCTTTCGCATTCATCCAATCCCTTTCTGATTAGTTTCGAATCCCTTTTAGTTAGTTCTAAACATACTGTTTTTTTAAAAAAGAAGAGAGCATGAAATACTAATAAAAACAGCATCTTTGTCCATATTTTTCTGATTTGACCTAAATTGTAATCTCTTCAAAAGAGGATTTTCTGGAATACCAATGTCCCTAATAAATAAAAGCCAAACTGAGAACATTAGTACAGCTTTTCCCTAAATGTTACCTGGGAGTAAAACCTCAAATCCAATGTTTCTCAGTCAGAGAAAAACCTGGCTAAGAGAATAAATGTAGGTGGAGAATTTCATGCAGGATCCATGAACAATTCCTCCTGCAGATACATGTCCTAAATGCTGTCTGATCTGCCTAAATCTCACACACAGACACTGCATACTGTGCACCCTATGTCAAAACACCAGACATGGCTCCAGTTTGGTGTTTAAAGTCTCGGTAAACAGTGATTATATTGCTTTGATGGCTATTACGTGCTGCATGCAAATTATGATTAACATATTTGGGACATATATACTTTACTGTGCTTCTAATCAACAGCAGCATTGTTTGCTTAAAGAGTGGAATAGCTACCTTGCAAGGTAAATTAGCTTCTCAAGTGCCAAGTTAAAAACGGAGAAAGGGCTCCCTGTGGAGTCTCTTTATTCTCCTCATTCTTATTGCTAGACTTTTCTGATGCTTTAGTTTCCCACTTAGGGGTGTGATAACTCTTAGAGCATTTTCTTCATTTGTGGGAATATTTGTAATTTCGGTTTGAAGATGGTAGAGGATAAACAAGAAAACTGAAAATCTGTTATGGTTTATAAAATGCTACCGTGTGAATGGCTGTCCTTATATTAAGGTTTCCCATTCTACTTCCAGACAAACAGGTGGACATGGCCTTTTAGGGATAAATTTTAAAGGTTTAGAAAACCTTGAAAATTGATTTATTTTCCTTCCTTCTCCCCCTTTCTTTTCTCTCCCTCCCCCATCTCTTTTTTCCCTTCCCTTCCCTTCCCTTCCCTTCCCTTCCCTTCCCTTCCCTTCCCTTCCCTTCCCTTCCCTTCCCTTCCCTTCCCTTCCCTTCCCTTTCCTTTCCTCCCTCCCTCTCTCTATTCCAATATTCCTTCCTCCCTCCCTCCCTTCCTTCCATTTTCTTTCCTTTTCTCTGTGACTCACTATGCATGCACGAGTTGAGACCAGATGTTGGGTCTTTTCCTTGATGCTTTCCACATTAGTTTCTGGGTTAAGTGTTCTCACTGAATATGGATTCCACTCACTGGAGAGAGTGCCTGGCCAATGAGTCTCTAGGATTCTGATACAGGTGCTTCCTGGGCTGGGAATCATGGGCGTTGGCGTCCATGCTGTGCTTTTTAATGTGGCTACTGGGGACCCAAGCTTAGGTCCTCATATTTGTGTAAGCATTTTGCCCAACATTTTCTTAATATTCAAATTTTCACATAAAATTGCATTACAATTGAAATCCTTCCTTGATGTCTGCCTCTAGTTCATAGAATGCTTATAGAATGTATCCCACAGGAGTAGGCCACTTAGGGGTATGCTCCATGGTTCCACCTCTCTCCTAACCCTCCACCACCCTCCACCCCTCTCACCTGCAAGGACTGCAATCCTGAGAAGGTCTTGTCACTGACTCTGTGAATGCCATTACTGTGCAGCATGAGTAACTCCAGTTTGCTCAGGCCAGAGAAGTCATTCTCTGTCAATCTAGTGAGGCTGTTATACCTGAAAAGAAAAATCAATTTAGGCTTCAGATGAATCTTTCAATTAAAGTTCAAATGTCAAGGCAGGAACACACAGAAATTCCCTTTATTGCGACTGTGTTCAGATTAAGAAGCCTTGGGCACTGGAGTGCACATGGCTGTGATCCTGAGCTCAGGTGTAACCTGGAGACTTTCTGTGCTCCATTTTCCTCAGCTATAAAGTATAGATAACAGAATTTAGTCCAAAGGTGTTATGAACACCAGGATCTTAGTGAGGGTTCTTATTGCTGTAATGAGACGCCATGACCAACAGCAAGTTGGGGTAGAAAGGATTTATTTGACTTACACTTCCACACCATTGCTTAACATTGTAGGGAGCTAGAACAGGAACTCAAAACAGGGCAGGAACCTGGAGGCAGGAGCTGAGGCAGCAATCCTGAGGGCTGCGGCTCACTGGCTTGCTCCTTATGCCTTGCTCGCCCTGATTTTTTTTTTTTTAATGGAGCCCAGCATCACCAGTCAAGAAATGGTACCACCCACAATGGACTGGGCCCTGCCCCATAAATCGCTAATTAAGAAAATGCCCCACAGGCCTGCCTCTAATCTGATCTTATTCAGGCATTTTCCTCAATTGAAGCTCCTTCCTCTCCCGTGACTCCAGCTTGGGTCACGTTATCATAAAACTCGCCAGCACAACGAACAAATGGAGACAGGCAAAGTGCTCGGCCCCAGGCTCCTCCCCCAGAGGGAGACCACAACGTCAGTCTTCACTGATGGCGACCCACGGCACTAGGTACACTGCTACAATCTGTGTTGCAGTGCCCGCTGCCCTCCCCCCATATTACTTCCTCCCAGCGTGAACAATAGTGCTTGGCATACTGTAGGTGCCCACTAATGTCACACAGGTGATGGCATATCCCACTACTTGTGCATTAATACATACACATAGCTTTTCATAAACCTTCAAAATATCACCATAACTTGTCAGATTTAGTAAGTCATTCTGTGCTGGGCATTTGTGAATTGTAAAAGAAATGATAGGGCTTTTTTTTTTTAAATATAGAATTTCTCTTGCTTGGTATCATAATAATGATTGTTAACAGAAACTGTATCTTCTCCAGTAAAAATTTATTCAGAATAAAGCTGCCGCACAATTATGAGGCTCCCAAACAACTAAGAGGGGCTTCGAGTTCTAGTAAACGACTACTGGGATAAAATGTTTATTGTCTCCACAATGTACAGTTCTTATGAACCCATTTTAGAAGAAAACTATTAAAAGTAATCATAGTTTGGGGGACGAAGTACCAGGAAGATCAGTGGTCCCTCTCTGAGAGGGGATCAGGCAAGGGCCACACACCCTAAGTTCACTCGCTCCACGTTGGCCGGGATGCCGTCTGGGATGGAGGTCAGGTACCGAAATGTACAGTGCACCTCTGTGGGCACATAGCAGGCACAGCGGCGAGGACACGCCCTGCTCCCGGGGGTGACCACCAGGCAGACGACAGCGAGGGAGACCAACCAGCCGCTGACTTCCCTGCCTCTCACCTGCATCCTGAAAAGACACCACACCACAGTTAGACGGACAGTTCAAGCAAAGTCCTAGGCGCACCGCACAGAGCGAACTCTGGAAATAATTGGGGATATTTGCTTTAAGAATCATAACTGGTTAGTTTAATTTATACCTCTTTGTGGCGAAATGGGACCTGTTTTAATATTTAAATATGCTCCATACAATTCTCTTCCTCCCCCTAATTCTTCCAGAGCCTCCCCAGTTTCCTACCCACCCAACTTCACGTTCTCTCTCTCTGTCCAAACGAACAAATGAAAACCAAAACAGCAACAGCAACATCAAAATAGTAAGAAAAAAAAAAGAAAAATAGCACAAAAAATGCCCACGGAGTCAGCTTTGTATTGTCAACTGCCCTGCTGCGTGGTTGTTAAACACAGTGTCACTCCATTAGAGAAAACTGGTATCCCCTGTCCCAGCAGGCAGTAATTGCAAATGGCTTCTTGGTTAGTGGTGGAACTTTGTGTCTACCTCTTCTTCTCTGTGCTGGGATTTCACCCTGGTTTGAACCTGTGCTTCCTGTCACAGTCCGTGGTCCATATAGCATACAAATTAATGTGTTCACCACGTCCACCTTTGCTATTAAGCTATGTTCTGATTAAGTTCTCTCCTTCTTATTGCTTTCTCTCCTACTCACCCCAGCTGGTTTGTTTCTGCTTTCTGATCACACACATACACGCCTATATACACATGTACAGATTAGAAGAGTATATAACTAAATAAAATTCTACACACACATGTACACGTACAATTGTAAATCTAGGTTCTGCTTGTAAGAGAAGCCACAAAGCGTTTCCTTTTTTGAGTCTGTCTTATTTTGATAAGCCTAATTGATTTCCAGTTGCATCCACTTCCTGCAAATGTCATGATTTCACTTCTTTATGGCCACATGGAATTCTGCTATAAACATTTCCACATTTTCTTTACCCGTTCATATTTTGACGGCTATGTAAGTTGGTTCCACATTCTTGGCTGTCATGAATAATGTAGCAATAAATGCTGCACAAACTTCTCTTTGTTGCATACCCAGGAATGGACTGGTAGTTCTAGTTTCAGGGTTTTTATTTTTAAAGGGAATTCTATAAAAACTGCAAAAAATTAACACCCTCCTTCCAATTATCCGATACGTGAATGGACCAGTGAACTGAAAGGAAGACCTGAAAGATTGTCCAGGGCGTTCAAACTGACATTCCCTGGAGATCCTCTCTCATTCCACTCAGAATGTATGTCATCAAGAAGGTAAATGACAACAAATGCTAGTGAAATCTGGGGAAAGAGGAACTCTTATCCCCTGGAGTGTAGACTGGCATAGACGCAGGAAAATGTCCTCTTTATAAACGAGTGTGTGCTAGCCTCCCGCTGGACTTTATCACTACATGGGCTCATTCCTGAGAACATGTCTTCATAGCTTCTCATTTCCCAATGAAAAGCAGCATCCCTGCCATTAGAGACCATATTAATGGTATTGGGACAATTAAAGTTCATAAATTTAAGTCTCTTGTTTGCCCAAGAGCCTTTTACACTTTTATATACATTTTTTTTTATATTTTTATAAACATAAAAATAGTACATGTGCAATTTAGAAAACTACATCAGTAAATAGATAAAACAAATATATATATGCATATGCATTGTTCATTGCATTTATGTATGTTCTTCTTTATATAATCAATTGTATTATTTAATAAAGGTTTCATTTATTTGATTTAACCTTCCAGAACACTTTTACAGCTGTAATAAACCACTAGAAAAGAGGTTAACTTTCTTTCTAGCGTGTCTTCAAGTCCTTGCCAGAAAGGACACATTTGCCTTTTCAGAGCCAACTAATGATGAAAGGGACAGTAAACTGACCAGCTGGGCGGGCTGAGTCTCAGCCCAGCACGAGAGCAGCCACTCTGACTTTGCAGACAGGATGCTGTCTGCTCTCTCGGCTCGGAAACACCCCTCTCCTCACTGACACACAATGGGGAGCACGGCCAAGGAAGAATTGTGCTTCGCTCATTAGAAAATATCTTTAACCCACACGTGGCAAAAGCTCAGTGATCCCTCCCAACCTGGAACTGTTATGAATGGGTTTAACCCAAATTAAGCCTTACGAAGGATTACTTCGATGCCTACGCTGTCACTATTAGGTCACAGAATATTTCTGAATGCTCTCTGCTGATGAAAAAAAAAAATAACAAAACAGGTGAGCTTGCTATCATTAGATGAGCAAAGATGGAACAAGGTGTCTGGGGAGCAGAAACGATTCTCTGCACCTTAAAGAGTTAGTTACAAGAGAATAGAGCCCTAAATAAATACCACACGAATTCCAGTACACTTAAGCCTCAAACTGTATTTAACAAAAGAGTTGGCAATACCTGAGCTCTTCTGTCTTGCTTTTGAATCCTCTTGTAACATAGGCAGAGACAGGAAGTCTTCCGAGGAGAGTCTTTACCGGATTGAAGGCAAGTTCTTTGCTTCCAAAGGGAGCAAAAGGCTTAGTGGGTGTAGTCTTTTCTAGCTTAAACAACTGGGAGACTGATGCTTCAGAGAACTGGAGGCGCTTCTGTTATTTTAATGGTATCATCCATTTCCAAACTAACCAAAGCTTTCCTTTATCCGACTGCTGCTACTGCTGCTGCTGCTGCTGGAGACTGTACTGCTCTTCCTCCTCCCTCAATAGCACAGGTTAGTTAGTTCTCATTAAAGTCACCTAAACTTACAAGTACTAATCAATGACTCCTACTTTCCGAAGTCCCGGGCTTTTCTCCTCAAGTTGCTGGTTTTGCACAAACGCGTCATCAGTGTTTATGCAAGGGTCCCAAGCTACACATAAGCCTTCCCGCGCGTTTCTTCCTGGCTTCAGTCACCGAAGCGACTTTCCCTGGGTCGCTGCTTTTGTCCCCACTTCCCTCCAGCACTTTCCTTTCCCTGGACCCTTCTGCCCATCCCACCCTCTGCCTCGCCCTGAACCCCGGCTCCCTCTGCATCTACTAGACTCTCTGGGTCCCTTCACTCCCCAAGAGGATTTGCAGCAGCTCACCTCTGCCTTGGGCCAATGGAATTGCACCGCCTTTGGGGTCTGCTCAGCCTCTAGGGGTCTTCGCTCGGGGAGGAAGGCGGGGTCTCTGCTTCTGGGAATGGGCGGGTCATCGACCACCAGCGCCAGCCCGGGCCCGCCTGCGCGTTTGCTCCTCCCCGTTGGGAAGGAAGCCCTGGGCTTTTCCTGCCTCGTGGCTGACTCTGTGGCCCGGACTGGTTCAGGCAGGCGCTATGAGTTCTTTCCTTTGACCTCTCCCACCTCCCAACAAGGGGGAGAGGGAACCTAGACTTAAAAATAGGAGAGGGGAGAAGGAAAAGGATTAAGCGTGAGTAGGTTGGTGAGTGGATGCCCAGGAGAAGCTAAAGGTGTGTGTTGGGGCGGGGCAGAGGGTACCTGGTAGTGGTACCCAATATGCTGACAGCATGTGATATATTTGAATAAAAAAAGCAAGTCTTGGACCCCATCAGTCTATATAAAACGAATATGCTAATGATCGTGGTAACAACAACAGTCATAATAGTCAAAGACACTTTAATCATTGTGGTTTGTCCTGGGTTTGCAACCACCCCCCCTCCCATCTTCTTGCAAGTTGAGAGAGCAGTGAAGTAAGGTGTCTGAAGTTTGCATGTACTCTTCTCTTCCGGCCCAGGAGAGGCACCTATCCTCTTCCTCTTTATTGGTTATATATGTTTGAGGTATACACTATGAAATTATGAGCTACACGAAGATGAAACAAATAAACCTACCTATCACTTTTTATCCTGTGTAAATGTGTGTCTTAGTAAGGAGACACTCTTTTGCTGTGTATTTTAAAAACAAGTGTTAAATACAGTCCTATTTAATTTACATTAAATCTCTGGATTGTTTCACTCTGTACTTCTTGCTTTGTGTCTTCTAATCTACAAATATCCTTCTCCGTCCCCAACTGAATAAACCATCTTTGTCTATACTTTGTATATTTGGCAATTAAGGAAGCAAAAAACACCCTATAATGAGAACATATAATACTTTTTCCGCATATGGCTTAGTTCATTTGCCATGATATTTGTCTATTTTTTTTTCTTGAGTTTTTGTTGTTTGTTTGTTTTTGACACTGCGGTGAGGGTCATGGCATCCTTTTGTAAGGTTGGTGTTACTCTGATACATCCTGTTCCTCTAGCAGGCCTCCACTATTTGAGGAATGTGACTAAAATGACTGTTTAGTCCCTGTAGTTGAAGCACACACGAGCAAGCCTTTGATGAGAATTTGGGATGAATGTTTTGGGGCAGATGTTCTGAAGATGTGCTCCTAGAACAAGTAAGGTCTGAATGACCAGAGACGACTTCTTAAGCTCCATTTCTCAGGCCTACCATATGGACCATTCTAGGGCAGGGGCCTAGGGATTTTTTTGTAATAACAGAATTTCTAAAGTTTTTAAATTGATGTATTATGAAAATAATTTATAACTGCAGATATTTATGGAAGATATACTCTGTGACAAATATCATTAACTTTTTTAAAAAGTCGGTTTGTTTCCACGTTCTAATAGCATCCGTGAGGACACAAGGAACACATTCACACTGCTCTCACTTTATACAGGTGTGAAGAAAAATGAGTCGTCTCAGGTAACACATCTTGTAAGCTGAAATGCTACAGTTGATTCAAACCCAAGCAACTAGACTCCACGGAATGAACGGCGCTGCCAAAGCTGAGGCCACCCTGCCTGGGTAAAAATTAGTCATGTTCCATATCCAGTTGCTAATCACAGTCCGTAATGAGTAAGTCAGTTATCAAGGCAGAATTAAAGAGTCAGGGAGTCAGAGTTAGAATTAATCCTGGAGACCTTGTGTGGCAAGATCAAGGTCCTTAGCACCGCGGAGACAGCCATGTTTTTAAGAGTTCCCATTTGATGTTCGAATGTGGGTACTTGCCCTGGAAAGATGGCATCTAGTATGTTCTTGGCAGCTACAGTTTGCCATTCTTCCAAAACTCCTTCCAGACTAACGTCAGAGCTCTGTGTTCGCTAGGTTATGTCTAACCAAGGTCGGGCTTCCAGACCTCAACTCCAGCAAACCACAGAGAGATGATTGCAGTGTGTTAGAGTACTTATTTTCCCAGGATCACCACTCAGGGTCATTTTATTTCTAGATGTTTCAAATATTCCTTTCCCACCTCTTATATAACTTATATGAACTATTAGAAAGCCAAAGCATATTTTATATCTATTCTAGTTCAGTTTCTCCCATTTAATTATGTCAGTAAATCACGTTTATATTTAGATCCTATGTATGCCAAAGGCTTTTTAGAAGAGTCAATTAGGCATATTCTGATGAAGTAGGCAGTAAAATGATGCCTATTTTGGGAGGTAAAATTGCTTAGGAGAAGGGATACCAGAACAATACTGAACTATTTTCTTTTTTAAAATTTTTTAAAATTTATTAAAAAGGAAAGTAAAGGCAAGTAAAAACACTTTATGAAAAAATTAAAGATTTACATGGAAAATATTTCAGATAAACACGTTAAAATTGACAATTTTCATGGAAAATTGGAGTAAAGTGCTAGGCATGTAAAACATTGCTAAATTATTTGAAATATGGGATAGAAACATTTTATGATAGAATTGAAGATTTACATGGAAAATATTTCTGATAAAATTGTAGAAAAATGTAGAAAAACATGTTAGAATTGAAGATTATCATGGAAAATTTTATATAGATATAATAATGGTAGGCATAAAAGTATTTCTAAGTTGACTAAAAGTAGAATTATAAACATTTTCTGACACACTTGAAGATTTACATGGAAAATATTTCTGATAAAATTGTAGAAATATGTAGGAAAACATGTTAAAATTAAAGATTATAGAAATTATATAGGTAAAATGATAGGCATAAAGATAATTCTAAACTGATTGAAGGTGGAATTATAAACATTTTCAGATAACATTAAAGATTTACATGGAAAATATTTCTGGTAAAACTGAAGAAATAAATAGGCAAACACGTTAAAATTGATTATTTCATGGGAAATTTTACATAAAGAATGGTTGATGTAAAAACTCTTTCTAAATTAATTGAAGGTGGAATTAAAAACATTTGTGATAAAATCAAAGATTTGCATTGAAAACATTTCTGATAAAATAGAGGAAGTATATAGAAAGACTTAAATAGTAACCAAATTTGTACAATATCTGTCCACAAATCCAGCCCTACGAAGGATAATTGATGGAAAATGCCAACACAAGGAGGGAAACTACACCCTAGAAAAAGCAAGAAAGTAATCTTCTTCCAAAAGAAGATACCCACACAAACAAAAATAACATCAAAAATAACAGGAAGCAACAATTACCATTCCCTAATATCTCTTAACAACAATGGACTTAACTCCCCAATAAAAAGACATAGATTAATGAAATATTTCTCATGTAAATCTTCAATTTTATCAGAAAATGTTTGCAATTCCCCTTTTAATTTAGTAATTTCTTTTATGTCTACCATTTTATCTGCATTATTTTTCATGAAAATCTTCATTAAATTCTTTCTATATGTCTTTTTATATATCATATATGCTATACTATATATTATATAATATATTATATGTATATACTATATATATGTATATGTATATGTATATATATGTATATATATACATATACTATACACTGAATTACTTTCAAAATTGAAAGGCCATGCTCTTTAAGCCTTGTATCTGCTAGCCTCCACAAACTTGTTGCCATTTCTACCATAAAATTAAGAGTTCATAGCATATCAAAGGTTAACAGCATCACCACGCTCTTTGGTCACATACTTAACAACATGCTTTGTGTTTTAATATTATTAACTAGTCAGTTTCACGTTTCAATGCAGCTTAATGGTCTCATTCAGTGTGTGAAATGCAAGAATAGGAACTGCTTTGTGTAGACGCTGGGGAAGCTGACTAAGTGATTTGCCAAAGTCTCCGGACTGCACATGGAGAGACACAGCTACCAACACAGGTCTCTAATGTCCATATACTTATAGTGGCATGTGCAGGTGGGAGGTGCAGAGATGGTGCAGGGTTCCCTTATGACTTTATCAGTATAACAAATAGAGATATGACCCAGTAGCAAATTCTGGTATGCTAACCTCAAGATAAAGAACCAATATATAAGGTAGAAAAAGGCTTTTTTTAAAAATAATTTTTCTTCAGATTTTTTAAGCACACAAACTAATGGGTTTTATTGTGACTTTTAAGATATGTACATTTAAAAATACCTATAGATCTTACTATTATTACTACAACCCTCCTCCCTCTTTGTTGGGTCCCTTTCTCTTTTCAATTATCCCTCATAAAGAGATATTTAAGATTTAGACTTGTTAAAACATAGATTGCTTGGTTACATTAAATAGCTGGGATAGAGAAGTGGAAGAACCATATGTAGATACAAACTTGGGTAGAAGGCAAAGGCAGAAACAGCAGCATATTGACTCAGGAGCAGCAGGGGCCCAGAGTTTAGAAACAGATGTCGGATCAACAGCCTTGTTGACCTGAATACTGCAGCTTGTCTATTATGCTTGACTTGGCTTGCACATGGCTGGTCTTGCAGGCACTCTATCAAAGGCCCTCAGGAGTAGAAGTTTGCTGAATTCACCATGACTCTTAAGTACATATTAGTAAGTTAATCTTGGTTGTCAAATTGACTAGATCTGGAATTAACTAACAGACAAGTCACTGTGAGAAATTCCAAAGATTATCAAAGGTGCCTCTCCAGCTTGATAAAAATAATAACTATTAAAGGAGGATATTTCAGCTAGCTATCCAGGGGGATATTACAGCCAACCAAGACCCAGAAGTTTTCTCACACCTCTCAAGCTGCCTTCAAATTGCTCAGAAAGCTCTAGAGATGCAGCTTTCATGAATTATCACCCTTATCAGAGTGGGCTTTTTGGTGATGCTGTGTGTGTGTGTGTGTGTGTGTGTGTGTGTAAGAGAGAGTATATGTGTGTGTTTGTGTGTGAGTTTTTGTGTCTGTGTGTGTCTGCATATGTGTTATGTGTGTCTGTGTGCATCTGTGTGTCATAACACTGTGTTGGGAAACAACACTACATTCATGGCATTTAGTAAAAATGTAATTTAAAAAATCACTCTGAATCTCAGTTATATTATTGAGCCATCGCACTCTTGGGCGAAATTCCTTACACAATATTTTAGGAAGATTTGTAAACATAGCAGATATTTAAGTTTTTAGAGAATTTCTTTAAAAATATACTCTCCACGTGCCTCTGAACTTAAACAGAGTTAAATGCAGAAGGGAACAGATGTCTCCATCCTAAGGCCCCAATTCTGTGGACTGCTGCAAATGGTCCTTACACTTTGCCACCAGTAAACATCCCAACCCTCTTGTTGGGACATATATTTATGTTCTTTTCCTTAAAAGAATTTCAGATATTAGAAATTGTTCTGTGACAGTTCCTTAGCTCACTTGGAGATGACTGAGTGCCTGTCCATATTACATCTGCCCTTGACTTACATGGCCAAAGTTAAAGCTGGGGTTTGGGTGTTATAACCATTACCTGGGAAGTAGGGTAATTTGTGTTGTTCTCTTTGCATATCTTCAATACTATTCTAGTCTGTGCATTTTGTTCTTTCTGCTTCAACAGAAATATGGGAAATATGGAGGGCTAGGAGCCCCCTGACCACAGTTCAGAACTATACTGACACACAGAAGACTAAAAGGCAAACGGTTCAATTAGAAGACAGAGGGAAGCACAATCTAAGTCTCTAGAGCAAATAATACAAACAATTAAATTTAAATAGGCATAACCGTTATCCAGGAACCCTTATCATTATTTCCTGTACCTTTGAAGATAAGATCCATGACTTAAAAGCTTGCAGTAACTTGCTGCATGTCCCATGTGATGATAGCAAGGAGCAGCATTGTCCCAAAGAGTCAAGCACAGATGTAGTGCTTGCCAGGACCCCGCCCAAATTGTATAAAATGCCTTACACCTCCAAAAAACCATCCCAATGGCTCTGGCTTTGTCCTGGGTTTGATCTTGAATCATCCAGTTTCTTCCAAATAATTATGTATTAGCAGCTGTTCCATAGTGAATGTTGTGCATGTGAAGTGATTGTGTAGTTAGAATATCATGAGCCTTTCTTTCCTCTTTTATTCATACCCCTTCCCTCCCTTCCCTTCTCTTCCGTTCCCCTTCCTTTCCTTTTCCTCCCCTTGGGATGCAGTCTCATGTATCCCCTATTCTGGATTCAAACTCACTATGTGTCTGAGGATGACTATGAACCTTGCCTCTCAAATTTATTATAGATATGCAGCACCAAACAAAATTTTTGGAGTACAGTGTCAGAGACTGAATCCCAAACTTTGACCAGCCCTTTATTCACTGAGCATCCCAACCCCTTCTGAATATTTTCTAAGAACCAGCTATAGGTACAAACACATAGAGAGAACTCTACCTCTCTAGTTGCCGCACTAACCACCCAAGGAGTTGAAATGAGAAGAACAGCAATCAGTTGGTTTCTGGGGTCAGCCACTGAGGAAGAGGAGTGAAGAAATTGTAAACCATAATCATCATGTGGAGAGGATATAGTATATGGTTAGGCTACCATCATGGGTGATTCCACACCATGGAAGTATTATGGGATATTGTTATAGTTAGCTTCATCTGCCAACTTGACAAAACCCAGATTACCTGGGAATCTCCACTGAAGAATTACCTAGATCCGATTGCCTTCTGAACGCATCTGTAGAGCTTTTCTTATTTTGATTCATGTGGGAGGACTCACCCTTCCGTGGGTGGTGCCACCCCTGTAGGTGGTCTGGAGTTGTGTAAGAAGGCTGGCTGAACACAGGCCAAAAATATCAAGCCAAGAGGTTGTGTTCCTGCTTGAAGCTACTATTTTGAGTTCCTGCTTTCACTTCCCTCCGTGATGGACTATAGCTTGTATGACAATATAAACCCTTCCTTCCACAAGTCACTTTGGTCATGGCGCTTATCACAGCGATAAAAAGCAAAGTAGGACAAATCTTAATTTTCAAGTAGGAAATGTTTATTATTTTCAACACATTGTTTTAATGACTGTGGATAGAGTCATTTTGTATATTTTGGGTAGAGTCAAGTCTGGAGAATCAGGCTCTAATTAGATGATGCATGAAAAACTATTTAAAGCAAATATTCATTTTTGCTTTATTGCTTCTCGTGCATTCTCTTTTTAATATCAACTTCTATGTTTGCTATAATTGCATAGTACATCCTCTAACATTCCTTACTGATACCAACATAAGATTTATTCAAACCCAGTGTTTCTGATGGTAAGGAAAAGTAACCTTCACAATTTCATGAATGTTTTGTTTTCTTATAAATCACATACTATGTTGTAGATTTTATGAAGCATTACATATAAGATAACACCTGCTATTCAAGGTCTCAAAGTTTAATGAAGAACTCCAAATATATAGGCAGGAGAAAACCCTTCCCGGAAGGCTGGAAGTTTCTCAGCAGAACCAGTTCAGTTGTTCTGCATGTGGCTAGTGTTTCTCAGGAAACTGCAGGTCCTTGAAGAATAATGGGCTTCACCTTGGTCTGAGCGCTCCACCCTAGGTGGAGGGGATTATGGCTAACACAGGAGTTCCTGCTCAAAGGCTGGGAGAGGAACTTCACATTGGTCGATGTCAAGTTCCTGCCAGGTGGCATGGAACCTCAATAAGGCTCTCTACACCGGCACATAATAATCAAAACACCAAATGCACTAAACAAAGAAAGAATATTAAAAGCAATAAAGGAAAAGGAGCAAATAACTTGTAAAGGCAGACCTATCAGAATTACCAGACTTCTCACCAGAGATGATGAAAGCTAGAAGATCCTGGGCAGATCTCATACAGACCCTAAGAGAACACAAATGCCAGCCCAGACTACTATACCCAGAAATACTCTCAATCACCATAAATGGAGAAACCAAGATATTCCATGATAAAAACCAAATTTACACAATATCTGTCTACAAATCCAGTCATACAAAAGATAATAGATGGAAAATGCCATCACAAGGAGGGAAACTACATCCTAGAAAAAGCAAGAAAGTAATCTTCTAACAAACCCAAAAGACAATAACCACACAAACATAAAAAATAACATCAAAAATAACTGGAAGCAACAATCACTATTCCTGAATATCTCTTAACATCAATGGACTCAATTCCCCAATGAAAAGACATAGACTAATAAATATTTTTCATGTAAATCTTCAATTTTATCAGAAAATATTTGTAATTCATCTTTCAATTAATTTAGTAATGGTTTTTATGTCTACCATTTTATCTGCATTATTTTTTCATGATAATCTTCAATTTTAACATGCTTTTCTATACATTACTTCTATTTTATCAGAAAGGTTTTTCCATGTAAATCTCTGATTTTATCACAAAATGTTTTTAATTCCACCTTTAATTAATTTAGAAAAAAATTTTATATCTAGCATTTTATCTGTGTAATTTTCCATGAAATAGACAATTTTAACGTGTTTGTCCATGTATTTCATAAATTTTGTCAGAAATATTTTCCATGTAAATCACCAATTCTATCATAAAATGTTTCTATTTCATTTTTCAATTAATTTAGCAATGGTTTTATGTCTACCACTTTATTCTTTAATTTGCCATGAAAATTGTCAACTAATATCTTTTTTATATATCTCTTCTATTTCATCAGAAATAATCTTCCACGTAAATCTTTATCACAAAATGCTTTTACTTCCTTTTTCAATAAAAACATGCTTTTCAAAACAAAAACAAAAACAAAAAAAGCCAAAAACAAACAATCAAAAAACAAAAACAAAAACAAAAAAAAAGGAAAAAGTAGAAGCTTTGAGCTAATCCATTACAGAATGGTGCTGCTCCCTGAGCATGGTCACTTAGGCAAGCAAAGAAAAGCAATTGTCACATGCAGGCCTAAGAGATGATGAGAGATCTCCAAGCAGGAAGAGAGACTTCAGGGGCCCAGGACCCTCGAGGTCAGGCAGCAGGTCAGTGATAATAGAGGATGATATCAGCTGTGAGAAGTGGAAAGGAGAAGGGAGCTCTCATAGTGAGATTGGTAAGTTAGCAAGCCACTCACCATAGGAGTAAGCCAAACAACAGTGTGTTGTTTGGAGATTTGAAAACAGATTACATTGCTGTCTAAACTAGTCCAGGATGTGTTTTGAAAGCCACACACACAGCATGAGTCCACTTGGAATAACAGCCAAGGAAATGTTTAGCTTCTGGGGTTCAGTTTATAGCCATTGAGCACTGAAAATCAAGTCATAGTTTGATCCCAAGTTTAGCAAAAAAAAAAGAAAGTAGAATTTATTTTTTCTTTATTTTTTTATTCGATACATTCTTTACTTACATTTCATATGATTTCCCGTTTCCTGGATGCCCCCTCCCAAAAGTCCCATAAGCCCTGTTCCCCAATCCACCCCTTCCTGCTTCCCTGTCCTGGTATTCCCCTACTCTGCTGCACTGGGCCTTTTCAGGACCAGGGGCCTCTCCTTCTTTCTTCTTGGGCTTTATTTGATATATGAATTGTGTCTTGGGTATTCCAAGCTTCTAGGCTAATATTCACTTATCAATGAGTGCATACCATGGGTGTTCTTTTGTGATTGGGTTACCTCACTTAGAATGATATTCTGCAGTTCCATCCATTTGTCTAAGAATTTCATAAATTCGTTGTTTTTAATGGCTGAATAGTACTCCATTGTGTATATATACCACATTTTCTGTATCCATTGCTCTGTTGAGGGACATCTGGGTTCTTTCCAGCTTCTGGCTATTATAAATAGGGCTACTATGAACATAGTGGAGCATGTATCATTATTACATGCTGGGGAATCCTCTGGGTATATGCCCAGGAGTGGTATAGTGGGGTCCTCCAGTACTATCGTGCCCAGTTTTCTGAGGAACCGCTAGACTAATTTATAGAGTGGTTGTACCAGCTTGCAACCCCATCAGCATTGGAGAAGTGTTCCTCTTTCTCTGCATCCATACCAGCACCTGTTTTCTCTTGAGTTTTTGATCTTAGCCATTCTGACTGGTGTAAGGTGAAATCTCAGGGTTGTTTTGATTTGCATTTCCCTCATGACTAAGGATGTTAAACATTTCTTTAGGTGCTTCTCTACCATTCGATATTCCTCAGGTGAAAATTCATTGTTTAGCTCTGTAGCCCATTTTTTAAAAGGGGATATTTGGCTCTCTGTAGTCTACCTTTTTGAGTTCTTTGTATATCTTGGATATAAGTCCTCTGTTAGTTGTAGGGATGGTAGAGATCTTTTTCCAATTTGTTGGTAGCCATTTGTCCTTTAGACAGTGTCTTTGCCTTACAGAAACTCGGTAATTTTATGAGGTTCAATTTGTCAATTCTTGATCTTAGATCATAAGCTATTGGTATTTTGTTCAGGAAATTTTCCCCTGTGCCCATGTCCTCAAGGATCTTCCTCAGTTTCTTTTCTATTAGTTTCAGTGTGTCTGGTTTTATGTGAAGGTCCTTGAACCACTTGGTGTTGAGCTTAGTACAAGGAGATGAGAATGGATTAATTCAGACTCTTCTGCAGGCTGACCTCCAGTTGAGCCAGCACTATTTGTTGAAAAGGCTATCTTTTTTCCCCTGGATGGTTTTAGCTCCTTTGTCAAAGATCAAGTGACCATAGATGTGTGGGTTCATTTCTGGGTCTTCAATTCTATTCCATTGATCTACTTGCCTGTAACTGTACCAATACCATGCAGTTTTTAACACATTGCTCTGTAATACTGATTGAGGTCCGGGATGCTGACTCCCCCAGAACTTCTTTTACTGTTGAAGACATTAGCTATCCTGAGTTTTTTGTTATTTTTGTTATGAATTTGAGAATTGCTCTTTCAAACTCTATGAAGAACTGAGTTGGAATTTTGATGGGGATTTCATTGAATCTGTCTGTATATTGCTTTTGGCAAGATGGGCATTTTTACTATATTAATCCTGCCAATCCACAAGCATGGAAGATTTTTCCATCTACTGAGGTCTTCTACGATTTCTTTCTTCAAAGATTTGAAGTTCTTGTCATACAGATCTTTCACTTGTTTGGTTAGAGTCACACCAATATGCTTTATATTGTTTATGGCTATTGTGGAAGGTGTCATTTCCCTAATTTCTTTCTCAGCCTGTTTATCTTTTGAGGATAGGAAGGCTACTGATTTGCTTGAGTTAATTTTATATCCAGCCACTTTGTTGAAGTTGTTTATCAGCTGTAGAAGTTCTCTGGTGGAACTTTTTGGGTCACTTAAATATATTATCATATCATCTACAAATAGTGATAGTTTGAATTCTTCCTTTCCAATTTGTATCCCTTTGACCTCCTTATGTTGTCTAATTGCTCTAGCTAGAACTTCAAGTACTATATTGAAAAGACATGGAGAGAGAGGGCAGCCTTGTCTAGTCCCTGATTTTAGTGGGATTGCTTCAAATTTCTCTCCATTTAGTTTGATGTTAGCTACTGGTTTGCTCTATATTGCTTTTATTATATTTAGGTATGGGCCTTGAATTCCTGTTCTTTCCAAGACTTTTAACATGAAAGGTTGCTGAATTTTGTCAAATGCTTTTTCAGCATCTAATGAAATAACCATGTGGTTTTTTTTCTTTGAGTTTGTTTAAGTAGTGGATTACATTGATTGATTTCTGTATATTGAACTATCCCTGCACCCCTGGGATGAAGCCTACTTGATCATGGTGAATGATCGTTTTGATGTGTTCTTGGGTTTGGTTGGGAAGAATTTTATTGAGTATTTTTGCATCAATATTGATAAGGGAAATTGGTCTAAGGTTCTCTTTTTTTTTGTTGTTGGATCATTGTGTGGTTTTGGTATCAGCGAAATTGTGGTTTCATAGAACATGTTGGGTAATGGTTCTTCTGTTTCTATTTTGTAGAATAGTTTGAAGAGTATTGGCGTTATGTTTCCTTTGACGATCTGGTAGAATTCTGCACTAAAACACTCTGCTCCTGTGCTTTTTGTGGTTGGGAGACTGTCAATGACCACTTCTATTTTTTTTTTTAGGGGTTATGGGACCGTTTAGATGGTCTATTTGATCCTGATTAAATTTTGGTAGTTGGTATCTGTCTAGGAAATTGTTGATCTCATCGAGATTTTCCAGTTGTGTTGAGTATAAGCTTTTAAAGTAGGATATGATGATTTTTTGGATTTCCTCAGTTTCTGTTGTTATTTCTCCCCTTTTCATTTCTGATTTTGTTAATTTGGATACTGTCTCTGTGCCCTCTGGTTAGTGTGGCTAAAGGTTTATCTATCTTGTTGATTTTCTCAAAGAACCAGCTCCTGGTTTTGTTGGTTCTTTGTATAGTTCTTTTTGTTTTAACTTGATTGATTTCAGCTCTGAGTTTGATGATTTTTTGTCTTCTACTTCTCTTGGGTATATTAGCTTCTTTCTCTTCGAACGCTTTCAGGTGTGCTGTTAAGCTGCTAGTGTATGCTCTCTCCAGATTCTTTTTGGAAGCACTCAGAGCTATGAGCTTTCCTCTTTGCACTGCTTACAGTATGTCCCAAAAATTTGGGTATGTTGTGCCTTCATTTTCATTAAATTCTAAAAAGATTTTGATTTCTTTCCTTATTTCTTCCTTGACCAAGGTATCATTGAGTAGAGCATTGCTCAACTTACATGTGTATGTGGGGCTTTCTGTTGGTTTTGTTGCTATTGAAGACTACCCTTACTCCATAGTGGTCTGATAGGAGGCATGGAATTAGTTCCATCTTCTTATATCTGTTGAGGTCTGTTTCATCACCAATTATATGGTCAGTTTTGGAGAAGGTACCATGAGGTGCTGAGAAGAAGGTATATTTTTTTGATTTAGGATGAAATGTTCTATAGATATCTATTAAATCCATTTGTTCCAACACTTCTGTTAGTTTCACTGTGTCTCTGTTTAGTTTCTGTTTCCCTGATCTGTCCATTGAGGAGAGTGCGGTGTTGAAGTCACCCACAATTATTGTGTGTGGTGCAATGTGTGCTTTAAGCCTTAGTAAAGTTTCCTTTACAAATGAGGGTGCCCTCTTATTTGGGGCATAGATGTTCAAAATTGAAAGTTCTTCCTTGTAGATTTTTCCTTTGATGAGTATAAAGTGTTCTGTGTCTTTTTTGATGACTTTTGGTTGAAAGTCTATTTTAATGGATATTAGAATGGCTACTCCAGCTTGTTTCCTGGGACCCTTTGCTTGGAAAACTGTTTCCCAGCCTTTTACTCTGAAGTAGTGTTTGTCTTTGACACTGAAATGTGTTTCCTGTATGCAGCAAAATGTTGGGTCTTGTTTATGAATCCAGTCTGTTAGTCTATGTCTTTTTATTGGGGGAATTGAGTCCATTGATGTTAATAGACATTAAGGATTGTTGCTTCCTGTTATTTTTGATGTAAATTTTATGTTTGTGTAGTTATCTTCTTTTGGGTTTGTTAAAAGATAATTAATTTCCTGCTTTTCCTAGTGTGTAGTTTCCTTCCTTTTGTTGGTGTTTTCTATTCATTATCCTTTGAAAGTCTGGATTTGTGGAAAGATACTATGTAAATTTGTTTTTTCATGAAATGCCTTACTTTCTCCATCTATGGTAATTGAGAGATTTGCTGAATATAGCAGTCTGGCTTGGCATTTGTGTTCCCTTAGGGTCTGCCTGACATCAGTCCAGGCTCTTCTGGCTTTGGTGAGAAGTCAGTATCATTCTGACAGGTCTACCTTTATATGTTACTTGACCTTTTTCCCTTACTGATTTTAATATTCTTTGTTTAGTACATTTGGTGTTTTAGTTATTATGTGACAGGAGGACTTTCTTTTCTGGTCAAATCTATTTGGAGTTCTATAGGCTTCTTGAATGTTCATGGGCATCTCTTTTTTTAGGTTAGGAAAGTTTGCTTCTGTAATTTTGTTGAAGACATTTACTGGCCTTTTAAGTTGGAAAACTTCACTCTCTTCTATACCTATACCTTAGGTTTGGTCTTCTCATTTTGTTCTGGATTTTCTGGATGTTTTGGGTCAGGAGATTTTTGCAGTTTTCATTTTCTTTGACTGTTGTATCAATGCTTTCTATGGTGTCTTCTGCATCTGAGATTTTCTCTTCTATCTCTTGTATTCTGTTGTTTCTTGGATCCATGACTCCTGACTTCTTTCCTAGGTTTTCTATGTCTCCAGTTGTTTCCCTTTGTGATTTCATTATTGTTTCTACATCCTTCTTTAGATTCTGGATGGCTTTGTTTAATTCCTTCACCTTTTTGTTGTGTTTTCCCTTAGTTCTTCAAGGACTTCTCCCTGTTTACCTGTGTTCTCCTGTATTTCTTTAAGGGAGTAATTTATGTCCTTCTTGAAGCCCTCCATGAAGCCCTCCATCAGCAGCATGACCTGTGATTTTAAATACAAATCTTGCTTTCCTGGTATGTTGGGGTATCCAGGACTTGCTGTTGTGGGAGAATTGGGTTCAGATGGTGCTATATTGCCTTGATTACTGTTAGCAAAGTTCCTATATTTGCCTTTTGCCATCTGGTTATCTCTGGTGTTAGTTGGTCCTGCTGTCACTGGTTGGTGCTTGCCTCTCCTGTGTGTCTACAGGCCTATTTCAGGAACCCTGGTTGACCTGCTCTCCCCTGGCACAAATTGCTGTGGTGCTGCTGAGTTCCTGGATGAGGGCAGAGTCCTTGTGGGATGTGTCCCAAGGGATCTTCTACTCTGGTGATCCTTGCCTACCAATCTGTTACACAGTCACAGGAGCAAAGATGGAGGCTGAGACCCACTCTCTTGTAGTTGTATTTGGGTATGTAACTCTGGCCCCGATCAACTCTGGATGCAGGCTGTGCTGGCTGTGTCCTCTGCGCAGCTGGGTGTATAGTTGGCTTCCTGAGCCACTTGGAGATTATGCTGTGGCAGGGGATGTTCCTGATCTGGAGGCAGAACCGGAAGGCTCTTGCCAGAGGCCTCCGTACAGGATCCTCAGATCTACAGGGCAGGTCTCGAAAATAGAATTTATTAAACAAGGTTTGAAATTATGTATTTTGTCTAATTTCACATTCACAAAGAATTATCTAATTCTATTAATTCTCTAAGTGTTGTTAGTGTTATCAAATGTGTTAGAACCCACAAGAAAATCTTTTCTTTGGGTAGAAAAACCACCATAAACATTTCTGAGGATGCTTCCAGTTTAGTTTCCTATTAAAGACTGTTATTTGAATAGTAAGACATTATTACTGAGCCTTCAAACTGATTTGTTAGAATTTGTGCTATTTAAGTGAGAACATGTTTGTTTCTGATATCTCAGAAATTACAGAAATATACCAAGGAGAATACTGGTCAGCTTCTGAAGACTGTTACTCCTGTGCCATGGGGTCATGTCCAGGACCTAGGATAGAGCTCTCTATAAGGGCCTTCCTGAGATGAGAAGACCTTCCAATAGCTTCATGTTCCTAGTGTTCCAGCTCTGGCTCTATGTTGGGTAGGGTGCATTTATTTCAATAACTTTTTGACAGAGCATCTCAGAGTCACACCTCTGAAGTGTAATACTTTGTTTTTCAGCCTGTTTTATATGTCATGGAATTTTCCACACAGGCTGAGAGTACTGCTTCCAGGAAAAAGCCATCAAGCATCATCTCACTTAAAAAATGATATTTGGAGAAAAGCCACAGCTTCCTACTCAGTCTTTCCAAGGCAATATTTGAGAATTAACTTTAAAATGTAAAATTGCTTATTTCTGTATATAGTATACATGCATCCTTTTTATTTCAAATTTTATCTTTAAATATGTTTCTGTATCAGTTTTTTCAACTGTTCTGCATAAATTAAAGTCAACTAGTTTTTAACAAGGTTTTAATCACTATTCTGCTCTCATAGGATTTGCTATTTACATTAAATAGATTTTACTTGACTTTTCCTTCTACCCTGGACCTGAACCTGTGAAGTTTTTTTTCTGAGAATTATTTTGTTTAAAATTATAAGTCTGTGTGAGGGTATGTGCACATGAGTGCAGATGTCTGCAGCAGCCAAAGGTATTGGCTCTGGCTATATGAGCAGCTGTGGTTCACCCTAACTCTTCCTGAGCCACCAACCAAAAATCATACACACACTGGTTCAAGGCCCCCAGCATATATGTCATAGAGGGCTGCTTTGTCTGGCTCAGTGGGAGAGGATGTATCTAATTCTGCAGAGACTTGATGTACCAGAGTCAGAGGATACCAGGGAGTGAGCTGTCCTCTCATAGTAGGTGTGGAGGAGGGATATAGAGAGGAACACTGCAAGGGAGTCAGAGAGTGGGCAGCGTTTGGGACATAAATAAATAAATGAATGAAAGAAGACCAAGAAGTCTATTGCTTTCTGGAAAATGCATTAAAACCTTTGAACAATACAACTGTCTTTTTAATTTTCAACTGCAGAGTAGGATTTATTTCTTTTTAAGAATTGTGATATTTTAAAAACAGAATATAAGACCAATGAAAGAAAGAGCCATGAACATGAATGTACAAACCACAGAGAATATACAAAACACATGACATGTTTAAATGCTGTTAAACATGGAAATAGGTTCAATTTTGTGGCAATAAAGTATACAAGCAGAAAGACTAAAAGGAAAGCCTTGTTTTCATTTACCTGTTTTTAAAGGTTTACATTGGTTTCTGTAGTACCTTATGAAGAAGTAAAATAAAACGTATCTATGCTATAAATTAGTTTAAATGTGAGGCAAAATGGTTGTTTTGTAGTAGCTGTGGTAATAGCTATGGGGCTCCTTGCCTGTCTTCCTTATCACCCTCTCAGATGTGTAGTTTGCAGATATTCCCTCTGATCTCTAGGCTGCCTTTTCACTTTATCCGTTGTTTCCTATATTGTACAAAATTGTTTACTTTAGTTCAGTTCCATTGCTTCATTATTATCAAATTGTGTTTGCATGTTCAGGTCTCAATTTTGGTCATTGTCATAGTTTCTACGTGTGAATGAAAACAATAGTTCTCCACCTGTGGGTCAGGACCCCTTTGGGGGATGAAGGATCCTTTCACGGAGATCACCTAAGACTATTGGAAAACACAGATATTCACATTACAATTCACATAGCAAAATTAGTTATGAAGTAGCAATGAAATATTTCTATGGTTGGGGGGGTCATCACAACATAAAGAACTATATTATAGAACTGCAGCGCTAGAAAGAACTCTTGCTCTACAATGTCATTTTACTCTGTTATATGTTGCAACTGCAGAAACCCAACTCACCATTCCTTTAGGAACAACAACAAAGAAAATAGTGTCTGTTTACACAGGTTTCAACCTCAGCATATCCAAAAGCTCAGCCTACCCCACTAGAAGACTCTGAGTCTAAGTTTCTTGCAAATTTAAACTCCAGTGCAAGGAATACAAAAAGTTTTTTCAAAAAAAATAATAATAATGTTTCAGGCTGTAAGGCAGTCTGGTTCCAACCACAGAGAAACCACTTAGGCATAACTACAGGCAAGAGCTGTGCCTGGAGAGGAGGCCAGAGGAGTGGAGCCAGAGAAGGTTGTCATGCCTGTGGCTAATCCCTCTCAGTATTACTACATTCTGTTACACTTCCTCCTTCTGAAATAAATTGTTATTGAAAGTTTATATTTTTTTACTAACATTATAATTTTTCATTAACATACAAGTCTCCTCTCACCCCATTCTCTGAATTACATTCTTTGAAACAGACTCATTCCAAGGTCCTTTATTTCTTTTTGAAATTTAATGGCTGAAACACTCAACGTTCTAGGATTATTCCTTTATTTTTGCTTTTGTTATTTTGCCAATGGTTCCAAACTCACTTTTCCTTTCATAATATTTGTTTACAATATACCTCTATTTTTCTATAAGTATATGTGCATATTATATATGTATATATGTATATATATATAATTCTGATATAGTCATGAGAAAAATTTTCTGAAAGTCTACTCTTAAAAATATTCATCAAGGAAACAAAAAAAAATTTTGCTGCCTGTAAAAGTGGTAGCAACTTTTTTTTTTACTTATTCACTTTACATCCCACTCACTGACTTCCTCAACAAAGAAAGCTATGAGAAAATTAAATAGATCATTAGTTAAATTCCGATTCTTATATTTTGTGTTGTTAAGTAAAATGCTTAGTATTTGATTTTTCTGTCACAGTGACAAGTAGATAGTAAGTAGTCAAATGCTACAGATCAAGTGCTGCCAAGAATATTCCAGAAATAAGTATTTATATGAAAAACATTTTTATGATTTTTACCTAAATATATAGTGAGTTTTAGAATATATAAATCATAAGGTTTAGTTCATGATAATTATGTCTTCAAATTCTATGTTTTAGAATATGTAGCTCAGGTCCCAATAAAGACAGCCGTATCATTTAATATGTATACAGTGGTTTTCATAAGTCCTTTAAATTGTTAGAAAAGACAGTCTTCCATGTGTCCACATAAGGAATATGTCCTCCAAGGAATGCCAATAATGCAAGATTTCCCAGTGCAAACCAATTTTCAAGATTGAAGCAGGCTAGCAAAGAAATATCAGGACCCTGGGGAAATCAGTTTACTGCCTTTTCTGAAGGAATGTCTCATCTAGCCCATAGCCCTTCTCAAACACCCTGTGAACATAGCATCTCCCAGCAACCTGGATCCTCTGAGTAACACCCTCCCCTCAACCAGGATTCCGGAACTGATTGAAGCTGAGTACACATGTCACTTGCTGGGCTACCAGTAGACTCTGTTCCAGGAGTCTCCTGTATTCAACCAAGTTTTGTGAAGCAGTAATGATGTCATTTATCACCACATAATAAGGATAAAAACTGAATCCCAGACAGAGACAGAGACAGAGAGACACACACAGAGAGAAACAGACACAGAGAGACAGAGATAAAGATTTAATCTCAAAGTTTCTAAGGTAAATATTACTCCAACTATTTTTTTATACCTAAAGAAACTGAAACAAGGGCTGAGAGCTAGTTCAGTGGGAAAGAGCACTAGCTGTTCTCACATAGGATCAAAGTTCAGATCCCAGCACACATATGAGGCAGGTCTTAACTGCTTGCAACTCCAGTTCCAAGAGTCCTCATATCTTTTTCTGGCCTCCTTAGGCACCTGGACACATGACACCAACACACACACACACACACACACACATAAGAGAGAAAGAGAGAGAGAGACAGAGAGACAGAGACAGAGAGAGACAGAGACAGAGAGAGAGAGACAGAGACAGAGATTCACACATATTCAAAAAATAAAATGAAAAAATTTAAGAAAGACTCAACCGTAACTCACAATCTTAAGTACTATGTTTTGTTACTGCCTTAGGAAATGTAAGCTTTCAGTTTCTTTATATTTTAAAAGACTTTCAGTTCTGTTGTAGGGAACAAGATGTATGAGCATTTTGTCTGCTTATAGGCATGTGCACTGTTTATGTGTCTGATACCTCAGAGGTCAGAGAAGGGTGCTGAATCACCCAGAAATACAGTCATGGAGGATTGTAAGCAACCATGTCACTGTTGGGAACCAAACCCTTTGCAGGGGCAGCAAGTACTCATCAGCCCCTTGTCCTCTGTCCAGTCTGTTACTGACATTCTTTAGAAGCAAAGTCTAAGCTAACTCCACCAGGAAGCACAGGCTGAAAGTAGTTCCTCGTTCTCACGTGATTTTCCAGTAGAATCATGATGATGTAGCCTAGTTTGTACTACCATTTCTTAAAGAATGACTTGAGGGTATGAACATTTTTGTATTCCACTGAAGGTTGTGTCTTAAAAATGTCCATTAAAGGTGATTCCAATAATGATTTCATTGCGTAAAATATTTCAGTGTTTATCCTCAGATAGACAAAGCCTATTCTGCCTAGAAAATTTGCATGTTCATTTTATAATTTCTTCTTACATTAAAATCACACTACTAAGAAAAGCTGAAAATGTTTTATTTCAGAGAATTACAACATACAACACTTCCTGAAGTTGCAGCCAAGAATAATTACAAACACTTCTTCAATATCCAAAAGAGCTTTGGTGGGTTTTGCAAAGGAAGGCCTATCATAGACTTCATCAGAGTCTCTGCTGGTTCTCCCTCGTAAGCAAGGTTAGAGTTATCAATGCTGTATGGCTCTCCTCTATGTAAAGGGGGTGTATGCACACGTACATCATGTGTGTGTGTGTGTGTGTGTGTGTGTGTGTGTTTGTGTGTGTTTGTGTGTGTGTGTGTTTGTGTGTGTGTGTGTTTGTGTGTGTGTGTGTGTGTGTGTGTGTGTGTGTAGCCGCTGCCACTGTCAAGTACATCTTCAGATGAAAGTCTAGTTAAGAGCACATGTGCGTAAATAATCCTAACCACTGCCTTGGTCAGATGACTGTGGGAAGATAATATGCCTCTACTTCAGCCAGGTTCAATTTGTGGACACCAATCCTTGCCAGCTCTTAAATAATCTCCAACTCTACAGAAGCCAAAAAAGCAACTACTAAGAAACTACTGACGAAACCTGTAGTCACAGCTTGCAGTGTTTTCCATAAAGTTTTACCAAAATCTAGCAAACCTTCCTTTGCTTATGAATTTCCAAAGAAGGTGCCAATTTTATACTTTTTAAAATATATTTAAGCAACTACAGAGAGAGCCGAATGATGATTTCAGAACAATCAATGTATTATAAATTCTCCAGATTATTAATACAAGTATTGTGATAAAAATTAGAAATGACCTTGCACAGAATCCTGGAAAAACTTAACCCTTATGCCTCTATCCTCCTGCACTGCTTTTGCAACAACTTCTGCCTCATTCTTCACTGCTATTACATTTCTTTACATCTCCTTGTTTACTCGGCTTCCCATAGCATTCTGTCTCTTCACTAGCATGGAAGCTTCCCAAGACCAGAGATTCTGCCTTCCCAGGTATACTGTTCCTTGCCAGAACAGGACATGTGGGTCTGTAGTATAAACCATTGTGTGGGTCATTTACTTACTTTATAGGGTTTTTGGTTAATGTAAGTTAGATGAACCATGTCTAAAAGTGAGCTGTAACCTTACACCAGGAACATAGGACTGGGTGCCCTTGGATTTCTATGTATATTCCGTGATGCTCATTAAATCCTCTGAAGGGTAGAGAGCTCCCCAAAGCAGAGGAATTTTGCTGTGGTGAAAGGGAAAAGAAAACATGTGCTCATCCAGCAAACATCTGGAATTGAGATACATGAAGAGCCATCCGGGCGGGTAAAGAACCCAGAACCATTGGTGGATTTAAAACTCGTAAAACACGGTTTAGTGCACAAACTTGGCTTCTTCAGTTTTTCCCTTACACCTACTTTGGGAACAGATGACAGCTGATACATTATGATGTCCTAAATCCTGAAGTTTTAGAACCTCAGGATCAGCTTATATCAAGCCTCCAACCACACTGGATGTAACAGTGTCTTCTCGACTCCTCCTTATATCTTCAAAGGGTAAAATTGGAGACCCAAACAATATTTTAAGAGTGTTAATGGATGTAAACAAGAAAATCTTTCTCATAAATGTTAGTATTAGTTTTAAAACAAGCTTATATAACTGCACAGACAATGAAAATGGAAAAAACAAAAAAGTATTCAGATCAATGCTCAGAAAAAAAAGGAAGTACCCAATTAACCTCCGTAGAAAGGAAAGCTAGCCACTCTTATAAAACAAACAAAACAAAAACCAAACCATTGCATTAGTTCAATCTAGAGCGAAGATTATACATTCTTAACAAACAAATAAACTCTCATCCAAATTTATATAATAATTGATAATACAATTCACAGAAGCCAGAAACATGAGGTTCAAAGAGAAATTTCCAATTTTTATTTTAGGAGTGAATGTTGACCTTACCCTCTGATTCAGACATGATGTGGGTCTGGAGATCTGTGAGTTCAGGACCAAGAAGAGTCCCTCTCGTCATTGTCTGGGATGCAGAGAGGCCGGGCTGCAGAGTTACTGAGTTAGAGTAGGATTCCTACAATTATGATGGCTGCCTACTCCGACATGCCCTTAGACCAAATACCCTCAACTACTTTTCTGACAGAAACAAATGCTACAAGGTGACTTGTGTCCATATATCAGTCCCAATAAGCTGGCTTCGATGTAATTTTAACTGTCTGTATAGTTAGGTTATCAAATGCCTCAGTGTACACTGAGCCCATGCTAGGCTCAGTACAGGGCCTCAAGTATTTCTGCCAAGAGTTCGCTGGGGTCCTTTCTGTTTGTCTATTTCCTTTTCCTGATGATGCCAGCCTACTGGATTTTTGCACTGGTAGTGAGGCTCAAGTAAGTTTTAAGGTATAGTCATCTTTCATTTGCCTAGCAAATATAATCAAGTTAAGAAATTCAATTGCATTATCAATGATCCAGAGATTTTGTTCAAGTCTGGGAAAAGGCTTGGCTAAATGTCAGGAGCAGTCACTATCTTGAGGGCGAGCATAATTTCAAGAGAATACTGCAATGAAACTTTCCTCAGATTAATGACAGCAGACAGCACCCTGGCTTCGTTGGCCCTAGTTATGGATTTTTTTCCAGAGTAGTTACATGGTCTGTATTATATTCATTTTTCTAAGGAAACCGGTTCCTTAGAATTTATTAGTAGATTCATACTATTTATCCTTTATTCATGTAGATCTTTCTATTATTTGTGAAAGAAATCTGCAAGAAAGAAAAAGAAAAAAGTAATTACTTGTTCAAATGAAGCTATAGTAAAACAGCTGTTATTTTGTATTATAATACTCATGCTATTAATATAAAAGTTAATTCTGTCAAAGCAACTTCATAAAATTTCTGGATTTCAGAAGTGGTTATACCGCCGGGCGGTGGTGGTGCACGCCTTTAATCCCAGCACTTGGGAGGCAGAGGCAGGTGGATTTCTGAGTTCGAAGACAGCCTGATCTTCAGAGTGAGTTCCAGACAGCCAGGACTACACAGAGAAACCCTGTCTCAAAAAGCCAAAACCAAAAAAAAAAAAAAAAGTGCTTATACCACTTCAAAACAATTGCTAATCTGTGAAATGCTTGTTACTCTGAATAGTCGCCTTGGGTAGTAACTTGTCCTGCGGCAGCTATTTAAATGAACACCATCATTTTCTAAAATGTATACAATTTTCTGAATTTATCAAGATATAAGGGAGTATCTGATTGACATTTCCATCTTCTCACAAACTCAGGGAGGTGAAGATTAACCCAAAACAAGAGTGTGCAGATGACTTATTAAAACAAAATGAACAAACAAACAAAAACAGTAAGTAAAATTATTTTCTTACAAACAAAATTGGAGAAAATATCAATAAAAGGCTTAAAATAAGTACTAACAATAATTGGTATAGTATGGATGAAGCCTCCAAAACTTTAGTTGTTGTTGTAGAACAATTCAGTGGTCAGCTTTTCCAAGATGATTCTGTCAGTAAGGGACCATGGTTTCACTAGGATCTGTCAGCTACCAAGGATTCCAGTGAAAAGAATGGGCTCAGACCAATTTCACTTTCTTGTGCATATCTTCTTTGTCATGTAATGACACAGCAACAAAGCCCTCACCAAACAAAGTCTTCACTTGAGTTTCCAAACCTACCTGATGTTTATAATCCGCACCCTCCCCAAGTCTAACAAGAAAACAAAGATAATAACATATTCAAGCAGAAGAAATTCAGAAATGGATGGGGCCAAAGACAAAAAGAAAATTAAAATGTGTACAGGTATAAATTAACCTCACCTTATATTAAAAGTGTTCTGAAACTCTGAAATCTGAAATTATCTAAAATTCTATTTTTGAATACTCATATGCTTGTTTGGTGAACACTAATTGTATTTCATGAACAGTGTGTGTGTGTGTGTGTGTGTGTGTGTGTGTGTGTGTTGTATGTGTGTGTGTGTGTGTGTGTGTGTGTGTAGATACAGTGATTAAGGCAAAGATTTCTAACAATTTCCTTGACTTATTTGTATTTACTACTGTATTGTCATGAGTGGCATCTGAGTTTGAAATGGGCTAGTATAAATTGAGGCTTGCTTTTATAATCAATTTCAATGCTTAGTTTTAAAAAAAGCAAATCTTATTAAATATTTTATATTTAAAATTTACATAACAGTTGACTTGAGAAAGCAAGAAGAGAAAAGGTAACTTAAACAAGTGAGACAGACATAAATGTAAATAATATTGTGAATATAAACTGTAATACACTATAATGGAAGTCATTTAAACACACTTGAGCATGAAGAGCATGCTCCTCATACAAGGTCATGGCAGATGCCTCGCCAGGGCAGCAGGGATCATGCCGGTCTTACAGGAGGCCATGGACATCACTTGCACACACTTATGAAGAACGCTGGTTTTGAAATGCTAGGGCCATGTAAGTTCTAGTGTAAGGAATGAAGCATTCAAAAATCACAAAAGGAACGTTTTATGGTAATAAAAGGGTCCAAACATACGAAGGGTATAAAATGTCTAAGATAGTATGGAGTTAATATTACAACTTTACAATTTATAAGGCAAAACAAGAAAATTTAAAAATAATATTTAAATCCACAAAGTGGTACAGTTCGAGTTTTTGTGTTTAGTGATAGTCTAATAAACACAAGAAACAAAATCAAAATGCTCAAAGAGCTACAGAATCCATCATTTTGCAATTGGTGTGTTGAAAATTGCAAAAGTAGACTATGTGTTAGCTAGCCACAGTGATAAAGAATAAGAAAAAATAAGTATAAGAATAAATAATAAAAATGATTAAATAAATGAACCTTAAAACCAATGATTAAAGATTACATCATTTTACTGTTCCCCTTTTCTCCCTGCAAGCCTTCTCATAAACTCCTCCTTGATTTCTTTCAATTTCATGGTCTACCTTTTAATTAATTGTTATTATATTCATTTATGCATATGAATATGTATACATATATGTATGTCTTGTAAGACTCTGGCAAGCCTTAGCTTACCAGGGACCCTCTGAGTGAACAATACAGAGTTGGCAATCAATGCAAAAAGCAAGAGGAATTTATTGTTCCTTCATGTTGGGGTCTTCCTGCACATGGAGAGAGAGTACAACCACATGCAGCCTATCCAGAGAGCCTTTATACAATTCTCAGGGAAGCCGTCTTTAGGCACAATGTGATTAGCAGAACAGTGTGACTGTTAAAATGATTGGTCTTTAGGGAATGAGGTAGGAAGCCAATGGTCCCTCTGGGCCTCCCTTACCCACAGGTCCCTCCTCCCTGTAGTCTAAGGAATGTAATTAGCCCCTACTTTCCAGAGGGGAGAGATGCCTATGTTCTTTATGACCTTTTCTTTCAGGAGGGGAGGGGTCTGGTGGAATTTTCCAGTTTCTGAGCTGACCTCTTCATTCTAACGTTCCTAAATAAAACCTGCTAGTCTGTATAGTGTTACTTATATGTATGTTTTCAGGAAAAATGGTTTAATATCAGATAGCCAGTAAGTTTAAAACAACAAATTTTTAAGAAATTGTATATTCCCTTTTCATGCATATGAAGATCTAGGCTATTGGAAGTCAATAGAGGCTGGTGGGATGAAGAGAAATCATGAGAACTGCTGGCTTCTTTGGAAACAACTGAGTCAAAGGTGAATGTTGCTCCAGAAGCCCCGCATTACATCACCTTGAACTGTATCAAATTTATCCTTACTGAGAACCACAAACATCTCGTGGGAGATTACTTTAACCCACAGACTAACACAGAAACATGCAGAATCTGAGTAAAATGTTTGATTTAACCTAGACCTTTACCAATCTATTCACACAGATGAGAGTTAGAAACATGTCCAAGAAAAATCTGAACTGCTTGAGTTTCTATTTATCAAGCTATTTCTTCCTCAAAACTAGTAAAATTGTGCAATACATTTTTTGCTGTCATAATAAAAGACTCTTCTCACATATCCTCACAGTTTCTTTCCCTCTCCCTCCCCTCCCCTCCCCTCCCCTCTTCTCTCCTCCCCTTCTCTCTCCCCTCCCCTTCCCTCCTCTCCTCTCCTCTCTTCTCCTTCTCACTCTTTCAAAACAAAACTGACTTTTACAAAACAAAAGAACTGGCATTTAATTGGCATGGGAAAAATGGACAAGGGAAGCTATATTGAAGCATAACTGGAAAATGATGCCTGCTTAAAAACAGGGTAGAATTCTGCTATGAATCCAACTGAGCAATTTAGCTCATGTTTCTCCGAGGCACAAGAGATATAAGCATTACTAAAACAATAAGTCATCCTTTGGAACAAAGCCACAATAAAAACCATCCCTAAATGCTGGTATAAGAAACGTTGTTAAGTATAGGCTTTTTTAATTTTAAAATCTCTGGAAGAATTTGTTGGTTGTTTTGTTGCATGGGTCTATTGATCTGGAGCTAAATGCTAAACAATGGTCTTCAGTCACAACAAACTTTAATAAACCTTCCAGATATCCAAATAGCAAGTTATTCCCAGTAAACATTTGTCTTGTATATGCAAAATGCATTGCTATAATTATGTCTAGTCATTTATCTTTGAAACTAAGAAAAAGTAAATTTTATATTTAATTCTTTTTATTTCCAACAATATCATTTCATCATGTCTATGCAAGTTTTTTTTTTTTCCTGCTTAACATACTCCTTCTCTTTAAGTAACTTACGTTGGTATCAAGAACCAGTTTTGCAGATTGGTTCCAAACTCAGGAATGTCATACATAGGGGACACCTGTTGCCATGACAACATCTTATCTTCCCAGAGTCCACTAGCCACACTTACCTGCAAACAGGTTACATTACAGCCTAAGTAAAAGACAAACCCTTCCCTACTTTCGTCCCTTTTCCCTTTGTCTTTCTCTGTTTCCCTCTTTGTCCCCAGTAAGCCTGTTCCACATGGAACTGCTTTGGCCCGGTGTGTTGTGTGCAGACACTAGCCACTATTTTAACATTTCAGCTTATTTTACATGATTTTTAATTAATATGTAATGTGAACGCTACAGACAAGATTAGGCAGATATTTACACGGAGACTTTAACAACTGAATAATTGAAAAATGAGCTCATTTTAGCTTCCATAAACATAGAAACTAGTCGCTAGGAAAAAGGAAAATTTAACTATTTCAAACTTAATGATGGATTAAAGAAAAAAAAATTATTGTCCATTATGCTTCTTCCATTGTGCTTTTCTGGTTATTTTTTTCTTTCATTTCCATCAATTTTGTTGTCATTTCTTATCTCAGAGGTTGGTACAGTGTTAAGGAACATATTCTCAATAAAGGCAATGAGCAGAATTTAAAGCATTCCTAAATATGTACAAAAGACAATTATATCTGAGGAAATTTGTATATGCTTGTTTGTATGTATACATATGATAAGATTTAGAAAAAGAAAAACGTATAACAAGGGTTGGCATAGGTGAGGGGAGAGGAATACTTTGACCTTTGATCATGAAGTAAAGTGGTACAACCACCATGAGTGGGGATGAGAGGTAGGGAGTCAGATCAACCCAAGGCTTTCTCAGAAGCACTGATGAGAACTTGAGTTCTGTGTCCTGGCCTAGGAGTGCACTTGACAAGGCTAGTCTAGTGCTGGAGCCAGTACCTCAGAGGAGTCCTGGTTGTAAGAACCTGACTCTTTTCCCAGGGCTGTGGTTTTCAGTCCTTAGGCAACTGTGTCTGATGTATGCTGTGTTCTCCTTACTTTGCTCTCTACTTACCATGGCGATTTACCCTTGCAAATTAAATACTTCAATTATTTTTTGTCTTCCTTAGTTTTTATCTCCAGCTCACCCATTTCACATCTCACTTTTGAGGACCCTTATTCATGAGGTTCACATCAAGTGTAGAGTTTCAAAACAATAGGAATAGATCTACCACACGATGTGGCTAAAACACCCACAGGCTTATTTCCAAAGGACTTTATATCCCACCAAAGAGACACCTGTTTATTCTTGTTTATTGCTGCTCTACTAAAAATACCGAGAACACGAAAATGGCCTGTCCAACAACTGATGACAGACAGTGACAACACGGTATAAATACACAATGTAATATGTGCCATAAAAAGAAACGAAATTGTGAAATTCGCAGGTAAGAGGATGGTGTCATTCTGAGTGAGGTGACACAGATCCAAAAAAGACGAATTCTGCATGTCCATGTGGATGCTAGCTTTGAATTTTCAGACATGTGTGTTTCAATTGAAGTATCCAGAGAAGGTAAAGAACTAATACAGAGCCATAGCTCAGATGTCAGGGGAAGAAGAATAGAAAGCCAGTGTATGAAGAAAATGGTAATAACGGAAAAGAAAGTATTAAATGGGTGGGAAAGCAGGATAGAGGATGATAAATGAGGAGAAATAATTAATGATGAGGACCTTTGAAAATGCAATGTAAAAATGTATTACTGTAGTAGTTTCCTAAAATACATATACTTATATACCATATATGTGTAGATCATTATACTTATGCATATATGTTTACATATACATATACATATACATATACATATACATATACATATACATATACATATACATATATAAAAGGAGTTAAAATGGAGTTAGCTTATACTCAGCAGATGATGCCACCCCTGACACGATAGGCTATCAAACAAAAAGCCAATTGCCAGGTATGGGTTACCTCCTTTCGAATTTCTATTATGTGAGGTTTCTAGACCCCCTCAAATATCACACACTATTGTTATTGTTCTTTTACTTTCTCAAACGTGATGGTAAATTCTACTGCTGAAGACATCATATATATGCAGTATAGGGCATATAGAAATCAAGCTGGTGCTGACCTGGAAGGTTTATCTCTAATAGATAGCTTTCATTAAGCTGGAATATTCTAGGCAAGGGAAGAAAGAGAGAGAGAGAGAGAGAGAGAGAGAGAGAGAGAGAGAGAGAGAGAGAGAAGAAAAAGAGAGAAAAGAAAGAAGAAAGAAAGAAAGAAAGAAAGAGAAAGAAGGGAGGGAAGGAGGGAGGGAGGGAAAAGTACAGTCTTACACAGCTGTGAACCCTGATAATAACAATAGCAACTGGAATGAGAAAGTATGCCCACTGGTGCAGATATTATGAGAGTAACCGATCACTTTCTGACTAGATTAATGACTCACTCATGTCACAAGGTGGAATTTAGGGTTGGTGCCATTAACTGTGCAAATAACCTGTGGCTAGCTAGGGGCCAACCTAACACTATTACACTGTAGACAGATTAATAAACAAAAACAAAAGGCCCAAGGTTTTATCTTGGGCAAGTCTTGATGATCATCAGAGAAACTTAGGTTTTGTGGTAGAAGGCTATGAATACAGAGAACCAAAACTGTTCTGTGTACAGGAAATGAGAGCCAATGGAATTATAAAATGAATATGTATATCACATACCATCCTCCCAGCCCAAAGTTCTGGAATTATTGCAGAAGAGGAAGCATAAAGATCATAAGATCCAGAAGTAGTAGATGTTTTCAGTAGAACAGCAGTTGCTGGAGGGATCAGTTTTCTTTAGGGATCCAGGCCCCCAGAGGGGGCCTATACCTAATAGGCAGTGGTATATCCATGCACACACAAGCAATGTTAAGTGGACTTAGTGGGTTTTTACAACATGAATGGAGGCTGAATATGGTCAAAATACATTATATACATATATGCAATTCTTAAACAAAAATTTAAAAAGGAAAATATTTTACATCTATTAATAAGTTTAGATTGGCTAATAAATCATAACTCTAATCTGTTTATAAAAATAGATTCAAAAAGATGTTAGCTAAGACAAGATGATGTAAGATAAATTTTAAATAAATAGCAGGTATAACATTTATTCTAGACAAAGCAAATTAAGACTCGCAAACATAAAATGAGTCCAGAAAAAGTACACCTTATAATGCTAAAGTTTAAATTCAAACTAAAAATGTATATGAATATCTGTACTTAATATAGTAGCTACTTTGCAAATCATACACCAGCAGAAATGCAGGAATAAAAAGACAGAAACAAGCTAATGATGATAAATTAACACTTCCCTGCCAAACCAAAAACTTCAAGTGAGATAAAAAAAAAAATTAAATGTCAACGTTCTTAACAATGAAATTAGCAAAACAGATTTTTACAATGACAGTTGGCAGCAACTTAGGCCCAGTCTGTCAGAGAAGTTGGTGACACCTGGATACTTACTACTTCTTAAGGCGGAGAGGCTTAGAAGAACAGTACGAGACTCTAAGTAACAGACATTTTAAAGAGGAGAAGAGGCCAGACCCAGAATAGCAATGGTGCTGACAGATAATATCTTGGATAAGGTTTCCTTCACTGTGATGGAACACCATGCCAAACCAAGGAGAAGAAGAAAACGTTTATTTAGCTTACACTTCCACAGCACTGTTTATCACTGATAGGAACTCCAACAGGGCAGGAACCTGAAAGCAGGAGCTGATGGAAAGGCTGTGGAATAGTGGCTGTTCCCGGCTTGCTGGCATTGTCTGCCTAGCCTGCTTTCTTATAGAACCCAGGATCACCAGCCCAGGGATGGCTCCTCCCACAACAGGCAGGGCCCTCACCCACCATCATGACTTATAAAAATGCTATAAATGCTTGCCTAAAGCCTGATACTATTTATGGAGGCATTTCTCCATGGCACATACAATGCACATACAATGAATGAATCCTCCCTTCTCAGGATCGGACACTTGGCACTCCAGGGAGCGGCTGAAAGATACAATAAAGACCCAGACTGCTTCAGTGGCTCAGCAGTCAGAAACTTCCTGTCAACCACACTGTTGGGAAACTCACATCGAGTGTCACAGACTATATACGAAAACCGAAATCATGCAGCAATTCGTTGGGTAGAAACACGATACCCAGAGTCTTCCAGGGAACTTTTGTACAGGCTCCAAAACTCACACTGGACAATTAGAAAGACTGCACAGTGGCGGCACCTGCATTCACAGTCAGATTTCGGAAGGATTTCCCAGAGGTATGGAGTTGTACCCACTAGGCAGAAAGCACCCCATGAGGTAAGGGCATGACTAACTAGGGAGGTGTCCAGCACTAGTGACCTGACATCATAAAGGGAATGCCCAAGAGTAAGAGAGGCCTCTGGGATCTAAGGAAGGCACGCCAAAAGACTAGAGACTGAAATCAGGAATCAGGCACGGCAGCTGGCATCCTCTATACCCTGTTCCACCTCTATCTCCTTCACACTCACTCCTCTGTGATGCCCAGGGTCCGTCTAGCATGTCAGCTACCCGCTGCTCACCCCTGCCCGGGACCTCTACTTCTTTTTCTCTTGTTCTCTCTCCCTATTCTTTCCCTTTTTAGTTTTCTTCTGAAAAAAAAAAAATGGTCTAGATGAGTTTGCAAGGTCCATGACCCAGAATTCTGACGATGTTACTATTTCTATGTCTTTATCTCCCTTTTCGGTCTTCCTCCATCTAAAAACGCCTTCTGCTGAGTCCTTGGTCCTTTGTGTCCCCCCTCTACTTCTTATCTATAAAACCAATATTAATTACTACTCGTACTTTCTTCCCATTCCATTTTCTCTTTCCATTCATAAGTAAAGCACACTAGATAATATATTAATGACCACATAAAATCACAGCCTTTTAGTTTCTATCATTTTATTTTTATATTGAGCTTACCCTATGACAATAATTTTTGTTTCTGATAGTATTCTAGTCTCAGGGGAGTACTTGGGATTAAGTCTGACACCGTGGATACCAGCCTAGTAGAAGAAAATAGCTTCTCAATTACACTATAACCTAGTCCACGTTTACCATTCTACTGAAAGAATAAAGGTGGTTTATTATTTTTAACCACCCAATGACTTAATCCCAAATATGCAAATCTTAACACACACACACACACACACACACACACACACTATAAACCAGAAATGGAAAACTGAAGCAATGTGACTCTTGAAAAAATAAAGCAATCCAACAGTGAGGGCTAATTCATTAAATGAAACACTGGATAAAGAATTCAAAATAATAATTATAAGTTCATTGAGACAAATCAAAGGATACACTAATAAATTACTAAGTGATATTTATTAGTAATAAGTTACTAATAAATTACTAAGTGATTAATAAAAATACGTAGGTTAATATATGAAAATATAATTCAATGAGGAGAAATTCTGAAGAAAAAAATAACTGAAGTAGTAGACAGTCTGGCACATAGAATATATCAGGAGAAGAATAAAACATCAGGTAAACGGAGCTCTCCCCTATGTCATATTATAGGTAAAAGTACTAAATAAATAGACCAAAGAAATGGTCTATAATGAATGCTACAAGGGAAAAATACCAAGTTATGTTGAAAGCAGGCCCATCGTATTAGCAGTTGGTTGACCCACAGAAACTTAAGAACAAAAGCAGCAAGGAAGGATGTATTCCAAGCAGGACTGGGTAAGAGAAAAAAAAAATACTTTACATGATCAAAGTAGGCTAAAGAAAGTCATGGCTACTAAGCCAGCATTACAGAAGGTAAAGGGCAAAACCTTAAGAGAAATATAAATACGTCCACGAGGTACACAGAAGAATAAGCGCGAGAGGTCTGAGAATTTGCCTAGCCATTGTAAAACAACCATCAGAATCCACTTGCTTACAGAGTTAGAGAATCACAGTTTCTAGAAAGAAAATCTGGTGTAAAATAAACTACATGTCCTAAGTCAAGACTGTCCAGTTTAAGCTCTGAATCCACCATGTGAGCTGTATGATCTTGTACAAACTCTTCTATCTTCTGTTGCTTCCAAGTCCTCTTCATTTTGTTCATATAAAGGTTAAAGATAGATGTCTATAGGAAATAAGATGCCTAGCATGCATTGCAAGGATGTTTGTCCATGATCTTTTTCTTTAAAAAGCCATTTTCTTTTTTATTTATTTAAGCCATTTTCTTAGAAAACTTTCAGCTGTATATTAAAGAAATCTCCACTCAGAGCGAGAAAGAAAGGGCCACTCGTCCAGAGGACTCACAATTCTTCCAGAGGACATAAGGTTGGTATCCACCACATACATGGTGGCCCTATGGGTATATGATATAAATAAGCTAAAGCCTGCAAACAGAAACAAGCATAAACAAAAAGTTTAAAAAAGAAAGAAATCATAGCCGGGCGGTGGTGGCACACGCCTGTGATCCCAGCACTCTGGGAGGCAGAAGCAGGCGGATTTTTGAGTTTGAGGCCAGCCTGGTCTACAGAGTGAGTTCCAGGACAGCCAGAGCTAAACAGAGAAACCCTGTCTCGAAAAAAACCCAAAAAACAAATACAAAATACAAAAAAAGAAATCTCCATTTAATGTCTCATTTTAATGCTTTCATTAAGCAGTCTAATCTTTCTCTGCCTATAAAGAGACCCATATAATCACATTCAACTGTCAAAACCCAAATGTGTAGAAATAGCAAGAGAGCAATCTAAACAGCAGCAAAGCATGGGGAAAACTTTGACCAACTGGCAAACACCATATTTCTCTAAAAGATCAGTTACTACTTCTCAGGTCAAGCCTGAATTTCCATGGCTGGATACAAGGCCAAAACTTGTTACGTGGAACTACTCAAAAGGATGCCAAAAGCATAGATTTTATGGTCAATTTCCCAGTTTGTAAATGTTGTCAACCAAAGTAAAACTTAAGAAAAAGGGATAGAAACACAAGTAACTAGCTCAATATTAGTATGATGGCCTAGCATCTGCCAAGTCCTGGGTTCAGTACTCAGCAAAACACACACACACACACACACACACACACACACACACAAAAGCTCATGCAAAATTAAAAACACACACAAGTCACCCAAAATTAAAAAAGAAAAAAAGCAAAACTCTCCAGTGTTTTTTGGCTAAGACAGATACATGAGCCAAATTTGAGCTACAGCTACCAATTTTCTAGCTTTGGGGGGGGGGAACATAAAACATAAGAAATGTGTGTCCACTGATGGAAAAAAAAGTATGAAAGCATTTTGGTCATTCTGTCACACACTAGATGTGCACTTAATTGTCCCCAAACAGACTTGCTAGTCATTTCTTAAAATCAAAATGAGGGAAAACCCTGTGCCCTTAAGAACAGATAAAATTTAAACAGTTTCCAAGGGATGTTGCTGCTGTTTACCTGTGTTGTAAGAGTGCCTACCGTGGGAAAGAGAAGTTAAAGTGCTCAGCCCTGGGAAACTCAGACATAAGGAGTGGGGACATCCAGCCAGTCAACTTCCCCAGCTGGTTTCAGCTGGATGTCATTAGAACCTAATTTGATATTATAGGTATCTAGTGATACTTGTTTTGCTTGGCTTACATTTCCAAAGATTTATTTAATTTTAATTAGAAAAATAACCACATGCTTAGACCTAAGAGTGGCTCATAAGGTTATATAATAATACGATGATTACTTTCCTCTCTTCCCCATGTCCTTCCATTTCTTCCTAATGTGCCTGTCTCCCTCTGACACTGTTTTCAAACCAGAAGTAAAAACTGAGCTGGGTATTACTCTGTTCCTTGTTTCTCCACTAAGCATATCCTGGAGCACATTACCTAGCTATGCACACGGATCTTGTCTGTCAGCTTACTTAAGGACACGAAGTATAGCAGTACACAGATATATGCGTACTGCTCACAGATATATGGTGAGTTAAACCATTCCTTTACGAAATGGACACGTGTTCAGGAAAAGCTCTCTAGCCTCTTCCTACTCTGAATATGGCTGATTTACCACCTTACACAAATCTCTTTGGACAGATGAGCCAAAGATGGAGAGAAGCTGAAAAGTACTTTTTTTTTTTCCAATTCTGCTCTTCACATATTCTCTATAAAAAAAACTATTTAAAAAAATAGTTAACTCATATCAACTTTGTTGTGATCATAAAAAGAGAAAGAAGCTAGAGAATGTGTTCTATGGTGGTGTGGGGGAGGGGTGCCTCAGCAGGCCCATGCCAAGGCATCCCACCCCCCTGAGGGAGACACACACCGGTAGAGTATAGAATAGAGTTTATTCAGGGCATGGGATGGGAGTTAAGGGGGTAGTAGAAGCAGAGAAAAGGAGAGAGAGAGAGAGAGAGAGAGAGAGAGAGAGAGAGAGAGAAGAAGAAGAAGAAGAAGAAGAAGAAGAAGAAGAAGAAGAAGAGAAGAGAAGAGAAGAGAAGAGAAGAGAAGAGAAGAGAAGAGAAGAGAAGAGAAGAGAAGAGAAGAGAAGAGAAGAGAAGAGAAGCAGAGGCCAGCCATGACCACGTGGATGGGGGGAGGGGAGGAGAGCCCAAGAGGGCGCAAGAGAGAGGTTAGGAGAGTGTGAGAATAAGAGAGGCAAGAGATGTTAAAAAGATAAGAGAGAGAGGAGGGGCCAAGCAGCCCTCTTTATAGTAGGCCAGGCCTACCTGGCAACAGCCAGGTAACTGTGGGGTGGAGCTTAGACAGAATTCTAACAAACATCACACACACACACACACACACACACACACACACCAAATCATCTTTAACCTATGAGCATTAGATAATTGGATTTGTCTGCTTTATTTTATCAAGAAACAATCTTTAATTTTTTTTTTTTAAACACAAAATTTTTATCACAATCCTTTAGGAGATATAAGGCAGTTCTTAACTGCCTTTGAGACTGTTCATTGTTCTTATTCCTGCCTATCACTGCCCTTTTACCAACACTGCACTGATGCCTCTAATAGAAACGGAGTACTTAACACATCCCCCTCCCAAGTTGTAGCTGTCCAGCAGCATTGGTCAAACTGGGTACCTGGAAGGAGAGCTGGGGATGGATGGAAGAGAAAGGAATGAAGCCAAGAGAAAGGTTCTGAACAAGGCCCAATGTTTAATGTTTAACTCTGAATTTAACTCCCCCCCCCTTGCCAGGATCTGAGCAAAACAAGCTCAGCCGCTCAGTGGGTGGTCAGCTTCTTGCAGGAAGCTGCATGCGTGGCAGAACAATAGACTTCACCTAGATTGGAAGACTCCACCCTAGGTGGGCTAGGTGACTGTGGCAACCGAGGTCTGCTTTAGCCTGCTCAGGGCTGGGGGAGGGGGGCATACCAAGTGCTAGAAGATTCTGCAAAAGAATGACTAATCTAAGGAAAGCTTAGATTATCCCTACCAGTGTGCAATAGCTTGGCTTGATTCATAAAGCAAACAAAGACTTAATCATTTTCTTCCTTGAACAATCACAACAAATAGTTTTGTTAACTGTAAACAGGACTCTTGCACAAGCGGAATAAGATTGGGAAGCACTGGAATTTTAAATGGTGTTCGGCCAAGAAGTCAACATGACTAGGAAAGCAGCCATGTGTATCATTCTCAGTCAGATCAGTTTGCTCACACGGTTGCAGCTTAAGCCGACTGCATGCCACTGGGACTAAAACTTAACCACAATCACATCACTGTGAAGAAACACATGCATAGCTTAGTCTTGCTTGAAAGACTAAAGATAGATGTCCATTGCCAGGCAACACAGTTAGCTATAGATATGGAACACCAATTGTTCCAGACCTTATCAGCTTGTGTTTATAAGAGACCAAATTATAACAACTTACGTTACACTGCCCTTGTTTCCCCTTGCATATGACATGTCCAAAGGAAGGGAGATGGCTTCCCTCATTCCCCTGACATCACACAGCACCCATTGTTCTCTAGAAAATGTTCTGCCTTAAGACGGCACCAGTGCTTTTTATGGGTTCTGGAGAAATGTTGCTCTGCTGTTGATAACTTGTTTGCTTTGGTTTCATCCCTTTTTTGGATTATTCTATTAGCCTGGCTGGAATGTTCCTTCTGTTTTGTGACCACTCTTAGTTCAAATAACTCAAAAGCTGAGTGGTCTACAATTACTTGGCTTATTTTCCTCAGTGCAATGGTAACTAAACTAATTTTTGTTGTTGTTGGTGGTGGTGGTGATATTACACTGATAGAAGCCTTGGGGGTATTTTCATGTTTCCTATCATGTAACTAACTGAAGAAGACTGATGTCAGCATAATATTTCCAAAACTCAAGAAGTGGGACATATATGAGTGTATCTAAAGTTTGAATGAAAACTAAAATCTGTCCATGAACATCTCCTATGCTCCTTTTAACAGCCCCATTTTGCACAACAAGGACATTGCACATATCAGGGGTCTGATGGGGGACCTTGGAGGTGGTAAACCTGTTTTCTGCCACTGGATGCCAGCATTTTCATTGGCAAGTTCAAGGTTGCCAGTTTCTAACATCTAGTCCAAGTGAGTGGCAGAAGTATGTAATGGTGTGTCATATTGTAAGATCCGAAAGAAAAAACGGGGGTACTCCTGCACCCCATGCCTCGGAAACCGGCACCCCGAAACACTCACGAGAGACAGACCTGATGCAATTTTGCAAGAGGATTTTAATATCCAGAGCTCTGGGGGATTACAGCCTCCCGCGCAGGGTAGAAGAAGTAAGCCCAGCGAGGACTGGCTTGCCTTGGCCTTTTATAGACTTATAACAGAACCCACCTACCACAAGCTTCTAAGCCAATCAGTTCAAACCATCCGAACTCGCGCTCTGATAACCTATCAGCCTCTCACAGAGGCTGGAAGAACTAGTTAAGTCATTTCCGCTTATGTGGCCGCCACGCAGTGTCGCGCCCACCTTCCCCCACTGGCATTGGGGATCCAAGTGCCCCCCACGTGCCCAGGCACGGGGGATTCCTAGCTTATAACCCTATCCTTTCAATATCATATGACAACAATCCTTACATACCCACAGTATAGCAAGAATAAATTCTTTTTTCTTTTCTTTTCTTTTTTTTTTTTTTTTTTTTTTGGATTTGGTTTTTTTCGAGACAGGGTTTCTCTGTATAGCCCTGGCTGTCCTGGAACTCACTCTGTAGACCAGGCTGGCCTCGAACTCAGAAATCCGCCTGCCTCTGCCTCCCAGAGTGCTGGGATTACAGGCGTGCGCCACCACCGCCCGGCAAGAATAAATTCTTAGTGGCATCTTAGAAGTCACAGGCCACATTTGTGCAGCCTGGGTAATTCCTACAATATAAAAGCTATACCCTAGAGCAAGATCTTGTGACCAAAGCTTCTCACCCCACTACCTACCCTTTGTCTTTGGTACCATGTCTGAACCTATTGCCATTGAGTGTAAGGACAGCAGAGAATATAGAACACAGAATTGATTTTTAAATAAAGAGGCAGCTATATTCTAGTTGTGGCTGTAAAACATAGACAATATGTAGAAAAGGAACTAATATTAAATTTTGGAGAAATGATTAAATGTGTAAATAGATGAAATGTTAGGGGAATGGCACAATTTCTTCACAGAGACACTGAGCCATCCACTCTTTCTTCATGACTTAGAAGTGAAATAAATCTAGGCTTTACAGAATTCTTTCCAGGGATCAGTATCTATGTGCAAACAGAGTTCGTAATGCCAAATAAAGAACATCAGCTTCTGGACTAAGGAGACTGAGACACTCGAAGAACTGCAACTGTCTTAGTTACTCTTGCTTCACCAAAACACCTAAAAGCAAACTTAGGAGAACAAGGTTTATTTGGCTTACAGTTTCACAGCACTGTTTGTCACTGAAGGAAACTGGGACAGGAGCTCTGGCCGGACCTGAGGTAGGAGCTGACGCAGAGGCCATAGAGGAATGCTGTTTACTTGTTTCCCATGGCTAGGTCAGCCTGCTTTCTTAGAGAACACAGGACTGCCTGCCCAGAGATGACACTATCCACCATAGGCTCAGCCCTCCCCAATGGATTGCTAATTGAGGAAATGCCTTAGAGCTGGATCTCATGGAGGCATTTCCCCAACTGTGGCTCCTTCCTCTCTGATGACTCTAACAAGTTGACACACAGAACCAGACAGTACATACACTATCACTTAGTAAATGAACTTGACTTTTGGGGTTGTAACCATGTTAAAGATTAATGTTATTGCCTCCTGAATAAATTTGAAATAAAATATTCTCTCCTATATTCTGTATTTGTTCTCTTTCTCCTCTGTTTCTCTTTCCTCCCTGTCTCCTTCCTCTGTCTTGCTGACTATATATGTCTCTTTCCTTGCTCCCCCTCTCTTTCTCTCTCTCCCTTGCTGTTAAGCCTCAAGGAGACCCTGACCAGATACAACCACTTGGTCCTCAGCCCCCCAGTACCAAACCTGTAGCAAATAAGTGTGCATATAAGTATTTTGCAGCAGTACTAGACACTTTAACCAACAGGTAACCCCTATAATCATTTTCTATATCTACCATCCACTAGAGTACTTTAGATTATGTGCACATGCACGCATGCATGCATATTCCCCTATTCTAAAACATCTAATATCTTGGTATGCATTTATTGAGCTTGATTTCTGACTGTTTTGTCAAATTAAATGATTTATTTCCAAGGAAAACTAAGCTAAATACGGAAACACATAGCTAGCTCATTGAAAGTCCATAAGTGTGCATCAACATTAATTACCTTTTATGCTTAAGAGAACCAAGGAGATTTCATTGAGAGCACAACAAAAGTGTCCTGCAAGTCAGACCTCTCTTTTCCTCTGCTTGCCAATTTGACCTGAGGTCAGTGAGCAGCGCCAAATCAACTCGATGGAACACGTTGCAAATTGAGCAATCTAGAGGCAGTGTTTCCAGAGGACAGGCTGAATCGTGTCATGCTGTTAACTAGAGACTCTCGGGCAAGTCCATTCCAAACAGTGAGAGCAGATGGAGAGCAAACGACAGAGCCAAGTGTCAGGACCAGGCACGCCACATCACCCTCTGATTTAAGAGACAAGCATAGAATCATAGCCTAATTTTAGGCCAAATGTCAGGACCGATGAGCAGGCATAGCACTGGACAAAGAATGTCTGCAGACATGAAGAGTGTTGAGCACAACGCTATAAGAATACTGCTGCACAACGTCTGTGACTTCAGCTGGAAAGACTTGATGGCTAGAAATTTATCCACAGATGGGTGGCGGTTTCTGAAGTCTCATTTGCTCACATGTTTAGCATTTGATGCTGGCTATCAACTGGAAACTTGGCTAGGGCTGTTTGAGAGAACCCCTCATGGCCTCTCTGTTTGCTCTGGGTTTTTTATCTCAACATGTTTCAAGCAGCCGACTTGTTATGCTGTTGCTCAGGGATCCATAAACAAGGGTCCTTGGGAGCGAGGCAGAAGCTAGCGTCAGCATTGTGGTCATGCCAAGGTCCTTTTGCTGATTGTAAGCAAATTGTTCAGAAACCAGGGATGAGCACACATGCTGGCTTCATCCAGAAACTGATGAGAACAGATGCAGAGACCCACAGCCAAACATCAGGCAGGGTTTAGGGAGGCTTGTATAAGAATTGAGCCATTCAAATGGGTCAAAGACACCACAAGAAAACCTAAAGAGACAGTTAATTTTGGCACATGGGGGCTCATGGAAACTGAATCTTCAACCACCCTCATACCCTCATGGGAGGGTAAAGTTATATTGTTAAAAAGCATGGGCGGGGGTGGGGTGGGGTGGGGAGAAGGGCCTTTTCAGTCATTTTTAGAAAATAAGACAGATCATACTTCAAATATTAAAAGTTAAAGTGATTTCACATCAGTCACCTAGCAAACTGTAAGGTATATGGCAGTGGCGTGGAAACATACAAATATATAAACTAATACACTCAGTCTCCATGTCTCCCAGGAAACACACTAACCCTAACCCTACCCCCATCCCACCCCCTTTCAAGTCTCCAGCTAGTCCCAAAGATGTTCCCTACGGATTTCCATTCTCTTTCCCAGCCTTCTCCCATCCAGAAATGGCCGCTTCCTGTAGCTAGGCAGGAATTCCAGCAGAGGAAGGGGACATTGACCCACCCACAAAACTTTCAACCCAAAATTTGTCCTGCCTATCTGATGTGCAGGGATAAAGATGTAGTAGAAATTGAGAGAATGGCCAACCAATGACTGGCCCAACTTGAGACCCATCCCATGGGAGAGAGCCAAGCCCTGACACCATTAATGATACTCTGCTATGCTTGCAGACAGGAACCTAGCATAACTGTCTCCTAAGAGGCTTCATCCAGCAACTGATGAAAACAGATGCAGTGATCCACAGCCAAACATCAGGCAGAGTTTAGGGAGGCTTATATAAGAATTGAGCCATCCAAATGGGTCAAAGCCACCACAAGAAAAACCTAAAGAGTCAGCTAATTTTGGCACATGGGGGCTCATGGAAACTGAACCATCAACCAAAGAGCAGATAGGGTCTGGACCTAGGCCCACTACACATTTGAAGATGTGCAGCCTGGTCTTCATGTGGGCTTCCTGACAAGTAGAGAGGAGGCTGTCTAGGTCTTTGTTGACTGCCATTGAATCTCTTTCCCCTAGCTGGACTGCTTGGACCAGCCTCAGTGGGACAGAATGAGCTCAGTTATGCTGTGACTTGATGTCCCAAGGCAGGCTGCTTCCCAAGCTGCGATTAGAGGGTGTGTTTCTCCTTCTCTCAGAGAAGGGAAAGTGGTAATGAGGGGAGGGATTTATGAGGGTGGGACTGAGAGAAGAGGAGGGAGCTACAAAGAGTATGTAGAGCAAATAAATAAACTAACTAATATATTCAATGTAGACTGTATATTTTCAAATAAATAATGTATGTGCTCTCTCCTATGGGATGGGTCTCAAGTTGGGCCAACTCAGGCACAACTCTTTAGGCCTTTGACCTGTCCAGTACACAAATTCTGAAAAAGTTACAGAGGAATATATATAACTAAGAAACAAGAATCTGTGGACCAAAGAAACCTGAGGGCTCTGCACAACCTCAGGCAGTCATCACCAGAGGAAGAGTGAGAATTCAGGATGTCAATTATGCTCCAGCTGTGAAAGTTCTAGATTATTGTCCTTAACCTGGTTCATAAGCATGAGACTGATAAACTATACAATGTCTCAATGAAGAGGAGATCTGGACAATTAACATATTTACATTAGAAAAACAATGTTCATGGAATTTCACCAAAAGGGGTCAAAGGCAAGATCAACATGATATTATACTTTCATATTTATCTCAAACAGCTAGAAGATAGAATTTTTAATGTTGAAGAGACAGATATGCGTGAACTGATTTTTACATTATTCAACTTGTACATGTATAAAGACATTATTCAGTACCCCGTTAATATGTATAGCTTCTGAGTTTTTATGTTATCAGTTAAAGCATAAAATGTTAGAACTCACATTTCATGACTAATTTTTCAAGGAAAAAGAGTTGTGCAATAATCAGCTGTGATATAAATCACCTACAAATATTATTTGCAGATTAATGAATACATTTAATGAAACAAAAATTTCTGCAATGTGCGTTATTGATTAAAATGATTGTGTTTGTGATAAGGTCATGTATGGGAGAGCTCAGTTTTTATTTTTTATAATAAGAAGCTAACATAATCGTAATAGCCAGAAACTGGAAACAATCCAGATGTCCCTCAACTGAAGAATGGACACAAAAAATGTGGTTCATTTTCACAATGAAATACTATTCAGCTATTAAAAATGAGGACATCATGAAATTTGCAAGCAAATGGATGGAACTAGAAAATATCATCCTGAGTGAGGTAATACAGACCCAAAAGTTTATGCATGATATGTACTCATTGATAAGTAAAAATTAGCCAAAAAGTATAGAGTACCTATGATACAATTCGCTGACTGTAAGAAGTTAAACAAGAAGGAAGACCCAAGTGAGGATACTTCAATACCACTTAGAAGGAGGAACAAAATAATCATGGGAGGCAGAAGAGGAGAAACTGGGTGGGAGAGAGGAGGGAAAAGGGGGACAGGATAAGGTACGGAGGGAGACAGGTGGGAAGCCCAGAGGGTCAGGAGAATGGATGAAAATATGCCTCTGGGCAAGGCCTCTTGGGAAGGAGGAACACAGTGAGTTTGACTGCACTTATCCTACACTGTGGGTGCTGGGCTGTAGGGAAGCACAGAGACACCACTCCAGGTGTGGGAAAGCACAGTCTGAGATGTGGGAGATGTGTGGAGCTGATTCGGGGGTCATGGGCTTCTCAGACTCTTGGACATCCAGGTGTTGCTGGGAGTTAAGGAAGAGCAGAGAGTTGGGGGCCCACGGGCTGGGGACAGCATCTAGCCTGGGCAGGGGAAGACGGGAAGCTCTGGCTTGTCCCAGTGGGGAGAATGTCCTTAGCTGGGCTGGGAGTGCAGAGAGGCCTTCTACAGGAGATTAGGCTGTGGCTCTGAAGGCAAAGGCCTTCTTCATGGCTCCCCATGGTAGATCTTGATGAAAAGAGACAGTTCATGGTTCTAAACAGTTTATTGTCATGGCTGAAAATGCATGCCTAAAACCATAACCCACTTCTCAGGGTGGGCCTGAGATTAAATACCTTTTACAGAGAGGAATGTCTGGGCAGGGAAGCTTATTGATTAAGCCCTTTGGGCCAGGCACATCATTAGCATAGAGAACTCTGTTTTGAGCCTAAGACATATTTCTTTTATGTGAGAAGCATGGCACGTGTCCTAAATCAGGTAGGGAGCTGGGAGTCACCTACGCTTCAGGTGTGTGCCTAGCAAGTCTCCAGATCTCGACCTACTCTACCTTATCAAACTTCCTGGTGGACAGCTACTGGGGGTTGGGGGTGAGGCAGGGGGGACATCTAGAAGGCCCCAGAGCCCTGGGATGTAAGAGGCTCCCAGAACTAAATGGGGGTGATCTTAGCTGAAATGCCCAACAGTGGGGAGATGGGATCTGAAGGGACCACCTCAAGTAGTCTCCGGCAGGGCCTCCAGTGGAGGGATGGAGACATGAACCCACCTTCAAAATTTTGACCCAGAATTGTTCTTGTCTAAAAGAAATTCAGGGACAAAAATGGAGCAGACTGGAGGAAAGGCTGACCAGTGCCTGGCCCAATGTGGATCCATCTCATTTGCAGGCACCAAACTACGACACTATTCTGTTGTGCTTGCAGGCAGGAGCCTAGCATGGCTGTTCTCTGACCAGCAGCTGACTGAGACAGATGCAGATACTTACAGCCAGCCACTGGTCTGAGAAATCCTGAAGTCTTGAGAAATCCTGAAGGATCAACGCAAACTGTTATTTAGAAATACAGAGAAGAGAGAGAGAGAGACAGGAAGGATATAACCACATTGTTCCTGTGGAATGAGGACAGAAGGCACAGCCAATTTCTGCTTTGATCAAAAGGCATGTAGAAGCAATTTGTGTACAAACATAACCTTGCTAAAAATACACAAAAGCAGTAAAAGACATTCACTGAGCAGCTGACTATGTCGAGACGCTTCCAGGGTCTTGAGTTGGTGTTGATGCTGCTGGGTTTAAGTGTGGAGAGTGTTCATGTTGTCCATTGCATGGTGGAGCCTCATCCCTGTGCTCCCCCCTCCCCCCCCCGTAGAATTTTACTAAATTGCCAAAAGTAAGGTGTTGGAGAAGAGAAGGCGCTGGAAAGGGCTGATGGTGATTTCTCTGCAAAGCTAGCTAGAAGCTATTTTCAGCTTTGTTGGCCACACCATCTCTATAACAAACCCCGTTTTTGTTACGTTTTCCTTTGAAGCCCTTTCTGGAACACAAAATCCAGGATTAGCTCTTGCCACATTCAGAAAACGGTATTGACTTGTAAGCCCTGCAGCGAAGATGCCTGTCTCACCTTCAGCAAGCTTTTGCTTCCTCTCAACTCATGACTGTTTTCATGGAATATAACTTCACCTCTGAAGTTTCTTTTCTTTCCAGACAAGAAGCATTATGTCAACAAGAGCTTTTAAAAGACAAAAGACAATGACCAATAAGATAATAATAGATAAGAAATACCGACAGATAACAACAGGAAAATATGAATAATCAGAAAAGGGAGGCTAGCAAAGCAAGGTGGGGAAGCCAGAAATGTGCCCCTGAGAGGGTCAAAGAGTGAGTCGAACCAAAGGCCATATCTCACTCCAGGAAGTCTTAAGATTTGAAAGGCACAGGACCAAGCTTAAGAACGAAATCAACTGACAGCAAGCAAAGCAAAGGCAGTCAAATTAAACTAAAAAAAACAGAGAAGAAAGATACACTCTGTTTAAAAATGATGAAAAATCCTCGAGAGGTTGAAAGCAAGCTCAATAGTAATGGCACAAGAGAAGAGCTGGAGATGAAGTCCATGCAGGGTGGTGAGAACAGTGGTCACGCTACACACAGTATGCACAGTCCTCTTCAAGAAATAGTCTCTGCAGTAAAATCCTCATAAACGGTAATCCTTGGGTGTACTCACAAGCAGGGGCTTATCATAACTGTCCAACGAGCAACTGAAGAGTCAGATACAGATATTTACACCAGAAGCTGGTGACCCCCTGTGGTTGAATTAGGGAAAAGCTGGAAAAAGCTGAGGAGGAGGGCGACCCTATAGGAAGACCAGCTGTCTCAACTAACCTGGTCCCCAGGGTCTCCCAGACACTGAGCCACCAACCAGGCAGCACAAAACAGCTAATATGAGGCCCTCATCACATAGACAGCAGAGGACTGTCGGGTCTGGGCTAGGTCAGAGATGATGCACCTAGCCCTTGCGAGACTTGGGGCTCCAGGGAGTGGGGAGGTCTGGTGGGATGGGGTAGTAGGGGGCATCCACTTGGAGATGGGGATGGGGGGAAGAGGTGTGGGATGTGGAACAGTCGGAGGGTAGACCAGGAGGGGGATAAAGTCTGGACTATATTTAATAAAGAATAAAAAAATCTCAATGGCCCCCGTTCTTTTCCATTCAAGCATAGGCGTCACATCATGCATCTCTTATCTATATCTATCCACCCACTGGCATGTATCCTTCCACCCACCTACAAATGCACATGAATGTCTGCATTTGTTCTATGTATCCTTGACCAAAATATGGAAAAGAGTCATGAATTTCAAAAGAAGACGTTAGAAAGTCCTAGCAAAGTGAAGTAGTAATGAAACAGAAGCACTGTGAAGGAAAAGGTAAAGATAAGCATGAAGAGGACAGCCAATCAGGAAAAGGGGAAAGGGAAGAGGGGAGAGAGGAGGTGAGGAGAGGCAGATCAGTCAGGAGACAGGGGGGAAGGGGAAAGAGAAGAAAACACAAAATCAGAAACAGCAGCTTCCTGTGGAAGAATGCCAACGTTAATAGAAGGGAACTCTATTCGTGTTTTGTTTAAATCATTTCCAGTCTGCAGAGTTGTATTCCTAATCTAATAAATGAAAGAACCTTAGGGAACCAATTTCAAACCTTAGTTTTTTAAAATATGATTACAGTTGACACGACTTATGTTAGATGGAGATAAGGTCTCCCTGTTTTGTTCTCCTGAGATTCAGTGTGAAGATACATTGTCTCAAATTTGTCAGACTTGAACGGGCATATCTGACTTTCTGGAACCCATTTAATAACACCATATTTCAGATAACCGTGAGAAGTAAAGAATGTGACTGATATTGAGAAACAGAATGTATGAGTTTTGTTTAATCTAAATCATGTCAGGTATGTTGGAATTTAAAATGAACTTCTGGTGCACTGAGCAGCTTTTGATTGTTGGTTTTAGTTGGTGTTTGGTTGGTTTCCTTTTCAGGTTGTCTGCTTGTTCAGCCTAAAATGCTTGTCAGTCTTATACTCTGTAATACCTTCAGTTTGGTTTCCACTATGAGGAACTGGCACACCTCTGATATGTTCTGCTGTAGTTTAAATAAAGTCTTAACAGTAGCTCTCAAAAATAAGCTAATGTGGATCTGGATGAGGGTCAATTATGGACAACTGAGGGATGCCTTGGAGAGGATCTACATCACCTGGAAGTACATAACGGATCTGCAGCTTTCCTTCTACCAAATCAGAGAACACACCTCAGGTTCCGTGCTCAGGAGGTGGCTGTTTGCAGTCTGCCACAGCCTGGGAGGAGTCTTAGACATTGATCTTAGGGGTACACATTAGAAAACACTGCATAAAATTTATAGCAAAAAAAATATAGTACAAAAGAAAAACAAATGCTCATCCTGTGTCCCAGCAATACCTTCTACATCGTCCCCAAAGCACTGAACAATATGCCACTCCCTCTCCAGTACACATAGAACATGTGTCTTTTTTCAAAATCATTGCATGTCTACATGCACCAACAGTATAAATCACACTGTCCACATCATGACTAAAAGACCTCCAAATTGTAAGCTAGCCAGATCCCATCAAAAAGTTTAATAGCTAAACTGGAGGTAGTCACACAATGCAGCATACCCTACTAGAGAGAAGGAAAGGTCTGTGGCTGTGCATAGCATTTCAATATGTCCTAGAATAACACTAAGCAAAGGATCTCAGACCCCAAAGAGTATCCTACATACCTTCACTCACCAGCAGGGAGCAAGACATCACAAGAATTGACAGTGCTCTGGTTTCTGTCTTAGGGTACACATGTATATTCAACTTTGGAAAAATGATTAAGATATACATTGAGAAAAAATGTATACACACTTTTCTGTGCTTGTTTTTTATACTTTTACTAAAGGAAAAAAAGAGAGGGCATATGCGTGCCATTTATAGCCTATAGAAGCCAGAGGTATTGGTTTCTCCTTGAGCTGGAGTTACAGAAAGTTGAGAGCCACCTTATGTGGGTTCCGGAAATATCTTTGGTTCTCTGCAAAGAAGGACAGTGTATGTCTGAAGTGCCGGGATATCTCCCCTCCTCATTTCTTCTAATTTATTTATTTACTTGTTTATTTACTTTACCTCCCAATCAGATCAAAGCTTCCCCCTCCTCTTCTCTCAGTCCCTCCCTCTCCCCTCTCCTCCCCCATCCACTCTTCCTCCTTTTCTCCTCAGAAAAGGGAGGCCTCCCATGGATGTCATCTAACCCTGGCTAATCAAGTCGAAACAGAATAGGAGCATCTTTTCCTATTGAAGGTAGACAAGGCCGCCCAGTTAGGGAAAGGGATCCAATGGCAGGCAGACGTGTCTGGCAATCCCTGTGCCTCTGGGAGGAGTCCCACATGCAGAACAAGCTGTATAACTGTTACATATGCATAACTGTGAAAACAAAGCCATGGTGTGATCTTTCTACCAAATGGAGCTTGCAAAAAGTGCATATGAGCACTGTTTACAAAAAAAAAGTTAAAAAATACCCTTGGCTACAAGCAAGGGGTGGTGGTGGTGGTGGTGGTGGTGGTGGTGGTGGTGGTGGTGGTGGTGGTAGTGGTGGTGGTGGTGGTGGTGGTGGTAGGGTGGTGGTTGTTGTTGGGATTTTCCCCAAACTGAGCACTGGGGTAATTCCAGCACTCACCCAGGACATATAGGCAGGTCATCCTCAGCTACTTATCAAGTTTGAGGCCATCCTGGGCTATGTGAGATACTGTCCAGAGGGGAAAGCTGGATGGAAAGGTAGGTGGGAAGGAGGAAGGGAGAGAGACAAAGGAGGGGCAAGGGATGGAAGGGAGGGGAGGGGAGAGGAGGGATGGGGAGAGAAGGCAGGGGGAAGAGGGATGGAGTGAAAGGCTTCTTTAAGGATAAGTAAGGTTTATGTGCTGCATATTCCCAAGTGGGTGATTCTAGGTATTTCACAGAAAATAAGAATCAGGCAAATCTTACCAACACCTCCCCTCGCCTTCTTTCAAAAGGGCCACAGGGACATCCTCAATATAATTTTCCAGGTTACTGCAACCAGCCAGCCATCCTGACTAGAGGGCAGCAGTCCATTGAAATTCAGCTGAACTGGGCACAAGGAGGAGGAGTAAGTGGATCTGGGTCCTGTGTTAGCAGGCCCAGCCTTCCCAACATTTCAAATCTTACCAACACCTCCCCTTGCCTTCTTTCAGAAGAGCCACAGGGACATCCTCAATATAATTTTCCAGGTTACTGCAACCAGCCAGCCATCCTGACTAGAGGGCAGCAGTCCATTGAAATTCAGCTGAACTGGGCACAAGGAGGAGGAGTAAGTGGATCTGGGTTCTGTGTCAGCAGGCCCAGCCTTCCCAACATTTCAAGCTCCTTGAAACAGCAGGGAAGCTGTGATCACAATCTGCCAAGGTAGTTTTCTTCTCAACTCTTTTAAAAACAAGAACTAAAAGAAGGTTTAGTGTGTGTGTGTGCGTGTGTGTGTGTGTGTGTGTGTGTGTCCATGTGTGCGTGCCTTTGTGCGTGCATGTGAACAGTCCCCGTATTCTATGACTCCTTCTGAGATTATTTCCCTCTGGAACCTTGCTCCCTGTAAAATAGCTATAATGATTTCCAGGGTCCAATATGTGACTCACGTTCTTTGTGATATGTAAATTCAGTTCGCTAAACATTTTTCATTAATCTCTTGGCTCTGTTCCTGGTAGGCCTGAACACATGGACAGAATGATGTTCTAGAAGCTATATTTATATTTTGGCCATTTTAAAATCAAGCTTCCTTATGGAAACTCCTGTTCAGACTGTAAGGTCAGCAGTGCTGATGGGAAAAACAGCTTTGGTGCTGTCTGTTTAAATTGGAACTAGACACTCCTCTCACACTTGCCTATGCCAAAGCGTCATCCAGAGGTCTGGATTCTCTTTCCAGTTTAGTTTTACTCTTCTGATTCTGCCACCAAGGCCTGATTGTGGAGTAAAGTGCTTAACTGTAGTCATTATAACCTCATTACTTAAACATGGGAGAATTAAAAATAGAATAAAAGAATAAGTAAGAAAGCAGACACAAAAAATCATGAGTTCCTTTCATGCTTTCTAGTGCCTGATGCAAGCATACTAACCAAGCAATAATGAGTGATCAATGTCGTAATTACCAAGGTCTGTGCACTACTGGTCCCACAATTGAACCACACCATGTGAAAAACTCGAAGTCTAGAATGGTTTTATTGGTTGTGCTTTAGAACAAAGCTCCGCCTGTGTCTGATAATGAAGTGAGTGTTTCTAAGGGCCTCTGATTGCCTGTGACCCTTGGCAACATTTAAGGAACCCGTAGATTTCTTATTCTGCCAAGTCATGGACCCAGAAAAAGTTAGGAGCCACCAGGACAATCTGAAAGAAAAGGAAGCAGGAGTACCCCAAGGTCAGAATAATAGGGGATTTTAGATCTTTGGCAACATGAAGTTACATCCTAAAAGAAACGTATGACAGTGATTACTGAGCCACTGAGAATAGTCATTGGGAAACCGTGGAAAGCAGGAGAAGGGCCAGAGTGCTGAGGAATGGAAAATGTTGCTCCATTTTCAAAACAGAAAGAATATTGGTTTACTGAATTCCAGATCAGAGTATTTGACAAAAAAAAATAAGAAGAAGAAGGAAGGAAGGAAGGAGGGAAGGAAGGAAGGAAGGAAGAAAGAAAGAAAGAAAGAAAGAAAGAAAGAAAGAAAGAAAAGAAATCAAGTTGTTTTGTTTTGTTTTGTTTTTCATACTATACCTGCATTGATACATAGGGAAGATGTCATAACAACACCTTCCTTAGTGTTTCATGATGTTCCTCTACTTGATAGAGAGGCAGTAAGCAGAATATTAGTGCATTAGGTGTTGGTTTAGTTCTGTTTTTTTTTTTTTGTTGTTGTTGTTGTTGCTGAGATAAAACACTGACAAAAAGCAACTTGAGAATAAATGGACTTATTTAATCTTATCCTTTTCATTCTGTCACACAGAGAATGAAGGCAAGAACTAATGTGGAGAACACAGAAGAGGGCTACTTATAGACTTGCCTTACCTGGATTGCTCAAGTAATCACTAAACCTTCCTTCCTTCCTTCCTTCCTTCCTTCCTTCCTTCCTTCCTTCCTTCCTTCTTTCCTGTCTGTTTTCCTTCATTTTTCCTGCCTTCCTTCCTTGCTTGATTTTCTTCTTGCCTTTATTTTGTATTAGTACTTTGAGGATTTCATGTAATGTGTTTTGATGATATTCATATATATATATATATATATATATATATATATATATATGTGTGTGTGTGTGTGTGTGTGTGTGTGTGTGTGTGAATATTTATGTCACTCATATAGTCTTGGATGTGTATCCTTCCACTGAAGTGATTGATGGACCAAAAGCTACACGCTTAAAGAAAAGTACTTCTCCTTTATAGAGAAGTCATTGATTGCCAATAACCCCTCAGTGTTGAGTGGGACTTCTTGCCTATCCCCTTTCCTAGCCATAAAGCGATGTGGTCCAGCTTGAGCTTACACAGATCTTTGTCATACTGTTAAATCTTCTATGAGTTTATATGTGCCACTTCCTGCTATGTTCAGAAGGCTCTGTTTCCTTGTAATCATATATCTGTGGCTCTCTCACTCGTCTACAATAATCCCTGGGCTTTGGAAGGAGGAGGAGGTGTGATATAGATGTACCATTTAGGACTAAGAATTCTGTAGTCTCTTATTCTCTGCATCCACAATCCATTGTGAGTCACTGTGTTAATTACTATCTACTGCAAAAGGAAGCTTCTCTGAAAAGGTCCCAGATATGCATTGATCTATGAGTGTAATCATAAGATATTAGAACTCAGTTTAATACTAAGTATGTTAAGGCAAACAATAGTAGGTTCTCCCTAAGGCCTATGACTTTCTAGGCATAAATCCTTGGCCTCAAAATGATGACAAGTATGCGGTCCATCTTGTAGAGTGGACCTTACATTTGATAAAAAAAAATGGTATAGTTGTATCCATACTATTCATATAACTTTGCATCACTGGGTATGTTATTCCAGACAAGAATTTACTGTAGCTCACAGAGTTCACACCTGGCTAAGACTTATAACTACTTTTCTCCTCCGGTAGCATGTGTAGTAAGTACCTTCCAGCACCATGAAAGACATCCAGTAAGGAGGAAGCTTCCAGGTAATTTTTAACTTGATCTCTCCATGTTCTACAACTCAAGTATATAGTATCTTCAGCAATAGGGTAATCATAATCAACTTATGGAGGGTAATCAATGTCACTGGCAGGAGTGTGTAATCATTGGGGTCTATGATGCCTTTCTGGCCAACAATTTTAAATAGAAGAGATGTTCTTAGACCCCAGCCTGTTATTTATTATTCTGTGATGTTTCTAATGATCAATATCCTTAGCCATAAGTGAATTTTAAATGAAAACTACTTTGAGTTTTAATCTTATTCCATCAAAATGGCTAATATAAAAAGAAGACAAATGATGAGGCATGTGGGTGTAGAAAAATAGAATCCTTATTTACTGCTGGAAGAAATGAAAATGGATCCAGCCATGAAGTAAATCAGTGTCAAGTTTCCTCAAATAGTTGGAAATAGATATACACATTATCCTGTTATATGCCTAATATCCTTAGGCATATTCCCAAAAGACTCTGTGTCATATTATAGGTTTAGGTATCTGCTGATTTCTTTGATCTTAGACAATTTACACATATACATACAGTGACTAGGCTGCTCCCACTCCTTGACCTCTTATTGCTAGCTAAGTTCATGCACAGGATACCTCTGGCCAACCAGCATCGCCAACCAGCATCAGAGTCCTATTTGCTTTCTTTTAAAGGTCTTCACAACTGTGTAAACTTTAGGTAGACAAAGCCTGTGTCAGACCCTGAGTAAAATAAACTTAAATTTAAAACAAACTATAAGATACCAACAGAGAAATTAATAAACAATGTAAAAATGAAGGAAACTAGAACTTCTAAGAATCTATTGCTGTTTCAATGAGGACTGGTTCTTATTACGATCCTTCTGTATGTCAAGTGACCTTGACTTACATCATGACATTTTAGTCAACATAGTAGTAGAAGAAAAGCACAGTATCTGTGTTATCATCAGGAATTTACTACTCAAAAATGTGGTATAATGTTCTCGGGTCCCATCTGCATTACTTGATGCAGATACAATCAAATCCTAGACATTAAATGCAGTGCCTTTTCTCCTCCTCTCTCTTTACCTCTCCTCTAATTACATGCCTTCCTTTCTTTTCCCATTGTAGGCAAAATCTGAGAATAATAGGTATAGCAGAGAGGAAAGATTTCCAACTTAAAGGGCCAGTAAATATCTACAACAAAATTATAAAAGAAAACTTTCCTAAACAAAATGAAGAGATGCCCATAGAAGAAGCCTACAGAACTCCAAATAGATTGGACCAGAAAATGAATTCCTCCCATCATATAACAGTCAAAAACACCAAATATACAAAACAAAGAAAATATTAAAAGCAGTAAGGGGAAAAGGTCAAGAAAATGTTTTAGGCAGACCTATCAGAATTACACCAGGCTTCTCACCAGAGAATATGAAAGCTAGAAAATCCTGGGCAGATGTTATACAAACCCTAAAAGATAAAAAAACATCTCAGCCCAGGCTACTATACCTAGCAAAACTCTCAATTACCATAGATGGAGAAAACAAGGTAGTTCATGACACAAACAAATTTACATAAAATCTTTCCACAAATCCAGCCCTACAAAGGATAATAGATGGAAAGCAACAACACAAGGAAGGAAACTACACCCTAAAAAATCAAGAAAGTAATCTTTCAACAAACCCCAAAGAAGATAACCACACAAGCATAAAAATAATATCAAAAATAACAAGAAGCAACACTCACGATTTCTTAATATTTCTTAACATCAATGGACTAAATTCATCAATAAAAAGACATAAACTAACAGACTGGATACATAAATAGGATGCAGCATTTTGCTGCATACAGGAAATGCACCTCAGTGTCAAAGACAGACACTACCTCTCAGTAAAGGCTGGACAACAATTTTCCAAGCAAATAGTCCCAAGAAACAAGCTGGAGTAGCAATTATAATATTGAATAAAATCAATATTCAACCAAAAATTATCAAAAAGAGTAAAGTGCTTCATAGTCATCAAAGGAAAAATATCTACCGAGAAGAATTCTCAATTATAAACATCTATGTTCCAAATTAAAGGGCACCAACATTCATAAGTGAAACTTTTCTAAAGCTCAAAGCACACATTGCACCTCATACAATAATAGTGGGAGACTTCAACACACCACTCTCATCCATGGACAGATCATGGAACAAGAAACTAAACAAAGACACAGTGTAACTAACAGAAGTTATAGACCAAATGGATTTAACAGATATAAAGAGAACATTTCATCCTAAAACAAAAGAATATATCTTCTTTTCAGCACCTCATGATACCTTCTCCAAATTTGACCATATAATCAGTCACAAAACAGATCTCACCAGATAAAAGAAGATTGAAATAATCCCATGCATCCTATCGGATGTGCCCTTGTTGAAGGAAGTTTGTCACTAGGGGCAGGCTTAAGATTTTAGAAATTTAAGCCAGATGTAGTTTTCTCTACTACCTGCTAATCCAGATACATAACTCTTGGCTACTTCTCCAGCACCATGTCTGCTTGTATGCTTCAACGCTTTTGGTCCTGATAATAATGGACTAAACCTCTGGACTGTAAGCCAGCCCCAATTATATGGTTTTTGGTTGTTGTTGTTGTTGTTGTTGTTGTTGTTATTTTTCTATGTAAGAGTTTCCATGGTCATCATATCTCTTCACAGCAATAGAAACCCTAACTAAGACAGAAGTTGGTACCAGGGTTTGAGGTATTGCTGTGTTAGGCTGGGTCATGCTTTTGTTTGGAGGAATATGGAACACTTAGGGAATTTTGACTAGAAATCAATGTCAAATGATTGGACACTTAAAACAGGGCTTAATGGGCCATCCTAGTAGAAGCATGGAAGACAGTGGTGTTGAAAATTGTATGAACTGTAGGTGTCTAGCTCAAAAGGTTTTAGGGTATAAAGATTCTGGCATGTGGCCTAGAAACTGTTTTTATGATATTTTGGCAAAAAATGTGGCTGCTTTTTGCCCTTCTCTGAAAAGTCTGCCAGACAAAAGTTAAGAGTTTTGAATTTATTGTGTTTGCAGAGATTGCAAAGTAGACTAGCCATGTGGTTATTCTTGACCAATTGTATACAGATCTCTAATGATAAGGAGGGAGATTAACAAGGAAAAATACAAAAATTACAGTTTGTGGAGAAAAAGGATAAAAGGATAAAAGAAAAGCCAGGTGCTAGGTGGAATAAAGGGAGGAGTCACCCACGAGCAAGGTGTCATCCAGCTAAACTTTCAATTTGTGAAAAGAAATTAAAGAAACGCTTCAAGTGGGGATTCAGGGGGTGATACACATACCTTTAATCACAGCTCTTGAGAGGCAGAGGCAGAGGCAGATAGATTTCAGAATTTAAGGCCAGCCTGATTTACAGAACAAGTTACAGGAAAATCAAGCTTAGGTAATGAAGGAAACCATCAAAAACAGAAAGCTGGTCAAAATGGGACATGCCCCAGCTACAGCAAACAGCAGTACCTGACAGCTTCAGCCACATGGCTCTGGCCTTTGAATCAAGAATAGAAGAAATGGGTTATGGAATCTCCCTCTGTAACTAAGGAAAGCCACTAAAGCCAAACATATGTGAGAGGTGTCCATGCAAGGAGGCCTAGAGAGGCCATTATGTGAAGCTGTGAAGGAGAGGCATGGAGACTCTAAGATGCTGGAGCTGGAGATGCCAGAGCTATAGAATACCTGCTGAGGAAAGCTGCCAACTGGGAGTAGAATCAGCCTGAGAGAGAGAGAGAGAGAGAGAGAGAGAGAGAGAGAGAGAGAGAGAATCAGAGACAGAGAAGGGGAGAGGGAGGGATAGAGAGGGTCAGGGGGATGGGGAGAGAGAGAAATGTTGCAGTCAACAAGCTGAAAGAAGTTGAAGATATAAAAAGCACTTTGCCATTAGACATGGAGATGCAAAATTTGGAGTTTGCTCAACTGGTTTTTGGTCTTAGTATGGTCCCATATTTCCTTACTGTGGTCCATTTCCTCCCTTTTGGAATAGTAATGTATAATCTGTGCCACTATATGTTGCAAGAATGCAATTTTCTTTTTCATTTTGATATTACAGAGGATTACAGTTAAGAGATTGCATGAGTCTCAAAAGAGATTTTGGACTATGAACTATTAAGTAGTGCTGATGCTGTGACATAGACTAGGGATTTTTGAAATTGGAGTAAATGAGTTTTTCATTATGATATGACTGCAAGCCTATAGGAGTTGTAGGGTAGAATATGTGGTTTGAATGAAAATGGCTTCTGTAAGCCACTTTAGGAAGAGTGCCCTTATTAAAGTAGGTACATTTTGGTGGAGGAAGTGTTTCACTGGGGGTAGTCATGAGGTTTCAAAAGCTCAAGCCAGTCTCTCTCTCTCTCTCTCTCTCTCTCTCTCTCTCTCTCTCTCTCTCTTTCTCTCTCTCCCTGCTGCCTATAGATCCAGATGTAGAACTCTCATCTACCTACTCTAGCACCAGGTCTGCTTAAGTGCCACAATGTTGTTTCCCGCCCTGACAATAATGGGACTAAACCTCTGAACTATAGTCAGCCCCAATGAAATGTTTTCCTATATAAGAATTTCTGTAGGCATGGTGTCTCTGCACAGCAATAGAAACCCTAAGAAAGAAGGTGAGAAGTGCACTTACCTGTGGGTATAAGGGCTGTGGTGATTTGAATAAAATTCCCCCCTAGGTTCATATATTTGAATGTTTAGTCACCAAGGATTGGAACTCTTTGAAAGGATTAGAAGGATCAGAAGGATTAGAAGATGTAGCCTGATTGGAGGAGATGTGTTAGTGGAGGTGGACTTTGAAGTTTCAAAAGCCCATGTTAGCCACCCCCCACCCCTGTCTCTCTACAGATCAGGATGTAGAGCTCTCAGCCACTTCTCCAGGGCCATGTCCCCTTGCACACTGCCATGCTCTCTCTAAAGATGGTAAAGGACTAACCTTTGAAACTAAAAAATTGAAACCACCAAAAGTTGCACCTTATGTAATAATAAAATATAACAAAAGAAGACAACTGAGAGAATGAAAGAGAAAACCAGGCAAGAGATGTAAGTGTGCTGAGCTTAAGTTGTCCTACCTTACCTGAGAAACTCACTGAGGTAGAACATACTTGTGAAACGAGGCTTGAAAAGTGCTGGGTAGTAAAATATAGTGTAGGCTGGCTCATCTGTTGTGGATGTAATTAAGTTGCTGAACTTCAGTGGTCATGCAGATTCCATTCCCTTCAAGTAGGACACTGCTAGCATAAATGGTTTTTCTTGTTGCAAGATGGGAATGTGACTTCAGAAAGGAGTCTTAGATATAATAGCCATCTGGAAGGGCAATTTGACATGACAGTAAGAAACAGGTAAAAGCAGGACTGAACGTATAATAATTTTGTTAATATTATTCATAAAGTATTTAAATACTTTTTCTGTAACTTCCTCAAGTCCAAGAAGGTGGTGCAGGTCTGTCTCCATCTCTCCAGAGCTGCTTCAAGTTGTGTAGTACTGAAAGGCAGAATTAAGTGGAAAGACATCTGAAGTGCTGGGATTAAAGGCATAAATATTTCCTTTGAGGCATAAGATACAATGTGACCACTTCAGCACTTGTGATAAACTTGTTTAAAATGCCTATAACTTTTGTTTCTTTTTCTGCAAATATTTTAGTCTGTATTTTATTGCTTTAAATATAGTAATTATAGTGTACATATTTTCTCTAATATGTATAACAGTTGGAGCCTTTGAGGGGCTCCTATTATAGATTGTACCTCTTCTGATATAATTTCCCAGTGGGCCAGAATGTCTTTGCATATTGTATATTATACTTCCAGGTGTAGTCTTAGGACTACATGGGGGCCCAAGATAAAAATATCTTTAGGAGATTGGAGAGTTGGCTCTGCATTTGTTAATCTTGCAGAGGATTCAGGTTCAGTTTCTCCTACCCACATGATGGATCACAACCATTCCAAACTACAGTTTTAGGTACTACAATGCCCTCTTTGGACCTCCATAGCACCAGACATATAGATCACACACACACACACACACACACACACACACACACACACACACACACACACAGTCAAAATAGCCACACACATAAAATAAATAAATGTTTTGAAAATGTTTTTTTTTAAATTTTTTTATTTTTTATTTTCTATATTCTTTGTTTACATTCCGAAGGCTTTCCCCTTTCCCAATTCCCCCCTCACCATATGTCCCATATGTCCTCCCCCCCTGCCTATTCCCCAATCACCACCCCACCATTTCTCTGTTTTGTTCTGGTACTCTCCTACAAAGCTGGATCCAGTCCTTTCAGGACCAGGGTCCTCTCCTTCCTTCTTCTTGGGAATCTTTTGACTTGCTAATTGTGCCTTGAGTATTCAGAGCTTCTAAGCTCATTAATATCCACTTATCAGTGATTGTAAGTGTCTCCCCCTAGTGCGGATTTGTTGTTGATTGTATCCCATCAGCCTGGGACCTCTTAGTGTGAATCTAGGTGACAAGTTCTAGACTTGAGATTCCTTCCCTGAAATCTGCTATCACACTGGGGAGGCCAATGAAGGGTTTTTCTGATGTACTCTATTAGTGATGGTACAGTCTCAACTTATTTTTAGAGAAAATCTGCTACTAGGTTCCCACTTCAAGTAGACAGGGAATCTTAACTTTTGTCCCTTTCAATAATGGCACTGTGAAAATGTTCATTTCAACTGTGCTGAATTCACAAAACCCTTCTTCAAGAATTTGTCAACACTCTGGGTTCCTGTTTTCTTTTTAGGGTTGAAAGCCAGTATGCTGCTACCCCCTCCTGATTTTAAAAGAGGATTTTCCAAAACCTTATTTGAACTTTTTCAGTTTTTAAGAGAAAGATAACTTGTCCAAATAATGCAGTTTGTAGTTCCTGGAAACTGGAAATCCTAAGTCTTAAAATACTCTGAAGAAGCAGAAAAGGTGAGAGTGTTGCAGAGTAACTTCACAGTGTTGCCGTGGAAATGGAGTTTGAGGCACCATACTGTCACAAAATACTGTCACTTACTGAGACCATGGTGAAAGCATGAAATAGTGAGGAAATTGAGGGACATTTTGTCTGTCTGTCTGTTTGTGATTTAATAGAATTGAGACTCTAAGAATATGAAACTCAAATATTGGGCTCAAAGTGACTGAACCATACCCATTCCCCCATATATATATTTCTGTCTTTTTTTTTCAGGACATATGAATTCATGGACTTCTCAAATTCTTGGAGAATTAAGGGTTGTAGCTCTAACATCTTTATATCACCAGTGACGCTTGTGCTCTTGAATATGTTTTGGCTTTTTATGAGAAACCTGAGGGCCAAGTCACTAATTCTGCATACACAGTGAGAAATAAAAGACATTGCTCTTTGACACTTTGCAGGTAAGACAAAAGTGTACCAAATCCCTGGCTCCCTAGAGATGTGGTCATGGAAAAATCAAACATAAATAAGCTCTACACAAGGGTGAGTATTCATTTGAATCATGTGTCAGGATGAATAAGGCCGAGATGGGCCATACAGTAATTGCTTCCTACCATAGCAGTTTCAAACCTGTGAAAGGTAATCAATTCGAGCTAAGACTCCTAGATTTAAATTAAAGAATAAATAAAGAAAACATATTGGGAAATGAATGTTGAACTCTTAAAACTTCATTGTGTAATGTTGCTGGCAAAAACCAAAAGGCTTTATCTTGGCTGCTTTTTCTAAGCACGATGCTGAGATTGCATAAACAATAAATGCAGCAGGTCAAAAATATTTGTAACCTTGTACTTCTCAGATTACTCACTCAAATCTCAATAATCCTAAGCGAACTTGATTAATTACTTTTGAAACTACAGAACTATTGAATATTATTTTGTACTTGTGTGAGAACTCCAATATACTCTCTGCTAGGAAACACACATCTGGAAACACGGTGATCGCTCACAGAATTGGCATGAGTCATGATTGGAGCACTCTAAGCACTTTGTTTATTTCTCCTGTGTTTTCGTCTGGGCTTTGACTCGGCTCTGCTGTTTTCATTTATGCTGTGCAGACTAGGATTTATATTCTAGTGTGTTCACACGCTGGAACAAGCTAGCAGCTTCTCTCACACATGCCACTTAGATTCCCAGAGCCTATGCATGCCTTTCTTCTACAAATTAGACCATCCCAGTGATCCTTAAATTAAAGACTTAATACTAGAGATGTTGATGATAATGCCCTTAGTGTAACAAAATCAAGCATGGGATGTGACCTGTCTTAAGCAATAATGAATGACCAAAAATAACTTGAAATAGTCTGTTAAAAAAAAAGCAACTCAAGATCTGCTGTGATTTCTTTTTTAGATATTTGAGAGTTTCACACATTCATGAAGTCAACCCCACCATCTCCTCTCCAATCCTTTCTCTACCCTTCTGATCAGGTTTTCCTCTCTGTTTCATGTGTTCCTTTATTAAGCCTACTGTACCCACTTAGTGCTGCCTGTGAATGATATAGGGCCATCTACTGCATCCTTGGTAGCTAATAGGCTACATCCCTGAAGAAAACCGACTCTTACTCATAAATACCCATAATTCCTAGCTAGGTGTGGGACTTGGTGGCTACTTCCCCTCTTCATGCTGGTGTGGTTTGAACTTATACAGGTCTCATGCATGAAGTCATCAGCACTGTGAGTTCCTCCTACCTTGAGAGTGAGAGCTACCTTGTTGAGTCCAGAAATCACTACATCATGACTTCTGGCTGTTACAATCTTTATATTTACTCTTACAGGAAGTTACTATAGATATCCCACTTGGGGTGAGCAATTCACAGTCTCTTCTCTGCAGGCGACCAGTGAGGTCTCTAAGATAATCATTATCTACTGAAGAAAGAAACTTCTGTGATGAGGGCTGAGATATGTACTAATCTATATGTCCATTAAGCAGAATAATTACAATAGGTTCTCCCTTAGGGTATATAGACTATATAGCAATGAATTCTTTGCATTGTTAACAGTGCAAGGCATGAATTCTGTCTTGTGGAATGGGCCATAAATCCAATTAAAAAAACCATGATGGTTATGCCCATAACAATCATGCCACTATTTCATTACGGGTATGTTTTGCCAGACCAGAATTACTGAGACTCACAGAGTTCACAGGTGGCTAAGACTGATGGCTAGTTTTCTCCTTCAGTAGCATGCGTAGCATCTGCCAACACAACTAAAGCTCACCAGTAGGGAGGAAGCTTCAGGATCAGAACTAGCTGAATTTCTCTATGTTCTATGACTCAGGTATGTTATATCTTCAGCAATAGGGTCTTACCATCAAGTTCTTAATGTTAAACAGTGTCATTGGCAAGAGTGTACAATGTTTGTGGGTCTGTGGGACCCCACTGATCAACAACTTCAAAAGAGTGACACATTCCTGGCATTGTCTCTCTCAGACTTCATAGACTATCAAATAAAAGGCTCAGTGTTGTGGTCTCTTTCGAACTCCTGTCACAACTTCAGTTTTAAAATCTAGAAGTTGCATGCCATGCACCTATGTAATAGAATATACCTGAAAATCTATGATAGACAGTTCATATTTGGGAGGAAGCAATTATTTACAGCAATTATTCTTTATTATTGATGTTTTTCTGAACAATGATTCCACATGTAAAGTACATATTATCTAGTTTGTGATTTTGTGAGCATTAGAAGAATTATTTAAGAAAACAAACTGAAAGAGTGAACCCACAATTACTGAACCACGCGTTCACATAAAATAAGAAAGCAGCTATATCTGCACTCTCTGGGTTTTAGGGTAAATTTCCTCTTAAACTTAAGCTATTCAAATAAAAATAAGTACACACACACACACACACACACACACACACTTCTATTCCTCTCAAATGTTAATAATTGCATGTATCAGACCTGTGAAAAATTTAGTCTCTAAAGGAATTATGAATTTAGTGAAAGCTGGTGTTAATTTGAACCTTCAACATTGAGAAATTAACTAGGAATTATGATTATTTTTCTATTTTAATGTAGCTAACTTTATTTCCAGAAAGATAATCCCAATTATCCTGGCTCTATTCATAGATAGTTGTGTTTGTTTCAACAGACAAATAAATGGATGAGTAATTGGTATTAAATATTCATTCTCCTTTCAATTCATTTCCAAAATCATAGTCTAATTCTGCCACCACATTTTATTTACATTATAAATTATTTTTTCATGAAAAGTGAAAACAAAATCAACTTTACTCTAATTTGAATCCAAGGATGCTAAGGGTCTCACCAAAAAATTATGAGGTGATTATATTCACTGTTTTATAAAATATGTCAGTAAATACATTCATCCATTTCTTAGACACTTCTTTACCTGTACAGTTAGTGTCTTGCTTTTTGGTTTTCTTGTTCAGATACTTCTTAAAATAAAGTTTCATTCCTCAAAAGCTGCATTGTTGAATCAGATGGATCGCTTGCAATCCTGAATGAGCAGAACTACTTGGGTGAAAAAGACAGGGATAGAACATCTGTCAGCATACAAGAGAGCCCAGAAACAGCATCCCATTTCTACAGCAACGGACTGAAGATTACTGACCAACTAGTGCTTCCAGCTAGGTAGCAACCATAAACATCAGTTTACAGAATGCCACAGATGTTAAAGTCACATGCCTTGACCTTGAGAAATTTAGCAATCGGCACTCTGAGCTGAATTCTTCTGTAATTCCCAATCACTGTCAATTGAAAATTGGGTGGGTAAGGGAAGTGAAATCAGCCCCTTGCATCATTGGGAAGATTCGGTGTACTATACCACATCTTTTCAATTGCATAAGATGATGCAGACATTTCCCTTCAAGTTCCAAACTGACATCATTTAATTACTCTAAATTAGGCTTTCACTCAAAGCCCGGTTAATATTACTTTTTAACAAAAGAGCTACAGCAGCCATGAGCCAGCACTTTTTAATCTAGGAAAATGAAGGAATTGTGTTAGATGTATATTTTTTTTTGCCAGACTTTCTTAACAAGATTAATAGTTCAATTGAAATCCACAGCCAAAGGAATATTTCTTATGCTTTCTCCCACTGAACAAATGCCTAAATAATTATCTGCAGATGTGTACAAAAATGTGTGGAGAGTTGAATGGCCCTCAGAGCTACCTTAAATGAAAATGTATCCTGTAACTCTCTTTGCATATTAGGAAATCTTAGAAGGAACTTGAGTTACAAATAGCTCCAAATAAAATCCTCCCAGAAAAAAAAAACCCTCTCAAGCTAACGTGTTCACTTTAGGACTCCATTTCTGAACCAGCTTTAGACTTGTAGAGTGTAACGGATCTATTAGAATAGAAATAATCAGTATGTGAGGCATAAGCCAATGTCCTGAAAATACACAAAAGCAAGCCTTGTAATGAATGCAAGCCACTGTGGGGGAAATGTTCAAGAGCTGCGTGACATCTAGATGACACTAACTTATTCAAATTATGCATAGAAGCCATGAAGAGGCATATGTTATTTCATTTAGTGATGAAGACATTTAACATTTTTATTAATTCTTTGAGAATTTTATAAGAAAGCTACATATTCAAAGCATTGAATTAATTCCTTCTGACTATCTACTATGGTATCATGTGAACACTCCTATGTACATCAGACTGAACTTTAATGATAGGTGGGTATTACCCAGATAAGCAATAATCTACAAATTTTCAAACCACTTAACTTTACTATTTGAAGTGAAAGATGAAATTTTGGTAGTCCTATTTAGCCCAATTAGCCCAGTGTAAATGTGCCAGGAAGTAAAACTATAGGCTTGACCACATATACCTGTGTCTAAGTATAGTTCATCAGCTTTAGGAAAATACATCCTTCTGTTATTTGGTGGTTAAGACTCTGAATTATGTACAATATACATTTTAGGCTTGTGTTTCACTTCTAGCCTTTGGATAGGTGTCTTTTAACCCCTTTATTCCTTAAGGCCATTCCAATGACAAGAGCAAAGAAGAATTCTCAGAAATTGGTGTCAAGACTGTCATTTGCAGTGTTTGTTACCAGCTCTGGGGGAGATCTAATGGGGAAAGAATAAAAATTGGATTTGCATATTATTTGTGAGTCTCAATAATTTCTCCCTTTAACATTTCCATGGACAGTGTCAAAGGGGCATCACATTCAAATGCCATCATTTCTAAGTTTGACGTGTGTCATGAGTAAGGCATGAGCATTTTGTGCTGTTTACGTTAGATTATATTTACAGCCTTAACAAATTTGGTTCTAATGCCTCCTGTTTACTTTTTAATATAACTATATCTGAATTCTCTTCATATCACAGATTATTCTCTGCATTATATGAGAATAGAGTCACAATTTGGTACCTTGAACATTCCCCAAAGTTTTCCATTTCAATTATAATTTCTAAATTTCACAGATATCAACTGTGGGATGACATAGATTATGCTTGTGGTACCCAGAGGAAAAGTATCGCCTTTAAAAACTGGTGGGAAAGGGGATCTTGGAGAAGTTGTGGGAAGGGAAAGAATATGATCAAAACCTATTACATTAAAAATACTTAGAGATAAAATATAATATGATCAAAATCAATTACATTAAAAATACTTAAAAGAAACATAATAAGACATTAATATGTTTTTAGATATGTTGCAAAATATGAATGTCTTTTCCATTTTACCAGAAATTCTTCATAGTGTGTGTATTCCACATAATGGTATAAACAGTCAAGCCAGAACCAAAAGAATGTTCATTTTCAGTTATGCTCACTGAATAGATTCTCAACTGATTATTTCTGTCTCTCAAGAACTGTAGTATTGAGTTACAAAAAGTAGCAAGGCCTTCCCAGAAGGCTGCTAAAAGCATATGGAATATCTTATCCTGAAATGTGGTTTTAATTTTATGGCACTGGCTTAAAGAAAACACAATTGTTTGACAATCCTGCACTGGTTCCTCTTTGCCAGCACATCATGGCAATGTGCCATTGAGATGAAGTTTATCTTGTTACCATCATGAACAGGAGATGGGTAAAGGAAGATATGTGTAGGTAGTATCATCAGCAAAATATATAATAATATACACTTAGAGTCAATTCCAATTATTAAATAAAGAAAAATACATTGAATCATTATAACCTTGAATCATTTACCCAAATTTTTCCATAAACAATAAAGCAATCACTACCAGATGATGCAAGGAAGAAAAAAGTTTTCAAAAAATTTGCTTTGGGTGCTAAAACAGCCTTAATATTGTTTTAATATAATTAGCATTTTAATAAAAGTTTGAAAACATTTTAATAGAAGGTATCTTGAGCTTTGTGCAGACATACCATCCCTTTCTTTGTAAATCAACAGAAAAATCTGGCTGATGTTGGAAGATGCTAATGAATCATTTAGTCTTCCTTTTTTCCTTTAATCCTAAAATGGCATATTTTATTAAATAAAATCAAATTGGCAGTTGTATGAACTAAAAAATATTTTGAATCTTTCCAGAAAATACAGTGGAGAAGTTAAATTCCGTATGTAGGAATTCAAAGCTACTTCATTGAAAGGATGTACTAACTTTCTCATTTTCATGCATGTTTATAAACAGTTAGTTGTAACTTGGGCCAGAAACACAATCCAAGTCTTGCTTCTCTTCTTTATAACTCTCCCTTGGATTTCACAGTATTTTTTACTGACAAGTAAATTGTTATCCCCACAATTTAAGTGACTTAAAGAGGCAATATATATGACCACTCAACTCCAGCTTAAGTATTTTGTGTGATATTAGCATTTGCAAGATCAGGTTATGTGCATGTGTGATAGATGCTACTATAGGAAATGACTGTATATGTACTGTCAAATTTGACATATTCTTTTTAACAAAAGGGTTATCATTTTCATTCTTCTTTTATTATTATTTATTCTATATTCTTTGTTTACATTCCAAAGGCTTTCCCCTTTCCCAGTCCCCCCCCTCACCATATGTCCCATAAGAACTCTCCCCACCTATTCCCCAATCACCCCCCCCCACACACACACTATTTCTCTGTTCTGGTACTCTCCTACAAAACTGGATCCAATTTTTCAGGCCCAGGGTCCTCTCCTTCCTTCTTCTTGGGAACCTTTTGACTTATTAATAGTGCCTCGAGTATTCAGAGCTTCTGGGCTCATTAATATCCACTTATCAGTGATTGCATTTCATGTGTATTCTTTTGTGATTGGGTTAACTCACTTAGGATGATATTTTCCAGATCCAACGATTTGCCTAAATTGCATGAATTCATTATTTTTAATTGCTGAGTAGTATTCCATTGTATAAATATACCACATTTTCTGTATCCATTTCTCCTTTGAGGGACATCTGGGCTCCTTTGAGCTTCTGGCTATTATACATAAGGCTGCTATGAACATAGTAGAGCATGTGTCTTTATTGTATGCAGGGGAATCCTCTGGGTATATGCCCAGGAGTGGTATGCCAGGGTCCTCTGGAAGTGTCATGCCCAATTTTCTGAGGAACCACAAGACTGATTTCCACAGCAGTTGTATCATCTTGCACTCCCACCAACAGTTCCTCTTTCTCCACATCCTCACCAGCACTGGTTGTCTCCTGAGATTTTAATCTTAGCCATTCTGACTGGTGTGAGGTAGAATCTCAGGGTTGTTTTGATTTGCATTTCCCTGATGACTAATGATGTTGAACATCTCTTAAGGTGTTTCTCGGCCATCCGAATTTCTTCTGGTGACAATTCTTTATTTAGCTCTGTACTCCATTTTTTAATAGGGTTATTTGGTTCTTTGGGGTCTAACTTCTTGAGTTCTTTGTATATATTGGATATTAGCCCTCTGTCAGATGGGGGATGGTGAAGATCTTTTCCCAATTTGTTGGCTGCCATTTTGTCCTTTTGACAGTGTCCTTTGCCTTACAGAAACTTTGTAATTTTATGAGGTCTCATTTGTCAATTCTTGATCTTAGAGCATAAGCTATTGGTGTTCTGTTCAGAAACTTTCCCCCTGTGCCCATGTCCTCCAGGGTCTTCTTTTCTATTAGTTTCAGTGTGTCTGGTTTTATGTGGAGGTCCTTGATCCATTTGGAGTTGATCTTAGTACAAGGAGATGAGTGGGTCAATTCGCATTCTTCTGCATGTTGACCTCCAGTTGAACCAGCACCATTTGTTGAAAAGGCTATCTTTTTTTTCACTGGATGGTTGTAGCTCCTTTATCAAAGATCAAGTGACCATAACTCTGTGGGTTCATTTCTGGCTCTTCAATCCTATTCCATTGATCCAATTGCCTGTTGCTGTACCAATACCATGCAGTTTTTAACACAATTGCTCTGTAGTACTGCTTGAGGTCAGGGGTATTGATTCCCCCAGAAGTCCTTTTGTTGTTGGGAAGAGTTTTAGCTATCCTGGGTTTTTGTTGCTCCAGATGAATTTGAGAATTGCTCTTTCTAGATCTATGAAGAATTGAATTGGGATTTTGATGAGGATTGCACTGAATCTGTAGATTGCTTTTGGCAAGATGGCCATTTTTACTATATTGATTCTGCCAATCCAAGAGCATGAAATATTTTTCCATCTTCTGAGGTCTTCTTTGATTTCTTTCTTCAAGGACTTGAAGTTCCTTTCAAACAGATCTTTCACTTGTTTGGTTAGTCACGCCAAGGTACTTTATGTTGTTTGTGGCTATTGTGAAGGGTGTTATTTCCCTAACTTCTTTTTCAGCCTGCTTGTCCTTTGAGTATAGGAAGGTTACTGATTTGCTTTCATTGATTTTATAACCAGCCACTTTGATGAAATTGTTTATCAGCTGTAGAAGTTCTCTGGTGGAGTTTTTTGGGTCGCTTAAGTATACTATCATATCATCTGCAAATAATGATAGTTTGACTTCTTCCTTTCCAATTTGTATCCCTTTGACTTCCTTATGTTGTCTAATTGCTCTCGCTAGAACTTCAAGTACTATATTGAGAAGATATGGAGAGAGGGCAGCCTTGTCTAGTCCGTGATTTTAGTTGGATTGCTTCAAGTTTCTCTCCATTAAGTTTGATGTTGGCTACTGGTTTGCTGTAGATTGCTTTTACTGTGTTTAGGTATGGGCCTTGAATTCCTATTCTTTCCAAGACTTTTAGCATGAAAGGATGCTAAATTTTTGTCCCGCGCTACCATCTCGCCAGCAAGAACGACGCGGCACACTCAAGATCCTTCTGCAGCAAAGCTTTAATGCTCTTGAGAGGGAGAGCATAAGCCTACAGAGCAGAGACCCAGATACCCAGAAGCCCATCCCTTATATAGGCTGCAACCCCTGCCTCGGACGTGTCATCCCCTGATTGGCTGCAGCTCGGGAGAGGCGGAGACCAAGGGATGGTAAACTACCCAGCACCTGGCACTGACTTGTTTACTTCAAGCCAGCAGGATGTTTTGGACCGGCAGGATGTTTTGGGCCGGCAGGATGTTTTGGGCCGGCAGGATGTTTTGGGCCAGCAGGATGTTTTGGGCCAGCAGGATGTTTTGGGCCGGCCATCGGCTCCCCACAAATTTTGTCGAATGCTTTTTCAGTATCTAATGAGATGACCATGTGGTTTTTTTCTTTTAGTTTGTTTATGTAATGGATTACATTGATGGATTTCCGTATATTGAACTATCCATGCATCCCTAGTATGAAGCCTACTTGATCATGGTGAATGATCGTTTCGATGTGCTCATGGATTCAGTTGGCAAGAATTTTATTTAGTATTTTTGCATTGATATTCATAAGGGAAATTGGCCTGTAGATCTCTTTCTTTGTTGGATCTTTGTGTGGTTTTGGTATCAGCATACTTGTGGCTTCGAAGAACAAGTTGGGCAGTGTCCCTCCTGTTTCTATTTTGTGGAATAGTTTGAAGCATATTGGTGTTAAGTCTTCTATGAATGTCTGGTAGAATTCTGCACTAAAACCATCTGGTCCCGTACTTTTTTGGTTGGGAGGTTTTCTATAACCCCTTCTATTTCTTTAGGGGTTATGGGACTGTTTAGCTGATCTATTTGATCCTGATTTAATTTTGGTATTTGGTATCTGTCTAGGAAATTGTCCATTTTCTTCAGCTTCTCCAGTTGTGTTGAGTATAGACTTTTCTAGTAGGCTTTGATGATCTCTTGAATTTCCTCAGTTTCTGTTGTTATGTCCACCTTTTCCTTTCTAATTTTGTTAATTTGGATAATGTCTCTGTGCCCTTTGGTTAGTCTGGCTAAGGGTTTATCTATCTTGTTGATTTTCTCAAAGAACCAACTCCTGGTTTTGTTGATTCTTTGTATGGTTTTCTTTGTTTTTACTTGATTGATTTCAGCCCTGAGTTTGATGATTTCCTGTCTTCTACTCCTCCTGGGTGAATTAGCTTCTTTTTGTTACAGGACTTTAAGGTGTGCCGTAAAGCTGCTAGTGTATTCTCTCTGCTGCTTCTTTTTGGAGGCACTCAGGACTATGAGTTTTCCTCTTAGCACTGCTTTCATTGTGTCCCATAGATTTGGGTAGGTTGTACCTTCATTTTTATTGAATTCTAAAAAGTCTTTGATTTCTTTCTTTATTTCTTCCTTGACCAAGGTGTCATTGAGTAGAGTATTGTTCAGTTTCCATGTGTATGTGGGCTTTCTGTTGTTTTTATTGCTATTGAAGACCACTCTTACTCCATGGTGATCTGATAGGAGGCATGGGTTAGTTTGATCTTCTTGTATTTGTTGACATCCATCTTGTGACCAATTATGTGATCAATTTTGGAGAAGGTATCATGTGGTGCTGAGAAAAAGGTATATTCTTCTGCTTTAGGATTAAATGCTATCTATCTATCTATCTATCTATCTATCTATCTATCTATCTATCAAATACAATTGGCCCAAAGTTTCAATTAGTTTCACTGTGTCCCTGTTTAGTTTCTGCTTTCCTGATCGGTCCATTGAGGAGAGTGGAGTGTTGAAATCACCCACAATTATTGTGTTAGTTGCAATGTGTGCTTTAAGCTTTAGTAAGGTTTCTTTTATGAATGAGGGTGCCCTAGCATTTGGAGCATAGATGCTCAGTATTGAGAGTTCTTCTTGGTGGATTTTCCCTTTGACCAGCACGAAGTGACCTTCCGAGTCTCTTTTGATGACTTTAGGTTGAAAGTCAATTTTATCTGATATTAGAATGGTTACTCCAACTTGTTTCCTGAGACCATTTGCTTGTAAAATTGTCTTCTAGCCTTTTACTCTAAGGCAGTGTTTGTCTTTAACACTGAGATGTGTTTCCTGTATGCAGCAAAATATAGGGTCCTGTTTTCATATCCAGTCTGTAAGTCTATGTCTTTTTATTGGGGAATTGAGTCCATTGATATTAAGAGATATTAAGGAAAAGTAATTATTACCTCTTGACATTTTTGAAATTATTTTTTATATTTTAGAGGTTATCTTCTTTTGGGTTTGATGAGAGGAGGTTTCTATCTTGCTTCTTCCCGGGTGTAGTTTCCCTCCTTGTTTTGGTGTTTTCCCTCTATTATTCTTTGTAGGGCTGGGTTTATGGAAAGATATCGTGCAAATTTGGTTTTGTCATGGAATACCTTGGTTTCTCCATCTATAGCGATTGAGAGTTTTGCTGGGTATAGTAGTTTTGGCTGAAATTTGTGTTATCTTAGAGTCTGTATGATATCTGCCCAGGATCTTCTAGCTTTCATGGTCTCAGGTAAGAAATCTGGTGTAATTCTGATAAGTCTTCCTTTATATGTTACTTGGTCTTTTTCTCTAACTGCCTTTAATATTCTTTCTTTGTTTAGTACATTTGGGGGTTTGATTATTATGTGACAGGAGGTAGTTCTGTTCTGATCCAGTCTGTTTGGAGTTCTGTAGGCTTCTTGTATATTCATGGGCATCTCTCTCTTTAGGTTGGGAAAGTTTTCTTCCATAATTTTGTAGAAGATATTTGCTGGCCCTTTAACTTGTAAATCTTCACTCTCATCTATACCTATAATCCTTAGGTTTGGTCTTCTCATTATGTCCTGGATTTACTGGATGTTTTGGGTTACAACCTTTTTGCATTTAGTATTTCTTTTGACTGTTGAATCAATGGTTCCTATGGTATCTTCAGCTTCTGAGATTCTTTCCTCTATTTCTTGTATTCTATTGTTGATATTTGCATCTGTGGCCCCTGATTTCTTCCCAAGGTTTTCTATCTCCAAAGTTGTCTCCCTCTGTGATTTCTTAGTTGTTTCTACTTCTGTTTTTAGAACATGGATGGATATGCTTAGATCTTTTGCTTGCTTGTTTGTGTTTTCATGTAATTCTTTAAGAGATTTTTGCGTTTCCTCTTTCATAACTTCTACTTGTTGGCCCACGTTCTCCTGTATTTCTTTAAGTGATTTTTGTATTTCCTCCTTATTGGCTTCTGTTTTTTGATCCATATTTTCCTGAATTTCTTTAAGTGATTTTGTGTTTGCCTTGTAAGGGCTTCTAACTTTTGATCCATTTTCTCCTGTATTTTTTTAAAGAGATTTATCTATGTGTTCTGCTACCAGCATCCTGACCAGTGATTTTAGATCCAAATCTTGTTTTTCTGGTGTGTTGGGTTATCCTGGGCTTCTTGTTGTCAGCGAACTGGGTTCAGATGCTGCCATGCTCCCTTGATTTCTGTTAGTAACATTCCTACGTTTTCCTTTTGCCATCTGGTTATCTCTGGTGTTTGTTGGCCTTATTGTCACTGGCTGGTGTTTGAACCTTCTGTGAGGTTGGGCCCACCTGTTGGTTCTCTACTGATGACCAGGCTGCAAGATAGAGACTGCCTCTGCGAGTCCTGAGGGGAGCTCAGGGTAGGCAGTTACCACCCAAATTGGTGCAAGGCCGGAGGGCATGGAGATGTCCCACCGAGCTGCCGCCCTGGCCCTGGCTAGTGGTGAGAGCCTGGCAGATCCACCTGAGCGATGGTAGTCCCTGATTAAGTCTGTGTACCTGGGCCTTTCTAGTGGTGGCTTGGTGGCAATATGGAGACCGACTGCTGATGTAAGGAACCGTGGGACAGGTTGCTCCCAGCCGCCTTGGTGCATGGCCGGAGGGCATCAACATTTTAGTTCTTCATCCTGAGTGAGTTAACCCAATCACAAAAGAATACACGTGAAATGCAATCACTAATAAGTGGATATTAATGAGCCCAGAAGCCCTAAATACTCAAGGCACAATTAGCAAGTCAAATGATTCCCAAGAAGAAGAAAGGAGAGGACCCTGGGCCTGGAAAGATTGGATCCAGTTTTGTAGAGAAACCGTGGGGGGGAGGGGGAATGATTGGGGAATAGTTGGGGGGGAGAGGAATTATGGGACGTATGTTGGGGGGGGGAACTGGGAAAGGGGAAAGCCTTTGCAATGTAAACATAGAATATAGAAAATAAAAATTAAAAAAAAATCTAATATAGCCGGGAGTGGTGACACACGCCTGTAATTCCCGCACTTGGGAGGCAGATTTCTGATTTCGAGGCCAGCCTGGTCTACAGAGTTAGTTCACTGACAGCCAGGACTACACAGAGAAACCCTGTCTCGAAAAACCAAAAAAAAAAAAAAAAAAATCTAATATAATAAAATGTTAACTAGGGTCTGTATATTGGGTCTTTAGAAGGGTTTTACTTCTAGCCCTGTCTAGGGCTGTATATTATTTTATTCTCATCTCCTCTCACCACCCCCTGGATCATGGTCTTATTCTTTGTATTTGTTCTTTTATATATAGGAAGGATTCTATATAAAAGCAAGATGGTATCCTCTTTCATTATAATTTTGGCTTGTTTCACTAGACTAATGTCCTTCAGATCTTCCATGTTGTGGCAAATGTCTGGATATAATGTTTCATATAATGAGCAATATTTCATTTTACATACAATATCTTCTTTATCTGTTCATCTGTCAGCAAACCAATCATTTTCACATCACAGCCAATGTAAATCATAGAAGTGCAAATACTTTATATACAAAACACTGATTTAATTTCCATTGGTATATATCCTGAAGAAGGCCTGGTGACCTATAGGTTGCACTACATTTAATTGGTTTTAGAAGTCTCCACTCTGTTTTACTTTGTTACTTTTCCATTATGATAAGACACCATAATAAAGGCAACTTATAAAAGAAAGCATTTAATCAGGCTAACAATATCACAGGATCAGAATCTATTATGGATAAGCAAAGGCAAGGTGGCAGGCAGGTGGACCAGCATCTGAGGGCTCACATCTCACAAGAAGAGGCAGAGGGCACATTAGAAAGGGCACTAGTCTTCTGAAACCTTATAGCCAAGCCTTTTAACATACTTCAACACCATATGTCATAGTTGTGTAGCAGTTTCTTTTGTGGTTAAAGCCTTCCATTGTGGAGAGATAAAATGTTAAGACAGGAGATAGAAAAGCAAAGCAAAACAACAGGTTAGTTAGAACACTATATTTCCAAGAAAGTGAAACAACAAGATGTTCCATGGGTAGGTAAAACATTCCATTCTGCAGGGAAGCTCCCTAAGGCAGGAAGTAAATAATTCAAAATAGCTTCGGAAAGTTCCTGAAATTGATGAGATTCATTAGGATCCTCTCTATATAAAGTATACAAGCAGTAAAGACAAAAAACCAGATAGGCTGTCCATAGACACTCTCTTCTCTCTTTCTTCCCCCAGATCTGGTTCCCCAGGCTTGTTCCTATCTCTATAGCAGAACATTGATGGCAATGTTCCTTGCCTGGTCTCATTTTCTATGGACCCCACAGATCTTCCCCTTCTAGCCTTCTTCCCCCGACTTGTTGCTTTGTCCTAGATGTTAACCCCAACAGACACCTCCTCCTAACCCAGCTTTTCTTAGGGTAACAAATAAGCTGAAGGAAGAACCACAACTCTCCTGCTGTTCCAGAGATCCACTCAGCCTCCTGTCTCATCTCCAGCTCTGTAGCAGAAAATCTGCTGTGGTTTCCCTTCCCTCTCTGCACTCATCCACAATAGATCAAAAAGATCTTCTCTCCAAACCTTCTTTTCCCTGACACATTTCATTATCCCAGCTTTCTAAAAACAGCAGGTATTCATTGAAAACACACCAGCTAAGCAGACCAGGGAAAAGCCTCCAACTCCAGCAGGCATCCCTTGCTAAATCACAAGCCACATCAGCCAGAAAACCAGGTAGGCTGCAGCAGACCTCACTTCCTTCTGCTCCCCAAGACCCAATCCTCCAGTCTCACTGACAGCTCAGGAGCAGAGCACCCTTGGCATCCTACCCTGCCCCCCTGCACCCATCTCCTGTGGATCCCACAGACCTTCCTCTTCTAACCTCCCTCCCCCAACTTGTTGCTCTTTCCCAGACCTCAACCCCAGCAGGCACCCCCTGCTAACCCAAGGGCTGCTCCTATCAGGGCAACAAGTAGGCTGAAGGCAGACCCACACTCTTCCAAAGGCTCCTGAGATTCACCCCCCCCCAGTCTCATCTATAGCAGGAAACCTGCTGTGGTCTCTGTTTCTCCTCTGACCACATCTCCAAATGACAAACAAAGAGTTTTTCCTCCAACCTTCCCTCTCCCACTCATCCCAGTATCCCAGCCACAAAGAACAGCAGGCATTCTCTCTGAACACACTAGCTAAGCAGTCTATACACAATTACCACTCTCTCTCTGAAAACCCAGAAAGAAAGCAGAAACCAAGGAACAAAATACTCACCCAACAAAGACAGATCTAGAAATCAGCCCCTAGACCTATAATCATACCAAACCCAGATGCATTGAAGTAAAAACCCCATCAATAACTCCATAACAATCTGATCTCACTAGAGCTAACCTACTACAGCAGAACTTCAATATTCCAGCATAGTTTAAACAACCAGGAGCAAAGCAACTTTATGAACTTAAAAGCAATTATACGAAGATGATAGAGGTCTTTAAAGAGGAAATAAATAAATCCCTTTAAAAAATCCAGAATAAGACAAACAAACAAAAATTTGGATGAAATGATTAAGTCCCCTAAAGAAATCCACCCCCCCTCAAAAACCCACAAACAATTCATTTGAAATAAACAAATAAAACTGTTTAAGATCTAAAATGGAATCAGCAATGAAAACACAAACTTTGGGAATTCTGGAAATAAAAATTTTAAAAATTAGAATAGGAACTATAATGGGGAAAACTTTAGCAACAGAATACAGGAGATAGAAGAGAGATATATTGGTCAAAGAAAATTTTAATCTAAAAAAATTTCTGACAAAAAATATCTAGGAAATATGAGACACTGTGAAAGGGCCAAACTTAAACATAAAAGAAATAGAGGAAGGAGAGTAATCCCAGTTCAAAGACCCTAGAAAATATTTCCAACAAAATCATGGAAGAAAAATGTCCTAAACTAAAGAAAAAGATGCCTATGCCTATAAAGGTACAAAGCGCTTACAGGGCACCAAATAGATTGGACTAAAAGAGAAAGTTCCCTTGGTACGTAATAATCAAAACACTAAACATACGAGACAAGAAAAGAATACTTAAAACTTCAAGGGTACCCAAACAAAAAAGGTATATAATCCCCTAGTAGAATTACTTGAATTCTCAATGGAGAAAGGCCAAAAGATGTGCTGCAGACTCTTAGTGCTACAGACACTCTTGGGGGAGTAGGCCTAAGTTTCTGTTTCCCAGAACTGGAAAAGTTCTAAACAAGTCAGTTCCAGGAAAAACCACCTCTCCGAGACAGGCAATCTGGAGCTGTCAGGAGCTGCCTCACCACAGAGCCTGAGCCAAGTATAGTTAATTAGCAAAAGTCTCCCCAAATCTCAAAGAGCCCTAGCCAGTCACTAAGGCACCCACACCCCTGGAGATAGAGCCAACAAATCAACGGAAAGAAAGGTAAAAGTCACCCACCCCTACCCTAACAGGCCTTAAACTGACCCTGCAATGCCACACCTTGGTCTTCTCTCTTGATGTAGACCCCTGCATGAAGGTTCTCTGCAGAATAAACACTCTCTGCTGCTGCATACTGCTTGAGTCTGGGTTATCATTCGTCCACAGATCCTTACATACTGATTAAAAGTGACCCCAATAAGCCCATAGGGAGCAGAACTATTAGGAGGAGAGACCTTGCTGGAGTAAGTGTGTTTTTACTGGAGGAAGTGTGTCATCACTGGGTGGGCAGACTTTGAAGTTTCAGAAGTTCAAGCCAGGCCTAGTGACTCACTGTCTTTCTGAGGCCTGCAGATGCAGATGTAGAACTCTCAGTTACTTCTCTAGCACCATGGCTGCCTGCATGCCAGCATGCTTCCCACCAGGACAATAATGGATTAAAGCTCTAAATGTAAGCTGGGCTCAATTAATGTTTTCCCTCATAAGACAGTTGCAGTGGTCATGGTGTCTCTTCACAGCAATGAAACCCAAACTAAGACAGATAGTAACTATGAATATTAATGACCTCAATTCCCCTGATCAAAGGTCAATATTAGCTAACTGGATCAGAAAGCAGGAATTCCCTGATTTTCTTTATTTACTTTATTATTTTTGTTTTTTATTTTATTACTTTTTTTGTTTTTTGTTTTTGTTTTAGTATCTACAATAAATAAACCCCAAACTCAAAGACAGGCACTACCACAGAATAAAATATTAGGAAAACATGTTTCAAGCAAATGAAATCAGGGAGCAAGCAGATGTCACTGTTCTCATGACTGATAAAACAGATCTCAAAACAAACTAATTAAAGGAGAGAAATAGTGTCACTTAAGCATGACAATCTGCTAAAAGAGCATTAAAATTCTCAACATAGAGGCACTAAATTGAAGTGTACCGAATTTCACAAAACAGCCACTCTAGTAGGCATTAAGAAAAGAAAGTTAAGCCTAATCTCCAACGTGGTAACAGTAAGTGAACTCAAGACCCTAATTTCACCAATAAACACATCATCCGTTTTTTTTTTTTAAAACAACAATGAAATCTTGGTGCTAAACATCCCACACCAAATTAACTGAACAGCCAGTCTCCACCAACACTACAGAACCTTCAGAAGGGCCTCCCAGCACGACAGAGCATATACTTAGTTATCCATGAAAATAAAAATGTATAAAATAAATCTTGAAATCAATACCAAAGTTAAGTTCAGAAAATGCAAAAATGCTTGAAGATTAGGCAGTATTACTATTGAAAAATGATTGTACATTTGAAGATATCAAGAAGGAAAACAATTATTGAAATTAAATGAAAATGAGAACAGCATATTAAAATCTCTGGGATACATCAAATGCGGGCCTACCAGGGACATTTATAGAGCTGCGTACCTCAGAAAGCGGGGTCGGAGAGGTGCCTCAGTGGCTGATTGCTCTTCCAGAGGGTCCTGAGTCAGTTCAAGTCACCACATGCTGATTCACAATCCTCAGTAACTTCAAGTCCAGAGGATCCAGTTCCCTCTTCTGCTCCCCCCAAATCCTAGATATATATTCAAAGAAAACACTCACACACTGAACAAATGAATAAATAAATAAATAGATAAATAAATAAATAAATAAATAAATAAATAAATAAATCTTTTAAAAATCATCAAAAGTAAGTAATAACTTAATGAAGCACCTCAGGAGTCTAGAAACACAAGAACAAAGCAAACCCAAAATAGTAGCAGGGAAGAAATAATAAGAAGTGAAGTAGAAATTGCTGAAAAGAAAACAAAAATTAATATAAATAATATAAGGAAACAACAATTCAAAATTTCAATCAAACAAACCCATTCATTACTCAAAAAATCAAATATATAAACAAAAAGGGGGATGATATGGGGTAATCATCTAGAAGCAACTTGCTAAGGCAACTTTTGCCTTAAATTTTAACATTGTTCCTCTCAACTTGCCTTCCTAACACCTATAGGAAGATTATAAGAAATAATAAGCTTTACCTATTGTTTATATAAACTCCCTCAAAGATTCAACCAGTGTCTGGGTCCTTAATAGTCTGAATGTAAATGGTCCCTGTGGGTTCATATGTTTGAATGCTTGATCCAGTTGGTGGAACTGCTCTGTAAGAGTAAATGGGTGAACCTTGTTGGAGGAGGTGTGACCCTGGGGTTTTAAAACCCTACACCATTCTTAGTAAGCTCTCTCCTGTCTTCTGTCCTCTCCTTTCTTCTCCTCCATCCTCCCTCTTTCCTCCCCCTCCCTTCTTTCCTCTACCCACTCCTCTGGGCTTTTCTTTCTATTGCATCCTCAAGAATACTGGACCTGAAAATTGTAACCTGAAAACCTGTTTTTTTTTTTTTTTTTTTTGTTATCATTGCTGCAATCCCCTTCAATTCCAATAAGGAGTAAGAATGTCATTCATCTGTCCCCTCCTTTCAGTACCACCCTGCCTTTCTGCCTTTGCTGCTTTTTTCAAAGAATCACTAAAACCAGTGATATAGATTCATGGCATTTTCCTCTAACCACCGACAGCTGACTGTTGGATACTACCTCAAGTTATAAACTCCATTATTAATGAAACAAAAATAGAAAAGTGTGGGTACAGAGCAGGTGTACACACTGTATGAATGAGCATTCATGAAATGACTTATCCCATCTCTTCCTTGTTTGTTGATATAGTAAAAAAAAGCTGAGTTTTTGTTGCTGGTGTATCTCCATCAGAGGGCAGAGTCCACCTGATGCTAGATTTCCTGTATGTGTGTCCATTGTTTCTTCATTCCTTGTTGCCCCATTAGGAAATCCTAAGCCATGAAGGCCATAACTTTTCCTTTCTGTTTTCTTTTTCTTTCTTTCTTTCTTTCTTTCTTTCTTTCTTTCTTTTTTTCTTTCTTTCTTTCTTTCTTTCTTTTTTTGCCTTAGCAGTTTTTTATTTTTTTAAAATTTATTTTCTATACTCTTTGTTTACACTCCAAATGATTTTTCTTTTCCCAGTTCCCCCATCCCCATAAGTACCATAAGCCCTCTTCCTTCCCTCCCCACCCCCACCACCACCCCCATTCTCCAATCAACCCCCTCCTACTTCTCTGTCTTGGTAATCCCCTACAATGCTGCATCAAGCCTTTCCAGGACCAGGGCCCTCTTCTTCCTTCTTCTTGGGAATGATTTGATATGTGAATTGTGTCTTGGGTATTCAGAGTTTCTGGGCTAATTTCTACTTATCAGTGACTGCATTCCATGTGTGTTCTTTTGTGATTGGGTTATCTCAGGATATTTTTCAGTTCCAACCATTTGTCTAAGAATTTCATGAATTCATTGTTTTTAATTGCTGAGTAGTATTCCATTGTGTAAATATACCACATTTTGTGTATCCATTCCTCCCTTGAGGGACATCTGTGTTCTTTCCAGCTTCTGGCTATTACAAATAAGACTGCTATGACAATAGTGGAGCATGTGTTCTTATTGCATGCTGGGGAATCCTCTGGGTATATTCCCAGGAGTGGTATATCAGGGTCCTCTGGAAGTGTCATGCTTAGTTTTCTGAGGAACCACCAGACTGATTTCCAGAGTGGTTTTACCAACTTGCATTCCCATCAGCAGTAGAGGAGTATTCCTCTTTCTCCACATCCTCCCAACACCTGTTGTCTCACGAGTTTTTAGTCTTAGCCATTCTGACTGGTGTGAGGTGAAATCTCAGGGTTGTTTTGATTTATATTTCCCTAATGACTAATGATGCTGCACATTTATTAAGGTGCTTCTTAGCCATTCGAAGTTCTTCAGGTGAAAATTCCTTGTTTAGCTCTGTACCCCATTTTTAATAGGGTTATTTGGCTCTTTGGAGTCTAAATTCTTGAGTGCTTTGTATATATTGGATATTAGCCCCCTGCCAGATGTAGGGTTGGTGAAGATCTTTTCCCAATTTATTGGTTGCCATTTTGTCCTTTTTACAGGGTCTTTTACCTTACAGAAACTTTGTAATTTTATGAGGTCCCATTTGTCAATTCTTGATCTTAGAGCATAAGCTATTGGTGTTCTGTTCAGGAATTTTCCCCTGTGCCCATGTCCTCAAGTATCCTCAAGGGTCTTCCCCAGTTTCTTTTCTTTTAGTTTCAGTGTGTCTGGTTTTATGTGGAGGTCCTTGATCCACTTGGAGTTGAGCTTAGTACAAGGAGATAAGACTGGATCAATTCACATTCTTCTGCATGCTGACCTCTAGTTGAGCCAGCACCATTTGTTGAAAAGGCTCTCTTTTTTTCCCACTGGATGGTTTCAGCTACTTTGTCAAAGATCAAGTGACCATAGGTGTGTGGGTTCATTTCTGGGTCTTCACTCTTATTCCATTGATCTACCTGTCTGTCACTGTACCAATACCATGCAGTTTTTAACATTATTGCTCTGAAGAACTGCTTGAGGTCCGGGCTACTGATTCCCCTGGAAGTTCTTTTACTGTTGAGAATAGTTTTAGCTATCCTGGGGTTTTAGTTATTCCAGATGAATTCAAGAATTGCTCTTTCTAACTCTAGGAAGAACTGAGTTGGGATTTTGATGGGGACTGCATTGTATCTGTATATTGCTTTTGGCAAGAGGCCATAACTTTTCTAAGAAATGCCGCATGTACCTTGCATTTCAACCTGTAACCTGTAACCAAGACATATGGTACATATTCTGTAATCATAATATGGTTTGAAATAATTTTTAACTCCCTTTTCATTCTACTTCCAGGCTGAGCAACTACCTGAGGAACTACCAGAGTATTTGAAAAGTGGTAATTTATGTCTTTCTTTGCTCTGTTACTATAAAAGCTTCATAAAACAGCTACCATGTTGAAACATGGAATTTGGGGTAACCTGAATCTGTGTTCCTAGGTTATGTTAACTCATATTTGTCTCCAGAATAAATGAACTTATCAACTTTGAGGTAAGAGCTGCATGTTTGTACAGCATGCCAATGGATTCCCTTCATTCTACTTCCTATAATCTGTATATGGTAGAAAAAGTTGATTTATGTGATTCTTTCAACTCCAGATTTTTTTCAAATCTTCCATCCACCATGCCTGGGATTTTTCTAAGTCTACTTGATTTGGAAGACCTCATTGTTTAGGATTGATGATGTTCATACATCAGGCTAAGCTGAAAAAGTATGACAAACAAAATGGTCAAATGTCATGTGTCTGGGAATTTGAGTGTTGGGAGATTAAAACAAATACCTTCTCTAAATAGTTAATATGTCCTATGCTTCTATTCTTGTGTTGAATAATGTTCCCTAGCATTCACCAATTCAATTGAAATGAATAGCTTTTATTTGTTCTTATCTTGACCAGTTTCAGTGACTTCATCCTTACCAAGCCATATTTTCATATCTGTAAGGTCTCATCCAACCACATATTTATCATTTAGGATCTGAATTTTTTCTCATGCAAAATGATTTATTCTTCCAGAGTACTGGAATTGGATTGAGTCATCTTACAATGGCCAGAACTAAATGCTTCTGTGCTAAACAGAGAATTACAAGACCATAAAGTTCCTTTTTATGTGGATGTCAGCGTTTTAGTCATCCTTATGACAGAATGTCAGAATGGAGCTCTTGCTGGGGGATGGGCTGGTCCTTGGCAGGATCCCCTTGGAACATCGCCCAAAGAAATTCCAAATTATGAAATGCTAGTGATCCATCCAGAATGTGACTTTTGACTCTTGACTCTTGAACATGAGCTTTTAAAGTACATTTGGCTGTTTAGACCTTAACTTTGAGATGAAGGAAAGCTCACCAACTCCTTTTTATACATAACACCATATATCAAGATCTAATGTGAGACAGTATGCCAGTCCTAAGATCTGTCACTATGACTAAAGACACATGGCAATGTTATCACTACAGCAGAAGAAGGCAAGCTGCAGTGAAATCCAGTTAACTACAAATCTTTATAATGAATTAGATAAGAAGGGCTTCTAATTTTTAATTAAATATAAAGTCAAAAGAATAAGAAATTATAACAGGTTAAAATAAATTCAATTTTAAGTGGTTAGAAACAGTTTTACTAGAACATATTCTTGCTTGTTCACTTGCCATTGCCTACTGTCTATGTTTCCTGTGAATCAGTTGGTTACTTGTGATAGTGATCCTATGATTCACCAAGCCTTACATGCTTACTATCTGGCCAATTGCAAGAATGGCTGCTGAGATGACAGAGACAGATATAGACACCCACAGCCAAACAGGAAGGAGCTTGGGAACTCTTAGGGAAGAAAAGGAGGAAGGATTGTGGGCCCCTGAAGAATATAGGAACTTTACAGGAAGACTAACATAGTCAACTAACATGGACCCTTGTGGCTCTCAGAGTCTGACCACCAACCAAAGAACATACAGGGGCTGTACCTTCCCACTCATGTATAACAGCTGTGTGGCTTGGCCTTCATATGAGTCCTGAACAACTGGAATTGGGCCTATCCCAAAAGCTGTTGCCTATATGTAGGATATGTTCTGACTGAGCTGCCAAGTCTGGCCTCAGTAGGAGAGGAAGCACCTAGCTTTAGCCTTGCAGAGACTTGAAGTACCAAGGTGGGTGGTGGGGGGAATACCCAGGGAGGCCCTTACCTGCTAGGAGGAGATTTTGGTGAGGGGGTGATTGGAAGGGGGCAGTGAGTAGGTTGTAAAGTAAATAAGTAAAAAAAAATAAAAGTTAATTTAAAAGAAAAAAGAATGGCTGCTGAACCCTACTCTCAAACCATTGCATTTTCCTGTATCATTCAGTGACTGTCCGTTAAAAATCATTGATACTAATGACAGATGTAGGAAATAATTGTGACTTCTTTGTGACCACCAGTGGTCTTTGGAACATTTCTTATTGAATCTTTCACATGGAGCATTGTTCTTTCATTTGCCCACTCATGCTTGCAGCTTAATGAAGTCCAGTGAACTAAAATAACAATGAAGAACAAACAAAAATCCCTGTATTTTAAGAACTTGTTGAGGAAGACAGATATCCACCCAGCAGCCAGCATGGAGGAGGCAGCGTGCACAGGTGAGACCTGCCCTGCAGATCGGAGGATCCTGTCAGGAGGCCTCTGGCAGGAGCTTTGTGGTTTCTGCCTCTGGATCTGGAACATCCCCTGCCACAGCACGCCATCTCCAAGGTAGTAATATATCCACCCGGAAGCACAGAGGAGACAGCCAGCACAGTCTGCATCCAGAGTTGATAGGGGCCACAGAGCTACATACCCAAATACAACGACAAGAGAGTGGGTTTCCAACACCATCTTTGCTCCTGTGACTGTGTAACAGATTGGTAGGCAGGGATCACCAGAGTAGAGGATCCCTTGTGACACACACCACCAGGACTCCACCTGCACTCAGGAACTCAGCAGCATTACACCAATTTGTTCCAGGGGAAAGCAGGTCACCCAGGGTTGCTGAGATAGGCCCGTAGGCACACAGGAGGGACAAGCACAAGCCAGTGATAGAAAGACCTAATAACACTAGAGATAACCAGATGGCAAAAGGCAAACATAGGAATGTTGATAACAGAAACCAAGGCAATACAGCACCATCCGAACCCAAGTCATGATGCTGATGGAGGGCTTCATGGACGGCTTCAAGAAGGACATAAATAACTCCCTTAAAGAAATACAGGAGAACACAAGTAAACAGGGAGAAGCCCTTGAACTAAGGGAAAACAACAACATATGTGAAGGAATTAAACAAAACCATTCATGATCTAAAGAAGGATGTAGAAACAATAATGAAATTACAAAGGGAAACAACACGAGACATAGAAAAACCTAGGAGAGAAGTCAGGAGTCATGGATCCAAACATCAAAAACAGAATACAAGAGATGGAAGAGAGACTCTCAGATGCAGAAGATACCTCAGAAAGCAGTAATACAAGAGTGAAAAATGAAAAATGCAAAGTGAAAGTGAAAAATGCAAAAATCTCCTGACCCAAAACATCCAGGAAATCCAGGACAAAATGAGACCAAACCTAAGGTATAGGTATAGAAGAGAGTGAAGATTTCCATTTTAAAGGGTCAGTAAATGTCTTTAACAAAATTATAGAAGCAAACTTCCCTAACCTAAAGAAAGAGATGCCCATGAACATACAAGAAGCCTACAGAACTTCAAATAGATTTGACCAGAAAAGAAATTCCTCCTGTCACATAATAATTAAAACACCAAAGAATATTAAAAGCAGTAAGGGAAAAATGTCAAGTAACATATAAAGGTAGACAGATCCGGATTACACCAGATTTCTCACTAGAGACTATGAAAGCCAGAAGAGCCTGGGCTGATGTCATGCAGAACCGAAGGGAACACAAATGGCAACCCAGACTGCTATAGCCAGCACATCTTTCAATTACCATAGATGGAGAAAACAAGGTATTTCATGACAAATACAGATTTACGCAGTATCTTTCCACAAATCCAGCCCTTCAAAGGATAATGAATGGAAAACACTAACAAAAGGAGGGAAACTACACACTAGAAAAGCAAGAAATTAATCTTCTTTCAACAAACCCAAAAGAAGATAACCACACAAACATAAAAATTACATAAAAAAATAAAAGGAAGCAACAATCACCATTCCTTAATATCTCTTAACATCAATGCACTCAATTCCCCAATTAAAAAAAACATGGACTAACAGACTGGATACATAAACAGGACCCTACATTTTGCTGCATACAGGAAACACACCTCAGTGCCAAAGACAAACACTACCTCAGAGTAAAAGGCTGGAAAACAGTTTTCGAAGCAAAGGGTCCCAGGAAACAAGCTGAAGTAGCCATTCTAATATCCAATGAAATAGACTTTCAATCAAAAGTCATCAAAAAAGATACAGAAGGACACTGTATACTCATCAAAGGAAAATTCTACCAGGAAGAACTCTCAATTTTAAACATCTATGCCCCAAATTCAAGGGCACCCACATTCGTAAAGGAAACTTTACTAAAGCTTAAAGCACACATTGCACCCCACACAATAATTGTGGGTGACTTCAACAACCCACTCTCCTCAATGGACAGATCAGGAAAACAAACTAAACAGAGACACAGTGAAACTAACAGAAGTTTTGGACCAAATAGATTTAATAGATATCTAGAGAACATTTCATCTTAAATCAAAAGAATATACCTTCTTCTCAGCACCTCATGGTACCTTCTCCGAAATTGACCATATAATTGGCCACAAAACAGACCTCAACAGATATAAGAAGATCGAACTAATTTCATGCCTCCTATCAGATCAGTATGGAGTAAGGGTGGCTTTCAATAGCAACAAAAACAACAGAAAGCCCATATATACATGGAAGCTGAACAATGCTCTACTCAATGATTACTTGGTCAAGGAAGAAATATGAAAAGAAATCTAAGACTTTTTAGAATTTAATGAAAATGAAGGCACAACATACGTAAATTAATGGGATACAATAAAAGCAGTGTTAAGAGGAAAACTCATAGCTCTGAGTGCCTCCAAAAAGAAGCTGGAGAGAGCATACACTAACAACTTAACAGCACACCTGAAAGCTTTAGAACAGAAAGAAGCTAATATACCCTAGAGGAGTAGAAGGCAGGAAATTATCAAACTCAGGGCTGAAATCAACCAAGTTGAAACAAAAAGAACTATACAAAGAATCAACAAAACCAGGAGCTGGTTCTTTGAGAAATTCAACAAGATAGATAAAACTTTAGCCAGACTAACCAGAGGGAACAGAGCCAGTATCCAAATTAACAAAATTAGAAATGAAAAGGGTGGTCTAACAACAGAAACAGAAAATTCAAAAAATTATCATATCCTACTACAAAAGACTATACTCAGCACAGCTGGAAAATCTGGATGAAATGGACAATTTCCTAGACAGATACCAACTACCAAAATTTAATCAGGATCAGAAAGATCATCTAAATGGTCCCATAAAGCCTAAAGGAATAGAAGTGGTCATTGATGGTCCCCCAACCAAAAAAAAAAAAAAAAAAAAAAAAAAAAAAAGCACAGGACCAGAATTCTATCAGACTGTCAAAGCAGACCTAATACCAATACTCTCCAAACTATTCCACAAAATAGAAACAGAAGTAACACTACACAAATTGTTCTATGAAGCCACAATTTTGCTGATACCAAACCCACACCCAAAAAAGACCCAACAAAAAAAGAGAACCTTAGACCAATTTTCCTTATCAATATCGATGCAAAAATACTCAATAAAATTTTTGCCAACCTAGACTAAGAACACATCAAAATGATCATTCACCATGATCAAGTAGGCTTCATCCCAGGGATACAGGGATGGTTCAATATACTGAAATCTGTCGATGTCCACTACATAAGCAAACTCAACGAAAAAAACCACATGGTCATTTCATTAGATGCTGAAAAAGCATTCTATAAAATTCATCATCCTTTCATGTTAAAGCTCTTCGAAAGATCAGGAATTCAAGGCTCATAGCTAAACATTATAAAAGCAATATACAACAAACCAGTAGCCAACATCAAACTAAATGGAGGGAAACTTGAAGCAATCCCACCAAAAAAGGGACTAGAGAAGGCTGTCCTCTCTCTCCATATTTATTCAATATAGTACTTGAAGTTCCAGCTAGAGCAATTAGACAACATAAAGGAGGTCAAAGGGATACAAATTGGAAAGGAAGAATTCAAATTATCACTATTTGCAGATGATGTGATAATATACTTAAGGGACCCAAAAAGCTCCACCAGAGAACTCCTACAGCTGATAAACAACTTCAGCAAAGTGGTTCGATATAAGATTAACTCAAGCAAATCATTAGTCTTCCAATACTTAAAGGATAAATAGGCTGAGAAAGAAATTAGGGAAATGACACCCTTCACAATTACCACAGACAATATAAAGTATCTTGGTGTGACTCTAAGGAAACGAGTGAAAGATGTGTATGACAGAACTTCAAGACTTTGAAGAAAGAAATCGAAGAAGACCTCAGAAGATGGAAAAAATCTTCCATGCTCTTGGATTAGCAGGATTAATGTAGTAAAAATGTCCATCCTGCCAAAAGCAATCTACAGATTGAATGCAATCCCCGTCAAAATCCCAATTTAATTCTTCATAGAGTTAGAAAGAGGAATTCTCAAATTCATTTGGAATAACAAACACCCAGGATAGCTAAAACTATCCTCAACAGTAAAATAACTTCTGGAGGAATCAGTATTCCCGACTTCTAGCAGTACTACAGAGCAATTGTGTTAAAAGGTGCATGGTGTTGGTAAAGTGACAGGCAAGTAGATCAATGGAATAGAATTGAAGACCCGGAAATGAACCCACACACCTATGATCACTTGATCTCCAACAAAGAGCTAAGACCATCCAGTGGAAAAAAGATATTCTTTTCAACAAATGGTGCTGGTTCACTGGAGGTCAGCATGGAGGAGAATGCAAATTGACCCATTCTTATCTTCTTATACTAAGCTCAAGTCCAAGTGGATCAAGGACTTCCACATAAAACCAGACACACTTAAACTAATAGAAAAGAAACTGGGGAAGTTCCTTGAGGACATGGGCATAGGGGATAATTTCCTGAACAAAACATCAATAGCTTATGCTCTAAGATCAAGAATTGACAAATGGGACCTCATAAAATTACAAAGTTTCTGTAAGGCAAAGGACACTGTCAGAAGGACAAAACAGCAACCAAATTGGGAAAAGATCTTTAGCAACCCTACATCCAACAGAGGACTCATATCCAAGACATACAAAGAATTCAAGAAGGTAGACTCCAGAGAGTCAAATAACCCCCTTAAAAATGGGGTACAGAACTAAACAAAGAATTTCAACCTGAGGAATATCAAATATTGGAGAAGCTCCTAAGGAAATGTTCAACTTCCTTAGTCATCAGGGAAATGCATATCAAATCATCCTTGAGATTTCACCTCACACCCCTCAGAATGCCTAAGATCAAAAACTGAGGAGAAAACAGGTGCTGGCAAGATTGTGGAGAAAGAGGAACACTCCTCCACTGCTGGTAGGGTTGCAAGCTGGTACAACCACTCTGGAAATCAGTTTGTAGGTTCCTCAGAAAACTGCATGATAGTACCGGAGGTCCCTGCAATACCACTCCTGGGCATATATCCAGAAGATTTCCCAGCATGTAATAAGGACACACGCTCCACTATGTTCATAGCAGCCCTTTTTATGATAGCCAGTAGCTGAAAAGAACCCAGATGTCCCTCAACAGAGGAATGGATACAGAAAATGTGGTATATGTACACAATAGAGTGCTATTCAGCCATTAAAAACAATGAATTCATGAATATTATCCTAAGTGAGATAACACTCATGGTACTCACTCACTGATTAGTGGATTTTAGCCTTGAAGCTTGGAATACTCAAGACACAATTCAGATATCAAATAAAGCCCAAGAGGAAGGAAGGAGAGGCCCCTGGTCCTGGAAAGGTTCAGTGCAGCAGTGTAGGGGAATACCAGGATAGGGAATCAGGAAGGGGTGGATTGGGGAGCAGGGGGACAGAAGAGGGCTCATGGGACTTTCAGGAGGGGGTATCTAGGAAAGGAGAAATCATTTGAAATGTAAATAAAGAATATATCAAATAAAAAAGGAAAAAATAAATTCTACTTTCATGTTTTTCTAAACTTGGGATCAAACTATGACTTGATTTTCAGGGCTCAATGGCGATAAACTGAACCCCAGAAGCTAAACATTTCCTTGGCTGTTATTCCAAGTGGACTCATGCTATGTGTGTGGCTTTCAAAACACACCCTGGACTAGTTTAGACTGCAATGTAATCTGTTTTCAAATCTCCAAACAACACGTTGTTGTTTGGCTTACTCCTATGGTGAGTGGCTATATTAGTCCTGCCAACCCACGAGCATGGAAGATTTTCCCATTTTCTGATGTCTTCTTCAATTTCCCTCTTCAGAGACCTGAAGTTTTTGTCGTATAAATCTTTCACATGTTTGGTTAGCGTCACTCCAAGATACTTTATATCATTTGTGGCTATTGTGAAGGGTGTCATTTCCCTAATTTCTTTCTCGGCCTGCTTATCCTTCGCGTATAGGAAGGCTACTGATTTACTTGAGTTGATTTTATAGCCAGCCACTTTGCTGAAGTTGTTTATCAGTTGCAGGAGTTCTCTGGTGGAGGTTTTTGGGTCACTTAAGTAAACTATCATATCATCTGCAAATAGTGATAGTTTGACTTCTTCCTTTCCAATTTGTATCCCTTTGACTTCCCTCTGTTGTCAAATTGCTCTAGCTAGTACCTCAAGTGCTATATTGAAGAGATATGGCGAGAGGGGACAGCCTTGTCTAGTCCCTGATTTTAGAGGGATTGCTTCAAGTTTTTCTCCGTTTACCTTGATGTTGGCTACTGGTCTGCTGTATATTGCTTTTACTATGTTTAGATATGGGCCTTGAATTCCTGTTCTTTCTAGGACCTTTAGCATGAAAGGATGCTGAATTTTGTCAAATGCTTTTTCAGCATCCAATGAGATGACCATGTGGTTTTCTCACTGTGAGAGCTCCCCTTTCCCCTTTCCACTTTTCACGGCTGATATTGTCCTCTATCATCACTGACCTGCTGCCTGACCTCGAGGCTCCTGGGCCCCTGAAGTCTCTCTTCCTGCTTGGAGATCTCTCATCATCTCTTAGGCCTGCACGTGACAATTGCTTTTCTTTGCTTGCCTAAGTGACCATGCTCAGGGAGCAGCACCATTCTGTAATGGATTAGCTCAAAGCTTCTATTTTTTATTTTGTTTTGTTTTTTTGTTTTTGTTTTCTGTTTGTTTTTTGTTTTTGAAAAGCATGTTCTTTTATTGAAAAAGGAAGTAAACATTTTATGGTAAAGATTTTTGTGGAAGATATTTCTGATGAAATAGAAGACATATATAGAAAAACACATTAAAGTTGTCAATTTTCATGGCAAATTAAAGAATAAAGTGGTAGATATGTAACCATTGCTAAATTAATTGAAAAATGAAATACAAATATTTTATGATAGAATTGAATATGTGGAAAATATTTCTGATAAAATTGTAGAAAAATGTAGAAAACCTGTTAAATTTTAAGATTATAATGGAAAATTATATATATACTAATGGTAGGCATAAAAGTATTCCTAATTTGATTGCAAGTGGAATTGTAGACATTTTCTGACAAAGTTGAAGATTTATGTGGAAAATATTTCTGATAAAATTGAAGAAATATATTGAAAAACATGTCAAAATTGAAGATTATCATGGAACTTATACAGATAAAATTGTAGGCATACAATAATTCTAAGTTGATCCCTGCCACCATCTTTGCTCACAGACGGACAGGACAGGCAGCTCCAGATACACAGAGACAACATGGAATATAACATTGCTTAGAGCAAGGTACACCAGGGCTCCAAGGCCCCCAAGAGTAGGGCAGCCCATCAGCAATCTGTGCCAGGGGAAACCTAGTCATCCAGGGGAGCAGAAATGACCTTACAGGCTTATAGGAGGTTCAAGCACCAGACAGTGACAACAGGACCAATTAATGCCAGAGATAACCAGATGGCAAAAAGCAAACATAGGAACATTATTAACAGAAATCAATGCAATATGGCAGCATCCGAACCCAATTTCCGACAACAGCAAGTCCTGGTTACCCCAACACACCAGAAAAACAAGATTTGGATTTAAAATCACTGGTCATGATGCTGTTAGAAGAACACAAGAAGGACATAAATAAATCTCTTAAATAAATACAGGAGAAAATGGATCAAAAGTTAGAAGCCCTTACAAGGGAAACACAAAAATCATTTAAGAAATTCAGGAGAATATGGGTCAAAAGATGAAAGCTAGAAGATGCTGGGCATATCTCATGCAGACTCTAAGAGAACACAAATGCCAGCCAAGACTACTATACCCAGCAAAACTCTCAATCACCATAGATGTAGAAACCAAGATATTCCATGACAAAACAAAATTTACACAATATCTTTCCACAAACCCAGCCCTACAAAGGATAATAGGTGGAAAATGCCAATACAAGGAGGGAAACTACACCCTATAAAAAGCAAGATAGTAACCTTCTTTTGTCAAACCCAAAAGAAGACAACCACTCAAATATAAAAATAACATCCAAAATGACAGGAAGTAATAATCACTATTCCTTAATATCTCTTAACATCAATGGACTAAATTCCCCAATAAAAAGACATAGACTAACAGACATATACTATAAATGTGGTATATTTGCACAATGGAATACTACTCAGCAATTAAAAACAATGAATTCATGAAATTTTTAGGCAAATGGTTGGAACTGGAAAATATCATCCTAAGTGAGGTAACCGAATCACAAAAGAATACACATGGAATGCAGTCACTGATAAGTGTATATTAATTAGCCCAGATGTTCTGAATACTCAAGACAAAATTAACATATCAAATGATTCCCAAGAAGAAGGAAGGAGAGGGCTCTGGTCCTGGAAAGGCTTGATGTAGTATTGTAGGGCAGTACCAGGACAGAGGAATGGGAGTGGGGTGATTGGGGAAATGACAGAGGGAAGAGGGCTTTTGGGACTTATGGGGAGGGGGGAATCGGGAAAGGGGAAATTATTTGGAATGTAAACAAAGAATATAGAAAAAATTATTCTAAGTTCATTGAAAGTGGAATCATAAACATTTTCAGGTAAAATTGAAGATTTACATGGAAAATATTTCCAATAAAATTTAAGAAATATATAGACAAACACGTTAAAATTGACTATTTCATGGAAAATTATACAAATAATATGGTATATATAAAAAACTTTCTAAATTAATTGAAGATGCAATTGAAAACATTTTGTGATAAAATCAGGGATTTACATGGAAAACCTTTCTCATACAATAGAAGAAATATATGCAAAAACATGTTAAAATTGAAGATTATCATGAAAAATTAATGCAGGTAAAATGTTTGACATAAAAAATTACTAAATTAATTGAAAGAGGAATTATAAACATTTTCTGATAAAATTGAAGATTTACATGAAAATTATTTATTAATCTATATCCTTTTATTGGGGAATTGAGTCCATTGATATTAAGAGATATTAAAGAATAGTGATTGTTGTTTCCTGTTATGTTTGATGTTATGTTTGTGTGGGTATCTTCTTTTGGGTTTGTTGGGAGAAGATTACTTTCTTGCTTTTTCTAGGGTGTAGTTTCCCTCCTTGTGTTGGCATTTTCCATTATCCTTTGTATGGCTGGATTTGTGGACAGATATTGGTGTAAATTTGGTTTTATCATGGACTATCTTGGTTTCTCCAAGATAGTCCATGAATATCATTCCATGATATTCAAGGGAAAATCATTTGGAATGTAAACATAGAATATAGAAAAATGAACACAAAAAAAACAAAAAAGAAAAAAGATTCGGTTATATCAGAACTTTGCCTAAAACTTTGAATGAATCCCTTAAAAAAAAAGAAGAAGACTCTTCTTCAGCTCCTTTGTTCTGTATGATCAGTCTTCCCTGTTTGGCTCATGGGAAACTTAACTCTTTTATAGTGATGTGGTATTTAATTCTGGAAGTGAAAATAAAACAGAATGGTTAGGATGTAAAATAAATGCTGCAAAATTTTTAACAATATCTCAGTAGTCCCAAGACTTAGAATGTGTAAGAGTTATTCAAAGGGCTGTTTAAAACTCAGGTTTGTGGACCCCAGGCCAGAGTTTATTACTCAGTTCTTACTGAAGCTTTGCAATTGGTTCCTTTGGTTCCAGGTGACTGGGATGCTGCAGGTTGAGGGCTGCTTTGAGAATCACTGTTGTACTAGAACCAATTTCATTGAACAACATATCCAGTGAAGTTGTTGGAGGAGACAATCGGGGTTCCTGATCTCCCGCATGAACAGTTAGCCTTCTCTCCATCTAATCATGTACTTGCTTAAATGTGGAATTGTTTCTTCTGTGATTGTATATCATATACATTAAGCTCTACAATATGTGCTCAGTTGTTTACAATCTCCTAGGAGTAATTACATTTGGAATGGAACTTTTAATGTCGGGCTAGCCAGGAACTCTTAGTTAGTGAAAATTATCAATCTTATAATACAAGTCAAAGAGAAACCAAGAGCTGGGCTTTTGGGATACAAATATTTGGGAAGTTGAATTGTCCTACTAAGTAAGGGAAAGCTAGCTGTTTAGGACTGCAAAAGGAGATGCTATGCTCCACTTCTGATAAGTTTCCTCCAGAATGCTATTTGACTGTGATGTACCCCTTCTTCCTTATTTCTACAACCTGACTGCTTCTTCTTCTTTTTTTTTTTGAAAGTGAGTGAAAAGCTATCTGTTTACAGTGGCCAATCAGACTCCTCTTGAAATTCTAAAATGAACAAAGAGATATTTAATAGATATAGTGAGTTCCACAAACACATTAATATGTAGGAGTGAAAGATAGAAGGCTGCTGTTTGCCTTCAGATGCAGGATGAGGAACAGAAAATATGTAGCTGAGAGATAGGATATGGTTGACTCTATCTGAGACTCTTGATGTGATTTTTGCTGGATGTTACATGTTTTGCATCACCTGCTTCTATCAGGACAGTTTTCTGTCACACTGACACCATAGCACCAAGATTCCTGCTGGAACTGTATTATAATTGACAGAGCAGTCACTGGTGCCCCTCACTCACACCAAAGGTCATAAGTATCACTGGCTCCCTCACAAGAAAAGCAAGAGAAAACAGCAAGAGGAAGACATGCACCACATGGCTGCAAGTCATGGAAAATCTCAGAATTGGAGACACTACATTTCAAGGAAAACTACTTTTAGTCATTAGGTTTAATGAAAACTTGTTTTGATCATTAGGGTTGATGAAGCATTGGCAGCCACGCAGAAGTCACAGAGAGGTTGATTTAGATGAAGGCAAGAAACACACAAGGCTTCTTCTCAGATTTGTGGTAAACCTTTCCCCTGGGCATAAATTAGGAGCCCTCCAGACTAACAGTCTTTACAGAAAGAATTAGTGATCGTTTAAGGTTTAGTGGCTTGCTCTGTGGGACAGGGGGTGCTCTGTGTCTATGAACAACCTCGAGAATGAGAAATTCTGACGTCTATGATGCATTTTTGTGACACAAGAACTAAAAGAAGATCCGAAAGAGTTTGTTCCTGCGTCCTTCCCAGTCTCCCTTCAGCTGAGTGCTCAGAGCTGCCAGGTTTCAAGCACCCATTACTTCTCCGTCAAGTGCTTTGCTAGTAAATGAAGAAGGACTTGATAAGACTATTTTTTTTTCACTCTCCACAAAGAACCTTTTATTACAAGTAAATCGGACAAACAATAGCCCTTGAATGCATGTTTTACAAGAGCCCCAACCCACGATTTGAAAGGTCACTGATGCCATTTTTTTTTTGATAAGACTTTTTAAGGAGATTTTTTTTTTTTAGGGCTCATATTCAGCAGAAGTATGCTGTGGGAAGATTAGAAAATGGATGTTCCATTCTAGGCATGGTCTACTAAATGGGAACTCACAATTTTCAAAGCCGAGTGTTGGCAAACATAGTGGAAAGGAAGCAAGGGAAATTAGCTGGAGACAGATGAAGTTTCTACGTAAACGAGTCAAGGATTATTGAATGATTATTCCTAAAAATAGGTAGATATTTAGAGTCATTTCAAATTTCTGTTACTTTTATGTGTTATAACATGAGGCATATATTAGAATCACGCAGGACCAAAAAAGAAAAGGCAGTTAAAAAATATAAAAAAAAAACTGATTTAAAAAGTCAAACTGATCTAGCCATGTTTCTGGCCAATTAAATCTAAACTCCTCCAGGCAGGCTGAAGAGAAATGGATGGAAGAATAACCATGAGCATCCTGATTCTTGTGCTCTAAAATTTATTAAGCATATGAAGATAGTTAAACAATTATAGGGTTATCAAAAATGCTAAACTCTTTATAATATTCTTCACATATTTTATCATTTAGTTATTAATCTCTCTCTCTGTTGTGTGTGTGTGTGTGTGTGTGTGTGTGTGTGTGTGTATGTGCAGCACATATGCTAAACTCAGGGGATAACTTTTGGGACTTGGATATGTCCTTCTATTCTGTGGGATCTCAGTTATCTGCTTTGGCAGCAAACACCCTTACCTAACTGATATCTTGCTGGTCTATCAGCAAAATCTTTAAAGAAGGCTAAATATATACAGTAGTTTGAATGAAAAGATAAAGCTTCTTGTTTTTGTGTTCTTGTTTTTGTTTTTGGTTGTGAGCCTAGATTTTAATGGTCAAGACATCACACGAGGAAAGAGTGTCTTCTTCACACAGCAGGGCACCTATACATAGTGTACATACATACCTACATACATACCTACATACAGAGCATAAACAAATCCTACATAAGCCCTAGTAAAGCCAAACCCAACAGAGGGGAGTTGGTCACAAAAATTCTACCTGTAACCATGGAATATTGACAATTATTAGTTGCTGGGAGAGAAAGAGATCGTTTTCTTTAAGACAACTTGGCAAGTAGCAGCGAACTGCACAGTGGAAGACCACACATCAAAGAATGTTCGGGCAGCACAAACATGTCTTAAAAGATAAAAAACAAAACAAAAAACTATGAAGATCGGTGTGTGGATCCTAAAAGAGCTGAGAGAAGAATGAACACGATTAAAACCAGCTCTATGAAATTCTCAAAGAACCAAAAGAAAAAAGAAAGAAAGAAAGAAAGAAAGAAGGAAGGAAGGAAGGAAGGAAGGAAGGAAGGAAGCAAGGAAGGAAGGAAGGAAGGAAGGAAGGAAGGAAGAAAACAGAGAAAGCATTGAGTCTAAGGTGAAAGGGTCAGCTTAGGAGCTTTGGAAAGGTCATGGAGCACTTGCCCCTCCCAGAAGGGAGAGGCTAAATTTCATTCCTCAGACCACAGGGAAGCCCCTGCAGCTAGGGAAGGCCCAGAGACTTTTGCCAACCTACCTCATTCCCTAACAACCAATCCGTTTAAAGGAAACACTGTTCTGCCAGTCACATTGTGCCTAATGGCAGCTGCCTTGAGGACTGTATAAAGGCCCACTGCACGGACTGCACATGGTTGTTCTCTCCCCAAGTGCAGGGCGACCCCAGCATGTTGGATTAAATAAAATTCCTTTTGCTTTTTGCTTTGATTCCTGTCTCCATGTTGTTCACTCAGGGGCTCTCTCTGGTAAGTTAAGCCTCCCTGAGTCTTACAAAGGTATGGTTTCACTGTACTAACATATAATGAAGAAATAGTCAGTTTCAGTATGTTGTCAGCAAAGCAGGTACTGTGTTTATAGGACAAAGATGATTTAGACATCTTAGGGCTCACCCAAAGGACTCAACCTCAGACTCTGAGCATTTAGAATACATTCATAGAAATTAGTGGCCTAAGAGCAAGTTTTCGGTCTGTGATTTATGCTCACTTATCCTTGATTAGTCTTTCCTGTTTTATTAAAAAAAAAAAACTTTCTTTCTCCCTTCTTTTCCCTTCCTATCTGCTCTCTACTTGATGGCTTCTCTGTGCTGTTTTATGATTCTTTGCTCAGCTTGTCTGTCTCTTGATTTAAAAGATCTTCACCCCTTTTATGGATTTACTATTTGTTAGGGGCTGAGGGTTCACTATAATGAATGCTATAAAATTCCACTTCTTTCATAGATTTATCATTTTAATAGAAGAAAAATACACTAAGAAAGTGACAAATAATTGAGGAATATACTGTGCAATAAAAAGGACATGACAGGAAAGAGATGGTGATGGGATCACCAGATCACCACCTTGCAATGTGGCTGTAATTAGAATTGCTTTCAAAGAGCTTTTGTTTTGATATTTGGTTCTGATGCTAAGGCTACTTCAGATCACTTCTCAGAGTTGAAGCAATGGCAGCTAGAGTTCTTATAAGATTCTCAGATGACTCTGTTACACCTAAGATTATGACTGAGAAACACTTTGGAGATGAAACAAATGTGAGTTCAACCCTAATAGAAGACCATCAGAACAGCACAAGAGGCAAATGTGAAACCATCAGAACAGCATAGGAAGGGAAGGAAAAAGAATGATTCGAGAAAGCAACATTTACAAAGATCCTGGTGTAGGAAGAATTCTGACTTGTATGGTGAACAATATAGGTCAGCATAGATGGAATACAATGAGGGGGGAGGCAAAAGGAAAATGAAAAGATTCAGGCAAAGTGTAGCTCATGACAAGGTTGGGCTTGTCGCTTATATGGAATAGGAAAAAATCGCAAGAGACTTTTAATTGGATGAAACACACAAGATTACATGTCATGTAAATGAACATCCTGATTGCTGTATGGAAAATGGACTTGGAGAGACACAGTGAGAGATTGGGAAAGGAGACTGTAACCTTAGCCCAGTAGAAAGATGATATTGTCTTAGACATGATGGCTTACATATCATGCTACCAATGGAGAAGAAACATGCAGAAAATGAATGTTTTTTTAGAAGAAGTATAGTCAGATGTGCTATGCTCTTGAGAAAAAAATCAGAGAAATAAATAAATCACTTAAATGTCCATAGAAAGAATCTCCCCAACATCCAAAGTGGACTCCATGGATTTCATAGAAACATGAATTTCCTCATATCTAATCAAGAATGGGTACCTTTGGAATTGGAGCTTAACTAAGTCATGGTGCAAGATGTGGTTCAGATGGAACAAGGCAAAGCAATTGATGTAAAATGGAGAGTGCTTTGGGGAAGGGATGATAGGTGTGACAGCCACTAAGAATGTTTTAGGCTCCTATGGAATTATTACTTTTATTGTAGGATGAATGACATTGTGGAAAGCTTTTGGGGCTGCCTTGTAGGAATTTGGCAGTAATTTGACATGGGCTAGGACTCAGGAAAGAGGCTCTGATAAGAATATTTACATTTGCACTAATACAAAGTTCAAGCTAAACTGAGCTGGGGAATGTGTGGTTTTCCTTTTATCTTGGTCATCATGATAAGCCCCTAGAAACTGTGATCATGGGACTTTATTTATTGACTTGTTTGTTCCTTGACCTAGGACAGACCTTATTATTTGCAGGTACTTAAATTAAAAAGCAGACTAGGAAAAAAAATAAACCCTATACAGCCTCAGCACTGTCTGGAGTCATGTTATAATGTTATCTAATTGTCTTTTTCTTTTCAATTCTCTTTTGAGACCCTGTTGACTGACTCAGCTGGCTTGGTCATAACAAGAATGAATCAGATATAAAAATATGTAGAGAAACGGGACTCACACTAAGCTATATGTAAATATGTGTTAAAATCAGATTAGTCATCCATTTATATAGAGATCAAGGTTTTTCTTGACTGGGTATATATGTTGAATAGACTGTTTTACCAAGCTGTAACCTCCCCCCCCCACAAATATTGTTTATAGTTGGTTGATTAAAAATGAAGAAGAAAATATTGTTTGGTTATTATTATAATGTTATAAATAAAGTTGTCCAAAACAACTGAGAACATATGCTTTCTAATATTGCTTGGCATATGCCAAAATTCACATATGGTCAAAGAATCCCTGAAAATGAGGAAAGTCCTATAAATATTTGCTATAAGCAGTCTTCTAATTTCTTGGTAAACATAAAACTTGAGAAAATATCATAGTTTTCAATAAAAACTCATTACATATTTACCTTCAGCTTCCCAAGTGAAAGTAGGAAGTGTGTGGTCATTCAGACCATGTGAATGCGCCATTTTCCTCCGTCTCAGGCCACCCTGGCAGTGTGTACACTTATGAGACTGTAGAGAGCCCGAGTCTTGATTTATTAGCCTATTAAGTAAGAAAATCCTAATTTTCTTTCTGTAAATACAGGTGAAGGGGAAAAAGAGAGAAAACTAAGCAAATAAAATATCTCGAGATATATATTTTTATGTGTGAACTTCTCTATTCTCTGGAATGGGCATCTCACATGAATGTTTTAAAAGGGGCTTTTATGAACTAGAGAGATATTCTGTTAGCTTTCTTACCAAAATAAAGACCTCATGATAGGATATGTGCTGGCCCAATAATAATAAACATCTCTACAATTTTAGTTGCATGTAGAAAAGCAGCTTAAATCATACATTTATTTTACCACTTCTATTTCAACCTGAATTCTCCTTCTTTTTCCTTTTTCAAGAATTATTAAAATTTTTCCTTGGAATTAGTATAGACATGAGAAGTAGTTAAGTTCTGACAAAGAACTATGGAATTTTCCTCTAGATTGAGCTGCTGACTCAATTTCTTTATAAGACATTATACTACTAGCAAGAGAACAGACCATACATAGGGCATTATAGACACCTGGGTGATTTGAACAACAGAGAGAGCCATGGCACCATTTCCTTCGTCCTAACACTTAGTGCATGTAGTCTCCAAAGGAACATTTCTAGTCCTTTTGGATGTCAACTTCTTCATTTAATCTCTAGTCTTCTGCTCTGCATTTACAGGACCTTTTACCAACTTCTCAGAGCCTCAAAGCATTCTTTTGCAGCCCTCAAATGCTTACTGAGGTCTCACTGTACCAAGTACATCTTTGGAAATGAATAGATAAAACATTTCTAATGTTTTCTTTTCATTCCAGTCACTTGTGAACCTCCACACAGTGAATGAGATGATTTTATAGTTCATCCTCTGACTATTATAATCATAAAAGATGTCTGCTTGTGTGAAAGGGGAAAGGGAGATGGATTGGATAGAGGAAATATGAGGAAAGAGTAAAAATCTAGGGGTATTTAAGGGATGTATGGAAATACAGTGCCTTGGAAACTTCATAAAATATATGAAGGCAATCCTAATGAAGTCTCTAAATAATGAGGGAGATCAGGTCTCTACTGGCCATCTCATGTAGCTGTCCGGCAGCCATAGAGAGCTGGGTACACTGGAAGGGGATGTGGGAATGAAATAGGACAGGCGGATGAGAGAAATATGGAGCCAAGACAAAGATTCTGATCAAGGTTCAAAGTTTGTTAGCTTTGTGTGTATATAACACACATACACACACATATATTATATTTCCCATATACATACATACATACATACATACACACAATGCTTTATTTAAAAAAAGTAAGAGAATTTTCACTCATTCACGTTCATATTATTATTTAAATTCATATTATTTAATCAAAAAGGAAAAATATATAAAGATATATCACATATTACTTTAGCTTCATTTCTTTTTTTTTTAGTTACTTTATACTTCATTGTTAAATTTTATGAGCAATTCAGATGATTTTTAGTGTGGAAATGGTAAGCAAATATACACCATGGTAATGCAGACAGATGATTACTATCTAACACTAAAAAGAAACATATTATAAAACCCTGGATGACCTAGAGGAAATGTTAATTCATATTACCCCGAGAAGGAAGCCTACAGAGCAAGACAGCTATTTGCTAAAAGAGACTCCAAGAGAAAAACAGAACTGTAGATCCCAGAGTTGGGGAGAGGGAAGAATGAATAAGCAGGCACAGAAGATTTTCAGGATGGTGACTCTGTCCAAGCTAAAATGAGCCTTCATGCAAACCATGGGCTCTGGGTGATGATGTTGCAGCAATGCAGCTTCATTCCTTGGACCACTCTGCTAAGGGAGGCTGACACTAGGCCAGCACTGCATGCACAAAGCAGTAGCCTCTGAAGATCTCTAGTCTTTTCTCTAAATTTTATCTACATTGGGGAACAACAAGCAGGGAATCCGTCTAGATATGCTTTGAAAACCAAGACACATGAATCCTTCAGAAGACTTTGACCTGAGTAGAGATATTAAATTCAAACTTCCCACCAAAACATAGCAATGAGGTATTTCATGCTTGCTACACAACTAAACACACCAGATGCCTTTCCAAGACAAGGTTCCTGAAGCCAGAGAAGAAAGATGGATTTGCTCTTTTAGTTAAATACCATCTATCATGGGTTCTTTCTGTGGCTGTTTACAAGTGACAAGACTCATGCTCTATTGAAATGCTTTCTTTCTGCCCTTTAAATATACATCGAGTATATCCTTCTTAGCTTCACTTCTTAGAAGTAAAATCTTTATCATTGATATGCTGCAAGCTAACAGGAAAAAAGACTTAGGCATTTTTTAGATCTCATAATAATTTGTCTTTAAATCTTATTCTCATTACATCATGATTTGAGATATCATATGCAATACTCTGAGTTGTATAATTTTTCCTCCAGTATTGTTCACAGTTGTGTCTTTTATTATTGTTGGGGAATTTAATATATGAGTATTATGGGGTTTAATCAAATTAACTTCCCATCTAAATCCTTTCCTCTCCCCTTAACATCTTTACATTTCAACTTTATATGCCACTCCCCCATTAAACCCATTGAGTTCACTCACAGCTGCCTATATGTTCATGGGTATGGTGCCATCTATCAGAGAATAGGTAGGTCTTAGGGGAGTATGAGGAGTTTCAGGGTCTGATTCCCTGAAACATATCTGACTCTCGCTTTCCCAGCTAAGAGGTGAGACTTAATGAGTCCCTCTCTATTTATGCTGGGGTTGTGGCTGGTTTGTTCTAGTGCAGGTCTTGTGCATATGTGCTGTTTCTTCCTCTGTGAGCTTGTATGTACAACCGCCCTGCCATGTCAGACAAATACTGTTTCACCCCAGAAATCTACTTACCCCAGTTCTTAGACTATTACAGCTCTAACCTCCTCAATAATCACTGGGGCTTGGTGAACAGGCTGTGTTATATACCTCAGTTAGAGTCAAGCTCTCCTCTCCATATCTCTTATTCTTTGCATGTAAAATAGTCATAGGACTCTATATGGATTGCCATCTACTGGAAAAAAAAAAGCTTTCCTGATGAGGAACAAGAGATTTACTAATTTATGGCACTCTCTGGTATAAAGATGGTGATTTATGGGCAGATAATTACTATATCTATTTAGAAGAAGAATAGTAGTACTAAGTTCCTCCCTAGGATACATGACCTAGACAGCCACAGGAATTTTGCCCAGATAATGATTTCAGTCGTAAGTTCTCTCTGGTGGATCATGCTATATATTAAATGAGAAAGTGATTGATTATTCCCAAAGTAGTCATGCTACTATTGTAGCACTGAGACTTCTTTTTTAAACTGGCAGGGTTCTTAGCTGGATAAGAGTATTGAAAACTTTCGTCCCCAGTATCTTTTGTCCCCTACTGACCAACAACTGAGGTCATATGGCTTTTAATTCGACATTGTATGTATGGTGTTTATGATAGGTATTATATGGTAAGGCCGTTTAAACTCAGTTTGTATGTGTGTGTGTGTATTTTTAGGAAGCTGTATTTTTATATAGCTTTTTCAAAGGTGTTGCTCTCCTTTTCCCTGCCTACCCATCCCCCACCTTGCCTATCATTTTTAAGCCAACATTTTCCCTTCTCCATATCTCCTGCTTTATCTCTTGCTTCTCATGAAAGCACTTCTACCCTGGTGGGCCTTTACTAGGTTCATGACCTCTATGGGTACACTCGTTTAAAAGCAGCCACCTGCAGATTCAGAGTTACTATTCATACATGACAAAGGACATGTGACATTTGTTGTCCCGAGTTTGATGTTTATTTCCAGATACAATCATTTACTTGTAAATTTAAAAATTTCATCTTTGTACCAATTAACAATATTCCACTGTGCGTTTGTACCATATTTCCATTACCCATTCATCAGTCAATGGACATTTATGGTGTTTCTGTTCCCCGGCTGCTGTGAATAGATTAGCAATGAGCATGAAAGAACAAGTATCTTTGCAGTATGTTATAAAGGTATTTGGAAATATGCCTAGAAGTCTCACACTTGAATCACATACAGATCTATTTCATGCCTTTTTTATTTTTATTTTTTTTGAGAAGTCTGCACTGATTTTCACCGTGGCTGTACCAGTTTTCACTCTCTTCATCAGTGAATCAGTGTTCCCCTTTATTTACATCCAGGCCTGCGTTTATTGTCAATTCCTTTATTTCATCTTGGTAGTTTAGACTGGGGTAAGAAAGAAATCTCAAATTAGTTTGAATTTACATTTCTTTGGTAGCTAAGGATATTGAAATTTTTAGTACATATTTTATTAAGTCTTTTAGAATTTCATACACTAATTTATTATCAACTTCCATATACTGTTACAAAATTATGTTTAACTTACACATTTATAAAGGTAATACAGATTAAATGGTTATTGTTTGGGTAATAGCACTGAATGAAGTTAAAAGCATAAGAAGACACTGGGAGATAAAATGTAAGGAGATTCTGTCAAGTGTAACCTTAGTACTATCCCCACAGCTCATGTATAAAATTCAACCATACTAGAGCAAACTTTTAGTTCCAGGGCTGAGGAGATAGAGACAGGCAGATTTCCAGGGCTCATTGGCTGGTTATCCTTGCTTGCTCAGCCTACTTGGTGACCCCAAGGCTAATAAGAGACCCTGTCCCAAAATACAGAGTGGATAACTCCTGAACAATGACATCCACAGTTGACCTCTGACCCATGTACACACAAAAAGTTATTTATAGACTTACACACACACACACACACACACACACACACACACACACACACTGATTAGGAAACTGTCTTCGAACAGCCTTGAAAGAGATGAGTTGGCTGTCTTCTCAGATTCCTGAGGGTAGAGGGTTCTGCTTATTTGAACAAGGGAGCAGCAACATAACCATTTCCCTATGTCTTAAACCTGATTCATGTTGACAGCTGTGCCTTTAAGATTACCAAACCATATGAAGTTAGTTTTCTTTTCTCTAAAAGTATTACCCAGCAGAGGAAGAGCTTATATGTTCTTGGCATTCCTGGCTTCCTGTCATGCAGACATAAGAATGATGGATATTATTTCCATTTATAGTATTTCCAAAGAGAGGAATTGGCCACATCTTGACATTTAAGAAACAGTAATTAATAGCAAATGTTTCTCTGTAGTTTTCAGTCCTATGTTTTTGCTTGTGGCAGATGAGAAATTAATCTTTTTTTCCATGTTAATATTTTTATTGGAAATTCTGACACTTTTTTTGATCAAAAAATTTTTATTGGATATATTCTATATTTACATTTCATTTCCCTTTTTTTTGGTTCCCCACCCCCCTAAGGTCCCACATGCCCTTTTCCCTCCCCCTGCTCCCTCATCCACCCCTTCCCACTTCCCTGTTCTGGTATTTCCCTACACTGATGCTTTGATCCTTTCCAGCACCAGTGTCCATTCCTTTCTTCTTGTCAGACATCATTTGGTATGTGAATTGTGTCTTTGGTGTCCCAAGATTCTAGGCTAATACCCACTTATCAGTGACTGCATACCATGGGTATTCTTTTGAGACTGGGTTACTTCACTTAGTATGATGTTCTCCAGCTCCATCCATTTCTCTAAGAATTTCATGAATTCGTTGTTTCTAATGGCTGAATAGTATTCCATTGTGTATATATACCACATTTTTTTGTATCCATTCCTCCGTTGAGGGACATCTGGGTTCTTTCCAGCTTCTGGCTATTATAAATAAGGCTGCTATGAACATAGTGGAGCATATATCCTTATTGCATGCTGGTGAATCTTCTGGGTATATTCCCAGGAGTGGTATGGCTGGGTCCTCCGGAAGTATCATGTCCAGTTTTCTGATTTCCAGAATGGTTGTACGAGCTTGCAGTCCCACCAGCAGTGGAGGAGTGTTCCTCTTTCTCCACATCCTCTCCAACACCTGATGTCTTCTGAGTTTTTAATCTTAGCCATTCTGACTGGTGTGAGATGAAATCTCAGGGTTGTTTTGATTTGCATTTCTCTAATGACTAATGATGCTGAACATTTTTTAAGGTGTTTCTCAGCCATCCAAATTTCACCAAATAACCCTATCCAAAAATGGGGTACAGAGAAATTAACCTTAAGGATTGGCTAACTCCAGACACTGTGTTGTAGTTAAAAAATGTCCCACCAAGGATTGTCCTTATTTTGGTACCTAAGAATTATATAACAAATTGAGATTAGGTATGTTACCTCAAAAGCATATGACCACCAAAGGATTAAGCTGATTTTGAGATCTTACTTTTTATCCAGGAACAATGGAAATGCTTCTTTAGTCATTAAGCTCATCATGGCCCTTTCTGTACACGGGAGTTTGTGACCATCTATGATCATCTTACAATTCTCTCTTCTCACCGCTCTATCGTATCCATTGTGTGTCCTCATTTCTCAGGCAGGTACTTCCCTTGAGTCAAATTTGTATCTTTTTCTTTTTCACCGAGGCATCTGAATATTTGCCAAATTCTATCACAGGGAAACGATAGTATGCCTTTCATGAATACTGGGCCCAGTTCACTGAGTCCAATAACAGCATCCATGTGATACAATTTACAAAATTCCCCATCGTATGAACAAAATAAAAGTTTTGAGACTTAATGAGCCACTGTTTTTTCATCTTAAGAGTACAAGGATTAAGGAGCACACAGAGTGTGCGTCACAATTGAGATGGTCAGACTATATATTCTGTGCTCGTTTCTTCTATTCTCCACTTTAAACCATTCTAAAGGTTCACCACATCAAATGTTGGGATTACTCTCTCACTAATGTGCACTCAGGATTCAGAATTTTGAGGAAGAGAGAGAGTGAGACTTAAGTGTTCCCCTGGAGTCCTATGGAGTCTGGAAAATAGATTCGGGAGTGCTTGGCATTGGTACAAAAGTACCAGACAAGCAATAGTCACTAGAGGGCAATACCAGTTCCAGTCTCACGAGACCTAAGAGTAAAACATTCTAATATTATGGGAGTACACATGCAAATGACGTTTATTGAACAGCAAGCAGAGGACGCGTGCGCGCGCACACACACACACACACACACACACACACACACAGAGAGAGAGAGAGAGAGAGAGAGAGAGAGAGAGAGCGCAATAGTAACTATTGTCACTACAACTGTCCAATGGGAAAGATGGATTGCCTTGGTCCAGCTTTTTCTCTGGAATTTACTAAACTTCTCTGCAAAGGCAGTAGGTGCTGTAGCGTGCCATTATGATGGCTGGCTGGCTGGCTGCCTTCCTGCTCTCTCTCTCTCTCTCTCTCTCTCTCTCTCTCTCTCTCTCTCTCTCTCTCTCTCTGTGTGTGTGTGTGTGTGTGTGTGTGTGTGTGTGTGCTCTCCAACTTAAGATGTCTTCAGTTATCTTGGTTATCAAGTAGTTGTTACCAAGCAGCAAGATTTCAATTCAGAACTGGAAACATGTTGGGCCATGAAGGTGAGGGAGGTGGTCTATTCTGACTGCTTGCTGCTTGGTGAAGTCTCACAGATGGCCTCAAACACCTCTCTCTCTCTCTCTCTCTCTCTCTCTCTCTCTCTCTCTCTCTCTCTCTCTCTCTCTCTCTCTCTCCCTCTCTCTCTCTCAAGCTTTATTTATTTTTATTTTGTGTGTATGTGTTATTATCCACATGAATTCCCAATACTGTCAGATCCCAAATAAATGTGGGACAAATGGCTATGTGTCGGTGGTATCTATTAGTATACCAAAGTGAATGCTGGTTTCCAGGCTTCCTCAGTATCACAACTAGCTGTGATTCCTCTTACCCTAAACTTCACCAACTGCTGGCCTTCTCTCCCTCAGCTTCTCATTCCCATATAACGCTGTCATTGCAGCCACGATCTGCTCACTCTTTGTCTTCCCCTCTTGGCCCCCTCTTTTTTGTCACTCCTTTTTGGTCTCCTTTACCTCTGCTCACTTCCTCTCTCCCATACCCTTGGCCCAGTTCAGTCTGCTGGTCATGTCAGTACATTGCTTTCTCTCCTTGCTCTGGGCTCTTCCAGTTGCCTCTGGCTGTACCTCTCTCACAGCTACAATGAAAACCTTCTCCTCAACCATATCTTGGAGCTTTCAAGTCTTCAGTTTATACACATACTATGTGTATTGCTGATACTTGCAGAAATCAGAAGGGATCAGATTCCTTGAAACTAGGGGTTACTTGCAGTTTTGAACCACTGTGTGGGGTTCTGGGAATGGAATCTAGGTACTTTGCAGGAGCAGCAAGTACTCGGAACTGCTGAGTCTTTTCTCCAGCCCTCAAAGTCTTCTTGGTTTCTGACAACATGTGAGATGCTTATTTCTTGCCTGTAACATTTCCTTTCTTGAATTTTTCCCTTCACTGTTCTCTTCTGCTTCGGAGCTAATTTGACGAGGCTGCTCGGGCTTCATTCTCACTATTTCCTACTGTACTGCTTATTTAATCACTGCTTCCTTCTTCCTCTGTGTCTGGCTCAGATACCACACCATAACCAAAATGCAAGAGTCTGGTGTTTTCATTTGATGGAAACTGCACCTAGGCCCTGCATCTTAGGCTAGACTTGTCTTTCAGTTTTGTCTGCTTCTTCCCTCTTAACAGTTGCACGAGCTGCATGTACCTTTGTCTATTCCTTTTCTTCTGTCTCTAAAGGCTCATCCCATTGCCAATTCAAGCTTCTTAGTCTTATCTTTTTTTATTGCATATATTCTATATTTACAATTCATTTCCCTTTTTCTGGTTCCCCACCCCCAAAGGTCCCACATGTCCTTTTCCCTCCCCCTGCTCCCGCATCCACCCCCTCCCACTTTACTGTTCTTGTACTCTCCCACAATGATGTTTTGGTCCATTCTAGCACCAGTGTCCACTCCTTTCTTCTTGTGAGACATCACTTGGTATGTGATTTGTGTCTTTGGTGTTCTAAGCTTCTAGGCTAATATCCACTTATCAGTGACTATATACCATGGGTATTCTTTTGAGACTGGGTCACCTCACTTAGTATGACATTCTCCAGCTCCATCCATTTCTCTAAGAATTTCATGAATTCATTGTTTCTGATGGCTGTATAGTACTCCATTGTGTATATATACCACATTTTTTGTATCCATTCTTCTGTTGAGGGACATCTGGGTTCTTTCCAGCTTCTGGCTATTATATATAAAGCTGCTATGAACATAGTGGAGCATGTATCCTTATTGCATGCTGGTGAATCTTCTGGGTATATTCCCAGGAGTGGTATGGCTGGGTCCTCCGGAAGTATCACGCCCAGTTTTCTGAGGAACCGCCATACTGATTTCCAGAGTGGTTGTACCAGCTTGCATTCCCACCAGCAGTGGAGGAGTGTTCCTCTTTCTCCACATCCTCGCCAACACCTGATGTCTTCTGAGTTTTTAATCTTAGCCATTCTGACTGGTGTGAGGTGAAATCTCAGGGTTGTTTTAATTTGCATTTCCCTAATGACTAGTGATGTTGAACATTTTTTAAGGTGTTTCTCAGCCATCCGAATTTCTTCAGGTGAAAAGACTCTGTTTAGCTCTGTACCCCATTTTTGGATAGGGTTATTTGGTTTTCTGGGGTCTAACCTCTTGAGTTCTTTGTATACATTGGAGATTAGCCCTCTGTCGGATGTGGGGTTGGTGAAGATTTTTTCCCAATTTGTTGGTTGTCGATTTATCCTTTTGACAGTGTCTTTTGCCTTACAGAAACTTTGTAGTTTTATGAGGTCCCATTTGTCTATTCTTGCTCTTAGAGCATAAGCAATTGGTGTTCTGTTCAGGAATTTTTCCCCTGAGCCAATGTCCTCAAGGGTCTTCCCCAGTTTCTTTTCTATTAGTTTTAGTGTGTCTGGTTTTATGTGGAGGTCTTTGATCCACTTGGAGTTGAGCTTAGTGCAAGGAGATAAGAGTGGATCAATTCTCATTCTTCTGCATGTTGACCTCCAGTTGAGCCAGCACCATCTGTTGAAAAGGCTATCTTTTTTCCACTGGATGTTTTCAGCTCCTTTGTCGAAGATCAATTGGCCATAGATGTGTGGGTTCAATTCTGGGTCTTCGATCCTATTCCATTGATCCGCTTCCCTGTCACTGAACCAATACCATGCAGTTTTTAATACCACTGCTCTGTAATATTGCTTGAGGTCCGGGATATTGATTCCCCCAGAAGTTCTTTTGCTGTTGATGATAGTTTTAGCTATTCTGGGTTTTTTGTTATTCCAGATGAATTTGAGAATTGCTCTTTCTAGCTCTATGAAGAACTGAGTTGGGATTTTGATGGGAATTGCATTGAATCTGTATATTGCTTTGTGCAAGATTGCCATTTTGACTATATTAGTCCTGCCAACCCACGAGCATGGAAGATTTTCCCATTTTCTGATGTCTTCTTCAATTTCCCTCTTCAGAGACCTGAAGTTTTTGTCGTATAAATCTTTCACATGTTTGGTTAGCGTCACTCCAAGATACTTTATATCATTTGTGGCTATTGTGAAGGGTGTCATTTCCCTAATTTCTTTCTCGGCCTGCTTATCCTTCGCGTATAGGAAGGCTACTGATTTACTTGAGTTGATTTTATAGCCAGCCACTTTGCTGAAGTTGTTTATCAGTTGCAGGAGTTCTCTGGTGGAGGTTTTTGGGTCACTTAAGTAAACTATCATATCATCTGCGAATAGTGATAGTTTGACTTCTTCCTTTCCGATTTGTATCCCTTTGACTTCCCTCTGTTGTCGAATTGCTCTAGCTAGTACCTCCAGTACTATATTGAAGAGATATGGCGAGAGGGGACAGCCTTGTCTAGTCCCTGATTTTAGAGGGATTGCTTCGAGTTTTTCTCCGTTTACCTTAATGTTGGCTACTGGTCTGCTGTATATTGCTTTTACTATGTTTAGATATGGGCCTTGAATTCCTGTTCTTTCTAGGACCTTTAGCATGAAAGGATGCTGAATTTTGTCAAATGCTTTTTCAGCATCTAATGAGATGACCATGTGGTTTTTTTCTTTGAGTTTGTTTATGTAGTGGATTACGTTGATGGATTTCCGTATATTGAACCATCCCTGCATCCCTGGGATGAAGCCAACTTGATCATGGTGAATGATCGTTTTGATGTGTTCTTGGATGCGGTTGGCAAGTATTTTGTTTAGTATTTTTGCATCGATATTCATAAGAGAAATTGGCCTGTAGTTCTCTTTCTTAGTTGGATCTTTGTGAGGTTTTGGTATCAGGGTAATTGTGGCTTCATAGAATGAGTTGGGTAGTGTTCCTTCAGTTTCTATTTTGTGGAATAATTTGAAGAGTATCGGTATCAGGACTTCTTTGAAGGTCTGATAGAATTCTGCACTAAAACCGTCTGGTCCTGTGCTATTTTTGGTTGGAAGACTGTCTATGACCCCTTCTATTTCTTTGGGGGTTATGGGTCTGTTTAGACGATCTATTTGATCCTGGTTTAATTTTGGTATTTGGTAGCTGTCGAGGAAATTGTCCATTTCCTCCAGATTCTCCAGTTGTGTTGAGTATAGGTTTTTGTAGTAGGATCTGATGATTTTTTGAATTTCCTCAGTTTCTGTTGTTATATCTCTCTTTTCATTTCTAATTTTGTTAATTTGAATACTGTCTCTGTGCCCTTTAGTAAGTCTGGCTAGGGGTTTATCTATCTTGTTGATCTTCTCAAAGAACCAGCTCCTGGTTTTGTTGATTCTTTGTATGGTTCTTTTTGTTTCAACTTGATTGATTTCAGCCCTGAGTTTGATGATTTCCTGTCTTCTACTCCTCCTGGGTGAAATTGCTTCTTTTTGTTCCAGAGCTTTCAAGTGCGCCATTAAGTTGCTGGTATATGCTCTCTCCTGTTTCTTTTTGGAGACACTCAGGGCTATGAGTTTTCCTCTAAGCACTGCTTTCATTGTGTCCCATAGATTTGGGTATGTTGTGCCTTCATTTTCATTAAGTTCTAAGAATTCTTTGATTTCTTTCTTTATTTCTTCCTGGACTAAGGTATCATTGAGTAGAATATTGTTCAGCCTCCAAGCGTATGGGGATTTTCTGTTGTTTTTGTTGCTATTGAAGAACACTCTTACTCCATGGTGATCTGATAAGAGGCATGGGATTAGTTCGATCTTTTTATATTTGTTGAGATCTGTCTTGTGTCCAATTATATGGTCGATTTTGGAGAAGGTACCATGAGGGGCTGAGAAAAAGGTATAGTCTTTTGCTTTAGGGTGAAATGTTCTATATATATCTGTTAAATCCAATTGCTCCAAAGTTTCGATGAGTTTCTCCGTGTCTCTGTTTAGTTTCTGTTTTCCTGGTCGGTCCACTGTAGATAGAGGAGTATTGAGGTCCCCCACAATCATTGTGTTAGGTGCAATGTGTGCTTTGAGCTTTAGTAAGGTTTCTTTTACAAATGAGGGTGCCCTTACATTTGGAGCGTAGATGTTTAGAATTGTGAGTTCCTCTTGGTGGATTCTTCCTTTGACTAGCAGGAAGTGACCTTCTGTGTCTCTTTTGATGACTTTGGGTTGAAAGTCAATTTTATCTGATATTAAAATGGCTACTCCAGCTTGCTTCCTGTGACCATTTGCTTGCAAAATTGTCTTCCATCCTTTTACTCTAAGGTAGTGTTTGTCTTTGACTCTGAGGTGTGTTTCCTGTAAGCAGCAAAATGTAGGGTCCTGTTTCCGTATCCAGTCTGTTAGTCTATGTCTTTTTATTGGGGAGTTGAGTCCATTGATGTTAAGAGATATTAAGGAATAGAGATTATTACTTCCTGACATTTTTGATGTTATTTTTGTTTTTGAGTAGTTATCTTCCTTTGAGTTTGATGGAAGAAGTTTACTGTCTTGCTTTTTCTTGGGTGCCATTCCCTTCCTTGTGTTGGAGTTTTCCTCCTATTATCCTTTGTAGGGCTGGGTTAGTGGAAAGATATTGTGTAAATTTGGTCCTGTCATGGAATATTTTGATTTCTCCATCTATGTTGATTGAGAGTTTTGCTGGGTATAGTAGTCTTGGCTGACATTTGTTTTCTCTTAGGGTCTGCATGAGGTCTGCCCAGGATCTTCTAGCTTTCATGGTTTCTGGAGAGAAGTCTGGTGTGATTCTGATAGGTCTTCCTTTATATGCTACTTGGCCCTTTTCTCTTACTGCCTTTAATATTCTTTCTTTGTTTAGTACATTTGGGGTTTTGATTATTATGTGACGGGAGGTGTTTCTGTTCTGGTCCAGTCTGTTTGGAGTTCTGTAGGCTTCTTGTACATTCATGGGCATCTCTCTCTTTAAGTTAGGAAAGTTTTCTTCCATAATTTTGTTAAAGATATTTGCTGGCCCTTTAAGTTGTAGATCTTCACTCTCATCTATCCCTATAATCCTTAGGTTTGGTCTTCTCATTGTGTCCTGGATTTCCTGGATGTTTTGGGTTACAAGCCTTTTGGATTTTGCATTTTCTTTGACTGTGGAGTCAATGGTTACTATGTTATCTTCAGCATCGGAGATTCTTATTTCTATCTCTTGTATTCTGTTGTTTATGTTTGCATCTACGACCCCTGTTTTCTTCCCAAGGTTTTCTATCTCCAAGGTTGCCTCCTTTTGTGATTTCTTAGTTGTTTCTACCTCTGTGTTCAGATCTTGGATGGTTTTGCTCAGTTCCATCATTTGTTTGTTTGTGTTTTCATGTAATTCTTTAATGTATTTTTGTGCTCCCTCTTTCATGACTTCTGCCTGTTGTTTCAAGTTCTCCTGCATTTCTTTAACTGATTTTCTCACTTCCTCTTTATTGGTTTCTGCTGATGGCCCATATTCTCCTGGAGTTCTTTAAGTGTTTTTTGTGTTTGGATTGTAAGAGCTTCTACTCTATTGATGTTCCCCTGCATTTCTTTAAGAGATTTGTTTATGTCTTTTTTGTGTTCCTCTAGGAGCATCATGACCTGTGCTTTTATATCTAACTCTTGTTTTTTCTGGTGTGCTGGGGTATCCTGGACTTGCTGTGGTTGGCGAATTGGGTTCAGATGGTGCCATATTGCCTTGATTTCTGTTAATAACGTTCCTACGTTTGCCTTTTGCCATCTCTTTATCTCTGGCGCTAGTTGGTCTTATTGTAGATGGCGCCCTGCTGAAAGCACAGTGCGCCTGTCCCCAGGAGACAGATCCCTTCTGGCAGCTTGTCTGTGCTGGACTATGCTCGCTCTGAGTCCAGGTCCCTGACTCCAGCTGCTAGAGTGCCGAGCTGTGCCCCGAGGCGGCCCGGTGGCCCCTCGCTGCTAGTCCGCTCAGAGAGCTGGTCCCGGCCAGTAGTCTGCACCCGCAGCTGATCTTTCTGTGCCCGGATCTCCTGCAGAGCTAAGCTAAGCTATAACTCTGGCCACGCACCTGATTCCAGCCACTCACTGCGTCCAGTGTGCCCGCTGTTTGCGCGCGGGGGTCTGGGGCAAGATGGCTGCCCCTGCTGAAAGCACCGCGTGTCCTTGGCTGAGCTGTTCGTGCCCGGCTCTGCTGCTCCCTTCTGGCTGCGTTGACTGTGCTGGACTATGCTCGCTCTGAGTCCAGGCCCCTGACTCCAGCTGCTAGAGTGCCGAGCTGTGCCCCGAGGCGGCCCAGTGGCCCCTCGCTGCTAGTCCGCTCGGAGAGCTGGTCCCGGCTGCTAGTCTGCACCCGCGGCTGATCTTTCTGTGCCCGGATCTGCTGCAGAGCTAAGCTAAGCTATAACTCTGGCCACGCACCTGATTCCAGCCGCTCACCCTTAGTCTTATCTTTATTGTAGTTTCACCTTCATGCTACATTCCTCCAAATATTTCAGACTTTTGAACTACCTTTGATTTAGAATCTGCATATGACTTTAAACCAGGGATAAATACAGACACTAAGGATAATATGCCATCTTAGTACAAATTAAATCACCAATGAAATGTCAAGGGGCTGGAAGAGACAGCAGGCATGGTGGAGCTCCTTGACACTCTGTTGAGGTTCTTCAGCTCAAGTGGAAATCTGGACACCTCCGTATTTCTGGGACCCAGACTCTGATTATCCCCAGACTACAAGCTCATGTGATAGTAACTGCTGTTCGCCTCTGGTGTTGGATGCTCTAGTGACAATTTCTTGTGTGGCACCTTTGCACCAATGCCAAGGAAAAGGAGCCCAGCTGGTATTCTAATGTTCCCAAGAAATAAAGACTTGGGGGAAGAAGCTGTCCAGAATGCTTTTAGACACTGTGGTAGCTGGCAGACCTAACATTTACAAAGCTCAGACCTAGTTTCTAAGATACCACACCCATCATGAGGCTATTGTTCTATGTGAGGTTCTTCTAACAACCATAATCTTGAGTATCACTGTGTTGTATTTATTTTCATTTCCACAATATCATTTCCCCACACCCTCCCCAGCATTTGTTATTTGTTTCCTCGTTAGTTGCTATTCCCACAGAGAAGAAATGGAATTTCAAATTGGTTTTAATGTACATTTTTCTAATGAACTGGGTTTTATTGTTGGTGCTGCTGCTGTGTTTTCATTGATTGGTTGGTATGTTTTTTTTTTTAAATTAGTCTTTTTATATTATGAAGTACTTTTGGCAAACACTTTCATTCTGCAAGCTGTCTTCATTCTGGTGGTAGTTTCCTTTACTATGTAGAAGCTTTGTGAGTCTACATAATCTGAGCTGCCAATTCTTAGAACTCTTTCATGTGCTAGTGAGTTTCTATTCATCAATTACTTAGTTACTTAATTAATTAATTCTGCCTATTCCAAGATCCTGAAATGTTTTCCTTTAGCAATTTCCCTGTTTCATGTTCTATTTTTAGTTTACATTTCTTCTTCTCCTACACATTACATCCTCACTGCAGTTTCTGGAACCTCCTCTTCTCCCAGCAACTCCCTCCCTAACCTCCTCTTCCCAAGACTCGAATCTCCTCCATTTTCCTTTTTTTTTTTTAAGAGCAAAATATCAAGTGAGCCCAGCATAACAAGTTACAATAAGACTAGTCAAAAAAGGACCATATCAAGGCTGGGCTAGGCAACTCAGTAGGAGGAAAAAGAGTCCCAAGAACGGGCAAAGAGTCAGACACTTCATCTCATACTGTTAGGAGTGTCCCCCAAACCCCATGCTAAACAGCAGCAGCATGGAGGAACTACTACAGACCCATGCAGGTTTCCTGATCGCAGCTTCAGTTTCTGTATGCCCCCATGAGACCTGGTTAGCAGGTTCTGTGGAAAGTGTTGTGCCCTTGATCTCTCTGGTTCCTATAGTACCCCCCTCTTCCATAGGGTTCCCCAAGTTCCATCTAATGTTTGGCTGTGAGTCTCCGCATATGCTCCCATCAGTTTCTGGATAAAGTCTCTTATGACAACTGGGCTAATCTATGACTATAGTAGAATATCATAAGGAATCTTTTCATTGACTTTTTTTTTCCCTAACAGTTATGTTTGGTTCTAGCCTAGGTTTCTGGGCTATCCAGCCTCTGGTTCCTGGCCATCCAGGCAGAGTCAGGCATGGGCCTCAAGTTGGACCAGTCATTGCTTGGCCACTATTAGAAGTTTTGCAACACTGTAACCTAAGCACATCTTGCAGGCAGGACAAATTATAGGTTGAAAGTTTTGGGGCTAGATTGGTGTGCAAGTCATCACTGGAAGCTTTGTCTAGTTACAGAAGATGATTGGTGCATACTCTATATCCCCTAGTGCTAGGAGACTTTCCTAGGTCACCCTCATAGATTACATGGAGTTTCCATTGCACTGGGTTTCTACATCACCACAGAAGTGCATTGCTTTTCCAGCCATCTCTCCCAGTTCTCTCGCTCCATGCCCTACCTGATCTTTCTTGTTCTCATCTCTATCCTCTCCAGTCCATCTGCAAAATCTGTTCTATTTCCTCTTCCTAGCAAGATCCATGTGTCCCCTCTGAGCCCTCCTTTTTACTTATCCTCTCAGGGTCTGTGGATTATAGCATGTTTATTCTTTACTTAACAGCTAATATTCATGAGTACATACCATGTTTGTCCTTTTGGGTCTGGTTACTTCATTCAAGATGATATTTTCAAAGTTCAAATCCATTTGGAGTTGAGTTTTGTGTAAGGTGTGAGAGGAGGAAAATGGCAATCATGGGGGATGGATCAAATGTTAAATATTTAGAGAACATACTACAGTTTTGACTTATACCTCCCCTATGAGGTTTAAAGACAAGATGAGAAGACCTCTAGTGGCAGGGTTCTCTAATAGACAGCCATTACCTTCTTTGAAGTTCCTGAGAGAGTGCATCTCACAGAGAGCACACCAGTCCAGCCGGAGTGCCATTGCGATGATACCAGGTTTCTTCCACTTCAGTGGTTGTTGTTGCTGCCCAGCCTGCGTTTTTTCTCTCTTCCCTGTTGTGCTCCATCTAGTCTTGCTTTTATGCTGCGTCATTTTCATGTGTCTCATTTTTTCTGAATCACTCCAAGGCTGGTTCGCCTGCCACACTGCCTCACCTTCAGGACAGTCCCAACCTTCACTGTTTAAACAACAAACTTTTATTCTAATAAGTCCTGATCTTTAGTTGATCATAATTATGTTTAAAATATTGAGCTCTGATCTTTCACCCTCTGATCATATCTCTTAACCTGCTTTCTTTGTTTTTCCATCTTAATGTGACATCAGTTTTTACCCAAATTGCCATTTTCTCATGTTACTTACTTAGCCTGAACACTAGAATTACTTTATCTTTTTCAATAAGCCCTTATGTGTTGTTTTTGTGGTTATCACATTTGTCTCACACTCGAAAGGTCCCAGGTTTGCAACTCTGTGGAAACAAGTAAGCTTACTTTTAGGTGATTGAGGGACCCAAAGGGATTTTTCCAGTCCCACACCTTCTTACAGCTTCCCCCTCGCACCTGGAGTCAAGGTTTGAATAAGTTCCATTCTCCACCCACAGGAACATTCTTGAGTAAAAATGTCACAGAATGTACTGACTAATAGTCACCTGACCCTCTGGAAAGTCCCAGATAGAATTAAAATCGTGTCATGCTTGCTAGCCAATAGATTTAAAGGCCAATATGCTTAGCCAATATGTTTGAACTGTAACCTTGCTGATGTAACCTGTGCCCCTAAAAAGTATAAAACCTGCTTGTAATAGCCATTTGGGGTCGCCTTCTTGTCACTTGCCTCTTGCTTTTGCATGAAAAAAAAAAACCCTTACAAATTTCTTATAACCACTGCCAATATTGAACTTAGGATAAACCAAATGATCTTTTATCCTTGGATTCCCAAGCATGAAGAAGGCAGAGTAGGCTGATAGTGTTAATAAATTGGATGTTTACAGTTATGGCCAAGTTTTGACAGTTCATTAATGCAGATGTAGACCTAGTCATGTATGTGATCTACAGCACATCACATGCTGTAGAAAAGTAGCAGCAGGCCTTTATTTATATAATGATGAGTAACAAATCTTTCTTCAGAGGAATACACTAGCAGAGCATCTAGTGGATAAATACTGTTAGTCATACAAAGTACAATGTTTCTGGGATTTGTAATCTTCAGCTCTTAGTCTTTTCAAGATATTGATGTTTCCATATGGCTAGGTTCTTCAAAGTACACATCTTCATATTTTTTCACTGCTACTTCACTCTGTCCTTCTTTTCTTCCATTCACCTTCCAAGATGAGAGTTATATAGACGAAGAACAGAATATTTCATTATGATTTTTCCTCCAATTCTGCCCCATGGCCCCAGTGTCATTCCATGGCTGTTATTCTTCACAACCTGATCATATCCTGTTAATTTATTTTTCTAATTGTAATTTCCCTATAATTTTATAGCTATATAGTATCATGGTAGATATTCTCCAAGCCTTTATTTAATGTGTATTTTCTTATATTCTTAAACATGTGTGTGTCTTGGGTCATATGTCAAAAAACATGGCTAGATCTTTCTCTCATTGAAAATGTGTCCCATCTCATGATTTATTATTTTGTTGTTTCCGGTATGCTCTAAAGAGAGGACTGACATTATTATTGTTGTCTTCCCTAGAAGCTTTATTTTGGGAAAGGTGATGATTAAATACTTTTTAAAATTTCTTTACTACTATTGCTCCTTGACTTTTTTTTTCTCCTCCTCTTGGCACATATGACATATTATGGACACACATAGAAACTGGCTTCTGAAAGACCCTGTTGGAATTAACCTCTCATCCAAACTGGAGACCAACTAAGCACAGTCTATTTTTAGTACTTTTGCCCATTCTTTGGCTTTCATTTTTCATAGAAGAAATAAAAACATGTGAAAAACTCTAGTTCACTCTTAGTTTTAATGAAACATTACGCGGATGTTTTTGATTTAAGAGTTCCACTTCAATGTTTCCATTTAACAAAGACTGGGATAATTACAATTTTTTCTTTATGGTTTCTAAATTAGTGGCTATGAGCTCACAGAGATCAGTGACTACCCTCATGTCTGCCTGGCTGAATCATGTAATTTAAAAATCTTGACTGTCCCTCTTTTGTATATTACACTTTTTCATATGAGCAAGGCATTGACTTTTATTATGCAGCATTCTGACAGAAGCTGAGAATCACGCTTTCCTCTGCCACCATTTACTCTGGTAGTCTAGAGATGTATAGATTAGCCTTAGTCTCCACAGTTAAAAAATTTCACTCATCATTCCTCATTTTTACATCAAACTCTTGAGCTAACTTCCCATTTAATCCTCTCTGGAATACTGCAAAAGGCTTCTTCTGAGTTCATTGGCCACTTTCTTCCCCAGCTCTTTCACCTGTCAGCCCTCTCAATCCATCGATTCAGCCAAGTTATTTGATAGGTCACTTGATTACAATTCCTCAATACACTCCTGTTTTAGTCATATTCCAGCCTCACCCCCATTACTGTCTGAGCAGGTTGTGCATGGTTGGTCTATCTACTTCCTGACTTGCCAGACGCATCAACTTCTTGCTCAGTTTTTTCTCCTGATACCTTCATACTTCATACTCAGAAGAAATCAAACACCTTTCCACTGATGGAAATTTATTCCCCAGGTGCTTTCTAGACTTTGATCATTCCTTGCTTTCTTGCCCTAGGATGCTGGGGACAGAAGGACAGGGGCCTTCCAGTGTTGTGCACCATTGTGGTTACCTAGATACTAGAGACTCAGTGAATAAACAGTGTTGGAATGAAGGAATCAGAAAATTAGGAATTGCAAAGAATTAATCTCTTATATAGATGTACTGGCTAATTATTTAGCTAGATCATGTAAATAGACAGTTTGGTTACTTTTTATCTTTTACTCTTATAAATAATTCTAAGATGAATATCATTAAAATATGCCAATTATCAATATGAATGCATAAATGGGGTCATAGTTTAAGGTTTTTGTGGTTAAACTACATATTGGTAATATGAGGAGCTATTACTTAATCTTATCACTTCCTCAGAGACAGACTCAAGGTATGGTCTCTATGGGAACATGTGATGGTTCCCATGGTTAAATAGCTTCACCAGCATATTTTGGTTTTAATAGAATTTTGTGATTATTGCCAATTATGAGAAGTATGGAATATCTCTAGTTGAATATGGTTAGGCATTGTGGGAAATATTAAAAAGAAGCACCAATTTCCTGCGCTACACTCAGCTATCATCTGCCCTGGTGGGCTGGCTGGCTACGTACTGGTGGCAATGGCAGACCTGTTCTTATCTCGGGGAGACTCTCTGACTCAGAGCTCCAAAATCTCTCTGCCAAGCATGCTAAGTTCCCACTGGTGGGTCACTACCATTTCAGCCCCATGCTTCAAAACCCCCAAGTCCTTTTGTGGTGCACATCTGGCAAATCCACATTTTGTCACATTACCCTTCTCTCCGGAACCCAGACAAAGCCCCACATGAAGGAAAACACAATGCAAACTTCGTTTAGAAACAATGATAACTCCATCTCTGGGCACAACAACTAGAACCCTAATCTTGTAAGCCCTATTAAATCTAAATCCTCTGGTGGCACATCCTGGCAAATCTGCCACAGAAACTGAGAGACTTCAGCAGCTATATCTTGTCCTCTCTTACCCCAGTCCAAAAGCCCTTAACTCCTGCTTCCTCTCTTCCTCCATCCAACCCCAAAGTCCCACCTACTTGCCCAGTGATTGGCCTCTTTATTCATTGGGGGAAGTTCACAAGAAGTCACCTGAGTATGTGACTCATTCTTCATTCCAGACAGCCTCTCCTGGGAAAGCAGAATTAACATTAAAATACAGGCAGCACCAGGGCCTTCCACAACAGTTAGGAACCACTTGAAATTTTTCTCTGTTTCACATCCATAGTCACTGAAATATGACACCCAATAAAATATCTCTTAGCCACTTTGTGATGAATAGTGCATTTTTAACATCATTAGCAGCCAGACATTAGAAAGTTTGGAGTTTGTTGATGAAGGATCTCTCCAGCAATCAGCATTTAACTTTACCTCTTGTATCTCTAGTAATACATTAATTCTGAGAAAGGTGAAAGAATAAAAATTGTCCCTTCTTAGAATAATCTTTACTAACCCCCATTACCAATACCTTGCTCAGACATTCTTTTTTTTTTTTTTTTGGATGAAGATGACAGGAGTTTCTTTTGCCAGGGCAAAGCCAAAGTTCTCTCATAACAAAGGGGAAAATCCTATTTTATAACCCAAGAGAACAGACAGAAAATGATAAAAAAATACACTTAAAGATAAATGGAGACGATGGCAGAAATATTTATCTCTTAATTATATATATACATATAATTATATATATATCCCTTAATGATGCTTATATATACTTATATAGTCTTATATAATCTAGAACCTTCATACCATACAATTGTTCATAGACACTGCTCAACCTGGCTAGTTTCTATCCTTTTCCCTTTTCTGTTTCTTTCTTTTTATATACTATTCAAAATTCTAAATCTGATTACCGCACCGTGGACTTTTGGACGTTTTGTTTCTTTCTCCATCCCCCCATCCTTCTGCCATGCTTCCTCTTCCCCTCATTCCCTACCATGAGGCTACTCCCTTCTACTGCTGAGCCTGCTTGCTTTTCTTAAAGTTTAGCTTTCCATTCATTGCCTTTCCCATTTCCTTCCTTCTGGCAGTTCCAGAGGGCACCATCTTACCTGGCACAGTGTTATGTTTCCTCTCGAACTCCAAAAAGTTTCTCTTCAGTATTCCTTGTGAGTCTGTCATTAAATTCTTTATTCTGTTCATCTGTGAGTTAGAGAACTTGCAAAATGGGTCCTGGGTCACCAGGGGGGAATACCCATTTCCTTAATTATTTGTGTTTGTATACACTCACAGTGGATAGTCAGGCTTCATTATATAAATCCAAGGGAAGGAAAATACTAACTCTAAGTTTTAATAACGTTTTCTTATTAAGAAACAATACTGACTTTGTTAACACAAACCCAACTTCTTATTTGCCCATGAAAGTACACAGTGACCTAATTTAAAGTGAATTTGGTTCTTTTCCTTTAGTATTCCTGAGGTTTTCTCCTCTTCCCTGTACTTCAAAACTGTAGAGAGGGAAAACGAAGTCTACAAAAATGGAAAATGAATAGACTTCCCCTCATTCCCTTATTATATTTTTAATATAATAAAATAAAAAATAGAAAAGCTATTTGGAAGAAAAGAAGGTTGAGATATGTTTTAATATGGTTTGAAATGGAATTAAAATGTATCAAAGAATGAAGTGCACAGCCTCATTCAGTCATTTTTCCATATCCTGCCTTCCCTACAGTCTTTGTAGCATAGAAATATCAGTAAACAAAATGACCATGAGGTCAAGCTTTCCTTGTCTTCTGCCTTTAATATTTTAAACTATTTTCCCTGCTTAATTTCTGTGAAATAGTTTTGGAGGGCTATTACTGGAGTATAGTTCCATCACATTCATGTCAAAATTTAATGACACATTGGGGATCCTTTAGATTGGAAATGTTTTTTTGACTACGAGCATCAGACACGAGGCCTTTGGAAAGGATTCAGAAAGAACGGTGCAGTAAAATGGAACGCCAGGACTGAATCCTGGTGTCCTTACATGAGAGGGAGAGACTAGCTAGGCAGACACACATAAATAACCACATCTTCCTCCCCTCTTGCTGTGTGATGACTGCCTGGACTCTGATAATCAGGAAGTCATTACCAGATTTAGGCACTTAGCTTTGTATATCCAATAAGTCACCAATAAATCTGTTTACCACAGAAGAAAGTCTCTATCAGATATGCGAAATACTGTTAAACTAGGGTCATGGCAAAGATAGGGATTTGGATATTAAAAATATAATAAGTCCTTTAAAATGACTTTTTTGGCTAACCTCACTGAAAAGTCTCACTACAAATGTCAGGAAATGCTTTCCATAGATGTGGAAGAGCTTCATTTAATTATGCATTAGACCTGCAAGGACTTTCTGCTGTGTGGTGATTAGGAACTGTGGGGGAATTACTTCTGCTTTAATGGAATTCCTCTACTGACAACCTACAAGCTTGGAAAAGCCATTCTTGACTGTTCTTGGAACTTTGGCTCTTAAGTTCTGGAAAACTGTTAATAACCCTTTTAATTTGAATGTCAACGGTTTTGAAGTTTCCTTAGTTTAGTCTGTTTTCTCCTGGCAGATATTTTTTCCAAATCTATTATTTATAGTTTTTTTTTTGAATCTCCATGCTCTCTATGAATAGTTCGAAGACAAAATGTCAGAGTGGGAGAATGGATTGCTCTCTTTACAGTCTTGGTGCTCTTAAAGAGGTAGAGAGAAACAAGGATTCAGAATGACAGTGAGGCTCAGGAGCTGTCTGGGCTTCAGACCTTCAGAAAATTGTGAGGAAGAAGGAGGTCATGAGTTTACTCCATCTTAAGGCAGGGCAATCTTGGTTGAAGTTCAGTGTTCTTGTTTCTTCATTTGGAAAATCCAGAGGCTCTTGGTATGAGCTGTTTTATTGATTTGCTCTAGCTGGAAGAAGTTCGTTGGTATGCAATTGCCTATGGTATTTGTTCCTTCCAAATGGTTATTTTAACTCTAGATTTATTTTTTTATCACATCTCTTCTATTCCTTAACATTTTTAGGAGAAAATATGAGTTCCAATTTTAAGCCGTGTCTTTGGGCCAGACAATATTACCTCTATGTTCTCCATTCCACAATTATACTTGCTTATTTTTGTTGTAAGAACATGTTATTCAATAAGACTGAAGAAGTATCTCTTGCCTAAAAATCAAAGTATGTACCTCAGAGACAAAGATATACAACACAAATGAAAACTATTCTCATTACTTATCAATTTGTGGTAACCATAGTTGCTTTCCCCCAACTTTTTGCTTTTTTTTCTTAAAAAAAAAACTTATATTGTTATATTTGATCTTGAAATTAAAGATTATTTTAGTGTTCATACCGTAAATTGGTGGGTTGAAACTTTCCTCTAGGATCAACACAGCAAAATATTAGCCAAATTAAACAACAACAACAACAACAATAGGCATTTTAACCTTGAGGTTTGAACTTGTGAAATAATTTATGGTTAGACAAAAAAAACCTCAGAAGTATGGTTCATTTGCTTTTTATTAAGAGTAATTTTCATTGCTGTTGCTTTCCTTTTATGATTGACTCTTAGGCTTATTAAATTGTTTGCACAAGTATCTGGTGATTGAGTGTTTACCCTGTTTTCACCCAGACAAGGGTTCAGGTGTGTTAAGTGGATGCTCTTCTTTCTGACAGGTATAGAAATGAAGATGTCTATACTGAACCTGTGCATGGAAGATCAGGTTGCTCACTGCCATCGCTGATGGATCACGGTGCCCAGTTGCAGAAATTACCACCAACATATATTCTTATCTGTCAGAATGAGCTAAGAGATGCTGAGTTTGTTTATGTTTCAGAACTTCAAAATACCAATGCTCAAGTTTTTCATGACCATGTTGAGATGGAATCCACAGACAATTGTCATATATGGCATCATCACTTAATTTACAGATGGATTTCATGTCTTAGACATACCTATATGTATTATATCTTAGACATATATCTAATGTCTATATGCTATTATATCTATCTATGCCAGATATAAATAATATTTATCCCTCAATGGAGTTTAATTTGTGATAATTTGTAGATGTATAAATAACAATGTAGTTTCTGCTATCTAAATCTAGACTTGAATCAGTTTTAAGTTATTATGTGTCCTTAAGCTAAATATTAAGTTAATGAATTTTAACAGACAGCAATGATCACTTTAGGGAAGGACTGGTGATTGAGTGTTTACCCTGTTTTCACCTGTTTGTCTCATACACTCTATACATGTGAAGTATCAGTCCAATTATCCTTTTAATTTATTATTGTTCTGGTGGTTCCCAAAGGGCCTAATGTTTGGTGAAGCTTTAACAAAATAATGATCACTATGACTGTATTTATCATACCAGGCAGCTTTTATTTATTTATTTATTTATTTATTTATTTATTTATTTAGTATTTATGTATTATTTATATATAATTTATTATTCATTTATTTTGGCTTTTGAGATAGAGTCTAACTATTTAGCCCAATGTTGCCTTAAACTCATTATCATCTTGTCTCAGACTCCAAAATAATGAGATTAGAGGCACTCCCATCCAATCATCAGTTTTTATATGTTATTGTTTGTCCTAAGACTTTCATGATCTGACACTTTTTTATTGACTTTGTAGACATTGATAGTAGCTTGTCCTGTCCTTATCAAGAACTAGTATTGGGCAAATGAAAGAATTATTGATAATTATGAGCTTTCCCTTTGCTCTAAATTTGCAATATAATATCTGAAGACAATTGAATTTTCTTATCCATGCATGTGGTTTGATGTTGCAGGAGAGGTCTTTTGAGTCTTTTACTGGAACATGTCATGTAGTCTGTTTAATATATTCCTTTAAATGCATTCAATATTTAGCTTGACATCTCTCAAAAACTTTAAATATTGAATTAAAGAGTAGAGTGATTATTCTATTCTCTCCCCTTGACTTTTCTTCTATGGGGGATTTCACCCTGTGTTGGCTAGTCCTTCCTTAAAGTGATCATTGCTGTCTGTTAAAATTCATTAGCATTTTGTTTCTAGCCTCTTCTTTGCATTAATTTTCTTATAAGTTTTTTATTATAATGTTCACTACACTTGATTTACATACAGTTAGGTAAATTTCAATACTTGGGAGTCACTGGATAGCTTCATTGTTACAGATACTCTTCTTTGCCTAGTGAAACTCTCCCTTCACCCCATCTTTTATAGCTGCTGGTCTTTTCTTCTCCATATGTTAATAAAAGATATCGTATGTAGACTTATGTAGCATGTATCCATCAGGTGCCTTTTATCTGATACTTTTTTAATTTTAATATTACATTTCCCTATGTCCTTACTTCATTTACATCTTATGCCAATTTTATTTTCCCATGTGTCCATTTGTATCTCATTTATAGTTTTTGAAATGGTATAGTTTGTTTGATCAATTTTTTGTGGGCACTTCCTTTTTTAATATTTCTTGCTTTATTGTCCAAGCTAGTATTAAATTCCTGATGTCAAGTGCTTTTCCTGCCTCAATCTCCCAGGTGGCTGAGACCAAAAGCATGCTCTGGATGATGTGGCTCCATTTTGTAGACTAATTTTCAGTGTGCTATTTACTAATTTCTGGGGTTTTATGAGTCTAGCTTTTTGTTCACACCACAGATAATGTTCTTCTCCATTTGCAATGGTCTTGGTGATTGGTTTATTTTAGAACAAGATGTGGTTTATTTCTGTTCTGTGTGCTTTTCTTGCCTGTAGCGATGTTATTGCTTGATTTTCTATTTATTTTGAATTAGGTAGTTCCCCACTATTATTTTCTTAATGTTTTAGAAGGAGGTGGTGATTTTGGTTCTTTCCTAACCTGTGGCTCTGGCGTCCCTTTTTCAAGTGATTGTTCTTCCAGACTTCTCCTTTTCTTCCCATGCTTCATTTCACTTACCATGCATTGGCCCAAGTCTATGTGACTTTCTGAAGTTTCTTCTCTGTGGGAATCTTTCTTTGACATGGCTTCAACTGAGGAGTGCTAGGTGTTAAGAGAGCTCAACTTCGGCCCTTCAGATGTAACATCAGATGGGTTGCATTTCCCTACATTAGGATGTGCTCCCCTGCTAGGGTCAAGTGCTATCTCACATTTATCAGTACAATTCCAAGTGAATGCAAGTTCTTTAGTCAGATATTCTTTTGCTTCTTGCATAGATTTTTTTTCTTTTTACAAGCAGGCTTTGTGGTTGTTGGAATACTCTTCCTGTGTTAGGTTTAAATATTTATACAATAAAACGAATTCCCTGATCATTATGTAACTTAGTAGGAATGTTCCAACTAAGAAAAAAAGCTTTTAGAAAGTATTTTCCTTCCATTAAGGCAGTGAATACCCAACAAGTGAGGAGTTGCCAATGAGAAAATGTATAAAACATAAAAATGGAATCTAATCATAGGTTTTATGTATTTTACTTAGGAAGAAGAGGAAACAACTCCCCGTTTTTCTTTCCAATTAAATTATTATTATTATTATTATTATTATTATTATTATTTTATTTTTAGTAGTCGTAGTAGTAGTAGTAGTAGTAGTAGTAGTAGTAGTACAGCAGCAGCAGCAGTAGTAGACCTTACTGAGAGTAACTAAAAACAATATCAGAGTAGGAGAAATGGCTCAGTACTTAAGAGAGCTTACTAATCTTGCAGAAGATCTTAATTCTGTTTTTAGCACCCACATCAGGTAGCTCACAAATACCTGGTTCCAGAGGCCCAGACACCTCTGCTGGTCTCCATGGACACCTGACTCACATGCACACACTCGTACACAGAGACACACAAGTATACACAATTAAAGAATGACAGTCTATTAAAATAACTTATTGTAAATAGAGAATCAGAAAGATTTTAATGTCATGATATTAAATATTGACCTTAAAGATTTAATTACCTTATCTTTATTTATGACCAAGTTATATCTATGTTCACTTCAAGTTTAATTCCCACGTCTTTCTATAACATATTTTAATCTCCTAAATTTGTTTCATATTCATTTTATATTCACCAACTTTGTCGTGTTTTCTTGCTATTTTTAACCTTTGATTATCTTAATATTTAATAGGCTCATTGGGGTTTTTAAAGCGTAATATATAAAAGTCACTTTCTTTATGTGATTATACAAAATTTTTTTTTTGTTTGTTTTTTCAAGACAGGGTTTCTCTGTGTAGCCCTGGCTGTCCTGGAACTCACTCTGTAGACCAGGCTGGCCTCGAACTCAGAAATCCACCTGCCTCTGCCTCCCAAATTATACAAAATTTTTATTCTCTCTCATAAGATAATCCCAACTGCAGTTTCTCCTCCTTCCAGTCCTCCCAGATCCCTTTTCTCCCCCTTCCCCCCAGATACACTTCTCCATTTCCATTCAGAAAAGAGCAGGTCTCCCAAGGATATCAACTGAACACAGCATAACATGTTACAGTAAGAATTCATATTATCACAAGCATTCATATTAGTATAACAGGGAAACAACCCAGTAGGAGTAAAAGGGTCCCAAGTAGACAAAAGAGTCAGAGACATCTCCATTCCCACTGTTAGTAGTTCCATAACATACTTGCAGGAAATCTAGTGTGGACCCATGCAGGCCCGTGATTGCCTCTCCAGTCTCTGTGAACCGCTGTGAGCCCTGCTTACTTGAGAATTCTTTCTTCCCCCTTTCCTTGGGGTTCCCCAAGATCCAAAGGGGAGGAACCTAATGGAGATCTCCACTTTGAGCTCTCTCCTGGGATAATGTTTAGCTTTGGTTCTCTGCAGTTGCTACCATCAGTTGGCTGACAGAGGAAGTCTTTCTGATGATGAGTGGGATAAGCATTCATTTATGTGTATAGCAGAGTATCCTTAGGGATCAGTTTATTGACTCTTCTTTTCTAGGTCTCTGGGTTACCCAGTCTCTGGTAGCTGGTCATCCTAGAAATGTGGGGCATAGGCTCCCTTTCCTTGCATGTGCCCAAAATTAGACCAGTCATTGGTTGGCCACTTCCACAAGCTTTGAACAGCCACCATTGCCTCTTCACATCTTGCAAGCAGGATAGATCATGAATAGAAGTTTTTGTGGCTGTGTTGGTATTCCTGTCCTACCTTTGGAAGCTACCCATTTACAGAAGTTGGCCAGTTCAGGCTCTGAATCCTCCACTACTTGAAGTCCTTGCTAGAGTCATCCACCTAAAATCCTGGGAGTTTCTACTTCATTAGGCTTCTAAATCACCCCTCCCATGCCCTTTAATTCCAGTTGTCTAGCCCCATACTCTCTCTCTCTCTCTCTCTCCATCACTCCTGATGACCTGATCTCTCCTGTTTCCATTCCCACCAACCTTGGTTCACCCACAAAATATATTTTATTTTCCATTTCTAGAGAGATTTATGCATTTGCCTTAGAGTCCTCCTTGTTACCTAGCCTTTCTGGAACTGTGGGTTATAGCATAATTATAATTTACTTATTAGCTAATATCTATTTATCAGTGAGTACATACCACATTTGTCCTTTTGGGTCAAATGTTTTGGTTACCTCATTCAGGATGAGATAATACTAATGTTTAATACCTGTCCTTAAGACTTCAGTAAGTTCAGATATATTCTAAAAAATATTCTATTTTATTCAGCTTTTCATATGTAATTATAGGCCTATATGCACAAGGACATCATTTTAAAATAAGAAAACATGAGCTAAATGTATTGAGTCATGACTGGTTGGTGTTATCTATAAAATAGGGAAGTTAGACTTTTTCTAAAAAATAAACATTTATAAATACTTGGATTAATATGGGCCTTTTTTTGTTCCTCACTGTTTTCTTTTTTCCAAACTTCATTTTTCTTTCTCAAAAGGAACATATAAATAATGCAATCTGGGGTATATATCTATATATATCAAGTCTATTCAATGTGCACTTTCAATTGCCTTTTCCTTGGTTTGTTTTGTGAAAAAAAAACATGTAAGATTTTACAGGTACAGCTCTTGATGTTACTAGGAGACACGATCTCACAGAAAAATCCTTGATCCTTATAAACAATCTCTTACAAGAGCTCCTGCCTTGTTCCACAATATTCTAAACATATGTTGAACAGTGGGGACACCAGTGAACTCAACTAGGGAAAGTTCATGGCACTTCAACGCTGCAAAGAGAACTACAGTCAACTGAGCCAAGCCACAAGTGGAAGAGGTGGTCTTCTCCAGGGAAGAACAGACCAATTGGCTGTCTAGTGCCAAATGATGAGCTCTGAAAACATACATACAAATAGTCTTCTATGGACACAGCAGGTTGTATGCACACACACACACACACACACACACACACACTAACAACTGATGAAAAGAAGGCCTTGAATTTGGAGAGTAGGGAGGGACATATGGAAGAATTTGGAAGGAATAAAGGAAAGGGGGAAATGTAATTAAATTATAATCTCAAAAAAGTGTAATGAAAAAAGTTCATGTTGGTTTAATGAGAATTTTCAGTTCCTTACATTAAAGATTATTTTATGAAAAGTGAGGAGCACAAGGTGGTTAGACAGAGAACAGATGGGGTTACTCCTCCTGTTTGTAAAGGATATCCTGTATTTACAAAGATACTCAAAACGAAACCATTTCTGGTGAGCCCTCTTAAAGTATAGCAAATGTATTATTTTTATTTATGTTTCAACCTCTAATCAAAAATCTTGATTAACCAACAGTCTCATGTCTGTGTTGTGTTCAAGTGACAATATTCTGCAGATTCCTAAATCTCTTTAATTATCACCATAAACAAAAATTCGTGGGGCTTATACATCAAGGCATATGAAATTCACTAATATGGCATTTTTATGTTTTGCTAAAAAATTTAATAGAAAGGGAATTTCTCTCTAAAACTGTCATTCTTGATTTTGTCATAATCTTCTAAGAATACATTTAAGCTAGAAATAAGTTCTATTGTTTTTGTGTTTATGGCAAATTACAGCTTACTGTTACTCTTAGAAGAGAAAAAGCCAGGAGAAAAACATGTGAAAGAAAAATCAAATATCCACCCAAACCTGAGAGTTACATAGAAAACAACTTAAAACACAGGATTTAGTCTGTTGTGATGCTCGGAATACTGTTTGTCAGTTGAACTCAACAAAGTTTAATTTCTTGTAAAATCCTGTCTCACAAAAAAAATGGTTTTTGTAAATTATTCCCTATTCCTTATTCATGTGATGCTATGTGTGCTGCACAATAAATGTAGAACAAACCTTTTTAGGAAAGCATGCACATATAAAGATGGAGGCACAGGCAGACAAACATGACAGCCTAGAGGAAAGCACAGTTCTAGACTCATATAAATGTCAGGTTATAGCCAGAGGACAGCAGAAACTCAAGGAGACACAAGTAGAGAAATAAATTCTGGTCTTTCTCTTGGTAAAGTCACTCCAAAGGGAAATTTAATTTTTTTCTTAATGTGACACGGGTTTGGTTACTCTCACAGTATTACTAACACATTCAAAATTATACAATGGTAAGTGACAATGTGTTAGAAAGGTGGTAAGAATTACTGTTCAGAGCTTCCAAACCATGCAATTGCTAACAGACTTACTTCTAAGACTGCCCATGGTCTTTCTCCCCAACCCATCTTTTGGATTCTGGGAACATTTCTAAACTTATTTTTTCTGACATATTGGGCTTTCCAATTGTCGCTATGAAGCCCATTCTTCCTATGTTCACAGACTTCTGCTGCTAAGCCTGTCCATGTTTTTGACCTCTAACTCAGAAGACGTAACTTTATTCCTCTTCTCCATCTTTTTTCGGGCCGGTAGTTAGAGGCTCCAGCTTACCCGACACACTCTTGTTTTCCTATCAAATTCCATAGGATTCTTTTCAAGATTCTTTCTCAGTCTGTTTTCTAATTCTTTTTTCGTTTTTGATACTAAATACCTGCAAAATGCACTCTATTTTCCCAGAAGCCAAGAGCTGTCTGTTTAATTATCTGTCTGTAAATACAATCATATTGCAGAGTTGGGCTTCAGTATATAGGTTTCGAGGAGACAGAAATATCTTTTTGTGTTTTAATAAAAAATTTTCTTTTTATTAAATAAGATTTGCTCTGTAGAATCCAAGGTAAAATCGAATTAGTGATTAATACAAACTGAACAATCTCCAAATACTTTCTGTCTCAGTCCTTCAGTTTTCCTGTCTCATATTTTCTCTTCCCCTATTTAAAAGCTGCACCCAGAGAGGGGCAAGAAAGTTTTCATCCAGAAAAAAATGTGAGTAAACTGGGAGGGGAGGCTGTTTTGAAGAAAGTGGGGTGATGGAATATATTGGAAAGAAATGGGATGGAATTAAATTGTCTCAATTGAAAAATGAAGTATGCATTCTCATTCACTCCTCTGTTGTCTTCACAGTCTTTATTGCACAGCAGCTTCAGTCAAGTCAAATTGGTTTTGTTTTCTGCCTTTAAATTTTTTGAACTGATCTTCTGATATGGATAATTTCTACGAACAGATTTTGGGAGGTTATTGTTTGTATGGTGTTTCCCTCACATTTATGCTAAAGTTTAATCACTCATTGGAAACATTAAAACTGGAAATGATATAACTTAGAAGTTCTTATATGGGTCCTTTGAGAGGGTTTAAGATTGAATGAATTCTGTTGTTAATAGGACTTAATCCTGTTTTTTGGTATAAGACTGGGGTTACTGGATAAACAAACAGACATACAAACAAGCATACTCTTCCTATCTCTTGCAATGTGACTGGTCTCCTAGATTAAGCTAGATAGAAGGCAATTGTTGCTTATATTCCGCAGATCTTGTACTTCCATAAAAAACTCTTCACTGTATGATAGCTGGCCTTTAAACTAGGGTCGTGGCAGAAACAGTGATTTGAATAAGAACATAAAATTCCCCTTAAAATGCTTTCCCCAAGTTCACTGAAAAGTCTCACTAATAATAAGAAGAAATGCTTTCCATAGATATGGAAGAGCTTAATTTAATTATGTCCTCACAAAACAGGAGCAGCAGAAGTTTTCATCTAGCCTTTAGCCAGTAAGCATCCAATAATTCAGAAACTAGAAGAAAGGGCTTCCCTTTGTGTGCTGATTAGTAGCTGTGGAAGAATTATCTGTCTGCTATGGAACACTATGTTCTGCTCTTAACAACTGGTGATTTGGGAAAAACTGTTCTTGACTCTTCCTAGAGTGTGGTTTCTTTGCTCTGGGAAACTATTAACATTAGTTTTGATTTTAATGTCAAATATCTATTGAACTTTCCTTAGATTTGTTTTGTGGCAGATCATTTTGTTCCATGGCTATTATTTATAGAAAAGCTGAAATTACAGCATGGATACTCAACTGCATTTTTCTATCCTCATTTTCTCCCCAAAAGTTCAAAGAAGATAGAAACCACCAGAGTGGGAGAATGCATTACTCTCTTTATGGGCTTTGTGTACTCTTAAAGGGTAACTGAGAAATGAGGGTTCACAGTGACAGAGCAGCTCAGGAGCTCTCGGGTTTTGGGTCTTCAGTAGAAGCTAGTCATTTGGGTTTACTCTGTCTTATGGCAGTATGAGCTGAATTGAAGCCAGGTTCAGCATTAGGAGAGGATAACAAGAGTCTTGTTTTCTCATTTCACACGTTTTGGAAAGCTTTCTGATTTCCTTAGCTACCTTGCTTTTTTTTTTTTTTTTTTAGTTGTTGTTGTTGTTGCCTTTCCTTCCTTCCTTCCTTCCTTCCTTCCTTCCTTCCTTCCATCCTCCCTCCCTCCCTCCCTCCCTCCCTCCCTCCTTTCTTTCTCTTTCTTCCTTTCTTCCTTTCTTCCTTTCTTCCTTTCTTCCTTTCTTCCTTCCTTCCTTCCTTCCTTCCTTCCTTCCTTCCATCCTCCCTCCCTCCCTCCCTCCCTCCCTCCCTTCTTTCTTTCTCTTTCTTCCTTCCTTCCTTCCTTCCTTCCTTCCTTCCTTCCTTCCTTCCTTCCTTTCTTTCTTTCTTTCTTCCTGTTACTAGAATCAAGAGGATTTGTGTGTGTATGTATGTATGTGTATATATATATCCTCTTGATTATATTTTTGTCTACTCTGTAGATTGCCTGGGACACTATTTTTTTCATTAGCTCTTCAATCCCCAAGTGTATCTGTCTTTTATTATATAGACTTTTGGGTTAATAAAATTGAAGGAACATCTTTTTTGCATAAAAACAAACACCGACTCATCAGAACAAAGCTGTACAATCATATCTAAAAATCATTACCCATAATCTGAGGTAGTTCAACAGATTTACTCTTGCTAAGCATTGGTTTCTGTTTTAAAGTTCATCTTAGCATGTATATCTGGTATAAAACTAAATTATTTCTGTGTATATATCCAAAATGGCATACTTAAATTTCTTATCCAGGATGATAGAGAAGTCAGAAAGTAGAGAGAAAGGGAGATCAGGAGGGAATGAGGGGAGCAGAAGGAGAGACAGAGATAGAGAATGAGACAGAGAGACAGAGGGAGAGAGAGGAAGGGTAGGAGGGAGGGCGAAATACGATGTACCACTTAGGGTATGTCCCCAGCAATCTACTTTCTCTAAGTAAGGACAACCTTCTAACACTGCCTTCAGTATGAATTGAGTCACCAGTGAAGCTAGACTGGTTCCCTAACCAGTCAATAACACCAACTCTGAACCATGCTCTTTTAGTATTAATTTCACAACATATAAGTCTTTACATGGAAGACTTGGGAGATGATTATTCCTAAACTCTATTCTAAGTAATGATCATTATAAATGCATGAGGATACAGTGCTATGCTGTTTGCTATAAGGGAGGAAGGGTTATTTTGGCTTCTGGGTCCAGGGGATGTAATACATCATGACAACAAAAGCAAGCTGGTCACATTGATTCCACAACCAAGAAGCAGAGAGAGATAAAAATTCCATTGCTTTGGATTCTTTCTTCTTTTTATTCAGTCCCAAACCCCACTGCGTGGAATGGTAGAGTCTTCCTACCTTCCTTAACATAATCTAGATAATTGCTAATAGACATGCCAAGATATTTGTTTTCTTTGTGATTCTAAATTTCATCAAGTTGACAATCAAGATTAATCATAAAAAATGATAAAATATCCAACAACTTTTTATGAAAACTTAATTCTAGATTCATGTTAGTAGAGTTTCTTGGTATGAAAATATACTGTGTGTTTGAACTTATGTTCCTGTTATCCAAATTTGTCAGGTGACTGGTTGGGTACAGGGCTTAGGGTTTAATCTTTAGGCAATTATGTGTTGATATTTAAGTGATATATCAGAATTATAGGCTCATTTTGAGCTAAGTAAAGTTTCTAAGTCCAGAAGTGCACCTTTGGTAGAGTTAGAAGATTCCCAGAGCCAATCTTCAGGAGGTTCTTGGAGTTTTTCCTCATGCAACTGCTGCTGGTGAAGTTGGCAATTTGAGTCTAGTATTCATACCTGATGGGAGGTGTAGGAAGTGCGGTCAGAAGAAAAACATGGGGTACATGGTCCTTAGACAGTAGCAGGGATTGGTAGAGTTTCAGTGTGGGACTAGTGTCTGTCTAGAGAAGACAAGAATGTAAAATGGAGATGGTTATCTTAGCAGGTTGTTAATATTATTATGAACTGTCATTTGTGAATTATTTGTACTAGAACTTCTCTTAGAGCAGCAAATAACTAAAACATTTAGTGTAATTTAACATATGTTAACTGTTAGCTTTGATTTATTTTATGTTTATTCTCTCCTTCAACAAATAGTTTAGTATAAATGATATTCCTTCACATTTTTTCAATAATTAATTTTCATTGATGTTACATCCTGATCATAGAACCCCATCCCTCCTCTACTCCCAATCCCATCTTTTCTACTTCCTTTCCCCATTGCTCCCCCCTTCTCCTCAGAGATGGGGGAACTCCCCCTTTGGTACCATCCCATTTTAGGATATGTAGTCTCAGGAGGACTAGGGACATCTTTTACCACTGGGGACCAAACCAGCAGACCAGGTAGGGGAAGGTGATCCAATGGCAGGGAAAAGAAACCAAGACAACCCTCACTTCATTTGTTAGGGGATCCACATAAAGTCTGAGCTGCACATTTGCTGTAGGGTGGCCAAGGTTCAGTCCCTGAATGCTCCCTGGTTGGTGGCCCAGTGTCTTTGAACCCTCATGGGCTCAGGGCTAGTTGACTTTGTAGGATTTCTTGTGGTGCCATCAACCCCTCTGTCTTGCTCAATTCTGTCCCCCACTCTTCCACAAAACTCGCTGCACTTCTCATGTTTGGCTGTGAGTCTCTGCATTTGCTTCAATCCACTGATTGATGAAGCCTCTCAGGAGACAGTTATGCTAGGTCCCTGTTTGTAATCATAACAGAGTATCATTGATAGTGTCAGGGGCTGGCTCTCTCTCATATGGGATGGATCTCAAGTTGGGTCAGTCATTGGTTGGCTGCACAACTTATAGGCAAGACAAATTTTGGGTTAATAGATTTATAGGTGGATTGATGTCCCTTTCCCTCCTCTGGAAGTTCTACCTAGCTATAGGAGGTTTCTACTTTAGTCTCTGTCTTAGTGAGGGTTTTACTGTTGTGAATAGACACCATGACCAAGGCAACTCTTATAAAAACAACATTTAGTTGGGGCTGGCTTACAGGTTCAGAGATTCAGTCCATTATCATCAAGGTGGCAGCATGACAGCATCCAGACAGGTATGGTGCAGACTGAGCTGAGTGTTCTACATCTTTATCTGAAGGCTGCTAGCAAAATACTGGCTTCTAAGCAGCTAGGATGAAGGTCTCAAAGCCCACACCCATAGGGAACACACTTCCAAGAAGGCCACATCTCCAAATAGTGCCACTCCCTGAGCCAACAATATTCAAACCATTACAGTCTATATATCCCCCTCTGATAGAAGTCTCAGCAAGAGTCTTACCCATACAGTCCCCATATTCTTCCCATTCCAGGCCTCCAGCTAGCCGCCAGAGATGCCCCCACACTGGTTTCTATTCTCACCTCCAGCCCTTTCCTACTCCTATCCCCACACCTAATCGTACTCTCTCTTTCCTTCCTCATCCTCTCTCCTATCCAATTCCCTCTCTCCATCCACCTAGAATGACTAGTTTTTCCTTCTGAGTGTGATTCGCACATCCTCCTTTGGGACCTTCTTATTATCTAGTTTCTTTGGGTCTTATATTGTAGCATGCTTAGCCTGCACTTTATGGTTAATATCCACTTATAAGTTGAGTACCAACCACATGTATTTTTCTGTCTCTAGGTTACCTCACTCAGGATGATATTCTCAAGTTCCATTTGTTTGTCTGCAAATTTCATTAAGACTGTTTTAAAAGCTGAATAGTATTCCATTGTGCAGATATACCACATTTTCCTTATACATTCTTCAGTTGAGTTACTTTTAGTTTCTGGCTATTGTGAATAAAGCTACTATGGACATAGTTGAGCAAGTATCCATGTGGTATACTGGGCTATATGCCCAGCAGTGGTATAGCTGCTTCTTGAAGTAGAACCATTTCCAGTTTCCTGAGAAACTGCCAACCTGATTTTCAAAGTAGTTGTATGAGTTGCTCTCCCACTGGCAATGGAGGAGTGTTCCCCTTGCTCCACAGTATGTGGTGTCGCTAAGTTTTTGATCTTAGCCATTCTGACAGATGAAAGATGGAATCTCAGTGTTGTTTTGATTTGCATTTCTCTGATGAGTAAGGACTTTGAACATTTCTTTAAGTGCTTCTTAGCCATTTGAGATTACTGTTGAGAATTCTGTTTAGCAGTGTACCCCATTTTTAATTTGGGTTATTTGGTTTGTTGGTATCTAACTTCCTGAGTTCTTTATGACTTTTGGATATTAGCCCTCTGTCAGATGGAAAGCTGGTGAAGATCTTTTCCCAATCTGTAGGTTGTTGTTTTGCTCTATTGATAGTGTCTTTTGCTGTACAGAAGCTCAAAAATCTTTACAACCAAATATAAAATAAAAGTTAAAAGCTTGTTTTAAGAAATTGCTTTGGATTATGTAGGAGATAAGGGTACCTTTAGAGTGCAAGCTTGTTAGGATTCATCTTAAGAGAAACATTACTATTTGAGCACCTAGGTCCTTTAGGCCCTAGCAAAGAATTCCACAAGAAAAATCGGAAGGAAGTTCAATGCTACTAGGACCCAAGTTTCAAGGTAGCTTGATTATGCTCATAAATTCACCTTCCCTATTCTATTACCAAATATCTTTGTAGTTATATAGTCTAAGTCACATATTCCCTCTAGCACAGGTTACACACTAACTGGGCTTGCTGCCACATAGTACAGTCTCCTATATTCTTCCCTGTAAACCTTTAGGAATGGACACCAGACATCCTCTGTATGGCAGGCCTAAAACTCAATACACTTAGACCCTCATTGTGGCAGCATGGTTAAAGACCTTATAGTTCAGAGGTTCTTCCAAGTTTTAACCTCCTGCCGAATCCTAGGAGGTTAGCATTTAGCTTTGGTCTTTCTTATGACATTGAACAAGTTTCCACACTGGAAGCTGAAAGTCCCAAAGACATTGGTTCCTTTTTTAGATTTTGGATTTTTGGGCTTGCTTACTCAGTCACATAAACCTAAAGACTTTTGTCTTGGTTGTCTTATTCGCAGACTTAAGCCTCTTCATTCTGTGGGTACTATAAAACACAAGGCACTGACTTTCTTTGCTTATACTGTTTGTCCACAACACAAACTAGATAACAGCCAGCAGTCTGATAATGGTATCTTTGATTGTAAATTCTTCAAGACACAGGAAGCTCAAAGGAATAGCAAATAGTCTGAAATCCCTTATATTTAAACTTGCTTATAACTCTGTAGCTGCCTCTCTTTCTGTCAATGCTGCTCTACATCTCAAATTTTGTTACTACCCCCAAATCCTGTTCCATTCAGACTTCCCCTGTGTCTGGGAAACAGCACCTGAATCTAAAAATCTGGTCTCAACGTTCTACCTTAATGCTGTAGATCATACTTTTCTTCCTATGCCTCTTTGACATAGCCCCAAATTCCTGAAAATTGCCTCTAACTCTCTAACTGGACCCTATTCCTAGTCCCCAGAACCACCCTTTTAAACTTTTCCCCTGTTGTTGTTGTTGTTGTAGCTTTCTTCTGCTTAAAACTGCCATAAAGATATCTCCTCTTACTTCTTACCCTCTCTTCTGCCACCACTCTATGTTCCCCGCCTTTCATTTTCCATTTATTTACTCAAACATCCAGTACTTCCAGGTTTCTACAAAAGTCCCTGCTTACCAGCTACACTTACAGAAAGTTGCTTGAGCCAAGGACAGTCTGCAATAACATAACCCTTTCTCCCTTTCTGATCTTTCCAAATTGGAATAGTCTAGAATCCTTATCTATAGAGCCTACTCAACACCCTACAGAGTTCTGACACATTTTACATTCTCAAAATGTGACTTTATAGGATATATAGATCATTGTCTCCTCCTGCACCACAGCGAAGAATAAATGTACAACCAACCAACCAACCAAAACAATAAAACCTGAGAACAAACATCAACAACGACAAGAACAATAAACAACAATAACGAGAACAACACAAAACCAAACAAAAAAAACCAAAACAAAATTAAAACCATATTTGGGCTTTAGTTGTAGCTTTTGTAGATGTTTTTTCATGCTCGGAGATCACTCCAATATATACCAGGATATATCAGTGCCCTCCTCTGATCCTAAGTGGAATTATTTGTCTGACTCTCCAGTCTGTTCACTATGCCCCATTTCATAACCCACATGAGGGAAATGAGGAAAGCTTTTCTCAAGGCAGCACATTATGATCAGATGCAAGAAATAATCTGAAGAGTTAATGAGAACCTGATTTAAAGAAAAAGAAACCTTTGTGAGCTGGGTTAGAGAAGTAATTCTTAAATATGTTAACTTAGATACTAACTCTGAAGTCAGAAACTGTATTTACCTACTTACTTCTTTTCCCATGGTTCCTCAGACACTCTGTCTATGCAAAATGGACAAGCGATCAGACTGGAAAGTAACTAATCACAACTGTCAGGATCCAGGACAACCACAGATAATTTTCCCCTTATAACAGACCATCAGGAGGACCTGACTTCAGCTATACCATATTGAGATGATGGGCTCAGCACATTTCCTAATCTGTGAACTCCACTGAGAACATGATGGGCTCAGCACATTTCCTAATCTGTGAACTCCACTGAGAACATGTCCAGTGTACAATGTTAGGGGACATTGGAAAGAGGTGTTCTCAAGTTATTAGGCTGAGGCCAACCATTCCAATATAACTGTGAAACAGGATGGCTAATTCATGACCTTGTGAGACTGCATTCTAATGATGGAGCCTGAGTTTAGATACTCCCACTGCCAGGGTAAGGCCATGGTTGATAGTAAGCCAATTTCATGTTTTAGACTTGGAGGTTATGCTATGACCTTGATTAAACACACATGACCATCAAATCCATCTTCCATCTCTATCATGGGGATGGGAGGCTATGGAGGAACCTTACTATTAAGGTTACTATGATTAGATGGCTTTCTGAGCTTGGAGCAGAATGGGGGACTTCCCTTCTTAATGGAGTTTCCATGTCTCTGCCACTGTGAGGAAAGTGTCTTTACCTGGAGAGTGTCCATGAACACAGGTAGCTAGCTGTGTGTGAAAAGTGACTTTGTACAGAACTCTCTGGAAGGCTAAATAATTCAGTACACATATCCTGCTTTTGCTTCCTGACCACATGATGATTAGGTGCTGTAGTATGATCAATCATCCCTTTCTGATTGCTTGATGCCAGGACTAATTACTCCATTCCACTCACATCCCTAAAAAACGTAAACTTGTCTCACTGCAATGGTCTCGAGGTCATTCCATCTATATTGGTGGTCTTCCAAACCCTGCAGTCAGCCTCTGCTCCCTATCTCCCTCAGGCTGGTGGCCAATAGCTGCAGGGGTAGAAGGACACAGGAGGCTTTATTTTCAAGCCCTAGCATGCTGGGGATCAGCCCAGGGTGAGGGCAGGGCTTGAAGCAGGTGGATGCAGGAGCATTGAGGGAAGAATCAGATTCGGAGCACCACTTAGTTTTATTTAAGGAGAGATGGGACAGAGAAGAAGCACATCTCAGTATGGCTTGGCGTACTCCGACAACCTGTGTCTCTTACAGGCTTTATTTATACATAAAATCATTTCCTCAGAAATTTTATTCCTTGATTACAAAATCCTTTAGAATACGTTTTCTTCTAAAGTCTTCCTTGATTGCATACTTATATCAAAAAAGAAACAAAGCAAGCAAATAGTAATTTTATAAGAGCTAAAAATTAACATTATGATAAAATCAATTTTCTTTTAAATCAATATTTTCTTCCTTAAGATTGATGTAGTAATACTTTGCAATTACAGAATCACTAGACAGGATGACACTGTTTGAAATTGATTTTGCTTCAAATTGCTTTGGCACAGAATTAATAGATTAAGAGATTAAAAGATCTGGAAGGCAAGCCTTTCACTGAGACAAATGTTTTCCTCTGTGTCTCTATCATGTAACCCTGTTTCAATACAATTCCTATCTTTATTATAATTCTTTAATGAATGGAAGAACACAAGAATTCCTCAAACTGATTACTTTGCCTTTAGGAAAGACCAAAGACTTTCATCAATTGTATGATCAAAATCTTTTCCTATTCATTCTGATTCCCTATTTCTGAAGCAGAACATAAAAAAATGAGTTATCTAATCACAATTTGTCAGCTTCTGGAATTTTCTTAAATTTCTCTTCTTTAATATTTTCCTCAAATAATTTTTTCATACTTACTAATAACACTCAGTAATAAACTGTGTATCTAAACAGTAAGTTCTAAGAAAGACTCAATTTTCTGCATAACCTTTTCCCAGAGAAAGTTTATTAATTTCATTCTTATTGACATCAGCTTCTGTTATCCCAGATCTAGCTTTTGGAAGTAAGTGGCCTTTAACAATGAGACACTTAAGTACAAGCAAAAAGTATGTAGCAACTTTCCACCAAGGGCAGTGAAGGGTCAGTCCATGTTGTCCAAGCATTGGAACTTTCTCAAGCAGTGCCCTCAGGATGCTTGGCACTGCCACCAGAAAAGATTCTCTCCTGTGATTTAGACATACTAACCTCTACTCATTCCCTCTTGGTTATTCCCTCCTGGTCCAGTTCTGGGATGAGACATTGAGATCATTATCTCAAAGTACCAGTCATAATCCACAAATGGATTTTCTTCCCTTTTCCCACAGTTATATAATTTCTTCATCTATTGCATTACCCATCTATTAGAACAGACATCTTCCTCTTTAGTAACTTCAACTTACTTTTGTCCTTCTACCAATGGGTCTGGGATGTGTACCTTAGCATCCTTATTCACCAATTGGCTCCTAAAAGCTAGAGCTTTCCAGTCTTTTTAATTGACCACATACAAACAGTTGCCCTCCTTTGTGAAATTACATAGAGTAGCAGGTGCTATCACAGGAACATCAACTTTAGCAATATCAGAGACATACACACTATCATTATTTGTCTTAGCTGTGCAAGAAAGCCTTGATGAAATCTCTCACAGCTGTTATAATCTAAGACCAGGTGAACTCCTTGGCAGCTGCTGCATTTCAAAATAGGAGAGGCCTAGATCACGAGAGATGAGAAAAGATAAAAAAAAAAAAAACACAACAACAAAAAAAAATCAAAGTACCCAACATATTTATGGAGGGGGAATGTTACTTTTATGCAAATCTATCCAGTTTGGTCAGAAATACAGCACAACTTTTAGCTGATTAGGTTTCAAAATTCTTATAGACAACTTAGCAAACTCAACCTGGATCCCCTAGTTCATGCCTATCAATACCCCCTTAATAACAACTTTTATTATTTTACACATAATGCCTATCTAGTTCAATCTTTCTAATTGTCAGGGGCCCAGGAAGTGGCTGTTGAATACCTTTCATACCTTTGGGAAACATCTATATTGTTTTTCTCCAAACCATCTGTCTCTTCAAACTTTTTTTGGTATCACAGCAATTTGGTAATTTATTTGTTTTGTTTTGTTTTTAGTAAATACTTTTTAAGTTTTAATTTTGACATCTTTGCAACCATTGGAAAACTAAAATACAACTTTTTTTTAATCGGCTATTTTATTTATTTACATTTCAAATGTTATTCCCCTTCCCAATTTCCCCTCCACAATCCCCCTCTCCCCTCTTCCTCCTTCTGCCTCTATGAGGGTGCTCCCCTACCTGCCTACCCACTCCTGCCCCAGTGCCCTAACATTTCCCTATCCTGGGTCTTCAAGCCTCCTCAGGATCAATGGGTTTCCTTCCCAGTGATGCCAGTTAAGGCAATCAATCCTCTGCTATATATCCAGCTAGAGCCATGTGTGGTTCCCTCTGTGTACTCCTTGGTTGGTGGTTTAGTCCCTGGGAGAAATACAACTTTCAAATTTAATAAATTGTCAGGTAACGTTGACTACAGTCTATTTATTTTGTGTCCTAACTTATTCTTTGGTTCTATGTTCCTGAAATGGTGCTTCAGTTTCTTCACTGAAATAAAGGCTTATGAGACAGACATTCAGACTCTTCCACCAGACTTTTCTGAGATGGGGTGAGCCATGTTCCTCTGTTTCTAGAGTTAGTATGATTTTACTAATCTACCCTTTTATTGGCTTAGCTAGAGAGAAGAGAACGTTTGTTTTGGCTGTGCCTCATGACTTTGGAGGCTACTGGTATTTTATGCACAAACTCTTAGAAAGATAAAACAGAAACAGACTTGAAACAGCAAACCACTATGCTGTGCTCTATGTTTAGTACTTGGAGTCTGTTATCCGTCTTTTCTGCAGCTTTCAGACTGTTCATGCTTTTTTATGTGCATTATTTACTAGTTTCATTTATATTTAGAGGGAATATAGAATAGATCATAGCTGCTCTCCTTCCTGGATGCAGAATTTCACTCTTTTATTTTTCAGTCATTTTGAAACACTTTGGTCTAGTTTGTCCATTATCTACCCTAACTCACAGATTCTGATCTTGTAAGCCAAGTTGAAATTGTTTTCTTCAAATAAGTCAACAGTACTACTTTTCATACTTATTAAAATGGTTAGTATGTTTCAGTTATGAAATTCTATGATTATTTTGTATTTGCCATGTGTTAGTTTATAAGATACATATTTAATATATTTATGATTGACATGGAGGGGCTCTCCTCCATCTTAGCTCCCGGATGCCAGACAGAACTAACAGACAGCGACAGGTATGCAGACGAAGCCCAAATCTAACACCTCATGGGTCTCAGCCTGTCAGGCTTTTGCCTGCACCCAGGACCTGGGCAGTTCTGCGGACTGTCTGTGTGCCAACCCTGTCAGGGGTTGTTTGCTCTACAGAGTGATCAGTACTTGGAAAAGGTCCTTGCATCATCTGCCAACTTCACTCCTTGATGGGGCAGACAGGCAGCACAGGTTCACAGAGACAACTTGAGTATAACATTGCTTGGGGCAAGACACACTAGGCCTCCAACAGCACCCAAGAGGAGGGCAGCTCATCAGCAATCTGTGCCAGGGGAAACCCAGTCATCCAGCTATACAGAAATAGCCTTACAGGCTCACAGGAGGTTCAAGCACCAGCCAGTGACAACAAGACCAACTAATGCCAGAGATAACTAGATGGCAAAAGGCAAAGGTAGGAACATTAATAACAGAAATCAAGGCAATATGGCAGCATCTGAACCCAATTCTCCAACAACAGCAAGTCTTGGATACCCCAACACATGAGAAAAACAAGATTTGGATTTAAAATCACTGGTCATGATGCTGTTAGAGGAACACAAGAAGGACATAAATAAATATCTTAAGAAATACAGGAGAAAGTGAATCAAAAGTTAGAAGCCCTTACAATGGAAACACAAAAATCATTTAAAGAAATTCAGGAGAATATGGGTAAAAAGATAGAAGCCAATAAAGAGGAAATGCAAAAATCACTTAAAGAAATACAGAAGAATGTGAGTCAACGGGCAGAAATAATGAAAGAGGAAACACAAAAACCTCTTAAAGAATTACAGGAAAACACAAACAAACAAGTGAAGGAACAGAGCAAAACCATACAGGATCTAAAAACAGAAGTAGAAACAACTAAGAAATCACAAAGGGAGACATCTTTGGAGATAGAAAACCTTGGGAAGAAATCAGGGGTCATAGATGCAATTATAAACAAGAGAATACAAGAGATAGAAGAATCTCAGATGTCAAAGATACCATAGAAAGCATTGACTCAACAGTCAAAGAAAATGCAAAATGCAAAAAGTTTGTAACCCAAAACATCCAGGAAATCCAGGACACAATTAGAAGACCAAACCTGAGGATTATAGGTATAAATGAGAGTGAAGATTTACAACTTACAGGGCCAGCAAATACCTTCAACAAACTTATGAAAGAAAACTTCTGTAACCTAAAGAAAGAGTTGCCCATGAATATACAAGAAGCCTACAAACTCCAAACAGACTTGACCAGAACAGAAATACCTCCTGTCCCATAATAATCAAAACCACAAATGTACTAAACAAAGAAAGAATATTAAAGGCAGTAAGAGAAAAAGGCCAAGTAACATATAAAGGACTACCTATCAGAATTACACCAGACTTCTCACCAGAGACCATGAAAGCTAGAAGATCCTGGGCAAATCTCATGCAGATTCTAAGAGAACACAAATGTCAGCCAAGATTACTATACCCAGCAAAACTCTCAATCACCATAGATGGAGAAACCAAGATATTCCATGACAAAACTAAATTTATACAATATCTTTCCACAAACCCAGCCCTATAAAGGATAATAGGAGGGAAACTCCAATACAAGGAGGGAAACTACACCCTGGAAAAAGCAAGATAATAACCTTCTTTTATCAAACCCAAAAGAAGATAACCACTCAAATGTAAAAATAACATAAAAATGACAGGAAGTAATAATCACTCTTCCTTAATATCTCTTAACAACAATGGACACAATTACCCCCAAAAAGACATGGACTAACAGACTAGATATGAAAACAGGTCCCTACATCTTGCTGCATAGAGGAAACACACCTCAGTGTCAAAGACAAACACTACCTTAGGGTAAAAGGCTGGAAGACAATTTTACAAGCAAATGGTCTCAGGAAACAAGCCGGAGTAGTCATTCTAATATCAGATAAAATTTACTTTCAACCTAAAGTCATCAAAAGGGACACAGAAGGTCACTTTTTGCTGGTCAAAGGAAAAATCCACCAAGAAGAACTCTCAATTCTGATCATCTATGCTCCAAATGCAAGGGCACCCTCATTCGTAAAAGAAAGTTTACTAAAGCTCAAAGCACACATTGCACCTAACACATAATTGTGGGTGATTTCAGCACTCCACTCTCCTCAATGGACTGACTGATCAGGAAAACAGAAAGTAAATAGGGACACAGTGAAACTAATTGAAGCTTTGTACCAATTGGATTAACGATATATATAGAACATTTCATCCTAAAGCAAAAGAATATACCTTTTTCTCAGCACCTCATGGTACCTTCTTCAAAATCGATCATAAGACAGACCTCAACAAATAGAAGAAAATCAAATTAATCCATGCCTCCTATCAGATCACTATGGAGTAAGAGTGGTCTTCAATAGCAACAAAAACAAGAGAAAGCCCACATATACATAGTGGTTGAACAACAATCTACTCAATGATACCTTGGTCAAGGAAGAAATAAAGAAAGAAATCAAAGACATTTTAGAATTTAATGAAAATGAAGGCACAACATACACAAATCTATGGTACACAATGAAAGCAGTGGTAAGAGGAAAACTCATAGCCCCGAGTGCCTCCAAAAGAAACTGGAGAGAGCATACACTAGCAACTTAATGGCACACCTGAAAGCCCTGGAACAAAAAGAAGCTATTTCACCCAGGAGGAGTAGAAGACAGGAAATCATCAAACTCAGGGCTGAAATCAATGAAGTGGAAACAAAGAGACTCCTACAAACAATCAACAAAACCAGGAGCTGGTCCTTTGAGAAAATCAAAAGATATATAAACTGTTAGCCAGACTAACCAAGGGAAACAGAGACAGTATCCAAATTAGCAAAATTAGAAATGAAAAGGGAGATAAAATAACAGAAACTGAGGACATTCAAAAAATCATCAGATCCTACTACAAAAGCCTATACTCAACACAACTGGAGAATCTTGAGGAAATGGACAATTTCCTAGACAGATACGAAACACCAAAATTAAGTCAGGATCAAATAGAGCAACTAAACAGTCCCATAACCCCTAAAGAAATAGAAGTGTTCATTGAAAGACTTCTAACCAGAAAAAGCATAGGACCAGATAGCTTTAGTGCAGAATTCTATCTGACCTGCAAAGAAGACCTAACACCAATACTCTTCAAACTATTCCACAAAATAGAAACAGAAGGAACACTACCCAACTAGTTCTGTGGAGCCACAATTATGCTGATACCAAAACCACACAAAGATCCAATAAAGAAAGCAAACTTTAGGCCAATTTCCCTTATGAACATTGATGCAAAAATATTCAATAAAATTCTTGCCAACCAAATCCAAGAGCACATCAAAATGATTATTTACCATGATCAAGTAGGCTTCATGCCAGGGATGCAGGGATAGTTCAATATGGAAATCCATCACTGCCATCCACAACAAAAACAAACTCAAAGAAAAAAACTACATGGTCATTTCATTAGATGCTGAGAAATCTTTTGACAAAATTCAGCATCCTTTCATGCTCAAAGTCGTGGAAAGAATAGGATTTCAAGGCCCATACCGAAGCATAGTAAAAGCAATATAAAGCAAACCGGTAGCCAACATTAAACTAAATGAATTTGAAGCAATTCCACTAAAATCAGGGACTAGACAAGGCTGCCCTCTCTAGCCATATCTTTTCATTATAGTACTTGAAGTACTAGCTAGAGCAATTAGACAACATAAGGAGGTCAAAGGGATTCAAATTGGAAAGGCATAAGTCAAGCTATCACTATTTGCAGATGATATGATAGTATATTTAAATGACCCAAAAAACTCCACCAGAGAATTCTTGCAGCTGATAAACAACTTCAGCAAAGTGGATGGTTATAAAATCAACTCAAGCAAATCAGTAGCCTTCCTAAACTCAAATGACAAGCTGGCTGACAAAGAAATTAGGGAAGTGACCCCTTTCACAATAGCCACAAACAATATAAAGTATCTTGGTGTGACTAACCAAACAAGTGAAAGATATGTATGACAAGAACTTCAGGTCTCTAACGAAGGAAATCGAAGAAGACCTCAGAAAATGGAAAAATCTTCAATGCTTGTGGATGGGCAGGATTAATATAGTTAAAATGGCCATCTTGCCAAAAGCAATATACAGATTCAATGCAATGCCCATCAAAATCCCCACTCAGTTTTTCATAGAGTTAGAAAGAGCAGTTCTCAAATTCATCTGGAATAACAAAAAACTAGGATCGCTAAAACTATTCTCAACTGTAAAAGAACTTCTGGGGGAATCAGTATCCTGGACCTCAAACAATACTACAGAGCAATAGTGTTAAAAACTGCATGGTATTGGTACAGTGACAGACAGGTAGATCAATGGAATAGAATTGAAGACCCAGAAATGAACTCACACACCTATGGTCACCTGATCTTTGACAAAGGAGCTGAAACCATCCAGTGGAAAAAAGATAGCCTTTTCAACAAATGGTGCTGGCTTAACTGGAGGTCAGCTTGCAGAAGAATGCCCATTGATCTATTCTTATCTCCTTGTACTAAGCTCAAGTCCAAGTGGATCAAGGACCTCCACATAAAACAAGACACACTGAAACTAATAGAAAAGAAACTGGGGAAGACCCTTGAGGATATGGGCACAGGGGGGAAGTTCCTGAACAGAACACCAATAGCTTATGCTCTAAGATCAAGAACTGACAAATGGGACCTCATAAAATTACAAAGTTTCTGTAAGGCAAAGGACACCTTCAAAAGAATGAAACAGGCAACCAACAAATTGGAAACAGGCAACCAACAAATTGGGATAAGATCTGCATTATCCCTACATCTGACAGAGTGCTGGTATCCAATATATACAAAGAACTCAAGAAGTTAGACCCCAGAAAAATAAATAACTCTATTAAAAATGGGGTACAGTTCCAAACAAATAATTTTCACCTGAAGAACTCTGAATGACTGAGAAACACCTTAAGAAATGTCCAACATCATTAGTCCTTAGGGAAATGCAAATCAAAACAACCCTGAGATTTCACCTCACACCAATCAGAATGGCCAAGAATAAAAACTCAGGAGACAGCAGGTGTTGGCGAGGATGTAGAGAAAGAGGAACACTCCTCCACTGTTGGTAAGATTGCAAGCTGTTACATATATACATAGGATTCCCTGGCTTGCAATAAGGACACATGCTCCACTATGTTCATAGCAGCCTTATTTATAGTAGCCAGAAGCTGGGAAGAACCCAGATGTTACTCAATGGAGAAATGGATACAGAAAATGTAGTATATTTACATAATGTAATACTATTCAGCAATTAAAAACAATGAATTCATGAAAATTTTAGGCAATTGTTAGAGCTGGAAAATATCATACTAAGTGAGGTAACTCATTCACAAAAGAATTTACATGGAATGCAGTCACTGATAAGTGGATATTACCCAGAAGTTCAGAATACCCAAAACACAACCCACATATCAAATTACTCCCAAGGAGAAGGAAGGAGAGGGCCCGGGTCCTGGAAAGAAAGGTTTGATGCAGCATTGTAGGGGATTGCCAGGACAGTGAAGTGGGACTGTGTTGATTGGGGAACTGGCAGAGGGAAGAGGAGTTATGGGACTTACGGGGAGGGGGGAACCGGGAAAGGGAAAATCATTTGTAATGTAAGCAAAGAATATAGGAAAAAAGAATATATAGAGCTAATTTATATATAAAAAAGCATCCCAAGCTCTGAATGTTTCTTGAAAAAAATGTATTATTTTACCTAGAAGGGTTAGTTTTTCTGTTATCTGTGTATTTCTACTTTTAATCACTATTATTTCTGTTTCCTATTGGTTTAAACAAGTTCTACTCAGTGTACTTAAATGCTCATCTATTTTCTTTTTTCTATACAGTAACAAGCATTATCTACTTCCCTCATTCTTCAGTGTTCACTGTTTTTTCAGGTGCTTAATTTCTACTTTAATCATACTGTAAATTTTGAACCTGCTCAGTCATTGCTCATATATGTATTAGTATATTTTAAAAGACTCATCTTCTATTCTCTTACTGAATATTTAAAATCATTACTTAATCAGATATAGTTATATTTTTCTAAAAGGATCATAAACTTTTCTTGGGATCACCCTGTCCACTTGATCTGAAGATTCAGTAGCCTCAACTATGTAAAGGAATTCCTGAAAGTGCACAAGTCTACAAAAATTAATTTTGTGCTCAACATGAGACCTATTTTTTTTATAACAACCTTGAGTTTTATGTGAGGAGATACTATGACCATGACAGCTCTTACGAAGGTAAAACATTTAACTGGGACTGGTTTACAGTTTCTGAAGTTCAGTCTGTTATTATCATGGTGGGAAACATGGCACCATGCAGTTAGGCATGGTGCTGGAGAAGAAGCTGAGAGTTCTAAATCTTGATCCAAGGGCAGCAGTAGGAGATTGTATGCATTACACCCACTGGATGTAGACTGAGCATAGGAGACCACAAAGCCTTCTCTTACAGTGACAGATTTCCTCCAACAGGGCCACAGCTATGCCAAAAAGCCTTACCTCCTAATAGTGCCACTCCCTATGGGCCAAACATTCAAACACAGGAGTCTATGGAGGCCATATCTATTCAAACCACCAGACTGAGTGCCAATTGTCAACGGCTTCTTGCCTAGAGAGGGGAACCCCTGTCCTGGTCTCCTTTTTGAGGCTGGGATCCTGTCTTACTTGAACCTGTGATGGTCCTGTCCATACTGCCATAGTGAATTTGAATTCATATGTGCAATGATTTTGTGATCTTCCTGAGTGATATGCTGGTCCATCAGTGACACAAACATATGGGAGTAATGAATCACTCTGATTAGAGTTAAGGCTCCCTCCATGAGATGTAATCCATGCTGTATGCTTCAGGCCAAAAACCCGAGGCTGGAGAGGTCATAGGCCTAATACTACTTTTCTGCTAAAGGATAATAGCCATAAAATGACATTCATTGACATTATGTTATACTCATAGATCAGTGTCTCACACAGCCATCATCAGAGAATCTTCCTCTTGCAGCATATGAGAACAGTGAGATCCACATCTGAACAACTTGCAGAGAATAACTCTGGAATACTCACTTCTAAATGAGATGTCTCCATACAACTCCTCCTATCATCACTTAAGAGACCGCTCTTTATATATTCCATGATAGCTTATAATGCCAAGGTCGATGGAGGTCAGGAGACTCACCCTGAATGCCAGACTAGAAGCAAAATAATGAGCTGAACACCAGCATCTCTTTCTCTCTCTGCTTCCTGAATGGCCATAAATCTTGACTAGGCAGTTTGCCACTCTGTAGCTTTTCCTGCTAGGACAATATACCCTCCAACTCTACCAGAACAAACCCTTCCTTTTTATATTGTTTATTGTCAGCCATTGTTTTTTGGAGAAAGAAGATAAATAATACAACCTCAGGAGTAGGACCATGAAAAGAACATTTGGAAGAGGATATGTGGTTAATCAACAGAGAATATCATCTGCAAGTACCAGCACTGATACTTAAAACAAAAATCTAATTCTACAATGAAGTATTGCCTTCATTTTAAAAAAAAAACCCTGAAACAACAAAAATGAAAGGGAAGCACAGGCTAGTTTCCCTGGTGAATACAGACACAACAATTCCCAGCAAAATGACTTTATTCTAGATTTAGAAAGAAAAAATAAAGCACAAGCCATGAGCAAATTAGCTCTATTCTAATGTAAGGATAGATCAACAAATAAAATACAGCATCAAAAGATAAATATCTATTTACAAAAAAGAGAATAGAAGTTAAATAAAAATTGAACTATTCAGAGGTGTTAGAAGAGAGGGGAACAAGTGGGACCTTCCTAGCAAAATTGCTGAGAAGCACCTAAAGAAATGTTCAACATCCTTAGTCATTAGGGAAATGCAAATCAAAACAACCCTGAGATTTCACCTCACACCAGTCAGAATGGCTAAGATTAAAAACTCAGGTGAAAGCAGATGCTGTCAAGGATGTGGAGAAAGAGGAACACTCCTCCATTGTTGGTGGGATTGCGAGCTGGTACAACCACTCTGGAATCAGTCTGGTGGTAACTCAGAAAATTAGACCTAATACTACCTGAGGACCCACTTATACCACTCCTGGGCAGATACCCAGAAGATGCTCCAACATGTAATAAGGATACATGCTCTACTATGTTCATAGTAGCCATATTTATAATAGCCAGAAGTTGGTAAGAACCCAGATGTCCTTCAACAGAGGAATGCATACAGAAAATGTGGTACATTTACATAATGGACTGCCTCTCAGCTATTAAAAACAATGACTTCATGAAATTGTTAGGCAAATGGATGGAACTTGAAAATATCATCCTGAGTGAGGTAACCCAGTCACAAAAGAACCCACATGGTATATACTCACTGATAAGTGGATATAGCCCCAAAGTCAGGAATACCCAAGATACAATTCACAGATCATATGAAGCCCAAGAGGAAGGAAGACTAAAGTGTGGATGCTTCAGTTCTTCTTAAAAGGGGGAACAAAATACTCACAGGAGGAAATTTTGAGACAAAATGTGGAGCAGAGACCAAAGGAAAGGCCATCTAGAGACTGTCCCACCTGGGTATCCATCACATATACAGTCACCAAACCTGGAAACTATTGTGGATGCTGGGAAGTGCTTGATGATAGGATCCTTATATGGCTGTCTCTTGAGAAGTTCTGCCAGATCCTGACAAATGCAGAGGTAGATGCTTGCAGCCAACCATTGATCTGAGCGTGGGATCCTGATGGAAGAGCTGGAGAAGGAACTGAAGGAGCTGAGGGGGTTTGCAGCCCCATGGGGGGAGCAAAATTATCAACTAGCCATACCCCCAGAGCTCCTGGGGACTGGACCACCAACCAAAGAGTACACATGGAGGGACAAATGACCACATATGTGGCAGAGGATGGACTTGTTGGACATCAGTGGAATAAGTGGCCCTTGGGCCCAAGGGTGTTTGATGCCCCAGTGTAGAGGAGTGCCAGAGCCTGTAGATAGGAGTGGGTAGGTGGGGGAGCACTCTCATAGAGGCAGAGGGAAAGATGATGGGATAGGGAGTTTCTGAAGGGGAGCTATGGAAAGGGGAAAACATTTGAAATGTAAATAAAGAAAATATCCAAAATAAAACAAGAAAGTGTCCCAGAGCACGGATTAAAATAAAAATGTCTCTGTAGAGAAAATTAAAAAAAAATCTGACTATTGATTTCAATTTCAAGAGCTCCAGACTGGGAATGTAAAGAAAGAAGAAGAAGAGGAGGAGGAGGAGGAGGAGGAGGAGGAGGAGGAGGAGGAGGAGGAGGAGGAGGACGAGGAGGAGGAGGAGAAGGAGAAGAAGAAGAAGGAGGATGAGGAGGAGGAGGAGGAGAAGGAGAAGAAGAAGAAGAAGAAGAAGAAGAAGAAGGAGGAGGAGGAGGAGGAGGAGGAGAAGGAGAAGAAGAAGAAGGAGGAGGAGGAGGAGGAGGAGGAGGAGAAGAAGAAGGAGGAGGAGGAGGAGGAGGAGGAGAAGGAGAAGAAGAAGGAGGAGGAGGAGGAGGAGGAAGAGGAGGAGGAGGAGGAGGAGGAGAAGAAGGAGAAGAAGAAGAAGAAGAAGAAGAAGAAGAAGAAGAAGAAGAAGAAGAAGAAGAAGAGAAGAAGCACCAAACATGTCAAACAATGATACACAAGCAACAGAATCACCAGGATGTTAGAAAATTAACATTGATTTTAATGTTTCCTAGTGGGAATGCAGCTATTTATGAATTGATTAGTGCTGATAGGAACATGGATTCCACCATCACAGGGAAGCAAACATGTCTGGAGATCAACAACTCAGACAACTCCCTGGATATACAGTCTCTGTGCACACAATGGATCACCATATGAATTCAAAGAATGCTATAAATAATTACACCTGCAGCCTATATTTGGCTGGGTACCATCCCTCCATGAAGAGGCATTTTCTATCAATGAATGCAATCCACCTTCAAGTTTGACCTTTCAAAAGTTAGAGTAAATACTTAAGCTTTAGGGATAATTTGCAGTAAGATGTTTACCTTGTCCTCCAGTACACAAATTGTTCTTTTAAAAAGCAGTATATAAACTCCACGAGAAGTGAATAACAAGAACAACTACCTTAATTGTTATTAACTACCTTAATAACAAGAACAATTGCCCAGAATTGACCGAAATAATGTATGGACAGCACACAACAGGAAAACATTATAGTGTACATAGCACAAGTACACGATAATGCTCAGTCCATACAAACATCACTACAATTGTACTTTATCACACTTTCTTCTCATTCCTGGTTTCTTTCTTTACTGATACAGCAGGCCACTATATAGTCATGGTTGTACTAGAAGTAGCTATATAGACCATCTGGACCGTGACCTCTGAGAATTGTTTGCCTTGTTGCCTCTGGAGTACTGGAGAGTAATGTGCCAACCCAGCCAGTCCTCAAGATTCCATTCCTATTGCAAGCCTGCATTTCATCAAATTTTTGTTCTACTCTACAATTTTTGAATACTTGGAGCACATCTTTCCTGACAATGACAATCAATGACAATAATGAAGTGAATATCCTCATTTTAGCAACTTTTGTAAGATTTAGAAGACACATTAACTTTCTTAAACATATTCAGTACTCTTTATTTAAACTGAAATATAGATTTACCCAAAACTCAGATCATTTTGTGCCCATTCGTCATATGGTAGTTTCAATACAACTATCAGATTACTTTTTCTAACTAGAGCACTTCATAGCTACATGTACCTCTAATTTACAGGTTTTCTTCTAACCAACGAATATACCTATCTCTTACTTTAAATCCTACATGTAAAACCACTGAACCCGTAGTGAATGATAGAACTCCATGAATTCCTTCCTCCATGTGGTCATGAATGACTTGCACTCCAACGTTTCTAAGCCGAGTGATATAAATGAAACTATCATCTCTTAATAGATCATGTTCGCAAGTGAGGATATAGGTTAGTGGCAAATTCTGTAACTGGGAGTCATTGACTAGCAAAGGAAACAGCCTGCTATCCACAAGCGCTGGGTAGGAAGCATTCAATTTTCCAAGAACTGGTTCAGTGTAAACATGGCTCTTTTTATACTTCTCAGGAAGGAAGTCACTCCAGTTAACAAACTTGAATAGGTGTCTTGATCCTTCTGGCATGTGCTCATTTCTCAGTAAGGCCTGGGTCAGTGATGAGTCTTTAGTCACATATAGAGATGCCAACTTGAGCATCATGTCCCTGTGCAGGATGGGACCATGTTCATACTCTCGGTGAGATGGCAGAAAGGTGTCAATCATCTGTAGGCCAGGATATATCAAGGCTTGTGCCTTGATTCTATTTTTGAATTCGGGATCATTCCGTAGCTAGAAATAGAATGAATACTAATAAGGCAATAGCTTTCAAACAAAAGGATTGGCAGCTTTTTCTCATAAAATTTAGTCATTAATTTAGACACGGCAGTATGTCATTCTAATTTCATCTGTTCAGGAAAAATGCGTATTCTGTTTCATACACATTTATTCACATATAACAAGCAAACAGGATTATGGACAGGATTATCAGAAGCAACCTAGTGAAGATGACAGAATAACTACAATGTATTTGTTGTTTGTTTCTTTTAAGAGATCTAGCTTTTGTTGTTTGTAATAAAGCTTCGTTGTGAATCTCAGGCTGTTCTAGAACATAGTGTCCTCTGCCTCATTCTCCCAATTTCGATAATAATAATCATGCATTACCATGTCTAGTTTTCCTAGAAGAATATTTGACCTGAGTAATATAATGAGAAAAATCTAGAAATATAATGAAATACAACTGCCAATACTTACATGCAATGTAAAGTCTAATGGAACATGGCATGCTGAAGAAAACACTTAGCATTTATCTAAGTAGTGAGTGTGGTATGATAACAGTGATAGATGAGACAGAATAATTTATAAAAATCAGAAGATCAGAAAAGAGGAATATTGTATGTGAAGCCTTTGTTTCTTATCAGAAATAAGAAAAGTCATGCGTCTGCAGCTACATTCTTTTCTTCTTGCACACTCCACAGCAGTGAACCTAGACTTCACCTGTGAGCATGGGAACCTCGAGGGCACCGCTTCCACAGCGCTTCTGCATCAGTGACCTTATCTGCTGCCATTCTCTGGGAAATCCCAAGCTATTCAAAGTGCTCTCAAGTGTAGAGAGAAATTCCTGTGCAATGTATGAAAGCATCACCTGTCAATAAAATGCTGTTGGCTTATGAGCTTAGGCAGGAAATAAGGAGGAAGAAGCTCTGGTTTAGAGAGGATTTCTGGGAGAGAGTCAGGTGCCTCGAGGTTTGCCTCAAACTCTGAGAAAGATGGCCATGTGAACCTGAGGAGCGGTAGTTAACCACGTGGAGGTAGTTAAGAATAGAGTAAATGGGATAATTGAGCTCGTGGGAATAAGGTAAAGCATGAGGCCTAGGCATGTATTCATATATGGTTGAGTCTCAGAGTCATTATTTCTGGGACTTGTGCGTGGGTGAAAAAACATGAGAATTTACTCAAGGCCATGCCCTCATAAAGGCAAAGACTTACACAAAATAAAAGAATTCTGTGAAATTCCTTAGCTCATCACAAGACTAACCATCGGAACAATTCCAAATTATAGAACAATAGAAGGCAGGAAGAAACTGAAGAAATAAAAAATCTCCTCAAGAGAATCTTTTCAGGTTCTTCTTACTGCCCAGTGGTTTTGGAAGAGGAATTTTCTAAATAAAATGAAGCCTTTCAGAGGAGTAGAAAAAAATTCTTCAGTGAGCACAGTTTCAAAACTGAGGCAGAATTGCTACAGCTTCTTCATGAGTAGCAGGGTTGCTGCCCCTCAAGTGACTTAGTACGCATGCTTGTACCTGAGGACCACAGTTTTAAGGTAGTTGACCTTCTAATTTCATATTGAAATACAAAAGAAAATGAATGAGAAATGAGTACAATCAAATGTGGAGTACATGGAGATCGTTCAGTCAGTAAACCATTTGTTGATACAAGATAGATGAGCTGAGTAGAGATGGCCAGGAGAGAGAAACCTGGGCATAGCAGCATACACCTGGTATCTCAGCACTGTGCGGGTAGGGTGGACTCAAGGGGAGTCCTGAATTTAAATGCACAGCAAATCTAGGTGACTCAGAGATCTTAGGTGCTGTTAAAGACCCAGTTACAAAAACCCAATGTCAATCTCTGGAATCTGCATGCATAACCATACACATAAACATGCATACACAAGTACACACATTTTGAAAAATAAACCCATGTATGTACACACACACACACACACACACACACACACACACATTAAATAAAAACTATTGTACTTCACAGAAAAAGTTGGAGAACAATAGTTTTCTAGGCAATAGTTGAAAATTACACATGCTCTAAATCAAAATAGTCTGAATAAATGCCACGGTATATGATCCATTGGAGAGAGGATCTGGGATTAAAATTTCAATAGTCCTGTGCTGTTCTGAACCACTAGATTCCTTCTTCTAATACCCACGGTACTAAAGCTAGCAAAATTTCATGGTAGAAATACTGTCTTTATCTCTAAGTTTTCAGTTTTAAACTTTGCTTTAAACTTTATTATAAAAAAAGTTTTCAAATAATAGCGATCACAAATACTCATTAATATCAGTTTCATTTATTATAAAATCCTGACTTTGGATCATAGTACACTAAAACAATTTCAGAATATCCTATGCCAAATCCTGTGTAGAGACTCTGGTGACCAGGTAAAGGTCCCTTTTCACCAAAGAGGACAATTACTGAATAATTGGCAGTGTTGACATTTATCTAGGACACTGAACACCTGATGAGGAACAGCAATGCATCTTAACCTTAGAAAGTCAGATGGGTCTAACCTAGCCCAAAGCATCTGACCCTTGAAACACAGGAAGGAAACTTCGTTGCCACATCTGTGCTTCTCACAATCTTTTCACATGTAACAGTCTCTTGTGACACCAAGCTAGACTTTGTGGTGGAAGGGCATCACCCTTACAACAGAATCAGAAAATGGCTTTACACTCTGTCCAAGGTTCCCACTGCCACAGCCCTAAGCAATTCCCACTGCCATGCCTTTCCTGCCCTTATGCACCGAAAGCTTCAAACTCGGGGCTGTTATAATCCCTCTTGCTTTTTATAGCTTCTTGTCAGATATTTAGCCTCAGAGGAAAAAACTTAACTAATGCACTTATCAATGATAGTGATACAGAAATATTGATAATTTTTATATTTTATCTATAGAAACTCAATAAATCAGGAATGTAAAATCCATCATTGTAAAAAATAGAGTGATTCATAAATACTGTTGCACGTTCCCCTAACATTGGCAGATTGAGCCAGAATCATTATAGTTTCCTAACACCTGGTTCTTGAGTTGTTGGGCCAGGAGGGTCAAAAGTTCAAGGCCAGCACAAACTACAGAGAAATTCATGGGATCTTATCAAAAGCCCATTTTGAAACAGTTTAAGTTTCAAAGTGAAGTTTGCATAGTTCTCCGGTAGCATATATGCCTGGCAAGCATGCTGCCCTGGATTCAATGCCTAGAACCTGGCCCCAACCTCTAAAAATGTAAGATTGTAAAAGCTTTTCCTAGCATTAGACAATAAAGCCACATCTAAGGTAATATCATGCAAAATGGATAAGCATTTGTTTAAATTTCACATGACAGTACAAAAGTAATGCAAACACACCTAAAACAGAGCTTCTTTTGCATTAGGATTAAAACATATATAACACATGCAACATACCAGCTGAGTCACGGTTGCTGCCAAGGTGCCCCCAGAACTGTCTCCCATAATGCAGATGCGAGAGGGATCCACTCTGTATTTGGCAAGAACTTTATTCTGGAGAAAGAACTTGATCACAGAAACACAGTCTTCAAGGGCAACTGGGAATGGATACTGAGGAGCAAGTCTGTAGCTTTAGAGGTAAATCAAGCAAAACCACCACAAAACCCTTGTTAAAGTTAAGCAAGGAAATATCTCACTCTCACCAACAGATACACTGGCTCTATTTTGAATCCTAAGTCTCACCAATTAACTGGAACTCACTGATAACATCTGCCTTAAAAATGAGGACTAGATGGTAGTTCAGGGTTTCAGATATTGGTTGTAGGGAAATGAATGAAACAGTGTTCATCCTGTGATGTCTGCATGTGTCAGCGGTCCTCAGTGCACGCAATTCAGTCATTGAATACCCAGGAATACCCAGAAACTTTGAATGCAGAAAATATGAGAGTAAATTATTGAACCATGTAAGTATATGTATGTACACACTCAACAAAAATGTACACTTTCATACCTTAAACTGTAGATCAGAATTTAAATCAACATAATCATGAAATATACATATTTTAAGTATACCAAAGATCTTACTCAAATTTTTGAATTTTTCTTTAGACTAAGTACTATTACATCTTTTCAGTATTTGTTGTGTGTTTTCTGTCTTTGGAGTACACCTCAATGAGTTCACATTTTTAATTTTTTCATCTTAATATCTGCTAGAGTTAGTGAATATTTCACGTCCTTATATTGAACAGTGTCCATCACACAATCCTTGTACATGTTTATATTTTACTCTGTCTTAAATATTTGAAAACTAACAAAATGATTTAGAATATTAATATTCTTCAAGGTAGAGAACAGCAAGTACCTAAAATCTTGTAGAAATTTTAAACAGTATACAATGTATCATACCAATAAAAGAGCTTATTAAAGATGATAATTGTTCAATTTAGGTAAAATTACTGTATGAACGGCACATGATTCTTCCTGTTATAATATTTTTTAAAACCTACATTTTCCGGTTCCTTTAACAAGTAATTATGAGCAGGAGAGAACTGAAATCTCTAGTGGGTTCTACTGACCACTAATATACTATCAACTATGAAAGTATATGCAGTGATTTCGCATGAGGTTTGTAAGTCTGTAAAGTCTATTTCTACACGAGGCATTATGGAACTGGCAAAGTCTTCATACTTCTGATGAAGTATTTTTTGTATGTTAATAGACATATTGGTAAAAGTTGAGATAATAAGATATTGTTTAGATAATGTCTTAAAATATTTAAAAATTTCCTAACATTTTCACCTAAAATCATGGAAACTAAGAACATCAGTAACCTTACGCGGTTTTAAAACCAGGTTAAATAAAACCCAACATCCCAAGAATATAATGAGTATACCTTTTAGGTAAGTTACCTGCAGATAAAGTTAGCTACTTGTGAAACCTGGAATTCATACTTCTAGAGATGTCATAGCTGTGATAATAAAGATGTTTATTCCTCTGGCTTTACACTTGTATCTACAATGGCAAAAATCACAGCAGATACTAATACCACTGTGGATATATTGATATAAAAATTTTAGGAAAAATGATATAACACAACCCCACAGGATATAGCTCTTTGATAGATAGGTGACAAGCTTTGAAAAAGTCAGCTTATGTTGAGAGGGCCCAGGATGTGGTAAACAGTATTATTATTCTCTTACTCGATTCCTACAACAACAGCACCAAGCTTGTTCGACGTGAGTCTGTTTAGGTTGTCATGAGCTTTAATCTCTGAAACAAATAAGATAAATATGAATTGGTACACTGTAAATAGAAAAACAATGGAAACCCACAAATGATAGAAATGTGGATTGTGGTTAATTGATGGAACACTATAATCCCCTTTTAAGTTAACAACAAAAAACGTCAATAACTTTTGTTGTTAACATAGAAAAATACTCTGTTAGAATTTAGGAAACAAAAAGCATGATCTCTTCCACTCATTACCACCATATTCCATAAAACCCTTGCTAGAGAAATTGGAAAATATGGAATTAAATTGAAAAATAACATTGTAGTGAGTGTTATAATTTTCACGAAGGAAGATATTTACCATATTTTTAAAGGAATTTTTCAATGAAGGGAGAATAGATTACTTAAAGCAAGATGCATTTTTACTGTAATTAAAACAAATGAATTTTTCCTTTGCCAAAGGCTTACATTTTTACATAAGGTTATGCATATTTAGTTAATTTAGAAGTAAACTTCATATTAACTTTCTGTACAGCAAAGTAATTTAATTTTTATAAAATCAAGTAATAGCATGGTTTTAAATTTGTAGTTCCTTAAAAAGTTAACTATGGATGAAATAAAGTTATAATCAAGTTAAAAGAATTAGAAAGGAGAGCAAAGGAAAAATGCTTCACAGGTAGGAATGTCAATGTTCCTTTCAGATAGCAAAATATATTGATTCACCTAAAATATATAAACTGCTATCCATCATGTTAGGCATAAAAACATTATAACCACGAGGAAACAAATTAGAGAAAAATTAAAATGTTTTAGTGAAAAATTAATGTTTATGACCATCTTCAAAGCTCAGAGAAATATATATGTAACCAAGTATAGTTGAAATGTAAACAGAGTAGAGGCAGAAAGTGGACAAAATTAGAAAATTAGGAATGAAAGATCTATATTTCCATATTCAACCCAAGGTTTATCACTAGGTGTTCAATATGTCTCAAATAGCTCATCAATAGCTTTATCAATAGCTCACATAGCTGTATTTTCAAGTCATGGAAATTGAGAAAGAAAGCACCATAAATGAAGTAATGGTGATGAGCCATTTGAATTAAGGAATGAAGATCAGGATGCAATCTAAATGTTAAGCTGTCAAATACAGACAGGAACAAAACGATGCTCACAATTCTGTGCCCAGAATATGTTATAGTGAAGGAGCTAAGAGACTGTAACATAGAGCACAGTGAGCTCGACCGAGGGATACTTGCTTTTCTTGTGTTCTTTGGAGATGCATTTATTTCTCTGTTTACTCCTTGAGAAAGTAATATGGTGGTATCTGTTAAGGAATTCATATGGTCCACTAATAACCAGGTATGCACAACAGTCTATAGCTGAATTGGTTGAACTTAAGTCCAGCAACAATGTTAGAGATGGGAAACAGCGCAAATCAACAGAATGGGCATGGGGGCTGGAGCAGAAACAAACAAAGTGGAGGAAAATGTGGAGCCAACAACTGGAGAATAAAATACTAGAATGTGGGGAATATTAATATTGGTAAAGTACAAATGAATTATTTCAGCATGGTTTTAGCTTTTCTCGTTTTAATGTTGCAGTTGCAAAGGAAGGGATAAAGTAAAGGAGGAAAAATGAGGGACACAGAGATGTCTTTTACATCAGCTAACAGTCTGGCAAAGAGCAACATTTTCTCTCAGGTGACAAACATGGAAACAAGTCTCAGAATATGAAGAATGATAAGATAATAATTAGAAAGAACAACCAGGGGCTGACAGAGGTCAAGGCAGAAAAGGTAGGGCATTAACAAGGGGGGGTACAAAAGCAGGTAAAAGAAGCAAAACAGCTGAGGATTTTGGAGGAAATATAATTCCTAGGAAAGTAGAGACTCATCTTGACCAAAAGATAAACATGTCTTTTTTTCCAGGATGTAAGTAAAGAGCAATGAAGAAGGGATCAATAAGAAGTCAGTAAGTTTCAGACAGCGCAGACAGGCAAGGAGAGAAGTGGCTTGGGAAATACCAGACATGCACATATATCCCAGGAGAGCGGGTAAGGTGGAAACAGGGTGACAGTTTAGAAATGCCACTGGAGCAAAACAGAGGGCCTAACTGCTTCTGGCAGGGGGCATTTTCCAGCAGCATGGAAAGCATGCGTGGGCCGCTCGGCCCTGGTTCCTGCTTATTCCTCCCCTGTTGCTTTCTCTTCCTTCTTTGAAAACATTTCTGCATCTGTTTTTTTGCATCACTAAAACATGATGATAATACCTATATGAAATGGTACCTACTCAGCAGAAGTATCTGAAATACCTCTCTGAAACGTGCTCTCTCAGTTAGCTGACCACCTTCCACAGTGGCGCTTTTGATGAAGAGAAAATACTAGATGTTACGATTAAGGTACGGGTTCATTGAGAACAGGAGTGCTATTACTTGGTTGTTACATCTGTTAACTACACAGTACAATATCCTAATGCTTTTGTGTGTGGTAAATCTATAAGTCTTCAAGTCTAAAATTCTCTCTGTCTCCCTCAGTTCTTATGTCTGTCTCTGTTTCTCTGTCTCTCTGTCTGTCTCTGTCTCTCTGTGTCTCTGTCTCTGTCTCTGTCTCTGTCTCTGTCTCTGTCTCTGTCTCTCTCTCTCTCTCTCTCTCTCTCTCTCGTGTGTGTGTGTGTGTGTGTGTGTGTGTGTGTGTGTGTGTGTGTGTTGTAGCAACTACATTCACCTCTGGACAAGAATACAGAGGTTTAAACCAGGAATTGATTACTCAGATTTATTTCATGTTTATCATTTTAATATCAAGTTATGCTTTGATTTCTAAGCCTCAAATGTTGTTGTTATATTATGATCTACTACTTGAACAAATGCGGACTGCAGTATAACAGTTACATTTCAGTTACAACAACTAAAGAATATGGTTCATGTTAGTGTTTCATACAATTTATGTGATTAGGTTATTTTAGTCTGAGTTCCAAGTTTATCATTTACACTTCCAAGTCTAGGCTAACATTTTCCTAATGAAACAATCTTATTTCTACAAGATTGTTTTAGTTACCAAGCTGTAAATAAAGAAATATGTGTGAGCCATGACCCTTACTTTCCAATGTATTTCTGCTAAGAAGTACACATTACCCAAGTCAACATTATGTTGACAAAACTCTGTCAATACACAACACTTATTTGAATATAAATATATGAGCAACACACACATCAGAAATACACTTACTGCAACTTCCGGCGACAAAGACACCACCATGAATGAATATCACAGCTGGTCTCTTTCTTTCAAGCTTCCTCTTCGGCAAGTACAAACGAACAGGGATGTCACTGAAGTCTGTGTCCATCACTGTAATGTTTTCATCTGAAACGGCTTGTATAATGTAAAATGTTGTCGTAGTTGAAAATATTTTTTCATATTTCATGAGACCTATGTTTTCAAATAATGTAGCCTATAAAAACATGACAAAATTTTTAACCATTATACATTTTAATTTTTATAACAAGAAATATACATATGTAATGATAAAAATAATGTGATAATACTCTAGAGGACTGATTTTATTTTCTTTTTTTTGTGGTTTAAAGTTTTTTATTGTAAATTTAAGCATATTAAATATTTCATTTGTAAAATATTTGTATTCAACACTTCTTTAAGATAATTGACTTTTATTTTATTTTTTTTTATTTTCTATATTCTTTGTTTACATTCCAAAGGCTTTCCCCTTTCCCAGTTACCCCCCACCATATGTCCCATAATTCCTCTCCCCCCCCATGCTATTCCCCACTCTTCCCCCGATTTCTCTGTTCTGGGTCTACAATACTGGATCCAATCTTTACAGGCCCAGGGTCCTCTCCTTTTTTTCTTCTTGAGAGTCATTTGACTTGCTAATTGTGCCTTGAGTATTTAGGGCTTCTGGGCTCATTAATATCCACTTATCAGTGATTGCATTTCGTGTGTATTCTTTTGTGATTGGGTTAGCTCACTTAGGATGATAGTTTCCAGATCTAACCATTTACCTACAAATTGCATGAATTCATTATTTTTAATTGCTGAGTAGTATTCCATTGTATAAATATACCACATTTTCTGTATCCATTCCTCCTTTGAGGGATATCTGGGCTCCTTCCAATTTCTGGCTATTATAAACAAGGCTGCTATAAACATAGAGGAGCATGTGTCTTTGTTGTATGCAGAGGAATCCTCTGGGTATATGCCCAGGAGTGGTATGCCAGGGTCCTCTGGGAGTGGCATGCCCAATTTTCTGAGGAACCGCCACACTGATTTCCAGAGTGGTTTTACCATTTTGCAATCCCACCAACAGTGGAGGAGTGTTCCTCTTTCTCCACATCCTCGCCAGCACTTGTTGTCTCTCGAGTTTTTAATCTTAGCCATTCTGACTGGAGTGAGGTGGAATCTCAGGGTTGTTTTGATTTGCATTTCCCTGATGACTAATGATGTTGAACATCTCTTAAGGTGTTTCTCGGCCATCCGAATTTCTTCTGGTGAAAATTCTTTGTTTAGCTCTGCACCCCATTTTTTGATAGGGTTATTTGGTTCTTTGGGGTCTAACTTCTTGAGTTCTTTGTATATATTGGATATTAGCCCTCTGTCGGATGTGGGGTTGGTAAAGATCATTTCCCACGTTGTTGGTTGCCGTTTTGTCCTTCTGACAGTGTCCTTTGCCTTACAGAAACTTTGTAATTTTATGAGGTCCCATTTGTCAATTCTTGATCTTAGAGCATAAGCTATTGGTGTTCTGTTCAGGAACTTTACCCCTGTGCCCATGTCCTCCAGGGTCTTCCCAAGTTTCTTTTCTAATAGTTTCAGTGTGTCTGGTTTTATGTGGAGGTCCTTGATCCACTTGGAGTTGATCTTAGTACAAGGAGATAAGAGTGGGTCAATTCGCATTCTTCTGCATGTTGACCTCCAGTTGAACCAGCACCATTTGTTGAAAAGGCTATCTTTTTTCCACCGGATGGTTGTGGCTCCTTTATCAAAGATCAAGTGACCATAAGTCTGTGGGTTCATTTCTGGGTCTTCAATCCTATTCCATTGATCTACCTGCCTGTTGCTGTACCAATACCATGCAGTTTTTAACACAATTGCTCTGTAGTACTGCTTGAGGTCAGGGATATTGATTCCCCCAGAAGTCCTTTTATTGTTGAGAATAGTTTTAGCTATCCTGGGTTTTTTGTTGCTCCAGATGAATTTGAGAATTGCTCTTTCTAGATCTATGAAGAATTGATTTGGGATTTTGATGGGGATTGCATTGAATCTGTAGATTGCTTTTGGCAAGATGGCCATTTTTACTATATTGATCCTGCCAATCCAGGAGCAAGAAATATTTTTCCATCTCCTGAGGTCTTCTTCGAATTCTTTCTTCAGGGAATTGAAGTTCCTGTCATACAGATCTTTCACTTGTTTGGTTAGAGTTACGCCAAGGTACTTTATGTTGTTTGTGGCTATTGTGAAGGGTGTTATTTCCCTAACTTCTTTCTCAGCCTGCTTGTCCTTTGAGTACAAGAAGGCTACTGATTTGCTTGAGTTAATTTTATAATCAGCCACTTTGCTGAAGTTGTTTATCAGCTGTAGAAGTTCTCTGGTGGAGTTTTTTGGATCGCTTAAGTAGACTATCATATCATCTGCAAATAATGATACTTTGACTTCTTCCTTTCCAATTTGTATCCCTTTGACTTCCTTATGTTGTCTGATTGCTCTCGCTAGAACTTCAAGTACTATATTGAAAAGATATGGAGAGAGAGGACAGCCTTGTCTAGTCCCTGATTTTAGTGGAATTGCTCCAAGTTTCTCTCCATTTATTTTGATGTTGGCTACTGGTTTGCTGTAGATTGCTTTTACTATGTTTAGGCATGGGCCTTGAATTCCTGCTCTTTCCAAGACTTTTAGCATGAAAGGATGCTGAATTTTGTCAAATGCTTTTTCAGCATCTAATGAGATGACCATGTGGTTTTTTTCTTTTAGTTTGTTTATGTAGTGGATTACATTGATGGATTTCCGTATATTGAACCATCCCTGCATTCCTGGAATGAAGCCTACTTGATCATGGTGAATGATCGTTTTGATATGCTCTTGGATTCAGTTGGCAAGAATTTTATTTAGTATTTTTGCATCTATATTCATAAGAGAAATTGGCCTGTAGTTCTCTTTCTTTGTTGGATCTTTTTGTGGTTTAGGTATCAGCGTAATTGTGGTTTCGAAGAACGAGTTGGGCAGTGTCCCTTCTGTCTCTATTTTGTGGAATAGTTTGAAGAGTATTGGTGTTAAGTCTTCTTTGAAGGTCTGGTAGAATTCTGCACTAAAACCATCTGGTCCCGTACTTTTTTTGGTTGGGAGGCTTTCTATAACCCCTTCTATTTCTTTAAGGGTTATGGGACTGTTTAGCTGGTCTACTTGATGCTGATTTAATTTTGGTATTTGGTATCTGTCTAGGAAATTGTCCATTTCCTCCAGATTCTCCAGTTGTTTTGAGTATAGGCCTTTGTAGTAGGATCTGATGATCTTTTGAATTTCCTCTGTTTCTGTTGTTATATCCCCCTTTTCATTTTTAATTTTGTTAATTTGGATACTATCTCTGTGCCCTTTGGTTAGTCTAGCTAAGGGTTTATCTATCTTGTTGATTTTCTCGAAGAACCAGCTCTTGGTTTTGTTGATTCTTTGTATGGTTCTCTTTGTTTCTGCTTGATTGATTTCAGCCCTTATTTTGATGATTTTCTCTCTTCTACTCCTCCTGGGTGAGTTAGCTTCTTTTTGTTCCAGCGCCTTCAGGTGTGCTGTTAAGTTGCTAGTGTATGCTCTTTCCAGTTTCTTTTTGGAGGCACTTAGGGCTATGAGTTTTCCTCTTAGCACTGCTTTCATTGTATCCCAGAGATTTGGGTAGGTCGTACCTTCATTTTCATTGAAGTCTAAAAAGTCTTTGATTTCTTTCTTTATTTCTTCCTTGACCAGGGTGTCATTGAGTAGAGTATTGTTCAGTTTCCATGTGTATGTAGGCTTTCTGTTGTTGTTCTTGCTATTGAAGACCACTTTTACTCCATAGTGATCCGATAGGAGACATGGGATTAGTTTGGTCTTCTTGTATTTGTTGAGGTCTGTCTTGTGACCAATTATATGATCAATTTTTGAGAAGGTACCGTGCGGTGCTGAGAAAAAGGTATACTCTTTTGTTTTAGGATGGAATGTTCTATATATATCTGTTAAATCCAATTGGTCCAAAGCTTCAATTAGTTTCACTGTGTCCCTGTTTAGTTTCTGCTTTCCTGATTGGTCCATTGAGGAGAGTGGAGTGTTGAAGTCACCTACAATCATTGTGTTAGGTGTGATGTGTGCTTTAAGCTTTAGTAAAGTTTCTTTTACGAATGAGGGTGCCCTTGCATTTGGCGCATAGATGTTCAGTATTGAGAATTCTTCTTGGTGGATTTTCCCTTTGACAAGCAGGAAGTGACCTTCTGTGTCTCTTTTGATGACTTTAGGTTGAAAGTCGATTTTATCTGATATTAGAATGGCTACTCCAGCTTGTTTCCTGGGACCATTTGCTTGTAGAACTGTCTTCCAGCCTTTTACTCTAAGGTGGTGTTTGTCTTTGACACTGAGATGTGTTTCCTGTATGCAGCAAAATGTAGGGTCCTGTTTCCGTATCCAGTCTGTTAGTCTGTGTCTTTTGATTGGGGAATTGAGTCCATTGATATTAAGAGATATTAAGGAATAGTAATTATTACTTCCTGACATTTTGGGAATTGTTATTATTATTTGTATTTGAGTGGTTCTCTTCTTTTGGGTTGGATGAGATGGGGTTTCTATCTTGTTTCTTCTGGGGTGTTGTTTCCCCCCTTGTGTTGGTATTTTTCCCCTATTATCCTTTGTAGGGCTGGGTTTGTAGATAAGTATCTTGCAAATTTGGTTTTGTTGTGGAATATCTTGGTTTCCCCATCTATGGCAATTGAGAGTTTTGCTGGGTATAGTAGTCTTGGCTGAAGTTTGTGTTCTCTTAGGTTCTGCATGAGGTCTGCCCAGGATCTTCTAGCTTTCATGGTCTCAGGTGAGAAGTCTGGTGTAATTCTGATAGGTCTTCCTTTATATGTTACTTGTCCTTTTTCTCTTACTGCCTTTAATATTCTTTCTTTGTTTAGTACATTTGGGGTTTTGATTATTATGTGACGGGAAGTATTTCTGTTCTGGTCCAGTCTATTTGGTGTTCTATAGGCTTCTTGTATATTCATGGGCATCTCTCTCTTTAGGTTGGGGAAATTTTCTTCCATAATTTTGTAGAAGATATTTGCTGGCCCTTTAAGTTGTAGATCTTCATTCTCATCTATCCCTATAATCCTTAGGTTTGGTCTTCTCATTGTGTCCTGGATTTCCTGAATGTTTTGGGTTACCAGCTTTTTGCATTTTGCATTTTCTTTAATTGTTGAATCCATGGTTCCTATGGTATCTTCAGCATCTGAGATTCTGTCTTCTATCTCTTGTATTCTATTGTTGATATTTGCATCTATGACTCCTGATTTCTTTCCAAGATTTTCTATCTCCAACATTGTCTCCCTTTGCGATTGCTTAGTTGTTTCTACTTCTGTTTTTAGATTTTGTATGGTTTTGCTCAGATCTTTCAGTTGCTTGTTTGTGTTTTCCTGTAATTCTTTAAGGGATTTTTGTGTTTCCTCCTTTATGACTTCACATCGTTGACCCATGTTCTCTTGTATTTCTTTAGGTGATTTTTGTTTCTCCCCCTTATTGGGATTCATTTTTTTGCTCTATATTCTCCTGGATTTCTTTAAGTGATTTTTGTGTCTGCCTTGTATGGGCTTCTAGTTTTTGATCTATTTTCTCCTCTATTACTTTAAGAAATTTATCTAAGTGATCCTCAATCTGCATCTTTACCAGTGATTTTAGATCTGAGTCTTGTTTTTCTGGTGTGTTGAGATATGTGGGATTTAATTGTGTTTGTCTTGCAATGGCTTCTAGCTTTTGATCTATTTTCTCATGTATTACTTTAAGAGATTTATCTAAGTGTTCCTCTATCAGCATCCTGACCAGTGATTTTAGATCTGAGTCTTGTTTTTCTGGTGTTTCGGGGTATCCAATATTTATTGCTGTTGGGGAACTGGGTTCGGATGCCGCCATATTGCCTTGATTTTTGTTAGTAGCGATCTTACGTTTGCCTTTTGCCATCTGGTTAACTCTGGTGTTAGTTGGTCCTGTAGATACTAGCTGGTGCTTGACCCTCCTGTGGGGTTGTAAGGCTATTTCCCAGCGACTGGGATACCTGAATCACTGTCCTGCAGGGCTCTTGCTCACAGATTGCTGACAGGTGGCCTGAGTCCCCCAGGTCTTAAACTCAGGATATTCCAGGTATTTGGTTCCGCCTGTTGGGCGGCTGCTCTGCACTGCTCCTGCTCAGGGTTTGCTGTCTGATATCCTGTTTCCCCAGGGGTCTTAAAGTTGGGATATCTCAGTTATCTGGTTCCGCCTGCTGGTCCCAAGCTGCTGGGAAGCTGGCTGGGTCCGGTTTCCAGCTTCCCTGCCACTGGCTGGATGGGAGGCTGGTTCGGCCTCTGGCTGGGTCTGGGCACCTGGCACACTGGCTGACTCCGGCTTCCCCACCACCAGCTGGGCGGGAAGCTGCAGGCAATATGGCAGCTGTCTGCAGGGAGCTCGGGGTCTGCCCCGCGAGTGCAGAGTGCACCCGCTATTCTGTGCCCAACTCCCACTCCAGGCCTGAGTCCCCGAAGGTCTTAAGCTCGGGCTGTGTCGGGTACCTGGTTCCGCTGCCGCCGGATGGTTCTGAGCACCTGGAACACTGGGTGACACTCAGGCTTCCCCACCACCAGCTGGGCGGGAAGCTGCAGGCAATATGGCAGCTGCCTGCAGGGAGCTCGGGGTCCGCCCCGCGAGTGCAGAGTGCACCCGCTATTCTGTGCCCAACTCCCACTCCAGGCCTGAGTCCCCGAAGGTCTTAAGCTCGGGCTGTGTCGGGTACCTGGTTCCGCCGCTGCCGCCGGATGGTTCTGAGCACCTGGCACGCTGGGTGACACTCAGGCTTCCCCCCTGATTTTATTTTCTAACTGTATTTTGGTAGCATCGATATCTCAATGTGTTCATCTGCATCAGACCAGCACAAGATTGAGTTCATGAACAAGTCATATAATGGGGGATGAGCAAAATCCTATTCCTTCCTGAAGAAATACTGTTAGTTATTGGTTATTGAGGAAGGAGGTATAATGCCAAAAAAGCCTTGGACAAAATCTAACACCCCTTCAAGATGATATTCAAGATTAAAGATACAAGGCAATTTACAACACACCTATAGTCAACAAAAATTAAATGGTGAGAAACTCAAAGTAATTCTACTGAAAGCTGGAACAAGACAAGGCTGTCCACTGTATCCATATCTACTCAATGTAGTACTTGAAGTTCTAACTATAGCAACCAAAGAACTGGAAAAAAATCAAGGGACTATAAACTGGAAAGGGAGAAGTCAAAATATCACTATTTACAGATCATATGATAGTGTACATAAGTACCCCTAAACATTCTACTAGGGAACTCCTGCAGATGATAAAAATCTTCATCAATGTAGCTGGATAGAAAATTAACTAAAATATAAATAAAAATTAAAAATCAGTAGTCCTCCTACATACAAAAAGAGAGAAGAAGAATTCAGGGAAATGACACCCTTCATAATATCCACAAACAATATAAAATATTTTGGGGTAACCTTAGCACAGCAAGTAAAAGACTTGATTGACAAAACCTTTAAACCTTTTAAGTGGATGTAAGAAGATGAAAAAAATACCTGTGTTCATGCATTGATAGAATTAATGTGATAAAAATGGCAATCCTACCAAAAGACAGTCTACAGATTTAATGAAATCTCCATCAAAATCCACACATAATTCTTTATAGACCTTGAAAGGTCAATATTCAATTCCATATGGAAAAACAATAACAACAAAAATCCTCATGATAGCTAAAACAATCCTCTACAATAAAAAAGCATCTGGAGATATCACCATCCCCAATTTTAAAACATACTACAGAGCTATAGTAATAAAACTCATATGTAATTGAGTATTGGCATAGAAAACAAACAAATTGATCAGTTGAATCAAATTGAAGACCCAGATGTAAATCAACATGCCTATAGACATCTGATATTTGATGATACACAATGAAAAAAAGAAAGCATCTTCAACAAATGGGGCCTGGATGTCTGCATGTACAAGAATGCTAATGCATCCATATTTATCACATGCATAAAATTCAAGTGCAAGGGGATCAAAGACCTCAGCATAAAGTCAAATATACTGTACCTGATTTAATAGAATATAGGGAATTGCCTTGAATGTACCTGCAGAGGAGATAACTACCTGAACAGAACACTGATAGCTTACGTATTAAGAACAACAAACAATAAATAGGATATCATGAAACTGAAAAGTTATGTAAGGCAAAAAACCCTCACCATCAATAGAAAAAAAATACAGCTGTCTACAAAATGAGAAAAGATCTTTACCAATTCCACATCTGACAGATGGCTAATAACCAGAATATATGCACAATTCAAGAAACTAGACATCAACAAACCAAATAACTCAATTAAAATGGGTGCAAATCTAAATCAATAATTAGCAGAGAAAACTCAAATGACTGAGAAACACTTAAAGAAATGTCAAAATTCTTATCCATCAGGGAAAAGGAAATCAAAATGACTGTGAGAGTCCATAATATATCTGTCAGAAAGCTAAGAGCAAAACCATAAATGACAGGTTATGCTGGTGAGGATGTGGAGACATGGAAATATTATTCCATTGTTGGTAGAAGAGCAAACATGGTCACTGTGGACAGCAATATGGAGTTTCCTCAGAAAATTGGGACTTAATCTACTTCAAGAACCCAGCTATGCAACTCCTGGATATATACCCAAAGCATTCTCTATCCTAACACAAGGACACTTTCTCAACTATCTTCATAGTTGCTTTATTCTTAATAGCCAGAGACTGGAAACAAACTAGAGATCCCACAGTTGACGAATGGAGAAAAAAAATGTTCAACATCCTTAGTCATCAGGGAAATGCAAATCAAAATGACCCTGAGATTTCACCTCACATCAGTCAGAATGACTGACTCAGGTGACAGTAGATGCTAGCAAGGATGTGGAGAATTGCTGGTGAGATTGCAAGATTGCACTCTGGAAATCAGTTTGGCGGTTCCTCAGAAAATTGAACATAGTTCTACCTGAGAACCCAGCTATACCACTTCTGGTTCTGGAAAGGCTCAATGCATCAGTGTAGGGGAATACCAGAACAGGGAAGTGGGATGGGGTGGATGGGGGAACAGGGGGAGGGAAAAGGGCATGTGGGACCTTTGGGGGGCGGGGAACCAGGAAAAGGGAAATGAAATGTAAAAAAGAATATATCCAATAAAAAGAAAAAAAAAACAATGACTTCATGAAATTTTTAGGCAAATGGATAAAGCTAGAATATATCATTCTTAGTGAGGTAACCCAATCACAAAAGAACACACACAGTATGCATTCACTGATAAGTGGATATTAGCCCAGAAGCTTGGAAAACCCAAGATATAACTCACAGACCACATGAAGCTCAAGAAGAAGGAAGACTGAAGTGTGGATACTTCAATTCTTCTTAGAAGGGGGAACAAAATACCCATGGGAGGAGATACAGAGACATAGTGTGGAGCAGAGACTGAAGGAAAGGACATCCAGAGAGTGCCCCACCTAGAGATCCATCCCATATAGTTACCAAATCCAGATATTATTGTGGATGACAAGAAATGCTCGCTGACAGGAGCCTGATCTAGCTGTCTCCTGAGAGGCCTTGCTACTGCCTGACAAATACAGAGATGGATTTCTCAGCCAATCATTGGACTGAGCACAGGGTCCCCAATGTAGGAGGTAGAGAAAGAACTCAAGGATCTGAAGGGATCAAGAAGCCCCACTGGAGGAACAACAATATGAACCAGCCAGTACACCAAGAGTTTCCAGGGACTAAACCACCAACCAGAGTACACATGGAGAGACCCATGGCTCCAACTGTATATGTAACAGAGGATGGCCTTGTAGGCCATACTCATCAATGCGTATGAGGCCTTTGGTCCTATGGCTTGTTGCCCTAGTGTAGGAGAATTCCAGGACAGGGAAGCAGGAGTGGGTAAGTTAGTGAGCAGGGGGAGGGGGCAGGATAGGGTTTTTGTTGGTATTCAGCAGAAAGCAAACATGAAACTGCAGTTTCTGCATTTCCTAATCTGCCCATTGCTCAGCACAGCGAACTGTAGATACTCTCATATGTACAGTCTTAGGAAGCCATGCTGTTTTTCTATAGGTTAAGTGTGTAAATGCTGTTTTGACTTAAAATTCTTTCAATTTTAATGGGGTTGTTGGGATATAATATTATAAGTAGTGCATCTGTACATTAAACTCTTAATAGATTGGAGAGTGTTTCCATTGTAGAAGTAACTAACGTCTTTAATGAACAATGTGAGAAAACTTTAAAGTTGGTAATACCATTTCTCCTTTTTTATAAAATCCATGTCAAACTAGCTGTAGAATATCATAATAAAAAGATACTCTTTGTACAGGAATTTGTAAAAAAAAAAAGAAAGAAAGAAAAACTGGTACATTTATACAACTGTATAACTAAGTTGTTAAAAACAATGACATTAGGAAAACTGCAGACGAATGGATTGAATTTGAGAAAATCATTCTGCGTGAGCTAACCCAGACCCAGACAGACAAACATGATATGTACCAACTTATAAATGGTCACTAGCTCTTAAATAAAGGAAAAACAAGCCAGAGAACCAGTGAGGCTAAGTAACAAGAAGAGCTCCAGGGAGGACAAATCGGTCCCCTGGAAAGGGGAAATAGAATAGTCTTTTCAGGAGGATTAAGGGCAGGTGGCAATGGGAAGAGGGGGTGTAGGTGAGGTAGAGAGAGATTTGAGAGAGACAGTTGGAATGGGCAGGCTTTTGGTATGTGATATAGAAATCAGTGTAGTACAACTTTCTTAGAATTTATATATATACATATGGAAACCCTACCACTAGAGAACATCTATAGTAGATAAACAGTTTCAGCAAAGTAAGAGGATACAAAACATTCACAAAAATCCATAGACTTCCTATATAAAACGGCAGTTTGAAGAAAGAAAATAGGGAAATAATACCTTTCACAATAGCCTCAAAAGATTAAAATATCTTGGAGTAACTCTACCCAAGCCAAAGAAAGACTTATATGATAAAACCTTTAAGACATTGAAGAAAACTATTGAATAAGATATAAGAAAATGGAAAGTTCTCCCTTGGATCAGAGGGATTAATGCAGTTAAATGGAAAACCTCATCAAAGCAGTATACAGATTCACTGCAGTCCTCCTCAAAATTCCAACACAGTTCTTTAGAGAAATTTCAATAATAATTTTCAGTTTCATATGAAAACACAAAGTAGGCATGATAGCTAAAACAACTCTAAATAAAAAGGGACTGATGGATGTATCAGCACTCCTAGTCTCAAAATGTACTACCAAACTATAGTAATAAAATCAGCATTGTCTTGGCATAAAAACAGATGCACAGATCAATGGAATCAAATTGAAGGCCCAGACATAAATCTGTATATCTATAGAGATCTGACTTCTGAAAAAGAAAACAGAAATACATACTGGAAAATGATAACATCGTCAACATACAGTGGCAATCAAAATAGTTTACTGCATGTAGAAGAATGCAAATAAATTCATATATTTCACTCTGCATAACACTCAAATTCAAATGGATCAAGTATCACTACATAATGCCAGATACCCTGAATCTGATAGGAGAAAAAGTGCAGAATTGTTTCGACCTCATAGATGCAAGAAGAATGATTCTGAGTGACACACCATTAGCACAGGCACTAAGAACAACAATGAATAGGACCACATGAAACTTAAAGGGTTCTGTACAGCAAAGGGTAATATCATTTGGACAAAATAGTAGGATACGGAATGAATAAAGATCCTTACCAAATATGCATTCAACAGAAGACTAATATCAAAACTATATGAAGAACCAAAACATCTGGACATTAAGAAAATAGCCAACTTAAAAATGGGGTATAGAACTAAAATGAGAATTTTCAAAAAATGAAACACAAATGGCTGAGAAAAAACACCGGGAGACATGTTTTTATACTAAGTCCTCAAGGAAATGAATATCAAAACTACTTTGAGAGTTCATCTTCCACCAGTTGGAATGGCTAACGTCAATAAACAAATGACAGTGCATGCTGTCATGGTGAGGACACGGGGAAAGAAGGACATTCATCAGGACAGTTTGAACATGAATAGCCACTCTGGATATCAGTGTAGTGGTTCCTCAGGAAGCACAAGATCTATCTGCCTCAAGATCCAGTTATATCATTCTTGGCATATACCTGAAGGACTTGACAGCTTACTACAGAGCCACTTGGTCAATTCTTTTCACTAATTCTCTCTTTATAACAACCAGAAATTAAAAAACAGTCCAGAAGTTCACCAGCAGATGAATAGATAAGGAAAACTGTGTAGTTTTTATACATATAATACCATTAAGCTATAAACTGGAAATCATAAAATTTTCATGAAAATTGATGAAGCTAGGAAAAACATCATCCCCAGTGAGATAATCCAAATAGTGTACGTATTCTCTTATATGTGGATTTTAACTTTTAAGCTATCAATAGGCATACAAAACCTATATAGCCATAGGGATTAGGCATAGAGTAAGGTACTATGGAAAAGTAGTGGTTATCTCAAAGGAGAGGAAATAGACTACACTGTTATGGAGCAAAAGTGGGGAGATTGGAACAGGAGGATTAAATGGCAAGGAAGGGGAAAATGAGTTAAGCAGCATGATAGTAGGAGAAACATCCAATACTAAGGGCCATTTAAGAATCACATGGAAAGCTAATATTGTAGAAGCTTCTTAAAGTTATATATATATGAGAAAAAATTCTAGATGGAGTTGCCAAATAGCAGAGTAGACAATGCCCAAACTAGACATCTTTTATAAGCAAATGAAAATTCTAATGCTAGAAATGGGTTACATATAATTAAACAGTCAAATGGGCCCAAGAAAAATCTCTCAACAACTCAAGTTATTGTCAAGACTAATGGTTGCAAGCCACAAACTGGTGGTAAGAAGATAAGATCTACATATCTTATTCAACACCGAGAAGTTGAGTGGTGCCTAAAGCCTTTTCCCTTACTGACCATTGTCTATGGCACTGGAAGGTACTCTGCACACTACCAGGTGAGAGAGATAAAGAACAATCCAGCTATAAACCCTATGATTTACCTTGAGGACCTGTCTGAATTATACCCTTGTGCAATAGTTGTACAAAGATTGAGGGAGAAGCCAATGACTCTGATCGGATTTAAGGCTCACTCTCTGAGACAGAAGCCAGGCCTGACTTTGATCAGGTGGCTAAAATCCTGAGATTGGATAGGACATGTGCTTAGGAGAAAACTGAACACTATTGTATTGCCAAAAGATAATAAATGACTCCTAATACAATTCTTTTATACATACAGATCAGTGTCTTGATCAGCCATCACCAGAGAAGCTTTCTCCTGTGATATATGAGAACAATAAACAGAGACCTACAATTGGACAATGTATAGAAAGTGAGACCTTACAATATTCACCCCAGAATGGGATATCTTTATCAAACCCCTCCCCTCAGGCTATGTGGAAGAGGAAGTAGAAAGATTCTAAGAGCCAGAGGAAAGCGGTGAGACCAAGGAAACAAGGTTTTCAATTCACAACAGGACTGACATACCCAGGAACTCATAGAGACTGCGGCAGCATGAACAGGGCCTGCAGAGGTTCAAGCCAAACAGGGTCCCAGTTCTGAGAGGGAGAAGTGAAGCCCCTATAGCTAAGCAAGAAGCTATCTCCAAGCAATCAACACTTGCAATGGAAAATTTAGTTATCTCCAATGGCATCTCACTGGGTATACAAACCACACTTAAGGATAGGCCCCATATGGCCAACACAAAATGAAGTGTATAGTGCTTTCTAGTTTCTTGACTAATATTGATTTTTTTAGGCATTTAAAAATAAATATTACTGGTCTTTCCCTTGTAATTTATGGCTTTTCAAGCTTGTGTTTTATAGTGGTGTGTGTGTGTGTGTGTGTGTGTGTGTGTGTATGTGTGTGTCTTGTGCTTTTCTGTTTCTTTGGCATTTTGCTTCATTTTGGTTTTCCTGTTTTCTAGAGAGAGGGATGAGCTGAGAGATGGATAGTGTCTGGGATGAGATGGGGGAGGGGAACCATGATCATAATATATTGTATATTTTTTCATTTAAAATATGATTGGCTTTTAATGTATGCAAATATAAAATACTTTAGAACAAGACTAAACTCAAATTATGAACTAATTTCATAAACTAACTTTTTATATTCATGTATACAATGGGAGTTGCAGACACTTTTTCAAAGTGAAATAGAATTTAAATATTTTATGAAAATTAAAATAAGACAAGGTACAGTAGTAGCACAATAAATTTGAGCTCAATCCTTACATATAAAATATTTTTAATGATACAGTTAATGATAAAGATAGTTTTAATTAAATAAAAATGTCATTATATGGTTAACTTCCATACTTATCTTACCTCTAATCATGGGATTAATGTTGGCCCTCTCCATAGGTTATTAGCTAAGATTCTAGACATTGAGTCTACACCATACCATCCTGACCATGTTAGATGTCACTTACAAATTATTGAGTGAGTTTGGTAACATACACTTTCCTATTCTCCTAGTATCAATGCTACCATGTAGTATTCATTTTGAGAAAAAAAATCCACAACAAAAATAAAAAACAGAACAAAAGTCCCCATAACCAACCAACAACAAAAACAAAACAAAACAAAAACAAAAAACAGGACAAAAAAAGACCAGCCAACCAACAGCAAAACAAAGAAAATAAAACCTGAAAACACTTTCAAACACTTTGAATTAAAAGAAGCTTCAAATATACTTATAACATGGTACCCCAACTCCCCATTTAAAATACATTACCATACATGAAGCCACTTTTATAAGAGTATCCACATATCTCACTTTCCAGGGTTCTTCAATGTTCTCCGGAATGGGTGAATAAAGACAATAAGCAAATAAAATACAAAAGAATGCAAAGCACAGAGCCTTGTACCCCATGATAGGTCTCCTGAGAACCTGTGTGCTGTGAGAGTGAACAGCATCCCATAAACGGACAGTAAGACAAAGGCAGGTATTCTAAGTGAGGTACATGGATGGTATTAGCAATAGTGACTTGGAATTGAGTTCTAAGTTCAAGTGACTGTTGAAACTGGTTATGCAACTGCAATGCTTTGTGGAACAGAATTTACTAGAAAATGTCTGATAAAGTACGCAGGAGTGGCAAAACCTTTTGAGAGCAATGAGTTCCTATTTCACCACAGAACATCAGAAGAGTAGAAACATTAAGGGACCTAATAAGAACACATGAAAAAAAAAAGACCAAGAAATCCCTTTGTTTTATTGCCATTTGCAAAGAGTAGTGGCAACAGGATGAAGGCAAGATTAAATGTGAGGTAATGCTGATCATCCTTAAGGCTAACGCCCACAGCACCGGTCATTTAGAAACTTTCAATGAAATGAAATTGCTATTCTTTTTCAACTTACAAACCAATTCATCTAATATTTAGATTTGTATGTAGCTCACAACATATTAAACATAAAGCTTGTAGATTCATATAGTTACTTGTAGAATCATTGAAAAAAATCTTCACTTTGATTAAACAAATACTTGTTGCATCCTGTTAGTCCATATATTCAGATTAGACAAAACATTTTAAAATTGAGTAAGACTTGGCATCATTGTTCCCCTGTGAAGATTCTTCTCTCTTTCTCTTAACCATGTCCTACCAGCTCTTCCATAGAACACCTACCTCAGGTGAGGGCTCTCTCACCTTCCTCATTAACCTGTGGGGCAGAAGCTTTTCCTGGCACTCTTACTCCTCCCAGGTTGTAATTTTCACACAACCCTGCTTTGATGTCCATCTGAACACTGGGACATCAGCGTCAAATGCCATTCTCCAATTTGGGGAAGTAAAAGGGTATGGATCATGGACAGAGGAAGGTAAATAAAAGGCTGCAAACAAGTTGAAGGGAACAATCCTGCATGTGCATCCTGGAAGCATCAACTCACTATTGAAAATATTAGGTTACTCTTGCATGTTCTTCCTATGCAGTGCATAGAACTCACCTCTGCAGTGCATAGAACTCACCTCTGCAGGGCATAGAACTCACCCCTGCAGTGCACAGAGGAATTCACTGGACCTTATCTTCACTCCCATCCTTTCAGGTTAGCTCTCTTTACCCTCAAATTTTCAGAACCAGAATTATAATCAGTAAGAAGGAAAACATTAAAAAAGCTTTTGTCTGTCTGGCTTCTGACATCACATTTCATTTCCTAAAAGGTTTGAGTAAAAGCATAAACATGAAGGCATGGGGACATGCCAATAACATTTATCTCAAGAGTATCAGAGAAAAATATAAATGTCAAAGGCAGCAAAGCCTGAGAGATGTGCATTGATCTCATGTGTGTCCAGTTGAGTCTCATGAGCACCAAAGAGAGCTGGTTGGGGGAGAAGGGATGCTCTGGGGGAGGGGCGCTGCTGGAGTTGATTGAGGGTGAGTTGTTGCAAACTGAGAAGACACAAAACCACACTGTGTGAACTGCAAGCAGTATAAACACAGAGAACTCCCCACCAAACTCACAACTACGGGCAAAACAAAGTAAAAAACCTTGTAGTAAATAGAATCCTAAGTTGCCCCTCAAGGTTCCCAGGCACTGGGAATTACACATTATCTGACATAGTTAAATAAGCTTAGTACTCTGAGAAGAAATTTTGTAGATGAAATGAAGTTTTCAAACAATGGCCCTTCAGACCAGGTGGCTAGATTAAATAGCCAGGTGATCTCTTAAAGCAAGGCTTTACATAGCCTACACTAGAGACAAGCCCTAGAAGGGAAAATAGAGGCCATGTGAGCATCTCTCAGTTGCCTCTTGAAGTAAAAAGGGTCACATGGCAACCTTTAAAAAAGAGATTTGTTCCCAATCAAATAACTGAAAAAAAAAAAGTCTAAAAACAAATTTAAATCAGTTACGGAGGGGCAGAGCTGAATCCCCAGCAAGAGGGAGTTCCCTTGCTGTTGAGAAATCTGCTGGTCTGTTGTATTTCATTTTATACATGAGTTGGTACTTTTGTCCTCTTTAGTATATTGTTTGGTTTGTATACTAATTGTTCTCACTATTATACGATGTAGTGAGGTTCTTGTCTCCACATGTAAAATTGTTTTAAACCTGTTAAAGCAGGTTCTTAATTAGACAGTGTCTTATCTCAACAGGCTATTGTTGAGTGGTTTTTCTGCCCAGGCATCAGCAGAGGTCAGCCTTCCCTCATGAATCTTCTAGCCATCTGTGCAGATTGCTTTTCCAGGATATCCTCTTCCTCCCAGCACTAATTTGCTTGGTTTTCTACATGTTCTGCCTAGACAGGATTCCAGGTACAGAGTTCAGTGTCTGAGGTCCTGGGTCTAGATGTGGCTAGACCCACATTTAGAGAAGACAGAGAATTCTCTCTTCTGCTTTTGGTACTCTCTCTTTTAAAATTAGACTTTTTCTTTATTTACATTTCAAATGTTATCCCCTTTTCACGTTTCCCCCTCTGAGAACCCTCTATCCCATTCTCCATCCTTAGGCAAATGGATGAAACTAGAAAATATCATCCCGAGTGAGGTAACCCAATCACAAAAGAACACTCACTGATAAGTGGATATTAGCCGAGAAGAATGGAATACAAAAGATATAATTCACAGACCACATGAAGCTCAAGAAGCAGGAAGACTGAAGTGTGGATACTTCGGTCCTGCTTTTGGTACTCTTGTGTTTGGGTTTACTGTTTCCCTTATGAATTTAATGTTTGCCATTTTTTTTAATCTAGTCTCGTAGGTTTGCTGATGACTATAAGCTTACATCATCCTTTTTACCTTTTCTTACAGACAATTCATCAGATATATTTTTCTTTCAGATTTGTGTGTATGTGGACGAGTGCCATGTCTTGCTACTGGCCTCCGTCACTCACATTACCAACTCTTATTCCTCTACTCAACTCTCTCTTTAGTAGCATACTGAATAGTACTGGAAAGAGTGGACATTGCAAGGTCACTTGGAGAAACACGAGCTTATCAAATTTTATCAGAAACCCCCTCAATTAAGTTGATTTTTTTAAAGTTATGAAATAGAAAACCATGTAATCATTCTTAAAGGAAGAATTAAAATGAACCACTGTACCACGATCTTAAATAAACATTATCGTATATGTATTAATTAGTTTTTGTTAGCTTGAATCAATCTAAACTAATCTGGAAGTTGAACCGCAGTTAAGTTCCTGAACAGAACACCAGTAGTGTATGCTCTAAGATCAAGAATTGACAAATGGGACCTCATAAAATTACAAAGGTTCTGTAAGGCAAAGGACACTGTCAAAAGGACAAAACAGCAACAACAAATTGGGAAAAGATCTTCACCAACCCTACATATGAGAGAGGGATAATATCCAATATATACAAAGAACTCAAGAAAGTAGACTCCAGAGAGCCAAATAACCCTATTAAAAATGGGGTATAGAACTAACAAAAGAATTTTCACCTGAAGAACTTCGGATGGCTGAGAAGCACTTTAAGAAATGTTCAACATCATTAGTCATTAGAGAAATGCAAATGAAAACAACCCCGAGATTTCACCTCACACCAGTCAGAATGGCTAAGATTAAAAACTCAGGAGACAGCAGATGTTGGTGAGGATGTGGAGAAAGAGGAACACTCCTCCACTGCTGGTGGGATTGCAAACTGTTACAACAACTCTGGAAATCAGTCTGGCGGTTCCTCAGAAAACTGGGCATGATACTTTAGGAGGACCCTGTTATACTACTCCTGGGCAAGTACTCAGAGGATTCTCCAGCATGCAATAAGGACACAGGCTCCACTATGTTCATAGCAGCCTTATTTATAATAGCCAGAAGCTGGAAAGAACCCAGTTGTCCCTCAATGGAGGAATGGATACAGAAAACATGGTATATTTACCCAATTGAATACTACTCAGCAATTAAAAACATTGAATTCATGAAAATTTTAGACAAATGGTTGGAACTGGAAAATATCATCCTAAGTGAGGTAACCCAATCATAAAAGAGTACACATGGAATGAGTCTCTGATAAGTGGATATTAATTAGCCCAGAAGCTCTGAATACTCAATTAACATAGCAAATGATTCCCAAGAAGAAGGGAGGAGAGGGCCCTGGTCCTGGAAAGGCTTGATGCAGCACTGTGGGGGATTACCAGGACAGAGAAATGGGAGGGAAGTGATTGGGAATTGGGCAGAGGGAAGAGGGCTTCTGGGACTTATGGGGAGGGGGAAACCGGGGAAGGGGAAATCATTTGGAATGTAAACAAAGAATATAGAAAAGAAAAAGAAAAAGAAAAAGAAAAAATGGGTAGATTTTCATTTTTCTGCATGCAGACCTCCAGTTGATCCAGCACCATTTGTTAAAAATGTTGTCTTTTTTTCCACTGGATGTTTTTTAGCTCCTTTGTTAAATATCAAGTGACCATATGTGTGTGGGTTCTTTTCTGGGTCTTCAATTCTATTCCATTGATCTTCTTGCCTGTCTGCATACCAATATCAAACAATTTTTATCAAGATTGCTCCGTAGTAGAGCTTGAGGTCAGGGATGTTGATTCCCCCAGAAGATCTTTTGTTGTGGAGAGTAGTTTTTGCTATCCTGGGTTTTTTGTTATTCTATGGAATCTTCAGCATCTGAGATTCTTTCTTCCATCTCTTGTATTCTGTTGTTGATGCTTGCATCTATGACTCCTGAATTCTTTCCAAGGTTTTCTATCTTCAGTGATGTCTCACTTTGTGATTTCTTTGTTGTTTCTATTTCTATTTTTAGATCTTGGATAGTTTTGTTCAGTGCCTTTACTTGTTTGTTTGTTTTTCCTGAAATTCTTTAAGGAATTTTTGTGTTTCCTCTTTAAGGGCTTCTACCTGTTGACTCATGTTCTGTGTTTCTTTTAGGGATTTTTGTGATTCTTCTTTAGGGGCTTTTGCATGTTGACCCATGTTCTCCCATAATTTCCTATGGGATTTTTATATTGCCTCTTTAAGGGCTTCTAACTGTTGACCCATGTTCTCCCATATTTCTTTAAGGGATTTTTGTGTTTCCTTTTTTAAGGGCTTCTACCTTTTGATCCATATTCTTTTATATTTCTTTAAGGGATTTTTATGCTTCATCTTTAAAGGCTTCTACCTGTTGACACATGTTCTCCTGTATATCTTTATGGGAGGTATTTATGTCCTTCTTAAAGTCCTCCATCAGCAATATGAGATGTTATTTTAAATCTAGCTCTTGCTTTTCTGATGTGATGAAGTATCCAGGATTTGCTGTTGTGGGAGAACTGGGTTCTGATGGTGCCCTGTAGCCTTGGTTTCTCTTGGTATTGATCTTGTGTTTGCCTTTGGCCGTCTTGTTATCTCTGGTGTTAGCAGGTCTTGCTTTCTCTATCTTCTCTGTCCTGCTGGCCTGTGTTTCTATACTCCTGGGATTCTCTTTTTGTCTAATGTCCTGCAAACAGCTGATTTTCCAGGAAGTGTCAGGTGATGGGGTCTCCCCTCTGGCAGACATGGCAAGGTCCTAATGCTCTGCAGGCTGCTGCTAGTTGTCAAATGTTCTGCTGCTGAAGCCTATCGAATGACCTGCTTCTGCCTGTTCTATTGCCCTGCTGCTGTCAGTTCTCAAATGACCTGCTCCTGCCAATTCTCGAATGCCCTGCTCCTGACAGCCCTCTAGAGAGTCTCAGGAAGTAGGATCCTCTCCATGCCAGACATGGCACAGGTCTACCACATCCGATGGAAAGGGGCAGTGAAGTAGGGAGGAGAGAGGTGTAGAAGGGACAGAAGGGGAGTGGTGATCTGGAGGTTCCTGGGTAGTGAGTCCCAGAACAGAGTGTCTCTGGGCCTCTAGGGATGGGCGGTGATGCCTTGTTCCTGTCAGTTCTCTAGAGAGTATCTGGAAGTAGGATCCTCTCCTTGCCAGATGTGGAGCAGGTCTACCACATCCAACGAAAAGGGGCAGTGACCTCCATTTTATACTTTTGCCTTCTTTGTCAATCAAGTGTCTGTTAGTGTGTAGTTTAATTTCAGGGTCTTTGATTCAATTCCATTGATCAACCTGTCTGTTCCTATACCAATACTCTGAATTTTTTTATTACTTTTGCTCTGTGGTACTGCCTATGGACAGGGATGTTGATGCTTTTTGAAGTTCTTTTTTTGTTCAGGATTGTTTCAGTTATCCTGGGTTTTATGTTTTTCATAGGAAGTTGAGAATTGTTCTTTCAATGTATGTAAAGAATTGTGTTGGAATTTTTATGGGAATTACATTGAATCTATAGATTGCATTTGGTAAGATGGCCATTTTCTCTATGTTAATCCTACTAAACCATGAACACGGGAGATCTTTCCATCTTCTGATACCTTCCTCAATTTCATTCTTTAGTGATTTGACGTTTTCTTTTACTTGCTTGGTTAGAATTATAGCAAAGTATTTTATATTATTTGTGAATATTGCAATGAATGTTGTTTCCCTAATTTTTTCTTGGCCCAATTATTGTTTGTATAAAGGAGGGCTATTCAATTTTTTTTGGAATTAGATTTGTATCTAGCCACTTTTCTGAATGTGTATATCAGATATAGGAGTTCTCTGGTTGAATTTTTGGGGATGCTTATGAATACTATTATATCATCTGCAAATAGTAATACTTTGACTTTTTCCTTTCCATTTTTCCCTTGAACTCCTTTAGTTGTCTTATTGCCCTAACTAGAACTTCAGGAATACTTTGAATATATAGAAAGATCATGGGCAGCCTTGTCTTGTCCCTGATTTTAGTGCAATTCTTTTAAGTTTCTCTCTATTTAACTTGATGTTGGCGATTGGCTTGTTGTTTATTGTATCCTTGGTCTCTCTAAAACTTTTAACATGAAGAGGCGTTGGATTTTGTTAAAGGCTTTTTGAGGGTCTATTGAGATAATCATGTATTTTTTTCTTTCAGTTTGTTTATATAATGGATTACATTGATGGATTTTTGTATGTTGAACCATTCTTGCATTCCTGGGATGAAGCCTACATTATCGTGGTATATGATGTTTTTTATATGTTCCTGGATTCAGTTTGTGGACATTTTATGGAGTATTTTTGTATCTGTGTTTATAAATAAAATTGGTCTGGAATTTTCTTTTTGTTGTGTCTTTGCATGGTTTAGGTATCAGGGTGACTGTGGCCTAATAGAATGAGTTTGGCAGTGTTCTTTCTGTTTCTATTTTGTGGACTAGTTTGAGGGAGTATCAGTAATAGCTCCCTTTGAAAGTCTGGTAGAGGCTGGAGAGATGACTCAGCAGTTAAGAGCACTGACTGCTCTTCCACAGGTCCTGAGTTCAATTCCCAGCAACTACATGGTGGCTCATAACCATCTGTAATGGAATCTGATGCCCTCTTCTGGCATGTCTGAAAAGAGCAACAGTGTACTCACATACATAAAATAAATAAGTAACTCTGAGAGAGAGAGAGAGAGAGAGAGAGAGAGAGAGAGAGAGAGAGAGAGAACTCGACACTAAATGGAACACATATGTTATACCATCTCCTCTTGAAACTCAGGGATCATCTCAGAAGAGGAGGTAGAAAGTCTGGTAAAACTTTGTGATAAAACTATCTGGCCTTGGACTTTTTGGGGGGGGTGTTGGGAAAAGATTTTAATGACTGCTACTATTTCCTTTGGGATTATAGGGCTACCTAAATAGTTTACCTGATCTTGATTTAACTTTTGTAAGTGGTATCTGTCTAGAAAATTATTTACTTTGTTAAGATTTTTCATTTTTTTTTGAGTATAGGCTTTTCAAGTAACACCTAATTTCCTTGGTGTCTGTTGTCATGTCTTCCCTTTACTTCTGATTTTGTTTATTGGATACTGTCTCTTTGTATTTGGTTAGTTTAAGGATTTGTTTGTCTATCATGTTTATTTTCTTAAAAAACTAGCTCTTGGTTTTGGTATTCTCTTTGTTTCTACTTGATTGAATTCAGCCCTGATTTTGATTATTCCCTGCCTTCTCCTCATCTTTGGGATGCTTGCTCTTTTTTTTCTAGATATTTTTCAGGTGGAATTTAAATTGCTGGTATGAGAGTTTTCTACTTTCTTTATAAAGGCAGGTAGTTTTATGAGCTTTCTTAGCCCTGCTTTCATCATGTCCCATAAATTTGTGCTGTTGTGCCTCCATTTTCATTGAATTCTAAAGTCTTTCTTTTCTTTTTTTATTTCTTTCCTGACTCAGAGATCATTGAGTAAAGAGTTTTTCAATTTCCATGAATGTATAGGCTTTCTGGTGATTCTGTTGTTGTTGAAGTCCATCTTTAATCCATGCTGATCTGATGGGATACAAGGTGTTGTTTCCATTTTCTTGCATTTGTTGAGGCTTGCTTTGTGACCAGCTATATGGTTAATTTTAGAGAATGATCTATGAGGTACTGAGAAGGAACTTTCTTGTGTGTTTGGTTGAAACATTCTATAGATGTCTTCTAGGTCCATTTGATTATTAATGTCTGTTACTTTCATTATTTTTTGGAGACAACTCGGCTAATTAATTTTGAAGTTCATCATGAAATGATGACCTCTAAGAAGGACATAAAACAGGAGATTCTTGTTACCAGATTTTCTCCTTCACTGACCTTGTCAGAGGATTCTAAGCTGCCACACTTGTCTATATTTGAGGAAAGTCACATAGCATAAAAACCCGGAATTTTCCATGCTAATGAGATATCTAGATGGGCTGTGAGTGGTTAGCCAATGAGCTTCTGTTTAGCTTTTGACTGGATGACCTGTAAAATTGTAAGAGTGGGGTGTTGAAGTCTTCCACTATTAATGCAAGGGTTCTGATGTGGGCTTTAACCTTTATCAGTGTTTCTTTTACAAACGTGGATGCCCTTGTGTTTGGAGCATAGATGTTCAGAATTGAGATTCTTTCTTGGTAGTTTTTTTTCCTTTGAGAATTAAGCATCCTTTTCCTGTCTCTTTTGTTTAATTTTGGTTGAATGTTTATTTTATTAGATATTAGAATGGCTACTCCAGCTCACTTCTTGGGTCTATTTGCTTGAAAAACTTTTTTCCTTTTTTTTTAATTGGATATATTCTGTATTTACATTTCATATCCATTCTGTTAGCCTGTGTCTTTATTTGGTAATTGAATGCATTGGTGTTGGGAGATATTAATGACTAGTTATTGCTAATTCATGTTATTTTGATATTGGCTGTGTGTGTGTGTGTGTGTGTGTGTGTATGTGTGTGTGTGTTTGTGTATACTTCCTTTGGTTTTGCTGGTATAGAATTGCCTACTTCCTGTGTTTGCTTTGATGTAGTTAGTTATCCTTCTTGGGTTGGAGTTTTCCTTATAGTATTTTCTGTAAGTCTGTATTTGTGGATAGATATTATTTAAATTTATATTTGTCTTGAAATATCTTGTTTTCTCCATCTATGGTGATTGAGAGTTTTGCTGGATATAGTAGTCTAGGTTGGCATCTATGTTTTTCTTTAAGAGGTTGGAAGGTATTTGTCCAGTCCCTTCTAGCTTCAGAGTCTTTGTTGATAAGTGAGTGTAATTCTAATAGGTTTGCCTTTGTATGTTACATGGACTTTTTTCATGACACTTTTAATATTCTTTCTTTGTTCTGTAGATTTGTGCTTTGATTATTATGTGTTAGGAGGATTTTTTTGTGGTCCAGTCTATAAGTTTCTTGTCCATTTTAGGCATCTCCTCCTTTAGCTTGGGAAAGTTTTCTTCTATGATTTTGTTAAAAACATTTTCTGGTCCTTAAACCTGTGACTCTTCACCGTCTTCTATTCCTAGTATTCTTTTCTTGGTATCCCAGAATTTTTTAGATATTTGTGTCAGAAAATTTTTAGATTTAACATTTTCTTTGGCGGATATACCACTTTGCTCCCATAGGCAATGCCCATGAGAAATTCATTTTAGGAAAGATTTCTATTATTAATATGCTTTTTTCTGTTATTATTAAATATATAATATATTCATTACATATTAGTCCAGCATTTTGAACAGACCTCTGCAGACCTATGAAGATGTACAATTTTGTAGTGATGCTATGTAGACAAATAGATAATAATTCTATAGAAATTCTGATTTGATTCAACTAATTTTAGGAATAAAGTTTTTAGAGATGGTTTTTTTTAATTGCTAGAAAGATATAATATACATAGAACCAAGAATAGAATGTGCCCACTCAGAATAGTAAGTAAAGGTTGCATAATAAGAAATACAATGAGATTTCACAATCACATTTAAAGGAGAAATAGGCTTGGAACAAATTTGTGTTCAAGGAAAAACATTTAGGTCCAAGGAAAAATCACAGGTGTGCACTGTGATATGGCAAGGCCATGTAAAAACTCTTGCTTTGGCAGCGTGCCAGGTGCTCAGAACCATCCGGCGGCCGTGGCAGAACCAGGTACCCGAGACAGCCCAAGCTTAAGACCTTCGGGGACTCAGGCCTGGAGTGGGAGTTGGGCACAGAATAGCGGGTGCACTCTGCACTCGCGCGCGGGGCGGACCCCGAGTTCCCTGCAGGCAGCTGCCATATTGCCTGCAGCTTCCCGCCCAGCTGGCGGTGGGGAAGCCGGAGGTTCACCCAGCATGCCAGGTGCTCAGAACCATCCGGCGGCGGCGGCAGAACCAGGTACCCGAGACAGCCCAAGCTTAAGACCTTCGGGGACTCAGGCCTGGAGTGGGAGTTGGGCACAGAATAGCGGGTGCACTCTGCACTCGCGCGGCGGACCCCGAGCTCCCTGCAGGCAGCTGCCATATTGCCTGCAGCTTCCCGCCCAGCTGGTGGTGGGGAAGCCGGAGGGTCACCCAGCGTGCCAGGTGCTCAGAACCATCCGGCGGCGGCTGCAGAACCAGCTTCCCGTCCAGCTGGTGGTGAGGAAGCCAGAGTCAGCCAGTGTGCCAGGTACCCAGACCCAGCCGGAGGCCGAACCAGCCTCCCATCCAGCCAGTGGCAGGGAAGCTGGAAACCGGACCCAGCCAGCTTCCCAGCAGCTTGGGACCAGCAGGCGGAACCAGATAACTGAGATATCCCATCTTTAAGACCCCTGGGGAAACAGGATATCAGACAGCGAACCCTGAGCAGGAGCAGTGCAGAGCAGCCGCCCAACAGGCGGAACCAAATACCTGGGATATCCTGAGGTTAAGACCTCGGGGGACTCAGGCCACCCGTCAGCAATCTGTGAGCAAGACCCCCGCAGGACAGTGATTCAGGTATCCCAGTCACTGGGAAATAGCCTTACAACCCCACAGGAGGGTCAAGCACCAGCTAGTATCTACAGGACCAACTAACACCAGAGTTAACCAGATGGCAAAAGGCAAACGTAAGATCGCTACTAACAAAAATCAAGGCAATATGGCGGCATCCGAACCCAGTTCCCCAACAGCAATAAATATTGGATACCCCGAAACACCAGAAAAACAAGACTCAGATCTAAAATCACTGGTCAGGATGCTGATAGAGGAACACTTAGATAAATCTCTTAAAGTAATACATGAGAAAATAGATCAAAAGCTAGAAGCCATTGCAAGACAAACACAATTAAATCCCAGATATCTCAACACACCAGAAAAACAAGACTCAGATCTAAAATCACTGGTAAAGATGCAGATTGAGGATCACTTAGATAAATTTCTTAAAGTAATAGAGGAGAAAATAGATCAAAAACTAGAAGCCCATACAAGGCAGACACAAAAATCACTTAAAGAAATCCAGGAGAATATAGAGCAAAAAGTGAATCCCAATAAGGGGGAGAAACAAAAATCACCTAAAGAAATACAAGAGAACATGGGTCAACGATGTGAAGTCATAAAGGAGGAAACACAAAAATCCCTTAAAGAATTACAGGAAAACACAAACAAGCAACTGAAAGATCTGAGCAAAACCATACAAAATCTAAAAACAGAAGTAGAAACAACTAAGCAATCGCAAAGGGAGACAATGTTGGAGATAGAAAACCTTGGGAAGAAATCAGGAGTCATAGATGCAAATATCAACAATAGAATACAAGAGATAGAAGACAGAATCTCAGATGCTGAAGATACCATAGGAACCATGGATTCAACAATTAAAGAAAATGCAAAATGCAAAAAGCTGGTAACCCAAAACATTCAGGAAATCCAGGACACAATGAGAAGACCAAACCTAAGGATTATAGGGATAGATGAGAATGAAGATCTACAACTTAAAGGGCCAGCAAATATCTTCTACAAAATTATGGAAGAAAATTTCCCCAACCTAAAGAGAGAGATGCCCATGAATATACAAGAAGCCTATAGAACCCCAAATAGACTGGACCAGAACAGAAATACTTCCCGTCACATAATAGTCAAAACCCCAAATGTACTAAACAAAGAAAGAATATTAAAAGCAGTAAGAGAAAAAGGACAAGTAACATACAAAGGAAGACCTATCAGAATTACACCAGACTTCTCACCTGAGACCATGAAAGCTAGAAGATCCTGGGCAGACCTTATGCAGACCCTAAGAGAACACAAACTTCAGCCAAGACTACTATACCCAGCGAAACTCTCAATTGCCATAGATGGGGAAACCAAGATATTCCACGACAAAACCAAATTTGCAAGATACTTATCTACAAACCCAGCCCTACAAAGGATAATAGGGGAAAAATACCAACACAAGGGGGGAAACAACACCCCAGAAGAAACGAGATAGAAACCCCATCTCATCCAACCCAAAAGAAGAGAACCACTCAAATACAAATAATAATAACAATTCCCAAAATGTCAGGAAGTAATAATTACTATTCCTTAATATCTCTTAATATCAATGGACTCAATTCCCCAATCAAAAGACACAGACTAACAGACTGGATACGGAAACAGGACCCTACATTTTGCTGCATACAGGAAACACATCTCAGTGTCAAAGACAAACACCACCTTAGAGTAAAAGGCTGGAAGACAGTTCTACAAGCAAATGGTCCCAGGAAACAAGCTGGAGTAGCCATTCTAATATCAGATAAAATCGACTTTCAACCTAAAGTCATCAAAAGAGACACAGAAGGTCACTTCCTGCTTGTCAAAGGGAAAATCCACCAAGAAGAATTCTCAATACTGAACATCTATGCACCAAATGCAAGGGCACCCTCATTCGTAAAAGAAACTTTACTAAAGCTTAAAGCACACATCGCACCTAACACAATGATTGTAGGTGACTTCAACACTCCACTCTCCTCAATGGACCGATCAGGAAAGCAGAAACTAAACAGGGACACAGTGAAACTAATTGAAGCTATGGACCAATTGGATTTAACAGATATATATAGAACATTCCATCCTAAAACAAAAGAGTATACCTTTTTCTCAGCACCGCACGGTACCTTCTCAAAAATTGATCATATAATTGGTCACAAGACAGACCTCAACAAATACAAGAAGACCGAACTAATCCCATGTCTCCTATCGGATCACTATGGAGTAAAAGTGGTCTTCAATAGCAAGAAGAACTACAGAAAGCCCACATACACATGGAAACTGAACAATACTCTACTCAATGACACCCTGGTCAAGGAAGAAATAAAGAAAGAAATCAAAGACTTTTTAGACTTCAATGAAAATGAAGGTACGACCTACCCAAATCTCTGGAATACAATGAAAGCAGTGCTAAGAGGAAAACTCATAGCCCTGAGTGCCTCCAAAAAGAAACTGGAAAGAGCATACACTAGCAACTTAACAGCACACCTGAAGGCGCTGGAACAAAAAGAAGCTAACTCACCCAGGAGGAGTAGAAGAGAGGAAATCATCAAACTAAGGGCTGAAATCAATCAAGCAGAAACAAAGAGAACCATACAAAGAATCAACAAAACCAAGAGCTGGTTCTTCGAGAAAATCAACAAGATAGATAAACCCTTAGCTAGACTAACCAAAGGGCACAGAGATAGTATCCAAATTAACAAAATTAAAAATGAAAAGGGGGATATAACAACAGAAACAGAGGAAATTCAAAAGATCATCAGATCCTACTACAAAGGCCTATACTCAAAACAACTGGAGAATCTGGAGGAAATGGACAATTTCCTAGACAGATACCAAATACCAAAATTAAATCAGCATCAAGTAGACCAGCTAAACAGTCCCATAACCCTTAAAGAAATAGAAGGGGTTATAGAAAGCCTCCCAACCAAAAAAAGTACGGGACCAGATGGTTTTAGTGCAGAATTCTACCAGACCTTCAAAGAAGACTTAACACCAATACTCTTCAAACTATTCCACAAAATAGAGACAGAAGGGACACTGCCCAACTCATTCTTCGAAACCACAATTACGCTGATACCTAAACCACAAAAAGATCCAACAAAGAAAGAGAACTACAGGCCAATTTCTCTTATGAATATAGATGCAAAAATACTAAATAAAATTCTTGCCAACCGAATCCAAGAGCATATCAAAACGATCATTCACCATGATCAAGTAGGCTTCATTCCAGGAATGCAGGGATGGTTCAATATACGGAAATCCATCAATGTAATCCACTACATAAACAAACTAAAAGAAAAAAACCACATGGTCATCTCATTAGATGCTGAAAAAGCATTTGACAAAATTCAGCATCCTTTCATGCTAAAAGTCTTGGAAAGAGCAGGAATTCAAGGCCCATACCTAAACATAGTAAAAGCAATCTACAGCAAACCAGTAGCCAACATCAAAATAAATGGAGAGAAACTTGAAGCAATTCCACTAAAATCAGGGACTAGACAAGGCTGTCCTCTCTCTCCATATCTTTTCAATATAGTACTTGAAGTTCTAGCGAGAGCAATCAGACAACATAAGGAAGTCAAGGGGATACAAATTGGAAAGGAAGAAGTCAAAGTATCATTATTTGCAGATGATATGATAGTCTACTTAAGCGATCCAAAAAACTCCACCAGAGAACTTCTACAGCTGATAAACAACTTCAGCAACGTGGCTGGTTATAAAATTAACTCAAGCAAATCAGTAGCCTTCTTGTACTCAAAGGACAAGCAGGCTGAGAAAGAAGTTAGGGAAATAACACCCTTCACAATAGCCACAAACAACATAAAGTACCTTGGCGTAACTCTAACCAAACAAGTGAAAGATCTGTATGACAGGAACTTCAAGTCCCTGAAGAAAGAAATCGAAGAAGACCTCAGGAGATGGAAAAATATTTCTTGCTCCTGGATTGGCAGGATCAATATAGTAAAAATGGCCATCTTGCCAAAAGCAATCTACAGATTCAATGCAATCCCCATCAAAATCCCAAATCAATTCTTCATAGATCTAGAAAGAGCAATTCTCAAATTCATCTGGAGCAACAAAAAACCTAGGATAGCTAAAACTATTCTCAACAATAAAAGGACTTCTGGGGGAATCAATATCCCTGACCTCAAGCAGTACTACAGAGCAATTGTGTTAAAAACTGCATGTTATTGGTACAGCAACAGGCAGGTAGATCAATGGAATAGGATTGAAGACCCAGAAATGAACCCACAGACTTATGGTCACTTGATCTTTGATAAAGGAGCCACAACCATCCGGTGGAAAAAAGATAGCCTTTTCAACAAATGGTGCTGGTTCAACTGGAGGTCAACATGCAGAAGAATGCGAATTGACCCACTCTTATCTCCTTGTACTAAGATCAACTCCAAATGGATCAAGGACCTCCACATAAAACCAGACACACTGAAACTATTAGAAAAGAAACTTGGGAAGACCCTGGAGGACATGGGCACAGGGGTAAAGTTCCTGAACAGAACACCAATAGCTTATGCTCTAAGATCAAGAATGGACAAATGGGACCTCATAAAATTACAAAGTTTCTGTAAGGCAAAGGACACTGTCAGAAAGACAAAACGGCAACCAACAACGTGGGAAATGATCTTCACCAACCCCACATCTGACAGAGGGCTAATATCCAATATATACAAAGAACTCAAGAAGTTAGACCCCAAAGAACCAAATAACCCTATCAAAAAATGGGGCACAGAGCTAAACAAAGAATTTTCACCAGAAGAAATTCGGATGGCCGAGAAACACCTTAAGAGATGTTCAACATCATTAGTCATCAGGGAAATGCAAATCAAAACAACCCTGAGATTCCACCTCACTCCAGTCAGAATGGCTAAGATTAAAAACTCGAGAGACAACAAGTGCTGGCGAGGATGTGGAGAAAGAGGAACACTCCTCCACTGTTGGTGGGATTGCAAAATGGTAAAACCACTCTGGAAATCAGTTTGGCGGTTCCTCAGAAAATTGGGCATGCCACTCCCAGAGGACCCTGGCATACCACTCCTGGGCATATACCCAGAGGATTCCCCTGCATACAACAAAGACACATGCTCCACTATGTTTATAGCAGCCTTGTTTATAATAGCCAGAAATTGGAAGGAGCCCAGATATCCCTCAAAGGAGGAATGGATACAGAAAATGTGGTATATTTATACAATGGAGTACTACTCAGCAATTAAAAATAATGAATTCATGCAATTTGTAGGTAAATGGTTAGATCTGGAAACTATCATCCTAAGTGAGCTAACCCAATCACAAAAGAATACACACGAAATGCAATCACTGATAAGTGGATATTAATGAGCCCAGAAGCCCTAAATACTCAAGGCACAATTAGCAAGTCAAATGACTCTCAAGAAGAAAAAAAGGAGAGAACCCTGGGCCTGTAAAGATTGGATCCAGTATTGTAGACCCAGAACAGAGAAATCGTGGGGGGGGGGGAAAGAGTGGGGAATAGCATGGGGGGGGAGAGGAATTATGGGACATATGGTGGGGGGTACCTGGGAAAGGGGAAAGCCTTTGGAATGTAAACAAAGAATATAGAAAATAAAAAAAAATGATTAAAATAAAAAAAAAAACTCTTGCTTTGAACTTTTATCTAGTATACTACAATGAAACACTGCTTTGAACTTAATATTAACATCCTCTGTAACTCTGTGTACACTATATATGTAATGTTATGTAACATTTTATCTCTGAGGTAATTTTCTATAGAGCTTTTTGCCTAAGAAGGTATTAAAAGACCAGAGAAGAGCCGGGCAGTGGTGGCGCACACCTTGGGAGGCAGAGGCAGGCGGATTTCTGAGTTCGAGGCCAGCCTGGTCTACAGAGTGAGTTCCAGGACAGCCAGGGCTACACAGAGAAACTCTGTCTTGAAAAACCACAAAAAAAGACCGAGAAAATATAGAAAGTTGTTGGCTTGGGCAGATTTGCCCATCTACCTGCCCATCTATCCACGTGTATATGGTGTTTGTCTATATGTTTGTGTAGAGGAATATGTATGTATGTAAGCATGCACGAAAACTTCTGGAGTTGATTGTGGCAGACAGTCAGGCCTGGCCAGAGTGTGGATGTATGAATGTTTACATATCTGTGCATATATGCCTGTACAAACATCATAATTCTTTTTCTTTCCTTCTTTTCTGGTTCACAAAATGTCAAGCAGCATAGTCTGAGAGGCTTCTGGTTGACTCATCAAAGAAAGGAGCCCTAGCAATAAATCTTTTTACTTAACCCTCTGCTGTTTTATGATGAGATACTAAACAATTTCTTGCCTCAGAGAAACTCACAGAAGGCAGGACAGCTACTGAACCATTGTGACTTAGACTTATAGCAGATAAATGTTTTTATTATTATACAGCAACCCTAAATATCTCATAAGACCAAGTCTTACCCCAATCCCTCCCACTGCTCTTCCCCATCCACTGCCTCTCAAGAAGAAACAAACAAGAAAGAAGAACAGCTGGGGCTGGGCCCCAGCAAAAACCTATGATAAAGTAGTTAGTATATGTAAATTTACAAGAATTTAACTATTTGGATAAAATATGTACAGATATGTAAGACCTAAGTTTATTTTCTTATTTTTATTGATATTCTTGTATTTTTCTAGTTTTCTTCCATGTCTGTTTTCACTACTTTACTTTTCACCAATCTGTCAATCAATACTATATTCTACTTAAAAAAGAGAGAAAAGATTATCTAAGACTATTAAAACTAGTTTTAAAGCCCACAAGGACTTAAATAAAGAAATATCCTATATACAAAATACTAAGTATTGTTAAGATGTTATTATAATTTCTTTCAATGAGCAATTCCATTTCTTCACCAACAGTATCAGGGGTCATGTGCCGCTGGCTACAAAATTTTAGATATATAAAAATATGATAAATTTAAATACAGAAATTATGTTGTAGATGTTTCAGTTGGAGCTGAGTACCATACGATTTCTTTTTCTCTGTATTTTGATCAGTTTAGTTTTCTGTAATGGTCTTGGTTGAAAAAAGAAATTTCTTTGACTAGAGGTGAGAACTATACTTATAAGTGAATGTAGGTAAATATTTACAGTGTAGGTAGGAATCATGCTCATTTAGTGAAGTGGTAATGGTAGGATCACCTGCACGATCTGTGATGTCATTAGCAACAGGCAGTTTTTACTAGGTTTCAGGAATGTTTTCCCTCTTGTTGAACAGGCCTAACATTCAAATAATGAGGTATTAGCTACCATCAAGGTATGTGTGACACTATTAGAGTCCTATGTTTATTGAACCTTGCTGTTTTTGTTTGGTTTGGTTTTTGTTTCACAGAAGTGACAGTTGGGTAGAAACACCCTCTCTTGGTAGCTTGCATGGTGACTTTGGATACCATGAAAGATAGTCCCCAGGAAGTTGTCAGCTTGCAGAGTTAGATTTTTTCTTAGTCTACAGGTTGAGTTATTTGGAGATTTCTATAGGACCTTTTGGTCAACAACTGAATGTGACCTAGTCTCGGCATGGGAAGCCTTGCTTGACTACAAGTGATGGCCAGTTGATATTCTTTATGCCCAATAACTAGGAGTTTTCATTAGGATCACCTTCATACCCTCCATAATGTTTTCACTTCACTAGGTTTCCACCCTACCCCACAATGTTTCCCAATTATAGGCATATTTGATGGAAATAATCTTTCCTGGCATTCTCTCCCTGTACCCCATTTTCCCTCCCTATTTTCCTGACTCTGTCCTCAATGGCTTCTAGTCCACCCATGAATCTATTGTGTTTCCCTTTCATAGGCAGATCCTTGCTTTTACTCTTTAGCCCTCTTTGCCAGCCTCTGTGGGTCTTTTACTTTACAGCTAATATCCACTTATTAGTGAATACATAACATGTTTGTCTTTCTGGGCCACAGTTTCCTACCTCATTTATGATTTTTTAATCTAGTTCCTTCCTGTTGTCCGCAAATTTCATAATGTCATTGTTTTGGCAGCTCAGTAATAGTCCATAGTTAAAATATACAATGTTTTCTTTATCCATTCATCTGTTGAGGGACCTCTAGACTCTTTCCAGTTTCTGTATGTTATTAATAAAGCCACAATAATCACGGATGAGCAAGAATCTTGGGGTAAGATGGAGAGTTCTTTGTGTATATGCCCAAGAGTAGTATAGCAGGGTCTTGAGGGAGATTGATTCCCATCTTTCTAAGGAATCACCATCTTGATTTGTACAGTAGCTGTATAAGTTTGCACTCTCACCAGCAATGGAAAAATATTTATTTGGTCCACATGCTAGCCAGTCTGAGCTCCCACTGATTTTATTTAACTTAGCCATCTTGACAGGTTTAAGATGGAATCTTAAAGCAGTTTTAATTTGCATTTCTCTGATGTCTAAGGAAGTTGAACATTTGTTTAAGTGTTTCCCAGCTATTTGTAAGTTCTCTACTGAGTATTTACTGTTTAGATCTGCTCCCCCTTTTTAATTGGATTATTGGGGCATCGAGTAAGGGCTATGATTTTGCTATCCCTTCACAAATTATGTCAGAGAGATGACTATAGGCCTCCCTCAGTAGTTAGGGAAACTACTCAAAGGGGTATTAAACTGGGATCCCGATGTGGGAGAAGAGGGAATATAAATCATCAAGTTGTGATTTTATGGCCCTCCCTACTCGGAGTAATAAGTAGTAAATTTTATTATAGCCTTCTGTCCTAAGCAGAAAGTTTCTATTTCTCTTGCCTGTCCTACCACATTCTATTAATATTTCTTTTTTTATTGGATATATTCTATATTTACAATTCATTTCCCTTTTTCTGGTTCCCCACCCCCCAAAGGTCCCACATGCCCTTTTCCCTCCCCCTGCTCTCTCATCCACACCTTCCCACTTCCCTCTTCTTATTCCCCTACACTGATGCTTTGATCCTTTTCAGCACCAGTGTCCACTCCTTCCTTCTTGTCAGACATCATTTGGTATGTGAATTGTGTCTTTGGTGTCCCAAGATTCTAGGCTAATATCTACTTAACAGTGACAGCATACCATGGGTATTCTTTTGAGACTGGGTTACCTCACTTAGTATGATGTTCTCCGGCTCCATCCATTTCTCTAAGAATTTCATGAATTCATTGTTTCTAATGGCTGAATAGTACTCCATTGTGTATATATACCACATTTTTTGTATCCATTCCTCTGTTGAGGGACATCTGGGTTCTTTCCAGCTTCTGGCTATTATAAATAAGGCTGCTATAAACATAGTGGAACATGTATACTTATTACATGCTGGGGAATCTTTTGGGTATATTCCCAGGAGTGGTATGGCTGGGTCCTCCGGAAGTATCATGTCCAGTTTTCTGAGGAACCACCAGACTGATTTCCAGAGTGGTTGTACCAGCTTGCAATCCCACCAGCAGTGGAGGAGTGTTCCTCTTTCTCCACATCCTCGCCAACACCTGATGTCTTCTGAGTTTTTAATCTTAGCCATTCTGACTGGTGTGAGGTGAAATCTCAGGGCTGTTTTGATTTGCATTTCTCTAATGACTAATGATGTTGAACATTTTTTAAGGTGTTTCTCAGCCATCTGGATTTCTTCAGGTGAAAAGTCTTTGTTTAGCTCTGTACCTCATTTTTGGATAGGGTTATTTGGTTTTCTGGGGTCTAACGTCTTGAGTTGATCTTTGACAAAGGAGCTGAAAACATCGAGTGGATAAAAGATAGCCTTTTCAACAAATGGTGCTGGCTCAACTGAAGGTCAACATGCAGAAGAATGAAAATTGATCCACTCTTGTCTCCTTGAACTAAGCTCAATTCCAAGTGGATCAAGGACCTCCACATAAAACCAAACCCACTAAAACTAATAGAAAAGAAACTGGGGAAGACCCTTGGGGACATTGGCTCAGGGGGAAAATTCCTGAACAGAACACCAATTGCTTATGCTCTAAGAGCAAGAATAGACAAATGGGACCTCATAAATTTACAAAGTTTCTGTAAGGCAAAAGACACTGTCAAAAAGACAAATCGGCAACCAACAAATTGGGAAAAGATCTTTACCAACCCCACATCCGACAGAGGGCTAATATCCAATGTATAAAAAGAACTCTATTAATATTTCAGTCATTTCTTTCCTTGTGGACATCAGAGACAATGTCCATACAACAGAAGTTACAGATGGAAAGTATAATTGCATATATAGGAAAAAGAGGAAGAAAGATTACTATGTATAAATGTTGAACCTCCCCAGCTCAAAGATCAGCCTGCCTCTGCCTGCAAAGTGGTTAAAAAGGCACATTCACTAGATCCAGCTTATATATAGATAACTTAAATGAAGTTATCTAATAATGTAATGAGCATGACCCTACTTGATACTATAGACTAACAAATATAAAGCCTAGTGCCAATTCCCTGCTAAAAGACTCTGTAATCCTTGACAATAAACATGCACTATGATGTTTAGTGCCTTGTAAATTTTTTAAATGATGGGGGAAAAAGCAAGATAAAAAATGCCTGCCTGTTACCTAATATGCAAAATGTGTCACAGAACTGATTTCAGCTCCACCCAGGGAAACACCCTCCCATTCTGCTGAGTGTCAGGACTTTACTGTTCTTACAACTTGGTGTCTGGATTGTAGGTTTTGGCTTTTTAAGTTGAGGAACAGTGAATTGATTGTTGCCCTCTTTACTGGGGTTTTCTTTTACTTTTTTTTAACCTTAATTTTTTTTTTTAGATTTTTTTCTTTATTTTCTATATTCTTTGTTTACATTCCAAAGGCTTTTCCCTTTCCCAGTCCCCCCCTCACCATATGTCCCATAAGTCCTTTTTCCTCCACCCATTCCCCAATCACCCCCCTTCTCTGTTCTGATACTCTCCTACAAATCTGGATCCAGTCTTTTCAGGACCAGATCCAGTCTTTTCAGGACCAAATCTGGATCCAGTCTTTTCCTTCTTCTTGGGAATCTTTTGATTTGCTAATTGTGCCTTGAGTATTCAGAGCTTTTGGGCTCATTAATATCCACTTATCAGTGATTGCATTTCATGTGTATTCTTTTGTGATTGGGTTAACTCACTCAGGATGATATTTTCCAGATCCAACCATTTGCCTACAAATTGCATGAATTCATTATTTTTAATTGCTGAGTAGTATTCCATTGTATAAATATACCACATTTTCTGTATCCATTCCTCCTTTGAGGGACATCTGGCTCCTTCCAACTTCTGGCTATTATATATAAGGCTGCTATGAACATAGTGGAGCATGTGTCTTTATTGTATGCAGGGGATTCCGCTGGGTATATGCCCAGGAGTGGTATGACAGGGTCCTCTGGGAGTGTCATGTCCAATTTTCTGAGGAACCGCCAGACCAGGATCAATAACTCCTCTAGGACTCTTTAGATGTTCTGTCTCTAATTCCATTTCTCTGAACCTACACTGCAGTGCATTCTATCACATGATTTCTCCTCTATTGAGAACCATACTACCTATCTTTCAACATGTCTTTCTTGTCAGCCTAATCACAGAATATGACAGTCACATGGCTACCCTAAAACAGCTTTATCAAATGATAACCAAATAAAAATCTACCAAGATGATCATGAAAATGAAGTGGGAGCTGGGAAAAAACTGTAGAGATCAAAAGCAAGGAGGCATGTAACTAAGCCCAAACAATTAAGAGTGGCAGTTTGCCAAACTTACTAAGCCCAAACCTACCTGTGGTTTATGTTTGTATTTGTACAGTAAACCCAAATTCACCTGTGGTTTATAATGTTTGTTTTGTCTAAGAGCAACTTACTTATATCTATGTGACTGCAAAGATACTCTACATTTGTCTGGAGTGAAGGAATCACACTGAGCACTTTGTTTTGTCTAGGAGATCACTTTAGTATAGAAGGAACCACCTTTTACCCTTACCCTACAGAACCACCTAAGGAAAGGTCCAAACAATTTGGGTTTTAATATCTCATCTTTTGTTCTTGTGGGTTTTTTCCCCTGTGGCAAAGATCTGATGGAAGTAAGGCGGTAGAGTTTATTTTGTCTTAGAGTTTGAGGGAATATAGCTCTTCATGATGGGGAAGTTGGCATTGTAAGGTAGGTAGCCACTGGTTTTCAGCTCACTATTGTGGGCTGTAACCTTAAAGGTACAGTCAATATTTAGTTCTTCTCTCCTCTGTTGCATCTTTTAGGAAGCACCATTATAAATACAGAGTTATCTGTTCAAGGTAATTCAAAATCTACTTGGTATGATGCATATGAACAATTCCACATATCCATTTTATGATATTCTGTGTCATATTCCTTTAAATGTTTTTATTGGAATTCATAACAATTTCTCAGGAAATTTATATACCAACTCCTTTGGTTATGATACTGGACTAAGGTGTAAAAGAGAATACATAATGCTCAGTTCATGCATTTATATTTATGGTCAATGTTCCTGTATATATATATATTTTCATTATTCATCATAATGAACATGGTAAAGGATGGCTGGTGAATTTCTCATTCACTTTTCCTTCTCTCTCAGTGCAATTACACGTGACTTAATACCTTATGCAAATATGAATTTTAAGAATATTACACTACTTGCCATGTTTCCAAAAGTTATTTCGGCATTTCTCCTTTAGCGAAGCAGACTAGTTTTCCTCTATAAGTGCTATAGCACATGAGTATGTAAGCACCATGGAGTGCATAGGAAATCAGAGAACATTTTTCACAGTCAATGCAGTTTTATTTCTCTAATGCTTTTGGAGAATGGCCTTTCTTTCTAATTATCAGTGTGGTGTTCAGATAGATAACAAGACAAGTTTGGATTAAGATCACAGCATGAATTTGCATGGATCAATTAAGAGTGGCAGTAACATTATATGCAAAATAAGTGGAGACATTTTCAGAGTCTCATGTTGGCTGTTCAGTTTCAAGAGCATAGAAAGTGTCTTAGAAAAATCAACATTAGACAGAGAATGGGCTGGTGAGGTATCTCTAAGCATTAAGGTAAGATCCAGCTCCAGAAAATTATAACCTGACATTCATGTGCATTCTGTGGCATGTACACATTGACATTTATAAGTATTTATCATATACACATATACGCATGGGAGGGGGGCAAAGATAGAAATAATAATAACAAAATTCAGTTGTTGAAAAGTCTCAGAGAAGAGTGGGTAAATGATAATTGTACTTAAATTTTTAATTATTTTCCTAATACTGAGCAATACAGATCAATAAAATTATATTGATATATAATCATAGAGTAAGCAGTTGATTCAAGATTTGTCCAACAAGGCCAGCTTCTGCTGCCTATTCATCTGGAGCCATGGATAACTCCATGTGTACTCTTTGGTTGGTGGTTTTGTCCCTGGGAGCTCTGGGAGTACTGGGTGGCTCATATTGTTGTTCCTCCTATAGCACTGCAAACCCCTTCAGCTCCTTGGGTCCTTTCTCTATCTCCTCCATTGGGGACCCTGTGCTCGGTTCAATGGCTGGCTGAGAGTGTCCCCCTCTGTATTTGTCATGTACTAGCAGAGCCTCCCAGGTGACAGGCTCTTGTCAGCAAGCACTTGTGAGCATCGATAATAGTGCCTGGGTTTTGTGACTGTATATGGGATGGATCCCTGTGTGGAGTAGTCTCTGGATGGTCTTTCCCTCAGACTGTGCTCCTCCCTTTGCTTCGCCTGCTGTGGGTATTTTGTTCCCCCCTTCTACGAAGGACCAGAATATCCATACTTTGTTCTTCCTCCTTCTTGGGCATCAATGATATGTGAAATGTGTCTTGGGTATTCCAAGCTTCTGTGTTAAAAACTGCATGGTACTGGTACAGTGACAGGCAGATAGATCAATGGAATAGAATTGAAGACCCAGAAATGAATCCACACCTTTATGGTCACTTGATCTTTGACAAAGGAGCAAAAAACCATCCAGTGGAAAAAAGATAGCCTTTTCAACAAATGGTGCTGGCTCAACTGGCTGCTAGCAAGAAGAAGAATGCAAATTGATCCATTCTTATCTCCTTGTACTAAGCTCAAGTCCAAGTAGATCAAGGACCTCCACATAAAATCAGACACATTGAAACTAATTGAAGAGAAACTAGGGAAGAGCCTTGAACACACGGGCACAGGGGAAAATTTCCTGAACAGAACACCAATAGTCTGTTCCCTAAGATCAAGAATTGACAAATGGGACCTCATAAAATTACAAAGTTTCTGTAAGGAAAAGGACACTGTCAATAGGACAAAATGGCAACTAAGAAATTGGGAAAAGATCTTTACCAACCCTACATCTGACAGAGGGCTAATATGCAATATATACAAAGAACTAAAGAAGTTAGACTCCATAGAATCAAATAACCCTATCTAAAAATGGAGTACAGAGTTAAAGAATTTTCACCTGAGGAATATTGAATGGCTGAGAAGCACCTAAAGAAATGTTCAACACCCTTAGTCATCAGGGAAATGCAAAACAAAACAACCCTGAGATTTCACCTCACACCAGTCAGAATGTCCGAGATCAGAAATTCAGGAGACAGTAAATTCTGGAGAGGATGTGGAGAAAGAGGAACACTCCTCTATGGCTAGTGGGAGTGCAAGCTGGTAAAATCACTCTGGAAATCAGTTTGGGGGTTCCTCAGAAAACTGGGCATAATACTCCCAGAGGACCCTGTTATATCACTCCTGGGCATATACCCAGAGGATTCTTCAGCATGTAATAAGGACATATGCTCCAATATGTTCATAGCAGCCTTATTTTATAATACCCAGAAGTTGGAAAGAACCCAGATGTCTCTCAACAGAGGAATAGATACAGAAAATGTGACACACACACACACACACACACACACACACACACACACACATACACACACAATGGAGTACTAATCAGCTATTAAAAACAATGAATTAATGAAATACTTAAGGAAATGCATGGAACTAGAAAGTATCATTCTGAGTGAGGTACCCAATCACAAAAGAACACACATGGTATGCACTCACTGATAAGTAGATATTAGCCCAGAAGCTTGGAATACCCAAGACACATTTCACAGTCCTGGTTTCTTTGGTGCTGAACAGCAATGTAGAAGTGTAAGCTGAATAAACCCTTTCTTCTCCAACATGCTTTATGGTTATGAGGTTTATACAGGAATAGGCAAATTGGTAAAAATATAGTGATGTATTCCTGTGACAACCTGACCGTGTTTTGGAGAGGACTGTCAAAGGACTTTGGAACTTTGGACTAGAAAATCCATTAAGTGTCAAGAATGCTGTGGGATGTTGTGTAGGAGCTTGGAAGACAATGTTGAGAACAGTGCAGTAGATGGAGACCTGATTTTTGAAATTTCAGAGGGAAGATTAAAGACTCTTATCAAGGCTGTTACTATTTTGATTGTGAATATTCTGTGGTTTTGGTTAGCTGGGGCTGAAGAATCAGCTGTGATTAACAAGATACCAGAACTACTAAAGGGAAAACTTTGCATTGCTGGGACTATTGATACTGGTTAGCTGGAGCTAAGAAATTAGTGGTGATTAAGAAAAGACCCAGATGTCCCTCAACGGAGGCATGGATAAAAATAATGTGGTATATATACACAATGGAGTACTATTCAGCCATTAGAAACAATGAATTCATGAAATTCTTAGAGAAATGGATGGAGCTGGAGAACGTCATACTAAGTGAGGTGACCCAGTCTCAAAAGAATACCCATGGTATGCAGTCACTGATAAGTGGATATTAGCCTAGAATTTTGGAACACCAAAGACACAATTCACATACCAAATGATGTCTGACAAGAAGGAAGGAGTGGACACTGGTGCTGGAAAGGATCAAAGCATCAGTGTAGGGGAATACAAGAACAGGGAAGAGGGAAGGGGTGGAAGAGGGAGCAGCGGGAGGGAAAAGGGCATGTGGGACCTTTGGGGAGTGGGGAACCAGAAAAATGGAAATGAATTGTAAATATAGAATATATCCAATAAAAAAAAAGAAAAAAAAAGAACTGAATGTAAAAAAAAAAAAAGACCAACATCATTGAGGTGAAATCCTCTGGAAAGTGTTTTCTGAGAGCACAGAGGCTGTGTTCCAGGTTGTACCTTGTGCTGTGGCTAGACTTGGTAATGTGTAAGAGTCACCCAGGTGGTACTGGTTTTGAAGGCATAAAGGGCTCATGACAAGCAGTTGAGGCTCAGCACTGTGAGAGGCCATGGAAGCCGTTGGTGAAGGTGCAGCCTCAGTTGCAATTGATGGTCCAGGACTGAAGGGGTAAGGCAAAGGAGTTGAGGCTTGGCACCATGAAGAAAATGTTTGAGAGGCTATAGGTGAAGACTAGTTACAGTGGAAGACAGCAGCGTTTTGAAGATGCCAGTACCATGAATGACCGCCAAGAACAGCAGCAGCAGTGAAGTACAGGCAGCTGGAGCCTAGAAGACAAAGTGTGTGTTATAAAGGGCAGAGCTGTAGAAGTTATCCAAGCCCATGGAGGAGACTAGAGGACCATGAATGGATCCCAGACATTGGACAGTTGGAGTTTGCTGTTGCTTTTGATTGTGACTATGCCCTGATATTTTTCCCTCTTGAAGTATTTTAGTGGAGACCACAGTTAAGAGTTTTTAATTGTAAAAAGACTTTGGATTTTAAAGGAGATTGGATATTTTTCAGGGACTGAAATTTTAATATGTAAGAATTTGCAAAGTCTGTGTGACATTCAAAGATATTTGGATCTTGGGGATGAATAAGAAAGTAAGAGTTAATAAGAAAGTGAGGCTTAATGGTGGTGTATTTGTGTGTAACGTTGACAAGGGGTCAATTGTCCTGACTGGTTTTCTGTGTCAACTTGACCCAGGCTGGAGTTATCACAAAGAAAGGAGCTTCAGTTGAGAAAATGCCTCTATGAGATCCAGCTGTAAGGCATTTTCTCAATAAGTGATCAAGTAGGGAGGGCCCATCATGGGTCGTGCCATCCTTGGCTGGTAGTCTTGGGTTTTATAAGAAAACAAGCTGAACAAGTCACGGGAAGCAAGTTCATAAGAAACATCCCTCCATGGCCTCTACATCAGCTCCTGCTTCCTGACCTGCTTGAGTTCCAGTCCTGAATTCCTTTAGTACTGAATAGCAATGTGGAAAATTAAGGTGAATAAACCCTGTCCTCCCCAACATATTTCTTGGGGAGGAATCCCTGACTAAGACAACCAGTAACTACCTTGATCATTAATTCTGAAACTGAATGCTGTTTATGATATTAGAATATTGCCTAAGATAGAGTGTTGATAGTGTTGCCAGAGACAGAATGTTGCTGAAGAAGTCTTACCATCTAACTTTGTTTTACAATTTAGCACTTTAAATATGCATGGCACTGAACTGTCACCACACAGCCATTTGGAAAAGAGGCAACATTGTTTACAAAATTCGGTGCTTTAGATTTTCTTGAATTTTCTTTGCTTTTATGATTTACACTTCTATACCAGAAAATACTGAAGACAACTTAAAAGTTTGATTCAAGGATGCTGTTATGAAACTTACGATAATCTTGTTTCTAGGAGGTTTGAAAACTTGTAAGCATATATAAGATGTACTTCAGCTACTATTTTGAAAGACTTTGTTTTTTCTTTAGGAATAAATAAATAAATCAAATAATAATATTTATCTTATTAATCATTAGCTTGCTTAGTTGACTATGTCAAACTATGAGATACACAATTTTTGATAACCATTTTTTTAAAATAGACATGCATATATTGTCATTGGAATAAAATAATATTTTCTGGATGAATTACTAAGAAACTTAAATATATCTGACACTTTAAGAAAACCCAAGATTGTATATTCTCTTAAGTTTTTCACACATAACATTGTAATCAAATATGGTCATTCCATTTCTTTTACTATTTTTCCAATGTTGGAGAGTTCTCAGAAGTTCTATTTTTAGAAACTGTCCATTTTCTGAATTCCTGGTGAATCCAGAGAGTTTTGAACATTACTAATATTTATCAACATTAAATGTATTAGTAATTATCTTGATGGTTAAGTTGTTGATGAAGGTAATTATATAAGAAGTTAATATATATGTTTATTTATATTAAAATGAAATATATTTCAATAACCAGAAAATCATGACTGTAGCATTCATTCCATTTCTTCAGATCAACTGAATACATTTCTTTATAGAAAACATCTGGTTTTCCATCTGGTTCTGTATTACTTCTAGATATCCCTCTGGAATGGCTGACTGGTCATCCAAGGAACAAATTAGATTTAATGTGTTGGTTTATACTACTCTGTAATCATGTCTCAGAGTGTCACAGGGCTCTAAGTCACTACTGATGTGCGGTTACTGTCATCTTTCTTCAGTTCCTATGCTGAATTTCAGAAATATTCAAGTCTTTCCATGAGGTTAATGTTTAAGCGTTTTATTCTGGTGCAGAGACACCATGACCATGGCAACTCTTATAAAAGAAAACATTTAATTGATGCTGGCTTATAGTTTCAGTGGTTTACTCTTTATCTCCATGACTGATATCAAAATGCTTTTCAGATCTCCAACTCCTTTCAGCTTTGTGGACTTCAACAAACTTCTTTCTCTTGGGATGCTTCCATATCTTGGAAGTAGCTGTCCTTGTCAAAATATCCCACAACTTTGACATTTCACCTTTACAGATCCACACATTGCCCTCTCTAGACCTCCATACAGGGACATTCTTGCCACATGTCTGGCCTCAATGGTTTTCCTTAGTCATGGAGGGAGATTTTTATAATCCTTTTCTTCTGTTACTGACTCTAAAGCCCGAACCACATGGCAGAACCTGCCAAGTTTTTCTGCTTGCTGGGGCTGGAACATGGCCCCTTGTTCAATTACATCTTCATTGGCTTTCTGTTTTTGATAGTTTCCTTTTTTACTGAATCTTCACTGTCCTGGAACTTGATCAGTAGTCCAGGCTGGTCTTGAATTTAGAGATCTGCCCCTCTCGGCTTCCTAAGTTCTGGGATTAAAGGTGTTTGCCACCACGTTGGAACCTAATACTTCCTTTAATTCCTTCTCATTTTTCTTTTCTTTTTTTTAATCTTTTTTAAAATTTTCTATATTTTTTGTTTACATTCCAAAGGCTTTCCTCCTTCCCAGATCCCCCCACCATACATCCCATAAGTCCTCTCCCCCCCCCAACTATTCCCCCAATCATCTCCCCCCCCCATTTCTCTGTTCTGGATCTACAAAACTGGATCCAATCTTTTCAGGCCCAGGGTTCTCTCCTTTCTTCTTCTTGTGAATCATTTGAATTGCTAATTGTGCCTTGAGTATTTAGGGCTTCTGGGCTCATTAATATCCACTTATCAGTGATTGCATTTCATGTGTATTCTTTTGTGATTGGGCTAACTCGCCTAGGATGATATTTTCCAGATCTAACCATTTGCCTACAAATTGCATGAATTCATTATTTTTAATTGCTGAGTAGTATTCCATTGTATAAATATACCACATTTTCTGTATCCATTCCTCCTTTGAGAGATATCTGGGCTCCTTCCAATTTCTGGCTATTATAAACAAGGCTGCTATGAACATAGTGGAGCATGTGTCTTTATTATAAGCAGGGGAATCCTCTGGGTATATTCCCAGGAGTAGTATGCCAGGGTCCTCTGGAAGTGATACCAAAACCACACAAAGATCCAACAAAGAAAGAGAACTACAGGCCAATTTCCCTTATGAATATCAATGCAAAAATACTAAATAAAATTCTTGCCAACCGAATCCAAGAGCATATCAATATGATCATTCACCATGATCAAGTAGGCTTCATCCCAGGGATGCAGGGATGGGTCAATATATGGAAATCCATCAATGTAATCCACTACATAAACAAACTAAAAAAAAAAACAACACATGGTCATCTCATTAGATGCTGAAAAAGCATTCGACAAAATTCAGCATCCTTTCATACCAAAAGTCTTGGAAAGAGCAGGAATTCAAGGCCCATACCTTAACATAGTGAAAGCAATCTACAGCAAACTAGTAGCCAACAACAAAATAAATGGAGAGAAACTTGAAGCAATCCCACTAAAATAAGGGACTGCCCTTTCTCTCCATATCTTTTCAATATAGTACTTGAAGTTCTAGGAAGAGCAATTAGACAACATAAGGAAGTCAAAGGGATACAAATTGGAAAGGAAGAAGTGAAACTATCATTATTTGCAGACGATATGATAGTTTACCTAAGCGACCCAAAAAACTCCACCAGAGAACTTCTACAGCTGATAAACAACTTCAGCAAAGTGGCTGGTTATAAAATTAACTCAAGCAAATCAGTAGCCTTCTTGTACTCAAAGGACAAGCAGGCTGAGAAAGAAGTTAGGGAAATAACATCTTTCACAATAGCCACAAACAACATAAAGTACCTTGGCGTGACTCAAACCAAATAGGCAAAAGATCTGTATGACAGGAACTTCAAGTCCTTGAAGAAGAAAGAAATCAGGGAAGACCTCAGAGGATGGAAAAATATTTCAGAAGATGAAAAAATATTTCTTGCTCCTGGATTGGCAGGATCAATATAGTAAAAATGACCATCTTGCCAAAAGCAATCTACAGATTCAATGCAATCCCCATCAAAATCCCAACTCAATTCTTCATAGATCTAGAAAGAGCAATTCTCAAATTCATCTGGAGCAACAAAAAACCCAGGATAGCTAAAACTATTCTCAACAATAAAAGGACTTCTGGGGGAATCAATATCCCTGACCTCAAGCAGTACTACAGAGCAATTGTGTCATTTTTCTTTAATTTGTTTTCACAGATTGAAATCTTAGCTAGGTGATGTTTTACTTTGAGGTCATCACACCCTTTATTACACCTAGTATTAGGTTTTCCTTTAATTTTTTTATAGTTCATGGTGCCTGCTTTCTCTTCAAATTATACATTATATTTTTTTTCTTTTTATAAATCTGCATAAGGGTGAACACTAAGAGCCACACAACTGAATCATTGCAAGACTGTTCTGAAATTTCCTCTGTTAATGTAATTAATCCAAAACTCTTCAATTTAGTCCTGGTAGACCTTTGAGACAAGGACAAAACAACCATATTTCTTCCCAAATACCACAAGAACTGTCTCTGGACCACATACTAACACTCTTCTTCTGAAGAGTGGCTCCCACACATGAAATCACCATCAGCACCACAAAACTAGGGAATTTTAATACAGAGGCCAGGCTTGATGAATGTTACTCACATCCTTCTGAACCCTCATTCAGTTCAATTAGGAGAGTTGCTGGGGCTCCTGATCATCTTTGAATTCTGTCATTCTGAGACTATCAATGTATTTTCAGACAGCCAATATGCAGTACAGGCTGTTCAAACGTTATCATTCTACATAAAAGAACAGAATAAGCCCATATACATCCTTGTGATGTCCCTTCAAGGAGTCCTTGAGAACAGGGCAAAGCCATGGTTCATTTCTTACATCAGATCCCACTCTAGGTTGCAAGGAATGATGGCTAAGGTAATGCAATGATTGACTTAATGTTAATGACAGTTGACCATGGGCTCTTGGAACAGGTGAAAGCATTGCATCACCAATTTCACCTTTCCCCACAAAACTTAATAAGGTCTTGCTGGAATTATTCATGGCACAATGCAAACATCTTGCAAGAACTAGCACCACCTGCACCCCATTTGTGCCATTGGGGCCATTCAATGTGGGAGGTGTCAAACCAAGAGGGTTACTCCCCAGTGCTATTTTGCAGGTGGATGTGACTCACTATCCTTGTTTTGGTTATCTTAGATATGTACACATTATTGTAGTACTTGATCCTCCTTTGTATATGCTGTGGCTTCAACAGAAAATGCCTCCCATGCCATCTAGACTATGTAATCTGCTATATTGGTTATTGGCATTTCTTGGGCCTTGAAGATGGATAATGGCCCTGCCTATGCCTCTTAACAATTCAATTAATTTGCTGCCTCATGGAGGATTAACCATACTTTTTGGTTTCCTAATATTCTCCAAGCCCAGGTGAAAGTAGAAAGGTCCACTTGGACTCTAAAGGAGTTGCTGACCTCCCCTGAGTCCAAATGTGATCCTCACCTGGCCCTAGCAAAGTCCTTGTTTCACTTAAACTTTCTCATCTTGGATGATCAGTGATTAAGTCCTGCCTATAAATATGGGGCTTTCCTACCATCTTCCTTTGGTACAGTGGAGAGTTCCCCGAACACCTCAGTGGCAGTCATCTGCCCCTTGCTGACATGGGGATGAAGATACTCATGTGTTTTCTCATGGGACTCCACCCCATAATGAATGGGTGGTACAGGACTTCTGACCAGCCATGGAAAATGAGGACAGGGATAAATTCTCTTCCCCCTCAGATCTTCTGGCTGAGGAGTTCGCATTTGTTAGACATAAGTCTCTACTGGCCTCTGACTCCCATTTTCATGTCATTTGCCTTATACCCTATCAAGTGCAGCATATTTCCCAGGCCTGTGAACAACTAACCCATTATATTGGGAACCTACTCCAACAAATTCTTTTTTTTTTCCCACATTTTTCTTTTTTTTTTCTTTTTTTTTTTTTGGATTTTTTTTATTGTATATATTCTATATTTACAATTCATTTCCCTTTTTCTGGTTCCCCACCCCCAAAGGTCCCACATGTCCTTTTCCCTCCCCCTGCTCCCGCATCTACCCCCTCCCACTTTACTGTTCTTGTACTCTCCCACAATGATGACTTGGTCCATTCTAGCACCAGTGTCCACTCCTTTCTTCTTGTGAGACATCACTTGAAATGTGATTTGTGTCTTTGGTGTTCCAAGATTCTAGGGTAATATCCACTTATCAGTGACTGTATACCATGGGTATTCTTTTGAGACTGGGTCACCTCACTTAGTATGACATTCTCCAGCTCCATCCATTTCTCTAAGAATTTCATGAATTCATTGTTTCTAATGGCTGAATAGTACTCCATTGTGTATATATACCACATTTTTTGTATCCATTCCTCTGTTGAGGGACATCTGGGTTCTTTCCAGCTTCTGGCTATTATATATAAGGCTGCTATGAACATAGTGGAGCATGTATCCTTATTGCATGCTGGTGAATCTTCTGGGTATATTCCCAGGAGTGGTATGGCTGGGTCCTCCGGAAGTATCACGCCCAGTTTTCTGAGGAACCGCCATACTGATTTCCAGAGTGGTTGTACCAGCTTGCATTCCCACCAGCAGTGGAGGAGTGTTCCTCTTTCTCCACATCCTCGCCAACACCTGATGTCTTCTGAGTTTTTAATCTTAGCCATTCTGACTGGTGTGAGGTGAAATCTCAGGGTTGTTTTAATTTGCATTTCCCTAATGACTAGTGATGTTGAACATTTTTTAAGGTGTTTCTCAGCCATCCGAATTTCTTCAGGTGAAAAGTCTCTGTTTAGCTCTGTACCCCATTTTTGGATAGGGTTATTTGGTTTTCTGGGGTCTAACCTCTTGAGTTCTTTGTATACATTGGAGATTAGCCCTCTGTCGGATGTGGGGTTGGTGAAGATTTTTTCCCAATTTGTTGGTTGCCGATTTATCCTTTTGACAGTGTCTTTTGCCTTACAGAAACTTTGTAGTTTTATGAGGTCCCATTTGTCTATTCTTGCTCTTAGAGCATAAGCAATTGGTGTTCTGTTCAGGAATTTTTCCCCTGAGCCAATGTCCTCAAGGGTCTTCCCCAGTTTCTTTTCTATTAGTTTTAGTGTCTGGTTTTATGTGGAGGTCTTTGATCCACTTGGAGTTGAGCTTAGTGCAAGGAGATAAGAGTGGATCAATTCTCATTCTTCTGCATGTTGACCTCCAGTTTAGCCAGCACCATCTGTTGAAAAGGCTATCTTTTTTCCACTGGATGTTTTCAGCTCCTTTGTCGAAGATCAATTGGCCATAGATGTGTGGGTTCAATTCTGGGTCTTCGATCCTATTCCATTGATCCGCTTCCCTGTCACTGAACCAATACCATGCAGTTTTTAATACCACTGCTCTGTAATATTGCTTGAGGTCCGGGATATTGATTCCCCCAGAAGTTCTTTTGCTGTTGATGATAGTTTTAGCTATCCTGGGTTTTTTGTTATTCCAGATGAATTTGAGAATTGCTCTTTCTAGCTCTATGAAGAACTGAGTTGGGATTTTGATGGGAATTGCATTGAATCTCTATATTGCTTTAGGCAAGATTGCCATTTTGACTATATTAGTCCTGCCAACCCACGAGCATGGAAGATTTTCCCATTTTCTGATGTCTTCTTCAATTTCCCTCTTCAGAGACCTGAAGTTTTTGTCGTATAAATCTTTCACATGTTTGGTTAGCGTCACTCCAATATACTTTATATCATTTGTGGCTATTGTGAAGGGTGTCATTTCCCTAATTTCTTTCTCGGCCTGCTTATCCTTCGCGTATAGGAAGGCTACTGATTTACTTGAGTTGATTTTATAGCCAGCCACTTTGCTGAAGTTGTTTATCAGTTGCAGGAGTTCTCTGGTGGAGGTTTTTGGGTCACTTAAGTAAACTATCATATCATCTGCAAATAGTGATAGTTTGACTTCTTCCTTTCCGATTTGGATCTCTTTTACTTCCCTCTGTTGTCGAATTGCTCTAGCTAGTACCTCAAGTACTATATTGAAGAGATATGGTGAGAGGGGACAGCCTTGTCTAGTCCCTGATTTTAGAGGGATTGCTTCGAGTTTTTCTCCGTTTACCTTGATGTTGGCTACTGGTCTGTTGTATATTGCTTTTACTATGTTTAGATATGGTCCTTGAATTCCTGTTCTTTCTAGGACCTTTAGCATGAAAGGATGCTGAATTTTGTCAAATGCTTTTTCAGCATCCAATGAGATGACCATGTGGTTTTTTTCTTTGAGTTTGTTTATGTAGTGGATTACGTTGATGGATTTCCGTATATTGAACCATCCCTGCGGCCCGGTGGCCCCTCGCTGCTAGTCTGCTCAGAGAGCTGGTCCCGGCAGGTAGTCTGCACCCGCAGCTGAGCTTTCTGTGCCCGGATCTCCTGCAGAGCTCAGCTAAGCTATAACTCTGGCCACGCACCTGATTCCAGCCGCTCACTGCGTCCAGTGTGCCCGCTGTTTGCGCGCAGGGGTCTGGGGCAAGATGGCTGCCCCTGCTGAAAGCACCGCGTGGCCTTGGCTGAGCTCACTCCAACAAATTCTTAAACTGTTCAGTCCTACTCAGGGAAAGTATATCCTAGCACAGTGAGACCAGGGTACCCATTCTTGATTTTTATTTTGATATAGGATTAATGGAAAAGGTTTGGAAAAACATAAAAATGTTTTTTTTTACCCCTCCCTGATAGTGTCTTATGTTATAGGAATAATAATAATAATAATAATAATAATAATAATAATGATAATGATAATAAAGTGTTTTGTCCACTATACTGGAGGCCTCCTGTTTTATGAAAAGAACTCCAACTCCCACTGATTAATCAAAAAAATAAAATAAAAACAACAGGGTGGAAATGTAGGAGGAACTTAGCCTATCAGGCCCAGCAGCAATGCTGGCCTATGTGCTGCTGATACATCTTCTCTGAGTCAATCTAGAATTTGCCAGCACAGCTAGAGACCACTGATGCTAGACCAGGCAGTAGAGAAAGCCATTGAGGAAAAGATAGCATCATATCTGGCTACTTGAGAGCCAATGAGATGCAGGGAGGTGGTTATAATATTTTTGCCCAATTTTTGTAATAAAAGAGTTTGCTTTTGCCAGTTGCCCAACTCCTGGAGTATATGTTGTTGACTCCGTGCCTTCTTCTTAGACCCTAAAGGTCTTGGGTCTGGTTGCAAGCAATATGGCTTTAATTAGATATTTCACTTAAAAGATACACAGGTGGCAAATAAGCATATACAAATGTATTCAATACCATCCTTCACTGGGGAAGTTCAAGTTAATATCAAGTGAGATATCACAGCACACTTCCTCGGAAGAATAGAACAAAAATATCCCAGAATACAAACACTACTGGGGGTATAAAACAAGGAACTCCAGTGCATTGCAGGTATGAGTCTCACAAGTCTCATTTCAAATGAGATAAGATAGTTTGTTCTGGAGGTAAATATGAATACCATGGCCCAAGCAAGGTTTGCTGTAGGTCTCAGATGCTGTCCAGGTATGCTTAGCTTTTTTCTTTTGATATTTTATTAATTTATTCTGCCATATATTACGTCCTGAGCACAGTTCCCACACCTCCTTTCCTCCCATTCCCTCCTTCTCCCACCTTCACCTCTCCATCTACTTCTCTACTTCTCTTCAGAAATGGGCAGTCCTCCTAGGAATATCAGCCAAACACTGCATATCACATGGCAGTAAGACTAGGAACTTCCTCTCATGTTGAGGCTAGATGAGGCAACCCAGTAAGCGTACAAAACTACACAAAGCAGGCAACAGCATTAGAAACAGGCACTGATTACTCTGTTGGGAGACCCACAAAAATAGCATGCTATACAACTATAATAAATCGAGGGTGTGGCCAACTAGTGACTGGTCCATCCTGAGACCCATCCCATTTGAGGGAGGCCAACCCTGACATTACTTGCTGGACCAAATAACCAGAGGCCAGGAAGTTGGTCCACTGACTTAAGATAGAACCAAACATGACCAAAAAAAAATAAAGGGATAATTCTTAATGTTATTCCATTATAAAAATTGACAAGAGCAGGGCATAATCACCATCAGAGATGGCTCCATCCAGCAACTGATGGAAACAGACACAGAGACATCTATGGGGCATAGCTGGTCAATAACTCCAAAGGAGTTAACCGAAGGTATTTTAATAAGAGCATTGCCACCCTGTTATATGATAACTACATTCAAATTCTTTTCTCATATGTGTATGTATACATTTTAGAAAGTGTCTATATAATATGTAAAATTTTTCATTGGCATATTATTATTATTACTGTTTCTTCATATTTTGATTAACATATTTTAAAATGAATGATTATAGGGTAGGCACATTGGTCATTGCCTCAAGACTACAATCCAAACACTTTTGAGGTTGATATATGAGGATAACATGTATGAGAAAAAATACATTAGCTAATAATGTTCTATCACAGAATATCAAAGAAATTAACCTAAAAATAATCATTCTAAACCAGATTATCTTGCCATTCACTATTATTCTCTTGATTATATTAGTTGTTATGTTTTCATCCATATATATCATCTATACATACATGTATCATATATATGTATCATATATCATGTATCACATATATGTATACATGTATGTATAGATGATATATATGACCGTATACATGTATGTATATATGATATATATCACTGGACATCATAGACTACATCATTTCTCCACTGCTAAAAGTAGAATGAAATATTCATAGATAGGTAAAAAATGTATAATTATTATGAGAATAATCACTATGATTTCAGTTTTATAATTTATCCTAGGTTATTAAAAACCTTTCCAATTACCTTGTTTAAAATATAACACCTCATTGGTATTCACTATATATGTTCAGCTGCCGAATGACCCAGAACAGAAAGATAAAATTAAGGCACAAGCCTTTATTTACCCCTGTTTACAGTATATTGATACATTTATAGCATCTTATCAATAGTATGAAACTGGTCCAGTTGTGATAGGGAAGATGACTATTGAGTTGACATGTTTATCTGACTGAAGATTAAGTACTTCTCAAGGACATGCAAGGAATGAGTACAAGTCCCTGGAATTTTAATCCAGCAGTATGACTGCTCTGGCAAGAGATCACATCCAAGTACCTTCTTCATCATTTGATCAGGCTGGAATGCATTCACACCACATGCTTTTAACCCTCTGGCTAGAATACAGACATGCCCTTAGTACACACAACACTGTGTGTAAATTTAGTTTGCAGAAGGAAGCATTCATGTTTAAAAGTGTTATTTTGTTGATGGGCAGAAAAAAATCAGAGATAGATTTAACAGAATGAATCAGAGATAAGATATGTCCAACTCTTAGTAGAACAGAAAGGAAAAGGAGGAATTATAAGAGTGCAGTATGAGCAGAAAGGCAGAGGGGAGGCTGATGTACTTGGGAGTGATTTTGCAAGAACAGTTGCAGACCAAAGACAGACCAAATCAGAGAATGAGAGGGAAACAGAAAATTAGAACAGATTTCCAACGTTAGAATGAGTCCTGGAAGAGCAATTAAGACAGAAGCATTTTTCTGTATCCATTCCTCCTTTGAGGGATATTTGGGCTCCTTCCAATTTCTGGCTATTATAAACAAGGCTGCTATAAACATAGTGGAGCATGTGTCTTTATTGTATGCAGGGGAATCCTCTGGGTATATGCCCAGGAGTGGTATGCAAGGGTCCTCTGGAAGGGACATGCCTAATTTTCTGAGGAACCGCCACACTGATTTCCAGAGTGGTTTTACCATTTTGCAATCCCACCAACAGTGGAGGAGTGTTCCTCTTTCTCCACATCCTCGCCAGCATTTGTCCTCTCTTGAGTTTTTAATCTTAGCCATTCTAACTGGTGTGAGGTGGAATCTCAGGGTTGTTTTGATTTGCATTTCTCTGATGACTAACGATGTTGAACATCTCTTAAGGTGTTTCTCAGCCATCCGAATTTCTTCTGGTGAAAATTCTTTGTTTAGCTCTGTACCCCATTTTTTGATAGGGTTATTTGGTTCTTTGGGGTCTAACTTCTTGAGTTCTTTGTATATATTGGATATTAGCCCTCTGTCAGATGTGGGGTTGGTGAAGATCATTTCCCACTTTGTTGGTTGCTGTTTTGTCCTTCTGACAGTGTCCTTTGCCTTGCAGAAACTTTGTAATTTTATGAGGTCCCATTTGTCAATTCTTGATCTTAGTGCATAAGCTATTGGTGTTCTGTTAAGGAACTTTCCCCCTGTGCCTATGTCCTCCAGGGTCTTCCCAAGTTTCTTTCCTAATAGTTTCAGTGTGTCTGGTTTTATGTGGAGGTCCTTGATCCACTTGGAGTTGATCTTAGTGCAAGGAGATAAGAGTGGGTCAATTCGCATTCTTCTGCATGTTGACCTCCAGTTGAACCAGCACCATTTGTTGAAGACTATCTTTTTTCCACTGGATGGTTGTGGCTTCTTTATCAAAGATCAAGTGACCATAAGTCTGTGGGTTAATTTCTGGGTCTTCAATCCTTTTCCATTGATCCACTTGCCTGTTGCTGTACCAATACCATGCAGTTTTTAACACAATTGCTCTGTAGTACTGTTTAAGATCAGGGATATTGATTCCCCCAGAAGTCCTTTTATTGCTGAGAATAGTTTTAGCTATCCTGGGTTTTTTGTTGCTCCAGATGAATTTGAGAATTGCTCTTTCTAGATCTATAAAGAATTGAGTTGGGATTTTGATGGGGATCACATTGAATCTGTAGATTGCTTTTGGTAAGGTGGCCATTTTTACTATATTGATCCTGCCAATCCAGGAGCAAGAAATATTTTTCCATCTTCTGAGGTCTTCTTCGATTTCTTTCTTCAAGGACTTGAAGTTCCTGTCATACAGATCTTTTGCTTGTTTGGTTAGAGTTACGCCAAGGTACCTTATGTTGTTTGTGGCTATTGTGAAGGGTGTTATTTCCCTAACTTCTTTCTCAGCCTGCTTGTCCTTTGAGTACAAGAAGGCTACTGATTTGCTTTCATTGATTTTATAACCAGCCACTTTGCTGAAGTTGTTTATCAGCTGTAGAAGTTCTCTGGTGGAGTTTTTTGCGTCACTTAAGTAAACTATCATATCATCTCCAAATAATGATAGTTTGACTTCTTCCTTTCCAATTTGTATCCCTTTGACTTCCTTATGTTGTCTAATTCCTCTCGCTAGAACTTCAAGTACTATATTGAAAAGATATGGAGAGAGAGGGCAGCCTTGTCTAGTCCCTGATTTTAGTGGGATTGCTTCAAGTTTCTCTCCATTTATTTTGATGTTGGCTACTGGTTTGCTGTAGATTGCTTTTACTATGTTTAGGTATGGGCCTTGAATTCCTGCTCTTTCCAAGACTTTTAGCATGAAAGGATGCTGAATTTTGTCGAATGCTTTTTCAGCATCTAATGAGATGACCATGTGGTTTTTTCTTTTAGTTTGTTTATGTAGTGGATTACATTGATGGATTTCCATATGTTGAACCATCCCTGCATCCCTGGGATGAAGCCTACTTGATCATGGTGAATGATCGTTTTCATATGCTCTTTGATTCGGTTGGCAAGAATTTTATTTAGTATTTTTGCATCTATAGTCATAAGAGAAATTGGCCTGTAGTTCTCTTTCTTTGTTGGATCTTTTTGTGGTTTAGGTATTAGCGTAATTGTGGCTTAAAAGAATGAGTTGGGCAGTATCCCTTCTGTCTCTATTTTGTGGAATAGTTTGAAAAGTATTGGTGTTAAGTCTTCTTTGAAGGTCTGGTAGAATTCTGCACTAAAACCATCTGGTCCCGTACTTTTCTTGGTTGGGAGGCTTTCTATAACCCCTTCTATTTCTTTAGGGGTTATGGGACTATTTAGCTGGTCTATTTGATGCTGATTTAATTTTGGTATTTGGTATCTGTCTAGGAAATTGTCCATTTCCTCTAGATTCTCCAGTTGTTTTGAGTATAGACCTTTGTAGTAGGATCTGATGTTCTTTTGAATTTCCTCAGTTTCTGTTGTTATATCTCCCTTTTCATTTCTAATTTTGTTAATTTGGATACTGTCTCTGTGTCCTTTGGTTAGTCTGGCTAGGGGTTTATCTATCTTGTTGATTTTCTCAAAGAACCAGCTCCTGGTCTTGTTGATTCTTTGTATGGTTTCTTTGTTTCTATTTGATTGATTTCAGCCCTGAGTTTGATGAATTCTTGTCTTCTACTCCTCCTGGGTGAATTAACTTGTTTTTCTCCCAGGGCTTTAAGGTGTGCCGTTAAGCTGCTAGTGTATGCTCTCTCCAGTTTCTTTTTTGATGCACTTAGAGCTATGAGTTTTCCTCTTAGCACTGCTTTCATTGTGTCCCATAGATTTGGGTAGGTTGTACCTTCATTTTCATTGAATTCTAAAAAGTCTTTGATTTCTTTTTTTATTTCTTCCTTGACCAAGGTGTCATTGAGTAGAGTATTGTTCAGTTTCCATGTTTATGTGGGCTTTCTGTTGTTTTTGTTGCTATTGAAAACCACTCTTACTCCATGGTGATCTGATAGGAGGCATGGGATTAGCTCCATCTTCTTGTATTTGTTGACATCTGTCTTGTGACCGATTATATGGTCTATTTTGGAGAAGGTACCATGCGGTGCTGAGAAAAAGGTATATTCTTTAGCTTTAGGATGAAATGTTCTATATATATCTGTTAAATCCAATTGGTCCAGAGTTTCAATTAGTTTCACTGTGTCCCTGTTTAGTTTCTGCTTTCCTGATCTGTCCATTGAGGAGAGTAAATCTGAAAAAAAAAGACAGAAGCAACCTACAGAATGGAAAGCAAAAGAAAAGAAAAGAAAGGAAAGGAAAGGAAAAGGATAGAAAAGAAAAGAAAAGAAAGGAAAAGAAGAGAAAAGAAAAGAAAGGAAAGGAAAGGTAAAGGAAAGGAAAGAAAAGAAAAGAAAGGAAAAGAAAAGAAAGGAAAAGAAAAGAAAGGAAAGGAAAAGAAAAGAAAAGAAAAGAAAAGAAAAGAAAAGAAAAGAAAAGAAAAGAAAAGAAAAGAGAGCTTCCCTAAGACCACATCCTATAGAGGGCTGATATCCAATATTTATAAAGAACTCAAGAAGCTAATCACCAAAAATCCAAAGAACCCAATTCAAAAAATGAGTTAGAGAACTAAACTGATATTTCACAACTGAAGAATATCAAATGGCTGAGAAGCACCTAAAAAATGTTTCAGGTCCTTAGTGATCAGACAAATGCAAATCAAAACAACCCTGAGATTCCACCTTATACCAATCAGAATGGCTAAGATCAAAACCTCATGTGACAACACATGTTGGAGAGAATGTGGAGAAAGAGGAACACTCCTCCATTACTGGTGGCATTGCAAACCATTAATAACGACTCTGGAAATCAATGTGGAGGTTCTTCAGAAAATTGGAAATAGATTTCCCTGAAAACACATCTATACCACTATTTGGAACATACCAAAAAGATGCCCCACCATATCACAGGGGCACTTGTTCCAGTATGTTCATAACAGCCCAATTTGTAATGCCCAGAAGCTGGAAACAACCTAGATGTCCAATGACAGACACAGTGGAATACTACTCAGCTATTAGGAACAAAGGCAAATGCATGTAACTAGAAAATATCATCCTGAGTAAGGGAACTCAGACTCAAAAGGACATGCATAGTATGTATTAACTAATAAGTGGATAGTAGTCAAAAAAAAGTATACAAGATACCCAAGATACAGTCACAGAACTCAGAAAGGTCATCAAGCTGAAGTGCCCAAGTGAGGATACCTCAGTCCCACTTGTGAGGGAGAAGAAAGAAATCATAAATTTGGAAGGGGGAGGAACAGGAAGGGGAAAATGGACAAGGCAGGGGAGTAAGGGGTAGAGGGGAACCTGATCTGACATTGGGGGAGGGAAAAGGATTGAAACACCGGGGGTCAAAGAAAGAATGGAAACAGGCAACCTCTGGAGATAGGAGGTTGAGGAGACCTCCTCCTGATATAACAGAGTGACTCAATTGGGAAGTATATAGAATAATTTTAAAATTTTTATGAAAAAGAAAGGTAATTAAATCAAATATGATGCATAGATATTTGTTAAATCCCCATTTTCTATATACTCAAATGTATTATATATTTATAAATGCCTAAATATATATAATAAACATATATGTATGCATATAAAATACATATACACATTTAAAATATAATTTTATACATTGACATATATAAATGTACACACATATAAATATGCATATATAATGCATATGCATATAAACAGACTCCAGATAATCATTTTTCATGGCAAACGCAAAAGTAGCAGGAAACAAAACCAAGATAACATGTCTTATTCATAGTTTACTAAACCCATATTGTTGGATCCTAATGAAAGTGATTCGAAGAACTTCCAAATAATTTAAAAGAATAATAATTATTATCTTTGCACCATCTAATAATATACAAATGCACTTTAATATTACTGAAACAAAAAATAAAAATAATAAATTCCTGAATTGCTGAAGAAATGGAATCTGAAAAAGTCACTGTGTCAGAAGCCATTTAGGAAAGTCTAAAGGCATGCAAGTGACTGTTCTGGAGATGGCCCACCGTTTTCCATGGTCTGTGATGAGTGAGTTCCAAGGCAATGTCTCAAGAGTCTTCATCTCAGGGCTGCCTCTTCCTGCTCTGATGCCTTCTTTCTGACCCTATTACATAGGATAATGATTCCTGGGCATTGGCCTACCATATTGGACATATTTTCTGAAAATTAACATGAAGATGTCCCTCTTATGTGGTAATACTGTGTAGATGCATCTATGGTTTCATAATTCCTAAAACTGATTCTATAAAATTCATAAATTTATACTAGTAATTTTGAGCCATCTAAAAGCTGAAATTAGGACCCTGTAAACCTTCATGTGTCAAAGGCTAATTGCACTAGGAAAAGAAAACAGGCTGGAAACATACTTATCATCAGGAAAAACATTTTTTTTCTAAGTTAGCTGTGAGACCACTATCTAGTAACTAAAGGTCATAAACTGGGAATGGACAATTTATTGCAGGTACAAGTACAGCAAATAAAATATTGACTAGTTTATCCACACAAAACTTCAAAAAGAAGATACTAGGTGAGGAGTTTTCTATTGACAAAACCATGTAGAAGTATGACATAAAAATTATTGCTTTAAACTTACAATGAACTTATGGTTCTAAAAGATAGATAATGAATGTTTAGTCATTTACTATTCTTATAGGAAAGACATGCAAAAATTTCTGCTCTAACTCTTTGTCATGATTCATGCCTTGGCCTCATCCCCAGACTGAACCTAGCCAAATCTGTACCTGGGCAAAGACACTGAACTAGATTCCTTTGTGCTTTCAACAGAGCCTCTGAGAAAGCCTCAAATCAGCTTGCCTCTCAAGAGTTTCAGCCAACATATACCTCCCTCTACCTTGTCGTGGTCCTGGAGAATCCCCCCAAATATGGTATTTTTCTGCTATACTTGATTGCTCACTTAATAAAGATGGTTGAAAAATATCACATATATTGCTTTCAGCACACAGAAAAATAAAGTTGCAACTGAACTCCTAGAATTATTCTCCATGTTGGATAGCATTCACAGTACTGAAAGGTGCTATATAGGCCACTGGGGGAAATAAGTCATTAATGTGTTAGAATATACATATAACCTACTGACTTGATAAGCAAGATGTGTCCACTGTACAGTAGTTACATGTAGCAATGAGTGTCAATAAAACACTTTTTGTTTGGATATCAGGCCTGTTCTACAAGATGGAATACATTCCTACTATAAGGCTGGCCAAAACTTTTGGCTCAGTCATGAAAGAGCTCAGAGGTGACTGTAGTTACAGTTATATTGACAAATGGAAAAACTGCCATATATATATATATATATATTAAAGTATATACTCTTAGATTAGTGCTGTTTCAGACTAGGAAAAGGAAGATTCTTTTGGAAATTGATTAATGCAGTGATTCGTAACTAGCCAACAGAGAGAGAATATGTAATTGTGGAATACTCTATCACAAAAGTCTTATATCATCCCCTCCATTGAAGAGCAGGAGGTAGGAAAAATATAGGAGCATGTCATTATACTATCCCAGCAGATGTGGTTACCCTCACAAGATCTCTACAAAATGAGTCCATCAATGTTTCCTAATGGATTGGGGAGAGGATTATAAAGCAAACTCCTTAGCAGAAGTACTGTAACTATCAATGGCTATTAGTGGTGAGATGGTCATTTTTCTTCAGCTATGTAACATATTTTAGTTTGCTCATGTTCTGATAAATAATCTCAAACTTGCAACTCTAACTGAACACAGTAGATTGGAGAAAAGAAAAGAGACAAGAGAAAGCCAGTGATATGGCTCAGTGAATAAATACACTTGGTAGTTGGAAAATATGAGTTCTGTCCCTGGAACCACATCTTTAATGGATTCATAAGAATTGCCTTCTGTCATCTAGATACACGTTGTCATGAATGATCTCTGTCTGTCTGTCTGTCTGTCTGTCTGCTCTTTGTCTCAGATTCTCTGTCTGACTCTGTCTCTGTCTCTCCTCTTTTCTGTGCTAATACACAAATAAATGTAATAAAATATTTTAAAAGGTAGAAGCACCAGGGTATTGTCTGGGAAGAAGGGGTTCAAAGGGAATGGGTGGGCACAGAGAAAGTAATAAGGGTTAATATAATCAAAATATATTATTCATATGAATGAGATGACCAAAGACTAGATAAAGCATTTAGATACTTTAACAAAATATCTTCATTCTTATGGTGACATTAAACAAAATAGTTTCACTGTGGAATCAAATTAGGTATCTATGCCTGAATTAATCACTAAGTACCTGGTTGTCTATAAAACAAACTGCGAAAAGTAAGCAAAGGGAAAAATTGGTCTCATAATAGAAAGACTGTTTCCTGGGGCAACAGAGGCAGGAACCATTGGGCAATGTTGGTCGATGGACTTAAAAGTAACAGTAGGGGAATAATTTCAAAAGCTCTTTTGAAAACAATAGTGATCCTATTTAATAAGCATATATTGTAGACATGAATTGTTTTAGAAAAATGTTGTAGACACATGAATATTGTAAAATGTAGTGACAATTTTGGAATTTTGGTTTCTTATTAAAAAAATCACATAAGAATATGATTTTTAATTTCACGTGTGAGATGTGGAGCTGCTCCACATTGCCCATAGCAGCTGATTATGTTTTGCCCTGTCCTCTAGCAGGGGCATGATTTGGCCAGCTGTAAACAGTTTCTTTGATTGTGTGAAACTTGGAATTCTGAAGACTTTTTGGAGGGTATGTAAATGCTGAGGCCTGATTGATAGGGTTGGTGGTTGGTGATCCTTCAGGTGGGTTGTTGGTTGGCTGTTGGTTGTAGTTTGTGGTCATGCAAAAGAAGAAAGAAGAAGAAGAATTTAGATAGTCTGATGGGGAGATCAATCTTGCCTCAAGGAACAAAAGGAAGGTAGAAGTCTAACAATAGCATTGGCCACTATCTGACGCCTGATTTTATTCAGGGTTCCCTTTCCTTTCCTCGCTATCATTTTTCTCTCCTATCTAGTTTTAGGGGGTTTAAAGGATAAAAAAAGTGTGGAGAGGGGTGAAAGAAAAAAGAACACACAATGTAGCAAAGTCTGGCTACAGTCAAGAGTAAAATGTAAATATTAATCAGCAGTTCTCTTCTCCTCCCTGTCCCAGAGATAGCCACATCTCCTTGTGCAGTGCCAGCCTTATCCTGTAGACAAAATGGTGAAGGTTGAGGCTGTATTGGGCACCTGGTTACCAGGGCTGCCTTCTGCTCTCCAACTGGCAAAGTGGAGATTGTTGCCATCAACAACCCCTTCATTGACCTCAATTGCATGGTCTATATGTTCCAGTATGACTCCACCCATGGTAAATTCAACCACACAGTCAAGGCTGAGAATGGGAAACTTGTCATCAACAGGATGCCCATCACCACCTTCACACAATTCTACTGATCTGAAATTGTCTGCACAAAATAATTTATATTCTTCAACATACAGCCACCATACCTATTTACAACTACTATCTTCTGGAACTCCTCAACCTTAAGTTCAACTTTAGTTGTTGTAATTTTTAAAGACTTTGGAGAACTTTAAAGGTAGATAATGATAGGTATATGATGTGGGGCTCAAGAGGAGTAGGAAGACTATTAGAGTTATTAATGTAATGGATACACAATGTAGTGGGGCCTCTGAAGATAGTTAGGGCCCGTTAATGATTTGGGAGCCTTGTCAATCTAGGCAGAAGATTCTCCACTGCCTGAAGGAAGAGAAAGCTTGCTGAGTACTAACGTACACACATTATTCTTTCACTGTGCTCTGCTTTTAACTGTTGGTATGAACAGCCAACTCAAGTTCCTGTCACTTTGAATTCTAGGCACACATACAACCTGGGCACAGATTATGAGCCAAATAAACCCTTTGTCTTTTAAGTTGCTTTTGTCAAGGTATTTTTCACAGCAACAGGGGATAAGAGAAGCATATATACACATACAGAGAGAGAGAGAGAGAGAGAGAGAGAGAGAGAGAGAGAGAGAGACAGAGACAGAGACAGAGACAGAGACAGAGACATACAGAGAGAACATAATACCATAAATTCATAAATCATAATAACTCAGCAACACACTGCTATGCTCAAATAGCACAATATTCGGACAAAAAGTTTACAAAAAATACCATTGGTCTCATTTTGTGTTTACCATCTACCACGCTAAGCCTACTTTTAAATGTGCTTAATATCACCAATACTTCCATTGGAAGTAACTATGTTTTAATGTGTCACATTGGTGCCAATTGCAGATAGCTTTGTGATTATGGGTAGGATTTAAGTTTATTTCTCCTCATTGATGGGAACCCTCTCAGCATTGAACCCCATATATGTACAGCATATTTTTAAAATATTTACAAAATAGTATTTCCTTCTCATTTTTGTGAACTCTGTCTGACAAGAGTCCTACTTAATTGCACTTTGCTGACATTGTATGATTAAGAAAGAACAGTCAGCTGCGATTATAATGTTGTCTAATATTGATTTGTATTTAGATATGTGGTCATAAGTCTAGTTTCACTAGACACGTGATTACAAAATCACTGTACTATGGCCTCTAGATGTGAGTGTTGCTAAATGGTTGTTACATGTCAAAGACTTAAGTCCTTTGACTTAATATTTAGTAATCTGTGTATAGGCTGACACTCATCATTGCACAGAAGTTAAAGAAAGACTACCATGGGATACAAAACTCTGTGTTTTGGGTTGTTCTGTATTCTTTTTGCTAATTATATTTATATACCAATTCCTGAAAACATTGAAGAACGCTGGAAAGTTCAGATTCTGGATGCTGGTATGAAAATGTTGTCACTTATGGTAATATATTTTAATATAATATTTTATTAATTCTTTGTGAATTAACACAATGTTGTAAAACTTTTTATCTGGGGGGTCAATGAGGCCTTGTTATACTTATTTATGAAAATATTTCACAATTCATAATACTTCAGTAGTAATTTCAAATGGACTTTGGTTTTCTTTTATGATATGAATAATCAAAAACTCTTAATGTTTTAGTTAATGTTAAACATGTTTGATTGAATGTATACAAAGAGAGGAACACATGTTTTCTAAGATGCTATTTCTAAACTAAATGGCTATCATATATTGGCATGAGAATAAAACCACGAGTGCTAACACAACACTTGAGTGATTTTTTTAAAGAAGTTTCAATATATTAAGGGATTTTCTGAAAAAAAAATCTGAGATCTTATACACTCCTAAACTAATGTTATATTATATAATTTCTATTATACTATATGATTTCTATGTTTATATTAATCATTTACTATTTTTCCCCTCTGGATAGTTCAATTTCTTATTCTCAGGAATTATGCACATTCCTTGTGTTTTTGTGAACTCCAAAGAGGTTTTCAAGTGTCATTCTCAACTGTGCTAGTAACTAACTCCCTGATGATGATGATAATAATGATGAGCAAGAAGATCATTGCAACTTAACACAGTGGTGTATTTGTATTAACATGAAAATGTACTTTTAGTAACAGAAAGAATGTCATGGTAGAAGTTCTTTCTCTATTATCTTAGGTCACTGACACACATTTGTTTAAGGGAAAGAGCTGACTTTCTTGTCTGCTTTCAAATTAACTATTCTTTTGTGTTATTCCACCTAGGATATCTCCCCAGAAATCTTTATTATGTGATTATAAGCAGAGGTGAGGTTCTTTTGAAATAGAAAGTGTGTTAGATGACACATACTCCCTGACCTGTCAGGAAACCACATAGTTAAAGGCTATGTTTTGACCCCTGCAATTGCTGCTGCCTATCTTTAGGTCCATGCTGCTAGATTTCAGATTTTATTATTAAGGCAGTGCCTAAACTCAGGCTTACTGAAGATGATACAATATGTTTCTGTTTACTAAAATATATCTCTGTCTGGAAGCCTTATGGATATAATGTCAATAGGAAAATTTATGGAGAAGACAAAAGCAGATAATGCATGATCAGAGAATTCATAGCAATTAGACCTGCCTCTGCCTTCCAAGTGCTGGGATTAAAGGCATGCACCACCACTGCCTGGCTAAAATAATCTTTGTGGATATCTTTACCAATGAAACTCTTCTTTTCAAATTTTAATTAATGACAATATTTTTCCTTTTCTTTGCATCCCTCTAAATCCTCCAATATACCCCTTAACACTTTCCTTAAAATTCATGGTCTCTGTTTTACTAATTGGTTTTGTATGTACACATGTGTATGTATAAACATATTCCTATATTTAAGCTGTTTATTCTACATAATGCTCCCTTTCATATGTTTTCCGGGCCATTTGTCACTGGACAGCCAGTTGGTGTGCTCTTTCCTGGGGAAGGCCCCATCTCTGAATCCCAGCTTTCTTCTGTTATGCACAGTTTTTAGGTAGAGCTGAGGTATCATGGACTTTTCCCTACTCATTTTAGTATATGCATTGCTATCATCCTTGTTCAGCTCCAGTTTGGTATATCATGTTGGTCAGATTTCAAGGGTGCAGCTCCTGATACTAGTAGGAGACACAGAATCTCACAGTAAAGTTCCCTGATCCTTTGGCTTTTACAGTCTTTACATCAGCTCTTCGGAAATGTTCCTTGAGCTAAGATTGGGAGTATTTTGTACATGAATCCATTGGAATTGGGGTCTAAATCTCTCCATTTAGATTGCTTATGGTTTTCTGTAGTGGTCTCTGTCTGTTGCAAAGAGTAAAATTTCCTAGACAAGTACTGAATATAACACTTATCTCTAGATATAAACATAAATTTAATAGATTTTTGGGATTATGCTTATTTAGTAAATTAGTGGTTGTAGATTCTTTTCCCATGACAATGAATTCACAATCACTGAGTATTTAGATAGATTTTTCAATACTGGACATGGTTTTCTTCTTGTTAGGAAGGTCTTAAATCCAATTAGAGAGCTGTTGGTTAACACCAAGGTATATTTGACACTATTTCATCTTTAGGATAATAATAACATGCTGGTTGTTGATGTGATTCATCATCATCAAAGCTAGGTAACAATGTTAATTCTCTGTCTCTTTGGAAGCTTGCATGATGTCTTCTAATACCATGTAAGCTAGTCTTCAGGAAGGGAGCTATGAGATCAGGTCTAGTTCAGGAGCCTATGGGCCCTAAAACTAATATTTTAACATGCAGTGACTATGTTAGAAGCCACTGAGTTATTTACTAGTGGTTCAGCACTTCAATTTTCTTAAGCTTTTAACCTCTTGTATTCCACTTTGAAGGGATCACTGTTATTATTCACACTTCTAAAATGAAGTACAAAGAGTAAGTAAAACAGTTCATAAATAGAACAATTGTTTGGACTAGTTTTAAATGCAATTTTAATAACTGTAACATTTATAAATTTAAATGTGTATATAGGAAACCCTTCTTTGCATTATAAACCTCTAAAACTTCTATTTCTTTACTGTGTTCAAAATGTCCTTTAAGTTCTCATGGAGAGGTGGCTCAGCACTTAAGAGCATTTGATCTCTTACAGAGGACTTGTGTTTGATTCCTAGCATGCCTTTTAAATCAATAAGAAATTATTACATGTCCTTTTATTTCCTTTCCTTAGAGATAAACTCAGTCAAGATTTCTTCTGTCCTAGCATCTGTAGTAAATCATTAGTTTCTTTTTTATGACCTTTGGTTTATGCTTTTATAACATCTTATGATATGCTCTGGGTAGTAGATGCCTGCTTTCTATCTCAGAAGCAATTACATCATGACATTAAAGACTGGCAGAGTTCTCATTGAAGTTTTACCTATCAGAAAAGATTTAATAGCAGTGTCAGTATAAAAAAGTACATAATTACTATAATTTAGGAGTTCTTATAGGATCTTCATGAAGGGTAAAAAAAAATCATCTGTCTATATCAGTGAAGATTAGTACATCTTTGTTGTTCTGCAGAGATCTGCTCAAAAGAGTGGGCTAATACCTTGTGATTATATATAATAAAAGGAAAAGCATATAAGTAGCAAAAATCTTTCCTAAAATAGATTTCTCCTGGGCCTTGCCTACCAGAGAAAATCCATCATAGATTTCAATGCAAAGTGGACCCATCTCATGAAAATCACCTGCTAGCTTTTAGCTTCTACTCATTGGCTCATGACAATCTTTCACTTGCTTGGTTAGATATAAAACAATTTATATCATTTGTGGTTATTGTGAAGTGTGTTGTTTCCCTAATTTCCTTCTAGTCTATTTATCATCTGTACAAAGGAAAGCTACTGATTTGTTTGAGTTAATTTTTTATCTGGTCACTGTGCTGAAGTTGTTTATTAACTCTAGGAGTTCTCTGGTAAATTTTTTGGGGTCACTTTTTACTTTATTATTCACAAATATTTATACCTTGATTTCTTCCTTTCCAATTAGTATCTTGATCCCCTTGATTTCTTTTTGTTGTCTAATTGCTCTAGCGAGAACTTTGAATACTATATTGAATAGATAGGGAAAGATTGGGCAGCCTTGTCTTGTCCCTGATTTTTAGTGGCATTGATTCAAGCATCTCTCTATTTAACTTGATATTGGCTGTTGGACCATTTTGTTCAATGCCTTTACCTGTTTGATTGTGCTTTCCTGTATTTCTTTAAGGGATTTATTTGTTTCCTCATTTAGGGCTTACCTCTGTCTTCCTTTTTTTTTTTTTAAATATTTTTTCTTCTTTATTTATTTAAGGGAGTTATTTATACCCTCCTCAAAGGCCTCTATCACCTTCATGAGATGGGATTTTAGGTCAGAATCTTGCTCTTCAGACATGTTGGGTAGACAGGAATTACTGTGGAAGGACAACAGGATTCTGATGGTGTCAAATTACATTTGCTTCTGTTGCTTATACTCTTGAGCCTCCCTTTTGCCATTTGGCTGCCTCTGGTGTTAACTGGCCTTGGTGTCTGACTGGAGCAGACCTATTGGGAGGCAAGTAGAACTGTGTAACCTGGGTTAGATCAGGCCTCCTGGGAGGTAGGCAGTTCTGTCTCTGATTAGGGCAGGCCCCCTATGGTCCTTGTTAAAGCAAGTCTCCAGTGTCCCTGTGTCTCTGTGTCCCTGGTTCGGGCAGACAAACTCCTTGAAAACAGAATGGTTTGGGTGTCCTGGGGTAGCCACATTGATCTACTAAGGGTTCAACTAGAGGTACAGGCTGGAAGCATGATTGGGCTTAAGCATAGAGAAATAGATGTCACATCTGTTGGGCAGTGTGGGTGTCCCAAATCTCATGGGTATTGGGGCTTGGATATTACCCATGATCCTGGGTATGTTGGGTTTCATGTATGACAGGTAGGCTGTGGGGGAGATGGGTCGAGGTAGAAGTCCACACTGGAATGACAATGGGGCTCAGGCAGAGCAGGGTAGATGCGTGTGGTAAGGGAAGCTTAACTATATTGTTCAGGAGTTTGATGGAAGTGGAGGAGAGGCAGCAGGAGAATGAAGGTCCTCCTGGGATGGCAGGCTGCTTAGAACAGCTTGGATTGGCCCAGAGGGCTTAGCACACAGGAAAGATAGCTAGGAGAAGGAAAGCTTACCTGTGTGGTTCAGGAGTCTGATGGAGGTAGAGGAGAGGTAACAGGAGAATGAAGGTTCGCCAGGGACAAATTTTCTAATTTCATATTCCATTGCATCTAAATTAAATTGTATTATATATATATATATTTTTTTTTCTTTACATATATAGTGCTTCATAGTATCTATTTATGTACTGTCACCTAATCAGTATGAGGAGTGCATCAGTTTGTTCAAGTTTCTTTGTGGTAAGAGTTTATAGTCCATTGGGTATACACAGGAATAGTATATCTAGGTGATGTGGAGATTCTAGTTGTGTTTGTGGGGACACTCACTGGGCTTTCCACAGTGACTGCTCATATTATAATTATGTTTCAGTGCCAGTGTTCTTTTTTTCCCCATGCCCTCATCAGCATATGGTGTTGTTTCCTTGATGTTGTTAGGTGTTCTGTTTATAGGAGATAAAAAAATCTCAAATAGGTCTAATTTTTATTTCCATGGTAGTCAAAGATATTGTTACAATTCTTAGATATTTATTAATCATCTCAGATATTTATTATAATATATCTTCTTTTGAGAACCATCCCCTCATTTGATTTGTGCATTTATTTATTGGAAGTTTTGCACTTTAGTAGTTAATATTTTCAGTTATACATGTTATATTTAATGCTTCCTCTTTGAGTGTATAGTTGTCAATGTCTTCTGTTATTCTCTAGATTGTCTTTTTACTCTGCAGATAGTCTATTGTTATGTTTAGTAGCTCTTTCATTTCCTTTTATCCCATATATCAGTTCTTGTGGGTATTTCCTATACTTTAGACATTTGACATCTTTTGTATCTCCTTACAAATTTATGATAATTTTTCTAGTGCTGGAAAATATAGCTACCATATGAATCAGTTGCAATCTTTTAGGAGTTGTGATGAAAGCATTCCATATCTTTAAAAGAGATGCGTAGCCCACCTATGCTTTCCTAATTCACAACAGCAAGGGAATGGATTCTTTATAAATGTTCACCAGTAAATGGGTGGATAATGAAAATGCTTAAATAATACAGTTGAATCTTATTTTTCCATAAAGGAAAATGTTATGTAATTTTCAGGAAAATGGTATATATTCTTTTTTAATATTCTTTTGAGTGAGGTAGCCCGGATCAAAACAACAACAGTAAAACAAACCAAAATCAACACTGGATATCTTCTACTGTGTCCCTTACTTTATTTGTTAAGGATATCTCATTTGACCTGAAGCTCCTGGTTTCATTAGTCTTAGATTGTTATCTTGCCTCAAGGACACATATTTTTGCCTTTTGAGATCTGGAGTTACAGCTCATTTTTACACTGTTTAGATATTTACACGGTATTGAGTATTTGAACTCCAGTCTTTATGTGTTTTTGTTGTTGTTGTTGTTGTTGTTTTTGTTTTTGTTTTTTGTTTTTTCGAGACAGAGTTTCTCTGTGTAGCCCTGGCTGTCCTGGAACTCACTCTGTAGACCAGGCTGGCTGTGAACTCAGAAATCCACCTGCCTCTGCCTCCCAAGTGCTGGTATTAAAGGCATGCACCACCACTCCCCAGCCCAGTTTTTATGTTAATAAGTACATTTGCCACTTCAGAATTTCTTCTTCCTTATTTGTACTTCTTTCTTTTTTCTCTTGTCTTTTTGCTCTAAGTTTTCTAACTAAATCGAAAGATTGGAAAGATCAACATCTCTGGTCATCCCAGACTTCATAGGAAGCACACTCACCTTTGAACCAGGTGACCATACAATAGTTTTCTGTAGCATCTTGTGCCTTGTGGTACATTCCAGTTTCATTTCTTTCTAATTCTTCTATGAAATTCACCAACAGTTTATGGAAACTACAGAACTGCATCTATTCAGATAACAATATTTCAATTATTAAGGGTTTTTATATGGAATGCTGCATTTAAAAAATACTTTTATATGTTAAACTAAACCTGCACTCTATACCTTGCATTTTTAATTTAAAATTTTTAATTTTTCTACATATAGAAGTGTTATTTGTATTTACATGTATGTGTGTGTGTATGTGCATTTTCCTTAAAGAATTAATATTAGATCTATAAAGTATAGATGGATTCACCCTTCTACAGTGATATTGAGTGGCTTCACTGCCTTACTCTCACTAATATACAGGTAACTCACACAAAAGTAAACAGAGAAATTCCAATGTTAAATGACCTTGTAAATCAAATGAATCTAAAATATATCTACAGAATATCCTACCCAAACTCTAAATACATTTTCTTTCAGCAACTCATGTCACTTTCTCCAATATCCACCACATATCAGGACACAAAGCAAATTTCACTCAATATAAGACAATTGAAAGAACACTGAATTCTATATGATCAGTAAATAATAAAGCAGGGTATCAACAAAAATAGGAACTACAGAAAATAAACAAGCTTTTCAAAACTAGATAGCACATTGCTAAATGATAATTTATTCCATGGAAAATCAAGAAGAAAATAAATATTTTAAAAATTGTTTGGCAGTTTTATAAATTTCTATTATGATTCTCTCTCTCTCTCTCTCTCTCTCTCTCTCTCTCTCTCTCTCCTCCCCTTCTGCTGGAAATCTCTTAACAAGTCCCCTTTACTGCCATACCTTCTTTTTGTGAGATTCCCCTGGGTTTATGTATTTTCATGTTGGATTGATGGAGGAGATAGCTAATAGAAGAAGGGTAAATTATCAGTGTCTATACCACTGAAGAATTTGGCACCACCTCTCCCAGAAAAGATTGACTGACCATAGTTCCTAAAGTTATTACAGGGCTTCAGGGACCCCTGCTAACCCCCTGAGAAAAAGTTGATGGCACCAGTCTTGTATACCACTTATACAGGTAACCATATAAAGAATCCTCTATTTCTCCTTTTCTTTTTGCTTTGCATCTAAACAATTTGTAATAATCCAATCAGTGTTGTTTTTGAACAAAAGATAGTAACTCTGACTTATTTACTATAAATATTTTCTTAATTAATTTGTCTTTTATCTTGTCTAATGATATTTTAATATGTATTTACTTATTCTTTGAGAATTTTGTATATATGTACAATGTTTGTTTTACAATCAAATATATCCTTGATTCTCCCCATCCAAAATCTGCAGATCCTACCACACCATATGCCTATTTCAATTTCATGTTCTACAAAAAAATGGGGTGAGTCCAGTTCAAGTTGTCCCTATGTGCATGGTTATATGGCCATCTACAACTGCTAGAGTAATCTACTTAGAGTCACACCCCCACAGGAAATTGACTCTCCATTAACTCTCCACTAGCCAATTGTTCCTAACCATGGAAAGGTCCTACTGAATAACTCACTTCTACTTACTGGAAGGTTGCCTGGCATAATCATGTTCAGGCAATCCCAGCTGCTGTGAGGTCACAAATATAGCATCCTATAATGTCCAGAAGACTGCATTTTAGTCAGGCCTTTGCAATCTGTCTCCTGTTTGTGGACATATTCAGGGCAGGTATATACACACATAAGGCATCTTCATATCACTTATTTGTTTTCAAATTGCATCTATATATACATTTGTTGTTAATACAAAACATTAATATTTAAATTTTTGTTTCGATAGGCCAAAATGTTTGAGAACATGGGTCTTATGAAATATCAAGACTTTTTGTCCATATTTTTGAGACTGCAACTGACAAAACCCGTTTCAGATGAAAACATTACAGTGATTGACACAGACTTCAGCGACATCCCTGTTCGTCTGTATTTACCCAAAAGGAAATCTGAAAGAAAGAGACCAGCTGTGATTTACATTCATGGTGGTGCCTTTGCCTTAGGAAGCTGCAGTAGGTTTTTTTTTTTTGATGTAAGAATTAAATAAATTGCTTCTTGATGTTCTGAACTGAGCTTTTACTTCGCAGATCTTACCACAGTTTTTACTGCAATGATTTCATTCTTTCCTTGAGCACTTAATAGTAGTCACAATAGTTGTTTGTATATATCGAAGACCATTTTATACTTTAAAGTGAATTGGTTTTCATTTATAAGTAAAAGGCATTTTGACATTGCTTTCTGATCAAATATTAATGACAAATTTTAACCCTATTTTTAATCTACCTCCTTGTCAGTATATAATAGTTAGATTTAACTAATAAAACATTTTATAAGGAATTTCCAATACAAGAATATGATATTGCTTATTTTAATGAGGACTGAAAGTATTTGTTTAGAAAATAAAGTGTTTTATAAATTTTAAACATAAATGTATTTATGTAAGTGTTTATGTTCATGGCAACATAAAAACCTTAGTTAAAAAAAATTATACCAAGAAGTACACTTAGCTTTAGTTTATGTCTCAAAGGGCAATACATATGCCAAAGTGGACTGGGGATAGCCCTTCAGGCATCAACACTACACAAAAAACTATGGACAACTAAGAAAGGCCAAAATGATCTGCTCCAGTGAAGAGCATATCACTTGGTTATCCAATATCAAATGGTCAGTCCTAAATACAAGTAATATTGTACAGACTAAGCAGGTTTTATTTAGAAGTATATATAGGTATATATACACAATATATGCATGTAACAATAAATAATGAAAAACAAACTATAAATTTGAAAAAAGACAAAAATAGAAGTATTTCGGAGGCTTCAGGAAGAGAAAAGTAAAGAGAAATTATGTAATTGTATTATAATATCAAAGATTTACAAAGATTAAAATATACCAAATTGGGACTAACTTAACTAAGATGCCATTTATAGCAAAAATCTGAATTACGAAAATAAAATTTCTGGTTAAGTTCAACTTCTAACCACAGTTGTAGGAAACATGCTACTGAGGAGTTGGAGAGCCAAGACATACACTTTTCCCTCTCTTGAGAAATACAAAATTCAACCAAAGAACATAGAAAACAATGTGCCTATCGTTAACAAAACATTTTTACTATGTCCATAGTTCTTGCTAATGGGTCATCATGAGTGCAATATTGCCTGATATAGTTTCTATCAGTGTTGCTTAATCAAAAACCTCCTGCTTCTGAAACTCACCCCACGGATCAGCAGAGTGTGCTACATGGGGACCTGTCTGCACCTATGGCATCTCTTGAATGGAGCACTACCTGAAAGTGGAGGAAGTTTTGTTTATCCCAAAGCAGGCTAGGAAAATACAACAAGCATCTTCCATTGTGTCCAACCAGGTTTTGCCTGAGTGCATTGATTGACTACCAAAAAATAAAATGGATGTTACATGGTTAATTCTTTGAGTTGTCATCAACTAATCATGGTTCACATTTCTATAGATATTCTTAGATCTACATGTGTTTCCACTGCTCGATAATCCACCAAGCAGAGTTTTGTTTCTATCTCTTTCATTTCAGAGTTGCAAGCCTATGATTACCTGAACAGATGGACAGCAAATAAGCTTGATGCTGTTGTTGTGGGAATAGAGTAAGAAAACAATTTACTAAACTTCAAAAAAAATGTCTGGATCCTTGTTCTGATGTTAGGGTTTAAATTTTTTTTTCCTTCACAGAAAATTCAGCCACAACAGTCTTGGGATATGTTTTATTTGAGTTACTAATAAGAACAATGCAGGTTAGAATTATTCATGGATTTAGTAATATTAAATGACCAATGTTGGTACCATATAAATAGTTTAAGTGTTTCCCAAATAATAGTTTTCATATGTCATTATTATGGCCAGACTCTTCTATCATACACCAAAGACAGGAAGGTTCCTACTATTTTAATATGTATTAGGTATACTTGATATTTATGAAACCTTCATCATGAGGATGAATCCTTACTGCCAAATCTATAGTTCAGAAATTTAAGAATCCTTATTGCCAAATCTATAGTTCAGACATTTCAGAATTATGGACTTATGTGAATACACCGAAAGAAAATTTCTTGACTGCAAATGTAATAAAATCAAGTAAAATACTGTAGGGATGAGTGATGTCCTTATAAGCATTCCTTGATGGAATCAAAAATAACTTCTTTTAAGAAATAAGTGACTTACAATCCTTTTTTATTGGATATATACTATATTTACATTTTATTTCCCTTTTTCTGGTTCCCTGCCCCCCAAAGGTCCCACATGCCCTTTTCACTCCCCATGTTCCCCCATCCACCTCTTCCATCTTCCCTGTTCTGGTATTCCCCTACACTGATGCTTTGAGCTTTTCCAGAACCAGGGTCTACTCCTTCCTTCTTGTCTGACATCATTTGGTATGTAGATTGTGTCTTTGGTGTCCCAAGATTCTAGGCTAATATCCACAGTGAGTGCATACCATAGGTATTCTTTTGAGACTGGGTTACCTCACGTAGTATGATGTTCTCCAGCTCCATCCATTTGTCTAAGAATTTCATTAATTTATTGTTTCTAATGGCTGAATAGTACTCCCCTGTGTATGTATGTATGTGTATATATATATATATATATATATATATATGTATATACCACATTTTTTGTATCCATTCTTCTGTTGAGGGACATCTGGATTCTTTACAGCTTCTGGCTATTATAAATAAGGCTGCTATGAACATAGTGGAGCATGTATCCTTATTGCATGCTGGGAATCTTCTGGGTATATGCCCCGGAGTGGTATGGCTGGGTCCTCCGGAAGTATCATGTCCAGTTTTCTGAGGAACCGCCAGACTGATTTCCAGAGTGGTTGTACCAGCTTGCAGTCCCACCAGCAGTGGAGGAGTGTTCCTCCTTCTCCACATCCTTGCCAACACCTGCTGATTCCTGAATTTTTAATCTTAGCCATTCTGACAGGTGTGAGGTGGAATCTTAGGGTTGTTTTGATTTGCATTTCTTTAATGACTAATGATGTTGAACATTTTTTAAGGTGTTTCTCAGCATCCGAATTTCTTTACGGAAAAAGTCTTTGTTTAGCTCTGTACCCCATTTTTAGATAGGGTTATTTGGTTTTCTGTGGTCTAACTTCTTCAGTTCTTTGTATACATTGGATATTAGCCCTCTGTCAGATGTAGGGTTAGTAAAGATCTTTTCCCAATATGTTGGTTGCCAATTTGTCCTTTTGACAGTGTCTTTTGCCTTACAGAAACTTTGTAATTTGATGAGGTCCCATTTGTCTATTCTTGATCTTAGAGCATAAGCAATTGGTGTTCTGTTCAGGAACTTTCCCCCTGAGCCAATGTCCTCAAGGGTCTTCCTCAGTTTCTTTTCTATTAATTTTAGTGTGTCTGGTTTTAGGTGGAGGTCCTTGATTCACTTGGAGTTGAGCTTAGTACAAGGAGATAAGAGTGGGTCAATTCTCATTCTTCTGCATGTTGACCTCCAGATGAACCAGCACCATTTGTTGAAAAGGCTCTTTTTTTCCAGTGGATGTTTTCAGCTCCTTTGACGAAGATCAATTGGCCATAGATGTGTGGGTTCAATTCTGGGTCTTCATTCCTATTCCATTGATCCACCTCCCTGTCACTGTACCAATACCATGCAGTTTTTAACACTACTGCTCTGTAGTATTGCTTGAGGTCCGGGATACTGATTCCCCCAGAAGTTCTTTTACTGTTGATGATAGTTTTAGCTATCCTGGGTTTTTTGTTATTCCAGATGAATTTGAGAATTGCTCTTTCTAACTCTATGAAGAACTGAGTTGGGATTTTGATGGGGATTATTGCTTTTGGCAAGATTGCCATTTTAACTATATTAATCCTGACAACCCATGAGCCTGGAAGATTTTTCCATTTTCTGAGGTTTCTTCCATTTCCTTCTTCAGAGACCTGAAGTTTTTGTCATATAAATCTTTCACTTGATTGGTTAGAGTCACACCAAGATACTTTATATTGTTTGTGGCTATTGTGAAGGGTGTCATTTCCCTAATTTCTTTCTCAGCCTGCTTACCCTTTGAGTATAAGAAGGCTACTGATTTGCTTGAGTTGATTTTATAACCAGCCACTTTGCTGAAGTTGTTTATCAGCTGTAGGAGTTCTCTGGTGGAGGTTTTTGGGTCACTTAAGTATACTGTCAAATCATCTGCGAATAGTGACAGTTTGACTTCTTCCTTCCCAATTTGTATCCCCTCGACTTCCTTATGTTGTCTAATTGCTCTCACTAGAACTTCAAGTACTATATTGAAAAGATATGGTGAGAGGGGGTAGCCTTGTCTATCCCCTGATTTTAGTGGGATTGCTTCAAGTTTCTCTCTGTTTACTTTGATGTTGGCTACAGGTCTGCTGTAAATTGCTTTTGCTATGTTTAGGTATGGGCCTTGAATTCCTGTTCTTTCCAAGACTTTTAGCATGAAAGGATGTTGAATTTTGACAAATGCTTTTTCAGCATCCAATGAAATGACCATGTGGTTCTTTTCTTTGAGTTTGTTTATGTAGTGGATTATGTTGATGGATTTCTGTATATTGAACTATCCCTGCATCCCTGGTATGAAGCCAACTTGATCATGGTGAATGATCATTTTGATGTGTTCTTGGATTCACTTGGCAAGAATTTTATTTAGTATTTTTGCATCGATGTTCATAAGGGAGATTGGTCTGACGTTCTCTTTCTTAGTTGGATCTTTGTGTGGTTTTGGTATCAGAGTAATTGTGGCTTCTTAGAATGAGTTGTGTAGTGTTCCTTCTGTTTCTATTTTGTGGAATAGTTTGAAGAGTATTGGTGTTAGTTCTTCTGTGAAGGTCTGATAGAATTCTGCACTAAAACCATCTGGTCCTGTGCTTTTTTTGGTGGGAAGACTTTCTATGATCCCTTCTATTTCTTTGGGGGTTATGGGACTATTTAGATGATCTATTTGATCCTGATTTAATTTTGGTATTTGGTATCTGTTTAGGTAATTGTCCATTTCCTCCAGATTCTCCAGTTGTGTTGAGTATAGGCTTTTTTAGTAGGATCTGATGATTTTTGAATGTCCTCAGTTTCTGTTGTTATGTCTCCCTTTTCATTTCTAATTTTGTTAATTTGAATACTGTCTTTGTGCCCTTTGGAAAGTCTTGCTAAGGGTTTATCTATCTTGTTGATTTTCCCAAAGAACCAGCTCCTGGTTTGTTAATTCTTTGTATGGTTCTCTTTCTTTCAACTTCATTGATTTCAGCCCTGAGTTTGATGATTTTCTGCCTTCTACTCCTCCTGGGTAAAATAGCTTCTTTTTGTTCCAGAGCTTTCAGGTGTGCTGTTAAGTTGCTAGTATATGCTCTCTCCTGTTTCTTTTTTGGAGGCACTCAGGGCTATGAGTTTTCCTCTTAGCACTGCTTTCATTGTGTCCCATAGATTTTGGTATGTTGTGCCTTCATTTTCATTAAATTCTAAAAAGTCTTTGATTTCTTTCTTTATTTCTTCCTTGACTAAGGTATCATTGAGTAGAATATTGTTCAGCCTCCATGTGTATGAGGATTTTTTTTTTTTTTTTGCTATTGAAGACTTACTCCATGGTGATCTGATAGGAGACATGGGATTAGTTCGATCTTCTTATATTTGTTGAGGTCTGTCTTGTAACCAAGTATATGGTTGATTTTGGAGAAGGTACCATGAGGTGCTGAGAAAAAGCTATAATCTTTTGCTTTAGGATGAAATGTTCTATATATATCTGTTAAATCCAATTGGTCCAAAGTTTCAATGAGTTTCCCTGTGTCCCTGTTTAGTTTCTGTTTTCCTGATCTGGTCTATTGAGGATAGTGGAGTGTTGAGGTCCCCCACAATTATTGTGTTAGGTGCAATATGTGCTTTGAGCTTTAGTAAAGTTTGTTTTATGAATGAGGGTGCCCTTACATTTGGAGCATAGATGTTTAGAATTGTGAGTTCTTCTTGGTGGATTTTTCCTTTGACCAGCAAGAAGTGACCTTCTGTGTCTCTTTTGATGACTTTAGGTTGAAAGTCAGTTTTATCTCATATTAGTGACTTACAATCTTAAGGATGATCTTCCTTTCCTCTTGTAATTTCAGTCAAATATACTACATTATTATCCTATGTAACCTTTTAAAATTGTGTATTATATTGCATTTACTTTAATAAATCTGTATTTCTTTAGGTACTTGAACTTACCTTGACATATACATTAATATTTTCAAATTTTCTTTATGTAGACTGCTATTTTAAAACATTTAGACACTATTTGAAATATTAAAACTAAGACCATCTAAATAATATTGTTTATATTGATATATAAATAACGGAAGATTGTAATGGTTTAAAAATATGGAAGAAAATGACAGTCCAATTGAGCTGTGCTCTTATATCAGAATACACACACACACACACACACACACACACACTCACTCCACACAGACACACACACAGAATACAAGATACAATCCTATTTTTCTTAATAATTAACTTACAGCATTTTGGTAAGATGCATTAATATATATATATAATATTAAGATATACTTAAATATATAGAAATATTTTAATATCATTATTACATAAATAAAGTAAGTAATATAATTCCTTTTTTTTTTTTTTAGTTTTTTGAGACAGGGTTTCTCTGTGTAGCCCTGGCTGTCCTGGAACTCACTCTGTAGACCAGGCTGGCCTCGAACTCAGAAATCTGCCTGCCTCTGCCTCCCAAGTGCTGGGACTTGGGACTGACACATTAAAGGCATGTGTCACCACAGCCCAGCAAGTAATATAATTCTAATATTCATTCAAATTCTCAGGGTTGTCATATGAAATTCTTCATTTTTATAGAATTCTGCTTTAAACAAATTCCTAAATGAAGGCACTTATTTTTAATTGAGTGCCATATTCTCTGATTTTACATTTTCTTGGGGACTTCTATCATAACCAGGCATTGCTGCTTTATGTCACAAAGTTCACTGAGGGCCTAGTGAATCCTACATACTTATAATTGTCGCTCTCATAATCAGTATGGCGGTTCCTCAGAAAACTGGACGTGATACTTCCGGAGGACCCAGCCATACCACTCCTGGGAATATACCCAGAAGATTCACCAGCATGCAATAAGGATACATGCTCCACTATGTTCATAGCAGCCTTATATATAATAGCCAGAAGCTGGAAAGAACCCAGATGTCCCTCAACAGAGGAATGGATACAAAAAATGTGGTATATATACACAATGGAGTACTATTCAGCCATTAGAAACAATGAATTCATGAAATTCTTAGAGAAATGGATGGAGCTGGAGAATGTCATACTAAGTGAGGTGACCCAGTCTCAAAAGAATACCCATGGTATACAGTCACTGATAAGTGGATATTAGCCTATAAGCTTGGAACACCAAAGACACAAATCACATATCAAGTGATGTCTCACAAGAAGAAAGGAGTGGACACTGGTGCTAGAATGGACCAAAACATCATTGTGGGAGAGTACAAGAACAGTAAGGTGGGAGGGGTGGATAAGGGAGCAGGGAGAGGGAAAAGGACATGTGGGACTTTTGGGGGTGGGGAACCAGAAAAAGGGAAATGAATTGTAAATATAGAATATATACAATAAAAAAGAAATAAAAGATTCATTCTCATTAGTATTCATCCTCTATCACTCATATTACCATAGGACCAGTACCTGAAACCCTTTAAACCAGAATCTGCTTCTGTTTTAAAACAGAAACTGCTAGTAAGTCGAAGTTTATTGATGGAATTAAAGGTTCAGGGTACAGAGCTATAGAAAGCCTTTTCACTTGAAGAACTTTGAATGGCTGAGAAGCACCTTAAGAGATGTTCAACATCATTAGTCATTAGAGAAATGCAAATCAAAACAACCCTGAGATTTCACCTTATACCAGTCAGAATGGCTAAGATTAAAAACTCAGGAAACAGCAGGTGTTGGCAAGGATGTGGAGAAAGAGGAATACTCCTCCACTGCTGGTGGGATTGCAAGCTGGTACAACCACTCGGGAAATCAGTGTGGAGGTTCCTCAGAAAACTGGACATGATATTTCCGGAGAACCCAGCCATACCACTCCTGGGCATATACCCAGAAGATTCCCCAGCATGCAATAAGGATACATGCTCCACTATGTTCATAGCAGCCTTATTTATAATAGCCAGAAGCTGGAAAGAACCCAGATGTCCCTCAACGGAGGAATGGATACAAAAAATGTGATACACACACACACACACACACACACACACACGCACACATATATGTATATATATATATACACATACATACATACATACATACATATATATATGTATATACAGTGGAGTACTATTCAGCCATTAGAAACAATGAATTAATGAAATTCTTAGACAAATGGATGGAGCTGGAGAACATCATACTAAGTGAGGTAACCCAGTCTCAAAAGAATACCCATGGTATGCACTCACTAATAAGTAGATATTAGCCTAGAATCTTGGGACACCAAAGACACCATCCACATACCAAATGATGTCCAAGAAGAAGGAAGGAGTGGACCCTGGTTCTGGAAATGCTCAAAGCTTCAGTGTAGGGGAATATCAGAACAGGGAAGTGGGAGGGGGTGGATGGGAGAACATGGGAAGGAAAAAGGGTATATGGGACCTTTAGGGTGTGGAGAACCAGGAAAAGGGAAATGAAATGCAAACAAAGAATATAGCCCATAAAAAATTATGTTATTAAAAAAAGGTTCAAAGGAAAGACAAATTTTATTTATATAGTGTGGGTAAAGCTGAGAGATCATCGTATGTGTGTTTAATCATGCTGCTTTTTCAGTGTTTGTTTTTTCTTTAAAGCTACAGACTTGCTCCTCAGTATCCATTCCCAGCTGCCCTTGAAGACTGTGTTCTTGTGATCAAGTTCTTTCTCCAGGAAACAATTCTTCAAAAGTATGGAGTAGATCCCACTCGCATTTGTATTTCTGGAGACAGTTGTGGAGGTACATTGGCAACAGCAGTAACTCAATTGGTATGTTGTGCTGTTGAAGATGTTTTACTATTTTGTCTTGGTGCTGTCACTCTGAGGCCACTTCTGCTCCTGTGCCAACAAACTTTCTCCTTGCTTGCTTCTATTCTGTATATCTCTGTTTACAAAGCTGCGCCAGGTATCACAAACTAATTTGCTCTACTCTTTTTCTACCTGACTCTACATCTATTTGAAATAGTTAATGAAATTCTATGAGGTGCCCTACAAGACAAATCTAGAAATAGTTCAAGCATTTTAAGACACTGTTTGAGGATTAGAAAGAAATTATGGAAATGGCACCCTTAGCAATAGCCACAAAAAATATAAAGTATCTTGTAGTGACTCTAACCAAACAAGTGAAAGATCTATATGACAAGAACTTCAGGTCTCTGAAGAAGGAAATAGAAGACCTCAGAAAATGAAAAAATCTTCCCTGCTCATGGAATGGCAGGATTAATATAGTAAAAATGGCCATCTTGCCAAAAGCAATATACAGATTAAATGCAACCCCCATCAAAATCCCAACTCAGTTCTTCATAGAGTTAGAAAGAGAAATTCTCAAATTCATCTAGAATAATAAAAACCTAGGATAGGTGCTCAGATCCAGCCTGCGGAACCAGGTACCCAAGATATCCCGAGTTTAAGACCTTCGGTGACTCAGGCCTGGAGCTGGAGCTGCGCACAGAGTAGCAGTTTGGGGGACACCAGCCAAACCTGGGCTCTGTGCCCGCAGGGCGGACCCCGAACTCCCTGCAGCCAGCGCCATCTTCCCAGCTGTTTCCCATCCAGCCGTCGGCGGAACCAGCCTCAGCTACCTTCCCAGGTGCTCAGACCCAGCCTGCGGAACCAGGTACCCAAGATATCCTGAGTTTAAGACCTTCGGGGACTCAGGCCTGGAGCTGGAGCTGCGCACAGAGTAGCAGTTTGGGGGACACCAGCTGGTCTCTGGTGCTCTGTGCCCGGAGGGCAGACCCCGAACTCCCTGCAGCCAGCACCATCTTCCCAGCTGTTTCCTATCCAGCTGGCAGAGCCAGCCTCAGCTGGCTTCCCAGCAGCTTTGGACCAGCAGGCAGAACCAGGTAACTGAGATATCCTGAGTTTAAGACCTCTGGGGAATCAGGACACCAGACAGCAAACCCTGAGCAGGAGCAGTGCAGAGCAGCTGCCCAACAGGCGGAACCAAGTACCTGGGATATCCTGAGTTTAAGACCTTGGGGGACTCAGGCCACCTGTCAGCAATCTGTGAGCAGGAGCCCTGCAGGGCAGTGGTTCAGGTGTCCCAGTCGCGAGGAAATAGCCTTACAAGCCCACAGGAGGGTCAAGCACCAGCTAGTAACTACAGGACCAACTAACACCAGAGTTAACCAGATGGCAAAAGGCAAACGTAAGATCATTACTAACAGAAATCAAGGCAGTATGGCAGCATCCGAACCCAGTTCCCCGACAGCAATAAATCTTGGATACCCCGAAATACCAGAAAAAACAAGACTCAGATCTAAAATCACTGGTCAGGATGTTGATAGAGGAACACTTAGATAAAATCTCTTAAAGTAATAGAGGAGAAAATAGATCAAAACCTAGAAGCCCTTACAAGGCAAACACAAAAATCACTTAAAGAAATCCAGGAGAATATAGAGCAAAAAATGAATCCCAATAAGGGGGAGAAACAAAAATTACTTAAAGAAATACATGAGAACATGGGTCAACAAGTAGAAGTCATAAAAGAGGAAACACAAAAATCCCTTAAAGAATTACAGGAAAACACAAACAAGCAATTGAAAGATCTGAGCAAAACCATACAGAATCTAAAAACAGAAGTAGAAACAACTAAGAAATCGCAAAGGGAGACAACCTTGGAGATAGAAAACCTTGGGAAGAAATCAGGAGTCATAGATGCAAATATCAACAATAGAATACAAGAGATAGAAGACAGAATCTCAGATGCTGAAGATACCATAGGAACCATGGATTCAACAATTAAAGAAAATGCAAAATGCAAAAAGCTGGTAACCCAAAACATTTAGGAAATCCAGGACACAATTGGAAGACCAAACCTAAGGATTATAGGTATAGATGAGAATGAAGATCAACAACATAAGGGCCAGCAAATATCTTCTACAAAATTATGGAATAAAACTTCCCCAACCTAAAGAGAGAGATGCCCATGAATATACAAGAAACCTATAGAACCCCAAATAGACTGGACCAGAACAGAAATACTTCCCGTCACATTATAATCAAAACCCCAAATGTACTAAACAAAAAAAGAATATTAAAGGCAGTAAGAGAAAAAGGACAAGTAACATATAAAGGAAGACCTATCAGAATTACACCGGTCTTCTCACCTGAGACCATAAAAGCTAGAAGATCCTGGGCAGACCTCATGCAGACTCTAAGAGAACACAAACTTCAGCCAAAACTACTATACCCAGCAAAACTCTCAATTGCCATAGATGGGAAAACCAAGGTATTCCACGACAAATCCAAATTTGCACGATATCTATCTATAAACCCAGCCCTACAAAGGATAATAGGGGAAAAAGACCAACACAAGGGGAGAAACTACACCCCAGAAGAAACAAGATAGAAGTCCCCTCTCATCCAACGCAAAAGAAGAGAACCACTCAAATACAAAACAAAACAAAACAAAACAAACAAACAAACAAAAAAACAAAACAAAAAAATGCCCAAAATGTCAGGAAGTAATAATTACTATTCCTTAATATCTCTTAATATCAATGGACTCAATTCCCCAATAAAAAGACACAGACTAACAGACTGGATACGGAAACAGGACCTACATTTTGCTGCATACAGGAAACACATCTCAGTGTCAAAGACAAACACCACCTTAGAGTAAAAGGCTGGAAGACAATTTTACAAGCAAATGGTCTCAGGAAACAAGCCGGAGTAGCCATTCTAATATCAGATAAAATTGACTTTCAACCTAAAGTCATCAACAGAGACTCAAAAGGTCACTTCTTGCTTATCAAAGGGAAAATCCACCAAGAAGAATTCTCAATACTGAATATCTATGCCCAAAATGTAAGGGCACCCTCATTCGTAAAAGAAACTTTACTAAAGCTTAAAGCACACATTGCACAAAACACAATAATTGTAGGTGACTTCAACATTCCACTCTCCTCAATGGACCGATCAGGAAAGCAGAAACTAAACAGGGACACAGTGAAACTAATTGAAGATTTGGACCAATTGGATTTAACAGATATATATAGAACATTCCATCCTAAAGCAAAAGAGTATACCTTTTTCTCAGCACCGCACGGTACCTTCTCAAAAATTGATCATGTAATTGGTCAGAAGACAGACCTCAAAAAATACAAGAAGAGCGAACTAATCCCATGTCTCCTATCAGATCACTATGGAGTAAAAGTGCTTTCAATAGCAAGAAGAACAACGGAAAGCCCACATAAACATGGAAACTGAACCATACTCTACTCAATGACACCTTGGTCAAGGAAGAAATAAAGAAAGAAGTCAAAGACTTTTTAGACTTCAATGAAAATGAAGGTATGACCTACCCAAATCTTTGGGACACAATGAAAGCAGTGCTAAGAGGAAAATTCATAGCCCTGAGTGCCTCCAAAAAAGAAACTGGAGAGAGCATACACTAGCAACTTAACAGCACACCTGAAGGCCCTGGAACAAAAAGAAGCTATTTCACACAGGAGGAGTAGAAGAGAAGAAATCATCAAACTAAGGGCTGAAATCAATCAAGTGGAAACAAAGAGAACCATACAAAGAATCAACAAAACCAAGAGCTGGTTCTTCTAGAAATTCAACAAGATAGATAAACCCTTAGCTAGATGTCTTAGTTAGAGTTTTACTGCTGTGAACAGACACCATGACCAATGCAAGTTTTATAAAAGACAACATTTAATTGGGGTTGGCTTACAGGCTCAGAGGTTCAGTCCTTTGTCATCAAGGCAGAAACATGGTAGCATCCAGGCAGGCATGGTACAGAAGGAGCTGAGAGTTCTACATCTTCATCTGAAGGCTGCTAGTAGAAGACTGACTTCCAGGCAGCCAGGGGGAGGGTCTTAAGCCCACACCCACAGCGACACACCTACTCCAACAAGGCCACACCTCCTAATAGGTTCACTTCCTGGGCCAATCATATACAAACCATCACACTAGACTAACCAAAGGGCACAGAGACAGTATCCAAATTAACAAAATTAGAAATGAAAAGGGGGATATAACAACAGAAACAGAGGAAATTCAAAAGATCATCAGATCCTACTACAAAGGCCTATACTCAAAACAACTGGAGAATCTGGAGGAAATGGACAATTTCCTAGACAGATACCAAATACCAAAATTAAATCAGCATCAAATAGATCATCTAAATAGTCCCATAACCCCCAAAGAAATAGAAGCAGTCATGGAAAGCCTCCCAACCAAGAAAAGTACGGGACCAGATGGTTTTAGTGCAGAATTCTACCAGACCTTCAAAGAAGACTTAACACCAATACTTTTCAAACTATTCCACAAAATAGAGACAGAAGGGACACTGTCCAACTCAATCTTCGAAACCACAATTACGCTGATACCTAAACCACAAAATGATCCAACAAAGAAAGAGAACTATAGGCCAATTTCTCTTATGAATATCGATGCAAAAATACTAAATAAAATTCTTGCCAACTGAATCCAAGAGCATATCAAAACAATCATTCACCATGATCAAGTAGGCTTCATCCCAGGAATGCAGGGATGGTTCCATATATGGAAAAACATCAATGTAATCCACTACATAAACAAACTAAAAGAAAAAAAACCACATGGTCATCTCATTAGATGCTGAAAAAGCATTAGACAAAATTCAGCATCCTTTCATGCTAAAAGTCTTGGAAAGAGCAGGAATTCAAGGCCCATACTTAAACATAGTAAAAGCAATCTACAGCAAACCAGTAGCCAACATCAAAATAAATGGAGAGAAACTTGAAGCAATCCCACTAAAATCAGGAACTAGACAAGGCTGCCCTCTCTCTCCATATCTTTTCAATATAGTACTTGAAGTTCTAGCGAGAGCAACTAGACAACATAAGGAAGTCACAGGGATACAAATTGGAAAGGAAGAAGTCAAAGTATCATTATTTGCAGATGATATGATAGTTTACTCAAGCAACCCAAAAAACTCCACCAGAGAACTTCTACAGCTGATAAACAATTTCAGCAAAGTGGCTGGTTATAAAATTAACTCAAGCAAATCAGTAGCCTTCTTGTACTCAAAGGCCAAGCAGGCTGAGAAAGAAGTTAGGGAAATAACACCCTTCACAATAGCCACAAACATCATAAAGTACCTTGGCGTAACTCTAACCAAACAAGCAAAAGATCTGTATGACAGGAACTTCAAGTCCTTGAAGAAAGAAATCGAAGAAGACCTCAGAAGATGGAAAAATATTTCTTGCTCCTGGATTGGCAGGATCAATATAGTAAAAATGGCCATCTTGCCAAAAACAATCTACAGATTCAATGCGATCCCCATCAAAATCCCAACTCAATTCTTCATAGATCTAGAAAAAGCAATTCTCAAATTCATCTGGAGCAACAAAAAACCCAGGATAGCTAAAACTATTCTCAACAATAAAAGGACTTCTGGGGGAATCAATATCCCTGAGCTCAAGCAGTACTATAGACCAATTGTGTTAAAAACTGCATGTTATTGGTACAGCAACAGGCAAGTAGATCAATGGAATAGGATTGAAGACCCAGAAATGAACCCACAGACCTATAGTCACTTGATCTTTGATAAAGGAGCCACAACCATCCAGTGGAAAAAAGATAGCCTTTACAACAAATGGTGCTGGTTCAACTGGAGGTCAACATGCAGAAGAAAGCGAATTGACCCACTCTTATCTCCTTGTACTAAGATCAACTCCAAGTGGATCAAGGACCTCCACATAAAACCAGACACACTGAAACTAAAAGAAATGAAACTTGGGAAGACTCTGGAGGACTTGGCCACAGGGGAAAGTTTCTGAACAGAACACCAATAGCTTATGCTCTAAGATCAAGAATTGACAAATGGGACTTCATAAAATTACAATGTTTCTGTAAGGCAAAGGACACTGTCAGAAGGACAAAACAGCAACCAACAAAGTGGGAAATGATCTTCACCAACCCCACATCCGACAGAGGGCTAATATCCAATATATACAAAGAACTCAAGAAGTTAGACCCCAAAGAACCAAATAACCCTATCAAAAAATGGGGTACAGAGCTAAACAATGAATTTTCACCAGCCAAAATTCGGATGGCCAAGAAACACCTTAAGAGATGTTCAACATCATTAGTCATCAGGGAAATGCAAATCAAAATAACCCTGAGATTCCACCTCACACCAGTCAGAATTGCTAAGATTAAAAACTCAAGAGAGAAGAAGTGCTGGCGAGGATGTAGAGAAAGAGGAACACTCCTCCACTGTTGGTGGGATTGCAAAATGGTAAAACCTCTCTGGAAATCAGTTTGGTGGTTCCTCAGAAAATTGGGTATGTCACTTCCAGAGGACCCTGGCATACCACTCTTGGGCATATATTCAGTGGATTCCCCTGCATACAATAAAGACACATGCTCCACTATGTTTATAGTAGCCTTGTTTATAATACCCAGAAATTGGAAGGAGCCCAGATATCCCTCAAAAGAGGAATGGATACAGAAAATGTGGTATGTTTATACAATGGAGTAGTACTCAGCAACTAAAAATAATGAATTCATGCAATTGGTAGGTAAATGGTTAGATCTGGAAAATATCCTAAGTGAGTCAACACACTCACAAAAGAATACACATGAAATGCAATCACTGATAAGTGGATATTAATGAGCCCACAAGCCCTAAATCCTCAAGGCACAATTAGCAAGTCAAATGACTCCCAAGAAGAAGAAAGGAGAGGACCCTGGGCCTGTAAAGATTGGATCCAGTTTTGTAGACCCAGAACAGAGAAATTGGGGGGGGATTGATTGGGGAATAGTTGGGAGGGGAGAGGAATTATGGGACATATGGTGGGGGAAACCGGGAAAGAGGAAAGCCTTTGGAATGTAAACATAGAACATAGAAAATAAAAATAAAAATAAAAACCCAGGATAGTTAAACCTATTCTCATCAGTAAAAGAACATCTGTGGAATCAGTATCCTGGACCTCAAGCAGTACTACAGAGCAATAGTGTAAAAAACTGCATGGTATTGGTACAGTGACAGGCAGGTAGATCAATGAAATAGGATTGAAGACCCAGAAATGAACCCATACACCTATGGTCACTTGATTTTTGACAAAGGAGCTGAAACCCTCCAACCATCTAGTGGAGCAAAGATAGCCTTTTTAACAAATGGTGCTGGTTCAAGTGGAGGTCAGTATGCAGAAGAATGTGAATTGATCCATTCTTATATCCTTGTACTAAGCTCAACTTTAAGTGAATCAAGGACCTCCACATAAAGCAAGACACACTGAAACTAATAGAAATGAAACTGGGGAAGACCCTTGAGGACATCAGCACAGGAAAAACATTCCTGAACAGAACACCAATAGCTTATGCTCTAAGATCAAGAATTGACAAATGGGACCTCATAAAATTACAAAGTTTCTGTAAGCAAAGGACACTGTCAAAAGGGCAAAACAGCAACCAATAAATTGGGAAAAGATATTCACCAACTCTACATCTAACATAGGGCTAATATCCAATATATACAAAGAACTCAAGAAGTTTTACTCCAGAGAGCCAAATAACCCTATTAAAAATGGGGTACAGAGTTAAACAAAGAATTTTCACCTGAAGAACTTTAAATGGCTGAGAAGCACCTTAAGAAATGTTCAGCATCATTAGTCATTAGGAAAATGCAAATTAGGGCTAATATCCAATATATAAAAAGAACTCAAGAAGTTTTACTCCAGAGAGCCAAATAACCCTATTAAAAACGGGGTACAGAGTTAAACAAAGAATTTTCACCTGAAGAACTTTAAATGGCTGAGAAGCACCTTAAGAAATGTTCAGCATCATTAGTCATTAGGAAAATGCAAATCAAAATAACCCTTGAGATTTTACCTTACACCAGTCAGAATGGCTAAGATTAAAAACTCAGAAGACAGCAGGTGTTGGCAAGGATGTGGAGAAAGAGGAACACTCCTCCACTGCTGGTGGGAATGTGAGGTGGTACAACCACTCTGGAAATCAGTCTGGAGGTTCCTCAGAAAACTCGGCATGACACTTCCGGAGGACCCTGCTATACCACTCCTGGCCATATACCCAGAGGATTCCCTGGCATGCAATGAGAACACAGGCTCCACTATGTTCATAGCAGCCTTATTTATAATAGCCAGAAGCTGGAAAGAACCCAGATGTCCCTCAGTGGAGGAATGGATACAGAAAATGTGGTATATTTTCACAATGGAATACTACTCAGCAATTGAAAACAATGAATTAATGAAATTCTTAGGCAAATGGTTGGATATGGAAAATATCATCCTAAGTGAGGTATCCCAATCACAAAAGAACACACATGGAATGCAGTCATTGATAAGTGGATATTAGCCCAGAAGCTCTGAATACCTAAGACACAATTTACATATCAAATCATTCCCAAGAAGAAGAAAGGAGAGGGCCCTAGTCTAGGAAAGGCTTGATGCAGAATTGTAGGTGATTACAAAGACAGAGAGGGGGGTTGATTGGAGAATGGGCATAGGGAAGAGGGTTTCTGGATCTTATGGGGAGGGGGGAACCAGGAAAATGAACCCACACACCTATGGTCACTTGATCTTTGACAAAGGAGCTGAAACCATCCAACCATCCAGTGGAAAAAAGATAGCCTATTCAACAAATGGTGCTGGTTCAACTGGAGGTCAGCATGCAGAAGAATGCGAATTGATCCATTCTTATATCCTTGTACTAAGCTCAACTTTAAGTGGATTTAAAGGAAAATCATTTGGAATGTAAACAAAGAATATAGAAAATAAATTAAAAAAATAAGATACTATTTGGTAGTCAGGTCACATCTTTGCCAGACTGAAGCTTTTCTGGTTGAGGAGACATGGCCTGGCTAATCAACTGCAGGGTTTTCCCTCCATGGTCCTTGTGGACATGAAATTAGACAAATGGTCTCTGTATCTGTAGAATTTAATATTACACATATATTCCATTGCGATTGCTACAGTCTTCCTGCAAAGCGCTGGTGTAATCCCAAAAGGGCTGTAGGAAAGGGCAACAGCAGGGGTTTCATATAGACTCACTTATGTATCCTGCAATTTCAGATGTTTTTTGGAGAGGTGACATTTGTTATCCAGCTGAGTGACCAAGACTGAAACTTCAGTAGCTGTTCCCAGGACTGTTCCACAATCCTAGATTAATTCTGGCAACACAAAGTTTTCTATAATTACTACTTTTCAAAATGCCCTGAAGTGGATGTCCTGGCTATCAGAGCCTCTCTGGGAGATTATTTTATGTGAGTTTCATGAAGTGTTTCAGCACATTTGGATCCACTATTTTGGGATTTTTATAATGAAGAATAGTTTGACCACAAATTATAAGGTACAGAAAGATATCCATTCCTTTGTAAAAGTTTAGTAGCTTTAATATAATGGATATTGAAAAAAGATATCAAGCATTTCAGGACTGTACAGAAATAGTAAACGTTGAATTCCAGATACTGCTGTTTTCCCTTATTTCTTTCCTTTAAGGCTTAAAGTTTAAGCTTTCAATGTACTCTCATTTCTTTTGTCTTATTTTGATTTAAAGCTTGGGGAAATTTGAACTCCTGCAAAGAAAGCCTATATATTTACTTTTGTATATAAATTTGAATAGATGTGTCTGTGAATGTCTGCATGTATGCTGTTTCTTGCTCATATCTATACACAAACTTGTAGAAATCCATACAGTCCTCATTCAGGTGTTATCTGTTTTCAAATAAGATGATTCACTGACCTTGAAGTTCTGTGAAACTGTGGCACTAGGTGCCCAGTGGACTCCAGGGATGCACTTGGCTTTACCCGAAGCATCTACCAACTCACTTGAGATCACACCTGCTTCCTTGTGGAGAAGCTATCGCTTGAATCTGCCAAAGTTTTGGTACCATATACCATGCTCTCTATTCCCTGATCTTCTGATATGCTGCATTCTCTTTTCAGATCAAGGAACCACCCCCACCTGCCACCACCAAAGAAGGGAGTCATTAGTCATACAGTGTCTTACCATACTTGAAATTTGGCTAATGTGACTGAGGATATAAATTTTTAATGTCATTCCATTTTCATTTATTTTAAAAAAGGCAGGCATAGGTGGGTTTGAGCTGCAGTCATAGATGGGTCTGAAACTGCAGATTCGCTGTTCCTTTCCATAGTCACTCATACGTAAATTACAAAAGGCAGAAACTTCACCTAAAAATATTCCTGGCTACAAGAAATTCTTGTCATTTGGATATACAAATGATATATGGAAAAGATTTTTACATATTATCTCATTAAATTTAAAATTTTAGTTTTTATTTTACAAACAACAAAAACAATTCTCTTGGGAAATTCATTCTTTATCATGTAGAACTTTGCGTCCATTGTGTGTCTGCATATTTTGGGATTGGTCAGTTACTTTTCCTTATGTGCAGGAGAGATTTCAAGGGCGTGGCCTTGAGAACTCTAACTGGATCCTGCACATCCCTGTGGAGGGCTACAGAGACAGCAGACTTTCGTGGATATTGTGCTGCTGCATGAGCACATGTGCTGTCTGAGTAATGAGCATTAGGACCCACTACACGTTCTTGCCTGCAGTGTGCATTACTAGAAAATGGAAGGAAGAGGAATTCTTACAGCTGCAAACTTAGGACAATTTCCATTTCTGGTGAAGACAGGGGCTGTATACACAAATCATGCCTCATCTTTTCCCACTGTTTTTGATTTTTATAAATAATTCTGTGTTTTCTAAAAGGTAGGATTCATATTTGAACTGTTTTCCTCGCTGGGAGCCTTCCCAAGTCTTTAGAGGAATGCTACTGGCCTTAACACAGTGTCAGATGGTGGTCAAAGACTGATAATCCCTGGCCTTGTAATTTTATTATTTTTGCTTTAATGAGAACTCATCTCTTACGATGTAACTCTCTCAATATTTTTTCTAAAAATCGCTGGTTTTTTAGAAGTAAAATTCTGTATGGAGGCAAATATGCGCACACACCCACACATACACACAAACGCAAATATACAGACACGCATACAACACACACACTCTAGTCAGACTTGACCACCTGTCTTAATCAACTCCACACATGTTTATGCATGCTTACATACATACACATATACCTACCTACATACATATAGACAGACATATACATATATACATTTGGAGGATTAGGCTGAATCCCAAATCTCACATGCATACATTTGGATGGATGGAAGAATGTGACAGGAGCCCCCAAGCTACCACTTTATGTTTTTTCTATGATCTTTTAATAGACAACCATTCTTTAAAAATATTATTTTTGAATATATATTATTACTAAATGGAGAATTACAAAAGGAGTTGATATTATGCATAAAGCAATGTTTCATTTTGTAGGTTCAAATGAATTGTTTCACATGTCCTTGCTATAACATAGTGTACACCTGTGGCTTCATCCTTGGACCTGACATAAAATGAATGTTTTTCCTTAATCACAAATTTTGTTCCAAGCTGATTTTTCTCTTTAGTGTAACGGTGAAAGCTCATTGTATTCCATAGTAAGCACCCTTTACTTACTATGTTATGAGGAGTTGCCATATTTTATTAGTGAGTCTAACTTTATTATATTTTTCTGGCAAAACAAGTAAAACCATCACTTCAAACTTTCTAAATTTATTTGAATAAAATGAAGAATTCTATAAAATTATTAATTCATCTAAACAGCATTAATTCATGTAAGTTTATCTTTATGTCGATCTGCAAGAAATTTGCTCAGTAGAGTTGGCTAATGCCCAGGAATCCTTAAGCTGTGAAATAATTACAGGAAAGGCATATCAACTGCAAGAAGTGATCCTTAGATGAAGTCTCTTGGAACCTTGCCTCTCATAGCTCAGGCACCAGAGCCACTGAGAGTCATGCAAAAAATCGTGGGCCACCTCCAGGAACTTCACCTGCTAGCCTTAGCCTCTCCTGGATGGCTCCTGACATTTCCTCATCATGTTAAGGTTATACTTGTATAAGGTTTATTTGTATATCAGATTTGGAGCTGTCTTGCATATATATGTATATATATATGAAATATATATGTGTTTGTGTGTGTATGTGTGTAGGAGTGTGTGTTTAAGCAATTAGAGAATGGTGACAGATGCCTATGACCTGAGTACTTGGGAGGCTGAGGCAGGAGGATTGTATGTTCTAAAACAATGTGGTATTTATAATCTCTCTCTCTCTCTCTCTCTCTCTCTCTCTCTCTCTCTCTCTCTCTTTCTCACACACACACACACACACACACACACACACACACACACCATCACCATCACCATCACCATCACCATCACCATCACCATCACCATCACCACACCAAAGCAAAAATATTCAAATACATTTTTAAAAACTAGTCTGTGATATAATTATGCTGTCATCGTCTCTGGGACTCCCTTGATCATCTTTTGGTTATTATCATACTGTGAATAACTGTATGCATAGGAGAGCATACACCACTTCCACATTGATGAATGTGGAATGACACATCCTCACATTACTAAACAAGTGAGTAATATTGTGAGAATAAACACTAGTATTTAAATGTTATGAAGTTATTTACCCTGGTTTATTGAAGCAAATATGTATCTCTTTTGTGTATAAGTCATTTAGGTTTTTTTTTTATATTCACAGCTCCAGAATAATCCAGAACACAAAGATAAAATTAAGGCACAAGCACTGCTGTATCCTGGGCTACAGTTTGTCGACAGCTGGATGCCATCTCATCAAGACAATGAACATGGTCCCCTTCTTTCAAGGGAGATAGGAATTAAGTTGGCATGCCTATATGTGACTGAAGACACAGCACTGCCCGAGGCTATGCAGAAAAATGAACACATGCCCAAAGGGTCAAGACACCTGTTCAAGTTTGCTAACTGGAGTGATTTCCTTCCTGAGAAGTATAAAAAGAACCACGTTTATACTGAGCCCACTCTTGGAAAGCTAAATGTTTTCTACCCAGCACTTGTGGATAGCAGGCTGTCCCCTTTGCTAGCCAGTGACTCCCAGTTACAGAGTTTGCCATTGACATACATCCTCACTTGTGAACATGACATCCTAAGAGATGACGGTCTTATTTATATCACACGGCTTAGAAAGGTTGGGGTTCAAGTTACTCATGACCACATAGAGGAAGGGATACACGGAGCCATATTACTCATTACAGTGCCATACAATTTACATTTAGGATTAAGAATAAGAGATAAGTATATCAGTTGGTTAGAAAAAAAACTTATAATCTAATTTAATCTAAAATTTCGTAAGCATGATTATAATTGGAGTTGTATTTAAACCTACATTTAAATATACATATAACATTACATTATATGTAATATATACATTAAACATGTTATTTACTGATAAAGTGGAGGTATTTGCTTATTATTCCCATTGTTATAATGTATTATATTGTGATGGATAGTCTCTAATAATTCAAAAATTATATTGTGATGGATAGTCTCTAATAATTCAAAAGTTATATTGTGATAGATAGTCTCTAATAATTCAAAAATAGTAGTTCAGCCTTAAAATGTAGTTATATAAAAAAATCATGGCAATTCCAAGGCTGTGATAAAAAGTGAGTGATAGAGATGAGAATGTTTAAGAAAGAAAAATTGTAAATAGTGTTGTATGGAGTGAATACTACTTTATATTCCTGGCAAGGTTCCCAATTATATGCTGTCTATACATTTTTTTTTGTTTTTTTCGAGACAGGGTTTCTCTGTGTAAGCCTTGGCTGTCCTGGAACTCACTCTGTAGACCAGGCTGGTCTCAAACTCAGAAATCCACCTGCCTCTGCCTCCCAAGTGCTGGGATTAAAGGCATGTGCCACCACCGCCTGACTTATGCTGTCTATACATTAATTCCATGTGCTCAATATAAATTAAACCCATTTTTTTACTTTATATCTTTGGAAATTTACATACTCTTAATAGTAAGACTTCCTTTATTGTGGAGAAGCTTAATATCTAAACTGCAAATAATTCCTGTTATTTAAGTATGTGATCTTTAATTATACTTTAGTAAAATCAAACGTGAAGGTAATTATGTGAACATCATTCATTGCTAACCAATGATCCTTAATCCATGATGATACTGAAACAAGTATACATAACAGTCAGAGTTAGTCATACTCTTTCTAAATTTTCAAAGTGTGTCATTAACATACATATAGACTGTGCATCTAGGAAGTTATGTAAGCTGATAATTTCCAATCAATTTGCTTCCCTGTTTGATGAGACCCGCACACTCATCAACTCACCACTGCATAATAACCAATTTTCATTTCCTTTGAAAATGCTTTAAAAATACATAGTTTTCTGAGATACCAATGGTATGCTGTTTGCATATGATTGTTTTTACTTGAGTTGATTTTGATTCTAGTGATGAATCAGTTTTCTTTTTAAAAATATGATAAAGTGAATTATGTGCATTTAATTTAAAATCCAATCCAGGGTGGTGGCTACTTCCTGCAACTTCACGGAAGCCCCTACAGCTGATGATACTCCCTTTACTCCATTCGAGTTACCTCTTTTGGCAGGGCTTTCATTGGAGCATGGTACAGTATGACAAGACACAATTGGTCAGGATTTAGGGGCTTGGGATTGGCATGATGATGATGAGAATATGGGGAAGTTAAAGGGATAAAGAAATATAATTAATTTATAATCTCTTCAATTTGATTCCATTGATCAACTTGTCTGTTCCTATAAGAATACCATGTCTGGGAGTAGGGCCATGGATAGAGTAGGGGTGAGAGTCAGATCAAAACCATGAAATAAATCCACATATCCACAGACACTTGAGACCAAAAAATAAACCCAAACACCTATGGACACTTGATTTTTGACAAAGAGAACAAATCCATAAAATGGAAAAAAAAAAGAGCATCTTCAACAAATGGTGCTGGTGTAGCTAGATATCTACATGTAGAAGAATGCAAATAAATCCTTATCTATCACCTTGTTCAAAACTCAAGTCCAAGTGGATCAAAGACCTCAATGTGAAACAGGATACACTAAATCTAATAAAACATAAAGTGGTAAATAGCTTTGAACTCATTGTACAGGAGATAACTTCTGGAATATAACACCAATGGCTCAGACTCTAAGATCAAAAAAGGACACAGAGCTAAACAGAGAATTCTTAGCAGAGGAATCTCAAATGGCTGAGAAGCACTTAAAGAAATCTTCAAGGTCCTTAGCCATTAGGGGAATGCAAATCAAAAGAAGCCTGAGCCGGGCGGTGGTGGCGCACACCTTTAATCCCAGCACTTGGGAGGCAGAGGCAGGCGGATTTCTGAGTTCGAGGCCAGCCTGGTCTACAGAGTGAGTTCCAGGACAGCCAGGGCTACACAGAGAAACCCTGTCTCAAACAAACAAACAAACAAACAAAAAGAAGAAGCCTGAGATTCTACCTTATACCTGTCTGAATAACTAAGATTAAAATCTCAAGTGATAGCACATTCTGGTAAGGATGTGGAGAAATAGAAATATTACTCCATTGGAATGCAAACTTGTACAACCACTTTGGAAATCAATTTGGTGGTTTCTCAGAAAACTGGAAATAATTTTACCTCAAGACCTAGGTATACCACTCCTGAGCATATACTCAAAAGATGATCCACTATACCACACAGATACTTGCTCAACTATATTCATAGCAGCTTCATTCCTAATAATCAGACCTTGGAAACAACCCAGATGTCCCTCAAATGAAGGATGGATAAAGAAAAGGTGGTAATCTACACAATGGAATGCTATTCAACCATTTAAAAACAAAGACATTGTGATTTTTCGGGCAAATTGGTAGAACTTGAGAATTTCATCCTGAGTGAAATAACCCACTCAAAGGGACAGGCATGCTATGTAGTCACTTGTAGGTGTATATTAGCCATAAATTACAGAATACCCATAATACATACCACAGGCCTAAGGAAGCTAAACAAGAAGGAAGGCCTGAGCAAGGATGCTTGAATCTCTCTTAGAAGGAGGAATAAAATATTCATAGGATGCAGATGGAGTGAGAACTGGCTGGAAGCGGGGATGGGGGTGATAATGGGGGGGGGATGTTCTGGATCAGGAATGGGGAAAGACATGAGAGAGGACAGGAGGGCAAGAAGAACGGAGGGAGTTGTTGAGGGAATCATCAGGATATGTCAGAGGCCTAACTTAGGGGAGGCTCCCAGGAATCAAAGAGGGTAACGTTAGATGAATCCAATTGGAGCAATAGACACCAAACTGCCCATAAAACTTTTGACCCAAACTGTATCCTGCTTACAAGAAATGTGGGAGGAGATAGGGACTAAGGAAATTCTAACCAATAATTTGCCCAACTTGAGATCCATCTCATTGGCAAGCACCAATCCCTGACACCATTAATGATACTCAGTAATGCTTGAACACAGAAGCCTATCAAACTGGCCTCTGAGAGGCTCTATACAGCAGCTGACTGAAACAAATGCAGAGTCCCACAGCCAAACACTGGATGAAGGTTGAGGACATTTATGGAAGAGTTGGGGAAGGATGGAAGACTCTGAAGGGAATAGGAACCCCATAGGAAGACCAATAGGGTCTACTAACCTGGTCCACCAGGGACTGAACCACCAGCCAAAGAACATATATGGGCTGTGCTAGGTGCCCACTACATATGTAGCTGGTATGAGGCTTGGTCTTCACAGAGGTTCCCTGAATCTGTCTCCTGCATGTGGATCCTTGGTCTTCACAGGGGGCTGTCCCTGAATCTGTCTCCTGCATGTGGATCCTGTTCTCCTAACTGGGCTACCTTCTCTGGCCTCACAAGGAGTCTAGGTGCCTAGCCCTAAAGAGATTTGATGTACTAGGGTTGGGTTCCCTGAAGAGAAGGGGCAGGGGAAATGTGAGATGACCAGAATAGGGACAGAGATCAAGATATAAAGTGAATAGAAAAAGTATGCTAATGGACATCTGTACCAGGTAATTTGTACATTCTCATTTATATTTAGGAAGATGAACAGTGGAGGAAAAAACAAAAAGGTTTCAAGTGGAGTTCATGAATTAGAGAAGAAAATTTGTTTGTTTTCTAACAAAAATGTAGGCAATTCATAGATTCTCATTTTTCTAATTGCATTACTTCTCTCAAACTTATACTCAATTCATGTCCTAAGATTAGATATTTCCTTAACTAAAATTCTATTTATTCTTTATCATAGAGTTTAACTTATATAATTTAATTTTTTAAATTTAAACCATTTTATAAAAATTTAGTCTATAAGAGGTATAGTCAGTTTGGGAGAGGAGATATGAGGGACTATTAAATCAGATTTTGTTCGCTTGATTTGATTACTATGTAGGGTTTTTCAGAGACGTCTCTACTGACTGGTTTTGTGTGTCAACTTGATACAAGCTGGACTTGTCACAGAGAAAGGAGCTTCAGTTGGGGAAATGCATCCATGAAATCCAGCTGTGGGTCATTTTCTCAGTTGATGATCAGTGGTTTAGGGCCCATTGTCGTTGGTCCCATCCCTAGGCTGGTAGTCTTGAGTTCTATAAGATAGCAAGCTGAGCAGGCCAGGGAAAGCAAGCCAGTAACATCCCTCCATGGCCTCTGCATCAGCTTCTGCTTCCTGACCTGCTTCAGTTCCAGTCTTGACTTCCTTCGATGATGAGCAGCAGTGTGGAAATGTAAGCTGAATAAACCCTTTCCTCCCTAACTTGCTTCCTGGTCATGATGTCCTGTGCAGGAATAGAAACCCTGACTAAGACAGGGCTATGAGTAAAGACCCATCTAGTAAACTGTCTAGACAAATATCAGGAGTGCTAATTTTGTTCTCTAGTGACTATTTTCTCATGAAAGAGAAGTAGGTAAAATAGTTACAAGCATAAGTTACATCTAAAATCCTCATATTGTTCCTCCTGTGGAGCTGCAACTTGGGTCCTTTCTCTAGTTCCCCACTGAGGGTCTTGAGCTCAGTCCAATGGTTGGCTGAGAGCCTCATCCTCTGTATTTGTCAGATTCTGGCAGAGCCTCTCAGGAGAGAGTTATATCAGGTTCCTGTCAGCAAGCACTTGTTGCCATCCACAATAGTGTCTGTGCTTGGTAACTGTATACAGGATGGATCCCCAGGTCGGTCAGTCTCTGGATTGTCTTTCCTTCAGTCTCTGCTCCACCCTTTGTCTCTGTATCTCCTCCCATGGGTATTTTGTTCCCTCTTCTTCTTTTTAGTCTTTAACTTTATTTATTTATTTTTTATTGGATATATTCTTTATTCTTGCCAACCGAATCCAAGAACACATCAAAAACGACCATTCGAGCTCGCCGGCCCCTAGACCAGCGGTGTAGCGGCGGGCCTCCATATTGCAACCAGGACACAGCTGGAAAGGCCCAGGTAAACACCCCTTCCAGGGCTACACTCACGGGGGTATCTGCTAGGGTCTCGGAGCCAAGCAGGCGGAGTCCCGCCTAGGCTCTGTGGGACATCCCCGAGCCCTCTGGTGAACACCAAGGCTGCTTCTGCAACCAGCTCGCCGGCCCCTGGACCAGCGGTGTAGCGGCGGGCCTCCATATTGCAACCAGGACACAGCTGGAAAGGCCCAGGTAAACACCCCTTCCAGGGCTACACTCACTGGGGTATCTGCTAGGGTCTCGGAGCCAAGCAGGCAGAGTCCCGCCTAGGCTCTGTGGGACATCCCGAGCCCTCTGGTGAGCACCAAGGCTGCTTCTGCAACCAGCTCGCCGGCCCCTGAACCAGCGGTGTAGCGGCGGGCCTCCATATTGCAACCAGGACACAGCTGGAAAGGCCCAAGTAAACACCCCTTCCAGGGCTACACTCACGGGGGTATCTGCTAGGGTCTCGGAGCCAAGCAGGCAGAGTCCCGCCTAGGCTCTGTGGGACATCCCCGAGCCCTCTGGTGAGCACCAAGGCTGCTTCTGCAACCAGCTCGCCGGCCCCTGGACCAGCGGTGTAGCGGCGGGCCTCCATATTGCAACCAGGACACAGCTGGAAAGGCCCAGGCTCTGTGGGACATCCCCGCCCTCTGGTGAGCACATAGGCTGCGTTCTGCAACCAGCTCGCCAGCCCCTAGACCAGCGGTGTAGCGGCGGGCCTCCATATCACAACCAGGACACAGCTGGAAAGGCCCAGGCTCTGTGGGGCATCCCCGCCCTCGGGTGAGCACCCAAGCTGCGTTCTGCAACCAGCTCGCCGGCCCCTAGACCAGCGGTGTAGCGGCGGGCCTCCATATTGCAACCAGGACACAGCTGGAAAGGCCCAGGTAAACACCCCTTCCAGGGCTACCCTCACGGGGGATCTGCTAGGCTCTCGGAGTTCCTTGCAACCAGGACACAGCTGGAGAAGCCCAGGTAGACAGACTCCAACAGGGGCTACAATCGCATGGGTGGCAGCCAGCTTATGATCCCTTAAAGCAGCAGTCACACATATTCACCAATAGAGAAACAACAGGTGAGCCCAGCCTCACAGGAGATTCAAACACCAGCCACTGACAACAAGGCCAACTAAAACCAGAAATAACCAGATGGCAAAAGGAAAACGAAGGAACGTTACTAACAAAAATCAAGGCAACATGACAGCATCTGAACCCAGTTCTCCAACAACAGGAATCCCTGGATACCCTAAAACACCAGAAAAACAAGACTTGGATATAAAATCACTGGTCAGGATGCTGGTAGCTGAACACATAGAAAAATCTTGTAAAGAAATAGAGGAGAAAATGGATCAAAAGTTAGAAGCCTTTACGAGGCAAATACAAAAATCACTTCAAGAAATGCAGGAGAAGATGGATCAAAGAGAAGAAGACAATAAGGAAGAAAGACAAAAGTCACTTAAAGAACTACAGAAGAACGTGGGCCAACAAGTAGAAGCTATGAAAGAGGAAGCACAAAAATCTATTAAAGAAATACATGAAAACACAATCAAGCAAGCAAAAGATCTGAGCACATCCATCCAGATACTAAAAACAGAAGTAGAAACAACTAAGAAATCACAGAGGGAGACAACATTGGAGATAGAAAACCTGGGGAAGAAATCAGGGGCCATAGACGCAAGTATCAACAATAGAATACAAGAGATAGAAGACAGAATCTCAGAAGCCGAAGATAACATAGGAACCATTGATTCAACAGTCAAAGAAAATACTAAATGCAAAAAGGTGGTAACCCAAAACATCCAGGAAATCCAAGACACTATGAGAAGAACAAACCTAAGGATTATAGGTATAGACGAGAGTGAAGATTTACAAGTTAAAGGGCCAGCTAATATCTTCTATAAAATTATGGAAGAAAACTTCCCCAACCTAAGGAGAGAGATGCCCATGAATATACAAGAAGCCTATAGAACCCCAAACAGACTGGACCAGAACAGAAATACATCCCGTCACATAATAATCAAAACTCCAAATGTAATAAACAAAGAAAGAATACTAAAGGCAGCAAGAGAAAAAGGCCAAGTAACATATAAAGGAAGACCTATCAGAATAACACCAGACTTCTCACCTGAGACCATGAAAGCTAGAAGATCCTGGGCAGATATCATGCAAACTCTAAGAGAACACAAACTTCAGCCAAAACTACTTTACCCAGCAAAACTCTCAATTGCCATTGATGGAGACATCAAGGTATTCCATGACAAAACCAAATTTGCACGATATCTCTCCACAAATCCAGCCCTACAAAGGATAATAGGGGGAAAACACCAAGACAAGGACGGAAACTACACCCGGGAAGAAGCAAGATAGAAACCTCCTCTCATCAAACCCAAAAGAAGATAACCTCCCGAATATAAAAAATAAATAAGATAAATAAATATAATTTCAAAAATGTCTGGAGGTAATAATTACTATTCCTTAATATCTCTTAACGTCAATGGACTCAATTCCCCAATAAAAAGACATAGATTAACAGACTGGATACGGAAACAGGACCCTACATTTTGCTGCATACAGGAAACACATCTCAGTGTTAAAGACAAACACTACCTTAGAGTAAAAGGCTGGAGGACAATTTTACAAGCAAATGGTCTCAGGAAACAAGCTGGAGTAGCCATTCTAATATCAGATAAAATTGACTTTCAACCTAAAATCATCCAAAGAGACTCAGAAGGTCACTTCTTGCTGGCCAAAGGGAAAATCCACCAGGAAGAGCTCTCAATACTGAACATCTATGCTCCAAATGCAAGGGCTCCCTCCTTCGTAAAAGAAACCTTACTAAAGCTTAAAGCACACATTACACCTAACACAATAATTGTGGGTGACTTCAACACCCCACTCTCCTCAATGGACCGATCAGGAAAGCAGAAACTAAACAGGGACACAGTGAAACTAATTGAAACTCTGGACCAATTGGATTTAACAGATATATATATAGAACATTTCATCCTAAAGCTAAAGAATATACCTTTTTCTCAGCACCGCATGGTACCTTCTCCAAAATAGACCATATAATCGGTCACAAGACAGATGTCAACAAATACAAGAAGATCGAGCTAATCCCATGCCTCTTATCAGATCACCATGGAGTAAGAGTGGTCTTCAATAGCAACAAAAACAACAGAAAGCCCACATACACATGGAAACTGAACAATACTCTACTCAATGACACCTTGGTCAAGGAAGAAATAAAAAAAGAAATCAAAGACTTTTTAGAATTCAATGAAAATGAAGGTACAACCTACCCAAATCTATGGGACACAATGAAAGCAGTGCTAAGAGGAAAACTCATAGCTCTAAGTGCATCCAAAAAGAAACTGGAGAGAGCATACACTAGCAGCTTAATGGCACACCTTAAAGCCCTGGAAGAAAAACAAGTTAATTCACCCAGGAGGAGTAGAAGACAAGAAATCATCAAACTCAGGGCTGAAATCAATCAAATAGAAACAAAGAGAACCATACAAAGAATCAACAAGACCAGGAGCTGGTTCTTTGAGAAAATCAACGAGATAGATAAACCCTTAGCCAGACTAACCAAAGGACACAGAGACAGTATACAAATTAACAAAATTAGAAATGAAAAGGGAGACATAACAACAGAAACTGAGGAAATTCAAAAGATCATCAGATCCTACTACAAAGGTCTATACTCAAAACAACTGGAGAATCTGGAGGAAATGGACGATTTCCTAGACAGATATCAAATACCAAAATTAAATCAGCATCAAGTAGACCAGCTAAATAGTCCCATAACCCCTAAAGAAATAGAAGGGGTTATAGAAAGCCTCCCAACCAAAAAAAGTACGGGACCAGATGGTTTTAGTGCAGAATTCTACCAGACCTTCAAAGAAGACTTAACACCAATACTCTCCAAACTATTCCACAAAATAGAGACAGAAGGGACACTGCCCAACTCATTCTTCGAAGCCACAATTACGCTAATACCTAAACCACAAAAAGATCCAACAAAGAAAGAGAACTTCAGGCCAATTTCTCTGATGAATATAGATGCAAAAATACTAAATAAAATTCTTGCTAACCGAATCCAAGAGCACATCAAAACGATCATCCACCATGATCAAGTAGGCTTCATCCCAGGGATGCAGGGATGGTTCAATATACGGAAATCCATCAATGTAATCCACTACATAAACAAACTGAAAGAAAAAAACCACATGGTCATCTCATTAGATGCTGAAAAAGCATTTGACAAAATTCAGCATCCTTTCATGCTAAAAGTCTTGGAAAGAGCAGGAATTCAAGGCCCATACCTAAACATAGTAAAAGCAATCTACAGCAAACCAATAGCCAACATCAAAATAAATGGAGAGAAACTTGAAGCATTCCCACTAAAATCAGGGACTAGACAAGGCTGCCCTCTCTCTCCATATCTTTTCAATATAGTACTTGAAGTTCTAGCAAGAGCAATTAGACAACATAAGGAAGTCAAAGGGATACAAATTGGAAAGGAAGAAGTGAAACTATCATTATTTGCAGACGATATGATAGTTTACCTAAGCGACCCAAAAAACTCCACCAGAGAACTTCTACAGCTGATAAACAACTTCAGCAAAGTGGCAGGTTATAAAATTAACTCAAGCAAGTCAGTGGCCTTCTTGTACTCAAAGGACAAGCAGGCTGAGAAAGAAATTAGGGAAATAACACCCTTCACAATAGCCACAAACAACATAAAGTATCTTGGCGTAACTCTAACCAAACAAGCGAAAGATCTGTACAACAGGAACTTCAAGTCCTTGAAGAAAGAAATCGAAGAAGACCTCAGAAGATGGAAAAATATTTCTTGCTCCTGGATTTGCAGGATCAATATAGTAAAAATGGCCATCTTGCCAAAAGCAATATACAGATTCAATGCAATCCCCATCAAAATCCCAACTCAATTCTTCATAGATCTAGAAAGAGCAATTCTCAAATTCATCTGGAGCAACAAAAAACCCAGGATAGCTAAAACTATTCTCAACAATAAAAGGACTTCTGGGGGAATCAATATCCCTGACTTCAAGCAGTACTACAGAGCAATTGTGTTAAAAACTGCATGGTATTGGTATAGCAACAGGCAAGCAGATCAATGGAACAGGATTGAAGACCCAGAAATTAACCCACAGACTTATTGTCACTTGATCTTTGATAAAGGAGCCACAACCATCCGATGGAATAAAGATAGCCTTTTCAACAAATGGTGCTGGTTAAACTGGAGGTCAACATGCAGAAGAATGCGAATTGACCCACTCTTATCTCTTTGCTCTAAGATCAACTCCAAGTGGATCAAGGACCTCCACATAAAACCAGACACACTGAAACTATTAGAAAAGAAACTTGGGAAGACCCTGGAGGACTTGGGCACAGGGGAAAAGTTCCTGAACAGAACACCAATAGCGTACGCACTAAGATCAAGAATCGACAAATGGGACCTCATAAAATTACAAAGTTTCTGCAAAGCAAAGGACACTGTCCGAAGGACAAAACGGCAACCAACAAAGTGGGAAAAGATCTTTACCAACCCCACAGCCGACAGAGGGCTAATATCCAATATATACAAAGAACTCAAGAAGTTAGACCGCAAAGAACCAAATAACCCTATCAAAAAATGGGGCACAGAGCTAAACAAAGAATTTTCACCAGAAGAAATTCGGATGGCCGAGAAACACCTTAAGAGATGTTCAACATCATTAATCATCAGGGAAATGCAAATCAAAACAACCCTGAGATTCCACCTCACACCAGTCAGATTGGCTAAGATTAAAAACTCAAGAGACAACAAGTGCTGGCGAGGATGTGGAGAAAGAGGAACACTCCTCCACTGTTGGTGGGATTGCAAAATGGTAAAACCACTCTGGAAATCAGTTTGGCGGTTCCTCAGAAAATTGGGCATGTCACTTCCAGAGGACCCTGCCATACCACTCCTGGGCATATACCCAGAGGATTCCCCTACATGCAATAAAGATACATGCTCCACTATGTTTATAGCAGCCTTGTTTATAATAGCCAGAAATTGGAAGGAGCCCAAATATCCCTCAAAGGAGGAATGGATACAGAAAATGTGGTATATTTATACAATGGAATACTACTCAGCAATTAAAAATAATGAATTCATGCAATTTGTAGGTAAATGGTTAGACCTGGAAAATATCATCCTGAGTGAGCTAACCCAATCACAAAAGAATGCACATGAAATGCAATCACTGATAAGTGGATATTAATGAGCCCAGAAGCACTAAATACTCAAGACACAAATAGCAAGTCAAATGATTCCCAAGAAGAAGAAAGGAGAGGACCCTGGGCATGTAAAGATTGCATCCAGTTTAGTAAAGAAACCGAGGGGGGAGGGGGAATGATTGGGGAATAGTTGGGGGGGGGAGAAGAACTATGGGAACTATGGTGGGTGGGAACTGGGAAAGGGGAAAGCCTTTGAAATGTAAACATAGAATATAGAAAATAAAAATAACTAAAAAAAAAAGAAAAAGAAAAAGAAAAAAGGAAAAAAAAAACAAAAAAAAAAACGACCATTCACCATGATCAAGTTTGCTTCATCCCAGGGATGCAGGGATGGTTCAATATATGGAAATCCATCAATGTAGTCCACTACATAAACAAACTCAAAGGAAAAAAAACCACATGGTCATCTCACTGGATGCTGAAAAAGCATTTGACAAAATTCAGCATCCTTTCATGCTAAAAGTCTTGTAAAGAGCAGGAATTCAAGGCCCATACCTAAACATTGTTCCCTCTTCTAAGAAGAACCAAAGTATCCACACTTTTGTCCTCCATCGTCTTGAGCTTCATATTGTAATTTCTTTCAATGAGCAATTCCATTTCTTCACCTCTCTCGAATTCTGTAACACAGCAAATAATATCAGCAGTCATGTGCCACTGATTAAGAAAGATTCTTATTAAGAGCCTACGATTGTCAACCACGCATGCACTATACTCATATAGTTACTTTCAGGTACATGAAAATATGATAAATTTAAATATAGAAATTATGTTGTCGATTTTTCTATTGGAGCTGAGTACCACATAATTTCTTTTCTCTGTATTTTGATCAGTTTAGATTTCTCTAATGGTCTTTGTTGAGAAAAGAAATTTCTTTGACTAGGGGTGAGAACTATGCTTATATGTGAATGTAGGATAAATATTTAGAGTGTAGTTAGGACTTATGCTTGTTTAGTGAAGAGGCAATTTTAGGATCACCTCCAAGATCTGTGATGCCATTAGCTACAGGTAATTTGACTACATTTCAGGTACGTTTTCCCTCTTGTTGAGAAGGTCTGGTGTTCAAATAATGAGCTATTAGTTACCGTCAAAGTATGGCTATTGTACCATGCTGGTTTTTTAATTTTTATTATTTTGGTTTGTTTTTTACTTTACAGGTGTGAGAGTTAGGTTGAAACCCTCTCTTGTGGTAGCTTGCCTGGTGACTTCAGATATACCATAAAAACTATTCCCCAGGAAGAAAGCTGTTGGGACAGATCCAGCTCATGTTTTCTGGGCACTCTGTCCAAAGTGCCAAGGCTCAGGGGTCATTGCAGAAATGGGCTGAAGGTTACATGTAAGTACCAGATTGGCTTCTCTTTGTTCAATTCCTTCCTCAGCAATGTTATCCTCAGCAATACAGCCACGATGTCAGCTTGCAGAGTTACATTTTGTCTTAGTCTACAGATTGGGTTATTTGGAGATTTCTATAGGACCCTTTTGGCTAATAATTGAATGTGACCTATTCTACAAGTGATAGCTAGTTGATACTCTACATGCAAGATAACTAGGAGTTTTCATTAGGATCATCTTCATAAATTCCTGAATGTTTTCACTGCACTAGGTTTCCAACCCCACCCCATGAAGTTTTCCAATTATAGCTGTATTTGATGGGGAGGCACTTTCCTGGCATTCTCTTCCTCCACCCCATATCCAAGCCTACCTATTTTCCTGCTTCTATCTTCTGGGGCCACCAGTCTACCCCTGACTCTATTCTCTTTCCCCTTCCCAGCCCTTTGTTAGCCTCTTTGGGTCTTTTACTTTACAGCTAATATCCACTTATACATATCATGTTTGTTTTTCTGTGTCTCAGTTTTCTACCTTGCCTGGGATTTTTTTATCTAGCTCCTTGCTGTTGTCCGCAAATTTCATGATGTCATTGTTTTGGCAGCTCAGTAATACTCCATTGTTAAAATATATAATGCTTTCTTTATCCATGTCTGTTGAGGAACATCTAGATTATTTCCAGTTTCTGGTTATTATTAATAAAGCCACAAAAAGTATGGTTAAGCAAGAATCTTGTGGTAAGATGGAGAGTTCTTTGGGTATATATGCCCAAGAGTAGTATAGCAGGGTCTTGAGGTAGATTGTTTTCCATCTTTCTGAGCAATCACCATCTTGATTTGTAGTGTGGCTGTACAAGTTTGCACTCTCACCAGCAATGGAAAAATATTTATTTGTTCCACATCCTAGCCACCATGAGCTCCCACTTGTTTTATTGAACATAGCCATTTTTCACAGACACAAGATGGAATCTTAAAGCAATTTTAATTTGCATTTCTCTGATGACTAAGGACGTTGAACATTTCAAGTGTTTAACTACTTGAGAGTCTTCTGAGTATTTACTTTTTAGATCTGTTCGCCCTTTTTAAATTAGATTATTTTTTGCTATCTAATTTCTGGAGTTCTTTATGTATTTTGGTTATTTGTCCTCTGTTGGATGTGGAGTTAATAGATATCTTTTGCCTTCTGTAGTCTGTGGCTTTGTCCAAATGATGGTGTCCTTTGCCTTACTGAAACTTTTCAGTTTCATGAAGTCTCATTTGTTAATTGTTAATCTTTGTGCCTGCACTATCAGTATCCTGTTTAGGAAGTTGTCTCTTGTGCCAATGGATCCAAGGCCCATTTTTATTTCTGTCGGGTTTAGTATATCTGGTTTTATGATGAGGTTTTGACCCACTTGGTCTTGAGCTTTGTGAAGGGTGATAATTATGAATCTACATGCGGCTTTCAGTTTTGACAAGCACCATTTGGCACTTGAAGATGCTGTCTCTTTTTATCCAGTGTGTATTTCTGGCTTCTTTATGTAAAAATCAGGTGTCCATATAGGTTTGGATTTATGTCAAAGTCTTCATTTTAATTCAATTGATCAATAAGTGTTTTTGTGCCAATACCATGTTTTTATTACTACATCTCTGTAGTACAACTAGCTACCTCTAGCAGTTCATCAGTTCATTTATTGTTCAGGATTGTTTTAATTATTGAGTGCTTTTTGTTTTTGTTTTTTCCATATAAAGCTGCAAATTGTAATTTTAATTTCTGTAAAGAATTGTTTTGAGATTTTGATGGGACTGCATTGAATCTGTACATTGCCTTTGGTTGGATGACCATTTTCACTAGGAAAATTCTACTGATAAATGAGCATGAAAGATCGTTCCACTTTCTGATATCTTTCCTCAAAGAATTGAAGGTTTTGCCATAAAAGTCTTTTACTTGCTTGGTTAGAGTAGTATCCCAAGATGTTTTATATTATTTGAAGCTATTGTGAAAGATGTTGTTTCCCTGAATTCTCAGTCTCTATATTATTTGTATATCGGAGGGTTACTAATTTCTTTGAGTTAATTTTCTTTCTAGCCACTTTTAGGTTCAGTGTTTCTCCTTTAAGTTTATGTCTTCATTACCTTGTCCACTGGTGAGAGAGTAGGGTATGGAAGTCTCCCACTCTCAGAGTGTGAGGGTCAGTATGTGAGTTAAGCTGTAGCACTGTTTCTTTTAGAAACATAAGTGTCCCTCTGCTTGGGGCACAGTTGTCAAGAAATAAAATATCATCTAGGATTTATTTCTTTGAAGAGTTTGTAGTGTCCTTTCATATTTCTTGTGGTTAGTTTTGATTTGAAGTATAGAATACCATGATGAGAACGACTGCATTCTCCTTTAGGATTTTAGCCCTTGATTCCAAAAGTACAACCTGACTCCCTTGAATATGGAATTGCTGAATGAAGAAATGAAAGAGCCCAGCACTGTTATAAATTACTGTATTAGTAAAACCAGAGTCTTAGAGGTGACAGAAGTCTGTTGGTGGTGACATTTTACCTTTGTTTTAAGCTCACAGAAACCAGAGCCCCACTTGTTTACTCACTTGTTTCAGAATTGGTTTTAAGTGGTATTTCTTTTGTGGTCTTGTACAGGTCATTTTCTTTCTTGCCACTATGCTCACATCCTCTCTTGTTCCTGACTTTATCTGTCTTCCTTTCATTTCTTTTTGCTTGTTTGTTTGTTTGTTTTATTAGATATATTCTTTATGTAAATTTCAAATGTTGTACCCTTAGTCTCCCCCATGAAAATCCCATAACCCATCTTCCCTCCCCCTGTTCCCCAATCAACCCACTCCTGCTTCCCAGTCCTGGTATTACCCTACACTGCAGCTCTGAGCCTTCCCAGGACCAAGGGTGTCTCTTCCATTTGACAGGCTATCCTCTGCTGACTATGCTTCTGGAGCCATGGGTCCCTCCATGTGTACTGTTTGTTTTATGGTTTAGTCCCTGGGAGCTCTGGGGGTACTGGGTGGCTCATAACGGTGTTCCTCCTATGGGGCTGCAAACCGCTTCAGCTCCTCGGGTCCTTTCTCCAGCTCCTCCACTGGGGACCCTATGCTCAGTTCAATGGCTGGCTGAGAGTGTCCCCCTCTGTATTTTTCATGCATTAGTGCACTAGCAGAGCCTACCAGATGACAGCTATATCCTGCTCTGGTCAACAAGCACTTGTTAGTATCCACCATAGTGTCTGGGTTTTGTAATTGTATATGGGATCCATCCCTTGGTGGGACAGTCTCTGGATGGTCTTTCCTTCAAACTCTTTTCCACACTTTGTCTCTGTATCTCCTTCTGTGGGTATTTTGTTCCCCCTTCTATGAAGGACCAGAGTATCCATACTTTGTTCTTCCTCCTTCTTGAGCTTCATTTGATCTGTGAATTTTGTCTTGGGTATTCCAAGCTTCTGGGCTAATATCCACTTATCAGCGAGTGCATGCCATGTGTGTTGTTTTGTGATTGGGTTACCTCACTTAGGATATTTTTCCAGTTCTACACATTTGCCTAAGAATTTAATGAATTCATTGTTTTTAAAGCTGAGCAGTATTCCATTGTGTAAATATACCACATTTTCTGTATCCATTCCTCTGTTGAGGGACATCTGGCTTCTTTCCAGCTTCTGGATATTATAAATAGGGCTGCTATGAACATAGTGGAGCATGTGTCTTTATTGTATGCAGGGGAATCCTCTGGGTATATGCCCAGGAGTAGTATGACAAGGTCCTCTGGAAGTGTCATGCCCAATTTTCTGAGGAACTGCCAGACTGATTTCCAGAGTGGTTGTACCATCTTGCACTCTCACCAACAGTGTAGGCATGTTCCTTTTTCTCCACATCCTCGCCAGCACCTGTTGTCCCTTGAGTTTTTAATCTTAGCCATTCTGACTGGTGTGAGGTGGAATCTCATGGTTGTTTTGATTTGCATTTCCCTGATGACTAATAATGTTGAACATCTCTTAAGGTGCTTCTCAGCCATCCGAATTTCTTCTGGTGAAAATTCTTTGTTTAGCTCTGTACCCCATTTTTTGATAGGGTTATTTGGTTCTTTGGGGTCTAACTTTTTGAGTTTTTTTTATATATTGGATATTAGCCCTCTATCAGATGTGGGGTTGGTAAAGACCTTTTCCCATTTTTTTGGTTGCCGTTTTGTCCTTCTGACAGTGTCCTTTCCCTTACAGAAACTTTGTAATTTTATGAGGTCCCATATGTCCGTTCTTGATCTTAGAGCATAAGCTATTGGTGTTCTGTTCAGAAACTTTCCCCCTGAGCCCATGTCTTTTTAGCGTCTTCTCCAGTTTCTTTTCTATTAGTTTCAGTGTGTCTGGTTTTATGTGGAGGTCCTGGATCCACTTGGAGTTGATCTTAGTACAAGGAGATAAGAGTGGGTCGATTCGCAATCTTCTGCATGTTGACCTCCAGATGAACCAGCACCATTTGTTGAAAAGGCTACCTTTTTTCCACTGGACGGTTGTAGCTCCTTTATCAAGGATCAAGTGACCATAAGTCTGTGGGTTCATTTCTGGGTCTTCAATCCTATTCCATTGATCTACTTGCCTGTTGCTGTACCAATACCATGCAGTTTTTTAGCACAATTGCTCTTTAGTACTGTTTGAGGTCAGGGATATTGATTCTCCCAGAAGTCCTTTTATTGTTGAGAATAGTTTTAGCTATCCTGGGTTTTTTGTTACTCCAGATGAATTTGAGAATTGCTCTTTCTAGATCTATGAAGAATTGAGTTGGGATTTTGATGGGGATTGCATTGAATCTGTAGATTGCTTTTGGCAAGATGGTCATTTTTACTATATTGATCCTGCCAATCCAAGAGCATGGAATATTTTTCCATCTCCTGAGGTCTTCTTCGATATCTTTCTTCAAGGACTTGAAGTTCCTGTTATACAGTTTTTTCACTTGTTTGGTTAAAGTCATGCCAAGATACTTTATATTGTTTGTGGCTATTGTGAAGGGTGTTATTTCCCTAACTTCTTTCTCAGCCTGCTTGTCCTTTGAGTACAAGAAGGCTACTGATTTGCTTGAGTTGATTTTATAACCAGCCACTTTGCTGAAGTAGTTTATCAGCTGTAGGAATTCTCTGGTGGAGTTTTTTTGGTCACTTACATATACTATCATATCATCTGCAAAAATTGATAGTTTGACTTCTTCCTTTCCAATTTGTATCCCTTTGACTTCCTTATGTGTCTAATTGCTCTCCCTAGAACTTCAAGTACTATATTGAAAAGATATGGAGAGAGAGGGCAGCCTTGTCTAGTCCCTGATTTTAGTGGGATTGCTTCAAGTTTCTCTCCATTTATTTTAATGTTGGCTACTAGTCTGCTGTATATTGCTTTTACTATATTTAGGTATGGGCCTTGAATTCCTGTTCTTTCCAGGAGTTTTAGCATGAAAGGATGCTGAATTTTGTCAAATGCTTTTTCAGCATCTCATGAGATGACCATGTGGTTTTTTTCTTTTAGTTTGTTTGTGTAGTAGATTACATTGATGAATTTTCTCATATTGAACCATACATGCATCCCTAGGATGAAGCCTACTTGATCATGGTGAATGATCATTTTGATGTGCTCTTGGATTCGGTTGGCAAGAATTTTATTTAGTATTTTTGCATCAATATTCATAAGGGAAATTGGCCTGTAGTTCTCTTTCTTTGTAGGATCTTTGTGTGCTTTTGGTATCAGTGCTATTGTGGCTTCGTAGAACAAGTTGGGCAGTGTTCCTTCTGTTTCTATTTTGTGGAATAGTTTGAAGAGTATTGGTGTTAGGTCTTCTTTGAAGGTCTGATAGAATACTGCAGTAAAACCATCTGGTCCCATACTTTTTTTTGGTTGGGAGACTTTCTATAGCCCCTTCTATTTCTCTAGGGGTAATGGGACTGTTTAGCTGATCTAATTGATCCTGGTTTAATTTTGGTATTTGGTATCTGTCTAGGAAATTGTCCATTTCCTCCAGATTCTCCAGTTGTGTTGAGTATAGGCTTTTGTAGTAGGAACTGATGGTTTTTTGAATTTCCTCAGTTTCTGTTGTTATATCCCCCTTTTCATTTCTAATTTTGTTAATTTGGATACTGTCGCTGTGCCCTTTGGTTAGACTAGCTAAGTAAGGGTTTATCTATCTTGTTGATTTTCTCGAAGAACAAGCTCTTGGTTTTGTTGATTCTTTGTATGGTTCTCTTTGTTTCTACTTGATTGATTTCAGCACTGAGTTTGATGATTTCCTGTCTTCTACTCCTCCTGGGTGAATTAGCTTCTTTTTGTTCCAGGGCCTTCAGGTATGCTGTTAAGTTGCTAATGCATGCTCTCTCCAGTTTCTTTTTGGAGGCACTCAGGGCTAGGAGTTTTCCTCTTAGCCCTGCTTTCATTGTGTCCCATATATTTCGGTAGGTTGTACCTTCATTTTCATTGAATTCTAAAAAGTCTTTGATTTCTTTTTTATTTCTTCCTTGACCAAGGTGTCATTGAGTAGAGTATTGTTCAGTTTCCATGTGTATGTGGGCTTTCTGTTGTTCTTCTTGCTATTGAAGACCACTTTTTTTCTATTTTCAATTACTTATTTTTTATTTTTTTAATTTTTATTTTCTATATTCTTTGTTTACATGCCAAAGGCTTTCCCCTTTCCCAGTCCCCCCTCCACCATATGTCCCATAATTCCTCTCCCCTCAACTATTCCCCAATCATCCCCCCCATGATTTCTCTGTTCTGGGTCTACAAAACTGGATTCAATCTTTACAGGCACAGGGTCCTCTCCTTTCTTCTTCTTGGGAATCATTTGACTTGCTAATTGTGCCTTGAGTATTTAGGGCTTCTGGGCTCATTAATATCCACTTATCAGTGATTGCATTTCATGTGTGTTCTGTTTTGATTGGGTTAACTCACTTAGGATGATATTTTCCAGATCTAACCATTTACCTACAAATTGCATGAATTCATTATTTTTAATTGCTGAGTAGTATTCCATTGTATAAATATACCACATTTTCTGTATCAATTCTTCCCTTGAGGAATTTCTGGGCTCCTTCCAATATCTGGCTATTATAAACAAGGCTGCTATAAACATAGTGGAGCATGTGTCTTTATTGTATGCAGGGGAATCCTCTGGGTATATGCCCAGTAGTGGTATGCCAGGGTCCTGGATATGACTGTTTACTTAAGAGACCCAAAAAACTCCACCAGAGAACTTCTACAGCTGATAAACAACTTCAGCAAAGTGGCTCATTATGAAATTAACTCAAGCAAATCAGTATCCTTCTTGTACTCAAAGGACAAGCAGGCTGAGAAAGAAGTTAGGGAAATAACACCCTTCATAATAGCTACAAACAACATAAAGTACCTTGGTGTAACTCTAACTAAATAAGCAAAAGATCTATATGACAGGAACTTCAAGTACTTGAAGAAAGAAATCGAGGAAGACCTCAGAAGATGGAAAAATATTTCTTGCTCCTGGATTGGCGGGATCAATATAGTAAAAATGGCCATCTTGCCAAAAGCAATCTACAGATTCAATGCGATCCCCATCAAAATCCCAACTCAATTCTTTATAGATCTAGAAAGAGCAATTCTCAAATTCATCTGGAGTAACAAAAAACCCAGGATAGCTAAAACTATTCTCAACAATAAAAGGACTTCTGGGGGAATCAATATCTCTGACCTCAAGCAGTACTACAGAGCAATTGTGTTAAAAACAGCATGGTATTGGTACAGCAACAGGCAAATAGATCAATGGAATAGGATTGAAGACCCAGAAATGAACCCACAGACTTATGGTCACTTGATCTTTGATAAAGGAGCCACAACCATCCAGTGGAAAAAGATAGCCTTTTCAACAAATGGTGCTGGTTCAACTGGAGTTCATCATTCAGAAGAATGCAAATCGACCCACTCTTATCTCCTTGTACTAAGATCAACTCCAAGTGGATCAAGGACCTCCACATAAAACCAGACATACTGAAACTATTAGAAAAGAAACTGGGGAAGACCCTGGAGGACATGGGCACAGGGGGAAAGTTTCTGAACAGAACACTAATACCTTATGCTCTAAGATCAAGAATTGACAAATGGTACCTCATAAAAGTACAAAGTTTCTGTAAGGCAAAGGACATTGTCAGAAGGACAAAACGGCAACCATCAAAGTGGGAGAAGATCTTCACCAACCCCACATCTGACAGAGGGCTAATATCCAATATATACAAAGAGCTCAAGAAGTTATACCCCAAAGATCCAAATAACCCTATCAAAAATGGGGTACAGATCTAAACAAAGAATTTTACCAGCCAAAATTCGGTTGGCTGAGAAACACCTTAAGAGATGTTCAACATTATTAGTCATCAGGGAAATGCAAATCAAAACAACCCTGAGATTCCACCTCACACCAGTCAGAATGGCTAAGATTAAAAACTCAAGAGACAACAAGTGCTGGTGAGGATGTGGAGAAAGAGAAACACTCGTCCACTGTTGGTCGGATTGCAAAATGGTAAAACTGCTCTGGAAATCAGTTTGTTGCTTCTTGAAGACCACTTTTACTCCATAGTGATCTGATAGGAGCATGGGATTGGTTCGGTCTTCTTGTATTTGTTGAGGTCTGTCTTGTGACCAATTATATGATCAATTTTGGAGACGTTACTGTGAGGTGCTGAGAAAAAGGTATATTCTTTTGCTTTAGTATGAAATGTTCTATATATATCTGTTAAATCCAATTGGTCCAAAGCTTCATTTAGTTTCACTGTGTCCCTGTTTAGTTTCTGCTTTCCTGATTGGTCCATTGAGGAGAGTGGAGTGTTGAAGTCACCTACAATTATTGTGTTAGGTGCAATGTGTGCTTTAAGCTTTAGTAAAGTTTCTTTTATGAATGAGGGTGCCCTTATATTTGGAGCATAGATGTTCAGTATTGAGAATTCTTCTTGGTGGATTTTCCCTCTGACCAGGAAGTAGTGACTTTCTGTGTCTCTTTTGATGACTTTAGGTTGAAAGTCAATTGTATCTGATATTAGAATGGATACTCTGGCTTGTTTCCTGAGACCATTTGCTTGTAAAATTGTCTTCCAGCCTTTTACTCTAAGGTCGTTTTTGTCTTTGACACTGAGATGTGTTTCCTGTATGCAGCAAAATGTAGGGTCCTGGGTCTGTATCCAGTCTGTTAGTCTGTGTCTTTTTATTGGGGAATTGGGTCCACTGATTTAAAGAGATATAAAGGAATAGTAATTATTACTTCCTGACATTTTGGGCGTTATTTTTTATATTTGAGTGGTTCTCTTCTTTTGGGTTCGATGAGAGGGGGTTTCTATCTTGTTTCTTCTGGGGTTTAGTTCCCCCCTTGTGTTTGTATTTTTCCCCTATTATCCTTTGTAGGGCTGGGTTTGTAGATAGATATAATGCAAATTTGGTTTTGTCATGGAATACCTTGGTTTCCCCATCTACGTCAATTGAGAGTTTTGCTGGGTATAGTAGTTTTGGCTGAAGTTTGTGTTCTCTTAGATTCTGCATGAGGTCTGCCCAGGATCTTCTAGCTTTCATGGTTTCAGGTGAGAAGTCTGGTATAATTCTGATAGGTCTTCCTTTATATGTTTCTTGTCCTTTTTCTCTTACTGCCTTTAATATTCTTTCTTTGTTTAGTACATTTGGGGTTTTGATTATTATGTGACAGGAAGTATTTCTGTTCTGGTCCACTCTGTTTGGTGTTCTGTAGGCTTCTTGTATATTCATGGGCATCTCTCTCTTTAGGTGGTGGAAGTTTTCTTCCATAATTTTGTAGAAGATATTTGCTGGCCCTTTAAGTTCTTGATCTTCATTCTCATCTATACCTATATCCTTAGGTTTGGTCTTCCAATTGTGTCCTGGATTTCCTGAATGTTTTGGGTTACCAGCTTTTTGCATTTTGCATTTTCTTTAATTGTTGAATCCTTGGTTCCTATGGTATCTTCAGCATCTGAGATTCTGTCTTCTATCTCTTGTATTGTATTGTTGATATTTGCATCTATGACTCCTGATTTCTTCTCAAGGTCTCCCTTTGCGATTTCTTAGTTGTTTCTACTTCTGTTTTTAGATTTTGGATGGTTTTGCTCAGATCTTTCAATTGCTTGTTTGTGTTTTCCTGTAATTCTTTAAGGGATTTTTGTGTTTCCTCTTTTATGACTTCTACTTGTTAACCCACGTTCTCTTGTATTTCTTTAAGTGATTTTTGTGTTTTCCCCTTATTGGCATTCATTTTTTGATCCATATTCTCCTGAATTTCTTTAAGTGATTTTTGTGTTTGCCTTGTAAGGGCTTCTAGCTTTTGATCCATTTTCTCCTGTATTTCCTTAAGAGATTTATCTAAGTGATCCTCTATCAGCATCTTGACCAGTTATTTTAGATCTGAGTCTTGTTTTTCTGGTGTGTTGGGGTATCCGAGACTTATTTGTGTTTGCCTTGTAAGGGCTTCTAGCTTTTGATCTATTTTCTCCTGTATTACTTTAAGAGATTTATCTAAATGTTCCTCTATCAGCATCCTGACCAGTGATTTTAGATCTGAGTCTGGTTTTTCTGGTGTGTTGGGGTATCCATGATTTATTGCTGTCAGAGAACTGGGTTCGGATGCTGCCATACTGCCTTGATTTCTGTTAGTAACGATCTTATGTTTGCCTTTTGCCATCTGGTTATTTCTGGTGTTAGTTGGTCCTGTAGTTACTAGCTGGTGCTTGAACCTCCTGTGGGCTCCTAAGGCTATTTCCCCGAGACTGGAACACCTGAACCTCTGCCCTGCAGGGCTCCTGCTCACAGATTGCTGACAGGTGGCCTGTGTCCCCTGAGGTCTTAAACTCGGGATATCTCAGGTACTTGGTTCCGCCTGCTGGGCAATTGCTCTGCACTGCTCCTGCTCAGGTATTGCTGTCTGGTGTCCTGAGTCCCCAGAGGTCTTAAACTCGGGATATTTTGGGTGCCTGGTTCTGCTTGCTGGTTCAAAGCAGCTGGGAAGATGGTGGAGGCTGCAGGGAGTGCGGGGTCTGCCTTCAGGGCACAGAGTCCAGGCTTGGCTGGTGTACCCCAACCCGCTGATCTATGCGCAGCTCCCACTTAAGGCCTGAGTCCCCGAAGGTCTTAAACTTGGGGGATATCTTGGGTACCTGGTTCCTCAGCCTGGGAAGCTGGCAGAGGCTGGTTCCACCGCCGGCTGGGTGGAAACAGCTGGGAAGATGGCGGAGGCTGCAGGGAGTGTGGGGTCCACCCTCATGGCACAGAGCCCAGGCTTGGCTGGTGTCCCCCAACCTGCTGCTCTATGCGGAGCTCCCACTCAAGGCCAGAGTCCCCAAAGGTCTTAAACTTGGGATATCTCGGGTACCTGGTTCCGCAGGCTGGATTGGAACACCTGGGAAACTGGTGGAGGCTGGTTCCTCATTTGAGTTTTCTTATTTCTGTATGACATCTGTGTAAGATCTTTTTGGCTTTTATAGACTCTGAAGAGAAGTGTGGTGTAATTCTCATAGGTCTGCCTTTATGTTACTTGACCTATTTCCTTACTTCTTTTAATATTCTTTCTTCATTTCATGCATTTGGTATTTTTACTATTATAAAAATTGGAGGAATTTATTTTCTGGTACAATCTATTTGGAATTCTGTAGGCCTCTTTTATGTTTATGGGCATCTCTGTGTTTGTATTAGGGAAGTTTGATTCTATAATTTTGTTGAAGATATTTATTGGCCCTTTAGTTTGGAAATATTTACTGTCTTATATACCTATTAATTGTAGGATTTGTCTTCTCATTGTGTCCTAGATTCCCTGGATGTTTTGGGTTAGAAGCTTTTTGCATTTTGCACTTTTTGACTGTTGTGTCAATGTTTTATATGGTATCTTGTGCACCTGAGATTCTCTCTTCTATCTCTTGCATTCTGTTGGTGATGCTTGCATTTTTGACTCCTGATCCCTTTCCTAGGTTTTCTATCTCCAGAGTTGTCTCTCTTTGTGATTTCTTTATTGTTTCTACTTCCAGTTTTAGATCCTGGCTGCTTTCACTCAATTCCTTCACCTGTTTTGTTGTGGTTTCCAGTAATTCTTCAAGGGATTTTTGTTGTTATTGTTTCCTCTTCAAGGGTTTCTACTTGTTTACCTGTGTTCTCCTGTATTTCTTTAATGGAGTTATTTATGTCCTCCTTAAACTCCTCTATCAGCATCATGAGATGAGATATTCAATCCAAATCTTGCTTTTCTGGTATGTTGGAGTATCAAGGACTTGCTGTGGTGGGAGAACTGTGTTCTGATGATGCCAAGTTGCCTTGGTTTTTGTTGGTAAACCATGCTTGCCGTTTACCATCTAGTTATCTCTGGTGTTAGTTAGCCTTGCTGTCTCTGGCTGGAGCTTGTTCCTCCTGTGGGCCTGTCATCCTGTGTCAGTACTCCTGGGAAACCAGCTCTTTTCTGGTGGAACCTGTGGAGGTATAACTTGTGGAATAGCCCCAGCTCCTGGGTGCAGATGGAGACTGAAAGGATCCTGTCCCAGCTGTTCCACCTTTCCAGCAGCCTGTGTGCTCCTCGCTGCTCTGGACAGTTATTGGAGAGAAAGTGCAAAGCTCACCTCAGAGCCTGGGAGTGAGCACACTCTTGGGAAAGCAGCTCTTTCCTGGCAGGAACAGTGCCAAGAAGGCAAGATTTTTATTTTCTAAACTGAGAAAATGAGTATTGATGAAGGGATGGGAGGGTAAAAGTCCACAAACAACAAGATATGGATGTTGCATGGAAGGGCACATGTAGGCTCATGGGATTGAAGAAGAATCAGGAAGTTAACACAACAAAATTTTCTGAAAAATAGTAAAATGCAATATAGTACTGCATAGGCAAATTTAATTTTTGAATTATAATAATGTTTTATTTATTTTAAATTACATAATTTTATATAATATATAATAAATAAACAATATAACTATATATAATTATACAATATAGTTTAACAACTATAAAAATTAAAACAAGAGATTCAAGTTGGATTTTTATCAAAAATGACTAAGAAAATTAAACTGTATTGTGAATGTTGATTGTTATTAATAAAAATAAATGCTCTGGTAATTTCTATAAATTTGGTTTTGGTTTCTGTAGTAAATTCTAAAAATCTTGTGAGTTTTGAAAAGTATTCCTCAAGGATTTTCAAGAAAGCCTCTGCCTCTCAGCTGGGATTAATTTGGGTATGTTCTGGAGAAAGCAACTAAGAATGTCATCACTTGGGGAACTAGAGAAAGTGATTCCCAGTCTTGCAATTCTCTAGACCCAGACCTAGTATCTGTAAAGATAATTAATTATGGCAATGACACACATACTCCCAAATGCCCCTGAGTGAATTAACCCAATCACAAAAGAATGCACCTGAAATGCAATCACTGATAAGTGGATATTAATGAGCCCAGAAGCCCTAAATACTCAAGACACAAATAGCAAGTCAAATGATTCCCAAGAAGAAGAAAGGAGAGGACCCTGGGCCTGTAAAGATTGCTTCCAGTTTAGTAAAGAAACCGAGGGGGGAGGGGGAATTATTGGGGAACAGATGGGGGGGAGAGGAACTATGGGAACTATGGTGGGTGGGAACTGGGAAAGGGGAAAGCCTTTGGAATGTAAACATAGAATATAGAAAATAAAATTAAAAAAAAAAAAGAAAAAAAATGAGAATAAGTGGATCATTTGCATGTTCTAGACGGTGCAAAATGAATTCCACCTGCTGCTCCTGAAAAGGTGGGTGGGCATTTTCCAGCCTCCTAAAGGAGTCACTAGCATCATTGATGTTTAGCTGGTTAAACTTTTAACTTGTTTTCCTTGTGGAGATAAGAAAAGAAAGGGATTTCTACAGAGAGAACTTTCTTTTCTTTTACTTAGCTTTTCATCCTTTTGTTTTGTAACTTCATGAAGCTGCCTGAAAATTGCTTGGGGGCAGAGGTAAGTGTTGCAGCTTTCCCTGGACTTTTTGTTACACAGAATCCAGACCAAGCAAAACTCTGTGTAGCTTTTGGTGTTTTTCCAGGCAAGGCTATAGGTTTCTGAGCAAAGTCTACCACAGAAATGTTTATTATAGTGAGAAATATTTTCTTTGTACTAGGTAAAACACCAAATTAAGGCTTTTACCAAAGTTCTCCTTGAATCCTACTTTACAAGATAGTTCAGACAAAGCTTCTGACCTTTCCTCAAAAGGAACTCCCAAGAGCTTTGAAGTTCTTACCACATCTCTGTTAAAACAAGTTCCTGCAAAATGAAGGCACAACATACCCAAATCTATGGGACACAATGAAAGCAGTGCTTAGAGGAAAACTCATAGCCCTGAGTGTCTCCAAAAAGAAACAGGAGAGAGCATATACTAGCAACTTAATGGCGCATTGAAAGCTCTGGAACAAAAAGAAGCAATTTCACCCAGGAGGAGTAGAAGACAGGAAATCATCAAACTCAGGGCTGAAATCAATCAAGTTGAAACAAAGAGAACCATACAAAGAATCAACAAAATCAGGAGCTGGTTCTTTGAGAAAATCAACAAGATAGATAAACCCCTAGCCAGACTTACCAAAGGGCACAAACACAGTATTCAAATTAACAAAATTAGAAATGAAAAGGGAGATATAACAGCAGAAACTGAGGAAATTCAAAAAATAATCAGATCCTACTACAAAAACCTATACTCAACACAACTGGAGAATCTGGAGGAAATGGACAATTTCCTAGACAGATACCAAATACCAAAATTAAACCAGGATCAAATAGATCATGTAAACAGACCCATAACCCCCAAAGAAATAGAAGGGGTCATAGACAGTCTTCCAACCAAAAAAAGCACAGGACCAGACGGTTTTAGTGCAGAATTCTATCAGACCTTCAAAGAAATCCTGATACCGATACTCTTCAAACTATTCCACAAAATAGAAACAGAAGGAACACTACCCAACTCATTCTATGAAGCCACAATTACTCTGATACCAAAACACAAAGATCCAACTAAGAAAGAGAACTACAGGCCAATTTCCCTTATGAATATCGATGCAAAAATACTAAACAAAATACTTGCCAACCGAATCCAAGAACACATCAAAACGATCATTCACCATGATCAAGTTGGCTTCATCCCAGGGATGCAGGGATGGTTCAATATACGGAAATCCATCAACGTAATCCACTACATAAAGAAACTCAAAGAAAAAAACCACATGGTCATCTCATTGGATGCTGAAAAAGCATTTGACAAAATTCAGCATCCTTTCATGCTAAAGGTCTTAGAAAGAGCAGGAATTCAAGGCCCATATCTAAACATAGTAAAAGCAATATACAGCAGACCAGTAGCCAACATCAAGGTAAACGGAGAAAAACTTGAAGCAATCCCACTAAAATCAGGGACTAGACAAGGCTGCCCCCTCTCACCATATCTCTTCAATATAGTACTTGAGGTACTAGCTAGAGCAATTCGACAACAGAGGGAAGTCAAAGGGATACAAATCAGAAAGGAAGAAGTCAAACTATCACTATTTGCAGATGATATGATAGTTTACTTAAGTGACCCAAAAACCTCCACCAGAGAACTCCTGCAACTGATAAACAACTTCAGCAGAGTGGCTGGCTATAAAATCAAGTCAAGCAAATCAGTAACCTTCCTATATGTGAAGGATAATCAGGCCGAGAAAGAAATTAGGGAAATGACACCCTTCACAATAGCCACAAATGATATAAAGTATCTTGGAGTGACGCTAACCAAACATGTGAAAGATTTATATGACAAAAACTTCAGGTCTCTGAAGAGGGAAATTGAAGAAGACATCAGAAAATGGGAAAATCTTCCATGCTCGTGGGTTGTCAGGACTAATATAGTCAAAATGGCAATCTTGCCCAAAGCAATATACAGATTCAATGCAATCCCCATCAAAATCCCAACTCAGTTCTTCATAGAGTTAGAAAGAGCAATTCTCAAATTCATCTGGAATAACAAAAAACCCAGGATAGCTAAAACTATCATCAACAGCAAAAGAACTTCTGGGGGAATCAATATCCCGGATCTCAAGCAATATTACAGAGCAGTAGTATTAAAAACTGCATGGTATTGGTTCAGTGACAGGGAAGCAGATCAATGGAATAGGATCGAAGACCCAGAATTGAACCCACACATCTATGGCCAATTGATCTTCAACAAAGGAGCTGAAAACATCCAGTGGAAAAAAGATAGCCTTTTCAACAGATGGTGCTGGCTCAACTGGAGGTCAACATGCAGAAGAATGAGAATTGATCCACTCTTATCTCCTTGCACTAAGCTCAACTCCAAGTGGATCAAGGACCTCCACATAAAACCAGACACACTAAAACTAATAGAAAAGAAACTTGGGAAGACCCTTGAGGACATTGGCTCAGGGGAAAAATTCCTGAACAGAACACCAATTGCTTATGCTCTAAGAGCAAGAATAGACAAATGGGACCTCATAAAATTACAAAGTTTCTGTAAGGCAAAAGACACTGTCAAAAGGATAAATCGGTAACCAACAAATTGGGAAAAATTCTTCACCAACCCCACATCTGACAGAGGGCTAATTTCCAATGTATACAAAGAACTCAAGAGGTTAGACCCCAGAAAACCAAATAACCCTATCCAAAAATGGGGTACAGAGCTAAACAGAGACTTTTCACCTGAAGAAATTCAGATGGCTGAGAAACACCTTAAAAATGTTCAACATCTTTAGTCATTAGGGAAATGCAAATTAAAACAACCCTGAGATTTTACCTCACACCAGTCAGAATGGGTAAGATTAAAAACTCAGAAGACACAGGTGTTGGCAAGGATGTGGAGAAAGAGGAATACTCCTCCACTGCTGGTGGGAATGCAAGCTGGTACAACCACTCTGGAAATCAGTATGGTGGTTCCTCAGAAAACTGGACATGATACTTCCGGAGGACCCAGCCATACCACTCCTGGGAATATACCCAGAAGATTCCCCAGCATGCAATAAGGATACATGCTCCACTATGTTCATAGCAGCCTTATATATAATATCCAGAAGCTGGAAAGAACCCACATGTCCCTCAGTGGAGGAATGGATACAAAAAATGTGGTATATATACACAATGGAGTACTATTCAGCCATTAGAAACAATGAATTCATGAAATTCTTAGAGAAATGAATGGAGCTGGAGAACGTCATACTAAGTGAGGTGACCCAGTCTCAAAAGAATACCCATGGTATACAGTCACTGATAAGTGGATATTAGCCTAGAAGCTTGGAACACCAAAGACATAAATCACATATCAAGTGATGTCTCACAAGAAGAAAGGAGTGGACACTGGTGCTAGAATAGACCAAAGCATCATTGTGGGGGAGTACAAGAACAGGGAGGTGGGAGGGGGTGGATGAGGGAGCAGGGGGAGGGAAAAGGGCATGTGGGACCTTTGGGAGTGGGAAACCAGAAAAAGGGAAATGAATTGTAAATATAGAATATATCCAATAAAAAAAATAAAAAAAATAAAAAAAATAAAGTAAAAAAAAAAAGTTCCTGCATATTCTTGTTTCCCTCACCTCTGGAACGTCACAAGCATGCCTCATAATCTCTTTGACATATTCAAGGAATTCCATGCTCTTCATTTCTGTCAAAATTTATTTTTCATTTGAAATAAGTCATGCCTTGATTTTTTGTTTTGTTTTTACTGTAATTTTAAATTCTCTCTCCTTTAAACAATATCCAGTCAGTTGCCAATATATTTTTTTATACATTTTTAAATGCCACATACATATCTTTAAACCCACATCTTATAACATCCTTTGTGGATCAGTTTATTACTTGAATTTCATTCGGGGTTTTTTTTGTTGTTGTTGTTGTTGCTGTTTTTTTTTTTTTTTGAATTTTAGTTCTTGATGTATAAACAGATAGATGCCATTTTTTTTCTGAGTGTCTGACAAGGCTATGGAAAAAAAGTAGGAATGTTTTAAGACCCAAGGTGACATTATCTTCATCTTTGCTTTCAGTTTGACATATTCCTCAATTACCTTAATCCAATTATACAGATTCAGTCCTCCAGTAAAACAGATGATTCTTCCAGAGAAGCAAGTTTGTTCAAAAGTGACTTTCCATCTTCAACCGCATCCTGAAGCTTAAAGAGTTTGTTTAGCCAACCATGGGTGCCCACAGATGGAGTAGACTAGAGACTAGGGTATGTTCTGAACAGAAGTAAAATCTTGACTGACAGTACAGAAAACTAGGAATTCTGTGATGGGAACAGTGACTTGCCAATCTCCTTTATTCCAAAGATGCAAATCAAAAGGCTGAAAGCCTAAGTGCTTCCTTAGTTTCTTTCCAGCTATGGCTACTATTGATAGTAACCTAACATCTGTCATCTAACAGGCCGCAAAGACTCTGATCTAGCCAGTGGTGAACAAAGCAAAACTTCCTAATACTTGAGCCCTGGCCTATCCACCATTTACCACGTGGAATTAAGGTAGAGGTATGTAGTTTTAACTTAAACTGATGCTTAAATCTAAAACTAAAGTGATTGTTGATAACTAAATCATATTTGAAGGACCAAGTTCCTTTGACCTCATGAACAAGGAGAAACAAGGTTTCAGAAAAACTAAAAAGTAGACCAGTGTAACAAATATATCCTGTAAAAAAACACATGAGAAATTTTTGATGTGGAATACATTATATAACTATGCCATCAATAAGAACAGATTGACCAAACCCAAATTTCTCATAAGTAAAAGTAGGAGCCTTCAACAATAAAATGGGAGGGGGCACTGAGTAGATCTAATGACCAAGTCCATCCTTCTCTGTGGAAGATCTACAATGGGAAAGATAATGTGCATTCACAGAGGTCTGATGACTCTGAATTTATCCCACTTATTTTTTTTTTTTAGTTATTTTTATTTTCTATATTCTATGTTTACATTTCAAAGGCTTTCCCCTTTCCCAGTTCCCACCCACCATAGTTCCCATAGTTCTTCTCCCCCCCCAACTATTCCCCAATCATTCCCCCTCCCCCCTCGGTTTCTTTACTAAACTGGATGCAATCTTTACATGCCCAGGGTCCTCTCCTTTCTTCTTCTTGGGAATCATTTGACTTGCTATTTGTGTCTTGAGTATTTAGTGCTTCTGGGCTCATTAATATCCACTTATCAGTGATTGCATTTCATGTGCATTCTTTTGTGATTGGGTTAGCTCACTCAGGATGATATTTTCCAGGTCTAACCATTTACCTACAAATTGCATGAATTCATTATTTTTAATTGCTGAGTAGTATTCCATTGTATAAATATACCACATTTTCTGTATCCATTCCTCCTTTGAGGGATATTTGGGCTCCTTCCAATTTCTGGCTATTATAAACAAGGCTGCTATAAACATAGTGGAGCATGTGTCTTTATTGCATGTAGGGGAATCCTCTGGGTATATGCCCAGGAGTGGTATGGCAGGGTCCTCTGGAAGTGACATACCCAATTTTCTGAGGAACCGCCAAACTGATTTCCAGAGTGGTTTTACCATTTTGCAATCCCACCAACAGTGGAGGAGTGTTCCTCTTTCTCCACATCCTTGCCAGCACTTGTTGTCTCTTGAGTTTTTAATCTTAGCCATTCTGACTGGTGTGAGGTGGAATCTCAGGGTTGTTTTGATTTGCATTTCCCTGATGACTAATGATGTTGAACATCTCTTAAGGTGTTTCTCGGCCATCCGAATTTCTTCTGGTGAAAATTCTTTGTTTAGCTCTGTGCCCCATTTTTTGATAGGGTTATTTGGTTCTTTGCGGTCTAACTTCTTGAGTTCTTTGTATATATTGGATATTAGCCCTCTGTCGGCTGTGGGGTTGGTAAAGATCTTTTCCTACTTTGTTGGTTGCCGTTTTGTCCTTCGGACAGTGTCCTTTGCTTTGCAGAAACTTTGTAATTTTATGAGGTCCCATTTGTCGATTCTTGATCTTAGTGCGTACGCTATTGGTGTTCTGTTCAGGAACTTTTCCCCTGTGCCCAAGTCCTCCAGGGTCTTCCCAAGTTTCTTTTCTAATAGTTTCAGTGTGTCTGGTTTTATGTGGAGGTCCTTGATACACTTGGAGTTGATCTTAGAGCAAAGAGATAAGAGTGGGTCAATTCGCATTCTTCTGCATGTTGACCTCCAGTTGAACCAGCACCATTTGTTGAAAAGGCTATCTTTATTCCATCGGATGGTTGTGGCTCCTTTATCAAAGATCAAGTGACCATAAGTCTGTGGGTTAATTTCAGGGTCTTCAATCCTGTTCCATTGATCTGTTTGCCTGTTGCTATACCAATACCATGCAGTTTTTATCCCACTTATAAAGATCTGTGTTCCCCAACACCTATTTCTCTCAGTCAACTCTATAGTGCTGCAATAGAAAACTAGATGCAGCCTTTTCTCTCCCATGCCCACATCTCCTAGATATCCTACAGACTATCCCCTCTTAAACTCCCACACCCTACTTATAACTTTACGTCAGAATCCAACTCCAGCAACTATGCCCTGTTAACCCAAGAACCACAATTCCCAGGATGTGATGGTTTGTATATTCTTGGTCCAGGGAGTGGCAGTGTTAGGAGGTGTGGCCTTGTTGGAGTAGGTTTGTCACAGTGGATATGGACTGAAGACCCTTACCCTAGCTGCCTGGGAGTGAGTCTTCCACATGCAGTCTACAGATGAAGATGTAGAACTCTCAGTTCCATCTCCATGATGCCTGCCTGGATGCTACCATGTTCCTGCCTTGAGGATAATGGACTGAACCTCTGAACCTGTAAGCTCACAGCAATTAAATGTTGTCATTTGTAAGACTTGCCTTGGTCATGGTGTCTGTTCACAGCAGTAAAACCCTAATTAAGATACAAGTTGGTACTGGGAGTAGAGTATTGATGTGATACGACTGACCATGCTTTTGATTGGAAGAATGTGGATTTTTGGGACTTTGGATTTGGAAAGCACTGGAACATTTTAAGTGGGGCTTAATGGGTCATCCTAGCAAGAATATGGATAGCTTTGTTTCTGAGGGTGATTTGAACTGTGGAAGCCAGGCTCTAGAGGTTTCAGAAGAGAAGAATTTTAATTTGTCTCCAAGAGACTGTTTTTATGATATTTTGGTGAAGGATGTGGCTACTTTTTGCCCTTGTCTGAAGAGTCTGCTTAAGGCTAAGTTTAAGAAACTCAGATTAATTGCATCGACAAAGGAATTCTCAAAAAAGCCCAGCAGAGACTTTGTTCTCTGGTTAAGTCTCTTGAACATTTTGAACAATGGTAGCAAGCTTAGAAAGGAAAAACATAAAATACATAGTTCAAGTATTAAAGGGACACCAGTAAGGGAAATGGAACTGAATCCTATATTCTAGAAGATAGCAGATTAAGGGAATTTGGGGTAAGAGCCTACCCAGATAAGTTTAGATCCAGTACATACCTTTAATCCTAGGAGACAAAACCAAACAGATCTCTGAGTTCATCGACAGACTGGGACAAAGCAGGCTCTAGGTGAAGGAAACCTTATATCCAGGCATGGTGGTACATGCCTTTAATCCCAGCATTAAAGGAGACAGAGCCATGCAGATCTCTGAGTTCAAGGTCAATCTACAGAATAACTTCCAGGAAAGCCAAGCTTAGGAAGAGAGGGAGTCAGAAAACAGAAAAGCTGGTAATAGAATAAGGAAAGCCATGTCCCAGCCCCTACAAGCAGCAGGACATGGCTTAGACTTTAGAGTAAAAAAAAAAAAAAAAAAAAAAAAAAAAAAAAAAAAAAAAACAATAGAAGGTACTACTGGGACAATTGATGCTGGTTAGCTGGAGCTAAGAAATTAACAGTGATTAAGAACAGACCAGCAGCCATTTTCTTTCCAGTGACTGAGAAGGCAGCAACGGCCAGGAGTGCAGGGAACACAAAAGTGACAGAGCAGCAGGGACAGGGTCCCTCTGGGTTCTACCTGTACCCAGGAGCTGGGCAGGACCACAGCCATCTGTGCAATGATCCTTCCAGGGAAGAACTGGTCTGCAGGGAGTGATTTGACTCTCGGGTCTGGATGTACGATGGCCATTTTCTCTCTGGTGACTGAGGAGGAGCACAGGAAACAAAAGAGTGGCAGAACAGCTGGGACAGGGTTCTTTCGGGCTCCATATGCACCCAGGGGCTGGGCTGAGCCATAGCACTCTGTGCCAGGGGAGAGCTGGTCACCCAGGGGGTGCTGAGACAGGCTTGCAGGCCCACAGAAGGGAAAAGCACCAGCCAGAGACAGCAGGACCAACTAACATCAGAAATAACCAGTTGGAGAAAGGCAAAGGTAGGAATGTTACCAACAGAAATCAATACAGCATGGCACCATCCAAACCCAATTCTCTCACAACAGCAAGTCCTGTTACCCCAGGAGATCAGAAAAGCAAGATTTGGATTTAAAATCACAGTTCACGATGCTGATAGAGGGCTTCAAGAAGAGCATAAATAATTCCATTAAAGAAATAGAGGAGAACACAAGCAAACAGGTAGAAGCCCTTAAAGAATTATAGGAAAGCACAACCAAACAGGTAAAGGAATTGAACAAAACCATCCAAGATCTAAAATGGAGGTAGAAACAATAAAGAAATCACAAAGGGAAACAATTCTGGACATAGAAAACCTAGGAAAGAAGTCAGGAGTCATGGATGAAAGCATCAACAACAGAATACAAGAGATGGAAGAGAGATTCTCAGGTGCAGAAGATAACATAGAAAGCATCAACAAAACAGTGGAAAATTGCAAAATGCATAAAGCTTCTAACCCAGAACATCCAGGAAATCCAGGACAAAATGAGAAGACCAAACCTAAGGGTTGTAGGTATAGAAAAGAGTGAAGATTTCCAACTTAAAGAGCCAGTAAATGTCTTCCACAAAATTATAGAAGAAAACTCCCATAACCTCAGAAAGAAATGACCATGAACATACAAGGAGCCTAAAGAACTCCAAATAGATTGGACCAGAAAAGAAATTCCTTCCATCACATAATAATTAAAACACCAAATGCACTAAACAAAGAAAGAATATTGAAAGTAGTAAGAGAAAAAGGTCAAGTAACATATAAAGGCAGACCTATCAGAATTATACCAGACATCTCGCCAGAGACTATGAAAGACAGAAGATCCTGGGCAGATGTCATAGAGACCCTATGGGAACACAAATGCCAAACCAGGCTACAATACCCAGCAAAAGTCTCAATTACCATGGAGAAAGCAAGGTATTCTATGGCACAAACAAATTTATACAATATCTTTCCACATATCCAGCCCTTCAAAGGATAATGAATGGAAAATACCAACAAAAGAGGGGACACTAGAAAAAACAAGAAATTAATCTTCTTTTAATAAACCAAAAAGAAGAGAGACCCACAAACATAACTCCACCTCTAATAACAAAAGTAACAGGAAGCAACAATCACTTCTTAATATCTCTTAATATCAATTAACTCAGTTCTCCAATAAAAAGACATAGACTAACAGACTGGAAACATAAGCAGGATTCAACATTTTACTGCATATGGGAAACTTGCCTCAGGCACAAAGACAGACAATACCTCAGAGTAAAATGCTGGAAAACAATATTCCAAGAAAATGGTCCCAAGAAACAAGCTAGTGTAGCCACTCTAATATTGAGTAAAATTGACTTTCACCCCAAAGTAATCAAAAAAGATAAGGAAGGACACTTCATACTCATCAAAGGAAAAATCTACCAAGATGGACTCTCAATTCTGAACATATATTTTCCAAATACAAGGGCACCCACATTCATAAAAGAAACTTTACTAAAGCCCAAAGCACACCTTGCACTTCAAACAATAATAATGGGAGACTTAACGACCCCAGTCTCACCAATGGACAGATCAGGGAAACACAAACTAAACAGAGAAACAGCAAAACTAACAGAAGTTATGAACCAAATGCATTTAACAGATATCTATAGAACATTTTATCCTAAAACAAAAGAATATACCTTCTTCTCAGTACCTCATGGTATCTTTCCCAAAATTGACCATACACTCTGCCACCAAACAGAGCTCAGCAGATATAAGACTGAAATAATTCCATGCACCCAATCAGACCACCACAGTCTAAAGCTGGTCTTCAATAACAACAAAAACAACAGAAAGCCTACATACACATGGAAACTAAACAACATTCTACTCAACAATAACTTGGTCAAGGAAGAAATAAAAAATTAAAGGCTTTTTATAATTTAATGAAAATGAACATACAACATACCCAAATGTATGGTACACAATGAATGCAGTGCTAAGAGGAAAACTCATAGTTCTGAGTGCCTCCAAAAAGAAACTGGAAAGAGCATACAATAACAGATTTTCAACACAGCTGAAGATTCTAGAACAAAAAGAAGAAGAGTAGACAGCAGGAAATAATCAAACTCAGGGCTGTAATCAACCAAGTAGAAACAAAAAGAACTATACAAAGAATCAACAAAACCAGGAGCAGAAAACTGGACATGGTACTACCTAAGGACCCAGCTATATCACTCCTGGGCATGTACCCAGAAGAGGCTCCAACATAATAAGAACACGATTCACTACATTCATAGCAGCCTTATTTATAATTGCCAGAAGCTGGAAAGATCCCAGAAAATCCTCAACAGAGACATGCATACAGAAAATGTGGTACATTTTCCCATTTGAATACTACTCAGCTATTAAAAACAATGAATTCACGAGTTTCTTAGGCAAATGGATGGAACTAGAAAATATCATCCTGAGTGAGGTTCCTAATCACAAAATAATACACATGGCATGTACTCTCTGATATTTGAATATTAACCCAGAAGCTAGGTATACTCAAGATATAATTCACAGACCACATGAAGCTCAAGAAGAAGGAAGACCAAAACCTGGATACTTTGGTCTTTCTTAAAAGAGGGAACCAAATACCCTTGGGAGGAGATCAGAGACAAAGGTGTGGAGCAGAGACTGAAGGAAAGATCACTCAGAGACTGCACTACCTGGGGATCTATCCCCTATATAGTTATTAAACCCAGACACTATTGTGGATGTCAGCAAGTGCTTGCTTACAGTAGCCTGATATAGCTGTCTCCTGAGAGGCTCTGGAAATGCCTGTCAAATGTAGAGGGAGATGCTTGCAGCTAACCATTGGACTGAATGCAGGGCCCTAAGGAGCTGAAAGGTTTTGCAGTCTCATAGGAGGAACAACAATATGAACTAACCAATATTTCCAAAGCTCCTTGGAACTGAACCACCAACAAAAAAGTACACATGGAGGGACTCATGGCTCCAGCCTCATATGTAGCAGAGCATGGCCTTTTTGAATATCAATGAGAGGAGAGGCACTTAGTCCTGTGAAGGTTATTTGCTCCAGTGTAGGGGAATACCAGGACAGGGAGGGGGGAGTGGGTGGCTTAGTGAGCAAGGGGTGGGGGGCGTGGAATAGGGAGTTTTGGAGGGGAAATGAGAAAAGGGGATAACATTTAAAATGCAAATAAAGAAAATATCCAATAAAAATAGCTATTCAAAAACAAAAACAAAAAAACAAAAACAAAAAGAACAAAATGAAAATAAAATTTAAGTTCAGTTATTTACGTACATGAATTCACCTTATCTAAATATGTTCAGGAATAGCATGATTCACATAAAAGGTATGAATTGCTCAATTATATTGAAAAGTAAATATTTTATATCTAGTTTATGAAGGTTATGCTCTTTTAACCAAGTATTGTAGAAACAATGCTTATTCAATATGATCTACTTTTATCTAAGTTTTTATGCAAGAGGTGGCAGGTAGGTAGACTGCAAATATTTATATGCAACATCTTTTATATTTTATTGAGATCTATAATCTAATATGTATTCATTTCATAATTGGAAATGTGAACTTTAAAATATGAAAACTAAAAATATTATCTTTGCAAAACAATTTACTGAGAATATCTCTGCCTAGAAAAACTTAAAAAGATCCATCTATTAGATGTAATGAAATAATGTGAATTTGAATACTATTTTAAAGACATTAGATAAAAAGTGAGAAAGTCGGATGTGTGGTGCTCAGCTCAGCATCAATTTTTAATCCTAGAAACAGAATGTCACAAATTTATATTTTTAGAGGGAAAACATCCATAATACTTTTAATCAGGTAACTTAATGTCTACTTGGGAAGGCAGAAAGTGGTAAAAGATGAAAACTGTCATAAGAGCTAAACCACTAAATGGCAATTAGCCAAATCACTAACTTTAAACAAGGGTATCACAGTAATTCTTAATAAAATGGGAATCTGGGGCAGGGTGCATGAATCTCTCTGTACTGTTTAAATATTTTTGTTTAAGCCTAAAAATATTGAAAACCTTTTAAAGTTAAAAACCTTTAAAAATAATGGAGTAGACTTAGTCTGGGGATGATAAATGCTTCCACCACCAAATTAGAAATAGCAAAATCATCATAACAGCCACAATTCTCCCCCCCCCAAAAAAAGGCAGCAATGTGTAAAGTACTAGCGGTTTAAATTTGAGAGCAACAGCTAGAAGTCCATGGGAAACATTTCAAGGGACAGAGGTATCAGGCCTGTTGCTTCTTTGTTTCACACAGTTGATGATTTCTCCCTAATAATTCTTACTCTTGAGCAAAGGATCATGCATCCTTGCCAGAATAAGAGCAAATCCCATGATATGCTCACTGGTTTCCTGCTGCAAAGTAGGACAAGGTTCTTTGTTTATCTTCTCTTGGCCTTCACCCCAGACGCAGAGTCCTCCTCTGTTGTCCTCAGGAAACCTCTTCAACAGACCCAGGCTCCCACATTATCTGTATAGTCGAGTTTACAAGTGAATACACATGCACGCTTGATGAGACACACAGCAGTTCCCAATTATGTTTATGTGCCAAATGTTTTGATGCATTTAGTTCAGTCATCATATTACTTATATTTTTGCCATTGTTCTAAAACCCAAGTATTTGGTTTTCCTCAGACTTCCTGAGTTGGAAATGAGAGCATACTGAAGTGATAATGATGGATGCTTGGGTCTTCTGTTGGACATAGTGGTTCCCTGTCACTGCTGGAACAGTGACACGAAACAACACATATTTATCTTCAAGTTATTTAGATAAGAGGTCTGAATAGGTCTTTCTGTTCTACAGAAATGAACTTACAAGGCTCTCTTGTTTTCTAGTGAACTGGTTATCAGTGTTTGCTTCTCCAATTTTTAGATTTTCAAGGCTCCCTGAATTGCTTATGGTCTCTTTACATCACCAAAGATAAAAAATGGGTGTTTGTGACTTCCTTTTTGTAACTGTTTAAAAATGTATTTACTTACTCATTTTATTGTGTGTGCCTGATGTATGTATGTGAACGAGTGTGCCATGGCACATGCATGGAGACAGAGGACAAACTTGTGAATTGGCTTCTCTCCTTCCACCCTTATGTGAGTACCTGGGATTGAAAGCAAGCTGCCAGGTATGCATAGCAAGTTCTGAATGAGCCGAGGCATCTTGTTGCCACAGACAGGAGTCTTTCTTATGTGACAGTGATCTTTCTGACTCTGTCATCCTTAGGAATACTTATGATTATAATGAAACAGCTTGGACATGCCTAGGAAAAATTTTCCAATTTTATATTAAGTGGTTAGCTGTGAGCCAGAACTGTCTGCCAACTTTATTCAGGTTTTGCTTAAAATAGTCGATTACAAATACCTCTATCAAATTAAAACTTCTCAGTACATCATAAAGCTCAGATCCATTCACCAGAAATTATGTTAGTAAAAAGTTTTGGTGGTCATGTGACATATAAAGTATTCTACTTATTAATAAAAACTATTTTAAATATATTATAAATCCTATTACAAATGCTAGCACTTCATACATATCTTTCCATTTTTCATTTTTCTTTAGTTTTATCTTGAGGCAAGGTCTCGCTATGTAGCTCACGATGGCCTCTGACTCACTATAGGTCTTTGGTTTGGAATGAAATCACCTTCTTGCCTTAATTTCCCAAGTGCTGGGATTATAGGTTTGTGTCACCATGCATGCCTGTTTTCATGTTTTTAAGGCCACTGAGCCAGACAAAACCAGAAAAGAGCAATCTAGAACTCCATTGGGCTTAGACTACGTACACATTACTCCCGTACCACAATCCTTATCTGCATGTTCTATACACATGTACCCTTGTTCTAACAGTGCACATAGACACCTCAGACCCGCACCTATACCTGCACGCATGTACCTGCTTTAAATAGTGTGAACACCTTATTTTCTTTTACAGCCACTGGATGATTTCCAACTTCTATTCAAACACACTCTGAAACACATTTTTTTAATCAAGGGAGATGGGCTCATCTAGCCTAAATTAGCTTTAAGTGTATGCACAATTAGAAAACTGGGTTTTCTAGGTTTCTAAACTTTAACCCTGTACAGGTTGATGTTGGTGTAAGGGGGAAAGGAAATTTGGTCTTAATTGTTCCTTATGCACTCAGGTCAAAACAACTAAAAAAATTAGTCATGACATATGTTATTTTTCTATACCGAATGTTCCAAATCAAATTAAGACAAGTATTATAACTATTACAGTCAGTCATTTGAGATGTTTTATTAACAATTTAATATTAGTCACATTACTGAGATTTCTTATAATCCTCAAGAACAAGATATTGTGGAACAGGCCCATAGAACTTTACAATATTTTTACAAACATAAGAGGGGAGAATCATATCTCTATATACCACAAAAATTTAAAAATTTTAATGCCAGGGAACTTTCTGAGTATGGAGAAGAGGGCATGTTTGTGTTTTTTTCTGCAGGATGCTGAAGGAACATGCTAGCTGCCAGAGTATGCTAATGTTGAGACAAAGAACACAAACACAATTTTACACCCCCGGTCAGTTTTCTAACAGATGATGAGTCCTGCAAGGCCTCTAATCCCTCTACAAAGCAGTGGTGCACACCTTTACAAATTAAGCTAACTACCTATGAAAAATCTCCCAATTTAAACTGACAAAAAGGTTATGAATGGGGTCGTTGCCTCTATCAATCCGGCTCAGATACAGGTATTATTTACCCATTAAGCTCCTTAAAGAGCCTTTACATCATGCCTAGCCAGTCCCAATGGGGCCTAATCCTGTGTTGGTACTTTGTCCTGCTCCTCCTAAAGGAATGGGCAGAGGGAAGAGGGCTTAAGGGACTTATGGGGAGGGGGGAACTGGGAAAGGAAAATATTTGGAATATAAACAAAGAATATAGGAAATAAATTTTTTTAAAAGGGGGAAAAAGGTTATACTTCACAGGGTTTATAAGGCTTTGGGTATATTTCCTTTAAAAAAAGGGAGGGGGGATTGACCAGAGCACCACCATGCTCCCTCTCTTCTTTTTTAAATCTATCTTCTCCTTTCCTTTTTCTTTCTTTCTTTCTTTTTTTTTTTTTTTGATTTTGGGTTTTTTCGAGACAGGGTTTCTCTGTATAGCCCTGGCTATCCTAGAACTCACTCTATAGACCAGGCTGGCCTCGAACTCAGAAATCCACCTGCCTCTGCCTCCCAGAGTGCTGGGATTACAGGCATGTGCCGCCACCACCCGCCCCATGCTTCCTCTCTCTCTCTCTTTTCAAGCATATGCTTTTATTTCTAGTCTCTTTCATTTTTTTAATACTTCAGTGTATTCAGATATTGCCAGCCTATTTAATCCAATTTTTTTATTTTCTATATTCTTTGTTTACATTCCAAAGGCTTTTCCCTTTCCCAGTTTCCCCCCCACCATATGTCCCATCAGTTCTCTTCCCCCCCACCTCACCCCTCTGCCTATTCCCCAATCACCCCCTCCCCCCTGCCATTTCTCTGTTCTGGCACTCTCCTACAAAACTGGATCCAGTCTTTTCAGGACCAGGGTCCTCTCCTTCCTTCTTCTTGGGAATCTTTTCACTTGCTAATTATGCCTTGAGTATTCAGAGCTTCTGGGCTCATTAATATCCACTTATCAGTGATTGCATTTCATGTGTATTCCTTTGTGCCATACCATTCCTGGGCATATACCCAGAGGATTCCCCTGCATACAGTAAAGACACATGCTCCACTATGTTCATAGCAGCCTTGTTTATAATAGCCAGAAGTTGAAAGGAGCCCAGATGTCCCTCAAAGGAGGAATAGATACAGAAAATGTGGCATATTTATACAATGGAATATTACTCAGCAATTAAAAATAATGAATTTGTGCAATTTGTAGGCAAATGGTTGGATCTGGAAAATATCATCCTAAGTGAGTTAACCCAATCACAAAAGAATACACATGAAATGCAATCCATGCTCCCTCTCTTAAAGGCACCTCCCTACTTTCTGTACCCTCCAGCCACGAGCCAGGCCATTAGCCACTATTCTGCCTGTACCACCTCCACAACCAGCTTCCACTAAAAATCTTCTTTTGTTTAGTTAATCAGATTTTTCTTACCTTAAATAAAACTTCCCCTGAACTTGTCAAGGATTGTTGATTGTGCTATCATTCCCAACCACCTTTTTATGAAGGAATTGCTGTTCTTGGTGATCCCCTCCGAGTTGATGATCCAAGACACTGCCATTGGCAGAAGGGCGCTTGGCCAGGTCTTTCATTAACCCAAATATCTGGCCTGGGACATTGTGTGATCTCTAGTGGAACAAGTGTCCCCTCAGCCTACGCTCACTTGTGTAATGAAACCTTTTCTCCTGCACCTGGCAATTTTTTTTATTCTCCCCCCTGGATGGAACCTGGTGGGTGTTCCTTAATGGCCTCACACCTTGCCTCTACGCCTGGGTTTTTGAACATTGAAAGGATGGGGAAACCCCCGAGTTTTGCATCCTTATTAAGATGGTTCCTGCTTTAGTTTATTATCACTCTGGAGATTTGTTTTCACCTGTGGGATCAATCCACATACACTGATGGCTCCACCTCTTTGAGGCGCTCCCGCAAAGAACCTATTTCTGCTGTTACTATCTTTGTTTTACTTGGCCTCAGAGCTGTGGGAGCAGGAACAGGTATCTTTTCCCTTGTTCTTTCTAACTCTAGATACACAGAACTCAGTGCTACCATCTATCAAGATGTCCAATGCCTTCAACAGAGGATAGGTGATCTCTCTGACTCCATTGACTCCGGAGCTGAGGTTGTCCTCCAAAATAGGCAAGGACTTGATCTCTGTTCCTACAACAAGGTAGACTTTGTACAGCTTTAAAAGAAGAATGCTGTTTCTATACTACTAAGACAGGAGTTGCAAAAGATAGCATAAAAAGTCAGAGAAGGACTAGAAAAATGAAAGAGAGAAAGAACACAGAAAGAAAGTTGGTATGAAAATTGGTTTTCCACCTCTCCATGGCTCAGTACCCTTTTACTCAGCACCCTAGGGCCCTTTGTAGGTTCTTTTGGACCATGGGCTTTTAATTGCTTCACTGCCCTAATTAAACAACAAATAGATGACTTGGCAGACAAGCCCATTCAGGTACATTACCATCATGTACCTGATGATAGAGAATCGAGATGGCTACCCAGCCCCCCCAGGGCAGTTACAGAACAGCCCAAATGGCACACTGCCCTGGCAGAGAGAGCATTCCTATCACAGCCATTCCAGTCGGGACCCCAGAAGGAGCCCTCAAGCTCAAGGCACCCGTACACATTGCTGAGTAGTTAGCTGATGACGGGCACCTTCCCAGGACCACTCCCACCTAAGTCAGGAATCTCTGGAGACTGGCAAAGATATCCAGTGATGGGTAAAGGATGGTGGATAACTGGGTCGATTCCTAAGCCAGGTGCTGCTCCATTCCTTTGGTGCCTCATCTGTTTTTCATCAATGGCTGTCTGATCCCTGCTCTCTTTAAAACAGAGAAGGGGGAGATGCCAGGAGCCATTCTCATATAGACCTCAAAACCTCCTCCTTTCAGCCATTTCAAGCCTGCTTTTAGAAGGAAAAATCCTACCTTTCAAGATTAGCCAAGTAGCAAGGTGGACAGTACATACAGAACTCATCTAAAGTGGGCTAGAACAGAGCTCACCTGTGGTCAGGTTACCATAGCAACTCCTTTCCACCTCACCTCTTCATGATCAATTTATTGTGCCAATTTCCTGTAGCACATACATACTGGTTATGTTAGCTGTAGAGGAACAGGTCTTAATATCAGGGAAGGCACTCATTAGTTTACGTTTGTTATTCTCTAGTTTTCTGGTTAACAGTGTTACAATATTTATATGGTTCTCAGGAATGAGAATTTTTCTCTCTTACTGAAAATAATTTTTTGTCACATAATGTACTCTCAATAAGCTTTTTGTTCTCTCTATTCCTCTAAGTTCCTCCCCACTTCCTCTCCAACTCAGGTCTGTCTATCTTCAGAGAAAACAAAAACAAAAACTAACACATCCTAATAGGACAGAGAAAAAAGAACAGAAGGAAAAGAGCCAAGGAAAGGCATAAGAAGCAGATATACATGCAGAGATCCACCCATTCCCACATTCAGGAATCCCATTGAAAGACTAAACCAGAAGACATAATATATTTGATAACAGATAAAAATACAAATAAAAATAAGATGCAAAATTATTAAAGTCCTGAAAATAATTATAAGTCAAGGAACTTCCAAAGATGCCACCAAGTTCATTTTCTGTTGGCCATCTACTGCTGGGCATGCAACTTATTCCTAAGAGTAATTTGTTTTCCCAGTAAGACTCTTCCCCAGAAAGCCAACATTTCCTTTGCAAGTGGCTATCAATAGGAGATGGCTTATGAGTTAGGGATGGGGCATGTGTCCACTTCTCCGCTTCTCCTCTCAGCTCTAACCACATCTATTGAAGACCTGTGTAGGCCTGTGAATGCTACCTCAGCCTCTGAGAGTTCCCATTTTGTGGCATACAGGTTTTAAAAATAAGACCTAATGATTCTTTGTATTTCCTCAGTGTCTGTGGCTATAGTCTCCTTTACACTTCTGATTTTGTTAATTTGGACAGTCTTTCCCTGCCTTTTAATTAATTATGTTTAAGGGTTAGCCTATCTTATTGATTTTCCTGAAGAACCCACCCTTTGTTTCATTGACTCCTTATACTGTTCTCTTTCTTTCTATTTTACTGATTTCAGTCCTGAATTTGACTATTTCCTACTGTCTACTCTTCTTTGGTGTGTTTGCTTCTTTTGGTTCTAGAGATTCCTGCGTGCTGTTAGGTCACTAGTATGCTGCCTCACTAATTTCTTTATGAAGACAGTGCTACAGACTTTTTCTTTTAGCATTGCTTTCATTGTGTCCCATAATTTTGGGTGTGCTGTACATTCATTTTCATCTGGCCATCTCCTGTAAGCAGGCAAGACTTTCAGTGGAGGTATTGGGGCACCAACTCAGCCATGGAAGCTTAGACCCACAAATATGCCCTGCCTGCAAGATGTGTAGGGTTAAAAGATGGAGCAGAATTTGAGGGAATCGCCAATCAATGATTTTCCCATGTCATGAGCCCCATGTCATGAAAGGGAACTTACCTCTGACACTATTAATGATGTTCTGCTTATACTTGAAGACAGGAGCCTAGCATAACAGTCATCATAGAAGTTTCACCCAGCATTTGAAGGAAACTGATGCTGAGAACCTCAGCCAAATATTAAGTGGAGCTTGGGGAATCCTGTGAAAGAGGGCAAAAAAGCATTGAAGGAGCCATGGGGGTCAAGGACATCACAAAAACACATACAGAATCAGCTAAGCTGAACAAACAGGGACTCATAGAAACTGAACTGCCAACTAGAGAGCATGTGAGCATGCATAGAACAGACCTAGACCCTCTGTATATATGGTGTGCACCTAAGTCTTCCTGTGGGACTCCTAAATCAGGAGCAGGCGCTGTCTCTGACTATATTACTTACCTTTGGATCTCTTTACCTTATCTGGGCTGCCTTGTCTAACCTCAATAGAAGTAGATGCACCTAGTCTTAGTGTAACTTAATATGTTAAGGCTGGTTGATATCCACGAGATGCCACCCTTTCCTGAGGAAAAAGTGATGAGGGGCGAATGGGGGGAGGGGAAAGAAGGAAAGTTGTGATCAAGATGTAAAGTAAATAAATAACAATAAAAATGTAATGCAGAAAAATAATAAAATGGGTGCCCAATAAGTGACCATGCATCTTTTTAATGCTGAACAGGTTTAAGCAGCAAGGAAATGACACTATAAGATTTCATCTTACTCCATTCAGAGTAGCTAAGAACAATAAAACAAATGACCAAAAATGCTGGTATAAATTTGGGGAAAGAGGAAGACTTATTCACTGTTCATGGGAGAGCAAAATAGTACAGCCTCTATGGAAGCATCTGTGGACTTTCCCCAAAAGGCTAGAAACAGATATAATGAACCCCCTTGCGTATACCCCCAGGCTATTACTGTATGGTTACTTGCTCACTCATGTAAATTACTACTTTATTAACAATATCCCAGAAATGGAAACAACCTCCAATGTGCAAATGATAAATGGAGAGTAAAACCACACTACATATTAACATTAGAATATTATTCATTCAGCTGTTAATAATGAAATTATAAAATAGATGGAGTTTATACAGCCATTTTGAATGATGTAATTCAGACACAGATAGGAAACATCCTAAAATTTCTCTCAGATATGGATGTTATCTTCAAATCTTTAAACATGTGTGTTTAAATTAGATTACCCTTTGAAGTCAGAAAAGTAGTAATGTCACATAAGAGATTTCAAGGGACAAGAGTTAGAACACAGGTGGTATGAAGATAAAATGGGATGCACTGGAAGAAGATAGGTTAAAAGGGGTGGGGGATGGGAAGAGAGAATTGAAAGATGATAGGTGAAAAGATAATAAACAGTAAAGATCATTGAAAGGTTATATAGAAACCTATTCTATTGAAATATAGCTTCCTGAAATATATACATGTGCATGTATACAAATTGTTACCTATAAAGTGGGGGTAACGCCTTCTCCAGACAAAATAGGTGATGCAATAAAGAACCCAGTGCTGGAAATGTGTTACCTCTTCTGAAGTTGTTGTTCAAAGGGGCATCATGTACTCTCCACACCTGGCTGGCTGTTGCCATTGCTCTTTAACTCGAAAGAAAGATCCTTATTGCTGAAGACCTCACATAATGGAGACATATGATATAGAGAAATCTAGCTGGTACCAACTTGGATGACTAATCCTTACTGGCTACGTGTCCTATTTCTGTAAGGTTATATGATGCTACCAAGGAAGAACTGTCATCAAATTTTGGACCCTGCATGCTACAATAATGATTGTCCTGGCAAGACTGGTGTAATAGTGGCTTAAATGTTGTGGGAATAACTATTCACCAAATTCTGATTGAATTTAAGTTCTGGTCCTCAAAATAGAATTCATGCCTTCTATTATTAATTGTGAAAAACAAACACACACAAAACAAAATACCAAAACAACAACAAACAATATGGCTGGATAAGAGAATTTAATACATTATCCTGATAAGTTAACATACTAATCAAACATCCTCCAAGTTCCTATGTTTATAGCCATAGTTTAGTTTATCTTTCAGCTACCATCAGATAAATCTCTTTTGCAGTAAATGGTGGTTAATAAGAGATTCCGAACTGGTCAATGTGCATTAAATAAGAGACTCTAGACTGCTCAGCTTTAATAACACATCATATAATCGTCCTCCAAGATTCATGGATCATGATGGAGCTGGGATGATTTAAGATGCAGGAATCTAGGTAAGCAGTGAAATATTTTTTTTCTGAATATGGCCAGATCATTACACACATGTACTCACAGTGGCTATGGCTGCATGCAATAGATTTGAATAAGATTAAGTGGTCTAAAGTCTCAGCATGGCTAGGATAGGGGCTTGTGAAATATGACCACTATCTGAGAAGAATTAATAATCGATGTCTGCTGGTGGAGATAGAGCAATTTTTATTAAGTGATGTGGAACCTGAGAGACTACTCATGTGCCAGCTTATTGTACTAAGCTATTGTGCATATAGACAAAACTATATGGACCCACTATATGTAAGAAAGAGAAGACACATGAAAATATGAGGAAGAGGTTCTGAGGGCTATTAGTAGAGTAAATTGAGGGGAGAATTTAATATGAACAAATTATATGCATATATAAAATATCATATAAATAGATACTGAATTATATCACTGTAATCTTGAGCAAGGAGAAAACTGGATATGTAAAGAAATGTTGAATATGGCATGACGCAGCAGCATAGGACTTGGGCATACTGATTAATTAAGATAAATTAGCCTAACTTCTATCAAAATTATATAATATCTAGATCTACAACGGATCACTAAATGTCAGGTGCTTTACAATAAGGTGGATTACGGACTGGGCATACCAGTAAGTCAGAGGTATACTTCCTCCAGGAAATAGTCACCTCCTAAAGTTTTCATAATTTGCACAAATAGCAACACAAATATATGAACACATGAGGGACAATTTTCATTCAAACTAACCATAGCAAGTACATGCACTATGTGTGAAAAGTAGAATATATAATAATAGAAGAGATAGACAGATGAACACTCTCAAAATAAAATGAGCAATATAAATATACAAAGAAATCATTAAGAGACATAAATGCAAGAGCAGAGTTTTGTAGGTTTATACCCTCACATCAATTCCTGTAACCTCTCATGGCTCCCTCATATGAATGGACATATGGCCAATTCCCGTTACCTCTCATGGCTCCCTCATATGAATGGGCATATGATCAGACAGCTTCAAGCCCCTGATGCTATTCCCTGCATCCACACCATCATTCGCTCTACTCATTTGGAACATAAATTTAAAACAAGCCCCCTTTTCTCCACTAAGTTGGTTTTGATCACAATGTTTTATCACAGTCACAGAAAAGCAACTGACATAGAAATTGGCACCAGAGGTGGGATGTTGCCGTGAGGAACCTGATCATGTAGGGATTTGAAGGTATGCGGAAGCATTTGGAACTTTCGGCTAGACAAGCCATTGAATGCTTTAAGCAGAGCTTAATGGTGCTTTCAAGAACGTGGAAGGCAATTTTGCTGAAATCAATGTGGACAGTAGAAATCTTGTTCATAAAGTCTCAGCAGGAATCAGAGACTGTATCAACCACTGGGCTAAATGTCATTTATGTAATATTTTGGCCAAGAATCTAGCTGTATCCTTCTAATGTCCTAAGAATTGTTTTATGAGACTAAATTAAAAACCATTATACTGATTTATTTTCTAGAGGAAGTTTCAATATAGCATGACATTGAGCCTGTGGGTTGATTATTACTGGTCACTCTTATGCAAGTATACATTGAAAAGGAGCAGCAAGGACAGGAAGAATTGATGTGTGCAGCTTGGAGCAGAAAAGGGCACCAGGAAACTTAAGAGTACATCGATTATGTACTGAAGGGGGAGGGATAGTGTGAGTCAATTGTGTACTGAAAGGGAAGGGGGTGGTGTGGTTGTTCAAGAGATTAGAAGCATCAAAGTAAAGCTCCCTGCTTTATAGTAGAGAAAAAAAAAGGTGCCCAAGAGTGAGACTCCACCAAGAAAGAGAAAATAAGGACTTTATTTTTCCAAAAGAATAATTGCCTAGAAAAATTCTCATAAGCTTCAATGTACAGAAACTGCTGTAACTGTGGTCAAAGAATAGCAGGATCAAACAGGCAGCCTAATTTGTTGGTGTTATCCATGTGATGCTAGTTTTAGAGTCATTAATGATTCAAGGTTCATGAGAAGATGGATTTTTCCTCCATGGTTTAAAAGAGTAATTGGAAATCAGACAATGAATTAAAGTGAGTTATCAGATGTTACCTGGCTCCTGGACTCTCTTTGACATTGTATTGATGGGAAGTGTACACCTCCTTACAGCCAGGTGTCATCTGCATTTTGGTTATCGAGTGGATGTTATCCATCAGAAGCAGCATAAAAATTTCTACAAGTGAACAGAACTATTGGTGCCCTCAGCCAATTCCATTGACAATCATAAGTCTGCAATTTGAACCTGGCCTTAAAGGGTTGAATCCTCACCAATCCATCATAGTGCTTTTACCCAGGAGCAGTTGAAGTCAGAAATTTATGGGAAGTACAAAACCAACTGTTAGAAGTGGGTAACTAGGGGCAGACCTCTAAATATTGTTCTAGGCTCTTATTGTTTTCTATATTATAGAACCGAGGCATCATAGTAAGGAATTTTAGGCTATTGCCACATTCATTCTCTGTGTGTCTCTACCTCTCTCTGTATCTCTCTTTAGAATTTTTTTTAATGTTGGGAATGGTGTGATGCTGTAGCTTTGGCTATCCTGTATGTTCACTTTGAGCATGTGATTCTTTCATTTGAACTTCCTCGTGCTGGGATTATAATCATGCCAACAATGCCTAGCCTGCTTTGCTTTCTTTCTGTCCTTGGACTAAGATCAATTCTACTTTAGAGGATTCTTAGTCTCTGTGCCATGTGATCTCTCTATTTCTATTTGTTTTCTGTTCTGTTTGTGAGATTCTCTCTCTCTCTCTCTCTCTCTCTCTCTCTCCCTCTCTCTCTCTCTCTCTCACACACACACACACACACACACACACACACACACACCAGATAAATGAACAAATGAACTTTGTAAATATGTCACGTGATTTTTTGTCTTTAATATACCCTTTACTTGTCCTTGTGTCAGTGGAGATGAACATTACTGGCCTGCCTCTGATATATTCATGGTCATTTGTTTTTATAGAGCCTGTTTAAAAAATACCCAATTTTGTGACTTCTTAACATTTTTCTGTTACTAAAACTTTTGAACCTTTAACAACAGAAAGTTAAGTTGTTTTTACTTTCTTCTGCTTCCAGTTGATACATACTGTTCTTTTTTTTTTTTAGTTTTTTATTAGGCATATTCTTTATTTATATTTAAATGATTTCCCCTTTCCTGAATCCCCCCTTCCCGAAAGTCCCATAAGCCTTCTTCCCTCCCCCTGTTCCCCAATCCACCCCTTCCCACTTCCCTGTTCTGGTATTTCCCTACACTGCTGCACTGAGCCTTTCCAGAATCAGGGGCCACTCCTTCCTTCTTCTTGGGCATCATTTGATATTTGAATTGTGCCTTGGGTATTTCAAGCTTCTAGGCTAATATTCACTTATCAGTGAGTACATACAATGAGTGTTCTTCTGAGATTGGGTTATCTCACTTAAGATTATTTTCTCGTATGTATGTTTTCAGTGCTTAACAAATTGGCGTTCTCTTCCCCAAGTAAAACTATTTCAACCTCTCCCATCATTCCTCAGTTGCCCACAGTTCTTTGTGTAGGGTGCAGGCCTTGTCACTTTCCAAGTCCACTTATGCATGCCCATTGGTTGTTGTCCTCATCCAGCCAATGCATGGGAAGTGATGTTGATGAGGATGAGACTTTGCAGGTACAGCTTATGACATCATCAAAGCAGGAAGCATGGCAGCATCCAGGCAGATATGGTGCTGGAGAAGGAGCTAAGAGTTCTACATATTGATCCAACTACAGTCAGGAGAGGACTGTCTCCCAGGCATCTAGGAGAAGGGTCTCCAAGTATATCCCAAAGTGACACAGTTCCTCACTAGGCCACAACTCCTAATAGTGCCACTCTCTGGGTCAAGCATATTCAGAATACCACAAATACTTATGGCCTTAAGGAACGCTTTCTTTTATATATAAATATTTTTTATTCTATAGTCTGTTTACATTCCCAAGATTCCAAAGGCTTTCCCCTTTCCCAGTTCCCCCCCCCACCATATGTCCCATAAATCCTCTCCCCTCCCCCAACTATTCCCCAATCACCCCCCCCAACACCACCATTTCTCTGTTCTGGTACTCTCCTACAAAACTGGATCCAATCTTTTCAGGCCCAGGGTCCTCTCCTTTCTTCTTCTTGGGAATCATTTCACTTGCTAATTGTGCCTTGAGTATTCAGGGCTTCTGGGCTCATTAATATCCACTTATCAGTGATTGCATTTCATGTGTATTCTTTTGTGATTGGGTTAACTCGCTTAGGATGATATTTTCCAGATCTAACCATTTGCCTACAAATTGCATGAATTCATTATTTTTAATTGCTGAGTAGTATTCCATTGTATAAATATACCACATTTTCTGTATCCATTCCTCCTTTGAGGGATATCTGGGCTCCTTCCAACTTCTGGCTATTATAAACAAAGCTGCTATGAACATAGTGGAGCATGTGTCTTTATTGTATGCAGGGGAATCCTCTGGGTATATGCCCAGGAGTGGTATGACAAGGTTCTCTGGAAGTGTCATGCCCAATTTTCTGAGGAACCACTAGACTGATTTCCAGAGCGGTTGTACCATCTTGCAATCCCACCAACAGTGGAGGGGTGATCCTCTTTCTCCACATCCTTGCCAGTACCTGTTGTCCCTTGAGTTTTTAATCTTAGCCATTCTGACTGGTGTGAGGTGGAATCTCAGGGTTGTTTTGATTTGCATTTCCCTAATGACTAATGATGTTGAACATCTCTTAAGGTGTTTCTCGGCCATTCGAATTTCTTCTAGTGAAAATTCTTTGTTTAGCTCTGTACCCCACTTTTTAATAGGGTTATTTGGTTCTTTGGGGTCTAACTTCTTGAGCTCTTTGTATATATTGAATATTAGCCCTCTATCAGATGTGGGGTTGGTAAAGATCTTTTCCCAATTTTTTGGTTGCTGTTTTTGTCCTTCTGATAGTGTCCTTTGCCTTACAGAAACTTTGTAATTTTATGAGGTCCCATTTGTCAATTCTTGATCTTAGAGCATAAGCTATTGGTGTTCTGTTGAGGAACTTTCCCCCTGAGCCCATGTCCTTCTAGCGTCTTCTCCAGTTTCTTTTCTATTAGTTTCAGTGTGTCTGGTTTTATCTGGAGGTTCTTGATCTACTTGGACTTGAGCTTAGTACAAGGAGATAAGAATGGATCAATCCGCATTCTTTTGCATATTGACCCCTAGTTGAACCAGCTCCATTTGTTAAAAAAGCTCTCCCTTTTCCACTGGATGGTTGTAGCTCCCTTGTCAATGATCAAGTGACCATAATTCTGTGGGTTCATTTCCGGGTCTTCAATGCTATTCCATTGATCTATTTGCCTGTCACTGTACCAATACCATGCTGTTTTTAACACAATTGCTCTGTAATACTGCTTGAGGTATTGATTCCCCCAGAAGATCTATTACTGGAGAGGATAGTTTTATCTATCCTGGGTTTTTTGTTATTCCAGATGTATTTGAGAATTGCTCTTTCTAAGTCTATGAAAAATTGAGTTGGGATTTTGATTCTGTTTTGGTAAGTAGGGAAGAACAGGGCTTGCTATGCTTGACATGAGGAAGGGGAGGGGGTCATAAAATCCTGTATAAGTTCTCTACAGTTCAGAAGTGAGAAGAAGGTACAAGAGTCATCTAATTATTCATAATTGAATTCTCTTTCCATTGTGCTCATGTGGGATTGCTTCCTCTGCTTCTTTTCAGCCTCTGCCTTCTCTTTCTAAAATCATTTCTTTTATTTTTTGAGATTATAACTACCTCATGTCTCACCTTCTTTGTCTCCCTCCAAACACTCCTGTTTTTTGCTGTTCTTTTAAAATTCATGGACTTTTATTTAATTAATTATAGTTACATACATATGTGTATATATGTATACATATATAATCTTAATTTTATAAGTATAACCTGCTAAACATCTTCCATCCATGATTCCATGCAGTTCTATTGTCTCAAATGCTTTTGAAGAGTGACTTTTTTCTGATTTTTTTTTTGTTCTGGTAGATATCAACACAGAGTTGGTAAACATTACAGCAGGTAAGAACATGGAATAATTATGCCAGATTATTTTAATATACCAGATTACTATTAAGCTCCTGCCTTAAATTTCTTGGAAAAACTTGGAAGTGGACTTAAATAAGGAAACTATTCTATTGTTACATTGGTAGAAAGGCCTTAGAACAAATAAATATAGCAAGGGTGTTTCATAAAAGAGATGGACATTTTTCAGGTTTAATCTAGTACTTAACATATTTGCTTAACACAAAACATGACAGACACAATGTTGTAATGAATACTTGCTTAATGAATACATTTTGTTCTCATGATAATGCAAATCGTTATATGAATTTTCTAAATTTCATATGTGATATTTTAATATTGCCTAATCTCTGTCAAGTGAATTACATGTGTAATTTTGACAAACATTTAGTTTCCTGTCCTATAGTCCATTGCTCACCTCACACAGTATATTTTGTTGTGCTTTAGGCTTTATGTTGATTCAATGTTATTCCCATTTTTTAAAATTTCTTGCCAATACTTTTGGTAAAATGGCACCAAAAATGGACTTTTATCTTTCTGGTGCTGTTCTTAGAGTCTCATTAAGATGTGTTGCACACATGTTAAAGAAGAATTTGCTACTCTGTAATATTTTTGCTCTTAATACAAACTATCAATAGATACTTCATGATACACCCATTTCACAAAAAAGTACAGTTACATAACCTGTTGTAATAGTAGACTGATCTTGGTACTTAATCTTTAGCAGGTGTTGCTATATTGTCATTTGACCTGGATAGGTTTGTCTTCTACCTTTGTCTTGCTACTTAGCAATTTATATATGAGATGGCATTTGACTACTCACACAAATAAGTTTGGAGAAGACTTATCATGAGGTTCAAAACTCTGTGCTTTGGATCCTTTTTTATCTTTCTTGCTTATCATAGTTATGTACCCATACCAGAAAACATCGAAGAACCATGGAAAGTGAGAATCATAGATGCTGGCATGAAAATATCATCACTTATGGTAATATCTTTTCCTGAGAAATTGGGAAGCTTTGTTACAAATAGATAAGAAATTTTCTTTTATCAGTATTTTGAAAGATACTTTGCTTTTCTTTAGTGCTATGTCTACAAATTACTATAGTTCATGTGCTTAACATTTGAGTTAATTGTTAACATAATTTATTGTTTATTGAAAGAATCATGGTATTTTTAAGATACTGTTTCTAAAGTTAATAATGAATTGACAACACAAAAGAACTAGTATTCCTAAAAGAATATTTGGGTAGTTGTTCAGATGTTTAAATATATTTGATGCTTTTTCAGAAAACCTATCCTCACATATTTTCTTAAATTCATGTGTATAAACCATTCATATTATAAAATATTTTATATATTAAACCTTTCATTGTTTTAGTATCTTCCCCCTTTTATAGGTAATTCCTAAGCTTCCTATATTAAAAAAAAACTATTCTTGTGCCAAATAATTGATCAGTTTTAACTGTGTTAATAATCAACTCAATGGTAATGATAATTTCATTACAACTTTATACATGTGTTATGTTGATATTAAATAAATTATATTGTAATAATAAAAATGTTATTTATATCTTTTCATATCATTTAACAATTATTTGTTTAATAATTGTAGATCTGTCTGTTCTATATGCTTTTGTATTTGTGTGTTGTGATATCTGTAAAATCCACTAGAAAACTACCCTGTGTACTCATGTGAAGACCACATTTCTTTTATGAGCAGAAAGTATGCTATATGGCACATACTCCTTGACATGCCTCAGTGACTCACATAGCTCAGAAGCCACATTTTGGCACCTTCTGCTGCTGCTGTCTGTCTTTAGGTCCATGTCGCTAGGATTAAGACTTTATGACAGTGCCTGAACCTGAGCTCAAGAATACAAATCATTCTTTTACCAAAAATATGCTTCTGTCAGGAAGCCTTTGACAATAGAAATGTTTGGGAAGTAGATGAGAGAAAAAAAAAAAGAATGGTCATAGAAGATGCATCAATGTATGGTAGATGAGGAAGATATGGCTAGTGTACTACAGGATGATGATCGCCCCATGCTGGACAAATGTCCTGTTCTCATTCAGATTTCTGTGACAATACACCCTGGCATAAGCAGCCTAGGTTAGAGAGTGTTTATTTTAGTCCACAACATAGAATACAGTCCATTATCCAGGAAGATTAACTTTGGGGTCTTGATGTATAACCAAGTGCAGAAAGAAATGAAAGCATTCATGTTTATATCTAGCTAGATATCCAGGCACAAACTCAGGGAATGGGGCCACCTACTATACGGGGCTGTTTATTGCTACATCAGTTAATATAATTGAACAATTCCCCATACATCTGTTCACCAGCTGACATGATCAAGACAGTCCTTTAATGAAACATTCTCTTAAGGTGATTCTAGGTTGTATGAAGTTGACAGTTTAACTAATCATTGAAATAGCTAATACACTTACTTCTGAGTCCAATGCTAGTTGAGTTATCCTGGTTTGGGTTTCTTAATGCCTCACATTATTGACTTGGAAAATGTAGGAAATGAGGGGCAACAAGTTTCACTTTGTAGAAGAATTGCTATATCATCATTATTGAGTAGTTCATATATTACTAGACTCCAAAGTATCCCAATGCTTATCTCCTCTTGGTATAAATGTATTCTGTGACTTTTGTGTATTCAAATGCAAAATTCAACCATTAAATATGTAACCATACATTGTTTTCTTTTCACATGGATATATAGGAACAATTATGAGTTATTGAAATGATAATTCCAATTATTGGCAAGCTTCCACTGGGAGTTCAATTGATACGCATTTTGCTTATTAATTTTTCAGCCAGCATGGCTCTCTTTTAGTTATTATTTATGTCTCATGTCAGATGTGATATGATTATAGACATGGCTGCATGACACAGTTTGAGGACCATCAACCTGACCAATGTGTTTCTGGCTTTCTAGTATACAGATGACATTTCTCTTTTTGTACACTTATTTATTTTTACCCTGTTCTATACCCTATTTGTCTTTAAATAAAATTTTGGTATTTTTTTCTGGAAGAGTTTGAGGGCATTACTAGAGAAGGAAATGGCTTTGATACCTATTTAAACAAACTGCTCTGGCCCTGGACATTCATGCAGTCAACCCAGAGCATAACAGGACAAGGAGTCTGGATGTGGAGGCTGACAGCCATTATTGTTCACTGGGAAATTTTAGCCAACTGATGGTAATGATTAAGTTGTACAAAGAAATATCTGAAAGAGGAAATGTTTTGGAGAAACATAAAGCTTTAGTAGTTAAGAGAATTAAAGACCAGAAGGAGAAGGAACACTGTACCTGGGTTACTAAGCACAGGAAAAATGTGAGGGACAGGATAGAGTAGAAATAGCTGGGTATACTTGATTTCTGAGCATGATGAGAGCCCCATGATCTTTAAAAATAGCAAGTTTGATCCAGAAATATTGGGGATATTTGAAAGATGTATTGTATAATAATAAAAAGTGGGTAGAAGAGTTTGGACCCCACGAGGGGGCTGTTGAATTAGTGAACAGACCTTGCTGGAAAGATTGGAGCATACTAATTTGACCCCTAGGCATTGTCTGCCTCAGGAAATTAGGGTACAAGTTCTAGAAGATTAAATTTGGGACTGCAAAGGAGCCCTGGGGGAACCTGCAACAGGAATTAATAGTTCATATGGAAAAGAGTTTGAAAAGTGTTGCACATATTTTCATGAGCTTAATAAAGAGAATCTGCCAATTAAGTCATGCTAAAATATTTTTTAAACAAGTAAATATGTAATTTAAAAAAAAACACAGGTTGAAAATTACAGAAATCAAAATATCAAAAATGCTCTAAGATCAGGATTGCAAAGGATTAGCTTTAACTGATTGTGGCAGGGAAGGTTACTAAGCATCTATAAAGAATATAATTACGTTTTACAAATATGTATGCTCTCTCTTTTTTCCTTTTTTATTAGATATTTTCTTTATTTACCTTTCAAACGTCATCACCTTTCCTCCTTTCCCTTTCTAAACCCCCTATCCCATCCCATCTCCCCCTGCTCACTAACCCACTCACTCCTGCTTCCCTGTCCTGGCATTCCTGTACACTGGGGCATAGATCCTTCACAGAACCAAGGGCCTCTCTTCTCATTGATGTCTGACTAGGCCATCCTCTGCTACATATGTGGCTGGAGCCATGGGTCCTTCCATGTGTACTCTTTGGTTGATGGTGCAGTCTCTGGGCGCTCTGGAGGGCACTGGTTGGTGCATGTTGCTGTTCCCCCTATGGGGCTGCGAACCCCTTCAGCTCCTTTAGTTTTTTCCTCTAACTCCTCTATTGGGGATCCTGTGCTTAGTCCAATGGATGGCTGTGAGCATTCATTTCTGTATTTGTCAGGCACTGGCAGAGCCTCTCAGGAGGCAGCTATATCAGGTTCCTGTCAGCAAGTCCTTGTTGGCATCCACAATAGTGTCTGGGTTTGGTAACTGTATATGGGATAGATCTCCAGGTGGGGCAGTCTCTGGATGGCCTTTCCTTCAGTTTCTGCTCCACACTTTGTCTTTGTATCTTCTCCCATGGTTCTTTTGATCTCCCTTCTAAGAAGGACCGACGTATCCACACTTAGGTCTTCCTTTTTCTTGAGCTTCATTTGGTTTGTGAATTGTATCTTGGGTATTCTGAGCTTCTGAGCTAATATCCACTTATCAGTGAGTGCATACCATGTGTGTTCTTTTGTGATTGGGTTACCTCACTCAGGATGATATTTTCTAGTTTTATCCATTTGCCTAAGAATTTCATGAATTCATTGTTTTTAATAGCTGAGTAATACTCTATTGTGTACATCTACCACATTTTCTATATCCATTCCTCCACTGAGGGACATCTGGGTTCTTTCCAGCTTCTGGTTATTAAAAATAAGACTGTTATGAACATTATGGAGCATATGTCCTTATTGCATGTTGGAGCATCTTCTGGGTATATGCCCAGGAGAAGTATAGCTGGGTCCTCAGGCATTGCTCTTTACACTTTTCTGAGGAACCTCCAGACTGATTTCCAGAGTGGTTGTACCATCTTGCAATCCTACCAGTAAAGTAGCAGTGTTCCTCTTTCTCCACATCCTCACCAGAATCTGCTGTCCCCTGTGTTTGTGATATTATCCATTCTGAATGGTATGAGGTGGAATCTCAGTGTTGTTTTGGTATGCATTTACCTGATGACTAAGGATATTGAACATTTCTTTAGGTACTTCTTAGCCTTCTTTCTCAGTTGGGAATTTTTTTTCTAGCTCAGTACCCCATTTTTAATAGGGTTATTTGGTTCTCTGGAGTCTAACTTGAGTTCTTTGTATATCTTTGAAATTAGCCCTCTATCGGATGAAGGATTGGTAAAGATCTTTTCCCAATATGTTGATTGCTATTTTGTCCTACTGACAGTGTCCTCTTTCTTACAGAAGTTTTGCAATTTTATGAGGTTCCATTTGTCAATTCTCCTGACATGTTTATCACTTTTCTGTTTTCTTGCTAACGCTATAACAGCAAGTTTATGCCCAGATGACCTTAATATAGATATTTATCTTCACTAAGGTTATCAAAACAAGAATTATTGATCCCTCTATCCTGAGACAATTATAATAATACATGCTTCTGAAATATTCTAATAACAAACAAATTATGATTACTTCAGCTGAACTAATATTCACATGTTGGGAAAATAGTTAAAAATACTAAAGAGTGATTTACTACCACTATAGAACTAAAGAGACCCATTTAAGGAAAAGAAAGGAAACTTCTTGGTAGTTTTAAAATGGAAACTTAGACTATCAATACTATAGTAACTAAGTGATTACATTTCAATACTGAAATGAGTTGAAGACTTGGTGGTAAAGAACTTGGTGCACATGAAGGCAAACATGAATTTGGATTTCTAGTATCCACATAGAACTATAAACACAGTAGAATTCAGTTATGATCCTGCAGTTCCCAGAGTAGTATGAGATGATAGGATAGGAAAATCTACGGAAGCTCAAAGGCTAGCAGGATGGGATATACAGGGGGAAAAAAAGGAAAGGAAAAGGAAACACAGACTCTAATTCACACAATATGGAAACTGAGAAATGACATCTGAATGTATTCTCTGGCTTCATAGACATATGGTACATACATGCCTGTGTGCGAGCACGTGCGCGTGTGCGCACACGTGCCCCACACACACACACACACACACACACACACACACACACACACACAAACACACACATAAGTTAAATTTTAAGAGTTATAACTAAATTTATTATACCACGAATTAAATAGTGGAAATATGCATTCAAAGAAAGGAAGCATAAAATGCTATCCTCAGATAGTATTTTTAGATAAAACCATTAAGAAGAACATAGCAAAATAAAAATTACAGTACCAAAATTTTGGGGTATCAAAAGAGATTACTTTTGTTTAGATGATTGAGATTTCTTTTATAAGCTTGATAGTTCATACATTCATGGGATGTGTTCTGCTCTATCCTAGTGACATTATTCTCAAAATTTCTCTTTCTATTTTTATGTCTTCTTTCTTTGCAAGACGCAATTAGTTATATTAGTTTCTTGCCTTAGCATGAAGGAAGATTATGTACCAGAACAAGGGTAACTACATCATAGAAAAAAGTGACAGCTTCCCCTAAAAAGCATTAACTGTCAGTATTTCCATGAGGTTGGGTTGGGACTTCATGAACAATTCCCATATCTATCATGAAATGTTGATTGACTCCATTTTATGAAAGTCTTAATAGATGAAATTATTGAGGTTTTTATAGTATAAATGATAGTGCATGTCATAGGACATGTAAGAAGTCTCATTTTTAAGAGTCCAACATATTTTCATGTTTTTCTAAAGTAAGAATGATGCTTATTTATCCCAGACACTTTTTGCTTCATTCCCTGCTCCATATCATGTCCTTTTATAAAATACTTTCTACAGCTCAAGTAGTCCAGTTAGTACTGCCTACATGTTTATAGATATAGAGTCATGTATGGGAGCCAGAGCAACTTACCAAGGGCCATATCCTTCAAGGTACCTGATTCTCCCATGCTCAGTAGCCATGAACTGCCAATAGCTCCCGAGTTAGGTTTAGGGTCTCACCAATCTATACACACTACAGTATTATCAACACCTTCTATCTTTTTTCCCATTTAATCTCTATATGCATTTAGTATTTCTAACATTAAAATATTAATGTTTACATTTGGATGTTTTAATAGGCCACATTGTTGGAAAATATGGGTCTTTTGAAATTTGAAGAGTTTTTTGCCATATTAATGGGAGTTCAAGATACAAAGCCAGTTTCAGATGAAAACATTACAGTGACTGACACAGACTTCAGTGACATTCCTGTTCGTCTGTATTTACCCAAAAAGAAGTCTGAAAAACAGAGACCAGCTGTGATTTACATTCATGGTGGTGCCTACATCTTGGGAAGCTTCAGTAAGTATAGTTTTTAAATGTTTGAATGTTTCATTTGATTGCATTTATTATAGTAAATGGAACTCTGTGTATTCTCATGACTTTGATCCACTTTCTCCTGCAGTGATTTAGTTTTCCCCTTAGACAGTTGATAGGAGTCATTATGCTTGTGTTTTGCAGCATAAATATATTTTTATGCTCCTTAAGTGAATTGTATTTTGCCAATAAATTTTGACATTGTTTTCTGTTACAATTTAATAAATTTATCCTTTCTTATTCCCACCTCTTTTTATAATCACTAGATATAATCTATAGTTAGTTTCTGTAAGAAATTACACAAGGAAGAATATGTTGACTGACTTCAACTACAACTAAATTTTTCACTTATATTCAGAAGAGTAACTTAAAGTTTATGTGTAAATGTATTAAATATAAATGACTTTATTTAAAAGTCTATGCTTTGCATAAGGGTAAAAGCTTATTTTTTACAATTACCCCAAGAAGTATATATAGTAAGTTAAATTTCCACTATTAAAATTACAAGAACTCTAAAAGATCATTAAAAATTAATTACATTACTATCTGATTTTATAGTATAGTGATGATTATATTGTTTTCAACTTACTTCTAGAGTTCTGATTTAAAGCCAGTTTAATGGATATGGGAGTAGTTCCTTTTGGAGAGTCAATGCATATACTTTTTCCCCTTCCAGAAAAAATTAACAAAAGAATAATTTGTTACTACTAAAGCTATGGGATTATGATCATCACTATTGCTCAATGGTCACTGTTGTTGTGATATTGCCTCATGTAGTTTCTTTCCTTACTTCTCAGGCACATACCTTCTGATTAGACTGGCCCCAGACAAGAACAGAGCATGATGTTTGTAGACTATGCTCTGCAGCGAGGGTCAGATGAGTAAGCAATACAAAGAACCCAGTGGAAGTTTTCTGAGAGAACCCAGCAGGTCACCAAAATGCAAGCTTGCTTATTTCATTGTGACCAAACTGATTTTGTCTTCTGGCCCAGCTCAGAAGTAATTTAGTAGGCAGGAGATACAATGGTCTTGTTACTCCGATTTTCCTATATGAGGTGACAGAAGTGTAGATTGACAGGTTTCCATCAAGTAGCTACAATTCAAATAGGTTATGATTCACAAATGTGTCTGGGTTTTCACTGTTTGGCTTTTACACAGCTCTGCTCTATATTTATTTCTTCTATTCCAGAGATGCTGCCTTATGATTCTGTGAACCGATGGACAGCCAACAAACTTGATGCTGTTGTCATGGCTCTAGAGTAAGAGACCTGGCAATCTTTATTGTTGTAGCCTTTGCTCTCCCAGGATAAATTTGGTTTATAGTCCAAGTCTCACAGTCCTCAATGGTGGCTGGGCTACTGCTAGGGAATTTGCTGTTCAAGTTTTTTCCTTAGTACTATAATGTCAGTGAGTCCTCAACAAGGCACAGTTTTGCTTTCGTCTTTGCCATAGCAGACACTTGTGAGATACATAGAAGTAAGCATCTTTGTCCATAAAGCAGTGATAGCTCTGAGAACATAAAGCCTACAGAGGTAATATACCTACAGTGTCTTCCCATCATATCTGAGGTGTGTTGGGATTTATTTGACATAATAACAAAAACAATGTGTATTAGAATTATTCATGGGTAGAGTAATATTAGAACCAATGCTGGAACCATTAAAATGTCAAGAATCTTTTCAGCTAAGAATCTCTTAGCATTCATTTTATGACTTTTGCTGCTCAAATGTCCAACAATATACTAGAAAGTTGAATATATGCCTGCTACTTTATGACCTACTTGGTGAATTATGTACTTCTTAAATCCCATCATGAGGTTGAAAAAAATTAGCTTTTACTTTCCAATATTATAGTACAGAAATTAGTTTACAAATTTTTAGACCTCTGCAGAAACATTACATAGAATTTTGACTGACAGTGTTATAGAATCAAGTAGGAAACACTAGAAAGTTTAGTACTGTCCTGGTCACAGCTATCTCTTCAAAGTAAATGGAATTACTTATGTCTGAGAAATTTCAAAACAGTAATGATAGTTTGCTTTCCTCATTATAACTTAGCCAATATTTCCACATTACAATTTAAAGAAGTTTTTTAAAAAAATATGATTTATTTACTATATATAAGTACACTGTAGCTTTCTTTAGGCACACCAGAAGAGGGCATCAAATCCCATTACAGATGGTTGTGAGGCACCATGTGGTTGCTGGGACTTGAACTCAGGACCTTTGGAAGAGATGTCAGTGCTCTTAACTGCTGAGCCATCTCTCCAGCCTCCAATTCTTTTAAAAACAGAGTACAATAAGGTATATCTAGTTTAAGCATTCTATGGTTTTTTAGTCAATTTTTGTAATTACTGTGAAATACAATATTTCAATGTTGCTTGGTTGATATTAATCTACTTAAAACACTTAGACACATGTTAAAATTTAAAACATCATCAAGACTATCTGAATATTAATGTTTGTTATAGAACTGTGAATAATTATAGAAATCAATGGATATTTTAGTGTCTAAAACTGAGAGTTAAGTGAGACAGTTCAATTGAGGTTCTATAATAGAACACAGTGAGATAGATGTGTACAAGAAGGGGGAAAGTACAAATTGTGATACTATTTTGTTTTAAGACTTACAGTATTTTAGTGATATGATTTACATGTTCATATATCAAACAAAAGTTTAATTCAAATCCTTGTTTTATTACATGAAATTCTACCATTCTGTGGAATTTTGGTCTAAATAAATTTCTAATTAAAGACAACTACCAATGCTTTTCTCCAATATTTTTTAATTTTAAATTCTCTGAATTATATAACAAATGCTTATGAGTTGCTTTTGATCACTGACTCTATTGAGGGCCTGGTGAAGCTTACAGATTTTCTGAGGTCAAAGATGTATCCTGTCTCACTCTTCTCACAATGGAAAAAAATGCCCTAAAACCTTTAAATGAAAATCTACTTCTTGTTTTAAAATTGAAAATTTTAGTAAGCTCAGGTTTAGTTGATTGAATTAAATGTTCAAAATGGGTTAATTTAAAAAAAATCTGGGGAAATTGAGAGATAATTGAAATAAACTTAATCATAATTTCTCCACTGGTTTTGCTTGTGTGTTTGATTGACTGATGTACCTTTAAAGTTACAGACTTGCTCCTCAGCATCAGTTCCCAGCTGCCCTCGAAGATTGTATTTTTGTGATCAAGTTCTTTCTCCAGGATAAAGTTCTTGCAAAATATGGAGTGGATCCCACTCGCATCTGTATTTCAGGAGACAGTTCTGGGGGCACCTTGGCAGCAACAGTGACTCAACTGGTATGTTATATGTATTATATATGATAGAGACCAGCACAGCTTAGTCCTAAAACAAATGAAATCTTTTGGATGTTGTGATTCCATGATGCATGATGTTTGGAATGTAATCTATATGATGTAAAATAACCCAGTAAATTTATTCTTTTTGCATGACTTTAGTTTTAGTTTTGGCTTTAAGTAAGTAATATTAAATAGGGATTTTCTTCTTCTTCTCTCTCTTTTTCATCTAGCTCTATCAATCTGTCTGTCTGTCTGTCTGTCTGTCTGTCTGTCTCTCTCTCTCTCTCTCTCTCTCTCTCTCTCTCTCTGTGTGTGTGTGTGTGTGTGTGTGTGTGTGTGTGTGTGTGTACTGAGCATTGAATCCAATGTCCAATGTTTTGTGCTTGCTAGACAAACGGTCTACCATGGAACTAAGAAATTACCTCCTTTAAAACTCTTCTCAGGCTGGCCTACCTTGTTATACAAAGTTTAAAAATATACCAAGGACTATGAACTACCATTTAATATAAGCTTTACTGTTAAATTTTTTAATGATAAATTGTAAAATCTCTTGTGATGTCAGTATCAGTGTACTAGATGTGTATGCTGAGATGAAATGAAAGATGCTTTCTTTTCTCTGTGACTAGAAAAAATGACAAGAAGTAGCTAAAGGAGAAATGAGTTATGGGCTTATGGAATGACAAGGTACAATACATCATAGTAGAAAAGCCATGGTGGTGGGAGTAGGCTTATGTCTGGAAGGAACAGGAGGGTGGAGATGGTTGCTTACATTTCTCCAGAACATACAGAAAGAGCCATGAAGCACAGGACATGAAGAAATGGTGCCCAGTGACTTGTTCCTCCTGGTTCACTCAGATTGCTTTTTATACTTTGGAAGATGAACCTCCTATAATGGGGTGAGGATATCAATCGCTTGTTTGGAATATACTGCATAGTCTTACACATAGGACAATCTAAGAGAGATATTTTCTTGTTTCTTCCTCCTCTCAAATAAATCTGGCTTTTTTCATGTTTTCAAACAAAATCAAACAAAACCAGTCAGAATAATTGAGTTCTTGTCACCTTGACACAGAAACACAGCATTATTCAACTCTAGCCTTTCCTCTCTTATTTATTCCTAATATCTTACATTAATATTACTATACCAATATTCAACGCATTCCAACTTTGAAAGTCCTACAATCTTTGAAAATTCCAAGACATTGACAGTTCAGTCACTATAAAATGGTCAAAGTCTCTCTACAATTCCGAAGACTTTTACTGTGGGTTCCTGTAAAATAATAAATTAATTAAATACCTCTGTATCCCAAGAAGAAAGAATCAGAGTGTAGTCACAATCAGAACAAAGCAGAAAAAATGTTCAACATAACAAAACTCGGTGTCAGACATTGAAGTCCCTATATAGACTCCAAAAGGCTAATCACAGCACATGTAGCCTCTCTCTCTCTCTCTCTCTCTCTCTCTCTCTCTCTCTCTCTCTCTCTCTTTTATAATTTTTATTTTTTCTTTTTAATTTTTATTTGTATTTCCTACATTCTTTGTTTACATTCCAAATGATTTCCCCTTTTCCAGTTCCCCCCTCTCCATAAGTCCCATAAGCCCTCTTCTTTCTGCCCATTCCCCAATCAACCCCTTCTACTTCTCTGTCCTGGTAATCTCCTACAATGTTGCATCAAGCCTTTCCAGGACCAGAGCCCTCTCCTTCCTTCTTCTTGGGAATCATTTGATATGTTAATTGTGTCTTTGGTATTCAGAGCTTCTGGGCAACTATCCACTCATCAGTGACTACATTCCATGTGTGTTCTTTTGTGATTGGGTTACCTCACTTAGGATGATATTTGCCTAAGAATTTTATGAATTCATTGTTTTTAATTGCTGAGTAGTATTCCATTGTGTAAATATACCACATTTTCTGTATTCATTCCTCAATTGAGGGACATCTGGGTTCTTTCCAGCTTCTGGCAATTATAAACAAGGCTGCTATGAACACAGTGGGGCATTTGTCCTTATTGCATGCCAGGGAATCCTCTGGGGATATGCCCAGGAGTGGTATAACAGGGTCCTCCAAAAGTGTCATGCCCAGTTTTCTGAGGAACTGCCAGACTGATTTCTAGAGTGGTTGTAACGGCTTGAAATCCCACCAGCAGTGGATGAGTGTTCCTTTTCTCCACATCCTTGCCAACACCTGCTGACTCCTGACTTTAATCTTAGCCATTCTGACTGGTTTGAGGTTAAATCTCAGGGTTGTTTTGATTTGCATTACCCTAATGACTAATGATGTTGAACATTTCTTAAGGTGCTTCTCTGCCATTCGAAATTCTTCAGGTGAAAATTTTTAATAGGGTTATTTGGTACTCTGGAGTCTAATTTCTTGGGTTCTTTGTATATTTTGGATATTAGCCCTCTGTAAATCATATCATCTGCAAATAATGATGGCTTGATTTATTCCTTTCCAATTACAATCCCTTTAACCTCCTCATGTTGTCTAATTGCTCTAGCTAGAACTTCAAGTACTATATTGAAAAGATATATATAGAGGGCGCAGCCTTGTCTAGTCCCTGATTTTAGTGGGATTGCTTCAAGTTTCTCTCCATTAGATTTGATGTTGGCTACCTGTTTGTTGTATATTGCTTTTACTATGTTTAGCTATGTGCCTTGAACTCCTGTTCTTTCCAAGACTTTTAGCATGAAAGGATGCTAAATTTTGTCAAATGCTTTTTCAGCATCTAATGAAATGACCATGTGGCTTTTTTTCTTTGAGTTTGTTTATGTAGAGGATTACATTAATGGATTTCCATATATTGAACCATCCCTGAATCCTTGGAATGAAGCCAACTTGATCATGGTGAACGATCGTTTTGATGTGTTCTTGGATTGATTGGCAATAATTTTATTTAGTATTTTTGCATCAATATTCATTAGCGAAATTAGCCTGAAGTTCTCTTTCTCTGTTGGATCTTTGTGTGGTTTTGGTATCAACATAATTGAGGCCTTATAGAACGAGTTGGATAGTGTTCCTTCTGTTTCTATTTTGCAGAATAGTTTAAAGAGTATTGGTGTTAGGTCTTCTTTGAAGGTCTGATAGAATTCTGCACTAAACCCCTCTGGTTCTGTACTTTTTTTGGTTGGAAGACTTTCAATGACCACTTCTACTCCTTTAGGGGTTATGGGACTGTTTAGATGAACTATTTGATCCTGATTTAACTTTGGTATTTGGTATCTGTCTAGGAAATGTCCATTTCCCCTAGATTTTCAAGTTGTGTTGAGTATTGGTTTTTGTAGTAGGATCTGATGATTTTTGAATTTCCTCAGTTTCTGTTGTTATATCTCCCTTTTCATTTCTAATTTTGTTAATTTGGATACTGTCTCTGTGCCCATTGGTTAGTCTAAGGGTTTATCTAGTTGATTTTCTCAAAGTGCCAGCTCCTGGTTGTGTTGATTCTTTGTATGGTTCTCTTTGTTTCTACTTGATTGATTTGAGCCCTTAGTTTGATGATTTCCTGTCTTCTACTCCTTCTGGGTAAATTAGCCTCTTTTTGTTCCAGGGCTTTCAGGTGTGCTGTTCAGCTGCTAGTGTATGCTCTCTCTAGTTTCTTTTTGGAGCCACTCAGGGTTATGAGTTTTCCTCTTAGCACTGCTTTCATTGTGTCCCATAAATTTGAGTATGTTGTACCCTCATTTTCATTGAATTCTAAAAAGTCTTTGATTTCTTTCTTTATTTGTTCCTTGACCAAGGTATCATTGAGTATTGTTCAGCTTCCATGTGTATGTGGGCTTTCTGTTTGTTGTTGTTGTTGTTGTTGTTGTTGTTGTTGTTGTTGCTGCTGCTGCTGCTGCTGCTGTTGAAGACCACTCTTACTCCATAATGATCTGATAGGAGACATGGCATTAATTTGTTCTTCTTATATCTGTTGAGGTCTGTCTTGTGACCAATTATATGGTTGATTTTGGAGAAGGTACCATGAGGTGCTGAGAAAAAGATATATTCTTTTGCTTTAGGATGAAATGTTCTATATATGTGTGTTAAATCCAATTGGCCCAAAGCTTTAATTAGTTTCATCGTGTCCCTGTTTAGTTTCTGTATTCCTGATCAGTCCATTGAGGAGAGTACAGTGTTGAAGTCACCCACAATTATTGTGTTAGGTATAATGTGTGCTTTGAGCTTTAGTAAAGTTTCTTTTACGAATGAGGGTACCCTTGCATTTGGAGTATAGCTGTTCAGAATTGAGAGTTCTTCTTGGTGGATTTTTCCTTTGACTAGTAACAAGTGTCTTTCTGTGTCTCTTTTGATGACCTTAGGTTGAAAGTCAATTTTATCTGATATTAGAATTGCTGATATTAGAATTGTTTCCCTTTGTGATTTCTTAGTTATTTCTACTTCTGTTTTTAGATCCTGGATGGCTTTGCTCAGTTCCTTCACTTGTTTGTGTTTTCCTGTAATTCTTTAAGAGATTTTTGTGTTTCCTCTTTCATGGCTTCTGCCTGTTGACCCAAGTTCTCCTGTGGTTCTTTATGTGATTTTTGCATTTTCTCTTTATTGGCTTCTATCTGTTAACCCATATTCTCCTGCATTTCTTTAAATGATTTTTGTGTTTCTTTTGTAAGAGCTTCTACCTTTTGATTCATGTTCTGTATTTCTTTAAGAGATTTATTTATGTCCTTCTTGTAATCCTTTAATAGCATCATGATATGTGATTTTTAAATCCAAATCTTGTTTTTCTGGTGTGTTGGTGTATCCAGGACTTGCTGTTTTTGGAGAAATGGGTTTGGATGCTGCCATATTGTCTTGATTTCTTTTAGTAATGTTTCTATGTTTGCCTTTTGCCATCTGGTTATCTCTGATGTTAGTTGGTCCTTTTATCACTGGCTGGTGTTTGAACCTCCTTAAGCCTGTAAGGCTATTTCTGCACCTCTTGATGACTGGGTTTCCCCTGGCAGAGATTGCTGATGGGAGGCCCTAGTCTTGGGTACTATTGGAGCCCTGGTGTGCCTAGCTCCAAGCAATGTTATATTTGGGATATCTCTTTGTGCCTGGTGTTGCCTATCTGGTACTTCCTGGGAGCTAAGATGGTGGATGCTGTGGGGACCCTTTTCAAGTGTCGATCACTCTGCAGGACAAACGACCCAGGATAGGACTGGCACACAGAAGACCTGCAGAGCTGCCCAGGCCTTGGAACCAGGCATAAGCCTGGCGGGCTGTGTCCTGGGCGGTGGTAAACTCATGATATTTCTGTGTACTTACTGTTGTCTGTCTGGTCAGTCCAGGAGCGGAAGATGGTGGATCATAGCTTCCCTCCATAGCTGTGGCTGTTGTTCTTGGAAATCCCATGTTGCTGACATCTTAAAAATGTTGTGGTCTCCATGGCAACTGGAGTTAACAATAACTGAGCGAGCTTTTCCTGTGCTCTCTTCAAAGGCTGGGGCCCTTCCACATGGTGCTAAGACTCAACCTCCTTCCATGACCCTTTCAGTCCTTAGGCTTCTATTTCCTCTGAGGCTTCACATTCATCAATAGCCTCTAAGAACCTATCATCGTGCTCACCAAGCCTTGACTGCTTCCCATGACCCCTTCATTCATTCAAAAACCTGTTCCTCCTGGGAAACTAAACATTACCAAGTTTAACTGCCAGCACCAAGTAAAACCTTGGCCCCACCCGGAGTGCAACCTCTATGTGTTGACCCCGAGGAAACACTTCCCAGCAAATTTTGATTCCGTGATATAGGAGTCTCTCCTTAACCACAACTGATTCTTCAGCCCAAGCAACCAGTATTGATTGTTCCAGTTAACCAAAATTTTCACTTTAATAGTTCTGAATTCAAAACATCACATAAATGGCCATGGTAGAGTCTTTAAGAGATTGTCACATTTCTGGAAAAATGCTGCTTACTGGCTTGATCGTCATGGCTTGCTCAGTCAGTTTCATTGTACCACTCAGTACAGCCCACCCAGAAGCTGTATTGTTCACAATGGATGGATACTCCCATAGCAGTCATAGCAGTTATGAAAATATGCCATGCTCTCTTGTTCTCTCTTATTCCCCTGCTCTCTTCCTCTTGCCTCTCTTGCTCTCTTGGTCTCTTTCTTTCTTCCTTCCCTTCCCTCTCCTCTCTCCATGTGGTCATGACTGGCCTCTACTTCTCTACTCTCTACTTTTCTCTGCCTTTCTCTGTGTCTACTATCCTATCTCCCTTCCCTGTGCCATAAACTCTATTCTATGCTAAAAAATATGTGCCACAGTTTTGCCACAGGCTAACCTTACAGAAACATTTTGCTAGTAGCTTTATCTCCTTAGATATCTCCAGTTTGTGCTGATTTGACAAAAACTAATTATAACATTCATGAAGTACAGTTTGTGCTGCCCATACATTCTTGCGTGTTTCAGCTTTGCCCAATGGCAGAGAAGTCACCAGATATCAAAACCTTTTCCAACAGCCATCAAAAAATCAATAGCTCCTTTGAGAAAGTGAGACTTTGAGAAGACAAATTTAATGATATTTAAAGATTGACACATATTATTTGCTAAGTAAATTTAACAATCCTCATAAACACTAAAAATCTAAGCATGTGTGTACTTCAATTCATGTTCACAGGAAGGACATAACTACATTTATATTGATCTTATTTTTTACAGAGATAAATATAAAATGTCTTCGTAGTTTCACTTTTTTCCTTTAAATTTTGACTTAACATTTTTAGATATATGAGTGGTTTTGCTTATATGTATGTCTGTACCCCATGTGTATGCAATGCTCACAGAGGCCAGAAGATGGCAATGTATTCTGCAGAAACTGGAGCTATTGACACATTTGAGCCACCATGTAGGGACTGGGGCTCAAACTTGGATCCTCTACAAATGCAGGAAGTGCTCTTAACTGCTGAGACATTTCTACAGCTTGGCACCATGTCTATCATTAATAGCAAATTATAACACTTTTTTACTGGGAAAATAAAAGAATATATGATTTTAAAACTTCCAAAAGCTATCTATTAATAGCATTTGCTAATTAATTTGGCAGAATATTTTTTAATTCATGATTTTATTGGTTAATCAAAGATACTGAGCTTCACCTGAGCTGAATCTTTAGAATACCTTTCTTCATTGATGTTTTTCTCTTCAAGTTTTCTATTGTTTCTTTTATTGAGAAAATAATTAAAGAGTTCCTGTTTTAGAAATATGATAAAATTACATTTTAAGTTATATTATATTCTTAAGCTATGCACATCTATATAGAGTCTTAACTGTTCCATTTCTAAAATTCCTAAGATATTCAAGTGTTATAGTATAGCCTTTGATATTCCTTGGTAGTTTGTAGAACTAAGGTTTTAATTCATATTCTTATTTTAATTTAATATTATCACAAGTTTTTCCCTACTAACCCTCATGAAATCTTGCCTGTGCCATTCACAACAAAAATAAACTTAAGCTGAATGTTTCTCTTCTCTAACTAAAATATCTTCTGGAGAAGATGTCATGAATTCAGAGACAGTGGTAGAGAGACATGAGAGAAGTTCTGTTCTGCTTCAGGAACTCAAGCTGTATTGTGAGGTTCTTGAGCGAAGAAGAGATGGGGTGAGTGAGTCTACAAAATTGGAGGGGCATTATCAGAGCAAATCACAGTGACTTTCAGCATCCTGAAGGGCCCTGAACAGACATTTTAAAATGTCAATTTATGTTTATGTTATATATAGTGACCTTTAAAGGTCTGTGTGTTTATGTGTATGTGTGTGATATCACTGTGTTTATACATATGTTTGCATGTATATTACTATGTGCATGTGGAAGCCTGAGATCAACGTTAGAAAGTATCCTCCATTGTGCATCCACCTTATTTATTGAAGAAGTGTCTTCCAATCAAACTCTGATCTCACTGATTTGTCTGTTCTTGCTTGCCACGTTGCTTTAATGATGCCCGTTCTGCTTTCCCAGGCTGGAATAGCACACCACAGGCTAACATGTCCAATGGGTTCTGGAGAACCAAACTCTGGTTCTAGTGCTTTGTGAGGCAAGAACTTTAGCAGCCAATACATGTTTCCCAACCCCAAAGTTGCCATTTAAATACCAACGAAAGTATGATATCTTAAATGTAGAATCACTGGTGTCCCGTGTCTTGGGCTTAGATATGTATTTTATACTTAGCAGAGTAGCGGAAGTGAGCACAGATTATGTCACTATTACAACTATTACACTATTACTACTACATGATGGATGTGCATGTTCCATCAACATCTATAGTTTCAGTTTACTGCAAATTAGTAGAGGATTGGTTGTAAAAGCACTATGGCTCACGCATATTCTCATGATCTTTAGTTTCTCTGTCAGTGGCTAAGATGGGAAGTAACATATGGAAGAAAGGATATGAAGGAGTTCATTTGTTGCTGACTTTTCATTGGAAGCAAGTTCTGAATGCAGGAGAAACTGAGGCTGTTACATCTTCAGGATTTTCAGGTTTTTAGCATCTCATGTTCAGATCTGGAACATGGGGTGAGAATTCTGGTAAATCTAAAAGGGCTAGAGAATAAAGCAAAGTCTGAGGAGAATAGAATGAAATATGCAATTGAAATGAAATAGCTATTGTAGAATTTACATACCAACATGGGTGAAGCACACACAGCAGCACCTGTGCTCATCTTCATGATCCACTCTTCTATTAAGTCCAATTGCATAGAACTGTACATAAAAGAAATTTTAAAGAATTTTAAATTATAACTGCTGAGTTTTTAAACAAACATGATGTCCTTCTGGATGCAGGGCTTTTGACAAGCCCTTGGCTGCTCTTTCACACATGATAATGTCTAATGTACCAGTAAAGAAAATGTTATTATACTATGCAAAAAGAGGTCATGTATTTGGAACAGATCATGGAGGCATATAGGAGATGGTTTGAAAGAGGGAAAGGAAGAAAGAAATTATATAATTATATTATAAACTCAAAAATACAAGAAGTAATTGAAATGTGTCACTTCACTGAGGAAGAGTATTGCATTTTTTACATTAATCCTCTAGTTTACTAGATTCACATCTCTTAATTGTAATTTTTTGCGAAGTGTCAGAACAAGGAGTCATTTTGTTGAATGTGACATCATTTTTGTATCCTGAGTTAAGAGGGAAGTATTAATTAAACAATTTCAGCTTTGTCCACATAACAAGGGTAGAATTATGTTATCATACTTCATTTCTCTTTTGACCTTTGCAAACTAGTTTGAGTCATTTTTAAAAGGAATAATGTTCTCACCTTAATTGTATCCTTTAAGTCATTTTGGATAAAGGGTGAGAAACGCATGCTGACGCATGCTCATTTTTCAAGAGGCCCATACATTCTGGATGACATCTTCACAGGGTTCGATATGAGTACAGTTTTTCTTTTCCTGAAGGCCTGACTTTCTTCTGAGGGTTTGTGCGGCACTAGGATGAATACAATTAACCACACTGCCTTTATTAATTCCAAGACATACTTGTTAAGTAGCTGCTACATGCTTTTAAATACTGTCTTTCTGATTGCAGTGATAACATCTGTTATTTTTTTAAGTATAAAAAGCTCAAAATAGGATTAGTTGATTCATTTTTGCATGCAATGTCTAGAGGGAACAGAAGTGGGCACTCAATCCCCTGGTGGGAGTTACAGACAGTTGTAAACCACCACGCAAGAGCTAAGAATGGAAATCAGGTCTTCAAGAAGAACAGCCAGTGTGATTGACTGAGTCATTTCTCCAGCTCCAACACTGTATATATTTTTAAGACATAGTATGACACATGGTCATTAATGTAAGGTGGGAATTGAACATTGGTGCATTGGAATTGAGGTATATTGCTCTGTGAATTTAGGAAGTGACTCCTTTGCTTAGGTGTTTGCATGCACAAACATATAGGTACACACTTATGGGTAAAATTAAAAATGCTCCAGAGCACCTGCAAGAATTGGTACCAGACTGATAACTCTGTGGTTGTGGCCAGTATAGTGTCATTATCATTGTACAATTTATACACCATGTAACTAAAGAAGATTAAATTTTACCTAAGTCTGGAATTAAGATAGGTAAGGATGTTGGAGTCTAGACTAGTAGACAATGTAAGTGTAGAAGTATGGCTATACAGATTGAATCATTTGTTAAAAATGATGTGTGTTAGAGCTGAAATGCAAAGACCTGCACCAATCCTGCCTACCAAAACACCCTGTCCTTGCTGCTTCCATTCTATGCATTCTGCTTGTCAGCCACACTGGGAGGAATGAGGGATTTCTACACAACCATTGCTCCACCTGCTTCTTCATTTCTTTAGGGTGTCTACTATAGTTTATAAAGGTGCCCTCATGAAAAGTCTAGAAATAATTCAAGAAGTGTGTTGCACGGTTGTTATTATACATCTCTTCCTGAGCTGATTTTTCTAGCTGTGAGGGAGGAAATAGTCATCCGACTGCAGTGGTTTTCCTTCCAATGTTCTGGTACAGGGCAATGAGGGAGAGGATTTCTGGGTTCATATAAAGCTGAACATCATACATTGACTCTGGGGTAAAAGCAACGACTTCTTCTGAAAGCATACGTGTGACCTCAGAAAATTCTGTGAGATATAAAGGACTGAAAAAGGCAGCAGTTTTATAAACATGTCCTCCATCTGGACCCCTTTTGATCAAATCAGACTCCATGATTTCTCAGGATTGTTAGTGGATAAAATATTTGTGGTTATTGCTCAGATTTCCATGGTGCTAATAAAACCTAGCAATGATAAGTCTTCAATTACTGACCTTTTATGTGGAAAGGACCATTATAAGTGAAGGCCTTATTCTTCAGAGCTTCAAGAAGATTTGGAATGTGATATTCTGAAAGTATTTTAGCATACCAGGAACCACTGTTTGGGGGGTTTGTCATAACAAAGAACGGTGGTTTTAGAGGAAAGACATGGGAGTTCTTAGAGGTAAGGACAAATATCCCTGTATCTTAGAGCTTTAACACAAAAGACATTGAAGAAGTTAACTGTATGGCTCAAGATAGAGTTTGAGATACCTGCAAATCTACCTCAGCTCTTTACATTATGCTAACCTATTGATTTGCTGGCATTTCTTAGTTTCTCTTGATGTAAATTTTGTCGAGTTTAAAATACTGCTGAGAAAATCATTATTCTCTTTGTTCTAAATATGTAATAGATTTAATTTCTCTCTTTTTTGTGTGTGCATGTGTGTTTGCTCTTGCATGTACGTATGTACATATGTGTGTTTAAGCGTGTGGCAGTCAGCTATTCCCTCACTTTCCTTTCCATCCTTTATTTTTTCTTTCTGAGATAGGCTCTTACTGTGTTCCATTTGTTGGACTGTAACTTGATAGGTAAACCAGTTTCATCTTGAAAATAATAATAATAATAATAATAATAATAATAATAATAATGTATATGTATGTTACATTTAGCATAAGTAGTTTCCATTGATCATGGAGCTCACCAGGATCTATTAGATTAAATAACCACTAAACTCAGATTTCCCTTTTTTTTTTTCTCTACTCTAGCAGTGGGCCAAGGCTCCCACTATAGCCAGGTCTCATTTCAGATCATGCTCCTGAGGCTTATTCTGGCAAGGACATTAGCAATTGAGCCATCTCCCCAGAATCAGATTTCACTTAACATAAATTTCTTGTATATCTCAATGAACCATGAAAAACTTAAGCTGAACTGTAATCTTCCTGCTTCTCATGTATCATCAGCAGGCAGGTGTTAACAAAACTGGGGACCATGTCAATTTATACATGAGAGAGCTATTGCTTGTCTTAGCCTCAGTTTTACTCATGTGCTACTTATTCTCCAAATGATCTGGGATGCTACATTTAATTTGGGAAAATTACTGGCCTAAAAACACTTGGAAGTATCAAGAGTCTGACAATATTTTCTTTGGAAGAACATTCTTTCTTCATTTTCCTTATGAAATTGCTGGACTGTGTGTCTATTGTGTGTGCATTTTGGAGTTGGTCAGATAATTTTTCTTGGGATGTGCTGTCGAGGGTTCAACCAATCCTCTCATTTTACATAAATTAACTTCTTTGATGGGGCCTGTCCTTGACCTAAATAGATCTTAATCTTCCCTATGGAGGGCTGTAGAGACAGACATTTGTGGTTGTGGTAGTACAGTATAAACTCATGTGCTGACTAAGTGATGGCCCTGAGAGGCCACTATACATTTTCTCCTGAAGTGAGCAGGACTTGAAAATGAAAGGAAAGAGTTTCCTTATAGCTAAAAACTCAGGACACATCCCATTTCTGGTGAAGACAGAATACACATAAAATGGGCAACTACTTCCTTCTGCCTTTCTGATTTTTGTAAAGTGGTCTTTGTATTTTCTGTCATGTTATAATAGTGATTAACTAACGGTAAGGCATATGATACTACTGTTTTCAACATTTAACAACAAATGCCTATGTCCATTTGAATGGGGTTTTGGCATGCTGTTTTATTATATTTATTGTTTCTGCTCCTTTAGCTATTATATGTCAAATATTGTTATAAGCAAACTGAGCATTATGACATATGCCAATGTCCAGATCACTTGGGAGGTAGTATGTTCTATATAGATAAAAATAACTTACTACCAAAAACTAAAAAAATACTTTTAAACATAGCCATTCTGCCATCTTTAAAGGGACTCTTCAGATCATGTTCCCATTTGCTTCCCATGTGTGAATGAACATGAGTGAACAGGAGAGTGTGTTCCATTTTCTCACTGGAGAAGATGGAATGACATGCTAATGTTTCAAACAATGAGCACGTATAAGCGTACTCAGTACACACTGTTTTAAGTTTGTAAGTGTATTTACCTCCAGTTATTAAAACAAAGATGCCAATCCTCCTGCTTAAAAGCTATTGAGTCATTAACAGTCATGCTGTATTTAATTTACAGCTACAAGATGATCCACAATACAAAAACAAAATTAAGGCACAAACCTTGCTATATCCTGGACTACAGGCACTTGATACCTTAATGCCATCTCATCAAGAATATGAACACGGTCCCTTTCTGTCAAGGAAGGTCGCAATTAAGTTGACATGTCTATATTTATCAGAGGATAAAGAACTGCCGAAGACAATACTGAGAAATGCTCACGTGCCTCAAGAGTCAAGACATCTGTTCAAGTTTGTTAACTGGAGTGACTTCCTTCCTGAGAAGTACAAAAAGAACCATGTTTACACTGAACCAATTCTTGGAGAACTAAATGCATTCCATCCAGGCCTCGTGGATAGTAGAACATCACCTTTGTTAGTCAATGATTCCCAGTTACAGAAATTGCCATTAACTTATATCCTCACATGTGAACACGACATCCTAAGAGATGATGGACTTATTTATGTCACACGACTCAGAAGTGTTGGAGTTCCCGTCACCCATGACCACATAGAGGATGGAATCCATGGGGCCATATCATTTGCCACCGCACCGTTTCATTTACAATTAGGTCTGAGATTAATAGATAAGTACATAATTTGGTTAAAAGAAAATCTATGATGGTACATGTAGCTAGTTGGTCATTTAGTTAGAAGTGAAACCTAAAGGTTACACTTTAAAGTATTTTAAAATTAAAGAGTTTAACTATGACTTGAACTTTGTATAAACCTAATTTTAATTGGGTATGTTAGGGCAATTACTTTGCTAATTTTCAATGCTGACAAAATTGGGATATTTGCTTCATTGTCATCTTTATTATCACTAAGATTTCTAATCTAGTAGTTCAGTACTAAAAATTGAGTGTAGTTATATTCAAAAGGTCACGACAGTTTCCAAGCAGAGATGATAAGCGAGGAGATAGTTGTAGGGAGAAACAGCAGTAACATTTTAATGGAGTGCTCATTACACTATATTTCAGCCAAGGGTTTTAAGTGTGTATTATCTATACAAAAATTCATTTTCCTTAGGGTAAATTAGATAACATTTTGTTTTTGAATTCACTTTATATGAAGTCTATTTACTACTTAATACAAAATGTTCCTATGTATGAGAATGAGAGCAATGCTGATATCTTTATTATAAACAATTTCAAAGCTTACATATTTGAACTTTAGCTGAACTTTAAGACAAAGCCTCCTAATAGGATGTCTGTTATAAGTAGTCATTATTGGAATCATATATGAAAGTAGCAATGAATCATATATACATATACATAATGCACACACACATATATATTGGGTTGGTTTTCAAGGAGGAAATCTTCAAAAGTATAATTATGCAATTATATTTTATTTTAATTTTTAAAGGCCAAAACTTCATTTATTCTTAGACAATGATTTCTAATCCAAGATAATACCTAGCCAACTATCTGTAGAGGTCAGAATTATTTGCAGTATTATTTTCATATGTTGAAGTGAATAATTAGCCCACATAGAAACTGCATTTCTAACTTAAGAAGGTGTCTGAGCTGATGATACCCAGGCTTACTCTTCCCTTTATTATGGACCCCTCTGTCAGTACCAACAACTGCAAAAACAACTGCATTTCCACTGCGAGGCACTAAAATCAATGTCAAATTTCTGATACTGCTGCTGACTCCTTATGGTTGTTTTCAGTTGATTTTGTGTAAAGTTGAGAAGACTTTGGGAAATTATGTATGTCTTGTGAATTTAGTTGATAAAGTAATCCTAATCTTCATTATTTTCAGTAATTTTTTCTTAGAGTTTGAACATTATTTCATTTTAATAGTTATCTGATCACTGATCATTCTGACTTTATCATATAAGGGTCTTCCCTTACATTTAAACATTACATTGGTTTTGGTAAACCAGAAAAAGCTAGATATATATGTTTCTTTGTTATCATTTGACCCATGATTATCTAGAATATAAAAGATCTACAGTAATCTTTTTGGTTTTATTTTTTTCTTTATAAAAGAAAAGGGTTGTCTTGGTTTGTGTTTTGCTGCTGTGAACCATGACCAAGAAAACTATTATAAAGGACAACATTTAATTTGGGCTGGCTTACAGGTTCAGAGGATCAGTCCATTACCATCAAGTCAAGAACTGTTTTGAGACTTTTTGTCAAAGCAATTAATATAAAACTCTTCACCTTAGCCTCAGGCAGTGTCTTTGGACAATGGCAAAAAGCAGCCACATTCTTTACCAAAAATTTCACAAATCAGATTCTCACAAATCACATATTAAAAGTCTTCTCTGAAAACTCTTAAACTAGGTCCCTGAAGTTCAAAACACACTCAGGAATCCTCCATGCTTCTATTAGTATGGACCAGTAAGACCCACTTAAAGCATTCCACTGCTTTACAAAGTCCCCAAATCCACATTCCTCCAAGCAAAAGCATGCTCAGGTCTATCACAGCGATACTCCAGTCCCTGGAACCAACAGTTCTACATCTTCATCCATAGGAAGCAAAGAGTAGACTGGTTCTCATGTGGCTAGGAGGAGAGTCTCAAAGCCTCCCCATACAGTGACACACTTCCTCCACCAAGGCCTCATCTCTCAATAGTGCCACCCCCTGCCCCCAGGCATATTCAAACTGCCAAGGGGTCATCAACTAAACTATTTTAGACCAGATGGTAGATGTTGGAGAGGACCAGAGTGAGACAAATGTCTTCTTGATTGGCAGGACTGCTGCAATGGGAATGAAGACATGGCTGCCTTCATAAGCCCTGAACAAGATCAAGCTATGATCAATAATAATTTCACCATGGAAGTGGATCATAAACTCCTAACTCCAGATGAGGATTTATTGGCAACAGATTGTTACCAGGACAAAGAGTTTTAATTTTAAAAGTGTGGTCTCCTGTAGCTTAACCATGACCCAGTAGATGGCATGTCTCATATGCATGTATGAGCTAGAGAAATTGGGCATAGTGGACTGTAAGGAAAAAGAAGACATGCAGTTGGGTAAAAGGTTGGGTGTATGGATCTAGGAGGAAATAGAAATAGAATAGGGAGGCTAGTGTATGATCAAAATGTAATATAGGAATGTTTGTGGTTTTCAAGAAATGTAGAAGAGTATCATTTAAAAAAGAACTTTAAAGTCCTGCATGTAGAGGATGTGGAGGTCAACATTTTCAAGGAAAACTGGGATGGAGAGAGCAAGGTGTCATAGGCTCCTGAGACTCCTCGAAGACTCCTGATCTGCTGCACATGATATTATATCTAAGATGGCCCCTGGCACACCAGTGAGACAGCAAATCAGAGCCAAGGCAGAACCTTCACTCCTTTCATGGTTCCTCATTATACTGGGCTTTTATTGGAGCATGGTGATGGTGTGGTGAGATACAACTGGCCAAGGATTTCGGGCTTAGGATTGGCCCAAATGCTTTATAAAGCTTATGAGTTGGGCAATAAACATAAACTCAGGCCTGTACCCTGATACTGGTCTCCACAGTCAGATTTTCTAGGTTTTTTCATGTGACTCTGTAGTTTCTCACTTCTTAACTTCAGTTCTGTTACCATACCAGAAACAAATATTTTTATCACATTAAAAATATTTATGTTTCATGGTCTTTCATTCTCTGTAGAATGTCTGACTATGGGTTTCTATATTTGCTTTTAGCTGCTGTAGGAGAAAGTTTCTGTGATGAAAGTCTTCTTGGCTTTGGGATACCTAGCTCAGATTAATTATTTTCTAGTTCTATCCATTTGCCTGGAAAGTTCTTGATTGTAATTCTTTTTAAAGGATAAGTAACTAATACTAGATTATGGAAATGAATCACATTTTCTATATCCATTCTTCTGTTGAGGATGTTTTTCTACTATAAAGAGAGTTGCAAGGAACATGGTTAGGTTAGTGTCCCTATGATAGGATGAAGTATGAGAGACTTTGGAACACTTACCCTCAATGGGATGTTCCATCAAATTCTTTTCCTAGAACTCAGGAAACCCACATAAGAGGGGACAGAAAGAGTGTAATAGTCAGAGGAGATATAGCGTGTCAAGAAAACAAGGCTGTTTATATGCATATGTGCAAAGCTTGTGGGCTCATAGAGAGAGAATGCACAGGACCTGCACAGTTCTGCACTAGGTCCTCTGCATTTATATTATAGCTTCCAGTTTAGTGCTTTTATGAGATTTCTGAATGTGTAAACAAGTGGGTCTTTGACTCTTGTGCCTTCTCTGGGGCTCTTTTCTTCCTAAGGGTTTATCTTATCCAATGTCAGTGTAATGGCTTTTGTTTTTAATCTTTTTATTTTATATTTTGTTATATTTATAAAAGTAAATAACTGACTGAATGAAAAACTAGTCTCTAGGTTAAAGGTTAACAACTGAACTGCCAATTATACCTGCTAAGAGTCAGAAAATCAGTTTCCTCCAATAGGGTGACACTTGGTATATCAACCACATGACAGACCTAATGTTCAGGAGTAGGTAACAAACACATAATTGAGTCCACAGTTCGCTTGTGTCCTAATTATTTTGTTTAGTTACAATGTGGGCTTTTTCCTTTCTCTTTATGTGTTGTATTTTGTTTTCTATGTTTGGGAAGTTTTAGTTTAATTTTGAGAAAAACTTAAAAGTTGAATGGGTAGAGAGGAGGAGAAGAGAAGAATAAAATATACTTAAATTTATTTAAAATTGTTTTAAATAGAAATATAATAAAAAGGAAAAAAACAACAAAATAAAAATGTTTATGCAAATGTTTACGAGAAAAAAATTTAGTTGAATAACAAATGAACACTTTTTTAAAATAAATATTAAGCACAATTTCTAGAGCAAATGATCAAAAGATAGTAAAAAATAATCCTACACCATGGGCCATACCTGTGGCACAGTATAGTGATGGAGAAATTAGAATGGAAAGATAGAAAACAAAGAGCAACACAAACATCATGTACCAAGAAGCAAGTTGGGCAGGAAAGGGTTTATTCAGCTTACACTTCCTCATTGCTGTTCATCACCAAATGAAGTCAGGACTGGAACTCAAACTGGTCAGGAAGCAGGAGCTGATACAGTGGCCATGGAAGGATGTTACTTACTGGCTTGCTTCCCAAAGAGAAGCGGAATGTTTTTTGCACTAGGAAGACAACCAGAAATGGAAATGCAAAGTGTTTGCTATTCTTGCCCCTTGGGAAATAGTGAATTATGCTATGTTAGAGGCAATAACAAACGCACGTGCCAGTGGGTCTATGCCTTTAGCCTTTGAAAAAAACAGCCAATATGTGAACCACTGCGACTCTCAGAGCTGCACTCTAGACTAGGAAGAAGGATAGTTCACGCAGAGTGGAGACCCACAGCTAATTGGACATATCCTTCTATGTTAACTTTTCATCATTGGACTATTTGCTAATCTTATCTAGTTGGTTGGACTGGTGATTCAATCATGAGACAGGGTGACTTTATGTTGAACTACAGTTTTTCTGCACTGTGTTTAACTTTGGCCAGGGGTATATTTCATTGGGAATCTTAGGGTTTGACAAATACTTAACCATCCTAACTTTCAAAAGATGTCAATTCTAACACGGTGTGTGTGGGCACCACTATGAGGAATAAGTAGGTTATGGAGACATGAGAGAAAGGTAGAGAGAGAGAGAGAGAGAGAGAGAGAGAGAGAGAGAGAGAGAGAGGGGGGAGACTATAAAATGAGGTGGAACTGGAAACATGAGGGTGGGGAGGAACATCCTGATGTGAATAGCCCACACTGAGCCATGGTGAGGTTCTGGCCATGAGCTACTACTGACAGACATGTATGGGTCTATCGCTCTGCAGCAGCAAGGGTCTGTGTTGATGTACATGGCCTACATTACCACCCAAGTCCACACAGATGGCCATATAGATCTCCCTGCCCCTTGTCTAGATAGTATGCGAAACCTGGTCTAGAGAAAGGGAGAGCTGACTCTGTCCTTTGCTGGATGCAGCACTCTGGAGAGTAGTCAACCCCCACATCTATACACATACACACAAGACCTGGGCAGTACAGTAGAATTGTACCTGGTGTGTGTGTGTGAGGGGTTGTAGCATGTGAGAGCTGGCTCTGCTCCTTGCCAGTCATGCTATGTTGTGGGCTTAGGAGAGGTGGCCCTGCCCTTTGCCTGGGAAGTATGGGAAATCTCCACTATCTAGTCTATTACTGCACTTGAGAGAGTGGACACTGCACAGCATAGTAGAGCTGACCCTGGTGGCAGGTATGCCAGTGAACTTGTCCTGAGGGCATGAGACTTTAGGATCTGGCCCTACCCCTATATGCATTCAGCAGACTGGAGAGTTTCTTAGGGTGTCTATTCCTGCACAAACATCATGACCAAGAAGCAAGTTGGGGAGGAAAGGGTTTATTCAGCTTACACTTCCACATTGCTCTTCATCACCAAAGGAGGTCAGGACTTGCAGGAACTCAAGCAGGTCATGGAGCAGGAGCTGATGCAGAGGCCATGGAGGGATATTCCTTACCGGCTTGCTTCCCCTGGCTTGCTCAGCTTGCTTTCTTATAGAAACCAAGACTACCAGTCCAGGGATGGTACCACCTACAATATTCCCTCCCATTCTTGATCACTCATTGAGAAAATGCCTTACAGCTAGATCTCATGGAGGCATTTCCTCAGCTGAAGCTCCTTTTTCTGTGATAACTCCAGCTTGTGTCTAGTTGACACACAAAACCAGCCAATACAAGAGTTGACCCTACTTTTCTCTTGGCCAGCATGGGAGAACTGACTCCAAGGACCTAAGTGTTGGAGCCTTATATTCTTTCCCTAGCTGTAATACTCAGGAGAGTGGGACCCATACCTTATCTGGGCAGCACAGTAGAGGGGGCTGTAATGGAGGAAGTGTGGGTGAGCCAGCCCTGAGGACATGAGAATGTGAGAGCTGGACCTACCATTACTGGTAGCAACATTCTGGTGAGCTGGCCTGTTGCTTGCCGGGAAAGTGAGGGAGAGCTGGCCCTAATGGCATCAGTGTAAGAAAGCTGGTGGGCAGGCCAACTCAGCTACCACCCAGTCCCAGATCTAGGACTTGGAGCTATGCCATCCCGAAGTCTATGAGTTACTTCTATCAGTAGAAGCATGTGAAGAGGGTGGTTCTGCAGAACCAAAGCTGCAGGGCATGACAAAGGGCAACAATACAACACCAAGAGGAGTCCTGGTGAGGATTCAGTATTGGAAGTGAAGCAGAAGCCAGAGCCCTAGAACCAGATCAATGACTCATTGTGATGAACATTTGCAGGTGAATCTGTTTGTAGCACACAGCACTGATTGGTCCATGGGTTCTAGCATAATTTCCTCTGACGTCATAGTGTCAATACTTTTGATGTTTACAAATAAAATATCAGTTCAGATAGGAAGCTCTTTATTAGATAAGAATTGAGAGCTAATCAAGCTAAGTTTTCAGAGTGAACTGAATAGTAAACTAGGAATGTATGCATGGTGTTCAAGCAGAACATATTCTAGAAGTATTGAGATATCTCAGTAAGAAAGTATTCAAGATAATTTGAAAATTAGCATATAACAGGAATATAATTTAATTAGCATATAAGGAATAGTACTCATTAAATTTTAAATTACTTGGTACACAAGACAAATTTTGGTTCGAAAGTGTTGTCAGTGGGATGGACCTTATTTCTCACTGGGGATCCTGCCTGGCTACAGGAGGTGACCATGTTGGTTTCCATATCCTCACTACTGTGAGTCTCAGGTAAAGTCACCTGATAGACTCTTAGGATCTTTCCCTATCTCAGGTCTTTGGCATATCCTAGAAATGCTCTAATCCCACCACAGCAAGCAGATCTCCATTCACTCTCCTGGTACTCTGGCTCTTTTTCCTGTCTCTCTTTACACTTGATCCTAACCACCCCATTTCCCTCCCCATCCCCACCTCCCACAGAGTTTCCTCCCTCAATCTGCCTCCTATCACCTTTATTTCCCCTTCTAAGTGAGATTCAAGCAACCTCTCTCGGGTCTCCCTTCTTGTTTAGCTTCATAGGTCTGTGGAGTATAGTCTGGGGATCCTGTGCTTTATGGCTAATATATACTTGTAAGTGAATATATACCATGTATGTCCTTTTGGGTTTGGATTACATCACTCAAAATGGTAATTTTTAGTTTCATTCATTTGCCTGTGAAATTGATGATGTCTTTGTTTTTAATAGTTGAGTATTATTGCATTGTGTAAACAAACCCCATTTTCTATATTTATTCTTTCTTTGTGGGGTCCAACTAGAGACAGATTCCATGGGAGAGCATTGATCCCTGACATTAGTATTGGTCGTCTACCATGCTTGCAGATGATACCCTAGCATGACTGTCATCTGAGAGGATTCACACAGCATCTCACTGAAACATGTAGAGACCTACAGCCAAACAGTGGATGGAGCTTGGGGTCTCTTATGGAAGAGCTGGAGGAAGGATTGAGTGCTCTGAAGAGAATAGGAACTCCACAGGAAGACCAAGAAAGCCAAATAACTGGAACCCGTGGTGCTCTCAGAGTCTGAACCACCAACAAGAGTCTGAACACCCCCCACGCCCCTTATACAGACGTAGCAGATGTGCAGCTTGGTCTTCATGTGAGTGCCAAACAATTGGAGTTGGAAGGGGTATCCCAAAAGCTGCTGCTTGTCTGTGGCATATGTTCTTCTAGCTGGGCTTCCTTGTCTGTCCTCAGTGGGCGAGGATGTGCCTAGCCCTGCAGAGACTTGATGTGCTAGTGTCAAGTATAATCAGGGTGTCCTCCACCCTCTCAGAGAAGAAAGGGAGGGAATGATAGGGGAGGGACGGTGTGAGGCAGGTACTTAGGGGCTGGCAGTGAATAAATAAATAAATAAATAAATAAATAAATAAATAAATAAGTAGAAAAATGTAAATTACTCATTATTTAAAGAAAATTAAATAGTAAAGATTGAAAAATGCAAGCATGAAAATAATTTTGTTGCAAATGTCTAACACTATTTATGAAATTTTGAAGTAGTGAAAAATTCAACTGACATAATATATAGTATATATATTATATATAACATTAATATGACATAATATGTAGTATATGTATATAACATTATATATAATATATATAGAATTGAATATATACATATACATACATATATATGTATAAACATGTTTGGCACTGGTACTATTAACACAGATGTGGAATCTGTAATAAAACTAGATGCATAAAAAAACTATGTTCAAACATTGGAAGACACAATGTTCTCACAGACATTTTGTTTCATATGGCTTTGTTTAGGTTTTTTTTTTTACTAGTCTTGTATATTATAGTTTATAATTTTGTGGTTTTGGGGTATTGTTTGTGTTTACATGTGTTTCTTCTGGATTGTTTTGTTTATTTAAAAACATGTGGCATGTTTTGCTTGTTTGTTAGCCTATTTGTTGTTTAAAGAGACAGTAGAGTTGGGTAACTGTAAAAGTGTGGAGAATCTGGGAGGAGTTTGGGGAGGGGACACCATGATCAAATTATATTTTATTAATACTTTTTCAAGAAAAAAGAAATGAGTGTTCAATGTCTCTAGTAATTAGGGGGATTAGGGAGATTAAAATAAAAATTTTTATTCAAGATAATAGTAGTTTTTATTAGATAATGATATTAGTATAATTTACAGACTTTAAAAATTTGAAATTGTCTCATAATAACCAAGATACAAATCACAGTCCACATGAAGTTCAAGAAGGAAGACCAAAGTGTGGATGCTTTAGTCCTTCTTAGGAGGGGGAACAAAATACTCATGGGAGGAAATACAGAGAGAAAGTTTGGAATAGAGACTGATGGAAAGGCCATCCAGAGACTGCCCCACCTGGAGATCCATCCCATGTACAGACACCAAACCCAGACACTATTACAGATGCCAAGAAGCACTTGATGATAGGAGCCTGATATAGCTGTCCCCTGAGAGGCTCTGCCAGAACCTGGCAAATAGAGAGGTGGATGCTTGCAGCCAACCATTGGACTTAGCATGGGATCCCCAATGGAGGAGGTAGAGAAAGGACCCAAGGAGCTGAAGGGGCTTGCAATCACATAGGAAGAACAACAGCAACCAAACAGACCCCAAAGAGCTCCCAGGGACTATACCACCAACCAGAGTACACATGGAGGGACTCATGGCTCCAACCACATATGTAGCAGAGAATGGATTTGTTGGGCATCAATGGGAGGAAAGGACCTTCATTCTGTGAAGGCTTGATGCCCCAGTGTATGGGAATGCCAGGGCATGAAGGTGGAAGTGGCTGGGTGGGTGGGGGAGCACCCTCATAGAAGTAGGGGTGGGTGGGACAGGGGTTTCTGGAGGGGAAACTGGGAAAGGGGATAACATTTGAAATTTAAATAAATAAAATATCCAATAAAAACTTTAAAAAATGAAATCGTAAGAGGTAACAAAACATGTTAATTGGTAGTTACAAATAAAATGTTCAAAGAAGATTTCTCTGTCTAGACTATAACACTAAAATGATATTGTGAAACATTCTATCATTAAGGCAAGAGTATGGCCAGCAACTTTCCAGAGATCTTTGGGCTTTCAGGGGCAAAGTGGGGATATGCCATTGGTCTGCTTTGTTTTGATTCTCCATTTTCCAGGACTGAGTGTCTACTAATTCCTTAGTATCTTTGGCACACATACTATACAGACTCTGATTGTATAAAGCAATGCAGCAATTTCTCTTCTATATTTGTTTTTTGGTGCTAGGAATTGTTACTGCACATACATACTATTGGCTACTTCTATTGGTTACATCTTTCTTTGCTCTAGAACTATGACAAGGTAGATTGCAGAAAAATGGGTCAATTGTGTTTCAATGTTTCCCAGAAGATAGTGTATGGCAGTTGTTCACATTGTGTGTACAGGTGTGAAACAGAGAAGGCTGAATGGTGGTAGTCACCATTCTCTCTTCTGTCTATCCTATGTAGGTCCAAACACACGGGGTGATCTCACTTAGATTTAGAGTATGTGTTTCCCCCTCAGGTAAGCCAGAAATGCCATCACAGATGCACTTAAAAGTGGGTCTCTAGGTATTTTGAAATCTAGTCAACTTTAGCCATGGACAATAAACATTTTTGGTTCTGATATGGTAACTAAATAATTAATATTTAAAACTACCTTTGGGATGGTGAATCAAAGTATACAAGGATTGTGATAATCACTCAAAAATGTTGTACTGGATCATTACATTTCTATGAGGTAAATATAACAGTTAAATGTAATTGTGTGTAAATAATGGATAGACACCTTATTAGGGCCAAAGATAGAAATAATAAATCAAACAAATAAATTTACTGTTAATAATTTAAGAGTAAATCTTCTCTTTGACTTGGCCTGGGTAGTAAGGTTGCCAAATATTGAACAATGTAAAACTTCAACTGTTGACTTTGCAGTTAACAAATAACCTTTGTGGGCTGTTATCATTTTCAAACCATCCCATTGTTTTCTTTAATGCAATATGCAATATTTATTTTAGGGCTTCTTAATTGTTCAGAATATTAGACATTGTCAGAAAAAGAACAGCAATCAGGCAAACAGAATGAGACATGTGGTACTTTTAAGCAGCTTTTATTTAGCAAATGCTTTCTTTCCACTTACTTTTTATGTTAAAATCTAGTTGTCTTGACATTGCTTGTAGTATCTTTTGGCTTTAAAGCATGGAGAATGTTGTAACTGTAACTAGAAACAACAGAAATTGTTAAGACAAAAACAACATTTTTGCCCTAAGAAAAATACTGAAGTAAGTAATCCCATTTCTAAGTGCCTTCTGTTTGTCAGGACACTGGGGTTTTTCCATGACTTGGAAAAGGTTACCAGTGTTTTTCATTCTGAAGCTTATATCTATGACACTCAGTTCTTTATTCCATATTAGGAATCAGGACTGACAAATATTAGAAATTTAGAAATTTGACTATTAGAAATTATTTAATAAAAGCTAAAATGTTTTTGCATAACTGCTATAGGGGATAGTGACTCTGGAGGTTTGTTAACTGTAGGTTTAGGAGTCATATATATTGTCTAACATCTATGACATAGTGACTTTATAAGGGAATTCTATTGAGAGGTTGGGGTATTTTGAAATACATCCTGGGCTATATTTTTGGGAACCAATAAATAAGCCCAACTGTAGATCATGGCTCTTTTTAAAAAAAAAATATTTATTTTAAGTATATGAGTATAGTGTCACTGTCTTCAGACACACCAGAAAAGGGCATCAGATTTTATTACAGATGCTTGTGAGCCACCATGTGGTTGCTGGGATTTGAACTCAGGACCTCTGGAAGAGCAGTCAATGCTTTTAACCATTGAGCCATCTCTCTAGTCCCCAATAATGACTCTTAATACAGACTGAGAATAAGAAAGACAGAGCTAAGTTACACATAAGAGAGCTGTAAAGAGAAAGAAGACAGAAAACTCAGGGAAGAAAATGGAACCATGTTCTTTACCGTTGGTTGAAAAAATGCTCAGAGCCTATCACAAACTCTTACTTTCAAGCTATTTTGATTTCTGGGGAATTGTGATGCTCTCAAATCCAGGGCTCTCAAATCCAGATGATTCAGTGATAAATATATTCCTGGGTTCAAACCCAGAATTCACATAAAAGTGGAAGAGAAATCCTGACTCCACAAAGTTGTCCTCTTCCCACAGGATTATTGTTTTGGAGGCCCATGTCCCTCCCACACTAAAAAAAACAGAGTTAAATAATTTATTTTAAATTAAACAGTCAGAAAAGAAATTAAAACTTCCATTCCTTGTTATCATATGAGATGCTTGGTTTTCTATAAGGTTTCAGAGACAACTTTAAAACACTGTTAGAACTTTTATAATTTCTTATCTTTTGAGTTTCATGTTGGTTTTGAATATGAAATGAGGCAAATTCCATCCTTTTGTACATGTAGCTGTAGTAATTTCCTTCCCACTGCATGTTCTTACCATTTATATTAGAGATTACTTGTTCAAAATATGTAGATGTAGTATATATGGGTCTCTATTCTGCTGCTATATTTTACTCTTTCTGTTTTATTTTTTTCTTCTGCTGAAAACAGATTCTTTTCTCATATAATATGTCTTGATTAAAACTTCCTTCCTTCTCCATCCAGTTCATCCCTACATTCCCTTTCTTTTGGTTCCATTACTTTTCAACTTTTTACTAGAAAAGGACAGGATTCTATGCAATACAAACAAAATATTGCTATATGAAAAGAAATATAAATAAAGAAAATTAGATTACCAGAAAAATTGATATTAATTGTGGTCAGAAGGCAAACCAGCAGAAGGAAATGTGACCCAAGCACAGTCCCAAGAACCAAGACCTACCTGTCCAAACACTCCACTTGGAAGACCTACAAAAATACTAAGCTGAAAGCTATATACATATGCAGAGGACTTGGTACAGACCATTTTGGCCCTATACTTCGCTTCTGTGAGTTCATTTGAGCTTTACTTGGCTGTTGCAGAGATCCTTGTTCTCCTGATGTTCTCCATTCCATCTGGCTCATACTTCTACCGCCTTCTTTTCCCTGAGCTCTGGGATGAAGAATTTGATGAAGGCATCTTATTTAGACACTGTATATAATGTCTGGCTTTTGGTTTCTGCATCTGTTCCCATCTGCTACTGGAAGAACCTTCACAAATGTTGATGGAATAAATCATTTATCTATGAGTATAACAGAACATCATTAGAAGTTACTTCATTGATACTTGATTTTTTTAGACCAGTAGTTCTTGATTTTAAGCTTGGTTTCTGGGCTATCTGTTCTCAGGTTCCTAGTCATTGAAACAGTGCAGGGTATGGATTCCATCTTGTAGAGTGGGCCTTTAGTCAAACCAAAGGTTGGTTGGATACTTCTTTTTTTATTGGATTTTTTTATTGAATATATTCTTTATTTACATTTCAGATGATTTCCCCTTTCCTGGCTCCCTCATACTTCTATAAGTTCTGTGATACCATTGCCACAACATATTATGCAGACAGGATGGATTATAGGTCAAAAGTTTTGTGACTGGTTTTGTGTTTGTGTTTCTCTTTTGGTAGTTTTGGTACTTTCTTTCACCAAAAACACTAGAATATAGGAATGACGGCTCAAAGTTGGTACTTGCTTGACTTCTCCATGTTGAATGAATGAGGTGTGTGTGTGTGTGTGTGTGTGTGTGTGTGTGTGTGTGTTTGTGTATGTGTGTTGTCTTCAGCAATGGGCCCCACTGTCAGTTTGTGGAGAGCAATCCATTGTCTCAACAACAGCTTGAATTGTTTGGGGATTTCCTTGGGACCCCCTTGGCTAACACCAACTCAATTGAATGTAACCATGTCCCACTATTGAGTGCAGTGTTGGGTAACAAGAAGTGGCTAGTTGAGACTCAGTATTCATTGTAATGAGAGAACTCATTACAAATTACCTTCATATATTTTAGGAACTTCCCACCCCAATAGGTTTGTGTAAATACCTCAAATGCCCTTCAGTTCCAGCTGTCTCTCCCTGAATTCTCTCCCTCATTTCTATGTCCCCTCCTCACTACTTGACCCTCTAATTTAGGTCCTGAAATTCTCCCAGTACACTCATAAAATCTACTCTACTTCTCCATCATAGAGAGATATTTATGTCCCTATCCTCACCCCAGGTCCCTTCTTTTTGCCTACCTTTTCTAGATCTATGGATTTTATCTTGGTTATCATTTATTTAATGGTTAATATCTACATTTAAGTGAGTACATTATATATATATATATATATATATATATATATATATATATATATATATATAAAATCTGCCTGTGTCTGGATTAGTTCACTCAGGATGTTTCTTTTTCCTAGTTCCATTCATTTGCCTATGGTTTTCATCATATTGTTTCTTGTTACTGCTTAGTAACACTCCATTGTGTAAATGTACCACATTTTCTTAGTTCATTCTTCTGTTGAAGGACATCTAGATTGTTTTCATCTTCTGGGTATTATGAATAAAGCACAAATAAACATGTTTAGGCAAGTGTCTTATGGTGGAAGGGAGCTTCCTTTGGGTATAAGCCCAAGAATGGTATAGCTGTTTCTTGAGGTAGATGATTCCCAGTTTTCTGAGGAACTACCATATTAATTTCTATAATGGTTGTACAAGTGTGCACTGCCATCAGCAATGGAACAATGTTTCCTTTGCTTCACAATGAATTCTGACTGAGCTGTCCTTTGTGTTATTGATCTTAGCCATTCTGATATATGTAAGATGAAATCTCAAAGAAATTTTGAATTGCATTTCCATTTTGGTTAAGAATGCTGAACATTTCTTTAAATGTTTCTCAACCATTTGAGTTTCCTCTATTGAGGAATTCTCTCTTTATGCCTGTACCTCATTTTTAAATTGGATCATATGGTTTTAGAATATCTAGGTTTTGAGTTCTTTATTTACTTTTGAATATTAATGTTCTATTAGATATAAAGTTGGTAAAAAATTTTTTTTCATCCTTCAAGCTGTTACTTGTCCTAATGTTGATGTTTCTTTGCCTTGAGAAATATTTAAGTTTCATGATATTGTATGTGTTGTTTTTCTTAGTGTGTGTGTGTTATTTGTGTTCTGCTCAGGAAGTTGTCTACTGTACCATTTTCTCTTCTATCATATTCAGTGTGTCTGGTTTTATGTTGAGGCCTTTGATAGAGTTGGACTTGAGGTTTGTTCAGGGTGATAAGAATGGATCTATTTACATTCTTTTACATGCTTTCATCTAGTTTGACCAGCGTTATTTGTTGAAGATGTTGTTTTTTGTTCAGTGTGTATTTCTGTCTTCACTATCTAAACTCCATTAGTGTGTGAGTTTATGTCTGGGTTTTCAATTCCATTCCATTGATCAATATTGATCTTTTTATGCCAGTACCATGTGGTTTTTAATTACTGTTGCTCTGTAGTATAAATTGATTGTAATTAAGAATGGTTATTCTTTTACTGTTCATGAAAGTTTTAGTCATCCTGTTGGGGTTTTTTGTTTTGTTGTTTTGTTTTGTTTTGTTTTGTTTTTCTTTTTTGGAAGAGTGTTTGGTTTATAATATTAAGTTGAGAATTATCTTTTTAAGTTCTGTGAAGATTTATATTTAAATTTTGATGGGAACTGCATTGAATGTGTAGATTAATTTTGTTAGGATGGGCAATTTTACTAAGCTAATCCTACCTTTGAGTATGAAGTATCCTTATGATCCCTGACATCTTCTTCAATGACTTGAACTTTTTAATTGTACAAGTCTTATATTTACTTGGTTAGGCTAGTTCCATGATATTTATATCATGTTTCTGTTATTTTTTTTTATTTTCTATATTCTTTGTTTACATTCCAAAGGCTTTCCCCTTTCCCAGGTACCCCCCACCATATGTCCCATAATTCCTCTCCCCCCATGCTATTCCCCACTCTTTCCCCCCCCCACGATTTCTCTGTTCTGGGTCTACAATACTGGATCCAATCTTTACAGGCCCAGGGTCCTCTCCTTTTTTTCTTCTTGAGAGTCATTTGACTTGCTAATTGTGCCTTGAGTATTTAGGGCTTCTGGGCTCATTAATATCCACTTATCAGTGATTGCATTTCGTGTGTATTCTTTTGTGATTGGGTTAGCTCACTTAGGATGATAGTTTCCAGATCTAACCATTTACCTACAAATTGCATGAATTCATTATTTTTAATTGCTGAGTAGTACTCCATTGTATAAATATACCACATTTTCTGTATCCATTCCTCCTTTGAGGGATATCTGGGCTCCTTCCAATTTCTGGCTATTATAAACAAGGCTGCTATAAACATAGTGGAGCATGTGTCTTTGTCGTATGCAGGGGAATCCTCTGGGTATATGCCCAGGAGTGGTATGCCAGGGTCCTCTGGGAGTGGCATGCCCAATTTTCTGAGGAACCGCCACACTGATTTCCAGAGTGGTTTTACCATTTTGCAATCCCACCAACAGTGGAGGAGTGTTCCTCTTTCTCCACATCCTCGCCAGCACTTGTTGTCTCTCGAGTTTTTAATCTTAGCCATTCTGACTGGAGTGAGGTGGAATCTCAGGGTTGTTTTGATTTGCATTTCCCTGATGACTAATGATGTTGAACATCTCTTAAGGTGTTTCTCGGCCATCCGAATTTCTTCTGGTGAAAATTCTTTGTTTAGCTCTGTACCCCATTTTTTGATAGGGTTATTTGGTTCTTTGGGGTCTAACTTCTTGAGTTCTTTGTATATATTGGATATTAGCCCTCTGTCGGATGTGGGGTTGGTGAAGATCATTTCCCACGTTGTTGGTTGCCGTTTTGTCTTTCTGACAGTGTCCTTTGCCTTACAGAAACTTTGTAATTTTATGAGGTCCCATTTGTCAATTCTTGATCTTAGAGCATAAGCTATTGGTGTTCTGTTCAGGAACTTTACCCCTGTGCCCATGTCCTCCAGGGTCTTCCCAAGTTTCTTTTCTAATAGTTTCAGTGTGTCTGGTTTTATGTGGAGGTCCTTGATCCACTTGGAGTTGATCTTAGTACAAGGAGATAAGAGTGGGTCAATTCGCATTCTTCTGCATGTTGACCTCCAGTTGAACCAGCACCATTTGTTGAAAAGGCTATCTTTTTTCCACCGGATGGTTGTGGCTCCTTTATCAAAGATCAAGTGACCATAAGTCTGTGGGTTAATTTCTGGGTCTTCAATCCTATTCCATTGATCTACCTGCCTGTTGCTGTACCAATACCATGCAGTTTTTAACACAATTGCTCTGTAGTACTGCTTGAGGTCAGGGATATTGATTCCCCCAGAAGTCCTTTTATTGTTGAGAATAGTTTTAGCTATCCTGGGTTTTTTGTTGCTCCAGATGAATTTGAGAATTGCTCTTTCTAGATCTATGAAGAATTGATTTGGGATTTTGATGGGGATTGCATTGAATCTGTAGATTGCTTTTGGCAAGATGGCCATTTTTACTATATTGATCCTGCCAATCCAGGAGCAAGTAATATTTTTCCATCTCCTGAGGTCTTCTTCGATTTCTTTCTTCAGGGACTTGAAGTTCCTGTCATACAGATCTTTCACTTGTTTGGTTAGAGTTACGCCAAGATACTTTATGTTGTTTGTGGCTATTGTGAAGGGTGTTATTTCCCTAACTTCTTTCTCAGCCTGCTTGTCCTTTGAGTACAAGAAGGCTACTGATTTGCTTGAGTTAATTTTATAACCAGCCACGTTGCTGAAGTTGTTTATCAGCTGTAGAAGTTCTCTGGTGGAGTTTTTTGGATCGCTTAAGTAGACTATCATATCATCTGCAAATAATGATACTTTGACTTCTTCCTTTCCAATTTGTATCCCTTTGACTTCCTTATGTTGTCTGATTGCTCTCGCTAGAACTTCAAGTACTATATTGAAAAGATATGGAGAGAGAGGACAGCCTTGTCTAGTCCCTGATTTTAGTGGAATTGCTTCAAGTTTCTCTCCATTAATTTTGATGTTGGCTACTGGTTTGCTGTAGATTGCTTTTACTATGTTTAGGTATGGGCCTTGAATTCCTGCTCTTTCCAAGACTTTTAGCATGAAAGGATGCTGAATTTTGTCAAATGCTTTTTCAGCATCTAATGAGATGACCATGTGGTTTTTTTCTTTTAGTTTGTTTATGTAGTGGATTACATTGATGGATTTCCGTATATTGAACCATCCCTGCATTCCTGGAATGAAGCCTACTTGATCATGGTGAATGATCGTTTTGATATGCTCTTGGATTCGGTTGGCAAGAATTTTATTTAGTATTTTTGCATCTATATTCATAAGAGAAATTGGCCTGTAGTTCTCTTTCTTTGTTGGATCTTTTTGTGGTTTAGGTATCAGCGTAATTGTGGTTTTGAAGAACGAGTTGGGCAGTGTCCCTTCTGTCTCTATTTTGTGGAATAGTTTGAAGAGTATTGGTGTTAAGTCTTCTTTGAAGGTCTGGTAGAATTCTGCACTAAAACCATCTGGTCCCGTACTTTTTTTGGTTGGGAGGCTTTCTATAACCCCTTCTATTTCTTTAAGGGTTATGGGACTGTTTAGCTGGTCTACTTGATGCTGATTTAATTTTGGTATTTGGTATCTGTCTAGGAAATTGTCCATTTCTTCCAGATTCTCCAGTTGTTTTGAGAATAGGCCTTTGTAGTAGGATCTGATGATCTTTTGAATTTCCTCTGTTTCTGTTGTTATATCCCCCTTTTCATTTTTAATTTTGTTAATTTGGATACTATCTCTGTGCCCTTTGGTTAGTCTAGCTAAGGGTTTATCTATCTTGTTGATTTTCTCGAAGAACCAGCTCTTGGTTTGGTTGATTCTTTGTATGGTTCTCTTTGTTTCTGCTTGATTGATTTCAGCCCTTAGTTTGATGATTTCCTCTCTTCTACTCCTCCTGGGTGAGTTAGCTTCTTTTTGTTCCAGCGCCTTCAGGTGTGCTGTTAAGTTGCTAGTGTATGCTCTTTCCAGTTTCTTTTTGGAGGCACTCAGGGCTATGAGTTTTCCTCTTAGCACTGCTTTCATTGTATCCCAGAGATTTGGGTAGGTCATACCTTCATTTTCATTGAAGTCTAAAAAGTCTTTGATTTCTTTCTTTATTTCTTCCTTGACCAGGGTGTCATTGAGTAGAGTATTGTTCAGTTTCCATGTGTATGTGGGCTTTCTGTTGTTCTTCTTGCTATTGAAGACCACTTTTACTCCATAGTGATCTGATAGGTGACATGGGATTAGTTCGGTCTTCTTGTATTTGTTGAGGTCTGTCTTGTGACCAATTATATGATCAATTTTTGAGAAGGTACCGTGCGGTGCTGAGAAAAAGGTATACTCTTTTGTTTTAGGATGGAATGTTCTATATATATCTGTTAAATCCAATTGGTCCAAAGCTTCAATTAGTTTCACTGTGTCCCTGTTTAGTTTCTGCTTTCCTGATCGGTCCATTGAGGAGAGTGGAGTGTTGAAGTCACCTACAATCATTGTGTTAGGTGCGATGTGTGCTTTAAGCTTTAGTAAAGTTTCTTTTACGAATGAGGGTGCCCTTGCATTTGGTGCATAGATGTTCAGTATTGAGAATTCTTCTTGGTGGATTTTCCCTTTGACAAGCAGGAAGTGACCTTCTGTGTCTCTTTTGATGACTTTAGGTTGAAAGTCGATTTTATCTGATATTAGAATGGCTACTCCAGCTTGTTTCCTGGGACCATTTGCTTGTAGAACTGTCTTCCAGCCTTTTACTCTAAGGTGGTGTTTGTCTTTGACACTGAGATGTGTTTCCTGTATGCAGCAAAATGTAGGGTCCTGTTTCCGTATCCAGTCTGTTAGTCTGTGTCTTTTGATTGGGGAATTGAGTCCATTGATATTAAGAGATATTAAGGAATAGTAATTATTACTTCCTGACATTTTGGGAATTGTTATTATTATTTGTATTTGAGTGGTTCTCTTCTTTTGGGTTGGATGAGATGGGGTTTCTATCTTGTTTCTTCTGGGGTGTTGTTTCCCCCCTTGTGTTGGTATTTTTCCCCTATTATCCTTTGTAGGGCTGGGTTTGTAGATAAGTATCTTGCAAATTTGTTTTTGTCGTGGAATATCTTGGTTTCCACATCTATGGCAATTGAGAGTTTTGCTGGGTATAGTAGTCTTGGCTGAAGTTTGTGTTCTCTTAGGGTCTGCATGAGGTCTGCCCAGGATCTTCTAGCTTTCATGGTCTCAGGTGAGAAGTCCGGTGTAATTCTGATAGGTCTTCCTTTATATGTTACTTGTCCTTTTTCTCTTACTGCCTTTAATATTCTTTCTTTGTTTAGTACATTTGGGGTTTTGATTATTATGTGACGGGAAGTATTTCTGTTCTGGTCCAGTCTATTTGGGGTTCTATAGGCTTCTTGTATATTCATGGGCATCTCTCTCTTTAGGTTGGGGAAATTTTCTTCCATAATTTTGTAGAAGATATTTGGTGGCCCTTTAAGTTGTAGATCTTCATTCTCATCTATCCCTATAATCCTTAGGTTTGGTCTTCTCATTGTGTCCTGGATTTCCTGAATGTTTTGGGTTACCAGCTTTTTGCATTTTGCATTTTCTTTAATTGTTGAATCCATGGTTCCTATGGTATCTTCAGCATCTGAGATTCTGTCTTCTATCTCTTGTATTCTATTGTTGATATTTGCATCTATGACTTCTGATTTCTTCCCAAGGTTTTCTATCTCCAACATTGTCTCCCTTTGCGATTGCTTAGTTGTTTCTACTTCTGTTTTTAGATTTTGTATGGTTTTGCTCAGATCTTTCAGTTGCTTGTTTGTGTTTTCCTGTAATTCTTTAAGGGATTTTTGTGTTTCCTCCTTTATGACTTCTACTCGTTAACCCATGTTCTCTTGTATTTCTTTGGGTGATTTTTGTTTCTCCCCCTTATTGGGATTCATTTTTTGCTCTATATTCTCCTGGATTTCTTTAAGTGATTTTTGTGTCTGCCTTGTATGGGCTTCTAGTTTTTGATCTATTTTCTCCTCTATTACTTTAAGAAATTTATCTAAGTGATCCTCAATCTGCATCTTTACCAGTGATTTTAGATCTGAGTCTTGTTTTTCTGGTGTGTTGAGATATCTGGGATTTAATTGTGTTTGTCTTGCAATGGCTTCTAGCTTTTGATCTATTTTCTCATGTATTACTTTAAGAGATTTATCTAAGTGTTCCTCTATCAGCATCCTGACCAGTGATTTTAGATCTGAGTCTTGTTTTTCTGGTATTTCGGGGTATCCAATATTTATTGCTGTTGGGGAACTGGGTTCGGATGCCGCCATATTGCCTTGATTTTTGTTAGTAGCGATCTTACGTTTGCCTTTTGCCATCTGGTTAACTCTGGTGTTAGTTGGTCCTGTAGATACTAGCTGGTGCTTGACCCTCCTGTGGGGTTGTAAGGCTATTTCCCAGTGACTGGGATACCTGAATCACTGTCCTGCGGGGGTCTTGCTCACAGATTGTTGACAGGTGGCCTGAGTCCCCCGAGGTCTTAAACTCAGGATATCCCAGGTATTTGGTTCCGCCTGTTGGGCGGCTGCTCTGCACTGCTCCTGCTCAGGGTTCGCTGTCTGATATCCTGTTTCCCCAGGGGTCTTAAAGTTGGGATATCTCAGTTATCTGGTTCTGCCTGCTGGTCCCAAGCTGCTGGGAAGCTGGCTGGGTCCGGTTTCCAGCTTCCCTGCCACTGGCTGGATGGGAGGCTGGTTCGGCCTCCGGCTGGGTCTGGGCACCTGGCACACTGGCTGACTCAGGCTTCCTCACCACCAGCTGGACAGGAAGCTGCAGGCAATATGGCAGCTGCCTGCAGGGAGCTCGGGGTCCGCCCCGCGAGTGCAGAGTGCACCCGCTATTCTGTGCCCAACTCCCACTCCAGGCCTGAGTCCCCGAAGGTCTTAAGCTCGGGCTGTCTCGAGTACCTGGTTCTGCCGCCGCCGGATGGTTCTGAGCACCTGGCATGCTGGGTGACACTCAGGCTTCCCCACTACCAGCTGGGCGGGAAGCTGCAGGCAATATGGCAGCTGCCTGCAGGGAGCTCGGGGTCCGCCCCGCGTGCGAGTGCAGAGTGCAGCCGCTATTCTGTGCCCAATTCCCACTCCAGGCCTGAGTCCCCGAAGGTCTTAAGCTCGGGCTGTCTCGGGTACCTGGTTCCGCCGCCGCCGCCGCCGGATGGTTCTGAGCACCTGGCACGCTGGGTGACCCTCCGGCTTCCCCACCACCAGCTCATGTTTCTGTTATTTTGAAAAGTTTTATTTACCTGTTTTTTTCTCAGTTCAGATACATTTCTGAAAGTGTTTACTATCTTTAGGAGTTCCCAGTTGAATTTCTGTGATACCTTGTAAGCTTATATTTCAAAATCTATTTTAATAAGGGTTCTTTAATGCTTCAACCACTCTTGTAGCACACTGACCAAAGGTAAGGAAGGACAATGGTTAATAGAATAAGGGAGATGTGATTTAGAAGAAGTTCCTTGGAAAAATTCTAATCTTTGTTCTCTACAGTCCAGTTCACTATGAAAACACCAAACAGAAACCACCACCACCATCATCATCATCATCATCATCATCATCATCATCATCATCTGTCTGTAGCAGCAGCAGCAGCAGCAGCAGCAGCAGCAGCAGCAGCAGCAGCAGCAGCAGCACTAGCAGCAGCAGAAGCAGAAGCAATAGTAGCAGCAGCACTTTGATCCAAAAGAAAACACAAGGCTCCACCAATCAACATGAGTCCACCGAAGTGAGAAAAAAACAGCAGGAACACCATTAGAAGTTCTTTGGTGCATTTCCCTCTACAAAGTCAGGCAAGCAAGATCAGTGAAGAAAGCAAGTTGAATCAATGCCAGAGCATTGTCCACTGCCTGTTGGGTTTTACTTAAAGTCTTTGCAAATATCACATTTCCTCTTAAGGGTCTGCTCCAGCAAAATATCACATGCTGTTTCACCAGGCAGCTTCTGAAAAACACCACGTGTCTATTCTCAGCAAAACAGCCTCTCACATGTCTGTTTCAGGAAAGCATCATCTCATAGGACAGTCTTCAGAACATCAAATGACATAACTGGGTCTCCAACCAAACCAGAAATTTCCACTTCAGTTACTTATGTATATTATTATATAATCTGAAAATGATATTTTGACTACTTCATTTTCAATTGATATCCTCTTGATTGCCTTTAATGTAATTTCCATCAAAATTCCAACACAGTTCTTCAAAGAATCAAGAAGGTGATTTTTCAGTTTCATATGGAAACAAAAACACAGGATATCTAATTCTATCCTAAATAATAAAAGAATTGCTACCAGTATCAGAATCTCTGAGCTCAAATTGCACTATAGAACTATAATAATAAAAACAATGGTACTGGCTCAAAAACAGACAAGTCAATCAATAGAATCCAATCAAAGACCAAGAAATAAATCCTCACGTATATGAACACCTGATTTTTGATAAAGAATCCAGAAATGCATGCTGGAACACAGACATCATCTTCACCAAGTGGTGCTGTTCAAGATCTATGGCTATAATACAGAAAAACTTATACAGAGCCATACTTATTTATTATACTGTTCATTAGATAACTCCAAATGGTTCAAAAAGTCAAACATAAAACCAGACATATTGAACATTATAGAAGAGAATGGAGGGAATAGGCTTGAACCCCTTGACACAGGATAAGACTTTCTGAACAAAACATCATTAGCACAGGCATTATGAACAACAGTTAATACATGAGATGTCATAAAATAGAAGAACTTCTACAAGTCAAAGGAAAGTATCATTAGAACAAAATGGCAACCTACACAATGGGTAAGGATTTTTTTCTAGCTACTCATCTGACAGAGGCCTTATATCAAATTTATTTTATAAATTTTAATATAAATATCAAAATATTTATAAACAACTCAAATACTAAAACACCTCAATGAAAAATGTGGTATAAATATAAATAGTAAATTTTCAAAAGAATAATCTATAATGGGTGGGAAGCTCTTAAAGAAATGTTCAACATTCCTAGTCATCAGTAAAATTCAAATTAAAACTAGTTTGAGATTTTATTTTACACCAATCAGAATGGCCACCATAAATAAAACAAATGACAGCCCATGCTATTGAGGACGTAGGGTGTAAGGAGATATCTTAGCCATTATTGGTGGAAATGAAAACTTGAATAGCTACCAGAACAATGAATGTAGCAGTTCCTTAAGAAGATATACTGTTCTTGAGCACATATACAAAATACACTTCATCCTACTACAGAGATACTTGATCAACCATGTTCATTGCTGTTCTTTACTCATAATAACCAGAAATTTTAAACAATCTAGATGCCTCCTAAGGGATAGTTGGATTATTAAAATGTGGTCTATTTACACGGTAAAATATTACTCAGTCTTTAAAATATGAAGTCATAAAATTTGTAGGTAAAGGACAGAAGTAGAAAAAACATGGAGTGAGGTAAACACACAGAAAAAGACAAATTAGGTGTGTATCCTTTTATATGTAGATGTTAGCTGTTAAGAAAAGTGTCTTTGGATTAGGCAATCACTCTGAATGTTATCAAAGGACAAAATTAAACAGCAATCTAGATAAACACCTTTTCATTTACAAATGTATCCTGTCTGGAATGTACACAGAATTAATAGAAACACTAAGCTTATAGAAGTAACTGTAAACCCCTTGAGGTGAGAGTGGCCAAGCCCCAACCCCAGACTGCTCTGACTGTGGAGCTCAACATCTCAAGACTTGGGAGGCCATGTTTGTCTTACAGGGAAAAACAAACAAACAAACAAACATACAAAACCTCAAGATTTGGCCACAGAATCCCACCAATCCCTAAGCTTGTCCTAAGATCAGGTCACAGAATCCCACTAGTTTCTTACCTTGTCCAAAAATCAGGCCACAAAATAGCACTGATCCAAGGCTACCCAGGAAAGATCCTGGACCTCATAAAGAAATCTTATAGAATGAGTACCTCCTGACAAGTTATTTGTTGTTTTTTACCTGAGCAGAGAAAGCCACTTTCTTTTTCCTTTCCCAATACTCTTGCGTAAGGACTGTTATGCAGTGTGCTTTTATGACATTTCTTGGCTCCTGACTGCTATGATACCTTTCCCTTCAGAGCTGCAACACTTGCATTGTAGAAACCTTTGCACTTGAAGCTGTAACACTTACAGTAACCAAGCAATATCTCATTCGATATGGAACCCATACACAAAGCTCTTAGAGTGATGATAAACATAAAACTAGATACCTCAGGGACAACCAAATACTGCTGTTCTACAAAATGAGCAAAGCAATAAAATGACATATAATGATATTCTGCTATACTCAAAGACTGTGCTTGGTCAGCCATCATCAGAGAAGCTACCCCCTTCAGAAGATGGAAACAAGGACAGGGATCCACATTCAGACTAGAGAGTGAGAGCATAAGAGACCTTGGAACACTCAGTTCTAAATATGATGTCTCCATAAAACCCATCTTCTCATGGAACCCTGGAGAAGATAAGGCAGACATGTACATAAGGCATGATTTGTATACAAATTATGGCTTCAGGTTTTATGTTTTTATGGGATTCCTGAATGTGAAAATGAGTGTGTCTTTATGTAAGTATCTGTTCTTGTCCCTTTCTTGTGCTTTTCCTCACTTTTTTGTTTGTTTTCATTTAATTTTATTATTATTCTTTAGATGCCTTATTTTTAATTAAAAGGAGAGATAGAAAGAGAATGGATTCAGAAGTCAGGAGAGGTAGAGAGAAACCAGAATGGAAAATCATGATCAGAATGTATCTTATGAAAAACCCTCATTTTCAATAAAAGAAATGCTTCTTTTTAGTTGAATAGCTTCATTCATGTGGGAAATTCAAAATAAAACTACTTTGAGAATTCAACTTACCTCACTCATAATGGCTAAGGTCAGGGGAAAAAACAAAACAACAACAAACAGGCAAAAACACATGCATGGAAATTGAGAAAGAAGACCACATACTAACTGTTGGTGCACGAACCAACTCATATAGTAGAAATAGATTTGCCACTTGATCCATTATATTGTTCCAGGAGAAATCCTGAATGTTACATCCTATTGTTGTGAAGGATATAGGCTTTCCCTGGGAAGACTTTGAAGTAGACATATACATGTCTACTCACCTCAAATTGGGAGTCTAATGTTTATAGCAGCCTTGTTTATAATAGCCAGAAATTGGAAGGAGCCCAGATATCCCTCAAAGGAGGAATGGATACAGAAAATGTGGTATATTTATACAATGGAGTACTACTCAGCAATTAAAAATAATGAATTCATGCAATTTGTAGGTAAATGGTTAGATCTGGAAACTATCATCCTAAGTGAGCTAACCCAATCACAAAAGAATACACACGAAATGCAATCACTGATAAGTGGATATTAATGAGCCCAGAAGCCCTAAATACTCAAGGCACAATTAGCAAGTCAAATGACTCTCAAGAAGAAAAAAAGGAGAGGACCCTGGGCCTGTAAAGATTGGATCCAGTATTGTAGACCCAGAACAGAGAAATCGTGGGGGGGGGGGGAAAGAGTGGGGAATAGCATGGGGGGGAGAGGAATTATGGGACATATGGTGGGGGGTACCTGGGAAAGGGGAAAGCCTTTGGAATGTAAACAAAGAATATAGAAAATTAAAAAAAATGATAAAAAAAGTGAACAGATAAAAAAAAAATTAAAAAAAAAATTGGGAGTCTATGACACACCAAGGAATATATACCACCAAATTTCAACTTGGTGAACTCTGAGTTTTGTTGGGGCTATGTATGTGAATATGGGTGAGGGGTTACTGACAGCATCATAAATTACTCAAAGACAGTTGCATCAGTGACACCCTCACCATCATGGGTGATAGCCCTTAGAAGCTGAGAATCTGGAGCACAGGGCTCATTCAACAGGCTGGAGTGTGTCCTTTCCAAGTGACACAGTTGGTCTAAACATCTTCTAGGCAGCTGAGCTGGCGTCTCCTTTCACAGTTCAAAGTCTTCCTTGCAGCTTGTCTATCTTCTTGGATGCTTGGCTTCTCTTGAGAGTAACTCGTAGCCAGTTCGCTTGTTTACATATTAGGAAACAGAGGCCTAGATACTTTGAACAGTTTTGGGGACCCCCTGAAACTATTTTGAGTTGCAACTTGCTGTTTAAGAAGTTTCCCTACAGGATGTATTGTTTCAATCTCATAAGAAATGGAAATAAATATCTATCCAATAGATACCTAAGGCTTCTATTTCCTTTGCTACCCTCTTCATAATAAACAGGAAATGGGAACAGCCTAGATGTGTATTGGCTGATAAATACATAATGGAATGTGGTTCATGTACACAATGGAATGTTAGTAGTTAAAAAGTATGGAATAATGAAATTCAAAAGTAAATGGAAAGATCCAGAAACAATGGTTCTGAGTGAGGTAACTCAGGCCCAGAAGTACAACTGCTTCATATTCTCTCTCACATGTGCATGTTAAGTCTGAATCATTAGATAAATGTGTTTTAGTTGATTTACATATAGAAGTCAGAAAACTAGTATGTTTCCTGAAATAAAAAAGAAACAGATGGTATAAAGAGAAAGGGGTGAAAAATGGAATAGGATGGGTTTACAGGGGTGAAGGCTGAAAGGTCAGGAGAGTGTGAAGAGGGATAACTAACAAAATCCTTTTTAAAGGCTTTATAAAAATCTACTATTTTAGATGCTTCCTAAAATATATACATATATGAAAAGAATTTAAATGAAGTTCTCATGTATCAAGAGAACCATGAATTTTTCAGTAGCCACTGTCTTTCAAAGAAAAGTTTCAAAGCCAGAAAAGGGCTACCTGTTTCCAATTTATTGGTTATTGGGTCCTATATTTGACCCTTAAACCTAACAAAGTATTGCAGTTGTTCTTGGATACTACCCAGAAGTTGGTGTTAAGACTATTGCTGAAGACATTTGAGTCATAGAACATGGAGAAATCCAGCTAATACTGATCTGGTAAACGTCAGCCCTGCTGGCTATTTTTTTATGGTTTCCATAAACACTACTGGGAATAAAAGTAGTTATCACTCTTGAACATCTACAAACTCTGTGTGCTACACCCACAGGTTTTACCATGGGGATATTGGTCTCATATTCATACCAGCTGATTATTTTATACCCATGACATCTATCACCAATTATCTGAATAAAGGAAAGCTTTCACTTCCACAGATTTTAATATAAATGATACTGATATCTATTTTCTTCTCTGTGAAATTCACTAGTCAGGCCTGTTTCATCTGGACCTCCATCAACACTCCTTCTATCTACCAAGCTGCCCTAATAAGAGATCAGTCCTTGAGAAATCAATGGCATGTTTTTAGCCCAGAGCTCTAAAACTTCCCTTTTCAAATAACATTACAGCAATATCCTACTTACAAGTAGAAATTTCTATTCTAGTTTGCTGTGTGTTGCTCTGAAAAAAAAACTGACAAAAAATGTGTGTGTGTTTTGTGTGTGTGTGTGTGTGTGTGTGTGTGTGAGAGAGAGAGAGAGAGAGAGAGAGAGAGAGAGAGAGAGAGAGAGAGAGAGAGAGATGGTGCTTATTTTAATGCACAAATTACAGTTATCACCAAGAGAAGATAGAACTAGATCTCACGACTAAAATGTGGAGGCAGGAATTTGAGGATAAAGAGAGCTACCTTGCCAGGATGGGAGTGAGGGTAAGGTTCATTGAATTCCATGGGAGTTCTATGGAGTTCAGAGCAGAGAGGGTAGGAAGAACATACCCTAATATTTTAAATAGTGAGTTGATGCTTCCAGGATGCACATGCGGAATTGTTTCGTTCAACTTGTTTGCAGCATCCTTTAACCTTCCTCCATCCATGACCTTTTAATTCCCAAATTGGAGAATGAATTTGATGCTGATTGATGTTCTGGTGTTCAGATGGACGTCAAAGCAGGGTTATGTTAAGATTGCATCATGAGAGGATTAAGAGTGCCAGGAAAGGCTTCTGCTTCACAGGTTAATGAGGAAGGTGGGAAAGCCTTCACCTGAGCTAGGTGTTCTATGAAAGAACTGGTGGTATGTCATGAAGAGAAAGAAGAATTTTCACAGGGAAAGAGATGATGCCATGTTATACTCAACTTTTTTTTGACACTTTTTATTTTCTATATTCTTTGTTTACATTCCAAAGGCTTTCCCCTTTCCCAGTCCCCCCATATGTCCCATAAGTCCTCTCCCCCCCAGCTATTCCCCAATCATTCCCCCCCACCATTTCTCTGTTCTGGATCTATAAAACTGGATCCAATCTTTTCAGGTCCAGGGTCCTCTCCTTTCTTCTTGGGAATCATTTGACTTGCTAATTGTGCCTTGAGTATTTAGGGCTTCTGGGCTCATTAATATCCACTTATCAGTGATTGCATTTCATGTGTATTCTTTTGTGATTGGGTTAACTCGCTTAGGATGATATTTTCCAGATCTAACCATTTACCTACAAATTGCATGAATTCGTTATTTTTAATTGCTGAGTATACTCAACTTTTAAAATTTTTCATCGAATCTGAATATATGGACTAACAGGATACAACAAGTATTTGTTTAATCAAAGTATAGTTTTTCCATGATTGTTCAAGTAGCTATATGAATCTACAAGCTTTATGTTTAATAGGTACAAATCTAAGTATTAGATGAATTTCTTTGTAAGTTGGAAAAGAATAGCAATTTCATTTCATTGAAAGTTTGTAAATGACTTGTGCTATGGGTGTTAGCCTTAAGGTTGATCAGATGTTACCTCACATTTAATCTTGCCTTCATCCTGTTGTTACTACTCTTTGCAAATGGTAATGGAACAAAGGGATATCTTGGTCTTTTTTTTTTTTCATGTGCTCTAATTAGGTTCCTAAATGCTTCTGCTCTTCTGGTATTATGTGGTGACATAGGAACTCACTGCTCTCATAAAAGATTTTTTTTGCCACTGCTACATATGTTATCAGACATTTTGGAATAAATTCTATTTCATAAAGCATTACAGTTGCATAACCAGTTTCAACAGTGGCTTGGTCTTAGAACTCAATGTCAAGTCCCTACTGCTAATACCATCATTGTACTTCACACAGTTTGCCTACCTTTGTCTTACTGCTCCATGGCATATATATGGGGTGGCATTCACTATCAACACATTCAAGTTGGCAGATTTATCATGGGGTACAAGACTCTGTGCTTTGGATTCTTCTGTATTTTATTTGCTTATTGTATTTATTCACCCGTTCCAGAAAATGTTGAAGAAACCTGGAAAGTGAGAATCATCAGCAGTCTTTTAAAAATGACTTCATTGGTGGTAATATATTTTTTACTGGGGAATTGGGATGACATAAGTATGTTTGAAACTTCTTTTATTTCTATATGTTTGGAAGAGATTTAAGTTTTCTTTATGATATGTAAACCAGACAATCTTGGTTTTCTTTTAATCACTAACATGATGTTTGATTGTCTACAGCAGAGGGACACATGATGTTTGCTAAAAGACTAAATGTTGTGATATATCAACATCAGAATAAAAGAAATAGTATTGTCTAAAGTGAATATTTTGGAATTGTTGAGAATGGATGTGATGTTTTTGACAATACCTTGACTCATACATTCTCTGGAATCTCACATATTATGTCTATCAATTTAAAATTTTGGTGAATTTAAATCACATATTATTCTAGTTCCTTTTTTATTTTAAAGTACTTCACACAAAGTTTGCATGCTCTTTATGTTACTGAGTCCTCCAAATAAATTTTCACTTGGGTACATTTGTCCATATTAACTCAGTGATCAATTCTCTCTATGATGATGATGTTTTCATTACAAGCTAATACAATGAATATATTTATAATTACATGAGATATGTTTTAATAGCATGTGGAAGTGATAGTGTATTTATCTCATTTTCTCAGATCTCTACTACATTTATTTGTGGAAGATAATTGACTCTCCCTTCTGGATTTGCAATAGTCTGTTGTGATATCCCTTCTGCATAATCTGCTGGAAAGGTGCACTGTATACTCAAGAGCAGAACTTATTTGTTTTTAAGTTGAAGTGCATAGTTTGACGCAATCCCTGACAAGTCTCAAAGACAATGGCTCAAACGCCACTTTGTGAGATCCCCTGATGCTCTTGGTGCTTGGTCTCTTCCTTGGTTCTAAGTTGCTGGAATTCAGACTTTTTTTTTTTTAGCAGAGTGATGTAATTTGAACACAAGTCTCCACTAGATTTGAACAGAGAACACACTAGGCTACTTTTAACCAACATATGCTTTTGTCCAGAAGTTGTATGGATACAACGATAAGAGGAAGCTTAAGCAGAAGATAGGAGAAAATGATAAATCACAGAGATACAAGGAGCGTGGCAAATGAGGACAATGGGACCTAAGCCCTGCTGCAGAAGAGCTCCTAGCATTCCGGTCTGGGCATCTAATACATACTGTTCTCAGATCTGGGTCACCCTGTTTCTGTTCTCTACTAAATCACCTTTCACTTTGTGTCCTAGATAATAGAAGAGGTGGATGAGCCAGTGCCTTTCAGTAGAGAAACTGTTACATCTTTTTAGAATTTCTCATGAATCTAACTTGTATAACAGCTAAAACATCTTCATCAATAGGAATGTCTTTTGAAAACACACAGTTGTTGATTTTTATTTTCTCAAGTTTCAAAGTAGAATGACACAGGTAAATATATATCTATAACTCTATCTATCTATCTATCTATCTATCTATCTATCTATCTATCTATACCTTTACTTATTATGTAGGAAAATATGAGTTCTTAAAATGGTCATCATAGTGATTAAGGAACTCCCAGTGAATTTCAATAGATATGCAGTTTGCCATAGCCATGACTGGATTATAATACTCAGATAGTTTCCATAAAGGTACAGTTTTGAACCCATTTGATAAAATAGTAATAAACATATTTGACCAAATTACATGAAAAAGTACTCATCAGTAATTCTTTCAAATTACACACAGTATAAGATAGGCAAAAGCACATCAACTTTATTTTTTAAGTTTTTATTTTTTAAATTTTCCTCATTAATGAATTTATTCACTCTACACCTGGATCTCAGCCACCCCTCTCCTCCCAGGCACCTGTTGCACACTCCTATCCCAGTCCTCCTTTTCCTGCTCCTTTGAGAATGGGGAGGCCCACCCTGGCATATCAAGTACTGCAGGACCTGGCACATCCTCTCTCACTGAGGCCACACACGGCAGCCCAGTTAGGGGAACAGGTTCCATAGGCAGGCTACAGATTCAGAGACAACCCCTGCTCTAGTTGTTGTCGGAGTTCTTTGAAGACAAAGTGGCACATCTGCTACAAATGTATGGGGTACCCTTAGGACTAGGCTATATATGCACTATGGTTGGTCATTCAGTTTATTGGGACCAACAGGATCCAGGTTAAATGATTCTGTTCATCTTCCGATGGAGTTCCTGTCACCTCCAGGTACTTAAAGCCTTCCCCCAACTCTTCTGCAAGACATCCAACCTAGCCCCACCCCTCCCACCAGCCACTAATTTCCATCCTTTTTCATGACCCTCCTCTCTCCTTGGTTCTCTGCAAACCTGATTCCCCACTCGTTTCCCTTTTCATCCCTTCTCCTACCCAGCTTCCTCCCTCCATCTGTCTCTGATTACTACTTTATTTCCCTGAGTGAGATTCAAACAACCTCATATGGGCCCTTCTTGTTATTTAGCTTTGCTGGGTCTTTGGATTGTAGCATGGGTATCCTGTACTTTATGGCTAATTTGCACTAAGTAAGGACATACCATGTATGTCCTTTTGGGTCTATGTTACCTCAGTCAGGATGATATTTTCTAGTTTCATCCATATGCCTGGGAAGTTCTTGATGTCTTTAAGTTTTAACAGCTGGATACTATTCCATTGTATAAAAGAACCACATTTTTATTATCCATTTTTTGGTTGGAGGACATCAGTGTTGTTTCCAGTTTCCAGCTATTACAGCTAAAATTGCTATGAACATAGTGGATCATCTGTTCTTGTGGTGTGATAGAGCATCTTTTGCATAAATGCCTAGGAGTGGTATAGCTGAGTCTTGGGGTAGAACTAGCCCCAGTTTTCTGAGATACCACCAGACTGATTTCTAGAGTGGTTGTACAAATTCCCACTCCCACCAGCAAGGGAGGCATGCTCCCCCCCCCCCGCTGCACATCCTTTCCACCTTGTGCTGTCACTAGAGGTTTTTGTTTTGTTTTGTTTTGTTTTGTTTTGTTTTTAATCTTAGCCATTCTGATGGGTATAAGGTGAAATATCAGAGCCTTTTGGATTTGCATTTCCATGATGATTAAGAATGTTGAACTTTTCTTAAGTGTTTCTTGTCCATTAGAGATTCCTTTGTTGAGAATTCTCTCTTTAGATCTGTATTCCATTTTCAAATTGGATTATATAGGTTTTTGGTGTTAAACTTTTTGAGTTCTTTATATATTTTGGATATTATTCTGTGGTCAGATATAGGATTGGTTAAGATGTACACTGCCATTTTGACCTATTTTCTCTGTCCTTTGCTTAAAGAAGCTTTTCAATTTCATGGGGTCCCATTTATTATTTGTTCAGCTTAGTGCCTGAACTAAGGGTGTTCTTTTCAGCAAGTTGTTTACCAATGTATTTAAGTATTTTCCTCACTTTCTTTTCCATTAGATTTAGTGTATCCAGTTATATGTTGAAGTCTTTGATATAAATATGGATCTATTTGCATTTTTCTACATGCAGAAATATAGTTAGACCAGCACAACTTGTTGAAGATGTTTCCCTTTTCCCATTGTATGGCCTTGGTTTCTTGGTGCCTATAGGTGTATGGGTTTAGTTCTTGGCCTTTGATTAGATTCCATTGATCAACCTATTACTTTTGGTATCAATACTATGCACTTTTATTACTATTCCTCTGTAGTACAGCTCAAAGTCAGGAATGGTGATACCTTGAGAAGTTCTTTTATTTTACAGGTTGCTTTAGCTATTCTTGGCTTTTCTGTTTTCTCATACAAATTTGAGAATTGTCCTTTCAAGCTCCATAAAAAATGTGTTGGAATTTTAATGGAATTGCATTAAATATGTAGATTGTTTTCACAACATGGCAATTTTTACTATGTTAATCTTACCGATCCATGAGAATGAGAGATAATTTCATATTCTGCTATTTTCAATTTCTTTATTCAGAGACAACACTTCAGTTTTTATCATATATATCTTTCACTTGCTTGGTTGAAGTTACACCGGGATATTTTATATTATTTGTGGTAATTGTGAAGGATGATATTTCTCTGTTTTCTTTTTCAGCCTGTTTCTCCTTTGTATAAAGGAGAGCTACTGGTTTTTGTTGGTTTGTTTATTTGTTTTCATATTTTGTATTCAGTCACTTTACTTTAGCTGTTTATCAGCTGCAGGCATTCATTGGTAGAATATTTGGGGCCATTTATATATACTATCATATCATCCCTGAATAGTAATAGCTTGACTTCTTCCTTTCCAATTTGTATTCCCTTGATTTCTGATATGAATAGGTTTTTCTATCCTGCCTAAACTCTGGGAATACTACCAGCTCCCACCCAGATTCCCTGAAATCCACAGATAAAAACACACTCCCACACAGTTGTTCATTTTCACCTTGCCTTTTTGGCACAATTGGTGGGTGCTATTTATCTCCAGCCTGGAGAAACATGCCCTTATCAATACTCTTAGCTTAGTATCTCTCCACCTGCGCTCAACTTTAGTTGCTTAGTTTCATCTAGTCCCAGCTAACACTACCATCCACCTGCCTGTAGGAGTGGCCTGTGGTCACTTTGTCTAAGATCTCACATGACTGGTCACCTTTTCTCGCTCAGAAGCATGGTGAACTTTCCCCTTTTTGTGTCTATCTCTTTGCCTGCAGGGACCCAGAAGTCCTGTCTATTCTTTCTACCCAGCAACTGGTCCCTGGCTTCTTTACTGATAGATCAAGAACCAATTAGGGAATAGGACCTTAGCATTAGAAGCACCCCCTATAGATCTCTTTTAGTTGTCTTCTTGCTCTAATTAAAACGTTAAGTATTATAGTGAATAGATAAGGAGAGAGTGAGCAACCTTTTGTGTTCCTTATTTTATTGGAATTCCTTCAAACTTTCATTTAGTTTTATGTTGGCTTTGGCTTGCTGTATATTGATTTGATTATGATTAGGTATATGCCTTGTATACTTGATCTCTAATACTACTTTTAACATGAAGAGATTTTGGATTTTGTCAAAGGCTTTTTTAGTATGTAAGATAGAACAAAAATATCCCTTCAAAGTTGGGCAAGACAAGCCACCAAAAGGAAAAAAGCCCAAGGGAAGGAACAATTATCAGAGACACACTCATTTGCACACTCATGAATTCCATGAAAAATGAAATAAAAAAACACAAATTAGATGCATATATATATATATATATACATATACATATATATATATATATATATATATATATATATATATATATATATAAAACCTTGTACAGAATCCTGCAGGTCCTGTGCTTGCTGCCACAATCTCTCTGAGTTTATATGAGCTTTGCTCACATTGTTATAGACAGTCTTGTTTTTTGGCATCCTGGATCCCATTACACTCTGTCTGACCTCTCCTATGCAATGGTCCCTGAGCTCTGAAGGGAGGGATTTTATGAAGACATACCATTTATGCTGACCATTCAAAGTATTCTCATGCTCTGTAATTTTTGGCTATGGGTCCATAGCAACAGACTTTCTGTGAGTGTATGGAGAGCAAGACCTATACTATTGGCAACAACCTGAGTTGTTTGAGGATCCCAGTGAGACCCCGTTGGCCAGCAACTCAACCTGATGCAATCCAAATTCAGTACTTGATATTTTCTTTGATGACAAGAGGCAATCAGTCTATACTCTGTCTCTTCCATTATTTGGCAATTTCATTTAGGTCACCTTCAAATATGTTTATATTTTAGTTTCTACTGTATTAGATTTCTACACTATCTCTTAAATGACATTTAATTTTAGCTGTCTCTATCACTTGATCCTCCCAACCCAGAACCCTCATCCATCCATAGTTATTTCTCTTTTCTAAAGAGACATATCTATTTTCTTTAATCCCTTACTTTAAACCTATCCTCTGTGGTTTTATGGATTCTACTATAGCTTGGTCATCATCACCTAAGAGTGAATATACACAAATATGCACAACACACACCATGCTCTTCTTTCTGAGTGTGAGTTAGCAAATTCAAGAGATTATTTTCCTAGTTCCATTCATTTGCATGCAAATTTCATGATGTTATTTTTTAAAGCTGAATATTAATCTATTGTGCAAATGTGCTATAGTTTCTCCATCTATTCTTGTGTTGGGGGGGGTATCTAGACTATTTTAAATTTCCAGTTATTATGAAGAGAGCACCCGGTGAACGTGGTTGAGCAGGGGTCTCTATGGTAGGATGAAACATCCTTTGGCTATATGTCCAAAAGTGGTACAGACAAATCTTAGGGTAGTTCAGTTCCCATCTTCCTGAGGAACTGCTACACTGATTTCCATACCGTCTGCAAGTTTTTACTTCTTCCAGCAATATATGTGTGCTTCTCTTACTCTGCATCCTTGTCAGAATGAGTTGTCACTTGCTTATCTTAGCTATTCTGACAAATAATATTTCAATGTAGTTTTGATTTGGATTTCTGTAACAGCTAAGGATATTGTACATTTCTTTAAGTGTTTTTCAGACTTTTGAATTTCCACTGTATATCCATAGAAGTCTTCACCTTGCTTAGAGAGAGTAACTGCATCATATTTTACATTATTTGAGGCTCCTGTGAAAGGCTTTATTTCCAAGATTTCTTTCTCAGTCCAGTCATCATTTGTATATGGAAGGGCTACTGATTTTTTGTAAGTTGATTGTATATGCAGCCACTTTGCTGAACATGTTTACTAGTTGTAGTTCCTCAGTGGAACTCTTAGAATCATTTATCTATACTATCATAGTTTTCAAAATAACAATTCTTTGATTTTTTTCCAGTTTGTATCCCCCTTAATCTCCTTCATTGTGTTATGGCTGTAGCAAAGACTTCAAGTACTACATTGCATAGATATGGAATGAGAGGAGGGGAGAGAGAGAGAGAGAGAGAGAGAGAGAGAGAGAGAGAGAGAGAGTTTGTCTTGTTTCTGATTTTAGTGGAACTACATTGAGTTTCTCTATATTTAATTTGATATTGGCTATAGTTTACTTGTAGTAAGCTGACTTTATTATGTTTAGGTTTATGTCCCTTATATCTCTAATTTCTCCAGGACTTTTATCATAAGGATGTGTTGTATTTTGTTAAAGGCCTTTTCTGCATCTAAATGAAATGATCATGTGTTTTTTCTTTTAGTTTGTTTATATCATGGATTACATTTATTAATTTTTCAAATATTGAACCATTTCCACATCTTTGGGATGAAATTTATCATGGTGGGCAATCTTTTTGATGTGTTCTTGGTTTTGTTTTACAAATTTTTTGTTTTGTTTTTTTCTTACAAGTATTTTTTGCTAGTGTTTTTTTTTCAATTTTGTTGAATATATTTGCATCTACAGTAATAAGAGAAATTAATATTTAATTGTCTTTTTTGATGGCTGTTTATGCAGTTTGTGTATCAGGGTAATAGGTCTTTATCCATCCAGATGGTTTTGGTCCTTAGATGTTCTTTTTGTAGTAGGTATTTAGAGAGTGGTGAACCTCAATGATCCTGGTATGGTAAGTCTCTGGTGATTATCCTTGGGTTGTATGGTTCTGGAGCTGGAGTTTGTATAGTCCAGGGGCCTCAGGTTTGATGAAGGTGGGCAGAAAGAAGACAGGAGAATAGATGTCTACATGGAATGGTAGGCTGCTCAAAGCAACTTGGCCTGGCTCGGATGAAAAAAAGAGAAGGGAAGTTGGGTGGGGGTAAAGGAAGCTTGCTGTATGGTTCAGGAGTCTGTCTGATGAAGGTGGAGGAGCGGTGATCAGAGAATATAGGTACCCCTGGGATGGCAGGCTGTTTAGATCAGCTTGCCTTGACCCAGAGGGCTCAGGCAACAGGGAAGATGTGTGGGGGAAGGAAAGCTTTCTTTATTGGTTCAGGAGTCTGATGGAGATGGAGGAGAGGCAGCAGGAGAATGGGGGTCCCCATGGGATGGCAGCCTGCTCAAGGTAGCTTGGCTTGGCTCAGAGGGTTCAGAAAGCAGGGATATATCATGTTCTTATCCACAAAGTTTGCAGACTCAACAGTATTTTCAAATAAACGAGTATTTCATTCATTATTTCTTCATGCTTTCTTTTAAATTTCCCTTTAATTAATTCTGCTCTTATTTTCATTACATTTTTTGTGTCTTACTTTTTTTCTTGGCACTTGTTGTTTTTCATCTAAACAAAAGTAATCACGAACACTCTTCCAACTTAAACTGCATTACAGGCCAAAATTCTTATAAATTAATGAAAGTGAGAACAAAATATCAGATACTTCTCCCAGAACAAAAGCAGTTTTAAGGCAAAAGTTTGTAATTATATATGCTGAGTGATATATCTCAAGGTCTCAGAAAACAAGACATTTAACTGATCTTATTTCATAGTACTCAATATTTATGTTAATGAATTTAATTACTTTTCTTCTATCAATATAAGAATATAGCATTTTCTCAAACCTGTTATTTTTATTCTTGATATTCATTATTCTGTTAAAACATGTCTATGTGTGATAATTTGAATTATTTCTGTTGGGTTTATTACATTTTAATTTTAATATATCTATTTTTAGGAGAAACAGGGTAATACAGGCTATCCTTGAACTCTCTATATAGCCCAGGCTGTCTTTGAACTCCAGAAGATTGTGCCTCAGCTTCCAGTAGTGAGATTAAAGTAGTGTACCACCTTGCCTAGCTACTGCTATTTCTGTTTTTGTTGCTCTTGTCATTGTTCAGAAGTTGAATCTATTGATGACTGTCTTAATTATATAGCCTGATTTTTTTAATTCTTATCTGACTTTTTATGCATTTTATGGTTTATACACTTTAAAGACATTGGTCACATTTACAAGTAGACTCCAGAAGTCCTCTTTTTTCTTTTAATCTTGTTTAGTGTCTTTGACTTTACTAACTGTAGAAAATTATCTTCTATAAGAGTCATATCTTCATGCCTTTAATATTTCTCGAGTTTCTGTGTTGATTTTAAAATCTGTCAGTTTAGATGTATCTTTCATTTTGTGATCTTCTAAGAGAGCAAATTCTTGAGGGATCAATTCTAAGTGCCACTGACAGAGGAAAAAATCAAGCTGCTTTAACAGGTATAACATCCAACCAAATAAGCTAAATAGAAGTAGGCTTAATATTGAGGGAAGAAAAAAAATGTTGCATGCATTCCTCTTGAAAAAGTGCCCTGACACTAATAGTGTGAAAAGAGGATATATTAACAGTGGACTGAAGCCAGGATTGCACCTGAAATGATTTGGAGTCAGATCCACTTGACATTCCCATATATATGGGGTGAGCAACAAGTGAGATTTTACAGAAGCTCTCTTTAGCCAGCTTTCTGGTTTTTTTTAAAAGGCATATGTTATAATTGGCATGAGTGAGCTAAGGTAGTCAGGTTGCTAAGGGCATTGACCCATAGTTTCAGTATGATCCATAGTCTCCATATGACTTCTTCCTAGGTAATAGTGAAATGAGCATTAAGTAAATATTATAATTGGTCTTTCCTATTGTTTTCTACTTCATAACCAATATACCATCAATGACTGTTGAATACAAAATGGCAAAATAATCTAACTTATGAGCTTACAATCAATGAAAAGCAGTAAGATAGTTAAATAAAAGGAGTAAGGAAGGACATGAGAGAAAGGAAGGCGAAGTTAACTAAAAGAAACAAAGAAGAGCATAATAGGTTATGTTTCTGCTACCAGTGAAATGACACAACTCATGCCAAATTAGATTATATTAAAGTCAGTTTTATTGAGATGCTGTTCTTGGGTGAGTTCACTGGCCCCAAGGATTGAGTCTAGGGGAGTAGTCATGGAAGCAAGACTGGGTGGAGTCAGTGCACAGAGAGAGAAGAAAGGGAAAAGAAGAGATCAAGATGTCTGTATTAAATAGGGAAGAACCACTCAGGGAAAGGCAGCCCAGACCCAGGGTGAAAATTTCAGGGTTGGTGGTAGAGTATGTATGCCAGGTAGGGACTGAGGGAATGATGGGAGAACCTGAAGGCCAAGCCTGCTTTCATATGTAAAATAGGTGCTTCCTGCCCTGGTCCCTATGTCTGAAACCAAAGAGAAAGGTCACCTGTGCTAGGAAGAGGGAAAGAAGGAACAAGAGAGAAATATATGTACAATAGAGAAATGGTGCACAGACAAAAATATATAAATAGAAGAAAAATAGATATAACCCATTTTCAACAATGATGGGACTTAACAGCAAGCCATTTCAAAATTATTTTTATTTTAGCATTGCAAAAATAGATACTATTAAATTTACCATCACCGTTATCTTATGTACTTAAATCTAAGCACATCTGATATCACTTTACAAAACCAGCTTTTGTACTTTTTTCTCCCTGTCCTTTTGGAATGACTTTTTGGAATTATTGTACTTTTTAAATATATCATTTGATTAAAATAATACAATGTATTTCCTTTTGTGATTTCCTTGTTTCATGTGGCATAATGGAGGTAAGGATGGTTCATGTTGTAGCAAAAGATATTCAATTTACCTTGAAAGTTTATAATTTCCAATTACACACACACAAGTATACATACATACATACATATATAATATAATATAATATATATATGTATATATATATCACATGTTCAAATGTTTAAACTATCTGCTGGTGAACATTTTTAGTGGTTTTCATTAGATTTGTCATTGTTAATTGTGCTAATATGATCATGTTTTTTGAAAGATTCTGTACTGATTTCATTTTATTTTCCCTGCTCAAGAAGTTCCTTGAGCACTTTGAGTATGTATGAGACTGTTAAACCATGCCCATTTACCAGGTATACGGTTTTCTTTTTTTTCTATATTCTTTGTTTACATTCCAAAGGCTTTCCCCTTTCCCAGTTCCACCCTCACCATGTGTCCCATAAGTCCTCTTCACCCCCCCCCATTCCCTAATCACACACCCCCACCATTTCTCTGTTCTGGTACTCTCCTGCAAAACTGGAACGAGTCTTTTCTGGACCAGTGTCCTCTCCTTCCTTCTTCTTGGGAATCTTTTCATTTGCTAATATTGCCTTGAGTGTTCAGAGCTTCTGGGCTCATTAATATCCACTTATCAGTGATTGCAATTCATGTGTATTATTTTGTGATTGTGTTAACTCACTGAGGATGGTATTTTCCAGATCCAACCATTTGCCTACAAATTGCATGAATTCATTATTTTTAATTGCTGAGTAGTATTCCATTGTAAATATATACCACATTTTCTGTATTCATTCCTCCTTTGAGGGACATCTGGGTTCTTTCCAGCTTCTGGCCATTATAAATAAGGCTTCTATGAACATAGTGGAGCATGTGTCTTTATTGCATGCAGGGGAATCCTCTGGGTATATGCCCAGGAGTAGTATAGCAGGTTCATGTGGAAGTGTTGTTCCCAGTGTTCTGAGGAACTGCCAGACAGTTTTCCAGCATCCTTGCAGCTGTCTGGACTAAGCAAGCTGAAGCAGGTATCTGTGATATCCAGAATTTGGGATCTCTGGGGACTCAAGGTCACCAGGTAGAGATCTGGGCAGAGCAGAGATTTCTGGGCCCCAACCAGGCAACCACAGCCATCTTGGTGGTGGCTGCTTGGATTGAGCAGGCAGAACCAGATACCCGAGATATCCCAAGCTTAAGATCTCTGGGGACTCGGGCTGCTAGCCAGTCATTTAAGAACAGGAGGGTTTTTTCAGCATCTAATGAGATGACCATGTGGTTTTTCTCTTTTAGTTTGTTTATGTAGTGGATTACATTGATGGATTTCCATATATTGAACCATCCCTGCATCCCTGGGATGAAGCCTACTTGATCATGGTGAATGACCGTTTTGATGTGCTCTTGGATTCAGTTGGCAAGAATTTTATTTAGTATTTTTGCATCGATATTCATAAGAGAAATTAGCCTGTAGTTCTCTTTCTTTGTTGGATCTTTTTGTGGTTTAGGTATTAGCGTAATTGTGGCTTCAAGGAAAGAAGGGACAGAAGTGTCCCTTCTGTCTCTATTTTGTGGAATAGTTTGAAAAGTATTGCTGTTAAGTCTTCTTTGAAGGTCTGGTAGAATTCTGCACTAAAACCATCTGGTCCCGTACTTTTTTTGGTTGGGAGGCTTTCTGTAACCCCTTCTATTTCTTTAGGGGTTATGGGACTATTTAGCTGATCTACTTGATGCTGATTTAATTTTGGTATTTGGTATCTGTCTAGGAAATTGTCAATTTCGTCCAGGTTCTCCAGTTGTTTGAGTATAGACCTTTGTAGTAGGATCTGATGATCTTTTGAATTTCCTCAGTTTCTGTTGTTATGTCTCCCTTTTCATTTCTAATTTTGTTAATTTGTATACTGTCTCTGTGTCCTTTGGTTAGTCTGGCTAAGGGTTTATCTATCTTGTTGATTTTCTTAAAGAACCAGCTCCTGGTCTTGTTGATTCTTTGTATGGTTCTCTTTGTTTCTACTTGATTGATTTCAGCCCTGAGTTTGATGATTTTTTGTCTTCTACTCCTCCTGGGTGAATTAACTTCTTTTTCTTCCAGGGCTTTAAGGTGTGCCATTAAGCTACTAGTATATGATCTCTCCAGTTTCTTTTTGGATGCACTTAGAGCTATGAGTTTTCCTCTTAGCACTGCTTTCATTGTGTCCCATAGATTTGGGTAGGTTGTACCTTCATTTTCATTGAATTCTAAAAAGTCTTTGATTTCTTTTTTTATTTCTTCCTTGACCAAGGTGTCATTGAGTTGAGTATTGTTCAGTTTCCATGTGTATGTGGGCTTTCTGTTGTTTTTGTTGCTATTGAGGACCACTCTTACTCCATGGTGATCTGATAGGAGGCATGGGATTAGCTCTATCTTCTTGTATTTGTTGACATGAGATTGCAAAATGGTAAAACCACTCTGGAAATCAGTTTGGCGGTTCCTCAGAAAATTGGGCACACCATTTCCAGAGGGCCCTGGCATACCACTCCTGGGCATATACCCAGAGTATTCCCCTGCATACAATAAAGACACATGCTCCACTATGTTTATAGCAACCTTGTTTATAATAGCCAGAAATTGGAAGGAGCCCAAATATCCCTCAAAGGAGGAATGGATACAGAAAATGTGGTATATTTATACAATGGAATACTACTCAGCAATTAAAAATAATGAATTCATGCAATTTGTAGGTAAATGGTTAGACCTGGAAAATATCATCCTGAGTGAGTTAATCCAATCACAAAAGAATACACATGAAATGCAATCACTGATAAGTGGATATTAATGAGCCCAGAAGCCCTAAATACTCAAGGCACAATTAGCAAGTCAAATGATTCCCAAGAAGAAGAAAGGAGAGGACCCTGGGCCTGTAAAGATTGGATCCAGTTTTGTAGACCCAGAACAGAGAAATCATGGGGGGGGAATGATTGGGGAATAGTTGGGGGGAGATGAATTATGGGACGTATGGTGGGGGTAACTGGGAAAGGGGAAAGCCTTTGGAATGTAAACATAGAATATAGAAAATAAAAATTTAAAAAAAAAGAATGGGAGGGTTTTCTGCCCTGTTGGAGACCCCGCACTCCACACTCTCCACTCCCCACTCCCTGTGGGCACCTCCAGTATCCTTGCTGCTGACTGGACTAAGCAAGCAGAACCAGAAAAGACAAGCAGCATCAGGTCCACAGAGATAACCTAATATAACATTGCTTGGAGCAAGATACACCAGGGGTCCAACAGCACCCAAGAGGAGAACAACACATCAGCAATCTGTGCCAGGGGAAACCCAGTCATCTAGTTGTGTGGAAATAGCTTTACTAGCCCACAGGAGATTTAAGCACCGGCTAGTGACTACGGGACCAACTAAGGCCAGAGATAACCAGATGGCAAAAGAAAAACGTAGGAACATTACTAACAGAAATCAAGGCAATATGGCAGCATCCGAACCCAGTTTCCCGATAGCAGTAAGTCCTGGATACCCCAACACACCAGAAAAACAAGATTTGGATCTAAAATCACTGGTCAGGATGCTGATAGCGGAACACATAGATACATCTCTTAAAGAAATACAGGAGAAAATGGATCAAAAATTAGAAGCCCTTACAAGGCAAACACAAAAATCACTTAAAGAAATTCAGGAAAATATGGATCAAAAAATAGAAGCCAGTAAGGAGGAATTACAAAAATCACTTAAAGAAATACAGGAGAACATGAGTCAACAAGTAGGAGTCATAAAAGAGGAAACACAAAAATCTCTTAAAGAAATACAATTTCCGTAAGGGTTGCCTTTTCATGCTTTAATTTACTGTGCTGAATCTAAGTTCTACATTGTAACATAAAATGTGACTGGTTCCTGATTAGACAGAAACCATTCTATCTCCAAGGGGGAATATGCAGTGTAACTGTGGCTTCATGGAATGAATTGGGTAGTGTTCCTTCTGTTGCTATTTTGTGGAATAGTTTGAAGAGTATTGGTATTAGGTCTTCTTTGTAGGTCTGATAGATTTCTGCACTAAACTCATCTGGTCCTGTTTTGGTTGGGAGACATTTAATGATTGCTTCAATTGCTTTAGGTGTTATGGGACTGTTTAGATGGTTTATCTGATCCAGATATAACTTAGGTACCTGGTTTCTGTCTAGGAAATTGTCCATTTGCTCCAGATTTTCCAGTTATGTTGAGTATAGGCTTTGTTGAAGGATCTGATTTTTTAAAATTTCCTCAGTTTCTGTTATATCTCCCTTTTCATTTCTGATTTTGTTGATTTGGATACTGTCTCTGTACCCTCTGGTTAGTCTGGCTAAGGATTTATCTATCTTGCTGATTTTCTCAAAGAACCAGCTCATGGTTTTGTTGATTCTTTATATAGTTCTTTTTGTTTCTATTTGGTTGATTTTAGCCCTGAGTTTGATTATTACCTACTCTTTTCTCTTGGATGCATTTGCTTCTTTTTGTTTTAGAGCTTTCAGGTGTGCTGTTAAGCTGGTAGCGTATGTTCTCCAGTTTCTTTTTGGAGGTACTCAGAACTATGAGTTTTCCTCTTAGCACTGCTTTCATTGTATCCCATAAATTTGGGTGTGTTGTGGGTTCATTTTCATTAAATTCTTAAGTTTTTAATTTCTTTATTTCTTCCTTGACCAAGTTATCATTGAGTGCGGCATTGTTCAGCTTTCATATGTATGTGTATCTGTTATTTTTGTTGCTATTAAAGACCAGTCTTAGTCTGTGCTGATCTGATAGGATGTATGGCATTATTTCAATAGTCTTGTATCTGTTGAGGCCTGTTTTGTGTGACTGATTATATGGCCAATTTTGAAGAAGGCATAATGAGGTCCTGAGAAGTAGATATATACTTTTGTTTTATAATGAAATATTTGATAGATATCTGTTATATCCACTTGTTCCATAACTTCTGCTAGCTTCTTTTCTTATTTTTATTTTTACTTTTTTTTATATTTTTGGTTTTTCAAGGCAGGGTTTCTCTGTGTAGCCATGGATGACCTGGAACTCACTCTTTAGACCAGGCTGGCCTCGAACTCAGAAATCTGCCTGCCTCTGCCTCCCAAGTGCTGGAATTAAAGGCATACACCACCACCACCCAGCCTTTTTTTACTACTACTTTTGTGTCTCGGTGTGTCTGTTTAGTTTGTGTTTCCATGATATGTCCATTGATGAGAATGGGGAGAATGGGGTGTTGAAATCTCCCAGTATTATTGTGTGATGTGTAATATGTAATTTGAGCTTTAGTAGAGTTTCTTTTAGGAATATGGGTGCCCTTGCATTTGGAGCATAGATGTTTAGAATTGATGGTTTTTCTTGGTAGATTTTTTCATGTGATGAGTATGAAATATCCTTCCCTGTCCTTCTTGATAACTTTTGGTTGAAAGTTGCTTTCATGCAATATTAGAATGGCCACTCTAGATTGTTTCTTGGATCGTTTGCTTGGAAAATTGTTTTCCAGACCTTTACTCTGAGGTAGTGTCTTTCTTTGACACTGAGGTGTGTTTCCTGTGTGCAGCAAAACATTGGGTTCTGTTTACATAAATGGTCCATTATTCTATCTATTTTTATTGGGGAAATGAATCCATTGATGTTAAGAGATATTAAGGAATAGTAATTATTGACTCCTATTATTTTTTATGTTATTTTTACATTTGTGTGGCTATCTTCTTTTGTGTTTGTTGAAAGATTACTTTCTTGCTTTTTCTAGGCTGTATTTTCCCTCCTTGTGTTGGTGTTTTCCATACACTATTATTTGTAGGGCTGGATTTGTGGAAAGATATAGCATAAATTTCTTTTTGTCATAGAATATTTTGGTTTCTCCATCTATGGTAAGTTTTGCTGGGTATAATATCCTGGGCTGGCATTTCAGTTCCCTTAGGGTCTATATAATATCTGCACATAATCTCGTTTTCATAGTCTCTGGTGAGAAGTCTGGTATAATTCTAATAGGACTGACTTATATGTTACTTGATATTTTCCCCTTACTGCTTTTAATATTCGTTTTTTGTTTTGTGCATTTGGAGTTTTCACTATTGTGCAACAGGAGGAATTTCTGTTCTGGTCCAATCTATTTGGAGTTCTGTAGGCTTATTGTATGTTTATGGGCATCTCTTTCTTCAGGTTAGAGAAGTTTTCTTTTATAATTTTGTTGAAGATATTTACTGTATTTTTAAGTTGGGAATCTTCACCCTCTTTGATACCTATTATCCTTAGGCTTGGTCTTCTCATTGTGTCCTGGATTTCCTGGATGTTTTGGGTTGGACCTTTTTGCCTTTTGCCTTTTTTGACTCTTGTGACAATGTTTTCTACGATATCTTCTGCACCTAAGAGTCTCTCTTCTATCTCTTGCATTCTGTTGGTGATGCTTGCATCTATGACTCATGGTCTCTTTCCTACGTTTTCTAACTCTAGGGTTGTCTCCCTTTGTGATTTCTTTATTGTTTCTATTTCCACTTTTAGATCCTGGATGGTTTTCTTCAATTCTTTCACCCGTTTGATTTGGTTTTCCTGTAATTATTTAAGGGATCTTTGTGTTTCCTCTTTAAGGGCTTATAGCTGTTCACCTGTGTTTTGTATTTCTTTAAGGGAATTATATATGCCCTTTTAAAAGTCCTCTATCATCATCATGAGATGTGATTTTAAATAGTAGTCTTGCCTTTCTGGTTGTGTTGGGGTACTCATAGCTTGCTGTTGTGGGAGAACTGGGTTCTGATGATGCCACGTAGCCTTGGATTCTGTTGCTTATGTTCTTGCCTTTGTCTCTTGCCAACTGGTTATCCCTGGTGTGAGCTGATCTTGCTGTTCCTGATTGTGACTTGTCTCCCCCTCCTCACCGTTAACCTGTGTGTCAAGCACTCTTAGAAGACCAGTTCTCTCTGGGAGTGATTTGGGTATGGAGAGCTGTGGCACAGGGTCTGTTCCAGGGTGCAGATGGAAACTGGTAGGATCCTGTCCCCAGCTATTCCTTGGTGCCTGTGTCCTGATGACTCAGGGTAGGTCCCTCTTGAGCCAGGGATTTCAGCATAATTAGTGGTCTTGCTCACAGGTGAGTCAGCATTCCTGGGAAATCAGCTCTCTTTGATATTTGGGTATGGTGCACTGTGGCACAAGATCAGCTCCAGGTGCAGATGGAATTAACCTGTCCCAACCTGCTCCTTGGTTCCTGTGTCCTGAGGGCTCCAGGGTGGCACATTGGAGCAGAAATGGTGGTCTTATTTATACTCACAGGCATGTCCACACTCCTGGGAGACCAGCTGTCCTTGAGGTTTTTAAGTATCTACACTAAACTTTTTAATTGGTCAGTGAACAAACGACCTGTGTGGTTTCTAAAAGTGTCTAGAGTTTCCTAACACATACTCTTTTGACAGCTTACCATGTTCTTTTCTTTGTGTTTTCATGAAATTCCAAGGAGAACCCAGAGGGTTGATGAAACTCAGATCCATTACTTACTCAATACATATGTGATAGAATTTTGTAATATTTTATAACTATATATTTGATTTTGTGGTGTGTGTGTGTGTGTGTGTGTGTGTGTGTGTGTGTGTGTGTTATGTGTATGCATATAGAGGTCAGAATACAGCTCTTGGGAGTTACTTTTCTACTGCTACCTTGTGGGATCCTGGGATTCGCCACAGGTCATTAGGCCTTCAGGAAAGCAGCCCTAGTCATGGAAGGAACATCTTACCAATGTTCTTCTTTTTCTTCTCTTAGTTTATTGAAACTTTATTGTAAAGAGATTGTAAGAAAACAACCCAAAGTGAAATTAAATTGAGTCCAAGTCTATACAAATCATCAACTTCTGCAAAGTTAGAACACCTGTTCTGAAGCTATGGACCTTCATACCGCTTCTATGCTTCACTATCAAATATAGTTGTATGTGCTAATCTACCACCCAAAACTGAATAGAAAGATCTATTTCAGAGTTAAAAGTACAAAAATAATGAGCAGTGCTTCTTTCTTCCATGACTCATGCCCATTTTCTATATTCAGTCCTTCCTTATCAGCTAATATTTATATTTAAATGGAATAATTAGGCAACATCTTTGTGATTTAGGATTGTCTTACCTTATTCAGACTACAAAAGTGTAGCAAAATATTATGGACAACATGCATAAAATGAAGAACAAACAACAAAGATTTGATTCTCATAGCCCTGGAGGGAGAAAGGTCAAAAATCAATCAATGAATCAATCAATCAATCAATAAAGATGTGAGATTTGCTTTCTAATAAGGAAGCCTTATGTTAATTTCTTTTCTTATTGCTGAGACAGAACTTCTAGTAGAAATTCTTTAAGGAAGGAAAGATAGATATTTGGTACCATGGATTAGGAGACACTTTCCTATCATGGTGGGAGAGTCATGGCAGAGGGATAGGCACTTGCCTGTCAGTGGAACAAGGAGGCAGCTCGTTGATTAGCTCACATCAGCAGTGGGAAGCAAACTGGCCAGAACCATGGTCAGGCTATGACTTTCTAGTTTGATTTCTATAGCCCTGCATTTGGTACAAATTAGGTACCATTTCTGAAAAATTGACTACTTCTCAGAACAGAATTGTCTTCTGGAGACCTAGTGTTTGAACAGTATTATGTTGTGCACATTACACATTCAACCCTTACGTCTGGTTTCATTTCTACATGTTCATTTCGATATTTTTCTCCCACTGTCATTTTCTTTTATGTGGCAAAAAGGTCAATGAAAACTATCTGTTTCTCTCTCTGTTTCTCTCTCTCTCTCTCTCTCTCTCTCTCTCTCTCTCTCTCTCTCTCTAAGTGTGTAGGGGAAGTGTGTGTGTGTGTGTGTGTGTGTGTGTGTGTGTGTGTGCAGGCATATGTACATGTATTCATTTGTATGTGAGTCTACATCCCTATAGGACCATGTATAAAATTTGTATGTTGTTCCTCTCATATTGTATGTTGTGTTTTATAAAAAGATAGAGAGAAAGAATTTTTGGTGGATATGCAGTCAGGTGTGGGGGGAGTGGATGCCTCCGTGGGCCCATGTTGAGGCATCCCTTCCTGCTGGGGGAGAAGCCACGTGAAAGTATAGAATCGAGTTTATTGAGTTTATTCAGGACATGCGGGTTGGGAGCTGAGGGAGTAGGGACAGAGAAAGAGAGAGAGAGAGAGAGAGAGAGAGAGAGAGAGAGAGAGTAGAAGAGTAGAGGCTGGCCATGAGCATGTGGAGAGAACGGGGGAGGGGAGCAGAGAGAGAGGGGGTGAGCAGGAGTAAGAGGACAGAGCAAGGGCAAGAGAACAAGAGAGAGAGAAGGGGGCAAGCATCCCCTTTAATAGTGAGTCAGACATACCTGGCTTTTGCAAGGTAACTGTAGGGTATAGCTTATATGAAATGTCAACATTGTCTACCTTATTATAGAGACATGGTCTCTAATGTTGCCTACAATTTCCTGATTGGCTGGCCAGTGAGCTCCCTACAAATCCTCCTATGTAGGATTACAACTGCTCCCATCATGCCCAACTTTTTATACTGGTGCTGGAGATCAAACTCCAGGCTTCTTCCTGTTTGCATTGTCTTTGTTAGGGTTATATTGCAGTGAAGAGATACCATAAGCACATCAATTCTTAGAAATGAAAACATTTATTTAGGACTGGTTTAGAGTTTCAGAGGTTTTGCCATAGCAGGAAGCATGGCACCATATAGGGAGACATGGTGCTAGAGGACCTGAGAACTCCACATCTTGATTTGCAGACAGCAATGAGGAAACTCAAATCTCATTCTAGGCAGAGTTTGAGCATAGAGTCCTCAAACCCCACCCCCACAGTGACACACTTGCTCCAAAAGCACCCTACCCACTCCAACAAAGCCACACCTCTTAATAGTGCCACTCCCAATGCGCCAAGCATTCCAACACATGAGTCTATGAGACACAAGCCTATTCAAATCACCATATTCAGCAAGCATTAACTTTTTATTGAACTCTCTCATCAGCTCCTGGGAATCCCCTCTTTGAGGGAATAAATCTCATGGATTATTAGTCAATACCCAGGACCTAATCACCTCTTAAAGGCCCTACCTCTCATGCAGACATCACACAGAGAATTTCAAGATGTGAATTTTTCAGGATATAAACATTGTTTGTATAGGAAGGTTTAGTAGAAATATTTGTATGCATGAGCATATAAAATGTTTTCTTCTACATAATTAAGCATTCAGACTGAGTACATCATAAAGAAGGGATTGTTTATTGAGATTACAGTTTTGAATGCTAAAAGTTTTAGAAATGGTTGTTGCATTGGTTCAGATACTATTACTCATCACATTGGCTTTGTCAAATCATGGCATGTGCCTTCATGATTAGAGAGTTCCAGGTGAAGAACACATGGCAGTACCTGAAGTGAGAGGTCAGGAAGTAGTCATTTCTACTCTTGGATAATGAGTCACTGTTATGAAGTCTTAACATGAGTCCCACGAAAACTGCATAAATCTTACAAAAGTGATGGTACCAGTGGACCAATACCTTATGCCAGGCTTCATCTCTTCTAAGACACACTACTTCATTCTTAGGTTCTTAACATATTTTCTGTCTGTTTTACTACAATGTTTCCATGAGGCCTTGGAACTACAGACAACTAAGGAATGCTGAGAGTGGGAGTATTCCCCAGGGAAAAACACAGCAGTTGGCTATCAAATATGTATGATGAGCCCAGAAAACATATATTAAAGTAACATTTTACAAACTGAACAGATTGTATATAAAAATATGTGTGTATACATATATGCATGTAACAACAATTGATGATAAAGAAATCCATGAACTTTTTATTCAATATATTCTTTATTTACATTTCAAATGATTTCTCCTTTCCTGGCTCCCCCCTCCCTGAAAGTCCCATAAACCCTTTTCCCTCCACTTGTTCCCCTATCCAACCCTTCCCATTTCCCTGTTCTGGTATTTCCCTATACTGCGGCACTGAGCCTTTCCAGTACCAGGAGCCACTCCTTCCTTCTTCTTGAACATCATTTGATATGTGGATTGTGTCTTGGGTATTCCAAGTTTCTAGGCTAATATCCACTTATTAGTGAGTGCATACCATGAGTGTTCTTCTGAGACTGGGTTACCTCACTTAGGTCGATGTTCTCCAACCTCATCCATTTGTCTAAGAATTTCATGAATTCATTGCTTCTAATGGCTGAATAGTACTTCATTGTGTATATATATACCACATTTTTTTATCCATTCCTCCATTGAAGGACATCTGGGTTCTTTCTACCTTCTGGCTATTATAAATAGGGCTGCTATGAACATAGTGGAGCATGTATCCTTATTACATGCCAGGGAATCCTCTGGGTATATGCCCAGGAGTAGCATAGCAGAGTTCTGCAGAAGTGTTGTGCCCAGTGTCCTGAGCAACCACCAGACTGATTTCCAGAGTGGTTGTACCAGCTTGCAATCCCACCAGCAGTAGAGGACTGTTCCTCCTTCTCCACATCCTCACCAACACCTACTGACTCCTGAGTTTTTAATCTTAGTCATTCTGATTGGTGTGAGGTGAAATCTCAGGGTTGTTTTGATGTGCATTTCCCTAATGACTAATGATGTTGAACATTTCTTAAGGTGCTTCTCAGTCATCCAAAGTTATTCAGGTAAAAATTCTTTGTTTAGCTCTGTACCCCATTTTTTAAATAGGGTTAATTGGTTTTCTGGGGTCTAACTTCTTGAGTTCTTTGTATATATTGGATATTAGCCCTCTGTCAGATGTAGGGTTGGTAAAGATCTTTTTCCAATTTGTTGGTTGCCTATTAGTCCTTTTAACAGTGTCCTTTGCCATACAGAAACTTTGTAATTTTAGGAGGTCCCATATGTCAATTCTTGATCTTAGAGCATAAGCTATTGGTGTTCTGTTCAGGAACATTTCCCCTGTGCCCATGTCCTCAAGGGTCTTCCCCAGTTTCCTTTCTGTTAGTTTCAGTGTGTCTGGTTTTATGTGGAGGACCTTGATCCACTTGGAGTTGAGCTTAGTACAAGGAAATAAGAATGGATCAATTCGCATTCTTCTGCATGCTGACTTCCAATTAAACCAGCACCATTTGTTGAAAAGGCTATCTTTTTTCCACTTGATATTTTCAGCTCCTTTGTTGAAGCTCAGTTGGCCATAGGTATGTGGGTTCAATTCTGGGTCTTCAATCTTCTTCCATTGACCCACCTGGCTGTCACTGTACCAATACCATGCATTTTTTAACATTACTGCTCTGTAGTATTGCTTGAGGTCTCAAATACTGATTTACCCAGAAGATATTTTTCTGTTAAGAATAATTTTAGCTATTCTGGGTTTTTTGTTATTCCAGATGAATTTGAGAATTGCTCTTTCTAACTCTGTGAAGAACTGAGTTGGGATTTTGATGGGGATTGTGTTGAATCTGTATATTGCTTTTGGCAAGATGGCCATTTTAAGTATTAATCCTACCAATCCATAAGCATGGAAGATTTTTGCATTTTCGGAGGTATTCTTCAATTTCTTTCTTCCGACACCTGAAATTCTTGTCATACAGATCTTTCACTTGTTTGGTTAGAGTCACACCAAGATACTTTACATTGTTTGTGGCTAATATGAAGGGTGCCATTTCTTTAATTTCTCTCTCAGTCTGCTTTTCCTTTGAGTATCGGAAGGCTACTGATAGGCTTGAGTTGATTTTATAACCAGCCACTTTGCTGAAATTGATTATCAGTTGTAGGAGTTCTCTAGTGGAGTTTTATTTTTTTTGGGGGGGGGTCATTTAAGTAGATTATCATATCATCTGCAAATAGTGATAGTTTGACTTCTTCCTTTCCAATTTGTATCCCTTTGACCTCCTTTTGTTGTTGAATTGCTCTAGCTAGTACCTCAAGTATCTTGAAAAGATATGGAGAGAGGCGGCAGCCTCGTCTAGTCACTGATTTTAGTGGGATTGCTTCATGTTTCTCTCCATTTAGTTTGATGTTGGTTACTGGTCTGCTGTATATTGCTTTTACTATGTTTAGTTATGGGCCTTGAATTCCTGTTCTTTCCAAGACTTTTAGCATGAAAGGATGCTGAATTTTGTCAAATGCTTTTTCAGCATCTTATGAAATTCCCATGTGGTTTTTTTCTTTGAGTTTGTTTATATAGTGGATTACATTGATGGATTTCCATATATTGAACTATCCCTGCATTCCTGGGATGAAGCCTACTTGATCATGGTGAATGATTGTTTTGATGTGTTCCTGGATTCGGTTGGCAAGAATTTTATTGAGTATTATTGCATTGATGTTCATAAGGGAAATTGGTCTGAAGTTCTCTTTCTTTGTTGGATCTTTGGTCTTGGTCTCAGCATAATTGTGGCTTCGTAGAATGAGTTGGGTAGTGTTTCTTCTGTTTCTATTTTGTGGAATAGTTTGAAGAGTATTGGTGTTAGGTCTTCTTTGAAAGTCTGATAGAATTCTGCACTAAAACCATCTGGTCCTGTGCTTTTATTTATTTATTTATTTATTTATTTATTTATTTATTTATTTATTTTGGTTGGGAGACTTTCTATGACCCCTTCTATTTCTTTAGGGTTTATGGGACTGTTTAGTTGATCTATTTGATCCTGATTTAATTTTGGTATTTGGTATCTGTCTAGGAAATTGTCCATTTCCTCCAGATTTTCCAGTTGTGTTGAGTATAGACTTTTGTAGTAGGATCTAATGATATATTGAATTTCCTCAGTTTCTGTTGTTATGTCTCCCTTTTCATTTCGATTTTTGTTAATTTGGATACTGTCTCTGTGCCCATTGGTTAGTCTGCCTAAGAGTTTATCTATCTTGTTGATTTTATCAATGAACCAGGTCCTGGTTTTGTTGATTCTTTGTATGGTTCTCTTGGTTTCCACTTGATTGATTTCAGCCCTGAGCTTCCTGTCTTCTACTCTGGAATTGATTTCAGCCCTGATTTCCTGTCTTCTACTCTTCCTGGGTGAATTAGTTTCTTTTTGTTCCAGAGTTTTGAGGTTGACTGTTAAGCTGCTACGGTATGCTCTCTCCCTTTTCTTTTTGGATGCATTCAGGGCTATGAGTTTTCCTCTTAGCACTGCTTTCATTGTGTACCATAGATTTGGATATGTTGTGCCTTCATTTTCATTAAATTCTAAAATGTCTTTTATTTCTTTCTTTATTTCTTCTTTGGTCAAGTTATCATTGAGTATTTTTCATCCTCCATGTGTATGTGGGATTTTTTTTTGTTTTTGTTCCTTTTGAAGACCACTCTTACTTGATAGTGATCTGACAGGAAGCATGGGATTACTTCGATCTTATATTTGTTGAGGTCTGATTTTTGACCAATTATATGGTCGATTTTGGAAAAGGTACCAAGAGGTGCTGAGAAATAGGTATATTCTTTTACTTTAGGATGAAATGTTCTCTCTCTCTCTCTCTCTCTCTCTCTCTCTATATATATATATATATATATATATATATATATATATATATATATATATATATGTTAAGTCCAATTTGTCCAAAGCTTTAGTTAGTTTCCTTGTGTCCCTGTTTAGTTTCTGTTTCCCTGATGGTCCATTGAGGCTAGTGGAGTGTTGAGGTCCCCCACAATTATTGTGTTAGGTGCAATGTGTGCTTTGAGCTTTAGTAAAGTTTCTTTTATGAATGAGGGTGCCCTTGCATTTGGAGCATAGATATTCAGAATAGAGAGTTCTTCTTGGATTTTTCCTTTGACCAGCAAGAAGTGTTCTTCTGTGTCTCTTGATGACTTTAGGTTGAAAGTCCATTTTATCTGATATTAGAATTGCTACTCTGGCTCGTTTCCTGAGACCTTTGCTTCTAAAATTGTCTTCCAGCCTTTTACTCTAAGGTAGTGTTTATCTTTGACACTGAGGTGTGTTTCCTATATGCCTCAAAATATAAGGTCCTGTTTATGTATCCAGGCTGTTAGTCTATGTCTTTTTATTGGGGAATTGAGTTCATTAATTTTGAGATATTAAGGAATAGTGATTATTACTTCCTGTCATTTTTGATGTTATTTTTATATTTTAGTGTTCATCTTCTTTTGGGTTTGATGAAAGAAAGTTACTATCTTGCTTTTTCCAGGGTGTAGTTTCCCCTCCTTGTATCGGAGTTTTCCTTCTATTATCCTTTGTAGGGCTGGGTTTGTGGAAAGATATTGTGTAAATTTGGTTTTTGTCATGGAATATCTTGGTTTCTCCATCTATAGTGATTGAGAGTTTTGCTGGGTATAGTAGTCTTGGCTGGCATTTGTGTTCTCTTAGACTCTGCATGAGATCTGCCCAGGATCTTCTAGATTTCATGGTCTCTGGTGAGAAGTACTGTGTAATTCTGATAGGTCTTACTTTACTTAGCCTTTTTCTTTTACTGCCTTTAATATTCTTTCTTTGTTTAGTACATTTTGGGTTTTGATTATTATGTGACGGGAGGTATTTCTGTTCTGGTCCAGTCTGTCTGGAGTTCTGTAGGCTTCTTGTACATCTCTCTCCTTAGGTTAGGGAAGATTTCTTCCATAATTTTGTTGAAGATATTTGCTGGCCCTTTAAGTTGTAAATCTTCGCTCTCATCTATACCTATAATCCTTAGGTTTGGTCTTATTGTGTCCCAGATTTCCTGGATGTTTTGGGTTACAAACTTTTTGCATTTTGCATTTTCTTTGACTGTTGTGTCCATGGTTTCTATCGTATCTTCAGCATCTGAGATTCTGTCTTCTATCTCTTGTATTCTGTTGTTTGTTTGCATCTATGGCCCCAGATTTCTTCCCAAGGTTTTCTATCTCCAATGTTGTCTCCCTTTGTGATTTCTTAGTTGTTTCTACTTCTGTTTTTAGATCCTGGATTGCTTTGGTCAGTTCCTTCACTTGTTTGTTTGCATTTTCCTGTAATTCTTTAAGAGATTTTTGTGTTTCCTCTTTCATGACTTCTGCCTGTTGGCTCAATATCTCCTGCATTTCTTTAATTAATTTTTGTGTTTTCTCTTTATTGGCTTCTATCTGTTTACCCATAGGCTTAGACTCAAGTGAATTTCTTTAAGTGATTTTTGTGTTTCCATTGTAAGGGCTTCTAACTTATTCATGTTCCCTTGTATTTCTTTTTGAGATTTATTTATGTCCTATTTGTGTTCCTCTAACAGTATGATGACCAGTGATTTTAAATCTGAATCTTGTTTTTCTGATGAATTGGGGTATCCAGAACTTGCTGTTGTTGGAGAATTGGGTACAGTTGCTACCATATTGTCTTGATTTCTGTTACTCACGTTCCTACTTTTGCCTTTTGCCTCCTGGTTATCTCTGGTTAGTCGGTCTTGTTACCGGTTGGTGTTTGAACCTCCTGTGAGCCTGTAAGGCTATTTCCGCACCTCTGGATGACTGGGTTTCCCCTGGCACCTCTGGATGACTGGGTTTCTCCTGGCACAGATTGCTGATTTGCTGTCCTCCTGTTGGGTGCCTTTGGAGTCGTGGTATATCTTGCCCCAAGCAATGCTAAACTCATGTTGTCTCTGTGAACCTGGTGCTGCCCGTCTGCTCTGTCAGGGAGCAAAGATGGCGGAGCATCCAAGCAAGTGCCAGGCAGTCTGATGGGCAAACAACCCCCTGACCGGGTTGTCTCACAGACAGCCCGCTGAGCTGCCCAGGCCCAGGGTGCAGGCAAAAACCTGATAGGCTTAGACTCAAGTGATGTTATAGTTGGGCTATGTCTGCTACCTGGTGCTGTCTGTTAGATCTCTTTGGCATCCAGGAACAAAGGTGGCAGAGCCATGAATTTTTGAGAGAGGAATTATAAGGAGGAAATGACACAATTATAATCTATCAAAAAATTGAAAATAATTTAAGAAGTTTTACTACTTCTCAACAACTCAATAACCCATCCCCAAACACAAGAAGCCTTTGAACAAAGACACACACAAACCACAGAAGACTCTCTTTCTGTATGCATGTCTTTAGAGAACAAGGTATAAATTCAGCTTCTTGTTATTGGGACAGTGGCATATATCAGCATTTCAACAGTGTCAAGAGGGAACCCATAAATGTCATTAGAAGTCTCACTGGATGGTACAATAGAGGAATTGAGCTACACATTACTCACAGAAGGAGTATGCAACTAGAGAAAAGGGACTCACCCTGAGAAGGATAGTCTAGCAATCCCAGAAGGCATGTGTGTTCTTTCAGCTGGATCATTTCTGGCAGTTAAGGCTAAACAACTATATAAAAAGGGGGGTACATTTTGCAGTTTGTTGGAAACATACACTATTCACCTGGGAAACATGGTTTATTATGGAGAAAACTGAGAAAGTATTTTTACCAGAACATGTTTAAAAGTCCTTTGGTTAGAAATGAAATAGAGGAGGCTTCCAAGATGCCAATGGTGTCAACCAACTAACATAAAACTGATACATCTTAAGAGAAAACAAAAATAAACACTCTGTGTCCAGAACTGTTAGAATTGTTTCACAGCCTCTCCAAAGTCACCTCTTCGTTATGCAAATGTTGTCCATCTCTTTTCACATAGCTCCTTTCTTGCTGCTCATTTGTGTGTAAATCAGCGGTCAGATCTCTTCCTTTTCCTTATATTAGTGACTGCTCCTTATCTTAGTATCTGAACTCCATTGCTGCTAGTGGCTATGAGTGATTACCTTCTCACACATGTAGGCATTAATTGACCAACTGAAGAGGTTATTTATTAAGTCATAGAAGAATTTTTGTATTCCTACATCTTAAAAGTACTAAGTCCTCTGGTGGCTCAAGGATTGAAAATTGTTCCTCTTATTGAAAAGATGAACAAACAAGGGGATTAAATTTAATACCTGGACCAGAAATTAATTCTGAGATTCTGGCTTACATCCATCTGAAAAGATAAGATGAAAAAGGCAAGTGATATCACATGCTGGTGAGGATGTGGGGCAAGGGGGACACTCTTCCATTGCTGGTAGGAGTGCAAACTTGTACTATCTCTCTGGAAATCAAACTGGTGATTTCTCAGAAAATTGGCAAAAGTTCTACTTCAAGACCCAGTTATAATATTCCTGGGTATATACACACAAGATGCTCTGTCATTCCAAAAGGACACTTGCTTGACTAGGTACATAGCAGCTTTGTTTGTAATAGCTAGAAACTGGAAACAACACAGATGTCCCTCAGCTTAAGAATGGATAAAGAAAATGTGGTTCATTTACACAGTGGCATACAACTCAGCTATTAAAACCAAGAACATCATGAATTTTCAGGCAAATGGATGGAATTGAAAATATCCTGGGTGAGGATGACATGTATGGTATGTTCTCACTTATAAGTGAATATTAGCCATAAAGTCCAGGATAGCTACTCTACTATCCACAGATCTAAAGAAGTAAACTAACCAAGGAGGGCCCAAGGGAGGATCTTTGAACTTCACTCAAAAGGGGACATAAAATAGAAATAGGAAGTAGATGGATGGAGAGGAGTGGATGAGGAATATTTAGAGAATGCACCACAGGTATAAGAGAGATCTGGTACAGGGAGAGCAAGCGAAACCTCCCACAGACTTGGCTATGTGCATCTCTATGACTTGCCAGAGACCTGGGATGAGGAAGTCTCCAGGGATCTAGAGTCATCTATGGGGATGACTCTAGCTGAGTCTCCTAGCAGTCTGGGATATACAACCTGAATTGGCTACCTCCTGCAGCCAGGCAGGACTCTAAGATGAGAGGTAAGAGCACCAACCCACCCATATAAATCTGATACAAAATGTGTCCTGCCTACAAGATGTGCAGAGACAAAGATGGAATAGGGATGGAGGGAATGGCAAACCAATGACTGGCCCAAATTGAGATCCACCCTACAGCCAAGAACCAATCCCTCACCCTAAAAATGATATACTGTTATACCTGCAGACAGAACCTAGCATAACTGTTATCTGTGAGGTTCCATCCAGTAAATGACCAAAACAAATGCAGAGACCAACAGTCAAACTTTAGATGGGGCTCTGTTGACTGACTGGGAAACCCTGTTGCTCAAACTGGCATGCCTTGTCTGGCCTCAGTGCAGGAGAGTGAGTCTAGTCCTGCAACCACTTGATGTGCTGTGGTGGGTTATTCGCTGCAGGGGTGGTGGTGTCTCCCTCATTCTCATAAAAGAAGAGGAGGTGGATGGAGGAAAAGACCATGAATGGTAACTGGAAGTTGTGGGTCTGTGATTAGGATGTAAAGTGAATGAATAAACACACAAATTGAAAAAAATGATTACCTACCATTGAAGTTAGAGAAGAGGGTTTAAACATTGCATGCTTATCAAAAGGTAGTTTTCTTGCAGGCCTAAATTGCTTTCTGATATGGAGGGTAGATATACTACAGAAGAGAAGCTGTCACCTTCTAATAAATGAGCTACAAAACTAGCACTAAGGGATGTTCTGAGTTGAGTGAATACTATCACTAAAAATTAGCTTTATATATGTACTATTCAGTTAGCTCCCACCCATCAGAGAGAAAATCCCCAGTTTGTTGCATCTCTAAAGTATGTTCACTCTGACTTGGGTGGGGAAGTGGATGGAGAGTTTCATGGATATAGGAAAAGTAATATACACATATCCATATGTATGCAATCTATACAAAATATCTGAACTAGTTGATGCTATTATAGAAACTTAGGTCCACAATCTTATATTGATAAGAAGGGGAACAAAAGATGTCACTGATATAATACAGTTTGAACTCCAGAGGAGCCAAGGGATAGGAGCTCTGGTGTAAGTTTCTAACTCATACAGACAAAACCCGGAAGCTCTGACATCCTAAGATAGGAAAGATGGAGTTCTTATGTGATTTGCTAATTGAAGGATAAGTAAATGAAGGTTATTTACTTGCAGTGCCTAGGAAAAGAGAAACAATATATTTAACAGGGGAAAAAGAAACAGTAGCTATTAGGAACACTGTCCTTCAATTAGCCAATGGGTAGCAAAGAAGATGGAGGGGGGACATATGGAAGGAATCCATTGTTGAAGTTTAGGGGTTTATCTGTGCAGGTTTCCTGAGTCTGAGTTAGACTGCTTAATTTCAAGGGAATAAATAATCATAGGGACTTAGGATTTTTTGGGAAGATCATCAGGCTCAAAAAACAACTGCATAAAGAGGTAGAGAACTTCGGGGTGAGGGGACTTAAAACAAGAACTCAGTGGACACATTCTCAAATACATGGATTAAAGATGACAATCCCAGGACAAGAACAGAAGGTAGAAGCAGATTAGCATTAATATGATAATAATTATAATGAGGTTTGCTCAAGAAGAGAGGAAAAAGTGTGAAATGATGCTTTCTTTTCATTCTACTCATACTCCCAGTGCATCTGATGATATCCAGCCACACCTGTGAGCCTTGCAACTAACACAAAGTTCTCTTCTGGAAACGCCCTTGCAGGCACATCCAGGAGCAATATTTTACTAACACCAAGCACCTAATCATGTTGATTCATGAATTTGATTCATGATATCATGCTATCTTCTAAAAGCCAGAATGCATGCTAAAATACTTGTTCTGAACTTTCTGGTATTTCTTGTCCAGGTTTAAAGTTTTGGCTCAGTGCATGTTTATATTTGAACAAGTCTCCACACACCCTTTCTTTCATTGTAAAACTCATCCACAACCAGGCATGATTTGTTAACATAGGTAATAATACTTAATGGTGATATTAGCTTATATTTTGACTGGATATCAAGTAGCTTTCTATAAACCTGTTAGAAAATATTGCAACCACCAAAGATTACTTCAAGAATTATCCAGTGCATGCATTTGAGTCCTGATTTCCTAAAAAATCATGCTGACATTAATACCACAGAATGAAGAAATGATGCAGGGAATTTTAATTGCATGTTAATAATAGCTACCTGACCTGAGGAATTTCAACAACTACTTAAGAGTCTATGACTAAACAAATAAGAACCAGCACTGTAATGTTTGAATTAAGAATCAGCCTCACATTGTAAGAATAGTTGTATTAACTGAGAGGATTCCCAGTATGTACTCATCTGTGGCTTTTTATTCAGTATTTATGGAAATATTTTAATCTCTAATCTGGGAATCCATGGGATTCAAAGACTCTCTGTTTGAGGCTTCTTTATGTTAGCTTTTAATCTTATATTTATGCACCCAGAAACCTGGAAAGTAATGGCCTTGGATGCAATTACTAAAACTTGTAATGTATGGTAAGTAGAATATAATTTTTCAATGATTAAGGAAGAACCCTTTTGAATACTTTGAAAATACTATTGAAATTATAATTTTGAAAGCATTACTTTTAAAAGAATATTGTTAACTTGATTTTCACTTGTATTCTAAGAAAAACAAACCTGGTCCAATAATTATTTATAGTATAACAGTATGAATTATTATGAATAGTACTTGTTAGATATTAAATCAGAACATTTTTATTATCTTATAGCTTCTGTTGTCTGTCTCCAATTCAGAATTGCTGAAATTCTGGGCTTATCTTAGAATATACAGTGTGGATATAATTGCTATAATTGTTCTTGAATAGTCAGAAACTGGTACTTTTGATGATATAATATATGTGATTTGTTTGCCTGTACATATATCTTCTCTCATTCTCCATTGTCTTCTAACTGTATGGTTATATGAGAGAAAAAGGTATTCAGAGGAGTGCATACAGAGTAACAGTTTAAATTTGAGCCCCATGCTGCATGATTCAACTCTGCTCTTTTATGTGCAAATTGGACACCTTGCAGAAATGCTCCTTAGCAGCTCTAACAGATAGAGGATGAAAAATAAGTCAGCAGAATTAGTAGCTGATCAGAAGTGATGGTATTTCAAGGTGTAGAAGAAAGAGGCACAGTTCTATGGCACAGCATTCTCCAGCTGATGATCTCTGTGTCTCTATGACTTTCTTCCACAGTTCTCCTTTTCAAACATTCTGATTCCTTAATTGAAGAATGAATGCAGGAGCCAGCCCATGCCAGTTGGCTTTTGATTATTTCACATGTATTTAAACCCTAGGGTGAGAGATATCCATACTTTCATCAAAATCACAACATTATCTATCAGAGTATCTCACTCTTATGTGAAGCTCTTACTTTCTTAGCTTCACATGTTCCCAGCCATCAGGCATTAAAATACACACTTTATGCATTTGACATTATGAGTTATTATCCTATACTTTTAAGATCATAATAGACAAAATAAATTTGTAATTAAAGTTTATCCTAGAAAATTTGGAAATCTGATAATTTCAGCACTGAATTGTACAATTTAGACTGCAAAGACAATAATCTTTTGATTTTCACATATGAAAGTGAAAACTAACATTCTTTAAAATATAGCCTAGTAAAAAGTGAGTGCATTTTTGTGCAATCATATGTTGCTTAGAAAGAGTTTTGTGAAGTATCCACACATAATCTTGAGAAAGTTCCTTCACTTTGCATTGTATCAATTAAACTATAGGTGAGGATTCTAATTTTAAATATTTGCCTGGATTGTTCTATATAATAAAGATTAGGTATATTAGAAAAACATTTGATAGTTTTAACATAGTTTTTGTTATAGTGTTAAAATGCTTGATTATCAATCTACATCCAGAAAATATTGTCATAAAACAAAGAAAGTCATTTTCTAAAATTCTCATTTTCAAGAGCAAATTCATTGAAAGCAAAATTATCTGAATACATTGATTGCTTAAGCACTCATATTAACAGGACATGTGTTTGTTTATATTTAAGTTAGAAAATACTCAAGAACTCTTTATTGCATTTTAAAATTAATCAATTAACCAATTAATTAGTTCATGTGTGTGTGTGTGTGTGTGTGTGTGTGTGTGTGTGTGGTGTGTTAGGAGGGAAGGTTCATGCCAAGGCATATATAGAGGTCTAGGTATATCATACAAGGTTCAGTTCTTCTCTTCCAACAGGTATATGTTGCAGATGTTCATGATTGGAATAAAAGGGAAGCTGCACCAGGTGTTCTATTACAAAGCTGGGGATGAGACACACATACTCTTCAGGTGGCAACCATCCACTGGATGTACCAGAGAACATATTGCTAAAGAACACTGACACTCCCTCTCACACTGACTATAAATTGTCAGCAGATCCTTGGCTAGGGGTGGCTTTTTTGTTACCATCTTCCTTGTTTGTGAGAGGCATTGGTTTTGTTTGGCTTTGCACAGTTCTTGTGCATGCTGTCACAGTCACTGAGATTTACATGTCATGTTGTGTCTGGAGGACACACTTTCTTTGAATGCATTCAATATCTCTGGCTTATATCATCTTTCAGTCTTTATAGATCCTCTTTTAGAGTGATCTCTGAGGTTTAGCAGGAGAGAAGGCAGTATAGATATTCCATTTAGAGTTGAATATTCAGTAGACTCTCATTTTCCTCGCGTTGGTCCATTTTGCATCTCTGTGTTAATCACAATCTACTACAAACAGAAGTATCTCTGGTGAGGATTGAGAGACGCATTAATCTATGGCTATTACAATAAGTCAATAAGAATACATTTAATACTATATACTAGGGAGGCAGTAGTGGGTTTCTACCTTTATGGTATAGACCTGCTATTCAGAGATCTGTGACCAAGCATACGTGACAGGTATGTCTTCTGAATTGAACTTCAATCCAATAAGAATGTGCTCATTTATTAAAGCACTACTGCAACAATGGATGTGTCTTGCCAGACCAGTGGCTATTGTAGTTCTCAGGGTTCACATTGGGAAAATTGAAGAGTGACTACTGTCCTCTTCTGGTAGTATGCATAGCAACTTCCAGCCCTATCAAAGTTAGCAAATACAAATGAAGTTTCCAGGTATGTAACAGATTAATATTTCCAAGCATGTATTTATTTTTTGTTTGATAGTTTTTTGCATTTATCTGATACACTTCTCCCACATCTTCATTTGCCTTATTAAATCCATTTTCTCAAAAGTATTAATGTTAATATTAATCCTGCCTTAATTTTATTGTAGAACTCAGTAATTTTAGTTACCTGCTTATGCATTTGAAGGAAATTATTTACTATATGAAAGATAACACATTAACAGCTATGGGGAAAATGACTATCCCTTTCAAATTAAATGGCTACCAATATTTTCCCAGGAAGTGATGGGAGATTTATTGACCCATCTCTTATCCATGATGAATTGTTGATAGACTAAATTTTGTGAAGACTTCATACAAATATCTACATTGAGATTTCCATGGTACCAAAATAAAGTTAGGATGCAAAAATCTAGACTTCTGGGGCTGGGGAGATTGATCAGTGGTTAAGAGCACTTAACTGCTCGTCCAAAGTTCCTGAGTTCAAATCCCAGCAACCGCATGGTGGCTCACAACTATCAATAATGACATCTGACACCCTCTTCTAGAGTGTCTGAAGACAGCTCCAGTGCACTTATATACATAAAATAAATAAATAAATCTTTTAAAAAAATCTAGAGTTTTACCACATCATTTATTTTATGATCATTCCATCATTTACATTGTTGTTATTAACATAAAGATGCATAATGTTTAAAATTTTGTCTTGTTTTTGTAGGCCACATTATGTGATAACATAGGTCTCATGAAATATGAAGAAATACTACTAACTTTGTCAACAGTTCACTTTACAAAACCAGTTTCAGATGAAAACATTACAGTGATGGACACAGACTTCAGTAACATCCCTGTTCGTTTGTACTTGCCAAAGAGGAAGTCTGAAAGACAGAGACCAGCTGTAATTTTCATTCATGGTGGTGCCTTTGTCTTGGGAAGTTGCAGTAAGTATATTTTTATACATGTGCTATTGATATATTCATATTGAAATAATAGCTGTCTACCAAGGAGTTGACAGACACTTGTGAGAACAATGTTGGCTTTAATAATGTATGCATCTTAACAGAGTTACATTGGAATATATGGGTCATAGTTCACATTCTTCTTTATATATAATTTGGTAGTAAAACAGCCAAGTGGAAACAAGATGGTTTTGTTAGAAATTAGGATCTTAAATTAATATATTGACATCTTAAACTTGAAGTACAAATAATAAACTTGTAATTTAGAGTAAAATAACCCAATCACATAAATTAAACAAGCATTTATTATGATATGAACCAGGGAATAATCGTTAGAAAGGAAATGATATAGTTGCTGCCATACTATAGCTAAAATTTGTACAAGTTGTAGAATGTAATATAGCAATATTGAGGGTTAGAAAGCAAAGCATAACTTTGTACTAAAATTATAAATATGATATAAAGCTGAGTAGTCAATTCTTGCCAGGAAGTGGGTGTAGTAGCTAAGACAGAGATACAAACAGACAGAAACATAAACACATACCATTTTAGACTTTTGATGACATATGGATTCAGTCAACAGAAAAGTTTGGGATATTGCACATGACAGACGTAACAAACAGGTGATAGCACTCCTGTCCTCAGTGAACCCACTGCTTAGTTATAATATCCGATACTTTGTAATCATATTCTGTGAACATTTTAAGATAAGCAAAAAGGCTACTGTGGTGAGCTGGGCAGCCAACTGAGTGAGCAAGTTTCAGATAGCTATTATCTACACATTTTACTGGTGCAGAAACAAATAGATTAAGAAATGTTTTTCAGTGCTGTACAGTTAGGAAAGGGAGGAAGCTAAGGGCCTCTGAACAGAATCTAGAGCATTAAGACTCCTGCTGAGCAGATCCTGTATGCTGGAAAATGCCACCTCTCAGAAGCACTTAGGCCCTCTTTTTGCTCCAGTGACATTTTTAAACTGAAGTCCTGTTTCCAACCTCATCTGCTGTTCTGGAACATAGTTGCATGTTTGGTACCTCCCAGTACTCCTCTCTCCTCACCTGTCTGCACTGTCTGAAACCTACTGGCACCTCATTGAGCCTTTCCTCATTACTCTCTACTTACATACTGGAATAAGACATGCTTATCTTTTGGTCAAGATGAGTCTCTGCTTTCCTAGGGATTATATTTTCTTCCAACTCCTCACCTGATTTGTTTCTTTGACCTGAAATTGTACCCCCTTTGTTGATTCCTAAATACGAACTGTCTTCTCTGCCTTGATCTCTCTCAGCTCCCAGTTCTTCTAATTATTTCCTTGTCATTCTTTATTTTCTGAGACTTCGCCGCATGTTTGTCTTTCTTGCCTTTTAATTCTTTCTCAGAACAATGGAACCTGAAAAAAAAAAACTGCTCTTTGCTACACTATGATGTTGTATAAAAGAAATTTGTGTGTCCTTCCTTTTTCCTCCTTTACTTTATCCTATTTACAACTGCAACATTAAAACAAAAGTTAAAACTGTGCTGAAAAAAGTTAATTGTTTGTAATTAACCAATATGAATATTCCCCACATTTCAGTATTTCATTCTTCGGGTTTTTGTTCCACATTTTCCTATACTTAATTCTTTATTTTTTTCTACTCTAGCCCCCATGCCCATTCTGTTGATATGGGCTGTTTCCCATCTCTAACATTGTTGCTGGACTCAAGTTCAATCAATTCAGCTGCAGACTGGTCTGCATAACCTGGTCATTAGTGTATCATGTGAATTCCGTAGCAGATAAAATCATATGACTTTCTCACAGAGTAAATGAATAAAACTCACAAGAACACGAGAAAGGGAAACTTCCTTTTCCATAGTGACTACTATGCTCTTTTTTTTTAATTTTTGTTTTCTATATTCTATGTTTACATTCCAAAGGCTTTCCCCTTTCTCATTTCCCCCCTCCCTATGTACCATAGGTCCTCTCCCCCCCAACTATTCCCCAATCATTCCCCCTCCCCCCACAGTTTCTCTACAAAACTGGATCCAATCTTTCCAGGCCCAGGGTCCTCTCCTTTCATCTTGGGAATCATTTGACTTGCTAATTGTGCCTTGAGTATTTAGGGCTTCTGGGCTCATTAATATCCACTTATCAGTGATTGCATTTCATGTGTCTTCTTTTGTGATTGGGTTAGCTCACTCAGGATGATATTTTCCAGGTCTAACCATTTACCTACAAATTGCATGAATTCATTATTTTTAATTGCTGAGTAGTATTCCATTGTATAAATATACCACATTTTCTGTATCCATTCCTCATTTGAGGGATATTTTGGCTCCTTCCAATTTCTGGCTATAATAAACAAGGCTGCTAAAAACATAGTGGAGCATGTGTCTTTATTGTATGCAGGGGAATCCTCTGGGTATATGCCCAGGAGTGGTATGCCAGGGTCCTCTGGAAGGGACATGCCCAATTTCTGAGGAACCGCCACACTGATTTCCAGAGCGGTTTTACCATTTTGCCATCCCACCAACAGTGGAGGAATGTTCCTCTTTCTCCACATCCTCACCAGCAGTTGTTGTCTCTTGAGTTTTTAATCTTAGCCATTCTGACTGGTGTGAGGTGGAATCTCAGGGTTGTTTTGATTTGCATTTCTCTGATGACTAATGATGTTGAACATCTCTTAATGTGTTTCTCAGCCATCAGAATTTCTTCTGGTGAAAATTCTTTGTTTAGCTCTGTACCCCACTTTTTGATAGGGTTATTTGGTTCTTTGGGGTCTAACTTCTTGAGTTCTTTGTATATATTGGATATTAGCCCTCTGTCGGATGTGGGGTTGGTGAAGATCTTTTCCCACTTTGTTGGTTGTCATTTTGTCCTTCTGACAGTGTCCTTTGCCTTGCAGAAACTTTGTAATTTTATGAGGTCCCATTTGTCAATTCTTGATCTTAGTGCATAAGCTATTGGTGTTCTGTTCAGGAACTTTCCCCCTGTGCCTATGTCCTCCAGGGTCTTCCCAAGTTTCTTTGCTAATAGTTTCAGTGTGTCTGGTTTTATGTGGAGGTCCTTGATCCACTTGGAGTTGATCTTAGTGCAAGGAGATAAGAGTGGGTCAATTTGCATTCTTCTGCATGTTGACCTCCAGTTGAACCAGCACCATTGTACAGTTTTTCAACCTCCCACACTGTATTGAAATGTTCTGGGCCAAACTACTGAGCATCCTCTTGTTTGTACCCACACTATGTAAACTATCATTTAGATTTATTCCTATTTTTTCCTCTCAGGTGATTTTTCCCCATTTTGCCATTTCTATTACCTTCTTTTTCAACCTACCATGATATGAAAATATGGACATACTGGTTATTAATAAACACCTCAGGAAAACTATCCATTTGTTTATTAATCCTCCGGAAAATTTTAAAGTGTGGGTCCCTTATTCCCTTTTTGTCACCTCGTCCACTTTCTACCTCTGCTCCCTCTAATATATTTAGCTATGTATGTTTTCCCAAGCTCTGTGAATTCTCAGTAAATTGCTGTAATTTTACTAAAAATCACATTTTATTTTTTCTTGTTCATTTTCTTGCAATTATTTTAATGTTTAATGGATACCAATTCATGATTTGTAAATAAATGAGTATGTGTTGTTAATCAAAATAATAATTGACATTAAGTTTTGTTAAAACTTTTAGGAAATTATGTTTTTTCTACCTCTTTTAAGTTTATTAACTATTTAGACTTACCTTGTGTAGAGAATTGCAAATAGAAGAGCACATTCTTATTGAATGTTAGTAAACATTTAAATTCTCATTTATATACAGAATGGTAACCTAAAGTTTAATTGTAAATTTATTAAATTGCACAAACTTATTGTAAATATGCAAGCCTCTGGCAAAAGAAAAACTTAATAGTTCTAATTGCACTAAATTATATCGCCTGCCTTATACTTAAGTTGATGCCCCATCATTGAAAATGTCCTTTGGTAAATAATAATTATGTTGAGCCACTAGATTTTTGAAAATTATAATGCTGCCTACAGTGTCATCTTCAACTCAATTTCAGATTTTCTAATACTTCTCCCAAGAGTTTTATGAAGTATGTCGGTAATAAGTTGCAGACAATCTTCTTCGTGAACTCTGAGAGATTGTTGCCTGTGACAATAAGTGATTATTGGGTTCTAGTCAACCAAGCGATCAGTCAGTCATTCAGTAAGTCAGTCAACTAACCAAACACAGTTCACATTTCTAGCACATCCATGGCTGTTTCTGTGTTTCCATTGTTTACTATTTACAGTGAACTATTTTATACTTATTTCTTTCATTTCAGAAATGTCAGCCTATGATGATTTGAACAGATGGACAGCGAATAAGCTTGATGCTGTTGTTGTGGGAATAGAGTAAGAAAAAGATGATACTTCTTGCCACAGTCCATGCACTCACAACATAACTTGTTCTATTCAGAACTGTCTCCCAACCAATTATATATATATTATATATATATATAATATATATGATGGATATTTGTTTGTTTATATTATTTTTTCTCATAATTTTAATGTCAATACATTCCTCAAATGGATAAGTATTTATTTTGATTTTTGCAATTTTAGAAACTAGTGTGAGGTCAGAGGAATAAGCATATTTGTTATCAGAGTTATTACATCTCTTAGAATATGAACTCCAGGATTCTTAAGCATGTTTTTTATCTGCAACTAAAATTAAAATTCTCACATATATACAGAAAGGTATACTCATTATGTTCTTGAGATATTATATCTTATTTGACCTATTTTTAAACTGTGTGGAGTTAGAGTTGTTTTTGTCTGTAATTCTATTAGATAAAAATATTTCAATAACTTGAACATTTCAAGACATTTTCCAAATGAAAAGTCTTAATATTATCAACAATTTTTGCCAACATTTACAATAATATATACAAAATATGAGCAAATACTTATTACCTAAAGACTTCATATCTGTCCACTGTACTACTGAAATTTGCATTAATGGGAAGGAAAAAATTGCTGTGTATTTTAACAATTCCATAGTACAGAAATAGACTAAGAACCAATGCCTGAAACCCTTAAGTAGAATCTATTCATCACTTTAGGAGAAACATTACCAGTGAGCTCTAGTTAATTGGCAAGACTTAAGATTCAAAGTAGGGCCAACATATCAGTGTATCGGTTGGTGAGAGTGAGATATATCCACACAGAACTTTAACAAGACCTTTGTTGTGGTTTTGCTTGATTTACTTTTAAAGCTACAGGCTTGCTCCTAAGTATCCATTCCCTGCTGCCCTTGAAGACTGTGTTTATGTGATCAAGTTCTTTCTCCAGGAAAATATTCTTGCCAAATACAGAGTGGATCCCACACGAATCTGCATTATGGGAGACAGTTCTGGGGGCACCTTGGCAGCAACAGTGACTCAACTGGTATGTTGTATGTGTTATATATATTATCCTAATGCAAAAGAAGCTGTGTCTAAATTACTTTTATCCTGTTATTTCTGAAATTTAAATTAAAAATGTATGATTATCTATTTTGCATGACATTACTATAGATGTGGCTTTATTGTCTAACGCTAAGGACAGCTTTTAAAATTCTACATTTTAGGGCTTTGGGGGAAGGTTCTGGGTGCTGAACCTAGGCAAATATTCTACCAAGGACTATGCAAACTTCTCTTTTAAATTTATTGTTTCAAAACAGGTTTTCAATTAGTTTCCATAAATTGGTCTATAGTCTGATAGCTGAAGAGTGTATAAATATTTTTTCTAGTCTGAAATTAAACATTCAACAAGAAGCAAATACAGGGAAGAGATTATAATGGCTCCTGGAACATTAAGTACATCATAGCATCAAAGGCATGGCAGTGGTAGTTGATTATAGCTGTAGCACCAGGAGTGTGAGGCTGCTTGCTCCTATCTCCCAAGTCAAAAAGTCTGGGGACATGATTTCTTGTACCCAGCTTCATTCCTGATTTTTCTTTTGTACTACTTAAACCTCTCTCTCTCTCTCTCTCTCTCTCTCTCTCTCTCTCTCTCTCCATATATATGTATGTATATATATATACAAATATATGTATATATATAAATGATACATTAATTTAAAATAAACAAACAAATAAATAAAAATTTGTTGCTATTAAATTTATTTACAGGAAATTTTTAATTTTCTTGCAAAAAATAAAAGAGGCTATATGAGAAAATAGAAATATTCACGTTATAATATTATACCATCTAGGCTTCTATTAAAACCTATAATTTAGCTTTTTTATATTCTATATTATTTGTTTACATTCCAAAAGCTTTCCCCTTTCCCAGGTTCCCCCTCACTGGGAAAATCTTCTTCCCTCTGCCCATTCCCCAACCACCCCCCCACACACACACACATACACACCATTTTTCTGTTCTGGTACTCTCCTACAAAACTGGATCCAGTCTTTTCGGGACCAGGGTCCTCTCCTTCCTTTTTTCTAGGGAATCTTTTGATGTGCTAATTGTGCCTTGAGTATTCAGAGCTTCTGGGCTCATTAATAATATCCACTTATCAGTGATTGCAATTCATGTGTATTCTTTTGTGATTGGGTTAACTCACTTAGGATTATATTTTCCAGATCCAACCATTTGCCTACAAATTGCATGAATTCATTATTTTTAATTGCTGAGTAGTATTCCATTGTATAAATATACCACATTTTCTGTATCCATTCCTCCTTTGAAGGACATCTGGGCTCCTTCCAACTTCTGGCTATTATAAATAAGGCTGCTATGAACATAGTGGAGCATGTGTCTTTATTGCATGCAGGGGAATCATCTGGGCATATGCCCAGGAATAGTATGACAGGGTCCTCTGGAAGTGTCGTGCCCAATTTTCTGAGGAACCACCAGACTGATTTCCAGAGTGATTGTACCATCTTACAATCCTACCCACAGTGGAGGAGTGTTCCTCTTTCTCCACATCCTCACCAGCACCTGTTTTGAGTTTTTAATCTTAGCCATTCTGACTGGTGTCAGGTGGGATGTCAGGGTTGTTTTTATTTGCATTTCCCTGATGACTAATGATGTTGAACATCTCTTAAGGTGCTTCTCAGCCATCTGAATTTCTTCTGGTGAAAATTCTTTATTTAGCTCTATACCCCATTTTTGATAGTTATTTGGTTGTTTGGGTTTAACTTCTTGAGTTCTTTGTATATATTGGATGTGAGCCCTTTGTCGGATGTGGGGTTGGTGAAGATCTTTTCCCAATTTGTTGGTTGCCATTTTGTCCTTCTGATGGTATCCTTTGCCTTACAGAAACTTTGTAATTTTATGAGGTCCCATTTGTCAATTCTTGATCTTAGAGCACAAGCTATTGGTGTTCTGTTCAGGAACTTTCCCCCTGTGCACATGTCCTCCAGGGTCTTCCCCAGTTTCTTTTCCATTAGTTTCAGTGTGTCTGGTTTTATGTGGAGGTTCTTAATCCACTTGGAGTTGATCTTAGTACAAGGTGATACGAGTGGGTCAATTCGCATCCTTCTGCATCACTTAAAGAAATACAGGAGAATGTGGGTCAACAACTAGTAGTCATGAAAAAGGAAACACAAAAATCTCTTAAAGAATTACATGAAAACACAAACTAGCAAGCGAAAGATCTGAGCAAAACCATCCAGAATCTAAAAACAGAAGTAGATAAAACTAAGAAATTACAAAGGGAGACAACTTTGGAGATAGAAAACCTTGGGAAGAAATCAGGGGCCCTAGATGCAAACATCAACAATAGAATACAAGAGATAGAAGAAAGAATCTCAGATGCTGAAGACCCCATAGGAACCATGAACTCAACAGTCAAAGAAAATGCAAAATGCAAAAAGCTTGTAGTCCAAAACATCCAGGAAATCCAGGACACAATGAGAAGACCAAACCTAAGCATTATAGGCATAGATGAGAGGGAAGATTTACCACTTAAAGGGCCAGCAAATATCTTCTACAAAATTATAGAAGAAAACTTCCCCAACCTAAAGAGAGAAATGCCCATGAATATGCAAGAAGCCTACAGAACTCCAAACTGACTGGACCAGAACAGAAATATCTCCCGTCACACAATAATCAAAACCCCAAATGTACTAAACAAAGAAAGAATATTAAAGGCAGTAAGAGAAAAAGGCCAAGTAACATATAAAGGAAGACCTATCAGAATTACACCAGACTTCTCACCAGAGACCATGAAAGCTAGAATATCCTGGGCAGATAGCATGCAGACTCTAAGAGAACACAAATTTTTATTTATTATTATAAAATAAAATTAATATTGAGACTGCTGATCTTCCTATGGGGTTGACCTCTTCAGCATCTTTTAGCTTTTCCTGAATGCAACCCCAGAGGTCCTAGGCTTCTGCCCATTGGTTGGGTATAAGCATCTGCATCTGACTTTTTCAGTTGCTTGTTGGGCCTCTCAGAGGGCAGCCATGTTAGGGTCATGTCTGTAAGCACAACATAGCATCAGTAATAGTGTCAGGCCTTGGGGACTCCCCAGGAGCTGGATCCCAATTTGGGCCTGTCCTCGGACCTCCTTTCCCTTAGGCTCTTCTCCATTTGTCCTCCGCAATTCTTTCAGACAGGAACAATTCCTCACTTGATGCCCTGTCCCTCCACTGGAGGTGGGTTCTACAAGTTCCCTCTCAACACTCTAGAGCATTTCATATGAGGTGCCTCCGTTTGAGTCCTGAGAATCTCTCAGCTTCCAGGTCTCTGGAACATTCTAGAGTGCCCCCCCACCTCCTACCTCCCGAGGTTCCTTGTTTCTATTCTTTCTGCTGTCCCTCAGGATCCCTGAGATCTCTCAGACACTGAGCTACCAACCAGGAAGCATACACTGGCTAATATGAGGCCCCTGATACATATACAACAGAGGACTACCTGGACTTCTCTTAGTGAGAGAAAATGCACCTAATCCTGGATTTGAGGCCCCAGGGAATGGGGAGGTCTGGTGGGGTGGTGTTGGAGACATGGGGAGGAAATATGGGAAGAGAAACAGTCAGAGGGCAGACCAGGAGGGGGATAAGACTGGACTGTAAAAAAAATAAAGTTTGAACAATAAAAAAAAACTACACATAATTAACTATACATGATAACATACAACTATATATTAAATATATTAAATAAAATAAAACACATAATTATATGTAACATATTATATAATTAGATCCTTATGTACTTATATTTGTTATATTTTGTATATATTTATATTTGTTTTTTGAGATGGTTTCTGAGTATATACTGTATACACACACACACATACACACAAACACTGTTTAACATAAGGTGAGGAATGATCACTGGTCTATAGGGACTGCTGCAAATTGTTCTTTGAGTTTAGGATTTGAGTCTCTTGACTAGGAATAAAATATGCATGTACACGTGTATATGATTATGGTAAAAATTAAATACCTACTAAAGTATATGAAATAGTTATTGACAGAATAATAATCTTGGGGTTGTAGCTTCTAAAAGTCATTAACCTTCTACATTTTGATCCTTCAGCTGATTGAGAATAATCACATTTGGTCCGTGAGTTAAACTAAGATAGCTAAAATCACTGCATGCTAAACTGGCAAAAGCATGAGAATATGTTTAGGTGCCTGGAACATACTGGCCTGGAAATGGTGGTGGTGGAGCACCAGAATAGGACTCTAGTGTGGCTTAAAATTCTGAGGGTCTCCTGATGTTCTAGTAGCTCTTTAACTATACTGAAATGCTGATGATAACTTCTAAGAAATCCTAAAAACTTTCTGCTCTTTCTGAGGGTAAAAAGCTTCTGGTTTAGGAGATTAACACCTGTAGCCTGACAGCAGGGGTGGAGGGGTTGGGGGAGCAATTAAGTAAAGTGGCCTTTTTTTCTTTCAGCAGGAACTTTGCTGCTCTAACTTTCAGCCTGATAGTTTGAAGTCATAGGAAGAAAAGGGGACACACTGAAAAGTGATTATAGCATTTATTTCTAAGTTGTAAAAATGTTTCCAATAAAAGCTATCTTAAAAAAGGAGGAAAGACTAAATGAATGGAAAAAAGGGATAAGCAAAAAATTCTTGCTTCTCCTCTTTGTCCAAAAATGTTCTCAGCTCAGCTCTTTTAACACTTCTCTTTTTCCTCAACACTTACATCTTTAAGAAGACACGATCATGGGTTAAAAAGTTCATCACAAGTTTACACATAAAAATCAAATCATAAATTGAAATAGAAGTTTACAACAGAGAGTGTTTAAATGCATTATCCATTCGGAGCAATTATCTGGCTAAACATCCATCACCTGGCTGTGTTCCACAGGTTCACTGAAGGCTTAAAACCATAACTAAGTTCTTAGTGAAGTTTTGTAGAGATACGTCCAGTCAATATTTTATCTTCTGTTCTAGCACCTTTAATAAATTTAGTTCCCATTTTATGACCTTTGGTTGATTGTTTTATAACCTCTAATAATGTATTCTATGTAGGAGAAAGTCTGGTTAGTAACTAGAAGCAATTAACTGGTGACATATGGGAGAATGGCAGTCCTCACTGCAAATTCAACTACAAGAAAAGGATGTAATAGCAGTCCCACTATGAATGAGCTTAATGATCATTGATATAAAATTAGGAAATCTTATGGCATCATCATTAAGAATTAAGAAGTCATCTATTTGTCTATATAGCATCACTACAACACAGTACATCTTTGCAGATCTGCAGAGATCTGCTCAAAACAGCTGAGCTAATACCTACAAATTGCTGTATATGTTTAATAATAACAGGAGAAACATATTAATAACAGGAATCTTTCCTAAAATGAATTCTCTTGGGCCTTACTTATAGAGCAAATTCTGTCAGTTTACATTTGCCCTTTGCCTTTATGAGGTCATGACCTTGAGAGCACTTTTGATAGCTTGGAATTTCCCAAGGAAACTAGAGACAAGCAGGGGCAGAACTGCTATAGAAGCTGGTGCTATTAAAGTACTCATGTTCACAGGTGAAGTTTAGGTTCACTGTGTGTGCAAGAAGCAAAGAATGTAACTGCAGACCCATGACTCCTCTTATTTCTGATAAGAAACAGAGGCTTTGTATCATTTTTTAATCTTCTGATTTTCATAAATTACTCTCTGTATTGTCTATCATACCATGCTACTTGGTATGGCTACTAGAGCATGGCAAGGTCCTTTAGACTTTAATTTACATGTTAGTATTGACAATTGCATTTCATTATATTTGCAGATTTTGCTCATTATGTCAAAAATTATGTCAACAATTATTTTAGGGAAGCTAGACATGGTAATACATGATTATTATTATAGCAATTGGGAGACTGAAACAAGGGGACACTGTGTTCCAGAACAATCCTGAGATCTTCAACAAGACTTTTTTTAAAAAAGAACCCACAATTGCTGAATTTCTAAAAATCAACCAAACATAAAAATTAAAAAAAAATTGATTATCACAAATAAAAATGTTGTCATCTTCATTAAGATGCTACAGATGTTGCTGTTTAGTTGTCATATGAGAATAAATGTGTGAGCAACAGAGTATATATTGTTTCTATGTGGATGTGAATGGAATGGCCCTCATGTCTCTAAACTAATAATAAATGCCATGGGAAAATTCACTAGAGTTTCAGATGAATTTGTTTACCTCTGGCTACTAAAATGAAATGTCAAGTCCTTTTGTTTGAAAGCTATGGATTCATTAGACTTCATTTTATTTCTAGCTACAGAATGATCCAAATTTCAAAGATAAAATTAAAGCACAAGCCTTGATGTATCCTGCCCTACAGTCACTTGATACTTTGCTACCATCCCATCAAGAGTATCAACACGGTCCAATTATAACCAGAGAGATGATAATTAAGTTGGTGTGCCTATATGTGACTGAAGACAAAGTTCTACCCCAGGCTGCACTGAGAAATGAGCATATGCCTACAGAGTCAAGACACCTATTCAAGTTTGTTAACTGGAGTGACTACCTTCCTGAGAAGTATAAAAAGAACCATGTTTATGCTGAACCAGTTCTTGGAAAAATGAATGCTTCTTATCCAGTCCTTGTGGATAGCAGGTTGTCCCCTTTGCTAGTCAATGACTCCCAGTTACAGAGTCTGCCATTAACATACATTGTCACTTGTGAACATGATCTCTTAAGAGATGATGGTTTCATTTACCTCTCACGACTTAGAAAAGTTGGGGTGAATGTTACTCATGAGCATATAGACAAAGGAGTGCATGGAGCCCTATCATTCACCAGAGCTCCAGTGTTTTTAAATTTAGGACTAAAAATAAGAGATAAGTATATTAATTGGTTAGAAGACAATCTGTAAATCAACAAAGCATGTAGCTGGCTAATCAATAAAGAAATGTGACAGTTACATTTTGAACTATTGTTTGATGAATGGGCACAAAATTAACTGACTTGTGGATAAAGCTATCTTTCAAATTGAGTAAAGGTTATGGTTTTTTAAAAAAGTTTTTAAAAATTTATTTTCTATATTCTTTGTTTACATTCCAAAGGCTTTTCCCTTTTCCAGTTCCCCCCTCACCATATGTCCCATAAGTCCTCTTCCCCCCCCATTTATTCCCCAATCACCCCCCCACACCCACACACCATTTCCCTGTTCTTCTACAAAACTGGATCTAGTCTTTTTGGGACAGGTCCTCTCCTTCCTTCCTTCTTGGGAATCTTTTGATTTGCTAATTTTGCCTTGAGTATTCAGAGCTTTTGGGCTCATTAATATCCACTTATCAGTGACTGCAATTCATGTGTATTCTTTTGTGATTGGGTTAGCTCACTTAGGATGATATTTTCGAGATACAACCATTTGCCTACATATTGCATGAATTCATTATTTTTAATTGCTGAGTAGTATTCCATTGTATAAATATACCACATTTTCTCTATCCATTCCTCCTTTGAGGGACATCTGGGCTCCTTCCAACTTCTGGCTATTATAAATAAGGCTGCTATGAACATAGTAGAGCATGTGCCTTTATTGCATGCAGGGGAATCCTCTGGGCATATGCCCAGGAGTGGTATGACAGGGTCCTCTGGGAGTGGCATGCCCAATTTTCTCAGGAACTGGTCAGACTGATTTCCAGAGTGCTTGTACCATCTTGCAATCCCACCAGCAGTGGAGGAGTGTGCCTCTTTCTCCACATTCTTGCCAGTACCTGTTGTCTCTTGAGTTTTTAATCTTAGCCATTCTGACTGGTGTGAGGTGGAATGTCAGGGTTGTTTTGATTTGCATTTCCCTGATGACTAATGATGTTGAACATCTCTTAAGGTGCTTCTCAGCCATCTGAATTTCTTCTGGTGAAAATTCTTTGTTTAGCTCTGTACCCCATTTTTAATAGGGTTATTTGGTTCTGTGGGGTCTAACTTCTTGAGTTCTTTGTACTGTTTATGTTTGAGAATGTTACTTTACTTGCTTGATTTTAGAAATTTTGCAAAAACGAGAATAATCATTTCATCATCTGTATTAATTACAATTTGTTGTAATTGCATGTACTTTGAGTATTCAAAATGACAGAAGAGTGGCAAAATAACTGTTTGGTTACATGCCAACATTTTTCAGATTCATGACAGTGAAAGAACAAATTTGTGATGTATTGCATGAAAAAATAGCTTCCAATAAAAATGGAAAGGAGTCCTGTGGACTCTATCGATTGGCATATTTCTTTCTGGCAGCACAGTAGGCAAGGTGGAGAGGTAGTCAATTAGACAGATATCTGTGAGTTCAAGACCAGGTTGAGTTTTTGTAGCTTGTTCTAGGACAGCCACTGGTATTTAATGACACATTGTTTTAAAAAATGAATAAAGAGATGAATAAAGAAACCATGAATGAGGAGAAGTGCAATAAGGTATAATTATAGTGACATTTGTATGGATTGAGCTTTGGACTGTACTTCTGCTGGGTTTTTCCAAACATGTGCTCTCTATCCATTACCATAATATGCTCAAGGTGAATTAAGTTAGTTTTTCTTTTCAATCACTCCCCATGAAGTTTATAAGCTGCTTTTTTAAAGAACACTTTGCATATTAGAGAAAGTTTACTTGATCATATACTGTTCCTAAAGGTTGAGCATTTGTGCCTTACTTACAGTTTTGTAACATCAAATTTGATGGAAATCCCATATGGATTATATTTATTGTGGGAAAACTTCTTTTTTTTTGTTTTTTTGTTTTGTTTTTTTCAAGACAGGGTTTCTCTGTGTAGCCCTGGCTGTCCTGGAACTCACTCTGTAGACCAGGCTGGCCTCGAACTCAGAAATCCGCCTGCCTCTGCCTCCCAAGTGCTGGGATTAAAGGCGTGCGCCACCACCACCCGGCGTGGGAAAACTTCTTAATGCATGATGGCACCTAGCCAACTAGATTGTAGGTAGAATTATTTATAGTATTATTCTGAATTTTTGTAATGAAGCATTGTACACACAAAGGTTGTATATTCAGAGAGTTATATGAGTTGTTTATCTCCAGATATGTTTCCTTCCTTGTGATGTGAGTTGGTGATTTCCCAACATGTTTGCTTCCCTGTGATGATAGTATGTGCTTCACATACTCACTTAAGCACAAATCAACTCATAAATAGCATAATTTCCACTCAGAAGAATGGAAATTAATGTTCAATTATCTGATGTGTTGATTCTGCTCCTTGTGTATGGTTATTTAACACGTTTGGTGCATTTTCCTTAATGCTAAATAAACTTTATATATTAGAAATTAAGTGTGCCTTGAGAATTTATTTGGTAACCTAATTCTCATCTCCAAATATATTTTCAATAATGTATTTCTGCAGCTAGAGTTGTTTTATTCATTTTGAGTATGATTACTTCCTCAGTGTCTTAGACTTTACAATATGCTCCTTTTCCTTGCCATCCAGACACTAAGCTGTAACAAGAACATCAGGAAAGATTGACTAGAAGGTTTTGCTGCTGTTGTGTGTGAAGCTATAACATCATAAGTAACATTACTCTTGTTTAATTTGTGAAAGAGGAAGAATTTTGTTCAAGATACCAAACCAGACTTGATGAAAATTGCCTGTCTTCAATAAGTATCAATCACAAATTGAGAGAGAATTAGAAAGATATAGGAAGTCATGGGAAGGGAATGCAGGTTCCTCAGTTGAGCTTTCTGCTGCAGAAGATACTTAAGGAAGATATTTGGAGAGGGCCAGAAGAGGATCTTGATCTTAGAGCACAAGCCATTGGTGTTCTGTTCAGGAACTTTTTCCCTGTGCCCATGTACTGGAGACATTTCTCCACTTTCTCTTCTATTAGATTCAGTGTATCTGGTTTTATGTCAACACAAATGAAAAATTTGTATGAAATGGACAATTTTCTAGACAGATATCAAATACAAAAATAAGGATCAAATAAACCATCTAAATAGTCGCATATCCCTTCATGAAATAGAAGCAGTCATTAAAAGTCTCCCACCCTAAAGAAGCCCATGACCAGATGAGTTTAGTCCAGAATTCTATCAGACTTTCAAAGAAAAACCAATACCCTAATACTCTTCAAACTATTCCACAAAATAGAAAGAGAAGGAACACTACTGAATTTGTTCTATAAAGCCACAGTTATGCGGATACAAAAAACACCCTCAAAAGACCCAACAAAGAAAAATAACTTCAGACCAATTTCCCTTATGAATACCCATGGAAAAATACTCAATAAAATTCTCTCAAACAAAATCCACGAATACATTATTACAATCATTCACCATGATCAAGGATGGTAAATGATTCATCCCAGGGATGAATTTTATCATCCCTGGGCTTCATCCCAGGGATGCAGGGATAGATCAAAATGTGGAAACCCATCAATGTAATCCACTAAATAAACAAAGTCAAAGAAAAAATACATGATCATTTCATTAGATGCTGAAAAAGCATTTGACAAAATTCAAATTCCCTTCATGTTAAAAGTTGGAAAGATCAGGAGTTCAAGGCCCATACCTAAACATAGTACAAACGATAGACAGCAAACCATTAGCCAACATCAAACTAAATGGAGAGAATCTTGAAGCAATCCCACTAAAATCAGGGACTAGACAAGGCTGCCTTCTTTCTTTCTCTATTCAACATAGTACTTGAAATTCTAGCTAGAGCAATTAGACAACAAAAGGATGTCAAACGGATACAAATTGGAACAGAAGAAGTCAAAATATCACTATATGCAGATGATATTATAGTTTATTTAAGTGACCCCATAAATTGCACCAGAGAACTCCTGAAGCTGATAAACAACTTCAGTAACATGACTGGATATAAAATTAACTCATCAAAATCAGTAGCCTTCCTATACTCAAAGGATAAAGAGGCTGAAAAAGAAGTTAGGGAAATGACACCCTTCACAGTAGTCACAAATAATATAAACTATCTTGGTGTGACTCTAACCAAACAAGTGAAAGATCTGTATGACAAGAACTTCAAGTCTCTGAAGAAAGAAATCAAAGAAGACCTCAAAGAACGAAAGATTTCCCATGCTTGTGGATTGATTGGCAGGATTAATATAGTAAAAATGGCCATCTTGCCAAAAGCAATCTACAGATTCAATGCAGTCCCCATCAAAATTCCAACTCATTTTTTCATAGAGTTAGAAAGAGCAATTTTCAAATTCATTTGGAATAACAAAAAAACCCAGGATAGTGAAAAGTATTCTCAACAATAAAAGAACTTGGGGAATTGCCATCCCTGACCTCAAGGTATACTTCAGAGCAATAGTGATAAAAATTGCATGGTATTGGTACAGTGACAGTCAGGTAGATCAATGGAATAGAACTGAAGACCCAGAAATGAAGCCACACACCTAAAATCACTTGATTTTTGACAAAAGAGTTAAACTCATCTAGTGGAAAAAAGACAGTATTTTCAAATATTGGTGCTGTTTCAACTGGCAGTAAACTTGTAGAAGAATGCAAATTGATTCATTCTTATCTCCTATACAAAGCTTCTATATAATACCATTACCAGTTCAAATATTTTATACAGAGTTAATGTGTATGGGGATGTTTATAGGACATTTCATGTATGTATACAATCCTTCCTCATTTGAAATCATCAAATTTCTAAATCTGAGTCTGGTCACAATTGTTGTTTTATTAATATTAATATATATAAGATTATATATGTATATATACATATATATATGTATATATACATATATATATATATTATAGGCCTAGAATAAAGTTAAGTATGTTAGGGAAAAAGAAAATTTTTCTTAGGTGTACATTTGAAACCCTTAGGTCTTGGTGGTTGTGGGTGAGGTGAGCGCCAATACAAGGAACAAGAAATTAATCCCACTCTCTGGAATAGGTCATAAGTAGGAACTTTAGGCTATTAATTAGTTGGTGTATTTATCTGAATGTAATCTATTTTGAGCATAAGAGGTAGAGCTGAGTCGGTTTCCTTTAGCTTTTAAGTGTACAAAAGAGATTTGTTGACAACATGAACAGTATGTAAGATGATTGTGGGGAAACAATAACCTTTTGTGGAGCAGAAGAAGCAAAAGGGAAATTTTTTTTTACTCTATCGAGAAAACTGATATATATTAATTTAGCATAACAAGAAACGATTTTAAGTTTATATTTGAAAGACAAAGGAATCTCAAAACCTTAACTTTGTGATTATTATAGTTGATCACATAGTTTAGCAAGAGAAAGTCTTAAGTCTATAGCTAAAAGACAATTGAAGGAAACATATTTGAGCAAGAGAGATGATAATATAGATTCAGCATGAGAAACACTTAAAATCAAAGAAAACTTAAGATTTTAATATGTGATTATACAGTTAGGTCATATAGTGGAATGGTTTATTAGGGTTAGGCAGATTTATATGAGCTCTACCAAATAATGTTAGGACAGTGGCAGGTCAAGAAGTGGGAACATGAAGTGGAAACATGAAGCATTTAGCCACTGGAAACAGATTAGGTAAGGAAGTAACAGGTTACATGTGTGAAATATTACATCTGAACTTGTGTATCTACCTTTATCTTGAAGTCTGTAAGAAATCTGACAGTCTTAGCTAGTTAATGATTATATTAATGAGCAACTATAGTGGTGGATTACTTTAGGGTAAGGAGCTAGGCCTGTTTTCAAGCTGTCATACTATAGTTAACTTAGGTGTCATTATAGTCAGAAATCTGGGAATAAATTATAATCTAGGAATCATGTGTTAGGATGACAAGAGTTTCATGTATGGCCCACTACCTAAACAATTCTCATGTCCCTGTGGTCTCTATGGTAACTTAGGTAGAGTCAGTCCAGCTGTAAAGCCCAGAAGATAAACAGCTTTTTAGAATGTGGAATAAATACATATAAAATTAGAAATGCTCCACCTTGGCGTAGGCTATATGTGACTTTTGACTCTCAGGGTATCCAGTTTCGTCCATAGTGTAAACCAAGCTCTGGAAGTGGTCAAGCCAATGGAGTGGTGTTCCCCAGGGGTTCTTGTATCACAATCCAGGTAGTCTTTTGTCAATGTGTCCACAACTTCTTGGAGACTTTGTGGGGGTAACAGTGTTTGGGTGTATATCTGTCATAAGCTTAAACATTATTACATTTAGTGAACTTCTGACAAGATTGAGGGCAATATCGATTGACACTTTGAGTTAGACAGCCTGTGTTTGTTTAATTACTTGTTTGAGAATGTATCTAGCAATTAGAGCACACTATATCTTAATGTCAGTAGCAAAAATCCTCCCCAAAACAAAACAACAAAGCTAAGACATATATTTAAGGTGGTGATCTTTGACCTTTTACTGTTTAAAAAGCATTATTTACCTGACTTTGACAGGTTGTATTAGTAGAGGAAAACACATGAAGAGACAAATGGCAGTTTTGTCTAGTATAAATTTGGCTTAGAGTTGATGTGGACCAGAATGGAAAGAAATCAGAGAGTGGACTCAGATGTTAGCCATAGACATGTGAGTCATCGGGAAGGGAGGAGAGAGAGAGAGAGAGAGAGAGAGAGAGAGAGAGAGAGAGGGGGAGGGAGGGAGGGAGGGAGGGAGGGAGGGAGGGAGGGAGAGAGAGAGAGAGAGAGAGAGAGAGAGAGAGAGAGAGAGAGAGAGAGAGAGAGACTGGCCATGAGCTTGTGGAGGAGGTGGGTAGGAGCAAGAGGCCAGAGCAAGAAAACAAGAGTGTAACTGCCCACAGCTACATTTGAACATTCGAACAGGTTACTGGATCACCTGGAAGGAAAGCTGGGGATGGGAACAGGATGGCAAGAGGAACATGGAGTCAATACAAGATTTCCTGCTCAAGACTCAAAGTTTAATGAAGGTCTCCAAATATATGTAGGCAGGGAAAGGCCCTTTCCCCAAATTCCGGGGTGTGTTCTGGGGAACTGGTCTGGCTGTTCACTGGGCCTTGGCTCCAGTGCTGAGGCAGTTGGATGGGTCACCTGCTTAATTCAGGAATTCGTAGACCTGGAGGAACAATGAACTTCACCTTGTTCAATATCAAGTCGTGCCACATGGTAGAGCACCCCAGTGTGGCTCTCTACATAAGAGAGTAAGGAAAGGGCGAGGGAGTATGACACACCTGACTCTTGCCTGGTTACTGTGGGGCTGAGCCTAGACTAAATGTCAACAGTGGTGCAACTTTTTAAAAACTGCTTTTTAAATTTTTTATATGATAAAATTACATCATTTTCTCCTCTTTCCTCCCTCCAAAATCGAAGGAATATTTTCACCCTCTCTATTTCTGAGAAATAAATCTTTGTGGTTTGTTGTTCATGTCATGTATGTTTTCCATAATCTTTTGATATACTATTGTAGTCCAGATAAGCAAAGATAATCCCAAACCACAATGATATTTTATCATTATTCCATGTAAGAGTAAATATTAAATGCAAGGAAGGATAGAAAACAGATAATGGACATGAACCGTGAAAACAAAAAGGTTCAAAGCTTTTTCTAGTTTAACTCAGTCATGAGCTTTTTTTTTTTTCAGTTCAGTTTTGCCTGGTAGATAACTGCATAAAAACATATTGGACAGTGAGTCATAAAACACACTGTGAAGACCCACAGCCATAGAATGGCTATTCTAAATGTATAGATTTATACAGACTTTGGAATAATTTCAATTTGTGATATTTTCTTACTTACAAGTTACTTGTAATAAAGTTTTAATAATTTAAAACTGAAGGCTAGTAAGTTGTTTCTTCCTTGGATAGGTTTGCTTTCCTGGAGGTTTGAGGACCTGCGGCCTGCCACAAATCCCATAAGGTAGAAGTAAATAAATAACTCCCAAAAGCTGTTCACGGTTTTCTACACACATAGTAAGCACATACACACATATGTGCATACACACACACACACACACATATACATAAAAGTATATACATATATACATAAAAGTATAAAATTATTATAAAATTAAAATTCTATCACATATATTCTATATAAAATAATGAATCTGTGTCTGATAAAGCCTCTTGGTTCTCCTTGATAATTCATGAATATAAAAAAGAGAACATTGGAAATTGCAAAGGAAATGTCTAATAGCAAACCCTAGCAACTACATAGGTCAAACTTAAAGTCTGATTACCAGATAAGACAGCCCAGCTAGAAGAACATATCCCAAGTAATGGCAACAGCTTTTAGGATAGCTTTCACTCCTGTGCTTGGAAACCACAGGAAGACCGAGCTGCACATTTACTACATATATGCCAGAGGCTAATTCCAGCCTGAGTATTCTCTTTGGTTGGTGCTTCAGTCTCTGAGAGCACCAAGGTTCCAGGTTAATTAACTCTTGTTAGTTGGTCTTTTTCTGTTGAATTGCTATCACATTCAGGGCCACAATCCTCCCCTAACTATTCCACAAGTGTACTCAGCTCCATCTACCATTTGGTTTGGGTTTCTGCATCTATCTAATGATAGAACCTCCCAGAGGACTGCTATGCTAAATTCCTGACTGTAGGCATAACAGAGTAACATTAGTAGTGTCAGTGATTGGTGCTTGCTCTCTACATTCAGATGGGATAAGTTTGGGATCATACATTTTATGTGTGGCTGTTGTGTGTTACATCCTTTTTGTAATAAGTCCACTTTGTCCTTGATTCATATATGAAATATTGCCTCATTAGTTTTGTGTAAGACTTGAACTGAAACAATGCCCGTGAAACATCATTGAACTATAACCAAAGTACATTTTATCCTGAAGCATCTATTATTGCAAGAATGCTAATCAGGCTTGCCTGTGGCAATAATCCATGATCCCAGAAATCTATTTAAGAAAGTGCCAGAAAGGTCAAAGTAGATTCTTTGATAGCTCCACTATGCGGCTGATGGGCCTGCCTCCAGATCACCTCTACTAGAGTTTTGAAAATACCCTACTTGCGTATTGAGGGATATCAGGAGATTTAGCAACAACACAGGCACTCGTTGATGAAAACAATATTGAGAACAATTCTCTTTCTGGAAATAATATCCATGTGAGCCATAAGGGATGTTTATGGTGTGCCAAAGTAATAGAAATTGTGCAAGCAGCATCTGTCATAGTCATGTGTGGATCTCTTAGTAATTTTCACAAATGTCAATTCTCCTGTATGGAGTCAGGGATTTGGAAGGATTCAAACTCCACATCAGTTATAGCTATGGAGAAGCATAATGAGCCTAGTAAACAGCTTTAGGATACTGATCCAGGCAACTGACCATATTCCCAGGGCCTCCTACAACGAAAAATAAAGATCTAACCATGCATATCTTTCCAACATCGCCTTGTCAGTCTTGTATCTGAGTTGTTCCTGGACCTAGATGAAGATGTACCTTCTAGATGTCCCCTGTGCACCTTCCTCAATTTGTCTTTTAATGATGGTATCATTATTATGAAGGTATTGCTAATTGGGAGCTATAGTTCAGATCCATTTACACTGGAACTGCCCCCACAATATTGTTTGTTAGTGTGCTATTATGCTGACAATTTCATTTTGTTATCATTACTGCTTGAATAATTCACCAATATATTTTTGGGGTTTGTTTCAATAGAGTAGCCAACCAAGTTTTTTAGATTTTTGTTTGTTTGTGACTTTATTATGGTTTATATTTACATTTGGTGTAGTAGAAACCATCCACTCCTACATAATTAGTAGAATAAAAAGGGGTCAAGCATGAGGATTCTTGAGTCAGATTGCATGTTCTGAGCTGTCTAATTTCATCAGCTAATATAAATATTCCCTTTCTTTCATTCTCAAACGTGGTCCATTCCAGGCATAGCTTGTTAACACGGTAAAATTACTTAGTGATGATATATTAGCATATATTTTGACTGGATATCAAGTAATTTTCTATAAGCCTGTGAGAAAATATTACTACGAAAGATTACTTCAAGAAAAGTACAATGCTTGTATTTGGGTCCTGATTTCCTAAAACTACCTCATGTTGGCATTAATATCACAGAGTGAAGAAACACTGCAGGGAATTTAAAGTACATATTAATAATAAGTAACTCACCTGATGAATTTCAACATCTACTTCAGAGTCTAAACAAGTTAGAACTGGCACTGTAATGTTAAGATCAGCTTCACATCGTGAGAATAGTTGTAGTAACTGAGAGGGTTCCCAGTGTGTACTCATTCTCTGGTTTTTTATTCAGTGTTTATGGAAATATTTTAATCTCTGCACTAGGAAGAATCTGGGATACTATGGGATTCAAAGTTCTCTGTTTTGGACTGCTTTTTGTTAGCTTTTTATCTTATATTTATACACCCATGCCTGACAACATTGAAGAAACCTGGAAAGTAATGGCCCTGGATGCAGTTGCTAAAACTTGTAACCTTGTGGTAAGAATAAAATAGTATTTTCAATGATCAAAGTAGAAAACTTTTGACTATTTTGGCAATACTATGAACATTATAATTTCGGAAGAAGTATTAATGTTTTAAAGAATATTGTTAACTTGATTTTTGCTTTTGTTCTGAGAAAAAACCTGGACATTATTATTAACAGTACTTGTTTAATATTAAAGCAGGATTTTTTTATTATCTACATAGCTTCTGTTGTCTGTCTCCAATTCTAAACTGCTGAAACTGTGGGGTTATCGTAGAATATACAGTGTGGATGTAATTGCTCTAATTGTTCCTGTGTAGTCAGAAACTGACACTTTTGATGCTATTATATATATGTATGTATATATATATATATATATATATACACTTTCTTTGCATATGCATAGATCTTCTCTCATTGTCCACTGTCTTCTAACTGTATCAGTTTATATAAGATATTCAGAGGAATGCACAAAGAGAGTAACTGCTGAAATTTGGGCCCCAAGCTGCATGATTAAACTCTTCTCTTGTATATGCAAAGTATGTGTGTTGCAGAAGTGTCCTTTGACAGCTCTAAAAGATAGAGGGTAAAAATCCAAGGCTGTAAAATCAGTAGCTGATCCGAAGTGATGGCATTGCAAGCTGTAAATGAAAGAGGCACAGTTCTGTGATGCAGCATCTTCAACTGATGATCTCTGGGACTCTTTTTCAAATGTTCTGATTCCTTGACTGAAGAATGAATACAGGAGCCAGCCCATGTCAGTTGTCTTTTGATTATTTCGCATGTATTTAAACCTCAGAGAGAGAAAAAACCATGCTTTCATCAAAATCACAACATTATCTATTAAAACATTCCACTCTAATGTGAAACTATTACTTTCTTAGCTTCAAATGTTCCCAGCCATTATACATATATCATTAAAATACACACCTTATGCTTTTGACATTAAGAGTTATTATCCTGTACCTTTAAAATAATAGAAGAAATAAAGCTGTAATTTAATATCATCCTGGAAATTTCTTAAAACTTTGATAATTTTAGATTTTTTAGTTCTGGGATAATGATGTTTTGTGGCCCAAGTATTAAATAATCCATATACACCCTCTTGTTTATTTCTTCCTGCCTTGTGGAAGAAATAATAAACTTTAGTTCAATCCCATGACAAAAAAAGAAAATTTAGATTGCAAAGACAATAACACTTTTGATTTTTCCTCATGTGAAAGCAAAAGCTAAAGTTTTTTATAATATAGCCTCGAGAAAATGAGTATATTACTGTACAACTCATATGGTGTTTTGAAAGAATTTTGTAAAATATGCATACATAATCTTGAGAGACTTCCTTCCAAAATAAAATAAGGATATAAAAATCTAGAGTATTATCACACTGTTTATTTTATTATCATCTCATTTTTTACATTGCTGTTATTAAAATAAAGATGCATAATGTTTAAAATTTTGTCTTGTTTATATAGGCCACATTATGTGATAACATCGGTCTCATGAAATATGAAGATGTACTAGTAATTTTAGCCTCACTGCACTTTACAAAACCCGTTTCAGATGAAAACATTACAGTGATGGACACAGACTTCAGTGACATCCCTGTTCGTTTGTACTTGCCAAAGAGGAAGTCTGAAAGACAGAGACCAGCTGTGATTTTCATTCATGGTGGTGCCTTTGTCTTGGGAAGTTACAGTAAGTATATTTTTATACATGTGCTATTGATATATTCATGTTGAAATAATTGCTGTCTACCAATGAGTTGACAGACATTTGTGAGTACAATGTTGGCTTGAGTAATATGTGCACATTGGAATGTATGGGTCATAGTTCACATTCTTCTTTTTTTGTTGTTTTTGTTGTTTTGTTTTGTTTTGTTTTGTTTTTCTTGAGACAGGGTTTCTGTGTGTAGCCCTGGCTGTCCTGGAACTCACTCTGTAGACCAGGCTGGCCTCAAACTCAGAAATCTGCCTGCTTCTGCCTCCCAAGTGCTGGGATTAAAGGCGTGCGCCACCACTGCCCAGCCACATTCTTCTTTATATATAATTTGATAGTGAAAAAGCCAAGTAGAAACAAGATGGTTTTGTTGGAAGCTAGAATCTTAAATTAACATATCGATATCTTAAACTTGGAAGTACAACTAATAAACTTGTAATTTAGAGAAAATATCCTAATCACATAAATTAAATAAACATTTATTATGTGAACCAGGAAGATATGAATTAATATAGTTAGATATGAAATAATATAGTTGCTGCCATACTATAGCTAAAAGTTGTACAAGTTGTGTATCTTCTACATCATGAGTGTGATATAAGAATATTGAAGGTTAGAAAACAAAGCATAACTTTGTACTAAAATTATAAAAATGATATAAAGCTGAGTAGTCAGTTCTTGCCAGGAAGTGGGTGTAGTAGCTACAACAGAGATACAAACAGACAGAAACATAAACACATACCATTGTAGACTTTTGATGACTTATGGATTCACTCAACAGAAATGTTTGGGATATTGCACTTGACAGACGTAACAAACAGGTGATAGCACTCCTGTCCTCAGTGAACCCACTGCTGAGTTATAATATCCCGTATTCTGTCTTCATATTCTGTGAACATTTTAAGATAAGCAAAAAGGCTACTGTAGAAAGCTGGGCAGCTGAGTGAGCATGTTTCAAATAGGTATTATCTTCATGTATAAGTGATGCAGAAACAAATAGATTAAGAAATATTTTCAGTCCAATGACTGGCTGGGTGCACCTGCATCTGTATTAGTCAGACTCTGTCAGAGCCTCCCAGGGAACAGTGATAACAGGCTCCTGTCATCAAGCAAGTTTTGTCATCAGCAATAGTATCTGGGTTTGGTGTCTGCAGATGGGATGGATCCCTATGTGGTGCAGTCTTTGGATGATCTTTCTTTCAGACTATGCTCCACCTAATAGAGGAGTTAAGGGAAGAACTGAAGGAGCTGAAGGGATTCTTAACCTCATAGGAAGAAGAGCAAAAGCAACAAAGCAGACACCAGAGCTCCCAGGGACTAAACCACCAACCAAATAGTACACATGGAGGGACCCATGGCTCCAGCTGAATATGTAGCAGAGGATTGCCTTATCTAGAATTAGTGGGAGGGGAAACTCTGGGAGTCTCCATGCCCCAGTGTAGGGGAAAGCTAGGGTAGTGAGGCTGGAGTAAGTTCTGGGTGGGGTTAGTCCCTCATAAAACAGTGGGGAAGAGGGATGGGATAGGAGGTGTATGGACAAGGGATAACATTTGAAATGTAAATAAATATTATATAGGTATTTTTCCATAGTCCCACAGTTAGAAAGGAAAGAAATTGTACTTTATCAATATTAGTATTGATTAGTATCAATATTCCTCATATTTAGTATTTTATTCTTCATTTATTCTTTGCACATTTCACTCCTTATTTATTTCCGACCTAGCCCCCATGCCCATCTTATTGTCAAGGGCTGTTTTCCATCCCTAACCTTGTTGCTGGACATAAGTTCAATCTATTCAGCTGTAAGCTTCTCTGCATACCTAGTCAGTAGTGAATCATGTGAATTCCTTAACAAATGCAATCACATGACTTTCTTACAGAGTAAATTGATAAATAAATAAAACTCTCAAGAACCCAAGAAAGGCAAAGTTCCCTCCATAGTAACTACCATGCTCTTTTATATAGTCTTTCAGCCTCCTACACCTTATTGACATGTTCTTGGCACAAATTCTGAGCATCCTCTTGTTCCTACCCATAGTATGTAGTTTATCACTTAGATTTATTCCTATTATTTCCTTTTTGGTAGTTTATCATGTTTTTGTCATTTATATTATCTTCCTTTACAATCTACCATGATGTGAAAATATGGTCACACGGATTACTAATAAATAGCATTCTTTCTCGATGAATCCTATGTCAAATTTGAAGTGTAGACCCGTTATTGCCTTTTTGATAGCTCGTCTTCTTTCTGCCTCTGCTACCTCTAACTTATGGACCTATCTGTACGTGTTTCTCCAAATGCTGCAAATTCTCAGTAAATTGTTATACATTTTACGAAAGTCACATATTATTTTCTCTTGTTCATTTTTTATTTTTATGTTTAACATGATAGAAGTGAATTTATGCTTTGCAGGCAAATGAGTATATGTTGCTAATTAAGAGTATAATTGACATTAAGTTCTGTTAAAATTTTTTAGGAAAGTATTTTCTTTTACTCCCTCCTTTAAGTATATTAACTATTTTTCTACAGTTAACTTTTGTAAGAAATTATAAGTGCAAGAGCATGTTCTTACATTAGTAACTATTAAAATCCTCACGTATATACAGAAAGGTAACTTAAGTTTACTTGTAAATTTATTAAATTGCCTGAACTAATATAAATAAATAGGTAAGCCTCTGGCACCAAAAAATCCCTCATTAATTCTTACTACACTAAATAGTACACCCTGACATATATTTATGTTGATATCCCACCATTGAAAACTTCCTTCAATAAATAATAATTATGATCAGTATCTAAATTTGTGAAAATTATGCTGCCTACAATGTTATCTCCAACTCAATTTCAGATATTCTAATACTTCTCTGGAGAGTTTTATGGAAAATGTTGGCAATGAGTTGCAGACAATCTTTTTCTTGAGCCCTGACAGAATGTTGCCTGTGACAATAAAAGTGATTGGTGAGTTCCAATCAACTGATCAATCAATCAATCAATCAATCAATCTATCTATCATCAATCTGTCAGTGAGTCAATCAACCAACCAATAATATTTCACATTTCTAACACACTTGTGACTATTTCTGTAATTCCATTGTTTGCTATTTACAGTACACCATTTTATATTTATTCCTTTTATTTCAGAGATATCAGCCTATGATGATCTGAACAGATGGACAGCGAACAAGCTTGATGCTGTTGTTGTGGGAATAGAGTAAGAGAAAGATGATACTTCTTGCCACAGTCCATGCACTCATGGCATAACTTGGTCTATTCAGAACTGTCACCCAAACAACAAATTCATATCTTCTATGGATTTTTGTTTATATTATTTTTTCTTATAATTTTAATGTCAGTGTGTCCTCAAAAAAGCATCAAGATTTATTGTGATTTCTGATAATTTAGATATTAGTGTGAGGTCAGAATAATAAGCATATTTTTATTCCAAGCATCTCTTGGAATATTACCTCCAGGATTCTCAAGCATCTCATTTTATCTGTAAGTAAAATTGAAATTCCCACATATATACAAAAAGGTATACTCATTATATGCTTGAGATATTAGATTTTATTTGACCTGTTTCTAAGCACTGTGTGGAGTTAGAGTTGCTCTTGGTTCTAACCCTATTAGGTAAAAATATTTGAATAACTTGAACATTTCAAAATATTATCTGAATAATATGGATTAGTATTCCTAACAAACTTTTGCTAACATTTACAATAATATACTAAAAATATTAGCAAATATGTATTACTTTAGAGGCTAATGTCTATCTTCTATACTACTCAAATACCCAGTATTAGGACTAAAAAAAATTGCTATATATTCCACCAATTCCATATTGCAGAAATAGATTTACAATCAAGATCTGAAACCCTTAACTAGAATCTACTTCTTACTTTAAGATAGAAAGTAAGCTCCAGTTAATTGATGAGACTTAGGATTCAAAGTAACACCAGCGTATCATTGTACTTGTTGGTGAGAGTGAGATATTTCCTTGCATAACTTTAACAAGGGTTTTGTGGTGGTTTTACTTGATTTACCTCTAAAGCTACAGACTTGCTCCTCAGTATCCGTTCCCAGCTGCCCTTGAAGACTGTGTTTCTGTGACCAAGTTCTTTCTCCAGGATAAAGTTCTTGCCAAATACAGAGTGGATCCCACACGTATCTGCATTATGGGAGACAGTTCTGGGGGTGCATTGGCAGCAACAGTTACTCAGCTGGTATGTTGTATATATCAGACATCTTTTAATCTTAACACAAATGAAGCTGTGTTTGAATTACTTTTATACTGTTGTCTCTGAAATTTAAATTGAACAATTATGATTATCCATTTTGCATGATATTACTTTAGATGTGGCTTTATTGTCTAAAGCTAAAGACAGCTTTTAAAATCCTACATTTTTAGGGGTTTGGGGGAAGGGTCAATGCACTGAACCAATGTCTGTGTCTTTTCCAGCTAAATACTTTACCAAGGACTATGCAATGTTCTCTTTTAAAGTTATTGTTTCAAAACAGGCTTTTGATTAGATTGCATGAACTTCTCTGTAGTTTGTGCAGGCCTTGACCTGTGAGCCTCCTACCCCAGCAACTCAAGAACCAAATATTCAAAAGGTGTAATGATAAACCTGACTTACTCTGGCAATGTTAGGTAAAAGTTCACCAATTTCTTTGAATTGCTCTATTCAGTTCAAAACAGGAGTATTGTTGTTGTTCATACTTACTGAATTTATGTAGAAAAACTATAAAGAATTTAATATTTTTGTATAATTATTGCTAAAGACTGTAGTAGTATTTTTTTTAGTCTAAAACTAAACATTCAACAAGAAGCAAATACAGGGAAGAAGTTATGATGGCTCCTGGAACATTAAGTACATCATAGCATCCAAGGCATGGCAGTGGTAGTTGATTAAAGCTGTAGCACTAGGAGTGTGAGGCTGCTTGCTCCTATCTCCCAAGTCAAGAATTCTGGGAACATGATTTCTGGTACTCAGCTTCATTTCTGATTTTTCCTCTTTTGTTTTTCTTAAGCCTCAACTGATATAGAGGAACATCTACATTCAGGATGAATCCTTATTCCTTAATTCCCTCTGAAATAAGATCATATACACTCCCAGAGAAGTGCTTCAATCTCTATCTCCCACATGATTCTAAATCTAGGCGAGTTGAGATTGATGAGTAATCATGCAATGTGGTAAACATGTAGATTGTCATAGATAACATCAGAAAACATATCACGCTTAGCAGAATTCCTACTGTAATAAAGTTGTCACCACATCTTACAATTCTTGATCATTATAGCTAAATAATCACAATCAAATAGGTAATCTCAAATCCAATAGATAATTCAAAATCACACAAATGCTTTGTAGAAGAAAATTAGTATTCTCTACCCTTTTTATTATATAGATTGACTTCTTATAAAATTGATATAGTCTCAACATTTCTATTTATTGAAATTTACTGAATATTTTAATTTTTCTTTACTTTCTTACTAGCCAACCAGTAACATGTCTACTTCTTCAAGACGAATTAATTTATTTTAAGAAAACTACTCCTCAATCTAACTATTATGAAATCACAATGAAATGCCATCTTGTATAACCTAAAAATACTCAAAAAATGTTCTTGAATCATTTTAATGTGTTGTTTGGTGTCTTCAGTGTACAAAAAGGCTGTGAAATATTTCATGGCCCTCTAATTAAAAAAACACAAGCATATATAATAGGATACATAAGATACATGTTTTGTGTTGTAAATAAACATAACAAAACTATTTAATTTATTAAGTGCAAAGAGTTTCTTAGAAATTGAATTCTTTTCATATTCATTCTTACTGTATAAACAGAATTTTTGAACTAGTGGAAAACAATGATGTTATAGTATGGAGAAACAGTGTTTAATACTGTTCATGGACACTAGAAACATATATATATATATATATATATATATGTGTGTGTGTGTGTGTGTGTGTGTAATTTCATATTCATATGTCTTTCATTAACCATAAATTGCAAGATTTTACTGCTTAAGTATAAAGTGCATGCAATGTTGTCCTCAAGGGTATCTATTTGTTCTGTTGTTTTTCCTAAATTGTTTTCAAGAATATTTTCCTTTCCCATTCATGACTATTATCTGTTGACACTCAAACTTAGCTTCGTTTGTGCTGGGACTTTAAAACTATCATCCTAAGTGAGCTAACCCAATCACAAAAGAATACACACGAAATGCAATCACTGATAAGTGGATATTAATGAGCCCAGAAGCCCTAAATACTCAAGGCACAATTAGCAAGTCAAATGACTCTCAAGAAGAAAAAAAGGAGAGGACCCTGGGCCTGTAAAGATTGGATCCAGTATTGTAGACCCAGAACAGAGAAATCGTGGAGGGGGGGAATGAGTGGGGAATAGCATGGGGGGGAGAGGAATTATGGGACATATGGTGGGGGGTAACTGGGAAAGGGGAAAGCCTTTGGAATGTAAACATAGAATATAGAAAATAAAAATTAAAAAAAAAGTGCAGCAAAAAAAAGACACTGCTTACATTCTCAATGAAAAAAATATATATCTTATTTTCAAGTTTTCTGTCATCTTTAAAAAGAAAATGTTTAACTCATAAAAGCTATTGGGGCTTTTACTTGGGAACATGGTTGAAACAATATGCCTGGTCCTCTGCTAATTAGCATGATCCACTATTCTATTAGACTCCATTGCGTAGTGATGGGTAACAGAGAAAATACTAAGACTGTAGCAACTGAACCTGTAACCAAGCTTGAGGTCCCTCTGGAAGTAGAACTTGCAATAAGACTCGACTGTTGCTTATACAATAGTCTCTAATGTACCAGAAGGCAATATTCTAAACCAGGTAGTTGAAAACCAACATAATGAAAGAGATTAAAATGGGACACTGTGAGGAAAATAAAAAATCCTTTATTTAATTGTTAAATTTGTATTTTGAACTTGAAAGAGAATCATTTCAAGTAAAGCTTGCTGTCCTGACCTTGTGTGAGCTTCTGCGGGGAGTTAGACTGTAATCTGAAAAATTTCTCTCTAAGGACTTGGAGATTCAGTGTTTCTGAATCGGAATTGTATAAAGAATGACATCCAATAGACATACTCAGGCAATGGTTATACAGAACCCAGAATAAAGAAAGCATCCTCATTGCCATTATAGTTGCAAAGTTTCATACGGGTGCCACTTCCAAGAAACAGACTGTTGAAGTGTGGGAATTTCGAAATATATTTTTTTATTTTTTCTTTATTTAACTAAACTAATAAAAATTATTTTAAGAAATACAACTCAATATTAACATTTTTATGCCATTAAAATAATTTATAATAGTTAAATGCCTCTTAAATATACATATCTTCTGAAGCTAAAAGTAATATGCACTTAACCAGTTTTTAAAATCTATTTAGAATATTAACCATGATAGAAGTAGAAAAAATGTCTTATGAAGTTCTCTATGAAAGGAAATTGTGACAAGTTCCTGATTAGACAGAAAACATTCTGTCTCCAAGGGAGAATAAGCAGTGTAACTGTGGCTTCATAGAATGAATTGGGTGTTATTCCTTCTGTTTCTGTTTCTGTTTTAGTTTGAAGAGTATTGGTATTAATATTCCTAATAGAACTCTCAAATTGATTAAAAACTGAGACAAATGGCAGACAAATGTCCTCACTGAGGGTATTTTAAATGATGATGTAAATTGACCACAAATCCACCATAAATATTATTGAATTATTTTTTAAATCAGAAAACAACTAAAGCCACCTAAAATACAGTTCTTTTGAATTAAAGATTATTGTACAGAAAAAAAGTGGGACACTGTATTCTTTGTATATATTGGATATTAACCCTCTATCAGATGTAGGATTGATAAAGATCTTTACCCAGTTTATTGGTTGCCATTTTGTCCTATTGACAGGGTCCTTTGCCTTACAGAAGTTTTGCTCTTTTATGAGGTCCCATTTGTCAATTCTTGATCTTACAGCATAAGACATTTGTGTTCGGTTCTGGAAGTTTCCCCCGTGCCCATGTTTTTGAGACTCTTCCCCACTTTCTGTTCTATTAGTTTCAGTGTATCTGTTTTTATGTGGAGGTCCTTGATCCACTTAGACTTGAGCTTTTTTTTTTTTTTTTTTTTTGATAGGGGTTGTTATTTGCATTATTCTTTTTTTTAACTGGATATTTTCTTTATTTACATTTCAAATATTTTCCTTTTTAGTCCCCCCTTTAAAAACCCTCTATCCCATCCCCCCTCCTCCTGCCTCTATGATGGTGCACCCCTACCCACACACCCACTCCTGTCTTCCCACCCTGGCATTCCCCATACACTGGGATGCCGAATAGCATCAGGCTCAAAGGCCTCTCCTCTCACTGATGTCCAACAAGGCTATTCTCTGCCACATATTAGGCCATAGCCATGGGTCCCTCCATGTTTATTCTTTGGTTGGTGGTCAAGTCCCTGGGAGCTACAAGGGTCTGGCCCGTTGACACTGTTGCTCCCTCCATGGTCCACAAACCACTCAGCTCCTTCAGTCCCTTCAACTCCTCCAATTGAGGACACCTGCACTCAGTGCAATGGTTGCCAGCCAGCATCCTCCTATGTATTTGCCAGGCTCTGGCAGAGCCTCTTTGGAGACAGCCATATCAGGCTTCCATCAGCAAGCACTTCCTAGCATCCACAATAGTGTTCAGGATTGGTGGCTGTATGTGGGACAGATGCACATGTGGGTCAGTCTCTGGATGGCCTTTCCTTCAGTCTCTGCTCCACACTTTTTCTTCATATTGCCTCCTATGAGAATTTTGTTCACCCTTCTAAGAAACACTGAACCATAACATTTTGGTTTCTCTTCTTCTTAGGCTTCATATGGTCTGTGAATTGAATCTTGGGTATTTTGAGCATTTGGGCTAATATCCACTTAACAGTGAGTACATAACATGTGTGTTTGTTTGTGACTGAGTTACCTCACTCAGGATATTTTCAAGTTACATCCAGTTAGAATGGCTAAAATTAAAAACTCAGGTGAAAGCAGATGTTGGGGAGAATGTAGAGAAAGAGGACAACACTTCTCTATTGCTGGTGGGATTGTAAGCTGGTACAACCACTCTGGAAATCAGTCTGGTGGTTCTTCAGAAAATTGGACATAGTACTACACAAGGACCCAGTTATACCACTCCTTGGCATGTGAACAGAAAATGGTCCAGCAAGTAATAAGGAAACATGGTACACTATGTTTAGAGTAGCCAGATTTACAACAGCCAAAAGCTGGAAACAACCCAGTTGTCCCTCAACAGAGAAATTGATACAGAAATTGTGGTACATTGATACAATGGAATCCTACTCAGCCATTAAAAACAACGACTTCACAAAATTCTCAGGCAAATGAGCTTGAGCTTTGTACAAGGAGATAACAATTGTGTTCTTCTACATGAGGAGCACCAGTTGAATCAGCACCATTTTTTGAAAATGCTGTCTTTTTTCTACTGGATAGTTTTAGCTCCTTTGTCAAAGATCAAGTGACCATAGGTGTGTGGGTTCATTTTTGAGTCTTCAATTATGTTGCATTCATCTACATGCTTGTCTCTGTACCAATACCATGCAGTTTTTAATAACTATTGCATTGTAGAAGAGCTTGAGGTCAGGGATGGTGATTCCCCCAGAAGTTCATTTATTGTTGAGAATAGTTTTTGCTACCCTGTTTTGTTTCAGTTTTTGTTTTTTGTTATTCCAGATGAATTTGTAAATTGCTCTTCTAACTTTATGAAGAAATAAGTTGGAATTTTGATAGGGATGGCATTGCATCTATAGATTGCTTTTTGGTAAGATGGCCATTTGTACTATATTAATCTTGCCAAACCATCAGCATGGGAAATCTTTCAATCTTCTGAGATCTTCAAATTCGTTCTTCAGAGACTTGAAGTTCTTGTCAATACATATCTTTCCCTTGTTTAGTTAGAGTCACACCAAGGTTATTTTATATTATTTGTGACTATTGTGAAGGGTGTTGTTTCCATAATTTCATTCTAAGTGTGTTTATTCTTTGAGTAGAGGTAGACTACTAATTTGTTTGAGTTAATTTTATATCCAGCCACTTTGCTAAAGTTGTTTATCAGCTTTAGGAGATCTCTGGGAGAGTAATTGTGGTCACTTAATTATACTATGATATCCTCTGCAAATAGTGATACTTTGACTTCTTCCTTTCCAGTTTGCATTCCTTTGACATCCTTTTGTTGTCAAATGGCTCTGTCTAAGACTTTGAGTACTATATTGAATAGGTAAGGAGAGAGTGGGCAGCCTTGTCTAGTCCCTGATTTTAGCAGAATTGCTTCAAGTTTCTCTCCATTTAGTTTAATGTTGGCTACTGGTTTTCTGTATATTGACATTACTATGTTTAGGTATGGGCCTTGAATCTTCATAAAATCAAATAACCTTATTAGAAATGGGGTACAGAGCTAAACAAAGAATTTTCAACTGAGGAATATCATATGTCCAAGAAGCACCTAAAGAAATTTTCAACATCCTTAGTCATCAGGAAAATGCAAATCAAAACAACCCTAAGATTCCACCTTATACCAGTCAGAATAGCTAAGATCTGAAACTCAAGTGTCTGAGTAGATGCTTGCAAGGATGTGGAGAAAGAGGAACATTCCCCTATTTTTGATAGGATTGCAAGTTGGTACAACCACTCGGGAAATCAGTCTGAAGGTTACTCAGAAAATTTGACATAGTATTTTCTGAGGACCCAGCTCTATATCTCCTGGGCATATACCCAAAAGATTCTCCAACATATAACAAGGACACATGCTCCACTATATCCATAGCAGCCTTATTTTCAGTAGCCAGAAGTTATAAGGAACCCAAATGTCCATCAACAGAGGAATGGATTCAGAAAATGTGCTATTTTTTCATAATGGAAAACTACACAGCTATTAAAAACAATGACTTTATGAAATTCTTAGGCAAATGGATGGAACTAGAAAATATCATCCTGAGAGAGATAGCCCAATTACAAAGGAACACACATGCTATGCAGTCACTGATAAGTGGATATTAGCCCGAAAGATCAAAATACCCAAGATACAATTCACAGACCACATGAAGGTCAAGAAGAAGGAAGACCAATGTGTGGACGCTTTGGTCTTGCTACTTAGATAAATGTTAAATGCTTTCTAGAACATGCCAAGGTCCTTTAGACTTCATTTTATGTGTAAGTATTGACAATTGTATTTCATTACATTTGTAGATTTTGCTCATTATGTTACTCAGGTCAAAAATTCTTTTAGGGAAACTAGACATGCTAATACATGGGTATTATTATAGAAATTGGGAGAATGAAACAAGGGGACACTGTTTCAGAGCAACCCTAAGATGTTCAACAAGATTTACTAAAAATAAAAAACACAATAGCTGAATTTCTAAAAATAAATAAACATGAAAAAATCCAATATCATAAATAAAAATGTTGTCATCCTCACTAAGATGCTACTGATGTTCCTCTTTGGTTGTCATATGAGAATAAATGTGTGAGCAACATAGTACATGTTGTTTCTATATGGATGAGAATGGAATGGCACTCCTATGTCTCTAAAACTGAATGTCATCAGAATATTTACTAGTTTCAGAAGAATTTATTTACCTCTGGCTACTAAATTAAAAGTGCAAGTCCTTCTGTTTGAAAGGTATGGATTCATTAGACTTCATTATATTTCTAGCTACAGAATGATCCAAATTTTAAAGACAGAATTAAAGCGCAAGCCTTGATGTATCCTGGTCTACAATTGCTTGATACTTTGCTACCTTCTCATCAAGAGTATCAACATGGTCCGATTCTAACCAGGGAGATGATAATTAAGTTGGTGTGCCTATATGTGACTGAAGACAAAGTTCTACCCCAGGCTGCACTGAGAAATGAGCATATGCCTACAGAGTCAAGACACCTATTCAAGTTTGTTAACTGGAGTGACTACCTTCCTGAGAAGTATAAAAAGAACCATGTGTATGCTGAACCAGTTCTTGGAAAAATGAATGCTTCTTATCCAGTCCTTGTGGATAGCAGGTTGTCCCCTTTGCTAGTCAATGACTCCCAGTTACAGAGTCTGCCATTAACATACATTGTCACTTGTGAACATGATCTCTTAAGAGATGATAGTCTCATTTATATCTCACGGCTTAGAAATGTTGGGGTGAAAGTTACTCATGAGCATATAGACAAAGGAGTGCATGGAGCCCTATCATTCACCGGAGCTCCAGTGTTTTTAAATTTAGGATTAAAAATAAGAGATAAGTATATTAATTGGCTAGAAGACAATCTGTAAGTCAACAAAGCATGTAGCTGCGTAATCAATAAAGAAATGTGACAGTTACATTTTGAACTATTGTTTGATGAATAGGCACAAAATTAGCTGACTTGTGGATAAAGTTACCTTTCAAATTGAGTAAAGGTTACTATATATGTTTGAGAAAGTTAATTCATTTACTTGATCTTCAAAATATTGTCAAAATGAGAATACTTGCTTCATTATCCTATTCATTACTATTTGTTATAAAAAATGTACTTTGAGTAGTTAGAAATGTCAGAAGACTGGAAAAACGTGTGTTTGTTTACATGTCAACATTTTGTAGATGTCTCATAGCAGTGATAAGCCAAATTTGGAATGTATTACATGAAGAAAATCATTTCCAATAAAAATGGAATGGAGTCATGAGTACTGGATGGGTTAACACATTACTCTCCAGGAGTCCATTGGCAGAAAGAAAGTCAGCTAGACAGGTCTCTGTGAGTTTAAGACCAGGTTGGTTTATGTAGCTAGTTCTAGGACAGTCACTGCTGTTTGGTGACATAGTTTCAAAAAATTGTTAAATAAAAAGAAGTTAAATAAAAAAGCAAACATGAATGAGGAAAAAGTGTGATAGGTACAATTGTGATGGAATTTGTATGGACTGAGTGTACAATGCACTTCTCCTATGTTTTTTCCAGTCATGAGTTCTTTATACATTAGCATAATCTGCTCAAGGTGAATTAAGTTAGTCTTTTCATTCACTCCCTATGAAATTTATATTCTGCTTTTTATAAGAACACTCTGAATATTGGAGGAAGTTGACTTAATCATGGGCTGTTCCTAAAGATTGAACATTTGTGCATTATATTCTTATAAGATCAAACTTGATGGAAAACTATGTCAATAGTATTTACTGTGGGGCGCCTCTTAATGCATGATGGTACCCAGCCAACTATTACTTTTAGGTAGAATTATTTATAGTTTTCTTTTGAATTTTTGTAATGAAGTATTATATACACAGAGACTACATATTCAGAGAGTTACATGAATTGATTGTCTCCAGACATGTTTGCTTTCCTGTGATGATAGAAAATATATTTCTGTAAGCACCAAACAACTCATAAATAACTGCATTTCTGCCCAAAAGCATCAAAATCAATGTTAATTTTCTGACGTAACAGTGATTCTGCTCCTTCTGTATGGTTATTAGACATGTTTGGTCTGCTCCTTCTGTATGGTTGTTAGACATGCTTGGTGCTTTGTTTGTTTGTTTGTTTGTTTGTTTTGGTACTCTAATCTTCATCTCCAAACATGATTTTTCTGCAGCTAGAGATGTTTTGTTCTTCTTGAGTATGATTACTTCCTTGGGGTCTTAGACTTCATCATATGGGCCTTTTCCTTGTAATCAAGACACTAAGCTGTGGCAAGATCATCAGGAAACATTGACCAGAAGGATCCCTTGCTGTTGTCTGTGAAGCTATAACATCATAAGTAACATTACTCTGCTTGTTTCATTTGTAAAAAAGAAAAAATTTTGGTCATGATATCAAACCATACTAGATTAAAATTGCCTGTCTTCATTAAGTATCAATCACAAATTGAGAGAGAATTACAAGGATATAGGAAGTCATGGAAAGGGAATGCAGGTTCCTCAGTTGAGCTTTTTGCTGCAGAAGATAGTTGAGGAAGATATTTGGAGAGGGCCAGAGGAGATTATTTAAACATAACCAATAGAGGAAAGGTGAGGAGCAGAGTCCCAGAAATCACTACTGCAGAGCCTCATTGGTAGACTCCCCACATAGGGAAACACTAAGAGGCATGTTTGAAGAGAATCTGTAACTTCTCTTTCTCCTTGGCTTGGTGTTATGTCATTCCTGGATGTTCAGTTCTTTTTCTCTACGTGGAATGGGTTTGGCTCTTCCTTAAGAAACCATATGCACCCTTGTTACAGTATTGGAGTTTCAGTCAGAATTTGAGAAGAACTCTACTCTGGATCAACATATCTAACTGAAAATTGCTGAGAAGGAATCAGAAGTGACTAGAGTAGTCTGGCACTCCCAGGGTACCTCATTCACCCCAAGCATTAGTATATATGCCATCTATACTAGGAGTAAAAAGATTAGGAGACCTGAGTGGTTGGAATGATGGGCTTTGATCCTAAAGCTAAGTGAAGATCTCCCCAGAAGAACACAAATGAGGTTTTACAGTCACTTTTCAGTCAAGCAATACTACAAACTGGACCCCAAAGTACCATTTATCATCCAGGAAGGAAATATAGGAGAGAGCTGATTCCATGTTCAGTATGCATGGCAAAGGCCCATTGAGAGGGTCGTATCTATGATCACTAAATTCATGCTTAGCTCTTGGGCCTTTGCATGGTGACATAGCCAAACAGTTTTCCCATGGTAGGCTTGCTAGTGTAAATGAAGGGTTTTTAAGCTTCTTTTCTGTTTCTTGAGACATTCTATCAAGGAGAGAATACTTGTATCTACCCTGAAATTTCCTCAACTGGATACATGAATGTCATTCCAAACTTGCTTTGAGTTTGATTTGAGGAGTGCCAGGAATTCAAAGGCAGATGGTTATGTGTAAGACAGAGGGGAAGTTCCATATGTAGAAAAGTTCACTGGGTACTGGTATTCCTGGGCAGGAATGGCTTTAACTGTTTATCTGGAATTCACATGGCTACTGCAGGCTTGTTCTCATTCTCCCAAAGAGGCTTTAATAAGAGAGGTATGAGTGTCATCTCTTAAAACTTTACTAACAACATCTTCACTTGGTCTGCACCTCAACTACCAAGGACTGCTTAAGGTATGTGATATCTGAGGCATGAAAGAAGGTTCTGGGCTAATAGGAGCAGCATGTTTGCTGGCTTTCTAACATACACTCCCCTTTAAAATGCCCATCCACAGACCATACTCTTTCATTAACATAGGCTTTACCATGTCCCTAATGTATGCAAAGTTCTCTACTGGCTTTAAAGAAGTCATTGAGTTATAGGATCTCCAAATTGATGAAGTGCAGAATAAAGGAGCATAAACACTAACTATATGGCAGGGTTGGGATTCAGAGGGGGAGAGCTTGCCTGACATATAAGAGGCCCTGCTTTCTATCACTACCTCTGGAAAACAAATCATAGCTAAAATTTCTACAGCTGTGAGAAGATCCCATCATTGGTTGATGATTATCTGGACTCTCTTTATGCTCTGTGAAGATTATGACCCTGTTACAGGCCTCTGTGTTTGCCCCAAACTTATCATTTTCTAACAGATATTAGTGAAGAACACAGTTTTAGGAAAGCCTCTAGACATATGGAAGAACACATTAGTTGTAGTAGAAACTACCCAGTCTTACATATTAGAATAAAAAAATGGGTCATGCACTAGGGTACTGGAGTCAAATTGTATGGTTTTTGTTTGTTTCTTTGCTTGTTTGGTTTTTTTTCTCTCTGGTTCATACTTCCAATAATTAAGAGGCAAGTGTAGCATCTAGTTTCACTACATGCTCTAAACTGAATTCTAATTTTCTACTTCAGTCACTGTTTCCATTGGCCTGACCCTGATCTTGTCTCTGCTGAAATAGGGATCTCTGGAGGCTTGGGGATATTGTTATCTTAACGGAAAAGAATGTTCTCATAAATATCCAACAGTTGTGCCTGGGACCCTTCTATTTTCATGGTTTTTTTGTCTATTGCAACTTTTCCTCCCAATTTGATACCCTCTGCCACACCAGGTATGACTTTATACCTCTTCCTTTTGGAATCTACAATCTCTCTATTGATAAATCAGATGAGAAATAAAGTGTTTTGGGGGTAACATCATCAGATAACTTGAATGCAAATGGAGCTATGGGAAAACAGGGCTGAGTTCCTGCAGGCAGGGGTATAAGGGTGAAATGACCTAAGAAAAACCAAAGGAGGAGACTGGAAAATGGAAGAGAATTGAAAACAATGGCAGATGAGAAAATCCTACTGCTTGTTCTAGCCTCTCATCACTAACTGACAGGTTGAAGATGTGCCTCCAGGTAACCTAAAGAGACTGGGTAGGGACAGGGCAATCAGGACCCAACACTCCCTTTTCTTCTCACTTTCTTCAAAATAGTACAAACTTGTTCCAAGATTCCTGCAAAGCTGCTACACAGATGCCTTCTTAAACACTGGATAAAATTAAACCCTCATCCAAACACACACACACACACACACACACACACACACACACTCACACACACACACACACACACACACCACTCATGCAAATGTGTACACATCCTCAGGAAACACTGGAGCCACAAATCTTGACAAAAGAATATATATGAAATTGCTGTTTATACATACTAGGGGATTGGAGGGACTTCAAGCATGCAGCAGAACCCTGATGTACAGTCAATGTGTTAATCATGACCTCTGAGTATTTCTGGCCCTCTACAATGAATGGTAATGGACTCTATCTTGTGAGTTTCTCATATGTTATGATAGCTGTTTGTTAGCAGTTCCAATGAGCCTGGCCACACCCTGAGGAATCAGTTGCACAAGATTGGAACAGTTGACTTACACAAAAACTGAGGATAGAGTAAGAAGACAGAACTGGTATGGCACCTACATCTGTCTGTCTATTTACACAACTCAAATCCAGCAGAACTAAGGAATGGAAGAAGAACTCTGAATTGGTGGCCATGAAAGTGGATTAGAGAGCCCCCTAAATACGATATGCTTATAAATTCCAATCTCAGTTTCTGTAACACATGTTTTTTTTTTACACTTTCTTGTCCTATTTTATATCTCTAATCTGCATCTGATTATGATAAATATGCTGATGCTGATTCTATTTTTTTCCCTTACTGGAATTCCAACAGAGGAGGAATGAGAGAAGTTATATAACAGAGAGTGAGATTTGGATTTCCAAGAGGATCTGTCAGTGACTTCATAGGAGATACCTCAAAGGTACCTGTTTAATTTAAGCAGCTAATATAAAATAAGATAAAGTCAGAAACAAACAAAAAAACTTGAAACAAAACCCCCAAAATATATTTGTGAATTATTCAAGCAGCAATGACAAGAAGGAATTGTCAGCATAATAGCACACTAACAAACAATATTGTGGGAGCAATACTAGCATCACTTAATGGATTTGAATTATATCTGTCAATTACCAATACCATCAAATTCATGATACTGTCACTAATAAACTGAGGGCATCCATAAGGTACATATTCTTCTGTGTCTGGAAATAACTCAGATGCAAGATTGACAATGAGTATTGGAAAGATGGTTAGAGCTTTACATTTTGTTGTAGGAGGCCCTGGGTATCAGCCCTGAGGAAAAAGACAGTTGCCTGGGTCAGTAGCCTAAAGCTGTTTACTAGACTCACTAGGCTCCTCCAGAGGTACAATTGATGGGGAGTTTGAATCCTCCCAAATCTCTGACTCCATACAGAGGAATCAATATTTGTAAAAAATACGAAGAAACCCACACATGGCTATGTCAGATGCTGCTTGCATAATTTCTACTACTTTGACACCCCATAAACATTCCTTTTGGCTTACTTGGATATTATTTCCAGAAAGAGATTTATTCTCAACATTGTTTTCATCAATTAGCACCTGTGTTGTTGTTAAAATCTCCTGATATCCCTTGATAAGCACGTAAGGTATTTTGGAAACTCTGATAGAGGTGATCTGGAGGCAGGCCCATCAGCTGCACAGTGGAATTATCTAAGGAAGCTACTTTGACCTTTCTGGCAACTACTTACATAGATTTCTGAGATCTCGGATTAAATTGTGGCCACAGGCAAGCCTGATCTGCCTTCTTACAACAATAGATGCTTCAGGTGCTGCCCCACCCACCACTCACTCCCACTTCACCGCGATAGCATTCCCTTTCTCTGAGGCAACAAGTCTCCACAGAACAAGTATCTCCTCTCCAGTTCTGAATGGTTAAGATCAAAAACTGAAGTGATAGCTCATACTGAAGAGCATTTGGAGCGATTGGAGCACTGGTCTATTTTGGTGGGAGTATAATCCCCTTGGAAAACAATTTGGTAGTTCCCAGAAAATGCAAATAGTTTGATATCAAGAACAAAATATACCCAAAAGATGCTCCATCTTACCACAAGGACACATCTCAACTCTGCTCACAGCAGCTTTCTTTTATAATAGCCAGAATCTAGAAACAATATTGATGTCCCTCACCTGAGGAATGGAAAAAGAAGATGTCATATCTACAAAGTGGAATACTAATCTATTAAAGATAAGGACATCATGAAAGTTTCATGCAAATGGATGGAACTGGAAAAGATCATTTTGAGTAAGGTAACCTAGACCTAGAAATACACATATGGTAGGTACTCACTTATAAGTGGTACATATAAGTGGTTATTAGTCCTAAAGTGCAAGTTAATTATGCTACAATCCATAGACTCAAAGAAGCTTGAAAACAAGGAGGAACTAAGAAACACTGCTTGAATCTCACTGAAAATAGGAAATAAAATAGACTTCTAGGTTGGATGGAGGCAAACAGCTGGATGGGAGAAAGTGTGGGGAGGGAAACTGGAAGGATCTAGTGTAGAAAGAATGGAGAGAGAGAGAACTGTGTGAGAGAAATGGGAATCAGATGGAGGCATCTCTGAGATGAGCTAGAAACATAGGACAAGGGAAACACTCTGGAACGTTTGAGGGTGACCCTCACTAAGATACTGAGCAATAGAGAATATGGAACTTGAAATGACCACTGACTGTAACCAGGCAAGACTTCCAATGGAGGAATGGGGTCACTAACCCACCCACAAAATATTTGATTCACAATTTGTCCTGCCTACATGGTAAAGCAGAAATTGATTAACTGGCCAGCTAATGAGTGGCCCATCTTGAAACAGACCCATGCCACGAGAGATAGCCCATCCCTGACACTATTAATGATATTCTGCTATGCTTGGAGACCACAACCTAGGAGAATTATCTTCTGGGAGGCTTTACCCAGCCCCTGAAGGAAGCAGATGCAAAGACCCACATGTAAACATTAGATGGAATTCATGGAAGCTTTCTGGGAGGAAGGAATGAAGGAGCCAGAGGGGTTAAGGACACTACAAGAAAACCTATAGAATTAGCTAACCTGAGACCATAGGGACTCAAAGAGACTGAACTACCAGCATAAGAAATGCATGAAACAGATATAGGTCTCCTACATATATGTAACAGATGTGCATCTGGGTCTTCATGTGAGACACCTAACAACTTGAGCAGAGGTGGTCTCTGACACTGTTGCCTGCCTTTGGATCCCTTTCCCATGACTCAGCTGCCTTGTCTAGGCTCAACAAAAGTAGATGTGCCTAGTTATACCGCAACTTGATATGTTAAGGTGAGTTGATATCCATGGGAGGCCACCCCTTCTCTAAACAACAGGGGATTGGGTATGGGGCAAGGGAAGGTGAGAGGGATGGACATGGAGAAGTGGACAGAGGGGAAGCTGTAATTGGGATGTAAAGTAAATTAAAAATTAATTAAAATACTATATTCTAAATGTTTTAAACAGTGGGGAAACTATGCTTTCAAATTTACCTGGTAAACAAACTTTGTTTGACTGTGTAGTTTCTAGGGCTTGCTTTTAGATAATTTTTGGCAGGTTCCCATGGTCTTCTCTATTTATCGTCAATTATCAAGGAGAACCGAGAGGCTTGATCAAACACAGATTCATTGTTTTATAAAGAATATATGTGATAGAATTTTAATCTTGTAATAATTTTATACTTTTATCTAGATATTTCATATGGGTGTGTGTATCATAAATGTGTGTTTGTATGTGCTTTTTGTATGTGTGTGGAAGTCAGATAACAGGTCTTGGGAGTCATTTTTTAAATTGCCACCTTATGGGATGTGAAGGTTGGCCACATGTCATCAAGCCTCCAAGAAAACATACCTATCCATGGGAAAAATATCTTACCAGGTCTCAGCTTTTAATTTATTTTTTTTCCTTTTTTTATTGGATATATTCTATATTTACATTTCATTTCCCTTTTTTTGCTTCCCCACCCCCCTAAGGTCCCACATGCCCTTTTCCCTCCCCCTGCTCTCTCATCCACCCCTTTCCACTTTCCTGTTCTGGTATTCCCCTACACTGATGCTTTGATCCTTTCCAGCATTAGTGTCCATTCCTTTCTTCTTGTCAGACATCATTTGGTATATGAATTGTGTCTTTGTTGTCCCAAGATTCCAGGCTAATACCCACTTATCAGTGACTGCATGCCATGGGTATTATTTGGGACTGGGTTACCTCACTTAGAATGATGTTCTCCAGCTCCATCCATTTCTCTAAGAATTTCATGAATTCATTGTTTCTAATGGCTGAATAGTATTCCATTGTGTATATATACTACATTTTTTGTATCCATTCCTCCATTGAGGGACATCTGGGTTCTTTCCAGCTTCTGGCTATTATAAATAAGGCTGCTATGAACATAGTGGAGCATGTATCCTTAATGCATGCTGGGGAATCTTCTGAGTATATTCCCAGGAGTGGTATGGCTGGATCCTCCGGAAGTATCACGTTCATTTTTCTGAGGAACCACCAGACTGATTTCCAGAGTGGTTGTACCAGCTTGCAGTCCCACCAGCAGTGGAGGAGTGTTCCTCTTTCTCCACATCCTCGCCAACACCTGATGTCTTCCGAGTTTTTAATCCTAGCCATTCTGACAGGTGTGAGGTAAAAATCTCAGGGTTGTTTTGATTTGCATTTCTCTAATGACTAATGATGTTGAACATTTTTTAAGGTGTTTCTCAGCCATCTGAATTTCTTCAGGTGAAAAGTCTTTGTTTAGCTCTGTACCCCAATTTTGGATAGGGTTATTTGGTTTTCTGGGGTCTAACGTCTTGATTTCTTTGTATACATTGGATATTAGCCCAAAGTCATCTGTTTGCAAACATTATCCCTCTTTTCTCCCACAACTTTTCTCTTATCATTTGTGTGTCCAAATTTGCACTATAGTGTGAAAACAGTAACATTTCTTTGATCTTAGTGTGTTCTCTTTTGCTTTGTGTCCAAGACTACACTATATCTTAGAATCTGAATTCTCTTATTGCCCTTAGATATGAGTGATTCTCCACTCATTACATGAGGCAATAATTGACCAACTAAAGAGGTTGTCCATTAACTTACAAAAAAATGTTATTGAAGCCTTATATGTGAAAAGCTCTAAATCCTCAGGTATTACAGGGATATAGTTAATCTTTTTATAACTTATTGGAAAAGATGGACATAAGTTCTTACAGGACAGCTACTGTTATGTGTGTATTATAGTACTGGATATTGCTTTTAGTAGCTGTCTTCTTCAAATGGTAGATTATCTTAAGTTATGCTTAGGCAATTCAGGAAAAAGATTGCAAGATAAATAATAAAGCACACAAATTGATAATTTAAGTAATATGGGCCTTGAAAGTTACTGTTATGACTTACTGGATCTTATAGAGGAAATCAACTCTTCAAAGAAATTAAATCCTATTTTTAAAGCTGGGTTATTTCAAAGTAAGCTATTAACATAGAATTTAGAAAAGAGAGATTAAATATTACATGATGTTAGTTTTATATATTCAGTTAGTTGTGACACATGAGAAAAAAATCTCCAGTTTATTGAATCTCTGAAGTATCTTGACTCTGGATAAAATGAAGAAGGATCATGTATATGCATGAAATGTTCTATAAACATCCCCATACACATGAACTCTATTTAAAATATTTGAACTGGTTAATGGTATTATAGAAGGAAAGTTCTACAGTCTTTTGTTTAGAAGTTGGAGAACTAGAGATGCCTCAAATATAAGACAAAATTAAAGTCCTGAAGCCTAAAGCACAAGGGGTCTAGTGAAAGTCTTTAACTCTTACAGACTAAAACCCAGAAGCACAGAATCCAATGGTAGAAAAAGACAGAGTTCTTATGAAATTTGCTAAGGTTATTCATTTAAGCATCCTAGGAAAGGAAGGTCAATATACTTCACAGGGGCAACAGTAAGAGAGTATCATGAGGTACATTGTCTTTCAATTTGCCAATGGGTAGGAATGGAGAGGGAAAGTGGAAAACATGGAAAGAATCCTTGAAGTTTAAGGGAGTATCGAGGCAGGTTTTCTGAGATTGGGTGAGACTCCTCATTTCAAATGGAATAAAATACTAATCATTGGGAACTAAGAATTATTAGGAATCTCACCAGGCTCAAAAACAACTGCAGAAGGAAGTTAAAAACTTCAGGGTGAAGGGGCTTATAAACAAGAACCGAGTGGACACATTTTCAAACACATGGATGACAAGCCCAGGGCAAGGACAGAAGGTGGAAGCAGATTAACCTTCATATGACTAGAATTATAACGAGGTAGGGTCAAGAAGAGAGGAAAAAGTGTGAAATGCTGCTTTCTTTTCTTTCTTCTTCTACTCATACTTTCAGTGCATCTCATGACATCCAGCCACATGTGAGCCTTGTGACTAACAAACATTCTCCTCTGGACACGCCCTTGCAGGCACAACCAGAAACAGTGTTTCACTGACACTGAGCAGCTAACCTGTCAGATTGACTCATGAATTTCAATCATCATATAATGCAGCTTTATAAAAACCAGAATGTTTGCTAAAATACTTGCTCTGAACTTTCTGGTAATTCTGGTTCAGGTTTGAAGTTATGGCTTGGTGCATGATAGAACGCGAACAAGTCTCCACCCAGCCTTTCTTTCATTCTAAAACTCAGTCCACACCAGGCATGGCTTGTTAACATAGGGAATAATGCTTAGTAATTATATTAACATACATTTTAACTGGATATCAAATAATTTACTGTAAACTGTAAACATGATAGAAAATATTGCAGCTACAAAAAAATATATCCAAAATTATCCTGGCTTGCATTTGGATCTTGATTTCTTAAAACTATATTATGGTGACATTAATATCCCAGAATGAAGAAATGCTGCAGGGAATTTAAATTACATGTTAATAATAGGTACCTCACCTGATGAGTTTCAACATCTACTTCCTACTTTGTATTTGCAAAACAAGATAGAAAGGACACTGCACTGTCTGAATTAAGAAACAGGTTCACATCGTGGGAATAGTTGTATTTACCTGACAGGGTTCCCAGTCTGTACTCTTTTTGTGGCTTTTTATTCAGTATTTATGGAAATATTTTAATCTTTGCCTTGGGAAGAGTCTAGGATACTATGGGATTCAAAGCTCTTTGTTTGGGGCTTCTTTGTGTTAGCTTTTTATCTAATATTTATACACCCATACCTGACAACATTGAAGAAACCTGGAAAGTAATGACCCTGGCTGCAATTGCTAAAACTTGTAACATTATGGTAAGGAGAATATAATTTTTCAATGATTAAAGCAGAACACTTTTGAATATTTTAAAAATATTATTGAAATCATAATTTTGAAAAAAGCATTACCTTTAAAAGAATGTCGTTAACTTGATTTTCACTTGTGTTCTAAGAAAAAACTGCTTTCATAACTGTTTTTATCTTGTATAACGATATGAATTATTATTGAGTATTTGCTTGTTAAAAATTAGGAATTTTCTTATTTCCATAGCTTCTGTTGTCTGTCTCCAATTCTAAACTGCTGGAATTCTGGGGTTATTTTAGAATATACAGAGTGGTATACACTGGTATCATTTTTCCAGTATGGTTAGTATAGTATACCCATATACTGCTATAATTGTTCCAGTATCATCTTTGCATATACATAGATCTCTCATTACCTGCTGTCTTCTAATGGTATAGATTATATGAGAGGAAAATATATTCATGAGAATGCATACAGCAAAAGTAACAGCTTAAATTTGAGCCCCAGGCTGTATTATTTAACTGTGCTCTTTATGTGCAAAGTGGGTACCTTGCAGAAAGTGACTACTTTAATAGTTGGAGGCTGAAAATCTAAACTAACAGAATTAACAGATGATCAGAAATTACAGCAGTCCAAGGTTTAAAAGAAACACAGTTCTATGACAACTAAAACTGAAGTTCTTTATAAAGTTCTGAGTCTCTATGTCTTTCTCCTGCATTCTCTTTTTCAAATGTTCTGATTCCTTGATTGAAGAATGAATACAGGAATCAGCCCATGTCAGTTATCTTGTGATTATTTCATATGTATTTAATGAGAAATATACATGCTTTAATCAATATCACATTATCTGTTAGAACATCTCCCTCTAATATGATGCTGTTAATTTGTCAACTTCACATGTTCCCCATCATCATGTATATATCATTAAAATATGCAATTTTTGTATTTGACATTATGAATCCTCTACTTCTGCAATGATAAGAGACAAAATGAAAATTTAATTAGAGTTTATCATAGCAAATTTGGAAATCTTTAATAATTTTAGCACTGAGCACTACAATTTAGATTGAAAAGATGATAAATACTCTCATTTTTATTATACAAAAGTAAAAAATGAAGGTCTTTATTATATAGCTTTGAAAGATTCAGTGTATTATTTTGCAATCATATGTTGTTTTGGAAGAGTTTTGTAAAATATCCACACATAACCATGAGAAACTTTCTTGACTCTGCATTGCACCCATTAACCTAAAAATGAGGGTACTAATTTAATATTTGTGTGAATTGTTCTATGTAATGACAATCAGGCATATTAGGAGAACGTGTGATAATCTCCACATAGGTAGCTTTCATTATATTCTTAAAATGTTTCACTATCATTTGAAATCCAGAAAACATTGAGATAAAGAAATAGTCATTTCTTTTTTTTAAATTTTCTATATTTTTTGATTACGTTCCAATGATTTTCCCTTTCCCGGTTCTCCCCTCCCCATAAGTCCCATAAGCCCTCTTCCCTCTGCCAGTTCCCCAATCAACCCCCTCCCACTCCTCTGTCCTGGTAATCCCCTACAATGCTGCATCAAGCCTTTCCAGGACCCGGGGCCCTCTCCTTTCTTCTTCTTAGGAATGATTTGATATGTGGTTTGTGTTTTGGGTATTCTGAGCTTCTGGACTAATATCCCCTTATCAGTGACTGCATTCCATGGGTGTTCAATAAAGCCATTTCTTTAAAAATCTGATTTTCAAGAGCAAATTCATCAAATGAAAATTATCTGAATATACTGATAGCTCATGTACTCATATTAACAGGTCATACTGTTTTATATTCATTTAGAAAATACTTATGAACTTTTGTTATATTTCAAATTTTATCAATTGACTAGTTAGTGGTATGTGTGTGTATATGTACGCATTTGTGCATGTGTATGTGTGTGTGAGTGTGTGTGTGTGTGTGTGTGTGTGTGTGTGTGTGTGTTGGAGGGAAGGTTCATGCTAAAACATGTGCAGTGGTCAAAGGACATCATATAAGGGTCAATTCTTCTCTTCTAGAAGTCCATAGTTAAAGACAGGTACCTCTGCCTATTGAGACATCTTACTTGCATCTCTAGAATGAATAATTAGAAGATACTTAAATAACTAGGCAATAATTAGTGAATGTTAACATGAACTACACTCTTTTATACACTAAAATATTCATTTATTTATACTGTACTAGAACTCAGCAATAAGTTTATTACTGGTATTACCATAACATGGGTTTTACATAATAATGTCAGTGTACATTGATCAGTAGCTTTCTAGTTTCTATTATACTTCATTTTGCAAGAAAAAATTAAATTAAAACATATTTCGATAATTTTTTCTCCCCTCACCCCTTCTATATCTTATCCTCCGTATCCACAAAATAATTTTTTCCCAAACTCAAAACTGAATACAACACCCTAAAAACCTAGAAAACAAAATGTAATAACAACCAAAAAGTAAAACTGAAACAGAAAAAAACCCCTAAAGTGCAACCAAATAAGAGCCCACTAAATGGAGGGAGTCCATTATTTGTTGGTCAACTATTCCTCAGTGTGAGCCTTGTGCTGGAGTTGTTGATATATGCAGTGTTACTCCGCTGGAGTAAGCTTATTCCTTATGCCTGCAGGTTTAAGTGGTAGTTCAGTCATTAACATCTACTGCAGTTTGTAGGCTTTAATTAGTTCATTCATTTAAAAATACATAGCAAATAAATAATAATAAGATTAAAAAATCCCATCACATCAAAGTTGGATAAGACAAATTAACAGAGGAAAAGAGCCAAAGAGAAGGAACAAGAGTCAGAGATCCACTCAGTTTCACAGTCATGAATCCCATACAATAAAACAAAACTACAAGCTGTAACATAAGCTCAGAGGATATGGTACAAGCATACTGCTCCAGACTTTGGACAGTGCTCGTGTGTGTGAATAAATTTGACAGCTATGGCTGCAATTTTCTCAGTGCATTTCTCTCACCAAAATATAGAGAATAGCCATAGTTTCCTTACTCTGAAATATATACAATTATAAAGGCTATTTAAAGTACTGTTGGCTCTAGAAGTTTAAAGATATGTTCCTTGGGTAATTGTCCAGATTCTAGGTAGGCTGGTCAGATTTCTGCAATAAAAATTAAAGAAGGATTTTAGAGAAATGGGTAAAGTAATAAATAAATAAATAAATAAATAAATAAATAAATTCAGATAATGTATCATGTGGTCATATCATATTTAAAATTGAAATAAATGTAATTTTAGAAGGAACACACAACAACATACATAATTAGAAGCATCATAGGGCATTGAATTTTTGAAAGATTTATAATTATGCAGTAATTACAAAATATCTTTAAAATGTAAGTAAAGATGCTTTTCTAAATAACATTTAATCTAAAACACCTGAGATTTTCAAAGGCGGAAGGGTCATTGAAAAAATGGTCATAATATTATTTGGGTCTAATTTTACAAATTCCTCAATTCTGTTTGGCTTTTATTTTGCTGTTGTTTTTCTTCTAAACTTTATCTTCACATATATTTGATATTACTGGCTAATGCTGAATTATTTTGGTTTATTTTGGTTTTTTTCTTATAGGCTGAGTGCCTTGAAATCATGGGTGTTATGAGATATGAAGAATTTGCCTCTATGATAATCAGTCTGGATTACACACAACCATATTCTGATGAACATATAACAGTAACTGATACTACCTTTGTGGACATTCCTGTGCGTTTGTACTTACCCAAGAGAAAGTCAGAAGCCCCAAGGCGAGCTGTGATCTATTTTCATGGAGGAGGTTTTTGTTTCGGGAGTTGTAGTAAGTATATCATGTAAGGAAATAGAATGACTAGTTGCATGTTTGTAGTATACAAGTATTGGTATATTTATATATACATATACACATACACATATATACATACACATATACAAATATGGACATAATAGAGATATACATGCTAGATATCCAATACAATAATAGATACAGATATGTTCGAGGAATAATCTGATAGAGGCTTCCACTGCAGAGTTTACTATACACTGATCCACATTTGTTTACATTCACTTTTAAGATGGGAACTCATCTGTATTACTTCCCTGGAAAGTACTACTTAGTTGGTAATAACATTTTATTTATGATCTTCTACCTCTTGAGTACTATAATGAAATGCATTTGTCTCAGACCTGGCCTATGTAGTACTGGGGATCAAAACTCTGTGCTTCCTGAAGGATGGGATAATGTTGTAGCAAGGGAATCCCAGTGAAAGCCCTTTTCTTAGGTGGCATTTTATTTGTTTCATAAGCAATAAACCAAAAAAAATGACATGGATAATTCAATTGCTACGAAATTTTCTCTTTCGCTTCAAAGAATTTTTTCAGCAGCTGCAATGTGGAGAGGACGCCTATAAGAAGAAGCACATGCTCTTGATTCCAGAGGGGGTTCGTAATTAGTTACTAAAGTGCTAAAACTTATAGGGAAGTTGTTCAATTTGACTTAAGGGAAAACACAAAATAAAACTTTATAATCAGCACCATTCATAAAGTTCGGATTCTGTACTTGTCTCTTCTAATAATTTTAAGGGACATATAAAGCTGATAAATATAAAAAAAATAAAAATAAACCTTTGGAAAAATCTTTGCAAAATTCTATAATAGACTGCAGCAATATATGGGAGGTCATTGCAAGTAAATTATAAAAACAAGCAAGTTAATAAAATTGTAAAACTTTCAAAATGATATATAAACATTTATCAACCTCAGGCATTCTCTGAATAGTCAATTGATTCCTCAATTTATAAAAGAGTATGAGATTTTTAATACAGTAGAGAAATTTGAGTATGATCCCTTGCAGTTCAGGAGCAGCAATAGAATTCAGTATATTAAAAATGATTGGATCAGTCCCTGCCCCGTGCTTGGCATAAATCTTAAAGAAAAGTTGTACTTTTACATTCCGTTTTTTTTTCTTTCAGTCATCCAAAGTTGATAGAGTGTTTATAGTGTAGAATGGTTTTAGTGACTCAAGATAGATTGTAAGACCAATACAATGGCTGTAGGGAAAAAAGGGAGACAAATGGGCATCTATGTGTGTTGGGAGAGAGTCAATGGCTTGTATGCCAGATGTGCTAATGCCAATCTGTACATCAAATCCTTACATTAACTTGCCAAGGGATCTTTACAAACTTAGTTGCTATTCCTTAGAGTTTGGGTTAATGTACTAATCATTGCAGCATCATATAATGGGACATATTCACAAAAGCACAGCTTTTAGGCAATTAAGTTGTTATCTTATATAAACAATATCTTTCTATCTATATATCACCTACTTACATATCTACACCACACACACACACACACACACACACACACACACATACACACATATGTATGTAAGTAAAGAAAGAGATCTATTGCATTCCTTCTTCCTGAATTCATGACCCAACTGAAAGAATATGTCAAGAGTTCATATAGACCAATGTTTTTCAACCTTTCTAATGTTGCAACCCTTTAACACATTTCCTTATGCTGTGGTTACCCACAACCATAAAACTTTTTGTTGCTATTTCATAACTATTACTGTTATAAATCCTAATGAAAATGTTTTTGGAGATAGAGGTTTGCCAAAAGAATTGTGACCCACAGGTTGAGAACTGCTGATGTGGTGGAATAGCAAATTATTATATCAAATGAAGACATTGAGTATTAATGCTTATCAGCTGATGGTAGCGTCTTGGATTATAGACCTGGCTGTAGTGACTGTATGAAGAGCAATTAACTTCCTCTAATGACTAAAACTTCCAGAATGAAGGAGGAGAGGATAATACAGTACACCAGTTCACAAAGGGATATAAGAAGGGTCATTGTGTGGCAAACAGAAGATGACAAGTTAAAACTAAAATATGCCAAGTCTAATTTTCATCTTCAAAATACCAATATGCAAAGTCATCTCATCTCTGGGGAGAGATTCAAGAATGTTGCATTGGTTCAGTGCCCTCTTCATGGAAACAGGGGTAGGAAATAAAAATTCTTGTCCGATAATAGGATATCACATTTCTCACAGTTATCTGTAATTATTTATGGCACTTTATTAATTACAAGGAGTACTTTGACCTTTCTCTTTTCATTTCAGAGCAGAGCGCTTTTGATTTCCTGAATAGATGGACTGCAAACAAACTTGATGCTGTTGTTGTAGGAGTGGAGTAAGAGTTATTTTTCTTTGACTAGTGTGATTTTGCCTGAACTGTCTATAGGTTCAATTTCCAAATAATACACCTATACCTGAAATTTGAATTTTAAAATTTACTATATATTATTTGTCACAACTGTTGCATAGACTACCTTTAAAGGCATCCAAAATCCTAAATATTGCCCTTAAAAAACAAAGTAAAACAAAACAAAAACTTTGAATTAATCCCTAAGTTGACTACTTTATAAAATCTTATTACTTAGGTTCTATATGGTCCAGTTGTTTTCTTTATTATATAGTCAGACAGGAAGGAGGAAATTAATCATTTCAAAATTGAAATATTTAATTATATTTATGCTTGAGATAAAATGTTTAGTTCCAAAATAATTATTATTTAGAACAGTCTCAACTTCCTAATTTTGTGACCCTTTAATACAGTTCTTCATGGGGTGAACCCTCATCAAAAAAGTATTGCCATTGCTACCACACAACTGTAATTTTGCTACTATTATGAATAATAATGAAAATATCTGTATTTTCTGAATATCTTTGGTGGTGTGACCCACAGGTTTAAAATCAGTGGTTTAGAGTATTATAGATAATAATGTTTGGGGCCAGTTGAAAAGATGAACACATACTTTCAAAAAATGACTTTATAGTCTTAAGGAATTTGGAGCATGTGTACTAGAGTATTTTAAGATAGCCCATTATTTTCTTGCTCATATTAGTATATTCTAGATTTCTGAATCTGAGTTTGACATCAACATTTATTATTATTATTATTATTATTATTATTATTATTATTATTATTGGTTTTTCAAGACAGGGTTTCTCTGTGTAGTTCCTGGCTGTCCTGGAACTCACTCTGTAGACCAGGCTGGCCTCAAACTCAGAAATCTGCCTGCCTCTGCCTCCCAAGTGCTGGGATTAAAGGCGTGTGCCACCAACGCCCAGCTTAAGTGGACATTTTTTTCATCCATCTTCTCCTTAGTTCATAGTTACAAAAACATAACTCAAAATTTCTAATCCAATATTTTTAATCTTCAATGATGACATTTTTAAAACTATGCAAATTTGGGTAATACTGAATAACCATCTAAAGAAAGTAGTTTCTAGCATGTTTTTTATGCTTATAAAACCAAGAAAATATATATTAATGACTAGATTACAGTACTGGAACAGTCAATTATCTGGGGAAATTTTATATTATAATCCTATTTTAATAGAAGGATACAGGACCTGACAAACGTTTAGTCTAACCATTATGATTTGCATTATTCTAATGTTTGGCATATAGATATAAAAATCTTTTGTGTGCATAGCAATATCTAAATTATTCATTAGGATTTTTTAGGGCAGTTCATATTATATTCTAAGATTCATACCATGAACTTTTAACATTAAATATAGATATTTATATCTTTTGGCATTCTGAGGAACAAACAGAACATGATGTTTGTATAGACAGTTATATTAAGAACATAAGGAAAGATACAGAATATCTCCAGTATAAAATGCACTTGATATAGAAATTTTCCTTACAAAACAAAGGGGTTTGTAGCAATCCATTACCTTCAGGCACATGACTATCTACTATCTTAATGTTATAAATGTTATAAATATTTTTATATTAACTTTTATTTAATTAAATCTTAGAAAAAAATCCTAGATCAATTTTTAAAAACTGAGCAGTAGGACTTGGTGTCATAGTGCATGTGCTAGATGTGTGAGACCTTGTTGGTTGTTATCCACTGATACTCCACATGCTGTCCTGGTCTGTGTTAAAGCTACAGGCTAGCTCCTCAACATCACTTTCCCGCACAGTTTGAAGATGGTGTCACAGCAGTCAAGTTTTTTCTTCAGGATAAAATTCTTACAAAGTATGGAGTAGATCCTACCCGAATTGCTGTGTCAGGAGACAGTTCTGGAGGAACTCTGACGGCAGCGGTGGTACAGCAGGTACAGCATTTTTGGCTCTGTGGTGAGAAGTAGCTGTTGCAGTTGTTTGTTCTGCTGGATCTGTTCCTTGAAAAGAAGCATTCATTCCCATAGAATTACAATGGTCTTGAATGAAACATCAGCTGAGCATAACAGGGTTAATTTGGCTTGTACCTTTACTGGTGTATTTATCTACATGTCGATTTTCATGTCAATATTACTTTTATTTCAACTTTCATTTTCTTTGTAAAAGTTGGCTTTGGTGTTGTATTTCTCAAGCATTAAAACATTATAAAGAATCTCGTTAATTAATCTCAAACAAAGAATACGAAATAGTATTTTAAGTATGCTTGCACTAGATCTACAGACTGGTGATTACCATCATGTTGATGTTGAAACTTCGAGGTAAATTACACTAGAACTCATGTTTTAGAAGGGAATATTCAGTTCCTCAACATTATTAAAATGATAGAGTACAAAATGAACCATCTCTCCCGTTGAATTTAGTTTACAATTACATTATTTATTTATTTATTTATTTATTTAATCACTTTGCATCCTGATCCCAGTCTCCCATCTCCTCCCATTCCTCCTCATATATGGCTCCTCTCTCCCTCTCTCCCCCTCACCTCTGAGAAGGAGAAGATCTCTCTCAGAGAACCAACCTACTTCAAGTCACTCCACGACTAGGTACATCCTCTCCCAATGAGGCTAGGCAAGATCGCCTAGTTAGAGGAGCAGGATCCACAGAGAGGCAACAAAGTCAGGGTAAGCCCCTGTTCTAGATGTTGGGAGGACCCACATCAATACTAAGCTGCATACACACACACACACACACACACACACACACACACACACACACACCTGCTACATATGTATGGGGGACCTAGGCCCAACCCTAGTATGCTCCTTGGTTGGTGGGACAGTCTCTGGGAACCCTGAGGGCCTAGGTTAGTTGACTCTATTGTTCTTCTTGTGGAGTATTGATCCCTCCACGGTCCTCAATTCTTCCACCAATTCTTTCACAAGACTTCTTGAGCTCCAACTAGGATCTCTGCATCTGTTTTGGCCACCTGCTGGGTAGAGCACTTCAGAAGACAGCTATGCTAGGGTCCTGTCTGTGAATTCAGGCTGACAGATGCAAACAGGGCCTAAGGCTCTATGATAGATGAAGGAGGAAGGCAGGCCTACAATGTGTCCATATAGATTTGCTGAGGACAACTTGGCATATCAGCCTAAAAATTGTCAAAGGTTGCTACTGCATTCACTTATGCCCATCTCACACTGGGTACCTGTGTATCCAGGCCAGGAATGACCAAAAAAGCTGTCAACAGTGTCTTCATGTGTTGCATCATTATGACAAGGCTTTGACCAGCAAAGTGGCATTAAGTTCTCACAGTTGTCCCCTAAATCCACTATTTGTGCAGTCACAGTGGTTATTGGTTCCTCCATCCACATGTAGACCTCCATAGAGACATAGCTGACTGGACCACTCATCAAAGTTGAGTTCGCAGTGGTCTCCAAGGAATCCAAGCACACAGTCCCATGTGTAAGAGCATTCTGACACATGGCACCATGCAGACACAGCTGGGATCCACGTTCACCAATTTCAAACTCACAGTTCACACCAGAATGCACTTGAGGACAGAGCTGCTGTGTAGAAGGAATGTGTCCTTAGTAATGCTTAGTGAAGGTATGAAGTGTCGACAGACAATAATAAGGAGAGTTTGGAAGACACAAGTACTAACCGAACCAAGGACCGAGAAGACTGTGCTCATGAGGTTTCCATGAGGAACACATAATTTAGTAGGAATCAGATTAGAAGCAATTTATGTCAGTTTATCTCAAAGTATCTATCTGCCTACTGCCTGTGTGTTAAAATTTGAGTGAGACTGAATTAAATAGTAATGGATGAAGCTTTTGGCAAAGGTCAGCTGGGCTTTGGCATAGTTATTTCTTACTCCCTTTACCATATTTATAGTGAACAAGAGCATGAAGCAAGGCAGAAAATATGAAAAATACCCAAGTTGGTGAGTAACGGAGCTTGCACCTAGTGAAGCTGAGGACAGGAAGAATTCAGGCAAAGCAACTGTGGTTATTTAAAGAGAATGGAGTCATTAAGAATTTTTGAACTCTTTTCAAAAATAGGAAAGATGCTTTGAGAGCAAGACCCACTGATCAAGAGATTTGAGCTCAGCATACAAATTTTATGTTTTTTAAAAAATATTTTCAGTTGTCTTTTATTGATCATATAACTGAAATATTTATTTTTATAGTTTTATATTACCTTAAGATTGAATGGAATAATTAGCTACAGTGTGGTCCAGAAATTAAAGCATACAAAAAAGCTTTATAAACATTTATCCTCATTCCTAGTAAGTTTACGAATCACAAGACACATTTTTATTTTTAAGTAAATATTATAAAAAATGAAATTAATTCATCCAATTTTACTAAGATACGATTAGAAAACTTTAATGCAGAAATAACAACATGCAGAAATAACAGTTGCAGCTGAATTTTGATGTCTTAAAATCACATCAACTCTACAAATCATTACCTCTAAAGACAGTTAGCTGCTTCTGCTCCATGTGTCATGCTTACAACAAAGAGAAAAGGTGTTCTAAACAAACTTGATTTAAAGAATGTCTGAGGAAAAAAATTCCCAGCTAAACCATGGAGGAGGAACACAGAGGCTACTGCCACCATGGTGCAAAGGATCAAGGACATAGCATGTCCTGCAAGTAGAATGTTTTGGTCCATGTAGTTCTAGTTTTATAGGCATAAGGGATACACAATTGACAGATTAGTGAAGTTTGCACTAAGGTTCTGATAGGTGTGGTTAACTCTATTTCATCTTGTTCAGGTGAAAATATTTATGAGATTTAAGAGCCTTCTGATGAAGCATACATAGATTTTTAAATGCTAATTCTATACATTTAACTATATCATCCATAAGCATGAAGAATTCAAATTTTCCTTTCCAGCTTTTGCCTTGTCATTCTTTCTTATTTCACCTAGTAAGGTTTCCACTATTATTTGAAGAAGCGTGGAAAAATCAGATACCCCTGCCTCATACTTTTTAGAGAAAATGCTTTCAGTGTTATTTCCACGTGGTTTGTTGCAAGTTATTGGTTTTTTATAATCTATGTATTTCCAAATGCACCCTGTCTTACCTATATTTTTAAAACCTGTGTTTCTTAATCATAAAGGAATGGTGTATTTGTAAAAGAATAATTTGAATCTTTTATAACAATTGTGATTTTTTGGTCCTTCATTGTATTTCTATAAATAAATTTATTTATAAATTTTAATATGTCAAACCATACTTTCACTGTTGGAATAAGGCAAAGCTGATCCTGTTATATTATCTTTTCAAATATTTTTTACTTTGACTTGGTTGTTGAGGGTATTTAAGTCTATGTTTCTCTTGGAAACTGGTCTATAAGTTCTTTGTTCTTCTTCTGACCTTATCTACCTTTGATATCAGGGCTGTACTGGCATTGTAGAATAGCCAAGGACTAACCTTGGCTTGGATGTGGGTTGTGAGAGTATTTGAGAGTGGTGAAACAAATGACCTGAAGTCAAGTTCAAGCTGGTGGCTTGTGTTCTGTTAGACAGAGTTTTTAAGAATGCTCTCTCTATGTTCTCCATAGAGAAGTTGGTTTTCAAGTTCTCTCTTACTATTCTAAAAATTCTCTAGTAAGCTCATCCCTTGCAGATAAAAAAACACAGTCTTTTATTTATGAACCACCTCATTCTTTAACCTATATTCCCTTTTGATTATTCCATGAATTCTGTTAAGCACAGAAGATAAGTTAGCTGGGTGGGATTCTGCCTGAAATTACTATTTATATCATGCCTGGGCCTAACCTTGCTCTATTTCAAGCCAAACCTGAACTCAGAAATCTGCCTCTCCTTGTAAGCATAAGCTAAAAATTTAGGTGGTGGTATTTCCTGTGATTACCACTCCTTAAATCTTTTATCTCCTTCCCTAATATCTTTCTGACAAGTTAGTTCATAGCACAGCTGCCTCTGTTCCATTAGATCGGTGTAGCTCCTTATACAATTCATAATGCATCCTTATATCAGAATGGAAGCTTGCAGAGGTCAGTAAAGCTTTCTTTTCTCTTATCTATGTCCTGCTGAAGAGGAGATTCTTCATTCTTTATAATTTTAGATGCTAGTGTGCTTCATTTCATCTTCTTAAAAAGTTAGTTCTCTACTATAGAGGCAAGCACTGGGCCTGCAAGGGTCTTTAGCAAGTCCTCTGTGTGTATGTTATAGCTGTTAAATTGATGTTTTTTGTGGTGCTCCCAACAGTGGTGCTCCCAACAGTGGGAACAGATTCATCTCTGACTTACCTGATCTTGGTACTGTTTTGCTGCTATTGGGCTGCCTGGTCCAGCCTCATTATAAGGACTTTTGCCTTGTCTTAGTGTATCTTGTTTTGTCCCTTTCACTTGTTCTCTCTTGGAGGCCAGCTTTTTCCTGAAGGGAAATGGAGGAGGAGTGGGAAGAACTGGGGAGGACAGGAGGTAGTAGGAAGGTCTTGGAGGAGTGGAGGGAGGGGAAACTACAGTTGAGATGTGTTGTGTAGGAGAATTTTGTTTTCAATAAAACACAAAAATAAGTCTTCTGAAAAGACTTTTATGCCATGTGTTTTGATCATATTCACTTACTTCCTCAATTCCTCGCAGACACACCTCGTTTTCCCCAACCACAAAAAGAAAAAAAGTACATTGAGTCTAATTTGCCCTACCCACATAATCTTAGATGAAGGATAGTCTACTGGGGCATGTTCAATTATCAGGAGCTACAGTCTTAAAGGAAACAGACCTTCCTTATCCCAGCAGCTATTGAACGTCAACAGCTCGGCAGCTAGGAGTGAAGCTTTGTAGTCCGTTGTCCTCTCCACTCACAGGCATAGTCTGGTTTGGGCTTGCACAGATCTTGTATATGCCACTGTCCTGCAGTGTCAAGACAAATAGTTTCCTTATGACATCTACTACCTCCTGCTCTTAGAATATTCTTATGTCTGAGACTTGGGAAGAAGTAGATTATACAGATGTTCTATATAGGGTTGAGAATTAGTCTCTTATCAGCTGCACTTTGACCAGTTGTCAAGAATAATTTATATATGTTTATATATGTAAAATCCTCTGTCTCCTTTTAGACAGTGTTATTTCTATTATTTACTTTTGATAAAATATATTTATATATCTCCCTTCCTTTTCATTTCTATCACTGTAACCTCCTAAATGTTCTATCATATTTTCTAATATACTTAACCACTATTTAAAAAATGATATTTCAGTTATGGGTATTTAATGGTGATTAAGGGTATTATAGGCATTTTTGGCCTAACCATGCTTTATGACAGCACTTGGGAGATTTGTTACCATTTCTGTTTCATGGTTATATTTTGTCTGTTGGAATATTGGAGCCTTTGCCTCACTGGACATCATATTTTTCAGGTGCATATTGATCCTGAGGTAAAGCATAAATTCAAGCTGCAAGTCCTACTGTATCCTGCCTTACAGGTGATTGACACTCACTTACCATCTCATCTAGAAAATGAACATGGTATAATTCTGACAAGGGACATAGCCATAAGACTTGTGAGTTTGTTTTACACCAAGGATGATGCACTTCGACAGGCAATGAGAAAAAACCAGCACATGCCTCTGGAGTCCAGACATCTGCTCAAGTTTGTCAACTGGAGTACTCTGCTCCCTGAGAAGTTTAGAAAGGACCGTGTGTACACTGAGCCTGTGCTCGGAAGATCCGCTTTCTCCCTGCCAGCTCTGATGGACCACAGAGCATTGCCCTTGATAGCCAACGATACTCTCTTACAGCAATTGCCACGAACATATATTCTTACCTGTCAATATGATGTCCTGAGAGATGATGGGATCATGTATGCTTCAAGACTTCAAAATGTTGGAGTCCAAGTTGTTCATGACCATGTTGAGGATGGAATCCATGGAGCTTTATCATATATGACATCGCCATTTCACTTACATCTAGGGTTGAGGATAAGAGATATGTATGTTAGTTGGCTGGATAAGAATTTATAATTACAGTTTTCCTCAATGAAGTTTAATTTCAGAAATAGTTTAATTGTGAAAAGAACAATATAATTCAAAATTGATTTGAATCAATTATAAGTTACTATGTGTTCTTAACTAATTACTATAACTGAGGGCTTTTTAACCTGGCCTCAGTGTTCCTGAATTAACAACTCATTTATGAATAAATACTTAGGCCATTAGTTTGGGTCTGTTCCTCAACTATGTCATAGCTTAATTGTCTTGTTTATTCTATTATAGATTCCACCACATGGCTGGTCACCTGGTCCTCAGTTTCATGAGATAATCTTGCTGTGTGTCTGTGTATCTGAATCCCAGAATTCCTCTCTCTCTCTCTCTCAGCCAGATGTTCCCACTTTCTAATCTGGACTCAGCTCATTGGGCAATTAGCTTTTTATTGACAGGTGAATACTTTTATACAGTACACAAGAGATTATCTCTATAAATTATTAGTTTTTTAAAACATTCTGTAAGATATGTTAATGTATTTCCCCTTAGTTATACTTATTATAATTATGGTGGTCCCCAGAGTAGCCATTGCTTCATGAATTTCAGAATTATACATTACTATCCTTATATGTGAATTCTCATAACACAGAGCATAGTCATTTATTTATTCACTCACACACACACATGTACTTATACATAATTTTTCTTGGTATTTTATAGTATACATCATTGATAAATGTGAATTTTTCTTTTATTCAAAAATTGCTACAGAGTATTTGAAGACAATTCCTGTCCTTGTAAAATTTGAGAGTATAACAGATATTTTGAATCTGATAATTTTACAGGAATATACTATTTTATACTATTTTGTCTAATATTTTCTTCCCAAGTATGTGGTTTAGATTTTCAACATTCAGTTTCAAAACCCTAGGTACCTTTTCCTTTGATGTGTAATACTGTAAGTGATTTCTTCTTATATCGAAAATAAAATTTTATACACTGTTTTCTGATTATGAATACCCCTTCCTCCAGTTCTCCCAAATTCACTCCACTTTCCCACACCCTCACATTTATTGGCTTTTTTTAGCTTTCTCATTAGAAAACAAACAAGGGTTTTGTTTTGTTTTTATCTTAAATTGTAGTTTTGGTAACTATTTCATTTCCTTTCTTTTGGTTTTCTTCTATGGGAAATTTCAATACATCTGGTGACGGTCAACTTTCCAAGTCTTCTGTGCTCTTAAGAAACAGCATCCCCTCCTTCGTGCCTGAGAATAGCAAGAAACTTTATATAATTAGGAAAGAAGTTTAGACAAAAGATCATTTGAGAATCTTTTCCAAAAGACCAATTGCTCTTCCAATTGGTGGAAGGAAGAGAGGGTAAAGGACAATGTTATCATTTTCCCTTTACGTAGGAAACCAACAGGTATATGATTTAATTAAATATCTATTGTCTATTATATTTACCCACCAGTGCCAGAGCCCTCTTTTGTAATTGAAATGATTACTTTCTTTACAATAAAAGATGATAAAATAAATACATTTATCTTTCAGATTGTAGCAGTAACTTTTGATTAATATATTCAAGGGTCTCTAAGAAAATATTTCATATAAGTCCATCATAGAATCTTATTATTTGCATAGTTACTAGTTGTTAAGTGCTTCTCTGTATTTTTTATGAGAGTCCTCTTGCAAGAGTGTTTCTTCTGGATCTACAAAAACCCACTTCTTTTGTGGGTTTGGCAATGTTTAATTAACTGGAAGCAAGAGTGGGGGTTTCTGGTAATACACATGTTAGGGTGAGGTTCCAATACACGTTTATTTAAATTGTGAAAAATGTTCCTTACTGTAAATAATAGTATTTTCAAAAAGACAATTATCTGATATATTTACTTAAAAAAACTGAAAGTTGTATAGGTGTTGATGTATAGACTCCTTACTATTGGAACTTTAAAAGATGAAAATTGGGGCTAAAGAAATGCCTCAGCAGTTAAGAGCACTGGCTGCTCTTCCAGAGGTCCTGAGTTCAAATCCCAGCAACCACATAGTAGCTCACAATCATCTGTAATGGAATCTGATGCCCTCTTCTGGAGTGTCTGAAGACAGCGACAGTGTACTCACATAAAATAAATAAAAATCAAAGAAAAAAGAGGAAAATTGCCACAAGAAATACAACTTGGAATAAAAGAATATCTTAGGAGTGAGATGCAATTGGAAATAAGTCATTGCTTCAAAACTGTGGTCAGTCAGTTTCTTGCAGACAAGAAACTGACTGACCACAAGTACCTATCTTGTAGGTATTTATACAAGTACCTATCTTGTATAAATCCTATTTTGTTGTTTAGATTACCAAGCACTATCAATGTCAAAATAGTCTTTACCATATATGACTCACTCAGCACACTTCATGATGTTCACATGCATTGACAATCTGGTATGTATGTATTTATTTTAATGCTGTCTTGGGGTTTCTATTGCTGCAAGGAAACACCATGACCAAAAAGCAAGTTGGGGAGGAAAGGATTTGTTTGGCTTATACTTCTATATTGCTCCTTATTTTCTCAATCTGCATTTTTATGGAACCCAGGACAACCAGCCCAGGCATTGCACCACCCACAATGGGCTAAGCCCTCCCCTATTGATTACTAATTTACAAAAAGACTTATAATTGGATGTCACAAAGGCATTTTTTCTCTTTAGATTCCCTCCTTTAAGATAATTAGTTTGTGAGTCACTTTAACAAAAGACTAGCTAGCACATCAGAGTTTTATCAGTTTGACATGCAAACACATTGCTATTAAGCCATACCTTTTCTTTCTTATTCAACCTCAATATCTCACATTAAAAACATAACATTAAAAGTCCCAGTCTTTACATACTCAAACACATTAAAATTTCAGTCTCTTTGAAATTTCCAACCTCTCTTTTTATAATACAAATCCAATCCAAAATCTCTTTTAAAAATACAAACTCATCTGTGGGCTACTGTAAAATTCAAAATTAAGCTGGAGATATTGATCAGTGGTTAAGAGCACTGACTGCTCTTCCAAAGGTCCTGAGTTTAAATCCTAGAACCACGTGGTGGCTCACAACCATCTGTACTGAGATCTGTACCTCTTCTGGGGTATCTGAAGATAGCTAAAGTGTACTTACATATAACTACAAATAAACTTTTGGACCAGAGCAGGGGGGCCGGAGTGAGCAGAGGTCTTGAGTTCAATTCCCAGCAACCACATTATGGCTCACAACAACCATCTGTATAGCTACAGTATACTCATATACATAAAATAAATAAATAAATCTTTTAAAAAATCAAAATTAAATTAAAAACCTTCTTCAAGATGCAAGAAACAGACTCAGTAACAAATTGAACTAAGCAAAACCAAACCCCAATGATATATGTAACTCAGTGTCCAAATATCTTGGATTCAGTCACAATTTCCTAGACTCCTCCAAGGATCTTGAGTCACTTCTGCCCCTGCAGTACACACAGAAAAATTCATCTACTACTCCTGTTCTTGACAGTAATTCCATGTTACTGACATCTCTAAAATTCTGTGCTCTTCTGCTGCAATTAGGCTGTGCTCTCACTAATACCCTCTCAAAGTCTCTCTGCTTGATGACAAGCCTCAACTTCTTTGTATGACTCCTTCAGGCCTGGGCCTTCAACTACCACAGAGGCTACACTGTCACCAATGGCCAACTCTGGCCTCTCACAGTGCCAAGTCTCACCTGCTCTTCATGACCCCTTCATGCCTTCAAAGCCAGTACCACCTGGGTGACTCTTACACTACAAGATTCAGTTGCCAACACAAAAGCCAACCTTGGCTGCTTCTAGAATACTACTTGGATATTCTGACTCTGAGTAAAATACTTCTCATAAAGTTTCACCTCAGTGATGCTGGTCTCTTCTCAATCACAGTAATTTCTTTGCTTCAAACAACCATCATCAATTTTCCCAGTAATGCAAAGATTTCACTTCATTGTTTTAAATCTCTTCAGCTCCATTTAAACAGAACAACAGAATCCCAACTCAAAATTGCAAATAGCCCTGATAGGGTCTTTAAAACTCCCTCAGAAACTCCACAAATAAGGCCTTCATATTCTGCACTGATCTTACGTTCTTATCTTCTAATCTACAGAACAGCATACTGAGATCTCAACACTCCATGTCCTTTGTAGCCTAAAGTTTCTAAAACCTTCCACAATCGTCTCCCAAACATGGTCAGGTCTATCATAGAAACACCCCATTGTGTTGGTACCAACTTGTGTTAGTCTTTCATTGATGCAACAAAACACCTTGACCAAAATGCAATTTGGAGAGGGTAAATCAACTGTTCTCTTAATGATGGAATGTTGTTCATTAAAGGATCTCTGAAACAACTAAAAACAAACAAACAACAAAACAACAACAACAATTCCTCCAAAACCTCAAAAACATTTTAGAAGAGAGGCATCAAAGGAGTGTGAGAAGAAGAAATGATGGCTGACTACACAAAAGCAGTGTCCTCTGGACTCAGCATGGCAGATGCACAGTAGTTATGATATCATGCCCAAGACCAGTGCAAACCTAATTCAGACCAAATTACACTATGGAGAGGGAGGTAGACTTAAAGATCCATTCTTAGTCAAGAAGACTTTATGATCTTTAGCTCCTGGGAGAGGTGGTTATTTTCTCTAATGAATACTTTCTGTAAGTCAATGATGCTCAAGTGTATTGATTCTCAACTTGTGGGTTGCAACTATCTACTTTTGGGGTTGCATATCAGGTATTCTTCATATCAGACATTTACATCACCACTAATAACAGTATAAAATTACAGTTATGAAGTAACAATGTCAAAATTTCATGGTTGTGGGTCACCATAATATAAGGAGCTGTATTAAAGGGATACATCATTATCACTTTATCAGGGTAGGACCACTGTTCTAGTAATAGGACGAATGTTTAAAAAAAATGGATCGGCCCAAATTAGCCTGGAAGGGGAAAATGAGACAAAATTGTGTGAGAAGGCAAGGGATGGTTCTAGGAATAGTTGGGGAGGAAGAGTGAAAATGATTCAAATACAATCTATGAAATTCTCAAAGAGCTACTTATAATAAAATAGGTAGTCTGCATATAACCCAGTCCTAGTACTAAACTTCATTTGGTGATAAGGGATGGCCAGTTGGTGTTCTATCTCTCTCATTATTTGGAAACTTCATTAAGATTGGTTTCATATATTTTAAGAGGTTTCAAGTGCAGAACTTTGTTTTCAAACCTCACATGCCTCTTAATTCCACCTGTCTCTCACTGCATTCTCCTACATAATCCCATCTCCCATCCTCCTCCCAGTCTGCTCCTCCCCCACCCCCACTGCAAGCTACTGACTCCAGTCAACAGAGAAATCCATGTTTTCTTTCTGTTCCTTCCTCTATACTTAACATCTTTGGTTAAATATAGTTAAGTATAGTAAAAGTTAAGTATAGTTAAGTATAGTAAAAGTTAAGACCTAACTTTTTAGGTCTGGGCTCCCCCACTCAGGATAATTTTTTTCTAATTTTATAAAAGTAACATTTATTTGCTTGCTGTAATAGATCTCCCTGAGGCCAATGATTTGCATCCAATTTGGTTATATCTAACTGGGTTGTTGACCAAAGAAGTCCATAGAAATCCACAAACAGGCTGTTGTCAAGACAAGAGTACTCTCTATAAACAGACAGCAAGGCTCCATTGCTGAAGACAGCACACACACACAACTCATTGAACATGGAAAGAGTAAGCTGATGCCTACACAGAACCTTCACCCCTACATTCCAGTCTCTTTGTTGTGGGAAGGTACTCTGTATCAGGTTCTCGGAGTTTATATTTTAGATTTCAGTTTAGTATTTTTATGGGACACATGAATGCGTGAATGAGCAGATCTCTGATTCTTGTGACTTGTCTGGGGGGCGGTGCTTTTTTCCTTCTATTGATTTTCCTTCTTCAACTTCAAAGATGAGGACTATTCTGTAATATTACTCCAGTGTGTTGTTATGTCTCTTAGAAGTCTCTTCTCACATGAAAGACAGAGAGTGGTTCTGTGTGGGAGTGGAGGTAGGGAGGAACTTGGAGGAATAGAGGGAGAAGGAAATATGACCAAGTATACTAAAAAGTAAAGAAAACGGTTAAATGTTAGTGCTTATTTTGTCATCATATGTGTATATATATATATATGTATATATATATATATATATGTGTGTGTGTGTGTGTGTGTGTGTGTGTGTACTGTGTGTACATGTGTTCATATCATACAAAACATTATATATTTTACTTGGTATGCAGTCCTAAGTGTTATGAGAACTATATCCAGTGTACTGTGCACAGGAAGTGATACCATCTTTGTCCCAGCTTGGTCCTGTGGCAGAGCTTCCTGGTTGTACCTTAGCAAAAAAAACGACTACATAAATTTCAACATCGGGGATAGACTAAAGCTGTACATATTTTTGAACCAAGAGTCATGTTTGCCAAGGGAAATCTCTCAAACAGCCTAAACTGTGGCAGAGAGTCCTATGTTCACATAGGCTTGAAAATATAGCCAAGATCCTGTCAGCTGTGCTATTGAGGGCAGGAGTATGGTAGAATGACTGGTCCTTTCCTATTCAAACACATCTATGGATGGATACATATGCTTTTATGTATAATGACAAACTGTACAGTAAACATTGTGCCAAGGAGGGTCAGTTTTCTACTCATTCTCCACCAAAATTATATATATATATATATATATATATATATATATATATATATATATATCAATTTCCTGCCAATTTCTGAAAAGATAAAATGAATACAACCAGTCTGTGGAGGCTGAGGATTGTATAGAACTTATAATGTAACTTGAATAGAAATAATGTTATATAATCTGATAAGTAAATTTATTTTAGTCTTTTTTTTTTCAAGAAGGCTTTAAAGTTTTAGATGTATAATGCATGAGCACACCTATTAAGTTTATCTCTGGATTATAGATATATTTTCACTGACAAATTCAGGTGATGATGATACTGTTAGCCATTTCAAAATAGGTACAATCGACAGTGATTTCAGAGTCTTCAAATATAAATTCAGTTATTTTCACGCTTAGTGCTGCACAATGATTGTTACTATCAGCTCACTCCTTATTAGTCATGATTCCCATTTGTGTAGGAGGGGAGACAAGTACTCAGAAAAATCTGCTTTATGGGTTTTACATTTTTTAAAAAGAGAAATATTTATAGCCACTGTGCTACATATTCGGCTCCTATAGTCAAACATGTACACTCTGTCCAATATCTCCCTGTTCTTCATCTACCCCAGTGTCGTCTTCCAGCTTCCAGGGACCAGCATCCTATTCAATCCCTGTTCCTATAAAATTGACTCTTTTGGCAGCATATTAGGTGGGATAGTCTTTAATGTCAGGCTTCATACACTTATCACAGCTTTCAACAGGTTAGTTGTGGTTGTTAAAAATGAGATTTCCTTTTTTATAGCTAATGTTCATTTTTAAAATTGCAAAAGGATCTCAATTTACTATCCATATATAAGATGGAATTAAGATACTCATAGCTACTTAGTTAATTATGAAGTAAGAATTTGTTTAATCTTCTCTATTTCTTTTTCCTTTCTGCTGTCCAAACTCCATTGGCATTTTTTGTTTGTTTGTTTGCTTGTTTGTTTGTTTGTTTGTTTTTTTGTTTTTTTTTTTTAGGAAGACATTGGATACAGCTTCGTTCCAATTAAACGCATTTGCGGTTGTTCAGTTAGAGTTTTGGTTTTACCAAGGTGTGAGAGTTTCGCCATTCATTCCTTGATCGATGCAAATAAACACTTCTAAATAAGATTTGTTTTCAGAAAAGAAGTATAAAGTAATGAATCTTAAAATAAGGGGCTGCTGTGCTGGAACTAATTAGGAGATGATCCTTTATCATATTCAGACACCTCCTTTCCCCCACTTCATCAAATATGGCTTAAAAACCACTGAATGCTTTTCCACTCACAGTTTTGAGGCTATAATTTGAATCATGAATATAATATGAATCAGGCTATAATTTGAGTCACGGTTGTGTTTTGCTAAAGACCCCTTCTGGGTTGAAAAACACCTGATTTGTCACATGTGCTCACATGTCAGAAAGAGATAAGTACCTCTCTTTGTATAAGAGCATGAATTCCACTGTGAAGACACCATTCTCACACCTAATTACTTAGCAAAGGACAAGCAACCACCACATGTAATGTTACAGGAACCAAAACTGTTGCTGTTCTTAATTTCAAATTATGTAAAGTCATACCTAAAGTATACAAAACATTGACTTGTATAGCATCAATTCTTTATCAAGTATCTAAAGGCTCAGCTCAATATTATCTAAATTAGATATGGATGATTTCAGTGCATTGTTATTCTGAACCAAATTTTGCTCCTATACATCTGTAAAATCAAACATATTTTGTTTCTAGAACAGAATGGTGGGTTCAACATTATATGGACATTCTACCCACAAATTAAAAAATAGGATCTTTGGGATAATGATATCACCCCAAATGATATCACCCTGTGGCCATGCAAGAGGATCAGGAAAACAGCTTTAGAACACAGCCCACCAATTAGCACAATCACAATGGTTGTGTCAGGGAGAGGCAAAGCCCTGAGGATGACTGAGGAGCTGCACTCTGCTTGCTGCCCTCCTATCAGATTCCTCATAACCTGAGTTGGGTGAAGATTTTTAAAGTGGCTTTCAGCCCCTCCCTGGGCAATATCATGGGTTCTTAACAATAGCAGTGCTTGATCCTTCTCAGGCATTCCTGCTGATAAGTTTACTGATTCAACTATTATCCTTAGAAAGAATTTGGAGATGCAGATTGTTAGTGAAGGTAGGTTAAGATGTTTTGCTATGTCTCTAATGTAGAAAATCTTAGGAAGCAAATTGGAGTTCAGAAAGGCACACTCTTAATATTTAAGTTGGGGATTTTTTTTTCCAAGGGAACAAGAAAAATGGCAGGCAAACTACCACATGTGCCTTTTTTGCCAAAAACTCGGATTTGTGACTCTTTTAGGATATTTATAAGATTACTTTTTAAGTAGTAGTAAAATAATTGATTCCTTGTAACAATAAACTACTACCTGCCAATAAAAGAAACTGGCTGAGAAAATTACTTTGTATGCTTACATTTTTTTAATCTATAATAAGTTGCTTAGTTATGAATATATGTGGGTTCATTAGAATAATTTTTTATCTGTACTATGTAATGCTTATTCATAAAAGGGTATTGGGGAACATGTTTTTTTCCCTTACATATACTCATTGTCATCATTCATAAGAAGAGAAGTATAATATAATCACCTTATAATTTGTATACTGCTTGAAGGTTTTTCCTGGAATATATAATCTGTGGGAGAAAAAAAATAAAGGTGTTACAGCCTACTCATTGAAGCTTTTCTATCCACCAATGTATGTATTTGTGTGTGTGTGTGTGTGTGTGTGTGTGTGTGGTGTGTATGAAGTTGTTGGAGTTTGTTCTGTTAAAACGGAACCATCTTAACTTACAGGGCCCCCTGAATGAGCCACGCAGAGATGGAATCACTGCAAAATGCATGAGGAATTTTTATTGTAACCAGCATGCTGGGGCCGCTCTGCACAGGAAGAGAGAACAACCCTGCATCTTGTGCTGTGCGGGATTTTATACCCTCCTCAGGGCCGCTGCCTTTAAGCACATCTAATTGGTCATTAGATGATGAGGTAGGTGGCCAAAAGGCAGTCCTTCAGAATGGGTCCCCACCCTTAGGTCGGCCTCCCCCTCCCCCTTGTGGTGTGAGGAATGCAACCCAGCCTCTGACCTTTCTTTCTAAGGTTCCTGAGTTAACTCTTTCCATTCCTTGGAGCTCTGCTCTACCCATACACAAAATGCATGTTTGTTTATATATGTAAAGTGGTTAGAACTTTGCTCCATCCACTCAATGGGTATAAATATGTTATGTATGTAATGGATGTATGTACAAAGTTGTTGGAGCCTGTCTTGCTTCATCTAACAAGTGTGTATGTGTTTGTGCACATCACACGCATGAGCGCACACATATGCATGCATGATTCTTCTCCCTCTTTTTCTTTGTTCCTTCTTGCCAGTCCCCAGAGCTCAGTTTCTCACCAGTCACAGGAAAGGCTGGTCCCAGTGAATCAAGATTTATTCCCCCAGAGAAAAGTCTGCTGAGTGACCAACTGCTAACTTTATGTTTTTGCCTCTTTGTACCCTGGATCTGGCCTTTGACACAGTCATAAAATTTATAAGAAAGACTCACCACAACCCTCTGATTTGTCCGTCTCTTTGGTGGCTTTTTTCCCTTTTTTTTTATTTTCATCTAACATACTACATTCAACCATAGTCTGTCCTTCCCTCAACTCTTTTTTTTTTAAATTAGGTATATTCTTTATTTACATTTCAAATGTTGTCCCCTTTCTTGGTCCCCCCCTCAAAAAAATCCCATAAGCCATCTCCCCTTCCCCAGTCAACCCTCCCCCGTTTCCCTGTTCTGGTATTCCTCTACACTATGGCTTCTCTGCATATATCAATCATACATGCATATGTGTGCGCTCATGCATGTGATGTGCACAAACACACATACACACTTGTTAGATGAAGCAAGACAGGCTCCAACAACTTTGTACATACATACATTACATATATAACATATTTATACACATTGAGTGGATGGAGAAAAGTTCTAACCACTTTACATACACTAAGTCCATTCTCTGCTACCGATGTGTCTGGAGCCATGGCTACCTCCATGTGTGCTCTTTGGTTGATGGTTTTGTCCCTGGGAGCTCTGGGGGTACTGGGTGACTCATATTGTTGTTCCTCCTATGGAGCTGCAAACCCCTTCAGCTCCTTGTTAGTCCTCCTGTCACTCCTCCTCTGCCCAGATCCACCTCTCCTCTGTTTCCCTTCAGGAAAGAGCATGTCTTCCAGGGTTATCAACCAAACATGGTGTGAGAAGATGCAGCAAGACTAGGCACAAACCCTCATATCAAGGCTGGAAAATAAAGGAAAACAAATAAGAGGAAAACAGTTCCAAGCACAGGCCAAAGAGTCAGCAACACCCACGCCCACTGTTAGGAGTCCCACAAAATCCACAAGTGGAACAACCATAACGTATATGCAGGGATTCTCGTGCAGACTCTTTCAGGCTCCACTATTGCTGCTTTAGCTCTGTTAGCTTTTGTGAGATCTGCTTAGTTGATTCTGTGGGTCCTGTTATCTAAGATACTCTACCATTTTTTCTTTAAGAACGGATTCCAAGTCTGAAGATGCTGGAGGATAATCAAACCTATTAACGCGTGTTGACATTATCCAATTTATTTAAGTCTTGGCTATAAAAAGGAAGGTAATTCTCATTGAGCTAGCACATCCAATTTCTTCTGGCTTGGACATAGAAGATCCAGATTTCCAGAACATCAATTTTGAGACTCTCTTTGGCATGATGTATCCAGTTCTCAGGCCTTCAAATGGAGATTGGAAATGAAAATATGCTCCCTGGTTTGAAAGCCTTTGAATATAAAATGAACTTCAGCAAAACTTTTCCTATTTTACCAACTTACAGATGGCAGTGGAATTCCGTGAAATTCATATTAATGTGAGATGAGATGATTCCCATAAGAAAACTGTTTTTCTCTTAGAAACTTTCATTCTCACCTATCATTAACTATGATCTTATGAAGCCCACACTTTCTCATCCAACCCCACTAATATGCCAGCTCTCTCCCCTCTCAAGTTCATATCATTTGGGGGTTTTTTGTTTGTTATGTTGTGTGTATGTGCATATGGATATGCATGGTTGTGTGTTTGTATGTATGTGTTTGTATGTGTTTGTGTGTATGTTTCTGTATGTTTGTCTTTATCTCCTCTCTGTCTCTCTCTGTCTGTCTGTCTGTCTGTCTGTCTCTCTCTCTCTCTCTCTCTCTCTCTCTCTCTCTCTCTGTGTCTGTGTGTGTGTGTGTGTGTGTGTGTGTGTGTGAGAGAGAGAGAGAGAGAGAGAGAGAGAGAAAGAGATTCCACTTAGTGAAGTTAGAGTTGCCAGGAAATGGATGGGTGTAGATTCATTCACCCAGTTTTGCATAGGAAACTTACTATACTAGAGGCCACATCTTCAATAAAGTATGATTCTCCACATTCCAGCAGCCATCTACTGCTACAGCTCCACAGTACAGGAGGAGCCTAGCAATGGTCTAAGTCACTTATCCTTGAACTTTGTCTGGTTTAACCTTTGTAAGTCTTGTGTAAGTAACTGTATCTGCTGTGAGATCATGCCTGATATAACCATGCAGTGTGTCTGCCATTTCACAATATTTCACAGCTCCCCTCCCGACTCTGTATATTAATTTTTATTGCTTTTTATTTATGATGTTTTCAGGATCTTTGTGTGGCGTGGGCAATAGACATGTCCTGTTTAAGGCTTTGAGCAGTCTCTTATTCTTATTACTCTAACCAACTGTGGATTTCTCCATTGACTGCTATATAATGTAAAAAAAGAAAGGAAGGAAGGAAGGAAGGAAGAAAGAAAGAAAGAAAGAAAGAAAGAGGAAGGAAGGAAGGAAGGAAGGAAGGAAGGAAGGAAGGAGAAAGGATGAAGGAAGGGTATAATTACATACATGTAGAGCAGTAGTATAGTAGTTCTCAACCTGTGGGTAGAAGATAACCTTTGGAGGTCAAATGACCCTTAAACCAGGGCCAGCTAAGAACACAGAAAAAACCCAGATGTTTACAGTACAATTCATCACACTAGAAAAATTACAGCTATGAAGTAGCAATGGAAACAATTTTATAGTTGGGGTCACTGCAGCATGAGGGACTGTAGTAAAGGGTTGCAGCATTAGGACAGTTGAGAACCTAATTGTAGGACCAATTTGACAGCATGACCATTCAGAAAAATAACACATTCTATTCTAAGTCCTCTGACACCCCAAGCCAGAGGCTTTTTACTATATGTTTAACAGTACCGTGTATGGGGGAACTATAGTGCCACGGAGAACAGCCTGGGGCCACTCACGGTGCCAGCCACAGACCAGTAACCCCTGAGCTAGATAAGGAGAGATTTAGCACTGCAGTGGAACTGAACTGCACTCCTGGCGCTACCCTGCAGGCTCCCCCCACCCCCACCCCACCGCCACCCCCACGCCCACCCACACAGGGATGGCCTTAGACTGGGAACATGGCCTGAGACCATTGCTCTGTGTCAGAGTTTACATAGTACCCCTTGCATGCGCCGGATGTGAGACGAACATTCTCAGCCCCACAATTTCCACAAGAGGAATGGGAACTGGCTGCTACCCAGTAAGCGGAAGGGTGAGGGACCAGGACCAGAATCCCCCTCCCCCACACCCACACCCCCGCCCCCATCCAGACCTCACCCAGTTGTCTGGGACTCTATTCTTGAATATCTATTTCTGGAAGACCCAACATGATGCTGGATGCCATAAGACAGGCTGGCTGTTCTTCATGGCCCTGAGGAGCCAAGGGTCTTGTCTTCCCCTTGACATCTGCTGCCCAGAGAGCAACCTGTGGGACTCAGGAAAAGAGGGAGCAGATAAATGGGGGTGGGCTGTAATCATTTGAAGATTGAAGCCAAATAGCACATCTTTGCCACAAAGAGAAAGAAAATGTGTATGAAACGAAGGTAAGTAGTTTTTAAACATGGAATGCCAAAGGAATCAGAGTCAAACCTCAGATTTTTGAAGAATAACCTAAAAAACAAACAACCCCCCTCCCTAAAATCCACTAAACCACTGCTCAAATATTTTGACCCACTCAACAGTACTGTCAGTAAAACAAAGAGCTTGAAACAGAAACCTACCTCTCAAAATTGTAAACAATATACAACAAAATGAAATGAAACCCCACATAATCCACTGTTAGCCCAGTTAGAAGGCTGGTGGTTGCTTTGAAAGGACTTTTAGGCTTTGCAAACACAGCAGGAGCTCTTCCTCTCCCCTTCCCTCCCTGAGTCACTTTTCTTGGTCCTGAGTTTTAGGCCTGAACAGGTCCCCTAGCAGTGCTCAGGGGAGGAGACTGGACTGCTGTCCAGACATCCCCTCTGCCAGGCCTCCATGGGAAGGTAGACCCAGGACTGTCTCAGTAGCCAGTCTAACAACCCCCATCCTGCTGCCCCCAGTTGTCTTTTTTTTTTTTTTTAACAATTCAGGTTGAGAGGGAAAAACCATTTACTGTTTCTAGTGCTTGACCTACTCAAGTATTTCAGGCAGAAAGGACAGTGTACTGAGATATCCCCCAGAGCTCTGACCTTGTGGTTTCTCGAGTTTAGAGACCTCACCAGCAGTAATGGCCGGTCGGGTAGGGATATCAAAGGGAAACACATTTAGACAGCTACCCCAAATCTGTCAGCCATGGTCCCAGTCCTCTGAAATGTGCTACTTAGGAAGAGGGGAAATAAGACTCAACTGTCCTTCAGGTTAAGTCACCAGGAAAGAGGCTGAGGAGACACCAGAAGAACTCGTCCCTTGCCCCCAGCCATTTCTCAAGTTGGGAGCCTGTACATTTAGGGGGAACCATTTGCTTCGCACATCTCAGCGGCAGGTCAGAACATTATACACACAAAATGTGAATGAAACCTAGAGTCATCGTTGGGACCGCAGGATTAAAGTACTACACACCACAAGTGACTTGTCCATTTCCGGCTGCAAGCTCCATTTTTATAAATAGGAATTTTCACCTTTGTGCTTGTCTAATGTCTGCTCTGAACAGTTCAAGCCTCTGTTACTGTTTTAAATTGCATGCATGTTGAAAAAGAATCACCAAATGGAGGACAAAATAAAACTCAAAAGGCTTTGTGAAAAAAAACAAAAACCAGTGCTGTGTATGAAATCCACTCCTATTGAGAAGGCCTCAATCTAACCAGAAATGAGCTACTCACCCACAATACTTAAGTCACTATTATACCAGTAAATATATTTCTTTGGGGAGTTGGCACTGCAGCAGATCCATTCCAATGCTGCTTAAAAGCACTATATCATTTCTCCCCTAGAGGGCTCAGCATGACAAAAAAAGGTAGTCAGTGGGAAGAAAACTTCCTGATCAATTTGGTATTGAGTTCTTTACATTCTAAAGCTAAAATTCTGGTGGTTTCAATAATAGGGTCAGTTCAGAATGGAAGACTGGAGATAGATCCTGGGGCCCAGAACCCATTTTCAACAGACAAAAACATTGCCACAACTTTACTATAACCGAGTCTTCCCTGGGCATTGCCAACATGTTTATTGAAAGAAGAAAGACAACACACATTAAAAGAATAAAAGAAAAAAACAAGTCTCAGTCAATGATCAAAACCCAAATGGGCAGATATCCATGAAAAACAACAACAACAACAATCACAGTGGTATGAAAAAAATAATGATAATTAGTTTCCCCAAATCACCAAATCAATTCTAACAACCAACTCATACAAAAAATTAGATCAATTTCCTGATGCAGAATTCTTTTTAATTGGGAAGAGGGTTATAATATCGTTACATTTCTCACTTTTTTCCCCTCCAGACCCTTTTCTGTTCTTTCAAATTCATGGCTTCTTTTTTCTTCATTGATCTCTTCCGCAAGACCATCTGTCCACCTAACACTGTCTCATAACATGAGGAAAAACACTTTGTGCATAACACAAATAGTCTTGTGTAGTGATTAGACAAAAGTAGACCAAGATTTTCCACTCTTATTTTCTTTCATAGTGCCATAGGATAAAGCCTTCATGTAACAGGGTCCAATATAAAATATTAGCTTTAGAAATATGTAGTTTACTCTTTAAAAGGTAGTCTAATAATACTCAGCCTTCCACTCCAGTATTGACATGGAGATTATTTGATGCAATCTACTTATTCTGAAAGTTAGGTAAGCGGAACTTGGCATGGGATATGCTTGAGCTTGGTATGAGACATGCTTGAAGTAGAATTTAATACTTGAGTCATTCAACACTACCAACCAAATGGGGATTAGGACAGATAAGCGAATTTTGTGCAGATTTATGGGTAGCAATTATAATTTTTTTTAAATTTTTATTTTCTATATTGTATGTTTACATTCCAAAGGCTTTCCCCTTTCCCAGTTCCCCCCTATGTCCCATAATTTCTCTCCCCCCCAACTATCCCCCAATCATTCCCCCTCACCCCATGGTTTCTCTACAAAACTGGATCCAATCTTACAGGCCCAGGGTCCTCTCCTTTCTTCTTGGGAATCACTTGACTTGCTAATTGTGCCTTGAGTATTTAGGACATCTGGGCTCATTAATTTCCACTTATCAGTGATTGCATTCCATGTGTATTCTTTTGTGATTGGGTTAACTCACTCAGGATGATATTTTCCAGGTCTAACCATTTACCTACAAATTGCATGAATTCATTATTTTTAATTGCTGAGTAGTATTCCATTGTATAAATATACCACGTTTTCTGTATCCATTCCTCCTTTGAGGGGCATCTGGGTTCCTTCCAACTTCTGGCTATTATACACAAGGCTGCTATAAACATAGTGGAGCATGGGTCTTTATTGTATGCAGGGGAATCCTCTGGGTATATGCCTAGGAGTGGTATGCCAGGGTCCTCTGGAAGGGACATGCCCAATTTTCTGAGGAACCACCAAACTGATTTCCAGAGCGGTTGTACCATTTTGCAATCCCACCAACAGTGGAGGAGTGTTCCTCTTTCTCCACATCCTCGCCAGCACTTGTTGTCTCTTGAGATTCTATTCTTAGCCATTCTGACTGGTGTGAGGTGGAATCTCAGGGTTGTTTTGATTTGCATTTCCCTGATGGCTAATGATGTTGAACATCTCTTAAGGTGTTTCTTGGCCATCCGAATTTCTTCTGGTGAAAATTCTTTGTTTAGCTCTGTACCCCATTTTTTGATAGGGTTATTTGGTTCTTTGGGGTCCAACTTCTTGAGTTCTTTGATTATATTGGATATTAGCCCTCTGTCGGGTGTGGGGTTGGTGAAGATCTTTTCCAAATTTGTTGGTTGCTGTTTTGTCCTTCTGACAGTGTCCTTTGCCTTGCAGAAACTTTGTAATTTTATGAGGTCCCATTTGCCAATTCTTGATATTAGTGCATAAGCTATGGGTGTTCTGTTCAGGAACTTTCCCCCTGTGCCTATGTCCTCCAGGGTCTTACCAAGTTTCTTTTCTAATAGTTTCAGTGTGTCTGGTTTTATGTGGAGGTCCTTGATACACTTGGAGTTGATCTTAGTGCAAAGAGATAAGAGTGGGTCAATTCGCATTCTTCTGCATGTTGACCTCCAGTTGAACCAGCACCATTTGTTGAAGAGGCTATCTTTATTCCACTGGATGGTTGTAGCTCCTTTATCAAAGATCAAGTGACCATAAGTCTGTGGGTTAATTTCTGGGTCTTCAATCCTATTCCATTGATCCACTTGCCTGTTGCTGTACCAACCAATACCATGCAGTTTTTAACACAATTGCTCTGTAGTACAGTTTAAGGTCAGGGATATTGATTCCCCCAGAAGTCCTTTTATTGTTGAGAATAGTTTTAGCTATCCTGGGTTTTTTGTTGCTCCAGATGAATTTGAGAATTGCTCTTTCTAGATCTATAAAGAATTGAGTTGGGATTTTGATGGGGATCACATTAAATCTGTATATTGCTTTTGGCAAGATGGCCATTTTTACTATATTGATCCTGCCAATCCAGGAGCAAGAGATATTTTTCCATCTTCTGAAGGCTTCTTCGATTTTTTTCTTCAAGGACTCGAAGTTCCTGTCATACAGATCTTTCGCTTGTTTGGTTAGAGTTACGCCAAGGTACTGTATGTTGTTTGTGGCTATTGTGAAGGGTGTTATTTCCCTAACTTCTTTCTCAGCCTGCTTGTCCTTTGAGTACAAGAAGGCTACTGATTTGCTTGAGTTAATTTTATAACCAGCCACTTTGCTGAAGTTGTTTATCAGCTGTAGAAGTTCTCTGGTGGAGTTTTTTGGGTCACTTAAGTAAACTATCATATCATCTGCAAATAATGATAGTTTGACTTCTTCCTTTCCAATTTGTATCCCTTTGACTTCCTTATGTTGTCTAATTGCTCTCGCTAGAACTTCAAGTACTATATTGAAAAGATATGGAGAGAGAGGGCAGCCTTGTCTAGTCCCTGATTTTAGTGGGATTGCTTCAAGTTTCTCTCCATTTATTTTGATGTTGGCTACTGGTTTGCTGTAGATTGCTTTTACTATGTTTAGGTATGGGCCTTGAATTCCTGTTCTTTCCAAGACTTTTAGCATGAAAGGATGCTGAATTTTGTCAAATGCTTTTTCAGCATCTAATGAGATGACCATGTGGTTTTTTTCTTTTAGTTTGTTTATGTAATGGATTACATTGATGGATTTCCATATATTGAACTATCCCTGCAGCCCTGGGATGAAGCCTACTTGATCATGGTGAATGATCGTTTTGATGTGCTCTTGGATTCGGTTGGCAAGAATTTTATTTAGTACTTTTGCATTGATATTCATAAGAGAAATTGGCCTGTAGTTCTCTTTCTTTGTTGGATCTTTTTGTGGTTTAGGTATTAGCGTAATTGTGGCTTCAAAGAATGAGTTGGGCAGTGTCCCTTCTGTCTCTATTTTGTGGAATAGTTTGAGAAGTATTGGTGTTAAGTCTTCTTTGAAGGTCTGGTCGAATTCTGCACTAAAACCATTTGATCCCGTACTTTTCTTGGTTGGGAGGCTTTCTATAACCCCTTCTATTTCTTTAGGGGTTATGGGACTATTTAGCTGATCTATTTGATGCTGATTTAATTTTGGTATTTGGTATCTGTCTAGGAAATTGTCCATTTCCTCTAGATTCTCCAGTTGTTTTGAGTATAGACCTTTGTAGTAGGATCTGATGATCTTTTGAATTTCCTCAGTTTCTGTTGTTATGTCTCCCTTTTCATTTCTAATTTTGTTAATTTGTATACTGTCTCTGTGTCCTTTGGTTAGTCTGGCTAAGGGTTTATCTATCTTGTTGATTTTCTCAAAGAACCAGCTCCTGGTCTTGTTGATTCTTTGTATGGTTTCTTTGTTTCTATTTGATTGATTTCAGCCCTGAGTTTGATGATTTCTTGTCTTCTACTCCTCCTGGGTGAATTAACTTGTTTTTCTTCCAGGGCTTTAAGGTATGCCGTTAAGCTGCTAGTGTATGCTCTCTCCAGTTTCTTTTTGGATGCACTTAGAGCTATGAGTTTTCCTCTTAGCACTGCTTTCATTGTGTCCCATAGATTTGGGTAGGATGTACTTTCATTTTCATTGAATTCTAAAAAAGTCTTTGATTTCTTTTTTTATTTCTTCCTTGACCAAGGTGTCATTGAGTAGAGTATTGTTCAGTTTCCATGTGTATGTGGGCTTTCTGTTGTTTTTTTTTTTTTTTTTTTTTTTTTTTTTGCTATTGAAGACCACTCTTACTCCATGGTGATCTGATAGGAGGCATGGGATTAGCTCGATCTTCTTGTATTTGTTGACATCTGTCTTGTGACCAAATATATGGTCTATTTTGGAGAAGGTACCATGTGGAACTGAGAAAAAGGTATATTCTTTAGATTTAGGATGAAATGTTCTATATATATATATCTGTTAAATCCAATTGGTCCAGAGTTTCAATTAATTTCACTGTGTTCCTGTTTAGTTTCTGCTTTCCTGACCGGTCCATTGAGGAGAGTGGAGTGTTGAAGTCACCCACAATTATTGAGTTAGGTATAATGTGTGCTTTAAGCTTTAGTAAGGTTTCTTTTACAAATGAGGGAGCCCTTACATTTGGAGCATAGATGTTCAGTATTGAGAGCTCTTCTTGGTGGATTTTCCCTTTGGCCATCAAGAAGTGACCTTCGGAGTCTCTTTTGATGACTTTAGGTTGGAAGTCAATTTTATCTGATATTAGAATGGCTATTCCAGCTTGTTTCCTGAGACCATTTGCTTGTAAAATTGTCTTCCAGCCTTTTACTCGAAGGCAGTGTTTGTCTTTAACACTGAGATGTGTTTCCTGTATGCAGCAAAATGTAGGGTCCTGTTTCCATATCCAGTCTGTTAATCTATGTCTTTTTATTGGGGAATTGAGTCCATTGATGTTAAGAGATATTAAGGAATAGTAATTATTACCTCCAGACATTTTTGAAATTATATTTATTTATTTTATTTATTTATTATTTATATTCGAGAGGTTATCTTCTTTTGGGTTTGATGAGAGGAGGTTTCTATCTTGCTTCTTCCCGGGTGTAGTTTCCGTCCTTGTCTTGGTGTTTTCCCCCTATTATCCTTTGTAGCGCTGGATTTGTGGAAAGATATCTTGCAAATTTGGTTTTGTCATGGAATACCTTGATGTCTCCATCTATGGCGATTGAGAGCTTTGCTGGGTAAAGTAGTTTTGGCTGAAGTTTGTGTTCTCTTAGAGTTTGCATTATATCTGCACAGGATCTTCTAGCTTTCATGGTCTCAGGTGAGAAGTCTGGTGTTATTCTTATAGGTCTTCCTTTATAAGTTACTTGGCCTTTTTCTCTTGCTGCCTTTAATATTCTTTCTTTGTTTAGTACATTTGGGGTTTTGATTATTATGTGACGGGATGAATTTCTGTTCTGATCCAGTCTGTTTGGGGTTCTATATGCTTCTTGTATATTCATGGGCATCTCTCTCTTTAGGTTGGGGAAGTTTTCTTCCATAATTTTGTAGAAGATATTTGCTGGCCCTTTAACTTGTAAATCTTCACTCTCGTCTATACCTATAATCCTTAGGTTTGGTCTGCTCATTGTATCCTGGATTTCCTGGATGTTTTGGGTTACAGCCTTTTTGCATTTAGTATTTTGACTGTTGAATCAATGGTTCCTGTGGTATCTTCAGCTTCTGATATTCTGTCTTCTATCTCTTGTATTCTATTGTTGATATTTGCATCTATGGCCCCTGATTTCTTCCCAAGGTTTTCTATCTCCAATGTTGTCTCCCTCTGCAATTTCTTAGTTGTTTCTACTTCTGTTTTTAGTACCTGGATGGATATGCTCAGATCTTTTGCTTGCTTAATTGTGTTTTCGTGTATTTCTTTAATAGATTTTTGTGTTTCCTCTTTCATAGCTTCTACTTGTTGGCCCATGTTCTTCTGTAGTTCTTTAAGTGATTTTTGTCTTTCTTCCTTATTGTCTTCTTCTTTTTGATCCATCTTCTGCATTTCTTGAAGTGATTTTTGTATTTGCCTTGTAAATGCTTCTAACTATTGATCCATTTCCTCCTCTATTTCTTTACGAGATTTTTCTATGTGTTCAGCTATCAGCATCCTGACCAGTGATTTTATATCCAAGTCTTGTTTTTCTGGTGTTTTGGAGTATCCAGGGCTTCCTGTTGTTGGCGAACTGGGTTCAGATGCTGTCATGTTGCCTTGATTTCTGTTAGTGATTTTCCTTCATTTACCTTTTGCCATCTGGTTATTTCTGGTGTTAGTTGACCTTGTTGTCACTGGCTGTTGTTTGAATTTCCCGTGAGGCTGGGCTCATGTGTTGTTTCTCTACTGGTGGTGATGCGTGATTTCTGCTCAAAGGGATCACGAGCTGGCTGCCACCTGCTGCCTTGGTGCATGGCCTGAGGTCGCGGGGAAGTGCGGGGAAGTGCAGCAGAGCCTTGGCGGGTGCTGCTGGGCCTGCCTGGTAGTGAGAGCCTTGCAGATCCCAGCTATCGCTGGTCAGGGGTCCTGGGAGCTGGGTGCCTCTGGCTGCCTTGGCGCAAGGCCTAAGGTCGTCGGGAAGTGCAGCAGAGCCTAGGCGGGCACCACTGGGCCTGCCTGGGGGTGAGAGCCTAGCAGATCTCCCTGTGCGGTAGCCCCAGATGGAGTCTGTGTACCTGCACCTTTCCAGCTGTGTCCTGGTTGGAATATGGAGGCCTGCCGCTATTGCTGGTCTGGGGTCCTGGGGAGCTGGGTGCCTCCGGCTGCCTCGGTGCACCACCTAAGGTCGCTGGGAAGTGCAGCAGAGCCTAGGTGGGCATCACTGGGCCTGCCTGGGGGCCAGAGCCTAGCAGATCTCCCTGTGCGGTAGCCCCAGATGGAGTCTGTGTACCTGCACCTTTCCAGCTGTGTCCTGGTTGCAATATCTAGCAATTATAAATTTAACAGCCAAAGAGATGTTTTAAATAGAGTATCAGAAGAAAGGGTGGGAGTTGTCTAATTATTAGTGTAGCCAAATATAAAATAAAGAGAAATGTGTCTTTCAGGTCAAGACTGTACAGACTGGAATCAGCTGAGCTGTGAACAGAAAAAGGATCATGATATAACAATACTATGATCTCAAAACCAAAGAAATCATATAAAAAGAACAAAAATTACTTTCTAGCCAGAGCCCTTGAACAGTCATTAAAAATTACTGGAGTTTCTCAGCAGGTAGGAGAGTAAGGCACAGAGAGAATAAAGGAAAATGGAAACCTTTTTAAATTTTCAAATAGCTTTTTTTTTAATTTTTTTATTTTCTATATTCTATGTTTACATTCCAAAGGCTTTCCCCTTTCCCAGTTCCCACCCACCATAGTTCCCATAGTTCCTCTCCCCCCAGCTTTAAAGGTGTTATTGATATTCTCTTAGTTTCTACTTTACGTATTCACTGTCTTTCTCATACATTGCAATACCCATTACTTAAACGTAAGAGAGTCTGAATAATAATATTTTGTTATAATTTATTTCATTGAAAACTGTTTAGCCACATATTGTTTTGACTAGATAAGAAGATAAAACCTCTGCTTTGAAATACTTTGTAGATTTGGAGTGCCTATGTATTAAGAGATTGCACAGTGGAATTTGGACTGAGTACGTTAGGTAACACTTTATGACTGGTTAAAATTCAACATTCAAAGATTTTGAAATCAGTTGTATTTGCTAGCTGCCAAAGTAGAAAGAGAAGAAGGAGACATGGGGAGAACCATTTTTCTTCTCATCTCTGTGGTGCTTGCAGCTTATTACGTTTATATACCCCTTCCAGATGCTATTGAAGAGCCTTGGAAAGTAGTACTACAAAGTACCTTTCTAAAAATAGGAATGGATTTGGTAAGTTCTGAATTTTACAAACCTTATGAATGCTGAATAACTTAAAAAAAGGAGAAAGTAGGAGTTGGGAAGGAAGATTCTTAGCATGATCCTTCTCTAGATCTGATTCCAGTTACAGTCAGCAACCAGAAAGGGAGAAAGGAGAGGGGAAAGAATAAGTATAGAAAGAGAGACTGTGTTTTACAGTACTGTCAGGTGGAGGTGTTTAGAAGAATCAACTTCAGTAAAAGAAGAACAGAAAAGTATTCTGTTTAATTATAGAAATCTATGCAGTAGTTTTAGATTCAGGCATGGAAATCTGTGCATGTGGGACAATTAGTAAGGCTGATTGGTTAAAAACAAAACAAAACAAACAAACAACAACAACAACAAAACAAACAGCCCAGCAACACAGGAAACAAGACTATATAATTCCCAGCTGGAGTCACTATTGCACCTATGGGCCTTTTGTGTAGGTTCATTTCCATTGCTGTGTAGAAACGTTTCAGTTCTGGGAGGTGGCATTTGTCTGTTGCTGGTTTTTAATTTGTGAAAAAATATGGAGTTATATTTATAGAGTCCTTTCCTGTGACTATAAATTTAGAGTGCAGCCTAAAATCTTTTCTAGAAGTTTCAGAGTCCTGGGTTTACTATTGCAGTTTTTCATCAATTTGCATTTTATTTTTTGTGCAGAGTGAGAGTTAACTGTGTGATTTAGTTATTATACAAGGGGACACTCCACTGTGGCAGCACCATTTGCTAGTTTTCCTCTAGTATGTAGCATTGGCATCTTTGTGAGATATTCAGTCAGCTATGAATATGTTTCATTATACCATAAATAATGTTTAAATTTTCCACATACATATCAGAGACCATTGTAAACATCTTTAAATTGCATTGTAATAGAGGAAAATTTAATATTACTTGTTCCTGTGCCTTTGCTAAAAATATGATTATGGGGATTTTTTTTTTTGCCTTTTTCTGTTATGGTAGGGTTTTGGTTTGTTTGTTTGTTTGCTTTAGTTTTCATTTTAGTGGGTTTTTGAGAGAGAGAGAGACAGAGAGAAACAAAGCTGGGTGGGCTGGGAGGTAGGAAAAGATAACTAAAATATATTGTATGAAAATTTTTAAATGAAAAATGCAATACGATTACTAAAAGTAAGGCATTCTAACTAGCATATCAAATTCTATAGGTGAAAAATATAAAAGCATTCATGTCATATTTTGAAGCCAAAATTACAAAAGAACATGAAGTATATTACTTGCTAAGGACAGGAACAGAAATAAAGATCTGTGGATTAGTGAATGAGAAAACACAAATGTATATTCACATTTTTTTAAAAAGCTCTTGATATTTGACAAAGATGCCAAAATACACACTAAAGAAAAGACAGCAACATCAGCAAATTTTGGGGATAACTGCATGTGCACATGTAGAAGAATAAAGTCAAACCTTTATCCATCGTACTACATGAAAATTAACTCCAAATAGATTTTTAAAAATGAGGTCAAAATAAAATCTGAAATGCTATAAGAAAACATAGTAAGTACCCTATACAATGTAGGTATGGGAAAATTTTCTAAATAGGATATCTTTTACCCAGGAATTGAGGTCACCTAAATGGGACCTCAGATAATTAAAAAGCTTCTGAACAGCAAAGAAAACTATCAGTTTGGTGAAGAGGAATTTCTCAGAGGGAGATAATCTTTGCCAACTCTATGTTTGATAGAAGGTTAATATCTATAATTTAAAATAAGTCAAAATGAAAGTCAAGAAAAAGTGACAAAATTAAAATTATTTTAAAATACAAAAATGAATCTCTTTAAGGGATTTGTTTCCTCTTTAAGGGCTTCTACCTGTTAACCTGTGTTTTCCTGTATTTCTTTCAGTGAGTTATTTATATCCTCTTTAAAGGCCCCTATTATCTTCATGAGACAGGAGTTTTAGGTCAGCATCCTGGTTTTCAGGTGTGTTTCTGTGGTGGTAGAACTGTGTTCTGATAGTGCCAAAGTGTCTTGGCCTCTGTGGCTTATGGTCTTGTACTTGCCTCTCACTATCTCGTCATTTCTGGTGTTAACTGGCCTGGGTTTCTCTCATTTACAATTGCTAAGATTGCAAACTGGTGCAAGCATTATGAAGATCAGCTTGACAAATTCTCAAAAAGCTGAAAGTAGATCTTACCTAAGACCCATCTATGCTACTCATTGGTATATGGCCAAAGGATTCAACATCCTACTCTACAAATAGTTGTTCAGCTATGTGCATTGTTGCTCTAGGCACAATAGCTAGCTAATAGAAACAAACAAGATGTCCCTCAACTGATGAATGGATGATGAAAATGTGGTACGTATACACCACGGTATAGTATTCAATTCTAAAGAGAGCTGAAATGATAGAACTGGGAGCTGCAGCTGATATGTAATGTATAAGGGACAAATACACCACAAAAGAAAATATGCCGAATGAGGAAGCCCATACCCAAGAAGACAACTGCCACATGTTCTCTATGTGTGGATTTGAGTTGTCAGTATTTAGATGTTAGTATATAACCTAGAGCCATGATAGAAACCAGAGAAGTTAGAAGAGGCCGTGGGCGAAGAAGAAAAATAGAGAGATAGGACACAGCAGGAATGAGAAATCAGAGCCTAGGGTGTGGGGGTGGGGGTGGGGGTAGGGGGGTCAGGGGTAGGGGGTGGAGGTGGGGTGAAGGGGTGGGGGTGGGGTTGGAGGTGGGGGGGTGGGATGGGGGGTGAGGAAAATGCAGTCTCAGGGTTCCTAAGCCGGGGTACAGGCTCGACACAGGATCTGAGTTCTCAACTGGAAGCAGGGATATCTGGAAGGCACATAATAATTATACACAGACTACTTTTTGAGTACAAGCTGACAGGCAATTTTTCAAGGCTTAAAGTTTCTCTTCTCTCTCCTTCTCTGCTCTCTTTCTCTCTTGCTCATTCGCTCACAGTTTGAGGCTGCACACACTCTGCATTCTCCTGCACACTCTGCTTTTCTCCTGTGTGCTTTTTTCCTTGCACTCTCTTGCTCATACACACTTCTGTGTGTTCCCCTTTCACTCACACACACACTGTTCACACACATCTCGCACACACCACATGCACTCTCCTTTCACTCACACACCCACTCTTTACACACACCTCACATTCTCTCTTCACTCACAATTCACAAGTTCTCATGCTCTCCGCATTCACTCTCTAACTTGCTTTTTACATGCTCACTACTCGATCTCTACATTCTCTCTACATTCTGTCTACATTCACTCTGCATTCTCTCTGCATTCTCTCTGCATGCTCTCTACAGTCTCACTACATTCACTCTACATCCTCTCTTACCTTCTTCTTGCCCCAGTCTTTTATCGATACTCCAAAAGCGGATAAAAAAAAATGACATTGTATAATCCTTGCCAAATCTAATTCAAAAGAGTAATCAAGTCCCACAAAAAAATCAAGAATTACAATTGTTCCCCAATGTTTCAAGCTTCCCTATTCCCAGGCCTATGGCCAAAAGAATAATAATTGCAAACGTATCATTATTTAAACTTTAACTTTAACTATTATACTTCAGAGCACAGAGCTCCGAGGCCAGCTACTTGCATTTCCTTGTAAAGCTCTAATGATAAATGACATGGGCAAAGCTGCCAGGCAGTGGCCAGAAAGAATCAACCCTTAACTCAGCAGTTCCCCTAGCTTTCTGCTTCTGCACATTGCACACAATGACTTTCCTAAGAGTCCCAGTGTTGGAGGTCAACATGCAGAAGAATGCCAATCAAACCATTCTTACCTCCTTGTACTAAGATCAACTCCAAGTGGATCAAGGATCTCCACATAAAACCAGACACACTGAAACTATTAGAAAAGAAACTTGGTAAGACCCTGGAGGACATGGGCACAGGGGGAAAGTTCCTGAACAGAACACCAATAGCTTATGCTCTAAGATCAAGAATTGACAAATGGGACCTCATAAAATTACAAAGTTTCTGTAAGGCAAAGGACACTGTCAGAAGGACAAAATGGCAACCAACAAAGTGGGAAAAGATCTTCACCAACCCCACATCCCACAGAGGGCTAATATCCAATATATACAAAGAACTCAAAAAGTTAGACCCCAAAGAACAAAATAACCCTATCAAAAAATGGGGTACAGAGCTAAACAAAGAATTTTCACCAGAAGAAATTCGGATGGCCGAGAAACACCTTAAGAGATGTTCAACATCATTAGTCATCAGGGAAATGCAAATCAAAACAACCCTGAGATCCCACCTCACACCAGTCAGAATGGCTAAGATTAAAAACTCAAGAGACATCAGGTGCTGGCGAGGACTTGGAGAAAGAGGAACACTCCTCCACTGTTGGTGGGATTGCAAAATGGCAAAACCGCTTTGGAAATCAGTTTGGCGGTTCCTCAGAAAATTGGGCATGTCACTTCCAGAGGACCCTGGCATACCACTCCTGGGCATATACCCAGAGGATTCCCCTGCATACAATAAAGACACATGCTCCACTATGTTCATAGCAGCCTTGTTTATAATAGCCAGAAGTTGGAAGGAGCTCAGATATCCCTCAAAGGAGGAATGGATACAGAAAATGTGGTATATTTATACAATGGAATACTACTCAACAATTAAAAATAATGAATTCTTGCAATTTGTAGGCAAATGGTTAGATCTGGAAACTATCATCCTAAGCGAGTTAAACCAATCACAAAAGAATACACATGAAATGCAATCACTGATAAGTGGATATTAATGAGCTCAGAAGCCCTAAATACTCAAGGCACAATTAGCAAGTCAAATGATTCCCAAGAAGAAGAAAGGAGAGGACCTTGGGCCTGAAAAAATTGGATCCAGTTTTGTAGATACAGAACAGAGATATGGTGGTGGTGGGGTGATTAGGGAATAGTTGGGGGGAGAGGACTTATGGGACTTTTGGTGGGGGAGGGAACTGGGAAAGGGGAAAATCTTTGAAATGTAAACAAAGAATATAGAAAATAAAATTTAAAAAAAAGTCCCAGTGTTTTGACTTAGTTTTACTAATCTAAGATTTAACATATTCTATACTTGCTTATCCAAGAAACACTCCCAAATGCTGTACAGAACTAATTTCTTAACTTTAATAGTTTTTCCTTTCCTTGGGGTCCCAATGTTGGCTCTAATTCATTTTCTAATAATTTCATCAAACTTTCTTTGCAAGTCAAGCATTAATCTGGAACTACCATTGTGTAGTTATTACATTGTTTCTAAGATGAGAACACACAGCATGCACCTAGGCCATTAGGACTGTGCTGTGCTGTGCTGTGGCCCATACCTCAATTTTTGATTGTTTAAGAATCATTATATCAGGGAACATCTAGTTTCACAGAACTCGCCAAAGCAGAAGGAGAAAGAAGTAAGAAAGTCATATATAATAGAATAATTATGCACACCAAGGCCAATTGAAACACAGTCACGCACAAATGAAATCTATACAGCCATTGTCGAGGGCTAAGGTTAGGAGAAATGGTAACAACTGTTGTTACAAAGATCTGCTGCGTGCTACTGAGATGTCTCCATCCCGGCCTACTGCAGGCAGTCCCTGTCATTGTTTGCTGTCCCCAGCACCCCAAGGCCTCACAGAGGCCAGGGATGACTGTCTCAGGCATCACAGGATGCTGCTGGATACTCCGGAAGAGCAGAGGGGGCAGCTTTGTCAGCCCAGGGCCTAAGGGGAAAGGAGGCAGGGGGAAGCATGCCTGAGTGGCTTCCCTCAACTTCGAGTCCTCCATCTGGTCTGGTGGCTGCAAATGCTGGGAGGCAATCTGTTGGTTTTAGTGCCTTATTGTAGACTAGAGTGCGAGGGAGAGGGTAGAGAAATAGAAGCCGGCCATGGCCACGTGGAGAAAAAGGGAAGAGAATGGGGAGAGAGGGGGGAGCAGGGGACAAGAGACAGACAAGAGAGCAAGAAAGTAAGAGAGAGAAGAGATAGGGGAGGAGCAAACAGACCTTCTTATAGTGGGCTGGGCTACCTGGCTGTTGCCAGGTAATGGTGGGGCGGGCCAAACCTGGATGTAGTCAGGTAACTATGGGGGTGGAGTCCAGCCAGAATACTAGGGGCTTGGGGTGTGGCCCTATGAGACTGATGGCCACAGAGATATGAACTGAGGACCTCATGGTGTCAGGAGCCCAGTGTTTGGGAGCGTGGGCAAACAGACATTCAGTCCCTAGTAGATTAATCCCTACTGGGTCACTGGGATTTAAACCTATCAACCAGATGCAGACTGCCTTTCATAGTCCAACAGGAAACAGCACTCAAGAAATCTCAGAAAGTGGTGATGTAAACAAGACAAGGGTACTAGTAACTCCAGCTGACTTTCCAATGTGGATGGCAGAAATATAAGACCCTATCCATTGCTAAAGAGTTACAGATAATAGATGACTGGAAAGAAAGGGAAAATCAATCTTCTCCAGGGAAAAGACCTTGACATGACAGATTATCTAATCCCAAGCAATCAGCTATAAATACATATTCACACTAGCAACACTAGAGGGTCTCAGCAGGCTGCATTTACACACACACACACACACACACACACACACACACACACACAAATACGTAATTGTTGATTTTTTCCCTCTCTACTTAGGCTTTTCTTGGTGAATGTTTGGGAATAAATCACTCCATGAAGACATTACAATTCTTTATGAGATTTCAAGATGTCCCACCCACATCTGATGAGAATGTCACTGTGATGGAGACAACTTTCGACAGTGTTCCAGTTCGCATATACATACCCAAAAGAAAGTCAACAACGCTCAGGCGGGGCTTGTTTTATATTCATGGGGGTGGCTGGTGTTTGGGGAGTGCTGGTATGTCCCATTGGTTGAGTATTCTTGTCCCATAAAATGTGATATTAACTGAGGATAAAAAGACATATAAAGTCATATATAAATTAGATAATAATACTTCAATTGTTTAATATGCTCTTTTCTGAAGGGTAAATTAATTACTACCCAAAGCTATAGAAAAAAATCTCACTAAGGAAGAAAAATGCCTTCTTGAACATGGAACTTTATTATTGTAATAATTGGTGGAATGCTGTAGTGAACGTGAGAGTGAACTGAAGAATAGGTAAAATAGTAGCCATTAGAAGTGGTGACTATGGTCTTTTATAAAGCACTAAGATGAAGGAAATGAAACAAAGATGTTAGATGGAAAAGCATAGAGCCAAACATGCTCTCTTTTATTTGACATTAAATATTTAACTTGTTACATATAGATTTTACAGTATAATATATTACTGTATACAGTTGTGTATTATAATTTGACTTTATTGAAAATAAGTATATAAATATAAATAGCATATAATGATATATCTAATCTATTTTATAATGTATGTATTTTATAATAACTCCAGGAGCCTGTGACAGCTTCTAAAGCTGATTTTAAGATGGTAGAGTCTGAGGGGTTCTGGAATGTGAGGTGTGAGACTTAAGGATGGGGTACTTTCGACCTTGAGAACCTGGATGTTACTTTTTCAGGCTCTGGTTTATGTTTAACCCATGTTATAAGTATTTGGAATACTTTCCCAAACCCAGGTGGTGCATATACACAGTCCATTCCTAAACTATTGCATTATTAAAGGGAGAGAAGCACCAAAATCTCATTTTCCTCCTCTCTCCCTAGTTATGGGTAAAATGTGTGAATAAGGACTTTGGCTATCTCTTTCTCTTTCTGGCAGTTTCATTGAAGTCTAACACTGTTTCTAAGTAGTACTCTCTATAGAACTCCATTAGAGCAAGTATTATTTTGTTTCTGTGCTTTGTGATAACCTCTGACTCTAGTAGACACTACACTCCTTACAGTCTTGTATAGTTACTTGTACTTCCAACAATATTCCTAAAATCTGTCAAGGTAAAATCTGCTAAAGGGAAAGACATGAAGCTTGATAAAAATGTCAGAGCTTTAGAGTAAGCACTGTGAAATGGATCGAAAAAGTACCTCCCCTCATTTGCAGACCGGCTGTGAGGAACAGCAGACACTGATACGGTTTTGCTCATTTGCTTTCCATCCATTGGCTTGGCAGCCTCTCACTCGGTTTTCTTGATTTCAGCCAGCTCCATGTATGACCCTCTATCAAGACGGACAGCCCATAAACTTGATGCTGTTGTTGTGTCAACTGAGTAAGACCATGGTTTGCTTCTTCAGTGCTTAGCCAATATCTTGGTTATTTATTTATTTATTTATTTATTTATTTATTGTAATGCTTCAGATGAAATTTAGAAAGTAAGCAAAAAACAAAAACAAAAACAAAAACAAAAACAAAACAAACCAACTTAAATTGGCCAGAAGAGAGTCAGAGATATCAAAAACAAAAAAGCAACAAGAAACACTTAAACAGGAATCAAAATAGAAAGTACAGAAATCATTAGAACACGATAATTGTGGTGTATCATGTCCACAAAGGACCTGCATGGGAATTTTAACCTAGTTTCCTTCAGCAGAATGAGTGCTTAGAGTCATAAAATCACAGGAAAATGAAATTTACAGTTTTTCCTGGAGACTTTTTATATGCCATATATTATTAATTAAGTATAGTTTATCAACAAGTGAACTTAGAATCATATGATTTTTGTACAGTATGGCCTTTCTCAGAATTACGTGATAAAATATATTTAAAGGGTTAGTTTAGCATATATCATGTCAGAATCATCCCTGTAATTTGTCTTCAAGCTAAACATGAAAACAAGCAAAGACATATTCTCAAGCATGATATAATAGGGCAATATCTGATAAGTCAGTTTGATGGAAATTAATAGAACAATGAAGTAATTAATAAAATACAATGATCACATAGGTAGTTTTGTTATTGATGAAGTTCAAACAAAAATTAAGATATTTTTCTTGATTAATTTTCAGTATAGTACAATAATTGTAAAAAGAATGTACTAGGAGACATTATTAAGGGAAAGTTTTATCCATTTTTTTTTACTTTTTTTTGTTTCAACAAGGCTAATTCACAGTTTTTACTCCAGATATTACTAGTATAGTAATTAAATTATAGAAGGCTTTATAATGGAGACTCTATGGACATAAAGCTAGCAATAATATGTTTATTAAAGAAAACTTGAACTTTTAGTTTAAAGGTGTATACCACATATCTTTAATTCAATTGCATTAACTTGAAACTGTTATTCCTCACACAGCTATGGCTTAGCCCCAGAATACCATTTTCCAAGACAGTTTGAAGATGTGTATCGTAGTTTACGATGGTTCTTACAAGAGGACGTTCTTGAAAAATATGGTGTAGATCCTAGAAGAGTCGGTGTGTCTGGGGACAGTGCTGGTGGAAACTTAGCTGCAGCTGTGACCCAACAGGTAGGCTTCTAGGGTCTGTTTGATATTTATAACACCCTACATATAAACATATTTCATTAGACAATCTAAAGGTCAGTGAGTGTCGAGTCCTTTATGATTATAGAAGGAACAGTGTGACATGATTTCTCACATATGGAGCAAGGCCTCAATAAATGTTGATAGCAGCTGGGCATGAGGTTTGTTTGTATAAAAAGATATTTTTTTTACTGCATATTCCTTCTTTAGGAAGTATTCTCCCTGCCAAAGTTATCAGGTAATGGTCCCTTTGCCAAGGTTAATGACTCCATGTCAATCGGAGACAGCATGATTCTAAGAGGCAAAGGTGTGTCTATGACTGTAGCAAAAAATGGTGAATGTTGTGACCTTCAAGTTTAAGGCAGTGGGAAAGAACTGTGAAAACATGAATTCAAAAATATGTAATTTCTCAATGATGCCAAATATAAGGATGCAATGTGGATTACATGAAGGATTTCATGGACCAAAAAGAAGAGAGGCAACTGCACTATGAGCTAGCTTGCCAGAAAGATACAAAGGTAGGCAGATACAAAGGCAAGTAGATTCCTGAGTTCAAGGCCAGCCTGAGACAGAATGAATTTAAGTCAAGGCATGATCAGAATGATAATCTTGGGATGGCATCCCACCTAGCTAAGTTTATTGTTTGTGATTACAAAAGCAGGGAGATCTCTGAATTCATTTTCAATGGTTAAAAATAATGTGCTTGCTGAATCAGGGACTGACATCATGGAATGCTGATTTGTGGGATAATCAAAAGGGAACCTGGAGTAAATGACTGAATTGATAAGTAAAGACTGTGTCTTGGTCTCTAAGAGCTGAGCTATCTGGTGAAGCTGATGTGAGATCTCCAGAGAAAGTTGTCTTGAACAGAACACAAGCTGTCAGCTTGTATCTGACAATTTGACATTTTGTTCATGGCTCTCAATCACCCCCTCTCTCAAGAACTCCTCTCCAAGCCAAGGCCGGTTCTTGGCAAGTGAGAACATATGAATTTATGGGCATGCTAAAAATATTAGAGAAACACCTGGACTGGAATTGTCTCTTCTCTCTCTCTCTCTCTCTCTCTCTCTCTCTCTCTCTCTCTCTCTCTCTCTCTCTCTCTCTTTCTCAGATTTTACTAGTTAAAAATCTCAATGCTATAACTGTGGTATTGTTAATTGGAAGATGCCCAATGTGATACTATATCTTCGGGTATCAGAATAATGAAATTGTCCAAAGGAAAAAAATTAGCACAAAACTATGGGAGTAATTAGTATGTTTATAGTTATCATCTGCTTAATAAAGATTGATAATTTTAAGATCCAAATTGTTCATAACATTTTAGGATATTTCGCTACTGTGCTTGTGTTTGAACTTCATTTGCCACATACTGCTATATTTAAGGGCACTTTTTTTTTACTTTCAAAGAACAGATGCTACAAATTCTGTGGTGTGCTCTAATATCCTATAAAACAAATATCCAAAATATTCTAGAGTTTGAATCTATATCCCATATACTTCATTGCTCTGAAAGGCAACATAGTATAACATGAGGTATATAGCAGGAGGTAAGACTTTTAAAAACTAAAGCAGTATCCAATTGTGAACTTACCCTTTTTTTCTCACATCTTTAAACACATATTTATTTTTTCTGTTGCACTATCAATTAGTTATTCTTTCATATATATCCACTTCTGTAAATTTTATTTTATTTTGCAGTTATTTTTCCACTATTTTTATTTTATTTTATTTTATCTTTTTTTTATTTTCTATATTCTATGTTTACATTCTAAAGGCTTTCCCCTTTCCCAGTTCTTTAACTACATTTCAAATGTTGTCCCCTTTACTGGTCCCCCTCCCCCCAAAATCCCATAAGCCATCTCCCCTTCTCCAATCAACCCTCTCCCACTTCCCTGTCTTGGTATTCCTCTACACTCTGGCTTCAAGTCTTCCCAGGACCAAGGGCATCTCCTACCTTTTGGTGTCTAACAAGGCCATCTTCTGCTGTCTATATGTCTGAAGCCATGGGTAACTATATGTGTACTCTTTGGTTGATGGTTTTGTCCCTGGGAGCTCTGAGACTACTGGGTGGCTCATATTGTTGTTCCTCCTGTGGCACTGCAAACCCCTTCAGCTCCTTGGGTCCTTTCTCTAGCTCCTCCATTGGGGACACAGTGCTCAGTTCAATGGCTGGCTCAGAGTATCCCCCTCTGTATTTCTCATGCACAAGCCTAGCCTCCCAGGTGGCAGCTATATTCTGCTCCAGTCAGCAAGCACATGTGGGCAACCACAACAGTGTCAGGGATTTGTTACTGTATATGGGATGGATCCCTGGGTAGGGTAGTCTCTAGGTGGTCTTTTCCTCAGTCTGTGCTCCACCATTTGTCGCTGTATCTCCTTATGTGGGCATTTTGTTCCCCTTTCTACAAAGGACCAGCATATCCAACCTTTGTTCTTCTTCCTTCTTAGACATCATTTGATATGTGAAATGTGTCTTGGGTATACCAAGCCTCTGGGCTAATATCCAATTATCAGTGAGTGCATACCATGTGAGTTCTTTTGTGATTGGGCTACCTCACTAACGATGATATTTTCCAGTTCCATCCATTTGTCTAAGAATTTTATGAATTCATTGTTTTAAATGGCTGAATAGTAACCCATTGTGTGTGTGTGTGTGTGTGTGTGTGTGTGTGTGTGTGTGTGTATCACATTTTTGGTATACATTCTTCAATTGAGGGAAATATTGGCTATTTCCAACTTCTGGCTATTATAAATAGGGCTGCTATGAACATAGTGGAACATGTGTCCTTATTACACTCTGGAGAACCCTCTGGGTATATGCACAGGAGTGATATAACAGGGTCCTCCAGTAGTATTATGCCCAGTTTTCTGAGAAACCGCCAAACAGATTTCCAGAGTGTATATACCAGCTTGAAATCCCACCAGCAGTAGAAGAGTGTTCCTCTTTCTCCATATCCTTGCCAGCACCTGCTGTCTCCTGAGTTTTTTTATCCTAGCTATTCTGACTGGTGTGAGGTGAAATCTCAGGGTTGTTTTGACTTGCATTTTCCTGATGACTATGGATGTTGAACATTTCTTTAGGTGCTTTTCAGCCATTAGATATTCCTCTGGTGAAAAATCTTTGTTTAGCCCTATACCCCATTTTTAAATACAGTTATTTGATTCTATGGTATCTAACTTCTTGATTTCTTTGTATATATTAAACAATAGCCCTCTGTTGGATATAGGGTTGGTAAAGATCTTTTCCCAATTGTCAGTTGCTGTTTTGTCCTATTGACAGTGTCCTTTACCTTACAGAAACTTTGTAATTTTATGGAGTCCCATTTGTCAAATCTTGATCTTAGAGCATAGGCTATTAGTGTTCTGTTCAGAAAAATTTCCCCTGTGCCCATGTGTTCAATGATCTTCCCCAGTTTCTTTTCTATTAGTTTCAGTGTGTCTGGTTTTATGTGTAGATCCTTGATCCACTTGGACTTGAGCTTAGTACAAGGAGATAAGAATGGCTTGATTTGCATTCTTTTTTTTTTTAGTTATTTTTATTTTCTATATTCTATGTTTACATTTCAAAGGCTTTCCCCTTTCCCAGTTCCCACCCACCATAGTTCCCATAGTTCTTCTCCCCCCCAACTATTCCCCAATCATTCCCCCTCCCCCCTCGGTTTCTTTACTAAACTGGATGCAATCTTTACATGCCCAGGGTCCTCTCCTTTCTTCTTCTTGGGAATCATTTGACTTGCTATTTGTGTCTTGAGTATTTAGTGCTTCTGGGCTCATTAATATCCACTTATCAGTGATTGCATTTCATGTGCATTCTTTTGTGATTGGGTTAGCTCACTCAGGATGATATTTTCCAGGTCTAACCATTTACCTACAAATTGCATGAATTCATTATTTTTAATTGCTGAGTAGTATTCCATTGTATAAATATACCACATTTTCTGTATCCATTCCTCCTTTGAGGGATATTTGGGCTCCTTCCAATTTCTGGCTATTATAAACAAGGCTGCTATAAACATAGTGGAGCATGTGTCTTTATTGCATGTAGGGGAATCCTCTGGGTATATGCCCAGGAGTGGTATGGCAGGGTCCTCTGGAAGTGACATGCCCAATTTTCTGAGGAACCGCCAAACTGATTTCCAGAGTGGTTTTACCATTTTGCAATCCCACCAACAGTGGAGGAGTGTTCCTCTTTCTCCACATCCTCGCCAGCACTTGTTGTCTCTTGAGTTTTTAATCTTAGCCATTCTGACTGGTGTGAGGTGGAATCTCAGGGTTGTTTTGATTTGCATTTCCCTGATGACTAATGATGTTGAACATCTCTTAAGGTGTTTCTCGGCCATCCGAATTTCTTCTGGTGAAAATTCTTTGTTTAGCTCTGTGCCCCATTTTTTGATAGGGTTATTTGTTTCTTTGCGGTCTAACTTCTTGAGTTCTTTGTATATATTGGATATTAGCCCTCTGTCGGATGTGGGGTTGGTAAAGATCTTTTCCCACTTTGTTGGTTGCCGTTTTGTCCTTCGGACAGTGTCCTTTACTTTGCAGAAACTTTGTAATTTTATGAGGTCCCATTTGTCGATTCTTGATCTTAGTGCGTACGCTATTGGTGTTCTGTTCAGGAACTTTTCCCCTGTGCCCAAGTCCTCCAGGGTCTTCCCAAGTTTCTTTTCTAATAGTTTCAGTGTGTCTGGTTTTATGTGGAGGTCCTTGATCCACTTGGAGTTGATCTTAGAGCAAAGAGATAAGAGTGGGTCAATTCGCATTCTTCTGCATGTTGACCTCCAGTTGAACCAGCACCATTTGTTGAAAAGGCTATCTTTATTCCATCGGATGGTTGTGGCTCCTTTATCAAAGATCAAGTGACCATAAGTCTGTGGGTTAATTTCAGGGTCTTCAATCCTGTTCCATTGATCTGTTTGCCTGTTGCTATACCAATACCATGCAGTTTTTAACACAATTGCTCTGTAGTACTGCTTGAAGTCAGGGATATTGATTCCCCCAGAAGTCCTTTTATTGTTGAGAATAGTTTTAGCTATCCTGGGTTTTTTGTTGCTCCAGATGAATTTGAGAATTGCTCTTTCTAGATCTATGAAGAATTGAGTTGGGATTTTGATGGGGATTGCATTGAATCTGTATATTGCTTTTGGCAAGATGGCCATTTTTACTATATTGATCCTGCCAATCCAGGAGCAAGAAATATTTTTCCATCTTCTGAGGTCTTCTTCGATTTCTTTCTTCAGGGACTTGAAGTTCCTGTTGTACAGATCTTTCGCTTGTTTGGTTAGAGTTACGCCAAGATACTTTATGTTGTTTGTGGCTATTGTGAAGGGTGTTATTTCCCTAATTTCTTTCTCTGCCTGCTTGTCCTTTGAGTACAAGAAGGCCACTGACTTGCTTGAGTTAATTTTATAACCTGACACTTTGCTGAAGTTGTTTATCAGCTGTAGAAGTTCTCTGGTGGACTTTTTTGGGTCGCTTAGGTAAACTATCATATCGTCTGCAAATAATGATAGTTTCACTTCTTCCTTTCCAATTTGAATCCCTTTGACTTCCTTATGTTGTCTAATTGCTCTTGCTAGAACTTCAAGTACTATATTGAAAAGATATGGAGAGAGAGGGCAGCCTTGTCTAGTCCCTGATTTTAGTGGGAATGCTTCAAGTTTCTCTCCATTTATTTTGATGTTGGCTACTGGTTTGCTGTAGATTGCTTTTACTATGTTTAGGTATGGGCCTTGAATTCCTGCTCTTTCCAAGACTTTTAGCATGAAAGGATGCTGAATTTTGTCGAATGCTTTTTCAGCATCTAATGAGATGACCATGTGGTTTTTTTCTTTCAGTTTGTTTATTTTCCGTATATTGAACCATCCCTGCATCCCTGGGATGAAGCCTACTTGATCATGGTGGATGATCGTTTTGATGTGCTCTTGGATTCGGTTAGCAAGAATTTTATTTAGTATTTTTGCATCTATATTCATCAGAGAAATTGGCCTGAAGTTCTCTTTCTTTGTTGGATCTTTTTGTGGTTTAGGTATTAGCGTAATTGTGGCTTCGAAGAATGAGTTGGGCAGTGTCCCTTCTGTCTCTATTTTGTGGAATAGTTTGGAGAGTATTGGTGTTAAGTCTTCTTTGAAGGTCTGGTAGAATTCTGCACTAAAACCATCTGGTCCCGTACTTTTTTTGGTTGGGAGGCTTTCTATAACCCCTTCTATTTCTTTAGGGGTTATGGGACTATTTAGCTGGTCTACTTGATGCTGATTTAATTTTGGTATTTGATATCTGTCTAGGAAATCGTCCATTTCCTCCAGATTCTCCAGTTGTTTTTGAGTATAGACCTTTGTAGTAGGATCTGATGATCTTTTGAATTTCCTCAGTTTCTGTTGTTATGTCTCCCTTTTCATTTCTAATTTTGTTAATTTGTATACTGTCTCTGTGTCCTTTGGTTAGTCTGGCTAAGGGTTTATCTATCTTGTTGATTTTCTCAAAGAACCAGCTCCTGGTCTTGTTGATTCTTTGTATGGTTCTCTTTGTTTCTATTTGATTGATTTCAGCCCTGAGTTTGATGATTTCTTGTCTTCTACTCCTCCTGGGTGAATTAACTTGTTTTTCTTCCAGGGCTTTAAGGTGTGCCATTAAGCTGCTAGTGTATGCTCTCTCCAGTTTCTTTTTGGATGCACTTAGAGCTATGAGTTTTCCTCTTAGCACTGCTTTCATTGTGTCCCATAGATTTGGGTAGGTTGTACCTTCATTTTCATTGAATTCTAAAAAGTCTTTGATTTCTTTTTTTATTTCTTCCTTGACCAAGGTGTCATTGAGTAGAGTATTGTTCAGTTTCCATGTGTATGTGGGCTTTCTGTTGTTTTTGTTGCTATTGAAGACCACTCTTACTCCATGGTGATCTGATAAGAGGCATGGGATTAGCTCGATCTTCTTGTATTTGTTGACATCTGTCTTGTGACCGATTATATGGTCTATTTTGGAGAAGGTACCATGCGGTGCTGAGAAAAAGGTATATTCTTTAGCTTTAGGATGAAATGTTCTATATATATATATCTGTTAAATCCAATTGGTCCAGAGTTTCAATTAGTTTCACTGTGTCCCTGTTTAGTTTCTGCTTTCCTGATCGGTCCATTGAGGAGAGTGGGGTGTTGAAGTCACCCACAATTATTGTGTTAGGTGTAATGTGTGCTTTAAGCTTTAGTAAGGTTTCTTTTACGAAGGAGGGTGCCCTTGCATTTGGAGCATAGATGTTCAGTATTGAGAGCTCTTCCTGGTGGATTTTCCCTTTGGCCAGCAAGAAGTGACCTTCTGAGTCTCTTTGGATGATTTTAGGTTGAAAGTCAATTTTATCTGATATTAGAATGGCTACTCCAGCTTGTTTCCTGAGACCATTTGCTTGTAAAATTGTCCTCCAGCCTTTTACTCTAAGGTAGTGTTTGTCTTTAACACTGAGATGTGTTTCCTGTATGCAGCAAAATGTAGGGTCCTGTTTCCGTATCCAGTCTGTTAATCTATGTCTTTTTATTGGGGAATTGAGTCCATTGACGTTAAGAGATATTAAGGAATAGTAATTATTACCTCCAGACATTTTTGAAATTATATTTATTTATCTTATTTATTTTTTATATTTGAGAGGTTATCTTCTTTTGGGTTTGATGAGAGGAGGTTTCTATCTTGCTTCTTCCCGGGTGTAGTTTCCGTCCTTGTCTTGGTGTTTTCCCCCTATTATCCTTTGTAGGGCTGGATTTGTGGAGAGATATCTTGCAAATTTGGTTTTGTCATGGAATACCTTGATGTCTCCATCAATGGCAATTGAGAGTTTTGCTGGGTAAAGTAGTTTTGGCTGAAGTTTGTGTTCTCTTAGAGTTTGCATGATATCTGCCCAGGATCTTCTAGCTTTCATGGTCTCAGGTGAGAAGTCTGGTGTTATTCTGATAGGTTTTCCTTTATATGTTACTTGGCCTTTTTCTCTTGCTGCCTTTAGTATTCTTTCTTTGTTTATTACATTTGGAGTTTTGATTATTATGTGACGGGATGTATTTCTGTTCTGGTCCAGTCTGTTTGGGGTTCTATAGGCTTCTTGTATATTCATGGGCATCTCTCTCCTTAGGTTGGGGAAGTTTTCTTCCATAATTTTATAGAAGATATTAGCTGGCCCTTTAACTTGTAAATCTTCACTCTCGTCTATACCTATAATCCTTAGGTTTGGTCTTCTCATAGTGTCTTGGATTTCCTGGATGTTTTGGGTTACCACCTTTTTGCATTTAGTATTTTCTTTGACTGTTGAATCAATGGTTCCTATGGTATCTTCGGCTTCTGAGATTCTGTCTTCTATCTCTTGTATTCTATTGTTGATACTTGCGTCTATGGCCCCTGATTTCTTCCCCAGGTTTTCTATCTCCAATGTTGTCTCCCTCTGTGATTTCTTAGTTGTTTCTACTTCTGTTTTTAGTATCTGGATGGATGTGCTCAGATCTTTCGCTTGCTTGATTGTGTTTTCATGTATTTCTTTAATAGATTTTTGTGCTTCCTCTTTCATAGCTTCTACTTGTTGGCCCACGTTCTTCTGTAGTTCTTTAAGTGACTTTTGTCTTTCTTCCTTATTGTCTTCTTCTCTTTGATCCATCTTCTCCTGCATTTCTTGAAGTGATTTTTGTATTTGCCTCGTAAAGTCTTCTAACTTTTGATCCATTTTCTCCTCTATTTCTTTACGAGATTTTTCTATGTGTTCAGCAACCAGCATCCTGACCAGTGATTTTATATCCAAGTCTTGTTTTTCTGGTGTTTTAGGGTATCCAGGGATTCCTGTTGTTGGAGAACTGGGTTCAGATGCTGTCATGTTGCCTTGATTTTTGTTAGTAACGTTCCTTCGTTTTCCTTTTGCCATCTGGTTATTTCTGGTTTTAGTTGGCCTTGTTGTCAGTGGCTGGTGTTTGAATCTCCTGTGAGGCTGGGCTCACCTGTTGTTTCTCTATTGGTGAATATGTGTGACTGCTGCTTTAAGGGATCATAAGCTGGCTGCCACCCATGCGATTGTAGCCCCTGTTGGAGTCTGTCTACCTGGGCTTCTCCAGCTGTGTCCTGGTTGCAAGGAACTCCGAGAGCCTAGCAGATCCCCCGTGAGGGTAGCCCTGGAAGGGGTGTTTACCTGGGCCTTTCCAGCTGTGTCCTGGTTGCAATATGGAGGCCCGCCGCTACACTGCTGGTCTAGGGGCCGGCGAGCTGGTTGCAGAACGCAGCTTAGGTGCTCACCCGAGGGCGGGGATGTCCCACAGAGCCTGGGCCTTTCCAGCTGTGTCCTGGTTGTGATATGGAGGCCCGCCGCTACACCGCTGGTCTAGGGGCCGGCGAGCTGGTTGCAGAACGCAGCCTATGTGCTCACCAGAGGGCGGGGATGTCCCACAGAGCCTGGGCCTTTCCAGCTGTGTCCTGGTTGCAATATGGAGGCCCGCCGCTACACCGCTGGTCCAGGGGCCGGCGAGCTGGTTGCAGAAGCAGCCTTGGTGCTCACCAGAGGGCTCAGGGATCTCTCACAGAGCCTAGGCGGGACTCCGCCTGCTTGGCTCCGAGACCCTAGCAGATACCCGCGTGAGTGTAGCCCTGGAAGGGGTGTTTACCTGGGCCTTTCCAGCTGTGTCCTGGTTGCAATATGGAGGCCCGCCGCTACACCGCTGGTCTAGGGGCCAGCGAGCTGGTTGCAGAACGCAGCTTAGGTGCTCACCCGAGGGCGGGGATGTCCCACAGATCCTGGGCCTTTTCAGCTGTGTCCTGGTTGCAATATGGAGGCCCGCCGCTACACCGCTGGTCCAGGGGCCGGCGAGCTGGTTGCAGAAGTAGCCTTGGTGCTCACCAGAGGGCTCGGGGATGTCCCACAGAGCCTAGGCGGGACTCCGCCTGCTTGGCTCCGAGACCCTAGCAGATACCCCCATGAGTGTAGCCCTGGAAGGGGTGTTTACCTGGGCCTTTCCAGCTGTGTCCTGGTTGCAATATGGAGGCCCGCCGCTACACCGCTGGTCTGATTTGCATTCTTCTGCAGTCTAGCCCCCAGTTGAGCCAGCACCATTTGTTGAAAAACCTACATTTTTTTCACTGCATGGTTTTAGCTCCTTTGTCGAAGATCAAGTTACCATAGGTGTGTGGGTTCATTTCTGGGTCTTCAGTTCTATCCCATTGATCTGCCTGCCTGTAACTGTACCAATACCATGCAGTTTTTAACACTATTGTTCTGTAGTACTGCTTGAGGTCTGGAATACTGATTCTCCCAGAAGTTCTTTTACTGTTGAGAATAGTTATCACTATCCTGGGTTTTTTTATATTCCAGATGAATATGAGAATTGCTCTTTCTAACTTTTTCATCCCTGGGATAAAGCCTACTTGATCGTGGTGAATGATCATTTTGATGTGTTCTTGGATTCAGTTGGGAAGAATTTTATTGAGTATTTTTACATCAGTATTCATGAGAGAAATTGGTCTGAAGTTCTCCTTCTTTGTTGGATCATTGTGTGGTTTTTGTATCAGTGTAATTGTGGCTTCATATAACAAGTTGGATAATGTTCCTTCTGTTTCTATTTTGTGGAATAGTTTGAAGATTATTTGTGTTAGGTTTTCATTGAAGGTCTGAGAGAATTCTGCACATAAAACCATCTTGTCCTGTGCTTTATATTTTTGGTTGGGAGATTTTCAATGACTGATTCTATTTTTTAGGTGTCATAGGACTGTTTAGATGTTCTATTTGATCCTGATTTAATTTTGGTATTTGGGATTTGTTTGGAAATTGTCCATTTTATCCAGATGTTACAGGTGTGTTGAGTATAGGCTTTTGTAAGAGGATCTTATGATTTTTTAATTTCCTCAGTTTCTATTGTTAGATCTCCCATTTCATTTCTGATTTTGTTAATTTGGATACTGTGTCTGTGCCCTTTGGTTAGTCTGCCTAAGGGTTTATCTAAAGAACCAGCTCCTGGTTTTGTTGAAATTTGGATGGTTCTTTTTGTTTCTACTTGGTTTATTTCAGCTCTGAGTTTGATGATTTCCTGCCTTCTACTCCTCTTGAGTATATTATCTTCTTTCTGTTCTAGAGCTTTTAGGTGTGCTGTTAAGCTGCTATTGTATGCTCTCTCCAGTATCTTTTTGGAGGCACTCAGAGCTATGAGTTTTCCTCTTAGCACTGCTTTCATTATGTGCCCTAACTTTGGGTATGTTTTGCCTTCATTTTCATTAAATTCTAAAAAACCTTTGGTTTATTTCCTTATTTCTTCCTTGACCAAGACATCATTAAGTAGAGCATTGTTCAGCTTCCATGTGTATGTGGACTTTTTGTTGGTTTTGTTGCTATTAAAGACCACCCTTACTCCATAGTGATCTGATAGGAGTCATGGGATTAATTCAATCTTCTTATATTTGTTGAGGTCTGTTTTGTGACCAATTATATGGTCAAATTTGTAGAAGGTACCATGAGGTGCTGAGAAGAAGGTATAGTCTTTCAATTTAAGATGAAACATATATATATATATATATATATATATATATATATATATATATATAATGCTGGGTACTGCTAATGTATCCAGTCTGTTAGTCTAAGTCTTTTTTATTGGGAATTGAGTCCATTGATGTTAAGAAATATTAAGGAACAGTGATTATTGCTTCCTGTTATTTTTTATGTTATATTTATGTTTGAGTGAATATCTTCTTTTGGGTTTCTTGAAAAATTACTATCTTCCTTTTTCTAGGTTGCCCTCTGTATATTGACATTTTCCATCTATTATCCTTTGTAGGGCTGGATTTTTGGAAAGATATTATATAATTTGGTTTTATGATGGAATATCTTTGTTTCTCCATCTATGGTGATTGAGAGTTTTCATGGGTATAGTAATCTGGGCTGGCATTTGTGTTCTCTTAGTGTCTATATGAGATCTGCCCAGGATCTTCTTGCTTTCATGGACTCTGGTGAGAAGTCTGGTGTAATTCTGATAGGTCTTCCTTCATATGTTACTTGGCTTTTTTTCTCTTATTGTTTTTAATATTCTTTCTTTGTTTAGTACATTTGGTGTTTTAATTATTATGTGTCGGGAGGAATTTCTTTTCTGGTCAAATCTCTTTGGAGTTATGTAGGCTTCTTATTTGTTCATGGGCATCTCTTTAGTTTAGGGAAGTTTTCTTCTACAAATTTGTTAAAGACATTTACTGGCCCCTTAAGTTGGAAATCTTCACTCTCTTCTATACTTATAATCCTTTGGTTTGTTCTTCTCATTGTGTCCTGGATTTCCTGGATGTTTTGGGTTATAAGTTTTTGCATTTAGCATTTTCTTTGACTGTTATGTCAATGCTTTCTAGAGATTCTTCTATCTCTTGCATTCTGTTGTTGATGTTTGCATCTATGACTCCTGATTTCTTTCCAAAGTTTTCAATCTCCAAAGTTGCCTCCCTTTTTGATTTCTTACTTGTTTTTCCTTCCATTTTTAGATCCTGGATGATTTTTTCAGTTCCTTCACTTGTTTGTTTGTGTTTTCCTGTAATTTTTTAAGGAATGTTTGTGTTTCCTCTTTCAGGGATTCTGCCTCTTGACCCATGTTCTCCTGTATTTCTATAAGTGATTTTTGTGTTTCCTCTTTATGGGCTTCTACCTGTTGACCCATATTTTCCTGTATTTCTTTAAACAATTTTTGTGTTTCCTTTTTAAGGGCTTCTACCTGTAGACTCATGTACATCTGTACTCATGTACTTTCCTGTACGTCTTTAAGGGAATTATTTATGTCCTTCTTGAAATCCTCTATCAGCATCATGAGATGTGATTTTATATCCAGGTCTTGATTTTCTGGTGTGTTGGGGTATCCAGGACTTGGTGTTGTTGAAGAATTTGTTTCAGATGGTACCATGTTGCCTTGGTTTCTGTTGGTGATGTTATTGAGTTTTACCTTTGCCATCTAGTTATCTCTGCTATTAGCTGGTGTTGCTGTCCCTGACTGTTGCTTATCTGTCATGCAAGCCTCTGTATCTGTGCTCCTCTGTGTACACAGGTATGTAGGTACTCCTGAGAGACCCACTCTCTTGTGGTTGTATTTGGGTATGAAGCTCTGTGGCCCCAATCTACTCCAGGTGCAGGCAGAAATCAGAAGACTTCTATCCCAAGCTGTTCCTATTCTCTTGTGCCCTCAGGGTTTCTAGCTGTTTCCTCTGAGCATCAGTGGCAGGCCTACCTGTGCTGCCTGGCCTCTCTGCACTCTTGAGTGGTTAGCTACCTCCATGTGTCCCTTGGATATGGTACTTGGTGACAGACAGTGGTCCCAAGCCAGAGAAGGAAACTGGAGGGCTTCCTCCAGAGGGTTCTGGGCAGGATCCTCTTAGTGTCGAGGGTGGTTCTACCTGGCCAGGCAGGCCCCTCTGCACTCCTGCGTGGTTAAGCTGTCTCCCTGAGTCACTTGGGTATATTGCACTGTGCTAGAGAATGGACCCAAGCCAGAGACAGAAACCAGAAGCTGTAAATTTTAAATAATTCTGATTCATAATTATTGAATCTCTATAAAATATCATACAATGCTTTAGACCTTCATTGACTAAAAAGATGGAGAAAATTTCTAGATCTAAAACATTTTCAAGACAAATAAGTTCCACATATTTAACTCTAGAATTCAGTGTCTTGTCTTCCGTACTACATGCACTACTAAAGGGAACACTTTTATCTGAGATAAGTATTGGAAACTTCTCAGAGTTAAAGATATGAGGTTAAATTGAAGAACCTCCCCTCATTCATTCTCCTGAATAGGACATGCATAAACTATCTCACACTCTATATGTTGAAAAGATAATCTCTCAGTGTCAAAGTAAAACAACGCTCATTAACAGGTAAAACTCTGCTTCTAATCTTCTTTGGTATTTGACTGAAATCAATGTTTATTAGGGAAACATTATAAGATATTTCTGTTGAATCTGATTATCTGAATTTAGCTTATTTCTTCATATTATTTTTTAGATGAAAGTATATCTACTAGGTAAAATAGTCATTCATATCTACTAGTTAAAATACTCATTCAAATGCAATTTTAAATCCTTTTCAGCTTCTACAGGATCCGGATGTCAAGATCAAACTCAAGGTCCAAGCCTTAATATATCCTGCCCTGCAGGCTCTTGATACAAATGCACCATCATATCAAGAAGGTTCAAATTTTCCACTTTTAACCAGGTCATTAATGGTCAGGTTCTGGAGTGACTACTTTGCTACAGACCAAGACCTGGAGAAAGCCATGCTTCTCAACCAACATGTACCCATGGAATTCAGCTATTTGTTACAGTTTGTGAATTGGAGTTCCTTGCTCCCTGAGAAATATAAGAAAGGTCACTTTTATAAAAATCCCATCCCTGGAAATTCTAAGCTGGTTCAGAAATATCCAGGGCTTATAGATGTAAAGGCATGCCCTCTGTTGGCCAATGACAATATATTGCATCATTTACCTCTGACCTATATCATCACTTGTCAGTATGATGTCCTAAGAGATGATGGACTCATGTATGTCCAGCGGCTTCAGAATGTTGGAGTTCATGTGACTCATCACCATTTTGAAGATGGATTCCATGGAGCATTTAGCCTTCCTGGTTTAAAAATTACAAACAGGATGCAAGACCAGTACTTCAGTTGGCTTATCAAAAATCTGTAACAAAACCTGCAAAATGTTTTATTGAAGATATATAAACAATAAAATAAGAAATAAACTAGTAAACATGGTTTTGAAGTTTAATGGACTGTTTAAAAACCTTTGCTGTTTCTAATGAGCTGATAGCTTCCATGTTTTGTTACTTTTATTATTAACAAACATGCTTTTTCATTACTTATCCTGTATTTATCAACAGACACATACGTCCAAACTAGAGTTTTATGTGGTACTAACAATCTAAATTCATGTTATCATTTAAGTGGTAGTTTACCAACTGTTACCAAGTACAAATTACATAACAATTTTATACTGCACTTTTACTACTCATTATTATTTTACACAGAAGAAAATTTGAGCTTAAAGAAGTAAAGTAATAAGATATGTTCTAAATCTGGATACTGTTGGAATAAACATTCATTGGGGGTTTCTACCACAGCTTAGATCATTTAGTTCTCAAATAAAAGACACAAAACCTTTATATTTATAATAAGGTTTAAATCATTAGAGCTGGGGCCAATATCATTTTGCTATTTTGTCAACCTCCCTGTCAATAACCCCAAGATAGAACTTGCCATGATCCACCTGGGATGCTCCTATTCCGACTGGCCATCATTGGCCATGCGCCCCTAATCCACCTACCCCATATATCTTCTTCATTCTTCTTCTCTCCTCCCTAGTGATTTTGCCTCACACCACAAGCCTGAGAACTGAAGCGCTGCCTACCTCTCTTCTGCCCAGTGAAAAGCTGTAGGCATCTTTATTTAAGAGCTAGGCCATGTCTTGTGGCAACTATAGCAACAGACCAAACCTCAACAAAATAACAACTATAATCTTGGACCCTGCAGCCCAAATGGGGGATGGGGGAGAGCCTGAGGTTAGACAGAGTTCCACCATCTGACACTATCCTGGGGAGCCCTGCTGACTGGGAGAGCCACTGCCTAGGCTTCAGTAGCACAGCCAGGAAGCCCTGGGCCTGCAGGGAATCCTGCGGTTAGAGAGAGCCCTGAGACAGGCCACCATCTTGGAGCTGGTAACCAAGCAAGGTACAGTGGGCACCAGAGTGAAGGATTTCCCAGGGTATAGTCTGCCTGGGTGCCTTTCACACCAGGGAGCTGGGCAGCATTACAGCTGCCTGGGCAGGTGGGAGAACATCTGACCTGCAGGAGGTTCCATAGATAGACGGAGACCCAAGGACCAGGATCTGCACCATCTTGGACCCTGCAGCCCAACTGGGGGGAGCTTCAGATCCACAGAGAGCCCGAGGTTAGACAGAGCTCTGTGGTCCAACACTATCCTGGGGAGAACAGCTCAACCAGACGGAGCCCTGCCGACTGGGAGAGCCACTGCCTAGGCTTCAGCAGCCCAGCCAGGAAGCCCCAGGCCTGCAGGGAATCCTACGGTTAGACAGAGCCCTGAGACCCGCCATGATCTTGGAGCTAGTAGACTGACCAGGCAAACCAGGAGGAGACCACTGGAGGCCAGTTAAGTATCCAGAGGTAAGCAGGGAGGAGACTTGAATCCAGCCCAGCAGAGCTGAGGAGGTACTTTGGAGCCCAGTGGTGGAAACCTTCCAGTTTCCACCTCGGGAGCACAGATGCCCTCTGAGACAGCAGCACTAAATGCCAGGATCTCAGGAGCTTTAAACACCAAACAGTAATAACAAGACCAACTAAGTCCAGAAATAAACAAATGGCAAAAGGCAAACGTAGGAACATTACTAGCAGAAATCAAGGCAATATGGCAGTATCTGAACCCAGTTCCCTGACAGCAGAAAGCCCCGGATACCCCAACACACAAGAAAATCAAGATACAGATATAAAATCATTGGTGAGGACGCTGATAGCAGAACACATGGATAAACCTCTTAAAGAAATTCAGGAGAAAATTGATCAAAAGTTCGAAGCCCTTACAAGGCAAACACAAAAATCACTTAAAGAAATTCAGGAGAATATGGATCAAAAAGCAGAAGCCAATAACGGGGAAATACAAAAATCACTTAAAAAAGTACAGGAGAACATGGGTCAACAAGTAGGAGTCATGAAAGAGGAAACACAAAAATCTCTTAAAGAATTACATGAAATCACAAACAAGCAAGCAAAATATCTGAGCAAACCATCCAGGGTCTAAAAACAGAAGTAGAAAAAACTAAGAAATCACAGAGGGAGACAACATTGGAGATAGAAAACCTTGGGAAGAAATCAGGGGCCATAGATGCAAACATCAACAACAGAATACAAGAGATAGAAGACAGAATCTCAGATGCCGAAGATACCATAGGAACCATGGACTCAACAATCAAAGATAATGCAAAATGCAAAAAGTTTGTAACCCAAAACATCCAAGAAATTCAGGACACAATGAGAAGACCAAACCTAAGGATTATAGGTATAGATGAGAGGGAAGATTTACAACTTAAAGGGCCAGCAAATATCTTCTACAAAATTATGGAAGAAAACTTCCCCAACCTAAACCGAGAGATGCCCATGAATATACAAGAAGCCTACAGAACTTCAAACAGACTGGACCAGAACAGAAATACATCCCATCACATAATAATCAAAACCCCAAATGTACTAAACAAAGAAAGAATATTAAAGGCAGTAAGAGAAAAAGGACAAGTAACATATAAAGGAAGACCTATCAGAATTACACCAGACTTCTCACCAGAGACCATGAAAGCTAGTACTCCTCTTCAATAACATCTAGATTCACTACCCACTAGAGAAAGGCTCCAAATGGCCACTTAATGACATACTAGATCAAATTATTTTAAGGGATTTTTCACACATACTGCCAGTGGTTTGGTAAATGGAAAGAAGTCCCCTATGCCCATGCATTCACCTACTCATGGTCCCACACCCCTAGCCTTTTCTCATGGCTTGCACGCTCAGTATGTGTCATAGGCCTGAACCTGCCTGGACAAACTCATTTTCTGTCACCATAATCTTATGCCACTGCTGCCAGATTTCTTATTCCGGTCCTAGACAAATGTTTTTTTGCTAATACAAAAATGTGCTTTTCTCTACCTACACAACCTGTTAAAATTATTTAAGATTCTCATTCCTATCCTGTCTTTATAGATGATGGTTTTTACTACTGCCATAAAATTATTCAGTTGATAACCAATTGATATAACCCTTAATCTTGGCAGAAGTTTGCTAATTATCAAGTTTATGACAGAATTCCCAAAGCCTATAACAGTATAAAATTCCATGAGGTCCCAGAAGATGTGGGTACAGCTACAGGATACTGCCTGGAAACACAGTGGACAACACTGGATACCCTGAGTCAAATAACTTGGCTAAATCAAGGTAAGTCATTTCTCATGTCACATGTATTCATTCCACAGAGAAAGCCCTGTGTCTCCTGAGCTTGAAAGCCAGACTGTCCAAGTTGCTATGGAGACCACAGAGAACTGTTGGCTAGAGGATTCTGTCATTTTTTAAAACAAGATATAGCTGCTAGATTATTGTTTATTCCACAGACTTCTGACTACATTGATAGCTAAGGTAACTAATTTTGACAGCTAGGAAAAGCTTTCACAGATATAATCTGTTACCTCATTACCAAAACTCGGTTTCCATTAATTAAATACTTCATATTTTCGTGTCTTGCTATGCCACTGTCCTAACATCATTTGAGTTCTTATGAATTTGTCTAACTCCAATAAAACATTCCACTATATGATCCAACTTTTTAATCACAAATTCTTATTCTTTCTGCTCCGCAGAAGGCTCATCTTAAAGACTGCTCATGTTGTTAACTCATGTTATTATCTCTATAATAAACATATAAGGTACAGGAAACCCAATCAGATCTACCTCTCATGGACCAAATAGGCTCCAGACAGATAAGTACATCTGCTCAACGTTCCCACTTACTACCTATTACAAAGGGTGGGATTCCTCTGGGTTTCACATATACATATTAACATTTCTTTCTTCCAAAGGTACTTAATCTTATTCTCTACCTATGATATGTGTTTTAACACCTTGTTAAGTCCAGGTGCTTACTACATCCAGGACAGCTCCAGAGAAGCAACCTCCAGATGTTCCAATCTCCTGTTACAGACATAGATGCTTCTTCTGGACCTGGTCCTTTGACCTATCCTCAGATGTCTCTACAGACCCTGAACAGCAGGAAACAGCCAATTTTCCTAAGATTGGACAAACATTCCCCATACCCATTCATCTAGATTCCCTAGAGACATGTTACCTCCCCAAACCAGCTGGAAGTAGTGAGATATTACAACGACCCTATTCCTGCTTCTCCATTACCTCTTTCTATTTTTTTCTTCTTTTTAATTAAACCAAAACCGGGGAATATTAGCATTCTGTCTAACCTCTATCCCACAATTAACTAGCAACAGCCAGGCGGACTCCTCCCCACAGTTACCAGCCAGGTAGTTCTGTCCCACTATAGAGGGTCTGCTTTTCCCCCTCTCCCTATCTTGTTCTCTTACTCTTGTTTCTCTTTTTCCCTCTTGGGCTCTTCCTCCTCTATTTTTCCCCCCTCTCTTCATGTGTCCATAGCCAGCCTCTATTTCTCTGCTCTCTCTCTTTCTCTGCCTTTCTCTGCCTCTACTGCCCTCTTAAGTTCCCTCCACATGCCCTGAATAAATTCCATTCTATACTATGTCACTGTGTGGCTGGTCCCTCAGGGGGAAGGGATGCCATGGCATGAGCCTCCCAAGACTCCCCCTTCCTCCATACCTCACCACACCCCTATAGAACATATCTCCTCTCTATCTTTTTATAAACACATCATAAGGTTCTGTGACTCAGATTTAGAAACTAAACATCAGATATCTTTTGGGTATCCTATGAAAACTGGGATATTGGCCAAATTCCAAGAAAGCTAGCTGTATTTTTTTTCAGTTTCTTTTTCTTTTCAGTTTCTGTGTTATCCAGTCTCTGTGTTATCAATCATTTGGGTTAGCCCTTTTTGAAATTGATTTACATCCATATTTTTGAGAGATTAGTAACTGAGATATGAATCACTTTGGCTATTTTCTTTTGGAGACATTCATGTCTCAGATGAGAAGACATTTTCCCTGGTCAGATCTAATTTTTATAACTTTTGTTGGGAATAATAGTTTTTCATCCCCTATCTTAAAACTATTGCAGGTTTCCTTTCTAATGCCAACTGTCTGATTAGAGGAATGTAGTAAAAATTTTTCTTTAAAAAAAACTCCTTAAGGTATTTGTTTTAATCCCAGATATGGTACAAGCAGCTGCTTCATTCAAGGGACTGTGGAGTGGATCCGAATAAGAAGGGGGCACTCTGAGAAGGCCGTTGCTCCCACGAATGCTGTGTTTTGTCAAGTGGTTGTGAACAGAGACAAGGCTGGTAGCACATTGTTACCATCATGGTAAAGGTCACTTTGACTTGGTGAGCATAAAGAGCATACTGGTTCCTTTTAACGACTTATTTTAAAATTTCATTATATTTATCTGTATCTGTGTAAAGATGTATGCATGTGCATGCCAGCACTCACTGGGGCCCGATGAATTTGTTGCTTTCATGCTGGTGTTACTGGCTGTTGAAAGTTGTTGACACTAGGGTGTGAAACTAAACTCTGAACAAGCTCCCTCAGCTCCAGAAGGGTGGTGTCTCATGTTAGCAATAATAGGACAATTACCTTCTGAGGAAAAAATCAACAAAGACTATATTGACTTAAATGATTAGCTTGAAATGGAAAATCAAACTATCTAAAATATTAGAAATAAAATAATACTTAAAAATATCTTAGTCCAGACTTCCATATAGATTGCACTAATGTGTGAGTCAAACCATATCTACTGAGCATGTACAGAAGCGGCACAGGGGTGCCACCTATTTGGCACTGGTGGATATATATCAGCTTAGGCACCCAGATAACTTCTCTACACTCTTTATTAGAGACGTGTATGAATGTGACCAGGGTTTGAAACAAACCAAGCATATGAAAGACAGCACTCAATATTTATCTTCTTATGTCTGTCTTAGTTTGCTTCACTGAGCAATTCTCAACATCATCTATGCTTTTGTAAATTGGCAAAGTCTTACTTATAGATAAATAAATGAGTCTAGATGTATATTCATATAAGCAGTTACAAGTGTGTGTGTGTGTGTGTGTGTGTGTGAGTGAGAGAGAGAGAGAGAGAGAGAGAGAGAGAGAGAGAGAGAGAGAGAGAGAGAGGGAGAGAGAGAGAGAGAAAGAGAGAAAGAGAGAGAAAGAGAGAATATAAGATATGAAAATAAAAAGGAATGATGAGAAGGGGAAAGAGGTTTTTCAGATGGGACACTTGTACCTGAATTCAAAAAAAGGAGTACTTGGGGTAGGGAAGGAAAGCAGAGGGGCAGAGTGGGAATGGGAATAAAAATCTACAAGGAGGATCAACTAAATCAACGTATTTGTTTAAATACCACGAGGAAACTTATTAACAGGTATTCTAATTTAAACAGAAATGCAAGCTAAAAATAAATTCAGGTCATTGTGTTCTATAGTTGCCAAAGATCCATTCTCATCAGCACAAGAAGCTTCTGTGTCTCATAGGCCACAAAACAACACTCAATGTTATTGGTTTTGAATAAACGAACAAGCAGAAATCATGTAACATTTTTTGTCTGCTTACATTGTCATGGAATTAAAATTTTGCAACAGTAGAAAGTGTGGAAATGGAAGAAATGTATGGAAATCGAGCATGATCTTGGACATTCATTCAACTGAGGCCTCTTAGCCTGCCTGCTTGGTTTCTTTGTTTCTTCTCTTCCTTCCTTCCTCCCTTCTATCCTCCCTTTCATCTTTCCTTCCTTCCTCCCTCCCATCCATCCTTCCTTCCTTTTATTCATTCTTCCTTCTGTCTTTTCCTTCAATCCTTTCTTCTTCCCTCCTCTTCCTCCTCTTCCTCCTCTTCCTTAATATTTTGTTGTTGTTCTTTACCATGTTCCTAGCTCTGTACACTGTCTACCCCATCACTCCTTCCCTTTCACTCTCTGGGCACCCACAACAAATCTCCATCCCAAATATCATTTTTTAAACAGCCTATTGAATTTGGTTAGTGCTGCCTGTGTGCACACTGGTGGAGATTGGGTGGAAAACCATCTACTAGACATGAAAAGCCTATCATCCCCAAAGTGAAGTAAGGTTTTTTTTTTTTACCACAAGCAGCCATCTTTTACTCATAGCTCCTCAAGGGTAGGTTCCTTGGTTCCATGTTGAAAATTACAAGGTCATTGATCTTTTTCTTGTCTTGTGCAGATAACCACAGATGTTACACTTTCATACATGCAACAGCTGTGTCATGCCCAAAAGACAGCATTTCACAAAACTCCTCCCATTTTCCAGCTCTTTATACTTGGTTTCATTCTGTTCCTTGAGCCTAGTGGAGATGCCATGGATAACATGTATATAGCAGAACATCCACAGAAAAGTATTAGTAGATGGAAGAAATGTGAACATAAGTAGGAGTTTATATTTTCACAAATGAGTGGCTATCAGTAGAAATAGGAAATAGACAACATAACATGTCTTCACATTTATATTACACTAAGTGATAATACACTGTATATGGGATAAATGCAAAATATTGCTGTACAGCAATTTTAGGATAAAATATGAAGGAAGGAGATAGAAATAGTCTCCTGAATAGATCTTGTATAATGTGTGAAGAAATATAAGGACACTCAAAAATAGAATGTAATTTTAAACAGAAAATTGGGCATGACACTTCCAGAGGACCCTGTCATACCACTCCTGGGCATATACCCAAAGGATTCCCCTGCATGTAATAAAGACACATGCTCTATTATGTTCATAGCAGCCTTATTTATAATAACCAGAAGCTGGAATGAGACCAGATGTCCCTCAAAGGAGGAATGGATATAGAAAATGTGGTATATTTATACAATGGAATACTACTCAGCAATTAAAAATAATGAATTCATGCAATTTGTAGGCAAATGGTTGGATCTGGAAAATATCATCCTAAGTGAGTTAACCCATTCACAGAAGAATACACATGAAATGCATTCACTGATAAGTGGATATTAATGAGCCCAAAAGTTCTGAATACTCAAGGCACAATTAGCAAATCAAAAGATTCCCAAGAAGAAGGAAGGAGAGGACACTGGTCCAGAAAAGACTGGTTCCAGTTTTGCAGGAGAGTACCAGAACAGAGAAAGGGTTGGGGAGGGGGGATGGGGAATGGAGGGATAAGAGAACTTATGGGACATATGGTAAGGGGGGAACTGGGAAAGGGGAAAGCCTTTGGAATGTAAACAAAGAATATAGAAAATAAAAGAAAAGAAAAAAATTAGATAAATATTCTAAATAAAAAGAACACATGCTAATATAAAATATAGATACAAATACCCAGGAGACAATTTCAAATATTTTAAGGGGAAAAAATTAAGAAAATTGAAATTTATAACAAGATGATGGTTTTTAAACTCATAAGAAGTAGATTAAACAAAAATGGTGCAAGCATTTTTATTCAAAGACTTTTTTTTGGTCAGACATAATGGCACATAACTATTATAGGAACACTTGGGAGGCAAAGTCACATAGTTATAGGTGAGGCCAATCTGATGAACCAGTAAGATCCATATCAAGCAAAAAGTAAGAATGAAAGGAAGGAAGGAAGGAAGGAAGGAAGGAAGGAAGGAAGGAAGGAAGAAAGAAAGGAAGGAGAAAAAGAAAATGGTTACTTTGAATGGTCTTATATAGAAAACCAAGACAAAATTACTGGTTGCAAATAAGAAAAACAATTTTATTTATATTTAAATTTTAAAATTTTATATTAAATTATATGGATATGGTATTTGTGTGGGGGTGTATATACATGGGTAGGTTCATACTTAGGTCACAAAGTGCATCCAATTCTCTGGATCTAGAATTACAGGAGACTGTGAATCACCCAGCATGGATGTTGGGAACTGAATGCAGGTCCTCACAATGATATGTATGATTTAGTGTTTGTTTTGGTTTTGTATTTACAGTTGCATTGTTTTTTTAAAATGTAACTCATGTGTCTATATTCATTTCTATATCCTTGTCCAATGACTATTTCCTGGATTTTCCAGACTTGATAAACAATGTCTATGGAGAAAATCAAATGTAATTATGCAAAGCGTTAAAAATTTGAATGCTTCATTTTAAAAGTGAATTAAAAAATATGTGCTACTAATTTCATTCAGTATTATATTAACAATCATATTTCACATACATGATGACAAAAATCAAAAGCCTCTGAAAGAAAAAATAAGTTAAACTTTTTTCCAATAGAATATGATTATTTGTTCAGAAAAAAAATCTCAAGAAATATAAAGTGTACATAGTGTTCTGGAATGCCAATTCTACATGCAAATATAAATTATCTTTTTCATGTTGATACTAGATGCAAATACTGGTCTTTGTGACTTTTCTAACACACACACACATACACACACACACACACACACTACATGTATATGTAGTTTGTTTACTAACTGCCTAGCAACATAATATACCTGTTGGCTATTTTAGAGGTTGCAGATAGGCACAATTTCCTTTGCAAAGTTCTTCCTTGTACATCTACAATGTATAATTTTCCTGTTTTTTTCCCCTAAGGACATTCAAAGTGAGCAGGGAGATGCATGCTGAGGACATTGTGCCATGGTTTATAGCAGATGTTTAAACAAGCTGAAAACTGGACACTGCTGTTTTAAAGTACATTTGTTTTATTCCTAACCTACAAGGATCAGAGGAAACATCTGGGGCAGAAGGAATATTTTGGTTCTTATTTGAGGCTTTTGGGGCATACTCTATGTTCCTGCCTCTCTGACACTGCTGGGGATCCTTGAAACTTCATCTGGATCAACATAGCATCAAAACCAGCAAAATATTTTGTAAGTTTAGAATTTTGTCAACTCTGAGTACTTAGTAACTTCATTTAAATTTTTCTATTTCTCTAATAATTATTTTATTTGTCTTAAAGTTTGCATTATTGTTTATTATTATTATCATTATTATCATTATCATTATTATCATTATTATTTTATTTTGTTACAGTTCAGTCATTGTCCTGCTCCTGGTCTGTCGTCGCACAGTTCCTCATCCCAGTTTTCCTCCCCAATGTCTCCAAAAGTATATTCCCCCCAACTCCACGAACAAGCCTTTCCACTCCCTGGGGCCTCAAGTCCCTCAAGGGTTAGGTACATCTTCTAACACTGAGGCCAGACCAGGCAACACTATACTGTATATGTGTTAGGGACTTTGGACCAAATCTTGTTCTGCCTGGTTGGTGGCTCAGTGTATAAGAGATGTCAGGGGTCCTGGGTTGCTTGAGACTGCTGGTCTTCCTATGGGGTCTCTCTTCAGCTTCTTCCAGCTTTCCCCTAATTCAATCACAGGGGTTTCTGACTTCAGTCCATTAGTTGGAAGTAAGTTCCTGCATCAGTCTCAGTCAACTGCTTATAGGGCCTCTCAGAAGATAGCCATGCTTGGCTTCCGTCTGTAAGCACACCTTAGAATCAGTAATAGTGTCAGGCCTTGGAGATGGATCCTAAGTTCGGCAAGTCACTGGACCACCTTTCTCTAGCCTCTTCATTTTTGTGCCTGCAGTTCTTTAAGACAGGAACAATTGTGGGCCAGAGGTTTTGACTGTGGGATGAAAACCCCATCCCTCTATTTGTTGTCCTGTCTTGCTATTGGAGGTGGACTCTACAAGTTCCCTCTCCCCACTGTAGGGCATTTCATCTAAGGTCCCTCCCTCTGGGTCCTGAGAGTTTCTTACTTCCCAGGTCTCTGATTCTTTCTTAGAGGCTATCCCCACCTCCCCCCACCCCACATTGCATATTTCCATTCATTCTGCTGGCCCTCAGGGCTTCTATCCTATCGCCCCCAGTCCCAGTTCCTGATCATGTTCTCCCTTTTCCCTCCCCTCCCCTCCCCTCTTCCATCCAGGTCCCTCCCTCCCTCTGCCTTCCATGACTATTTTCTTCTCCCTCCCAAGTAGGATCAAAGCATACTTACTCAGGCCTTTCTGTTTGTTAACCTTCTTGAGTTCTGTGGATTATATCCTAGGTATTCTATACCTTTTTGGCTAATATACTCTTATTAGTGAGTATACCCCATGCATGTCCTTTCATGGCTGAGTTACACTACTCAGGGTGATACTTTCTAGTTCCATCCATTTGCCTGCAAAACTTGCCTTGGAATGTTGAAGTTTGTTTGCTGGTTCTCTCCTTTCCTTTCCTCTCCTCTCCTCTCCTCTCCTCTCCTCTCCTCTCCTCTCCTCTCCTCTCCTCTCCTCTCCTCTCCTCTCCTCTCCTCTCCTCTTTTCTTTTCTTTTCTCTCTCTCTCTCTCTCTCTCTCTCTCTCTCTCTCTCTCTCTCTCTCTCTCTCTGTGTACTAGAGGTTAAATTCAAGGACTTGAACATACTAAGCAAATGGTCTACACTGAACAACGTTCCACCCAATTTTAACTATTCTTTAATGCAGAAGTTTAAGGGGAAAGATATGGAGACATTCTAGTCAAATCAATTTTTAAAGATTTATATTAGTAATCAATATATTTGCTAAAATAAACAAACAACAACAAAAACCCTTATATTATGTTCCATGTAAAATAAGTACTAGAAGAAAATCTTGAAAATTGAATAGCAAGAAAAGTAGAGCTAAAACACATTATGATTTTTCTAAAACAGAGTGGATTGTAATAAACTGTAAAAAAATGCATTAATTGAAATATTTTATATCACAGTTGATTTGTAAAAGACCACAGGAAATGGACAAATATGGCTATACAGGTGAGCTATGTCTTGCTCTGGTTATCTACCCACTACTCTCAGATGGTCTTGTGTTTTTTTTTTTCTACTAAGAAAATTACTTCATTTCTTGATCATACACATAGCTTAGGGTATGATAACCACCCCAGCCTGGTGAGTGATCCAGACCCTGATCTTCTCTGAATGTCCTCACACTCCCAGAACGCTTTACCTAAGCCATGCAGATTGTGGTGCAGAGAAGTGACTTCCCATGGTCCCTGGTGGAAATTTCTTTACACTTCCAGTTCTAATCGGTTGCGACATTATGCCTGGAGAGATGTAAGCAAATGTCAGCACACTCCAGATAGGGCAGAAAAGGCAGGGCAGTGTGCACACATGATAAAATTCAACTTTATGAACCAGCCTGTTTTTTTAAGAGTTGCTCACAGGAATATGGGTGAGAGGTTTCTTACAAAAGTAGAAATGTTGGCCGGGCAGTGGTGGCGCACGCCTGTAATCCCAGCACTCTGGGAGGCAGAGGCAGGTGGATTTCTGAGTTCGAGGCCAGCCTGGTCTACAGAGTGAGTTCCAGGACAGCCAGGTCTACACAGAGAAACCCTGTCTCGAAAAACAACAACAACAACAAAAACAACAACAAAAGTAGAAATGCCTCAATGGCAGTTACATCACTGAAGCCTACCCCAGTGTGGGTGACTACCAAGGGATTAAGACTGAATATCTAAGGCTTTCTGCAACCTGCAGGCAACCCAGCATGCAAAGCATTCTTTCCAAGTCACTCAGCTGACCTTGGGCTCCAGGAAACTCAGCTAATGCCTGCCTCTTCCAGACTGATCTACAGGGCTCAAGCACTCTTAGTCAACTCAACCCGTGTCACAGTGACTCCCCATTGCTTACTCATATGAGGAAGGAAGAGACCTAATGATTCTGGTACTTTTGGGGACTTATTGAAGTCATTAATTTCCTGAGCTTAGACAGCTTCTCTTCAGGATGGGAAGTTTTATTTACCCTTAGGACACTCCTGTTGTTTCACTTCCCTGAAAACAGCCTCTTGAAATTCAATGTTGACTTGCCTTTTAATATTTTGTGTTTTATGAGCTTCCCTTCGAGATGGGAATATGAACAAAAACCTTAGAAATATAAAGAGGGTGGATATTAAATCCTAAGAAATGTAAACAAATTAAAATAGAAATCTGCCTGAGTCTAGCCTATCTGTGCTATACACATCATCCAGGGCCAGCCAAGAAGACACATCCTACACATCAGCCTAGACTGTTATGCCCTCTATGCACTATTCCCAATCTACAGGGTTAGCCCTGATTATACATCTTTCATATTAGTCTGAAATACAAACTCTGCATGGCCCTAGTCACCTACCCTATGCACCAGCTCAACCTATTGAGACTGCTGGTATCTAGCTTACTCATGACATATCTAAATTCCAGGATTAGCCTAATTGCACACCCTGTGTGCTTGTTCAGTCTAGTGAATTTCCATAAGTCTAGCTCACTTGAACCACAGCCAACTGCCTCGCCTAACCTGAAGTGCACATTTGCGTGGGGCCCTCAGTTGCCTCTCTGGCCTTGTCTCTGTATAATGGTAACCAGACTCGGGTACAGAGGTACCTTTTAGATCTCACACAAATATTAGTGCTGTAATTTTCAGTTCTCTATCTTACATACTAGAAAAGTCAAAAATATATCTTAAGTGTTTTGGGAGAAGGAGGGAGAGCCTCATGGACACACAACTAAGAAATTAGCTCCCAACAATCCTAAGGATTAGGATCTTGTGCCTCTGCCTGCCACCATTCGGAAACGTAACAGAGGTTCATGTACAAGGATCTGAAAAGCAATAATTTTTTTTGTTTGTTTTAAAAGTACTGAAACTTTATTATAGACACTGGTCTGGTTAGTTTTAATGTCATTATTTACCTGCAAGATCTTTATAATAAATATCATAAGGTCTTTATATAAAAAACTTGCAAGGTAAAAAACAAGAAAAAAAAACTGCAGCAATAGAAACCAGAAAGGGGAAAGCCTTTGGAATGTAAACATAGATTATAGAAAATAAAAATTAAATTAAAAAAAAACCAGACCTAAATTCTATACACTTCAATGCATTTCTGTACAGTGAGAATTATAAAAAAAAAATTAAAGACCACAAAACAACAAAGTGACCCATCTATTTTTAACTTATTTATCTGCTACTCTGCCAAAAGCCATTTTCTACAATAGATTTTCTAAAATTGTTTTTACTGGTTTTTGTTTGTTTGTTTGTTTCATCTCTGGAACTCTGAAGGTTTTAGAAGTGTGCATACTATTTAAGATTCTAGACATTTCATAGGAGAGCTCAATGTTGTAATAAAGTTCACATAAAGTAAAAAAGGAAAAACTTCCAATGAAGAAAACTGCTGTAACTTTAGGGGACAGAGAAGGGATATGATGAAATGTATGTCCTTTCGTGTGAAGAGTCACTACTAGATCACTTTCACTTATTTCACCTCATATTAATTTGTCATAAATTAAAACATGACCTGCTTCTGTGAGGTGTTAATGGTTTTGAGATGCTGAGTTTTGCCAAGCCTCTGATGATACACCTCTATCTTAGGGATTCTTTGTCAAGAAAGACTGAGTTTACTGAAAATAGCTTGAAATAAAATAGTCAAGTCACTCACCTATGTACACTGCAACACGTTTCCCCACCCTCTGAGGTAACATTAATAAAAGACTTTAGAGAAAGCATGTAAAACAGGTCCAGAGCTTCTTCCCGAGAAGGCAAGCCTATAGGACAGGTGAGGACCTACACGCAATAAGCCACTTTCCATGAGCAAAATCAAAACCAAACAAAACAAAAAAGAAAACAAAAATTACCTAATCAAAGCCCATAACAGCACAGAAAGCTGGTGAGGTTTCATTTTCCCACAGCCCTCAAGACAGTACAGAATCCAGCCTTAAGTTCATTACCAGAGGATTTATTTTATTATTTTTTTTTAATTTTGACTGTGGTATAATATTCTTGTATTTATCTTAATCCTATTGATTCCTTTGTTTATTTTTCACTAGACCTCAAATCACATTTGTCTTCTACTTTCTTTCAGTGGAATATACTGTATATAGTCATTTACTCTGTATTAATATGCTAGAAACCAGAAGATCTGGAGTTTTACACTTTTTACTGTTATGTAATTATAATACAAACTTTTACCAGTGCCTTGAACAAGTTTCCTATTCTGATAAAGTAAACAAATTTAATTTTTTTATGTTGTTTTAATTGTCTATACTTTGTTTACTTTCCAAAGGCTTTCCCCTTTCCCAGTTCCCCCCTCACCATATGTCCCATAAGTCCTCTTCCTTAAGCCCATTCCCCAATCACCCCCCCCAATTTCTCTGTTATGATACTCTCCTACAGAACTGGATCTATTCTTTTCAGGACCAGGGCCCTCTCCTTCCTTCTTCTTGGGAATCTTTTGATTTGCTAATTGTGCCTTGAGTATTCAGAGCTTCTAGGCTCATTAATATCCACTTATCAGTGATTGCATTTCATGTGTATTCTTTTGTGATTGGGTTAACTCACTTAGGATGATAGTTTCCAGATCCAACCATTTGCCTACAAATTGCATGAATTCATTATTTTTAATTGCTGAGTAGTATTCCATTGAATAAATATACCACATTTTCTGTATCCATTCCTCCTTTGAGGGGCATCTGGGTTCCTTCCAACTTCTGGCTATTATAAATAAGGCTGCTATGAACATAGTAAAGCATGTGTCTTTATTGTATGCAGGGAAATCCACTGGGTATATGCCCAGGAGTGGTATGACAGGGTCCTCTGGAAGTGTCATGCCCAATTTTCTGAGGAACCGCCAGACTGATTTCCAGAGCAGTTGTACCATCTTGCAATCCCACCAACAGTGTAGGAGTGTTCCTTTTTCTCCACATCCTCGCCAGCACCTGTTGTCCCTTGAGATTTTAATCTTAGCCAGTCTGACTGGTGTGAGGTGGAATCTCAGGGTTGTTTTGATTTGCATTTCCCTGATGACTAATGATGTTGGACATCTCTTAAGGTGCTTCTCAGCACCTTAAGAGTTTTACATTTTATACTGTTATGTAATTATAATAAAAACTTTTACCAGCGCCTTGAACAAGTTTCGTATTCTGAGAAAGTAAACAAATTTATTAAAAAGAATAAAACAAAACAAAGCATTCTATGAGACCTCATATTATTTAGAGAATTAGTTCACCTCTTCTGCCCCCTTGTGGTCCCCAAAGGCTATTGCTCAGCATAAGTGAAAATGAAGGTAAGGAGTCTTAGTATACATAACTAATAATTCCGTTTGTGTGCTTCCATATGAGTTTAATATGTATATGTATGTGCATGTGTATGTGCATGCGCATGTGTATATGCATATACATTTCCTCAATTGAGAAAATATTTCAGTTATAAATATCTCCAAATCTTCTCTGAATGAAAATTTATAATTGTTACATTTTAAGCATTCAGTTGTGCCAATGTAACTTTCTCTATTCTTAAATGTTTTTAGCTCCTAATAAGAAAAGAAAGGTGTGTAGACTTAAGTATAGCTTTTTGTCTTCCTCTTTTCTCTTTATTGTTTCTTTTATTTTTTTCTTTGGGGATTAGAATAACATCATTTCTCTCTTCTCTTTTTAAACCCTCTCATATTTATATAACTTCCTTTCTCTCTTTCAAATTCGTGGCCAATTTCTCATTAGTTGCTGTTACAAATTGTGTGGGGTGGGGAGGGGATGGGGGTGAGTGAGTGTGTCCCAAAATATACCCTGCTCAATCTGTATCATGTTACTCTTGCACATATGCTTTCAAAGCTGATCATTAGGAACTGGATAGCCAACTGGTGCCCTCTTCCCTGGAGGAGACTAACTCTACCCCATCATCCCTCCTTAGCTGCTCATAGCTCTGGTGCCTTCAGAAGCCACATGCCTGAAGTCTCACTAACATGGCTGCCTAGGCAGGAGCTGAACAAGCGCAACAGTAGATAAAACAGCATAGAGGAAGGAAAGACCACAGAGCCTCTGCATTAAATACGTTCTGTAGAGTTGAAGACTTTTCCTCTAGTATAATACAGAAATCAGAATACTGAGACAATTTCAAGAGCTGCCACATGGTATAGCCTGGCAGGTGTCCTTTCCCAGGTGTCCTTTCCCAGGTGTCCTTTCCCAGGTGTCCTTTTGCATTTGTTTAATGTACCATGGATGATTTTAGAAAACATTTATGATTTTCTGAAAAAAAAAAACTGTCAACTGAGATATTTTTATCCCGGGGAGCAAGAGGCAAATGATACAGCCACCATACTGTGCTGTAATCGATACTGGAAGAGAGATTTAGACTCCAGCAGACAGTGTCAGCCCTGGCTAGATTAATTTTTAAATGTTCATACTTACGGGTTGTAAAAACTATAAAGTGATACCTGCCGTGTGACGTGTTTTGGTAACTAATAGCTAACTATGGCTATAACTATTTGATTTCTAAATTTTGACTGTTTAAACAGGCAGCCTCTAAGCTACAATATCATTAGTCAGTATTTCTTATTCGTGTTTCATTTTATCTTCTCCAGAATACACTCTCCTCTCATGAGTTACAGCATATGCTGTTAATTTCTCCTTTTAAGCAGCACTATAGATTTTCAGCTTTCTGCATTTGGGTGGTTTAAATAACCTCTTAAATGACATAAATAAAATAATGAACACACATTATGCATAATTAGGGTGTCATCTTTCCAATGTGAGCAGAAGTTGCTGGGGCAACTCGGGGGATATATTTACAGCTATGTTAAAAATTCTACAAGTTTAACTGCTTGGAACTACTGTGATTGTGGGGAATTGGAGGGCCGCCGACACAGAGCCCAAATTACCTTGAGATATCTTTAGCCTCTTTCTTAATAGTCATTCACTTCCCACTTAATATGTCTCACCGAACATCCTGTGCTTGCTAGGTGAAGCAATTAGTGTGTTAATGGATCAGCAGTGTCTACGAACCCAAAAGCTGGCTATATATATATATATATATATATATATATATATATATATATACATGCAAAGTATCAGGTAGTAAGTAGCTTCAAAATCAAAAGCCAAGGGAAATCAAAGGATACAAACTATGTCATGTGCACCTGCAGGTACCCTCAAAACCCATACAAGTACCCAAACACCATTTTCTTACATCTTAGAGAAAGCTTCAGTCAATAAATCGTTGGTTATCCCAAACAATTTGATTATCCTGTGAACTGTTGGAATTCAGTTTCTCATCTATAAAATAGCAGTGAAACACCTAGTTAATTACTTAGTAACATATGCTGGTCTCTTTTGTGACTAAAGTTCCCATACTTACGTGTCTGTATCATTTGCTTTCATAATTCCGATGTTCTAAGCATACATCTGAATTGGGGATGGTTTGGGTTAGTACCTTATAAGTGCTGCATTGACCTTGCAGACATTTTGAGTTCTAACTAGGAGTTTCTCAATACTCATTTCTGAGACTTTGTGGTCCTCAAAGATATTTTAATAGCCCACTGCTTCAAAGTTGAGAAACCTTCCTCAAATTACTTTTAGCTTTTGCTGTTTATTTCACAACATTATTTCCCTTGGTAAGTTAGAGTTACCAGCAGAATGCAACATATACAACAGAAACAAAATTTTTTTCTTCTATGTTTTGAGCTCTCAGCTATTATAGCAATTCAAAAAATCAAATGAGCCAAGTAAGATGAGACTCAAAATGCATATAGTGAAGCTGCAGCATTATTGGTGGAGAAAGTATCAAACTCCAGCAAACCCATGCAATGCTGGGACTTGTAGCTGATGGCTATCTGTAGTGCTCCTTCTTCCAACACGAAGAAAGGATGTCATAAACTCTTGAGAAAAAGCAAAAAGTAAAAAGTAACAAGCTCATGATGTTCACAATACCAAGCATGGAATGTTGAGAATGTTAAGGAAACAGACTTAATGGGAGCAAACGATTCTTTAAGAAAATATCAGTCCTATTTAGAAGGGGAAACAAAATAATCAAGGGAGGTGGAGGGTGGGAGGGACTTGGAAGGAGAAGAGGGGGAGGGGAAAAAGAGGGAATTCACAGACCATATGAAGTCCAAGAAGAAGGAAGACCAAAATGTGGATGCTTCAGTGCTTCTTAGAGGGGGTGAACAAAATAGTCCACAGGAGGAAATGATGGAGACAAAATGTGGAACAGAGACTGAAGGAAAGGCCATCTAGAGACTGCCCCACCTGGGGATCCATCCCATATGCAGCCACCAAACTCGGACCTTATTGTGGATGCTGGGAAGTGCTTGCTGACCGAAGCCTGATATGGCTGTCTCCTGAGAGGCTCTGTAAGAGCCTCGCCAATACAGATGCCAATGCTCGCAGCAAGCCATTGGACTGAGAGCAGGGTTCCCAATGGGATAGTTGGAGAAGGGACTGCAGGAGCTGAGGGGGTTTGCAGTCCCATGGAGGGAGGAGCAACAGTGTCAACTGGCAAAACACCCAAGAACTCCTGGGGTCTGGACCACCAACTAAAGAGTATACATGGAGGGATCCATGGCTCCAGCTGCATATGTTACAGAGAATCGCCTTGTTGGTAAGAGTGGGCAGAGAGGCCCTTGGGCCTGAGGGTATTTGATGCCCCAATATAGGGCAATGCCAGGGCAGGAAGACGGTGTAGGGGTGAGCAACCTCATTGAGGCAGGTGGAGAGGGGAAGAGATAGGGGGAGACCTGGAAAGCTGAAAACATTTCAAATGTAAATAAAAAATATCCAATGAAAAAAATTCTGGCAGAAGATTGGGATAACAACAACATGAAATAATCTTGGTGTAAGACTTTTATATCTAAATATGAGCCAGTTATAATAAAGCTGTGAAAAGGCAATCATAAATGAATGAATGAATGAATGAATAAATAAATAAATAAATAAATAAATAAATAAATAAATAAATAAATGGGGAAGAATCATGTATTGGAGGAGATGAAGGAGATGTACAGAGAGGGTAAGGAAATTGAACAGAGGTGTATAGCAATGGGGGATGGGGACTGGGGCAGCAACCAGAAAGTTCCAGATGCCAGGAAAGCAAAAGCCTCCCAGGACCCCATAGAGATGACATTAGCTGAAATACCCCACAAAGAAGAGAGAGAACCTGTCAAGACCATATCCAGAGGTTAGGCATGGCCCCCTGGTTGAGGGATGGGGCCACTCACCCATTTCTAAAACTTTAACCCAGAATTGCTCCTGTCTAAAGGAAATACAGGGACAAAGAGTACAACAGAGACTGAAGGAAAGGCCATCCAGAGACTGCCCCACCTGGGGATACATTCCATGTACAGACACCAAACCCAGACACTATTGCTGATGCCAAGAAGTGCTTGCTGACAGGAGCCTGATACAGCTGTTTTATTTCTGCACCTGATAAATGTGATATACTTTTAACTAATATTGAAGTTATTACTTTAATTTAAAAATAAATATAATTATTTATACATGTATTTTAAGCCACAAAAGACTATTTTCTCACTCTATATGTTTATTATTAAACACTTTACAATAAATATAAAATGCACATAAAAATAAATCTGTCCATATATCTTGGGTCTCCCTCTTCTTTTCTAAGTCACTGACTACCTTGAGTAACACTGATGTAGAGATTCAACTGGCTCAAAGAAGAAATCCAGTAAATGAGGGAGCTGCCTACTTTATATGATGTTCACTTAAATAAATGAGTGCAAACATTGTTCTCTTTGCTTTCAACTTTAAGAGATGGAAAGCAGCAGCTGGTGGTGTCTTTCTGAAGCCTTCAATCACGGACAAAATTGCCTAACAGCAACTTAGAGACAACAGTATTCTATAAACTAAGGTGAAGTCATATGGGGAGATGAGACCCATCTTGTCCATCCTGAGACTTGTGGACAGACACACACACACACACACACACACACACACACACTACCTCACACACCACACACTCTTTATCCAGAGTTCTGTATGTATCTTTATCCACAGATTTGAAATGTGCCATTTTTTGACACAACTGCCTACCAGGAAACCATGGCGAGCTGAAGATAAGGAAAATATCTCACACCTCGGACCATTTCCTTTTACATCATTTTTATTGTGCATTTACTGTACAACAAGATAAGTTTTATGATGCCATTTTCACTTAAGTTTGCCATGTACTTTGACTCCATTTAACTGTCATTAGCTTCTGCTATCCCTCTCCTGGCTCTTACTAGTCCCTTTCCTCTTTGTAATGAATTCATTTTCTATTTTTATGGTGTGTGTGTGTGTGTGTGTGTGTGTGTGTGTGTGTATGCGCGCGCGCACGCATGCGTGTATACTCATATGCATGTGCATTTTAGGTTCCACATATGAGATAAAATATGGTATTTGTCTTTGTGAGATTGTGTTGTTTTGTTTAACATGATGGTCCATAGTTACAAACATTTTCCTATAGGTAACATAATTTTATTTTTCTATATGGCTGAATAAAACTCTATTGTGTATGTGACAATTCATCATAATTGTTAGCTTGATGGCATTAAGGAACACTAAGGGTACCTCTGCCAGGGAAGTAGGTAGGATAATTACAGACCTTCACCTCTTTCTCCTACCAAGATAATTTCCCAGCCTCATGCCCAGCTCTGCAACCGAATGCCTGCTGCAGCCGCCCCTCCCAACCTGTCTCGATCTCCAGCTGATTCCCCAGATCTTAGGTCTAGTCTCTTGCTGACCTCCAATTCCAGCAGGCATTTTCTGGGAATTCACAGGCCACTTTTACAAGGGAAACAGGTGGGCTGATTTCATATCTTCCCCCTCCAGTGCTCCAACTTCAATCATCCAGTCTCCTCCTTAGCTCTCTAGAACATCTTCTCCTCTTCTTTCTCCTAACTCCAAGCCCTCATTCCCAGGGGGACTAACTAATCAGATCCTGGTGGAAGACCCAAGTTTCTGCCTTTTTGAGAAGCCCCACAATAACCCAGCCCTTTCCAATTCTTAAGTGTCAGCTCCCAACAATCAGAAACACATTTAACTTGAAACCACCAGTGGTCAGACTGTCAAAAACCCAAAAACTTTTCCTATACACAACACATGGCCATCTCACTTTTCTAAGAACCTGAGAGTATAAAAAAACCAAGGAACAAAACACACACCCAAAAAAGGAAAGACTGGATATCAACACCTAGAACTGCAAACACCCCAATCCCAGATGCCTAGAAGCCATTATAAAAACAACCAACAACATCCAGGACAATATGACTACACTAGAGCCAAGCAAAACCTAGCACAGAAAGCCTTAAGAATTCCAGCATATTTGAAGCACAAATAAGGACCCCAAAACAGCCTTTATAAATATGATAGAAGTAATATGATATTACAAGGAGAAAAATAAATCCCTGAAAAAAATCTATGAAAACACAAACAAGCCATGGAAAGCTCTGAATAAACCTGTTTAAGTCCAGAAAGTGGAAATATAATCAATAAAGAAAGTGCAAGTGGCATTTGGAGCTGAAAATTTAAAGAACAGGAATAACTTGAACAGGAATCTGTTGGTGGCAAGCCTCACCAACAGAATGGAATATAAGAGATAGAATAGAGAATCGTTGCATTGAAGACATGATAGAATATATATATATATATATATATATATATATATATTCTAAACATATATATATTTTAAACATATATATATATGTTTAAAATGTCAATAAAAATACTACTGGCACAAAATAGGCAGGAGATCTGGAACACTATGAAAAGATCAACTCTAAGAATAATAGTAATAAAAGAAAGAGAAACACCCTCAGGTCAAAGGCACAGAAAATATTTTCCACAAAATCATAAAGAAAATTTCCCTAACCTAAAATCAAGGCAATGCCTAATAAAGTACAAGAGGCACAAAACCCGAAAAATGACTGAATAAAAAAATGAATGTCTTCTCAACACATACTCAAAGCAATAAACAAATAGAACAAAGAAAAATATTAAAAATAACCACAGTGGAAATCAATATGGTAGTTCCTCAGAAAACTGGGAATAGATTTACCTCAAGATACTCCTATAACACTATTGGGCACACACCCAAAGAATGTTTCATTCTACCACAAAAACATATGCTCAACTATGTTCATTGCATCTTTGTTTACAATAGAACAAAACTGGAAGCAACATAGATATCCCACAGCCAAAGAACAGATAAAGAAAATGAGGTATATTTACACAATGGAGTGATACCCAGTTGTTCTTTTTAATGACACCATTGCAAGTAAATGGATGGAAATTGAAAAAAATAAGCATCCTGAATGACGTTAACACAGACTTCAAAAGACGAATATGATTTGTACTCACTTATAAGTTGGCATTACCTGTTAAGTAAAGGATAATTATACTACCATCCACAGAACAAGAAAGGCTAAGTAACAAAAAAGGCTCTAAGGAGGCTACATGGATCTCCCTGGGAATGGGAAATAGAATAGATTTTGCACATGGACTGTGGACAGATGGAAATGGAAACAGGGAGGATTAAGTAGTGGGGAGAAAGTGGAAGGAGAAAGTGTGGGGAGAGATTATTGGTATTGGAAGGCATATGGGGGGCAATGTGAAAAAACCTGCTTCAGTAGGAACTCCTAGGATGCTACCACCATGACCCTAGTGAGGCCTCTTAGTAATGGAGAATAAGGAGCTTGAACCAGCTGTCTTATGTAACTAGACAAGGCTTATAGTGGTGTGACTTGTACACTAACCCCGTCAAAAACCTTTGACATACAATCAGTCCTGCCTGTAAGACTTGCTACCAAAAGGGTGTCTCAAAACTTGTGGGAATGGCCAATCCATGACTGGTCTATTAGGTCCATACCATAAAAGAGATCCCAGGACTGACACTGCCTGGGTGACCAGAACTAGAAGCTGGATACCCAGTGACGTATGGGAGAAGAATAAAGGAAAATAAAGAAATCAACAAGATGATATCAATAAGTATAATAAAATATACTTTTGTTATACTTATAGATCAGTGCCAAGCCCAATTGTCATCAGAGGGGCTGGCTTCCCTTTGAAGCTGATGTGAACAGATGCAGAGACCCATAGCCAAACATATATAGAGAGAGCCCAAATGAAGGTCTTCATCAAGTCCCTCATCTTAGGGCTCAAGGAATCCTATGGAACAGGGTGGAAAGAACTGTAGGAGCCAGAGGGGTTGAGGATTCCAGGAGAACACAGACAAAAGAATTAACTAAGCAGGGTTTACAGGAACTCATGGAATGAAGATGTAAATTGCAGATCCTGCATGAGACTGCTCTAAACCCTCTACATACATATTATGGTTACTAGCTTAGTGTTTTTGTGAGGCTCCTAACTGTGGGAGTAGGGGTGACACTGACTCTTTTGTTTGTTCTTAGAATCCATTTCCTCCAATTGGGTTGTCTTACCAAACTTTGATATGAGATTTGGTGCCTAGCTTTGTATTTTATGTCATATTTGGTTGCACTCCATAAGAGGTCTGCTCTTTTCTGAAGGAAAACAGAGGAGGAATGGATCTGGAGAAGAGGGAAACTGAGACAGCAGAAGTGGTAGGTTTATAGCCCTGTTTGAGTTCCTGTTTTGGCTTCTTTCAGGAATAAACTATGATGTGGAAAAGTATAAGCAGAATAAACCCTTTCCTCCCCAGCTTGCTTTTGATCATAGAGGTCATAAAAGACCCACAAGGGTAGATGCATCTGGAAGATGAGTATGGTATTGAAATTCATATCACTTTCTTGCGATCAATCTTCTCTCCTTTCCTTTTATGGGAGCTTTGAAAGCTTTATTACCATCACCACACACCCACTTAATACTGTATTATTTTTATTATTTTTTTGACTATGCTTGTTTCAAGATACCATAAAAAATTAGTCTGCTTGTAAAGACAGACTGTCTTTCTTTCCAAGACTGTTTGTTATATAAGATGATTTGTTTTGAGACAGGATTTCTCTCTATAGCCCTGGTTATACAGGACTTTCTAGCCCAGGTTGGCCTTGAACTCAGAAATCTGCCTGCCTCTGTCTCCCAAGTGCTGGGATTAAAGGCATGCACTACCACTGCCCAGCTATACAAGATGATTTAAGAAGAAAACACATCAATGATTATGAAATGCAGTCCATGTGGAGGTAACCTACCCCATGAGAATGCACTTTTCTAAGTAAAAGTGTTTATTCACATGCCAATTAATCCTTAAAACATTTGAAGATATAAAGTAATATTTGAACATTATATATCCTTAAGGTCTCCAAGGTAGTAACTGAGAGCTTTGAATTTATAATTAAATAAAATATTTTAATATAGTTAATTTTGAAACATGTTTAATTCTCCTTAAGCATAATAGGAAAGAAGAGCCTAAAGGCATGGCTTAACCACATCTATCAGTTAACAAATGTATATGGATGCCAGTGTGTTTCTATTATTCAAGTTGTGGGAGAGAGTGAATAATATGCTATCATTTATTACAGAAAGGTTGGTCTGAGTCACAACTATTTCTAAGGACATTGCCAATCACATATAAGCGTCTTGAAATATATGTCATTTGTAAACACATCTGATCAAGTAATGCTGCTGTTTGTCCTACTTAGAACTCAGATTTGCAGGGCAAGAAGAAGACTTATTATCCTGGGAATGAGAGCATCACTAAGTTGTAAACTGTGGGAGTTTAAAGATATAAAGGGTCAGAGAGCCAAATTCCACAGGACATGGAGGCAGAGCCACTGTGAATCATACACAAATAAACATTTCAAAAACTGAGGTGAAAATGCAAGATAGCACTATATGTCTAAGTCATTTGTGTGAATTTCAGTGATTGCTGATTGATTCTGAACCATGTGAATTTTATTACTGTGAAAAATATTAAGGATTTCTCCAATATATTACTGCTCATCAAAATAACATGTTGAATGTTCTTTATTGGGGATATTCTTAAGAGTTACACGTTTTGGCCTGTAACATTATATCTCTGGGATTTTAAATCTCAGAGGAAATATGCAAGTCCAAATGAATACTTTATAATTAAGACTGTGTGATAAACTCTATTTCAGAATCTGGAAGGCTCTGTATCCATGGGTTCCCACATCAGCCTTGACCTCTGGTATGTAAGAAATGTCAGTGAACTCTTTGTGTACACATGGAGACATGGCTTTAGAAAAATGAAAAGCAGCTTTTTTGAGATACCTGACTGTTTTATCATATGCCTGAAAATAATGATGTTTTTAAAGTGGGCTAACTATCATGTTTTTGTAAGGAAATCAAGGAGTGTTATGGTATCTGGTACTTGTGAGCTACAATTTTAATTCCAAGTTGGGTCTTGACTTTGAAATAAATAGAAAATCCCAAGACATTCATTCCCTATTTTCACTTAAGGTTATCTTCAGTCCCAGAAAATTCCTAAGAATAGGAATTTTAATTTTGCACTTCATTTTGAAGAGCACCATGCCTTTAAAATAGCACACCATTTCTAACTAGTACCTGATTTCTATGAAGACTTAGTTGTGTCAGGTGATTTTTTTTTATTTTTGTTTTTGTTTTGGAAACTGTCTTAGGAGAAGATGTTTTTGCTTAAGCAGACACTTGGGAAGATGTTTTGCTAACAGATGTGGTGTTTTTCTAGAGGCAGCCTAGACAAAGAGCATGTTATGTTTTGCTAGAGCAAATGAGCGAGAGAATATGTGATGTCTGGAAAGAATATAAATATAGCCCAATGGACAGTGGATGATGCTGGATGGTACTGGTATGCCATGCCGTTCTTTTCTGGTCATCATTTTCTGTGACTGCATAGAAAAAAAACACACTAAAAAGTCCTGGTAATGTCCTGGAAGCTTTTGCTGCTTCCTCAGACTTGGGCCAATTAACAGAGCCTTGAAGTTTCTTCTGGATCAATCTGCTTTTGCTGATTAGTAGATGGTGTTTGCAAGTGGATCCATCTGCCACTGCTGATTCATGTGTACTGAACTGCTGATATCTTGACAACAGAGATTGGATTTGCTCCAAAGAAATATTTCTAAACAGATTCACATCCTCCTTTGTTCTATTAACCTTTCCTTTCCACTACCTCTGGTGGGTAGTGGTCTAGAAGGAATGCTAAAGCATTCAAGAACCCTTATTAAAAGTAGGTTTTGAAAAATACAAGTCTACAGATACATCTCCAACAAAACTCCTGCACTTAAGTATTAAGGATCATTGTGGAAAAGGGGGACAGAAAGATTGAAAGGGCCAGGAGATTGTGAGATTATGCTTCTAGAGATGCCAGGTGTTACACTAATAAAGTCTTGCCAACATGATTAACTAAACATGATCTGAACAGGGTGACAACTTTTATTTGTCAAATGTAATTGTTGTCTCGGAGGCTTGTCGCTGAATGATTTCACCCTTTCTAGTTCTTTCTGAACTCTGCTGCCTGGCTCAACTCAGCTGTTCTGGCCCAAACTCCTCTCCAAACTGATCGATTCAATCTGCCTTCTCTTGGCTTCTCACTGAATTGTTCTTCTTGGACTCAAACTAACTCTGGCAATTTGTTCGAATCTTCTGGCTCCCTCTTACTCTCTGGCTTCAACTGCCCTTGCACAAACTCATGAAGTCAACTCTACTGTACTGCACTCATTGCACTCCCAACTCAACTCCACCCATCTGAACTCCACTCTGAACTGCACCAAACTCAACTCTACTCAACAGAACTGACTGAACCTACTCTCTCTCTCCCTCTGTTGCTCTTAAAAAGTTTTTCTCCGGGGAGTTGGGCATATTCTATCTCTGGCTCATTCTTTCAAATCTTTCTCTGATTTGTCACTTTGCCCCTCAATTAGTGTCAGTTTGGGGGAATAAAGTGTATACTACAGGATTCCAGCCAAAGAGATTAAAGGGCACATCTGAATTTCAGCCAGATGACACAAACCTAGAAGGTCTTTGGATTTGATCAGAGCAAGCAGCATGCTGCTGGATTAAAATTCTTCTACAGACAACAATAGATATGCTAATGTAGACAGGAGAAAGCCCAGGAGGCCTCAAGCTGACAAAAGAACTACATCTAACTAAAGAATGCTGAAAATAGGAAAAAAATCTCAGTGAAGAGCACACTGATTAATTAGATTTTAGTATCAAATGATCAGCCCTGAAAATATATGTACAAGTAACATTATATACATTGTGCAGGGTGTCTTCATTTAGTTAAGAATTTACAAGCTTACACAGACTCATACACATACATTCATACACACATGTATATAACATCAACAATTTTTTTAAATATAAATTTTTAAAAAAAGAGCCAGGAATGTTATGCGGTAGGGTTTAAAGGAATGAAAGAGAAGGAAGAAATGGTGTAATTTTATTATAATCTCAAAAAATACAGAAGTAAATAAGTGAAACCCAGTTGACTTCTGGCTCTAATAATGTCTCCTGGACTACGTGTGTGTGTGATAGGGTTCCTTGGATGGACTGGAGCAAAGAGTAATGCTATAACGCAATTCCCCTTCTAGATATGCATTATTAGAACCATGAAAATGCAGCACCTTTTTTCTTCCTAGTTGGTAATAGCATGCCTGTGAGAAAGGCATCTGCTGTCCTTGACTATGAAGTACACTTAGGAGAATGGGATTCATGACAGCCTTAGTCTAGAGCACGCATGCTTCCTATCTGTGTTATTTGCTTTTAACTTATTTCAGAGAAAGAAACTAGTGTGCTCTCACCAAAAGAATTTTCCAGTCATCATTTCTGTAAATATTTCATTACCATCATCTTAGTTTGGGTTTTATTGCTGTGAAAAGATACCGTAAACACATCAAGTCTTATAAATGAAAACATTTAATTGGGGTTGGCTTACAATTTAAGAAGTTTTGTCCATTATCTTCATGGTGGGGAAAATTTCAGTGTACCAGTAGACATGGTTGCAGAAGCAGCTGAGAGCTCTACATCTTAATCTCAGGCAGCATAAGAAAATTGTATGTTACGCTGGATAGAACAAGAACATAGGAGAACTCAAAACCCATCCCCACGGTGACATACTTCTAACAAGACCACACCTGCTCCATCAAAGCCATACCTCATAATAGTGCTACTCCCTATGGACCAAGCACTCAAACACATGAAACTACGGAGACCATATCTATTTAAACCACCATACCATCCACTTTCAAGAAATATTTGTTTCATGATTCTAAGGTCCACATTAGGCAAGGGCACAGGAGAAGACATGCTGATGGTTTTGCATATCTTTTAAAGTTAGATACTCCCATGGAGACAAAGCAAAGCACCATTACAAGTCAATTCTGCGTCTCCTAAAATATTTAGATTCTGACAGAATGGTGTCCATGTCCACAGTGATTTAAAATATATTGGATTCCTGTGTGTGTTACATATGTCTTCAATCATGTAAGTGTATGCACGGCACACTTCTGCTAGCTGTATGTATTTGTCATACATATAAGGGCATGTCCATGACATTTAGTCTCAAGTACAATTTCATATAGCATGGTGTGTCTGTAAACAATACCATGGCTGTGAAAAGTATGGCTTGGAAGTATGAAGAAATTAAAGGATTCATACCTGCTTTTACTCCCGTTTGATTGCTTTATGCCAGGCAAGGAGATACTGAAGCTGATGTTGCCAAAAGAACAATGGGTGCAGATAAGAAACATGAAGAATCTCAATGAAACTAGTGTCTACCCAAGGAATGAGAACCCTACTCTGTCTACCTACTATAGTAACACAGAAAGTTCTTAGGAAACACCACTCCAGTTGTATCAGATACCACAAAAATGGCTGGTCCGGCACTCTACACAGCAAAGAACGGCTAAAGGTAGAGGCCAGACTCACAAAGCCGCCTGGGAATAGTGAGATATCCCAGGATTCCAATCAGTTCAGGGTCATAGACACGTAACAGGAGCAAGCACCTCCTTGTCTCTCTGCTGGTGTAACGTCACAGGAAAGCTACAGTACAGTCTGGAGCCCTTACCACTCTGCAGTGAAAATAGGATGCTCTCCATCCCACTGTCAGCCTATGCCCTGCAAGGGCAACAGAAATGACCCAGAATGAGTGAAAACATACACAGTACGTATGTGACAAAAATCTGTCTTGAGTTTTAAAAAGACATAAATATAGGTAATAAGAGAACGAGTCTTCAATAATTTAATAAATCTTAATATTCCTATTAAGTTGCACGACCTTAATCCCAGAAATCAAGAGGCTGAGATGGGAAACAGAGGGAATTCGAAGCCAACCCAGATCACATAGTAAAAAAAAAGTCTGAGATATAGTCAAGTTGGAACATGAGCCAATACAGGGATAGTCATTTCACTAATAAAAGACATACGGAAGGGAACTAAGTGCACAAGACGTGTTGGGCTGGCAGATGGCTGGGTGGCCTGAAAACAGGCCGCAGTTACAGATGAAACTCCTGCGCAAGAAGATCGAGAAGCCGAACGGCAAGCTGCGGCAGCGGAGCCTAAAGCTACAAGAAGCATCAGACGTGACGCGAGCCTGTCACAACCTCAAAATGGAGATGCGCCTAAAGAAACAGGAAACAGTGGAAACGCTAAAAAGTCCCTGAAGCATTCGGTGCCTGTGGGCTCAGCAGAAGCTCAGGGTGGAGGCTTGCCTGAGGAGACCGTGAAAAATGCCAAAGTTAAAATGTCACCCCCAAAACTTACCACTTTAGCCAATGGAGAAGCAACAGCAACACCGTATCCTGATTCAGAACTAAAGAAGTAAAAGAAGAAAAAGAGGAAAATGGCACATGGTGCTGGGCCTGATACCAAAAAAGCAAAAGCTGAAGAAAGCGCTTGAGGCTTGTGAGGAACCAGAAGATGGTGTGAAAAAGGCAAATGACAGCGAGGTGCCCGCCCCGCCTGTCCCTAGGACTGACAGGTGCTTTTGAGGACACTTCATTGACTTCTCTGTCCAGTCTCATCAGTGAGAACACCCTGAAGGGCATAGAAGAAATGGGCTTCAAGCGCATGATGGAGATCCAGCATACAAGTATCAGGCCACTGCTGGAAGGCAGGGATCTTCTGGCAGCTGTGAAAACCGGCAGTGGTAAAACCCTCGCTTTCCTCATCCCTGGGATCAAGCTCATTGTCAGATTGAAGTTCATGCCCAGGAATGGAACAGGAGCCCTGATTCTCTCTCCTACCAAACAACTAGCCATGTAGACCTTTGCTGTTCTTTTTTTTCTCTTAGATATATTCTTTTTTTACATTTCAAATGATTTCCCCTTTCCTGGTTCCCCCTCTGGAAAAGTTGCCAGAGGACCCAGTTAACCCACTCCTGGGCATATACCCCAGCATGTAATAAAGACACATGCTCCACTATGTTCATTGCAAGCCTATTTATAATAGCCAGAAGCTAGAAAGAACCCTGTTGTCCCTCAAGGGACGAATAGATACAGAAAATGTATATTTACACAATGGAGTACAACACAGCAATTAAAAACAATGAATTCAGGAAGACCTTTGGTGTTCTTAGGGAACTGATGACACATCACGTTCACGTTCACGGCTGACCATGGGTGGCGACAACAGGTCTGCCGAAGTGCAGAAGTTCCTCAGTGGGATTAACATCGTCTTGGCTACACCAGGCCAGCTCCTAGACCACATGCACAACACGCCAGGATTTATGTACAAGGACCTAGTGTCCGGTTATTGATGAGGCTGACCGTATCTTGGATGTTGGGTTTGAAGAAGAGCTAAAGCACATTAGTGAACTTTTGCCAGCACGTAGGCAAACCGTGCTCCTCTCTGCCACACAAACTCAGAAAGTTGAAGAATTGGCAAGAACTTCTCTGAAAAAAGAGCCCTTATACCTTGTGGGTGTCGATGATGATAAAGAGGTTGCCACCATGGATGGCCTTGAGCAGGGATATGTTATTCGTCCCTCTGAGAAGAGATTCCTTCTGCTTTTCACATTCCTTAAGAAGAGCCGGAAGAAAGCGATGGCCTTCATTTCATCTTGTATGTCGGTGAAATACCGCTTTGAGCTGCTGAACAGCATTGATCTTCCTGTCTTGGTCATCCATGGAAAGCAAAAGCAAAACAGAGGAACGACCACATCCTTCCAACTCTGAAACGCAGATTCGGGAATACTGCTGTGGAACGATGTGGCAGCCAGAGGGCTGGACATCCCCGAAGTGGACTGGATTGTTCAGTTCGACCCTCCAAGGACCCCAAGGAATACATTCATCCTGTCGGTAGAACAGCCAGGGGCCTGAGTGGAAGAGGGGCACGCCCTGCTCATCCTGCACCCTGAAGAGTTGGGTTTCCTTCCTTCCTTGAAACATTCCAAGGTTCCACTGAATCAGTTTGACTTTTCCTGCTCTAAAGTTTCTGATACACAGTCTCAGCTGGAAAAACTAATGGAAAAGAATTACTTTCTCCACAGGTCTGCCCGGGAAGCATATAAATCCTACATATGACCATATGACAACCACTCTCTCAGCAGATCTTCAATGTGAATAACCTAAATTTGCCTCAGGTTGCTCTGTCTTTTGGTTTTAAGGTCCCTTCTTTTGTTGATCTGAATGTGAGCAGCCATGATGGCAAGCTTAAAAAGAGAGGGAGTGGCGGGGCGGGGGGGGGCGCGGAGGGAGTGGACGGGGGCAGGATTCGGCTACCAGAGAACAAAGATGGTACAGAAGTCCAAGGTCTTTAAACACATCGGTGAGAGTTCTCACCCTGAGCGATCTGCCTTCCGCCTGGACTGACTTTGCCCAACTCTCCCCCACACCCCCAGTACCCTTTAAATGGAACTTTTATCACCCTTCTTGGGATATTTTGTCTTTACTATGATGATAATATTTTATTTTTAAATAGTTCCAGAAAGCAAAACAAAGCAAAGCAAAACAAAACAAAACGATGTGTTTGGCTAAATATCTTTCCAAACAGTTGAAAATAAGATTAAAAAAGAGCTAGATGCTGGTGAGCATGTAGAAGAACTTGGAGAATCACACACTCTGGTGGGAAAAACGGAAGCAATACTACTACATACAGTTCCTACAGCACTGAACATGCTGTGTCCTACAACCCTCAAAGATCACACTCCGGGGATTGTATCAGAGAGGAAAAAACATTTACTGAGAAACATGTGTGAGTGTTTAGAGCAAATTTATTCTGTTTGTTGCTATTGTTGTTGTTGCTGCTGCTGGTGTTGTTTGTTTTTTACTTTAGCCAGTGATTCCCTGATCACCCTGGAATGATTCACATACAAACAGCATTTCTCCTTTATAGCAGCACCAGCACATAGCCCCCTTTGCTTAAGAACAAGTCTAACACTTTTTACTCTGCAGCACAACTTCAGAGAGTTTGTCAATTTTCTTAAGTGGGCTGTTTCTCTTTTCAGTTCTTTAATGTCCTCATCTATGGCTGTTTTGAAGTTGTCGTAGCTGGAATTCTGTAGGGCTAACACAGAAGTCTGTCAGTGTCTGCTCCCAACTGCCCCCGCCCCATCATGACTGCCAAAGTAATTGTAAGGGGCTCTCTTTTATGTCTCATAAGCTGCTTGTCCTTATCAAACAGTACTCTGGTTACATCCTCATTAGCATGATAGGTGAATCTTGGTACTAGCCTTACACCCAAGCTGGGATCCAAATATATAATACTTCCCAAACTTGGATGGGGCCTGCTCGATGGGCCTGCCTTCATATATACTTGAACGGATTATCAGTGTCAACTTCATTCTTAATAGCCTCACACTGGAAACATTCAGCATGTCCTTATGTCCTTCAACAGCTGAATGGTTAAACGAATATATATATATATATATATATATATATATATGCCATTGAAACATTCAGCATGTCCTTATGTCCTTCAACAGCTGAATGGTTAAACGAATATATATGTGTATATATATATATATATATATATATATATATGCCATTGAACAGTCCTCAGCAATAAAAAGAAAGAAAAATAAATGAACTAGCAATTGTAACAGAGCTGTATCACCAAAGTCATAGAAGACTGCATTTCTGCATTTCCATTCATTATTTATGGTTAGTATAGAAACAAATATTATTTAACAAATATTTGAGCATAAGGGAAACTGAGGCATGGGCAGAATATAGAAAGCCAGCATGCTGGTCCTGTGATGGCAAATGTTCTGTGTTCTAGGAAAGACTATCAGCGAGGATAATGCCTCCTGGCTTTGTTGGGTTGAACCAGGGGAGAGAGAAAAGGACACCTGTGATTTCTCTCAGTTGTTTCAAATAACTTCACATGGCATAAGTATCATCAATAAAGTAGTTAATATCAGACTATGACCAGAACACACACAAAAAGCAAAAATACATATATGAAACACACTTGTGAGCAATATTCATAGTGTTTGCTGTCAAGATCTGAGTAGAAACTTGTTGGCCGCATTAATGTTTTCTCTGTACTTACATTTCCTACGTGCCAAAATATATTTACCTTTTATGTTTATTCTCAGTGTAGTGGTAGATGTTACATACTGGTTTGATTATTAAAAACAGTATGTGAGTTTTATTTCTTCAGAATGAAAAATCCTAACATTTTATAACAAGTGTAAGACTTTGTCCTAAAGGAACACCAACAAGCTAGCTTTACAGGTATAAACACCAAGTGTTATTAATTTGTTTAAGGCATGGCATGTAAACCATAGTCAGTAAAAAGAAATTCTGGAAAAAAAACTTTCCCATCTCTATCGATGAAGTATAACAGTTATAAAACAAATAAACAATACTGTGCTAATTAAATAATTAAAAAACTGACGCTGTTATGGGAAAATAAGCCCTATATTCTGGAACTTACATATTTTACTAAATGTATCATTTATTTGCTGTCAGTGACCTGCTTGCTCTTCTTGTTTTCCATTGGATTAGCACACAGAATCAGCTGCCATCCGTACCCACATCAGCATGACCCTGTGATGCTCCCATTTCTAAGTGAATTATTTCTCTGTTCCTTGCCATGATTGCTTCCCTCCCTTCCTTCAATTCTTAATTCGTAGAAGTGGTAGAAAGTGTTAGAACATTCTCCCCTGCCTTCCCTTGTCTACACATCATCTGATAGGATGACTTCCTTCCCTGCTTTATGTGCATGATTCTTCTCAGCATTAAAGAAGAAGGCTTATGTAACCAACAATACACATCGAGAGGGTTGTATTTAATTGATGGGGATCCCTGGAGCACTACATTGAGGAAAATTCTGGCACAATGTGCCAACCAGTAGCTAGACAAATCATTACTAACATGGAACCAAGTGTAGAGAAAGAGAGTTTGTATATGTCATTTGCCATATGTAACTCTGCCCAAATTTGCTTCATACATACAACAAAGGCTCTAGCGATGATGTCAGTTTTTCAAAGTCAAATATGAGATAATATTTAATTTAGCAAATCAAAACAAATGACATATTGTCTAGTGGCGATTACAGGAATGACAGCCATTTGATAGAGTATTGTATAAGCTCAATCCTTTTGCCGAATTTTAACACAAACAATTACCACGTTATAGACTTGCTAATGTGATATAGAAGGGCTGAGAAAGGAAACTTCACACTGAACAAGAGCATTGACAATTTGGAAAAGGTAATCCTTAAGTAGAAGAAGGCAGTAAAGTCCTTGGGGTGACACAAAAGAAAATATTTGAATGTAGGGGGAATTACAATGCTTTGCATGTAAGGGGAAACTTGCTATTTGTCCTTCTGTACCTAAATTATACCATTTGGTTTAATTGTTTTCTTTGAAATTCAATTTCCTGTATAGCTAAGAAATATTTCAATGTGCATAGGTACCATATGTTTTATGCATTCATTTGATTAGCGGGCATATGGGTTGCTTTTCTGCTCTGGAGCTCACAGGTCATAGATGGAAATGTACTGTGGTTGCTTTACACAGGGGATACACTGTCAAGCTTCTGAACACGTTTATAAATACCCATTTCTGCTAGTGTCAGACTTAGTCAGAGAGGCCTTTTTTTTTTTTACATTGGATAGTGGTCAATGCAAAGATTCATAACTGATCAAAGTCCTGAGGAAAAATTACTTTGAGTGCTAAGCTGTGAATGTATTATCCATATCAACCCCTTTGCCAAGCCTCAGGGAATATCCTAGGAGACTAAGCAGAATGTATGCAAGAAGAGCTGGAAGAGAGGAAGGAGTGCTGTGAAAGGTGGCCTATGCACCTGACATGGCGGCTACACTCAGGGACACAGCAGCTGTAATTACCTTGATAAGATCAAGACAGGTAGAATCCCTCATGGATGTGGAAGCTTATGAAACCTCACCCCTAGCTGACTGGCAGTTGATAATAAGTGGGAGAGGGACAGTTATTTCTTTTGTAGAGTGTGGCCACTATAGGTTGCCTGTATTCTTATTCATGACTCCATATGTATGCACACCCAGATAACACTAATTGGGTGAAGTGGGATATAGACAATCAGTGCAAGAGGTTGGAAGCGGATCCATGGGAAGCGCCCTTGGGCTGAATGGGGGAATATATTATCATAGACTATGGTAAACACACATGAAATTCTCAAGAAATAGAAAAAAATTCCTTGAAGTTGGATTTTATGCCTCGGTGACCGTGATGGATGAATAAGATTCATCTTTGGATTAGTTGTTTAAATGAAAGTGACCCTTAAAGAACAAGTTTCTGTCTTTGTCTTTTTTAGAGAAGAAATGGATTACTGGGCTCAGACTGAATTATGAATAGACTGCATTTCTTGCTAGTGTGAACTCGAACTCGGCTAGCAGTGCTGCTTTGGTGCCTGGAAACTGGAAAGAGCAGTCACAAACGACACCACCTTCTACTCTATTCCCTTTGCTGTGTTAAAAAAAAATCCTTGGAGTCCTTGTGTCCTTAGCTTAATTGAACCCTTTGGGGTTGTTGTGAATATTTCCCCTTAAGGATTTAAGGCATTTCTTGGTATGACTATTTGTCCTCCCATTTCCTGACTTGTGATCCAGTAAAAATGAGTGTGACCCTTGGGCCAGCTGCTCGTCCACACAGACTGTTTGTGTAATGAAAGAATGAAGCTTGTAAGCATGCCCAGAGGCCTTGCTAATAGGACCTCTCATAAACACTTCAGTGCTTTATCTTTGACCCTCGTTTATGTAAAGTGTTCTGTTTTGTAGATGGGAAATCTAATCATTAAGCTTGATAAATAATAAGTCTTGTAAACCACTGCTAACCTTAATATATTCTAATTTTTATTTTATTAGAGAAGAATCCCATGAAATTGCCATTGTCATGGTAGAGAGTATTCAGTTACTAATTTTACATTTTGACCTAGCAGGTTCTTCTTTTCTCTGAGAGGTGAGCAAAACCAAATCAGGTTGAAAAGACCCAAAGTTCCCGCTCAGTCCTTAATCAGCTGTGCAAGGTGTGCAATGTATGTAAGTTTTGTCGAGCCTCCATTTCTTTAGCTGAAAACGTTGGCATTGACAGCTTGCTCTGCACCACATTCATGTAACTGTAAATGGACTGCCTTACATGGAGTGAATGCCCAAGGACCGCAGAAGGCACTGGGAAGCACTGCATTGGATTGGGCTGCCATTTCTGCTCTCTTCTCTGTTTTTCTCTTGGGTTTCCTGCTGAATGGATCTGATTTTCCACAAACTTCCCTTGCACGCCCTGCTCATTGGCCTTTCAAATATTATATTAGGTTATAATGTGAATGCTAGGAACTCTATGGACTAGAGTCACTAGCCCCTTCTGAACAAGGAAATCGGCTTAGGAAAGTTTGTTTCACAGATCACACACAGCTAGTAAAATGCAAATTCGGGACAAGGATTCAATGATCTGTTTTTACCTTGCTGGTTTTTGTAAGGTTATTTTAATTTGTGTTCCTGAGCCGAAAACAACAGCATTAAATGGAAGTTATCATACAGAAGGAAGTTTGATTTATTGAAAATGTCTGTAATAATTAATCTTTAGTAAGCAAGTATGCCATATTATATTAGTCAACAGCTAGTATTGACTAACCCCCAGTGTATAGTATTATACACAGACTTCTATATATGTATATATACACATACACACACACACACACACACACACACACACACATACACACCCTTGGATTCTTTCAAGTGTCCCTACTTTACAGTTAAGAGAATTGAAAAGGAATCTTTGGTGAGATTCAATGTGTTACATCATTTCTATAAACAAGGAAAACGAAACTCAGAAGCTTTGCCCACTGAAATACTACAGACTGAATAGGAATCATTTCCTGAGAGATGTGTGCTTTCTCTGGCAGAAGAGACAACATAATTTGCAAATCCAGCACAAGGGAAATATTTTCTCCCTTCTTATAAAGTTATATAAAGTTATTACAAGTTTAGAACAAGAGTGTGACCATACTGTGTTCCATCAAGAGTGCAGGAGCTTATTCTTGGGCCTGTGAGGTCACCTGGAAGGATGACTAGCTGTTGGACAGAGTCTCTGTGCCTGTGCTCCATAATCCTGAATAGGAGGTCACGGTATGATGAGAGCAGCAGTCTATTTATTAGGTGTGCCATGTTGCCAGTGAAGGGGTCCTGAGGTAATGAGGCACTTGGTGGGAAGTCCAAGCTATCAGATTGCTCTTTAAAAAAAAAGAGAAGTGCAGACCACATTTTGGCCATCAAGAAGTAGAGACAAGAAAGAGGAAGCTCTGGGGAACTCCAGGCACCCACAAAGAGGGAATCACCACTCCCAACCTCTCCTGCCATAGTGGTGATCAGAACTTAACAAAATACTCTCACTTTTCTTTATAGCTTGAAGAGGTCCATGAACCGCAACTGGCTACTCTATTCTCTTTCCGAAAACTGTACTCCAAAGTAATATCTAGATTCTTTCCTCTACAAGTAGAAAATGCCTACGATTGTATCTCAGACTTTACCATGTACATACATCCTCAGTGTAATCTCTATCCTGCAGGTCAACCAAACCAGGTTTTTACTTGAATATAAAACTGATGTAGCCTTGAGAAAAGGCCAGGTGTGTTTCCTGCCTGAAATAGTCAGCCTACTCTTCTGGGTGCTATTCAGAGCACTGACTGAGGAAAGTCTACTACTATCTCTTGAGATTGTCATCTAAGATAATGCCTCTCTCCTTAATCCCTAGCCATCTGATGTACTTTTTTATGTTTCCTGAATTTAAGCACAGAAGATAAAATGGATACGATCTAAAGTTCCAACAGCCTTTCAGCAGCACACTGATAAGTTTCATCTTCAGACTGGCTTCCAAGTACTCATGCTATAATTCCCTCAGGATTTCTACGAAGTAGTTTATAGTATGCTTAGTACAGAAGTCACCAAAAATGTGCAAAACAATGAAAACTAAATTCAACTATATATTAAGCATAAAAGGTTTGCTACTCCTGGGAAGTAGCAAATTTTCCTAAACTATCTATGGGAAGATAGAATGCTTCTTTGCTGTTAAATTTAAGTTAAAATGTTCTAAAATGTCTTTGCTAACACTATTATCTACCAAATGAGTCATCTGTTGTGTGGCTTAACTTTTCAAGAGTTCCTCTGCATGACTGCATGACTTGGAGATTTTTCTGAATAAATTACCCCTGCCTTTTGAATTATTAATCTTGGCTGCATGATATGCAAATTAGACAGCACTAGCTATGCCCTGGAACACAGCACTGGGTCAGAAGCAGTCTCCAGCTCCTGGCAGAGTTTTCTGTCAAGAGAGAAGCCGTCAGCAGAATGGTAAGGGACACTGTAGTTCATGTCTCCCAGACACACAGAAGAAGACCAAGCTTTCTGCTAAGGGCTTCTTTTGGAAGTGCTCTGTGAGCTAAAGGACGCCCAGGGAACTGTTCTTAAGTAGATGTGAAACAGCCAAAGGCAATCATATCTGATTTTCACATCTACTTCATATGGCTATAAATGCATTGATTTAGATGCAAAAAATGTAATTTCTTTTGCTTTAAAAGGCTTACTGTATTTTCTAATGCCTCAACAGAAATAATTGAAATGATTTGAAAAGTTAAAATTATTTAGAGAAAGGTAAAATAACTTGCAACATGCAAAGAAACTTACCATGTAAATTTAAGAAAATACATAGTAGAGTAAATTTTAGGTCATTATGAAATTTAAAATTTGCATTTCCATTTGGCAAAATGAGATATTTTAGGATTAAGATTTGCTAAAGGAATTAGTAAACTGCAGAGTGATTTTTATTCTACTTCCCAAACTGTATAATCTATTCTCTAACTTATTAATGAAGAATGCAACTTAATACATACTGTAATGTTTAATATTTTGGTGTAATTTATGGGATATATAAAAGTAAAGTAATTAGTGTACCAAATACTTGTATTTTTCTGCCTGCAAACACATTTTTATTTAAATTGTTTACTACTGAAAGTAACTTGTTGAAATGTCTTCACACTTTCCAGTGGCAGTGAAAATTTTAATTTTTGGTATGCTCTGTATAATGGTCAAGGATATAAAAAAAGAGTTTGTATGAGTTTTCTTATTAATACAATTTTTCTAAATTTCTGGTAAAGGACATGCATCATTGTTACATCTACAAAATTAATTTTATAAGGAATTTTCATCACTCCAAATAAGAATGAGTCGTAGCAATTTTCTCATGTGGGTGTATTCAGTTCACATGTAGCTTATTAATTCTAACAGATTCTGTGACTCAAGCTAGAGGCTAATAATGATTTCCTTTCAGTTTCTAGTGTGGTTTTTAAAGAATGTTCTCTGTTAATGGTTCACTTCAGTAATCTGCTGCATGTTTGTCTCTATGACTGTTGCCTATAAACAGACAGCTCCTGGAAAGTACAGGAGAGGCTAGTGATGTTTCATAGGAAATGCCCCCCTTGAATTGTGAGTTTTGCCTAAAGGAACACACCTTACTTCCCTAATTTGTATAATAATGCCATGACAAAAGATATTCAGATAGACATGTACCTGAATTTGGAATACAATATTCTCAAAATGTGTCCTTGTGAAGCTGAATCAACCTATAGGTATTGGAGAGCCTAACTCTATAAAACAATAATCTGTTAATGTTATGAATATGAAAGGGGATTAAAAACAAGACAAGTTGAAAATATGTTAAATGAATGGATTATAAGACATCATGAAAAGCAGAATCTCATTTTAATAAACAAATTTCCCTAATATTAAAGCATAAAAATAAGAGGACTAATTGGTTTAAACTTTTTTCCCTGACTTTTTTGTCATTTGTATCCACACTGTAGTGTACAATGAATATGTATTTTATTCACACACTTTTTGGTTTCATTTATTTATTGTACTTTTGAGATTATATTATAATTACATGATTTTCCCCTTCTTCCCACATACTCCTCCGTGTTCACTTTCTAATTTATGGCCTCTTTTTTCTGCATTAATTGTTCTTACATGCATATATGAACACATATATTCATAAACACAACCTCCTCAGTAGGTCTAGCATTATTTATGAAACAACTTCCACCCTTAAGGTTCAGGGAACATTGTGGAGGAGAGGGCAGAAAGGTTGTAAAATCGGCGTGTTTATTGAGAAACTGTGTCTCCTAGTCATTTCAGAAGCTACATCCATAGCTTCACCAATATGACTTCCTATACTGAGCTGAACAAGGAGAATAACAATAGCCAAACTACAGTAGACAAGGAAAGGCCCACGAGGCCTCAACCCTAAACAAAGAACTACAATCAACTACGTAATGCTGAGAGTGGGGGAAATAGTCTCTCCCAGGAAATTACACACCAACTATTTACCCAATGTCACATAGTCAACCTAAAAAGGACACTTTTAAAGTGTTTTGTCATGGTGGTGTTTTTGTGTCTATGCGTTTTAAGCAAGTGTCACTATATGACAAGCAAGACAAAGGTACAGAATAATGATAAAAAGTAGTGAATGAATTCAGTCACTTGTGTTCCTTACTCTGGCCCTGGTACTAATCTCTGTGTTTACTAAACAGTCTTTATTCTCTCTGGAACACTGAAAAACAGATTTCTCCATCGCTTCCACTTGGCCCCTGATTCGGATTGATAGTTTATGGCAACCTGGCTACTAGTAGCACATGTCTTCATGGATACAATTTCCATCCCATTCTGTGAGCCATACAAATTCCATAAACCTCTGGCACTTCCTCAGCTTAAATGGGATCTAATGTCAGACAAAGAGGAAGAGGAAATTCAAAACGAAGCAAATGAGTTTCTTATCTCAAGGAAATTTTCTATCGCCTTAATTTTCATTTAATGTGTGTACCATTTTAGTATTTCCCAAATAACAGAAGGATCACACTTTGAGACTTGAGGAATTCCAGCATTAAAGCCTAGGCAAACAAGGATTAGTTACAAAATAGCTGGCTAGTGGAGAAAAGGGGGAAATAGATTGCAATATTCTAGAAGGCAAGGAGGAAAAAGTTTCCAGACCCAAGGCATTGTATGCTGCAGCAGATTTGAGCTTCATGGTGAAAAAAACCCATTGTCTAAAGAGCAGTGCCAGTTAACTTTTCAAAAGTCTAAGCCCCTCCTTTTTAAACTTTATTTTTAAATGTTTTTCTTAATTTTACACGTATGTACTATATTCACATCATGTCCTCCTCTGATTTTACTACTTCTAGATTCTCATGTATTCTTCCATTCCTCAATTTCTTCTGTGATTTTTATTTACAGACATGTATACAAACAGAGAGATATATTTATGTGTGTGTGTGTGTGTGTGTGTGTGTGTGTGTGTATATATATATATATATATATATATATATATATATATATATATATATACAACTCACCAATAAATTTATTTAGTGTTGCTTGTACAAACACAAGTTTAAACATGATCACTTGGGATTTGACAACCTATCAGGGGCCTTGTCCCTAGAGAGAACTAATTTTCCCTTTCTGAAGAGCTGGTGGTTGCCTCTAACTCTTTATCTAAAGATGGGTCCTTCTGAAACTTGTCCTATTCACATTGGCATGTCAACAGGTGTTCTCCTTATATAAGTCTTGTTTAGGCAACCATTTGGTTGAGATTTCATGGGTACAAGTTCTGTTCCACGTCTAGAAGACATATTCTCAATAGGTATCTGTTTCTCTGCTTCTTAAGTCATTCTGCTTCCATTTCCACAATGTACTCTGAGTATTGGGTTAGAGGCTGTAGATGTACAAGATGGGGCTGCACACCTGTGGTCCCTTGTTCTCTAGTTTGACCCTTTAAGGTTCTCTGTAATAGTCTCAATCTGGGAAAAATTTTAAAAGGAGCTTCTTTGATGAGGAGTGGGAGCTATTTTTACCTGGCTGGATTAATGTACAGGATCCCTGAATTTTTAATTTCTGGTAATTTAAATTTTGTGTTATTAATTACATGCATTCTGTGGTTTAGTTTTAAAAGCTAAATAAGCATAGACAGACAGACAGACAGAACATCCATACAAACCAAAGAAATGACATAATATAAGGGATCTATTCTTACTGCTAAGGCTAGAAATGTTAATATTTTGGTATATATCTTTTTGGACTTTTATATATTTATCAATTTCAGATTAAATTCTTATTAAATGTCTGAAATCCTCAAACCAGTTCTAGATGTTATATGTTGACATTTGCCTTATGCAGATATATTTATAATCACAGGTCTCATTATTACAGTGAATGATAGTGATAATATATATATATATATATACATATATATATATGTATATATATATATATTGCATTATGATCAGGATAAGATTTTATGGTGATTAGTAGATCACATTTCATGGATTTACTATTTCTCTAGCCTTGGAGGAAGAATTTATGAAATTGCCTTATGAGCAGTTAGAATTCCAGCCCCTCCCTATTCAGCATGAAACTCCAGACCACATACTGTTGTTAGCAACTGTGCAGATGTAGAAAATAGCAAGGAACAAAACACATTTGTTAAAATGGATAAGGCAAAAATTAATGCATGAAGAAAGCATACACTGGGGACACAGAGTTTACTTAGATTTGGTGGATAGGCAGCCATCTTGGTGAAACAATCTATGAGCTAGGGTTTGAAAGAAATACAGAGAGTAGACAAAATGGGTGGGGGAGGGAAACATTCACAAACAGAAAAGCAACAGTGTAGAGATGCAGAAGGAGCTGGTACAGTGCAGTCAGAGGACAGGAGGAGAGATGAGCTAGAGCAGAGCATCAAGTCTAGAGTGGAGTTGGAGTGGAGATTCTTGTGGCAGAGGTGGTGTTCAATTAAGAAATTGAAATTTAGTCCTTGGAAAGATCTTAACAGGATAGCAACATGACTTGATTTTGAGATATAGCTTTTGTGCAAGTGTGTTTTTTGGTGGAAAGGTGAAATGAAGAACAAGGTGGAGGAGGAGAAGAAGAAGGGAGAAGAAGAAGCAAAGAGGAGGAAGAAAAAGAAGAAGGAAGAAGAAGAAAGAAGAAGGAAGAAAAAGAAGAAAAAGGAAGAAGAAGGAAGAAGGAAGAAGAAAGAGAAAGAGGAAGAGGAAGAGGAAGAGGAGGAGGAGGGCGAGGAGGAGGAGGAAGAAGAAATAAGAATGAAGAAGGATGAATAATGAAAAAGAAGAAAAGAAGAAGGAAGAAGATGGAGGAGGAGGAGGAAGAAGGAAGAAGGAGGAGAAGGAGGAAGAAGGAAGAAGAAGAAGAAGAAGAAGAAGAAGAAGAAGAAGAAGAAGAAGAAGAAGAAGAAGAAGAAGAAAGGCATGAGGACACAGCAGAATATGACACCTATTACTCTTTCTCTTCTGCAGTTGATATAAGCATACACACAGAGCAACAGGCGGCAGATCTGAGAAACACACAGAAATTAAAATCAACAAGACTTGGTAGTTTGTTCTAGATGAAGGTTAAATAGCGGCTGACTATAAATGATTCTGTGGTAAACATTTGGATAAATGAACATAAAATGTATTTTATTGACAAATCTGCTTCAAGATTGGTTGATAAATAAGTTAAAATAACTTGGTTAAAAATAAATTGGTTAAAAATTAAAGTTAGATGTGCCTGCAAGAAACCTGCAAGAATAAACTTATATATGACTGTGTTTATAAGAATAAACCCAGAATTCATCAGAAAGATCTGGGATGGGTTTATTTGCAGATAAATAGTCATTAAGGTCGGACATGAATAATATCACCCAAGACAAAAGCAGAAAAGGGTAATCAGAAATGAAACAGAAACAGCATCTCACTCCTGAGCCACAAAAGATACAGAAAGCAACCAAAAAGAGGAAAAGAAAGCCAGGGTTTTGCCTTATTGTGAAAGGCAAAAGAAGAATGTTTTTCCTAACAATTTTACTGCTGGCTAATAAATTAACTGGTCAAAACTAACCACTGGATTGTAATGTGTGCTGGCTGTTTGTAGAATTTAGGGTCAGAAACCAGAATATGGTGTGCTAGACAAAAAACGGGGTGCAGATGTCAAAGCACTTGGTGAGACGTTTTTCCAGAAATCAAACCTGTAGATGAGTGTTTGTGGAAGCTGACTCAGACCAAGAAGGGTTTAGCAGGAAAGCAGGAAGGTCTGAGGCAGAGGTCCAGTGCCCCACTTAAAAATAGGAGTGGGGCTTGGAAAAATCACAAGGCTGGAGAGGCAGTAATGGAAGGATCCCTGATACTTTCTGAGCAACCATTCTAGCCAACTCAGTTCAGAGAGAAAACTTCTGTCAAAGATTCAAGTAGTGAGTGAGGAAATATATACTCGCCACCAGCTACCATGTATATGAACACAAATGCACTAATACCCATGTGCCCCCCCACACACATATATACACCACACCTCACAAAAGTAACAATAAAATAATATCTACAAATTTCTGATGTATCTTCATAAATAAAGCACTGCCAAAATAGCAACAATCAACATCAATAAAACCTAAATTTGACAAAAGTACATATATTCTCTACATTTTGTCCTCACCAAAAACTTACTGACTGTAAATACTTCACACGAATATAGGTCAGGGTCCTTTTACTTATAGTAAAGTAAGTATTTGCTTATAATTAATACTCTGAACCTTAGAAGGAAATTTTTCAAAATTTTGTTTTCAATCTTGTTTTCTCTATTAGAAATAACAGGGAGCTAATATTAAAACACCCCAAAAGACAAAAACAGAAAAAAACATAAGCAAAAAATGTGTTTTCAGTTTACTCCAGTCCTTGAAATATTAAACCTTGTTGCCAGAGGCTGATAACTTTATCACAGCATTAGTATTCAGAGGGTCTTACTACAATATTTTCTTTCTCTGTGTGATTGTTAGTTTCAAAGACCAATGTGACTTGACCTAGAATCACTTGCAAATAGAGTCTCAATGAGAGACTGTCTAGAATGACTTGGTCTGTGGGCAAGTTTGTGGGAGACTGTCTTCATTCCGTGATGTTGGAAGTCCGTGCCAAGACGGTCAGTATCACTTCCTGGGCGAACTCCTGAGTTGTAAGAATCAAGCTGAGTCCAAGCAAGCGTGCACGCAAACATTTGCTTCACTCTGCCCTTGACTGTGGATGTGATGGGATAGCTGTCTCAAGCTCCCACCACCGTGACTTCCATGCTACAAGGGACTGTGACCTGGAACAGTAAACTACACTAAATGCTCCCTAAGATGCTTCTGTCAGGGCATTTTTATCACAATCGGAATGGAACCAGAGCAGTTAGGTATCTGACCTCAGCAAGGGCTAAGTACGAATATTATGCTCTGAAAACTCATATTCTGAGACTTAATTAATCATACGGAATGTCAGAATCTGAGTGAAAGCTGTGTGAGGGCTTTGCCATCCTGAATCGAATCATACCCTAGGCTGAAGGGGTTTGCTGTGCTCTCAGGTCACTACTGAGAGAAGAGTGTCACTCCTCACCAAACACTGAATCGGAAGCACTTTCCTGTGGAACAAAGAAAAATAGTTTTATTATTTCTAGATTAACCACTCTAGGATATATTGCTATAGTGGCAGAAATTAAGATACTGAAGTTTCTACACTTCACTGGAATCATTTCTCAAATGAGTCTACTAGTCCCTAATTTGCATTAGTATTTAAAGGAATCAACTCTTAGAGACTGGTAAGTGCCAGATCTGGTTACGCTCTCGACGTTGAAACATGGTGCTCGTCAATAGGATTCCTAAGGGTTTCAGTCTTGTTTTAAATGTTAAGACATTATATTTTAAAGTGGAGTAATATGTTCTACATTTAATAAAAGATTCGTTAGCTATATAACACCAAATAAAAGTTATTCAAAACAACAGTTGTATTCAACAACCTTACTTCCTCTCCTAGGTTAGAGTTCAACTCAGTCAAACTCATCAGAATTTGTAGGGACCTGTAGCTGGCCATGAAGTTACAAAGGTGAATTATCACCTTCTTATTTTAGCACTTTCTCACACCTGTTTGCTGATTATTAGAGCTTTCTTCTTCTTCTACACTGATCTTTGGGACATGCTTGCCCCGTATTTGGACACAATCTTTCCTCAGGTAGAGATGTATGTCTTTCCTTATTTCCTAGAGAAATGGCCACACAGACTCCATCCACAAAGCTCTCTCGAGTTTGTATTACATTTATTTATTTATTTATTTATTTATTTATTTATTTATTCAGTCATTTATTTTCATTTATTTATTTACTTGAGTGTATATGTGTGTGCAAGCAGGTGTGTCTAAGCATGCGTGTTGTATGTATGAAGAGGTGCAAGTGTGGAGTGCAGAGAACCATCTACAGGCACCACTTCTCAACTTCTAATGTTTCCATTATTACTTGCTTTTATTCACATCTATAATATAGCATCCTGTACATTTTTCCATGATTCTTCCCTGGAGACCATTCATGGCCTCACACTAGTCATTTGCTTTACTCTGTGATATCACAACCAGCTCCAAGAACACAATGTGAAGAAGGTATCAATGAAGCCTTGTTCAAACAATGTATCCACTTGCACATATAATGTGTGTATGTGTATTCAATGTAGTAATGCATATGAAATAGGCATTTTTTTTTTGAGAGAGGGTCTCAGGATATAGCCCTAACTTGTCTGAAACTCTTTCTGTAAACCAGGTTGTCTTGGAATTCACAGAGATCTGCTTGCCTCTGGTTCCCCAGCTCTGGTATTAAAGCCACATGCCACCATGGATGTGCGACTAATAAGCACATCGTTGACCAACCCTCCCCAGTTGAGTTTTAGGTTTTCAGTGACTGTTCTGCCATTTGTTCTTAATCACAATCTAATGTTTGATCTCATATTTCCACTTTTGCCTTAGTCACAGAATTTATCTTGTGAAAATTGGGCGGCAACAGAGAATATGTTGAAAAAGTACTACCTCTCTGCATTTTATGGCATTGAGTTCATTTTCGGAATGCTTGGGAACATCGCCGTGGTGTTCGGCTACCTCTTCTGCATGAAGAACTGGAACAGTAGCAACGTCTATCTCTTTAACCTTTCCATCTCTGACTTTGCTTTCCTGTGCACCCTTCCCATGCTGATCAAGAGTTACGCCAATGAGAGCTGGACCTATGGAGACGTTCTCTGCATAAGCAACCGATATGTACTTCACGCCAACCTCTACACCAGCATCCTCTTCCTCACTTTCATTAGCATCGACCGATATCTGCTCATGAAGTTTCCCTTCCGAGAACACATTCTCCAAAAGAAGGAATTTGCCATTTTAATCTCTCTAGCTGTCTGGGTCTTAGTGACCTTAGAAGTCCTACCCATGCTCACGTTCATCAATTCTGTCCCGACAGAAGAGGGCACCAGCAGCTGCATAGACTACGCAAGTTCTGGAAACCCTAAATACAATCTCATTTACAGCCTGTGCCTGACTTTGCTGGGCTTCCTCATTCCTCTTTCTGTGATGTGCTTCTTCTACTACAAGATGGTTGTCTTCCTGAAGAGGAGGAGCCAGCAGCAGACAACGGCCCTGCCACTGGACAAACCTCTACGCCTGGTGGTCCTGGCAGTGGTGATCTTCTCTATACTCTTCACACCCTACCATGTCATGCGCAACGTGAGGATCGCCTCGCGCCTGGAGAGTTGGCCACAGGGATGTACACAGAGTGCCATCAAAGCCTTATACATCCTAACCAGGCCTCTGGCCTTTCTGAATAGCGCCATCAACCCCATCTTCTACTTCCTCATGGGAGACCATTTCAGAGAGATGCTGCTTAGTAAGTTCAGACAATACTTCACGTCCCTTAAGTCCTTCAGGACATGAGCTGCTGGATGCAGGTCTTCACTCAGTCAAATGAGACACTTGACAAACAGTGCTGTGCCGTTGACTTTTTAATGAAGTCGACCACCATTTCCAGGATTTAGCACCCCACCATCCTCCAACCCCCCAGTGTTGGAGTATAACTTGGGTACACATGAATCAGAAGGTAACCATCTGTGCTGATTTAGGTTGTACCCAGAGTATGGAAAACATAAGGCATGAGAAAGCATTGACATCTTCACTTAAGAACTGAACAAAAGAGAACCAATATTGTCAATGTTTAAACACTTAAGATCCAAAATCTTGCAAATTTTACGACCTCTTCTATCAGTGTAAAAGAAATACAAAATAGCTAGTTCCAAAAGCTGAATACATTTCATCATTGGTCAAGTTGATAAGCATGTTTCTGAAATAATCTCTGTTATTTTTATTCTTTCAATATTAAAAAATGTGAAAAATGAATAGAACTCAATGTACAAAATTACCTGTTAGATTCAGAAAAATCAAATTTCTTGAAAAAAAACTGCAGTGCCTAAATAAAGCAATCTGAATAGTTTCTCTGTATTTATCATGGATTGTGAGTTATCTGTATTGTGTTGGTCCTTTTCTGTTAGATGGGCTACAGCGAAAACAATCCTAGTTTAGATTGGTGGAACAATGTCAGGAAATTCAGCCATGATTAAATTCCACAGGAAGTTTACTCAAATACTGAAAAAAATATGGAAAAGATTGGTTTATAAATTCCACCATTACAGAATTCAAAATGTGTTAGAAACTCATAGCACAATATTGCAATCCAAAATGAGCCCATTGTTTCTGTGATGTTTGTGCTACCTATAAGGTTGATGTCACACTCTGATGCCCAGCACATGGACAGAGAGTAAAATTTGCCTCCATTTCCATCTCCTTTAAACACTGAACTTTAAAACATATTGCTGGAGCTGGAGCTTAATAGCTGAGAGCCCTGGTCTTAACTATTGCTCTTGTAGAGGCTTAGGTTTAGTTCTCAGCATTCTGACTGGTAGCTCCTGCTAACTTCATAACAGTTCCCTCTCACTCCAGCTCCATGGAATTAGATGCCCCAGTCTGTACTCCTTAAGAAGTTGAAAGCACATGGTACACATTTGATAAACCAGACACACACATATAAAATGAATAGATCATAAAAATAAAAATAAAACTATTAATATCAGAAACTAGCAAATAAGTGGCAGTGAACAATTAGCTCCATGCTCATTGGGTAGTTTTCCAGAGAGAGTCCTGTCCTGTGTTAAACTCAAGTATTTTGAAAGTATGGGAATGTTAGTTAGCTCCTTTTATATCTGAGTATTTTCTCTCTACTTAGATTTATACTCAGATTTTGATTGTGTCTTCACTTTTGAAACTTTTTATATAGCTCTTCATGTGTTGTCAGACATTTTTGTACAAAATACCACTACATTTTATTCACTAAACCATTGGCAGAATCATTTGTCCCCCATAGAAGAAAATAAGCTTAAACAGATAAGGTAACTCCCATATCAGCTTGAATTCCCAGTAAGAGTTATGAAAAAAAATCTCATGGTCATACTTTATCTTGCCCATTTTTATTTCTAGGTTATGTGTCTATTCAAGTTGCCTGTTTCATCGCTTCATAGAAGTTTTGAAACTAGTTCCTGCAGTTACATTCAGAAAACAAAAGCTGCTTTTTCACTATTGCCTTGGAAGAATGTGTGCTTCGCCTGCATGAGGTCCTAAAATAGATACCAACACACACACACACACACACACACACACACACAAACACACACACATACAAACACACACACACACACACACACACACACACACACACACTATTGAAGACAAAAATCCTTCCTCCTCATAACCTCCCATTTTCTCATCACAAAACTACCCAAGAAAAATAATTTTGCTCCCCCAATTACTTTTTTATTATTTGTATCAAAACTACTTACCTATTCCAATGTTCTTACTAAGGGACTTTTTTTTCAAGAAATATAAGGTACCCATAAAGGAATTATTGCCTGAATTTCAAGGGGAGTTGAAATTCCTTAGTTTCTCAGATTCTTAATTTTTTGATGGGAGAAATTTAAAGCAGTGCCATTTTCATTACCATCGATAGGCAAGAAAACCACCTGAGACGTGCATCCAGACCAAACACAGTAATAGTGAAGATCAATGAGAAGGGCTTGTCAGACTAAGTCCAGTCATGTATATTTACCTTGGTAATAGAGTACAGCAGGCTCTCTTTCCAGCCTCTCTCCTGTCAAATAGCATCGGCAGGAGATATAATCAGTCCTTCCATTAAGAATGTGAGCTTTGGGTTTTGTATATGGGATATAGTCCTAGGTGGGGTAGTATCTGGATGGTCTTTCCTTCAGACTCTGTTCCATTGTTTGTCTCTATATCTCCATCTGTGGGTATTTTGTTCCCCCTTCTAAGAAAGACTAGAGTATCCATACTTTGTTTTTCCTCCTTCTTGGGCATCATTTGATATGTGAATTGTGTCTTGTGCAGATACTACCCCCCCCTAGGAATCCATCCCATTTGTATACAATTACAAAACCCAGACACTATTGTGGATGCCCACAAGTGTTTGCTACAGGAGCCAGATATAGCTGTCACTTGGGAGGCTCTGCTAGTGCATGACAAATACAGAGGGGGAAACTCTCAGCCAACCATTGAACTCAGCACAGGGTCCCCAACAGATGAGAAAGAGAAAGGACCAAAGGACATGAAGGGGTTTGCAGTCCCATCGGAGGAACAACAATATGAGTCACTAAGTACTCCCAGAGCTCCCAGGGGCAAAACCATCAAACAAAGAATACACTTGAAGCTACCCATGGCCGCAGACAGATCAGCAGCAGAGAACAATCTTGTTGGACATCAAATGGAGGAGAGGCCCTTGGTCCCTGGAAAGACTTGAAACCTTAGTATAGAGGAATACCAGGACAGCAAAGCGGGGGTGGGTTGATTGAGGAAGGGTTGATGGCTTATGGGATTTTGGGGGAGAGGGGAGAACCAGGAAAAGGGACAACATTTCAAGTGTAAATAAAGAATATACCTAATTTTAAAAAAAAGGAATGTGAATGCCAGGTCAGGCACAACAACATAACATGTGCACATGGATAAAACGAAATCTGTTTTCACTCAGACTCACTTACTATCTTGTGATAGTTTGAGTTTATTCCAATGTAAGAGACTTGGGAACAATCACAATGCCTGGGCTTTCCCAACTGCAATGTCTCTGACTAGATTCACAGGTGCAAAATAGTGTAAAAACCCTACTTTGGTTATTGGATCAAGTCCACTTCTAATCTATGTTTATTAGTTTCAAACCTGGTATTCTAATCTTTTTCTTTATTTTAGATGTCTACTAGAGACTTATTTTTTAGAATCTTAGAGGTAAAGACATTTCTGGCACCAAATTTCATATAACTATTTAACCTAATGGCAGTGCTGCACTCAGGACAGGCTATGCCACTCTGTTTATATAAACTTGATGAACTCTCATCAAAACCAGTGGGAGTAATAGAAACGGAAACCTGAATGTGGAGTTTAGTGGTTGCTTAGGGTCGTATAGCTGAACTTCAGAGACCGTGACCTTATCCAAATTCAGCACACCACAATGGCAGGAATAACACTTTTGTGTCAGTTTTCGATCATATGTGACAATACCGACTTTGGCAATTATCATAAAATTAAACTCAGTGAAGTCTGCTGTCACAGTTTTACAGAAGAAGACCATGTGAGGATGGGTGCAAGAATAGGCTCTTATCACAGCAAGTCCGTGCGCACAGGCAGGATAGGAAATTCTTTAATAGTTTTGAACTTTGTTGTAGAGGGTGGAGCCCAGAAAGAACATTTTCACAAGATACAATAAGCTTGAGAATATATTCTTTGTCTAAATGGAAGGGATTTTTTTTCCTAAATAATTACCAACTGTGTAAAGCTTGGGTCCTTAGTGATGCGATCCTTCCACATGACTCAGAAAGCCCTGTTCCTGTGAGATTCCCAGCAAAGTCCACAGTCACCCTTCCTCACACACTATTCAGGTAAATAATACTTAATTGGAAGGCCTAGTTTTGCTTACTTTCTATTGGAAGTAACTCCATGTTGAAGTGAGAGCATTTGCTGGGATGTTATCTCTAGTTAGGAAAAATGGTGATTTTTTTTAAACCTGGTTTCTAAAGATGGTAAATTATTTCACATTGCCTTTCATGCCACGTGGGCCACCCTACATGTATGATGCACTGCTATAGTTACATACTTGTCTTATTCTTGTGGAGAAAAGAAGCAAGGGATATCCTGTGCAGAGTTTCTGCCTTTGTTATTTAAACTTACTGGGCCTGTCTGTTATATGCCTCTACCCCATGTGTTATCCATGAAACAGGCCTTAAGAGCTTTCATAAAGATGTTGCCAGAAACAAGGCCAGAGGTAACTTTGAATCTTAGAAATCCTTCGCTCCAAAATCGCTGTAATCCTGCTCTAGCACATGAATTCTCCATGACATATTTTTGTGAAATGCTATCCAAGTAACAACACTTGCTGTTATCTCTAGGGATCTAAAGCTAGCACTTTCTTTATTTAAATTGAGGGTCATAGTTGATATGAAATGGCTGATCGGGTCTAATGGGAGATTATTTCTTCCTAAAAAAAACAAACAAACAGATTTTGTCATTCATTTGTCATTTAGAATTGAGTTTGAAGCTATTGTAAAGGATATTAGCTTCATAACTGTTCATAGAAAGTTGTTGCATTAAGTTAAATATACAAGTGTATGTGTTTTAAAAGCCTTCACTCCAGTTCACTGGTGGCCAGCTATAAAATGTTGATTATAGTGAAGATGACTGAGAGAACTCATCCTTAGCCATGATAAGCCATAGCTGAAGCTGTGGCTGTATCTCACCTGTATCTCACAGGGGGCACAAGCTTCCTGCAGTGTTCACATGTGTGGCAAACTAGATAATGAACATTGGGTCAGAAAGTTCATAAATTTTGTAAGACTAACAGATGCTTTTGGAGTCCTTATCACACTTTCCATTTATTACTTCACCCACTGGGGAAAGCAGCATGTGGTTTCCACCTATGTCCAAATTACTTGAAGAGATAAATAAAGCCTGTTTCCAGATGAGATATTTATTTCAAATATTGCAAAGCACCAAAATAAAAGTTGTATAACTTTGCAAACAATCAATGCATTTAGTATCAAATCTTTAATAAGTGAAAGGGAAAAAATATTTTCCTACACAAAACCTAAAATCAGCAACTTATTTTGAAGTACAGATAGGGCTCAGAAAATTGAATATAGTACTACCCGAGGACCCAGCTATACCACTCCTGGACATATACCCAGAAGATGCTCCAACATGCAGTAAGAACACATGCCCCACTATGTTCATAGCAGCCTTATTTGCAATAGCCAGAAGCTGGAAGGAATCCAGATATCCCTTAACAGAGGAATGGATACAGAAAATGTGGTACACTTACACAATGGAGTACTATTCAGCTATTAAAAACAACAAATTCATGAAATTCTTAGGCAAATGGATGGAACTAGAAAATATCATCCTGAGTGAAGTAACCAAATCACAAAAGAACACACATAGCATGAATTTACTGATAAATGGATATTAGCTCAGAAGCTTGGAATACCCAAGATACAATTCACAAACCAAATGAAGCTCAAGAAGGAAGAACAAAGTGTGGATACTTTGGTCCTTCTTAGAAGGGGAATCAAAATACCCATGGCTCACAGCCAACCAATGAACTGAGCATAGGGTCCCCAGTGGAAAAGCTAGAGAAAGGACCCAAGGAGCTGAAGAGGTTTGCAGGCCCATAGGGAAGAAAATCACAAAGTTCACTTGAGCAATCATTCTAAGACAACTCCTTGCCCCCAGCAATGGCTAGTCAGACTACAACATCAGGGTCAAGATACATGGAGATAACCTAAGACATTCTGCAGAGAATATATAACTTGACCATCCTATTTGTCAGATGGTTTTGACCATGTTTGAAACCTGCAGATTAAGTCAAAAGTGCAGTTTTAAAATGCTAATTCACTTCCTCTATAAAAATTCCCCAAGCTTGCTATAACCACAATAAATACCCTACACCCCTAGACTCAGGGCTCTCACTCTGGCCTCCTGCAATGGGATGATGAGAGACCTTGCTCACTAGCTTGTGATAAAAGACCTCATGTGCTTGCATTGGAATTGGCTCCTGAGTGGTCTTTGGGTCCCTGCAACTTGTGAAAAAAGGTACCACATTAAATAAACAATAAAGTTAACTTTCAATATCCATTTGATATAACCTCAGTATTTAGTTCATGGAGGCATTTTCTTTTAAGGTTTTATTTTATGTTTATAGGTGATTTGCCTTTGCTTCATGTGCATGCAATGATCATGGAGGCCAGAAGAAGGCATTAGATGCCTTAGAATTGGATTTACTGACTGTTTTCTTGGTGTTCATATGGATAACAGGAGTTGAACCTAGGCCATCTGGATGAGTAGTCAGTGGTTGTCACTGCTGAGCCATCTCTGTATCCCTAAGATTTCAATTTCTTCTGTAATATCACCTATATTATTGTAAAGTACATCCCAGGTGTGATGGTTTAATGTATGCTTGGCCCAGACCGTGGCACTATTAGAAGGTGTGGCCTTGTTGGAGTAGGTATGTCACTATGGGCAGCAGCTTTAAGAACCTCATCCTAGCTGCCGGAAGCCACTATTCTTATGGCCTTCAGATCAAGATATAGACCTCTCAGCTCCTCCTGCATCATGCCTGTCTGAATGCTAACCTTAACCCTAACCCTAACCCTAACCCTAACCCTAACCCTAACCCTAACCCTAACCCTAACCCTAACCCTAACCCTAACCCTAACCCTAACCCTAACACTAACCCTAACACTAACCCTAACCCTAAACCTAACCCTTGTGTCACCATGGCTTGTCATGCTCCCACCTTGATGATACTGGGTTGAACTTCTGAGCATATTAGGAGAATTTTTACCTCAAGGTTAACCTAAAGGAGATGGTATATAACAAATCTAATGCAATTAGCACTGTTGTACTGGATAATTTTACATTCACTTGACAAAAGCTAAAGTCATCTGAGAGGAGAGAGCTTTAATTGAGAAAACGTCTAATAGACAGGCCATAGACAAGCCTGTAGGATGTTTTCCGAATTAGTGACAGGTGGTCCTATGCCTCATCTAGTGGCCCTGAGTTCTAGAAGAAAGCAAAGAGCAAGCAAGTAGACAGCTCCGCTCCTTGGCCTCTGCATCAGCTCCTTCTTCCTGGTTCTTGCCCTGCTTGAGTTCATGTCCTGACTTCCTTCGGACATAAACAGTAGCACAGAAGTGTAAGCCAAATAAACAAACCCTTTCCTTTCCAAATTGTCTTTGTTCATAGTGTTTAATCATGGCAATAGTAATCCCGACTAAGACAACTATGAATAAAATAAAAAGAGCACTCTGTGAAGTCCAATACATTTATTACTTCAAAGGTCCCCATACAAATCTGAACCCTAAAATTAGAGCATATCTTGAAATAGTAGCTCATAAAAATATGTTCTTTAACCTATTCATGAACAAAGAGGATCTGTACTGTTGTGGTAAATATTATTTGGGGGTTTCTACTCAATCTTAGATCGTTTAATTCCCAAATAAAAGACACAAAACTTTTATGCTTATAATATGCCTTAAAGCACTAGAGCTGGGCAGATATCAACCCTCTAAGCTATTTTGTCTACTTCCTGTCAATAACGCTGAGATATCACTTGCCATATTCTGCCTGGGCCAGTCCTACTCCAACATGACGGCCCTTGTGGCCATGAAATTCTGATCCACCGATCCCACGGTGGCTTCCTCCTTCCCCTGTTTTCTCACTGCCCCTGCCTAAGACCCAAGGCCAGGAACCCCAGTCCACCTCCTTTCTTCTTCCAAGCCAAGGCTGTAGCATCTTTATGAACCAATTACAGATAACTGGGGTGCAAGGTTTATATGACAAAGCTGTCTTTGAGCAACCAGATCTTGAGGTACAGAATTTAGCATTTCAATGCATAGCAGCACCAGACCAACCCACTACACCAAACAATAGTCATTTGTATGAAGTAACTAGGCTATTGGGTTAGGATGTGGCTCCCTCATTACCCTGCTGCATGTCTCCCCCGAGGATTCTTCACACTATGTATTGTGCAAGGCCATAGCTCTTAGAGTTATCTGAATTACAAAACTCTAAAGGGAGAACACAGATGGCATGAGATTGTAGAAAGTAGTTAGGTTCTGGTTTTATTATCATAACATTAGAGAACTTGCACCAATTCACTTTCAGACAGTTCTCTGTGTGTCAGTCTCTGAAACCACACAGTTCATCTTTCCTGGCAATAATATATTTTTAACAAAGTCATTATTGAATTTCACAGTGGTATTGACTCTTCAATGTCATGAGTCATGACTTTCTCATGACCCTGAGCTTCCGGGATATGTTTACTCAGAGCTACTGAACATGTTATTTCTATATGCAAAAATAAAAAAAATCAAAAATGATCAAAAATGCTTCATCTGAAGTTGAGCAGGTGGCCCATGCCTGTGATGCCTACAGGAGAATCTAGAGGCAGGGGAGAGCATGAATTTGAGGCCAACCAGATAAGAGTATATGCAATGTGACTTCTGAGCAAGCCATGGTTATAAAATGAGATTGTGTCTCCATAAAATGAAAACCAAGTTAACAAAAAATTAAACTATTCTAGTGTAGAGGGACAAATATTACACAAGAACATGATAAGAAATATAAAATAAAGATATATAATGTTTCTACAATCTGTGCTCCTAAAGACGAAGTGATGTCACAGACAATGTTATTCAAAGTGAAATACAAATAAAATCTGAATTATATGGGTGTTTAACAACAGATTTTCCTTCCTTGCAAATGTTCCACTTCAGCATTAAAATCCATTTGCATTCTTTGAAGATCAACAGACTGGCAGAGGCCATTGTGTCTTAAATGAGAATTAGAAGTTGCCTCAAAACTGTACATTTATCTTGAGCTACACACACACACACACACACACACACACACACACACACTCACACACACACACCACTTGAAAAGTAAAGTACAGAACTATTTGTTAGTTTTTCTCAGTTTGGTAAGGAACAAGATTCCACAGCTGAGGAGCACCCTTGACTTCCTTGTTGCTATGGAGACTCACAGGCTCGGATCCAGCCCCATCCCAACTCTCCACCCCAGGGCGGGTTTCAGTTGATTTAGCCTTTGCCCCAGTCCCAGACCAAATTTTACCCTAGGGCCAGTGCAGTACCAGTATCCAGCCATGTCTCTCAGGCAGGACTAATAAAGAACTAGGCTAAATTCTCTGCTGTTAGGCTCAAAGTTGAGATAGGCTTAGCCTATGCTCGGGGATGAGCCCAAAACCCAAGGACAACTGCAGACCTAAGCTCCTGGGTATCTGATCTTAACTTTTTGTCTTACTACCTAGAAATATAGATAAATACTATTTGAAGAGAAAATTGTACAAAAGTGTAGATCTGTACACTTGAAGGGTACATGCTTCAATCTTTAGTTTCTGAAAATCCTGCAAAGACAAGGCAAATATTCAGTCTCATGCATTTCCTCTGGAGGTATCATGTCCAGTTTTCTGAGGAACTGCCAGACTGATTTCCAGAGTGGTAGTACCAGCTTGCAACCCCACCAGCAGTGGAGGAGCATTACTCTTTCTCCACATCCTTGCCAACACCTGTTTTCTCCTGAGTTTTTGAATTTAGCCATTCTGACTGGTGTGAGGTGAAATCTCAGGGTTGTTTGGATTTGCATTTCCCAGATAACTAAGGATGTTGAACATTTCTTTAGGTGCTTCTCAGCCATTCGATATTCCTCAGGTGAAAATTCTTTGTTTAGTTCTGTACCCCACTTTTAAAGGGGGATATTTGGCTCTCTGGAGTCTACCTTCTTGAGTTCTTTGTATATATTGGATATTAGCCCTCTGTCAGATGTGGTGTTGGTAAAGATCTTTTCCCAATTTGTTGGTTGCCTTTTGTCCTTTTGACAATGTTCTTTGCCTTAATAGAAACTTTGTAGTTTTATGAGGTCCCATTTGTCAATTCTTGATCTTAGAGTATAAGCTATTGGTGTTCTGTTGAGGAAATTTCCCCCTGTGCCCATGTCCTCAAAGGTCTTCCCCAGTTTCTTTTCTATTAGTTTCAGTGTGTCTGATATTAGGTGGAGGTTCTTGATCCACTTGGACTTGAGCTTAGTACAAGGAGATAAGAATGGATCAATTTGCATTCTTTTGCATGCTGACCTCCAGTTGAACCAACATCATTTGTTGAAAAGGCTATCTTTTGTACACTGGATGGTTTTAGTGCCTTTATTGATGATCAACTGACCATAATTCTGTGGGTTCTTTTCCAGGTCTTCAATTCTATTCCATTGATCTACTTGCCTGTCTACTAATACCATGCAGTTTTGAACACAATTACTCTGTAGTACTGCTTGAGGTTGGGGAATTTGATTCCCCCAGAAGTTCTTTTACTGTGAAGAATAGTTTAGCTATCCTGGGATTTTTGTTATTCCAGATGAATTTGAAAATTGCTCTTTCTAAGACTTTGAATAATTGAGTTGGGATTTTGGTGGGGATTGAATTGCATCTATAGATTGCTTTTGGCAAAATGGCCATTTTTCTTTGATTTTATTGAAAATATTTTTCTGATTTTGGCATGCCATTTTTCTTTTTCTCTTCCCATATCAGAAAATTAGGTCTTGCAGTTTCCCAGAGTTTTCCTAAGTTCTCTTCATTTCCTTTTTATATTTGTGTTGATCTTTATCTTGTAATTCAACCCCCCTACCTTATTTCCCAGCATCTATGCTTTATTTTTTATATGACCCATCCTACTGGTCAAACTTTGCCCTGAGACATTTATTGATTTACTGAGGTTGTTTTGTTTTTTTAAACATATTTCATTTTGCCTTTATTTAGAAACTCTATCTGCTTTTTAAAAATGCATCTTTTGTCTTGTATTGGTTTCTTTATGTTACTCAATACTTTTATTTTCCTAAATCACATCTATGTCTTATTTGAGTCTTTGAATATAGTTGTCATCACTCTTCTGACTTTTTTTTTTGAGAGAGAGCCTCATTATGCAGACCTGGATTATACAGAGCACTAAATTTTGGTAAGCAAATGTATGCTATTTTATTTTATTTTATTTTATTTTATTTTATTTTATTTTATTTTATTTTATTTTAGATTTATGTGTGCTGCATATTGATTTCATTTCAGCATCTGAGTACTTGGTATCCTCTCTCTCTCTTTCTCTCTCTCTCCCTCTTTCCCTCCCTCCCTCTTCTCCTCCCTCCCCACTCCTACTTCCCTCCCTTCTCTCTCTTTGTTTTCTTCTGCTTGACAGCATGCTGTACTGATCAATCTTTCTTAACTTTGTAAGCTGAGAGTCCTAAACTATGTGAGTTTGCAGTCTGCCTCTATAAATGCTATTTACTTACTCCCATTGTCATTCCAAAAAGTGAAACCATGTCTGGTTTATATTAATAGCAGTCAAACTGAAGTAACAAAAGTGCATCCCCTTCAAATAAAAAACTTTGACTCAATGCAGTGCAGCAGGAAGAAGTCAAGGCAGTGCAAGTAGGTGACTCTGCTCTAAGGGGACATGCAAGGACATAGGTTTCTCCCATTTCCATTCAGTTTCTCAACCACACCAAGTGAGTTTTCTTCATGTCTACAAGTACACATACAAGTAATTCTATTCTATCTTCTGGTCCAGTAAGCAACAAAAAACATTTGAATACCGACCAACCAAGGGCTTACAAACCAATTACTTACAACCAAGTACTTACAAATCTTGACTGCAAATATATCAGGCCAACAATTTCTTCACTAGTAGGTGAGGCAATATTCTACTCACTGAAAATATTGTCTTGAGATCCTGGTTGTCAACAGCATCTCTCATCCAAGGTAAGACAACCAGAACATGTCTCCAAGCATTTCAAAAGGTGGAGGGGTTGGCAGTGGCAAACTTGTCCTATTTAAGAATCACTATTATAGTTGTACAATGTTACCTTGGAGATTCTGCTCTATGAATGGGGTTCATTCTATATCCTATTCTTTAATCTTCACATATTAGAGGTTATACAACACATTGTAATATGTAAGAGAAAAAGAACCATTTTCTTATGCATTACCACCTAGCCAACATCTAGTGTTGCTTATACAACACATTGTAATATGTGAGAGAAAAAAAAACATTTTCTTATGCATTACCACCTAGCCAACATCTAGTGTTGCTTAGTTGGGACTTTCTATCTTTTCTGTTAAAGATGAGTGAGCCAAGAGCCAAATCTTTATTTTTCATACACTTTGACCTTAAGGTTCTCTCACAGAATCTCCCAAAGGCTAATATTTTCCATCTATACATATCTCCAATGGTTTTCATTATTATTTATTAGAAGAAGAAAATGATGTGTCTGTCTGGAAATAGCAGACTCTAGCAGTTTGCATTCCAGTCCAGATTAGTTGGTTGCAAGTAATATGGACTCCAGCAATGTATCTTAAACAAAACAGGAAATTTCATTCCCAAGCTACAGAATTGTTTTCTACTGTATATAAATTGTTAAAATAAAATCCTTATGCTATAACAGAGAAATTTCTGTACCTGACAATGAAAATATTATCTACAGGTAGAGAATTGTATTCCCCATATTATTTTTTTAACTTAAAATTCTAATAGTATACTAGCATTAATTTTGCTTATTCTGTTATCTGTTAGATGTTAGAGGCTAGCAAAGAACTTGTAACAACCACATTTTATCAAGAATCTAGTCTCTTTTGCATATTTCAATTTGTGAGTTCTCTCTTTGAAATTCATATCTTAGGGAACTAGTTTTTATAATATAGTATACTTGAAATTATTCCGTTCTGTTTTTCTCTCCTTCAATAAATCTTCAAGGTTCAATAGTCTAATTTTGAGGTATTATATAATCTCATTTTTCAGCTGAAATAGATAGAAATATTTAATACCTGAAAAGAATGTTTCAACGTGTAACTTTCAAATGGGGACCACAGGTTTGCATGAACCTTCACAGCTGTCAGATGGCTTGGACAGCACCATAGCTCACAGTGAGTGTGGAGTGTCTGCATTTGTTGAGTGCACAGGCTTTCTGGAAAAGACAAATTCGATGTGCTGTGCTGAGGGTAGACTCAGATCGGTGATGCTCTAGGACAACTGTGGATGTAAACCCCTTCAGGGTGATTCAGTGGGGTGGCCTCTCAATGCCAGGATGGCAGAGGAATTGTTGGTACCTTTAGGCTTTCACAGGGACTTTTCTTAACAGTGGATGTATTAAACAGCCCCAAATCTAGAGGAAATAAACATTCAAGGCTAGAGCCTTAGGAAGGGAATTGAGAGGTGCAGATGACAGTATTGTGACAGAAGTAAGCTCCAAAATATAGGACCCTTCCCTTAGAAGTATGAAGGCTCAACCCCACCCAAACTCCAAGGAAATCATCATGAATAACATGTGGCCTGCAGGCCTGCTGCCTAAGACACTGCAGAGGCTGCCGCCACAATAAAGGAGAAAACAATTACTAAGATGGCTGTGCCTGCCACTTGGTTGTTGTTTTTTGAGGTGAGAAGTGTTTAAGGAGTTGCCTCATAGCCAAGGTTAGTCTGGGAATCAGTATGTAGCCATGGATGGGCTTGCTTTGAACTTCCAATTCCCCTGCCTCCATCTCCGGGGATTACAGGCTGGTGACATTAGGCTCAGCCTGTCACTTATTCTTGAACTTTATACTGAAGATACCATGTAACACTCACACTTCCGTGGCTACGGTTCTGCCATACAGCCCACCCCTCTGCTCTTCTTGTCTGCGCTATTACGGGTTACTTATCTGTGATGCATGGGGGTGTGAAGCAGTCATTTCTACCACAGGACAACAGAGTATCTGTGCTCAGGTCTATTATCTGTTCAGGGTGTTGTGTATGTGTAAAGCTGCAATAAGTATTTTATTTCTGGAGAAGATTGATCTCATTTTTCTTGGCATGTACGTAAGACTTCTGAAGAAGTTGATTCTTCTACTGGAAACTTCTCATCCATTTGCATTCCCATCAACAATTCACACAGCATAGAATAAAATCTTTGATGGGATAATTTAAATTACAGATATTAAGCTAGAATTTAATGTCATTATTCTGTTCAGAATTCTTTTAAATAGACTTACCACAGGAAATTTCCAGAATTTTAAGCAATGACATTTGACAAATGGCAGACAATGTTATATAAGTGTATCATACACACACACACACACACACACACACACACACATACACACACACACACATATATGTATGGGTGTGTTATATAAGTATATATGTAAGTGTAGGTTTACTGTTTGAGAGTTGAACAAAAATGGAATAATGTGAAAAATGTAAATTATAAAATTATTTTCACATGATGGGTATTTTGGAATTAATTTCTTGCTGTAACTTTCTCTCAGATCTTTTTTCTTTTGCTTTTAACTGGCCACTGTTTTCTTCGATTTATGTCCTCTATGCTTTATTTTCATCCTTTGCAGACCTTTGCTTACTTTAAGCTCTTATCCTGGAATCTGAGATAGTTCAGAAGTCATTTCTTCACATGTCATCCAATGTCTTTTTATCTTCCACCAGTGAGCCACATCTAAACCATCCAGATGCACTTGCCCAGTGCCAGCTGTGCCCTTCTGAGTGACTCCATAGCACCTGTAACTTCTTCACTACAACCCATCTAAGTCACTTTTGAAAATTTAATTTGTATGTCTGCCTATACTCCTTGGAAGTACCTGCATCAAAACTGTTCCAGGTGCTTATCTGAAACTGGAGTTACAGTTGGTTGGTAGTGGCCATGTGGGTGACAGACACTGAACACAGGTCATCTGTAAAAGCAGTAAGTGCTCGTGACAGCTGAGCTATGTCTTCAGGCATGAGTCTTATATTTTACTATTGTCGTGAGTCCCTTGTTTCCACCCAGGAGCTCTCTCAAGGTTGTGGGCGGTCCAGGTAACTTGTCCTTCAGCAGAATATATGTTTCTGCACAGAAGTACTCATTACATTCCCTGGTTGAAACGCGCCTCTCCTATTGATGAGAAGATTGATGTTTCCATAGAACTGAGATGACTTAGCCTGCTTCTTATGAAAACATTCAAGTCTCAAAGTCTCCAAGTTTGAGTAAAATTTTCGTTATTATAAAATGATGTGGCCAGCCATTGTGTGAGACGCTCATTGTTCCCATTTTATTTGCTTTTCAAAGCAGCTGAAAACAAGGCAACAGAGACCAAGACCTGAAACTTTAGGTCTAAACCCTTCTACAGACCTAGAATAGGAATGGCCAGACCTGACGTTCACACCCAGCTTGTGGGTATAAGGAGCTGAGTAGGAGATGCAGGGCAGTTAGGGTGGTTACGAGGAGAACTCATTTCCCAAGAGCCATCTGAAGGAACATTGATGGTCCTGCATCTTGCTCAAGTCCAGAAGGCCTTCGAGAGGATGGAATAGCTAACCCACTCTGACTCACGCTAGGGAATCAAGGCCAGGAGAGCAAAGGACAAAGCCTGCCCTGGGACTCCATGGATACTTGCAATAACTGAAATTACAAACTCTAAATTGCCTTTATTTTATTTCGTTTTAGAATTGCTGGGGATTCAGCATAAGTGCTTACGCATACCAGGTATGCCTACTGTCCTTCAATGTGCGGGACCCTAAACAACAAGATTTGACTAGAACAAGGCTAAAGATGGTGTGTAAGCTGACTGCTGGAGCCCAGGCACAGTGCTGCTGTACAACTGGAACTGTCACCGGGCCACACTGGGTCAGGTGTGTGGCTTTGTTGAAAATTACAAGCAGAGGGTCCTGTTCAAAACTTGCTAAGAATTTCAAGAAGGTACAGAAAACATCTTAATCATCACAATGAAATCCTCTGTGATTTGGAGGAATTTTATTCAAAGTAAGAAACTAAATGCCAGCACCCTGGGTTTTCAGGATTGTGCCTTGAAGCAAAATGAAAATACCTTATAAACGTGTCTAAACGAACTCTCCTTGCCCGCTGTCATGGTTACAGCTAATTTTATTTATTTACTTAGACTTCCCAGGGTGTTCACACTCATGAGCACAGTCTATCACTGTACAAGCCCACACTTGTGAATGAATGTTGAAAGACACTTTCACGAACCTAAAAGACAATGAAGTTAAGTTGAACTGGTTGCTCAATTGAGCAATATTCCAGAATTCCATTTTTTTTTTTTTTTAGTTAACCCATGAGCACTATTGATTGGAATAAACAATATAATAATATGTGAACTCATCTTTTTAATGTTTTTGCTTGTTATTTCATTTACAAAGGAGAAAGTTCCCTATGAATACAAATCTTGATCAAACTGGGAAATCCTGGCCCCCCCCCCCACACACACACACAAAGTATCAGCAATCTAAAGGCAAGCTACGTGCTTTGACTGCCCTCTTGTGTTCTTCATTTGTCACTGCACTGTCCCTGACAGCAAAAGCATTTCAAGTCCTCAGCAGGCTATTTTGCTGATAACACCAAGGGAATTCAGAATAATAGTCTAACTTAGAATAATTAAGATAAGACTCTGACATATTTCTCAACTATAAACTTATGAGTTGTGTCATGGGCCTCATGCAGTGAATTTAAATATTTCCTTTTGTGCTATTTTGCCAGGAAGATTGCCCAGAGAAATGGGTTGATGTTTTCACACCAGAAAATAGTCTACATTGGCAAGAATTGTAAGTCAGCTATGAACCAGGCATGAAGATGCTTTGCTAGTGAATTGGCATCATTGTCTCAATTAAGTCCTTCATAAAAGCATTCTGGACTAAGTTCTCAGCCTTTGTAATGAAGTTCTTCTCCTGCCTCTTCTGCCTCACAGAACATGTGGGGTTCTGAACACTCCCTGCGCTGCCCTGTAAGTTACGGATTTGTTCCTCTGCATGGCTGGACCACCCTGCTGCCAGACAGTCCGGTGTGTTTTTTTCATGCTTTCCATGATTAGAGACTCAATGGCGGCTGACTATCTGCCCTGTTCTCTGATCTCAGCCCCCAGCTCAGAAGATGCCTGCAGACTCTGCTCTTGGGACACGGATTCCTCAACATGAACTGATTTGAACATTACAGGACAGCCATCTTTCATTGGCCTTCTTTTCACAAACCCAAGGAAGCACAGATCTCCCAGATGTTTTCACACAAAAGGCAGCCCATGCTGACACGGGCGCCAAGGTGTGAAAGAATGCCTGAAATTGTATATGAAATCACTTTTGTTCTTACTATTTTATTTTATAGTTTTGGGGGTCCAAATGTATACATCTGTTTAGGGTCTTTGTTCTTCATTGTCCTGTGGAAGAAGGTAAAAAGGCAAGAAATTATGTATAGCATGGCCAAGAAGGGGGCTGCTGAACCCTCCTTCCATCAAGATCCGACTCTGATAATAACTAATTTGCTCTGATAATAATGCCATTAATTCACTCCAAAGGCAAGTTTCTCTTCTCCTTTTCACTTCTGAAAGGTCCTCCTCCACTATACTTTTGGTTTGGGTTACATTTCAGCACATAAGGTTTAGAGACATATCCAAGCCATAGTACAAATTGTCTGTCTCAAGACCCCTATTGCTCAAGCACTACCTGAGTTAGACTGCTCTGAAAGCCCTGTCAGCACAGCGCTTTCCCAGTCACTCCCAAAGGTTCTTGCTGACTCAGTGGCTCCGGTTGAGTCCTGACCTATGCATTTCCACAGGCTGCCAGATGTGTTGTTGACAGTCCCCCCTAGAGCCACCTTTATAAACCACTACCCTAAACTCTCATGACTCACAGTGAGGCCTGTGTAAAGCATAATAGGGCTCTGTTTCCTGTAGGGGTAAACCTTAGAATCACAGCATTTCCACACATCGGGGTCTTCTGTGTAAACATATTATGTTTCATGGCTGTACTGAGTTGTTATAATGTGATATCGTAGAGGGATTCTAATGATTGAGATTTGATAACTTCATAAAACATGTAATTCAAATAGTCTCAGTATATTAATGGTGGGCATGTGACACTACTGTAAGGGTTAATTCTCCTGTAATTGGGACAAAGGACCTGACAAAGAGCAATTTAAAAAGCTCTTTGTGTGTGTGGGGGGCAGCTCATACTTCCAGTCAAGGCACAGAGATGAAGTTGGTAACTTGAAGTACTTGGTCACAGGTGAACACAGGTGTATGCAGCATTTCTTTCCCTTCCCCACCACACACACACACACACACACACACACACACACACACACACACTGCTTGAAGTTTATTCTGGTCCCTCAACCAATAGGAAGATGACATCTACAGTGGGTCTTCCCCTCCTCAGCAGAACCTCTTTGAAATCTTCACAGACACACCCACAAGTGTATCTCCAAATCGAGTGACACCAATAAGGAGTTTGATCACCACAGCTGTCAATCATAAATAAGAGTCTTTATGCTCGAAATAGCTCCGAGACCCCTGATCATGATTTTACATTCCTGATAGATAACGTAAACCTTATAGTCAAATATAAATAAAAATAATTTTACAACCCTTCAATTGTTTAACACAAATGACATTTAATTAACAGCTGTAACAGTTTCCCCTTTTAACCAGAAAGTTAACATTTTTGAAATGTCTTGCAATAATAGAAGCAAGTTTCAAAACCTGAGGAATGTGTGCATGCCCAGTGTTTCAGAGAAAGTGTGTGCTCATCTTGATGGGGCAGTCAGCTCCTGGCTAGGGAGACCATTCTGGAAGAGGACATTGGCTGCTTTCAATGCATGTCAGGGGTGAGATTCAAAGCCCTCTCCTGAACTGCGCGGGCCTCCAGCAGGTTCCCTGTAACAGGCCCTACTCTGCAATCCATGCTTTGGACTTCTTGTCCTTCTCCATTGGAAGGCTCTGCAGGCATTCTAATAATGGCACGGACATCTGCTCACAGTAGACAGTGGTGTCCTTCTTGGTTCTGATTTCTGATGTAGATGCTAACTCCCTTCTTGGAGAGGACGGGAAGAGGCTGTTAATGGTTTAGGACTGAGGCACTGACAGGTTTCAGGTACCTTGGACTGTGTTTCCCTCTGCAAGTCAGAGGAAAACAGTGTAATGGGAACATCTGTAACATATTCAAAGCACAGGGCCCAGTCCCTCCAGCAGATAATATATTGAAGTCCTGGCCTCTGCTTCCTGCCTCCTATTCTGTCTTGATTTTTATAGTAAGCTCCTTTTGAAAATCTCAATCTCAAAAACGGGGACTCAAGGACTAATATTTGTAAAATAAAAAAAAAATCTCTAGTTTCTTCTTCTTTTCATGTTTCCACCTATAAAATATAGAACAAACTATTTTTCCTATTCATTATTGTAATATACCTGGCATAGATCATAGTGACTTTATCGGGTAAGGGAGATTCTGCAGTCTTCCTTCCTTGATGAGTATCAGAATAATCCCAAGGAAAGAAGAGTCATTGGAAAGTTTTTAATAACTCAAAGAACTGTTGGTATTAACCCCATCCTGACTCCAGTAACTCAGTGTCAGCAGTCACAGCCACAGCAGCAGCCAAATATCATGCGTGCCCTTTAAAAAGTCCTTGCCATCCCTGTCTGCTCTCTTGCTCTATAGCTCTGACAGCCTCTTGCTCCGCTCATCCCAATAAATCTCTTGGGAGAGAGCTGCTGCAAAGTGGGATCTTTGCAGCATTTCTAGGAAATCACCTTCCAAGGCTGCTCCCACCGCAGAAACCCTAACAGCTGGTAACATGAGTAATAATATACTTGTCCTCTTTGCTGCACATCCTCTGTGTATAGCTATACATAGCAGTCACACCCACCAGAAGGATAGTCTGTGATTCCATGGAGAAGGTTCAGATTTTACTCAAATGTAGGTCTTGTACCACCCAAATCACCTAGCCAGCTTCTGTCATGGCTTTTGTTTGTTTGTTTTTGTTTTTATTTCTGACCCGTGGGAGCTCTCCTGCTATTGTAACCCATTCATACGGATAACTTCTGTGTCATGAAGTTCAAAACATACCTTGACTTCCCTGTGACTTACATGTTATGCTATTTTAAAATGTAATATTTGCTTTTAACGTTGTGGAGCTATCATTTTGTTATTACTTTCTTTTTTATGGTTTGAGAACATGCTGTGCATAATTTTTTTATCTTTGTAAATTCCTTAAGGTGACTTTTCTGGCTCGCAAGACAAAATACCTAGTAAATAATGAGTCAGAGCTTGGAAACATTCAGAACAGAGCAAGAAGGTCTTTGTGCACACAGATCTCCAGAAAGAGTAGGAGTATTAGGCAAGCAGAATTGGTTTTTCCAATGGAAAGATGTAAAACCTGGTCTTCCACCCAGAAAACTGGGAATTGAGAATGATTAATATCCCAGTGGTATGTGATCTCTGTTAGACCAGACCATATCAAGCTCCTATAGCCAGAGGTTGGTAGTAGTCTCAATGACCCTTACAGCCAGAGGCTTACCAAGCTCCCACAGCTAGAGCCAGAGATGGCTCATCGCCCAAATGACTTCTATGCTATTTGTATGACTGAGACCAGGCCAGCTGCTTCCTTAGACCCTAAAGCCTACAGGTAGCCTATCTACAGAACCTGTCTTCTTAGAAGAAATAACATGTACCCTGCGTTGAGTTTTGATGTAATTACACTTCCTTGTTTATCAAGGATTATACTATACCAGGACTTTTTCCCCAGAGTATATTATGTTTAAATTTGTTGAGAAGAAACTGCCTGGCATCAGACATCCCAAGGTTTGATCCAGTTTGACAAAGGCAATCTGAAATGAGCTTTTATTCTCACCTGCCTGCTATGACCACCTATAGGGTTTCCCTCATAAAAAGACTAGGTTTCTCATCTCTGCTCTCTGACCTCTTTCTCCAGACTTCTGCAAAGACTCACAAATTCTTATCTGCTCATAGCTGCTTACCCATGGTTCAATGTTGCTGCTCTGTATTGGTGTCCTGCAGGTATGGCGGGGGCAATTACAACTAAGTGTCTTCTTTTGTCCCTCTGCTTTCTGAGCTACATCCTCACTAATGTTTAGCCAATGGTATAACATTGTCAAGCTTGCAGAAGTGTAGAGAGAACTGGAATTGGAGGCTTGTCCCTTGGCCGCTGCTGCAGGGCCCAGCTGAAGATCATTTCCTTACAATTGTATTCAATACTGTAGACAGAGAATATCCTTATCTTCTCTGCCTAAACTTCTAGGCTTCTTGGTTCTTTATCAGGAACCTTGGATGGATACCTGGAGATGCCATCCATGAACGACCCCATTCCTTTTTCTACTCTTAACCAGTAACTTCAGCCACCAGCATTTAGGCAGGTACCCATTTAGCTGTTCTACCAGCTTGTGTCTCCTGTGACTTCTGTTCCTGCTAAAAGCCACTCCACTGCTACTCTGGATTACCTAAGTGTTACTTTCCTATTACTGCCTGGAGGAATAACACAAGGGTTATTCAAACAACTCAAACTCGTTATCTTTTTTTCTATAGTCTTTGTTTACATTACAAATGATTTCTCCTTTCCTGGTTCCCCCTTCCCCAAAAGTCCTACAAGCCCTCTTCCCTCCACCCATTCCCCAATCAGCCCACTCCCATTTCTCTGTCCTGGTAATCCCCTACATTGCTGCATCAAGCCTTTCCAGGACCAGAGCCCTCTCCTTCCTTCTTCTTGGGAATCATTTGATATGTTAATTGTGTCTTGAGTATTCAGAGCTTCTGGGATAACATCCACTTATCAGTGACTGCATTCCATGTGTATTCTTTTGTGATTGGGTTACCTCACTTCGGATTATATTTTCCAGTTCCAATCATTTGCCTAAAAATTTCATGAATTCATTGTTTTTTAATTGCTGAATAGTATTCCACTGTGCAAATATACCACATTTTCTGTATCCATTCCAACATTAAGGGGCATCTGGGTTCTTTCCAGCTTCTGGCTATTATAAATAAGGCTGCTATGAACATAGTGGAGCATGGGTCCTTATTGCATGCCAGGAATCCTCTGGGTATATGCCCAGGAGTGGTATAACAGGGTCCTCCAGAAGTGTCACACCCAGATTTCTGAGGAACCGTCAGACTGATGTCCAGAGTGGTTGTACCAGCTTGCAATCCCACCAGCAGTGGAGGAGTGTTCCTATTTCTCCACATCCACGCCAACACCTGCTATCTCCTGATTTTTTTTGAATTTCCTCAGTTTCTGTTGTTATAGCTCCCTTTTCATTTCTAATTTTGTTAATTTAGATATTGTCTCTGTGCCCTTAGCCAAACTAATCTAAGGCTCAACTGCCAGCACCTACTCGGAGGCTCAGACCTGTCTCAAACTCTAGTCTCAGCAGACCTAAGTAGTTCACAGATGTACATACAGGCAGAACACCTATACAGAACAAAAGAAAACAAAGAAAGAAAGAAGAAAAGAAACAAAGGAAGGAAGGAATGAAGAAGGATCGAACTTCATCAGTACGGTCATGAGATGTAAAATGGAGGGAGAAGCTACCAATTCTGTTGTGATTCCATTAATAAAAACCCATAATAATCACTTTACTTAATAATCAGTTTACTAGCAAATAAATTCTTCCTCTACTTTAACTCAAGTATCCTATTCATAGGTTCTTGAGTTTAAGTCTGTATTTCTCTTGGAACCCACTGTTCTGCTTCCCCAAGTCAAGTAAGTTTCCAATATCTGTTTGAACTGCAAGCTAGAATGAGGCTAAGAACAGCTGCTGATCTTGGGCTTCTTTCTTTTCTTTCTTCTATGTATTGCCTTACTTCCTTCTTTCCTTCCTTTCTTCTTCCCTTCCTCTTCCAAAGACAGATAATTATTCTAAGCTTTCTACACATGGGAATAACTTCATACAGAGCAAGGGATATGGCTCTCAAACAGCATAAGACACATGCTGAGATATGAGGTCTGGAGAGATGACTTGGCGGGTATCAGCCATCAGGACGAAAATTCAATGTTCTGACACATTTAATGGTATGAGAGCCAAAGCTGGCAAGTTGTCCTCTGATCTCCACACATCACACACACACACACACACACACACACACACACACACACACAATATGTAAAAATTTAAACAGAGAAAGATCTTGAAAGGAATTCCTGTCATCATTAAACAGTTTTTTATTTAAATCTGTAGAATTAGTGAAAAAGATAAAATATGGTAGATTTTGTGCTTCCAGATGAGTTTAAGCTATGCTTTGAAGAGACATTAGAAAACAATTGGAACAGGCTTATGGGAGGGCTTGTATCTGGTAGCCTGTGGTCTGAAAAGCACACCATATATTTTTGGAAGCATCTATGTCAAGAGACATTTATATATCAGCCCAAACCAAAAGAAGTCTGCCTAGCCGTAGATCAATTAATTAAGTCTTATATGAAAATCAACAAAATAAGCAACACATAGAGATGGCTATTAATAAGGAACTAAAATATGTGAATATAATTTAAACTTCTCTTTGCATAGCCTAAGAGTATGTTTAACGTCAACTTCAAAACCCAAGATTAATAAGTTGTCAGAAAACTTTAAAATACTTTGACAATAGTCCAACTTGGTGATTCCTACACACTATGTCTGAAATGTAAATGATTGGAGTTAAAATTGCAAAACAAGACTCAGGTATTCAACAAGAGTCACCAAGATTTCATCCTAAAATATATAGGCCTTATTAATCAACAAATGCAACTACACATGAGTACTTAACTCTGTATAAGAATATGCTCTTTCATAGTCTTTTAGATCAGTATTTATCAATTTTTCACTTTCCTTTTTACCTTATGACACAAAATTGAATATGTTTGAAATATGATAAATTTGGGGACAGTTGAATATATATATATGTATATATGTATTGAATATATATGTGTATATATATATATATATATATTCCTTGCTATTATATCATATGTTGTATTGTTTGGCTTGTAGACCACATGTTTTTTTAAAAAAAGATCAAATGATATGTGTATGAGTGATTGCTGGTCTTCTTATGAGGTCATCCTACTCCTCAGCTTCTTCCAGCTTTTCCTTAATTCAACCACAAGGGTCTGCAACTTCCATCTAATGGTTGGGGATAAGTATCTGCATCTGTCTCACTCAACTGCTTGTTGGGCTTATCAGAGCACAGCCATGCTAGGCTCCTGTCTGTAAGCACACCATAGCATTAGTAATAGTATCAGGCCTTGGAGTCTCCCCTTGGGATGGATCTCAAGTTGGGCAGGTCACTGGACCTCCTTTTCCCCAGTCTCGTCTTCATGTTTGTCCCTGCAGTTCTTTTAGACAGGAACAATTCTGGGTCAGAGTTCTTGACTGTGGTATGGCAACCCTGCCTTGAGGCTGGAAGTCTTTCTGCTGGAGGGGGACTCTGCGGTTCCCTCTCCCTACTTTTAGGCATTTCATGTAAGGTCTCTTTGAGTTCTGAGAGTTTCTCACCTTCCAGGTCTCTGGTGCTTTTCTAGAGGGTCTCTCCAAACCTCCCACTACCCCAGGATTTCATTTTTGCATTCATTTTTCTGGCCCTTGGGGCTTCTCTCCTGTTTCCCCCATACCTGATCATGTTTTCCTCTCCCCCTTCCCCACCCAGGTCCCTTCTTCCCTCTGCCTCCTGTGATTGTTCTCCTTCACAAGCTGGATCGAAGCAGCAGCATCCTTATTTGGGCCCTTCTGCTTGTTCTAGGATTGTATCCTAGGTATTCTGTACATATTTTGGGCTAATATCCACTTATTAGTGAGTACATACCATGTGCCTTAGTTAAGGTTTTACTGCTGTGAACAGACACCATGACCAAGGCAACTCTTATAAGGCACCATTTAATTGGGGCTGGCTTACAGGGTCCTCTAGAAGTTCAGTTCATTATCAGCAAGGCAGGAAAATGACAGCACCCAGGCATGCATGGTGCAGGAGAAGCTGAGGGTTCTATACCCTAGTCTGAAAGCTGCTAAGTGAATACTCACTTCCATGCAGTTAAGACGAAGGTCTTAACGCCCACACCCACAGTGACACACTTTTCCAACAGGCCATGCCTCCAAATAGTGCCACTCCCGGGGCCAAGATTATTCAAACTATGACACCCTGTATGTCTTTTTGGGTCTGAGATACCTCACTCAGGATATTTTCTAGTTCTATCCATTTGCCTGCAAAACTGATCAGTCTCAACTAACACTGACCGTTGAGATCTCTCAGACACTGAGCCACCAACCAGGCAGCATACATGAGCTTGTCTGAGACCCCCAACACATATACAGCATAGGACTGCCTGGTCTGGCCTCATTGGGAGAAGATGACCTAATCCTCTAAAGGCTTGAGACCCCAGGCCTGGTGGGAAGGAAACATTTTCTTGGAAAAGGGGCGGGGGTGGGGGGTGGATAATGGAATGAGGAACTGTGGGAGGGCAAATCAGGAGGAAGGCAACAACTGGACTGTACAAAAATAAAAGTAATTTTTAAAAAAGTGTATGTGTGTGTGTTTGTTTGTTTTTTTGGTTTTGTGGTTTTGCTGTTTTGTTTTCAGTTTGTGGGTGTGTGTGTGCACCTGTTGGTGTATATTTGAGAGAGAAACAGAGAGAGGGAGAGGGAGGGGGGAAGAGGGGAGGGAGAGAGAGGGAGAGAAGGAGAGAGAGAGAGAGAGAGAGAGAGAGAGAGAGAGAGAGAGAGAGAGAGAGAGAGAGCGAGCATGACTTGGGAAAGGTGGGAAGGATTTGGGAGGAGCTGTGTGTGGTTGCATGCCTGAGCCCCACTGGAAGAATAAATGACTGTCTGACCCTACCTGAAAACTAATAGGTACACAGATATAGAAATAATATGTTGAACAATATAGAAATATCTACTGCCCTCCAGGATTTTTCCCCCTCAGGGTAGCCTGTCCATTGTGCACCAGGCTGGACTGGAAGGAGGGAAGCTTAGCCTGGACAGGTGATCCGCTTCAAGTGCAAAGGCAAAGAACACATACTCAGCACTCACAAACAGCTTCAGGGAACCAGTTCAGTTTAATGGTGGTGGTAGTGGGGTGGAATGAGTAAGTAAGCACTTGGAGAGGTGGTCATGGTTTCTGGGACAAGGTTTGTGTGGCCTTATACCATTGGCCAGAACAGGGGTGTTGGACAATATTTCATCTGTGTACTCAGCGGCTTCATGGGGAGGGGGGATCTTATAAGGTCAAACAGAGTGAAGCCTGATTACTATCAGGGTAATAAATTCTTACTAGGGTTGATGGTGGTATAGCTGGCTTCATAGCACCAGGTTGGGAGTGGGGAGGGAGCCAACTCCTGCTATCCTCATCTGAGGTATCAGGGGTTGAAGCTCTCCTCAACCATTCCTCCATAACCTGGGGCCATTACAGTCCCACACCCAAGGACTGCAAATAATGAGAAGTGAACGGGAGCATTGGCAGAATTGAACACAGTGAGGAGGGTAACTCTATCAAGCAAAGAGATGGTGTTCGTGCTGTTTTATAGAAGGATTGCCTTGGAATGCAATCAACTCGTTTGTGCATACCACAGCCGATTTCTTAAAGACACTAGATTGCTTAAAATCACATACACAAGATTCCTTCTGCTAAGTGATTTCAGTGAGAGTGCTCCACTCTCCCTCCCCAGCCCCCTCTTCCCTCATCACTCATCTCTCCCTCCCTCCTTCCTTCCATCCTTCCTTTGTTCCTTCCTTCTTTCCTTCTCCTTCTTCTTCTCCTCCTCCTCGTCCTCCTCCTCCTCCTCCTCCTCCTCCTCCTTCTCTCTCTCTCTCTCTCTCTCTCTCTCTCTCTCTCTCTCTCTCTCCTATGACAAAGTTTATTGAGTCTTTACTATATGCCAGTTACTTTCATGGGCCTCAAGATCAGCAGTGAATAAAATAGTCATATATTCTATTCCTAAAAGTCTATACATCAGAGGTAAATACACAACAGACAAGTCTTCCTAGACTATCTGGTAAACATTTGCCTGATACCTTCTTAATGTATTCTTAATAAAGCATGAGCAAGCACCACCCCACATCTGGATACATGGACAAGATTAGGACAGAATTCTTAAGCCAGATCATTTCTCCATCCTAATTCAGGCTTGCTTATGGTTTTTTTTTTTTTCTGTATAAATGCTACTCTTGCATAACCCTGAAAGTGTTTTAAAAATAAAAAATAAAACAAAGATGCACTTATCTTAATGTTTTAACCTTCTCTTCCCAACACTAACATGAATCTAGCCAGTTAAGTTTACCTTCTTAGAAGCTGCTGCAGCCTGCCCCCTCTCACGGACATGACAACTTGATTCTTAGTTTTAAAAGTTGCATGAAGCTGGTTCTCCCTGACTAAAAAACAAACTAAAAAGCTAGGCCGTAAATGAAGCAACCACTAGGAATAAAACCTGTCCAAATATGTACCTTCTTCATCTCATGTAATGGCCTTCAGTCAGTGCATTCTTGGCTTTAATTGGTAGCAACACGTCCCTCCTGCCTTCTGAAAGTGCTCAAGGGCAGCAAGTAACTAAACTGTCTCTCCTGAATAATCCCAAGCTCTCAGGTCTTAATTATAGCCTCTTGCCAGCAGTTTTTGTTAGTACAGTGTCAACTTCCAACAAAGGGGCGGCATCAAGAGGCAGCGGAGCAGGCTTTGGGGGAGGGAGACAGACAGCTGGGGTGGAAGCCACTGGTTAGTTCTTACTTGCATGGGGGAGGGGAACCATTTAATACACAGGAAAATGGTTCAAAACAAACTTAAATAAAAAAGCATAAAAAGAATATCTTCCCTTGCCTCATGTTGAAGTTGGAGCTGAGCGTGCCCATTTCTGACAATTTAAAACCTCATAAAGTGAGTACTGCTCAGGGCAAATTAATTGCATTGAAAGTGAATCTATCAGTATGTTAATTAAGTATGTTCCTATTATTGGGCTGTGTATATTTTATGTGCTCTGTAGGACATGGAGTCGAGACTGAAACCTTTCTGTATAAATAATTGAGAAGGACTTTATGTGTTTCACTCAGACTGAACAGTCTCCGAATATATATTAATGGTAACCCAGTCTCTAAAAATAAACTTGGTGTCTGTTAACTTACAATTCTGGTCTCACTGAATGTCAGTTTTACATGGTTTTTCCATGCCCAGAGGAAAAATAAAAGAGGTGTGGCTCCTACTCTGAGCATTTTTGAAGGTCTGTTTGATGATTTTGGATGACCCATAACGTGCCAAAGCATTACTCATAAATTGCTGGCTTCAGAGCAACCAAAATGATCGTGGTGATTGTTTTTTAACTTCCTTCAGATGTTGGAAAATTACAAGTCTAGTGTTTCACAAAATAAAACATCCCTCTGCCTACGCACAGCTCAGTGCCTGTCTTTATTTTAATGAATGGAATTCTTTAGACTTCTGGAATTGTGTGTGCATATCTTCTCTAGGCAATGGTTAGAACTCACTCATTGATGATACAAATGTGCAAAACTTAAAGTTGAGTTCTGTATTTTGTGAACGTCTATCACAAGAAAACAGGCTTATTATTTTTACTCTTCTTTTACTGGGCCTGTGTATTTTATTAAAAAGTGGATAATGACAGTGTTTCAATAGATGTTGGAGAGGGGGAAAAAGGCACATTTTCCCATTTTCCTTCTCTGCACTCTATGTGTGGGAAGCTGTTGGGAAGGTGATACTTAACAGGGGAGTGAAGCGTGAATTTGACATGTATTCTTCAGACTCTATTTATCCTTCTTAAACAGTGGCCTCATCTGGTATTCTTCATGAAAGAGAACATATGAAAATGGTAAACATTTTTAGTAAATTCTGAACATGTTTGCCTGGTGTCCAAACGTTTACACTAAAGCCTTTGAGGATGAAGGAGGTATTAAGCCCACACATGCTATAGACTAGAAACAAGAAAACGGAAGATTGGAATGCCATTTACCCTCATGTGCTGCTGTTTATGATGGGGACATTCTGCATGGGCTGAAATGTGGAGTAAAGACTTGCAGTTGAGGAGCTGAGCTGGCTCTGGACACCTCCCTCTGGCTAGTGGAATCTGTACCAAAGCAAACGCAGTCACTGGAGAGTCCCACATTCAGAAACCATTCAACTGATTTTGCTATCATCAAGTAACGTTTTTACAGGAGTCAATAAGTCAAAATGACTTAAGCCTAAAGGATTTTCTTTTTAAATTGTGTATATTCCTTTGCACAAATCAGAGATTTCGTTATCTGGTTTTCATCCATCTGTGTCATGCACAATGGCCTTACTCATTATGCCCCATTAGCTTCTTTTGCATCCTCTCTCTCTCTCTGTCAATTTTCCCTTCTACACAGATAGTCTACCCCCTACTTTCTTGTCTTATATATCTGAAGGGAATTTTCACTATTGGACACCTAGAGAATTCCAGAAAAACTGGGATGTCAGACTCAAAACACAGGCAATGATTAAGGAAAAAAGTACTAATAAAAGTACTAAGTAAAAAGACAAAATATTACTCAAAATGGAGAGTGAAATGAGCCTTATAATCCTAGCAGCAGGATATCAGATACTCCCCAGAGTATCTGCCTGCCACCCCCACTGTGGTCAACACTGTCTCTGAAGTTGCATTTTTTCTTCTATATGCACCGGGAAATGTCTCCTTAGCTCTGTGTCTTTATATCCCCACATCATCAATGATATCAAGATTATGAGTCTTCATCCTTTTATAAAACATGCAATAGGAGGACCTACAGTTCCTTACCTATATGGGCACGGAGAACAAGGTGTAATTCTTCACTCCATTCCTTAACCAGGGTCTGGACATCTCGATAACCAACATCACCACCAACAACAGTAAGACACATCATATTGGACTTTCTCATTCAGGGAGGAGATGTTATTAAAATTATTTTGCAACGTAAACTGTCAAATAATATAGAAGAAATGCTTCCCACTCAGTCTATGTATAACTCCACCTCAATGCCAATGCTCTGCTGTGCTCTCCTTCTCTCAAGCCCTCCTGCAACCTACAAATTAAGGGTGTGGCAAACTGAGGTCTTTAACCCAAATGTGAAGGTGTCAGTGCATACAGGTGTCTTTTGAAAAACAAACCCACCATTTTATCATTTCATGCTCAGGTCTAGAGATAGAGATTTTGTTTAAAAAAAAATCCTTCTGTGAGGGTGTGCCCCAACCCACCTATTCACTCCCACCTACCTCCCTGCTCTCTCATTTCCCTATACTGGGGCATCAAGCCTTCAGAGGACCAAGGGTCTCTCCTCCTATTGATGCCCAGCAAGGCTATCCTCTGCTACATATATGGCTGGAGCCATGGGTCCCTCCATGTGTACACTTTGGTTGACGGTTTAGAGCCTGGGAGCTCTGGTTGGTTGATATTGTTGTATTTCCTATGGGGATGCAAACCTCTTCAGTTCCTTCAGTCCTTTCTCTAACTGCTCCATTGGGGTCAACCTGATCAGTTCAATGGTTGGCTCAGAGCATCCGCCTCTGTGCATGTCAGGTGCTGGCAGAGCCATTTCTAAGTGAGCAAGCTTGCCTAAATTACAAAGCACCTTTTTAAGTTTATGGTGTATAAAATAAAAACGATTGTTGTAACACTTTCCAAAGAAATCGTTAAATTGTCCAATAGTGTCTGTCTTCTCTTTCCAGTCAGTCCTGCATACTCACAGAAGGGAAGACATCCTTCTCTATCCTTAGAAGAACTCAGAGTCTCATCACAGCTTACAGACTGCTTTGTGAAGCTGGAAAACAACATTCAGGAGATGTTTGAAGAAAAACTTTCATTGTTTCAGATGCCCAGGAGTTCTCCAGGTACTGTGCTCTTTAGTTAAGCATGCATGGACATTTTTTCTCTGACTGCTCTCTCCCACTTTATTTTTAATTTTTTAAATTTATTTATTGGATATATTCTATATTTACACTTCATTTCCCTTTTTCTGGTTCCCTGCCCCCCAAAGGTCCCACATGCCCTTTCCCTCCCTGTGTTCCTCCATCCACCCCTTCCCACTTCCCTGTTCTGGTATTCCGGCACACCCTCATAGAAGCAGAATCTTCCATGAGAATCATTTCTTCCAAGAAGCTAGAGATAAATATTATCTTTGATGTAACTAAGAGAAATGATTAGATTGGCTTACAGTTGCAAACTGAAATTGGCATCTTATATAATTTTGGCTTTTTTCAGTCTAGCAAATTTTAACTCTGAGGAAACATCAGACAAATTCAAAGGATAGTGTACAAAATAGATTGTCATTACCTTTCCAAAAAAATCCTCAGAAATAATACAGTGTAGAAGAGTATAAAAGACTCAATACCTGAAGCCATTATTTGATCAACATTTTACTTGAAAGTAAGGAACATCAATTGGGTAATTTGGGGCAAAATGATAATAATATTTATAACCCAATGTTCTTATCATATGCTACTTAATATTTTGGTTTAAATTGAAATGTACCTATGCTATAGACACCTTTTAATTTGAGGTAATTCTGAAGAATATAAGAATAAATATATGCCACATAGTCTTAACTTTAAAAACAGTTTTGAGAAAAAAGGGAAAGAGGAGAGGCAAAGAGTTAAAAGAGGATCCACAAATATAGACTTTTGGCAAAATAATAATACTTGTGCACTTGAAGAAAACTGGGAATTTTCTCTGGTATTCACCTTTCTTTAAGAATCTGAAATTAAAAATATAAAAGAAAAACATTAAAGAGATTTCACCTCACATCAGTCAGAATGGCTAAGATTAAAAACTCAGGAAACAGCAGGTGTTGGTGAGGATATGGAGAAAGAGGAACACTCCTCCACTGCTGGTGGGATTGCAAGATGGTACAACCACTCTGGAAATCAGTCTGGCAGTTCCTCAGAAAACTGGACATGATACCTCCAGAGGACCCAGCCATACCACTCCTGGGCATAAACCCAGAAGATTCCCCAGCTTGCAATAAGGATACATGCTCCACTCTGTTCATAGCAGCCTTATTTATAATAGCCAGAAGCTGGAAAGAACCCAGATGTCCCTCAATGGAGGAATGGATACAAAAAAAATGTGGTATATATACACAATGGAGTACTATTCAGCCATTAGAAACAATGAATTCATGAAATTCTTAGAGAAATGGATGGAGCTGGAGAACATCATACTAAGTGAGGTGACCCAGTCTCAAAAGAATACCCATGGTATGCATTCACTGATAAGTGGATATTAGCCTAGAATCTTGGGACACCAAAGACACAAACCACATACCAGATGATGTCTGACAAGAAGGAAGGTGTGGACCCTGGTGCTGAAAAGACTCAAAGCATCAGTGTAGGGGAATACCAGAACAGGGAAGTGGGAAGGGGTGGATGGGGGAACAGGGAGAGGAAAAAAGGCATGTGGGGCCTTTGGGGGGCGGGGAACCAGGAAAAGGGAAATGAAATGTAAATATACAATATATTTACATTTCCAATAAAAAAAACTAAAAAAAAATCCATCTCAAAGATTAAAGTATTCCTATCAAAATCTAGGAAGCAGGAAATCCTGGATGGAAAGGCAATCAGTGTAGCCATCAGGTGTGTTAAGAACATGTCCTGGAAAAGCCAAGTGGTCTGCCTGCTCCTGCCTTTACAAAATGAGCATCCCAGCAAAAGCCCCCAGTATTACAGTGCGAGGGGCATCACATCTGGATCTCTATAATAGAGTGTAGTATTGACAGACCTGAATTCTGGACAATATTGGAGGTGGAAGCAGTGTTCTGCCAAGAAACCATATAGCTGGCTAATCCCTCCCATCTAATCATATTTCACTGGTTTTGTTTTTCCCAAATATGACATTTACAAATGGGATCTTTTCATATGCACTAAATTTTACTTTGGGCCCTGACGATCTCTCCAACAGGCCTAAAGCCTTGCAAACAAGATCTGGCCCTCTCCCTTGTGTAAACCATTAGACTCCTTCATGTAGGCACTTCCACATTCCTAAAGCTAGCCACCAAGGTCTGTGTCCTTACTTGACCACTTCCTTCTGCCTGACTCTTCCCTGAGCCTGACCACCAAGGTGCATATACCAAACCACCAAGGTCCAGCATTCAAAATCCATTGTTTGGCAACACTAGCTATCCTGCCCAATAAGGACTTACAAATTCATCCTAGCACAAACTTCTACCCTTTCTCCTTTAAAATGCACTCCCTGCGCAGGGGCCATGCTAATCTTGTCCCTATCATTCCAATTTAATATATGTGCTGCAGAAGACCAGCATTCTCAACTAACCAACCAGGCAGCATACACTAATTGATATGAGCCCCCACCCCAACACATACAGCAGAGGACTGCCTGGTCTTGCCTCAGTGAGAGAAGATGCACTTAACCCTCAAGAGACTTAAGGCCCCAGGGAGGGGGAAGGTCAAGTGGGGAGGTAGGTGGGGACCTTCTCTCAGAGATGGGGGAGGAGAAATGGGATGAGGAACTGTTGGAGGGTGGAACAGAAGGGGGATAATGACTGGACTATAAACAAAAGGATTTAATAATAATAATAATAATAATAATAATAATAATAATAATAATAATAATTTTTAAAAAGCACTCCTATAGAGCCTCCTCTGACTGTCTTTACCCAATCCAGTGGTAGTTGCCCTCTCCATTGTCCCCTCCTCAGTAAATAAATCTCCTTCATGCAGACAATTTCATGTCTTTATATGTTTTGTGCAGACCCCAGGGCCCCTCCATTGTTACCAAAACTGACAGTGATTCAGATCAATCTATAGGACCTGTGGCCAAGTTCTCACACTTGCTGGACCATCCTGCGCCCTTTATCCAACACCTGCTAATTGGTGAGTTTTCCTTAATTAGCAGTCTTAAACACTCCCTGGCACACCAGGTAATGACCACTGATAGTTCACAGTCACTGTTCTGTCTGTTGGGGATGGGGAGAACCCTTCCTGCCACAGTCTTCAGCAGGCCACAGTGCACTACTCCAAATGACATCTTAGGTACCCTCTGCACTCTGGAAAGAATGGCTACCCTGAAGTAGTGGACATTTTTTCAGAAAATCTGACTCTGCTGCATTTTTGCCTCCTCAAAATCCTATTGACAGGCACTGGATTTTTCCTGGAAATGAGGTACTCCATGAAAGGGTCATAGAGTTCCCTTCTCTCTCCAGGACTTTCTGGGATTCCAAACGCCTGCCCCGAGACCACTCAGTTGTCTTAGGGAAGTCTCTAAGTTCGACTTTGGTCTCTTGGTGACATCTACTGATAGCAACTGCTTACACTACCAACACCAACACCAACACAGACACCCGCATCCCTATCTATTTGCCTTTGGGATGTCTCTTGAAGAACCTCAAAGGTTCCTCAAATGATGGTACTGGCACACTCATGAATCAAGAGACCTTTACAATTTTTATGGACACTCAAAGATGGAAGGAGATCCCCTTTTGCTCTTCTCCCTCCCTGCCTTGCCCTCTCCAGACATTCCAGACAAATTCCCCATCTTTGATCCCAGTGATTAAACACCCCACCCCTGCCCTCCTCCTGTCCTCTCTTTCTCCTTCCTTGATAGACCCCTCCCTCTAGTCCCTTCTCTAGCTCCTCTGCCTCTCATCTTGGTCTAGGCTGTCCCTCCTGGCCAATGGCTCCTCTCAATTAAATTTGGCCACATATCCTAAAACCTGCCTTCTCTGCTCTGTCTTCCATCCACGTGCTCTAGCCATTCTCCTCCTTGTCTATATTGTGTCTCTCCAGCTCCTAGAGACTTCTACAGCCTCCCAAGACACTGCCCAGGGCGCTCATCTAAAATCTCTTGACTCTGGCCTGCTACACCTATCTGAGTATCTGTTGGCACGTATGCTCTCCTTTTGTCGTCTCCTCCCTCTAACTTTCCTTTGCCTCCACCCAGAAGATGCAATCCTACCTTTGTCAGCCTGGGACCTTTTCTCTTGCTTCCTCCCACTAGGAGCTACCTGCTCTACCTCTCTTTGTACCTTTTGAGGCCTATAAATGGCCTTGCCTCTTTCCCCTAGGAACTGCAGTCCCACCTCCTGTCCCACTCTGATACACTCTGATCCCACTGCCACTCAGCCTATGGTTCTGCCTATGGCCTATGATCCTTGCTCACACAATGTCTCTATACCTTTTCTGGCTTCTATGATCCGTTTTGACCTTGTCTTCTCTCAGCTCCCTCCTGCAATATGCCATGACTCCTGCCCCTTGGAGCTGTTTGCAATTCTGCAGGCTCCTTAAGTCCTTCCTGGCCGGCAATACTTTTCTTGTCTCCTTGCTCCTACCCCAGGTCTTGTGGCATTTGTGCTTAGCTCCCTTCTAAAGTCCCCTCTTTCCCCTAGGCCTCCTAGGAAGAGCTTGGCTCCTGGGCCTCTTCTCCTGTACATTCTCTATGCTTGGGCCCGGGGGGTGGGGTGGGGACTATTTCCTCTCTCTCTCTCTCTCTCTCTCTCTCTCTCTCTCTCTCTCTCTCTCTCTCTCTCTCTCTCTCTGTCCTCCCGCCCCTCTCTCCTTCCTCTTGGAGTATATAGAAATTCCTTCCAGCAGAGCTTCATTTTTCAACCTTATTCTCTTCCTCTACATACTCACATTAGTAAAAGCTGACTTAGAGATTTACACCTACCTACTTATGCCTTTGCTAACTGTTCAACACCAGACTTCTAAAGAACTTAAAAAAATAACAACATATATTTGATAGATACGGTGTATTTGATAAACTAAATTTATAATAGCCTAAGATTTACTTGGCTTCACAGTAATATTGGTTTACTTTCTTTGTGTTTGTTCACTTTGCTAAATTTTAACAATGCTAATTTCTCAGTTTAAATTTAATTTCATCTAATTTGCTAAATTTAAAGTTAAACAAAATTTAAAGCTTATTTAGATAAGCGAAGTCATACAAAATCTATGATATTCTATTTTGATACTAAAGGTAATTCAATTAAATCTTTAATGCAAGCTTTTATAGCTGAAACTTATCAGGAATAAAGATGTAAAATACTACTCTTATAAAAAGCTAACAGTTTAACTTGTTATGTAATCTATTTGATGACAAGCTTTATTTAGTCCTCTGTATATGTTTTTAAGGTTAATCCTAAAATCAAGTATATTAAATAGATGGTCCTCAAACTCTCTGTAGATAAGCTAAATACAACATTTAAAAATGTTTAAGCTTCCCATAATAGAGACAAATGCCCCTTCCTAATGGGAACCTTATGATCTCACAAGATAATAGATGGTATACAGCAACTCCACCTGAATTACAGTAATCCTAACCACTGGCCAAACGAGACCCATGCCTTGCCTGCACCCAGTCCTCTGCCCAAACTGAACATTTTTGAGTTGCTCTACTCTGCCTGATCAGTGAAAGGTCAGTTTGCCCAAGTTTCACTACAGGAAAAAAATCTCTCAGACCTGGGTTTGACAGACTAATTCCTGCTGCTCTGTGTGGCAGCTGAATGAAGTTTAAATGCTGTTTGTATGACAGCTGAAGACCAAACATTGTCCAGCTACCGAGACCACAAAAACCAAGACAACCGTCCAGGTAACAGATAAGTCTCTTTCATTTTGATTGATACATAGGTCATTTGGATTATACTTCCTTCTGTAATTTATCCTTCCTAGAACTCTGATGGTGTTGATGACTCAACTAAAGGATGTTTCAACAGCATCAAGTTATCAGCTCCCCCCAGGCTTCAGTGGCTTTCTCAGATTCTCTGCCTTCTCAGTTCTCTTCATAGGTAAAAATCAAGCCTCTGGCCTCAGTGGAGAGCTACTATGATTCCAGCCAAGGAAAACAGATTCTCAGCTAGGGTCACTCCCATAGACTCCTGTACCCCAGGCCCACAGCTAGTCACCAGCCCGATTTTCTGTGCCCCACACCAATTTTCTTTCTCCCAGCCCTCTTCCAACTCCTGATCAACATCCCCATTTCCTTCCTTGCCCCTCTCCTACCCAGTTCCCTCTCTCCATCCACCTCTGATGACTATTTAATTGTCTCTTCTGACTGAGATTTGCACATCTTCTCTTGGGACTTTCTATTACCCAGTTTCTTTGGGTCTGTGGATTGTAGCCTGGTTGTTCTATACCTTATGGCTAATATCCACTTATAAATGAGCACATACCATATCTCTCTTTCTGGTTCTGGATTACATTACTCAGGATGATATTCTCATGTTCCATCTATTTCCTTACAAAATTCATGATGTCTTTGTTTTGGATGACCCTAGCAGAGATTCCTACAAGGGGGCAGGGGGGGCGGGGATAGCGACTGAAGTGACTACCTCCTGTTGCCAGGCTCAACTTGCAGAGGAAGGAGGGGGACTGCAATCCACCTATAAAATCTTCAACCAAAATTTTGTCTTATCTACAGGATGTGCAGGGATAAAGGTGGAGCAGAGACTGAGAGAACAGCCAACTAATGGCTGAGCCAACTTGAAAACCATTCCATGTGAGAGAGCCAACCTCCGACACTATTAATGATACTCTGCTAGGCTTGCAGACAGGAGCTTAGCACAACTGTCTCCTCAGAGGCTTCATCCAGCAGCAGACAGAAACAGACACAGAGGCCCTTAGTCAAACAGCAGGCAGAGCTCTGGGAGTCTAGTAGAAGAAGAGGGTATAGAGTTGGGCAAGCAGGAGGGGTCAAGGACACCACTGGAAGACCCATAGAGTCAACTAATCTGTGTCCATGGGGGTACCCACTGACTGGGTGACCAACCAGGGGGCCTGTAGGAGCTGGACCTAGGCCCCTACATGTTGGTAGCAAATGTTAAGGTTGATCTTCATGTGGGTCTCCTAACAAGCAGAGAAGGGCTGTTTCAGTCTCTATTCCCCATTTTCCATTCCCAGATAAATACAACTCCTTTGTACTGAGAATTTGATGTCCAGTTCTGTTCTGTGACAACTCTGAGGCCTGTTCATGCCTAATGTAATGTGTCACTATATTGATACTTGATTTGGTAGTACTGCATATAGAAATATTAAGACCATGATAGGAAGTAAGTGTGAATGGAAGTGTCAATTTATGCTGATTTTTAAACTAAATAACTTCAGGTGATATTTTGTTCAAAATCCACATTTTCAATTATCCATGGTGAGTAAAAGATCAAAGAATGAAGGAGCATTACTTACATAGCACTTTATATTTAGTTTAATTAAAATTTTGTTAACTATTTATAGAACAGTTATATCAAGAAATAATGCATTTATGAACCTAAACTCTACATAATTGCAGTTTGGCTATAACATTTTACATATTTGTCAAATGGTTGATAAATGTTGGGTTCCAGTTTTAACTTTTCTATTTATTTTTGGGCATTCAAACTCGATTAGCTAATTATTGGGTGTGGATGTCTGTGGCTTCAACTTTTCTCACGAAGAGCAGTGTTTGTTTAATATTTTTGAAGGATAAAATTATCATCTTTTTTCAGGGTGGTCCTGGTACTTTCCAGATATAAAACAAAAACAGCTGAGAACTCAGGCAGTCTGGGCAGGTTAAGGATAAACAGAGATTTGCGGTTGTTTTAGAGATGAAATTAGGGCTAGTCAGAGACTCATATAATTATTTTTGTGCAAAACATAAGGTCATAGGATCACTGCTAAATCTATGAATCACTCCAAGGAGTGTCTTAGCATAAGTCTTTTAAATATCAATACGTTGGAAAGAAGAGGCTATGCCTCCTTGCTCCAGAGTAAGATCAGGGGAGCGAATGTGTGCTGGGGAGACGGGGCTACTGTCTAGCAGGTCTCATATCCCGAGACCAATAACAGCTCTGTAGAAAGGGAGGAGAAAAGAGGTGAGCAAAACCAGGTTTAAAAAACAGCTTGGCACAGTGATACATGCTTAAAAATCCGAGCATTAAGAAGGTTGAGGCCAGAGAAGTGTCACTACCTTGAGGATAGCCTAGTATCAGGCTACCTACAAAATACTGTCTCAAAAATTCAAAAATAAAACACAAACAGAAGAGGAATAAATTTGACATTGGCAGAATTGGTGTCTCGGCTTTTGGAAAATCAAGAAGAACCATGACAAGCTGGGATTAAGACTAAACTGTAGTGTTGTACACATGAATAAGGCTAAAGTTTATCAATCATGCTTTAAAATGTCCTTTTAATTTAAAAAGCACAGAAGTCGACTTTAAAGTATTTTGTTTAAGTCATCATTTCATCTCCTGAAAAGCTGAAAAGAATGTAAATATAGATTATTATCCTTCATTTCACAGACCAAACTAATAATCCTCACTCAGTGACCTGCAGAAAAGGTTAGCATTTAGAAGGGCTTGGCATCTGGGGTAAGTTTAGAAAAGTAAGGCCACGTGAAAACAAAAAAACGAGGAAAAAAGTAATAAAATGGAAAAACAGAGCAGATGCTGACTGTTGGATGTCAGTGTCAACAAGAGAAAGAAAGGACATGTGGATTCAATGTTCTCTCTGCAGCCAGGATCTCAGAAAAACATGCTCTGGAAGATTAGACCAATTATGCCTTACTGTAAACCACTGCCTCACACACCCAGGCACATTCCTCTGTCTAGAGAAATGGGAGGGTGGAGAAGAAAAGGATAGGTCAAACTTGGAGAGAACAATCAGAAAACTGACAGTGAAAGATGTACCCCTAAACCCTCATCGGTAGGGCTCATGACCGAAGAGCTAGATGGCTCTCTGGGTAGGTTTGTTTTTGTTTGTTTATTTGTTTGTTTGTTCTGCACACACATACCTGTAGGGGACATTCACTTATAAATTACACATAGTGAAAAGTTAGCAATAGGCAATACAGGAACAGAATCATCATGTTTTGTACTGTAACAAAAGTATTTGAGATTTAGGAATTGTTTATCCCTGGAATTTTCCATCTAGCATGGTTAGCTCTTGGTTGACCACGAGTAATTTAATCTGTGGAGGCAGAGCCACAAGACTGCTGCTAGGGGACCAGTCTGAGTCTGAGACCAAGCTTTGTGGGTCGGAGTCACCATTAGCAACACACCACATTTTCATCTGTCCAGAACAAAACCAACCAGTTTATGATCTAGACATGAGCTCTGAGGACAGTAACTCCCCCTCAACAACAACAACAACAACAAAAACAAAAACAACAGAGTAACATTGCATAGAATCACTGAACAGAAAGTTTAAAAATTGGTTTCCATATTTCCATGTAGGAACTGTTTATTTCCATTCTCCACACACATGTTCTGTTTTCTATGACTCTGCCAAAGAAGAGTATTTACAGCCTAACTCTAATGTCATTTCAGGAAGTACAAAAGGAAATAACCAAAATAGATCTCTGAGACTGGAACTTTGCATTATATATTCTTAAAAGCCATTTTTTGTGTGTGTTTGTTTCTTCATTATGCGTATGTTTGTGTTATGCAGGTATGTGCAGGAAACCTTGGAGAGCAAGAGCACCAGATCATCCTGAAGCGGAAGTTACTGGGGGGTTTTGAGCCACTTAATATGGGGGCTGGGAACTGAACTCTGCTCACCTGCTAAAGCAGCTGGTGTCCTTAATCTCTCAGTTATCTCTCCAGCCCCAGAATTGCATTTACATTATTACATCATACACACACACACACACACACACACACACACACTCACAGACACAGACACACACACACTTAGGCACATTTACATGTAGCATTCAGTATATGTTACATTTGCTATATACATTTGAATATCCATTCGCTGGTTTTGTTTTCTTTTTCACTCAATGGTGTACCAAATACTTAGAGTTAAGTCATGGCATCAGGAATTAATAAAATAAACAGGAATGGTAACATAGAGCCTCTTCTCAGGAGGATTTCACAGTTAATGTATGAAGATAAATGGGTATGTAACAGAAACAAAAAACGTGCGAGTGAGTGCTGAAGACAGAGGAGCACAGTAAACGCAGGAAACAGAAGATGGCCACTTAACCCAGGCTGGGGTTGGGATCAGGTTCACAGTAGTCTTCATGAGAGATGCATCACTGTCTTGCCAGATTTTGGAAAAGCGATGTCAACAAACCAGAAAAGAAAATGAGGGAAGTCCAGAGAACCTATAGGGCCTGCACACTGCTGCCCGAGATGGGGGAGCGGGACTGGGTTTGTATTTTCAGTTCCTTGATAAGTGGCAGGTGCAGCGTAGCCTCAAGGCCTGCGTGACAGGAGGAAGCCTCCAGCCCATTTAACAAACATGGCTGACGATTGTCAGAGGGCGGAACAGAAGGGAGGCTTACCAGAGATGTCTACTTTTGCCCAGGTATGCTGAAGCTGAGGATGAGGCTTTAGCAAAGCCAGGTGATAGAGGAAAGTGGGGGAAATCTGAAGGGAACTGAGAAGTATAGATGCTTTGTCTTGCAATCGTGAACGGATCAAAGACAGCTGTCTCTGTGGTATCAGATGTCCAGGGAGTAGTCCTGTCCCCTCAAAGCTTGCAGCAGAAATGGATGCAAATCAGCACAGATGTGCCCCTTGGATAGTGACTTCCAGGGTGACAGCAGAAGTGGTGCTGATATTTCCTGTAACTTTACTACGGTTTTGTACCACAAGAGGAACAAATATGCAAGTGAAGGTTTTACTTAATTATCAGCTGCCTTTTCAAAGCAACAGTTCTATTTCTTAGGCGCTAAATGGCTTTCATTTTCTTCTTTATCCATCAGGTTTATCGCCTGTTTCACAGTGTCTGCATAATGAGAGCGATCCCACTTTATGAAGCTGATCGATCACTGAAACTATTGTATAACCAATGCTTACAAAACCCAAGGCTCAATTCAGTAGAACAGAGCTGATATTTCCATTAAAGATCCACAGTGGTGTACATGCACAAATACAATATCTCACTTACTGTCTCTTTCTAGTTAACATTGTAAAATTGACAAAGGAAGGGGCTTTTGAAGTACTTGTACTTTTAAAAGTCAGATAACAAAAATGGAGATAAAGAGAAATTACAATGTACATGGTTAGAGGTATTTGTGTGCGTGTGTGTGTGTGTGTGTGTGTGTGTGCATATGAGTTTGTGTGTCTGTTCCTGTGTGCAATTGTTTGAACTTTAAACTGCCTCTTGCCTTTTGGTTTTGCTTTCATTTGCGATGTTTCCACTGTGACTGGTAAGGTAACCTATGTGGGTATCATAGCATCCTATTGTTGGTGCCAACTTGCAGGTAACTTAGTCATGAGAAAATGAAACTGCCAATATGCTTGTCAAACCAAAACTCAGAGGGGGTATAAAATGCAACAGCTATCATCTGAGTAATATAGAAATGATGGTTACCTATTTGTTGCTGTCCTTCAAAAGTAAATGGGATCAGGTCTTTCTAATTTATTGTCATAGTTTTCATCTCATTCCATTTCTGAGAAATTTGAGACATTAAAATTTTAAATTGGGCTGGAGAGATGGCTCAGTGGTTAAGAGCACAGACCGCTCTTCTGAAGGTCCTGAGTTCAAATCCCAGCAACCACAAGGTGGCTCACAACCATCCATAAAGAGATCTGACACCCTCTTCTGGTGTGTCTGAAGACAGTTACAGTGTACTTACATATAATAATAAACAAATCTAAAAACAAATTAAATTAAAAATCCAGGTCTTGTTACTAAGCCCATGCAGAGCCATGTACAGACACAATCTATCATTTGTGTTTAAGAAAGTAACCCCGAGAGATGCTTTTCCACCTAGACTGTATATGCAGTGGCAGTGAGACCCTGGGTTTTGCTACGTTCACCCACCTGCATTGGACACCCAGTAAGATGCCGAATGAAGGAGATGTGACAGACACCCAGGACCCAGGCTCTCTGGTGCCCTCCACTCTGGCTGGCACAGCAAGCACTGTCCTCTCACCTGTCTTTACACATGTTCAGCACTGTTAAAGTCTTTCACGGGAAGACGATCTATAACCTGATAAACAAAGAGAATGTTCTTTCTCCTTCTAGTCAAATATTATGGCTGCAAGGACATCTTGAGAGAATGCATGCTTTAGTTTCTAAAGTTTCCTGCACTGTCTCAAGACAGAAGCACATAACTAGACTCCTGTGAAGACCTACCCTCCTCCATCACTCCATAAAATGTGGGAGGTGGGAGGAGAAAGGGCTTTTTGTGAGATGGTTTATGGGATGGAGTGTGAGCACACATAAACCCAGACAGACACACAAACAGTGCTTGTTTACCCAGGTTAAAGTTCTCAACCTTCTGAAGTCTGCCATTCATTAGGAGACATTTCATTATTCATAGGCTGGTTTCAAAATATGCACGTATTTTCCAGGAAATGTAAGTAGAAAAAAGGCTTGCCGTTGGCGTTAAAGAAAACCATATCTGTGTAGAGGACATTGGATCTTTATTCAAAATAAATTGATGCCTCCAGAAATATGACTCCTGCCTCGGTGCCAAAGCTGCCCAAGAGCTGCCCTGCCTGCTATGTAAGCAGCTACCTGGAGACAAGATAGTAAACACTTTGAGTTCTTGGACCCATTTTAGAAATGTACATATTTGTATACATGTATTTTATTTAAATCTTCCTAGATTTATTGAAACATTGCAGCTTTAGTATAAATGTGCATAAGAAAGACCAGTTTAGAGCTTCTTTGTATACAGAACGTGGTTTGTAAGAAGACTTAATACTCGGTAGCTTGTCATTTGGGACTGCTGAGAAATATTTAACTTGATTTTCATGCTACACTTTGACTTTTAGTTTGAGAATGGGTTTCATTAAAATAGTGCAGACTTATCAGAAACAGAGATTCTTGTAACTAAAGACGATTTTGCAGTTTAACATTGCGATAAGATTGTTCTTTAAGACCTCCAAATCCTTGATTTTCTTTCTATAACATGGAAAGCTAAAACTAAAAATTTAAGACTTGGGAATGTGATTGTATATAACTAGTCCTTCATTAAGGAGCATAAGAAAAAAATGTAATTTGTTCTTGTGATTCCTGAACTAATATATTATCAATGACAAAGTATTCAGCAGTCTTTCCTATCTCACTGCTTAAACCACAGTGCACATGATGTCTTTATAAACATAAGTTGTTAGTATGAAGTCCTATTTCATGATAGGATCCACAGTCGCCATCAGTCCTCAAGAGATACATCCAATTATGCAATCATTATGTAGTTGATAGCTTAATTTCAAAACAATTAAAAATTATTAACTAACAAAACAGAGAGCTAAGCATAAAGTTGTTTATTATGACCTACAGTCAAAAACCCATGCATGTAAAATAAAGAGACCTTCCGTGCAAGTAACAACAATTAACTACACATAAAGGTGTGGCCAATTTCAGTACCAGCTTGAAGATGAGGGCAATTTGAACTGCTCTTAGTCTAGGCCTTCCCCCCCACACACACACACATCTGGGACACTCTTTTGTAAGCAGGCAACAAATCATCCCAGATCACCACAGTACATATAGTCTACCTTCTTGAAAGAAGATGTAGAGAGACATTTTGTGCCCCTGGCAATGTAGTAACCATGTCTAAAGCCCATTGGCTCCAGACATTCCCCATAGGATCACTCATGAAGTGTCTGGATGTTTTCTTAAGTCCCACTATAATACCAAGAAATTCAGAACACTCTTGTAAGAAATCATAACCTGAAAGAAATGTAATGTAACTGTGGCACTCCTCTGTGGGCCAGACACTGAATTTCCCTAGTTGCATCTTTCCAATTTTTAGGAACTCAATGTAAAATTCACCATAATTCCCAGTAAAGCTCATCTTTGTTCTAATCTAATTATTTGGATGAAATATGTTAGCAATTCTTTTCAGTTGTAGTAACTGAAAATGTCCATGTTATTTTTTAACTTATTAGAGAATTTCTGTTTCTAAATAACAATGAGTCTACAAGTTGGTTTAGTATCATTAAATTGTAATAGAAGTTTCTGGTACCACACTATTCCAGCTGGCCATTTTATTATTTTTTTTCGTATTTCCATCTCATTATTTCATATCCCAAAAGGATGACTGAAACTCCAAGACTTATACCCAGAAATAAACCAGATGATAGGAGCATAAGAGATGGGGAAAGAAAAGCCTTTCTCAGTATGCTTATCCCCCAATAAAAGATAGCCAAACAGATGAGGGAAGTCAGGAATCAGGTAAATTATTGATAATAGGGGTTTGCTCTTTGAGATAAAAACATGTTGTCTTTTTTTTTTTTTTGTAGGATAGAGGCGTTTAAAAGAACTGCTTAAGCTAACTTTTCTTTAGTTCCCTCAATCTATTTTATACCCTGAAATTTGAGTCAATGCCCCTTGTTAATTTTAAAAGCTATTCTTTATTATTCATGTGGTTATGATATACCGTGACTTCAAATCACTATTTTATTCTGAACAGTCATATATGTGAGAAAAAGCATAAATGAGAACTGGTAGCATTTTGTCTAAGCGCTGCCCCACAGTTTCCTGGCAACATCCAGGTAGGTCTGACTCATTATAGAAGGGGCTTCTCGTCCTCTCTACCCTCGCTTGCTCTCGTCTTCCTGCTCCAGCTCTGTCCTCTCGCCCTTCACCCCTCTCTCCCCATTCCCTCCCTTCCACTCTCCATATGCTCATGGCAAGCCTCTATTACTCCACTTCCCTATTCTCTCTCTCTCTTTCTTTGCCTTTCTCTGCCTCTACTACCCTCTTAACTCCCCTCCCCATGGCCTGAATAAACTCTATTTTATACTATACCATCACATGGCTGGTCCCTCAGGGGGAAGGGATGCCTTAGCATGGGCCCGCTGAGGTACCACCTTCCCCCATACCTCACCTCACATCCACCAAAGCATGTCCCCTCTGTCTTTATCTTATAAACACATCAAGAATGATCTCAGAAAGATAGCATAAAATAGATAAAACTTGAAAATATAAGCTCAAGTTATACAACTTAATTCACATACAGTTTAAAGTCAGACAAAGTAAGTTTACAGCATTAAAATCTGGAAAGTCTTCTTTGAATGACAGAGTGATGACTAGAAGAAATTATGGGAACACTTAAAATGTGGTATTTTTCTGTTTAAAAATGCAAACTATGATTATTTTGTGAAAGCTTATTAAATTATATACCTATTCTCTGTATACTTTTATACACATACACACATGTGTGTGTATTTATACAGTATATTACAGACCTTTAATACTGGTCAGTATAAGCTAATCAAAACCGAGATGAATTCTATTATATTATTCAATTTAAATCACTGATGCTAAGCCCTGCTACAGAGTAGAGCATTGGTAGCATTTAGATAAATAGATTTTTGGAAACCTACATTCACATATCCACTGCACCATATATATGGCCTTCTCAGAAGAAAGAGGAATGGATTGCAATTGATTATATATGAAGACTTATTAGGAAGAAAGAAAATGAAAGGCAAGTACACACACACACACACACACACACACACACACACCTTTATGAATATCTCTTTAAAAGTTTTAAAGTTTTAATTGCTTTTAATATCCAGACTTTTAGGAGAAATCTTGGTCTCGCTTAGGCTATTTTTTAGCTCCAAGAAGTCTGCAACATATTTCCTATGCAAAATTCTATACGTAGTACCAGAATCTGCTAGAGAAGAAATGGTGGGTTTTGCCATGTGACTGAATGCCAAGAGTGGCTTTTCTGTGAACACTGTAACTATTGTATTATACAAGAAAACACTATCACTCCTACATCTACTGAAAAATAGACATAAAGTATATTCATGACTCATGTAGAAAGAGGCTAGCATTCAGGAGCTCTTGCCAGTGTTCAAATAGATCCATTTTGTAACTTACTATTACCTCATGTAAAACAGTGCTGAATTTAAGCCTTCTTATAAATGTACCTATTCATAGCTTTATGAACTAGCAAGGAAAGTCTATCATAGGACACGATAAGATAATCTGTCTTCTTAAACTCTGGACATATTTCAAACTATCTTCACTGAATCTTTAATGAATTATCCATCTAAGGAGGAAAACTCAAAGCTACATTTCCAGTTTTAAATTATAGACCAGGCAGGAATTTCAGTAAACAAGAAAACCCTGACATTTGAAATGCATTGAATTGAAGAGTTTTCTGTAAAAGACAATGTAGTAGTAATAAGGGAGATTACAATTCTGTAGATCTCCTCTGCTAACTAGTTTTGTTTAATTGAATGGACAGGAGTTCTTTCATAGTTCAGATCTGACTTTGGCATCTACAACACCTGACAGAGACTTAACACTCTGGAAATTTGGGTTTTGAAGTATTTATAGTATGTCCTAGAATGTAGAACCAGCATTTTTTTAACTTTGTCTGAAAGACCTTTATTGCCTGTTAATTCAGATAGAGAGCATGGCATAATGAAGGAGAGACTTCTTATTCATAAATCTGTGAAATAAAGTCCAGTAGAAGTATATGCAGACTATACAATAGTACAGGATACCTCTAGCAGTTGGAAAACATTACATACTACCACAGTTCGGAGGTGGCTTTTTAATTGCATGTGCCTAAACAAAATACCACAGTGTAATTGTACTTGTTATTTTAAAGGGGCAGGGGGTTTGAGACAGTAATATATTATTGAAACAATTATAATCAGTAACCTCTGTCTCCATGCAACTTAGCGAGTGAGCACAGTGATCCAGGTTTAGTGTAGAAAGGGGTAATTTCCATCTTGTTTTATTGAGACCTACAGAGAAGTGTATAAATGTATCTGCTTTTCTAAAAGATTTTAATGGATATGTCAATGTATGAGCAATCTAGTTTGAAATTAAGAAATAGAAACTGAGCAGGTTTAGCCAAGTCCCCTGTGCCCCAAGCCCCACTTATTTGACTTCTGACATTTCACCAGCAAGTTTCATCAACCCAACTTTTACAGTGGCCGTCTCATATTTCCTTGGTTCTAAATGTTTCTATTACTTAATATATATGTCTCCTATTTTTAAGCTTCATGAAATTTTACTCTGCTTAACATTTTGTGTTTATTACCTTATTCAATATGAGACTGGAGAGCTTCATTTTCTGAACTTTGCGTGCCGCTGGCTGCCTTTTATTGTGTCTCTGCTCAACAGTGTTTCTTTTCCACATTACAATGCATCTCTGAATTTACCATTGGAGGACATCAGGGTTGCTTATAAAATTTATTGAGGATAATCATAGACATTAGCTCCAGGAATGATAGCCTTGAGTTCAATTTATGTACTCAGTCAACTGCCCCATTGTGTTGACTAGTTTTGTGTTCTTTGACACAAGCCAGAGTCACTAGAGAGGAAGAAACCTCAAGTGAGAAAATGCCTCTACCACACTGGCCTCTGGGCAAGCCTGTGTGGCATTTTCTTGATTGATAATTAACATAGGAGGGCCCATCCCACTGTGAGAGGTGGTGCCACCTTTGAGATGGGAGGCCAGGTTGAAATAGATAGCAAAGCAAGCCATGGGAGAGCAAGCCAGTAATCAGCATTCCGCTAAGGTCTCTGCTTCAGTTCCTGCCTCCAAGTTCCTGCTCTTAGTTCTGTCCTGACTTCCCTCAGTGAGGGACTGTTACTCGGAAGTGTAATCAGATCAATCCCTTCCTCCCAAGTTGCTTATGATTGTAGAATTTATCATAGAAATAGAAACCCTAACCAAGGCACTCATGGGAGGCCAATCTGATTCTAAAGTGTTCAGGCCAAGTTGTGCTTCACAGCACAGGGCTCAGAACAGAAGCTCCTTGTGTTGTTATGTTTTTGTCAGCTTGACACAAACTGGAGTCAACTGAGAAGGGAGAAAATGTTCAGTTGAGAAAATGTCTCCAGAAGCTTGCCTGTGGGCACTCCTATGGGGCACTCACTCCTTTATGCTTGTTTGTTCTGTTTCTGCCTCCAGGTCCCTACCTTCGCTTTCTTTGGCTAGATTATAACCTATAAGCCCAACATACACCTTCCAAAGTTGCTTTTCGTCATATGTTTTGTCTGTTTCATTTTGTTTACACTGCAATAGAAAACCAAACTAAGATAGCCCTGTTGCTTCATATGTATGCCAACATCTCACATCACAGATTTGAAATATTCTGCCTAAGGCTTGTTAGAAAGCACTGCTGCCACTGTGTTTCTTAATTTGCATCTTACAGCTATATAGTTGAGAATATTTTCATGATTCCTGACTATGATGCATCCCTCACCTCTTGCCTAATTTTCTATTAATTTTATATTTGTTAACAGTTTTTATAAGACATCTATGTAGTCAAAAGAGCAGTTTTTCTTTATATATAGTAAAAGCCTCAATGAGGATTCTTTTTGTACATATGTATATTTGTTTGTTTCTTTTTGTTTTTGTTTGTTTGTTTGTTCATTTGACACAGGGTTTCTCTGCATAGCCCTGGCCATCCTGCAACTTGCTCTGTAGACCAGACTGTCCTCAAACTCAGATAACAGTCATCTGCCTCTGCCTCCCAAATGCTGATCAAAGGTGTGCACCACTAAAGCCTGGTCATGTTTTATTTTGCTTTTTATATGTGTGTGTGTGTGTGTGTGTGTGTGTGTGTTATTTTGTTTAATATATGTTTGATATTTTAATGAATCTATTAACTTTTCTGTGGGGCTTCTTACACATTTTATATTGTTTCAATTTATTTTCTCAAATTTTATTTGACATCATATCAACCCTTTAAGCGTATCTTTAAGATACTCCAAGAATTTTTTTCAGATAAATTTTATTTGTACGTTCATGTTTGAGTCTTTAATGTGTATGCAACTTTTAAAACAATGGTCCTCAACCTTCCACGGTGCACCCTTTAACCCAGGTCCTTATGTTATGGTGACCTACAACCATAAAATTATTTTGTTGCTTCTTCGTAACTGTAATTTTGCTACTGTAATGAATTTTAATGCAGTACCTGATGTGTAGGATATCTGCTAAGCCACCCATGTGAAAAGGTCATTCTAGGCATAAAGGGGCCAGGACTCACAGGTCGTGAGACACTGTTTTAAATTGTATGGTAAAACTTTGGTTTCTTTTTTCTGTGTGGAATTATTGTGTGTGGTAACATCCACATAAAATGTCAAAATTGTACCTTCGTCTGTAACTCTTTCCATGCATTTTGCCTCAGTCCTCTGGACTATTGATTCACCCTATTAATTTACCACACTCACAAACTGTAAGTGGGGTCTCTCTGGTGGGGAATCTTTTCTATTTTCTAATTTTCCTTTTTGCTTCAAGATATTTTTTATTACTCTAGGTCACAACATGGAATGTGGGTTTTGCATATCAAATTCAGTGGAGAGACACTAACATTCTGAATGAGACTTTTGAGACAGATTCAGGTCACTGAGGCAAAAATACCAGAGAAAACAATTTTAAAAAGACAAATGTTTTGCTTGAGCTCAAGGTTTCGGGAGTTTCAATTCATGGTAGACTTCTTACATTACTTTGGAACCAAGACAGACAAGGCAGAAGAGGGCACAGTGAGAGAATTTCTCATTTCACGGTTGGTCAAGAGGCAGAAAAAGTAAGAAAAAGGGATGAAAGAAAAAATTACTCACTAGAGAACTTCTGTTTCATGAAATAAAAAAAACAGGCACCCATGCTATTGCTGGCTATGTTCTAGTAATGCAACCCACAAGTCTCTTGCAGCAGACCCTGCTCACATTCCCAGCCATTCTCCCCACTGTGGTTAACTGTCACAAATCCCTGTAACCAGGTAAAAATCAAACTCCAGAGGCTTGCAATTTATCAGTCAGACTTATATCAGTACATTCTCAACCCACAAAATGCCCACACATTGAACTCAGAACCGACTGATATTTATATAAACTGCCCACCTAGATAAGACAAATGGTCCTATAATTATCCATCTCTTGTAAGATATTCATCGCTACCTGTGGCTATTTTAAGCCACGCAGAAACTGGATATTCTTTCTCCTCCTCCATTTTCCTTCCTTCTACCTGAGTCTCTCTAACTCTTCTGTCTCTAAAACTCTCAGCCACTTCCCAATCACAGACTCTAGCCTTATTTTGTGCCTGCCCTTACCTACATATAGACACCAATCCACACCTTCCTCCAAGTTCCCAAAGTCCCTAATAATATCAATGAATTAAGAATACATAAAAGGATCAACCCTTTGATTAGCAAAGGCATATCATGACACAATAATATTTCAACTTATCCACTTAAATGCTCTATTATAAACCAAGACCATGAGCCCCCAGGTAACATGCCAAATCTAAGCCACAACATGTTTGCTGACTTTTGTTGTTGGCATTATCTTGAGAAGCATCAGCATCTCTCCTATAGGACGTCTTGAAGCCTTAAGCACAGTATTTCTACTTAGAGGTTCTTGAAGTAATTTTTCTCAGGTTTACTAAACTAATACAAAAGTCTGCCACATCTTTTGTTAGGCTTACTGTAAATACTACAAGTTCTATGTCATTGTAAATGTATTTTTAATTTATTTTTAAATTGTCACACAAAGTAATGAGTCTCAGTATGTATTTTCAAGCACACTTTATTATGGTTGGTCCTTCTCCCCTGTTCTGCTCCTCTATCTGCCCCTACTACATATGTGTTACAACCTTCTTCCACACAGAGTCTCCTATCCACTTCCATATTGTGGGACCAGGGTAGCCATGGAGCTAAGGAGAGCAGGCTTGGAGCAAGACTGGGGTCAAGAGGTGTCTAAACCCAGGAAACTTTGTCCTGAGATAGGCAGGAGTAGGTTCGCTCTCTCCCTTCCTCAGGCATGCATGTCCCAGTGCATATAGCCCTGTGCTCCAACCTTTGCTTTGCCAGAGAAAGACATATAGCCAGGTAACCAGGTTAAACTTCCTCTTTTCCCATAAGGTAAAGACCAGCGGCTCCTGGAATTCCTCCTTCTCCAAATGAATACTCTGATACCAGCCAATGATGTACACCCACCCTGATAGCCACTACTCACCCCCAAAGCTTTAAGTAACCTTTGTTACCCCCCAACTCCCTTTAACCAAGCTGTCTCACTGTAGCCTGTCTCTGCAGAGTCTTCATCCTATATCTTCAAAGCCTCTCCTTCCCATTCCCACTCCAAATTCATCAGTCTTTCTGATGCTCAGATAAATACACCTATACAAAAAGCCAGAGACAGAGTCTGATATGCAAGAACACACTGCAGCTCTCACCCTGATTTGGGAACATCTCTATTGATATAATAGTTTTCAGATGGATTCATGTTCTTGCAAATTTTAAACTTTATTTTCCTTTGCCTTTGAATAAAACTCAATTGTGTATATGCAATATATTTATCTTATTCAGCTCCATGTTGTGGGGCATCTAGCATGATTCCCTTGTTCTTCTGAATAGAGGAACCACGAACATAGATATTCAGTTATCTCTGTGACAAGATAAAGAGTACCATTAGTACTATAGCTGAGTTGTATGATAATTCTATTTATAAAATTTTGAGAGACAGTTTGACTAATTTCCAAAGAAAAGGGGAAGTGCTCTGCCAGTTTGTTCACCCACCAGCAGCCAATAAGGCTTTCTCTTCCAACAATGTCATCAACAGTTTTTTTTTTTTTTTTTTGTCATTTGTTTGCTTGATGATACTTGTTCTGACTTGGATAAGATAGACTCTTACAGTAGTTTAACTTTGCATTTCCTTTCACAAAAGGCCGTCCAGAGACTGCTCCAGCTTGGGATTCACTCATGAGCAGGCACCAAACCTCGACACTATTGCTGATGCCATGCTGTGATTGCAGACAGGAGCCTGGTAAAGCTCTCCTCTGAGAGGCCCCATCAGCACCTGAGTAAGACAGATGCAGATACTTGCAGCCAACTATTGGGCTGAGGCAGGGACCCCTATGGGAGAAAGAGGGAAGGACTGAAGGAGCTGAAGGGGATTGCAACCCCATAGGAGGAACAACAGTGTTGCTACTAAGTATCCAACCCTGTTCCCCGGTAAATGAAAGCTCAGCTCAGTGGTTAACAAAACAAGTTACAAGCCTAGACTGGGCAGGCCTCCCACTCTACTACTCTGTTTCAATCTATTTTATCCCATACAACTTGCAGTTTCTCTAGGCCCCGAGCTTCTCTCCCGGCCACCTCTCCGGTTCTCTTTAACCGTTTCTCTCTCCCCGTTTCTGTTTCTTCTCTTCGTTTCCTCTGTTCTCTCTAGCTACAAGCCTAGACTGGGCAGGCCTCCCACTCTACTACTCTGTTTCAATCTATTTTATCCCATACAACTTGCAGTTTCTCTAGGCCCCGAGCTTCTCTCCCTGCCGCCTCTCCGGTTCTCTTTAACCGTTTCTCTTCATTTCTTCTCTGTTTCTTCTCTCTGTTCTCTCTCCTCCCGTTGCTCCTCCTCCTGTTTTATACCCTGTAGCTCCTCCCCTAGACTCTGCTCCTCCCACTTTCCTCCTGCCCAATCATTGGCTCAAGCCTTTATTTGAAAAGTCAAGGTGGGGAGACGGTTCACAAGGCAACTCCTCATCTGCAGCCCCTCTGAGGAGTGGAATTAACATCAAAGTACGAGCCCAGGGCTATCCACAACACAACAGTATCAACTAACTAAACCCCTCAGAGCTCCCAAGGACTAAACCACCAACCAGAGCATACAGGGACTAGTCTGTGGCCTCCACTACATGTGTAGCAGAGAACTGCCTTGTCTGGTCTCAGTGGGAGGGGATGCACTTGGTCTTGTGGAGGCTTGATGTCCCAGCAAAGATGGGTGCTAGAGGTGGGAGGTAGGAAGGGGTGGGTGGGTGAGGAGCACCCTCTTAGAGGGAAGGGGAAGGGAAGGGGATCAGAGGCTGGTGGAGGGGGGCAACATTTAAAATGTAAATAAATACATAATTAATAAAAAAAGAAAAGAAAAGAAAAAACTGTTCTCAGGAAAAAAAATTTTAGTTGTAATAGCTAATGATACTTGACCTAATGTAGATTCACTTGGGAAGTAAGATTCATTGAAGAATTATCTAGGCAAGATTGGCTAGTGGGTGTCTCTTTGGAGTGGGTGTATCTGATCACATTCCTTGAAATGGGAAGATTCACTCACTGTGGGTGGCAACACACTCAAGGTGGGGGTCCTGGACAGTATAAGTGGAGGAAGGGAGCTGACCACACTTGTGCACACATTCTCTGCTCTGCAACCCTGAGGATGGGCGTGACGATACCAATTCCCTCAAACTCCTGTCACAATGCCTTCACTGCTGTGATGAACTCTAAGGTGCCACTGTGAGCCAAAGAAACTCTTCCTCCCCTAAGGTGATTTTATCTGAGTATTTTTCAAAACAGGAAGAGAAACTAAAACAGAGAGAACACTTGTACTTCTTTTCCTTTTCTTCCTTCCTTCCTCCCCCTCTTTCTTTCTTTTTCTTTCTTTCTTTCTTTCTTTCTTTCTCTCTCTCTCTTTCATTTTCTCTCTTTTTTTCCCTTTTCTTTTTCAATACTGCCTGTTAAATTCATTGACCCATTTATTGATTGTCATTCGCGCACGCGCGCTCGTGTGTGTGTGTGTGTGTGTGTGTGTGTGTGTGTGTGTGTTCAATACCCTTCTGGCTGATTTATAGCTGTCAAAGGTAATTTCCCACTCTGTGGGCTTTATGGTCACTCTACTGGTAGTTTACTTTGCTGTGCAAAAGTTTTCTAATTCTTTATTATATAATCGCACCTGTCAGTGTTTGGAGTTGTTTCTTGTGCTGTCAGAGTCTTATTCAGAAATTTCTTGCCTATGCCTATATATTCAAATGTTTCCATAAGTTTTTCTCTTCAACATTTCAGATTTTAAATTAAGGTCATTGATGCCTTTGAGTTAATTTTTGCAAAATATAAAAGACATAAATCTCATTTCATTCTTCTGAAAGAGGCTTTCCAGTTTTGCCAGTACCATCTGTTGAAAATGATGTCTCTTTCCTGAGTAAGTTTTTCATATTCTGGTGAGAAATTAGGTTTTATAACAATGTGTGTGTGTGTGTGTGTTTTTTACTCCTGTGTCCGGTATTCTCTTCCTTTGCTCTAGAAGTTCATTTTTGTGTACTCTTTTGTCCCTATTGCTTGGTAGTATAATCTAAAGGCATCCTATGGTACTTCCAGCATTTTTCTCTTTACTCAGAATTGCTTTGGCTATCTGTGATCTTTTGTGTTTCCATATGAATTTTAGAATTATTTTTTCTAGTTCTATGCAGAATAACATTGGAATTTTGATGAAGTAAATATGGTATTTTGATGAGAGAGAGAGACTATGGTAAATATTAATGATAGTAAGCAGTCTGAGTGTTGTAAAAGGTTTTGTTATTGTTTCTGAAAGGCTGTGATTTGCTACTATGTAATTTACTATCAATTTATCAATTTCTTATCTAAAAGAAAGAAATTTAAATACTATGGTAATGTATCAATAGCAACATCTTATGGTAAAAATCAGAATAAAATTTACATATTTAATCTAATTTTAAACCAAGATTAATCACAATATGTAACTAATGTCAGAGTACATGGCAATAACATTTTTATTATGAATAGTGTTATCTTTAATATTCTTCCATTTTTAGCTATTTGATATTTAAAACTATATTTCCTATGCAGTTAAACTGTAAATTAAATAATGAATTTAGCTTAATTGGTTTTCATTTTTTAATTTTCAAAACAAGTAATTAAGAAAATTAAGTTCAAAGCATCAGCACAGCATTCTACTGTGTCCCATGAAACATCTTGGTTAATTTACTAAAATTATCTGCTTAGGTCAGAAAATGTTTTATAGTATGATCTGATTTATGCATAAGTAATAGTTCTTGTGTGAAACCAGGATCTGTTTATTATCTCAAGCAGCACTTGAATAAATGCACAATTATTTCATAGATTATGTTATATATTTTTTAATACAGAGATATTTTTAATTCAAGGTAATCAATCATATAAGTCTCTTACACTCTATTCAGCTTATGTTTTAGTTTATATTTATTTTAAAGTGATTCATAAACCATAAGATATATATATATGTATGTATGTATATATATATATATATATATTTATCATGGAGTACCATATAATACTTAGATAACACATATATACATTACATAGTATTTAAATAAGATTAAATATATCTAACTCCTCAAATGTTTACTTTCTTTATGGTAAAAAAATTTCAAAATATGTTCCTCTAAATTTTTCCATAAGCAACCACTTTATTGTTATTGTACCCAACTATGTAGTTCACATCAGAACATTTTGTTCCTAACTGTTATGGCTCATCTGGGATGTCAACTTGAAGGCACCTGGAATTACCCAAAGCAGGAGCTGTAGGGCTTGCATGTTAGAGATTTTCCAGGTAAGCAGAAAGACTTGTCCTAACTGTGGATTTTACCCTCTGTTGAAAACCCAGATAGAGGGCATGGAAGAAAAAAACTTTGTTCTTTACCTTCTTGCCTTTACTCTTACAGTTCATCGTTCCTGTTGCTTTGGCATTTCTTCACTGATGTTAGAACCAGTTTCTTTGGAATTTCACTGTAGACTGAAGACAAGCTGCTCTCCAGGAATCCTGTAGACTACCGGGTACATCTGAGACTTTCAGCCTTGTAGACTGAGCAACTCCTGGATTCTCAGCTTCTCACTTCAAGACATACATTGCTGGAATGTGTGGACCATATTCCATAAACCAATCTCATAAATTCCCCCCCCCACACACACACACTGACAACTTTATTAACTGTAATTTAGTATCCATTGGTCAACCTCCATTTGAGCCACTTTTCCAGAACTTGGTAACTACGGTTCTACTCTTAATTTCTATAAGATCAACAGTTTTAGATTCTACAAATAGTGAAATAATGAAAAAAGTCTTTCTGTGCCAAGCTTATTTTATTTCACTCAAGTAACCCTAGCTCCACCATGCTGCATGCTGTTTTAAATGACAGTGGTGCGTTCTTTGGAGTGGTAAGAAGCTGTTCTCTCCATGCCACACTTCCTCTGTTCATTCGGGTGCTTCAGTTATTTCAACTTCCAGGCTGTGAATAAAACTATCAAGAACATGTGAGATGGATGTCTTCTCATCATACCAACTTCACTACCTTTCTGTACATAAACAATAGGGATTTCTTGGTCACACAGTGATTTTTAATTATTTGAGCAGCTCCCATATTATTCTCTATAATAACTGCAATAACACTACTTCTACCATGGTTTGATTAATCCTCCTTCTCTACAGTCTCACTAGCACTTAGCACCTTTAATTGTAATAATAACTATTCTTTATAGACTATCACGTTATACCTTTATCCATTAAATATTGTCAAGTGTTGCTAATGCTGCTGTGTTACATTCAATTTACAAAGACCAATGTAATGCTGAGATAGGGCAGATCCAAGGCTCATAGCGCTATAGAAATATCGGTCATTCAGATGGTTTCATAGCCTATGGAGAGTGCAACTAACCACAGGAGATGGTTACTGGACTAGCCCGATAGTGTGAAGTCACATGTCTTTCCCTAACACCATGTGTGTTCTAGATGCTTCATCTCTTGGTAGCCTGGAAACAAGGAGCCACTAGGATCTGCCTAATGGTAATTTTTAACAGACCAGCACTGAATTTGTTTTGTATACCATCTTGTTCTACTTTAGTAAATGAGAAATTGTACCAGATTGCCTTCTGTAGACTGGCATCATTACAGAAAGCTTTGTGTCTCCTTTGGTTAATCTTAATCAAGCCATTCTTGATTCTCACAACATCAAGGACTTCCAAAATCTCTAGTGCACTGATGTCCATAACTGACAATAATACAATCCAAAAAGAAGTCCAGTCCACTATTTTTTTGGGGGAGAGGGGTAGTCTTCATGTCTTACCTGTGAATACGGAGCTAGCAATAGTTAAACTGCCCAGGATTTAAGATACAGGTATCAGAAACTTTGGGCTGCCTACCAATACTCACATTAAACTGTATTATACTTAAGTCATAACTTCTATGGCCTGTATAATATCAGAAAGAGATATTACAAATCTCAAGAGAAAGTACAACTTAAATTCATTCAAAGGAAGGACATAATGCTAGACAAAACTTAATCTGTCTTACTGACAAGGTCCCCTCTTGATACCAGCGTGTGTCTAGAGATTTTGTCTCTGTTCTCTGGCCTATGATAGGGCCCTTATTTTTTCTTGGTGCTAGTGAGTCTCAATGTTGTAGGTGTGTCCCTGGGCTCCAAAGCAAAACAGTGCTTTAACATTTGTGCTCTACTCCCCAGAGAGCAACATCTGGTTCCCTACTCTGATGCCCAGGGTTGAAAGAGTGGTGATGCCCTTTAAATACTAAGATACAACAGTTCTGTCGGCTAGGTTTGGGGGCATTGGTTGCAAGGCATTGTCCAGTACTAGGTACCATGATTGTGGGAATGGTATTGTGCTTCAAGGATCTCTCCCTCCACCAATCAATGAGCATATCTCTGTCCTGCTGTTAGGAGGTATGTAGGGTTATGTGGGCAAACATTGTATCCTGCCCCTTTTAATATATTTTTTCATGTTGTTCTACTAAAAGCAGTCCCTGCAGTTGCTCATATGACTGTCTTTATTCATAGTGAGTAAGTAGCTGGTTATGCAGTCAGTCTGTTAGGAGAAGGCTACTGATGGATACTACTCTGCTAAATTTTTGTTCTGTTTCTTTACCTGTATAAATCTGGAACACAATACAATAAAGGAATGGAATATGAAATTTTTGTGTCTTATTAAAAGTAATAGAAACTTGTATTTATCTCAATTCTTTTGAGCCACATTTTCTAGTTATTTCCACTGAAGTAACATAGACTTTATAACATGTTTCCAAAATCACTAAGTAACATTTTCTCCCCATTAAAACCAGCTTTCTTTTCTCCTGCTTGAAATGGAAGCAATGCAAAGGGATAGAAAAGTATTCCTTCATTGCTCACAATGTTAGTTCATTGGATTGTTTTGTAAGTCAAACTCTTAAAAGATGTCAACATTTGAATCCTTATCAGTTTTTCCCAAGAATAATTTTCACTATGACTAAGTCTTGACATTCTGAAAGTCAGATTTCAGTTCAGCCTTTTTAGTTTATTTTATTTTAAAAGAATCTCCTCATCCTGTAACCATTATCACCTCTTCAAACATCCTCCCAGATGCAGCAACACAATGAAATATATCTTGTTGGCACTTCCAGAAGTTGCTATCTGTCCCTAGAGACTTCTCCAAGCCACTTATAAAAATGGCTTAGGTTTTTATCCCCTCTTATCTAAAAATGTGTTTTTCTTACATGGTTTCTTCTAACCTCTTTATAAAACTGTATTCCAAATGTTTTCACTCAACATTTATTTCTCTTCTGCTTTTCAAAATTAAACTCCCAACATTAAATTGTAGCAATGGAAGAAATGAATCTGTAAGTACTTTCAGATCTGTTACATGGCTGGCGGTACTGCTGAATCTGCCTGCTGTGTTTATTCTAAAGCTTCACACCTATGAATTATATTCTCTGTTGTTCTTGATGTTTACCTCATTCCAGGGAAGACTTGCAAGTTATTCTGGCTCCCTGGGGTTCCTGGCCCTCTGCTCCTGCTCTTCCTGATGCTCTGTTTCCAAATCAGCATCATCTCCTCAGTTGTCTCTTCATTTGTGGCTACACACACACACACACACACACACACACACAAACACACACACACAAATTGGTTGATTGTAAAAGGCATCAATCAGGAGTCCCTGCCCTTATTTTTGCACAACTATGTTTGAATCACAGTATTCTGGAAAGCTGGTTAAACAAAGTTGCCATGGGTAGTTAAGTGTAGAACATCTGTACTTCTTTAGCCTCTATTAAATATGAAACATATATATATATATATATGAATATATATGAAGACATACACACATACACACACACACATAGTCATGGCAGAAGAAAAGGTCACTTTGACAACTGTGGTGATTGAATAAGAATGGCTCCCACATGCTAACATAGTTAAAAGCTTAGTCATCAGGGAGTGGTACTGCTTAAACCGATTAGGAGGTGTGGCCTTGTTGGAAGAAGTATGTGACTGAGAGATGGGTGTTAAGGTTTTAGAAGCCCAGGGCAGACCCAGCGCCTCCTCTTCTTCCTGCCGTCCTTGGACAAAGATATAAAATTGTCTCCAGAGACTTCTTCAAGCCACTTATAAAAAATGGCTTAGGTTTTTATCCCATCTCACGTAAAAAACTGTTTTTCTTACATGGTTCCTTCTAAACTCTTTATAATGTCTTCACTTAACATTGATTTCCCTTCTGCTTTTCAGAATTACATCTACTGCTTGTTGTCATGCTCCTCATCATGATGAGAATAGGACTAAACCTCTGAAACTGAAAGCAAGCCCTAATGAAATGCTTTTTATTATAAGAATTATAAGAAATGAAGAACAGTTGAATTTTTCTGTTAACCAAGCAGAAAACTTTTGCCTCTTAATTGGTAAATTTCCTTGTTCACAAAATCATTTTATTTTAATTATTTTCATCTGTTCAGGCTTTTTACCGTGACAAAATTTTATAAAAACACTATCATTTAGCTTTTGTGTGTGTGCATTTGTTTATAAAATTGTTAGCATTTATAAACTCATACTATCTAATGATGACATTGTTATTCATTATTTTGGTCCTTATCTTGGAGATAGATAATACCCCATTGTCTCACTAAGAGCCCCTTGTTCCTGCTATAAAATAATTCAGCTATTTATTCATTTCTTGTAAATAAACACAAAACTGTAGTTACACTTTACTCATATATTTGCTTGCTGTATTCATTTGTATATCATGGATTTCCTTGAGGTTATTTTTGCCTGATAATTGGGTCAGGTTTTCTTTATTACACACCTAAAAGCCATCTTCCAATTTATTTTTTGTCATGGCATAAATTTAGCTGTCCATATAAAATGGGAAGGAGCAGGTACTAGGATGCCTCCTTCTATCACCAGGTGACAAGGAATGGATGTTAGGATGCCTCCATTTCTAGGTGAGAAGGAACAGGTGTTAGGATGCCTCCGTCTCCAGGTGAGAAGGAACGGATGTTAGGATGCCTCCATCTCCAGGTGAGAAGGAACAGATGTTAGGATGCCTCCATCTCCAGGTCACAAGGCATGATTGTGATGAGCCAATGAGCACAATCTCATTCTCTTTGGCTGCTTAGTGCCAATGGAGAGAAAAGTATATCAGAATATCATTTAAGGTTGTCTTCTCTTCCTGATTAAGTTAATAGGAGATCTTATCAAGAAAGTCTATTGCCTCTTCCTTGCCTCTTCCTTCTTGTAATGTAAAGATGATTCTGGAAATGTGACAACCCTTCTGACATCATGTTACAAAGAATGAATAATATCTTGAATGCTACTGATATTATTCAGTAGCATTATTCAGACTATATCCATATTTGAGATTTATGTTCCCTTCTTTTCCACATCAGTTTTTGAGGGAAGAGAATTTTCTCCAATCTCTAGCCCTTCAGGGACCTGCTTTGCTATGGGTGTACTTATAAAAATACTGAGTTTATCCTATATATACTTAAGTATAAATGTGTAAACTTTGGTACATAACAATGCTTCCTCAAACTGTAAAAATGAAGTAAGAATCATGGACAATTCATTTACAAACTCACATTTATTTACTGAGCACCCATGTCTCGTGCCTTTGCATTGTGAACATAAACAAGATGGTCTCAGGTTCAAGTAGCTCAAAGTCCACCACAATGGCTGACTATAAGCAGAGAATTCCATGTAGATGCAAGATGGAAAGAACATGGTTAGTTCTAAATGCATGCAAACATAGGCATCATTAATCTATGAATGATAATCGTAGACGGGGCTGTGAATCTGAAGGAAGCTGATTGGTAAAAATCAGAAGAATTTGGGAGATAGAAGAGGTAGAAATGATACAAACACTGTGTACTAGTCTATAAAATCCTTAAATTAAAGAAAAATTATAAAGATTCATTCTTGAAAAATATTTACTAAAATTCTGGCAACTAAGTGCAGATGTGACTTAACCAGAGAGAAATTCTAGAGGAACATTTAAATTCCATGAATATCCTTGGGCAGAGTAGTGTATATGTCTGTGATTATTCTTCAAGTGCATCTGGTCTACTGCTAGGTGTCAGTATACTTGGTTATTGGTTAGACAATGTGCACACTTAGTTGATGTTAGCAGTCTCTCCTCATATTCCCTCCCTCACACCCTTCTTTCCTCCTTCTTATCACTTGATCCTGCTGTTTCAATAACCCCCACACATCTACCCATAAGTATATATTTTATTTCTTTTTCCTAGGGAGATCTATCTGTTCCCCACTAGTCCTTTACTCTAAACCTAACTTCTGTGGTTACAGATATTTTAGCTTGTTTATCACTGTAAAGCAGTAATATCTATATCTATATCTGTATCTGTATCTGTATCTGTATCTGTATCTGTATCTGTATCTGTATCTGTATCTGTATCTGTGTCTGTGTCTGTATCTGTATCTGTATCTATATCTATATCATCTATATCTATATCTATATCTAGATCTAGATCTAGTTCAGTATCTGTATCTGTATCTGTGTCTGTATCTGTATCTGTATCTATATCTATATCATCTATATCTAGATCTAGATCTAGATCTAATTCAGTATCTGTATCTGTAATCCATGTGAATTAGATCTAGATATAGATATAGATGATATAGATATAGATACAGATATAGATACAGATATAGACACAGACACAGATACAGATACAGATACAGATACAGATACAGATACAGATACAGATACAGATATAGATATATAAAATCATGTTTATCTGGGTCTGGGTTACCTCACTCAGGATTTGTTGTTGTTGTTTTCCTAGTTCCATCGATTTACCTGAGAATTTCATGATTTATTTATTTTTTAAATAACCAAGTAATATTTTTCCATCATGTAAATGCACTGCATTATCTTTATCTGTTCATCCGGTGAGTAACATCTAGGTTGTTTCCAGTTTCTGGTTATTATAAACAGATCAGTAACGAACATTTTTGAACAAGTGTTTCTGTGATAGGATGAAGTATACATTTGAGTGGTAATATATAGAAACCTAAGATAGTGGAAGCATATAGGTGATCTCAATTATATTATCAAATAATTGAGACAGAGACCCAAAGGAACAAATCTTACTACCAAATGAAGCTCCCAGTACTGGGAATAGGTGCCATCTGATTGAATTGTTGGCCAAAGGAGTCACATAGGAATTCCCAGACAACCAAGGCTTTTGCCAAGAATATACATTGCTCTCCCACAAACTGATGATAAGGCCCTGTTATTGAATACAACACATACAACTAATTGAGCATGAAGAAGTTAAGCTGGTACCTATATAGAACATTCACCCCTCCTGGCTAGCATCTTTGGTATAGGAAGTTATTCTGCATGCTACCCAAATAGAAACATGCATGTCTACAATGGAGACATGCCTGCAAGATATGCTAATTCAATGATGACACAAAGCTTGTGGGTGGAGCCAACTGATTAGATGTAAGGACCACTTTGCAAGATGGAACCCATACACAACACTGCTTGGGTAACCAAGCACAAAAGAGTAGATAACCCCATGACCTAGGGGGAAAACAAATTCTACTGCTTGAGTAAAATAACATAGAAATCAAATGACTCCTAGTGAAATTCTGCTACATGCATAGATCAATCGCTCATCAGAGAAGCTTCCTCCTGGAACAGATAGAAACTAATAGAGACACAGCTGGGTATTATGCAGATCGTGAGAGACCTCAGAGCATTCGTTCCTAGACAGGGTTTCTCTTTCAAATCTCTCTCCCCAGGGATCTACAGAACACTAAAGAAGAGGGGGCAGAAAGAGTGTAAGACCCAGAAGAGAGGGAGGACAATGAGGAAACAAGACCCTCTAAATCAATATGATTGATGCTCATTATAACTCATAGAGACTGAGGCAGCAGCAGATACAGGGTCTGCACCAAATGGGGCACAATAGCTGCAAAGAGAAAGGGACACATGTCCCCATCCCCAACTCAGAAGAAATCTTCAATTAGTAACTAATTGCAAATGAAAATCTTACATTTTTGTCAAGGTTTATGTCCCACTGAGGAAATAAACTACTCTTAAGTATAAGTCACATGCCCAGCAGTAAATGGCTAACAGAAAATTAACTCAACTGCATCTTTAGAGTAATTTTTAATCTGACCTTTACTTTCTATTTTTATTTAATTTTTTTTCTATTTTTCCTTTTTTTTTTACCCTATAAGTCCTTTGAATATAGCTTCCACTTTGATTTTTCAGGGGTTTCCTGAATGTACAAATGTCTCTGGTTCGTTTTCCTTTTCTTGGGTTCTTTTCCTTATGTTTGTTTTATCCCATCCTGATGTATTCGTTTTTGCTCTATTTTACATTATTTTATTTTATTATCCTTTAGCAGCCCCATATAATTGTCCTCAGAGATACTACAGAGATAAACATCATCATCTGTTAATAGAAGATCCCAGCTCACCCCAGTCAGCAATTTCACTGTTTCCTAGTTCCAGGAACCATTTGTATCTCCTGTATGAGCTACAATGATGTCCCCATTGCCAGCTGGGTTATAGACAACCCAGTTCTAAAGGATGTTAGTCCTTGTGTTTGAACGGTCTTATTGTTGGTTGAATTTTCCAAGTATACACAGAAATGGGTTTTAACATGTAGCACACATGTTAAGAAATAATCCATGTGAATTAAAAACCACATAAATTGATTCCGTAGCTCAGTAGTGTGTATTTAGTAATCAAAGAAATGGAGGCCATTCATTTTAGAGTGAACATAGCATAGAAGGGCTGGAGGGAAGAAAGAGCAGGGAAAAGCAAGGTAATTCAATTTTAATTAAAATGTATTTTTAAAAATGGAACTACTCTTAGCTTCATCTCTTATGTAATAGCTATAAAACAAAGGTTATGCAGAGTGAGAATGCTGAAGCTATCTTCTTGAGGGGCTCAGCTGACTGCCTAGTGCAGCACCAAGTGAGGAGACAGCTCCAGAAACGGGTAGCTGGCAGGCGTTTCCATGGCAGCATGGATGAGTCAATCAATTAAGTTCTCAGGGATGGCTTGGGCAAAGCCATGGGCAAGGTCACAGATCTCAGCTCATCTTCCTAGTGAGGAACGAGTTGACAGTCCTGTCTTCTCTTGGAACTCTCAGCATTTGCAGAAATAAGAACTGTGCAGAGAAGAATTTTGATGACACAATGTAATGCAGACCAAAATCTCAAATAAAATACAACTAAACATTTAGCGAGGTGTAGAGGACCCATTTGTATTCTGGACTATGGGTATTTGGGAAGAGATTATGTAAATCCTGAATAGAAAGAATTCAACCTCCTTCATTCTTCCAATGATAGCCGTTGCATTAAATCTTTGCCTCTATGGGCCATTAGGAGCAAAAAAATATTAAAATTATACAATATTTTATTACTTTTCTTTTGGAAAAAAATAATTTTAAGAATATGTTCCGCCACTGGTGATGCCTGATTTCTCAAGAATGAAAAAAACAGGAAACAAATTTAGGAGGCAATTAGCTCCAAGAAAGGTTTTTTTTTTCTCTTTAGTGTGTTTGTGTTTGTGTGTGTGTATGTGTGTGTGTTGTTTTTCCATGTTGACACATTTTAAAAATGATAGGAAGAAGTTTAAACAACAGAATTGTACAGTGTTTATTTTTTGCTGTAATTAGAGCAAATTTATATTTAAAAAAGCAAAATACTGAAGTGTTTAGACAACACTGAGGCCCGCACTAGGCTGGGCACAGTGATAGGAGAGAAACAAGGGAGCAAATAGGTCGTTGGAGAGATGGAAGAGCAGCAGAGATGTTTGTGCAGCACAAAGAGAGGAGGAACTGGAGGTGAGAAAGTCATTCTATTCTTGTTCTTTGGAAAAGGAGAATTACACTGTCCATCAATAAGACCAGTAAGGAACACAAGTGCCAGTGGGCCTTCTTCCTTGAGAAAACTAATCCCTGGGTGAGTTGCTGTGACTCCTAGAGCTGTATCCTAGCCTAGGAAGAAGAACAGTCCCTGCAGACTGGAGACCCACAACTGACTGACATGTCTTGCTGTGTTTGCTCCTTATCATTGGACTATCTGCTAATCTCTCTAGCTGGTTGGGATGGCCATTGAACCACCAGACATGAATTGCGATTTTACTGTGCTGTGTTTAACTTTGGCCAGGGATTTAATTCCTTTGGAGTCTTAGAGTTGTATAAACTTTTGACCATTCTATCTTTCAAAAGATGTCATGGTTGATGCAGTGTGTGGGGTCAAACTCCATGAGTCAGTTTGTGATGGACATGGGAGAAAAAGTGAAGCAGATGAAGACATGTGAGTAGCCTGGGCTACCACCTGAGGCTAGCCATGGTAAAGCTCTTGCCAATGCTGCTGCCAAGTGCCATGCCTAGGTCTGTGACCCAGCAGCAGCAGGGGTCTACTGTGGCAATGTTCCTGGTCCATGGTACCACCAGACACCATATGGACCAACCCATGGTCTGCATTGTCTCCTGTTGGCCACTTCAATGGTTGAGCAGAGCTGGTCCCATCCCTCCCTGGCCATGCAGTGGCATGTGTGGTAGAGACTTCCCCCATTCTGACCCCAACCCTTGCCTCCTGTGGCATGCTAGAGAAGTGTTGGAGAGCTGACTCAGATAGCAGAGGTAAGGGAGAGCTGGTCTGGCACCTGGGCGAAGTGGAAGAGAAAGCTGAACCCTGGTGGCATGGGTGTTCAGCTACGACCCAGACCCAGATCCAGGACTTTAATTACCCAATTATCTACTCTGTCTGTGAACTAGTGGAGCAGAGGAAGGGAGCAGCCGTGTAGAACTAAAGCTGCAGGATCTCCATGACCCAGGGCAACAATAGAATATCCATGAGGAGCCCATGTGAGAATTTAATATTGAAAGTGTGGCTCCATTCGAATATGTGGCAGAGGACGGCTTTGTTGGACATCAGTGGGAGGAGTGACCCTTGGGCCTGAGGGTGTTCAAGGCCCCAGTGTAGAGGAATGCCAGGGCAGGAAGGTAGGAGTGGGTAAGTGGGTGCAGGATAGAGGGGGTTTCTGAAGGCAAAAACAATTGAAATGTAAATAAAGAAAAAATCCAAAAAAAAAAAAGAAAAGAAAAAAAAAAGAAAAAAATAAAGACCTGAAACGTAAAAAAAAAAAAAAAAAAAAAAAAAAAAGTAAACTGTAAACTGTGGCATGCCTTGGGCCATATAACATAGGGAACTTTCCATAGGGAAATTTATTTAGATTAGTTTAGCTTTGTTTTGTTTAGGAGGGAGGGTGCCATGAGGAGGACAGCAATGGAGGGAAGGGCAGAGGAGTAGGACTGGGGTGCATGATGTGAAGTGCACATACACACACCCACACCCACACACACACACACACACACACACACACACCAATAATATAAGTTCAAAACATCAAAATGCTATATAGCATTACAGCTCCTTCATGTTTTCCAAAAGCTTGCATCATGCAGCATTGATTGGTCCATGGGTTCCAGCACACTTTCTTCTGACTTCATAGTGTGTTTCTGCAATAATTGTCATGATAGTTAAAAATAAAAATTCCAGCTCAGATATGAAGCATAGAGATCTTGCAATGCAGGGTTTTGTTTTTGTTTGTTTGTTTGTTGGTTGGTTGGTTGGTTGGTTGGTTGGTTGGTTGGTTTAATCAGATTCAGAACTGGGGTCTAATCAGGTGACGACGTTCCCTGCAGTAAGCTGAAGGAAACAGGTATAGGACTTAGTTTTGGGAAAAGGAAGATTTATTTCTACAAGTTACATTCCTTCTCCGGGAGTCTACTCTCCCTTTGGAAACAGTGTTGCACATGCTTAATTCTCATGGAAAAAACATTGCCAAAAAAAATTAAAGCTACATTTTTAAAGGAGGCCAGGCTTTTTTTTTTTTTAAATCTATGACAGCTGACTAAGCACATAACAACAAAAGACAGAATATACAATGTCCAAATAGAAGGTAAAATTATCAAATATTTCCCAAAGATGCAAGGATTCTTCTACAGTTCCTTTCAATGCCTAGTGTCATAGAATGCTCAAAACAACAGCAGCACACACTCCAGGGAAGCAAGCCGACTTATGCTAAACAATATGCTTGATTTTCCTTCTTCATCTGTCCCCATACTTGCCCCCATTCTTGCTTCCTAAAACCCACAAAGACAACTAATTAGAGTGTGGGCAGAGTTAAGGATCTCAGAACACAGCCTTCAAAGTATTTAATCATTCCAGATAAAAGCAAACACCACTATGCTAAATTTTCGTATCCCTTCATAGAAAATTCTTAAAAAGTTTTTTGTTTTGTTTTGTTTTTTTAAATCTTCTCTGTCAGAGGTAGACTTATTTCTACATTTAAAGTTCTTAGGTTCAAAAATGCGAAAGATTCATGTAACAAGCACTGTAACATCTACCATGGTACTGGTGTTTCTGAAACGAGAATTGCTCAATTACACAAAGGCTGCAAGAGTCTATGTTGACACAGGACAAAGAGCAGATAGACGATCTAGTTAATGAACTACCCAGTAATCTCTACAAATGAATGTGCTGCACCTGCGGTAACATTTATTCTCCAAGGAACACAGAAATAAAGGAAATATAACCAATCTTTTAGCAAGATTTTTCTCCTCCTCCCTATTCCTCTGTGAACCACCACCGGCTCTCTAAGGCCTCTTCCTACACAGCCATCCTCAGGTCTGGCAGTCCCTCGCCATATCCCATTCTTAGCCCCCGTTATTTAAAGTCTATTTTTTTATCCCTTCTCTGTTGCCAGTCTTCAGTGGTCTTCACATATCTCAGGGCAGCTCACTCACTGAGTTTCAGTTCCAGTTTCAAGTCTTTCTTGTGTGGGACTGCGTTCACGTCTCAAGGAATTCACATCAATAGTACACCCACTCCACTGTCATCTTGTGTTTCTCCACTTAAATTTCCTTAGGGTGACATTTTGTTCTTATTATGGCTAAACAAAATGGAGTCAAGGTCAGATGGACTGGTCTCAAGAATTAGAAACTCTAGGGCCACCAACAGAACAAAGGTTTATGGGAAAGATGTCTGGTGCCTTTAAAATTTAATGAGGGAAGAGTCGGAATAAGATATTAAATTTGCCTTAGCAAACACAGGTTCTTTTCCTTGGGCGATAGGCTGTTATTTAACCTTATCCTCATTCACCAGCCTTCAAATCATACAATCCTGTGGCTTCCTCTCCAGTGCTGTAATTTTCTCTCATTATTTACATAGGATGACTGCATATTTACTCTAGATGGGAAAGAAAATATATATTGAAAGGCCTTTGTTATTGAACTAGCAACGAGGCTTTAATCTACTAAGAATAGTCTTTTAGTGCCCTAAATCTTTTTATCTTTCTGTGAATTACCACTTGGTGTGCCAAGGCCAAACATCAAAGGGGCCTCAGAGTTCCCCAACAGTTAAGCAGGCAAGCTGCTTTAGGGGTTTCTGCTAATTGGTTGATAAAAGCCTCTCCAAAGCCAGAACTTCTGAGTGATCAGATGATAGAAGGCAGTGAGTACAGGATGCCCCAGATGCTCCCATCCCCCCTACCCCCAGCCTCCTTGCTGCTCTTGCCTCTGAAGCTGTTCTCAAGTGATAAGTGTCCCAAGCTCTCACATATTGGGAAGCACCTTGGCAGGGTTGGCCTACCTGCTTGCTTGCTTGCTTGCTTGTTTTGCTAAAGTTTGCTTTTTAGGATAAAGCCTCACAAAGATCAATTTATGAGGGCTGAGAAGATTTATGTCCCTGGGTTCAGAAAATTGTTATCTGCTCTGTATCATCTCCTCTGAAGATGCTAAAAAAGAAAGCTTTTTCCAGGAGGACCTGTGCCTGTTCAAGCAGCTACACTCTTTATTCATTCTTTATTGAACTTGCTTTATGCCTTGATTTATACTCGAAAGTCAAAAATCACAGTGCTTACTGTGTTAATAAAAATCACCATAGCTGTGCCCAGGATCCAACTCCTATACTAACATAATTCAAAGTAGCTATATGCTGCAAATACTTCAGAAGCCACCTCAGAACACTGAGACATACAATACACTACCTCATAGCAAGAAAAAAAAATTGCTGACACACGGAAAAATACAGACTGACCTCAAAATCATTATGCTGAGTGTACGAAACCTTACCTCAAAGTACAGATTGTGCGATTCTCTTCACAAGCAATTCTAATAATTGAAAACACAAAGAAATCAGAAAAGCATTTTTTACCCTGAATGAAAGTGGAGATTAACCATGAAAAGAGAGGAGGGGGGGTGGTTTCTGTGATCATCACAATATGGATGTTAATAGGGCACACTCATCTCTTGTGACTGAACTTAATTCTATGCATTTGCAAGTATTTAAAAGCAAGTAAATAAAAATATTTACTTCATTTACTTTAGTAAATAAAGGCAAGGTAGGGTAGGGTGGGGTGGGGGTTATGGGAGGGTTCAGGGCATCCTGTACACACTGAATATAAATATTTAATTAATGATATATGCAAAAGTATACAGAAAAGTTTTATTGGTTTTGAAATGTATCTCAAAATAAAATTTATTTAATTGATAATGTAGAAGAATAGGATGTGTGTACGTGTGCGTGTATGTGCACATTATGGCACACATGTGCAGTAAATGGAACCAAATGCTAATGAAAAATAAATTTGTAGTGCTCCTCACTGAAAAATAGTCTCATCATTGTGGCATGTTTGAACGATTTTATAAAATAGTAATGAGAAAGATGAATACAGTTCATTGTTCTTACTAGTTTATAATTATTGAGTCCTATTACATTTCACAGAATTTGGGTTCATATACTACTTTTTGCCCTATAGGAGGCTTATAATGAAAACACTTCCCCCATATTTCAGACAATCATGGACACTATAAGGAAAACAAGGAATATAGAAGTGGAGGTCTGTGGGCGAGAGAGACAGCTCAGTTGGAAAAGAGCTTGCCATCCAATCACAGGGACCGGAGTTCTGATCCTCAACACACACGCACAAAAGCCTGCCACCAAAGTCATGTTTGTGACCTCAGCACTGGGTATCGGGACAAGCCTGGACCCTGGCCTGTTCCATATGTTCACTGGCCAGCCAGGCCAAAGCTCTAGTTTAGAGCTATTTTTTTTTTTAATTTCATCTCACTTTCTCTACCTTTATACGTCTCAGAACAAAAACCAAGAAAAGGTGCTGACCACAATAACAGGTTTTCAAACATCAATCACTGAAACCAAGACACTCCCTTAAGAGATTTGCCTGAAGCAAATTTTGTCTACCTGAACTCCCTAAAATTGACTTCCCAGGAGACTCTATATTATGGCTGCTTGACAATTTAAAGTGACAAAGACCTTGTCTTCAGAAAAAAAAAAAAAAAAAAGACAAGGAAGTGTCTTTTTTGTTTGTTTGGTTGGTTGGTCGGTTTTGATTTTTTGTTTTACTGTTTTGTTTTGGTTTTTTTTTTTTTTTGGTTTAAACATGTACTTTTAATAGCGTTTGATCTTTAAATGTCCTGATTTATATATTTTCTATTTGTCCATTTAAAATTTTGTCAAATCTGTGGCAAAATTTGCTTTCCCCGGTGGTCTGATCATGGTTTGTCCATTTTCACTGTTTACCTGTAAATGGTTTCGAATATGTCTCTTACTAAAATATTTTTCAAAATGTCTTAATAGCAGTAAGAAGTAAGCATCGTAAGAAAAATCCCATCTTACTGCTTCTGACCTGCCTAAGTATCTTACATTTTCCCTTACTTTAGCATGCTAAAGTTACAGGCTTTCATGGAACTTGAAGTAACAATCACAGTTGCCTCTGTCAGAAAGGAGAGGTTGTTGTGTTCTACACACAACTTCAAGGTTCTATTAAAAATGAGGATTTCTTTGAGGATAAAATTACAATCTCCTTGAACTCTTCTTTCAAAAACTCTATTTCAATTTGAATGATGTCATGGCCTTACAGGGAACAAACATATAGGTCAAATGGTAACGGGTAATTCAGAAACATTAAATTTTTTTAACAATGTTGATTCACAAATATGTTCTAAATTTCATTTCTTTAGCAGCACTCTGATGTAAAAGACTGGGTGATATTGCAGCAGCACTTAAAAAAGTCTTAAGTGGAAACTATCTGGATTTCTTTTTCATAATTGTGTAATAACCAATCTTCAATCTATGTTAACATTGGAAAATATTTTCTCTAAGATTAATAAAATATTGAAACTGATTTTTTAATGTACAAGAATAAATCCTATTATATACAAATTCTGAAGAAATGGACTATGGTTCAAAGGAATATGGATCAGTTCCTATGCTTTACAAGAAATATGTTGGTAATTAATGAATGAGTAATTGAACGAATGAATGAATGAGTGAATGAGTACAGAATGGTTGTTCTCCCTTTTCAAATGAACGGTAGTGCTGGATTTTCATTTGGCTTGCTTTAGTTTTCTTTGCTTTCTTTAGTTTAACTTTGGATTGTTTAATGGTACTCTTAGGCTTTAACCAGAAGCCTATAAAGATCATGACTTTAAAATGATATAAAAATTGGTCCTTTGCTGCTACTTCAAGCTGACTGAAAACTACAAGTTAGAGGATAAATGTCTATTCAAACAGCTTCTTTTCCTCAGCTGCTGAGTTTTCTCTTCATCCTTGTGCGTTTTATATGTTTTTCTCAGTAGACTTCCCAGTTGTTGTCCCAGAGTGATCTATTTTTACCAATCTGGATGGATTATAGCTTGCACTGCTGTCTGGAAAGCAAGGTAGCAATTAGAACATGGAGCCAGAGAGAATAGAATGGGCCCACTAGAAAATGAGCAAGGGTGGAAACAGGCAGACCCGATGAGAAAAGGAGTACTTTCAACATGCCCCACTAGCCAGGGATGATGCAGGGGATCTTCTGGAAACAATTGCCAGGAGCTTCCTTGGTTTACACACACAACATTCAGTGCTTTCCCGCCCTTACTACTGTTGAAGAAGCCCGAGAGTCTCGAGTAGGCCTCTGTGACTTGCCAATCAGCTCCTGGAGATGTCATGTCCTAATATTCACCTGCCAAGTCATAGCTACACATTGGCTATCCCAAGTTCTTCTCTGAATCTTTACTGTTACAAATATGTCCTTATGGTTTGTCCTTTAGTGAAGATTATGTCACTATTGTTTGATTTGTTGTTTGTGTGTTTCCAAATTGGTACCTTCATCAGCATATATGTTTGGGATACTTTAATCGATCACTTGACATGTTTAATTGATCAGTTGAATAAAACAAAGCAAAACACAGTACCATGTTCTCTTTCTCTCTTGGTTAGCACCTTTTTGTACCCAAGAAAATCCTATGTATTTGTACTTTCTTAGACTATGATTTTTCCAAAACTTTTGTAAGTCAATGTTTAGGTTGCAAATTATAAATTTGTGTTATAAAATTTAATTTATAATAATAATATTATAAATTGTAAGTTACTTTACCTCTATAATGTTATTCAAGTGTTAGGAACTATATTTTAATAGGCCTCTGAGTTCCTATTAATATACAGTATTCCCTCATTCCTGTATCGATGTTTCATTTATAGTTGGTTCTATCATAAATACATTGCTTTATTTTCTATTCTCTATCCACAGTGTGCACTTTATCACTATAGCTAAAAATATATCTAGTGAAGAAAGGATTAGTCATTTTTATTATTCAAAAGCATATTGGCAATTCCTGACCTTTTAATTCCCCATGGAAATTTTAGAATAATCTTCTAAGGTTTCAAAACTATCCCTGATGTGGTTTAACTGTGGTCTCATAAGATCCTTGTGTTGATTTAGGAAAGTAACCATCCTCAAAGCAGTACATTTTAAAATACAGGAATATGTAAAAAAAAATGACCAGCAATTTCTGGTTTTAAGTCTTTTTTTAAAAGTTTTATGATTTTTCATGAATAATTCTTACACATCTTGTTTGATTAGGTTCCACATGCTTTACATATAGTTAATATGGAAATGTTAGAGGTTACATCTTTTAAGTTATATCTCCTACTTATTTAAAGCAAACCTTCCTGTCATTACTCATGTTCCATTTTTGTGTAGCTCAGTTTTCTAACCATATTGCCCTTCTCTAAGAAAACAAATTTTAACTATCCAGCAAACTCTGGCAAAACATTTATCAACACTCACCAAAGTTAACATTTTCAAATTTTTCCAGTGGTAAGCCACAGAACACAGATGTTATTATTAAATAAGTCCATGTTGCCATATCTACTTTTTTGGAGAAAAAAATAACAAAGATTATTTTCATTATGGTTTCTTTATGAGCCATAGCCCTACTCCTATTTATCCTAAACCCAAATTGAATTTTGTTTCAATATATGCTTCAACAATTCTAGTGGACTGAAATTAAAAAGAAACAGTGTTATACTTCTGAATTGAGTTTGAGAACTTTCATTGCTGGCATCCTTTGCTTAGAGAAGGATTTTTAAATTATCACACAAGGATTCTGAACAGTTTAATAATTAATAAGTGATAACACAGCTTATGTAATGTTTTGACCTGTTTTCACTTACTAAGAGATTGTTAAGTACAATCTCTTAAGTCAGTATATTTTAATGCTCCACTATGTTCATAGCAACCTTATTTATAATATCCAGAAACTGGAAAGAACCCAGATGTCCCTCAACGGAGGAATGGATACAAAAATATGGTATATATACACAATGAAATACTATTCAGCCATTAGAAACAATGAATTCATGAAATTCTTAGAGAAATGGATGGAGCTGGAGAACATCATACTAAGTGAGGTAACCCAGTCTCAAAAGAATACCCATTGTATGCAGTCACTGATAAGTAGATATTAGCCTAGAATCTTGGGACACCAAAGACTCAATTCACATACCAAATGATGTCCGACAAGAAGAAAGGAGTGGACACTGGTGCTGGAAAGGATCAAAGCATCAGTATAGGGGAATACCAGAACAGGGAAGTGGGAAGGGGTGGATGAGGGAGCAGGGGGAGGGAAAAGGGCATTGGGACCTTTGGGGGGCGGGGAACCAGAAAAAAGGAAATGAAATGTAAATATAGAATATATCCAATAAAAAAAAGTCCGTCAGTTTCATAGAAAGCCCAGTTCCTATGATCGAGTGACAGATTCAGTCTAGTATATAAGGTAAAGAAAACTGATTTTGTCTTACATTAAAGGAATAGAAGTAAAAGTTTCCTTAGATGCAGTTCTTACTGTAGGGGGGAATCCTGTTTTATTACTCTCTAGAATATTAATGCCATCGTATCCAAGCAACAGGATGGGAACACTTATTATCTTATCATGCTCAGATGATTAAATTCAGTGTCATATAAAAATAAGAGCAATATGAATAGAGAAAAGCAACATTCTTCTCTATAAATGGGGAAAAAAGATTACATTGAATGGCCTTTAACCAAATTCCTTGCTTGAATGCATAACAGAGCAGACATGGATAAAGGTGTGTGGATCCACAGAAGAAGTACAGTCACCATGGGTAAAACTAAAATCCATTGTGTAGTCTGTAGGAATAAAGTGTGACAGGTAACTGTCTTAGTCAAGGTTTCTATTCTTGCACAAAACATCACATCCAAGAAGCAAGTTTGGGAGGAAAGGGTTTATTTAGCCTACAGTTCTACACTGCTGTTCATCACCAAAGGAAGTCAGGAATAGAACCTGCAGGTCATGAAGCAGGAGCCGATGCAGAGGCCATAGAGCAAATGTTATTTACTGGCTTGCTTCTCCTGATTTGCTCAGTTTTCACTCTTATAGAACCCAAGACTACCAACCCAGGGATGGCACCACCCCAAATGAGTACTCTCTCCTTTATCACTAATTGAGAAAATCTCTTACCGCTGGATATCATGGAGGCATTTCCCAACTGAAGCTCCTTTCTCTGTGATAACTCCAGCCTGTGTCAAGTTGACACAAAACCAGCCAGTACAATGACCTATGTAATTGCATCTTCTGTGTACAGGTCTCTTGGTGTCCCTTTAAAATATTTTAACATAAACAATTTCCATAGAATTTTACCATCTAACTATTCTTAAGTTTCCAATGTACAAGTATTGACCACATTCACTTGTTGTGTTCCTATCAGGAACCCTGTCAACTTGTGAAACTGACTCTAAACTCACTGTATGATTTGGGTATAAAATGTTCCCCAGTGTGCCTGTGTTGATGGCCTGGCCCCTAGCTGGTAATGCTATTAAGCAATATTAGACCATGAATAGCTGAACAACAGATTGTTAGGTGAGCCTCATCTACTTGCAGAAATAACATAATTGTCACAAGAGGCTTCTTATTCCAGGTTGTGTTCCTTCTCTGTGTCTTACTTGTCCTCCCCTGTCCCTCCCAGCACCATGCCCCCATTCCTGTCCACCATGAGGGGATCAGCCTCATCTACCACATTCCCAACACCCTCTTATTCTGGCTCTCCCCAGGCCCAAAGCAATCGAGCCTGCTGACCTTGGAGTGAAATCTCCGAACCCAGGAGTCAGAATAAATGTTCTCTCCTTTACTTTGTTTTTCTAAAATACTTTGAAAGTAGAATAAAAAAAGCCCCTCAAAACCATGAACATAGCATGTGCAGCTTGGATTCTAGAACCCTAAGAATGGTCATTGACGGAACAGAAAAAGGATAGATACACATACTTGTGTACCTGACAGTAGTACAAGGTTTCAGGTTACCAATATCTTTATCTACCCATTCTAATTTCTGTTTTGAAAACAGTCATCAGACCTCAGAAAATGGAAAAATCTTCCATGCCCGTGAATTGGCAGGATTAATATAGTTAAAATGGCAATCGTGCCAAAAGCAATATACAAATTCAATGCAACCCCCATCAAAATCCCAACTCAGTTCTTCATAGAGTTAGAAAGAGCAATTCTCAAATTCATCTGGAATAACAAAAAACCCAGGATAGCTAAGACTATTCTCAACAGTAAAAGAACTTCTGGGGGAATCAGTATCCCAGACCTCAAGCAATACTACAGAGCAGTATTGTTAAAAACTGCATGGTATTTGTACAGTGACAGGGAGGTAGATCAGTGGAATAGGATTGAAGACCCAGAATTGAACCCACACATTTATGGCCACTTGATCTTTGACAAAGGAGCTGAAAACATCCAGTGGAAAAAAGATAGCATTTTCAACAAATGGTGCTGGTTCAACTGGAGGTCAGCATGCAGAAGAATGAGAATTGCTCCACTCTTATCTCCTTGTACTAAGATCAACTCCTAGTGGTCAAGGACCTCCACATAAAACTAGACACACTGAAACTAATAGAAAAGAAACTGGGGAAGACCCTTGAGGACACTGGCTCAGGGGGAAAGTTCCTGAACAGAACACAAATAGCTTATGCTCTAAGTTCAAGAATAGACAAATGGGACCTCATAAAATTACAAAGATTCTGTAAGGCAAAAGACACTGTCAAAAGGACAAATCGGCAACTAACAAATTGGGAAAAGATCTTCACCAACCCTACATCTGACAGAGGGCTAATATAAATTGCATACAAAGAAATCAAGAAGTTAGACCCCAGAAAACCAAATAACTCTATCAAAAATGGGGTACAGAGCTAAACAAAGACTTTTCACCTGAAGAACTTCAGATGGCTGAGAAACACCTTAAGAAATGTTCAACATCATTAGTCATTATGGAAATGCAAATCAAAACAACCCTGAGATTTCACCTCACACCAGTCAGAATGGCTAAGATTAAAATCTCAGGAGACAGCAGGTGTTGGCGAGGATGTGAAGAAAGAGGAACACTTCTTTACTGCTTGTGGGATTGCAAGCTGGTACAACCACTCTGGAAATCAGTCTGGTGGTTCCTCAGAAAACTGGACACGATACTTCCAGATGAACCAGCCATACCACTCCTGGGCATATACCTAGAAGATTCCCAGCATGTAATAAGGATACATGCTCCACTATGTTCATAGCAGCCTTATTTATAATAGCCAGAAGCTGGAAAGAACCCAGATGCACCTCAGCCGAGGAATGGATACAAAAAAATGTGGGATATATACACAATGAAGTGCTAGTCAACCATTAGAAGCAATGAATTCATGAAATTCTTAGAGAAATGGATGTAGCTGGAGAACATCATACTAAGTGAGGTAACCCAGTCTCAAAAGAATACCCATGGTATGCACTCACTGATAAGTGGATATTAGCCTAGAATCTTGGAACACCAAAGTCACAACCCACATACCAAATGATGTCTGAGAAGAAGGAAGGAGTGGAACCTGGATCTGGAAAGGCCAATGCATCGGTGTAGGAGAATACCTGACCAGGAAAGTGAGAAGGGTGGAAGGGGGAACAGGGGGAGGAAAAAGGGCATATGGGATCTTTGGGGGGCGGGAAACCAGGAAAAAGAAAATGAAATGTAAATAAAGAATATATCCAATAAACAAATAAACAGCAGGCCAGTGGTGGTGCATGCCTTTAATCCCAGCACTTGGGAGGCAGAGGCAGGCAGATTTCTGAGTTCGAGGCCAGCCTGGTTTACAGAGTGAGTTTCAGGACAGCCAGGGTTACACAGTGAAACCTTGTCCCGGAAAAACCAAATCCAAAATACCAAAAAAAAAAAAAAAAAAAAACCATTCCTTTGTTTCATTTGGCATTTGTTTAATAATCAGTTATGTGATGTATCTTCGCATATGCTAATTGGTAGGCTTTTTTTTTAAAGAAATGTACCTCAAATCTTGTGCCCATTTCTTTCTTTATTTTCTATATTATTTGTTTACATTCCAAAGGCTTCCCCTTTCCCAGTTCCCCACTCACCATATGTCCTATAAGTCCTCCACCCTGCACCCATTCCCCAATCACCTCCCCCCATTTCTCTGTTCTGATACTCTCCTACAAATCTGTATCCAGTTTTTTCAGGACCAGGGTCCTTTCCTTCCTTCCTTCTTGGGAATCTTTTGATTTGCTAATTGTGCCTTGAGTACTTAGAGCTTTTGGGCTCATTAATATCCACTTATCAGTGATTGCATTTCATGTGTATTCTTTTGTGATTGGGTTAACTCACTTAGGATGATATTTTCCAGATCCAACCATTTGCCTACAAATTGCATGAATTCATTATTTTTAATTGCTGAGTAGTATTCCATTGTATAAATATACCACATTTTCTTTATCCATTCCTCCTTTGAGGGACATCTGGGCTCCTTCCAAATTCTGGCTATTATAAATAAGGTTGCTATGAACATAGTGGAGCATGTGTCTTTATTGTATGCAGGGGATTCCTTTGGGTACATGCCCAGGAGTGGTATGCCAGGGTCCTCTGGAAGTGTCATGCCCAATTTTCTGAGGAACCACCAGACTGATTTCCAGAGTGGTTATACCATCTTGCAATCCCACCAACAGTGTAGGAGTGTTCCTTTTTCTCTACATCCTCGCCAGCACCTGTTGTCCCTTGAGTTTTTAATCTTAGCCATTTTGACTAGTGTGAGGTGGAATCTCAGGGTTGTTTTGATTTGCATTTCCCTGATGACTAATGATGTTGAACATCTTTTAAGGTGTTTCTCGGCCATCCGAATTTCTTCTGGTGAAAATTCTTTGTTTAGCTCTGTACCCCATTTTTTGATAGGGTTATTTGGTTCTTTGGGGTCTAACTTCTTGAGCTCCTTGTATATATTGGATATTAGCCCTCTGTCAGATGTGGGGTTGTTGAAGATCATTTCCCACTTTGTTGGTTGCTGTTTTGTCCTTCTGACAGTGTCCTTTGCCTTATAGAAACTTTGTAATTTTATGAGGTCCCATTTGTCAATTCTTGATCTTAGAGCATAAGCTATTGGTGTTCTGTTCAGGAATTTTTCCCCTATGCCCATGTCCTCCAGGGTCTTCCCCAGTTTTTTTTCTATTAGTTTCAGTGTGTCTGGTTTTATGTGGAGGTCCTTGATCCACTTGGAGTTGATCTTAGTACAAGGAGATAAGAGTGGGTCAATTCTCATTCTTCTGCATGTTGACCTCCAGTTGAACCAGCACCATTTGTTGAAAAGGCTATCTTTTTTCCACTGGATGCTTGTAGCTCCTTTATCAAAGATCAAGTGACCATAAGTCTTTGGGTTCATTTCTGGGTCTTCAATTCTATTCCATTGACCTACTTGCCTGTCACTGTACCAATACCATGCAGTTTTTAACACAATTGCTCCGTAGCACTGCTTGATGTCAGGGATATTGATTCCCCCAGAAGTCCTTTTACTGTTGAGAATAGTTTTAGCTATCCTGGGTTTTTTGTTGCTCCAGATGAATTTGAGAATTGCTCTTTCTAGATCTATGAAGAATGGAATTGGGATTTTGATGGGGATTGCATTGAATCTGTAGATTGCTTTTGGCAAGATGCTCATTTTTACTATATTGATCCTGCCAATCCAAGAGCATGGAATATTTTTCCATCTCCTGAGGTCTTCTTCGATTTCTTTCTTCAAGGACTTGAAGTTCCTATTATACAGTTCTTTCACTTGTTTGGTTAAAGTCACGCCAAGATACTTTATATTGTTTGTGGCTATTGTGAAAGGTATTATTTCCCTAACTTCTTTCTCAGCCTGCTTGTCCTTTGAGTACAAAAAAGCTACTGATTTGCTTGAGTTGATTTTATAGCCAGCCACTTTGCTGAAGTTGTTTATCAGCTGTAGGAGTTCTCTGGTGGATTTTTTTGGGTCACTTACGTTTACTATCATATCATCTGCAAAAAGTGATAGTTTGACTTCTTCCTTTCCAATTTGTATCCCATTGACTTCCTTATGTTGCCTAATTGCTCTCGCTAGAACTTCAAGTAATATATTGAAAAGATATGGAGAGAGAGGGCAGCCTCTTGTGCCCATTTTTAAGAAAAAAATTGAAATTGTGTTACATAATTTTTCCTTTCCTTTTCTTCCTTCCAAACCCTCTTATGTACCCTCTGACTTCTTGTGCTCTTAAATTCATGGCTTTCTTTTTTTTTTAATATTTACTTAAATGTTTGCATGCATGTATAAATGAATCATGTGTGAGTATGTGTGTGTGTATGTGTATGTGGTGTGTGTGTGTGTGTGTGTGTGTGTGTGTGTGTGTTATTTAAGTATCCAAATATAACTAGCTCAGTCTGTAGTCTGTATAATGGTACTATTTAACTCTAAGTCATGCTGCTTCCTGTTTTGTTTTGTTCTCTTTTTGTTGTTGATGAATGGCAGGACTTTATTACAAGTTTGGAGTATTAATTCCATATGAAATTCAGCTAGGAAAATATAACTTTTGTTTTACAAGTTGCTTTTTTACTCTACTGATTGTGCTCTTTAATAAAGGAAGTTTTGAATTTGGATATAATCTTAATTATACTTGTTCACATGTTCAAAAAGCTACATCTAAAAGCAATGCAATGAATTTTCCCATAAGCTTTGTACTGAGACCCTTTACAATTTACATCTATTATAGACTAAAATGCATCTCATTTAATTTCTTATATTGAATCATAGCTTCTAATACCTCAGAATATAATCATTTTTGAAGATAAAATCTTAAAACGGGTAAAATTAAAATATAATATCTAGAATGGTCCTAACACAGTATGCCTGGTATAATTTTAAAAACATAAACAAATAAATGTTCAGAGGATAGCAGGAGTCAGACAAATTTTACTTATAGAATTGTGACAAACTAAGGTCCTAATATCAAGACATTCCGTGGACACTCTTTGGAAGCCCTTGATAATTGAAGGGTGTATAATGTATGTTATTTCATATATTACTCTTTGATAACATTGTCCATGTACATAATGAATTTCATTAATTTTATCTCCCATTTGTTTTTCTTATGCCCCTCATTTTCACTGACCTCTCTTTGCATCCCATAACCCCAACTCCAACTTTTATATTGGGTTTCTAGTGAGTGTGTTTGGTTTGGTTTGGGTTTAGTTTTGTGATCCACTCATGTTAATTAGGCTTGCTTGCATCAACACAGGTGGTGGGTAATTAGTGGTCAACTGGCAACATAACAATGATTATAACACTCAAGAAAATGATCTTTCCTCTACCACCAACTATTAACTTCCAGTAAGTTTTCTGGAAGAGTTACCTCATGAGTTCCTCCCCAACCTGTGATGGAATCTTGACAAACCCATCTAGACCTGTAGGTAGCTGTAGCTGTTGTTGCTTTGTGAGTGCAGCAATCACCTCCAAGGACAGTTTGCCACTTACCCTCTATCTCTTGATCCTTCCTGCCTCCTGTCTGGAGGTTTCCTTGGTGGCTGCTTTGCTTTTCTAAGAGCTATTTCTCAGCTTTCCTGAAATTATTCCCTGATGACCAACTGGCCTCGAGTACTGTCAGCTACTTGCAATTCCTTGGTTTCTCTCTAAAGCGTGACTTTAATTCTACTGTTTGCTGAGAGATAATGCCTATTTGCACATAATAATTTATTCACTAATTTCTCTAATGAGAACTGGGAATGCTGTGTAGTATGACATTGTAATAGCACAAGAAGGTAAAATCCACAGGTCCTAATGAAGTGTACCAAAGTTATGAGCACTCTATGTGGCTGTTTATGTATTTGTGTGTTTATATCTATACAATTTGATCATATGCATAGATTTACGCATTAATAATCACAAGCAATACATGTAATTCTATCTGCCTTTTGTTAACCAAAACTACTTCTACTATTAATCTGTTAATTTAATAATTTTGTTATTTCAAGAATGTTATGTAAATGAATTCACATGAGATGTTTGCAATAGTTATTTCTCTAAGTATAATTCCTTTGAGGCCTATCATTTGATTCACTATTTTATTCTTTTCTAATGCTGAGTAGTACTCCATGATTTGTATGTAGCAGGATTATCTAACCATTCTCCCACAGAAAACCATCTAGGATGCTCCAAGTTTAAGACTATTATGTTTAAGTCACATTTTCTTGTCTTCTACTAAGTTTCATTTTTATTTGATTTCTATTTGTAATTCCATTCTCTTGCCTTTCTGTGGATTAACTGAAATTTTTAAGAATCCCAGCTTGATTATATACATATACATATACATATACATATACATATATATATATATATATATATATATATTCTGTATGATGCTTTTAAAACCAATTCTCTCAACTGATCAACTGATTTCTAAGATAACTCACATCATAGATAATACAGAAACTGGGCTCAAAATAGAATGAATTATGCTTTAAGTTCATACAACTTGTAGTTGGAGAAATAAAATCGGAACCTAAAAATGACTCCAGAATATATGTTCTTGCTTCACTCCATGCTGTAAGGGCAGGCCAGGAGAACCTTATGTATGTGAGAGGTTTCTCTGCCAAGAAATCCACAGAGTAGGCATGACTGCAGAAGGTTCAAATACTGCACCTTAATGTTTTGACCTTTGTTATTTCCTCACTTTACCTGTTAACTCGTTCTACCCATTGAGAGCCAGTGTACTGGAATGTAACCCCCTGCTCTAATCCCCCACTTTCTGCCTTGCATGTCTGCAGAAAAAGACCCAGGTAAGCCTTGACTGGCATTTCTTTATGAAGTTTCAGTTGCCCATGACCAATGGTGTTTTGAAAATATCAGATGGGAAATCCCAGAGATATGAGATAAACAATCCACAAGTTTCAAGTTCTGCACCATTCTAAATGGCATGCTGATATTTTGTACTGTATCCACCAAAATGAGGACACTGTGTTGACTTGTCTGGTGTGTCTATAATGTAAGTGGAAAAATAGTAGTCTTACATTTAACCACAGTGTTGTTGAGGCATTAATAAGCATCTCTTTCAGAATTGACTTTCTAAATTCAAAACAAGGAATGATCAGGAAGTCTTTACCAAGCTAGGATGTGTAAAACCAATAGTCACTTAATAGACTGTGATATCACAGTAGTAACCATATTCAAGTGATACTTATTTTACTTAAGGGTATATCTAGAGTACAAGAACTGGAGAAGCTGGCCATTCTAGTATGCCATAAAAAGACAAAGTAGTGATTCTTTTAAGTGAAAAAGTAAGAATCCCAGACTTAATATCTAGAAAAATTCCAAGTTGAGCAGCCAAGATCTATAGTAGAAGAGAAAGCGGGAGGGACATACTCTTCTATCTGTATTACAGATTTAAATCTTGTTATTAGTGCTATTCATCTCCTAGTTCCTAATTTATAAGTTATACTCTACACAGAGATATGTCTTGTCCACAGTTCTAGGCATCCTCTGAGGGTCTTGGGTATGGTCCCAGTTCATAAGGGAAAGTTACTATGAATTGTCTCATTGTTGTTCCCTCAATAGTATGCTTATGCATTCATTCAGCCTGGGTTCTGGACAGTTATTTGGATTTGCCTCTATTTCCATCTTCATTAGAAATTCTCCAAAGACATGAACTAAGACATATTCCTCTCTCATTTTTTTCCAGCAATTACCAATTAAAACAGCAAATGTTTATTGAACTCAGTAGAACTGAGTTAACTTGCAAAAATTCAGAGTATATTTGATGAGTTGTTTAGATCAGGGGATTGAAAAGAAATTCCTTAATAAAACCCATGTATTTCTTTACTTGGTATATTATATGTTTCAATTATTTTAATGAGAATTTGTAGGATTTATTAAGATACAAACAGTCTTACTACCATTCAAAACTATTTCAACTTATAAAGCCTTCATCTTTAAAATTACTTGAAATTGAAACTGCCAAAGGAAAAACAAAAATATGTTCAACTTCTATCTTCATTACCATTCATTAAATAGTAAACTATCTCAGAATAGTGTCTCTAAATTCAGAATAAGCAATTGCCCATTGCAGATATTTAATACTTTCTCCCAGGAAGAAAATTATTTAGTAGACATAATAACCCCTTTATACATTTAAGCAATGCTTAGCTCTATTAAGCCACAAATATATATATATATATATATATATATATATATATATATATGTTTTACTTGTCTCTCCTCCTAAAACAACTGCTATAAACTGTGATTTGTAAGAGTTTAAGCATAAATGCTTTCCAAGAAAGGCAAGTATATGAAAATTTACACTACTCTGCTACCCCTTCTGAAGGGCTTGTAGTTCATTTCCCCAATGAATAATGGCTTCTTAAATATGATGGTGTATTATTGGCTATGCTTAATGCAATTCTATTTTAATAAGTAAATTAACAGTGATTATTTAAATGTAACAAGTCATAAAATGATTGATTATCTGAACCTTAATTTTTAATTTAACCTGGAATAAATATACACACAGGAATGATGGCATACATTTAAACTTAAACATTTCGTGACCATATGTACACCTTAGTGCTTCTGAGGTAATAACTGCTAGTTGCAGAGAATTCTACAATTCCTAATAAAGAATATAGATTGCTTTACAGTTTCAAATGTGTTTATTGTTATTGTCATTATAGGAGAGCAAGACATGGGGACTAAATATTGAAAAAATATTTTCGTTGGCCAATCCTGTATTTTCCATTTTATTATTTTGTCACTGCTAAAGTGTTAACTACAAGGAGGTAACATTCTCTTCCGAACATTTGTCTACCTTGCCTGTTCCAGTCTCCTGTCTTTTCCTCCCATATATGTTGCACTTTAATGTAATTTTGCAGCTCAGATTATGCTTGAATACAACTCTATCCTGTGTCTGTCCATCAAACATCTATCTCTATTCTAAACAGAAGTCTGAATTTCTTGCCTTTTTTTCTAAATCATTTACACAATCCGAACACATCTTATGATCTCTTTCTGTGCCCTCTTCCTGCTTATTCTCAATGCATTTCCAATCTTGGATGATTTACTTCCTATGACAAATATCTTTTCTGAACACAGCATTTTCTTTTTTTTTTTAATTTAAATTTTTATTTTCTATATTCTATGTTTACATTCCAAAGGCTTTCTCCTTTCCCAGTTTCCCCCCACCATACGTCCCATAATTCCTCTCCCCCCCAACTATTCCCCAATCATCCCCCCCACCCACAATTTCTCTGTTCTGGGTCTACAAAACTGGATCCAATCTTTTCAGGCCCAGGGTCCTCTCCTTTCTTCTTCTTGGGAATCATTTGACTTGCTAATTGTGCCTTGAGTATTTAGGGCATCTGGGCTCATTAATATCCACTTATCAGTGATTGCATTTCATGTATATTCTTTTGTGATTGGGTTAACTCACTTAGGATGATATTTTCAGCATTTTCAATAATAGTTTTCAATCTTTGTTCCCATAGAGTCCTAGAGAGCAGTTTGTGGAGTATTTAAATAGACCTCTTCCTTTCTAATTCAATGAAGATTTACCTTTATCTGTTAAACACAGACAACCTCTAAGCACAAACATAAAGGCCAAAAAAAATAGATTTTCAATAAAAGAAATGTAAAATAAACAGACATTCATAATTTATTAAGTCGTTATAAGCCTAAAGATTAGGAAGCAACTAGGAAAGGCACAAGTTTATTTTAATTTTTAGTTGTTTCTGGGTAGATGTTCTTCTGCAAGTTTTTTTGGAAGCTGCTCATTAGCACACCACACTGTCTCCTACAGCCTGTCTCCAACAGTGCAGAGACACTGCCTGCTATTCTGTGATACTCCAGATGAAGAGAGCAAGCACTGTTTCAGTTTTGATAGTGAGCTGTTTTGGTTGGATGCAGAAACTGCAGTTAATTTGCTTCCCCTTGTCTCTCGTGAGTAATGTACCTAAATATATCCACAAACTATAAGTCGAATAAATTTTGCCAAAAAGTAAGTCCTAGAACCACTTCAAACTTGGCTATTCTTGGGACTTCGATGAGAAATAAGGCATGAGAAGTAGATTTTAAAATGTGCAGAATACAGGGGATCAAGCACAAAGACACAAGCAGATCTGAGGCCACATGCCTCCTAGACCTGTTACTCAAAGAACTATGTTAAAAACAAAACGAAATTTAGCTTCATTTTCATTTGTATTTTTCTTTTCTTTGTTTTTTCAGTTTAAATCATTAGACTTTGAGCTTCATGATGCTTTTGGTATTTTTTTAAAAAAGAAAGCTAGATTATATTTCAAAGAGAATTTCTCTTCATACTATTATGTGATTTGGGATATTAACCCTTTTTCAAGTTCACTCAATGTCATTTTCTTTCTAAATGTCAGTCAAGGAAAAATCGCAAGAGACATAAAAAGTAATCATGAGCTAAGGGAGAGGAGTTCTGATTTATTTAACATTTTATCAGGAGTGAGGCTTTTGACGGTTGTGCCAAATTAGTGAATGGTAATTGGACAATAGGGATGGAGAAGTTCAGGAGGATGTCTTCAAGGGGAAGAGCAGCTAACATACATCTGTGTTTTGAACAGTGTGTGCTACCGGGTAATACATACAAGGCAACACTGCCAACGGCTCTGCTGTGCTGTACGTAGATCTCAACTGACATGCTCACAGAGCAGAATGCCTACTGCCAATCAGCCAAAAAAAAAAAAAACCCTCAGGCTAAATGACTTCATGTCTTTATTGGTAATGGGCAGTGCTTATGCAGTGCTTTGAGTGAACCGCTGCTGCAGTGTCTCTCCTTCTACAACAAAAGTTTTGTTTAGGAAAGTGCCTTCCTGGATAAGTAGGGCGAGAGAAGCAGTCTGGAGGAGTTAACTAGCACTTTTAAATTCATCTTTAGGACTTAATAAAAGATAGAATTTGCTTTAAAAAATAAAAAAAGTGTTTGTAAATGATTGGTTTTTTTTTTTATAAAAGGGAACATGAAACTGTGTTGGTAGTAATTATGGAAATCACAGGTTGTATACAAACAAGTTTGATGCAGAGATGTAAGACAGCAAACCTGTCAACGAAAAACAAATTCTTAGTTTGCGTTGATGTTCACTGTCATTAAACTCCTGAACCCCTTATTCCTCAGTAGAGGAATGAGTAAACAGGAATAAGATGTTACAGCTGTAGTGACTGCAGTTAACAAAGGACATCTTCCGCATGAGCATCCTGGAATGTGCTTCATACGCTTTTAAATTCCTGAAGCTTTTTATAAATTTTAAATTAGAATTATTGACATATTTTTTTAAAAAAAAATCTCTTCTCAAATTTGTAATAGAATTTTTAAGTATGTCAAGTTAAAAATTGTGGTAAGTTAAATTTTGTACTATGAATATTTGACAACATGGAGGCCCTGAGTGAGACTCTTAGAACCTTCTTTGTCAAATATTAACATTTGCCAAATGTGAGGCCCAGGAAGAGGGTGGGGGTGGTGGGTGAGAATAATCTGCCTCTCCTAAAGATCCTTCACCCTGATCTTTACCACCTCTACTGATCAATTCTTGTGATAAGTGCTTACTGAGACCTCACTCTGCTCCTCTTCTCCAGTGTCAGAGGAAGACCACTGCACTCTTCTACCAGGATTTCCCTCAGAAACACCCACTCTTATTGACTCAAGTGCTAAATTTTATTCAGCCATGATTCCTTCTGAGTGTCAGAACTTCATCTCCAACTCACCCCTAGTTCATTCCAATGTTCTACAAGCAACTGAAATGCAAAATATTAAAGTTATCTTTCTTCCATGCTCAATTGTTCAACCTTTATCAATATAGATGGATATTTAGTAATTTTGTTTTTTTAAAAAAATTGTTTTGATAAAGGCCAAAAAAAAAAAAAAAAAAAAAAAGAATAGAGGGACTAAAGAGCTGAGATGGTTTTGTTAGTAAAATACTTGGCTTGCAAGCATAAGGACCTGGACTGGAGACCCAGGTCCACGGGTCCACTGTAACATTGCTGGAGCTGGTGACATGCTCTTGAAAGATAAAATGGGTTTACTTCTTTGATTCCGTGTAACTACACAACTACAAGAGCATTAGTTCCAGTAGTGCATTCGTCTGTTGTGTAACCTTAGACCTGTGAATTTGCTTTGTTTATTTGTTGTAAACAAATACTGTGTAATAAGCAAATTGTCACGGCATGACTAAACAAGACCTCAAGTGTGTCAGACAGGCAATCTTTCATTAGGACATCACCAGCTATGCCCATCTGCTTTCAATTACAAACGGCAAGGCAGGTTGACAGCAAGTTCAGATGAAATGGATGTCATCCATCTCACTAATTTTTCCACAGTGAACCTGTCAGTAATAGTACAATAGTTAGCAAACAAAGTAAAAGCAGAGTAAAATTGGGGTATCTGTTCAGTGGTTGTACCACAGAGATTATTACTGATGATGAAAGGTTTTCTTTTCCACCCATGTGATGAAATATATGCTATTTGATTGTAGTATCAAGCTAACAACAACAACAACAACCACAACAACAACAACAACAAGCAGGAAATAGATAGCATTTTCAGGGGCTGTTGTTATGGAAAACTCAAATGCAAAGGGCATTTGCAAAGAGAGGCAGAGCCCACAGGCAGAGATGAGTGATTACAACCCCCACTATTTCCCTGCAAAGATGCCTTCCTTGTTTTGATGGTCTAGATCCCCCAAAACTGTAAATGAAAACAAACCTTTCCCCTCTTTGGGTGCTTCTTGACAAGTATTTGGTCACAGCAGCAAGAATGTCTGTCATATATTAGAAATATATATTCTATACCACTTCTGGGCATATACCCAGAGGATTCCCTGGCATGCAATAAGGACTCATGCTCCACTATGTTCATAGCAGCCTTATTTATAGTAGCCAGAAGCTGGAAAGAACCCAGATGTCCCTCAATGGAGGAATGGATACAGAAAATGTGGTATGTTTACAGGATGGAATACTTCTCAGCAATTAAAAACTATGAATTCATGAAATTCTTAAGCAAATGGTTGGAACTGAAAAATATCATCCTAAGTGAGGTAAATCATTCACAAAATAGCATATATGGAATGCAGTCACTGTCACTGGTAAGTTGATATTAGCCCAGAAGCTCTAAATACCCAAGACACAACTCACATATCAAATCATTCTCAAGAAGAAGGAAAGAGAGGGTCCTGGTCCTGGAAAGGCTTGATGTAGCATTGTAGGGGATTGTCAGGACAGAGAAGTGGGAGGGGGTTGGTTGGGGAAGAGGCGGAGGGAAGAGGGTTTATGGGATTTATGGGGAGTGGGGAACCGGGAAAGGGAAAATCATTTGGAATGTAAACAAAGAATATATCTATCTATATCTATATCTATCTATATCTATATCTATGTATATATATATATATATATATATATATATATATATATATATATATATATATATAAAAGAAATATACATTCATTTATGTATACCTGCAGTTGGCAATCTGGAGAAGTGATTCTAGTCAAAACCCTTTATCATCAATAGAGGACATCCGGCAACTGGAGGCATTGTGGCAAGACAGTGCCTGAGAAATACACATCCTCAGCCCATTGCCTGCCACCTGCCTTCTGAGTGCTGGAGTCTCTCATTGGCAAATAGCATATATATTACTTCTGATTATCTTAAAACTAGCATGGAGAGATGACAGGGTAGGAATACGCTGTGGTCAGATTATCTTCACGGAGGGTTCTAGTCATTACATTTAAGACTCTTAGGAGAGTCATAGGTTCATGAGGCAAGGGCATCCCTTTCTTCCACTCTGCCTGACCATTAGCTTTCTTCCTGGGAGTTTTTTCTCTGTATCATCTCTCCTCTTTATGAGTAGAGTGCTAATGTTATCCTGATTAATTCATAAGCGTTCTTTTTCTATTAAGACTGGATATTTACTTAGGCTAAGTCTTCTAATGCAGTCTTTACAGACTGTTCTAATGATTTAGTACTTAGAAAGTTCTTCTACCTGAGACTATTGAAAACTGTATATTTTCTATACTGGTAGTTTTATCTATAATTTTAACCTATACTATTTTTTATATATTCTTATGTTAGCTATTACATTCAAATATGATTTCTCTTCATTTGTTTAAGTCTGAAACCTAGTGGCAAAATGTTCACTCTCCATATGTAAATATGAACATATAATCTTACAGAGCATTTTATACTTTTCTGTTGTTAATTATTTGACTGTAACTGTGGCACATAAAATGGAAAATTGTTGAAATTCACAATGCTTAATTTTCAAAACATGTAAAAACCAAAGTCAGAATGGGTAAGTAAGAAAATGAGGAGAGTTAAGCAGAGGGACTGTCACAGATATTGATTCTTGGATGAAAGGTAAAATAGTCTATTGAAATATATCTACAAAAGACTAGAATTGAGAAAAAAATTAAGAGAATGAAACCAGTAACTATAATTTAAAGAGCCTTCTTAAATTTTAAAAGAGGTAGCCAAAGCCCAGAACTCAGAGGCCCTCAGGTCAGTTGGTGGAAGCAGCTCTCCATCTCAGGAGCAACAAGAAGGAACTATAGTGTTGGATGAGGTAAGAAGCATACAACTCAACATCCAACTTGAAGTAATTTCAGTTGTGAGTCCAAGACTATCTTTGACAGTACAAAATGCAGAGTATCATTAGAACGTTCTAGCACGGTTTAGGAGAGAAGTTTGGGAGGGTGAGTTAGTCAATTGTGCCTTTACAAAGGAGAAGAGTTTTGTTCTTTTGGCCCCGTTACTGTGAGTGTGTGGGGAGGTAGAAGATCATGGCAGGGAAATGAGGCGGAGCAAAGCTGCTCTCATCATAGCAACTAGTGGCTGTAGAGGAAAAGAAAAAGGAGAGAAGGGGGAAGGGAAGGGGAAGGAGATGAGAGAAAGAGGGAGAGAGAGGAGAGAGTGGAGAGAGAGAGGGAGAGAGAGAGAGAGAGAGAGAGAGAGAGAGAGAGAGAGAGAGAGAGAGAGAGAAGCTAAAATACCCTTTGAGAACCTTTAAAGATATGGCCTCCTACATGGAGCCTACTCCCTGAAATTAAACCTTCACTCCTAACAGACCATTCAGCTGTGAACTCCCTCAATAGAATGATCTATCCATGAAGTCAGTCCCCTTATGATCTTATCACTACTAAAAGTCCCATCTCTGAATGTAGCAGCACTGAGGATTAAACCTTCTGTAAGGATACATTATGGCCCACATAATACCCAAAAACCAGAATAGAAGGTGACAGTGGAGAGAAAAATAAAATCACTATGGTTTGATGTTGATGGTGACGTCAGTTTCATAGAGAAAGGCATATTTACCAAACTTGGAGCATTCTCATGAGATTTCTCATCCTTTAATCCTCTTTGGGATATTTTCTAAGAGCTGTGTTCATTCTTGGAGCTGATTTAAGAGATCATCTGATAAAGAAAACAGAGACAGAAACAGAAAGCTCTCTGGGCTAAGAGCCAGTCCTGGCCCTTATGAGTTGCGTCTCTCTTTCAGCCCTCCACTGGCCTATCTCATGGGAGGGAGGAGTTCTATACATGGGGCCCTGTCCTTCCATATGCTTTGATCTGGGTCAGTTAACATGAGGCTCTGTGAGAATCAAGGGCAGGAGAAATCAAGGTAAGCTCTTTCTCTTCCTAGGGTTATATCTTCAGTTATGGCCATTTGTCTGATTCCAGACCACAACAGACACATTTGATGTGCTTCCAGCTTCTGCCAGGGACTTCAGACCTAAATTTCCATAAAGCTCCAGCTTTGATCCAGAGTCTTAGACTTCAAAGCAACCACCTGCTACTGCCAACTTCTGGTTGTGTCTATAGGTGCTATCTGACATTTTGGCTACCTTATCATTTGTTCAAAAAAAATCCTACAGTTTAAAATACTTAGAGTGTTTTTCTTTTAATTGGACCCTGAATGATAAACACATCAAAGCCAATATGTGGAATTACTGATTGTAAATATTTAGAAACTACATCACAGTCTGGCTTCTTTCCGGCCTTCTAGATCAATGGAGACTTCATTTGGCACAGACTAAAGAAAGAGCTAGTAATGTAATCAAAAGCTCTTAAGCTCTGTTAGATAACCAGAAAACCTGTTAGCTCATAGTTTTTTTGTCCCAAAGTAGAAATCTTTCTAAAGAATAGGTCATTTTTATATGATCAACCAGAAGACAGTTTTTTGATATTGTGTTCTTATATTCTAGCATTATACTTCGTTCCTTGTAAGATCACAAATGTTCAATAAATATGCTGAATCGGTGAATAGTCCTCCAAATTTTGATATCATCCAAACTTACTATCTTTGTATAATAAGTAATCTTAATAAGATGCTATAGATATGGCTCAGCACTTATATACTTGCAAAGGACCTGGGTTCACAAAACAAAGATGGCAGCTCCAACTACCCATAGCTCAGCTCCAAGGGACTCAATTGTCTATTCTGACCTTATTGATATCAGATACATAGATGATATACATTTAGGCAAGGTATTTATGTAGTTAAGATAAAAAATAAATAAAATTTTAAAACTCAAGTAAAATAATTTTCTCAAAATTGTCAAATACTTACCTAGTAATGAATGCATGATTTTGTGTATATTTTTACTACATCTTCCTCATTTGTCACAATAAAATCCTTTAGAAAGCTTATAGATGTGAAAAGGCATTGCAATAGACTCTGTTGTCTCCTGTATTACATCTTGTCTCCAGTCTTTTACATTTGTCAGATTTTCGATAAAACTTGTTTTTTGTTTTGTTTTTTTTTTTATTTTTCTCCTTTGGTTCAGCCAAGCTAGTTATAAGCCAGACAATAAAAAGAAATGGCATATTTGATCATTCAATTCAATGAAACGCAACAATATTATAAATAAAGCTTTTCAATATATAGAGGCAAAAAGAAATTGTCTGAGAGAATTATTATCACATCAAAAGACTGAATATTCCTATGTAAAAAAATGTCCAGCATATTCAACATATTGAAGACTTACTGGATCAGGTTTTTTTTTTTTTTTAGTTTCATGTAACAGAAAGCAATTCTGTCTAAATTAGTAAAAATATTTTGTAAGAAATTAGTTTCATATAAATCCAGAAGTGTAGTTTTCAAAACCTGTTTGATTAGAATAAACTAAACTCAAGCAAAGATGATAAGACAAAAAGCATCACCTTTCCTAGAAAAAATGGGATCTATTTATTGTTTTGCCTGATGTTGAAGTAACATTAATAGTTTGGGGATTATATATCAGTAAACAATTGAGTTACATTTTAATTTAGTCATCTCATTGACTTGCCACTTACAAAATGTTTATGTCAATGCATTTAAAGAATTATAATATTAATAGAACATTTGTGTGTGTGTGTGTGTGTGTGTGTGTGTGTGTGTGAGAGAGAGAGAGAGAGAGAGAGAGAGAGAGAGAGAGAGAGACCCAAAGGAAGAACTATCTTGTACTGTGACATGACAAAGAGTTCAAATAGGCATTTAAAAACATCACTTCCTCAAGCTTTGTAGCTCTCACGGGCTGAGCTACAGTTTGTACTGAGAATAGTGGGGAGCACATAAAGGGCACAGCAGTAAATAGATCTGTGATAAAGAATCTTCCTTTTGCCTGGAGCGTATCAGATTGTTTATATTGAGGAGGACACCATCATCAGGTCCTGGCAAAACAATAGTACTAACTGAACTCCAAATCTGCCTTCAACTATGGCTCTGAAATAGCATTGGTCTGATAGAATTTGCAGAATACAGCTTTCTGAAGTTATCCATGTCCTAATCTTTGAAATTTCATCAAGTTAAAACGGCTTTCCAATTCTAATTCCTTAAATGTGGAGAACCTTTCTGGAGTGTGATGAGTCAGATAAAGGAACTGTAGGACCTGTTGTGCAGTGAGGCTGCCTGCGAAGAAAAATGAAATTATGAGTCAGGAATTGCAGCAGCTTCTAGGAGCTGAGAATAGCCAGGACACTTACTCCTGAAGTTTTAAGAAAGAGCACAGTCTTATAGCTTGTGTTATTCTATACACTGAATTTGTATTAAGCTTCCAGTAACAACCATTTGTCACAACATTGTAGAGTGTTGAGTCATATACACCCCCAAAACATATGTCCACCTCCAATTTTTTAGAATCTGTTTATAAATTATAAATATTATTAGCATTTGTACTGATAATATATCTAAGAATTATTGCAGTAGTTTCTATTATGTTTCTATGTATGTATATACATATATAGACTTCTATTATATATGTATATATGTATGTTTATGTGTATATGTATGTGTATGTATATGCAGTAGTCTGATGGATTTGTGATTCTCTATGAATAAATTTGGGTAGGAATCTATATACTAAAATAAATTTAGTGTAGTCTAGAAAAGAGGCACTAGCCATTGAGAAGCAAAAGTTTACTTCTATACTCTCAGAGTTTCCAGCCCAATCTGAGGATAAACTTCACCTTAAATCAAATAGTAAGTGAATTACATACATGAATTTCACATTTACTTGGTGGCCCTCGACATGGAAATGAAGACTCAGAATCCATGTGCCCATGATTATATTATGTTAAGTAGAGAGACTAAACTTCATAAAAAATATATAGTGTCTAGCAACACTAAGGGAAGAAAAATAATTTTAATAGAGTCTCTGTGTAGACTTTTCTCCACATTTATTCCCCATCTTGGGTAGGTGTCTGTGACAGCTATTCCTAGTTGTCAACTTGATTGTGTCTAAAATGAACTACAATCCAGAAATGGATTGTCTACCAGGGATCCAAATCTTGAGGCTGGAAGACAGGTTTCTGATATGGATCTTGACTGGTAATCTTGAGGTGGAGTGACCATGAAAACCTTAGACCCAGGCAAAGTAGTGCACACCTTTAATTCCAGGAGACCGAGGCAAGCAGATCTCTGAGGTCAAGGTCAGCCTGGGACAAAGCAAATTTTAGATCCAGGTATGGTGGCACACACCTTTAATCTGAACCACATCTGCTGGAAGCCTACATGAGGACAATGGAAGAAGACAGATTCACTCTTCATAGATTACTTACACTTTCTTTCCTGCACATCTGTCATAACCTCCTTTTACAGAAGACCAGCTTAAACAACTAACGTTATGGGACTCAGTAACTATTAGATCCTTTGCCTTCTCATTTACAGCTGCCTATTGTTGGGTTAGTTGGACTATAGACTGTAAATCATTTCAATAAATCTCCTTAATATATAGAGACATTCCATAAGTTCTGTGACTCTAGAGAACTCTGACTAAGACACGATCTTTCATAAGATTTGTTTCTGAGTTTTAGAAGAATGATATCATCATGGCCTTGAACTTACAGATTTTCAGATTTTAGCTTAAAAGAGCCCTTATGCTAAATTGCATGTTTTGGATGACACCCTCTGCTTATGTTAAGCACCTTAGTGAGAACCCTTAAGATCTCATTGCCTTGATGAATTTGTCATCTTTTAGAATTGAGCCTTATCCTTTGGTTTCTGATACTATAAAGTTAGCAAATGAAGAATAGCTCCAAGTGTAGCAGATAAATATTAACTGACTTTATAGAAGATGACCTGTAAAACCTACATTGTTGGCCTAGGGGAGATCAAATACTGACAAAATAATTTCCAGACAACTGAAAATACCTAGTAGTCAAAATGATGTTTGGTAGTGCTTTAAGTTAAAAAAGCATATATAGGGCAAAGTGAAAAAACTTTCAGAAAAATTTATAAACAAAAAGGGATGATAATTCAGGTGAAGCTTGCTGTAAACTTGCTGTATTGAGAAATCTACTTGGAAATGTTTTACTCTGTTATAGATTTAACTGTGTTAAAACTCTAGCCCCCAATATCACTATATTTGGAGATGGGACATTTGGGAAAATAATTGAGGTTAAATGAGCTTATAAGCAAAACCTGTTGATGCAACAAGACAAATCTTATAAGAGAGATTTCAGAGCATTCTCTTGCTGACTTGCTTCTCCTCTACCACAGGCTCTCTCCCATCATCAGTCATTCCCACTCCCTTCTTTCTTTTTCTGCACATATTCATAGATCAGAAGCTGGAAAAGATCACAACTAAGAGATCTATCTTTATGTTTAACAAAGAAAAATAACCTCCAGAAAATAACCCTAAACACCAAACAACTTTGTTCTTGAAGTCACTAGCACTTTAAGAAAAATAATGTGTTGTTATTCAAGTGACATTGTGTGATATTCTGTTAAGACATCTTGAGCAATCAAATATATATATAATTTCTCTGTAAGGTCTGCATTTAACATCCCTATAAAACTTTTGGGCGCTGTTTCAGTTCTTCCAAACTCTGATCAAAAGCTAGTATGCTGTTCTAAATATGGACCTTCTTTATAATTCCAGGCTGAGGGCTGCCAAGGACCTGCCTTTGTAAGCATAAACAAATAATGTAGTTGGGTGGCATCTTGCCCTGTGATCATCACTCCTAAATCTCTTTATCTCCTCCTTTAGTATCTTTCTGATAAGTTGGCTCATAATGCGGCTGCCTATGTTCCTTTAGATCTGTGGAGCATCTTATATAATTTATATCACAACATTATATTTCGCATAGTTGAGAAAGTATGTATTCTTGACCTCAAGTTTTCAGCATTCTTTGCCACAGCCTTAAGGGCCATCTTGTTCCAAAGGTCACAGTGTCTACCATTTTGCTAAGGACATTAGACACACCCCCAACTCCAGGACTTATGCTGTCTCTGATTATAATGGAGTCATTAATGTTGGTAGAGAGGACATTCTTTGAAGAAGGAGTATTAAGTAAAATACACACACACACACACACACACACACACACACACACACACACAAGCCTTATGCCTACACCAACCATCAATAGTACTGGAGGCCTATGTCCTGTCCTGCTGGCACTGTTCCAGAGGTTAGAACCATGTCATTTTATCCCTGCCATGGCCCGGCTGGACTCAGCAGAGGACTATATCTCCTTTCATACTGTACTTCTCTTTTAGCTCACCTTAGCTGACATGTGGTTATTCACAGTGGCCTTGCCAATGACAGTTTGTTTAACTCTTAAGAGGCTTTTTCCCTACACATGTTTTTTTATATTGGACTTAGAAGCAGTCCATTCCCACAGTTTGTTTGCAAGAAAGTTGTAATGGTTTTGATTTAACGCTTGTATTTTGTTACATACAATCATGTAAGACCTGAAAAGAGTGGCCCCAGGCCACCCCTATTGGATCTAGAGCAGCAAAGACGAAATATAGATTTTAGTAAGTAATAACTCAGGAGTATCATAGGGGAGTCATCACCGATGTGGAAGTTTGGGAGTTGCCCAACCATTGGGCTGATTTAGATATATTATATATAAGGCTGTGTGTTTGTATCTTTCATTCAAGAATCCAGAATATTGGGATGGCTAGTGATTAGATTAGAGTAGACTAGAGTGGATTAATTAACTAAAGCTACAGTAAGTATACAGCATATGAGGAGTGAGCAATGAAATGTAAGTGAAAATCATGTATATAACTTCTGGAGCTACACATTACTGTCTTCCATTCTCTCTTCCTCCCTCAGAAGGTTTGGAGATAAACTCTAGAGTACTCTTAGACCAAAAAAAAAACCCTGAAAGATCCAGAAGCTGTGAAGCACAATGCAATTTCATTCCCAACCACCTCTGGAAGAATTCTTAGTTAACTAAAACAATTGAACTGACTCAGTACCCATTGGGATCTAACATAAACAGTGATTCTGTGACAGGATGCTGAGAGAGAAAAGTCTGAGAGTATCCGTCATTGATTTAGCAATCAGGTTGAGCATGAGAGTAAACAGACCTTTCCTGGGTTCCTGTTTCTGTCTAGCACCTGCTCCTTCAATAACTGTCTTTGAAGTGGGTTATGTTAAGGTACAAAACAAAACAAAATTTGCTTTTAATCTTTTAAAAATTTGGCATTTTTGTTTACACAGCATGATCCAACTTCTCTGTACTATAATTGTATATAGTTGTATTTTAAAGAAGAATGTATAAAATGTACTATGAAAAAATATAATAAATGTCCAATATTTTCTTAAGCAATAAAATATTGGACATTTATTATATTCTGAGTCCTGAGAAGGCTCGATGCCCCAGTATAGGGGAATACCAGGACAGGAAAGCTGGAGTGGGTGGGTTGTTGAGCAGGGGGAGGGGGCATGGGATAGGGTGTTTTCGGAAGGGAAGCCAGGACAGGGGATAACATTCGAAATGGAAATAAAGAAAATATCCAATAAAAAACATCCCATTTTTGTTCACACAAAAACATGTAGTGTTACTAGTTATCTGGCTGGGTCCCTTTATCTCTACCTGTATAGAAGTTGTGGGTAGGCAGTGAGAAACTTCACAGCCTAGTCCTTAGCAGCTCTCTCTTGCTCTGTATCTAATTATAGTAAGTGGCAGCAGCAGCAGGCAGGTAGAAGCAACAGCAGGTGGGATCCTCTAACTTTGAAACTCTCTTATTGGTTCTGGACCTGAATCCTTATCTCAACAAGCATCACTGATCCTGTGTTGGCCTAGGAAGTCAGATTTCTTGGCAGAAACTTCTGATTCAGATTTGGGGCAGATTTAGGGATTAGCATTACTCAATACTTGGCAGTGGCCAGGATTACAAGCCTGGGCTGTCTGGGATTCCTGGTCCCAAAAACTTGACTATGAAACACTTCAAATGACTAGGGCCTATGATCTCTCCTCTCTAGATCTTTACAACCTTCCATTCTTAGGCCTCTGTTCTCTGCCCTCTCTACATCTGTTATCCCCTTTGTTTCTAATGTTACAGGACAAGGGAGGCAGCAAAGGAGTGTGTCTCCAAAGCCTACTACTCATCGAGTTATCCAAATAGCCTGCTTATATTGCAAGAGAGGGGCTGTTTGAACCCTTCATAGCACAGCTCATATGCAAATGAAGATTTGTATTTGCACCAATCACAAACCTATCTCATTAATACTAGGCTCGGCACTCCTTGGGCTAGTCAACTTGAGGAAGTAGTCACCTAACCCTCTGGTATCAACTAGGTGGGGTTCACTGAGACATGTGACATAAAAAAGAATGGAATGAATTTATAGGTGGTTTTGCACCTCAGGAAAGCAAGGTAAGCAGTTACGGTAAATTCTGTTCTTTCCTCAAGGTCTCTGGGGTATTCATAATGGCTGGTGCTGGCTATGGCCAGCATAGTTGTTACTGTCATCTTCCTCACTGACTTATGATTCAGAGTTCATGTTCTTTGTGCAGCTAATAACAAGACATGCGATAGAAATAGTGAAATATAGATTTATAGCAAAGGTATAGGATATAATCTACAGAAAGAGTAGACTGAACAAGCATGTAACTCAAGGACATTGCTATTTTTAAGGATTTGTTTTATAACTTTAAGCAGAGGGAGGAAAGCAGGGACAAAAATGAGTGGAGTCCATACCATGATTGGCAGATGGACTGTTATATAACTTTAAACAATATGCATGTTATAATACATATAGCTCCTAATTTTAAGGCTATGTACCCACTGCCATGTGAATGTATGAGATGGAGAAGGGGCTTTTCTCCCACAGGCTGCTCTAAGGACAGGTTTGACATTATCATGCTTGTGCCTAATACTGGTACAGTTGGCCTCATTTATCTAATTGTCTATCAGGACATAACTGACCTCAAATCACAAGATTCTAGGTGAGGTCCCAATGGAAAGGCATTGTGTCAAGGGGTTGTCAGCTGACCCGATATTGAATATTCTCTTTCTTTCTAAAACAATACTGTTTTGGCAATATGAGAGTAATAAAAGTATCAAAATGTTTAAAAGTTTATCTTAGTAAGTCTTATTTTAAGAGAAAAATATTATACAAAACAATATTTAAGTTTAATAAAACTTCAATAAAATTAATAAAAATTATTCTTATGAAAATAAAATTTATAAAAATAACTTAATGCTATTATTAATTATAAAATCAAATGATTAGCAATTCTTATTAATTATTAAGTTAATTGATTTAATAAAAATAAACATTGAAGAAAATATTGTGTATAAAAATACAATTACAGTTGTGGATTTCTCATAAATGCCTCTTCTCATGTAGAAAAAAAATCTCATAGTTTGTTGAATGTTTTGATAGAGGAAATTTTGTCAAATGTTTTCTCTGTATCTATTAAAACAATAATGTGATAGTTTAATCCTGATGATGAGATACTTTGTACTAATTGATCCGTTGTTAGATATTATAAAGTTTAGAACTGTGAGGTGAGCCCGGTGGGGATCAGTCCTTTGTTGCTCTGTCTTTGTTGCTTATGTCTATACTTCTTCCAGAGAGCTAGGAGTTTGGCCAGCGTGGGAGCCTCTGCTCTTAGATAGTCTTTCTGCTTTGAGCTCCACATTGTGGGAGACTACGTTCGGATGCACCTGGAATACATTCCTGCTACTAGGAGAGGCTGTGTTTCACCTTGGGCCCACACTCTCCTTAATCTAACCTCCCCAGACCTAGAAGAAGTGGGAGTTGTCCTGCTCACTCTTTTCTTCTCACTCTACTCTTCTCTGTAACCATCAAAGTAACTACCTGATTAGGAGAGGAATTCTGGCTGCATGCTCTGGGCTAGGACGGGGATTGGAGGGGGCTACAATGCCAACATTTGTCACTATAACCCCTGCAGGTATAGATATCAATTTTTCCTTATTTTCCCTTCTGAATGAACTTCTTAAGGTCTTGTTTTCTTAAGATCCTACCAATGTCTCACACGTACTACACAAACAAGTGCTAATACATTAATATAAATACAAATGCTGGAATTTTAACATTTTAAAGACTAAATATGTCCTAAAGTTGATATTATACTGAAAAACAATTAATTTCTTACTAGGAAATGAGATAAAAAAGATAAAAAATATTTACGATCATGAAAGAGGTCTAGTCCTGTTTCTCTTACATGATCTTCAGCATCTCCATCTATTTTTTAAATGTTTCAAAAACACAAAAATATCCTCAAGTCAGAAATAAATATCTTTATAAAGATTACAGAAGAGAATATGGCTGTTTTCAAAAACAATTTTAATTGAGTATTAAATACAGAAAGTTTATTTGTAAAATTTGCAAAGTACGTTGACATTTGATCTTTCAGTTAATCTACTCTTGTACCATTTTGAAAAAGTATAATTTGCAAAAATTACAATTTAAAGATACTCTAGTTGAGCCAAATTCAAAACGCTCCATTCACTAGAGCATAGGAACATAGAGGACATGAATTTCCAGTTTGGGAAGACAATGTCAAAGCTACATGCTGAGTATGTTTTTATTTGTTCATTACGGCATCATTTGTAAATATATAATCAGCAACTTCCTTGTTTCTAGGTTGAAGGGCTATGTAGAAAAACAAAATATTCTTTGTTTTGTTTTTTGAGACAGGGTTTCTCTGTGTAGCCCTGGCTGTCCTGGAACTCACTCTGTAGACCAGGCTGGCCTCAAACTCAGAAGTCTGCCTGCTTCTGCCTCCCAAGTGCTGGGATTACAGGCGTGCGCCACCACGCCCAGCGCCAAAAATATTCTTACCTTCATGAAGCTAATGCTATAGTGAAGGACTTGAGGAACAAGGGTCATGTGAAAGCACAGGATAATGCAGAGGCCACAAATTTGTCTCTAGCCAACACAACTTCAGCATTGAATAATTGTCATGGAATCAATGGTGATGGAAATTGAGTGCTTTGAGAGGGACAGCAGATGACATGCTGTTTACATTCAGAGCAGAGCAAACAGACTGCTGCTTCTGGATTACCAGTTAAACACTAAGATAAACAGGCAGCTGGAATCTAGAAGAAAAACTGGTCTGACTTGTGTGGTGTGTGTGTGTGTGTGATTAAAGTGTATATTATGTATATAATGTTATACATGTGCATATTACAACTAAAATTTCATTGGTTCTAAAACATAAACAAATAAATGGCATTACAGGAAATAAATACCATAGATAAATAGTAAAGAAGAAAAAGTCACAGTTTCTTAATTCCTAGAGATAGGGCATTATACATTTAAGTTGTTGGAACACATAAAAAAACAATAGCTCCTTTCAGACTGGTATGCTACTTAGATTGTCAATAACACAAACTAAAATGATGAGGGAAGAAGGAACCTTATTTGAGAAAATGACTCCATCAGACTGGACTCTAGTCAGGATTAACATGGGAGGACCAAGTTCAGTGCAGCCTAGGCCACCGAGGGCATGTAGCCCTACAGGTATAAGATAGATGGTTGAAAATGAGCCTGGGACTCTGTAAGTAGCAGTGTTCCTCTGTAGCCTCTGATTAATTCCTGCCTTGAGTTTCTTGCTTGAGTTCCTACTCTCAACTCCCCTCAAATGACGGATGTATAAGCCAAGTACTGGATTTCTTTCTCTGCTTTAGGTTATAGAGTTTATCACAGCAATAGAAAGAAAAACAAAACAAAACTAGGGGAATCCATGAACTTAATGTTCCTGTCTGTGCTGTCTGACTTCATCCTGTTCTGGGCTTCATTTTTCTCTCCTTATTTTACCAGATCATTTTACTCTTCAAACATCATCATAATGTAACAATGTAATAAGGGAAACATAGCTATCTATTATGTTTTTATAGAATCTTTCCACAAAACACACACACACACACACACACACACACACACACACACACACACACAGGTACTTTGTTAATGATTATACTTTCAGAAGAGAAACAATTTAAAGAAATGTGAATAAAAATAAAATTCAATAAAGCAACATGAGAGCTAGTTATAGCATTATATGGCAACTGCTATAATTTCAATAATTTTGCTCTAAATTTTCCAGCAGAGGCTGGAGAAAAATTAACATTCAAATATCACAAAGGAAACATGGTTGAATGACATTGCAGATTTCTAATAGCACGTGCCCACTCCTGTTCTTCAGTAATATAACATGTCTCAGAAAGTTTCTGGATTTCTGAATGTTTCTTTTATTGTTAAGTGGTTAATTACTAAGAGATAATAGCCCTAACCTGCCAGAATTCATGCTTTTCTTGAGGATATCTACCACCACCCCCAAAATAGTGTCTTCTTCTAAGATACTGTATCACAACATACTCTATGTCACAAACCAATATGAACAAGAAAAAAATAATCTACTGAGAACTGACAATGATAAAACTTTTCTCTTGAATCATAAACCTTAATTTGAAGATTCATTTGATAAAACGATGGAGGAGACAAAAACTGAATACAGTCCACATACTACAGTACAGGTAGATTCAATGTAGCTTGTTTTGGGGACATTAAGGAAATCACACTGACTTTGGCCTTTGTTCCACTTAGTGAAATATTGGGAAAAAATAGAGTGTATGGGAAAAACATATTGGCTGTAAACAGTATTTCATTATGTAGCGATTTCAAAGTCTGAATTTCAAGTTCTAATCTGTCTATGGATGGAGTTGAAGATGTAGCTCTCTTGAAATTTATTGTAAATGTATGTGGGGATGCTTATCTAGAATAAAAGATGATCTTTCTTCATTTATTGTTGATGGTGGTGATTTGTGATAGTTTTAGTTTTATAGTTTGTTTTTTTTTATTTTTAAATAATCAGGACACCATCATGTACACAGCCCAGTGTAAAAGACTTTTCCAATAGAATGATTATCTCTGGCTTCTTTGTAATCTAAGGACTGTCACTAGACTGTAATTAAAAACCTCAGGGCTACTAGAATAAAATATTCTCTACCTCACATAAACAAAATAAGCAACATTTTCACTACCCTGTAAGATTATCTTAAGAATCTTTTCAGTCTTGCTTGATGGGTAACAAAGAAAACACAAAGTTTAATCCATGCTCCTTTTGTGATTTGAAATGAAATAATCTCAAAACTTAGGCAGATAGAATTTCCCATACTCTTAGCAGCGTATCCTTCCCACTGCTTCATTAGGACTCAGTAAAGTCAGCTCCTGTTAAGGGACTGTTTGGTCATAGGAGGATGTTACCCTCCAGCTCAGGTTTCCACAATTATTTGTGCCACTAAATGAGGTCACTGGCATCTTACACCATGAGAATGCAGCTACTCTGCTGGAAATTCAAATGCCCATAATCAAAACAATAAGGTGACTTTATAAGGCTTGGAGAAGATGATGACAGCAATAAAGTCATTATCAAGCAAACAGAAGACACACAATCAACTGCAATTGCTTTAATATTTTAGCCCTGAAAATTGCTTCTTTCAAATCCAAATCTCCAGGCAAACAAAATCTCATGTAAATTAAAGCTAATCTACTCCACCAACTGCAATTGCTTACTGTTGAGTAATTTCCAACATTCTTCTCATGTTTCTAATAACAAAATGAAGTTATCTTTAAGTTAAGGTTCATCTGATAGCTGATTTTGCAGTTAGGTCATAAATGTAAATTTATTTTTTTCATAAAAAATATATTAATTATGTAAGCTTTATAATACTGGGCTAAGAAATAACTATCTGTACTTATGCAGACTTTTGTCGTTCTTGGCTATATTTTTGTGAATTTTCTACCTCCCCGTGCTGGTTCAACTGGCAGTTAGCATGCAGGAGAATACAAATCGATCCATTTTTTTCTCCTTGTATTAAGCTCAAGTCCAAGTGGATTAAGGACCTCCTCATAAAATCAGACACACTGAAACTAATAGAAAGAAACTGGGGAAGACCCTTGAGGACATTGGCCTAGGGGGAGAGTTCCTGAACAGAACACCAATAGCTTATGCTCTAAGATCAAGAACTGACAAATGGGACCTCATAAAATTACAAAGTTTCTGTAAGGTATAGTACACTGTCAATAGGACAAAATGTCAACCAACAATTGGGAAAAGATCTTTACCAACCCTACATCTGACAGAGGGCTAATATCCAATATATACAAAAAACTCAAGAAGTTAGACTCCAGAGAACCAAATATTTGTGAATTTTAATTATGATTTTTCAAATCTAGAACCTGGAGGAATATGTTTTGTATGCTCAACAAAATTATTGACTGACCCTGTAATTGTGTGTAAACAAGGTGGCTGATATGTGTGTCACTTTCATTGCAATCAGAGTCTCTGGAAGACAGTGAAGTAGATCTTGTCTAGAAGTCTGTGAGATACATTCCCTTTGGACCCTGGCACTGTTAATTGGTCCTCAGGGAGGTCCCTCTTAAGACAATTCTATTCATTCTTAGGTCTTTATTTTGACAATATTTTGTCTTCATTGTAGTCTCTTGTCCAAAGCCCTTTTATTACTCTTTCTCAGACAACATTACCAGACAAGATACCTTCTAAGAGGCATCTTCATAATAAAATAAATTATCCATCTCCTGTATTCAACCACATTCCACCCTAGTCTTTTCACTTTCTGAGACCTGTATGTCATGTGCATTGAGTGTAAATATCTGTTACTGTGGAGAAATGACAGGAAAGAAGCATGGCAGATCTGGTAGAGCACAGCAAGTTGTTGAGTCTTGTATATTACTCACAACTCACATAACATTTTTGCCTTTTACATCTACTATTGTTATAATAATGAAAATTTGAGGAAATACAGGGTTTGGTGGGTCAGGCCTGTAATGGTACTCCTCTGGAGGCTGAGAAAGGACGGCTGTGAGTTCAAGGGCTGCATTGGCTAGATAGGGAATCCAGGGCCAGATCGAGTGATTTAGATCTCGTTTCACACTTTTAAAATGTGATCTCTAGAACTGGAGGTTGGCAGTAGACTGTCTGACTAGCATATGCAAGAACAAAGGGTGAACCTACAGAAATCCCAAATTAAAAGAAGGAAAGAGAGTTATTACTCACTGAGTGTTGATTTTTCAGTGTTGTGAGTTTGGAGTTTTGTATGCAGAAGGCATCTATTGATCAAACCCTGTGTAACCATGCACCTACTTCAGAAAAGTTGCTATTGGCCAGACGTAGCTAACAGAACGACTCATTTCTTGGCTTGCACACACTTGGGTGTAATCCACAGAAATGCAAAATCAAACCCAAAGGATTAAGGTAGTAAATATGCTATGCTTGCCTTATTTCAAATTTAAAAATATCCTAACTTACCATGGGTAACTATTTCCTCTTTATGAAAAAATGTGGTACATTTTAGTATTTCCTAAAATATGTTCAAAGCATTTCTGAAACATTTTTCCAGGCCATTTTAATAGTCCCTTTAGTAACAAAATAATGACAACGAGTTTGCCCAGCATTTACTGCTACTTGTGTGTGAGCTCAGCTTATTTCTGTGAAGTCTTATACATATCAATTTAAGCCTTATTTTTTCAAATATGCCTGTTAGGATTACATATGAGTGTGAGCTCACTCATATTTTTGAGTATCTTTTTGATACTCAAATTTGAGACTCATATTTTGAGTGTCTTTTTGAGTATCCTTTATTCTTTTCAATACTGTTTTCTTCTGCAATTCAAGAAAATGTTTGCTCCTAAAGCCATGTGGTATTCTGAAGGCTCAAAAGAAAAGGAATATCAGAATTCTCTACAAACTTTAAATAAATGCAGATAACTATTGAAAATCACTACACACACATACACACACATGCATGCACACACATGTGCACACACATGCATACACACACATGAGCTTGCACACATACACACACACACCCCACCTATATTTACCTATATTTCTACTTCCATATATAGTATTTTACAAATAGTATGCATGCAAACATTTAGGGAATAGCACTTCTAGCCCCTGGATTATTGTAGCACAATACCTTCATAAGCATATGTTACCCCTTTTATGATGGTACAGCAAGCTGGCAATTGAAACAGAAGTACATTGGTAGTGTTTGATGTTAACACACTTTAAAAACAATTAATATATTTGAGTTACTATAAATTAAAACTTTGTGTGAGACATGTGAATTACATACTTAACAAATTTAGCGTAATTGATCATTGAAAGGAAAACTCCAGATCCCTGGAAAGTATTGTAGAATATGAACGTCAGTAGCCTGGCCAGACCAATGATAAATTAGTGTGCTTATTCAGACTCACATTAGTTCCCTAAAGTGATATATAATTCCATGTTGCTTAATTCTGCATCTTGTAGGAGACTAATAAGCTAGTGTTTTGGGTTTTGGTTGTTAGTTTTTTGTTTTGTTTGTCTTTAGGTCATATTTTAGCCAGTAACTAATAAGAGTTTTGATTGGCCCCTGTGGTCCCATGATATTTTATATTATTTGAGGCTATTGTGAAATGAGTTGTTTCCATGATTTCTTTCTCTGTTCACTTTCTTAGTTCTTGTATCTCAGAGGGTTACTGACATTTTAGAGTTAATTTTCGATCTGGCTGAAACATTTTATTGGCTCTAGAACTTTTCTGGTAGATTTTTGGGGGTCATTTATATGTTATCATAATAACTGCAAATAAAGATCCACTTAATTCTTCCTTTCCAAGTTCCACCCCCTTGATCTTCTTCAGTTGTCTCACTGCTAGCTAAGACTTCAATAAGTATTAAGGTATGAATAGGTATGGAAGAGTACACAACCTTGTATTGGTCCTGCTTTTACTGGAATTGCTTCCAATTCCTCTTCACTTAAGGTACTGCAAATGGTATATATTATTGTGAAGTATGTCACTTTAGGACTTTGTACAGAATGGGTTGGGTTTTGTAAAAGGCCATTTGTGCATCTGATGAGATGATCAAATGGTTTTTGTCTTTCAGTTTGTTTTTATGGTGGATTATATTTATCAATTACACAAGTTGAGCCATCCCTCTATCTCTGAGATGAAGCTTACTTGATCATAATGGATGATCTTTTTGGTGTTTTTTGGATTCAATTTCAAGTGCTGTATTGATAGATTTTTGCATCAATCATCATAAGAGATATTATGTGGTATCTTTATGTGGGTATCAGAATAACTGATTCATAATGTGAATTGTTCAGTGTTCCTTCTGGTTTTATTTTCTGGAATAATAGGAGAGATATTGCAATTAAACATCTGTAGTTTGGTAGAATTCTGCACTGAACCCATCTCTCCCTTCTCCTTTTCCATCCCTTGTGAGACGTTTTAGTTACTGCTTTCATTTCATTAGGAGTTGTAGTTCTGCTTAAATGACTTCTCTGACCTTGATTTTACTTTGGTAAGTGGTAATGTATTGAGCAATAATCTATTTCTTTTAGTTTTTCCAGTGTGGTGAAATACAGGTTTTTGCTTTTGTTTTTGTTTGTGCTTTTGTTTTTTTTTTCATATTATTCATTTTCCATCTGGCTCACTTCCTCTACCACTCACCCCCTCCCACAATCCTTTTCTCCATCTCCCCTTCTCCTCTGAGTGGGTAGGTGGATCCCCGGTATCACCCATCCTGGCACGTCAAGGCTCTGTGAGGCTAGGCATATCCTCTCTTATTGAGGCTAGACAAGGCAGCCCACCTAGAAGAACATATCACAAGTACAGCCCCCTGTTCCAGTTGTTCAGGACTCACATGTAAACAAAAGCTGCGCATCTGCTACATATGTGTGGTGAGGCCTAGATCCAGCCCTGTATGTTCTTCAGTTGGTGTTTTAGTCTCTGAGAGCCCCAAAGGACCATGGTTAGTTGACTTTGTTGGTTCTCCTGTGGAGTTCATATCTTCTTTGGGACCTGCAATCCTTCTTCCTAATTTTTCTTATGACTCCCCAAGCTCTATCCAGTTGTTGGTTGTGGGTGTCTACATCTGTCTGAGTCAACTGCTGCATAGAGACTCTCAGAGTACAACATGTTAAACTCACATCTGTAAACATCACAGAGTATTATTAATAGTATCAGGGATAGGTGTTTGCCCATGGGGCTAGTTATTTACTGGCCATTCCCTCAATCTCATCTCCATTCCCTCTCTCTAACTTGCTTTTAGAAGGGATAAATTTTAGGATGAAAGCTTTGTGAGTGTCCTGGTGTTCCTATACCTCCACTGGGATCCCTGACTGGCTACAGGAGGTGGCTACTTCAGGTTCCATATCCCCAGTGTTGACACAGCTTAGGACACCCCCATTGATTCTTCAGTATATATGCTTTGAGTCTCAGGATTTCCAGCATGTCTTTTGTTATGTCCATTTCCAATTTCTAATTTATTTATTTACATATTTCCCCTGTCAATTCTGATTGAAAGTTTTGCTGGATATAGGAAAACTAGTGGAAAAAAGACAGCATTTTGAAGAAATTATGATGGTTCAACTGGCAGTCAACATGTAGAAGGATGCAAATTGATCCATTCTTATTTCCCTGTACAAAGGTCATGTCCAAGAGGATCAATGACCTCCACATAAAACCAGATACACTGAATCTAATAGAAGAAAAAATTGGGAAGAGTCTGTTCAGTATTTCTAATGTTTTGATTATTATACACTGAATGAATATTTTCTGGTCAGTCTGTTTGGTGTTCTGTAAACCTTTTGTACTTTGATAGGCATCTCCTTTAGATTACAAAAATTTTCTTTATGATTTTGTTGAAAATACTTTCTGTGCCTTAGACCTGGTTTTATTCTCTTTTCTCTATATCTATCGTTCTTACTTTTTCATTGTATCCCATATTTCCCGGATTTTTTGTTTGTTTGTTTGTTTGTTTGGGTTGGGTTGGATTTTGGTTGGTTGGTTGTTTGGTTAGTTTTGCTGAAAAATTCAAATTAATATTTTCATTCGAAATCTTCTACTGTGTCTTCAATGCCCAGGACTCTCTCTTTCTTCATTTGAATTCTGTTGGTTAGGTTTGTCATCATGTTTCCTATTCAATTTCCTAATTTTTTTCATTTCCAGATATCCCTCCCTTTTCATTTTCTTTATTGATTCCAAAATCTTGAATACTGTTATTCATTTTCATCCAGTGTTTTTTACTATAGATTTCTTTAAGGGGTTTAGTCATTTCTTCTTTAATGACCTCTGCCATATTCATAAACACTATTTTAAAGTCTTTTGTACTTCAGCTATATTAGAATGTGTGCATATGTATGGGGGTGTGCTGTGGTAGAATTACTGGCTCTACTGGAGACACATTGTCCTGGCTTTTAGTGATTGTGTTGTTATGCTAGGCATCTCAGATTGGAAATATTTAACTTGATCTGGTCTTATCTTTGTTGGGTAAGTGGGTGTTTTGTTCCTTGGGTTCTGTTTCCTCTTAGCTTCTTAGGAGAGTGAGGTAGCTGCGTGTTGTGTGCTGGAATAGTTGTGGCCACTTAAGTGTTTCTGGGTATAGGGAGCTGAAATTTGGGAATCGAGTTGCACTGTTGCTGGATTAGGGTATCCACTGGAGGGTAGAAAACAGATCTATATAGTCACTTGGGAATGGGGTTAGAGAGTGAGGAGTAGCCACAACAGAATGTCTACTACAGACCTGGGTGTAAGACTAGAGGATTATTATTTGGGAATAAAGGGAGAGATGAAGACCTATTATAATAGCCTTTGTGCTCCTACTTAATGCCTCCTGTATTTGGGATAGGAAACAAAGAAATGGGTGTGGGGAAAGGAGCTTTGAGGGCAAGATCTGTCTAACTCTCTAGAGATGAAATTAGGACCAGAAGGTGTCTGCCATGTGTAGGTCTTAGAGTTTCTACAACTGTGAAGAGACACCATGGGCATGGCAACTCTTATAAGGGAAAACATTTCACTGGGTTGACATTGAATTTCAGAGTTTTAGTTCATTATCATGACAATGGTAACATGAAGGTGACATGATGAAACATGTGGCATGCAGGCAGATATGGTGCTAGAGAGGTACCTGAAAGTTTTACATCTGAATTTGTAGGCCACCAGACCTCAAAACACAACTCTCAATGACACATTTCCTCCAAAACCACCATACCTACTCTAATAAGCCATACCTCCCAATAGTGCCTCACTATGAACCTAGGCTGGCATTTTCAGTCATACTACCACAGTGAATTCTGCTGCAAACCTGGGCATGAGAGTGGGAGACTGAATCTGGAAGGACAGAGGGAGACATGAAGATCTGTAGTTAGCTTACCTGCTTCCTTGGCAAAATTAGCCTGTGGGTCCTCAGAGAGCTCTTCTGTTTTGTTAGTTATGTATCTGTCACTAATCTTCTATAGGTTAAATAGCTGGCAAATATTTTCTCCTAGTCTGTATGAAAGAGAAACTTTCACTCTCTTTCCAGTTGCCTTCCTACCCAGAAGCTGTCTAGTTTTATGAGTTCCTGTATACAAACTGCTGCTCTCATTTCCTATGCTAATTATGTCTTGTTCAGAAAATCCTCTCCTGTGTCTATAAACTGAACTGTACTCTCTCTTTTTCTAGTAGTTGCAGACTATTGGGTCTAATGTAGTTGGCCTTAAACTACTTGGAGTTAAGAGGGTGGGGAGGTTGGAGGGGGTGGGTAGAGGAACACCCTAATAGAAGTAGGGGGAGGGAAGATAGGATAGGAACTACCCTGGAAGGGGGGAAATGGGAAAGGGGATAGCATTTGGAATGTAAATAAAGAATATATCTTATATTTAAAAAAAAAAGAACAAAAAAGGGAAAATTTCTTTCCTACTATTTGAAATAATTTGAGGGTTATATTATTTATTCCTTGAAGGTATGGTAGAATTCTACAGAATTCTGGTCTTGGGACATTTTTGATTGATAAACTTTTTATTACTGCATCAAAGTCTCTGCTAATGAAACCTTTTAGATTATTTACTTCATTTTAGTTGAATTTTACAGGTCATATACATCCAGAAATTCATTTCCTTATATTTTACAATTTAGGAGTAAATAAGTTTTAAGGCATGTCCTGGTGATTATGATTATCTGAATTAGCGCATTTATTATAAGGCCTCCACTTTCATTTTTATTTTTATTTTGACAAGTAAACATGAATAATTTTAATAATTTATAGTAAATTCATTAAAAATGAGTTAAAAACATTTATATATAATGAAGTAGAACTTCAAGTATTCATTCTTTAATATAAACCAATTGTATTAATTAATTCATATTTAAAGCACTCAGATATAATAATATTTTTTAGTAGAGAAGGGGAAAAATTAAAATAAAAGAAGACTAAGCTAAGAAAATGAAGAGAACACCCAAAGGCAGTTTTAAAATCAAGAATTCATGCGAAGGAATACTCACAAACTGATGATGAATGAGAGCTTAGATACAACAAAAAGCAACTCAGAATCATAAATAATAACACAAATTTCCAAATTAAAAATGATTTAGTATGGATATTACCCAAACCCAAAAATTCATCAGAATGAAGTATAAGAGTACAAGCAGAGTAAGAGCTGTGGATATTTAGAGTTAATTCTAGTAAACATTGCTAGTTGTATTAATTTGGGTCATTTCTTGAATTTTTGGTATTTTTTTGCTTAAGGCTTGTAGATTTTATTTTTTCAAAGAAAAACTATTCATTTCATTAATACTTTGGGTTGTTTTTCATTTCTACTTCATTGATTTCTGCCATGATATTTACTATTTCTTTCCATTTACTATTTTTGGGTTTGGTTTGCTATTGGTTGGTTTTCCCAAGGTTATTAAGCTATATTATGTATTATTTATGTGAGGTCTTTCAACCTTTTTGCTGTAGACATTTAAATCTATTACTTTTCCTCTATAGACTGTCTTCACCGTGTCTAATAGATTTCCTTCTGTTATATGTAATTTTTGCTCAGTTATGATATTGTTAAAAAATCCTTTTTGATTTTTTTATTGACCAGTACATCACTCAAATGTGTGTTATTTAATCTCTATGAGTTCTGTGTGTTCACTAGTTTCTATTACTTTAGATATAGTACTTTATTCAAACATGGGAAGATAGAATACATGATGTCATTTTGATTTTTTTCATACTTTTTGAAACATGTTTTTGGAAACATTTCTCTGAACTGCTGAGCTAAAATATGTATTCTTTAGTGTTTGGCTTGAGTGTATGTAGTTCCATTTGATTTATGATGAAATATAATTCCAACATAGCTCTTTTTCATTTTTGAAATTAAAATATAAACATAGCATTGTCTGATATATTGCCCATCATGTCCTTGCTCACAAATTGATGGTCAATGTTGCTTTAATTATTAATTATATGCTTTTACATATCTATATTACATATATCAATTCCAAGTTACATATATCAAATACAAGTCCAGATTGTATTTGTATTTATAGGATATTTATATGATTTCAGGGTTTACCTTTTGTATTGTTAAACCAATTTGTGAGCTCTTTCCTGATAAAGACTATTTCTCAAGCCCTCACCATTCCTTAGTTTTTCTCTTTATTTTTCATCACAGTCACCTATTGGTGAGAATGAGGTATTGCAGTCACACAGTATTATTGTTTTGGAATTAATATGAGGCTTTACATGTAGTAGGTTTTTTAATGAAATTAGTTATATCTACCTTTACTGAAAATAGACTTAAAGATGTAATGCCTACTTAACAGATAATTCTGTTGAACAGTATGATATAACCCTTTCTTGTATTTTTCATTTTTATTGGTATTTATTAAGTGTACAAAATAATGAGTTTCATTATGACATTTTATTCATGTATACAATATGTTTTGATCACCTCTAGTCCCCTATAATTGTATCTTGCTCTTTCATTCCACTGTTCACTTCTTTTGTTACATCTGAGCCTTTCTTTTCTTTTCATGTATTTCTTTATCTACAATGACTGCTTTTGTTTAGAAATCCATTTGTCAGATATTAAGATAGTTATTCCTGTTTGAATTTTCATTCCATTTGCTTAGAATTTGCTTCCTTTTCTATCCTTTTATCCTATGGTGATTTATCATTGGTAGTAAGGTATTTTTCTTGGAAGCAAGAAAAGATAGATTCTAACCCCTAATTCAGTCTACTAGCCTGTGTCAGTTTACTTGGGAACTTGAGACAATCAATGAAACAAGTATTATTGAGGTAATTGGAGATGGTTCAATTGGATGCATCGTTTTCTTGCAGGGGATTTGTGTTACGTTCCCAACACCCACATCCCCTGGCTTGCAGCTGCCTGTATCTCCAGCTCCAGGAATTCTTATACCATTTTCTGGCCTCTTCAGGCACTACGTTCCTGTGCAAAAATCCACGTTCATACAATCACATATAAACATAATTAAAAATAAAACATACACAAATATTTTAAAGAATAATCATTGAAAGGCATATGTTAACTATGGTCAATATTTTTATGTGATGAAGCTTAAAATGAATTTTTGTAAGTATTGTCTAGTGTATTAATATGGCATTTTCAGTGTTATTTTTCCTTCTTAGACTGATGTCTCCTTCTAACATCCTTGTACAGTTGACTTAGTGGGCCTAAATTCTTTAGTATACAAATTCTGGGAAGTTTTTATTTCTTCCTTAATTGAAATCAATAGTTTTGTTTAGTATAATAGTCTAGGTTGGCAATGTGCCTTTCAGAATATTGAATATTATTTTCAGGCCCTTCTGACTTTAATTTATTTCATGAAATATATGTGTTGGTTTAATGAGCCTGCTTTTATAGATGACTTCATCCTTTTCTCTAACAACTTTTAATGCCCGTTCTTTTATCTGTGCTTCTGGTGTTCTAACTCTAGTATGTCATTCAGTATTTCTCTCCTCATCCTATTTGGAAGGATGGATTTTATATATATATATAATCTTCTCGTATTTCACATAAGGAAAATAAATATATATTAAGGTGGTATAACACATATTATATGTTCTCCACATGGTTCCACATGGCTCATTCTATTGGAGAGTCTAGACACTGAGATTTTTATTTGCTTTATTGACTTTTCCATTTCCAGCACAATTTCAGTTTGTTTTATGATTCAGCATTTCTATATTTTTATTGGATTTTAATTTATATATTGAATGAAGTCACTATTTCATTAAGGTCATTCACTTTGTTCTTTGAGTACATTTGTACCTTTGAGATTTTGGACATAGATCCAATTATCTTTTAAAAAAATCTGGAAATTTGCTCATATTTTTTCATTTGGATCTATTACTATTTAATTTCTATTTGTGGAGACAGACAGTGTATTTTGGTTTTGTTTTGGTTTGGTTCTGTTTATATGCTTGTACTTGCACATGTCTTCTGGAGTTAATGTGTAGGTTACTCTGTCTCTCTCTCTCTCTCTCTCTCCCCAAATACAAGCCTCCTTTCTTCTTCTAGTGTTAGTATTTACAATAGGCAAAGCCTTGCTAAGATTAGTCTTTACATTTCTCTGGAGAGCTAGTACTTGCAGCAAGAAGCTCTATCTCTGGGCTTCTTTTGAGAACCAAGCACTGCCCTTTGTCAGTAAGGTCTCTTGTTCAGGTCTATAACATGATAAGGAAGCTATAAAATTCCCTGCATCTGTACATCTGTAGGCCTTATTGTAGGTCTCCTACAATAGGCTTCTCCCTAGCTTCACAGAGAACTGTGGAACTACTTACGTGTATGTGGGTTTCGCTGTGGGCGAGATCTGACTTCCTGCTTATGGCCAGATGTGGAGCTGCCCATCGTGTTTGTGAGCCTTATCTGGAGTCTGTGTAATGCACTTTAGTGAGATAGATCCTAAAGAATTTAAGAACTGGGACTGAAGGTTTGGCTCAGCAATTACAAGCACTTGCTTGCAGAGAATCCAGGTTCCATTACCAGCACACAAATGGCAATTTATAGCTGTGACTCCAATTCATCTTCTGCCCTTTTTGGACACCAGGCACACACATAATATAGACATGCATGGAGAACACTCGTACACATAAAACTAAAATAAATAAATCTAGAGAAAGCATAAAGAAATAGAGAATTATTCTTATCTTCTAGATATGAACCCTTTTCATTGCCCAGGCCTCACTCATTACCTCATCTCAATTTTCAGTATGATCTCTATTGATGGAAGGAAATTTTACATTAATGAGACAGAGGTTTTCAGTCACTTTTCTTATAGTTGGGTTTTATTTGATATTTCATTTTAAGACATTTTAATCTTGATGATATAAAGTAGTTATATTGCATAATATCACATAAAATTGCAATTTATTTTCCATTTGAAATCAACTTTCACTTGCAGTTTGATATCAGGATCAAGTTTCATTCATTTTCTGTCTTTATGCTTAAATGTGCTAATAATAAATAGCTCACTTATTCTCAAGATTTAATGTGTAATTCGTCATGCACATCTGTCGTGCACCCAGTATGACATAATAAGTTTTGTTTGTGTGGAATAGGAATTTCTCTTCCATCCCAGTAGTGTGTCTCTTTATTACCTGTTTCAGTCACTATTTCTCAATTTAAAAAAATCAAGAAACCTAGTCAGGTAATTTCTCCCATGTTATTTATTCTTTAGTGTATTATGACTATCTTTGATCTTTTGGAATCTTTTAACATCTCTCTCTAGGTCTCTCCCTCTCCCTCCCCTCCTCCTTTTTCCTCCCCTTTCCCCTGCCTCATGTGTGTGTTTGGATGCGTATGTATGTATGTATGTATGTATGTATGTGTGTGTGTATCTGCATGGTTGTACATCATGTGTCTGCTGGTACTAATGGAGGACATAAAAGGGTGCCTGATTCCCTGGATGTGGAGCTTCAGGCTGGTATAGAAACTAGTAACTGAATTCAAGTCTTTTGGAAGAACAGCAAATGTTTGAAAACAATGCTATCTCTCCAGATCCCAAGAGAACTTCGTTAACTTAGTAATTCAAATGACTTTTTGGTGAATTGAATCAATTTTTCTGATATTCCTTATAAATATTTTAATTTTTTTCTCTAAAGAACCTGCCCCCTTTATCGTGTTTTATAAAACCTCTTAATATGGTATGCACTAAATATAATCATTAAAATGCCCTTCACTTGTTACTGAATTTTAAAGGGAATAGTTGCCAATGTTTCTGCACCTGCTGTGAGGTTGTTCTAAGCTTGAGTGGACATCAAACTCTAGATTTGTTTTTTTAAGACAGTCTCTTGGGGGAAGAGGGCTTATGGGACTTTTGGGGAGGGAGGAACCAGGAAAGGGGAAATCATTTGAAATGTAAATAAAGAATATATCTAATAAAAAAATAAAATGTTATTTCATTTTCATTAAAAAAAGACAATCTCATGACAGAACTCAGTTTGAACTAAACTTAGAATCTTCCTGCTATATCAGACCAAGTGTTCAGATTACAGGCATTTATTACCAAGATGCATTGTAGACATAATTGATTTCCCTGCACATAGCATATTTTAAATATAATTAAGCCTCATACATTTCTGACAATTTTTGTTGGGCATTTTATTCATTTACATTTCAAATGTTATCCCCCTTCCTGATCTGCCCCCAGAAACCCCCTATCCCTTTCCCTTCCTGCTTCCATGATTGTGCTGCCCCCACCTACTCCTGCCTTCCCACACTCACATTCCCCTATACTGGGGCATCTAGCCATCATGGGACCAAAGGCCTTATCTCCCATTGATGCCTAACAAGGCCATCCTCTGCTACATATATGGCTGGAGCCATAGATCTCTCCATGTGTACTCTTTGGTTGGTGGTTTAGTACTGGGAGCTCAGGGGCAGGGAGTCTGGTTGGTTGATACTGTTGTTCCTCCTATGACATTACAAACCCCTTCAGCTCTTTCAGTCCTTTCTCTAACTCCTCCACTGGGGACCCCATGCTCAGTCTAATAGTTGGCTTCAAGCATCCACTTCTGTATTTGTCAGGCTTTGGCAGAGTCTCTTAGAAGACAGCCATATCAGGCTCCTGTCAGTATGCACTTCTTGGCATCCATAATAGTGTCTGCATTTGGTGACTTTATGGGACAGATCCCCAGGTGGGGCAGTCTCTGGATGGCCTTTCCTTCAGTCTCTGCTCTATACTTTGTCTCCAAATTTGCTGCCATGAGTATTTTGTTACCCCTTCTAAAAAGGACCAAAGCACCCACACTTTGGTCTTCCTTCTTCTTGAGTTTCATGTGGTCTGTGATTTGTATCCTGAGTATTCTGAACTGTTGGGGTAATATTCACTTATCAGTGAGTGCATACCATATGTGTTCTTTTGTGATTGGGTTACCTCACTGAGACATATTTTAACATAGATAAATGCAAATATTATTGAAAAATTTTCTGTTGAAATGATTAGTGGGATAATCACATTGCTTTTCCCTTCCATTTCTCAATGGAGTGATGTTAAAACACTTTTATTTGTAAGTTCTATTTTCATGTATGACTTTAGGGAAAAATCTACTTTCCTATTATATTTTCCTCATAATGTTGAAATGCCACATCAGCCCACTGAAAATATTCTATAATTCAGATATTCATATCTCAATAGAGTAGTTCAAAGTTAGACCACACACTTATGTGTATGTTAAATTATGATTTTACTCTTTATTCTGTAACTGGGAATTGTAACGGTACATTACATTGTTCAGGGTGCCGTCTTACTTCTCATGCAACCCACTGTAATTTTAATAAGCGGTGACACTTTGAAAATACAACTGTATGTGAAACTTTTGTCTAACTACCTGAAATTACATAAGTATGATGGATTGGTGGCCATTTTCATAATGATTTTTTACTTTGTTGCTTGTATTATAGACTCTGGTGTTAGCTTTTCATCAATATGACAGGTACTTGAGATGAGCAGTTCAAAAGGAGAAAGATTTATTTCAAGTCAATATTTCAGTTGAAATTCATTGGAATCTACTAGTCTAGGCAGGAGGAGAAGCAGAAAGTCAAGGGCAAAACAGAAGGCCAAGGTTGTTAGGCTCATTATTGCGAGGGAAAAGAGACTGGAACGGCCTACAGATGGCACACAACTTTCCAGACTATGCCTCAGTGACCTACTTTCTTTATGTCTCAACACCTATCAATTCCATCACATCATGAATCTATTAGTGAGTTAGTATTTTGGTTAACTCAGAGTCTTGGGTACTTCTCCAAACCCCACTAGATTTTTGACTCATGAAACGTTTGTAGAATATTTTATATTCTAACCTGAATATTACGTAACACTATGTCTCTGGTTTTGGTGTTATAATTTTCTCATCTTGTTATGGAGAATTATATTGATGAAAGTTTCAAAATCATCTGCTTTGTATGTATCACAATTGCTTTTTTTCAGTTATCATCACTTTTCAATGAAATTTGTTGTCGTTTTTGTTCTCTGCCTGTGAGTGCACAGGTCCATACTGTTTCCCCATGGATCTGTTTTTGCTACTAACTGTGAGTAGTTGTAGAGTCCGGAATAAGAAACACTCCTATACAACCACTTCGTTTTTTAAAGATAAAAACATTTATTCAGGGCATTGATATGTTGCATGTTTTCCTTTTATGATACTCAGTGGCCCTGGTCTACCTTGTTAGAAAATAGTTATAAAGTTTTAGTCTCTTCTGTTCTCCGAAAAGGGAAATTTGGATTTCTTATGAGTTTGAATTTGAACTCACAGCTAACTCAGGACTCAGAGAGATCAAAGACATAGCCTTAATCCAAACGTAAAGAGTCCAAGAGATCAAATTCAATTCACTTAGGAAGAATTTTTACCAGTGGTCCACCCTCAACACTCAGCCTGGCCAATTCTTACAACCACTTCATTTCCTAAATGTTTAAACAAATAATAGCATTCCTTGAGCAATTGTGCGCTCTTTCAAGACCATAATCTTCTATTTAATCAAAGTACTGATTACATATCATTCAACTGAGAACATATCATTCAAAGTATCATCAAGAGACGGGATGGGAGCTCCATCAATTTAGCATGTTTAGGATAGGCAGATAGCTCCCCAAAACAAAATTAGAGAGATCACTGTTATATCATTGTTCTTATAAGTTACAATCTCTATGATTATAATAATAATAATTATTAAACAATAGTAAGAATCCTAATTTACTCCTAACTTGGTTGATTTGCTCATTATTTCGAATGGCACACATACCTACACATATGGAAATATTACCTTCTTGAGTCTAGTTTAAAGTATTGTGTGGGAGAAAGTGGGGCAAAGAAAAAAAGAGGTATCAATATTGAAAAATTCTTGTAAAATTTTCAACCTCGGTTGGTGCAATGATTTATCATTCTCAACTAAATAGCACTGTTTTTCTCATATATTAGAATGCAACCCATAGCTTTAGGCATACAAGATTATGTGGTCATCTATCAACATTTAACATAGCAAGCATGAAAATGATAGTTAATTCTCTTTATTTGGTTAAACATAACTAAATTAGGCACCCTTTTGTCTGCCAGGAATTCAAAGTAAATTGACTGAGTTGGATAAGTAGAGTAAAATTAATACAGCTTAATTGGACCTGACATTTTTTATCTGAAATAGGAAACACAGATATGTTTCAAAATCATTTAACATCTTATCTTTTACATTTTTCTTTTAAGTCAAATCTCAACACTGTTGAGATATGGATATAAGTACATCATCCAACAGAAATTCAAGACAATGTTGGTCCATCAAAAGAAGGTGAAGGTATGCTTACACAATTGATTTAGCATGAGTTTTTCTAAAAGGTTTTGTATTGTTAGTTGATCTCCAGCTACAGACAGTTTCTAGAAGTTGTATTGAGATGCAACTTCTTAAATAGATGGAAAACATTTCAGTTTATTTTGAGACAACGCTATCTGTCATAAGCCCTGCCAGTTCAAGTAGAAAATATATCTGAAAACAAGTGTCATCTGATATCATCACCCTCATTATCATATGTCATCCTTATTATCATATATCACAGCATTGTCAAAATTAGAATTGTCATCTATCTGGTATGCTTTGGCTATTAACTGTCCACTATTCAAAATTGTATGACAAAAAGTAGAAATCATGACATTTTACAGAGGACTAAAGCCTACATAAAACACAGGTAATTACTGAGTAATTGTATCATCAGTATTGGCTTTTTCCACTAGCATACTGTCTATTAGTTAAAATGCCAAGTTTGAACATAACACAAATCAACAGGTTAACTTATTGAATATATTATTTCTTTAATGTGGCATAGTTATCTCATAAATAAGTAAGAGTAACTGGTCAGACTTTCAAAAGGTCTAGAATCAATGATAAAGTATCCATGGAAATCTAGTGCTGCGGTGTATTCTTTCGCTTCTTTCTCATCTCATTCTTGTGCTTTCTGCTGGAACATCCTAAGTTTAATGCATATAGCCCCAACTGCATACTAAAGGTGTCTGTGAATGCTATTCTCTAATTTCTAGAATGGGAATCCAAACTGGAATGGTTCAGGTTATAGTATTTCAGATGTACAGCACAGAGCAGTGTGGGGGAGGGGCTCAGAAAGCAATGCATAATGAATACTGAAGGAGGGGCTACTTCATTCCTAAAAAGGCAAGGAAAATATCCTGTATCAAATCTCCATTTTTTATTTTCGAAGCACCCAAACTTGCTCATAGTCAGACACACCAAAGCAATGCCATTTCTATGGTTGTATGTGACTGAAAGTGATACGTGCCAACTGCAAATAGACACAGATCTTGTCCAGTTCATCTACACCCCCCCAGGGGTAACTGTAGAGATATAAACCTAGAGTATGGCCTGGGACACTATACTTTGCACTTGGCATAACTTTGCCTCCTAAATATCCGAAGGACTTGGTGGAGTACAGTGACCTGGCTAATCTTTCAAAATAGCTTTTGATTATTTTATTTTGTTGACATAATATCTCACTTTGGAGCTCAGTGTGTTCTGAGATTCCCTAGGTAACTCAGGCCTGGCCTCAACCTGTAATGATACTCCTGCCTTAGATTTCTGTACTTGGCATTAGTTAGCATACCTGGCTTTGAGTCTAACTTTACATCAGTAAGTGAATTTCTTTTTACCTTATAGTAAAGACAAGACCAAGCCCCAGAAGGTTAAGTGACATTCTATACTTTATTTTTCATATACCTCAGAATTGTGAAAGTTAAGTTTAAAAAGGGAGTCATAGAGCTATAAGTATGCTACATAACAAAATTTCTTTAAAGTTATATGTTTAATCTAAAAAAAAATCCCTTGTGCCATTCTTCCTTTATAACTCCATGTTAGTCATTTCCTATGCTCTTCTTGGCCACAATTTGTTGGCTTGACTCATAATCTGAGTGGATTGGTCCCAGCTGCTTCCTTTCACTTCTTGGAGTTGTACTTTCTAGAGACAGCTCTAATCAAAATACACATGAGATTGTTCCAAAATATTGTGTACATGCTTTGGCATAATTCTGTTTTTAACAGTAAAGACTATAAATTAATGGGGCTCAACTTTTATCCCAAAGGCAAGTCTAATTATTTAGCAATAGTATAAATCATTTTAAATGTAAGCACAAATATTTTTATGTGTTCAGTTTACAAACAATTCCAAAAGATTATATTTTTTCACCCATATTATAAAAAGAGACAGATTTTACATCTACAATAAAAACTTAAATATAGTCAACATTTATACAGATGGATATCAATGTAGTATACATTTATTTAGGGTTATTTAGGGATGCAACTCCTGTTGCATGGGTTTATGTCTCATACAACAAGCTGAAGGGGTAATATTGCTAATTCAATTACCATTATAATTTAGTCAGTTATCTTTAAGCTTTAATTATTTGTTCCTATCCTACAAATTCTCCGTTAACAAATCTATATCATGTGTATTATATAGAAATCTCTAATGGGAAAGTGTGAGGGCTAAGGGTGATTGGCTGTCCATTGCTCAAGACTTAAACCTGAGGTGCTTTTAAAAGAGGGCAGGGAGACTGTCAAGCACCAAGCTGTGTTTATTTAGTAATTGAGCATTGAGAGGAAGGAGATAGGAGGAAAATTAAGAAATTGTCCAAACAAGAACTCCACAAATATTTGGTAAAGGACTACATTCTGTGAAAAGTTATCACACTCAAAATACCTACTAAGATTTGGATGCCAAGTTAAGTTTCAATAACCTTTTGACCTCCCTCAGCCCACCTCATTGGGAATGGATTTTTTTCAAGACAAATGGGTTTTTTACAGCTGAGTGCAGCTCAGGAAAGAGCTGATTACCACACAGAGAGCTAAGTTGACCTTCATAGAATAATGCCCATGGTATAAGAGAGTCCTTACAGAAGGAAGTGAAAGCTCTTCCTTAAAGTGTATCCTATTCTTTCTCTCTCTCTCTCTCTCTCTCTCTCTCTCTCTCTCTCTCTCTCTCTCTCTCTCTCTCTCTCTCTCTCTCTCTCTCTCTCTCTCTCTCTAGTGTTATTTTAATGGTTAATCTCATATACATTCCAAATGATTTTCCCTTTCCCGGTTCCCCCCTCCCAATAAGTCCCATAAGCCCACTTCCCTCTTCTGCCCATTCCCCAATCAACCCCCTCCTACTTCTCTGTCCTGGAAAGGATTGATGCATCCTATTCTCTTACCATTATCATGTATTAACATCTTTAATCACCTACATTCCTTTCTGGAGGAAAGGAATTACTGCAGTAATTCTAGTGTCATGTTATTTTTAATTTTTTGATGTTGCTGCTTTGTTTCCTATAAAGGAAGTCTCCATTCATTCTTATATAACAGCTTTCTCACTTTCTAATAGATCACTTTAAAATCAAGGTTTGCTCTTACTTCTAAAAGAAAAAAATCAAAAAAGATACTGAAAATCTAAACTATTCTTTTAATTAACTACAGGAATACATGCTAGTTTTCTTGAAAATAAAAAATGTGGTGTTAGAATGAACATTCTGTAGTACACCAAAATTATAATCATAATAGCAAAAAATTCCAAAACATAACAAAGACAGATATTAAATGTTTTAAATTTTGAGGGACCATTTACATCTTTTAAACATTTGAAAGATGAATTCTCACTGTGATAATATTTTTATAGTATCAAATGGCCTTGTTGCACCACCAGAGAAGAGAAAATGAACGTTGACTGGCTGGTTAAATAACCCTGCCCTGCTATGCTTTGGGAGTTCTACCAAGCCCTGTGAACCATTCATCACTCCATTCGTGCCCTTTGCCATCTGATCCAAACCTGTTTGAAGCCAAACCTAAAGTACAAAATGTTATACTGATATTTAAAGTAAGTCCACAGCGTCACATTTTTCAGAAAATTTATTTGCCTTTACTTTTCCCATTCTCTGCTTATTGAAGAACTATTAAAGTGACCTGCATTTACTAGGTATAAGTTTATAAGTGATACAATGAGTGCAAATTAACATATAACTGATCCTTAAACTAGCAAGAATCTAAGCAATGTGGCTGCCAGAACATTTATTTTTCTAAAGTTTAATTTGTTTCTAAGTGCTGTCAGAGGGCATTTAATAGTCGCCAAATGGGTCACTAAAAGTTTAGATTACAGTATGATAAATAATTTTCAAAACCAAGAATCAATTATAGGAACAAAATGATCTTCTAAATTTGAATAAACTATGGTACATCTGTAAAAATTAGGTGAATTAAAAGCTTTAAGTGAGTGATTATATAGATTGAACTATTTTTTCTGCTGTTTGGATTCTATTGGTCCCACTCATTACATGTCTAGAGTCATTAATTTAGGTTCTGCTATTTTGTTATATTGGATAAATATTCAAAATATCTATGGCCAAATGATCTCATTCTATAAAAACAAACGTTTATGATTCTTAGATGAGAACATTTAAAATAAACAGAATTAACTTTGAACTTCAAGGGTGAAAATAAGCCTCAGTTCTTTGCCTCTGAATGAGGTACAGAAATCACAAGACAAGCACAGCCAACTTAGAACTCAGCATTTATGACCCATGTTAGTGTGGAGTGACATACATGCAGAAAGATCCTAGCCGCGAGTTTTACTTGAAGTTGTATAAATTTAGAAATGAAAGAAACACTTGGTTACTAAGGATCTCTTCACCTTCAGAAGTAGGACACCAAGAAAGCTAAATGTGGCTACACAAGATGTACCATTTGTGGATTTTGTCAACGAAAATTGTTTAGCATGCACATGTATGCACATCTGTGTGTATGCATGTGCATTTTTGAAAATATGTCTTTCCTATCATTATTACAGCATTCTATCCTGCAAAAAATGGGGAACAAATACAGAGACAGACATTATGCAGAGAGAGAGAGAGAGAGAGAGAGAGAGAGAGAGAGAGAGAGAGAGAGAGAGAGACTGGAAGCACAGCTCTAAAAGGGATGACTCCATCAAATTCTCTTGTAGCTCATGAAACCCCATGGAAGAGAAGAGGGAATGATTGAGGGAGACAAAGGGGACAGAGGATCCTAGGAAAACAAGATCCTCTAAAGCAGAACAAAGCTCATAGGAACTCAGAGACTGAGGCAACGAGCACAGGGCCTGCCCGGGTCTGCACCAGGTTCTCTACATATGTTGTAGCTTTTAGTTTATTTAAGACCTTTATGGGACTCCTGAATGTGTGAGCAAGAGGGTCCCTGACTCTGCTTTCTCCCTGCCTCTTCTGCCTTCTTTTTGGGTCTTTTATTTTTCTGTTGTTTTTCCCTGTCCAACTTTGATATGATGGTTTTTACTTTATCTTTGTTTTGTTATGTTTTGTTGATAACTCTTAGAAGCCTGTTCTTTTCTAACAAGAGACAGAAAATGAGTGGATCCAGGTGGATATGAGGTGGAAGGAACTGGAAGAAGTAAAGGGAGGAGAAACTGTATTTAGATTACCTTGCATGAGAAAAGAATCGGTGTTTCATAAAAGGGAAAAATATACTTTTAAAAGAGAGTATATACACATACATACACACACACACATATATATATATGTACATATATATATGTATACTTTTGAAAAGGGGAGAAAATATGGATTTTTCTGTCTATTTGCTACAGAGTTTACGTTCTTTTTTTCTTGTTTCAGAAATATGTGTTCCCCTAACCTACATTTATTAAAATAATTTTTCTCATATATCTGGATAGTGGTTTTCCCTTTGTCTACACCCAAGTCCTCTTTAACTTACCTCCTATTCAGATCTATTCCCTTTCTGTTTTTCATTAGAAAACTGCAAGCTTCTAAAGAATAATAATAAAGTATAGTAAGATTTTAAGAAAAGAAAAAAGAGGAGCATGTCTGATTGGACACAACAAGAAAAGAGAAGGAAAGGAGCCCAAGATAAAAGCACAGATGACTGGCCCTCTCAGGAATCCTCGAAAACACTCACTGGAAGCCACAATACATATCTCTATCTCTATCTCTCTATCTCTATCTCTATTTAGACTTAGATAGAGATAGAGATAGATATAGATATAGATGTAGATGAAGATGGAGATGGAGATGGAGATGGAGATGGAGATCGAGGTGTAGGTATAGATGTAGATGTAGATATAGATATAGATAGATAAATATAGATATTAGATAGATAATATGTATATTATCTCTATATATACACAGACATATATGTGTGTGTATGTGTATATGTATGCAAATGACCTAGTACAGACCTGTGTGCGCCTTCAACAGGCTGTGTCAGTCTCTGTTAGTTTTTATGAGCTTCGTTCATGTTGATCTACAGGACCTGGTTACCTAGGTGTCCTCCTTCCCCTCCAGCTTTCATACTGCAGGGTTCCCTGAGCCCTGAGGGAAGGGATTTGATAGAGACATCTAGTTTAGTGCTAAGTATTCCAATGTCTCTTGCTCGTTGCATAATATCTGTCTGTGGGTCTCTGCATTTGTTCCCATCTGCTGCAGGATGAGGTCATCTCAGACGATGCCTAAGGAAGGCACTGATCTATGAACATAGTGTGCTTTGTTATTAGGAGCCATTTTATTGTTATATTTTGTGTTTGTTTGTATTCAGTTTTACCCTGGGAACCTTGGGCATTTAGTCTCTAGTTCTTGACCAACTAATCAGTATCAGGGAAGTGTTTCATTTTATGGAGTGGGATTTAGGCCAAATCACACTTTCGCTGGTCACTCTCACAAGTTTGCTGCTACCATTGCCCTAATATATCTGTTAGGCATGCTACCACTGTAAATTAAAGCATTATGACTGAATGGATACTAACATTTCTCATTCTTGTGCCACAGACACTAGTATTTGGAATTAAAGGCTCTGTGTAGGCACCAGCTAAAATTCCAATTTTCCATGAGTTGTGTATTATCTTCAGCAGCAGGACTTTGTCATCAGTTGTGAAGACAAACCTATGATCTCAGCAATAAACTGGGTTGTATGCTGGGTTATTTGCTGGATTCAGATTGGTACCCTTCAACTAAGAACTCAATTAAGCAAAATCCAATCTTGGTACTGGAAGCTTCATTTAGTGATAGGTTAAGGCATTGTCTACCAAATTATTTGTGATTTTATTTGAATCACCTTTTCATAGGTGTATACTTTGGGGAGCTTCTATATAACACCTCAAATGGCCTTTAATTTTGTCTGTCACTCTATTCCCTCCGTTGTCCCCTCTCTTCTCTTTCTCCCCTGTTAATACTTCTGAGCCAACCCTATATCTATACATAATTATCTATTCTATATCCCCTTCATAAAATACCTATCTATTCTCTGTGGTCCCTTATTCTATACCTAAACTCTATAGTTCTACAGAATATAGCTTGGTTATCATTTACCTAGCATCTAAATCCATATATGAACAATAGATATAATGTTTGTCTTTCTCAGTCTCATATATCACACTTGGCATGATTCTTTTCTAGTTCCATTCAATTTCCCATAAATTTAATGTAATTTTTATAGTGGCTCAATAATACTCCATTGTATTTTCTTTATCCATTCTTCCATTAAGGGACATCTAGATTGTTTCCAATTTCAGTCTATTAAAGAACAGAACATCAGTGAACATGATTGAGCAAGTGTGTCTGTGGTAGAGTAAAGTGTCCTTTAGGTATATGCCAACTATGGGTATAGTTGGATCTCAAGATAGATCAATTCCCACATTCCTGAAGAACTGCCACAGTGATTTCTATAGTGCTTGTATTAGTTTGGACTCCCAGAAGCAAAGGATGTGTGCTCCTCTTACCAAACATCCTTGCCAGTATAAATTGTCACTAGATTGATTGATCTTAGTCATTCTGATAAGTGTAAAATGAAATCTCAAAGTAGTTTTTATTGAAGTATCCTGATGGCTAAGGTTGTTGAATATTTCTTTAAGTGTTTCTCATCATTTGTGTTTCTGCTGTTGATAATTCTGTTTAAATCTCTATTCCATTTTTTTTAAATTGAGTGTTTCATTTTGTTTATATCTAGATTTTTTAGTTCTTTACATATTTTGGATGTTAGCCTTATATTTGAAGTAGAGCTATTAAAAAATCTTTTCCAAATCAATAGTATGCTTCTTTGTCCAAATGTTGGTGTCATTTCAGTTTCATGAAGTAACATTTATTAATTGTTGATCTCAGTGCTTATGCTAACAATGTTCTGTTCAAAAAGATTTTTCTCTACAATTGAATCCGAAGCAAATTCCCACTTCCTCTTCCATCAGGTTCAGTGTAACTGGTTTGATTTGAGGTCTTTGAATCATTTCGAGTTGAGCTTTGGCAAGGTTATAAGCATGTATATCTTTAAATTCTTTTACATGCAAACATCCAGTTGGGTCAGCATTATTTATTGAAGATGTTGTCTTATTTCCAATGTGTGATTCTGGCTCTTTATTTTTAATAAAAAATTAAGCATACATAAGTGTGTAGACTTATCAATTCAACTCCATTGATCAATGTATCTGTTTTTGTGCCAACACCATGAGATTTTTATTACCATAGCTTTGTAATACAACTTGAATTGAGAAATAGTGATACTACAACTTGAATTGAGAAATAGTGATACACCCCAGCCCTACTTTCATTATTTCTGGATTGTTTTGGCTATCCTTCTTGGTTTGTTTGTTTGTTTGTTTTGTTTTGTTTTTATGTAAAGATGAGAATTATTCTTTCAAAGTAGCTAACAATTTTGTTGGAATTTGAGTGGGGATTACATTGAATTTGTGGATTGCTTTTAATAGGATGGCTATTTTTACTAACTTAATCCATGAGCGTGGAAGATTTCCCCATCTTCTGATATCCTATTTTCTTCTTCAGTGATTTAAAGTTTTTAATCCTTTAAATCTCACATACATGGTTAGTGATACCCCATGATATATCATATTTAAGACTATTGGGAAATGTGTTATTTCCATTATTTCTTTTTGTGTGTGCAGTTCATTCGTCATTTGTATACAGGAGCGATACTAATTTTTAGAGTTAATTTCATACCCAGCTTGTTTGCTGAAAATGTTTATTGGTATAGGACTTTCCCAGTGGAATATTTTATATATTATTTTATATATATTATAATATCATTTATGTATACTATCACATTACCTGTCCTCAGATAAAGATACTTAGATTTCCTCATTTCCAATTTGTAATCTTGATCTCCTTCAGTTGTCTTATTGATCTAAGATTTCAAGTACTATACTGAATACTAATGAGAGAATGACAACTTTGTATTGTTAGTGATTTTAGTTGAATTCCTTTGAGTTTTTCTCCATTTAAGTTGTTGTCTGTATGCTTGCTATAAACTGCCTTTGATATGTTTAGATATGTAGCTTGTATTCCTAACTATTCTAGTACTTTTATCATGGAGGATTCGATTTTTTCCCACAGGCTTTTTGTCTAAATCTAATGAGATGATTTTGTGGGTTTTAACTTTTAGTTTATTTATAAGATTTATTATATTTACCAGTTTTTATATGTCGAACCATCCCTGCATCTATGGGATAAAACCTACTTGATCATGGTAGGTGATTTTTTAATGTGTTCTCAGATTTTGTTTTCAAGTATTGGCAATTTTTTTTGAACAATCACTGTTCATAATGGAAATTGTGATTCTCTTTTGTCTTTGGATCTTTATGGCCTTTGCTATCAGGTTAACTGTGGCCTTGTAAAAAGAATTAGGCAATGTTCCTTCTCTTCTGTTTCTATTTTGTGGAATAATTTGAGGAATATTTAATACTTCCTTGAGGGTCTGGTGGAATTCTGGACTAAAATCATCTATGTCTGAGTGGCCTTTTCCTTCTGTTGGGGAGACTTTTAGTACGTGGCTTTATTTCATTGAGGACTGTTTACATTACATATCTGATCAAAATTTTAGTTTCTGATATGTATCAAGAAATCATTTTTAATTGTTTTAATGGGAAGAGCACAAATTTTTAAGATATGTTGCTGTGACTTTCTGTTCCATTGTGTTTTTTATGTCCCATTTTAATTTTTAATTTGCATATTATTTCCTTCCCTTTACTTAATTTGGACTAGAACCAATTTTCTCAAAGAACCAATTCCCTATCTCAAATTTTTTCTATTGTTTTTTTGTTTCTATTTTTCTTGGTTTCAGCTCTGAGTTTGATTATTTCATGCTGTTTACTTCATTTGGGTATGAATTCTTTTTGTTCTAGAGTTTTCATGTGTGCTTTTAAATTTCTAGTATGATACCTTTATAAGTTGTTCATGTAGGCACTTAGTCTACTTGCCTCTTAGAATAGACTTCATTGTGTCCCATATGTTTGGGTATATTGTGTATTCATTTTCAGTCAATATTAGAAAGTCTTTCATTTCTTTCCTAGTTTATGTTTTGGCCCATATTTCATCCAGTAATGAGTTTCTGACTTTCCATTAGTTTGCAAGCATTTTGTTGATTCTGCTATGTTGATGTCCAGTTGATCCTTGGTGGACATATAGGATGCAGGATAGTATTCTTGTATCTGTTGAGACCTGCTTTGTGTCTGAGTATGTGGTTTATTTTAGGAGAAAAATTCATGGGGTGCTGAGAAGAAGGCATATTCTTTTGATTTTGGTGAAATGTTCCATAAATATCTGTTATGTCCATTTGGTTTAAAACATCTCTTAGTTCCAACATGTCTGCTTAGTTTTTCCCTGTAGGACCTATCCATTGGTGAGAGTAGGGTATTGAACTTTCCTCCTAACAGTTTGTGAGAGTCAATATGTGATTGAAACTGTAATAGTGTTTCTTTTTAAAATGTGGGTGCTCTTTTCTTTGGGGTATAGATATTAAAATTGCAATGATGCCTTGGTTCTTTCTCCTTTAATGAGTATATAGTGTCCTTCCTTATGTATTCTGATTAGTTTTGGTTTGAAGTATATTTTGTCAGATATTAAAATGAATATATGAGTTTGCGTCTTAAAGCCCTGGAATATGTTTTTCTGTTCTTTTATTCTGAGGTAATGTCTATCCTTGAGGATAAGGAGTGGTTCTTGGAGGCATCTGAAAGATGGATCCTGTTTTAGAATATATTCAGTTAGTCTCTTTTAGTGGAAAATTGAGATATCTGTGTGTGTGTGTGTGTGTGTGTGTGTGTGTTTGTGTGTGTGTGCAAATATGTGAGTGAGTGCATGTGTGTGTGCATGCATGTGTTCTTGTCATCTTTGGCTCAGTCTGAAATCAATTGTGCCCTGTCCTTCTTGGGTGCAATTAACTTCTTTAGATTGGAGGGTTTTTTCTAGAACCTTCGGTAGGGCTATATTTTTAGATACATATTTCTTAAGTTTATTCTTATTTCTCCCTATGGTAGTAATTGAAAGATTTGTTGGGTATAGGAGTGTGGGCTAGCATTTGTGTCCTCATAGATATAGGGGTACATCTTTCTAGGCCACTCTGGCTTTTAGAATCTCTATTGAGAATTCTCATGTAATTTTAATAGGTCATTCTTTATATATTAATGTTTCTTGGTCTTTTTTTTTTAACTTTGAATCTTTCTTTGTTCTGTACACTTGGTATTTTGATTATTTTGTGCCAAGGGAACTTTATTTTATGATTTAGTTTATATGGTATTTTGTGTGACTATTGATAGGTATGTCCTTCTGTAGTTTTGGGAAATTTTCATTAATTATTTTGTTGAAATTATTTTCTGTGCCTTAGACATGTTTTTTTTCCTTCATTTATTTCTACTAGTCTTTGATTTTTGTCGTTTTTATGATGTTGCAGACTTGTTAGCTGTTTTATGCTAGAAATTTTCAGATTTAACATTTTTGACTAATATTTTATTTTTTCTATTATATGTACAATGCTGTTGATTATCTCTTTCATCTTTTGTTTTCTGTTGACGAAGCTTGCCTCTGAGGTTTTGTTTACATTTCTAAATTTTTAATTCCAAATACCCCTCTGCATGCATATTCTCTATTATTCTACTCCTAATGTTAGAGTCTGAGATGGTTGTTTGGGTTTAGCAGATTTCTTTGAAGGATTTGTTCATTTCTTCTTTAATACCTCCGCCATATTCTAAAAAGCTATTTTAAGATCTTTTTATTGTGCTTTAGCTAGGGTGGAATCCTCTGTGCCTGCTATGGTAGCGCTGCTGTTCTCTAATGGGGACTTACTGTCCTGGCTGTTTTTCATTGGGATTTTATGCTGGTATCTAGGCATTTGGATTTGGGAAGATTGTATACTAGGCACTGATGTCTGTCTTTGTCTTTGTTGGGTGGGTATTTTGTTCCTTGGTTTCTGTTGCCCTTTCTGGTTCTTAGGAGAGTGTGGTTGTCATGTGTTGGCTGGTAGGAAACTTTCGGTGATCCTAATAGGTGTGGCAATTGTTTACCTGGCTAAAATGCTGTGCTAAATTCTTATTAGAATGCACAATCCTCTTTCATGGTTTGAATACATATACTTTCATATTAAAATTAGGTATACTAACTCACAGTCATTATTTTGAAGCTAGAGATCCCACAGTAACCACTTTGAGTATTGCAGTCACAATAATAAATACTGAAGTCAATGGAAGGCAGACATGGTCAGTCAGTGAGTATACATGTGGTTACCCACAGGCCTCACCCATAAACAGCCACATTCCCACTGCCTTAGACATGTCTGGTTTCTTGCTGAAATGGCACTTGTTTATACAATTTAGCAAGCTGTGAAAAGTATATGATCTACTACCTGTTATCTTTACACAAATGTTGTCCAGTTAAAATATAAGTCTTTTGTACTAGTTTTTATTGAAAATATATTAAAACTAATATTAAATATATACATATATTAAAATATATGTTTTTTGTGGTAACCTGAATACAGAAACTGGCAGATGAATGTGTTCAAAATATGTTGCAAATATTCTAATGCACATAAAAATTTTATTTCTGTTGTCTCAGTGTAAATTAAAAATTTGTGAATGAAACGCTTTTCTTTGTAATGTGCTTGTTTTATAAATACAGAATATAATGACAAGTGAATCAATTGAGCACTGAGCTCAGCTCAGCTCAGTGTTCAGTAACATGTCAGCTATGTCCTATATTCTTTAGGGCAATGTCTGACACACTGGACATGAACAGGACACCACCTCTTTTTAGTTACCCTTTCACTTCTGAACTAAAAGAAAATGGTTAAATGATTATGGAATACAAGAACTCTTTAACCTACTAATTACAAACACATGGTGGTCAGTTTTTATACTAGTATGTTACACTAGAACATAAAATTATTGTCCTATATTGATGTGTTAGTTTTTTTCTCGTCTTAGTATATTCTATTTTATTATTATCACTCAGAAGCCTGCTTATTTTGTAATGAAAAACAGAAAGGGGATGGATCCAGATAGGAAGGGATATGTGGAGAAACTGGAAAGAGGAGAGGGAGAGGAACTATAATCAAGATATAATATGTGAGGAAAAAAATCTACTTTCAATAAAAGAAAAACTGTAGCTTAAAATAGAGTTAGATGTAACTATAACTGATATTTATTTACAAAAGGTTATCATATATATTTATATAATGAGTGTATGTTTAATATAACTTATAACTGAATTACTACATGAATACTATGTATTGGCACTTTATGTTGTTTTCAATATTGACAAGTGCCTTCAAGATAAAGTGAGTTCAATTTTATGAAAACCACATTTTTGTTATTGCTGTATTTTAGAACTCAAACACATACAACCCCTACACACACACAAACATTAGAAAAAATAAAGAATGGACCCTTGAGTTACACATCTATGGGCATACTGATTAATCTCCTTGCTTGGTTTTCTTCTTCCACACATCAGCAGGACTGTATTACTCCTTTATGAGCAAACCGGGGAATTATTTCAACATGCTTACAATCTACAACATGGTGGTAGAAGAAACAAATGTGCTGGAAGTGATGAAATTGCTTTTGTTATCATATATGAAGAACACTGATTCTTAGTGTATGTTCTCTGGGCCATTGCCAGCATATGTGAGCCTGTTACTATGCAGAATTATTGAATAAGAACTTTCGACCAGACTGTGCCGTTTCAATGGTATGCTCACATGATCCCACAGTATACAATAGAACATGGGAAGCTTCAGGTGAAGGCAAGATTATATAAATGACAGACACAACACTCAGGAGCTACACTATTCAAAGGGAAAAATTAGGGAAAACAGATTAGGCAAGTATGATGTAGAAATAAACTCTAAAAAGACATTTCACAGAATGACAAAGGAGAAGCTCAAAGAATTTTAATGATGGCATTCACTTCAATTTATAGATTTATCAACAGCAAAACAAGTTCACTGTGGTAGTAAAAAAGAGCAAGCAAAGGCAAAAAATCAAATGTTGGATGCTGGGAACATTTTGTGGATTCATAGACCTCCTTGGCTAACACATCACATATTCTGGGCAGTTGGTTACAGCCTCTCAGCTAAGAGAAAAAGTTAAAGTAGGAGATTTTTCCCTGTACAGTGCATGAAAAAGGAGACTGGGAGAAAAAACAAGCTTGCCCATATCTCCAAAAAATTAGATGACAAGGCAAAAAGTGTTTGACAATTAAAAGCGTGGAACGCATGAGTAAAACAGTCTTAATAAAATCTTGTAAGTAAATGTATACAGAATATAACTACCAAGATAACAGTAGTGTTATTGCAGCTAGCTAGTGTTATTAAATGCAGCTACTGTTCTGATAAAGCTATCTCAATTCCCATAACATTTCACAAACAAATGATTGCACAAATAGTTTTAATTACTTGTCCAAATTCCCCATACTAGAAATAGCTAACTTTGGCTTGCCCATAAGAAACACCACTTTTGAGGCTATATCACTACCCATTGCACTGAACCACAGTGCCCACTGGACTTGGTAGTTCAGGAAGAGGAGGGTAGCAGAGCATACTGAGCAATAAAAGAATGAGTTGCCCAGCAAAGAATTGAACAGTGAATTTACAAATGATGACCAACTTTTTAAAACCCAGAAGTGTGTTCATTAATGGCTCTCTCAGAAGATAGACCTAAAGTGCAAAACTGTATTTGATAAATTGATTATTTGAAACGAAACAAAATTTAACACAAAGAAACTTTATTTTTGAAAGGCATTATATATTGTTGAACCCAAAATCTATCTCATATGATCATATATCTTTGTTCTAAAACCCCAAGTTGTGGTGTGGAAGATTAATGGAAAAGTCATTTTTTTCTCAGTTAGTGGGGTTTGATGTCATTTTCTGTTTTAGCTATGTCAAGTCTCAATAGGTTATTACAGCCAGATCTCATTTTATGTAGCTAATCAATCACATTGGATTTTAATTTTCCTTGGCCCCAGCCCCTACGTTGCTAATACAGATGAGGTAATAAGGATAAAGAAGGTTGTCAGTACACCATGCAGACAGCTGTAGATCTAGCTGTCTGATCTTAGAAGTCACAGTATAACCAGTACTCAAAGGCTGGACTTGCATAGGCTTTTGGTCTGCTGCCCTTTTCAGGGGCACATCTGGGCCTTCTGACACCCTTGACACTATGATCTCTTTTTCTTCTCAATCCCCATTGTATTCCAGTTCGCAGGATCTTGCTGCTAAATTTTCTTCCTTGTACCAATGGTAAACTATTGTTGAGGGAGGCTGTAGTATGTAAATTTGACTACTTCGCTTTAAACTCAGGGATGACCAAGCTACCAGCCCCCACCCATGTTCCCTCATATCTGCCAATGAAAGACACATGCACAAACACACACTAGCTTATTTTCAACCTGCCTTATTGCCTCAATTCCTGGGCACTTCTAAGAGTTACTTGGCTATTTTGTGCCCCATTTTTTTCACTCCTAGCTCGGCACCCTAAATCTGCCCTCTGCTTTAGTTGCTCAGTTACCTTCTACTTTTCAGCAACCCCAAACTGGCCTCTCCACTGTTATGTTTCTAATTTCCCACCTGGGGAACTGGCCTATGGTCAGTCCACCAGAGATCTCACGTGGCTGGTCACATTTTCTCCCTCCAAAGCCTGGCAAAAATCCCCTTTCTCTTCCTGCTTCCCTTAGCTTGCCTGTGGGACCTGCAAGCCCTGCCTCTTTCCTTTTACCCAGCAATTGGCTCTTGGCATCTTTATTAATCGATCAAGAACCAATTGGGAAATAGGACCTGAGCTTCAGAACCACCCACTACAGTGGGCAATATCAATAAGTTGTGTAAGGCATCAGCTGCTGTGGGTGCCTTCTATAAATAAGGTCTCAGACACCTGTGCTGCTTAAAGCCTTAAAGCTGCGAGCCTGCAGACTACATCCAGGAGCTTCCTGCCCTTTCCTGTTCCCATGACCCAATCATTCTAATACTAACATCTATGTCAGGAATAGGAGATTTCAGATAATAAGCATACAATGGATGAAGGAAGTGCTTATGACCTACTACTCTTCTCCATCCAACATTATTTTTTCTCCTGGCACAATTCTTTTTGGTATAATAATTATATTTTAATCATTTGCTTTATTTATTTAAGCACAACCTTTTTTTTTTTTACCTAAGCCATGAATTGTTCCAGAGAACCTACAACTGAGTCATGGAACGCAAACATATGAAAGATCCAAGCAAGTCTTCATGTTCTTACATTCCCATGACAAATCTTTAAATCACCAAGAGTAAAGAACTAGAAATTTCAATAAAAATTAAATGGAAGGATTTTTCAATATATTTAGGATAATAGCTATAAATGTGATGCTCAAACAGTAGCAGTACACCAAGTATAAATTATTTACTCAGCAAAATAAGAATGCATGCAGTAAAATTGAAGAGATAAAATTAATCTTTTAGTTACTCTTATCAGTTTCATGAACTTGTAGAGTGGGCAAGCTCTAATGTCATGCAGCTACTGCTATTGTCAAGCATACACATGATTGTTACTGTGGCCCTAAGATTACAGTAGAGCAACATGAAGTTTACAAGTAATGTGTTGCTTTACTTTTTTATAAAAGGCAGAATTTTTGGCAATTATTGAAAATATTTACCCTTTAGCCCCTATCACAGTGATCCATGATATTTACAGATCTTTAATTTGATATAAAAAGATGTGAGTGTTCAACATATTTGCCAAAAATTAAATGATAGTCATTTAAAGGTAGCATAAAGTCTAGGTACTAATACATGGGTAAGGGCATATGTAAAGGATTTTTAAACCATCAACATGTCTACTCTGGCAAAGGATCAAGACCAAGAATCCAAAAACTTTTTAGGTCTGTGTGATCTAGCTGGAATGGCACACCTTTAATCTCTCTGGCTTGAATATAGACATGCCCTTAGTACATGCCTTTAATCCCAAACAATGAAGGTAAACTTAGTTTATAGAAGGAAACAGTAATCTTTAAACGTGAAGTCTAATTATGGGGAAGACAAAGTGATGAATCAAAGAAACTTTGGACAGCAGAGATAGGATCTGCACAACTCTCATGAGACCAGCATAGTAAAGAGACATCGTAAAGAGAACAGTGAAGTTGTGAGAGAGATGAGGTGGGGAGAGGGAGAGTGAAAGGGAGAGGGAGAGGGAGAAGGCAGTTTTACTAGGATGGTTTTATAGAGACAGGTTGCAGGTGAAGACAGAACTAGCCAAAGAATGAGAAGGAAGCAGAAGATTAGAACAGATTGTCATAGTTTGAGGCCAAACAAATCAATTCAATAAGAACCTGAGAGAAGAAGCCAGATTGAATCAGTCACAATGGAGAGGAGTTTGAGCCCAAACAGGTGAGTTGACCCAGCCAGCCAGAGTTCAGAAAGAACTAGAAAGAGTTAGCATATTCATAAGTAAGCCTCCAAGATGGCAATTACATCTGATGAATAACAGTTACTTTTGCAGTCTTATGCTTCCAAAGGTCAGCATCATCGTAGATGAGTTCCAAATAGCACGTAGACAAAGCAAGTGTGAAATCTCTACACACAAAAGAAAATGTATTGGTACAAGTGATTTGGGGGTCTTGTCAATCATGACTGCTCTCTTGCAAATTTCTCATCCTTTAATCTACAATATGTTACTGTGTAGTACAATATGTTACTGTGTAAATGTCTGAGCAAATGCAATATACTAGAAGAATTAAAGTTTTATATTCTTAGAATGAGCATATGCCAAGTAGATACTATAATGGGTAAATGGTGTATACTAAGTGAGAGTACTGATTTACAGTATATTTTGGAAACTGGTTGCCAATGCTTCACAGAGAAAAGTGGGAAGGGGTGGATGGGGGAACAAGGGGAGGGAAAAGGGCATGTGGAACCTTTGGGGGGCAGGGAACCAGGAAAAGGGAAATGAAATGTAAATATAGAATATATCGAATAAAAATTTAAAAATTAAAAAAAAGAAATATAACAGCCTAAAAAGTAAGATAGTTTTGTCTTATATACAGATTTTTGCCACTCAAAATATCAAATGTCAGCCTAGCATGACCTAGAAAGCTGTTAGAAATACAGAACTTTGGAACCCAATCCAGAACCACTAAAGGGGAATCTACATATTGAGAACTCAAGGTGAGCTCTGGAGAAATGGCTAGATGATTAAGAGTACAAACTGCTCTTTTAGAGGACCAGAGTGCAGTTCTTAGAGCCTTTTATCAGGCAGCTCACAACTGCTCATAATTGCACGGGATATGATGCCCTTTTCTGGCCTCCTTAGATGCCTGCACTCATGTACACTTGCCCTCACATAGACACACACATAAAATTTTTAAAATTATTTTCTAAGATCCATTAAGGATTCAAACCACGGTCATTTGAGGAACACTGTCTATATGGCTGATCTTTGTATACTCTCCATCTTCTTGTTAGAGCCAGCGTTATTTCCAAAACTGTATCCTCCACAATGGCTGCTATTCTATGTGTCATCTAATAAAATACTGGGATCTTTTTAGATCTTAAATAACAGTTACTTATTTATTCATTTATTTATTTATTATTATTTATTATTATTTATTTATGGTGTGGGGATGGTAGATGGGTGTACATGTATATGTGAGTGGTTATATGTGCCTGTTCACACACACACACACACACAAACACACACACACACACACACACACATATATATATATATATATATATATATATATATATGTCTAAATATTTGTGCCTGTGTGTAGATGTATGTGTGTCTGTGAGTGAATGAACATGCATCTGTGTGTCTGTTCAGGTATGTGTTCATATGTATATGTTTGTGTATCTGTGTGTGTACTCTGTGCTTGTGTGCATGTGTATATGTCCATATGTGTATGTGTGTATATCTCTGTGTGTGCATGTGTGTATATGTGTAAATATATGCATGTCTGTGCATATGTATATGTGCATGCACATGTGTGTTTCTGTGTATGTATGTGTCTTTGTCTCTGTATGTGCATGTGTGTTCATGTGTGCTTATGTGTGTATGTGTGTTTATGACTGTCCATGTATGTCTTTGTATGTGAGAGCATGTGTGTGCATGTCTGTGCATATGTGTGTGAAAATATATATATGCATGTGTGTGAATTTATGTAGGTGTGTGCATATATGTGAATATGTGTGTATATGTTCATGTGAATGTGCTAATCTGTGTTCTTGTGTGTATGCATGTGTGGAAGTGTGTGTATATGTGTGTGCCCTTATATGCATGCCTATACATATGTGTGTATGTGTATATGTATGGGTATATATGTGTCTGTGTGTGTATATTTGCATGTATATATGTGTCTATGTGTGTGCATGTGTGTGCCTGTGTGTGCACATGTATATGTGTGTATGCCTGTGTGTAGCTATGTGTACTTGTATGCACTTCTGTATGTGCATGTGTGTGAATGTGTGTGTATGTGTATGTTTCTGTGTTTGTGTGTGCCTATATGTATGTACCTGTGTATGTGTGTAAATGTTTGTGTGCCTATGTGTGTGCATGTGTGTATATGTGTGTATCTCTGTGCTTGTGCATGTGTATATCCATATGTGTGCATGTAATTGTATGTGTATGTGCATGTGTATATCACTGTGTTCATGTGTGTATGTGTGTGTATATGTGGATATCTCTGTGCCTAATGTATGTGTGTTGGCATGTTTTTCGTGTATACATTTGTATGTGTCTTTTCTTTGTGTATGTGTGTATGTGTATGCATATATGTTTGTATATGTATATGTGTGTTCTTCTGTGTGTGGCTGTGTATGTGTGCAGGTATGTGTGTGTGTGTGTGTGTGTGTGTGTGTGTATGTGCATGTTCTCTTGTATTTGAGGATACATGTCATAGTGTGTACTTGTGTGGGCCAGTTAAAAAGTTACCAGAGCCAGTTATCTCCTTCTACCATGTTGATCCTAGGGATTGAACCCTGGTTGTTAGGGTTGGCAGGAAATGCCTTTACTCCTCAGCTGTCTCCCTGGCCTAAGATTGATTTTTTCTTTTACTTCCTCTTTTTTAGATATTTTCTTTATTTACATTTCAAAAATTATCCCCTTTCCTCATTTTCCCTCCATAAACCCTTAACTCAGTTCCCTTCCTGCTGCTCACTATAGAAAAGGCCATCCAGAGTCTGCCCCTGGGAATCCATCCCATATACAGTTACCAAACCAGACACTATTGTGGATGCCAACAAGTGTTTGCTGACAGGAGCCTGATATAGCTGCCTCTTGAGAGGCTCTGCCAGTGCATGACAAATACAGAGGAGCATGCTCAGAGCAATCCATTGGACTGAGCACAGGGTCTCCAACGGAGGAGCTAGAGAAAGGATCCCAGGAGCTGAAGGAGTTTGCAGTCCCATAGGAAGAACAACAATATGAACCAACCCGTACCCCTAGAGCTCCCAGGGACTAAACCACCAACCAAAGATTGAATTTTTAACCACTGTAAGTTCTGTCTTCATTTCAAGTGTATACTGCTCCTATTCCAGAGGTACTAGCATATTTAGTTTTGTGACTTTCTGTGTGAGTAAATGCCACTTGATAATGATATTAAATTGTATAGTACTATCTGTCAACATAGAAGTAGATGAAGGAAAAATAAGCAGTTTAAGAAATACAGTTATTTTTACTAAGTACCCCATTTTAATCTATGTGAATAATCTATTATTATTTCTAATGATCACATCCATTAATGAGATTTCATTACATGATGTATAAAAATATAATTTTATCATTCATTTAATAAAAGAGTATAGAAATACTCTTTGTATAAAGAGGAATAACATTTGGACATAATGGATTTTATTTTCAAAAACACATGATATGGGTTATTTGTGATACAATATGTTTTCCTTACCAATGCACAGGTATATCTACAAATATCAAAATTTTCTTGTATTGTTACATAGTTTTGAATGAAACTTTCATTCTTACCATCATCCAAGTTTGTCTAATGAGTTAAATGCCCTCGAGTTATGTCATACTAGTTCCAACAAATGCTTATTGTGTACACTGAGCCCCATCTTATTTGTTGCTGTTGTAATCTCTTCTCAAATGAACTCAAATATTATACTGAGATGATATAAATGCCTGTGGCTCTCCAGTTATCTTTCGCCTCTGTTCTATCCACTTAAGATAGTTTTCTCTGCTCTTGTCAACCATCAGAATAAGTGGGTGTTTCTCTGCTGGATCATTTTGGAGAAGAAATCCTGTTGTGATGAATGATGAACAATCCTGCTTCGTGTCTCTGGGAAGGGAAAGCCAGTACTAATAGGCAGGCACTATCTTTCCCATCCATTTCAATATTGGTATGATAACTGCATGAAACGGGGCACCAGAAAATAGTCAATGGATTAGCATGTTCATTGTTAGGAAGCTCACATTATTCCCAATTATAACCCTTTAATAAAACAGGGAAAGAATTGCCTTTCAGATTAAGAGTTCAGTGGATTTCTCAAATGGTTTTCTATAGTTATTATAAAAATGGACATTTTAAATTTGCTTTAGAAAAATATTCCCCTTTTGTTTAGAAACATAGTATATTTAAAATGCTGCTTTAGGCTGGATTACTTTAGTTCCTGTGGTACAAGTGAAATTACAGTATTGGAGAATGTTAATGTTCTTTAATTACTAGTTTTCTTACTAAGTTAGTAAACACAGCTTAGAAGCACTGCCAGTGTATTGTGACCAAAAGGCAAAATGTCTACATCACTATAGATTGCTTCACTAACTCACAGGTGTGCTTCACAGCGTTATATAAGAAAAGCTTAGGTGATTTTTCTATCAAAGACTCTTACTTGACTTATTTGGAAGGCACAGGTTGTTTGTGTTAACATGTGCCTAATAAAATGCCTAGAAAATACATACATGGCTATATTATACCCTGGAATTATATTAATTTAATTCCATCAAAGTAGGTAGGAGGGGAACTACTAGCCAGTAAATTTCATACATACATCAGTTGAGGAGTTTCCCTGTTTATCTTGGTTTTGATATCTATACAATGTAGTTAACTTTATAGACAATTCCAATGCTTTTTACTTATGAATCTTTGACTTAGAAGTTTGTCATATTTCTTTAACATGAGGATTTTCCCCCCAGCTGTATTAAAAAGATCTCTAAGCTCTTGTCACTGGATGCATGAAGGAAAAACTAGTCGGACTTCAGTTCTCAGCATGAGAACAGGCTCTTGTGACTTTCTTCACTCAATGCCAATAGATAGAATCTACAGAAACTGTTTTCTATAGTCATTTGGACATAATGTGCATTACTGTGAAGTAAATCCCAAGTAACACTTTCTCTATGAGCGTTTCTGTTCATATGTGTACAAACATAAATTTTAAACATTTACTACTGCTATGCTAAATTGTATCCCATAATAAATATATTAATACAGATATGTGAATCCTAAGTTTTTTTCTAAAGATTTTTATACTACACATTTAAAACCTAGGAGACAGACTGTGTAATTAAGCCAAGTATTAAGTCACTACCACTTTGTCAGTCACTTTTTTTTTAATTTATTTTTTTTATTTATTTTAAGATTTGGCTATTTATTTATTTATTTATTTATTTTTATTTTCTATATTTTTGTTTACATTCCAAAGGCTTTCCCCATTTCCAGATCCCCCCAACATACGTCCCATAAGTCCTCTCCCCCCTCAACTATTCCACAATCATCCCCCCCACCCCGACCATTTCTCTGTTCTGGATCTACAAAAATGGATCTAATCTTTTCAGGCCCAGGGTTCTCTCCTTTCTTCTTCTTGTGAATCATTTGAATTGCTAGTTGTGCCTTGAGTATTTATGGCTTCTGGGCTCATTAATATCCACTTATCAGTGATTGCCTTTCGTGTGTATTCTTTTGTGATTGGGTTAACTCGGATGGCCGAGAAACACCTTAAGAGATGTTCAACTTCATTAGTCATCAGGGAAATGAAAATCAAAACAACCCTGAGATTACACCTCACACCAGTCAGAATGGCTAAGATTAAAAACTCAAGAGACAACAAGTGCTGGCGGGGATGTGGAGAAAGAGGAATACTCCTCCACTGTTGGTGGGGTTGCAAAATAGTAAAACCGCTCTGGAAATCAGTTTGGCGGTTCCTCAGAAAATTGGGCATGTCACTTCCAGAGGACCCTGGCATACCACTCCTGGGCATATACCCAGAGGATTCCCCTGCATACAATAAAGACACATGCTCCACTATGTTCACAGCAGCCTTGTTTATAAGAGCTAGAAATTGAAGGAGCCCAGATATCCCTCAAAGGAGGAATGAATACAGAAAATGTGGTATATTTATACAATGGAATACTACGCAGCTATTAAAAATAATGAATTCATGCAATTTGTAGGCAAATGATTAGATTTGTCAGTCACTTTTAAGCCCAACTCAGAGTTATTAACGCTGCCAATCTTCCTCATTGCCTCACTAAAATGCAAATTTTAGCTTATTTTTAAGGCCTGTACATTAAAGTCAATGTTTATGACTTTTTAAGACCATTTGCTTTTCCTATCCCTCTTTATCCTCTTCTCTTTTGAATATTATATTTGTTGACAAAAGACTAATTTTGATTTTTTTTAATTAAATTCTGGAATTTAGTAGTTTCTTTTGACACATGCCCTATCTCCTGTTTATCTATATTAATTCCTTAGATTCAGGTAAAAATAGAAACATGTGTGATTTTGCCCCATTGTTCATCATAATGTATCAGAAACTAGAAATTGATCATGAATTCTCTTTGTTCTTGGTCCAATATTTCTTTCAGTGCATTCAGTACAATGTAGGCATGTCCTGACTTACTTGCTTATGTAAGTTGTTGAAGTCAGAGGGGAATGGAAGAGATTGGAAGACTTAAGAGTGGACTGTCATAGCATCCGCCATGACACTGGGAAAGGGAGTGAGTTAACAGTGAGGCTCTCCTGGATACCAGGTCAGTGTGTTTGCATAGATACACAGTAACATTCTGGACAACACAAGAGGAAAGGAAAAATAAAACCAAAATGCAAAACAAAACAAGCAAATGAGCAAACAAAAGAAACCCCAAATCATCATCATTCAACGAAAATTGTTATTCAGGGTAATACTTGCTATTTATCTTTGGTAAATTTCTCCCAGACACTATTTCATAAACTGTAAACTTTCAAACAATGACATTTTTTGGTTTTGTTATTTTTCTGAAGAAAAGTCTACTTTGTAAAGGTGAAGCAAAGCAGTACCTCGGGTCCAATTGTGTTTCATATGTAATTATCTGTCCTCAATGCCTGCTCATCCTAGATCAAACCCTTGTGCCCTGGCTGACAGAGTGGTAGTGACTTAATGCTTGTCTTAATTACACACATCTTTGTCCTATGTTTTAAATGTGTAGTACACAAAGCTTTAGAAAAAGACTTACGATTCACATATCAGTATTAAAATACTTATTATGGGATACAATTTAACAGAGCAGTATTAAATGTTTAAAATATATTCTAGCAAGACCTTGTTTACTAGCATTAACTCTTAAGACTAATGCAAAACTATGTCATTACTTCACTGCCCACCTTTTACTTAAGGAGGTGACTAAGCCATGTGCCTGGTGACTTGCCTGTTAGTCTTCATATTTAAATAGCGTTAAGAATGTGTTTGACTTCATTCTTTTCTTTTTTCCCATTACTTATTTAATCACGTAACATCCAGATCCTCCTCCTCGCATTCCCCACAACACATACCCACTCCTCTTCTGAGAAGGGGGAGCTCCCCATACCAACCCAGCCTAGCATATCAAGTCATTGCGGGACTAGGCACATCTCTCACTGAGGCTCTACAAGGCTTTTCAGCTAGGGGAACAGGATCCACAGTCAGGCAACAGGTTCAGGGAAAGTCCCCCACTCCAGTTGTTGGAGGATTCACATGAAGACTAAGCTTCAAATCTGCGACATATGTGTGGGGTTACTTAGGTCCAACCCATGCTTGCTCTTCGATTAATTTTTTTCAGTCTCTAGGAGCCCTGACTGTGTTGGTCTTCCTGTGACTCCCTGTTCCCACTGGGGCCCTCTATCCTTGCCCCATCTTTTCCACAAGATTCTCTGAGCTTCATCTAATATTTGGTTGTGGGTCTCTCCATCTGTTTCAGTCCTCTCTGAGGACAGTTATGCTAAGTTCCTGTTTGAAAGCACTACAGTGTATCATTAATAGTGTCAGGGATCAGTTCTTGCCCATGGGATGGGTCTGAATTTGGGCACTTTCCTCTGTCTCTGCTCTGCACTTCTTGTAGGCAGGACACATTTTGGATCAATTGTTTTGTTCATAAGTGGTCATCATTATCTCTTTACTGGGACCCCTGCCTGGCAGGTGGCCATTTCAGGCTTCATATCCTCCACTGCTAGGAGTCTTAGCTAGACTCTCTCCCATAGATTGCACATCTGAGATTTTGGCACATCCAATATATGCCTATATATGCCTTCCAATTTTACTGCCAATTTCCTCTTTCTGTTCAGTCTCCTAGCCCTCTCACCCTGGCTCTCTTTACATCTGACCTTCCCCTTCTCCTTCCCCTCTCCATCCTCCTCTTATCCAGTTCCCTCCTTCAATCCACCTCATAGGTGACTTTAATTCTTAATACTGTGGGAAGACATATTCCAGAGTTCTGAATTTCTGCTTTTGTTATGCGCAGAGGCATCCATTATCCTTAGGAGAGCTAAGTATCTTTCAAAGACTTTTGCACAGTGAAAAGTGCAAGCAGTTAAGATTAGAACAGATTTCCTCCTCCTACCCCTCCTTAGCTGAGCCTATGTCAGATAATCAGATACCTGACAGAAAAACAAAAACAAAAACAACACAAAACAAAAACTGAAAGGGAAAGAATATTTCTTTTGGCTTATGGCTTCTAAGGGTTCAGACAATTATTAATTAAGAGTAAAAGTAGCATGGTGGCACAATATTTTAGAGGTATAGGCTCCTCACTACATGACCAACAAAGAGGGAAACAGAGGGACTAGGGCAAGATTTTGGCCCAAAGATGCATCCCTAATGGCCTGCTTCCACTATCCAAGCTGTGTCTTCTAAACTTTCTACCGACTTTCAAAATAGTGCCACCACCTAAAGACCAACCTTTAAATATCTGAGCATAATTGAACATTTCAATTTCCAATCAAAGCATCCCAGAAGAGAAAACAAGTTTATTTGATTTCAAGTATAATAAATATTATCCCCATCAGTGGGTAAAAATGAGCTTGTTGCTTTTGCAGCCTATTGTAAAACATTTCAGATGTTGAGTTTGGTTTCCCAGCTATATCACAAAGTCATATAAAGTGAGAAGGTGGTTTCATACAATCACATGTTGCATAGCTTTTGTTATTTGTTAGTGATTGTTTTGATTCTTTTATGAGAGTCATATAACTTCTGCTGGTCATCATAATATGGTATTGGGTTATTTCATAGCATAATACAACTTGCATATTTGGTTGGTCCTTTTGAATTTAGGAGCTTATGCATTAGTTGGCTTAAATATGTCCTTTTTAAATTCCCAACTCAATCAAGAAAGAGAGTCAGTCTTGGTTTATGTGCTCAAGGACATATAAACATCTGATGGTAAAAATTTGCAAAGTATCTTCAGCCAGTGGGTAGTCAGACATAGTCAGACACATATCTGAACATGTGTCACAGTTTGTATCTAGACTGTCACCTAAAGGCTCATGCATTTAAAGTTTATCCCTCTATGTGTGACTTGTTGTAAATAGTGAAAACTTAGAGATGGAACAGAAAGGAAGTCATCTAGTTAATGGAGGCAAGTTCTTTAAAGGAACTATGAGATCACTACCACTAATATCTGCCTCCTCTTTATTTCATTTTTTTGGCATTTTTTTTAATTTTCTATATTCTTTGTTTACAAATCCATCAATGTAATCCACTACATAAACAAACTAAAAGAAAAAAACCACATGATCATCTCATTAGATGCTGAAAAAGCATTTGACAAAATTCAGCATCCTTTCATGCTAAAAGTCTTGGAAAGAGCAGGAATTCAAGGCCCATACCTAAACATAGTAAAAGCAATCTACAGCAAACCAGTAGCCAACATCAAAATAAATGGAGAGAAACTTGAAGCAATTCCACTAAAATCAGGGACTAGACAAGGCTGTCCTCTCTCTCCATATCTTTTCAATATAGTACTTGAAGTTCTAGCGAGAGCAATCAGACAACATAAGGAAGTCAAAGGGATACAAATTGGAAAGGAAGAAGTCAAAGTATCATTATTTGCAGATGATATGATAGTCTACTTAAGCGATCCAAAAAATTCCACCAGAGAACTTCTACAGCTGATAAACAACTTCAGCAACGTGGCTGGTTATAAAATTAACTCAAGCAAATCAGTAGCCTTCTTGTACTCAAAGGACAAGCAGGCTGAGAAAGAAGTTAGGGAAATAACACCCTTCACAATAGCCACAAACAACATAAAGTACCTTGGCGTAACTTTATTTCATTTTTTACCATGAGATGAATGAATTTCTTCTGCTATGAAGTCTCACTGCTAGAGACTTGAAATCAGTACACTAAACAACAATACAGGAATCTACAAACCAGTAAGCCAAAACAAAACTTTCTACTTTTTAACTTAGATTATTCTAGGTATTTTGTTACAGTAATGGAAATTTTATGTATATGTATTGGTTGTCATTATAGACATGTTAAAATATGAGCAGAGTACATAAAGTTACATGATTGTTGTATAGCTTGAAATGCAGAGATTGAAGAGTGTATTACCAGTAAAGACTGGGAAGATGGGAGAATGAAGATACATACAGAGCTATGTTAGTGGGATGACAATTGAGAAAATGTTCAGTTTCATTGTTTCAGAAATTTCAGTCCATTGTCAGTGATGACCTGAAGTGTTAGAGATAATTGTGAGAAGGGGAGTCATGGTACAGCAAGTTTTCTCACTACATGGTAGCCAAGAAGAGACAAAGATGCTGTTGATGTCCCCATTCAGATACTTCCTCTAATCACGCACCACGTGCCATAGGTTTGCCAGCCCCTAATGTTCTATTTAATTATGAATCTAGCAATGGATTGATCAATTATAATCTAGTTGCTTCCAAAGTTACATCAGCTGGCAATCATATTTTTAACATATGAGCTTTTAGGAGGTGATTCACATCCATATAACAAGATTTAGTTTTTATGAAAACTAACATTTATGGGAACGAATTTTTTATACTCTGGAAATATAAGAGTGGTAAGAAAGATGTTACTGTTATTATCAGTGACACAAAGGGTGGCAGAAACAAGAACTCTTCCTTCTGGTTGGCATGTCTCTCTACATAGTTTCATAGAAATTCTGTCTGGTACATCTTACTTTTCATTTTTCTTATCAGAACAGCAGCAGAGACTATGGTGCTTGACAGATGGTTCAAATGGCAGCCCTAGTGTCATCATGGTGGCAGGCTGTGGTACCTTTGTGGAACTTGCCTGTTTACACATAGGATAGCTATAGAGAGGTAGGTTTCCCAGGTGGTTCTCAGAGAACTAAGTTACTTTTTTGATCAGGCTGATATAACACTGAAGCAATTTTAGTCATTATCTTGAGGTGGCCCCATTTGTACCCATTGCTCCTGAGGCATGAGGAAACTCAAATTACACAGTAAATACAGTGAAGTGTGATATTGTAGCAGAGCCATGAAAACTAAGTGGAAAATACTTGAGCTAGATTTTAAGGGATGAATAGGCTCCTTAGTAAACAGCCAATAATCAAAATTCTTTACAGAAAGAAATATTACTACAAAAGAATATGTACTAGATTCTGTTGGCAAGTTGAAACTTTTCTGAATTTCATATGATAAATAAGCACCATTCCATAATCAAGTTACAAATATATTACTTCTATTGATTAAGAGAAATATACACAAGAGGAATATTTGTAAGTTGTGGGTGTGTATGTGTGTGTGTGTGTGTGTGTGTGTGTGCATATGTGTGTTAAAAAAACCCAAATCTCCAGTGTGTGTATAGGTATGTGTATGTGTGTGCTTTCTGGTTGTATATGCTTATCAACTTTGACACAAACTAGAGATATCTCAGAAGAGGAACCTTCAATTGAAAAAAACCTGCATCCATCAGATTTCCCACAGGCAAGTCTATGAGGTGTTTTCATGAATAATTATTGATGTGAAAGCGTCCATCCCACTAAGTGGTAGAGCAAGCTCAGGGCAGGTGGCTGTATAAGAAAGTAGGTTCAGCAAGTCATGAGGAGCAAACCATTAAGCAGCATTCTTCTCTGGCTTCTGCTTCAGTTCCTATCTCTAGGTTCCTGTTTTGAGTTTCTGTTCTGACTTCTTATGAAGATGTATAGGAATATGAACATATATCACTGAAATGGACCCTTTCATCTCTAAGTTCCTTTTGGTCATGGTATTTATCACAACTCTAGAAACGAAACTAAGGCAGTGTATGTGTCTGCACATATATGCTTTCAGTCTTTCAGTGTGTTTTGCACATTAAATATAGTATCATCCCACAATTTTACATATCCATTTCATATATAAAATAAGATTTAACTCTTTGATTATCTACCTCTTTGATCTTCCATAAAGTGGTCTGGAGATTTTTCTGCTTGATATAATTGTTATAAACAACCTAAAAATATCAACAATATTCTTTTAACTTACGATATTGAGACATTATGCTGAGTGAGAGATTTTGGAACCCTCAGCCCTACATGGATAGTTCCACCAATCCATCCCCTCTAAGCTCAGGGGAAACCAGAGAAGAAGCAGAAAGAGTATAAGAGACAAAGGAAACATAGGAGTCCAAGAAAGCAATGCACTCCAAATCAACATGGGAAAAGCTCATATGAATTCAGAAACTAAAACAGCATGCACAAAACCTTCTGCATCTACATTATGGCTTCCAGTTTAGTGTTTTTATGAAATTCCTGCATAGGTGAATGAGTGAGTCTCTGATTTGTGCCTTCTCTTGGGCTCTCTTTCTTCTGTGGGTTCATCTTGTCCAACTTAGATGTGAATGAATGAATGAATACCTAGCCACTAGGATGAAAGCTAACAACTGAACTGCCATTTATACCTACTGGCAGAAGAAAAATTAGTTTTCTCCAATGGAGTGACACTGGCTATGTCAATCATTCCAGGGTAGGCCTATTGCTCAGATGTCCTTGGCAAACATAATGGACTCCAAAGATTTTTGTGTGTGCTTTTATTTGGTTACAGTTCAGTCTTTTGTCTTTCTAGGTGGTTTGTTTACTAGGTTGTTCTACTTTTTTTCTTTTGTTTGTGCTTTGATAAAATTAAAATTGAATGGGTATGAATGGGGAGAGGATCTGGAAGCACTTGGGGGGAAAGAATATGATCAAATATATTTAAATTAAAATTTTGTTTTCAATAATAGCTTTCAGAAAGAAAATTGCTCTTGCTATGTTAAATTACTCTTCACTACTGGAGTTAAAAATTTTCTTTTGTGTGTGTGTGTGTGTGTAACTGCAGAATCGTTTTTTAATTAGATATTTTCTTCATTTATATTTCAAATGCTATCCCCTTACCTAGTTTCCCCTCCAAAAACACCCTATCCCATCCCCACTCCCACTGCTCAACAACCCACCCACTCCCACTTCCTGGTCCTGGCATTCCCCTACACTGGGTCATTGAGCCTTCTCAGGACCAGGGTCTTCTCATCCCTTTGATATCCAACAAAGTCATCCTCTGCTACATATGCAGCTAGAGCCATGGGTACCTCCATGTATACTCTTTGTTTGGAAGTTTAGTCCCTGGGAGCTCTGGGGGTACTGGTTGGTTCATATTGTTGTTCTGCCTATGGGGCTGCAAGCTCCGTCAGCTCCTTGTGTCCTTTTTCCAGCTTCTCCATTTGGCACCTTATGCTCAGTCCAATGATTGGCTGAGAGCACATACCTCTATATTTATCAGTTACTGGAAGAGCATCTCAGGAGACAACTATATCAGGCTCCTGTCAGCAAGGGCTTGTTGGCATCCACAATAGTGTCTGGGTTTGGTGATTGTTTATGGGATGGATCACAAGTGGGACAGTCTCTGGATGGTCTTTAATCACTCCATAATATGTCTGTATCTCCTTCCATGGGTATTTTGTTCCCCCTTCTAGGAAGGACAAAATTATCCATAATTTGGCCTTCCTGCTTCTTGAGCTTGGTTTGGTCTGTGAATTGTATCTTGGATATTCCAAGCTTCTGCGCTAATATCCACTAATCAGTGGGTGCATACCATGTGTGTTCTTTTGTGATTGAGTTACCTCACTCAGGATGATATTTTTCTCATTCTATATTCTATTTGCCTAAGAATTTCATGAATTCATTGTTTTAATAGCTGAATAGTACTCCATTGTGTAAACGTACCACATTTTCTGTATCCATTCCACTGTAGAGGAACACCTGGGTTCTTTCCAGCTTCTGGCTATTATGAATAAAGCTGCTATGAACATAGTGGAGTATGTGTCCTAATTACATGTTGGAAAATCTTCTGAGTATATGCCCAGGAGTGGTAGAGCTGGGTCCTCAAGTAGTACTATGTCCAATTTTCTGAGGAACCACCAAACTGACCAGAGTGGTTGTACCAGCTTGCAATTCCACCAGCAGTGGAGGAGTGTTTCTCTTTCTCCACATCTTCACAAGCATCTGCTGTCAACTGAGTTTTTTTTTTTTAATTTTTATTTTCTATGTTCTATGTTTACATTCAAAAGGCTTTCCCCTTTCCCAGTTCCCACCCACCATAGTTCCCATAGTTCCTCTCCCCCCCAACTGTTCCCCAATCATTCCCCCTCCCCCCTCGGTTTCTTTACTAAACTGGATGCAATCTTTACAGGCCCAGGGTCCTCTCCTTTCTTCTTCTTGGGAATCATTTGACTTGCTATTTGGTTAGACCTGGAAAATATCATCCTGAGTGAATTAACCCAATCACAAAAGAATGCACATGAAATGCAATCACTGATAAGTGGATATTAATGAGCCCAGAAGCACTAAATAGTCAACTGAGTTTTTTATCTTAGCCACTCGTAGCCAGTTAGCCACCGGTGTGAGTGGAATCTCAGGGTTGTTTTGATTTGCATTTTCCTGATGACTAAGGATGTTGAACATTTGTTTAGGTGCTTTTCAGTCATTTGATAGTCCTCAGTTGAGAATTCTTTGTTTAGCTCTGTACCCCATTTTTAATAGGGTTTTTTGTTTCTCTGAAATCTAAGATTTTGAATTCTTCATATATATTGAATATTAGCCCTCTGTCAGATGTAGGGTTACTAAAGATCTTTTCCCAATTTGTTGGTTGCCATTTTGTCCTATTGACAGTATCCTTTGCCTTACAGAAACTTTGTAATTTTCTGAGGTCCCATTTGTTAATTCTTGATCTTAGAGCATAAGCTATTGGTATTTTGTTCAAGAAATTTTCTCCTGTACCCATGTGCTCAAGTCTCTTCCCCACTTTCTTTACTATTAATTTCAGTGTGACTCATGTTTTGTAGAAGTCCTTGATCCACTTGGACTTGAGCTTTGTGCAAGGAAGTAAGAATGGATTGATTTACATTCTTCTGCATGCTAACCACTAGTTGAACCAGCACCATTTGTTGAAAAGGCTATTCTTTTTCCACTGAATTGTTTAGGCTATTCTTTTTCCACTGAATTGTTTTAGCTCCTTTGTCAAAGATCAAGTGATCAAAGGTGTGTAGGTTCATTTCTGGGTCTTCAATTCTATTCCATTGATCTACCTGCCTGTCATTTTATCAATACCCTGCAGTTTTTATCACTATTGCTCTTTAGTACTACTTGAGGTCTGGGATACTGATTTCCCCCAGAAGTTCTTTATTTGTCAAGAATAGTTTTAGCTATCCTGTTTTTAATTTTTTATTCCAGATGAATTTGAGAATTGCTCTTTCTATCTCTATTAAAAATTGAGTTGGAATTTTGACAGAGATTGCACTGAATCTGTATGTTGATTTTGGCAAGATGGCCATTTTTACTATATTAATCCTGCCGATCCACAAGCATGGGAGATCTTTCCATCTTCTAAGGTATTCTTCAATTTCTTTCTTCAGAAATTTGAAGTTCTTGTCACACAGATCTTTCACTTGTTTGGTTCGAGTCACACCAAGATACTTTATATTGTTTGTGACTATTGTGAAGGGTGTTATTTCCCTAATTTGTTTCTCAGACTCTTTATCCTTTGAGTAGGAAGGCTACTGATTGTTTGAGCTAATTTTATATTCAGCCACTTTGCTGAAGTTGTTTGTCAGCTGTAGGAGTTCTCTGGTAGAGTTTTTGGAGTTAGTTAATTATACTATCATATCATCTGCAAATAGTGATAATTTGACTTCTTCCTTTCCAATTTATATTCATTTGAATTCCTTTTGTTTTCTAATTTCTCTAGCTAGAACTTCAAGTACTATATTGAATAGATATGGAGAGAGACAGCAGCCTTGTCTAGTCCCTGATTTTGGTGGGCTTGCTTCTAGTTTCTCTCCATTTAGTTTGATGTTGGCTACTGGTTTGCTGAATATTGATTTTACTATGTCTACACATGGGCCTTGAACTCCTGATCTTTCCAAGACTTTTAACATGAAGAGATGCTGAATTTTGTCAAGTGCATTTTCGGCATTTAATGAAATGACCATGTGGTTTTTCTTTTCTTTCTTTTTTTTTTTTTTTTAGTTTGTTTATATAGTGGATTACATTGATGGATTTCCATATATTGAACCATTCCTGTATCACTGGGATGAAGCCTACTTGATCATGTTGGATGATCATTTTGATATGTTCTTGGTAATTGGCAAGAATATTTTTGTGTATTTTTGCATCAATTTTTATAAGGGAATTGGTCTGAAGTTCTATTTTTTTGTTGGATCTTTGTGTGGTTGGGTATCAGTATTACTGTGGCTCCATAGGATGAGTTGGGTAATATTCCTTTTGTTCCTTTTTTTGTACAATAGTTTGAAGAGTATTGGTTTTAGGTCTTCTTTGAAGGTCGGATAGAAGTCTGCATTAAACCCATCTGCTTGTGGACCTTTTTGGGTTTGTATAATTTCAATGACTGCTTCTATTACTTTAGAGGTTATGGGACTGTTTAGATGGTCTATTGATCCTGATTTAACTTTGGTATTTGGTATCTGTTTAGAAAATTGTCTGTTTCATGCAAATTTTTCCAGTTGTGTTAAGTATAGGCATTTGTTGTAGAAGCTGATGACTTCTGCTATTATATCTCCCTTTTCATTTCTAATTTTCTGTCTCTGTCTCTGTGTCCTCTAGTTAGTCTGGCTAAGAGTTTATCTATCTTGTTTTTCTCAAAGAACAAGCTCCTGGTTTGGTTGATTCTTTGTATAGTTCTTTTTGTTTCCACTTGGTTGATTTCAGCCCTGAATTTCATTATTTCCTGATGTCTACTCCTTTTGGGTGTATTAGCTTCTTTTTGTTCTAGAACTTTCAGGTGTGCTATTAAACTACTAGTGTATGCTCTCTCCAGTTTCTTTTTTTTTATTTTCTATATTCTTTGTTTACATTCCAAAGGCTTTCCCCTTTCCCAGTTACCCCCCACCATATTTCCCATAATTCCTCTCCCCCCATGCTATTCCCCACTCTTCCCCCCACACACACGATTTCTCTGTTCTGGGTCTACAATACTGGATCCAATCTTTACAGGCCCAGGGTCCTCTCCTTTTTTTCTTCTTGAGAGTCATTTGACTTGCTAATTGTGCCTTGAGTATTTAGGGCTTCTGGGCTCATTAATATCCACTTATCAGTGATTGCATTTCGTGTGTATTCTTTTGTGATTGGGTTAGCTCACTTAGGATGATAGTTTCCAGATCTAACCATTTACCTACAAATTGCATGAATTCATTATTTTTAATTGCTGAGTAGTACTCCATTGTATAAATATACCACATTTTCTGTATCCATTCCTCTTTTGAGGGATATCTGGGCTCCTTCCAATTTCTGGCTATTATAAACAAGGCTGCTATAAACATAGTGGAGCATGTGTCTTTGTTGTATGCAAAGGAATCCTCTGGGTATATGCCCAGGAGTGGTATGCCAGGGTCCTCTGGGAGTGGCATGCCCAATTTTCTGAGGAACCGCCACACTGAGTCACAATGAACTGAGTTTTCCTCTTCACACTTCTTTCATTGAGTCCCATAAGTTTTTATACAATGAACCTTCATTTTCATTACATTCTAAAATGTCTTTGATTTCGTTCCTTATTTCTTCTTTGATCAAGTTGTCATTGAGTACAGCATTGTTCAGCTTCCATTTGTGTGGGGGCTTTCTGTTGTTTTTATTGCTATTGAAGATAAGCTTTAATCTGTACTGATCTGATAGTTGGCAAGGGATTATTTCAATCTTATATCTGTTGAGGTCTGTTTTGTGACCAATTATATGATCAATTTTCGAGAAGGTACCATAAAGTTCTGAGAAGAAGGTAAGTTCTTTTGATTTAGGATGAAATGTTTTATAGATATCTATTAAACCCATTTGCTCCATAACTTCTGTTAGTTTCACTGTGTCTCTGTTTAGTTTGTGTTTCCCTGATCTGTCCATTGATAAGACTGGGATGTTGACATCCCCCACAATTATTGTGTGAGGTGCAATGTGTGCTTTAAGCTTTAATAAAGTTTCTTTGATGAATGTGGGTGCCCTTCCATTTGGAGCATATTTGTTGAGAATTGAGAGTTCTTCTTGGTAAATTTTTCTTTTAATAAGTATTAAATGTCCTTCCTTATCTTTTTTGATGACTTTTGTTTGAAAGTCGATTTTATCTGATATTAGAATGGCTACTTCAGCTTGTTTTCTGGCACCAGTTGCTTGGAAAATTGTTCTCCAGCCTTTTAGTCTGAGGTAGTGTTTGTCTTTGACACTGAGGTGCCTTTCCTGAATGCAGCAAAATACTGGGTCCTGTTTACATATCCAGTCTGTTAGGCTATGTCTTCTTATTGTGGAGTTGGGTCCATTGATGTTAAGAGACATTAAGGAATAGTTACTGTTGCTTCCTGTTATTTTTGATGTTATTTTTATGTTTGTGTGGATATCTTCTTTTGGGTTTGTTGAAAGAAAATTACTTTCTTGCTTTTTCTAGGGTGTAGTTCCCCTCTTTGTGTTGGTGTTTTCCATCTACTATCCTTTGTAAGGCTGGATTTTTGCAAAGATGTTGTATAAATTAGGTTTTGTCATGGAATATCTTGGTTTCTTAATCTATGGTAATTGAGAGTTTTGCTGGGTATAGTAATCTGGTCTAGCATTTTTGATCTCTTAGAGTCTGTATGAGATCTGCCCAGGATCTTCTTGCTTTCATAGTCTCTGGTGAGAAATCTGGTATAATTCTGATAGGTCTGCCTTTATATGTTACTTGACCTTTTTCCCTTGCTGCTTTTAATATTCTTTCTTTGTTTAGTGAATTTGGTGTTTTGTTTATGATGTGATGGGAGGAATTTATTTTCTGGTGCAATCTATTTGAAGTTCTGTTGGCTCCTTCTGTGTACATGGGCATCTCTCTCTTTAGGCTAGAGAAGTTTTCTTCTATAATTTTGTTGAAGATGTTTCCTGACTCTTTAAAAGTTGGAAAATTGGAAAATTCTCTCTGGGAGGAATTTAGGTATGGAGAACTGTGGTACAGGGTCAGCTCAGGGGTACAGAATGAAACCAGAAGGATCCTGTTCCCAACTGATCCTTGGTTCCTGGGTCCTGATGGCTCTGAGCAGGTCCCTCTTAGGCCAGGAATTTGAAGAGAAGTGATAGCCTTTCCTGTGCACTCAGGTGGATAGGCACTCTTGGGAGACCAGCTCCCTCATGGCGGTATTTGGGTATTTGTATATGTAGCTCTGTGGCCCAGGATCAGCTCTGAGAACAGACAGAAATCAGAAGACTCCTGTCCCAGGCTGCCCCTGGGTTCTTATATCCTCAGAGTTTCAGGTGAGTTCCTCTGAGCAGCAGAGTTGGTCCTACCTGAGCTCCCAGGCCTGTCCGCACTTCTGGAATGCTAGCTATCTCTCTGTGCCACCTGGGTATGGTGCCCTGTGGCAGAGGATGGTCTCCGGCTGCAGACAGAAACTGGAAGTCCAAGATTTTTCTTATATTGAATGGAAGAATAAAGGTCTAGAGAACTGGAGGGATCCATTTCTCCAGCAGCATATGTAGCAGAGGATTGCATTGACAGGCATCAGTGAGATAAGAGGCCCTTGTTCCTGTAAAGACTTGATGCCCCAGTGTAGGAGAATACCAGGACAGGGAAGTAGGGGGAGCAATAGGAAGTTGGTAAGCAAGGGGTGAGGGAATGGGATAGGAGGGTTTTGGAAGGGAAACGAGGAAAGGGAATAACACTAGATATGTAAATAAAGGAAATATATAATTAAAAAAGGATTGTACAGGAAATTGGCTTGTAATCTAAACAAGAAGTTATAAACATTTTTTTGCCTTTGTAGTACAAAGTTTATCTTCAACTATATGTAGAGTGTGTTTGTGTATTGTGATGGTTTGTATATGATTGGTCCAGGAAGTGACCTCATTAGGAGGTGTGGCCTTGTTGGAGTAGGTGTGTCACTGTGGGTGTGGTCTTAAGAACCTCACCCTGGCTGCCTGGATGTCAGTCTTCTACTAGCAGCCTTCAGTTGAAGAGAGAGAACTCTCAGCTCCTCCTGCACCATGCCTGCCTGGATGCTGCCATGTTTCTGCTTTGATGACAATGGACTGAACCTCTGAGCCTGTAAGCCAACCCCAATTAAATGTTGTCTTTTATAAAACTTGCATTGGTCATGGTGTCTGTTCACAGCAGTAAAACCCTAACTAAGACATGTATCTATATGTGCATGTGTGTGTTTATAAACACATGCATCCAGGCATTCAGACCTTGATGTGTCATTATAAAGCCAAAATAACTGTAGAGTATACATGGATTTTGTTGTTGTTGTATCTTAGAAGCCTCCCCCACTAAACTGTAAACTGCAGAGAGGCACTGTGTCTACTTTACCATGTAGCCTTGTCTCACATGTCACATCAAGTAGGATAAAATGTCTGTCAAACTAACAAAGTGACTTCTAATTACTGTCTCCTTTCCATTTCAACACAATTGGTAAGGCAAGTCTTCTCTAATTCATTATTTATCCCTGATTTTAGGCAGCATTCTTCTCTCTTTGCAGAAACCCTTTACACCTAAGCAAAGTGCACAATGTTCATTTGTTTGCCTAAGTCAAGAGCTTTTGAGCAGCCCCCATGCTGGGGAACCTTTAACAATATTAAGCACTTATCCACACCCCATATTTGAAATTCCTTTTTCCACTTTGGCCATTGTCAGCTTATTCCACCCTTCTCCTCTTAGGTAAAAACATTTCACTTTTGTGTTTATATTACTAAATCTTGCCTACAGGTCTATGTACCTTTCACTTCACTTGCCTTCTCTATAAACATTTTCTTCCACTCCATGGCCTTCAACTGCCAAACCTTAGTTGACAAAACTTCAACCAATGTTCACTTTTTGTCATTGTTTTCAGATTTTTTTTGCATAGTAATTATCTAAATTAAGGTATAATTTAGAGCAATTTTAATTCCAAAAACAAAGGAATCTTAGCTAATTGAAGCAAAATAAAAGAAAGGGAGAATAGGTTATTTGCTGGAGATATTACTGGAATGTGTCAACAATCCTAAAAAGGGTGGGGAATGGTTAGACAAAGAAACCAAAGGTCAAAGAGGGGGTAAGAAAATTTCCTTTCTGCCTCAGCCCGGATCCCTCCTCTCATTGGTCTGTATATGCCTTTCCTTATACTGATGACTTCTTTCCCTTCTAGTTCAATGGTCCCCATTTTAGAAATCTCACATTTCAGTCATTTAGAAAAAGAAGTCTGTATTTTTCTCTCTATTCTACTGAAATAATCTGCGACAATGACTCCTAATGAGGTATCTTAAAAAGAGGTTCTACCCTAATATGCCCATTCTGTATGCAGAAAAGAATTCATTAGAAGAAAGGCTAACATAGTGGAGCATGTGTCTTAATTGCATGCAGGGGAATCCTCTGGGTATATGCGCAGGAGTGGTATGACAGGGTCCTCTGGAAGTGTCATGCCCCATTTTCTGAAGAACCACCAGACTGATTTCCAGAGTGGTTGTACCATCTTGCAATCCCACGGAGAATGGAGGAGTGTTCCTCTTTCTTCACATCCTCCCCAGCACCTGTTGTCTCCTGAGTTTTTAATCTTAGCCATTCTGATTGGTGTGAGGTGGAATCTCAGGGTTGTTTTGATTTGCATTTCCCTGATGACTAATGATGTTGAACATCTCTTAAGGTGTTTCTCAGCCATCGAATTTCGTCTGGTGAAAATTCTTTGTTTAGCTCTGTACCCCATTTTTAATAGGGTTATTTGGTTCTTTGGGTCTAACTTCTTGAGTTCTTTGTATATATTGGATATTAACCCTCTGTCAGATGTGGGGTTAGTGAAGATCTTTTCCCAATTTGTTGGTTGCCGTTTTGTCCTTCTGACAATGTCCTTTGCCTTACAGAAACTTTGTAATTTTATTAGGTCCCATTTGTCAAGTCTTGATCTTAGAGCATAAGCTATTGGTCTTCTCTTCAGAAACTTTTCCCCTGTGCCTATGTCCTCCAGGGTCTTCCCAAGTTTCTTTTCTATTAGTTTCAGTGTGTCTGGTTTTATGTGGAGGTCCTTGATCCACTTGGAGTTGATCTTAGTACAAGGAGATAAGAGTGGGTCAATTCGTATTCTTCTGCATGTTGACCTCCAATTGAACAAGCACCATTTGTTAAAAAGGCTATCTTTTTTCCACTGGATGGTTGTAGCTCCTTTATCAAAGATCAAGTGACCATAAGTCTGTAGGTTCATTTCTGGGTCTTCAATCCTATTCCATTGATCTACTTGCCTGTTGCTGTACCAATATCATACAGTTTTTAACACAATTGCTCTGTAGTACTGCTTGAGGTCAGGGATATTGATTCCCCCAGAAGTCCTTTTATTGTTGAGAATAGTTTTAGCTATCCTGGGTTTTTTGTTACTCCAGATGAATTTGAGAATTGCTCTTTCTAGATCTATGAAGAATTGAATTGGGATTTTGATGGGGATTGCATTGAATCTGTAGATTGCTTTTGGCAAGATGGCCATTTTTACTATATTGATCCTGCCCAATATCCACTTCTGTCTGCCAGGAGTGTCTCTGCACCCGCAATCTTACTGAAGAGATCACAGACCTTCTAGATGTGACCACAGATCCCTTTGAGAACATGTCCTTGGGTCTTGGGTAGTATCCCATGATTGATGGTTCTGAATGTCTAAGGGGCAGTAAATGTGTCCTGATACTCGCAAGGCAGTTTCTGGAGGTGCCTGCGACATTGGAAGAAGTATCAGGCAAACACCTGGCTTCTATCTCAGAACACACTGGTGCATGCTGCTGCCTTATTTATAATAGCCAGAAGTTGGAAGAAGCCCAGATGTCCCTCAAAGAAGGAATGGATACAGAAAATGTGGTATATTTATGCAATGGAATACTACTCAGCAATTAAAAAATAATGAATTCATGCAATTTGTAGGCAAATGGTTATATCTGGAAAATAGCATCCTAAGTGAGTTAACCCAATCACAAAAGAACACACATGAAATGCAATCACTGATAAGTGGATATTAATGAGCCCCGACGCTCTGAATACTCAAGGCACAATTAGCAAGTCAAATGATTCCCAAGAAGAAGGAAGGAAAGGATCCTGGTCCTGAAAAGATTGGATCCAGTTTTGTAGGAGAGTACCAGAACAGAGAAATGGTGGTGGTGGGGGTGGTGATTGGGGAATAGGTGGGGGGGAGAGGACTTATGGGACATATGGTGAGGGGGGAACTGGGAAAGGGGAAAGCCTTTGGAATGTAAACAAAGAATATAGAATTAATAATAATAATAATAATAATAATAATAAAAACCTTAGTAATCTGAGAGACTCTAATAGCAAGTGATTGACCCAGATGTAGTTACTTATAGCCAACCATTGGACTGAGGTCAGGGACCCCTATGGAAGAGCTAGGAGAAGGACTGAAGGAGCTGAAGGGGCTGGCAACCCCATAGGAAAAACAATAGCATCAAATAACCCAAACCCTCAGAGCCCCCAGAGACTAAGCAAAAAAAAAAAAGAAAGAAAGAAAGAAAGAAAGAAAGAAAATGAAGGGATATTTCTTGAAAACTGTGTGCAGTGAGAAAGGCATGTTTAAAGAGGAGGAAATGGTCAAGAAATAAGATTCCCTTGAACAGACTAATACATTCCCATTTCACGATCCTAGACAATGTGCATACAGAACCCAAGGACCAAACTTAACTCTTGTGTACTGACCATGCCTCCTCCCTGAAAGAAGAAGAAAAAGAATCCATGTCCCTTCAGGAAGGCTATGACCCTGCCTAGTTCAAGGTGGGAATTCCTGTGTTTGCCCACCAATATACTAGTCTGTCAATTAAGCACTGAATCATCTAATGGTTCTGTCTTTTTAAACTTATTGACACTACCTTCCTCTCTCAAAATTACCTTTCTGGCTGGTCTCTTAAAAGTCATCATTTGTTTTGTCAACATCTGCCCAGCAAATTTTACCACATCTTTTTCATTTAAAAGCCCTCAAAACATATACAGTAAAATAGATGTTTTAGCCCCTGCTGATTCAAAGATCACTACCATCTTGGTAGGTGTCTCTTTTTTTTTAAGAGTCTGAAATACAGTGTCTCCATAGCACCCCGGGGGTTCTATTTGTCTTCATTTCTAAACTTGAAATGACTTAGTCCCTTGATTACTTAACAAAATCCTCCAAATCTTCTGGGTTTAACAATCGTAATTTACAATTGCAATCCAGTTCAGTCAGCATTCTCTCCAAAAGGCCTCTCAGCACGTTACACAAGCTGAGCCATCCTACCTACCTCATTTCACCTTCAAAGCACATGTTCAGTACCTTTCGGTTCTTCTGTGCTTGTTGTTCTGTGCATAGCACAGTGGCAACTCTATGGGTATTGTCCTTCCTCCCTTAGAGCTGCATACAAGGTCTGGTATAGAGAAAGTGTGCTGCAAACATGAGGGTTTTTACTGCTGACCACAGAATTCTAAAGCATTTTTAAAGTACAAGGAACCTAATCTTGGTGGGTTGCCTCATGAGGAAAGCCATTCAATTTAAAAATAAGCAAGTTCTCCCTCTGTAAGCATTGCACATTGCAGTGGAACCAGCAATAGTTTACTTTGTTAGAGAATGTCATACAAACAAACAACGTTGTTACAGGCCAGATAACAAACCCTGAAGGCTCAAGAAAATGCTTCTAGAGAAAGGGGGTTGGTGAAACTAACCCTGGTAGTTACTGAGCATGAGAAATGAGCTACCCAAAGCAGAGGGTGCATAGTTTTAAATGGAATCCAAAAGGTCATCTAGATGAACACTGTGGTTTTTTCTTAAATTCTGAATAAATATGGTACATAGTGTATAACATTCTGTTCTCTAACTACTAAATTATTTTTGTTAATTTACAGCCCCAGTCATGATTTATGATGCCTATAAAAACCAAACCTAGACAAACATTCTCAAGCACACAAACATTCATATACACACGGCTACGAGTACTCTATCATTTCCTTGGCTTGGTTTTCAGGCTTACAAATTGAGCTGAAGGTGGAGATTAACATGTGCTGAAAGGAGAGCTTACCAAGGCTTAGAGGTAGATATCAGAATCCCTGTATAAGGCACCAAGTCAAATACCGAACCAAGACAAAATGATTTGTTCTGCACTCTTTTTAGAATGCAGTCATGATGTACTTAAAAGCCAATGTAATGGCAAAACCTTGCAGAGAGAGCAGCGTTGCCATGCAACCATTCTCCATTAAGACAGAAACAAAATTGTGAAAAGCAGTCAGGGAATTTGGGAGACTAAAGCCCACCAAGTGATGAAGACAGGCTTTTCCCATTCCATTGCTTTCTTTCTTAGTTCTTACTAAACATCTCCATTGTGTACACAGTAGAATCTGACCAGTGCTCAGGCCTGCTGTAAGAGCTTTTTTTTGCTCTATAGCCTTGGGTGCAACCAACTGAATGGACAGATTATGTGATTCCAATGGAAACACCCGACCTTTGTTGTGAGACCTCTTCCTTGTTTATGTATTGACCTCCTGGTCCACAAGATCTGGTATTGGGAGATGTAGACTACAAGGTTATGCTGGTGACCTGCCTGAGGATGGGATTGCAGCTCTTATGACATTTGTCCTTCTTTCATTTGAGATCACAGCAATAACACACCATCTGTGAACCAGAAAGCTGGCCTCTCCAGGCGTGCAACTCGGTGGTGGTTTAATGATAGATTTCCCAGCCTCAAGAACAGTGAGAAAGAAATGTCTTAAATTTACTACCTTCAAAGTAGATGAAAATGTCAATAAACTATACAGAAGATATTGCTTTTCACTGATTGGAATCTCCTGGTAAAAATGCCTCAAAGAATGGCATGTTTAAATTCACCTCACAAAAGGAAAGGGAGATGGTTATATTTTCTTTTACTTTAAAAGTATTTATTTTTGCTGTCAGAATTAGCTTGAAAATATACAAGTCTACTAGATTAATTTTACCATCAAATATTTGGAATTTCTTATTTAAATTACTCAATGTTGTGCTCTATTACTTTCAGTTATATTATTTTGAAAATGTGTTTTTAGTTCATACATAATAGATGAGTGACTAATAACATACATATATATTCCTGAGTGCTTTCATTCTTGACTATTCATGACATCTATTTTTTATTTATCTGAAAGGATAAAGAGCTCTAGGGAACAAGATGACCTTTCCATTCATGACCAGTAGATGATGTATTTTACAAGAATAACCTCACTACTTACTATTGATCAGAAGACAACTGAGAATATGTGTGTGTGTGTGTGTGTGTTTTAGTGACGAGGGAACAGGATTCTTTTAGTTCAACTGCAGAAGAAAGCTGAATTACTGGATTCTCTTCTATGTTAACAAGATCTTTGTCATTCTTTGAGAAATCAGTAAATTTAGATGTGAATTTTCCATTGATTTTCAAACCTAATGTGTTTTCTTTCCTTTTCTTAAAGCTCTCTTTATTAAATAGTGGGTCTGACAACTTCTTGCTATCTTTTTTCCTCAGGGAAATTGTTTTGCTAATGTCAATTCTGCATAGGTACATGTCATACTTCACTTTATTAATAAAGATCTCTTAATAATAAATTCTCACAATAAAAATAATTCTGTCTGCACTTTAAAGGTGAAGTCAGTCATGACCTAGGCACTTTCCAACTATTCTAGAACCACCAAACTCTTCTCAGTCAGCCTGATCTTGCTTGTCTTAAACCAGAGAAGCGACTAGACTGGGTTCAAGAGTTGATATCCAAGGGAGCCTTTGCGGATTTATTTAGTTCTTATTAGTTGAACTAATCTTAATTAATTTAGTAAACTGATATTGATATTTTTATTGTTCACATAGTTATTAAACTTTTTATTATACTCTAAAGACTAAGCTTAGCTTTAAAAATGATGATATTTACGTTCCATGTGTATTTCAAATAATTCGTAACTAGATATGGAAAGGGGGGATTTTTAGTTATGAAGCTCACAGAAGAGAAAAATAAAGAGTATACTACCACTTAAAAAATTAAAACCTAGTGCTATAAAATAGCTAGTTCAATAACTTGCATTTTGGATAATAAAAGTAAAATGGCTGTTGCCAAAAATCTTTAATATTCATGAAGAACTAGGATTTAAAATTCAGAGGCTGTTTCTGAATGAACACCAGTTCCCACTGCTTTTCCTCCACTATCTGCTTTTGTTTTATTAATTACTTACCATCCTTTTGCCAGAAAAATATAGTACTTTGTGTTAGAATAACAAACAGAAGGACTGGTTTCCACAACCGTTTATTATTGCTCAAAACATTATAATTAACCCTGCTCCATTTGTTCTCACATATACACACTGTAGAAGGGAGAAATAATGACTTCTCAAAGGAACAAATAATTCAAAACTCTACCTGATAATTTATCGGTGTGCATGGCCTAACTACAAGAGCTGCTGCAGCCAGAACTTGCTCAAAGCTTTTGGCTCCTGGGATACAGAACAAGCATTAAAGATGATTACCAGGACCAGGCTCTTTTTAATTAATGAGATTCAGATAGGAGAGACAGCAGAGGGAGTGTCTTTGCTTCCTTAAAACTTCATGTAAATAATAGTCTCTCAAACCAAAAGCATCTTTCTGAAAGCCACAAAGCATTATTTGTAGCCATCCCTTTCTCCAGGACTTTGACACATGCCCTTTCTATGGAGAGACTTACACGGAGTAATATTGTGCTTCAAACTACTCAACACTTCTGATATGGTCCTCTCTGCAGACCAGGCTCACCAGCAGCTACACTATCTGCTTGTTTTTCCCTAGAACCCTGTGTTTGTTCAACAGGACCAAAATAACTCTAAAAGCAGGTGTGATTAGTAATTCAGATAATAAGTTATTATACAATAATGGCATTGCTATAATAATTTTTTGGTTTTTTTTTTGCCAATTCTATCATTACTGTTTAAGATGCTTAAAGGGATTTTCTTTCTTTTTCCTTTTTCTCTTTCTTTATATAAATATAAACCCATAAATACAAAACCTTGAACATGTCAGGAAAACACTCCATCGCTCTCAGTTGAGAAATTATTCTCAGTTCAGAAATTATTTCAAGTTTCCTTTTAAATAATAAACAACAAAATTTATCCTCCACCAAAATTAATTTCTGCGTCTTTTACTTTACCATAAACAATGGACATATGTCAAATCTTTGCTATTATAAATTGTTTGTGAATGGTGACTTTTATCAGTAAGATTCATCAGCTTTGTTAAATACTTGATTGGTAATATAACCAGGGATTTAGGAACTGCTTCATAGGATACTAGCACATTGTATTTATCCTTTTAATATGTTGTCTGTAACAATGATTTAGGCCCATGCTGAAAAATATAATAAAGTTGAAAGAAAGGAAGTTTTCACATAGTGTCTTAGTTAGGGTTTCTATCCCTGCGATAAAACACGATGACGAAAAGTAACTTGGGGAGATTATCTTACAGTGTGTAGTCTATTATTTTGGTATACAGGGAAGAACCTGGAGATGGGAACCAGAAGGCAGGAGCTGAAGCATGCTACTTTCTGGCTTGCATCCTAAGGCTTACTCATCAATGTCTTTTCTAATATCCAGCACCATCCACAGTGAGTTGGATGGACCCACATCAATCATCAATCAAGAAAATGCCCTACAGGTTAGTCTTGTAGGAGTATTTGTACATTTGAGATTCCCTCATAACAAATGAGTCTGGTTTGGAAAAAGTTGACATAAAACTAACCATTATGTATAATAAGGATTGTAAGAGCTTGAAAGATGGCTCAGCAATTATGAGCACTGGCTTTCTCTTCCAGAGGACCAAAGTTCAATTCCCAGCACCACATGGTGGCTCACAACTGTCTGCAACATTACTTTCAAGGGATCTGGCGCATTGCAAAGACATACATGAAGGCAAACAACAATGCATATAAAAGAAAATTAAACATTTTTTTTTTAAAAAAAGATTGTATAGCAGAGAACAGTATTGAACTCAGAGTTCAAAGTCCATGGTAATAAATATTTGTAGTAATTCCCCTCAGATTCCATAGGTTGATACAATAGTAGCCAATAGATTATAGTAGGCAATCTATATGACAATTACAGGATTCTGACTATCTGGGGTTCTTTGTTTATGAAAAGAACTCAATGAATTTCAAGCCAGAAAACAGTATTCAGTAATTATTTTATTGAATATCTATGTGTGAGACAGAAATTGAGAAGTCTTATTCCATGAAGACAGTATCAATATAATCCTTCACTTGTGCTATTACTTTCAGTTCCTAATTAAACCCCAGCTTCTACCTCTATTCATACCTAAATTATGGTTCAGATTGGAAGCAAATGCATTTTTCAACAGAGGATTGTGATATTGTACTCTAACCCAGTCACTCACACCCTGGTTAACTTAGGGTGCAATGTAAGATCTATGACCTAACCCTGCAGATTCTCTATTCTCAGTTTTGCTCCCCTTCTTGTTCAAGGACCAACAGTTTCTGGCCTTTTGAGTTTACCTGATGCTAAGTTCTGTCCTTTGTTGGCCTTTGTTTTTCCATGAGATGTATGTTGTGGATATTCCTGGGCTTGTATTTTGATGCTAATTCTACTCCTCAGAGGTGCTACAGATGAGGAGTTGCCTTGTCAACCTTCTCCCTACCTTAAATTTTCAAATAAAGACTTGAGCCAATGATTGGACAGGAGAAAGTGGGAGGAGCTGAGAGTCTAGGGGAGGAGCGATGGGGAAGAACAGGAAGGGGTGGAGCAATGAAAGGGGTAGCAGTGAGAGAAGCTGGGGGTCTGAAGAAACCACAAGTTATATGGGATAATATAGATGGAAACAAGAGTAGTGTGGTGGGAGGTCGCCCAATCTAGGCTTGTAGCTTGTTTTGTTAACTGTTGAGTTGAGCTTTCTTTTACAGGGGAATTGGGTTGGAAACAAAGTAGTAACAGATGTACACAACTGTATCCTTAGTATGCCTAATCCCAGCTCATCTTCAGGTCTCAGTTTACAGCTGCTTCATACCTGGACTGCCGACCTGAATTCTGTCCTCCTAATTAAAAGGGTCCACACAGTTAACTGATGTGCATATCTATCTCTAACAATTAGTTGTCATCTCCCCCTGAAGAATGTAAGCTCTGTAAGAGCACAGACTTCATCTAAGTGCTGTATAATCACTGTGCATATAATATTAGCATAATATAACATGGACTCAAAATGTTTTATGAACAGCTAGATTCTCTGAGTGACAAATACTGTAAAAGTGCCTGCAGCGTATATTCTTTTCTTAAATGAATTAAAATTAATCCATAAATCTGTGACCAGGACTAAATTGGTATGTATTGAGATGATAAGAAGGGTGGTCATTTTTGAAAATTTGACATAAAAAAGTTTCAATCCGAGGCAAAGAAGTGTACTGAAACCAGGCAGAAAAGAAGGCCAAGTAAATTTATGGACTTTGTTTTAGCAGCCATATTTGAAAATATTTCCATGTTTAAGTTTTATTTTCTTTTTCAAGTACTTTGACATTTTCTAGAAGGAAGACATTTCCCTCTCCAAAAGAAACATCTTCTATTGTGGATCCCTAAGCTGCAAGGTCGTGGCTTTGACTGGGCTAGCAGTCAGCCGTTGAGCTAAGAATAGAAACAGAGACCACTCTGCCCACATGGAATTCACTTCTGACTCAACTCTGAATCCATATTACTTTAGTAATAAAAATATTTTCCTTTTTGTAGAGCTTTTGAGAGTTAAGACACCTTTTTTTCCTGTTCCAGGTCATTCAGTAATGCATTAAAGATAAATTTGAAAAATACTTTGTGTAGGTGCAGGAAGCATAATGTGGTTTTTCTGAGCCTAATCTAAATTAAAGGCAAAGTTTAGGCATGAGATAAAGGCATAACTATAATTCCCATCACACAGAAATGATTTTATTTAAAAAACCTGTGCATTCACAATCATTACCGTTGAGGCATGCACGTCTGTGTACTGATGATGTAGCTCAGTACAAGAGCCTTGGTCTAGCATGTGCAAGGCTTGGGGTGTCATCTTCAGCTCTACAATTAAGAACACCCTGAAGGAATGAATGAACAAATCATGTGGCTTTATTTCCTAGATAAAGAGAAACTACTTTGATACCTCAAATGTATAAAGATGTTAATATTGGACAAATATTGCTGCTATAAATTTTGAATAGAAGTAAAACCATATCTTTCCTAATGAGTGCAGTTAAGGACTCATGAAATGTTGCTTTAATACGAAGCCAATTTGCATCATTGTGATGAATGAATAAAAATGTGTCTACTTTGTCTTTAGAATTCATTATAGCTATAATAAAGTAAAAGAATAATAAATAATAATTACCTTATTTCTTAAACATCTGCCTTATGAAAGACAGATATAGCTCAATGATAAGGGGATTGCATAAATGAGCAGGAAAAAGTCTAAGAAGCTACTACCCAAAAGAAGAGGAAGGAAAAAACTTACTATGTATGTGCTTTCATTATGGTATGTGAAAATATATAATCATTTTCAGAAATGCCATTTTTTTAAAAAAAAAGTATTAAGACAATCCATAAAATACAGAAGGAAAACTAGGTAACTAATAATGGTCAGTTGTAACATAGATCTAAAAAGAACCAATAGGATTGAAGAGCATTCTAACAGGAATTAAGTGGGGAACATGCTCAAAAAGACACACATGAGAAAAGCAAAACACCTGACGCAAAGTGGTATTAAGTTCATGATTACTTCGGTGTTTAAATGTACCCCAAATCATTTTATTAATAAGTAAGAAACACATATATGTAGTTAGCTAGCAAACTGGAACAACGCAAAAACACAGATAATAAAGGAAACCTAATTGCAACTCAAGCTTCACATTTGTTCAAAAATAATTCATGAATACATACAAATGCATATTCTCAGATTTATTATAGACAATGTCCTTGAACCTTACCTTGTTTTTAGATATTTGTTTGACAGACTTTGTGAGGTACATGGACAGTAATTATAGGATCAAAAAGAAACTTCATCAAATTTTTATTTTATAAAACAAATATGTGCTTTCAATAATTTACCTAAATAGCTCATTCTTAATGTATATTTTTTCTTTCCATTGTTTGCTACATCTAATACAAACCATATTGTTTCTACAGTGTATACATACATATCTGCGTATTCAGTTTCAGAATTAAGATGATTTCCAAGAGCCGGTGGTGGTGATGCACACCTGTAATACCAGCACTCTGGGAGGCAGAGGCAGGCAGATTTCTGAGTTCGAGGCCAGCCTGGTCTATAGAGTGAGTTCCAGGACAGCCAGGGCTATACCGAGAAACCCTGTCTTAGAAAAACCAAATCAAAAAAAAAAAAAAGATGAGTTCCAAGAACTTTAGTTACAGGAGAAACGTGTTTGAGGCTTTGTTATTCCGAGATACATTATCAATGGCTCTCAAAAGCACAGACTGTTAATTAAATTTAATCAAGTGCATGGTCAAACTACTTCATATACATCTTTAAAATTCTCAAAGGTTGATATAAAAAATACTTTAAAAGCCAAAAAGAAAGAATTAACATCAACAAAGTGGCATCATAGAAATCCCACATTTCAAACCCCAAAGCTTGGGGCAGAGGAAAGCAAATCCCAGGGCCATACTAATTGCCTGGTCTAGCTGAATTGTCAAGCTCTGTTGTCTGTGAAAAATAGAACATTTCAAAAAATAAGGTGACAAGTACATGAAGAGGACACCAACATCAGCACCTGTCCTCCCCACAGGCAAGCAAAAATACACATATCCATACAAAACACACATGCATACAAATACACACAAACACACACATATACACACACACATACACAGAAAGAGAGTGAAAGAGAGAGAAGACAAAAACAAATCAATTAATTCATTAAAATACATAGTCTAAACAATAAATTCATATATTCCATGTTAAAATCAGACTAATAAACTTTTCACTAAAATAAAAAAGGCTATCGATATTAAATTGACCGTGTAAGCTATCAACTTTGATATATTGTTAATTCTTTCTTATGACTAATAATTGTTTTTTAGTTGGCTCTAGCCCCTGATTGTTTTTAGTCACTGTGGTGGTTTAAATAAGAATGTCCCCAGAGGACCATATATTTGAATGCTTATTAATCAGACACTGGAACTATTTCAGAAGGATTAGGAGATGTGACCTTGTTTGCATGGTGTGCTTTAAAATTTCAAACGCCCATTGGTTCTCTCCCTCTCCCTCTCCCTCTCCCTCTCCCTCTCCCTCTCCCTCTCCCTCTCCCTCTCCCTCTCCCTCTCCCTCTCCCTCTCCCTCTCCCTCTCCCTCTCCCTCTCCCTCTCCCTCTCCCTCTCCCTCTCCCTCTCCCTCTCCCTCTCCCTCTCCCTCTCCTTTTCCCTCTCCCCTCTTCTCCTTCTCCCTCTCCCTCCCCCTCTCCCTCTCCTCCCTCTTCTCCCTCTCCTCCCTCTCCCTCTCCTCCCTCTTCCTCTCCCCCTCCCTCCCTCCCTTCCTTCCCCCCTCCCTATGCTGTGGATCAGGATGTAGTTTTCAGTTACTGCTCTAGCATCTGTCTACAATCTTTCATGTTTCCTGCATGGTGATAATAGACTAAACCTCTGAAAATGTAAGCAATGCTCCAATTAAATATGCCTTCTCTTATAGTTGCCTCAGCAATAATGTTATAGAACACTAATTAAGACACAGTTCTCCAAGCTGAAACCATAATACAGGAAACTACCAATGGAGACTATACTGTTCCTCAAGTTTCTGGATCTGAATCTGAGAATTCAGATACAATTCTGTTCAGTATACCAACATTTTATTATTAATTAATTAATTACCCCCTGTTCACCCTCTGACTGTTCCACATCCTGTATCTCCTTCCCAACCCCTGTCTCCACATGGATGTCCCCACCCCTCACCCTACCTGACCTCTCTTCTAAACTCCCTGGGGCCTCCAGTCTCTTGAGGTTAGGTGCATTATCTCTGAATGAACACAGACCTGGCAGTCCTCTACTGTATGTGTGTTGGGGGCCTTTATATCAGCACAAGCTGTATGTTGCCTGTTTGGTGGTCCAGGGTTTGAGAGATCTTGGGGGTCCCAATTAAATGAGACTGCTGCTCCTCTTTCAGGATTGCCCTTCTCCTCACCTTCTTTCAGCCTTTCCTAACCCAACAACAGGGGTCAGCTGCGTCTGACCATTGGTTGAGTGCAAATATCTGCACATGACTTTCAGCAGCTTCTGTAGTGAAGCCATGCTCAGTCCCTTTTTGTGAACGCTCCATAGCCTCAGTAATAGAGTCAGGGACCTTGGAACCTCCCCTTGAGCTGGATCCCACTTTGGGTCTGTCCATGGGCCTTCCTTTCCTCAGGTTCCTCTCCATTTCCATCCCCGTAATTATTTCAAAGCGGCACAATTATGGATCAGAGTTGTGAGTGTGGGATGGCCCCTCTCTCCCTCATTTGATGCCCTGTCTTCCTGCTGGAGATGGGCTCTGTAAATATCCTGGGTGAGGTAACTCAGACCCAAAAGGACAAGCATGGTATGTTCTCACTAATAAGTTGATGATAAAAAGTACAGAGTACCCAAGATACAATCCACAGAACTAAAAAAATGACAACAAACTGAAATGTCCAACTGAGGAAGTCTCAGTCCCACTTGGGAGGGAGAACAAAGCAATCACAAATGGGGAGGGAGGGAGGGCCCAGGGAGGGAAAGTAGTCAGGGGGAGGAAGCAGGGGGGAAGAGGGGAACATGATCTGGTATTGGGTGAGAGAAAAGGACTGAAGCCCTGAGGGTCAGCAGAAAGAATGGAAACAGGCAACCTCAAGAGATAGGAGGTTGGAGAGACCTTCCAGAATGCACCAGAGACCTGGGAGGTGAGAAACTCTCCAGACTCAAAGGGAGAGACCTTAGATGAAATGCCTGATGGTAGGGAGAGGGAACATATAGAGTATACCAACTTTTTAAAGAGAATTACAAATCTAGAAAGCAAAATCTGCCATTTTAGAAATTTCCCGTGAGGCACCATGTTTGAATGAAGAAATACATAATTTGTCAGATTTGGGGTTATTTAATTTGCTCAAAATCATATTAACAATATTAAATTATTATCTAGTATCCAGAAAATGTGTTTAATTATTCAAACTACATTAATCAAGACCAGTTAGTTATTTGTTACAAGAATTCTAAAAGCAATTTACAGATAGGGACCATTACCCGGATGTACATTAGTCAAATGTCACATTATTTGCAAGTGGTCTAGAGCAGACAGCTTTCCTTGGTAGGTTTTCTTATCAGATAATCAGATTTATGTATAGTCAATAGAATGAAATCATAGATTTCCTTGTTTTTACTAGAAAGCCAGCATGGTATACAATGATCTGTTAAGGTTTATGACTCCTGGGTCCAGACTGAAATGACCCTCTTGGAAATTCAGGACATCACTCTCCTACCAAAAGCATGACTTGGGAGGCACCTGCCAATTCTTCTGACCATGATTGAGTATATAATGCAGTCTTTGTTTGACATGGTGAAGATTACAAAGAATTCCATTCTAATGACCACTAAACCTGTGAATATCGACACATCACCAAAATGGGGCCAAAAAAGGGTAACATTAATATTACCAGAGTGATTTTTCTTTTACTCTGAATAATAATAATATTACCAAAATATGTGATGCTATTTGATTCCTCAAGCACTGAAATATGTATGGGTTCTTCTGAAGACTTCTGCTCTAGGAAAACATTAAAGTGTCCCAGTTTACTTATTATGAACCTTGCCATTGATCACCCATTATATCTATTCTAACTGACGTAAGACCTGTTTTCAGTATCTTCCATGTTCAAATCTCCATCACAAGAGGGGTGTCTCAGAGCTGAGGGAGCTCTAGAGCATTCTTGGCTTCTGTTTTGCTGCTGTGAGACAGAGTCTATTGTGCTCTCCAGGCTGGTCAATAGCTCTCCATTTTCCTGTTTAATCCTCCATACTGCGGGGCTCACAGGCATACATCAGCACGCCTTATTGTGAAGATATTATTTTCTTGTTAGCAGGATTCTTGCTTTCTTGTTCCCACTAGAATCAGTCCTGGACTCTGCACTGTAGTTTTGTAGTCTGTAGTTCTCTCTAGTGCAGAACTCAGCTCAAGCCTTGCTATTTGCATAAAGTCTTGTTCCTGTGACAAATTTTATCAGTTTGAGCAAAGCAAACACTTTTGAAAGCATGATTTTTTTTTGAATTGAAATTTCCTGGGTTTCGTGACAGATTCTTGTAGGAAAATCATGACTGTGGTTCACTCAAGACTAAAGTCTCAGTGATGAGAGTCACGAATTCTCCATTTCCATTGTTCTCTGGTGCTTTCTGTGCTCCCAGGGGTGAATTATGCAGAGGCAGAGAGATGATTTTCTCCTACCTTCTTTTCAAATTACAGCATGAATAATGTTATCTGATATTTAGTGGTGGTTCACAAAAATTGTACTTAGTTTCTTATTTCAGAAGAATTTTTTTTTAAAAAGAAGACCTTGCATTTTAAACAGATCATTGCAGACTTCATAAATGCAGCTTATTTAATTGTATTTGTAAGTGACAAAGAGGGAACTAGGAGAGGCAGGGAAAAGGTAACAACAGAAAATAGTGCTTTTCGGTGAGCTAGATATCTTTTTGTCTAGCACCTACTTTATGATGTGTTTAAGGTATAAGTTCAGTATCTTCTGAAGATAATTTTTGTGATCACTGGAAAATCTGATTTTTTTCTTTAAGACATTGTTTTTATTAATACATAGAAATAAATGTCATTGGTCTATTCAATAATAATTTATTTTATTAATTAATTACTTTATTTACATCTCAAATGTTGTGCTCTCCCAGTCCCCTCTAGCAGAGTTCTTCCTCCCACCACCCTTTGCCTCTAGGAAGGTGTCCCATCCCCGAGGTATTCCCCCACCCTGGGGCATAAGTCTCTAGAGGATTATGCACATCCTTTCCCACTGAGAGCAGAGAAGGCAGCCTTCTGCTATGTGTCAGGGGCCTCAGACCAGCCCCTGTATGCTCTTTGGTTGGTGGCCCAGCCTCTGAGAACTCCCAGGGGTCTGGGTTAGTTGACAGTGTTGATTTTCCTATGGGGCTGCCATCCCCTTCAGTTCCTTCAGTCCTTCCCCTAACTCTTCCATAGGGGTCTCCGACCTCAGGCCAATGCTTGCCTGTAAATATCTGCATCTTTTTCAGTCAGCTGCTGGTACAGGCTCTTAGAGGACAGCCATGCTAGGCTCCTGTCTCCAAACACAACTTGGCATCAGTAATAGTGTCAGGGTTTGTTGCCTACTTTGGATGGACCCAAGTTGGGCCAGTCACTGGCTAGCCATTCCTTTGGCCACTGCTCCATTTTTTTTCTTTTTTCTTTTTCTTTTTCTTTTTCTTTTTTTTTTGGGGGGGGGCATTTCTTTTAGATAGGAACAATTTTGGATCAAAAGTTTTGTAGGTGGTTTGATGTACCCATCCACCCACTGGAGGTCCCTCAAGGTTCCACATCCCCACTGTGGGCCATTTTGGCTAAGGTCACCCACATTGAGCCTAGGAGCCTCCCGCATCCCAGGTCTCTGGAACATTCTAGAGATCCCCCCAGGCTACATATTTCACTCATAATCCAGGCCATCTGGACCTCTCTCCTGACCCTCTCCCCCATGCGTACGTACCTGATTCTGCCCACTATTTCCCTCCATCCAGGTACCTCCCTATTTCTGCCTCCCATGACTATTTTATTTCCCCCTCTAAAGGGGTTTAAGCATTCTTGTTGTGGCCTTCCTTCTTGTATAACTTCTTTGGTTCTTTAACATGTATCATGGATATTCTGAACTTTTTTGGCTAATAACCACTTATCAGTGAGACCATGCCATGCATGTCCCTTTGGATCTGGGTTACCTTACTCAGGATGATATTTTCTAATTCCATCCATTTGCCAGTAAAACCCTTGATGTCCTTCTTTTTAATAGTTTAGCAGTATTCCATTGGGTAAATAAACCATATTTTCTGTATACATTTAGCTTCTGAGGAACATCTGGGTTGCTTCTAATTTTTGAGTATTACAAATAAGGTTACTATGAATATATTAGAGTATGTGTCCTTGAGATATCATGCAGTATCTTTTGGGTATATGCCCCAAAACAGTGTAGCTGGGTCTTCAGGTAGAGCTATTTCCAGTTTCCTGAGGAACTACCAGATTGATCTCCAGAGTTGTTATACAAGTTTGCAATGCCACCAACAGTGGAGCAGTGTTCCTCTTTTCTCCACATCTTTGCCAGCATGTGCTGTCACTTGAGTTTTTGATTTTATCCATTCTGATTAGTGTAATGTGGAATCTCAGGGTCATTTTGATTTGCATTTCCTTCCATTTTCCTGACGACCAAAGATGTTGCACTATCCTTTAAATTCTTCTTGGCTATTCAAGATTACTTTGTTGAGAAATATCTTTTTAGCTTGGTACCCTATTTTTTAATTGGGTTATTTGTTTGATTTTTTTGTTTGCTTCTCTTTGGTTTGGTTGTTTGTTTTTGAGTCTAACTTCTTTAGCTCTTTATATATTTTGTATATTAGCCCTCTATCAGATGTAGCGTTAATGCTCTTTTCTAAATACTAAATGTAAACTATTGTCACTGTCTTGACCAGTGCTCCACTCTCAAGGACTGATCTCTAGCCTTAAAGTAATCATGGCAGCTTGAACAAACATTCCCTTTCTCCCAAAACTTCATAGCTGAAGGGCAGGCAGCGTTACTTCCTGTTAGCTTCTATGCTAAGACCTATGAAAGAGGACTTGAAATCTAGTATGGAGTGGAAGACCTGGAAAACAGAATTCTTTCACTCATCTTGAAATACCTATCTTTGCTCCTTGTACAGAATAGTGTTCAGCTGGAAGGTAAAAGTATGTTTGGAGGATTTATTAAGAAGAAATTAAATAGTTCTACAAGGGACTTAAGACCATACCAGGTATGAAAGAATGTTGAATATTTGTCCTCCACTCCTTTGTTTTTTTTTCTGTTACAAGAGTAACAAAACTATCAACTTATTCTGATATATGAAATTTCTAAAGGTCTAGTAAAAATAATTTTTAGAAACCAAAAAATGACTTATTGAGAGCTACATATTTTCCAAATAATATTTGCTTTCAGTATATTCACATTAATATCAATCATATAGTAAAATAAGGAAAATATCATGTGAACAAAGCTTGAACAGAAAACATAAGTAAAAGTGAAAGGTTATCATTTAAAAACAATGCAATGAATAATGTGCAGATTTATATGCAAGGGCTCCACAGAAAAATTGTGCCAAAAGCACACAAAAGATGACAGGAATGAATAATGGGAAATTATATGACTCTGAAGGGCAAGACCTATATCATGTACCCATACATCAGTTTAAAATTAAAACACAAGCTCAGGTTCTTGTGGAGCCAACGAGGGAAGGTCTAATTCTTGGGCTATTTTTAGCTTAGTATTAAACCCAGAAATATCCACTGAACCTAAAAGTGTTTATATTTTTGATATTACATATTTATAAATGTATATTCTCCAGAAATAAGTGTAAAAATATGGCAACACACACACACACACACACACACACACACACACACGAGGATACTGATTTTTGCTTTATTTTGATAGCTTTCATTGGGGAAATCTGTAGACGCATTTGATAGACTAGTCACATACAATAACATGAAATGTAAGGGCCTCGGAAAATGCTTAATCTACATTGTTAAATTTAACACAATCAATTTAAAATAAAATATTTTTCACAAAGTCTTTCTGCAACCATAAAATTGAACTAGTAGAGTGTATATCAAATAAGCCAAAAATCATATGATTGAAAGGAAACAATCTCTTTTAGTTTGTTTATATAGTGGATTACATTGATGGATTTTCATATATTGAACCATCCCTGCATCCTTGGGATGAAGCCTACCTGATTGTGGTTAATTATAGTTTTAATGCATTCTTGGATTCGGTTGGCCAGGATTTTGTTCAGTGTTTTTGCATTGATGTTCATGAGGGAGATTGGTCTGAAGTTCTCCTTCCTTGTTTGGTCTTTGTTTGGTTTAGGTATAAGTGTTATTGTGGCTTCATGGAATTAACTGGGTAGTGTTCCTTCTGTTTCTATTTTGTGGAATAGTTTGAAGAGTATGGGTATTAGGTCTTCCTTGAAGATCAGATAAAATTCCCCACTAAACCCATCTGGTCCTGGGCTTTTTTTGGTTGGGAGACTATTAATGACTGCTTCTATTTCTTTAGGGTTATGGAAGTGTTTTGATCGTTTATCTGATTCTGATTTAACTTTGGTACCTGGTATCTGTCAAGAAAGTTGTCCATTTCATCCAGAATTTCCAGTTTTGTGGAACATAGGTTTTTGTATGTATATAATCTGAAGATTTCTTGAATTTCCTCAGTTTCTGTTGTTATGTCTCCCTTTTCAGTTCTTGATACTGTCTCTGTGCCCTCTGGTTACTCTGGCTAAGAGTTTATCTATCTTGATGATTTTTTCAAATAACCAGCTCCAGCTCCTGGTTTGGTTGATTCATTGTATGGGTCTTTTTTTCTACTTATTTGATTTCAGCTCTGAATTTGATTATTTCACGACTTCTACTCCTCTTGGGTGTATTTTCTTCTTTTTGTTATAGAGCTTTCAGGTGTTCGGTCAAGCTGCTAGTGTATATGTTCTCCATTTTCTTTTTGGAAGCACTTAGAGCTACGAATTTTCCTCTCAGCACTGCTTTCATTGTGTGCCATAAGTTTTGTATGATGTGCCTTCATTTTCATTAAATTCTAAAAAGTCTTTAATTTCTTTATTTTTTCCTTGACCAAGTTATCATTAAGTAGAGTGTTGTTCAGTTTCCACATGTATGTGGACTTTCCATTGTTTTTGTTGTCATTAAAGACCAGTCTTAGTCTGTGGTAATCTGATAGGATGCATGGGATTATTTCAATCTTCTCGTATCTGTTGAGAACTGTTTTGTGACCAATTACATAGTCAATTTTCAAGAAGGTACCATGAGGTTCTGAGAAGACAGTATATTTGTGTTTGGATGAAATGTTCTATAGGTATCTATTAAATCCATATGGCCCATGACTTCTGTCACTTTCACTGTGTCTGTTTAGTTTCTTTTTCCATGATCTGTCCATTGCTGAGAATGGCAATTGTGTGAGGTAGAACGAGTGCTTTGAGATTTGGTAAAGTTTCTTTTATGAATGTGGGTGTCCTTACATTTGGAGCATTGGTGTTTAGAATTGAGAGTTCGTCTCAGTAGATTTTTCCTTTGATGAATACAAAGTATCCTTCTTTATCTTTTTAAATAACATTTGGTTGAAAGTCGATTTTATTCAATATTAGGATGGCTACTCCAGTTTTTTTATTGGGACTATTTGCTTGGAAAATTGTTTTCCATCCTTTTACTCTGATGACATCCTTAGTTATCAGAAAAAATGCAAATTAAAACAAACCTGAAATTCCACCTCACACCAGTCAGAATGGATAAGATCAAAAACTCAGGTGGCAACATATGCTGGCAAGGATATAGAAAAAGAGGAACACTCCTCCATTTTTGGTAGGATTGCAAGCTGGTACAACCACTCTGGGAATCAGTCTGGTCGTTCCTCAGAAAACTGGACATAGTATTACCTAAAGACCCAGCTATACAATTCCTGGGCATATACCCAAAAGATGTTCCAACATACAATAAGAACACATGCTCCACTATATTCATAGCAGCCTTATGTATAAGAGCCAAAATCTGGAAAGAATCCAGACTTCCTTCAGTGGAGGAATGGGTACAGAAAATGTGTTACATTTACACAATGGAGTATTATTCATTGATTAAGAACAATGAATTCATGAAATTCTTAAGAAAATGGATAGAACTAGAAAATATCATCCTGAGTGAAGTAACCCAATCACAAAAGAACACACATGATATACACTCACTGATAAGTGAATATTAGCCCAGAAGCTCAGAATACCTAAGATACCATTCACAGAGCACAAGAACCTCAAGAAGAAGGAAGACCAAAGTGTCTGTGCTTCACTCCTTCTTAGAAGGGGGAACAAAATACTCATGGGAACAAATACAAAAACAAAGTGTGAAGCAGAGACTGAAGGAAGGCCATGCAAAGACTACCCCACCTTGGAATTCATCCCATATACAGTTGCCAAAACTCAGACACTATTGTGAATGCCAAGAAGGGTGTGCTGACAGGAGCCTGATATAGTTGTCTCCTGAGAGGCTCTGATAGAGTCTGACATATACAGAGGCAGATGCTTGTAGCCAACCATTGAACTGATCATGAAGTTACCAATGGAGGAGTTAATGGAAGGACTGAAAGAGCTAAAAGGGTTTGCAACCTCATAGGAAGAACAACAATATCAACCATCCAGAGCTCCCAGGGTCTAAACCACCAATCAAGGAGTACACCTAGAGGGACCCATGGCTCCAGCCATATATGTAGCAGAGGATGGCCTTGTCAGGCATAAATGAGAGAAGACCTTGGTCCTGTGAAGGCTGGACGGCCCAGAGTATGTCATGTTCCACCTGGGCCACTCTTATTCCAACTGGCCAGCCCTCATGAGCATGTTTTCATGATTCACCTACCCCACTGCATCTTCTTCTCTCTTTACCACTCTCTTATCTCCTTGTGGTCTCTCCCTCAGACCCCAAGCCTAAGAACTGAAGCTATACCTACCTCTCTTCTCCATAGCTATAGGTTGTACATATCTTTATTCAACCAATACTTTTAAATTATGGAGCAAGGCTACATAATAACACTCAGTGTATGTGAGGTTTTCCATGTCCCTAGGTGCAACCAGAACTTGGAGTCCAGTATTTAGCATTATAATACATAGTAACAAACCAAACCTCAATATATGATTGCCCAATATTGGCAAAATTCTGTTCCATCTGGGTAGTGGCCACATCATTTGCCAGATAAAAAGTGTGATGGTGATCATTTCATCTCAGAACTTGTTGAAAATTACAGAACTGATGATCTAGTACCTGCATATGACCCCTAAATTTTGAATAAGAAATACCATTTTCTTTCTTTGTATTCAGCTGTAACTTTTGAAAGATTTTAGTCTTTCAAAATAACCTCTTCAACACCAAGTAATAAAATAATCTCTACAATGTTTTAGCCTGCCAATTATCCAAATAAAAACTTTGTTCAAAATTTTTATTCTTGTCATAATATATCACTTCCCTTTCCTTCGTCTAAGCCCTCTCATATATTTCCCACCTCATTCTCTCTCAAATTTATGGCCCCTTTTACTTTGATTGTTAATATATACATATTATGTAAAAGAATTCCTAAAGTGAAAAAATACAACCTATTCAGTCCCTATAACATTAATTGTAATTATGTGTTTCAATTCTGACAATTTGCAATTGGATAAACATTTCCTATGCTCTCCCAGGGGAAGATTATTTCTCCCTTTCTCTGCATTTCTTAATTACCTGTAGTTCTTTATGAAACATTAAGGTCTCATGAGCATTCCCCTATCTATGCTCACATGTCCATTGGTAGCATCTTCTTTCAGATCAAGTTTAGGGAGTCCGGGTGCTAAGAGTTTATGGCTATACCTTCTAACATTTCTAGTTGAAACATAATCTCACAGAAAACTCCATGATCTTCTGGATTTTACCATCTGTTTTCTGCATAGATCCCTGAACCTTAGATCAGGGGGTTGTATTGTAGATGTTGGAGCTGGTCTCCACAACTCTTAGCTTAGCTGTGATTTTCTGTAATGATCTCTTCTATGTCTATTGCAAAGAAAGTTTTCCTTCATGAAAGATGAACCCTATGCTCACCAGTATGAATATAAACAAATATGCAGACTGTAGCTAGGGAGTATGTTGTTTTACTAAGTAGTAGTTTTAGATTTTCCTCTAAGGTTCACTACTTCACTAGTGTAGTTGGTTAGATTTTTAGAACTAGGCATGATTTTTCTTCTTGTTTAGTGAGCCTTAAGTCCAACTAGAGAGTCAATCCATGGACCTCTACTGGAGAAGCATAATGATTTATTCAGGCTTGAATTGAAAACTTATCTCGCCTACAAAACCCACAGAGTAAATTTTTAGTTCTAATACATATACATACATACATACATACATACATACATATATGTGTGTGTGTTTGGGTGTGTGTATACATACATATATCACCAATAAAAGCAGAAAGTGTAATTACTTTATTCATACTTATATAACACTTATAAATCCTACATAAAGAAATTGAGACTACAGAGTCAGAGTTCAGATAAATAGAGCAAAGATGCAGTTATCACCTTCTGTACTGGTTGGTTTTGTGTATCAGCTTGTCACAGGCTGGAATTATCACAGAGAATAGAGCTTTAGTTGGTGAAGTGCCTCCATGAGATCCAGCTGTAGGGTATTTTCTCAGTTGGTGATCAAGGGGGAAGGGCCCATTGTGGGTGGTACCATCCCTGCACTGCTGGTAGTCTTAGGTTCTATAAGAGAGCAGGCTGAGCAAGCCAGGGGTAGCAAGCCAGTACGTAACATCCCTCCATGGCCTCTAGATCAGTTCCTGCTTCCTGACCTGCTTGAGTTCCAGTCCTGACTTACTTTGGTGATGAATGACAGTGTAGAAGTGTAATCTGAATAAATCCTTTCCTCCCGAACTTGTTTCTTGGTCATGATGTTTGTGCAGGAACAGAAACCCTCACTAAGACACCTTAGTTAGAATATGAACCAAAACTACACTACATCCTTTGTAGTGTGTTTCCTATTCCCAGTACACTGTATTGATCAAGAATAAAGTTTGTCTTGTCCAGAAAAAACAAAAAGATATAGAAAAAGGATGAATGTAACTTGACCTTTAAAAGACAAAAATTGTTGGTTTCTTCAGCTGCTATTTTAACAAACTAAAAAAGTAATTATAGCTGAATATACTCTCTAAAGCTGAATATACTCACAAACACTATTGATTCTTAATAAATTGTACATAGTCTGCTCTAAGTTCATGGAGTAAACAAGAAAAATAAGTGAGTGAGTGATAGAATCTTGCTCAACGCTATGCAATAATTACAATTTCAATTTATCCAATTTGGTAACATAAATATCCTTTGAACACAAGGAAAAAGAAGTTTTTAAATTTTGCTTTATTTACCATTGGCCAAGTAAACAGGAAATCTCATAAATGTTCCCACGTTGCTTTTCTCTAATTATTACTTAAGTTCACTAGAGATGCAGAAAAAGTAAAAGAATGGGGATGAAATTAAAATAGTACTTTTTCTTAAATGGAGAAAGCAAAACCAAAGAGTCATTAAAATAACTAAGAAAATTGAGTTTAGATATATTTTCTCCATAGAGACAGAACATGGCTTCTAAACACTTCTCAAGTTGAGGGATTAATTTTAATTATTGGCACAGAAAAGATATCTGTTATTTGTGGTATTTTTGCAGTTGTTATTTCATTTTTGAATGTTCAGTTGGTTGTGACTTATTTCTCTTCTGCTTGGGCTATAAAATCTGAAACCAGATCAGCAAACATTTGCCATAGCAATGGTAGCAACAGTCACAAGACTTAAATTATCAGAAGATTAAGACACATAAGCTAATAAACTAAGTGTAAAGTGAAATTTGCTAGGCAGAGATCTGAAGACAGGGAAGCCAGTGTGTGGTGATTTCCTTAACTTATTTATTCTGCACTTCTGAAGCAACACGTGACACTAGAACTTATAGAATTAGAAGATTTCAGAACTTAATAAAAGAGGGGAAAGAAGAAAAGAAAAGAAAAAAGAGAAAAGAACTAACAGCAACACAAACAAACAAGCAGAGAGGGTAAGAAAGCCAACCTAAAGCACTCCTGGAGAGAAGCTCAGAGGACCAGGAGAATGAATGGAAATATGCATCTCTGGGTGAGGATGGTGTGTGGGGAAAGGCATGGGGGAACCTCTAGAAAATCCCAGAGACCTGGGATATGAGAGGCTCCCAGGATTTAATGGGCATGAACTTAGATGAAATGACCAACAGTGGGGATATGGACACTGAAGAGAACCACCTCCAATAGATAGACAGGGTCCCCAGTAGAGAGATCGGACCACCTACCCATCTTCAAAATTTTTGACCCAGAAATGTTTCTGTCTAAAGGAAATGCAGGAACAAAAATGGAGCAGAGACTGAAGAAAATGCCATCTAGTGACCAGCACAACTTTGGATCTACCCCATGTGTAGGCACTATACCCTGATGCCATACTATTACTGATGCCATGTTGTGCTAGCAGACAGGAACCTAGCACAGCTGTCCTCTGAGAGGATCTACCAGCAACTGATTGTGACAGATGCAGATATATAACAGTCAACCATCGAACTGAGGTCGAGGACCCCTATGGAAGATTTAGGGGAAGGATTGAAGGAGCTAAAATGGAGGGCAATCCCATAGGAAGAACAACAGTATCAATCAATCCAGACCCATCAGAGCTCACAGAGAAGAAGTCACCAACCAAAGTGCGTACATGGGCTGGTCTGTGGCCCCCACCATGTATATAGCAAAGGATTGCCTAGCCTGGCCTCAATGGGAGAGGATGCGCCTAATCCTGCAGAGACGATGCACTAGGGAGAAGAGACACTGGAAAGTTGGTGAGATGGGTGGGGAGATCAGGTAGGTGGGAGCACCGTCTCAGAGGCATGGGGTGAAGAACTCTGGGAGGGGGTACCAGGAGAAGGGATATGTATTTACATTTGGAATGTAAATAATTAAGAGAATTAAAAAATAACACTCCTGGCAGCTTCTGCTCCTTGTGGTTTGGGGGTGGGGGGAGGGAAATTGCCCATTTAGGTAACGTGACAGAGCAGTAAGTGTACTCTGTTGAGTCCTACCAGCTTTCCTTTGGGTGCTAAACTCTGTGATGCTTTAATTTGTTCATGTACGGGTACAGCTGCACAGTCTCAGCAACCCCCTCTGAGACTAGAGGGAAAGTGCAACAGACATCCACTGTGGATGAGGAACAGTGCTGCCAGGTTGCATCTGTGAGCAGATGGTTGCCATGGCAATGACTAGAGTGGAAAAGGTAGGCTGAGAGGATAATGTAGGCACAAAGGTACTTAGTAGTTCCTTAAGAGAATGAGTGGGCGTCAAGGATTGGAGATGCTGGGTACATTCATTTCCTAGGACTGATTAAAAAATATACCCCAAACTGTGTGACTTCAAAAGCCAGAAATTCATTCCCACACTTTTCTATAGCCTAGGTGTCCAAATCAAGGTGTGGGTAAGGCTGGATTTTACAGAGGCTTCTGAGGGAGAAGCTACTCCATATTTCTCTTTCTGCTTAATTTGCATATGTTCATATGTAAGCATTCATTCATGTACATATATATGGACAGAATGTTACTAAGGTGGCCCAACGTGTAGCTCAGGGTAACTTCAGACTCCCAAGTATCTTTAATTTTAGGACCAAAGTCCACTTCTTTAACCTCTGTCTGAGCCAACAGTTCTTGTACCAATCTCAGTTCTCATATGTCATTTTCCTTGTACATTTGTGTCTTTGTAGACACAGCAATCAATTGGATGAGAGCCTCACCTTACCCCATCATGAGATCATCTTAACGAATTGCTTATACAATCACCCTAATTTTAAGTCGGGTCATATTCCGAGGTACTGGAAATTATGACTTCAACACGTCTGTTTGGGAGAATAAAATAAAAAATCATAGCAATGACTAATCATTGTTTGCTGACTAATTCTTGAAACATGGTGTGGCTATGAACCTCAGGTAAAAAAAAAAAAGTGGAAATAAAGAGACTTTGGCCTGAGTCACACCATCAGGATTAGTGCTAGAACAATACACTGTGTGTCTGGTTCTGCTGGGAACCATTAAAAGCCTGTTTGCAAAAGGCAATGTATGCATTGTTTCTTTTGGCAGGCTCTGATATATCAGAGAGAGGAGACTAGAGGACTTTTCATTAATATTACATAGTTTTTATTTTTCATGTTTCCTTAAAATCAAGGACTTTCTGCAACCCTCTACTTTTTTTAAGTTCTGCAATATATTTCCAATGCTGTTAATAGTTAATGCACTCCTCATGAGCCCTCCTGCTTCAGAGTCCTGGGTTCCTTCTTCCAGAACAATCCAAAGAAATCTCAGCTTCTCCATGCTTCTGTTTCTTAAACATAAAAATCTGCAACACAAAGGAAAGGAAAAGATTAGGAAACAGGAAACCTTATAAAAACTAGTATCTTGCTATAAGTAGCTAGTTATACAGAGAAACTACACTGACTACCTTTAAACTGTTTAAAATATATCGTTTAAATCAAAATGTGTATGTACCATTAGTAGCAGCATATATTACATTAGTATTATAAGATTATATGTAAAAATTTTCTTTATGACATTTTAATGAATATTTGTCCCTTCTGCTCATGTTCCTGCCCTCTGTCCAGTTGTCCTCTTTCCCTATACAGTCCCTCTTGTCGTTGGTGCCTCTGAGGTTACTATGTAGTCACTATTGTGCTTATAGCAGAGAATTTGAGATACTAATAGTTTTATGATGTGTATTTTTTATTCTTAGGGGAAAGTAATTTACAAAAACTAAATATCCATGAAACAGATGGTCATGTCAAGTTGTTTTTAAAGCATAGACATGCACATGCTATCCTTGATTCCAATGATCTTGAGCATTCATATAATGATAATTTGGATGCAGCCAGTTTCTGGAATCCAAGCACTGTCAGCTGAAAGGAAGAACATGATCAAGGTTGGCTGATTGGCATCCTGAAGGTGGACTAACTTTCATGAGCCTTGACATCTTTGTTCTCTTAGGCCCTACTAAGTAGATGTGCTAAGTTGGAAACCTGCATTTCTGCCCTTTATGCAAGGCCAAATTTATAATACATAACAAAGAGCAAAGACACTTGGTGTTCAAAGACCTAAACCATGATGAATTGGGCTTACACAGTAAGAAGAAGGCTATGTCCAAATTACCACAAATCCAAGAACTGGAAGATTTTGACAAGGCATTCAAAATGTGGGACCTCCTGCTGGTCTGCATTCTATTCCTGTCACAGATGTTGAGGCATTGAGGTTGGATAAATACAGAAAAATATACACCAAGTAGTGCCCTTCTGTATATGTCAATATGCGTGAGCGTCTGCCTAAGAGGAAAACATAAGCAATAGGAATACAACATATAACAAAAGAAGGTTATGAAAAGCACTCAGGGCTCTTGGAGGAACTCATAGATAATTGCTTAGTTGAAATTTTCTTCCTGTCACTGAACCTTGCAGCAGAAGCAAAGTTATAATTACAAAGGAGGTTTTTGAAGTTTCATTCCAGCTCTTTATATATGGGTAAAAATGGTCATTTACTAAAGAAAAAATAGAAAAAAATTGCTGTGAAGAAGGAAAGAAAGGGGGTAAGAGAAATTATGAATTCAAATAACGAGGAGGAGACTAGAAGCTAGTGGAACTCTTGGTCCATGGAACTGCTAACAGCCGACAAACAAAATTTTAACTGAGAAAGTCCTCTGTTGGTAGGTATAAGGGCTGTTTTAGTAAAATACATTTTCAACCAGTCATACTCTAAATTATATTATTTGTAGGCCAATACATTTGTGGTGTGTGTGTGTGTGTGTGTGTGTGTGTGTGTGTGTGTGCTGTATGTGAAGTATGTGAGGGCAGAAAAAATGCTATTGTATGCATGTGGAAGTAAGAGGACAAATTACAGGACTTGGATCTAGCCTTCTATCTTTTGAGATGGGGCCTTTCTTATGGTTCCTGCTATATATAATACAGTATACCCTAGGACAACTGGCCTATCCCCTACATCTGCTTCCTATCTTTTTATAGCAATATTGAAATTACAGGTGTGCACCACCAAATCTGGTTCATTACATAGGTTTAGTGGATTTAACTCATGCACTGCAAGAACTTTTAACAAATTGAACCATCACCAAAGGCTCTAGACCAAAATCTTGAATAATTACTTAGATACATGACGCCTCCATTGTCTAAGAATTAGGGATAATAATTGCATATTATCTGCTTTGGAAAACAATGCCTAGACTAAGGTAAAAAGCTATGCAAGACAGCAGGTTGAAAGTTATAAACTTACACCCTAGGAAACTGAACTATTTATTCAGATTAGTTAACTATGCAGGTAAATGTAAGAGGATCAGAGGAACAGCCAAAGTAGTCTTAGCACAAATTAAAATTTACAAAACAAATATAAAATATATAATATATAATTTATTTGTAAATATATATATAAATACACAATTATTTTGTATAAAATATATTTAACCTATAACTATATTTAATATATAAATATGAATATATATATGACTCATTTTTTTACCAAATACTTAACACCTAGGATGATCCTGATCTTGTCTCAGGTTGACGGGACAGATCACTTGGTAGTTCTTTTTTACCTTTTGAAGGAACCTCCATATTACTTTATATTGTGTCTGTACAGATTTTCATTCTTACCACTAGTCTTACTGTTAGGGAATTGAAGCTGGATTCAAGAAGCCATTTCCCTACTATGGTCCTTATAGATAGGCTACTGGTGACCACTACCGAGGATAGGGGCCAGGGCTCAGTGAACCTTAGTATGACTTACACTGAAAAGATACAACAAGGACAGTCTACTTGTTTCTAAGTCTAAAGGCTAATGCTCCAGTGACACCTAACTGTCACTAATAACCTTCACAAATAAATTATCTACTTTTGAGATTAGAAATTGATGCTTCAGTGTAGTTATAGCATCACTTACCCCATTAAGAAGTCATTGGAAAGAGTACCAACTTCTTATTTTAGAGACTGGAACTAAGAAACTGCCAGGTAGCCAATACAAAGACTACCAACTTCTGAGATTAGAGACCAGAGAGCCTCAATAGTTTCTAGTACTGCTTCCCTAATCACAACGAAATCCCTCCAAGTCGTGATGTGAGAGTCTAGTGATTCAGGAAACTCTGGCACACCATATTCCTACTGATTTAGAGCCCCATTCATATATGAAGTCAGAATATGACCCCTAATAGCATCATCCTCGACTCCTTCAGAGTATCCACTCCACTCCTAGTACTCAATTCACCCCTAGTGGTGGTCATAACAGTTTAACTGACCCATTGATGAATTAGTGACAGCTATACCCCTATTTGATTTTCAAACACCATTTTTCTGATAAAAAAACAAGCAGAGATACAAATACCCACCCAATGCAGTTTACCCACCTTCAAAATTGTTAATTCCACAGTAATGGTATCTGCTCAGATCCATATGGATAAAATTATAGAAAAGCATTTGAAAGAACAATTATAAAAATGTTCAATGAATTCAAACAGGATAAAACTTATATGAATGAATTTTTTAAGAATAATAATTAGAAGAAAAATTTAAAGTTCCTAGAATTGAGTAACAATGAAAATTTAAAAAAATATCAAAAGCTATAGGATACATATTAGAATAAGGCCGTCCTAAGAGGTTTACAACATTCCTTTCTTTTAGATTTTTTTTCATCTTGGTATACTTTCTAGTATTATTTCCATTGCTATGATAATATGCCCTGACAATAAATAACTTAGAGAACAGTTCATTTTGTCTCACAATTTCAGGACACATACCATCGTTATGAGAAAGGAAGAGCAGCAGGAGCTTGTGGCTACAGGTCATATCATATCCAGTGAAGGGCAGAGAAAAAGTAAAACACAATGTTGTACTCATCAGGGTTCTCTACAGTAACACAACTTATAAAAAATATATAAAGGTGATTGATTAGAATGACATAGTCTGCAGTTCAGCTAATTCAACAATGGCTGGCTATAAATGGAAAGTCCAAGAATCCAATTGTTGCTTAGTCTACAAGGATGGATGTCTTTTCTGATCTTCATATGCACTGGAATCTTCAATGTCGTGAAGGAATGGACTCACTAGCAAGGTGAGGGAAAACAGGCAAAGTGCAAATGCTTCCTTTTTTGGAATATTGGTGTATCGCCAGTTGTAGCAAATAGAAGTGACTCTATTTCAGCTGGTGTTATTCATGTGCCTCTATGAAAAAGACATGCTTTTTTCCATGTGCAGTTTGTCTACCATGTACAGCTCGCCCTTGCAAATGTATATGTTAGTCATGTGACTCCGCTTAACTGTTGGAGTATAAATTGTCTTATGCTCTAAATAAAGTTGGCTGTTTTATGAGCCTTTAGCCCTTCTCATTTATTGGCTCCATTCTCCCATAACCCACCTTCTCTAAAGCAGCAAACAAACAGAAATCCATAAATTCACAGAGAAATATTAGCAAATTGAATTCACGAACATATCAAAAAGATCATCGTGAACTTGTTGTCTTCATGGTAGAGATGGAAAGATGATTTAGCATACATCAAGTAGTAAATGTAATTCAGCACATAACTGGCCTTAAGGAAAAACCATATGATCATTTTAATAGAAGAAAGGGCCTTTGGCAAATTCCAAGATACATTCATGGTAAAATCCATAGAGAGATATGATAAACCTATAGCAACTATCATATATATTTATAAATGTAAAGTCTTCTCACTAAAATTAGAAACAAAACAACAGTATTCACTCTCTTCATTCCTATTTATTCTAGTACTTGAATTATTTATTAGCTAGATAAATAAAATTAGAGAAAAAAATTAAAATAAGTAGCAAAGAAAGAAATCAGACTATTTTATTTGCAATCATATGTTTGTATGTAAGTACAGAGCACATTAAATATTTCATCAGACACTTCAGAGATGAAAAGTGCATTCAGCAAAAGGCAGATACAAAATGAACATACAAAATCAGTAATCTTCCTGTATATCAGTGTCAAATACATTGAAAAACAAATCATCAAAACATGCTCTTTCACAATAGCTACAAAAATAAATTAAATACATTGGAATAAACATAACCAAAAATATTTAAACAATGTATCTCTACAAAAATTAAGAAAGACACTAGAATAAAATAAAACCTCCTGTATTGAAGAATTAGAATAATCATTATTGTGAAAATAGATATCTTACCAAAAGCAGTCTACAAATTCAGTATATGACCAAAAAGAAAATTCCAGGGTTATCCTTTCTAGAAAGATAAAAAAGAAAATATGAAAATTTACACAGAAGCACAAGAAAGTATAGCTAAAGCAGCTTTCAACAAAAAGAACATTACTGCACAGGATAGAGCAAATTTTCAGCAGTTATCTTCACTTGATACTCTTCAAAAGGACAGAATTTCAATCTCTAGCACCCACATGACATCTCACACCACTAATAATGCCAGCTCTAGAAAATTTAACACACTCTCTGGCTGCTTCTGGAACTAGACATACATGTGGTGCACAGACATACATGCAATCAAAACATTCATATACATAAATTTTTTAGAACAAGAAAAAGTACTTTTGGGGTTATACTACATAACCATCATACAGATACATGGACCAACGGAATGGAATAACAGACACAGATATACAGCCAAATAATCAAAGCCACCTGACTTATGGAGAAAGAGAAGCCTCTTCAACCAAGTTGAGAAAACTAGGTGTCTACATGTACAAAACTGAAACTAAATCCTTACCTCTCAGCCTAACCATAAATCAGTCCCAAGCAGATCAAATACTTCAGTGTAAGAACCATATCTCTGAAATTTCTAGTGGGAAAGGTAAGAAAAACTCTACATAATATAAGTATATGGTAGGGTCTTCAGAAATAGGGCTCTGTTTGCTCAGGAAACTACAGGAACAATTGACAAAAAGGATGTGATAAAATTAGAAAACTTCTATACAGCAAAGAAAACTCTCAATGACACTTGGACACAACATACAGAATGGGAAAAGATCTTTGCCAGTTGTACGTAAGAAAAGAATTATGGTCTAGATTATATAATTTCAAAACTAAACAAAGAGAAAACAACCTCATCGAAAACATAAGACTGTAGATAAAAACAGAATGTTCTCATAAGGAATAAATATAAATGGCTAAAAATGTCTTTACTATAGTTTTAAACATAATTAGCAATCAGAGAAAGGAAATTAAAACAATTTTTGATATTCTGTCTTATTCTACCCAGAATGCTTAAACTTAAGAAAACAAATGACAATAAATGTTAGCAATGAGGAGGTGTGTGTGTGTGTGTGTGTGTGTGTGTGTGTGTGTGGAGAGAGAGAGAGAGAGAGAGAGAGAGAGAGAGAGAGAGAGAGAGAGAGAGAGATCTAGGTTCTACATAGGAGAGAAAAGACACAATATTTTTCTGAAAGTAAAAATTTATACTGATGTTGTGTGTATTTTCCTTACCATTCTTCAATTGCTGGATATTTGTGAGGTAAGCTTTGCACAGGTAATGATTACTGACGTGAGGAGTGTCAGATTCTTCAGTGCTATAGACAGGACTGCCTTGTCCTTGCTCATGGAAATAGCTCCCAGCCATATCCAAGCAGAAAGTAGGCCATGAAACAGAAGAAATGAAGAGTAGGATGGAGACTTGTGAGGGTATAACAGGAAGTATTCAGAGATTATTATCAAAGAGCATTATACCTGCACGCATATTTAAAATCATGAAAGAATAAATAAAATTCTAAAATAAGTAATGAAGAATGATTGACAGAAAAAATGAAATCAAATGAAACTGAAGACAACATACTGTAGAGATGCCTGTGTGCCTATGTTTATTACAAGACTACTCAAAAAATACGAGTTTTAGAATCAACATAGTTGTCCAAAGCAGGAATGTTCAATACTCAGCAGTATTGAAGAGCAGTAGAAAAGAGACTCTGAGTCTATAGGATTACCTTTCTCATCTCGCCATTAACAAGATGTGGCCCAAAGCCCAACGTGTGTAAGGAACAATTAATAATAATATGATGCATGAAATCTGTACAGGGCAGTCATATGATACTAACCAACACTTTATTTAAACAAGCACAATCAGATTTCCATGTGAGACAATGCCACCAAGACCGCACTGCAATACCCAGTCTGTCTCTACCTCAGAAACAAAGCAGGGTCAAGCAGAGCCCCTAAAGCACTGACACAAATATTTCCCAGCCTTTCAGGCAGCTGCTTGCTTCACATGAAGAGGTTCTATGCAATGTCTTTTAAAAAAAGAAAACTAGGTTAGGGTTTGTTTGCTTGTTTTGTTTTGCTTTGTTTTGTTTGTTTTACTAGACTTTATTTATCATCTTTAAAAAATTCAATTTCACTTGTTTTATAAAATACTATTCCGGTTCTCTGAGCAGAAGAGTTTGGCTTTAGAGATCAAAAAAGTTCTGAAAAAGCAAAGCCACAAAGTATATTGCGCTTTTGTAAAAGTTAGAGCAGAGGGGAATTCCTTGATCTAGTAAACATGATCTTGTCTGGGGAATGAGCTGCTGTCCCTCAGTCTCCTCACATCCTGGGATATCAAACAGCTTCATTTGTTCTTGTTGATATGGAAATTTACCACGAATGACCTCTTTTGGGTTCTTCTGTGGTGTCTAGTTCTGGAGCTGGATGCAAGGCAGCAGTCTGCCGTCACTTTTACATTAAGGGTTACTAATGGGAGTTCTAGGAAGGCATTATGAAACAGGACGTGTAAGGAGTCAACTACTTTCCTCTTCTCTCTTCTATTTGACCGTGGATATGAAAGCTGGTGTTTTGAACAGTGAGTGAAGTGTCTTGAAGGTAGTAGTCCGTTGCCGTGTCATGATAGATGAACGTGTACACTACAGGATTTCAACGCCAGCAGTTCTATATTTGGTTCCGTTTTATGTTAGAGAAAAACCTAGTCATTCATGTTTAAAATTTTAAATGAAACAGCCTGATATTTAGCAGCTACAACATTTTAAATATATCTCTTTTAAAGCAGAGTCATACAGTTTTGTTCAGAGCCTTGCAAGTAAGCAGCTGCCTAGCAGATACTCAAGTGCATGTGCTGGAGGAAAAAGAGAGAGATGGCTCAGCAGCTGAGAACATGCACTGCTTTCCCCACAGTTCACATCTGTCTGGGCCCCAGTTCCAGGAGACCTAAGGCCCTCTTCTGGTCTCTGGTCTGGGCATTGCTTCAGGCTGCAATCCTTCCTTGTTATTGCTAAATCTCTTTCTACCTACTGAAATCACACACACACACACACACACACACACACACACACAAAACATGACTTTCTCTACTGTCTCTACTTTAACCTTGCTCTAAGCAGAGTTTTTCAAGTTAGACATCTTAGGAGGAGAACAGAACTGTGTTTTCATTTTTGCCTCTCTCTGTTGTTGTTTCTATGGGTTTTGACTGCCCCTTATTATGGTGAGACAGTCTGACCTCCTCTCAAACTCATGACCCTTCTGCATCAACCTCCAGAGTGCTGGGATTCCAGGCATGCACCACCATGCTCTGCATTATTATTCTTCAAAGCTGTTCCCCCATAAAAATTATAAATGTTCTTCTGAAATATAAAATAACCATCGCTGCATCATTATAAATATGATGAAACTTGGATTCAAGTTCATTTCCTTCGGCTATGTTAAACAGTTTTCTATGGTGTTGATAGAGGGGTGAGTAATCACATTAAATGAGAAGCTTTGACACAGAACTTAGGGACTAGAGATGGCTCAGCACTTAGGAGCCCTTGCTGTTCTCCCAAGGGACTGGGGTTCAAATTCCCAGCACCTACATGGCAGCTAACGAACTGTGTAACTCTATGTCCGGAGTTCCAATACTCTCACATAGGCACACATGCAGGCAAAAGCCAAACCAACCAACCAACCAAACAAACAAAAACAAACAAAAAACCAGACAAAAAAAGGAAAAAGCCCACCGATGTAAGCAAAATATGTTTTTTCTTTTAATGAGGAAATCAGAACAAACAGCAAACCCGCCCTACTTTCCCTTTACATATACTGGATTCTTCTAAGATCGCGTCTTATTTTATATTTTCTGAAGTTTTGAGGAAGAGTGTTGAGCAAGCCTGCGTGTTTCTGTCTTACTGCAGCATGGAAAGCCTTGGCTGATGATCTCTTCCTTCTTCGGCCGGCTTGCGCCCGCCGAGCCTTCCTCTTCCGCACATTCCACTGTTCAGCGTGCCTACATCTCTAAACTCTTTTCGGGGTTGTCTCTCTTTTCTGTAATTTAGTGCAGGCTTTGTGATTTCTGTGTTTTCTGTTCTCTGTGTGTAGCTGCAAGTCTATCCACTAGTGTAGGACTTGCCATGCCTCAGGTCGGCATTTTCTGGCAAGAGATTTTTGAAAAGCAACTTGATAAAATACAATCTGTACGACAGGAATTCAGGTCTGCTCTGCCTCGTATCTTCCCAAACTTCTTCTAAAACTTGTCGCCTTTCATTTCCTGTGCCGACTTAAATTCCAGTTATTTTGATGCCCTTGTTCAGTGGTTCCGATGCCCTGATGATCTGTAGGCTGCATTCAGTTCCCATATTCCCCCTCAGTTTTGTTGGTCTTGGGGCACTGTCCTTGAATTTCAACGCATTTCCTCCCTTGTGTCAGTGTCTCACACCTGCCACTTTAGTACCTGAGCATGACTAAATGTGAGGACCGTGCCAAGCTTTCTTTACAAATCCATTTCCTCTGGGGTCATGGTTCTTTAGAGCCTGCTTCCAGAGTAGCCACTGCAAATTCCTTCTCTGAGCCACGGGGCTGCCAAAGGTTTAGGAAACTTTTACATTTCTGACTCAGATCCACACCAGGACATGGCTAGGACGGGACCAGAACCAGTGAGAATGCCTGTCACACATGCAGTTTCCAGTGGTTCCCTTCTGGAAGCACAAATTCACTTTGCTGCCTCCGTAGCAAAAAAAAAAAAAAAAAAAAAAAAAAAAAAAAGAGCCCAACTCTTTCCAAAGGGGTTTTATAGTAGTTGCATGGGAGAGATTATATAAAATAAGCTGTTCGATGCAAGCTAAGAGATGTGTTGAATTAATTTCTTGACCTTTGCTTTTCCCCCCGCAGGCTTGACTTCATGGTTTACAGATGGTATTTAACCGAGTTGAAATTCATTAAATGACACTAGGGAAAGTTTCTTCTATAGACTTTAGAAAGGTTAGTAACTGTGCAGGGGAATGTATACTGTCAATTCTTTGCTATTCGAAAAGAAGAAAAAATGGGGAAAGATAGGCAAGACTGTCTATATAACTTAAATCACATTATTTATTTATTATTTATTTATTTATTTATTTTTAATATTTTTATTAGATATTATCTTTATTTAAATTTCAAATGTTATCCCCTTTCCTGGTTTCACCTCTGAAAACACCCTATCCTATCCCCACTCCCCCTGTTCATCAACCTACCCACTCCTGTCAACAATATGAACCAACCAGTACCCCCAGAGCTCCCAGGGACTAAACCAGCAACCGAAGAGTACACATGGAGGGACCCATGGCTCCCGCTGCATATATAGTGCATGGCTTAAATCACTTTTATCATTCATGTGCTCAGAGTGGGATATGTAACAACTAATTAGCTAGAGTTTATTTTTTTTAAAATCAGTTATCTTAAATAATTCAATTATATTTCAGCAAGTATTGCCAAAGGATAAGTCCAACCACGGATAAATTTCCAATATCAATCTAAATTCTCTTTATTTGTATATGAATATATTATTTGGATCTGTATATTTTAGCTACCAACTTGTCTTATGTTTCTGTGATAATTATGCACAGGAGATAAATCCACAAAGGATGTCTACTTGGATGTGGCAATAGCTCAGTGAGTAAGTGCTTGTCATATAAGCATGGAGACCTCAGATTGGAAGCATAGCACCCACTTAAAAATGCAGGTACTCTGGCATTTAAGCCATCCTATGCTACACATGCAGCTGGAGCCATGGGTCCCTGCATGTGTACAGTTCTACAGAAACACAAACAGAAAGGGTTTATGCTGCACTGAAACCATTGAGGTGCTCATCTCAAAGGACTGCAGCTTGCTGAGTTTGTTGACTGCCCCTTGCTAATGCTAAACTGAAACGTAAAAGTTGCTCTTGTGCGATAATGTTAAGGTGATACTGGAAGTGTTTATTCAAAACATATGGCGCTAGTCAGTCATGATGAAATAAACCCCCTCTTCATGGCATCTTTCAAAACATAATTAAGCACAACCTTAATTAAGATCACCAACTATAGAACAGAATTAGACATTATTTGTCAACTGAATGTTGATTTTGTATTTTTTTTTTTGAAAAATGATTGCGGGGGCCACATTTTAGCTTTAAACTTCAGAAATCCCTAGAGGCTTATACTTTCCTCAGAGCTATAAGTCAGATTCATATCATGCTTGAGAATATGCAATGCCGTAATGTAACTCAGTTCTTAATTCAGAACCTACTGTTATCTTTTAAAATTCTATAGGAATTATTAATTGGCAATAGAATACTATCCAGCAAAATAAGATTTTTCCCTTTATATGCCCAGCATTTAAGCAAACTTATCATGAATAAAGATTCATAAAAAGCATTGGAGCTTTCTTCCCTTTGTCCTCTTATGAGTTATTAGTATATCATTGATCAATAAGAATATCCATCCACTGCACTAATTTGCTATCAGAGAAAATATCTTATCATCCACTGTAACTACAGTGTTCAATATAAGACATTAATATGTACCTACTAAGCCCCACTCCAAGTGGATCAAGGAACTCTACATAAAATCAGACACACTGAAACTAATAGAAAAGAAACTGGGGAAGACCCTGGAAGACATGGGCACAGGGGGAAAGTTCCTGAACAGAACACCAATAGCTTATACTCTAAGATCAAGAATTGACAAATGGGTCCTCATAAAATTACAAAGTTTCTATAAGGCAAAGGACACTGTCAAAAGAACAAAATGGCAATCAACAAATTGGGAAAAGAACTCTACCACCCTTACATCCGACAGAGGGCTAATATCCAATATATACAAAAACTCAAGAAGGTAGACACCAGAGAGCCAAATAACCCTATTAAAAAATGGGGTACAGAGCTAAACAAAGAATTTTCACCTGAAGAATTTCTAATGGCGGAGAAGCACCTTAAGAAATGTTCAACATCATTAATAATTATGGAAATGCAAATCAAAACAACCCTGAGATTTCAACCCACACCAGTCAGAATGGCTAAGATTAAAAACTCAGGAGACAGCAGATGTTGTCAAAGATGTGGAGAAAGAGGAACACTTCTCCACTGCTGGTGGGATTGAAAGCTGATACAACCACTCTGGAAATCAATCTGGTGGTTCCTCAGAAAACTAGGCATGACACTTCCAGAGGACCCTGCTATACCACTCCTGGGCATATACCCAGAGGATTCCCCGGCAGGCTCCACTATGTTCATAGCAGCCTTATTTATAATAGCCAGAAGCTGGAAAGAACCCAGATGTCCCTCAATGGCAGAATGGATACAGAAAATGTGGTATATTTACACAATGGAATACTACTCAGCAATTAAAAACAACGAATTCATGAAAGTTTTATGCAAATGGTTGGAACTGGAAAATATCCTAAGTGAGGTAACCCAATCACAAAAGAATACACATGGAATGCAGTCACTGATAAGTAGACATTAATCAGCCCAGAAGCTCTGAATACTCAAGACACAATTAACATATCAAATAATTCCCAAGAAGAAGGAAGGAGAGGTCCGTGGTCCTAAAAAGGCTTGATCCAGCATTGTAGGGGAGTACCAGGACAGAGAAATGGGAGGGGTGATTGGGGAATGGGTGGAGGGAAGAGGGCTTATGGGACTTATGGGGAAGGGGGAACCAGGAAAGCAGAAATCATTTGGAATATAAACAAAGAATATAGAAAATTTAAAAAAAGAGAGAGAGAAATGAGTAAGTATAAAATCTAAAATGAAATTTAAGGAGGAATATATATAGCAAAGGAAATGTTCAAGGTCATGTTGAGCCTGTTAGAAAGGTCATAAAGACTAGGTTCAATTCTATACAATAGACAAATAAATATTTTCATCTTCCAGCAGGGGCAACAGCTTGAAAAGCATTTTTTCTCTATTTGAAGAATTGTCCTAATTTTAGGTTCTCTTAGCATTCTTTAATTTGCTGAAATCTATAATTAGAAATGGATGTTTCATCAAGGAAATCAGTGCTTAGCCTTTTGTTTCTACATTTTCCATACAATGTCTCTTTCTTTTGAAGTCATGACATTTAGAAGAGTTTCTTTACACAGAATAAAAATAAAGTGTCATGTGAATAGAGAATCGAAGGCAGCAAAGAAGGTCCAGTCACCAATAGCTGTGTGTGCGTAAGAGGAAGTTATAGACTCCTCCCGTGAAAAGCAAATGCCTCAACAGGATTAATTTTCATTGATCCAGACACATATTGCTATAAACACTGGCAAATTATAAACACGGTGCCTTCCTCTCTGCCATTGGCATCGTTATATCTTCCTGTGAAAATTATAATTGAGCAATGATTTGACATCTTGGATAGAAAAGTGCATAGCAAGAACTCAGGAACAAATTCAAATCTCTCTGCTGTGTCTCACAGGAACATATGAAAATGACTACCAAAGCAGGAAGATCTTCGATCAAATTAGAATCCTAAGAGAATGTTCATTTCCATCAACGTGACTCAAGAGATTAAAAATCTTTCTGCCTTCATAGAGTATACATGTTGTCATATGGAGCAGGGTATGGCAATTCAATTTTATTACAAAAAATACTCTCAGAATTCGTCCCTTTAAAATTAAAATAACTATATCTTCATTATTTTTATTGTCATTGCTACATAGCTCCTGAATGTTTACCAATTTCTTCACAGTAAACTCAGTGTGTCACCACCACAAAGGCATATGAGGCAGTCTCTACCTGCAAGGCATACCATCTGGTTGGAGAAGATAATAAGTTTACATTAACAGATGTTCCAATCTTCTCTATTATTCTTTCCCTTCTGTGGAACCATACAACTATTAGAGCTTTGGGCTTTGATTTGGCATAATTTTTATTTCTTTATTTTTTTCCATGCCAGGAGAAACAATGGGAAATTTGCCTGAGATATCAGGGCATCAATCTGACCGGGCATTCCTTTCCTAATTCAGCATTTAGCCCTCAACTTGTTTTGATTTAAATTTGTAAACAATATTGGAAGTTCTCAGTTTAGCATCATTAGGAAACATGTAAAGGGCTCTTTAAATAGATTCATTTCTAATGATCTTCTCATCTTTCAGCTGTATCAATGGCAGAACTGGAACCACGCTTAGTTATTTGGTCATTTTTTTCTTTTGGATTTCATTTTTATTTAAAACAGATACAGTCCTATAACAATTCTATTTGCAGTCTATCCCATTGAGTTACTTTCCCTGTAGATGCCCAGTAGGAACCACAGTAACAAAGTCGACCAGCTAGGTGCTCCCCACAGCTGAAGAGTGCTCACTAACTTGATATTTTACAGATGTTACCTAGTGGCCTGTACTCAGAATTTGAAGAACAAGGGGAAAGTCACAAGATTAATCATCACTGAAGGAGCTGAAGCAGAAGAAAGTCAGCGTGTCCTTTAGTTTGCTGATCTTTCTGGGGACATGTCAACTGACACATTTTAATGTAATAATTGTTTTTTCTCCCAGTGAAAATGTATGTAAGTAAATGATAGACTACCTCCCCAGAAGGTATGTTAATTGCTTAGTGATAGATACTGAAACATATTTAATGAAAGAGGAAGAAGAAGACCCCAAAAGCTCTGAGGTCTGTCAGAAGGGAATAGGAGTTGAGGTCATGAGTTCAATGGCTGATACAGTTAAGGAATAGCATGTGTGACTTTTTCTGTTTGTCCAAATATGGAAACACAATGATGGTTTCTTGAAGTAGTACTTTAAATGCGGAGACACAGGAGGAATAATTACCCAACAACTCTAGCATTCACAACATGACAGCCATTTGCAATGCTGTCCTATCGTATATTTGGAGATATATGATAGAATGGAGATATTCTGGCAGTAGAGTCTAGCCCTAAGATTTGTGGTCAGTGTCTTGTCACAGCTCTTGTCGCTGAAATTTTAGTATTCTCAGCTCTCAAGCTTGCTGTGCTGTGTACCAAAACACAAGAAAAGGAGAAATTCACCATGAGTTGGCCAATCTCTACGTTTCAATAGGACCATGTTATTTCTTTACTTATGAGAGCCTGCATGCGAGAAATTGAATTTCAGTGTAAAGATTATATAGCAAGAGTAGTTTGATGAAAGTTGGAATAACGTTCATCTCTGGGCTAAATAGCACAGAAATGTATTCTTTTGGCTAGAATATTATCTTGGCGAGGGACAGTGCTTACCTGTGTTGAAACTGTGCATAAATTTCAAGTTTCTAGAAATATTATAAGCTTATCACTCACACATGTCTCATGTTACTGGGCATGCCTGTTGGAATAAAGGAAAAGATGGTTCAGAAACCAGAAATCCATTTATTGAAAACCTACTTCAAAACTAAATACGAGGTACAATATTGTGGAAATAGTAATTTTAATGAAGTTCAAGAAAACCTGACATAGTTCCAAAGGCACTACAAAATAAGCAAGACATCTATGGCTAAGACTTAGAGGGACACTTTGAAACACAGACAAGAAACAAAAGAATAAATCTAAAATAAACTTTCTGAGAAAACATTAATGGCAGTAAAAGTTTAAATGGGTAAGAGATGGTAATGTTCATTAGAATTATCTAAAAGAATTCTCTTGTAAAAATTATGCCATAAATTGTCATTTAGCTATGATGTATAAATCAATATTTTTTAAAAAGTACTAACATTATGACATGCTGCAGGTCAATAATATTTATGAACAAATTAGAAATATTAGTGATCCATAATTGATCAGTAGATGTACTGTAAGTAAATTGAAATCTCACAGTGTCTGATAAATATTGAAATTATTGTATGCTAGCCAAAATTTTTTATAAATGTTAAGAAATCTGGGTTAAGTTTTGCACACTGCAGATATGTCAAATTATCACAGTGTACAATTAAAGCAAAAATTAGTAAATATGGTATACATACTTTTCCTATATACTTGCCCAATTGTGTATTTTAATGTTAATTATTGTATATGGTCAGTTTTCCCAATAGACAGGAAATTTCTATTTGTAAAGGTGTTTGACATTCTCACTATTGAATTATCAGGAACTTAAGTGATATAGATCATACATATATTCTATACTTTAGTAATTCTCCCTAAAAGTCATCATAACTACTTTGTCCTTTAAAGTTGTTTTTTGAAACAAGATAAAATATGCTAACACATTCAAAATATGTCAGTAATTTTAACTAGATACTTTCCATATACCATTATCAAGATAAAAAATATATTCTTAACCTTAAAGGTGTCTCTGAGCTAAATCACACTCAATTTCTCCTGACCATTTTCAGTCTCCAAGCAATCATTATTATGCTACATGACAACTTATATTATTATGTTATATGATAAGTTACTTAGTTTCTAAGGTTTAGAATTGTTTATGACTAGAATTATATTAGTAGTTTGCACATACACACAAAATCTCTTAGGGCCTCATTTTAGTTTTCAAAGGGTCTTTTGAGATTTTTTTATTTTAATTGCATTTAAAATTAAGGATGGAAGGAGGGAAAGGTTTTAATAAAGAAGGGAGAGAAAGATAAAATTGCCCAACTAATCGAGATGACCTATCTCCATTTATTCAGACATTGTTACTTTCATTTAGCACAGTTTTATAGTTTTAGTATGAAGCTTTGGAGGTCTTTACTTAACTATACACAATATTATATTTTTATGTCAATAATAAATATACAATTTGTATAATTTGATTTTGTGAATAGTTATTACTAATTACAGAAATAGACCTGAATATTTGTTTTGTATTTTGTAAGCTTCTGAATTTCATTCCATTAAAATTATGCCAATTTTTTTGTAGATTTTTATCAGCTATGATTTTTTTTTCAGTTAACACCTATGTCATTAAGGAAACATATTAATGCCTGGAAGTAGTAATACAATGTTATTTTGCTTGCGCAATTAGATAATCGTTATCTTCCTCAATATCTATGTCAGTTGTTTTGTTTGTTCAGGTGCCAAGAATGGTATCCAGGGCCTTGCATGTGCTATGCTGAACTACAACACCCCTAATCTCTCGATCTCAATATTTCTAACATAGTTGTATCTTTACTGTTGCCTTTCAATCAAAATTGATAGGTAAGTTTACTCAATATTTTAGGTCATTTACATTTAATGTAATTATCCTTATGTTTATATTTGATATACTATCTTGACACTTGTTTTTTTTTACTTTTCTCATTTATTATCCATCTCCTTTTTCTTCTTTTTCCATAATGTTCTAAGTTAATTACATTTTTGGTTTGATTATTTCCTAAGTTCTTAAAAGTTGAATGATGTCGGCATGTTATGGTCATCTAATTCCAAGCTGTGTTGCTTTTATCCTCTTGGACTACAATATTGAAACATTTTAAAACTTTGTCATGTGGTTCTACATGTCAAAAATCCTATGGAACATTATAATTATGTTTAGATAGTCAAGACTACATTTTCAAAGTTTGAAATAGTGAAAAAATAAATTTACACATTTCTATTCTGTTGGAGTTTCCACTGATTTACATGAAGCATAGAGGCTGATATCTCTATCTGGAAAGACTTTCCTTCTTTTGGAAAATTTGATGTTAACATTTCTTGTATTATGTGTCTGCTTATGATGACTGGTTTCCTCTTACATGTTAAACAGTACTTCTTCTGAATCCTCTTTGAGTCATGAGTGTTCTATTAATGGCATTAAGTTCTTCTCTCATTCTTGCACAGCAGGCATGGTCACTTCTCCCATGTTGAGGGCATGTGTGCTATTACTATAGTCATAGGTATTAACATTTGCAGACTTCTGAAGATTTCTGTTTGTGTTGTTCCACTCTCTGATTCTCAGGCCTTCCAACTTCAGCTGGCTCAACCTATTCAGACTTTCAGTTTAATTAACTAATGAAATAGTCTATTGGAACCTTTTCAGATCACTCCTTCCTGTAGATCTGGCATTCCCATCACCCATATTTGCTTCTTTCTCCTATGAATGCTAATGAAAATAGCAATTGTTTCCCACTCAGAATATCCACAACTATAGAGTTTGCCATACCTAGTGTGCTGCCCTGGCAGGTAGTTCTTTGAACTGATGACTCCTACTTTCTACAGCATAGCTACCTGCCTTTGAATTCAGCCAGATAAGCCCTATACCTGGTCCATACAATGCTTACCCCCATCAGGGCTACATAAAGGGTTTTCATGCACAGTAAGAGAAGACCGCTGTTCCTAACATCTAGCTAGGTCAGTACTATGGAGACCATTCGGTTAAACATATGGAATCTGCTCAAAAACATCACATCAGTTCTTAACCTCAGTATCTAACAAGTTATTCATGTTCCTGCTCCATTCCTGTTCCTATTTGGGCCTTCTTATTTATAATCACTAAAGTTATGCTTACCCTTTTAAAGGAAACCCCTGACACGTAGGTTCATACCCGTCCTCCTTCTTGCTTCTTTCCCTTCTTTTGATTCATCTTTCCTGCTTTTTACACACACTTCCACCAAAATGAACTGCATCATATGTTTTAATTGAAACTCAGTTTTCTAACCTATTGTACCTAAGAAATTGGGGAAATGAAAAAATATGAACAAGACGATAATCATTCCTTCAAGCAATATATACTTGCATGTTTATGTAAAGCCCCTGAAGCCTGTTGCATACACTTATTTTTTACTTTCTTTTATTTCATGCATGTATATAATAACTATTCCATTTTCCCCTCTAACTCTCACTCTCATATCCCACTGTCAGTGCTGCCCAAGAATATGGGACCATACAATGAGCATGGCAAACATACCAATGGCCACATCTTCTAAAAGTAACCATTCCTCCTTCTCCAGCAACTATCCCCAGCCCATGAATCCTCAATACAGGTTCGAGTGTATGCTGTTCTTGTGCAGATGACCACAGCTGCTATGATTCAATGAGTACAGTGGCCATGTTTTGTCAGAATGACAGTAGGACTTCTCCTCATGTCCCAGCTCTTACATTCTTTCTGCTGCCTCTTCTCTAATGCACCCTGGTCCTCAGGGGTATGGTAGAAGTTGATACTGATGTTCTCTTTAGAGCTCATCAACTTTTTCTTATTCTCCACACATTAACCAGCTCTGTAGTTCCCTGTTGACTATGACCCACTGCAAAGAAAAAAAAAGGATGTACTCCAATCAAGGTTAAAATCAGATCAGATCTATAGCTATGAGCATAAATAATTTGACATAACCTTGGCAGTATGATGATTTAGCAAAATAACCACAGGGGATTTTGACCCCAAATCTATGGCCTCTCTGACCATAGACTTTTTGTCAGGATTATAGTTCAAGGCATAAAATTTGCTCCTGTAAGAGACCTCAGATACATTCTACAAACAGAATTATTTTAACCTGTTGAATATTTAATTCAAATTTCAAAAATCTGTGAGAAGTGGCATCAGAACAATTCGTTGTTTTAAAGAAGAAAATAGAATGAGAAAACACAAAACCTCAGTTCTGAAGTGGCAGCTTACCATGGCAGGTGAATTCCACACAGCTGGGATGCCTGCAGATGGGAAACTTTAGATCTCTCCCCGGATATGCCTTCGGAAGGTTTATGGGAGTGTTGTGACCTACCACTTGAAGCAACCTGTACCCTGTCTCAATTAAAGTATGACTTTAAATGGAAGAAGCTAAAAATATTTGCCTCTGGGCTCTGTCCTGTGTCATGCTTTGTGATTTGTTTAAACAGGTAGTTCAGCACACTGGAATGATACTAAGAATGGAATACCCAGCTCAACTTACAGAAGAAGCAATGGTAGCAACAAATCATCATGGGTAATATAAATTAGAAAAGAGTAAATGCATTTTAAGTGTTTATATAGGTGGCACATTGCTAATGTGTGATCAATACTGATGAAGTGTGGGGTTATCATGGCAAACATCATTGCCAAATTAGTATTGTTAAATGTTCCTCTATAAATTATTCTTGTTATTAATAGAAACTAGTAATAGAAATGATGAAAGGAAAATATCCTCCCCTCTTTAATACCACTTTTTCAAAGATTTAAATGACATAATATTGTGGGTTGAACTGTGCTTATCAAATAAGCTATGTTAATGTCATAAACCCAGCATGGAGGAATGTTACTTCACAGTGAGGAAAGGCTCAGTCAACAAGTGTGGAACTGCTGGGTTTCACCAGTCAGTTTAAACAATGCATGAACTCCAGATTCAAGGGGAGGCTCTATCCCAAAAAGTGATGCAGGAGTTCATGACCTTTCTCCTTTGTTCTTGTTGAGATCTTATCTAGCTTGGTTTCATGTCAGTTAAATGTAGTCACAACTCTGTGAATGCATTTCTTCCTCTGGGAGTGGTAGAGTCATTTTTACTCAGGAACATAAACCCAGAGAGGCTACACATTCTGCAGGACATAGGCCTATATCCACACACATACTGGTAGAATTAATGAATAGTAATTTAGTAAGCTAAAAACAAAAACAAACAAACAATCAAAAACATGAAGTTGGGGCAGAATATTGTGAGGGGAATAGGAGTTGAAGGGAGGAGATTGGAGTTAGGAATTTGATAAAAACACGATGTTTGAAATTCTCAAACAATGGAAAGGTAAGTTGGAAAGTGAATAAAAGACAGCTAGTAAAGACCCCTGACCTCCACACACAGAGACTCACAACTACACACAGAGGAACATGGACAAATTCACACACATGAGTTTATTAGGAAAAGGAATCCTTGCAAGTATAATCAAACTAAAATGACTCATACTAGGTAAGTGTCAGCGTAATGACCAGCATCCTTATAAGGAGAGAAAGCACAGGCAGCGAAGACCATGTGATAAGAGAGGCAGTAACTGCAATGGTGTGGGTACCTGCTCAGGATAACCATGGGTTCCCTCAATGCCAGAAGCTTCATGAGAATGCAGCAGACTCCCACACAGACTCTGCGGCTAGATAGCCAGGACCAGATTCTAGCACAGATCCTACATTAGTAAGCCACCCTACTGGAATTTAGACTTCCACCTAGAAAAGGATCAACTTATGTTATTTTAAAGTACATTTTTTGTATGAATTTGTCTACTTTGACTGCCAAAATAAAACATCAAGGCCTCAGTGGCTTCAATAACAGAAGCATGATCTCTGACAGTTCTTGAGATTAGAAATCCACGACCATAAAGGTGAAAACTGTATTCTGGGGAAAAGCTTTCTTCCTCACTTGCCTATGACTGCTTTCCTTCTTATTAGAGGTATTGGGTATAGACTGGAGAGAAAGGAGTTTAACCACATTGGTCCCTGTGTGTCAACATATAAGTTGGATGGCACACAACCCAGGACATAATATTGTGATTTGCAGGGGGAGAGGGGAGGTGCGTATGATTTTCTGTGGGCTTTTATTAGACATCTTTTCTCCATTTTTAATATGTTTTGCTTTACCTATGATATTTTACTTTGTTGAGTTAAATCAGCCAGTCTTGACTCATGTGGAAGTAAACACAACCCAAAAGAAAAGCTGGTATCTGCTTAAACCTTAACAATGTAGAGAACATTACCTCTATGTCCTAAAAAGAGCACACAAGCCAATAAAAGCATTTGTTAGGAATTTCAAAGAATAGATAATTGGCCACTGGAGTTCTGAGAATCTTACTAGAGTTCATCTTTATCCACTGTGGTATGAATTTGCCAAAAGATAAAGCCTCAAAGAAGAAAATCAGAGCCAGGCAAGATGGAAAGAAAATCCTGTGGATAATTATGTGATAGAGTCTGTCGGAAATTGGAACTATTGCAGGGGTTTTGAGACACTTGAGTGTTAAGAATTTGAACTTGAAACATCTGACACTTGTGTTTGAATGCATGGTCCTCGGAGAAAGGTACCGTTTGGAGGTTGTGGAGGTAGGAAGGATCTACATGAATGACTTGGGGTCTAGGATCTTGTTCCAGTTAGATATGCTTACTTATATAGGTATGGTGTGTAGGGCTTTCTTATAAATCCTCAGACAAGGAATTGTGATGGAGAGAAAAAATATAAAGGATATAAAATGCAAAATGGGAAAAGAAGGAAAGGTACCAGGGGCCAGGGGCAATGAGGAGGGTGGAAGGAGACAATTCTGTGGCTAGAAGGTACTCAGATCATTTATGTATTTTACCACATTTCATTTCTCTTCAGGGGTAATACAGTTTCTTTCTTTAAAAATAAATGGATCCAGAATATAGCTATATGGGTGCCCAGAATCACATTAGCTTTATAATAGCATGTTACTTCTCAAAATCCATTCACCTTACTTTAAGGTCTATCCATAAAAGTTTCCTTTTGGAAATGATTTTTGGTTATTCTCCCCTAAGATAACCATTCTTCCATAGTGTATGAAAAATGTATAAAATGTGTAAAACTACCTATATCTCTACAGAGTTATAATATTATATTTAATTTAAGACTTATGAAGCTTTTTAAGTTAGTAATACCTACACTTTAATAATGATAAAACATTTGTCCATCTCTGTTCACTACATGCCTGTTTTTAACACCTGAGTCATGAGATTAGCATAGGTGCCAGGCAACAGAGGAATTGATAAATATAACATGATTAAGTTTGTTTTGTAGAGTTGTTAATCTACTATAAAAAACAAAAATATGGTATTTGTACACAAGGGTAGAAATTGAGATCATCATGTTAACAAAGCAATCCAGAGGCAGAAAGACATATTATGTATTTTCTGTCGGTTTTTAAATAATAACAGCACATAAAACTAGAAAGGCATTTTCTTGGGAAGAGGAAGAATATGTATGAATAGAAAAGACAAACAAGAAAAAGGCAGAGATATCAAATATGATCAAAATACATGATACAGATGTATGAAAAACCTGGTAACAAATCACATTATCTCTGCAATGAATATGCACTAATAAAAATTTACAAATAAAATTAAAATCAAAGACATAGACCATTAATTTTATAAATAAAACCACTATTATCTATACCATAAGTATTCTATAAGCAACTTCAACAATATCTGTTAAAATCTAATACCCATAAAAAAACATACAGCTATAACTAAACAATAAGTACAATTTTGAAGTTGGGACATATGGTGAGGGGGGAACTGGGAAAGGGGAAAGCCTTTGGAATGTAAATGAAGAATATAGAAAATAAAAAAAATATTGTTAGCCATTCAATTTATGTTTTCAAGTAAAACAGAAGGAGAAAGGAGGGAGGGAGGGAGAGAGGTAGCAATGTCACTTGCTTATGAATAATAAGTGACATTCCAAATATCTAGTAAAAATAAATTTGAGCATAGAAATAAGTTTTATAATTATTGTTTCATTCACAACCTAGTAACTCTAAGCAAACTCCTTCAAGTTTAAAAAATTTTTTCTTCCAAAAATATTTTAGGTACAAGCAACAAAACAACAAATGAAGCAGAGAGTTGTAGCACGTGCTGGTTTTTGCAGTAAAACCATTCTTGTTATAGTTTAATTAAAGGTCAACAATTCATTGATCTTCAAAGTATACCAGGGGAAGTGAAGAATAGTGCCAAATCAACCTACAAAAGGCTAGCATGTGACTATTTCATGTTATATTGATCACCATTAGAGAGACATGTTTATAGTATAAAAGCAGCAAAGAATCTATCCCACATCTATATACAAACATAGCCAGGTAAGGAGTATACGAATGCCACATTTTAAAAGTGGAGGAGACTATCTTCCCCAGGAACCCAGGAGGAGGCTCTCTTCGGCACTGGGTGGAGCTTGAGCATAGGAAACCTCAAAGCCGCTACAGTGATGCACCTCCTCCAAGAAGGCCATACCTACTCCAACCATACCACACTTCCTAATAGTGCCACTCCCTGTGAACAAGGCATTCAAAACATGAGTCTATGGGGACCAAACCTATTGAAACCACCACAAAGAGTATGATACTCACTACCCAATGCTGATCCCTCAGCACCAGGTACTGAGTGTACCTTCTTGCATAGAACAGAAAAGGCAAGAAAAGATCTACTGAATGTTTGGATGGCTATATCCAGACCACAACAACCCAGGTGGTAGTGGTGGTGGTCGCAGCAGTAACAGTGGGAGAGGGGTAATGGGCATGTCTTGAAGATATTTTTGTACCCTTGTGTCATGTGACTCATCACCTCTTGGACCTCTCTAGGGGGTGTTAGTCTCAGAAATGGCTGTTAGAATAGTGACAACTCTTCTGTTAAATTCTTCCCCCTCACCTCCTTGAATTCCTACAGATCATGTTCCAGTAGCTGACCCTTCTCAGGGCCCCACACCCTATTTGAAATTATTCCAGGAGCAATAGTTGCGATCAGTTCCCATCAGTCCCTTTTGATGTTTGGCCCAGTCCTCAGTTCAAACACTGGATAACGTGAGTTTATCTTCTCTACATAGGAGAGGACTGGGACATGGTGGAGAAAAGTAAATATTAATTTCTTAGGAAAATAAAAAGAAGTATAAAGGTGGTGGTATTTTCTATTATGAGCACTGTTGGCTCTCTTATAATAGTGTAATCAAATTCAGAATGTCCTTTATATAGTCCTTCCCTAAGAAGAATGCATATTTCCCACTACCTTAATGTTGGCTATTTCACATAAACAAATACCTTGAACTTATTTTTTAAGCCTATTCAGCCTGAAACTCCTGAGTTCCTTACACATGTGTCTCTCATTAACTTGCCAATAAAAAACCATTATCAAATAAATTATTTCTCAATAATCTTTCTGGCTAAATATTTTTTGCTTCCTAACTTGGTGGGGTGAATAATTAATATATGTGATGTAGAGAAAGGCATGGAAATAAATCAACGTTAAATTGGGGCCACAATCTCATTTAAGAACTAGAAGAAATGATTTTGATTGGAATATTATTTTCAGAATAAAACCAAAATTATAAAGATGCAATAAAATGTAATCTAATAGTTAACCCAACTTAGCTTATAATTACAAATGTGATTAAATTCATAGAAAAGAGAGAAATTTTGGTAAATCACTGTGAAATTTATATTATTGCATGAATGCTACATTGTAATATATATATATATATATATATATATATATATATATATATATGTAGGTTTAAAATAAATGCTAGGATGAAAATAAATGCTAGGAGGGATTGGGAACATGAGGGAAAATAAATAAGAGGGGGATATCACTGCACATGAGATAGCACTGCTGTCCAGAGACTAGTAAACACAGCCAGTCATTGTGCGAAAGTTTTGCCCAGCCCATATACAGAACCTGAGAGGAATAGATGCAGGGCTCTCTGCTCTTTCTCCTAGTAAACTTCCCTATGTTATGGGTAGTTAGAAAGCTACATGTGTTTCTTCATTTGATGCATCTAGCTGTAACACACTGAATTGTGGCTAATAATAGGTTCTAAGAAAGCTCTCACATCCTATCAAAGAGAAGGAGAATTGAAAACCAAGACTTACAAGCTCAGGTATCAGAAACAGCCTTTATCATTGACTCTCTTGGCTCTGCCTTCCCTCCTGTCTGGAGGGAGTGTTTAATCATGTTTCCAGCCTGCTGAAACAGTGAATAGACAGATAAAAATGGTGCCCTGTGTGCATCCTCCCCACTCTCTCTCTCTTCCTCTCTGTCTCCGTTCTCATGTGCAATTTCTCTCTTTCTCTTTCCCTCTGCTCTTTCCTCTTCCTTGTGGCAATAAACCTGCCTTTACAGATTGTTTTTTTTAAAAAATAAAACTATTACCCTGTATACAAGAAAAACAGTAAAATTCAATTGAACTTCCAATAGCCTCAAGGAATTATAAAGAAAATTTTACTCTACATTTTCTAAATTCAATAATGCTTTTGAAATCTTAATAGACTCTATGTGTGTCTATGGATGCCAGCATGTGTTTTTCAGGTGGGTCTGGAGATATGTGTTCTTAAGATGTGAATGCATGCATGTGTACATGGAGACCAAAGGACAGCTTTAGCTATCTTTTCCCAAGTGCTAGCTAGATTTATTTTGACTTGTAGTCAGGGATGCTCACGGGGCTGGAAATCACCAAGTAGACTAGGCTAGTTGTCCAGGAAGCCCCAAGGCCTTTCAGTGCTGAGATTATAAGTATATACTATCAGAACCAGCTTTTCTTAACATGGCTTCTGGAAGTTGATCACATCTCCATTTGCTTGCAAGCACTTACTTTACCAACTGAGCTATCTGCCTAGCCCCAAACATTGACTGGTTGATGTATGGCATGAAACTAAAATTCTATTAAAACATTGGTATTCATATTAATCAAGAAAGCTGGCTATGTCCAAATTATGCCCTCAATATGGATAGGCTGGTTCTGGGGAAAACAATCATTGAGAGAAAAATTATTGTGCTTACTTTCTTCCAAATCCCCATGAGATAACATTTTAAATATACTTTGGTACTTTACTGTACAATCTGTCTCTGGCTTGACAACAAAACATATGATTTAGTGACCTAGGGCTGCAGTTTTATCACATGCTTCTGTGGGCTGTCAATTTGTGCACTCTTCATTAATGGCCTTATATGTGGCTACAGTCTGACCTCTGATGGAGCTACAGTTGTCTGAAGTCATCCAAACTATGTACTTACATGCTTAGTAACTGACATCAGTCCCAATGGGGAACTCAGATGGAGAGCACATTACTTGCTCCTGAACATGTGGGATGGTATAGGCCTCTCACAGAATGGCAATTTGTTGTCTTAATGCAACAACCCAAGAAGAAATACTCCAAAAGATTTAGAAGGACGCTTGAGACTAGGGTGACAGTGTCTAAAGTCACAAAAAATTTTTTGACAACGTTAAGCTTGCCAACTAGTCAACAAGTCCAGTTGAGATTTAAGAAACTGATGTAAGAAACTGAGGCCACACCTCTTGAAAAAAATGAACCATTGAAAGGGCATGGGAATAATAAAAACTCTTGTTGAAATTTTTAAACATATTTTCTATCATGTCTCCCAAGGTTGTTCAGAAACCAGGGTTCCCAGTGGTGTCTTTTCAAGATCTGCTTCTACTATAAAATCACTTGTTCATTCCTTCAGTCAAAATAATATTTTCATGCTATGGCTTAGAGCCATGCTTTTGAATAAGAAACTTAAAAATCAAATAAGTTAATCTGTTAATGATTACTAACTTGATGTCTAACCAATTTTTATTTTTTTATGGCAAATGACTAAAAATAATTTAATGAAGATACCACTTAGGACACTTAGAAAATGTATTACAAATGGCAAATTATTACTTAAATTTCATGTAATACACTCAAAGACCAATATATAGTGCCTCATTTCAACTTCATAGTAACTCTGTGAGTGAGGTATTGTAGGACTATTTTCCAGGTGAGGTAATGCTTTGGAGAAGTAAAGATCTTGAAAACAAATGGCTCTGTATCTAGGAAAGAAAAGAGCTTGGATTTTTTCCCAGATACGTATAAGACTCAGTATTTGCTCTCAGCCACTATGAATATTGCCTCTTGGCCTAATAAAATCTGTCTCCTTTTCCCAAGAATACAAAATTTTCTTGAGCTTCATTTTTTCTAATGCTTCATGAGTATTTGTGTGAGAGTAACAGGAAGAAACAAAATATAAATAATTGTTTTAGATAATCCCTGTCTTCACTGCCAACATAGTGGTGTAATTAGGGAGTATTATTCACACAAACACACACACACACACACACACACACACACACACACACATACATACATACATACGTATGTATATATATATATGTGTGTGTATATATATATGTGTGTATATATATATATATATATATATATATATATATATCCAGTTTATGCTGGGTGGTGGTCGTGGATGCATCTAATTCCAGTACTTTCAAGGCAGAGGTAGACATATCTCTGAGTCTGAGTGAATTCCAGAACATCCAAGGCTACACAGAAAAATATTGTCTCAAAAAACTAAGAAGGAAAAGGAGAAGGAAGAAGAGAAAATTTACATTAAAGTAAAGGGTTACTTCTCCTTGACTCACTTTGCTCTTCTCAAAATTGGAGTATCAATTTTAGAATTAATACTATATTTTAATACACCGAATTAAGGATTAATTCCTGTTTGCCTACTTCTTTGGAGAGTATTACTCAAGTAAAATGTGATTAATATTTATTTATCATTCACAAGATGGAGGACTATTTTAAGAAATTTCAGTGATCAGTCTTTCATAATAAATTGGATCATACAAATTCTATTGACAAATTTTAGAAAAACTAAAACTTCTGAGAGTTCAATAACCTCCTTAAAACAACAAATACAGCAGTTTGGACAATTTACTGTGAAAATACATGTAAACAATGCCATTTTCCTTACAGAACCACTGTATCTGCTTATATTATATAGGTTATATATCATCCTAAATCTCCCAGATGTATTTTTTCATTTTATAATCACCTAAGAATGTTATTGGTAATGTTTCCATAAATACAGATGATATTTGACCTTAAAACAACCTCCTGAAGCTTTCAAAGCTTTTATTTCAATTAATAGAATCTATTTTGATTGCTTATAGTTGATGTGGAGCTATTGGAGGAATCAATCCTGAACTTTGAGTTTTGCTTTGGGTTAGCATTTTTTCAGGGTCTTACATAATACTAAATGAATCTCCAATTCAAGTCAAAGATCATATTTATCAAATAAAACCCCAAGCAGTATTATTTTAAATAACCATGTGATGATTATTATTTTACTTAAGATATTCATTATACTATGCAATGTAAAGGACAAATTCTTTTTTTTATTATGACAATGAACTCTTCATCTTATTCTCTGGCTGTCTCGCTGAGGCCACATTGGTCCTGATTCATATTGCAAGGTTGCCTACTATTGGAACTTCTCTTTCCTCTTCTGAACTCATCGCCCTCTATATTGGTCATTGCATCCACAATGACACACTGTGTTACTTCTACATATGGGACTACTTACTGTCCCCAAAGCCTCTATTGCTTTGAAAAATTGTTATTCATTTGATAGTTTTTGTTGAACCACTAGAACATTAATTCTATACAATAAGACTTTCTAGGACTTCAACTTCATGGTAAATATAATGTGTAGCACATAGGAAGAACTTGAAAAACTCTTTGTGAAGGTATAGTACTAAGTGTAAAACTGTGCTTTAACCATAAAGGTTAAACATGGATAAAACATGGGCTATAACCATGTTATATCCATATTTATTAGCCTTTTTTTACTAAGGAGAACACCAATCGCTTATGCTCTAAGATCAAGAATAGACAAATGGGACCTCATAAAGTTACAAAGGTTCTGTAAGGCAAAAGACACTGTCAAAAGGACAAATCAGCAACCAACAAATTGGGAAAAGATCACCAACCCCACATCTGACAGAGGGCTAATATCCAATGTATACAAAGAACTCAAGAAGTTAGACCCCAGAAAACCAAATAACCCTATCCAAAAATGGGGTACAGAGCTAAACAAAGACTTTTCACCTGAAGAAATACTGATGGCTGAGAAACACCTTAAAAAATGTTCAAAATCATTAGTCATTAGAGAAATGCAAATCAAAACAACCCTGAGATTTCACCTCACACCTATCAAAATGGCTAGGATTAAAAACTCAGAAGACATCAGGTGTTGGAGAGGATGTGGAGAAAGAGGAACACTCCTCCACTGCTGGTGGGAATGCAAGCTGGTACAACCACTCTGGAAATCAGTCTGGTGGTTCCTCAGAAAACTGGACATGATACTTCCGGAAGACCCAGCCATACCACTCCTGGGAATATACCCAGAAGATTCCCCAGCATGCAATAAGGATACATGCTCCACTATGTTCATAGCAGCCTTATATATAATAGCCAGAAGCTGGAAAGAACCCAGATATCCCTCAACGGAGGAATGGATACAAAAAAATGTATATATACACAACGGAGGACTATTCAGCCATTAGAAACAATGAATTCATGAAATTCTTAGAGAAATGGATGGAACTGGAGAACATCATACTAAGTGAGGTGACCCAGTCTTAAAAGAATACCCATGGTATGCAGTCACTGATAAGTGGATATTAGCCTAGAATATTGGAACACCAAAACATAAATCACATACCAAGTGATGTCTGACAAGAAGAAAGGAGTGGACACTGGTGCTAGAATGGACCAAAGCATCATTGTCGGGGAGTATAAGAACAGGGAGGTGGGAGGGGGTAGTTGAGGGAGCAGGGGGAGGGAAAAGGGCATGTGGGACCTTTGGGGGTAGGGAACCAGGAAAAGGGAAATTAATTGTAAATATAGAATATATCCAATAAAAAAAATAAGATGAAAAAAAAAGAAAGAAAATACTATAGCTCCATTCCTCCTGCAAATCTGCATCTTGTTTACCTGTCTTGGGCCTGGACTATACTTTTGTATATTTTCTTCCAATATGAACTTTATTAATTGTTTTGTCTCCAACAATATATGTCATAAGCTTGTGCCAGTCAGGAAAACTGTATGACTTTGCTGTGCCCTGGCCACTTTTTCTTAAGGAAAACTTTTTTCCACTAAAGCATTAAAAAATATTTCATGAGTAATTTATACAAAATCTTTATTATAATTTTGCTTTGCATTCACTATTGCTATCTTAATTTTTCTGTTTAAGAAAACAGAATTTTTGCAGCAATACAAGCCTTAAGCACTATGTCCACAATATTAGATAAGTTGTTTCCTGAATATAACTTTATCACCAAAAATTTCTGACATGCCCCACATATTTATCCTCAGACACATCATCTTTTCTCCATGTACAAAGTACTTTATTTCAGCTCCACTGAACATAGTAATAAAATTAAAAGCCAAATATATATCTTATTTATATTTCCACTTCTTCAAATTTCTGCCATACTTCTTGATGCTTTCAGATGAACCATGAATAAGATTTGATTTGATGCTGGTTTCCTGTGCCATGCCAGCTAAGGACTTTTGATGGCCCTAGATATACTGATGAATTTGCACAGAGATAATTCATTGCTGAACCTGAATGATAACAAAACCTTTTTTTCTAGAATAATGGAATGAACTTCAAGTAGAAAGTTCAGGTTTCATGGCACTTGTAATTCTTTATTAGGAAAACAATTATGCCAATTGAAATTTTAAGATTTGTTTTTGAGTTTTGCATTTATGGATAAAGCAGAAACCATCTGGGAACAAATAACTAAGCAGAAATGAAAAAAATTAATTTCTGTGCTAAGGCTAGTTGTGATGCTATAGTTTTATTCTATTTTTATTAGTATTTAATTATTTATTCCATTAAAGTAATAAGTACAACACATTCTGTTCAACATATTTACTTTATAAGAAACTTTAGATCCTTTAAAGGAAACACAATCTTAAATATGACATCACATATGTTTTGTCAGGAACATTAAAATTATTTCCACAAGTACTGCCATTCTTAAATTCTCAGCCCAACAGGTTAAGAATCAAGCAGTTTTTAATCAAACAATGTAGCCATTTTTTATTAAAGCCACAGATAATTCAAGCTGAAAACCATATTAAATACAAGTGTCATACATGCAGCAATTTCTCATTTTAAAGTTTTTGTTATACTATTCAGTTATGCCAATGGTGGTTTTATATTTCACCAGCCCCAACTTACAAACGTTAAAAAAAACTCTGGTAAGTGCTGCAGCTCAGAAGGAAACCAAGAGCCTCTTGTACAGACCCTGTTGTTTTCCACGGATCTTTTAAGAACATGGGACACAGATGCCAGTCATAGAGGAGAGGAGAGTGGGTATCACAGAGACTCAATACCTGTCTGAGAACCTGAAACACAGCAGCAGCCGTAGGAGCACTGCATTTGTTCAGAGAACATTTTAGCAGATTAAACACTGAAATATCAATTCAGGAGTAACAACCTCCTTGTGTTTCATCTCAAAAGGTCACGTAAGTGACAACCCTAAGCGGGAGAGTATGCTGGTCATAAACTGAACTGAATTGAGTCAGGAAGACCTGGTCATAAAGGCAAGTGGAATATCTCAAATGACTACAAGATGGAATCAGAACGGCAAGTACGTTCCTGAGGTTCCTCCCCAGGAAAAGGACTGTGGAAAGAGGATCATCAGAGACAGAGGTGATAACGGGAGGGCACTGGATTCAGCTTTGAATACATCATAAGCAACATGCAGTTATTTTTAATATGGAGTTACCCAGAGGATGGAAAGACTCAACTATATTGTGAACAGAGAGACTGGAAGCTTCCCAAGAAGTCCATTACTAAAGATAGTATAGTCTGGATCATGTTGACTTCTATTAAGGAAACCTGGGGAAAACATGTCATATCATCAGAAAGGGGACATTTTAAAAATAAATGAATATGACAGGAGTTATCTAAGTTGACACTCAGTTGTGTGAGTTGAAAGGACAATTGTTGAGCTAGTTAAAAATAGGAATAAGTTAATGTTATATGAAGATGTGATATGCAGACATTATCCTCATCTAATTTGCACACATAAACACAAAGAGGAAATTTTACATTTGCTTATTGTGAATTCAAGAGCAAATTATGACTGCTAATACCAGAGGAAGTTTTCACCCTGTATGTAGCTAGGAATGACTGACTGGCCATGCCATAACGTGCCAAAATTTTCTGCTGTTGAATTTCATGCAATGCCTGGTGTTATCCTTCTTTTACTTGGAGACAGTAGGGTGTTCAAACTATTCATTCACTCTGTGAGTGAGCCTGAGGTCATATTAGATTTACCAGACCTCAGTCGGTACTCTTACCTGTAACACTGAAAGTCTTTATGGGGATAATCTTATATTTGAGTACAAAGTATTTATACTAGTTCAAAATACTAGTATTTTGCACTAGTCCACAGTTCAGCACTTTGCAGCAAAAATAAGATAATCGTTATTGATCATTTAGATATTAAATATATTTTAGACATTTTAAAATGTTTTAAAGCTTAATTCCAGTCCACATTTTCCATCTAACCATTTTACACTCAAATTATGAATACCACATATTGACAGTTTGGCTGATTAAAAAACCACAACCACATAGACAGAAGTTGAACTGTATGATTACAGTAAAGCTGAGAGCTAAGGATATAGTTCTTTTGAACAGTATTTGTCAAGCATTGTCCAAGGTATTGGGCTTGATCTTCAACAGAATTCCTGCTCCCCCCAAAAAAATAGAATAGAACTAATAAATTATTGTTGTGTGGTAATGATAGTTAACATGATGTTGTGGTACAATGCAATGTTCACATGATTTTGTGATGTTGTGGAGCATTCCAATTGTGCAGCTAGCTGCATGAAACTGCAGCACATAAAGTGATGGCATCTGCACCATGAATTTGTTCAATGACACATTTCTCAGATGTGTCTCTGTTACTAAGCATCTGAACTGTATCTACAATATGAATGGACCATGTCAAACATGAAATGCCTCCCAAGCAATTAGAAGTGATGTGTGCTTCAAGAAGTAAGAAAGAGTTCAAAAAAAGCCAATGAATAAATAAGCAAGTTGCTATTCTGCTTTATTTTTTCCTCCTCGGACTCTGCTGAAATCCCATGTATGCACTTAATTTTGTTGTGAAACACACTTCTTTTCTAGTTTTAAGACAGCAAAAACTCTCTCATTTTAAAAATCTAACAGTCAGAGAGGCCAAGGACAACAACTCTTCTAAGAGAGAATGTATTTTATACCATCTTTGGATAAGATGTAAATCCAAAGCTGTTTAAATGAATTAACTACATACTGAAGTAACCATGATACTTTTAGCCGTAAATTAGGTTGACTTAAAAGGACTCAGAAGCACATTCCAAAATTGGTTACAGATCCAAAGAAACATGGCTTTTAATTTTCTTTTAAAGGAAGTTGGTCTTTATAGGTGCCAACAAAGTTCAAAGTTTTCCTTTTTGATAGACTTACTATCTTGGAGTCCAGACACTGAAAGTGTGATTAGAGTGCTCCGACAAGCCTATTTGCAAAGGCTCATTGAGAGAAATACTGTGCATTAAATACTCTATTTTAATAAAGAAACACGAGGAATGAATAATTTTATATTAGCAAATTTTAGAATACCAGACAAACTATTCTAAGTGTTTTTCTTAAATAATTCTTTCAATTTGGATTATATTAAGGTATTTTAGTATCGTAGTTTCTTCTTCTATTTCTCTGATAAGATACCCTGGCAAGAACAATTTAAGGGAGAAAAAGGTTGTTCTGGGTCACAGTTCAAAATATCCCACTCACAATCTGGAACAGAGTTATTACACATGCTGCTCCCAAGTTCCCAATCTCTGTTTATACAGTTCAGCATCTTCTATCTATGGGGAGCTTAAGGTAATAATTGTAATAAAATTTAAAGTAGAACTAAAGACAGCTCACAAATCATAAGTATCTTCAGAATATTTGTCAGATAAATGGGAAACCACAATTTTGCTAATATAGTATCTCTCTGTAAACTACCTTAAGAAGAAAAATGCTCTGGTCCATACCATTTACTGAAAAGCTGTGCCAATGGAGAATTTGCTGGCGGGTGTATTGGAGCACAGAATCCTTTTCCACCACCTTGTTCACGCCGCATATGTACGTAGATCGCTTGTCAGGCACGGTTCTGATTCCCATATACCATGAACTACAGCAAGCACTTATTCAAGGAGCACAGTTGCCCAAATGCCTGGAAAGACTACGAAACGCTGTAGCTCTCGACAAAGGGAACATTTGGGAAATGGGTCAGTAACTAAATGAATACACAAGTCCAATGGTTTACCCAGTTCTTTAAAAAAAAATCTTTATAATAGGTTTGCTCCTAAGATGGTGCCACGCCACTGCCCTCTGAATCTCATGGTGTAACAAAAGGAGCTTTTTCTGCTTTGGAAGTCCCATCGGCTCCCCTTCTCCCACAAGCCACTGCACAGCTGTGCTTTTCTTTCTGTCAAGAGCTTTTGTCTCTGTAGTTTTGTAGTATCCTTTTGTTTCCATCAAGAAAAACCCTCTTTGGAATAGCATGCTTAGATTTATATGATATACATAAATATGTAAGCATAGCTATACGTATATTTTTAGATTCTGACTTTCTCCTTCACTTCCACAAAGTAATATACACATCTGCTATTTTATCAGAAATCCACTTGACATTTTTATCAAGTGAAAATATTTTAACAACATTTCGTGAATAATAAAATAATTAGCATATCAAATCATTTATAAACTTCATAATAACTGCTTTTTAGCCTTCATGTGTGAGACTTTTCTTATTCCCTGGATATAGACCATTACTGAACTTGCACAGCCCAGAATGCTCTCTTTTTGCCCCCTTTCATTAGAAATGTCTCTTTGTCTGGATATTCTCTCTCTTTCATCAGGTCGATGTTACAGATTCTGCAGAGTTCTCCCATAATCATACCTAAGAGTTCCCTAAGCATTAATAATTTACTAGTGTGTCAACCATATCAAAGCGATTATAATCTTAACTGCAACCACATGTGTATGTATGTACATATGCATATATGTATGCATGGGTGTATACATGAGTATGTATACATGTAGTGCGTATGTGTGTATGTGAAGGGAGATGTGTGCATGTGTGTATATATAAGTATGTATTTGTGTAGTATGTATATATGTGTGAGAGCTGGTTTATTTATTTATTTTTTTACTGTTAAGAAAATTGAGGTTCTGGGAAATTAAACTCTGAGGTAATAGTGATTGCAGTGATATAAAGTGAATGCTAAAAGATCTGTTTGATGTTGTTCTTCCCCAGTCCTTCATCAATAATCCACATTCAGAATTTCTTTACGATAAGCATGTTCTAATAGACATATCGTAAAACTTTTATGATTAATTTCCCACAACCAATATTCCTTTACAATATACATATTAAATAACATTATAATGGAATTATTTGATATAGTTTTAAACAGAAGAAAATGGGAAATTTTTTCAGCTTATAAAATTCCTCTCCCTCCAACAAATATTTAAAAATCATGTTATCAGGTAAGTTAGTACACCAAGTGGTCTTACTGATTAATCAGGACCAATTCCTGGTGCTATGATGACAAAGTCATGGACTGACCATAGGTAAATTCCCCTCTGAGAATTATTGGTCATTGTTAAATCCACATTTCATAACTGTATGTCATAAAATGTATCTGAAAGTTAAAGACTTTCCAATTAGTACATCTGATCTCTATGTTATATGAAAGTAAATGCGGACTAAATTAGTGGACAGTTATAAAAATAATCCATACTGCTTGTTAGTCCTGAGAGTACAGACTTTCACATTCATCTTAATAAAAATTAATAGTTATTTCTTGGAGTGAGGCTCAGTGGCAGGACATTTTCTACTGATGCACAAAGCCCTGAGTCTTATTGTACAACCACAGAAATGAAAAGTTTTTTTCCATAGTCTAAGTTACTTTTGAAGAAAATTTTGTGTATATGTGTCTGCCTTTGAAAAATTAAGCAAGTCTTCACACTTGGAAATTTCCGTGAAAGAGAACATAATTTTATTTTTGAGTATTAGAGTGTTCATTGAAGTGTGAAAATTCTTATTTATTTTCTCACTCATTTACACTTCATATCGCTATTTACATACATATGGTTCTTCACTCAGAATTCTATAGTCCTTGGCTTTAAAACTTTATGACATTGTTTACAGACTGAAAGTTATATTCCAGAAGCCAAAATAAATAAAATTAACTTCCCAGGACCTTTGGAAATTGTTAAAATAACTTAATGGTAATTTGTACCATGTTTCTATGAAAGTAAACATAAAAATGGCAAAATAAAATGTTTATGATGGGATTCCTTTTTCATTCTTTTCGGTCCCTGTCCTTGTGTTAACACCTCTTTAGAACCAATATATCTACATTGTAACAAGAAGCAATACTCAGCTTGAAGGAAACTTTTTGCTAAAGCTTTCCAGGTCTTGTCTGCCCTCGGATATTGAGGTTTATCTGAATACAAATCCATGCAGTGTATTCAGATATCATCCTCCACTCACAGACACAGCCCCACTACTGACCTCTGCGGCTCTTTGTCCGAGTATTTATAAAAGTCAGTTTACTTCTCTGAAAAGGGCCTTAAAATTTTGCTAAGGATTCTTAGGGAAATCAACTTTAAACTTGACTATGAGACATTAATTCTAGCACATTTTCTCCATTGTGAATCTTCATTTGTGGCTTAAAAACTATGGTCACAATGATGAGAGCAGAACCATTAGGAAAGAATAAACAATATGAGATAAGCCAGAGTGTTCTGACTTCTATAGAAAAAAGTGGCAGCTAGCTTAAATAGACAGTGTGAATAATATTGTTTTCTGGTTGCTTTGATAAAATACCCTGACAAAAGCATTATAAGGGAAAAGGAATGTTTTAAGAAAATACTTTATGGCCGGGCAGTGGTGGCACACGCCTGTAATCCCAGCACTTGGGAGGCAGAGGCAGCTGGATTTCTGAGTTCGAGGCCAGCCTGGTCTACAGAGTGAGTTCCAGGACAGCCAGGGCTACATAGAGAAGAAACCCTGTCTCGGAAAAAAAAGAAAATACTTTATTATATCATGAAGAAAAAAAAAAAGAAATCCAACTACTAGATTCACACTTGCTTGACTCTAAAACACATACAAATAAACGAACAAACAAAAACCCTGAAAGTTTGCTTGTTCGTTAGGCTGTATGTGGGCATCTTGTTCTACATGGAGAGAGAAAACTGTTAGGGCTTCTGAAAAAAACATTTAAAAAAGAAAGAGTGGAGAGAAGATCAAACGATATTGAGAAACACCTCACATTATCAAAGATCTACCAAGAACCATTTGAAAAAGAAAACCCTTTGTTCCTACAGTACCTTTAGTCTGTAGTTCTTGGAACGACTGTATTCCGTTGGAGACAACTTAGTAACTGGAAACTTCATTTGAGCAATACCATGTGCAAATATTAATAGAAAAAAATAAACCAATGTGTCTCTTGCCCTCGCCCTCAGCAATCAGGACCATATTTTGGGGAATAGTTTTGTTTGAGAAAAAAAAAAAAGGTTTAAGCTCTGAGTTTGACCTGAAGACTCATCTCTGTTGCCTGTTTGAATGCAGAATCCACTAGAACCTGGAATCTGCTCAAATTCTGGGTGAAGTCTGACAGAGTAGCTGGAAGGAGTGTTGAAAAGACCACTCTGGGGTTTTCAAGCATTCTTTGGCTACATGAAGAAGGTGCTTGTAAAGTTGCTCCACTAGTCATTGTATATCCGTGTTCCGTCCCACATCAACCCTCTGGCAGAGAGAAAGTCCCATTGTTCAATGCAGTCACGGTGGTATGGCAGACGGGTGAGCCAAAATGGATCCCTGAGAAGAAGGTGTCAGAGACACTGGCCTTCCTAGAGTTGGGTTGAGTACAGCTGCGCCGGAAATGAACCGGGCTCTCCCCTAGAGCTGGCATGATGTTTTTGACACCCATCTCAGTTTCCACAGAGCTAGCTTCTGAAATCGTGTACCCGTGGCCGGAAAGTGTGAACTGATTTGGATCTTTGCCATCCTTTCTCACCTAGTCAGGGAGGAGCCTGGAGTACATGTCGATGAACAGGTGTGGACAAGTATGTCTGCAGTGTTTCCTCTTGCACTGTTTATATAGCCAGAGTCGCAGAATCTGGACAGACTCCTTGGGTAGATTACCTTTCCTCCTCTTGCCAGAGGCCACTGAGGAGGAAAGGTCCAGAGGGAATGTCTATACTGTCTTCATCTTCAGTGTCACTGCTGGATGCTACAGCAATGCCGAGTACTGGAAGCCTTTAAGAATTCCATATGTTTCAGGGTCTCCCATGTAACTATATCCGCAAAACTCTATAAGGTAGAAAGCAGGGTGTGTGTGTGTTTGGAAGGCGACTAAGTTCATTTTGTTCCATCAGAAAAGGCAGCCAAGGTCTGGGTCTCAAAAAGAATTTATTATTTGAGGCAGAGAAATCACAGCAACAGGAACTTGGGAGAATTAGTCATGCTTCGTTTCCTCTCAGAGCTAAAGATCAGTGGGTGGCTACACCACCTTCTCTTTCTCACACAGTCCAGGATCCTCTGATGCAGTTAAGATAATTATTCCACATAAATTAATGTATTCAAGACAATCACGCCTTCACAGGCATGCTTAGACGCCTATCTCCCAGGCATTGTCAGATTTACAATTATCCCTACCCAATACAACTCTGTACCTGCCACTTGATACCTGAAGACATGATGTTTAAGAACTAACACTCCACCCCTCATTAGTGATCTCGTTTTTCTCATAACATAAAACATAATTCAGGTTGAAAAGTCTACATATTCATTAACAGTCAACACTTTCAAAGTCCAAAGTCCCGTACCTGTGAGATCCTATAACCTCCAAAACAAGTCCTATACTTCCAATATTTCATGACAGAATAAACATCCGTATTCCCAAAAGGGGAAATCTTGTAATCCAAAACAATGATCAAACTATAGCAAAACAAAAACCCAGCAGGGAATGAAAAATACTCTATAATTTCATTTACCCAGAACCATTACCCAGAGTTCATGAAGTAGTCTCCTGACCCCACCCTTCAGTTTTTCTTCTTTCAGCAGTTTGGACTCTGAGGCGGGCTCCACTTCAAACCTATAAACCTTTATTGTCTGCCTGTGGGCCTGTCAGCTCCAATAGTCCACTGGTCTCTCCACTGAGTTTAGGCTTCATAGATTTGCTCCCTGACCTCTTAGAGCCTCTCCACAGGACTTCCAGCCCTGCCACACATGCCTGGTTTCACCTGTTCTCCATAACCACCTCAGTTCTTCATCTGTGAGGCTTCTTAAACCAAGGCCATGTGGACAATGCTGTCGAATTCTTCTGCCAGTTCAAGATACTGCTTAGCCCACTTGGATCAGTTATGACAACCTCCATGTGCTCGTGCTAACGAAATAACTAGCTTTGCTGTTTCCCCAATGCAGAGCACCCAGTTGGCCTTTAATGGCCTTAATCTCATTAACATTTACAGTTCCTTTGTTGTCTGCATGGTTTGTACACAACTTTAATCCTATATATATACCTTTATCATCAAACAAATTAGTCGATTATCTTAATGTGTAACTTCACTCAAGACATTAAGGACATGGTGGAACATTGCCGAATGAAGCCAGATTCTAAAAAAAAAAAGAAAGAAAGAAAGAAAGAAAAGAAAAGAATACATAATGACCCAAGCCTAGTTCCAGATAGAATCCTTGTTCTCCAAAGCTACAGGAGCCACATCTCCACAGTCTACATTTCTCTCAACAATACTATGTTTCAAGTTCCCATTAGAAGAGCCCATTAAGTTCAGTTTCTGTCATTCAATGGCTTTTCCAGAACGAAGCTTTAAAATTCTTCACATTCTTTAAAAAATAAAAATAAATAAATGAATAAAACCCAACCCCAAGGGCTTCAAAACAGAATAGGATAGTCATGGCCTCACTTCTGCTTCAGTTTCTTTGCCTTTGCTGTGATGAAATAGTCCAACTAAAGAAACCACCAATCCTCCAATCATGCTGCTTGTTTATGTGAGCTGATCAACCAGCACTCCTCTGACCCAGTCCTAACAGGACACTCACAAGCTGAGGGAAGTGAAGACAGCTTGCAAGTACAATTAGCCCAGGACTGTTGGCTGCAACTGGTGACTGCTAAGGTCCTTCCATGACAAGGTCATCTTCAGGGTTTTTCCTTGGTTTATTGAAATGTTCTGGGATATTTCTGGATCATCACTATACTCCCACTCTGAAGGTGTTTGGAGTTCTGTCTTTGGCTTTTTTCTCCTTCATTTAGGAAATTTAAATGAATGATTTTTATATCCATACCCAACCATGAACATTATTATTGTGTTTCCTGTAGTGTTGGTTTCGTTATACAGCATGAAAAATATTATTTTCAGCCTTGTTTGTTTAGAGTTGTGGTTTCCAATCATTTCTTTAAGGACACCTAAATGGTTTAGTTGGGGAAAAAATGAAAGAAAGTAAAATGGACAAAAGAAAGAAAAAGAGAGGGCTTATTTTGCTCACTCTTCCACTTCAGTCCCTCATTCAAAAAAGGTCACAGTGGAAGGTGCTTGAAGGAGTTTGTTATAGTATGTCTCTAGTGAGAAGCAATGATTAGGGAATGAATTCATGGTAGTGTTCAACTAGCATTCTTTCAAACAGTCCATGCAACTTTCCCACTTCTGTACAGGTCAAGATCCTCTGTGGGGATCAATTAATGTAATAAAAAGAATCCCTCACAGGCACACTTGGGGCTCTCTCAATTGATTCTAAGTTTTGTCTAGTTAATATCATTAGCATTAACCATCATAGTTATAAAGCATTAATGCCCTGCTTATTTATAATTATTATGACTACAAGACCTTTCATGCTCTAAGGATAATTTTCCACTATACAAACAGTAGAATACAACCATGACTCAAATGTTATTTAGGATAAAAACAAAATATTGTTACTTTCATTCTGTGCCATTATTCCTCTTTATTTCCTACCTCCTCTTCTTCATCCGCCTTTTTTTCTTCAAGACAATTGAATCCCAAAGACAAAGCTCATATTTGCAAAGTTGTGGGAGAGAGTCCTTTACACAGCTTTGGTTTGGCTTGTAATGCTTCAGTATAAGAGGGGCAGAGGGATATTCTTCCAGGAGAAGAGCAGATCATACCAAACACGAGCATAGGAGGTCTAGTCAGGTGAGAAGAGTTTTCATATGGAGATCAATAGCAGCAGTCACTAGAGACCCATCACATAAAGAGGTAGTAATTAAATAAGCAAATGTCTTTAAAAATAACACCAGTTTTCTTATTGTAAAATAAGAAAATAAAATAATGGTGTGCAACTATAAAAAAACAGCTTCCAAACAGAAAGCATATATTGAGGGTCAGTTCATGTTAATGTCTTGTGAAAGAAAGTTTCAAATATTTACCATGTATGTATATATACACATGCACACATATGTGTACATATGTGTGTATGTATGTATGTTTGTACATATACATATAAAATTTAGTTGTAATGAATGTAACATCAGAGTGTTGTGTGATAAATCTTTTTGGGGCGATGCAAGACACACACACACACACACACACACACACACACACACACATCTATTTCAGATAGGGAGTCCTAGACAAACCAAAGTAAGGATACTACCAAATTCCAACTTGGTGAACCAATTTGTTTTATTGGGGTGACTTACAAGAATGTGTTAGAGTAGTTACTTACAGGAGCAGAAATAACTCAAAGACTTCTGTATCAACAAAGTCCATCACAGCATGAATGCCAGTTCAAAAAAGCTCTGGATCTGGAACACGCTGCACAACCTGAAAGCACCTCAACATGTTGGACAGCATTCTTTCCAGGTGACTCACTTGGTCTAAACCTTTTCCAGGAAGCTCCTAATGTCTCTGCTTCTTCCAGGCAGCTCATCTGATTTCAGAATCTTTTCTGACACTTGGTTTGTCTACAAGCGACTCTCAGTGGACTTTTGTCTTTGTTGTTTATATAATCTTGGGGACTCAAAGGCATAGTGAATCTGATGAGTTTGGGAGACTTCCTGAAGCTATTTTGAGTTTCTTGCCTTCTTCTGGCTTAAAGTGTTTCCATGGCTGATGGAATGTTTCAATCTGGAGGAATCTACTATAAAACATAGAGATAAATGTAGGTTCAAAGTTTACAAAATCACTACAAGGGAACAGAAAAAACAGCAAATGTAGTTAATGTTGTATTAAATTTAAACAACAGTAACCTTGAGCAAAAAAGATGGCTCAACAGAGACAGGGACTTGCCCTCATGCCAGATGAGCTGAGTTATATTCCTAGTGTCCACATAGTGAAAAGAGAGAACTGACTCCACCAAGTTGTCCTCTGACCTCTACATGAGTGTGTGGTATATGCATGTCCACACACATGTACAAATAATAAGTGAAAGGGTACCCAAGAATTTCAGGAGAGTGAGAATGTGGTAGTTTGAATGATATTGGCTCCCACGGGTCCATAGAGAGTAACATTATTAGGAGGTGTGGCTTTGTGGGAGTAGGTGTGGCCTTGTTGCAGGAAATGTGTGACTGTGGAGGCAGGCTTTGAGGTTTTATATATGCTCAAGCCATGCCCAGTGGGGAAGTCCCCTTCTGCTGCCTGTGAACCAAGATGGAGAACTCTTAGCTCCTCCAGCCCCATGTCTGCCTGCATGCTGACATGCTTCCCGACATGATGATAATGGAATAAACCTCAAAACTGTAAGCCAGAATGCTATTAAACATTTTCTTTTATAAGAATTGCCAGGCTATGGTGTCTCTTCACTGCCATGGAGACCCTAACTAAGACAGAGACTTATAAGACAGCCATACACAAAGCAAGGTCTCCCTAGAGAAATTTCCTTAGCCAAGACACAAAATGGCTACCCCAGAGTGCCAGAGAGAGCAGCATATTAAGCTAGAAGGGTAGTTTGTATAAGGTGAACAGGAACATGTGCACATAGAAATGGAAAATTACAGCAGCTGCAGCTGAGTCATGGGGTGGGAGGCAGGGTGCAGGCGACTCTGTGACCCTAGTTAGAGAGTTGAGCAAAGATCAGGGCCTTAGAAACTTTCCATTTGCACAACAACGAATATATTTATTATTAAAAAAGAATAACAGTTCTCTAAAGTAGCTTTTAAAGGCTATACTTTACCCAAAAAAAAATGGTCTCCAATTTTTTTAGAACTTGTATTTCAAGTGGAAAATGGATCTCTTAGAACTTAACCCAAATTAGCCATATGTGTGTGTGTGCATACACACGCAAACACACACACACACACACACACACACACACACACACACACATTCTTTTCTTATTTTAAATAGATTTTTCTCTCAGTCAATATATAACAACCACAGTTTGAGATCTTTCCACTCCTCCCTGCTCTCTCTCCCATTACTCTTCTCCCCAAGATCTTCTCCCCAGCCTTTCCCCTCAGAAAAGGGTAGACTTCCAAGAGACAAAACCAAACTTGACAACACAAGACACAATAAGGTAAAGCAAAAGCTTTCATTTTGAGACTGGACAAAGCAACCCAGTAGGGGGAAAAGAGTCCCAAGAACAGGCAAAATAGTCAGAGATATACCCTTTTCATAAGAAAAAGATGTATGAATGGTAAAAAAACGAGTATATGAAAAGGTAAAGCTACTTAATAATTGCTTTTAGTGTGTGTTGAATGCTACAATGACACCCAGTAAAATCACACTGGAATGGCTTAAACATTTCCAACATCTTCCACCACATACCAGGGAGAGTGTAGCACATTCAGAACTCTTCCTTACCTCTCCGAGCAACATGAAGTGACCCAGTTACCTTGACAATAATTTCAGCAAATATTGTTAGTGGTACATAACTATTTTATATTTATCCCTTTAATTCCTATATATTTACCCAATACTTTATATTTACCCAACTAGTTTATATTTAGCCCTTTAACTCCTATATATTTACCCAATAAATTTGAAAAGATAAGTCCAATGAAAGACACATAACATATTCATGGCAGCTTCATTAGAATACCCTAATCCTTAAATGGAATTCACATATTCATCAGCAGTGCATCAATATAATATCAAGTACAATATCGTCTTAGAACACAGATTTCCTTAACAATAGAAATACTGAAGTGTTAATATGTATACATCAGTGAACATGTCTCAAAATTATTATGGTAACTGATACATACAAGGCCAAACAAATGTGTGAGCTTTATAATTGCATTAGTAGAAGAGCTCAGAGAACACTAACTGATCTCATAGGAGAATGACATGGTCATTTCAACCATATTCCTCAAATTCAGTCAAAGCCAATCTGAAGCTGGCCATGAAACACTAGACAAATTCAAATTAATTGAAATTACACAAAACAAATGTGCCACAAAATGTGAGCTCCCCAAAACAGCTCAACTGAGGGCAAAGACATCCCACTGATATATTCTCTATAAAGGGTCTTGTCATACAACTGACAAGACATTGAGTAGGATTTGAGGATTGCATTTGACTAAAGGACAGTACTGGGACTTCAAGCTGTTCGTGAATAGAGAGTCACAGTGTAATAAGGTCCAGTTCCTGATCCTGGTCACATCATAGAAGTACTGAAGATGCCCTGCCTAAGAGAAAATAGTATCATGTTAGAAAGGGAGGGAGTTTCACATTCTTAACTCACTCTCAAGTGCTTTAAAATAAATTAAATGTAGGGGACCATACTAGTAATCTTTCCTGAAATTGAGGTGATATGAAAATTATAATTACTCTTATTAGCCCAACCTAACTATATTAATCCTATGCAGCATTTCAAAGTGTCTTTTGTCGGCATGTCCAACATGCAGACCAGAGGCTACATGCACTTCAAGACAACTATATGTGCAACAGGACACAGCATGTTGAATATCTTCAATGCTGCCTTCACTTTTCATTCTCAGAGTCAGTGTGCCTCTGTTGTGCCCCCAGAAGTTACCTCCTTGCAGTCCATGGCCTCCTATCCTTCTTCCTGTCAGTCTGGTCACCTCCTCAAGAGGACCCTGTTTGACTTTGGCTTTCAGAGGCACAGCAGAAAACTGAGTGGTGGTTGCCTTGACTCTCATTTGGACCAGACTCCTGTGGTTCTTGAATCTACTCAGTGCTGACAAGTTCCACAGAAGGAAGTTTCACTCCTAGAGAATCTGTTCTTGACACAAACAAATGATGGCTTTAGAAAATTTGACCTTGAGCCTTCCACCCTTTTGGCCTCTCACATTTTTAGACTTCTTTGTTATACTTAAGACATACTTTATTTTAGACTCTAGTCTTATTGTTGACTGTTCCTATCATATGGATATCTTTTCAAATTAGTAAAGATATAAACTGTGATTGCTACACATGGCCTTTCATAGTATTAAACATAAATTAGGTGAATTTGGAACTAAGTTCCTTGCTCCAAAAGTAATATTGTAAGACATTTTTAATGTTGCAGCTATTTATATGTATATGTGTGTGTATTTGTGTGTTTGTGCTCATATGAGTGTATATATGGGTGTATATGTTTGTATATGATTTTGTGTGCATGTACATGTGTACAAAGTACATAAGCAAGCCCATGAGTATGTATGTGTGTTTGCGTGTACGTGTGTGTATGACCATGTCTGTGTGTGCATGCTCATGTGCATATGTGAGCCCGTGTGTGTGCAAGCATTCATGAGCATGTGAATGTGTATACATTTGTGTACATATGTATATGTATGTACATGTCATTGTATACATATGGTTGAGCATGTGTATGGCTTTGCATATATGCACATACACATATATATGTTTGGAAATTTGATTGCATGTGTGCACAAATGTATGTGTTTGAGTGTGTATGTGAGTGTATTATATGCATGTGTATGCATATATGCACCTATGTGTGTAACAATGTGTGCAAATCCATATGCATGTGCATACATGTGTCTCTACATGTGTATGTGTTGAGTTCATGTGTATATGCTCATATGTATGTGTGTGCATGCAGATGTGTGTGTGATTGTGAACACTTCTGTGTGTTGTACCTATGTGAGTGTGTGTGCATTATGTGTATGTTCATGGGTATGTGTGCACACAAGAAGGATTTAACCAAGGTCTTCCTTCCTAACATGCTACATGACCAAACTAAACATCTAGATTTCAAATCGGGTTTTATTCCAATTTTATCTTATTTACTGTGAGGATATTTAGTCTGCATGTATCAGCAAACACCACTTGTATGCTTAGGGCTCACAAAGGCCAGAAGAGGGCACTAGACACCCTAGAACAGGAGTTATGGGTGGTTGTATGCTACCATATGGTGCTGAGAATTGGATCCATGTCCCTTGCAAAAACAGTCAGTGTGCTTAGTCACTGAACCATATTGCTAAGCTCTCAAATCCTATTAAAAATGCCTGGTAGCTGTTATTAAACCTTGATTTGACTATTTATATAAAAACCTGAATTTTGCAGGCAAATGGATGGAACTAGAAAATATCCTGAGTGAGGTAACTCATACCACCACCCCCAAAAAAAAAAGACATGCATGAACTTCAGGGATGGAAATGGAGAGATGCCTGAGGAAAAGAAGGCTCAGCAACAAGCCCAATGTGTGATCCAGCTTAAGGGAAGGTCCCAAGGCCTGACACTATTACTGAGGCTATGGAGTGCTCTCACAAATGGACTTAGCATGACTGCACTCTGGAAGACCCAACAAGCAGCTGAAAGAGTTTGCACCCAACCAATGAACAGAGCTGACCCTTGAGGTTGAATTAGGGAAAAACTGAAAGAAGCTGAGGAAGAAGGCAACCCTCAGTCTCAGATACCTGAGATCTCTCAAACACTGGACCACCAACTGGGCAGCATACACCAGCTGATATGAGGCCCCCAACACATAGACAGCAGAGAACTGCCAGGTCTGTGTTCATTCAGAGATGCTGCACCTAATCCTCAAGAGACGGGAAGACTCAGGGATTTTAGAGGTCTGATGGGGTGGGAAGTGGGGGAGTAGAGACATCCTCATGGAGACAGGGGGATGACGAGGTGGTATGGGATCTGGAATATTTAGAGGGTGGATGGGGTGGCAGCAGGGCAAATAAAATCTGGAGTGTAAATAAATAAATAAATAAATAAAGTTGAAAAATACTACTAAGAACCTAATTTTGGACATATCTGAGAAAAGTCATTATCAAAAGATCAGAGAAGAATGCAAAAGTAATTTTCTGTTACTCCTATGATACAGTAGTGTTAAGTGATGCCCACGACTACTAAAAACATTTCTCTCCAATTGCTTGGAATCTTAGAAATATGCAAAGAGTGTAAATTAAATGTTGGCATCAACTTTGTATCTTCAAATACATATTTCTGGCAGAAAGATTTGAGTGTGTAAACACATCATTAATTATTCCTAAAAAAGGACAACCAAGGAAAGCCTGAAAAGAATTTGAGACAATTTAGGCTATTGATATTTGTGGCTAATATTTTGAGTTTTATTTCAGGCCTTTTAATCTTATTTTAAAAAAATCACAGTTATAACATTTCTACAGCTTTCATTTCTAATTTAATTATCAGTTGTCTCTTTCCAGGGTGTTTAACTACTGTCCTTTCTCCACATTGTACCCTAAAAATGCCTCTGACCATTCTCTATTCCATATATTTTGCCAAATATTTCCAGTTAAAAAACTTTTGATGAACATTCAAGGGATTTCAGTATGAACATGTAAGATCTGGATATTGAATGGCAAGCACTACCTTTCTTCAGACTCTTGATGGTGCACACTGTACCAAGCCATAGTTTTGTATTTCCCCACTATTCAGGATTCATAAGTTCTCCTTTTTATTTCATTGGAATACTTTGTTCCTCTAGCTTTTAAAGGTTCAGAAATGGAGAGAAATTTTGATCTAGGATGAATCACAATGAGGGCATCATTATTTCTTGATTGAGTAAATGGTATTGGAGACTTTTGTGCTTTTGATGTTTATGTGATAAGTTAAATTGAGCTAACCTGTAATGTGTTGAGATTTTGGTAAATGTTAGGATGAGGTGAGTGAATTCCCCATGTGTGAAATGGATGTTAGCACAGAGAATGTACTGTGAAATACACAGAGAATGTATTTCCATGCCATAAAAGAAATTGAAAATAAAGTAGATATTCACATAGTCTCTGGACATGACAACTATTACCCTATTTGGAAAGGAAGACCTTTTCAGATATAATACAGCTAAGGTTATTAAAGCAAGCAGATAATCCTGTGTCATCCTGGTGGACCGTTAAAGCAGTGAAAGTGTCATTATGATGTTTTGATAGAAACATTGAAGACACAAACACAGAAAAGCATGTGTGATCTGAGAGCAGCTCCCAAGCCCAGAAATGTGAAGACAGTCACCAGAAGCTGAAGAGGCAAGAGACAGATGGTCCTTCAGTGTCCCAGTGAGAAAATTGCCACCGAGACTCCAGTTTTTCTAGTCTCCAGATGGAGAGAATAAATTTCTGTGTTGTTTTAGTTACTGAGTTTGTGGTAGCATCATTTTTTTTACAACAACCTCAGAAAAACTGAATGTAGTATCGTTTTCTCTTTTGCGCTGTGCCCACTTTTTTTGCTAGCATCGACAGATCAGCCAAACATAGGAGTGGAAGTTGTCAGCATGCATTTAGACTTGACAAGTAACAAAAATTGGAGCATTATAAATTATGCACAACTATTCATATACAAAGTGCCTTATAAAAGTTAAATATAGCAATGAATATGTTACAATAACTTGTGTGAAGAGGAAAAACAATTACCTGGAATTAAATGCTTCTTAACATCTTTAAATTATATACTAGATAAAAACTCACATAATTGAAAATAAAAGTAGTTGAATTTACTCAAATTTCTAAGACTCAAATTGTTGTGGACATGTATATCTGGTATATTACTGATAATAGAATATTTGAAAACATAACAAACCATTAATTATATTAAGTCAGCTATTTATGCTCTCCATTTTCATTTATATTCTAGTGTGGATAACCTACTCAAAACAGATCAATCAGTATTATCTGTTTCTAAACATGAGTCACATATATAATAAATACATACGCACAAAAGTAACATTATTTTCAGTCACTTATTAATTTTTCTCAGTGTCTACTTTCATGACTGTTAGCAGGGAAATCACTACTCAGGTAGAAACTCCATTTCTCAGCTTCCTTTTCAGCTATATTCAGCTCTACCACCAGTTTCACATGATCAAAAACACTCTTTTTCCTCTTTTCTTTCTTGGGAGAAATGTGGAACAGCATGAACTTGATGTCCATGAAGATTTGGATCCTCAATATAAAGTATATGTGTGGTACTGAAAGATATCTTCAGGACTGTGCCTCATTGTAATGAATAGCTCTTGTTTCTGGTATGTTAGATAAATAAGAGAGAAAAAACGCACAAACTTTTTGAGACTCTTAATTCTGGATTGTTTAACAGTATCTAAGTCTACTTTTTAAGAAACAAACACCACAATTTGCATAGGGATAAAAGGCTGTCATGAGCAGAGAGTAAATAATAAGAAAGCAAGTTTCTAGAGAGGCAATGTAGCATACAACTACACATTTCTTCTAGTTTGCCTTTCTTGAAAATCAATCCCAGATATATATATTCAAAGGGTTGGCAAACTCTCTGAAGCCAAGGGTTCAAATTCTGTATCCATAACATTCTACACATATGAAGCAAAGCAAACTGTTTAGTCTCTGCTTCTCGGTCTTTTCACCTGCAAAATGGAGATAATTACAGTACCAACCTACCTCAGAGTTTTGTCATACCATGCACTGAATCCTTATTATCTATGCAACCAGAGAAGTGCACATCACATAGTAAGTTTACAATAACTTATTCTTACCTGATACAAAATTATTCTAGGCTCAACAAATGCATTAATTCTAAAGCCATGAAGAACTGTCTATTCATAAATTCGTGGTTCTTGTCATATAGAATCAAATTAGTTTCTTCTGATCCATATTCTCAAACAGCTACCAAGATCTCCCTAAGATGAAATCTACGACTTGGGTCAGTGATTGAGCTTGCCTACTGAAGAGTCTGAAGTATAATTAAAATAGCTTCATGAGCCTCTTTTCTTGGAATATTCCAACATTCTTATAGGAAATTGATGCACTCCATAGAAAGCTCAAACACAACAAAAACAGAAGAAAATCAAGGGTTAAGCTGATAGCTTTATTTATTTAAACGCTGCTCAAAGAGATGGTACCAGTGGCTAAAAATTGCTACTTCATGGGTGTGGGCCTGATGCCCACTATCCCCTCTTGCAACCAGTCCAGAGAGCTAACCCTGGGTTCATGAGAGTGGGTGAACTGGCTCTGTCCCTCAGCGGCTACAGCACTTGGAAGAGCTGGGCCTGCATATCAACTGGATGGCACAGAAAAGCTGACCTAGGTGGTGGGGCCACTGGTGAGTCAGTCCCAAGAGTGAGAGCTCTGGAGAGCCATGCCACTCTGCTGTGAGGTGGTGGGGGCACAGGGGTGATTGCCCCCCTCACATACACAATAACTCCAGTAGTTGAGAGAGCTGATGCCAAGGGCATGAGAGGAGGAGAGCTACCCCTGCCCCTTCCCTGGCTATCGAACTCTGGAACGCAAGCCCTGCACCTTGCCTGGGCAACATAGTGGAGCTGGCCTTGATTGTGAAGGCACAGGCGAGACAGCTTCTCGCAAGCTGTGGGGTGTGAGAACAGGAAAAACTGGTCCAGCCCTTTGCATGCTGCAGTACTTGGGAAAGTAGACCCAGAGCTTTGACTAAGAAACACAGTGGAGCTGGCTGAGGAGCCATGGCTGCAACTGAGCAGGCCCAGAGGGCATGCAAGCAGAAGAACTGGTCCTGCCTCCAGAGAAATGAGTGGCCTAGCTAGAGAAGTTCTACAGGGCTCACCCTGGTGGTGTGACTGAGAGAGAACCTGTAGGCTGAGCAGGACATCTACCACTCAGGCCCAGATCCAGGGCTCTGAGTTGACCTGCTCCAAAATCTATATCATCTGTGAATTGTTGGGACTCTTTCCACAGCTACAGGATCTCCATGACATAAGGCAACAACAGGATAACCGGGAGGAGTTCCGGTGAGGTTCCAAACTGATAGTATCATAGAAACCAAGACGAGGAACCAGAGCAAATGCTCATTTTAATGAATATTCGTGAGTAAAGATATGTGTTACAGGGGTATGCACTGTGGGACACACTGTGACATACTATAGCTTCCATAATGAGATGTTTTCCATTCTCTCTCTCTCTCTCTCTCTCTCTCTCTCTCTGTGTGTGTGTGTGTGTGTGTGTGTGTGTGTGTGTTTTATTTTGAGAGGGAGGTTGAGTTTCCAAGGATGAAGGAGAACATGAGAGACAGGGAGATGAGTGGGATTGGGGTGCATCATATGAAAATCACAGAGAATCAATAAAAAGGTTTTTTAATGCCACTTGATATTACTAATAGACATTGAATTTGAAAAATCTTTTAAAAAAATTCTACCAAGTTACTGGTAAAGGAAAATTCTTATCATACATGTAAAAGCAGGAGGAAACAGAGCTCTGCAAAAGGAATTGGGAAGAATTCCTTACTTAAAAAGTTTTTCCATCACTTGACAAAGAGAAACACCTGGGGTGAAGGGGAAGCTGATGGCATGAAGCCTACATGTTCAATACATCATCACCTTGGAGACAGAGAGTACACTAAGGCCCCAAGTGGAAGCTGTGAATTTCCCCCTCTGGAGCATAATGGCAAACCTTAAGGAACTGAGAAGGGCAGGATGAGAAAAGCCTTCTGGGTCTCAGGAAGCCGGTGCTCATCTATATAAGGCAAAGAAGCAGAGTCAATATCATACAAGGTAGATAAGATGTCCTCTCCCACAGACGCAGTAGCAGAAATTCTGAGAGGTATGATTTGGGGACCCAGGCTCTGAGAAAAGTGAGTTTGTGAAAATAGTAAGCTATTAATATTACAGAAGACATGACAAGGGATGTGTGCCCCACTTGAGTTTAGTTTGAATCGAAAAAAAAGCAACCTCAGAAATGAATCTGTTGTGAACTACAGATGAAGCCATATGTTTTTAATATTAGTAGACAGACCCAGGTTAACATCCTGGATTTTAGTTTATTTTCCTTTCTCTTTTCAGCCAATTTCTTCTGCTGACATTTATAAATAACACATCTTACCTGGAATGTTTTTGAAATTTCAGAAATTCAAAAATAATTCTTTACATATTTTTCTCAAATCATTGCTTAGAATTTTTAATTTTATTTTTATTTTTGAATCAATAATATATTATATTATATATTGTATATCAATATATTCATACATATGTATATATTATATATTAATGTTGTATATATCATTTATATACACATATATGTATATATATATACATATACGTATACATTTATACATAAAAATAGCCCTAATAAAATTACTACATAGAATACCTGTGTATTTTGTGAAATTAAGTCTGAAAGCAATTAACAGTTATCTCAACAAAGAGAAAAGTGGATCAATTTCTTCACTGGTACCCTGAGAAATTTCATTGGAGTGCATAAATTCTTTCTAATGTAGAGAACTCTCTGCCCAAATGTTCTTCATAAAATAAAGATTAGCCTTTATTAAATAGAACTGGTATGCCTTGTTTTGTGGCTTCCTCAAAATAATAAGTTACAAGGATGTTTAAAATAGTTTAAGCATAGACAGATTGTTTTCCTATTTTTTTTTCTGATTCTTCATTTCTAAACACACCCATGGAAACATACACTGAAGTAAGCTACAGTGTAGATTTGAGACCATAACTTGTGGCCATGTTTGCCTAGGACTTCTAACAACAACTTAAATTCTAGGTCACATGAGCAGCTCTCAGGCATGAAAGATCACTTGAAGGACTTACAGAACTCACTAAAACTATGATCCATGATTACAATTTATTATAAGTAAAAATTCATTAAAATGAGCCCATGGGGAAGAAACACATAGGCAAATGTCCAGAAGAGATCTTCATGTGAGGAGAGTTCAGTTGTTCTTAGAATGTCTCATCCTCCTAGCAAAGGGGAATAGCAGTATGAATTGAGCATTCTGAACCCAAGGAGACTTGCTCGCACTTGAATTAAAGTTCTGGGGACGTTACAGTGGCAATGTGTTCATGACTGATTGGCTCACTAAACTCAGTCCTGGGTTTCCCACATTCTGGGTGTCTAGCTTATATCATGTTGCCCAAAGGTCTACCATAAATGACCTCATTAGTGATAATATCAGATGTGCTCCAGGAGGCCCACCCTGAATAGCAAAGCTCCTCCTATTGCTGGAGAAACACGAAGATACTCCAGCAAGATGACTCAGCGGCTCAGTACTTTCAATGCAGCCTGACAACATGAGTTCACCTGCTGGAATCTACATGGTGGGAGGCAAGAACTGACTCCTACATTGTAGTGTGTACATGAACAGACATGTGCACACACTAAATGCACTTAAATCCTGTATTTTGGAAATTATCATGCATGTAGAACAGTACTTAAACTTTTAAAAGGAAATTTTAAAAGGAAAATTTGAATGGAAATGTGAAATGAAATTCAAAGATATTTAGGAGTTATTTCTCAAGAGTCAGAGACAGACTCCAAACCTTTTCTGAGACAAGAGCAATTTTTTTTTTCCTTGCAAAAAAAAAATTCTCTGGACTCTGTCTAAAGTTTTCTTACAGCCAAAACAATGAGACTGTTCTGGGCATCCACATTCAGTAAATTGCCCCTATCATTTATCAGCAATAACCTTATAAATATACTAAACCTTTGCAACTGTAAAGCTTTGGAAAGTGTTTGGAAAGACTAAACAAAGCAACTAGTCTTTCCAACATCATTGAGACATACACAATATTTTTTGTTTTATTTTACTCTTATTTGTATAGGATGATGTAGCATAAATATTATGTGATGACTGTCTAAATCCCTTTCTTCAGTAGGCCATTCTTTTCCTATTTGCACAGTATTACATCAAGTAAAGGCATAATTTAATATTATTATGAGCACTATAGACACAAACAACACCTGTTATATCATATTGTCATATGCCAGTAGATGTAACCTGAGAAACAGAATTCAAAAGACCCTGGGGTGGCTAATTGCTAAGTTCTACCGACTATTCTTTCACTGAAAATTATGCCAATCAATTTTTGGAAAATCAGGATTGTTGACCACTATGTAGATCCAGCTATTTGTAGCAACAACCGTGCAGCAAGTGCTTCCCCTTAAACCCATTCCCACTTATACATGGTCAGATTGTTGGGTTACGAAATTACTGAGTCATCTCAAACAGTAGACAATATGGCCTTTTTTCTTTTTACTGTATTTTTATTAGTTCTTAAGTCCATCAAATGAAAACTCAAGACAGCTCATTAGGTCCTTAGAAATTACATCATAAAGTGTTAAATTTGGCTAGAGAGATGAACCAGCAACTGAATGTCTGTTCTGTTCCTATAGAAGTCCTGACTTTTGATCCTAGCCCATAAAAGGTAGCTCAAAGCTACCTGTAACTCCTGACCAAGGACTATCTGAGTCCTGTAGCATTCACAGACACCTCCATTCATGTGTGTGAATGACATACACACACACACACACACACACACACACACACACAGAGAGAGAGAGAGAGAGAGAGAGAGAGAGAGAGAGAGAATTTAGAAAAATAAGTAAATAGTGAATCTTTTAAAATAAACTTTTAAAGTTATAGGGGTTTTTATTTATTGTTTATTTAAAGATTTTCCCCTCTTCTGCCACTCACAATTGCAAGCCAGATCCCTAAACTACTATGTTAAGTAAGAAAAAGGACAGTAGAATTTTAATGATCACAGCGAGAAGACTGTGTAAGAAAAACCAGCTTTCCTTAGCTCATCTACCAAGGTATTGCAGAAAAATGAACAAATTTGTCTTCTGAAGATCCTTTCTTAGACCCCTCATGTTAGGTGTGAGAACACACACATGAAGAGGTGGAAATAAACCTTTCTTCTCTTATCTGTCCAATTGTAGAAATGTATTCACACTGCCCATTCTTATTCTCATCCCACCATTCCTGGGGATTATGTTCCTTTGCCCACTCTAAGATGTTATGAGCTCTTGTGTAACTTAGTTGGAGGAAACGTGACTTGGCATTCCCAATCATGCCTGTCTTCTGTTCCAGTCCTTTTATGGTGTTTTCATCTCCTACCATGTGTCTAAAACCCTATCTAGAATGTCTATTCCTGTCTGGACTCATTTATAGTCTCCCAGGACTACTAACATCAATATTATTTGCCAGCTATGTGCAGGGCCTTTCCTTGGGGAATCAGGCCCATATCTGTGAACAGTGTCTTTCTTGTCAGTGACCAAAATAGTTCTTGCTTGCAATTTGTACTTGAGAGTATTAAGGGAGACATATCTAAGGTCCAACTTATTTCTTTCATCCCAAGTATTTCTCTTTTTAAGTAACCACCTCAAAGATGCACACCAGGATATTTATTTTCTACTTCCAATCACCTTTCAAACCTGGAATGATCTGCCAGTAAAACACTTCTCAAATTCCCATGGATATTGTAATAAGAATGTGTAGTGTGCGTGTACACCTTTTAAATCAACCATTGTCAGTATTCTTATGCCTAGTCACATGCCCATGCTAGTAACTACAATACTAGTCTACATTAGCAGTTTGTGTAAACTTAAGCAAGGAAATAGTTAATCTTCGTTTCTAACTTGATTGTCCTTAGCACAGAGGAATTCACCACTGGGCATATCCTTGAGGTCATTTCCAGTAAACATGAATAGATATTACTCTAAACATGGATGATACCATGGTATGGAGACATACACAATGTGTCAAATACCTCACAATGTTACAATGTCTCCCTAACCCTAACCCTAACCCTAACCCTAACCCTAACCCTAACCCTAACCCTAACCCAAATAAAAAGGATCCCAAATAAAAAGGGGCAAAGTAGAAAAACAGGTGAGTGGGGTATACCTGAATGTGAGCAACTAACTACCTTCAGCATCCTGATGCCATGCCTTACTATTATGACCTAGACTCTCAAATTATAAGCCAAATAAATTCTCCCCACTTGATCTCTTTTAGATACTCTGTTATGGCAACAAGAAAAGTAGCCAATACTACAATCATTCTTTTCTATTTTTCCTTCATGGGAAGAACGGGCTTATATATATTTTCCCTTTTAGAATACTAGATGGAAGTGTTCTGAATTTAGACAGAATATCCATTGACGTGACACATTCAAGCAAAGAAGATGCAGTAGGTTCGCGTAATGTCAGCTAAAAATTCCAGTTTATGGCACTTCTAAGTTCTCCTTTGTGATAATAATTATTAGTAAATAAGTCCCTGGCATGGTTTAATTTTCCAAACAAAACATACACACATACACACACACACACACACACACACACACACACACACACTCACTTCATATTTTAATATGGTTTAAACAGTTGTGCCAATGTTCTACCTACACTGTTGATAGGATCTACCTTCAGCTGATAATTCCTAGTTTCTACTTACTAAACTCTGTGTTCTACCTTGACTGCTCTAGACCCAGTTTAGCACCCCTCTGGGCAGAACTCTCCAGAGGAATAGTGTCTCTCCTCTCCTTCATACTCTTCCTGCATGGAGAGTCTCTTCCTCTTCCTTCTCCAGGTCCCAAGCCCTAGAAATTCTAACATTCCTCTTCTGTCTGTCTTCCCCAGCTATTGGCTGCTGGCATCTTTACTTACCAATAAGAACCAACTGGAGGGCAGGTTGCAAAGAGTTTGAGGGAAAATAATTAGCATTAGAATACCAGCAGCTACACACTCTGCTTTTAGGCTCAGTTAGTATTTTAACAATTGGTTTTGGATTATAGTGCATAGAATTTTCTTCTCAAAAAGTGCCAATCATATTACGTCCATACTCCCTGAACAGTTTGCTCATAAACGTATAGCCTTGGGTGCCCCTCTGGAATTTAGGTGAAGGTACCTGGACCTAATTGGTAACATAAACTACCTTGGTTCATTCTCATACCAAAAGTGTTTCATTAAGGAAGCAAGATAGCAAACCTATAATATCAATTCTCAGGAGGTGGAGGCAAAAGGATTGTTTGGTCTGTTTATCTTATTCCATACCAACTGAACCCATTCCAAAAAGCTTTAGCGAACATTGACCAGCTTCTACTATGTAAGTGAAATTGAGAATAAAAATACAATGATTTTTTACACCAAAATAAATGATTACATTTTCACAGAATTTCAAAGTTGAATGATGAAGACAGAGGGTAGAAGGCCTTGAAAGGAGGAAGAAGGGAGGGCCTAAAGAATCCAATATTAACAATTGCACAAGACATAGATTAAAAAGATACTGTGAACAATATTACAGAAATCAATTTAGATTTTAAGCATATTGGTCATAATCCTAACAATTGAATCAAGAAACAGAAACCCACAGAATCTCATAATGATTACTGTTAGAATTTCTCTGAAAAAGGTTTTCCACAAATCAAAAGTAAATAAGCCAAAAGACAATAGAAATATGTTTATATGTACTGGTTATATAAGTAAACCTTATTAGTACAATAAATTTTACTAGTAATGTTCTTAAGTGAAACAGTAATTGGCTAGCACTATATAGGACAGAACTGGGTAGGAGCAGTACTACATACATTACATGTTAATGGGTTTATTGTTCTATAGATATAATATATACCACACCATTTTATTATTACTAACTTCCATTGTCCACTTTTTATCTTGAATACTTTCCGTACTTTGCAGTTTTTATGAAAAAGTAATATGATTTCTACTTGGGTATATATTTATGCCCATGCCTGATAAATTTACAATTTTTACTATGTATTTTGACATTTTTCTGTATAAATAGGCATTCAGAATTTTTTGAGAATGATAGAAGGAAATGTAAATATAAAAAGCCGAGAAGTCAACAACCTGCTTCATAATTTCTAAGCAGAAATTTATGTCCAAGACTGTGATATTTCTTGCTCACTAAAGGGCGCTGAGATGAATTACTTTGGAGATGGTTTCAGGAAACAATGTCTATTTAGTACATGTGAACAAGTATTATACATTATTTAGTGGAAGCCTATAAACTATGATTGGTTAGCACATTCCCTTGGATTGGACAATGAGCTCTCATACGACCAGGACCTCTATGTAGAAGAAGCACATAAAAGGTGATGTGAGGAGTGTTGGCAACTCATACTCCTTCAGAATTCAGTGTTCTGAAAATGCTCAGTGTGTTGTACTTCTTATTTAGAAGCACAAGGTATCAGGTATGCTGTCTGCCAGGTCCTGCCTGTGTTTTCTCCTACAGTTATGTTGCACATCTACAGAAATGAGGAGGAAAAGCAATCCTTGGGCATACTCACCTTTATGATGCCTATTCTTGAGTTACTCAGCAACTTCTGCAAGCTTAGAGATTTCTGTACAGTTCTCTGCTTTGTAAGCTTCTTACACATTTTTTAAGCAACATCATGGAGAACTAGGAGAGTAATTTTTCTCAAATGTCATTTTTTAAAAAGTCTGTGGCATCTTTATGATGTCTGTTATCCTTTAAGTAAAATTAATATTAATATGATAAATTAAAATTTGCTTCAATGAAATGTTTGGGGCAATGTATTTTAAGTGTACAACTGTGTACATGTATTGGTAACTGTCTAAAATCCGCAGTACTTTATTTTGTATTTGTAATATCCCAGTGAGAATATTAAAATTAAACTTTTATAGATATTCTAACAAGACTTGAGGATGTAACTTCAATAAAATAGCATAATGCAGAATTCATATGTCCAGTCGATTTTGAGTTTTATATAAACAACTTCTAGACAGGAGTAATTACTCTCTTTAATGAAGTTCAAACTTAACTAAATTCCTAGTAATTTTCAAACTTTTTATTTATTTACTAATAAGATGTACAATAATCAATCAATCCTGTCTAATTTACCCTTCCCACTGAACAAGAGGCATTAATCAATCCTGTAAATTAGTGTACAATGACAACCAATATAAGTGTATTGAAAGATAAATTCAGAATTGAAAAAGAAGTTGCTGGAGAAGAACCTGGCTGATAAGGGAAATCAGAAGAGTTTCCTGTGGTTGGAGAGTGGACCTGAAATACTAGGAAGTAGGGAAGTAACTAGCCCTCCAAGAGCATTTTAGATGACAATTTTGTATTCAAGATAGAATATGTCCAACTTCAATTGTGCAATGTTGCCTTTCAGGAGCTGTTAGTGTCTGTCCCACTTGGCATTTAACTAAAAATATAGGAGGAGGCTCAGCACATGATGGGGTCACAGGAGATTACATTTCAGTGTTCATTTTCAAATAATGGACATTTACTAAAATCAAGGAAATAAAACTTGCTTGGTTGGTCAGGCCATGGCCTTTGCTCCTGCCAGAGAAATACAGCTTGTTTGAACATTAGAGAAGAATGACACTGCAAAGTCTGGTGGGAGAGGTGCAACCTCCCATTGACTCACTTCAAAGCTGCCAGACATGAGTGTCACAAATGGCCACACCCTGAAGTGCCTCTGGCAGGATTAGTGCTCTTAAAATTTCCCAGCTAAGCACTTTGTTATTTATCCCTTTCAAAGTTTCCATATGCTTTCAATATAAAAATAATTTTTGTGTATTCACTATTCAGATTTAGAATTTGCTCATTTTTATCATAATAATAATAGTAATAATAATAATAATAATAATAATAATAGTTCTTCCTCTGATGTATATGTTTACTCCCACATGGTTAGGTCCTTTTAACCATATTATTTGTGTCTGTGGTATCTGCAAAATAAGGTGGGAATGTTAGCGACTATACCATTTTTAGGGATGTGAGATCCTAGGTGAGTTGCCCAATCACTTTTCTGGCAATCTCCAGCAGAACTGACTCTTTTGACTTCTTTGTCTAAAGCTAATCTGTGCTGGCAAAAACTGCAAAGTGTATGTTTAACTGACTGAAAAAAAATCACATTAAAAGTACTGTAAAATTAATAATGCTAAATCACAAAACAGGCTGCTAATTGGCATACCTAAGTCAACTATTAAATGGCAAATCTGTGTCTAAAGCTTTCACTATTATGACAGTTATTATTTATATTATATGCTGTAAACTTAGTAAGTCACACACACACAAATGTAGTAATATTTATGCTTTATTTTATATCTATTTTTCAAATTAAAAAAGGCACATTCTTTCTCAATCACCACAACCTGTTGGAGAAGTTAAAAAAAAAAAACCTATGTTTTAAATATCTCCAATGATTGTGATTGATAGTTTTGCTGGGTATAGTAGTTTGGGGGCTGGAATTCTGTTCTCTCAGAGCCTGAAGAGTATCTTCCCAGGCTCTTCTGCATATCTCCATGTCTTTTATAGCATTTTTAACTTCTAAATAACCTTTTTTCTATGACACGTTAATGTGTATTTTTGACTGAGTTGTTTTAAATTCAAATTTTATAAGATTTATGTATTGTATGGTTTTATAATAATATTTTTAACCTCGTCTTGTTTTCCAGAAAAATGGAGAAACTGAAACCTAAGTGTTTTATCAAAGAATTGGTTTTTGCTTACTCCATGTTATAAAGAGAATTTTCTGCTTCTTGAGAGAAACTTCACTTTAAAAATCCTGCCTTTTTTATGTTAATGTCTGCACTAATTCTGAGAAAAATGAAAAGATAAGTTTCAAAAGCAAATGTTTATCTCGAGGGTACTAAACCCCCAAATGATTCACACTTCTTTAAAAATGTGCATTTTTCAACCCTGCATTGGATATTGCATCAGAGAAGACTTCTCACCCTCAGATTTCCTAGACACATAGCAATCCCATTTGTATCTGCAATAGGGAAGATTTAAAACAAAGAGTTTTCACTGAAAAAAACAATCCATTAGAAATTTCAGGAATGCAAAAGAATACCTGTGTGACTTTCTCAATGTTCATGCAGTTTCTGCCCACCAGAGTTTGAAATTGCCTCAAATGTAAGGGATATGGACATAAAGTCACACCTCTAGCTAAATTTCAATTGACATTCAACAGCTACTAGGAGAGGGAAAGTCAATGTTTTCTGTGAGTATAGATCTTTGTTATTATTAAGGGTAGTAATTAAATTTGCTTTTAGCTTTTTTTACACATGTATTCAATGTATATGTTTCACTCTTACCCCTACTTCCCTATCATTGCTGTTAACACCAGTTCTCCTCACAATTCTATCTCTCACATTCAATTTATGCCCCATTGAGATAATTCAGTGCTGTCTGAGTATCCTTTTGTTTGGACTTTCTGTTACAGCTTAATGAGTTCAGCAATGGGAACACAATTAAAGACATTGTTTCCCACTCTCCTGGAGTCTATCAATAGACAATAATAGGTGAGAGGTAATTGGTAGGAACCAACAAGCTACTTCCTCTTTTTGTTGCTAGTGCTGGTCTTGGGTGTGATCAGTGCAGGTAAGAGCAGTTTTTGTTTGTTTGTTTGTTTGTTTGAGAAACACAAAATCACACCCCTAGCTAAGGTGCTATTGATATTTTATAGCTGGTTGGAGAGGGAAAGTTAGTTTTCCCTAAAAGTGTAATCTCTAAAAAGTCAACACCCTGATAGATCTAAGACAAAGCTAGCACAAATTGAACTTTTGAGGTTTAAAGCAAAAGGATGCTGTCTTATTTAGAGTTTATTGCTGGGAAGAATCACCATGACCTTGGCAATTCTTCTAAGAAGGAAACATTTAATTGGGACTGGCTTATAGCTCAGAGGTTTAGCCTGTTATTGCCATCAAAGGAAGTTTGGTGGCATGAAGGCAGACACAGAGTTCTACATCTAAATTGGCAGGCAACATGAAATGAGTGAAACACTGGACCTGGTTTGATCATTTGAGACTTCAAAGCCCACCTCCACTGACACACTTCCTCCAACAAAGACACACCTTTTCCAACAAGACCACATCTCCTAATAGTGATGATCCCTGTGGGTCTATGGAAGCAATTTTCATTTGAAACACCACAGATACAAGTTGGGTGGGTAAAAAAGGTAGGTAAATCTGGATGATGTTTGGAAAGAAGGTGGTAAATATGATCAAAACATATCATATGAAATCTTAAAACCCTAATATAATGCATTAGTATATTAAAAATGAATGTATACAATTGTGTCTAATCTACAGAACAACATTTTTATAGCCCTTACCAGACATTCTACAACTCTTACATATTTATGGACCCTGCTTCAAAAGGCTTCAACAGCTATCAATGTACTGTTTAGGACTGGGCCCAGAACCATTGCTTGTTCTCTCCCTTGTGGACAGACTCTTCCATGTCTCTGTATTCACTGCATTTCTTTGTAGGGAAAGGCTACTCCAATTGAGATTGAGAGGATCCTTTTCATAATACATATACTATAACTCATGAAAACATGAGCCTCAAGATGGAGTGGGATTTTAAATAATAATTTAGAGCTACTAATGACCATGTTCACAGATTGTACAACCCCCCCTTCAGTAGCATGATGAGCCATATGAAATGTTCCAGAGCCCATGTGCTATGATGATTTCCAGATTCCTGAAGCTTTGTGTTAACAATCCCAGGGAATCTCTCACTGTCCTCTATTCTGCTGGTAAGACATACTAAAAGAAAAAAATCTTATCTAAAAGTAAGCCAAGAGGAATTCTTCCCAAGACCTCTCTACTTCCCCAAAGGATTTTTCAGATTCATTTCAGAATAATACAAGTAGAGAGTATTATCTTGAGAAGAGCAATTTTAAAAGAAAGTTTTGAAACAAAAATTTAACTACCCATATTCTTGTGGGATGGGTGTCACAAGAGTGTCACTTAAATTATATTCCTGGGATTAGAAAAAGGCAGAAAGCAGATATTTTAAAGGAATTTGGTCAGGCATATTTCCCCTTCTCCAATTAGGCAACAGAACTTATTGCTAACTATTCCTACCCAATTTCTCTAGGTGTGGAGTCTAAGTATACAATCTGGAAGCACTTATTTCTGGTTTTACCTGAGGCTTGAATGTGTGCTGGGGTCCAGGTCCACATTATCCTTAAATTGCCATAGCTGGCTGTCTCAAATTCTACTTGACTTTGCTGCTAAAGAGAATCAATTTCCAAAAGTCCAAGGATCCTGAAATGTCTCTCCTGTTTCTTTCTGATGCCTGATGTTTCATTGTGATCTCTTCTACAACCCCATGCAGTAACCTGTGTGATTATGTTCCTTTTGCACTGCTAAGAAGTGGTCACTTAGGCAGAGTAGAATATCTATGATCACTATACTCTAAGAAACCCGAAGTCTTGTCAGATTTTAAAGCTCTGGAAGGGTTTTTGTCTCTTATGACTCAGCCTCTGCTATTTACAGTGGGTAAAATAAACCTTCATCTTGGCATCTCTGATATTTAATGTTACATTCTCAATGCCATTTGAACTCAGTTTGAAGAATTAACAGAGAAAGGAACTCAATTCTGACTAATTAGTTTCTTATACACTTGCAACTTGGAAAAATAGCATTTTAGAGCTCTTACTAATCTATAGAACGCTTTCAAAAAGTAGCACCGAGCTATTAGTGGTTACTTATGCCCAACAGTATTTTACCTGATGGAAGTAAATTATTGTAATTTTAAGTAGCCCATTACTAGTTTCTAGGGTTTTCTTCCCTAAAGCTTATCATTATTAGTATTTAACTTAAGATAATACTTTATGGCAAATTTCAAGGCACTAATGCATAGAAGGAAATGGTTCCTTTGATACTAAGAATATTTTCAATCATTTGATACTCCAGCAAAGCCTCCTTTAGTATTCTTTAATAGATGGTACATCTAGCTCTGCAGATCACCTCTGATAGACTTCCTCACCCACAAAATCTATTCATCTAACTTAGTTATATCTTCTTATTCAACTCACAGGCTTTTTGAATGAATTTGCCATGTCATACATCACCTCATGAATTTTATTTAGACCTATGGAAAAGAATCTGAGACTGTGAAACAACCTTGTATGTTTTTAAATTTTGCTTTGTCATTATCAAGTAATATAGGAGGTCCTACATTATAACCATCTGGATAAGCATCTAGTGTATCTTAATATATCCTAAAGCTGTGAGAGTATATCACTTACCTGGTAAATGAAGCCGAAATATCCTAGCATCATCATGTTGATGTGATGTCGGTTTGCATTGGCTACTTCCTTCACAGTGACGTCTACTCAGTTCAAAACCAAATTAGAATGATAAGAAGTCATTTCTGCATCATGTAATATCATGATAGTAAAACTATAGAAAAGGTTACTTATAAAGCTTCCTGATTGCCTTCATTGGTACATCCAAAGGACGCAAACAAACCATCAAAGTAATGCTCAACTGTTGTTCTGAAGTCTGAAGAGAAATAAGTTGAATGCCTTAAAACGCATCTAATGCAGTGCTGTGTGTGATTCCCCTCTGAATCTCATTGGATTTGGCTTTTTTCCCTGAAGTATCCATCAGAGGCAACACTTAAAATTGTCAGTTGGGGTTGAAGGAGGTACATTTTGTGAGAGATTGAGGATACCATTGCTAAGAAATTTTTACTCTAAATATGGTTCTTAAGACCAAATTTGTCTATTCATTGTGACAAAAAGAAGTAATTATTGTCAATTTTTACATAATATTCTAAATATTGCTTGATTTAGTATATAGTTTCTTAGGAAACTCTTGTTGATGATGTTGTTATTGTTGCTGGTCTGACTATTTTTTTTAACCAAGATTGTCTGATTTTCCAAAATGCTGTGTCATAATAGCATTATATCAAGAGCAACCCAGTTCAACTGCTGTCTATTTGCCTGCCTGCTGGAATATTATGCAGACATTAAGGTTTAGCCTAAGTCTGTTATGCAAACAGAATTCTTGAATCTAATTTTTAGGGTCATATGATTGGCAAATCAGACACAAAAAACGATATCACCAGTTTGCAGAGAGAATAGCAGTTATGTATCCCCCATAGTTTCAACATTTTTGAAGAGATAAAATGTCTAATGAGAGGTGCAGAATTAATGAAAGAAGGGTGTCATTAAAATGGCCATTAGAGCTGTCATCACCTCCCAAATTTACAACCCAAATGGTCATTACTCGATTCTGTGTTGTCACCTAAATAATAAAGTACTTTTGGTTTTGAGCTATTTCCCATAGGTGGATAATAGAGATGTGGAAAACATACTATTTGAAGTCTTGATAAAATCCTCAATTGGGCATTCAGTTCCTATGATGTGTCTACTCCAATTTTCTGCGATCCCTGTGGCTCACTATAACTCTTCTAGTCACTTGTTCCTGTCTCATTTTTTTTTTGCCTTTCTAACCAACATGGCAGAATATTTAGATTGCCTTTTAATCCATATTCAGAAGTTGGTGCTCAGCAACCTTTAGTGTTCTGTCAGTATTTCTGAATCATTCTATGGAAGGGTTGGGATCAATACCATTTCTTAAGTTTTTTGTATTCAAGTCAAACTACAGACTGATTCTTATTTTCTTCTTATCCTACAAATCAGTCTTCTAAACTGGATCTTATGGTTCTATTTCTAAATCCAATATAGCTTTTTATAGTTTTTTAATTAAAGATATTTTAAAGGATAATCTTAAAGAAGAGCATGGAGTAAGGATAAGGTAGACTCCTATTTTGTTTTGTTCTACATTTTTTAATGGTTGTTGAAATTTAGGTTTCAGTTATGTGAGCGTATGTATACATTTGTATTTTGCATCCCAATTCAAAATCCAGTGTCAAAAAGATCATTGCATTAATGTTCAAAACTTTAGTAAAATAATATGTTTCTCATTCGTTCAGGCCTACTTATTAATGTATCTTAGTTTCTTTTTCTAATATGAAATAAAATATTCTAAAAAAACAACTTAAGGGAGAAACGGTTTGTTTTGGCTCACAATTAAGTCCATCATAGTTGGAAATTCAACAAGGCAGGAGCTAGAGACCCCAAATCATACTGCATAGACAGTCAGAAGCAGAACAATGTACACATACCGTTTTTATGAAGCTGATCATTCTATGTCTAGAGAATGTCTCTCTCCAGCCAAAATGGGTCCTCCCATATCAAATAAGGTAATGATGATCCCTCCATAGGCATGGCAGATTCTAGGTTCTGTCACTTTGGTAATTAACAATCACCATATAGACACCACATTCAATATGCTAGAAATGTAAAAAAGAAAAAAATCATGACATGATGCTTATTGTAGAAGAGTTTCCATTCTAAGTTAATGTGTATGCCTTATCTGAATTCTACAGAGCAAAATACAGAAAACTCCCAAGGAAGACAAAAATAACAATAACTTCACATTTTTGTTATTCCTGTTACACACATTCTTCAGTTTTCTGGTCTGAAGTCAGCATGCTGAATTTTAATTACAAATTTTTAGCATGTTAGTCTCTTGGGTATTGTCCTTTTTTTTGTCTAAATTAATGTGGTTATTGACAAACAATTGATATACAAATGTCCATTTGATGAAATGGAGAAATAAAAGTGTTTTTATAAAGAGATACTTAGGCTTGTACGCCAAATAACTGAAGCAATTCAGAGAAAGAATTCCTCTAAATATAAACTTCTCCTCTATAAAGTTCTCCCTTTGCCCTAGATTTAAATTTGGTCATAGCAAAGCACTCCATAGCACTGAGTACAAACACATTTTAGCGTATTATGCTTCCACAGAAGCCGGTCTAAAAAATTTTATACTGATATACACTGATGTTAAAAATATAAATGAGCCAAAATTATTAGGACAATATAACAGATGTTAGACTATTAGTCTTTTGCTTTCTTTCTACCCAGAATGCGGGGTTCATATGATATAGTATGTACCTTAAAGCTTAATAGGGAAGTATTTTAAGAGGGATTATTAAAATACTTGCACACTTATTACACATAGAAAAATTTGAATTCCAGTCATACTGAAAAAGAAAGAGCAGATCATCATTCTGCAAACAGACCTGAAGCCACTGCTTTTATGGGAGTACTTTCTTGTAAAGCCCATACATATCTCTCAAATGTGTGACATCTGTGTTCTGGCTTCCTAGCACGTACTTGCACAGCAAGTGTTCCATTCCTTCCACAGACCTGCTTAATTGTTGACATTATTCTTCATTTTAGAGTCCTCAGGAATTGCTATACATTCTGGTGTCACTGAAGTATTTCCGAGAACGAGAGTTTCTCTAAACAGAAGCATGTCCAGCCTGAGCTGCTCACACTGTTGCAATGACCAGAGCTTCTTGCCCATGTTCTGCTCCATGAAGCTGTTTGAGCAACACAGTGCCAGTGACCAAATCGGTCCATAAAGCCCTGGGAAGCTGCTTGCTTCATTTCTGAGGAATCACAGGACAGCCCCAGCTTCTGAAGTTTGTGCCCTTATTAGGACTTTGATTGAATGACCTGAAGGGGGTAAAAAGCACTCCATTTTATTTTATTTAGGTTTCTGAAAGGATTTGAAATTGCATTTGAGTGTAAGCTGGTTGTAAGTGTGAAGTAGTAATAATAGGAGGGGAATAATGACTAACGATTGGATGGTAAAACAAAAGATTAAAGATAATAATGATAAAAAAGAATTACAAGCATTTTCCTGTTAAAAAAATAAAATCCCAGCTGACTGTTGTTTCTTATCTTCTAAGACGGTTCTCTTTAATGACTATTTTGTTGTGATTAAAAACTATAAAACTATATGGTCTACACTAGCTGCTTCTATATATTTAAAATATCCATATATATTCTTGAGAATATTTTTCATAAGAATTATAAAATACTTTTATACATAACATTTTGTCTTACTTCTTATATGTTCTCTAGTATATCACATATTTTTAGACTATTAAGGCCAAGAAATAGCAATGTTACTAATTATAGAAATATACATTTTCAGACTTATCTCAAACATTAACACATATGACTTCTTAAATAATCATATAGAGTACACAATATGAGAATTTTTTTTTGTTTTGTTTTTTTCGAGACAGGGTTTCTCTGTGTAGTCCCGGCTGTCCTGGAACTCACTCTGTAGACCAGGCTGGCCTCGAACTCAGAAATCCGCCTGCCTCTGCCTCCCGAGTGCTGGGATTACAGGCGTGTGCCACCACCGCCCGGCGTGAAATATTTTTTTAACAACTTATAGAATACAAAGCAAAACGTAAATCCAGTAGATGAAGATGTTTATTGAAAACTAGTCAGCAGGCAGCCAGAGACATGCCTCCGTGGTTTAAAGTCACTAGTTCCTCTTGCACACACAGGTTCACTTCCCAGAAACCACATGGTGGCCAACAACCATCTGTAGTTCCACTTTCAGGGGACCTGACAGAAAAGATTTTTAAAAAGTAAACAGGATTCTAAGGAATAATAATAAAATAAGATAATCAAAACTAATAAAACTGATAGCAATAGCTAGAACCTGGGCATAGTTCTCTGTCTTTGACTGCCAGGTTTTGTGTTTGGCATACACAGTGGAGATTTATAAGAGCAAGTATTCAAAACTCTTTGAGTTGTCAAAAGTTCCTGCCAATTTGTGAAAGTTTCTGTTTCGAACATTTCTCAAACTCTGCCTCTTTCCGACTAGCCAGCCCTTCTTCACCCATGTAGCTGCAGCCAAATTCTCCCAGTGTGCTTTGTTCTAAACCTGTTGTCAGTAAAGTTTGAGAATTCACAGTAGGGACAAACTTTGTGATATTGCTCAGCATTCCAAAATACCTGATAAAATCTGGCAAGATAAAGGATTGTCTAGACCCAAGAGGCCTCTACTTGCTTAGTACTGTTCTTTTTTTTTAAATTTTATTTTCTATATTCTTTGTTTACATTCCAAAGGCTTTCCCCTTTCCCAGTTCCCCCTCACCATACATCCCATAAGTCCTCCCCCCAACCCCTGCAACTATTCCCCAATCACCACCCCACCATTTCTCTGTTCTGGATCTACAAAACTGGATCCAATCTTTACAGGCCCAGGGTCCTCTCCTTTCTTCTTCTTGGGAATCATTTGACTTGCTAATTGTGCCTTGAGTATTTAGGGCTTCTGGGCTCATTAATATCCACTTATCAGTGATTGCATTTCATGTGTATTCTTTTGTGATTGGGTTAACTCGCTTAGGATCATATTTTCCAGATCTAACCATTTGCCTACAAATTGCATGAATTCATTATTTTTAATTGCTGAGTAGTATTCCATTGTATAAATATAGCACATTTTCTGTATCCATTCCTCCTTTGAGGGATATCTGGGCTCCTTCCAACTTCTGGCTATTATAAACAAGGCTGCTATGAACATTATGGAGCATGTGCCTTTATTGTATGTAGGGGAATCCTCTGGGTATATGCCCAGGAGTGGTATGCCAGGGTCCTCTGGAAGTGACATGTCCAATTTTCTGAGGAACCGCCAAACTGATTTTCAGAGCAGTTTTACCATTTTGCAATCTCACCAACAGTGAAGGACTGTTCCTCTTTCTCCACATCCTCACCAGCACCTATTGTTGCTTGAGTTTTTAATCTTAGCCATTCTGACTGGTGTGAGGTGGAATCTCAGGGTTGTTTTGATTTGCATTTCCCTGATGACTAATGATGTTGAACATCTCTTAAGGTGTTTCTCAGCCATCCGAATTTCTTCTGGTGAAAATTCTTTATTTAGTTCTGTACCCCATTTTTTGATAGGGTTATTTGGTTCTTTGGGGTCTAACTTCTTGAGTTCTTTGTATATATTGGATATAAGCCCTCTGTCAGATGTGGGGTTGGTGAAGATCTTTTCCCACTTTGTTGGTTGCCGTTTTGTCCTTATGACAGTGTCCTTTGCCTTACAGAAACTTTGTAATTTTATGAGGTCCCATTTGTCAATTCTTGATCTTAGAGCATAAGCTATTGGTGTTCTGTTCAGGAACTTTCCCCCTGTGCCCATGTCCTCCAGGGTCTTCCCAAGTTTCTTTTCTAATAGTTTCAGTGTGTCTGGTTTTATGTGGAGGTCCTTGATCCACTTGAAGTTGATCTTAGTACAAGGAGATAAGAGTGGGTTGATTCGCATTCTTCTGCATGTTGACCTCCAGTTGAACCAGCACCATTTGTTGAAAAGGCTATCTTTTTCCACTGGATGGTTGTGGCTCCTTAGTACTGTTCTTAATGCATCTGCCACTTCTCTTATTCCATGTAACAGTGTACAGCATGGATTCTCAGATCCATTTTAGGATAAGCAAACAAATATGGAAATGTGAAATTAAATTGAAAAAATTTAATACAATAAAAGGGCTCTGACATGCACACAAACCTGAGAAATAGAGTAACACTTTTCATTTTGTTTTTGTGTGTATCACACGATATTTCAGTTGGATATTCCAGCTATAAAATAACTCAGAGTATGTGAATCAAACAGATAAACTGGTATAAATCCAGGAGTGTTCAAAAGATAAATCAGTACTCTCAAGTTTAGAGAAAAAACATGCAAGTAAATCTTTCCTGGAGAAAATAAAATGCATTACCATCCTGTTTCCAAACAGGCAAACTATGCTCTAATTTCCCTGTAGGGGGATTCTATTGGCAATCTCTAACAAGTTAAAATAGATTTCAGATTCTGCCATCAGATTCCCCAGTTCTATTCAATTAATTTGAAGAACCTGCATATTTGAGTGACAGATGATTACATTTTTAAATTGTTTTTTAAAAGGTCTAATTGTTTAAAAATTTTCTTACCAAAAGTCACCTTCTTGAATTTCTACATAAAATTAAATAATATCATTGTATCAAAATGCAGACTAATCCTTTGAACATAAATAAGTGTACATAATGTTCTTTACTACAAAACAACTGAGTCAATAAATAAACAATACTAGTGTCAGCATGCAGAATACTTGGCAATTTTGGGGAGTGGCAGAATTTCCCTAGGGGCAGGCTGATTCTTCCACACATTCATTCACTAAAAAAATTATGAGCCTACTTTGCTAGAATATGGAAATTATTAAGTATCCCAATTGTATGCTCATGAAACATTTATTAAAGCTATCCTAACTCTGTACATTTGTCTACTTTCACTTTTTAAAATAGTTAAATGACCTCAAAAATGTTGCAGATAAAGTACCTGGCATCAAATATAATATCTAATCGCAGGTGGACACTAACACTACTACCATAAAAGTTTCCACTGAAAAGCCACTAATATCTTCACAAGAGCAATATAAAGCCCATCCATAATTCTATCACAATGTTAAAAACACTGGCAAACAAAATATCATAAGGTAAGTAATTAAGATCATTTCATGTAAGGGTTGGGGACTTAGCTCAGTGAAAGAAGCATGAAACCCTGGGTTCAGTAATTAGCTCTGAGGGAAATAAAAGAAAGAAGGAAATAAACAGAAGATTAAAGAAAAATATATGAAAGATGTTCAGCCTTTTTTATGAAAGTATAGATAAAAATGTGAATTATGTCATATTATCCTGACCTATTATTAGATAGGTAATATATTTATGAGGTTGTATTAAAGACACTGAAGAGAAAATAAATATTCAAGCTGTATTGGAGAAATATTACTAATGCCTTTTCAGGCAGCAATTTAGCTAGAAAATTAAATTGAAGAGCTAAAACTGCATTTGTTTATGAAAAGCATTAAGACACATCTGCCTCTATAAATTCATCAATGTGCTATTACATACAGCAATGATTTGACAGTAAATTCTTCAAATGATGCAAAGAGCAAAGGTGTCAAAAGAAGAATCTAAGCACAAATGTTAACATTTGTTTATTACATATCATAAATAAAAGAAAACAAACTATCAGAAACTATTTTTCAATTATATAGTATATGAGCCTACTATCCAGAAGTTATGAAGAACTTCTATAACTCAACAACAACAAAACATCAACAAAAAGGCTCAAATAGTATATGCTTAAAGGGAAATGTATATATATGTATGTATATATATATATATATATATATGTATACACACACACACACACACACACAGTGGGTATTTAAGTAGATGTACAAAGTCTTAAGGAAACCCACTAGGAAAGAAACATAACAGTTACTATTCTTTGGCAAGAATTTCCTGAAATTGCAAACTTCATTTGTTGTGGGGGCCCAGGGGAGAATATAAGACATGAAGGTCCACTGTGGAAACCATTTGGCAACTCCCGATAAAACAACCCCAGCTGTAAGACCTCACAATCATAAGAAAGTAGCTAAAGGAATTGAAAACCAGAATTGAGTTAAGACACATGCAGCACCCAGAGCAACTTTACTCACACAGCTAACACAGGGGGAACAACCCAGGTCTCTCAACAGGAGAGTGAAAAAATAGAGTTCTACCAATGCTTAGGAATATATAATATATATGTGTGTATATGTGTATAATTGTATTCATAATTTGTGTATACTTGTATTTATTACATATGTAATGGAATACTTCTTATGCATAAAAGGAGTTAAGTTTAATACATGTGTTGAAAGGGAAGAATCTTGAAAACATATGCTAGCTGAAATAGCATGAAAACATATACTGTATGATTTGATTTATGTGAAATGAATATAGTAAACTAATTTAAATAAATATAACATAAATTATAATGCACATGAGGTAGCAGAGAGCAGAAGGAAGACATCATTCAATCAACATAAATTTTCTATTTGGAGTAATTGAAACCTTTTGAAACCTCAGTGTGCTGACCCTTACCTGATATTGAGAATGTAAGTAATACCAATGAATTGCATACTTAAAAAAAATGCCCAAGTGGGATTAAGGACTTAGCTTAGAGATAAACGCTTGAAGGAATGCCACAGCCCTGAGCTTTGCCACTGGAAAATATCATCCTAAGTGAATTAACCCAATCACAAAAAATACACATGAATTTCAATCACTGATAAGTGGATATTAATGAGCTCAGAAGCTCTGAATGCTCAAGGCACAATTAGCAAATCAAAAGATTCCCCAAGAAAAAGGAAGGAGAGGACCCTGGTCCTGAAAAGACTGGATCCAGTTTTGTAGAATACCAGAACAGAGAAATGGTAGGGGGAGGGGTTATTGGGGAATGGACAGGGGAAGAGGACTTATGGGACATATGGTGAGGGGGGAACTGGGAAAGGGGAAAGCCTTTGGAATGTAAACAAAGAATATAGAAAATTAAAAAAGAAACTAAAATAGAAAAATTATCTTACAAAAAAACTTGTTATAATGAAATTGGCATAAAATCTCTTAAAAATGTCTACATGTAATTTTTTGAAAGTTCAAACAACCTATAAACTGAGAGAGAATATTTGGAAAATATATATCTGGTTAGAGATATAAAAATTCTAAATCAAGGAAAATGAAGTCATCGATATGAGAGTGGAGAGAGGCTTAGAAAGATTGGGGAGGAGACATGAGAGGGACTAGAGGTGGAAATGGAACCAGGAAGAATGGCGTGGTTGTATTACTATTTTAAAATATATTATAAATAGGTACATTTTTAAAGAATCTTAAAGTTACTGAGAAGATTAAGTACCCATTAAATAATAGCTGTAGATATAAAAAAGTCAGAACAAACACAAACCTAGATATAATACTCACAAAAAGTAAGTATATAAAAATATGTAGAGCATTATTTGTCACTTGGAAATTTACATTTTAAATAAGAATGAAGTATCACTGTAGACTTCTTAGAATGATAAAAATGTACTATTACTAAAAATATCAGGAGATTGAAAGAAATAGTTTTTTGCGTCACTTAAATATACAACCATATCATCTGCAAATAGTGATAGTTTGACTTCTTCCTTTTCAGTTTGTACCCCTTTGACCTCCTTATGTTATCTAATTGCTCTAGCTAGAACTTCAAGTACTATATTGAAAAGATATGGAGAGAGGGCAGCCTTGTCTAGTCCCTGATTTTAGTGGGTTTGCTTCAAGTTTCTCTCCATTTAGTTTGATATTGGCTACTGGTTTGCTGTATATTGCTTTTACTATGTTTAGGTATGGGCATTGAATTCCTGTTCCTTTCAAGACTTTTAGCATGAAAGGATGCTGAAATTTGTCAAATGCTTTTTCAGCATCTAATGAAATGAACATGTGATTTTTTTTTTCTTTGAGTTTGTTTATGTATTGAATTGCATTGATGGATTCCCATATATTGAACCAACCCTCATCCATGGGATGAAGCCTACTCAAGCATGGTGAATGATCATTTTGATGTGTTCTTGGAATCAGTTGGCAAGGATTTTATTGAGTATTTTTGCATCAATATTCATAAGGGAAATTGACCTGAAGTTCTCTTTCTTTGTTGGATCTTCGTGTGGTTTTAGTATCAGCATAATTGTGGCTTCGTAGAATGAGTTGAGTATTCCTTTGTTTTTTTGGTAGTTTCCTGAGTTCTTTATATATCTTGGATATTTGCCCTCTATCTGATGTGGGGTTAGTAAAGATTTTTTTCCCCAATCTGTAGGTTGCTTATTTGTCCTATTGACTGTCTTTTGCCTTACAGAAGCTTTCCAGTTTCATGAGGTCCCCTTTATCAATTCTTAATCTTGGAGTGTGCATCATTGAAGTTCTGTTTAAAAAATTTCTCCCTATGCTTTGGAGTAACTCTAACCAAACAAGTGAAAGATCTGTATGACAATAACTTCAGGTCCCTCAAGAAAGAAATCAAAGATCTCAGAAAATGGAGAAATCTCCCATGCTCATGGATTGGCAGAATTAATATAGTAAAAATGGTCATCCTACCAAAGGCAATCTATAGATTCAATGCAATCCCCATCAAAATCCCAACACAATTCTTCAAAGACATGGAAAGAGCAATTCTTAAATTCATCTGTAAAAGCAAAAAACTAAGAATAGTGAAAACAATCCTTAACAATAAAAGAATGGCTGGGGGAATCATCATTCCTGACCTCAAGCTTTACTACAGGGAAATAGTGATAAAAATGCATAGTACCGATACAGAGACAGACATGTTGATCAATGGAATAGAAAAAAAGGACCCAGAAATAAAGCCACATATGGACACTTGATCTTCAACAAAGAAGCCAAACATATACAATGGAAAAAAGAAAGCATCTTCAACAAATGGTGCTGGTTGATATGTATAAATATGAAAATAGACCCATATTTGTCACTTTGCACAAAGTTCAAGTCCAACTGGATCAAGGACTTCAACATAAAACCAGATACACTGAATCTAATAGAAGATATATTTTCAATATATAATGTCACAGTAAATATTCCAAATAAAGCAGTAAGGTAGTGGCCTTATTTTTATGGGCACAGGATTGCCCCTTGTCTGCATTTCTGTCATCACTCTGCCTCTGTCCTCCAAACTCAAATGGCCTATTGAGCTCTACTTATAGGATCTTAGAACATCTCTGTGCTATAGCTGAAAACATGTCCAAATTTCTCTTACAAATTAATTCTAAAGTCCTGAGAAACTTGTGTTCAGATTTATTACAGCACAGTGATGGCCCCACTTACAGGTACAAAACAGGTACTGTTTTGTATTAATTATTTTTACCATTGCTGTGATAAAATTCCTAAAAAAAACTTATGAGATGATTAACTTTAGCTCTTTAGATGATTTCAGCGGGATTTCAGTCTGGCATAGATGATATGGCATCATGGTACAGCATGAAGCAGCTGCTTCTCACATTACTGGTTGATGAAGAAGCCGAATAATAAGACAGACAATAACATGCTAAGACAAAAACTAGGGGTCCAACCTCTATCATCCAGGCCCTGCTTCTTGACAGACCTATGGTCTCCCCAAATAATACTAGAATCTGTAACCAGGGACCCAAATACATGAACTTGTTGTGCACATTTCATATTCAAATCACAATGCGTTACTTCCCGTGCACTGGCCCATGCATGTTCAGTGCAGACTTCATTCTCAAAATCTCAGTACAGGGAGGTGATGACTGCATAAGTAAATTTGCCATATCATACAATAAATATTGTAAAAAAAAAAGTACTACCAACCCAAGAAAATATATACATGAAATTTAAAATACATACTACTAATAAAAAAATCTAAAGAAACTACATATTATTACTCCAATCACAAGAAAGTCTGAAAAAGTGCAAAACCATAAGACAAAGAGATTAATGCTTAGCAGGAGTTCAGTCGGTATTGGGGGAAGAATGGCAGAATTAGGTAACATATGAGGGAATTTTTTGGGGTGGCTGAAACTATTTTTGAATTATACTGCAGTGGTATATACAAGATGTAATCATTTGTCAAAGTTCATAAGATTTTATAGCAAAAAGAATAAACTGGATTACATCCAAATTTCAAAAACATAGTTTGTAGGGTTCCAACATGGAATGTAAAAGCTGACAAAACAGGATAATTTGTCATTCAATTGTGAAGCAACCCTACTGAAACTAATAAGCAAAAACATACTAACCTATGTGATTTTAGAGATGCGTAAAGTGTGTAAGATTAAGGAAGAAATAAATTGTATGGTCATTGTGCTGTACCAGATTAGATCATTTTCAGACAGATTCTCCTTGACAGGCCACTGAACACTCCATGTAATTACTGAAGATGCATTTACAGCAAATGGAATCAAGCGTCCTTCTGGTAGATGAAATATTCAAATAAGCAAAGGAAGAGGCTAGGACAAACCATATAATAGTAGATATGAGTTAGAGACATCAAATCGAACTCATTTGATTTTACATGTATCTGTATATATAATTATATATGCACATGTATGTTAGTATACATATATTATACAATGTGCATATATTTCAGTGTCTATAATAAGCTAAATATATGTATATTTGTGGATGTGTTAGTATTTGCACACGTATCTAATTGTTATCTCAGTTCATAAAGCCAAGTAGAAAAGACAACCAGCATACAGTTCTTAGTATCTAATACTTCTAGAATGGTATAGTATGTTCCAAGCTTCCTTGGAGAGTTTGCTGAGTCTACATATGAAGTATATGTAAATATATCAAATTGCAGTCATGTAAATAAATGTTTTTATAAATAAGTGGGGAAGGTCTTAGAAATTATTAAGGGGAAGAACTTCACATGATCTTTGTAGATAATTCATCTTAAATAAGTAGAATATATTCTCTCTGCTTTAATGTAGACTGTACTTGTGAGTCTATTCCAAAGATTATTACAAGGGAGGAAACAAGAAGAAGGAGTGATTTTATGATAGGAAAACAGGTTAGTGCTAAAACCCATTGACAAAGCCTAATGTCAAGAACAAGTCATACTGGTACTAATAGCACATGTGCTTTAAATATGTCTGAGAAGCGTTCCTCTTTCTCCACATCCAGGACAGTATCTGCTGTCACATGAATTTTTGATCTTAGCCATTCTGACTAGTGTGATTGCAAGCTAGTACAATAATTCTGGAAATCAGTTTGGCAGATCCTCAGAAAACTGGACATAGTACTATCTGAGGACCCAGCTATACTACTCCTGGGCATATACCCAGAAGATGCAGGAACATGTAACAAGGACATATGCTCCACTATGTTCATAGCACCCTTATTTATAATAGTCAGAAACTGGAAAGACTCCAGATGCCCCTCAACAGAGCAATGGATACAGAAAATATGGTATATTTTCAACATGAAGTACTACTTAGCTATTTAAACAATGAATTCGTGAAATTCTTAGGCAAATGAATGGAACTAGAAAATTCCTGAGGGAGGTAGCCCAATCACAAAAGAACACACATGGTATGCACTCACTGATAAGTGGATATCATCCCAGAATCTAGGAATTCCCAGGATACAATTCACAGACCACATGAAGCTCAAGAAGAAGGGAGACCAAAGTCTGAATACTTTGGTCCTTCTTAGAAGGAGAAAAAAATACCCATGGGAGGAGATACAGAGACAAAATTTGGAGCAGAGATTGAAGGAAAGGCCATCCAGAGATTGCCCCACCTGGGGATCCATCTTATATACAGTTACCAAACCCAGACACTATTGTGGATGCCAATAAGTGTTTGCTGACAGGAGCCTGATATAGCTATCTCCTGAGAGGCTCTGCCAGTACCTGACAAACACAGAGATTGATGCTCTCAGCCAACCATTAGACTGAGCACAGGGTCCAAAATGGAGGAGCTAGAGAAAGGACCCAAGGAGCTGAAGAGGTTTACAGCCCCATAGGAGGAACAACAAAATGAACCAGCCAGTACCCCCAGAGCTCCCAGGGACTAAATCACCAACCAAATAATACACATGGAGGGACCCATGGCTCCAGCCACATATGTAGCAGAGGATGGCCTTGTTGGACATCTATTAGAGGAGAGAACTTTAGTTCTGTGAAGGCTTGATGCCTCAGTGTACGGAAATGCCAGAACAGAGAAGGGAGAATGGGTAGGTTGATGAGCAGGGGGAAGGGGGATGGAATACATGGTTTTAAGAGCAGAAATGAGGAGAGGGGACAACATTTGAAATGTAAATAAAGAAAATATCTAATAAAATTACTTTAAAACATTAAATAAATAAATAAATAAATAAATAAATATGCGTGAGACGGCTTTTAACTCAGTAATATTCCTCCTAAAAATCACCACCACCACATGTACCATGGCCAGCAGTGTGCAGTACTGTCAATGTCATCTAGAACACAGAAAGTTTGTGTTACTGAAAATTACTGGCATCTGAGAAATAATAACATACATGCTGTATGTATTCCAAATGGGTCCCAGATCAAAGGAAACATATTAAAGTCTAACTTTAAAAAGTAAAGATGAGTTACCTTTTCCTGAAGAAAATGATAGTAATTCAAATATCTAATGAAATATCTGTCTAAAATACACAAATCATCTTTGAACTCAACAGCCGCATGGCCATAGTGTCTGAATTTTAAAATTGAGTGCTGAGAACTAAAACTACTCCCTCTGCAGTAATTTAATGAGTATAAAATTCTACAAAAATAGATGGTTTTAATTATTTGTGTAATTTTTAAATTTTGTTTAGACATATTTTCAACTTTTTCTTTTCAAGATTATAATATTGCATAATTTCAAACTTCCTTTTTCTCCTTCCAAACCTTTGTATATATTCCTTTCTTTCTCTATTTCAAATTCATGGCTTGTTTTCATTAATTGTTGCATGTATTATTTTATTGAGTATATCTGCGTGTAAGTTTATAAGGAAAATTAGTCCGTAATTTTTTTCTTTGTTGATTCTTTATGTGTTTATTTATAAGCCAATCAAATGTAAAAAGAAAAATTGAGATCAATGGACAATGTGTTGATTGAAGTAATACTTATCTCAGCAAATGAAGCAAAAGGCTAGTTACACTTAAATATCATTTAATAAGAACTGAATTGACTGTCCTTACTGTGATAAACAAACCATACATTTGGGTCTCATAATTTCATAACCTAATAGGACATCAATATTCATAAATAATAGGCCTATTTAATATGATTCCCCTTAGAATGGTAGCTGCCGCCATTGTATATTATTAAGCATTAGTTGGAATATCTTTCCAGGAGGAGAGAAGAAATGGTCATAAAATCCAAATGACATATCTAAGAGACACACCATCATAGCAAACTTCCTGTTCCTCTGACTCGTACATCCTTCCCACCTCCTCTTCCACAGTGATCTCTGAGCCCCTGGTACAGGAAGTGTTTTATACATGTGTTAGTTGAGACTGAGATGTTCTCTGCATTTTGATAAGTTATAGATTTTGCTTCTTATTGATTATCCTGAGATGATAAACATACAGGTAACATTGTACAGCATGAACAAATTGCACTTATGAATATGGGGCAGCTGTGGGTTTTTGCAACAATAATTAGGGGAAAAGTAGTCAGTGCATTTGATAGAGAGCAAGGGAAATGCAAGGTAGGCGATGAAGGGGGAAATAAAATCAGGAAGGGTGATGCAATTATAATATAAATTCAAAACTATACATACACACACACACACACACACACACACACGTGTGTGTGTGTGTGTGTGTGTGTGTGTGTGTATTCTTTTAAATTGCCAGATGTCTTTTGTGTGGTATTGAACTTGAACTTTTATACAACTTTTCATAAACTGAAGCTTTTCTGAAGGAGACCAACAAAAGTGGTGAAGAACTTGAGGTTAAGAGTAAAAAAAAAAAAAAAAAAAAAAAAAAAAAAAACAGAATTTATTTAAGTATTTAAGTTTCACTCCAATTAGTTTGATACTGGTTTTTAGGGTTGCTTTAACTTTTTTATTGTGTTTAGGTATATTTCTTGTATCCACGATCTCTAGGACTTTTATTATGACGGGGTGTTAGGGTTTGTCAAAGGCCTTTTCTGCATTTACTGAGTGAATCATGTGATTTTGTTTTCTTTCAGTTTGTTTATATGGTGGATCACATTTACTGATTTCCATATATTGAACCATCTCTGCATCTCTGGCATAAAGCCTACTTTGTCCTGGTACATATGTGCTCATTTTTCTGTGTTCTCGGATTCAGTTTGCAAGTATTACTTTATTGAGTATTTCTATGTGTATGTTTATAGCGGAATTTGGTCTATAATTCTTTTTCTTTGTTGAGTCTCCATATGGTTTGAGTATCAGGGTAACTGTGGTCTCATAAACATAACAGTGTTTCTTCTGTTTCTTTTTTGTGAGATAATTTAAGGAGTGCTGGAATTAACTCTTGACCTCTCGTCATTAGGAGAGTCTTCTAGTGAAGGAACTGGATTTCATTTAACTGAATTGTTGGTCAAGTGGGTCCCATGGGGATTCCAAAACAACACAGGCTGTTGCTGAAAACAAAGGGCTGCTCCCCACAAACTGACAGCAGGGCCCTTTGTCAAGGATAACACCCACAAAACTCATTGAAAACGGAGAAATCAAGCTGGTGCCTACATGTGGATTCTTCACCCCTATGTTCTACTCTCTTTGGTGTGGGAAGGTACTCTGCCAGCTGCTGAAAGTAAAACACTGACACCAACCCAGTCACAGAACATCCATTTGTCCTACCTGAAAAATATGACTGGGTAATGGTAGCACAGGACTCTTTGTAATTGCTAACCAATTTTTGATATAACTTAAGACACACTCCACAAAAAGGAACCCATAACACTGCTTATTTAACCAATATATAGCCCAGAGTATATAGCCCAGAGACCTAGGGTAAAACCAAACACAATTGGTCAAAACAAAACAATATAAGCATTCCTAAAGATATTCTGCTATACTCATAGATCAGCACCTTATTCAATCATCATCAGAGAGGCTTCCTCCTGCAGCATATGGGAACAGATACACAGACCTACAGCCTGACGTTATTCAGAGAGTTTAAATGGGAGGTCTCCAACAAATTCGTCCACTCAGAGCTCAGAGAATCCTGCATTAGAGGAGGTTTTAAAAGTCAGAGGGGATGGAGGATAACAGAACAAAACCCTCTGAACCAAATAAGCAAGTCACAAACTGAAGCATCAAGGATGGAGCCTACATGGAGTTAGACCAGGCGCACTGTTCATATATTATAGCTCAGCCTTTTTCTGGCACTCCTGACTGTGAGACCAGAATGAGTGGGTCTCAAACTCTTGTGCCTCCTTTTGGAACTTTTGCAACTCTCTCCTGCTGGGTTGCCTGTCCAACTTTGACATGGAAAGTGTTAAGGAAAAGAACAATGAAAAGTATATGGACATCAGAAAAGCACATGGAACCAGATAATTAATGGCAATTTTTGCATACTTAGCACAAGTTACCTTCTTTTTAAAATGTCAGTGTAATGAAAGAAGGAGCTGTGTTTAATTGGGTATAAACTCATTATCACCAAACCTATAAAATCAAATGACGAAAGTTCATTTCTGACCAAATTTTAAACATTTTTCTCTTGAGGTCTTAGAAGAATCTGAGATTCAGAATCCTGGGATTTTGTTTTTTCAACCCTTCCACTATATCACCCTTGCTTTTTCTTAAATTCACATACCCACCCAACTACACAACTCTTCTTTCTTTCTTTCTTTCTTTCTTTCTTTCTTTCTTTCTTTCTTCCTTCCTTCCTTTCTTCCTTTCTTTCTTTCTTTCTCTCTCTCTTTCTCTCTCTCTGTCTCTGTCTCTCTCTCTCTCTCTCTCACTCCTTCCTTCCTTCTTTCCCTCCTTCCTTCTTTCTTTCAATAGCAGTCAGGCAAACAAACAAAGGAATAAAGAACAAAGCCCCAGTGATATGAAAATGGCACCAACCCACTCACAAAACTTTCGATCAAAAATTTGTCCTGTCTAAAAGAAATGCAGGGACAAAGGTGGATCAGAGACTAAAGGAATGGCCAACCAATAACTGGCCCAACTTGAAACCCACCCCATGGGCAAGCACCAATCCCTGACATTATTAATGATACCCTGTTGTGCTAGCAGATAGGAGCCTAGCATAACTGTCCTTTGAGAGGCTCTATCCAACAGCTGACTGAAACAGGTTCACACAGCCAAACATTGGATGGAGATTGAGGACTCTTTTAAAAGAGTTGGGGAAAGGACTGAAGGTCCTGAAGGGGATGGGAACCTACAGGAGGACCAACAGGTTCAACTAACCTGAACTGCTTGAAGCGCTCAGAGACTGAGCTACCAAAGAACCAACCAAAGAACACGTGAGCAGGAACAAAGTTCCTGGCACATACAGTGTGCTGCTCTGTGTCCATGTGGGCCCCCCAACAACTGGAGTGGAGACTCTCCTTAAAGCTGTAGCCTAACTGTGATATCTCTTCCCCAATAAATAGGGCTGCCTTGTCTGGCATCAATGGGAGAAGATCTGCCTACTCTGGCAGAGGGTGGGGAGACAACCTGAGGAGGAAGTCTCTCAGAGGAGAAGGGGAGAGGGATATAGGGAGGTCTCTGTGAGAGGGGTACCAGAAGAAGAGGCATCATTTGGGATGTAAGTAAATAAATATTAAAAGAAAATTAAAAAATCACACACACACATGCAGAAAGAGAGAAAGAGAGAGAGAGAGAGAGAGAGAGAGAGAGAGAACATAAGCTGAAACCATAATATACCTGCAAAAGACCAGTAAGACCAGAAATGCCCAAACAAAGCAATATGAATCAAGTCTACAAACATACCACTGAGCTTCAGATGATTTTGAAAAGAAAAGGTTTCGAAGAAATTGCCTCAGCGCAAGTTCCTTGTCATAACATTCCCACTGCTATTATGAACAAATCCTATGCAAATATTCATTCTTGACTTCAGCTTTGCAAGTTTTGAGATTTATGAAAATGGTAATCCTTGATTCTGCCTTACAAACTTGACAGCATCATATCCTGAAATCTAGCATCTAAACGCTCTGAAAACAGCTGTGAAGCACGCCAGGCCCGAGCCATCTATGGATGATACTGTTTCTCGATCACGAGGTCATGTCCAAAGCTCATTATCTTCATCCACCTCTGTTTATCTAGACAGCCTTTTAAGTTTCAATCTGTCTGCTCATCCAGGAAACCTTATGTAATTATTCGCACCATCTGCCTGTGCCAACCTCTGCCTATCTTTAACTTTTCTCATCCAGGACAAAGGACATTGTTTAACTATGTGGTTCAGTTTCTAAAAAAAGGATCTGTCTCATGTGATGTGCTAACCCAGCTTCCACCTGGCTACAGTCTGGCTCTTAAACAGCAGGGACTCAACAAGCAGCTTCTAAGGCAAAGCTTCAAATTTTAGGAGACGCTAACCACTCTGCCTCTGAAAAGACGTGAGCCTGCATGAAAGGATGAGATTTCTCACGGATTCTCTGGCCCGTGGTTCAGTGCAAGCTGATTATCGTGCAATTTTCACTTTAGTTAGCAGCAGTAACATTGGCTATTTGTAGGTGCATGCACACGAGGAAGGATTCTGGCAGAGTGATTGGCAGGTTGTTTATGCAGACGTATGTTTTAAGTCCTCTGACAGGCAGATCTACTACACCTTTCTTCATAATGAGAAAAGTCTTCAATTTCTACATTCACTTCCATTGTTATCCTTTCTCTCCTTGAAATTTGTATTACAGAATCATTTTAATATATTTGTCTCGGTCCCTGGCTTGTAAAATTACTCATCCCTGGAATGCGTAAGTGAGCGGTGTCCTCTTACCCCATGGGATTAGGGGCTTTGTGAATCATTCCAAGATGATAAAAAAAAATGTTTATGTAAGAAGTTGGATGTTTGTATGAAAAGGGTACAAAGAATTTTTCAACAGCCCTGGTTCTTGGTTCAAGAAATCTTATCAAATTCCATACAAAAGAGGCTGCAGATACATAGAACAGGCAGCATTTAAATGGGGGGTGGAGATGAACTGGGGATTCAGCATAAATTTTTATTGATTTCTCCTTCTGAGAAACATAAAACTTAGACTCACTTGAAGGGAGAGCCTTTAAGCCCCATATCAGCACATGACACTTCTTTAAAATTGAATGTTAACTACTTTAATCATAGGAGCATATGTGGTCTGAGGTAGGTATAAGTTGAGAGAAAAGCTCTAGGATGACTTTTCTTTACAGGCAAATCTCTGCATTTCAAAATAGCGGAGGGATATCTTAGCTGCCTTCTCCTTCAACTCGTGTGCACTTTCATTAACATGTTCTGAAGCTTAAGTTTATAATGAGTAAGCGACTATATTTCTATTCGTGTATGTGTGTGATCTTTCATGATTTCATTGTTAGTCCTTAAAATCAGCCTACTCTATTAAGACTCTTTTGGAACACCAGGGTCTCTTTGTCATACCAAAAAAATATTGCTCCTTTAGAAGAAATGCCTAGGGTCTGGGAGGGAAGAGGTACTAGGGTGCTGGGGGACTGATGGGACAGTGCAGTGAACAAAGCATGAAGATCCGTGTCTGGATCTCTAGCACCTATGTAGCAATTGGCCCTCAGGGCTTGTACCTGCAACCACAGTCCAGGGGAGACAAACAGGAGGAAGTCTGAGATTTGTCTAGCCAGCCAGTATAGCCAAATCAATGAGCTCCTGGTGCAATTGCTGAAGACACCCTGTGTTGACCTCTAGCCTCTACGTTTATGTAGTCCATGTGAACTGAAAGAGAGGAGGGGAAAGATGAGGGGGGATGGTGGGGGACGAAGAGGGAGAGGGAGCATGTAGCAAAGTGGTTCTGCTGCTTTGATTTAATCAAGAATCTGCAAGTCATGACCCTGAAGGTCCTTGACCCCCAATTGGTTCTTGATCAATCAATAAAGATGCCAGCAGCCAATGGTTGGGTGGAGAGAAAGAGGTGGGATTTCCAGGTTCCTGCAGGCTAGGAGAGAGAAAGAGGAGACTAGAGATACTTTGGGAGAGAGACCGAACAGACTCAGAGCTACAGGGGAGATCTTTCAAAATGTAGGCAGGTAGAGAAAGCAGCCCATGGAAGGGCAGCCTGAAAACGCCTTGGGTAGCAAGACCAATGGGCTTCACAGAAGGCAATAAGCTGAGGACAGATTTAGAGGTGTGAGCAAGGAGTAAAAGGTACGGGCAGTGTTCATAAAAAGATCAGATGGTGATCCATATACAGATTCCCGAGAAGAAGGAAGGAGAGGACCCTGGTCCTGAAAGGGCTGGATCAGTTGTAGGAGAGTACCAGAACAGAACAGAGAAATGGTGGGGTGGTGATTGGGGAATAGGCGGGGGGGGGGGGAGGACATATGGGACATATGGTGAGGGGGAACTGGGAAAGGGGAAAGCCTTCAGAATGTAAACAAAGAATATAGAAAATTTAAAAAAAAAGTAAAAATAAAAAAATGGGAATTAAATGTAACTCAAAATACTTTATAGTTTGATATGAGTATATTTCTGCGTATATGTGTTTTGTTAATTTGACATCCATTTTCTCTTTTTTTTTTTTTTTTTCTTTTCTTTTTTTTTTTTTTTTTTTAATTTTATTTTCTATATTCTATGTTTACATTCCAAAGGCTTTCCCCTTTCCCAGTTCCCACCCACCATAGTTCCCATAGTTCCTCTCCCCCCCATCTGTTCCCCATTAATTCCCCCTCCCCCCTCGGTTTCTTTACTAAACTGGAAGCAATCTTTACAGGCCCAGGGTCCTCTCCTTTCTTCTTCTTGGGAATCATTTGACTTGCTATTTGTGTCTTGAGTATTTAGGGCTTCTGGGCTCATTAATATCCACTTATCAGTGATTGCATTTCAGGTGCATTCTTTTGTGATTGGGTTAATTCACTCAGGATGATATTTTCCAGGTCTAACCATTTACCTACAAATTGCATGAATTCATTATTTTTAATTGCTGTGTAGTATTCCATTGTATAAATATACCACATTTTCTGTATCCATTCCTCCTTTGAGGGATATTTGGGCTGCTTCCAATTTCTGGCTATTATAAACAAGGCTGCTATAAACATAGTGGAGCATGTGTCCTTATTGCATGCAGGGGAATCCTCTGGGTATATGCCCAGGAGTGGTATGCCAGGGTCCTCTGGAAGTGCCATGCCCAATTTTCTGAGGAACCGCCAAACTGATTTCCAGAGCGGTTTTACCATTTTGCAATCCCACCAACAGTGGAGGAGTGTTCCTCTTTCTCCACATCCTCGCCAGCACTTGTTGTCTCTTGAGTTTTTAATCTTAGCCATTCTGACTGGTGTGAGGTGGAATCTCAGGGTTGTTTTGATTTGCATTTCCCTGATGACTAATGATGTTGAACATCTTTTAAGGTGTTTCTCGGCCATCCGAATTTCTTCTGGTGAGAATTCTTTGTTTAGCTCTGTGCCCCATTTTTTGATAGGGTTATTTGGTTCTTTGCGGTCTAACTTCTTGAGTTCTTTGTATATATTGGATATTAGCCCTCTGTCGGATGTGGGGTTGGTGAAGATCTTTTCCCACTTTGTTGGTTGCCGTTTTGTCCTTCTGACAGTGTCCTTTGCTTTGCAGAAACTTTGTAATTTTATGAGGTCCCATTTGTCGATTCTTGATCTTAGAGCATAAGCTATTGGTGTTCTGTTCAGGAACTTTTCCCCTGTGCCCAAGTCCTCCAGGGTCTTCCCAAGTTTCTTTTCTAATAGTTTCAGTGTGTCTGGTTTTATGTGGAGGTCCTTGATCCACTTGGAGTTGATCTTAGTACAAGGAGATAAGAGTGGGTCAATTCGCATTCTTCTGCATGTTGACCTCCAGTTGAACCAGCACCATTTGTTGAAAAGGCTATCTTTTTTCCACCGGATGGTTGTGGCTCCTTTATCAAAGATCAAGTGACCATAAGTCTGTGGGTTAATTTCTGGGTCTTCAATCCTATTCCATTGATCTACCTGCCTGTTGCTGTACCAATACCATGCAGTTTTTAACACAATTGCTCTGTAGTACTGCTTGAGGTCAGGGATATTGATTCCCCCAGAAGTCCTTTTATTGTTGAGAATAGTTTTAGCTATCCTGGGTTTTTTGTTGTTCCAGATGAATTTGAGAATTGCTCTTTCTAGATCTATGAAGAATTGATTTGGGATTTTGATGGGGATTGCATTGAATCTGTAGATTGCTTTTGGCAAGATGGCCATTTTTACTATATTGATCCTGCCAATCCAGGAGCAAGAAATATTTTTCCATCTCCTGAGGTCTTCTTCGATTTCTTTCTTCAGGGACTTGAAGTTCCTGTCATACAGATCTTTCACTTGTTTGGTTAGAGTTACGCCAAGGTACTTTATGTTGTTTGTGGCTATTGTGAAGGGTGTTATTTCCCTAACTTCTTTCTCAGCCTGCTTGTCCTTTGAGTACAAGAAGGCTACTGATTTGCTTGAGTTAATTTTATAACCAGCCACGTTGCTGAAGTTGTTTATCAGCTGTAGAAGTTCTCTGGTGGAGTTTTTTGGATCGCTTAAGTAGACTATCATATCATCTGCAAATAATGATACTTTGACTTCTTCCTTTCCAATTTGTATCCCTTTGACTTCCTTATGTTGTCTGATTGCTCTCGCTAGAACTTCAAGTACTATATTGAAAAGATATGGAGAGAGAGGACAGCCTTGTCTAGTCCCTGATTTTAGTGGAATTGCTTCAAGTTTCTCTCCATTTATTTTGATGTTGGCTACTGGTTTGCTGTAGATTGCTTTTACTATGTTTAGGTATGGGCCTTGAATTCCTGCTCTTTCCAAGACTTTTAGCATGAAAGGATGCTGAATTTTGTCAAATGCTTTTTCAGCATCTAATGAGATGACCATGTGGTTTTTTTCTTTTAGTTTGTTTATGTAGTGGATTACATTGATGGATTTCCGTATATTGAACCATCCCTGCATTCCTGGAATGAAGCCTACTTGATCATGGTGAATGATCGTTTTGATATGCTCTTGGATTCGGTTGGCAAGGATTTTATTTAGTATTTTTGCATCTATATTCATAAGAGAAATTGGCCTGTAGTTCTCTTTTTTTGTTGGATCTTTTTGTGGTTTAGGTATCAGCGTAATTGTGGTTTCGAAGAATGAGTTGGGCAGTGTCCCTTCTGTCTCTATTTTGTGGAATAGTTTGAAGAGTATTGGTGTTAAGTCTTCTTTGAAGGTCTGGTAGAATTCTGCACTAAAACCATCTGGTCCCGTACTTTTTTTGGTTGGGAGGCTTTCTATAACCCCTTCTATTTCTTTAAGGGTTATGGGACTGTTTAGCTGGTCTACTTGATGCTGATTTAATTTTGGTATTTGGTATCTGTCTAGGAAATTGTCCATTTCCTCCAGATTGTCCAGTTGTTTTGAGTATAGGCCTTTGTAGTAGGATCTGATGATCTTTTGAATTTCCTCTGTTTCTGTTGTTATATCCCCCTTTTCATTTTTAATTTTGTTAATTTGGATACTATCTCTGTGCCCTTTGGTTAGTCTAGCTAAGGGCTTATCTATCTTGTTGATTTTCTCGAAGAACCAGCTCTTGGTTTTGTTGATTCTTTGTATGGTTCTCTTTGTTTCTGCTTGATTGATTTCAGCCCTTAGTTTGATGATTTCCTCTCTTCTACTCCTCCTGGGTGAGTTAGCTTCTTTTTGTTCCAGCGCCTTCAGGTGTGCTGTTAAGTTGTTAGTGTATGCTCTTTCCAGTTTCTTTTTGGAGGCACTCAGGGCTATGAGTTTTCCTCTTAGCACTGCTTTCATTGTATCCCAGAGATTTGGGTAGGTCGTACCTTCATTTTCATTGAAGTCTAAAAAGTCTTTGATTTCTTTCTTTATTTCTTCCTTGACCAGGGTGTCATTGAGTAGAGTATTGTTCAGTTTCCATGTGTATGTGGGCTTTCTGTAGTTCTTCTTGCTATTGAAGACCACTTTTACTCCATAGTGATCCGATAGGAGACATGGGATTAGTTCGGTCTTCTTGTATTTGTTGAGGTCTGTCTTGTGACCAATTATATGATCAATTTTTGAGAAGGTACCGTGCGGTGCTGAGAAAAAGGTATACTCTTTTGTTTTAGGATGGAATGTTCTATATATATCTGTTAAATCCAATTGGTCCAAAGCTTCAATTAGTTTCACTGTGTCCCTGTTTAGTTTCTGCTTTCCTGATCGGTCCATTGAGGAGAGTGGAGTGTTGAAGTCACCTACAATCATTGTGTTAGGTGCGATGTGTGCTTTAAGCTTTAGTAAAGTTTCTTTTACGAATGAGGGTGCCCTTGCATTTGGTGCATAGATGTTCAGTATTGAGAATTCTTCTTGGTGGATTTTCCCTTTGACAAGCAGGAAGTGACCTTCTGTGTCTCTTTTGATGACTTTAGGTTGAAAGTCGATTTTATCTGATATTAGAATGGCTACTCCAGCTTGTTTCCTGGGACCATTTGCTTGTAGAACTGTCTTCCAGCCTTTTACTCTAAGGAGGTGTTTGTCTTTGACACTGAGATGTGTTTCCTGTATGCAGCAAAATGTAGGGTCCTGTTTCCGTATCCAGTCTGTTAGTCTGTGTCTTTTGATTGGGGAATTGAGTCCATTGATATTAAGAGATATTAAGGAATAGTAATTATTACTTCCTGACATTTTGGGAATTGTTATTATTATTTGTATTTGAGTGGTTCTCTTCTTTTGGGTTGGATGAGATGGGGTTTCTATCTTGTTTCTTCTGGGGTGTTGTTTCCCCCCTTGTGTTGGTATTTTTCCCCTATTATCCTTTGTAGGGCTGGGTTTGTAGATAAGTATCTTGCAAATTTGGTTTTGTCGTGGAATATCTTGGTTTCCCCATCTATGGCAATTGAGAGTTTCGCTGGGTATAGTAGTCTTGGCTGAAGTTTGTGTTCTCTTAGGGTCTGCATAAGGTCTGCCCAGGATCTTCTAGCTTTCATGGTCTCAGGTGAGAAGTCTGGTGTAATTCTGATAGGTCTTCCTTTATATGTTACTTGTCCTTTTTCTCTTACTGCCTTTAATATTCTTTCTTTGTTTAGTACATTTGGGGTTTTGACTATTATGTGACGGGAAGTATTTCTGTTCTGGTCCAGTCTATTTGGGGTTCTATAGGCTTCTTGTATATTCATGGGCATCTCTCTCTTTAGGTTGGGGAAATTTTCTTCCATAATTTTGTAGAAGATATTTGCTGGCCCTTTAAGTTGTAGATCTTCATTCTCATCTATCCCTATAATCCTTAGGTTTGGTCTTCTCATTGTGTCCTGGATTTCCTGAATGTTTTGGGTTACCAGCTTTTTGCATTTTGCATTTTCTTTAATTGTTGAATCCATGGTTCCTATGGTATCTTCAGCATCTGAGATTCTGTCTTCTATCTCTTGTATTCTATTGTTGATATTTGCATCTATGACTCCTGATTTCTTCCCAAGGTTTTCTATTTCCAACATTGTCTCCCTTTGCGATTGCTTAGTTGTTTCTACTTCTGTTTTTAGATTTTGTATGGTTTTGCTCAGATCTTTCAGTTGCTTGTTTGTGTTTTCCTGTAATTCTTTAAGGGATTTTTGTGTTTCCTCCTTTATGACTTCTACTCGTTGACCCATGTTCTCTTGTATTTCTTTGGGTGATTTTTGTTTCTCCCCCTTATTGGGATTCACTTTTTGCTCTATATTCTCCTGGATTTCTTTAAGTGATTTTTGTGTCTGCCTTGTATGGGCTTCTAGTTTTTGATCTATTTTCTCCTCTATTACTTTAAGAAATTTATCTAAGTGATCCTCAATCTGCATCTTTACCAGTGATTTTAGATCTGAGTCTTGTTTTTCTGGTGTGTTGAGATATCTGGGATTTAATTGTGTTTGTCTTGCAATGGCTTCTAGCTTTTGATCTATTTTCTCATGTATTACTTTAAGAGATTTATCTAAGTGTTCCTCTATCAGCATCCTGACCAGTGATTTTAGATCTGAGTCTTGTTTTTCTGGTGTTTCGGGGTATCCAATATTTATTGCTGTTGGGGAACTGGGTTCGGATGCCGCCATATTGCCTTGATTTTTGTTAGTAGCGATCTTACGTTTGCCTTTTGCCATCTGGTTAACTCTGGTGTTAGTTGGTCCAGTAGATACTAGCTGGTGCTTGACCCTCCTGTGGGGTTGTAAGGCTATTTCCCAGTGACTGGGATACCTGAATCACTGTGCTGCGGGGCTCTTGCTCACAGATTGCTGACAGGTGGCCTGAGTCCCCCGAGGTCTTAACCTCAGGATATCCCAGGTATTTGGTTCCGCCTGTTGGGCGGCTGCTCTGCACTGCTCCTGCTCAGGGTTCGCTGTCTGATATCCTGTTTCCCCAGGGGTCTTAAAGTTGGGATATCTCAGTTATCTGGTTCCGCCTGCTGGTCCCAAGCTGCTGGGAAGCTGGCTGGGTCCGGTTTCCAGCTTCCCTGCCACTGGCTGGATGGGAGGCTGGTTCGGCCTCCGGCTGGGTCTGGGTACCTGGCACACTGGCTGACTCTGGCCTCCTCACCACCAGCTGGACGGGAAGCTGCAGACAATATGGCAGCTGCCTGCAGGGAGCTCGGGGTCCGCCCCGCGCGCGAGTGCAGAGTGCACCCGCTATTCTGTGCCCAATTCCCACTCCAGGCCTGAGTCCCCGAAGGTCTTAAGCTCGGGCTGTGTCGGGTACCTGGTTCTGCCGCCGCCGCCGGATGGTTCTGAGCACCTGGGACGCTGGGTGACCCTCCGGCTTCCCCACCGCCAGCTGGGCGGGAAGCTGCAGGCAATATGGCAGCTGCCTGCAGGGAGCTCGGGGTCCGCCCCGCGCGCGAGTGCAGAGTGCACCCGCTATTCTGTGCCCAATTCCCACTCCAGGCCTGAGTCCCCGAAGGTCTTAAGCTCGGGCTGTGTCGGGTACCTGGTTCTGCCGCCGCCGCCGGATGGTTCTGCCCATTTTCTCTTTACCCTGCAGCAGCTATCTGGTTTCCTTCTACCCATAGTACAGGTTCTGAGATTGAGGCAAGTTTCTCCAGAAACTTATTAAAATTTTGGCATAGTTAAAATTATGGGTAGTACTATAATTGTATCTAAGCATCAAATTTCAGTCTCTAACCATAATAGATGGGTGATAATATAGACCCCTTTATCAGCCAGTTTCCTTAGACTTATTAATGAACTTTTCAAAACTAAGTAGAATTTTTTCTGGGCTTAGCAAATTGGTTAAATCTAATTTCTAGCCATTTTTTTTCTATCCAGTGGCTGATCTTACTTCATTATATTTATGGGTACAGTGGTGGTGGTAATACTATAATAATACACAATCTTTCTAGATTGATGTAATTTTCTCCCAAGGTTTCTGAAAAGCTTCTGGTAACTGAATCCACAAGTGATCTTTTGGAGTTGGAGGAGATTCCTTTAACTGTGTCCTTTTCTGGTTCTTAGGTATCCAGGTATTCAATCCACAAGAGGACTTTGACTCAAGACAACACCTGTTTTTCTCTCACATTGGTTCTAGTTCTTGAGTGTCATCAGGCAGAGGAGCAGACCTTCCTGAAAAGGATAATTTCTGGGCTTTTGATCCCTCTTCTCCTTAGCCAAAGGAAAAGAAAAGAATGAATAAATTTTCCATAAAATTAATAAGATTCTGTGGTAACTTGGGGCATATATTACCCCAAATGAATTAGTATTATGCAGACTGTCATAACTACAGAGGACTTATACTTCTCCTAATAAGACGCAAAGAAACACAACTCCCAAACAGGTTTAAAATTTGCTCAATGCATCTTTATCAGTATCTCAGTGTTATCAAACGACCTGTCTTTCCGTGTCAGATCTTACATTCCAGCACCACTGGCCCACTTGTCAAGATGCTAATAATTCTCTCTTCTCAAACATGCTTTATGGCACGTAGGTCTAACTTCAGAGTGCCCTCTAGTTATAAAATAGAAATAAAATTAAAAATAAAAAAGTCCATTTATCTTGGATTTTTCTATGTCAAAGAAGTAGAATAATTTAAGAATAAACTTTTTCTTTTAACATGAAAAATAAAACTAACCTGCTAAAAAGAGAAACTGAACTTATAGATTCACACATTTAGTGTAGGTTTCACTGTTGTTTAAACTTCAGATTTTCAATTTTTTTAAAAATGATTTTCATTTATTTTCTTTGTTTTTAGTAATGGACAAGTATCCTGGATTTTTCAGTCATGTTTAATTGTTCTGATAATTTCCTGAAATTTCCTAATGTGTTCCTTTACATCTCTGAAAAAAAGAAAGCTTTTTAAAAACACATAGCAGGTATCTAGAGAGAATATACATACATATAGGGCTTAGGTTCCCAATAGCATATTTTTGTCCCACAGTCTGCAAATTCAAATGATTGCTTAATGGGCCAGCAATTTGGTATAGCAGATAAAGACTGTGGCTGCAAAACACCTTGGTGAGCTTAGTTTAGTTTTGGAGCCTATAGTAAGAGAAGAGGAGGAGCAACCCCAGAAGTTGTTCTCTGGCCCGTGTATGTATGCACTGTCACCACCACCATCAACAATAAAAAAAGAAGAAGATATATAGCATTTGGGCTTATTGTATCTGAGAAACAGAATGTGATATGACGGTAACTAACTGTGTTCTTAGTAGTTTGTTATATTCCAATTTTTGTTATTTTCTTTGGTTTTTTGTTTGTTTGTTTGTTTGTTTATTCATTCATTTATTGGCCAACTTAGCACAAGCTGGAGTCATCTGGAAAGAAGGAACCTCAATGTGGAGACAAAATGCCTACATCAGATTGGCATGTAGGAAAGCCTATTTGGCAATTTCTCAATTGATGATTGATGGGAAACCAGCCCAGTTCACTGTGTAAGGAGCCATCCTTGGATGGTGGTTCTTGGGTATATAAGAAGTCAGGCCCTCTGCAGCATTCTTCCACGGTCTGTTTCAGTGTCTGCTTCCATGTTCCTGCCTTGAATTCTTGCCTTGGTTTCCTTCAGTAGCCTTTGACCCAGGATATATAAGCTAAATCAACTATATCTTCCCTAAATTGTACTTAGTAGTAGTGTTTAACACAACAATAGAAAGCAGACTAAGACAATGGCTATTCTCTCCTAAATTCACATGTGATGTGGCTATTTGCCAAACAGTTATTTCAGTTGATTCCCAGCCATCTCTGGAGGGAAAATACTATTTAAGGAAGAAGTACATACACGCTTGAATGATTCAACAGTGTTTGCAGAGAAATGAAATTACCTGGCTTTATGATATTAAACTGCTGACATATACAAGCCTCTCATGGATAGTGTCTTACAAGTTAATAGCTGTTGAGCTCATGGTTCATTTTCTTTGGCTCCAATGAAATATGCTATATTTTCAACTTAATTTAGTTTTTTATTATCATAACTGAAAAGAGACCCATTCTCCAATTTCCACATACTAGACATAATCTTTTGAACATTTTTAGTCAAATACGGACCAATCATCTGCGCTTTTTCATCAGTTCCTAGCCAATATGGAAAATGAAAAAGACTATGCAGTGAGTACACTAAATCTCTGGGTTTGGACAAGCCACTTTTTCAGCATTGATGCCCTGACTGCACACGTGTGGGACTGTGTAATACTCTATACCTTAGGTTAATTCTTAGACACAAGAAGGGAAGCCAGACAAGAAGTCTCAATGCATCATCATCACTTAGCACACAGGCTGCTGTCTCAGCATCAAGGCTTAGAAGAAGGGAATGTGGGAGGATCACTGGCCTCCTGAAATCATTAGCTCGTTTTTTGCCTTTCTGAATACATGACCTCATAAGCGTGGCTATAATAGACCTAAAGTAACCATCTGCTGAAGGAAGATTGGAATTTATGACAGAAGGAAACCATTTATTACAGTCGGAATGAAGAAAGGAAGGACATATTCCATTTGTGATATGCAAATAGGATAATGCAGCAAGAAAACTGCCCTATAATCCAGGATATGGTCTTGAGAAACGGTTTGCTAGACTTCCCTCATCTGTCTTCCTCAGCCTTTTGAATCTTAATAAAGAAGCCTAAAGTATTAGTACCAGCATTTTCTTCTAGAGTAGAGAAAATTTCCTAGGTCCATTAAGGTTTGCAAAGAGGTCAGAGTCATAAAAGAGGGTGGGACAAAGGAGAAGATGGAAATAGTGGTGTCCTGATAAGTTTTTTGTCACCTTGACACAAGATAGTTTTTTCTCGGGGTTGGTGGGAACCTTAATGAAAAAAATATACCATCCTTGATGACCCAGGGTAGGGAAATGCTAGGGCATTGAGGCATGAGTAGGTTGTTGGGTGGGGGATCACCATCATAGAGGCAGGGGTTGGGGAGAAGACAGGGGGGCTTTGGCAGGGAATCTGGGAAGGGGATAGCATTTAAAATGTTAGTAAATCAAATTACCAATAAAAATAGAAGAAGACAAAAGAATATGCCTCCATTGTATATATATGCCTATATGAAAGTCTATGGAGCATTTCTTTTCCACCCCTTTATTTTTAGCTCTACAATATCGACGTGTGCTTTTTATATATTTTTATATTTTATAAATTATGATTTTTCAACAATTTTATACATTTTAATTAAAACAGAATTCTATCACTTACCCTTTTCCCTTTCTTCCTGCTAGACCTGCCCAGGTCCTCTCCCTCCAACCCCTTACATGTTCCCTTCTCAAGAATCAAGAAATTGATAGCATCTATTTCTTCAATTATTATTGTTAGATACATATATGTGTGTGTGTGCAAATGAACATATAAATACAACTTAGGAAGTCTGTTTTTGTTGTTTATATGTATGTGACTACAGGGGTGACCCACTTTGTATTGGATAATGAGTAAGGGACTTGTCCTTGGGAGAAGCATTTTCTTAAATAATTACTGATGTTGGCAGTCCAACACACTGTGGTCATTGCCACCTCTGTGCAGGTATCTCTGGGTCTATAAGATAGCATGCTCAAACTACAAGGAGGAAACCAGAAAGCACTGCTCCTCTGTGATCCAGACTCTGTTTCCTGTCTCCAGGTCCCTGCTTGATTTCCTGCCTTAGCTTCATTCAACAATGGTCTCTAATCTGAGAATTAAAAGAAGGAAAAAAAATTCCCTCCTTCCCCCACAATTCCTCTCCCAGTCCCTGACACATGCCCACCCAACCCCTGCCCCCACCCTACATAACCCTTGCTCTAAGTTGCCTTTGGACATGGATTTTTATCACAGCAATAGATAAAATATTGAGACAAGTAGGTAGAAAAAAATTTTTAAAGGAGAACAAAAAGGAGCCTGTTAATAACAGAACAACACCTCAAATATTCCAGAGCTTAAGCCTTAATCTTCCAGGCCCAGGGATGATCATCTCAGTACAAACGAAACCCTCAGATTTAACTTTTCTACATATTTTTGGTTGCTATATAGCATAAAAAACCTGAAATGGTTGAAACTCTGGTTTGAAGTTTGAGGTGTAATCTAGTTTCAGCAGGGACAAGGTTGTTTCAAAGAAAGAACCACAGGAAAGATCACTAGGTGGAACCCAAATGAATACTAGTGACCGTCCTGCAAGTTCCACAATGTCATTGGAGGTCAAGACAATTCTTCATTACCTGGTCTCCCAACAAGTATCTTCTCATGTTGTCAGAAAATCCAGAATACGTGGTCTCATCTAAGAAATAGGTGGCACAAACATCAAGATTAACATGATACGGAGACAATACGGTTCAGAAACTCAGGTGGGGCATAAGTAGGAGCAAGGTAGTATATGAGATTGACAACTTCTCCATATCTAACCCATTATCCAAGGGCAATAAAACACTAAGGCGGAAATCATGTGAGAAAATATAACTTCTAAACATTACATTTTACTGAAGAAACAGTATTAGTAATTTAAAAGAATTATAAGAATTATTTAATTAAATTACAAATCTAATTGAGTATGTTGTAACTTTTTCTCCTAACTCACCATGAGTAGTGGTTGTCTTTTTTGGGTCCAGAAAGATTTGTTTTTAGTCTCCTTATATTAGTTAGAACTTCTCCTGTTGTTAGCACTAAAACACTATCCCTGATCAATATCCTAGACAAAAAAATATTCTACAGGAAGTGCTGATGTTTCAGAATAACCAAGTTGCCTTCCAAATATCAATTCACTGCATTGATGAGGTCAACTGAACAATAACTAATCACAGCCACACTTAATATTCATCAAAGCACAACTATTTCTTCTTTCTTTTACTCCCTATAACCTCCTTTTCTCTTGCCTCCTCATCTGGGCCATATATATTTTTATAGACATGTATAAAACAATGTTTCCATATACATTTGATTAAATCCTTCTTATTCTTCCCATTAAGTTTAAATCCTTTCCAACTGCAAGTCCAGAAAACAGAGTGGGACTTGTATTGTAGACTAGTCACCCCATACCCACACTTATTATTTTATTAGGGTAAGATAGCAACATTGTAGAGCAGAGAAGGGCCTAAAAGTTGTAGCCTATATGTTGTTTTAGTTTATTGTTGTAAAAGGCTTTCCACATATGTAACTTTCACCAACTTATTTCCCTCCTTGCCAACTGCCACATGAGTTCACATATGTGGGAGTAGATAAACAAATGTAAGAAATCACTGAATAAAAAATATCTCAAAAAATTAACTATGCTTGAGGACTTGAAGAAATACCATTACACGCCCATGAATTAATACTTTCAAAAATGTTACAAAGAAATTACATACTAGAAGCACAGAACTTCAGATTACAGTCCTGAGTCACCCTATAACTTCTTGAGCCATACATTTGATTACAGGCAAGGCCTAACTTCCTCTTCCTTATAGAGATGCTAAGAGTTATATTTGCATATGCACCTTTGAATGCCAAGAGGGATCATGTATAAAGAGGAAACTGGCCCTGAGTAGTAGTTTCAGCTTCCAATGAATGTATTCTAGAGGACATGACTTGCAGGCTTTTGGCAGTAACTTTAGGAGGCAAGCAGAGTTCTTGAATGCTCAGATATGAATTAATAATAAATAATCTAAGACATCAATTAAATTTGGGAATAAGTGAGATCAAGAAACTGTAGTCACATAAAAACATAAATGATGCTGTTGTTTGGGGTATAATATATATGGTGTGTGTGTGTCTGTGTGTGTATGTGTCTGTGTGTGTGTGTCTGTGTGTGTGTCTGTGTGTGTGTCTGTGTGTCTGTGTGTGCTCTAATGTCTGTTTCAGTCATAACATTAAGACCTGCATTGTAATCCCATGATGGTTAGATTAAGTAATGTCTAAATATTTCTTGAAGCTATAATATCCTATTTTCAGCAACAGACTTGAAATCATACTTCACTCTATCTGGAACTCTCTGCTTTGGAATTTTTGAAACTTACTCACGGGCCCCTTAAGACTTGTAGACTGCACTGACTAGAAAGTCAGTCTGAGGAAGGAAGGGTTTGCTGCTGCTGCAGTGGGGTAATTCAGAACAAATCTATCTCTATGTGCTACATACAACCGAGTTCAGTATGGGTCTTACTTCTCGGTGCTCTTTCTTCATTCAAATCCTAGCAATGGCAGAGCTGACAACATACAATTATTATTGTGCTTAATAAAGAGAATGACAGGAAAGTTCTAAACACTGTGCCTTGGAAGTCCTAGCTGCTAATCTAATACTCTTAATAGTACTATGAGGGACAGTTGACAAGGTTGGGTCATAGTATAATGAAATATTTCATAAAGTTTCACATTGATTGAATATTACTCTCTTCATAAAACATCCACATCCGATTTTTTACCTCCTAATTTTGGTGAGGAGAAAGACATAAATGGAATGCAATTAAGCCTAACATAAAACAGATGTTACTAAAATGTATTATGTGTTCTTTCCACCGTGTGCATCTAACACATCACTGTCGACAAAACGAAACATCCAGAGCAGATGTCGTGACTGTCTTTGGAAATTATTCCCATCCTTAACTATGACCAATTGGTTGCTGATAACCAAGGTAGCTCCTCCTCAATTGCAAATCACTGTAATTTCAAAGCCAGCTCTTGGCCTGGTAGCAATCACAAGGGTGATTCTGGTAAGACCTACAGAGAGTTCCTGCTCAGACTAGCCTACATAGCTGGACAGCAGATTCCATATTGGACAGAGGTATAATGGGTTTTAAAATGTCATAATGGCCAAATCATCATGTGGCAGTTGACAGTGTCATGTGTAGAGCCCTATAAGAGGTATTTTCATTAGTACAAAACAATGACAACACACCTCACTGTACTGGCTACTGTGCGGTGCTTGTCAATATTTCATAGGGCAATATGGCTGAGTTTTGCTGCGGTAGCCCCGCTGAGTCTCCAAGGCCTTTGAGATTCCCTAGGGAAGTTGCTTCTATCTGCCTGATGTTTCTAGTTGCTATGAAGATTCAGAGAACTTATCTATATTGCAAATACAATGAAAAATAATTTCCTGATATGTAGAGTCTAAAATTTCTCCAGAAATGGAAAATAAATGTCCTAGCAAAATAAAAGAAAAAAATAAGGCTTGGCTGCAGCATTCATTTAAGAATATGTGTATTGCTGCAGTAAATGCTAAGAGGTCAGCAGATGCCACTTGTCCTGCTGTAGACTTGGCTGTCCTTGCCTGGTTGTTGAAGTACAGCTCCTCCCTCACAACGAATGCAGCCTGGGAAGCTGCTGTTCACCTCAGGACAACCCCAGCTTGCCTGCAGTCATTTCGATTACTGCAAGTATAGTGGCCACGTCAGTTCTGCCATTTTAAGTCAGAGCAACTTGTGCCAGGCACTGCCATAGTAAAATGTGACTGCAATGGAGAAGGCACTAGCTAAGTCACATTTTAGTTTAAGATGTTTTAAATCACTGTTCAGATTAAGTCCCTCTTTCCAGAAATTTACTGTAAGAAATACTAGAAAACATTAGCATAGTTCAATGAAATACTGTTTGTAAAGTCAGATAACAACTTGGACATTTCTGGGTTTTTTTATTATTTAAACTCATAGTTATTAAAGAGCCCCCAAGGTGGCACATTATAGACCAGTATGTTATTGCAGTACTAACCTGGAATGATTCTGGTTCAGAACTGCTTGAAAGGATGTCAGAAAGAGAAAGAAAGATGAGCCTTCTAGGAAACTGACAAAGTAGTCCACAATGTTCTGAGTTTTTAAACTGTAATGTTTTTCTCCCAAAGGAAAGTGACATTTTTGTTGGTTCTCATGGCAACGTTCTTCTCCAAACTTCTGATGTGACTATAAAGTGTTTTTTCTGAAAACACACTCCTGATCAGAAGCTCAACATTGTAAATTGTTCTCCAAAACAATAGATGGATAGATGATAGTTAGGTAGGTAGATAGATAGATAGATAGATAGATAGATAACAGTAAAAACTATTATCATGTTAAGCTTATGACTACATACATACTCATATATATTAAACAGTTCCCAAAATAGTAGAAAAACAAATATTTGAAATTATAGTTTCTTTTAGGCTAATATGTCTTCTTGTAAATTATAAACTGAATTGGGAATCTGTTCTAAGGAATACTGAAGAAAGGGTGTCTTTAGATGTCTCAATTGCACTCTCTCTGAGTTTACAGATCTGATAACCAGTTAGGACACTATCCACCACAGATGCCAATGCTACTGCTCTGCAAAGTCACTTAAACCAGAAGACAGTTGATTATTCACACATTCAAAGGGCTGATTTTACCATCTACCCAGGAGCTAGGCATCATTTTTCCCTTTAGTTTAACCTCAGCCTTGTCTCTTCCACCAAATAAGTGGTCCATGACTTCTCTAAGTATTCACTCTTTCCACCCCAAGTCTCCAGTGACTCCAATAAGCAGCATGTTTATACTACGCCTTAGTAAGTAATGATTTCCCAGTTTCCTCCAAGCAAACTTATTTTTGTATCTCACCAACTAGAATTATATGTACTTTTTATTTGTATAATAATAATAATAATAATAATAATAATAATAAGGCATCTTGAACAAATACTCACCAGTTGATGAGAGAGAAATGCTAGACATTTCTGAAGTAAATAGCTTCTCAATATTTCAATAACATGATTGCCTTCTGCACCTATACGAGAAGCAAAGTTTGTAAAGATCTTTAATAATTTCAAATACATTAAAGCTAAAATTTTCTAGTAAAGAAGTCAGAAAATAAAATAAAAATGAATTGTAATCTAGAAGTGTTTTTAAAGAAAGTAAAAATATTTTAAGGTCGTTGGTAACTACAAGATGTTGGATATTTATATAAAGAAATTTTAGCCAACACTGGAAGCACTAAAAAGAAAAGGCTGAACTGTTTAGCAAACAACAAATTTGGGATATTGGGGTGATATAAAAAATATCAAAATTGTAGGATTGAAGTGATAAGAATTTTGTTACTATTCTTCTGTTCCTCCATAATTATCATCAGAATGATACCCTTTGCTTCACAGATCAAAGATTTTTCTAACATAACTATTTTTAGGTTGATTTTATAAGCATGGACGTCTACTAAGAGCTAGTGTTGATTGTATAGGAGTAAAACATTCCTAGATTGACTTTGTTTATAAAAAAAAAAACTTTCCTTACAAGATACCTTATAATATTCAAGAAACAGATTGAATCAGTAAAAGAAGGAAGAGGTCCTCCATAGGAGGTATGTAAAGAGGCGTAATTCTCTCTGAGCTGGTTCAGAAGAAGAAATTGGCAAGTAACATTTGTTCATAAAACATTTTCTTACAACTATAATATGTATACGTTGTGTTAGCATGTGATTTACCCTACAGCTCTAAATAATCAACCAGTAGACTTAATACTGATCTACTTAGTCATAGCTGTTTACTGTTTCTAGTTAACATAATACTGATTTACTTAGTCATAGCTGTTTCTAGTTGGCAGTATAAACCTAAGAGAGCAGGGCCTAAAAATGAGACAGACTAAAGTCGCATGCAATAACCAGCTTTATTCAGAACATCAGACAATTTTTACTCTGAAGGTTAATAAGAGTCACCTGAATGAAATATACTATCTGCAGAACAAGCTTCATGTGGAAAAACATGTTTCTCCATAGAGGTATATGCATAACAACAGCTGAAGTGAACTCATTCTCATCTACTACCCCTGAGAGGAGCATGAAAACACACTCCAAGAACAATTCTGTAATATGTAGGAGCTCAGGTCACAAAACTCATTTCTTTTTTTTTTCTTTTTTCTTTTTTTCTTTTTTTGGAATTTTCTCACAAGCACTCAAAAGTCCTTTCACAAACTTCCATTTTTGAACGAGTATCCTATAAGCAAATAAATTATAATATTAGAGCACTGAAGCCATTATATGTAATACTCTGCTACTGAGAAAAGTGATCCAAAATATGTTAATTACTATTAGTTACATTGTTATACTGATTAGAAAAATCTAGAGAATAGCTTGAAATGAGACCCATATGATTAGTAGTTCTGGTATCTTGAAGAACATAAGCCCATATTTGTATTTAGAACATGAGTCCATATTTTTCTTTAACAGGAATACAAGTATTATTATATCCTTTGCAAATAGGAAGTGGCTTAAAGCACAAGAACATATTCAATGCAGGTTCTTCTTCAGATAAATAAATGAATCTATCACATGTGTAGGTCCACTGACCATAACTTCTCCCTTTATGCATAGGACATTAATTTGACCCAGGTAGGCAGACCTGACTTCTGGTGATATGGTTGACATTACTTCTTGCCCTTTACCTGAAGGTTTGTTATCTTTCTGGTAACTTCTACAGTCTCCTCACCCTCCATCTTGTGCTTAATGGCCCAGGGCCAGAGATGCTTGAGAGGAATTCGGTGGATCCAGCCACAATGACATGCATACTCTTTCCTAACTTTTTTCTGGAAAAGTAAAAATAGGCAGGCTAATGCATCAAATTGCTTATTTCCTTCAATAATAAAACCAGGAATTTAGAGTATGTGCACATTTTAGTCTATTGTTAGAAATAATCCTACATCCTAAGCAAAATCTGAAATGATGCTTAAGGGTTTGTGAACTAACTGTAATAGATGAATCAAAGCAGTCAGTTCTACCTATTGGGCTGAGGAAAAAGGAATTTAATAAATTGATGAATGTCTAGACCATGAATCCCTTCTACACCATGACATGAGTTATTAATAAAATAAGTATCTGCCTATGGAATGGAAGAAATTTGGACAATTTTTTGTGATCACGAATTCAGTTGGAATGAAAACCACTCATAGCTGGATAAGGATTTCCTGTTCTAATATAGTAATCTGCAAATGAAATTCTAAAATCCAGAGAATTCTGTAAAACTATTAAAAATTGAATGTTAGTTAAGGATAATATAATACAGAAAGAATCATCCATATAATTGTTACATAATGTCCTCCCCTGATATTCTAATTGAACAAAAGAGATATGTAAGCAAATAATGTTTTATATTCCTTGTATATAAATAGATCCATTCCAAAGGTTTATCCTTATGTATTATATAACACCTATACAAGACAATTTGGTGGAGAAAATAATAAGTTTAATGACAGCTAAAGATCCACTTGATACACAAATGCCTCTTTTAGTCTGGATTCAAAGCTTTGGTTCTATCCTTGCCTCTCAAGATAATATTCAAGGACTGTCTGATGTTCCCTTTTCTTACAGACTTTTAACCAGATTGACTAGTGCATAATTGGTATAAATGAATTCCGACCCGGGTGTGGTGGCACATGCTTGTAATCCCAGCACTTGGGAGGCAGAGGCAGGCGGATTTCTGAGTTTGAGGCCAGCCTGGTCTACAGAGTGAGTTCCAGGACAGCCAGGGCTACACAGAGAAACCCTGTCTCGAAAAACCAAAAAAAAAAAAAAAAAAAAGAAAGAATTCCTTTTCCCAGCCATGGTCTATATTGCCTAAGTTATAAAGCTAGCTTTTCATAGGCTCTCCTAAGTCTTTGTCAGAAAGTGGAGAGGATTCAGTATTAGAGTGATCATCAGATTCCACCACCTTTGCCTCAGAGTCATTTTCAGGTGACAGAAGAGCTTAAGGAGGCTCTGGTAAGGAAGCTGAGGCAAGCACTGCTAGCATAGCTCTCAGTTGCACTCTTTTTGCTGTTGGTCTTACTGAAGAGAAAACCTCTTTCTTCACCTCTATTACCAGTCACAAGGTTTGATCATCCAGTTTATATTATTTCAAAAAAAATTATCCATCTCCTTATCATGATTAATGACCTCCTCATCTTCCTTAAGTGTTTTGAAAACAGTCCAAATAAATGCCCTCATGACCCAAAATTGAACAGGAATCTTTACCATTAGGTACATGTCTTTTCAATGAGGATCTCTCCCCCATATTATTTTTGCCTTTTCAATGGTCTTTTTACTAAACCCAATACTTATTTATCCAAGTTCTCTTCTGAAAACCAGAGATTATGCATTCTTTTGGAAATGATGTGCAAGCTGAACATAACGTGAAGGTTTTCTTGGTATCTGCTCCATTATTACCACTCACCTTGTCCTGGGAAGGTCCCAACTCTCTTTTCTCATAGGTGACTTCAACTCCCTGTTTGGAGTTTATTTATTTGTTTGCCACACTAGTTATGAGCCTGAAAGAGCTGGGCCTAAAAATGAGGTGGAATAAAGTCTCATGCAATGGCCAACTTTATTCAGCGCATCAGATAATTTATACTCACTGGAGTAAAGTATACAATCAGAAGGAAAAGCTATATGTGACAAAAAAATTATGTTTTTCCACAGAAGCATATGGATAACAACAGCTCAGGTAAACTCACTCTTATCCACTCCGATTGGGAAAAGCATGACAACACATTTCAAGAGTAATTCTCTGTTATGAAGAGCTAGGTCACAAGACTTTTGATTTCTCATAAGCATTCAGAATGACTTGCATGATGGCATTTTTGAACTGCGTTCTGACACTTGGCTGCATTTGTTTAAATTTTGTCATCTCTCAGAGTAGTATTTTTTAGCCACTTATTTTATTTTCTGTAGTGCCTCAGAAATCCAATAAAGTATTAAGCCATTATTGTAACATTTGTTTGACATGGAGAGACATCCAGAGGCCAAGCATAGCACATGGTTGCCATAGTTCAGTTTAATGTTCTCCCCTTGAGGCAACTTTTACTCTCAGTACTACATGTAATTACTGTACAACTCCTCTAGACTGAAGATTCTGTCACTTGCCATCTGTATGACAGAGTATTTATCCACAGATAATGGATCAGACAGATAGGTACAACCCAGTGTGTGATCATTAGGTCAAGCATAAGAATGTAGATCTGTTGATCATAGCAGGGTAGACTAAGAAATTAGTTAAAAATCCTTCTCAGTTTTCAAGGGGGGGGGCAGCACTAACATGAACAACTGAATCAGTAGCTCAGTATTTATGACCCAAAGCACCATTACTGTCTGGACTGAGAACTAAACTAGTCTGCCGCTCTCCCATGCCACAACATGCCAGATATAGTTTAATAGTATATATAACATATTATATATAATATTAGAAGGTATATATAATATATAGCTAATATATATACATAAAATATAATATATATAGTTATGTATTTTATGTTTAATATATCATTACTATTTTTATAATCATAGTTAAATATATTATAGTCTTTATGTATAGTAACATATTATAGTTTTATCATTCACTGCTTACCACACATGTAGCATAGTTAATCCTCTGCCTTCTTTAGATCTTCTCAGTTGTAACAGCCACTGTTGTAACATTTCTTTAACACAGAGGTACATCCAGAGGCTAAGCACAGCACATGTTTGCCATGGTCCAGACAACTGGCTTGGAATCAGTACATTTTATCCCAATGGGGACATGAATACGATGTTTTCTCCATCTTAATAACTCCTACTCACTTTCACTGTATGCAACAGGTGACACAATTTCATAGAAGAAAAAAACATACATGACCTAATAACGAGTGCCAGAACTTTCTCACTCCTTTCTCAGCAGTATTGGGAGTACGGATTCCATGCAATTTAGTTGAGTTTATTCTTTCCAAAAATATCACCAATAGCAAAGTCAATGTAGAATTCAATGTATTATTTAAGAAATAGTGCTTTAAGGGAGACTTGCAGAATATACCCAAAATGAGACACCAAAGGTAAAAAATTGTTTTCTGAAAGTATTCCTATTTGACCTGTGTTTGGCTCTTCAATCATTCATTCATTCTACAATATAAAAGTCATTCAAATGTCAACATAATTTGTGAGCTCAGTACAAAATGAAAAAATATGACTCTTTATTGAAAAGTGTTAAGAAATCCAAGAAAGAATAGCAGAAAGTATAAGAGCACTCTGTTAGGTTCAAGGTATTTACAACTGTGTGTGTAAGCCCCACAGTCAAGAAAACAGCTCTGATTTTTTTTCTCATCCCAAAGAGCACAAGTGTGAGCAAAAAACAATTACCACTTTCAAGGAGTTTCCAATATAGCATGGAATTGTCATGTTCAAAGTCTGTATGCCAAGGCTTACTAACTATGTAGAATATTTAACACATTTTACACTTAGCAAATTTATTTTGCTCCCTAGAAAAGACAGCAAGAGTAAACACTGCAACGATAACTCTGTGCCCTGAGCAGTAGCTACACATTATCATTTCTATGAAACTTCTCATTGCTTGGAAACTACTTTTGCTGCAGACAGAGCTCATGGCCACCTGGACTTTGATTCATACTCACTGTAATTTAGGTCATACTATGCTTAATCAAGACATCCCCAAATTTAATTATTAAGATCTACTCACATTGCTCTGATGGTTCTCCTGATCCTGCCTTCCAGATGTTTGTGACTTTTGTACATAATTTGAGGATTTAGTGTTTTTTGCGTGTATATGTAAGTTGGTATATGTATGGCTCTTTCTCCACTGCTGCTATCTGGCATTTATCTGCACACCAGATAGATGCTTCAGGTAAGAGCCAGAAAAGTACTCAATAGATAGTTATGTAATAGATACCTATGAAATAATAAATTTAAAAACTGGTAGAGGTAGATAGTAGGAACAAGACACTTAAATGGAGAAGAGTGGAAATAAAATAAAAACGGGAACTAGAATGTGGGAAAGTGGAAACCCATGCTGCTGGATAGCTGGCTTTGACTCACCTGGGAAATGGAGGAAATTAAAATACTGCGGAAAGGGGAAGGAAGCCACCACGGTAGGGAAAGCTCAAGTGCCTAGCTATACTAAGCAGGCAACTGGGAAGATGACTTCAGTTTTTCTTTTCTTTTTTTTTAAATATAATTTTATTTTTTAATTAATCACTTGATATCCTGGTCACCCCTTCCACGATGCTTCCCCAACTCCTCCATCCCCTTGTCCTCTGAGTGGGTGGGGACTCCTGGATGTCTGCCCACCTTAGCACTTTAAGCCTCTGTGAAGCTAGGCTCTTCCTCTCCCGCTGAGGCCAGACAAGGGAGCCCAGAAAAAACAAACAAACAAACAAACAAACACAACAAAAAACATATTCCACATAATCACAGTGGCTTTTGGGATAGCCCAAGCTCTGGTGTCCTGATGCCTTATATGGTAGGAAGAAAGCCCCCAAACAGGGAGTTGTGAACATCAACTGTGTCTGCAAAAGGAAGGTGCATCTGTGAACTATTTACATCTTGGTCATTTTAATAATTTCGTCTGGAGGCTTCCCTGTTTGTTTGTTTTATTTTCTATATTCTTTGTTTACATTCCAAAGGCTTTCCCTTTTCCCAGTTCCCACCTCACCATACTTCCATAAGTCCTCTTCCACCCTCCCCCGCCCATTCCCCAATCACCGCCCCCCCCACACCATTTCTCTGTTTGGTACTCTCCTACAAATATGGATCCAGTCTCTTCAGGACCAGGGTCCTCTCCTTTCTTCTTGGGAATCTTTTGATTTGCTAATTGTGCCTTGAGTATTCAGAGCTTCTGGGCTCATTAATATTCACTTATCAGTGATTGCATTTCATGTGCATTCTTTTGTGATTGGGTTAACTCACTTAGGATGATATTTTCCAGATCCAACCATTTGCCTACAAATTGCATGAAATCATTATTTTTAATTGCTGAGTAGTATTCCATTATATAAATATACCACATTTTCTGTATCCATTCCTCCTTTGAGGGACAGCTGGGCTCCTTCCAGCTTCTGGCTATTATAAATAAGGCTGCTATGAACATAGTGGAACAGGTGTCTTTATTGCATGCAGGGGAATCCTCTGGGTAGATGCCCAGGAGTGGTATGCCAGGGTCCTCTGGAAGTATCATGCACAATTTTCTGAGGAACTGCCAGACTGATTTCCAGAGCGGTTGTACCATCTTGCAATCCCACCAACAGTGAAGAAGTGTTCCTCTTTCTCCACATCCTCACCAGCACTTGTTGTCTCTTGAGTTTTTAATCTTAGCCATTCTGACTGGTGTGAGGTGGCATCTCAGGGTTGTTTTGATTTGCATTTCCCTGATGACTAATGATGTTGAACATCTCTTAAGGTGCTTCTCAGCCATCCGAATTTCTTCAGGTGAAAATTCTTTGTTTAGCTCTGTACCCCATTTTTAATAGGGTTATTTGGTTCTTTGGGGTCTAACTTCTTGATCTCCAGTTAAACCATCACCATTTGTTAAAAAGACTATCTTTTTTCCACTGGATAGTTGTAGCTCCTTTATCAAAGATCAAGTGACCATATCTCTGTGGGTTCATTTCTGGGTCTTCAATTCTATTCCATTGATCTACTTGCCTGTCACTATACAAATGCCAGGAAGTTTTTAACACAATTACTCTGTAGTACTGCATGGGTTCAGTGATATTGATTCCCCCAGAAGTTCTTTTATTGTTGAGAATAGTTTAAGCTATCCTGGGTTTTTTGTTACTCCAGATGAATTTGAGAATTGCTCGTTCTTGATTTATGAAGAATTGATTTGGGATTTTGATAGGGATTGCATTGAATCTGTAGATTGCTTTTGGCAAGGTGGCCATTTTTACTATATTGATACTGCCAATCCAAGAGCATGAAATATTTTTCCGTCTTCTGAGGTCTTCTTCGAATTCTTTCTTCAAGGACTTGGAGTTTCTGTCATACAGATCTTTCATTTGTTTGGTTAGAGTCATGCCAAGATACTTTATATTGTTTATGGCTATTGTGAAGGGTGTTGTTTCCCTAACTATGTTCTCAGCCTGCTTGTCCTTTGAGTATAGGAAGGCTACTGATTTGCTTGAGTTTATTTTATAACCAGCAGCTTTGCTGAAGTTTTTTTATCAGCTGTAGGAGTTCTCTGGTGGAGCTTTTTGGATCGCTTAAGTAGACTATCATATCATCTGCAAATAGAGATAGTTTGGCTTCTTCCTTTCCAATTTATATCCCTTTGACCTCCTTATGTTGTCTAATTTCTCTGGCTAGAACTTCAAGTATTATATTGAAAAGATATGGGGAGAGAGGGCAGTCTTGTCTAGTCCCTGATTTTAGTGGAATTGCTTCAAGTTTCTCTCCACTTAGTTTGATGTTGGCTACTGGTTTGCTCTATATTGCTTTTACTATGTTTAGGTATGGGCCTTGAATTCCTCTTCTTTCCAGGACTTTTACCATGAAAGGATGCTGAATTTTGTCAAATACTTTTTCAGCATCTAGTGAGAAGACCATGTGGCTTTTTTCTTTTAGTTTGTTTATGTAGTGGATTACATTGATGGATTTCCATATATTGAACCATCCCTACATCCCTAGGATGAAGCCTACTTGATCATGGTGAATGATTGTTTTGATGTGCACTTGGATTCGGTTGGCAAGAATTTTATTTAGTATTTTTGCATCGATATTCATAAGGGAAATTGGCCTATAGTTCTCTTTCTTTATTGGATCTCTGTGTGGTTTTGGTATCAGCGTAATTGTGGCTTTGTAGAACGAGTTGAGCAGTGTTCCTTCTGTTTCTATTTTGTGGAATAGTTTGAAGTGTATTGGTGTTAGGTCTTCTTTGAAGATCTGATAGAATATTGCACTAAAACCATCTGGTCCTGTACTTTTTTTGGTTGGAAGATGTTCTATAACCCCTTCTATTTCTCTAGGGGTTATGGGACCGTTTAGCTGATCTAATTGATCCTGATTTAATTTTTGTATTTGGCATTTGTCTAGGAAATTGTCCATTTCCTCCAGATTCTCCTGTTGTGTTGAGTATAGGCTTTTGTAGTAGGATCAGATGATTTTTTGAATTTCCTGTTTCTGTTGTTATATCCCCTTTTCATTTCTAATTTTGTTATATTTGGATACTGTCTCTATGCCCATTGGTTAGTCTGGCTAAGGGTTTATCTATCTTGTTGATTTTCTCAAAGAACCAGCTCCTGGTTTTGTTGATTCTTTGTATGGTTCTCTTTGTTTCTACTTGATTGATTTCAGCCCTTAGTTTGATGATATCCTGTCTTCTAATCCTCCTGGGTGAATTAGCTTCTTTCTGTTCCAGGGCTTTTAGGTGTGTCATTAAGCTGCTAGTGTATGCTCTATCCAGTTTTTTTTTTGTTTGTTTGTTTGTTTGTTTTTAGGCACTCAGGGCTATGAGTTTTCCTCTTAGCACTGCTTTCATTGTGACCCATAGATTTGGATAGGTTGTACCTTCATTTTCTTTGAATTCTAAAAAGTCTTTGATTTCTTTCTTTATTTCTTCCTTGACCAAGGTGTCCTTGAGTAGAGTATTGTTCAGTTTCCATGTGTATGTGGGTTTTCTGTTGTTTCTTTTGTTATTGAAGACCACTTTTACTCCATAGTGATCTGATATGAGGTATGGAATTAGTTCAATCTTCTTGTATTTTGTGACGTCTGTCTTGTGACCAATTATATAGTCGATTTTGGAGAAGGTACCATGAGGTGGTGAGAAAAAGGTATATTCTTTTGCTTTAGGATGAAATGTTTTATATATATATATATATATATATATATATATATATATATATATATATATAAAATCCAATTGGTCCAAAGCTTCAATTAGTTTCACTGTGTCCCTGTTTAGTTTCTGGTTTCCTGATTGGTCCATTGAGGAGAGTGGAGTGTTGAAGCCACCCACAATTATTATGCTAGGTGCAATGTGTGCTTTAAGCATTAGTAAAGTTTCATATACAAATGAAGGTGCCTCTGCATTTGGAGCATAAATGTTCAGTATTGAGAGTTCTTCTTGGTGGATTTTCCCTTCGACCAGCAAGAAGTGTCCATCCATGTCTCTTTTGATGACTTTAGGTTGAAAGTCAATTTTATCTGATATTAGGATCTCTACTCTGGCTTGTTTCCTGGGATCATTTTCTTGTAAAATAGTCTTCCAGCCTTTTACTCTAGTGTTTGTCTTTGACCCTGAGGTGTGTTTGCTGTATGCAGCAAAATGTAGGGTCCTGATTCCGTATCCAGTCTGTTAGTCTATATCTTTTTATTGGGGAATTGAGTCCATTGATGTTAAGAGATATTAAGGAATAGTAATTATTACCTCGTGACATTTTTGAAATTTTTTTTATATTTGAGAGCTTACTTCTTTTGGATTTGATGAGAGGAGGCTTCTATCTTGCTTCCTCCGGGGTGTAGTTTCCCTCCTTGTGTTGGTGTTTTCCCCCTATTATCCTTTGTAGGGCTGTGTTTGTGGAAAGATATCATGCAAATTTGGTTTTGTCATGGAATACCTTGGTTTCTCCATCAATGGCAATTCAGAGTTTTGCTGGGTATAGTAGTTTTGGCTGAAATTTGTGTTTTCTTAGAGTCTGCATGATATCTGCCCAGGATCTTCTAGCTTTTATGGTCTCAGGTGAGAAGTCTGGTGTAATTCTGATAGGTCTTCCTTTATATGTTACTTGGCCTTTTTCTCTTACTGCCTTTAATATTCTTTCTTTGTTTAGTACATTTGGGGTTTTGATTATTATGTGACAGGAAGTATTTCTGTTCTGGTCCAGTCTATTTGGAGTTCTGTAGGCTTCTTGTATATTCATGGGCATCTCTCTCTTTAGGTTGGGGAAGTTTTCTTCCATAATTTTGTGGAAGTTATTTGCTGGCCCTTTAAATTGTAAATCTTCACTTTCATCTATACCTATAATCCTTAGGTTTTGTCTTATTGTGTGCTGGATTTCCTGGATGTTTTGGGTTACAAGCTTTTTGCATTTAACGTTTTCTTTGACTGTTGAATCAATGGTTCCTATGGCATCTTTGGCATGTGAGATTCTTTCTTCTATCTCTTGTATTCTATTGTTGATATTTGCATCTATGGCCCCTGATTTCTTCCCAAGGTTTTCTATCTCCAAAGTTGTCTCCCTTTGTGATTTCTTAGTTGTTTCTACTTCTGTTTTTAGATCCTGGATGGATTTGCTCAGATCTTGCACTTGCTTATTTGTGTTTTCATGTAATTCTTTAGGAGATTTTTATGTTTCCACTTTTATAACTTCTACTTGTTGACCCACGTTCTCCTGTATTTCTCGAAGTGATTTTTTTGTATTTCTTTCTTATTGGCTTCTATTTTTTGATCCATATTCTCCTGCATTTCTTTAAGTGATTTTTGTGTTTTCCTTGTAAGGGCTTCTAACTTTTGATCCATTTTCTCATGTATTTCTTTAAGAGATTTATCTATTTTCCTCTAACAGCATCCTGACCAGTGATTTTATATCTGAATCCTGTTTTTCTGGTGTGTTGGGGTATCCGGGACTTACTGCTTTCAGGGAACTGCGTTCAGATGCTGCCATATTGCCTTGATTTCTGTTAGTAACATTTCTACGTTTGCCTTTTGCCATCTGGTTATCTCTGGTGTTAGTTTGTCCTGTAGTCTCTAGCTGGTGCTTGAACCTCCTGTGGGCTCTTAAGGCTATTTCCCCACCACTGGATGACTGGGTTTCCCCTGGCACAGATTGCTGATGTGCTGCCCTCCTCTTGGGTGCTGTTGGACCCCTGGTGTATCTTGCTCCAAGCGATGTTATATTTGGTTGTCTCTGTGGACCTGATACTGCTTGTCTGCTCTATCAGGAAGCGAAGATGGTGGCTGGGGGCCCTTCCAAATGCTGACGACCCTGCCTGGCACAAGACCCGGGCCTATCTGGCACACAGATTCTGTGTGCAGGTTGCTGCCTGACGGCCTGAGTCCCCAGAGATATTAAACTCAAGAGCACCTGGTTCTGCTTGCTCAGTCCAGGCAGCAGCAACGATGGCGGTGGCTACGGGGAGTGCAGGGTCTCCCACAGGACACAGAACCCATGCCAGGCTGGGACACAGGAACTGCTGCTCTGCCCAGCTCCCATTCACAGATCACTGCCTGGTGGCCTGAATCCACAGAGATCTTAAACTCGGGATATCTCGGGTACCTGGTTCTGCCTGCGAGGTCCAAGCAGCAGCAAAGATGGTGTAGGCTGCGAGGCTGTTTGTTTGTTTTAATTTAGGTTTTACTTAGAATCTATAAAATGAGTCATAGTATTCTAACACCAAGAAGATATTAAATTGTCAATGTCTTACAAGAACATAACTTTTTTCCCCACCCTAAAAATCTTCAGGATTTGGGGCACAGGATGTGGTTTAAGGCTACACAGAACCAGGCAGTCATAACACATTCCTGTGACACCATCACTCAGGAAGCAGAGGCAGGTGATCTCTTTGTTCAAGTCTAGCCTGGTCTAAATAGTAAGTTCCAGGACAATCAGGGCTGCATAAAGAAACCCTGTCTCAAAAAAATAAAATAAAATAAAAATAAGGGAGTGGGGAAGGGGAAAGAAAAGAGAGAGGGAGAGAGAGAGAGCGGGAGAGAGAACAGGAGAGATAATGGGTTCCAGCCATACAGGCCTGCTTCATATATCACTGCTGCATAAAGAAACTAACTTGTCACTGTACAGAATAACTAAATTGCCATAGAGAGAGTGGCTATAACGACAACTTTAAGGGAATCAGAAAAACAGAGGCTGGGATTCACTGAGTTGTTACACAGCTAAGAATGCCCAAAACTTACTAGCATTGACCGGGTGTAACTGTTTAACCCTACAGATTCTCCTGCTTTGCCAAACATTCTATAAAACACATTTTGCTGGACCCCTGAGCAAGGTCTGTGATTCGGTAACATGGTACTAAGGCCAACGAAGTGCTAATTAGTGTTTAAGTGATGCAGTGTTTCTGATGATGCAATAGAGAGAGAACGCAGGTGAGTGGTGGCGATGTGAGTCAGGGTATACTAGGAAGAGCCTAACAGGGACAGAGAATGCCCTGCGTGAAGAATACAAAAGTTAAGAAGAAAAATAGAAGGATAAATGTAGCTCTAGTATGAGATTCACTTGATTTTCTGCTTTTTTTTTAATTTTTTATTGGATATATTCTATATTTACAGTTCATTCCCCTTTTTCTGGTTCCCCATCCCCCAAAGGTCCCACATGCCCTTTTCCCTCCCCCTGTTCCCGCATCCACCTCTTCCCACTTCCCTGTTCTGGTATTCCCCTACACTGATGTTTTTGATTCTTTCCAGCACCAGTGTCCACTCCTTCCTTTCCTACAAAACGGAGATTCTCTATGGTCTAAGTATAAATTCAATATACTGGAAAACTGAGCATAGTGGATGTTTGATTGCACAATGGGGGTCTTCAAAAGTAAAAAGAAAGAAACAAACAACAGGTGGAGAAAAGGAGGAGGGGTATCTGCCCCTAAGAATCTAAGTGTAACCTGCCATCTATTATGGGATGCTTATGCCATAGATAAAAATCCTGGGGGAAGGCGGCTGAGTGTATCAGGTCCCCAAGGCTGCAATTACAGAAAAGGAAAGCAGTATTACCATGGCTGGTCTGGCAGGGCTTTAAATGCATTTCGTATTTGTCCTCACTATTGCCTATAAAACAGCATTGTGACAGCCTTTCATGACAAGGATCTGAGCTGGCCACTGTGACATGTCCTTAGGAATTGAAGAAGCCACTCTTACTCCAATGACCATTTTGTTTCCTGTTATATATGTGGGCTTTCTTCTGCTGAAAAACTGAGAACAATAAGAACTGTTTGAATTAATCCCGTACCTAGCTCTAGTTTTCTATCTATAAAAAATACAAAAACAAAAACAAAACAAAATAAAACCCTTTCACTCCGTTGTGTAGAGTCCATAATATAAGCATTACCACGGTAAACGACTAAAAATCAAAGTGTGTCTTGTTATTTCCGTAGATTTCTCTGGAGAAAGTGGAGACACATGAAAAGTATAACTTGCTAATCTCTTTCCTTTGTTTCTTGGTCTCCCCTTATCTTAACTCCTGTACTTTTGTTTCCTGTTCCTTTTGTTTCGGTTTTGCAATTCTTCTAATCTTTTGCTGAAAAAAATATCTTTGTCTCATTATCACCTTGTATCATATTTGCTAGGCCACATCCTAGAGAAAACAAGCTTTTGGAAAGCTATAGGGTCTAAAAACGCACAGCTTTGTCACAGTTCACAAACCCAATCGTCATGTTTTTATATGAAATTAGTTTTAATAGTTATAATTACTTACTCAGATTGCTAACTATAAAAAAAGTGTAGCCACTTATTTCAAAAAGAAAATAAGAAAATAATCCTCTAAATCCTATAACACACACACACACACACACACACACACACACTCACTTGTGTGTGTGTGTGTGTGTGTGTGTGAGAGAGAGAGAGAGAGAGAGAGAGAGACTTGTGTGCTTAAAATTTTTTTCTAAATGTTTGTTTCACTCCAAGTTATATGAGGTACTTTTTCCTTTGACATTAGAAAATAGCAACATAGCAGTCAATGGTTGCACAATATTTCATCATACAGCTATGCTGCCTTTCTTTTACGTGTTTATAATCCCCCTAGGGAAAGAACCACATGCATCTATCTCAGTTGCCATTGCTAGAAAAACAGGCCTAATGAGAAAAGACCTGGTTGCAAAACAGATACTTCTCAACCTAGAACCTGGGGAAATGCACAGCTAGTATAGAGCTGAGGCCTTTCAGTAGGAGAATTGCTTAAAGTGGCAAAACTGTGGTCTCCTGCTCTGACACAGAGACTGGCTTTCAATGACATGCAAAGTTGATTGCTACTATAAAATATATTCAATGGCATGCTATTTTATTTTCATAGAAATAGCACTCATTTTCCTTCTTTCTCTCTCTTTTTAGATATTTTTACGTGTGGGTGTTTTGCTTGAGTATGTGCACCATGTCCATACAGTGCCCAGGGACGTCAGAAGAGAATATCAAGTCACCTGACACAGAGCCATTTGTGAACTGGCCCGCGGATGCTAGCCATCAGTCCCAGGTTCTAGGCAAGAGCAACAAGTTCTCTTCACCAATGAGCCATCTCTTCAATCCAGAAATCATTTTCTATAAATATTTTAAGGCAATTAAAGAATGAAAGAAACTTTCATGTCTTTATATGTCTATGATAAAGGAAGTATTTTTCAGGAGGAAAATATTGCTTCTGATCAAAAGTGAAATACACATAGGACTAGAAAAAGAGAACTAGTGAGAAAAGACCTGGTTGCAAAACAGATCCTTCAGATACACATATACATATACATATACATATACATATACACATACACATACACATACACATACATATATATGTATGTGTATATATATGCAAATTGACAGAAATTTGCTTTACTGTTAAAAGATGAAAGAAAACATTTAACTGGATGTTATTGCTTCATGATCAAATTGCTCTCTCAAGTCTACTCACAGGAAGCTTGTGACTGCACTCATATCTGCTTTCTGTGACCCTCACTCACCAAATCTGCAAACAAAAGCCCTCACCCTCCCTAAAACTGTCCATGTCTTTGTTATGAAACATTACTCATATAGCTTCTAAAGAAAGGTAACCAGACCTTGTTAAACCTGTAAATGAACACAGCATCGGTTGATTATCCTTGTCCCCTTCAGTGGGTCTTCAGCTGTATGGTCAGAGCAGGAGCAGAGAGGTTCCAACTGATCCCTTTTGATCCAGGTATAAGTGGCATGACTCTGTGCTCCCCACGCTTATCTTAAAGAACACTTAGATGTCTCCATGAGAAGTTCACAAACACGTCTGAGGCCATACTGTTCTGCTTTGTCGATAGAATGTCTGGCATCGGCCACAGACATCTTGGAACAGCAACTGTTTTTAGTGGCAAGCTACCATGACTCTAGCAAAAAAAACAAACTTTGCATTTTTCCAAACAGTGGCACGCCTTCCAAGCCACTGTGCATGTCTGCCTTTAGAAGCAGCTGAGTGTACCTCACTCTGTGACAAAAAGAAATAACTTCTCCTTTATGCTTCAAAATGACTTAATATAAATAAGCTGTGTCGACTGCCTCTACTTTCATTTTCACTCCACCCGACTCAGTCCTTCCTGTCTCTGCAAAAGCGAGAGACTTTCTCTGGGTGTTCTAAGAAGGTCATCTCATTTCAGAAGAAAAACAAAAGAAATGGGGATGAGGCGTGCTTTATTTTTTTCTCTCCTATTTTCAAGTAACTCTGTGGCCAAGAATCAAAATATGTATAGACCTGACTGCACAAACTCTGCGGTTAAAATATAAGCTGCTTAAAACTAAGTGTAATGTTGCCTGCCTCACGAATGCCTTCTCTGCCGTCCAGGACCTTGAAGAGAGCCATAAAAGGGAAGGAATATAATTTTGTTTGTTGGCACTTACTGAAAAGCTAAAATAGAATAGTAACAGCGATCCCTTTTGCCAGCTCCAACCAAAGACGTTGTGAGATCACAAGTTGCAGGGGGAGTGCAGCTCCCATGTTCTCAGCTACAGTTCAGAGGAGCCAAAGGGGTCAGTTCACCAATATCAGTCTAAAGCGCCACAGAACACTGGAGGATTTCTAAGATGATTTTATGGAATGCACTGCTGTATACATGGATATAGAGCACTTTTAAAATTAGCTGTAATTGGAAACATGATAGTCATTTTTTTACTTCTTGGTAAGAAATATGATTTTTTATGTTAATTATCAAATGCAGAAATGCCAGATTTGTAGTCATGCATTTCGTTTTCTGGGTAATGAACTACAAAGACAATACATAATTTATAATATATTTTAAAAAAATTCCAAAATCTTTAAGACAAGTTGAGATGCTTGGGCATTAGCTAAATCACGGATATAATAAATGACTGGTGTCCTGCAATGTTGTTGCTCTTTTTAAAAGGGACTCCTTGAGTGCCTGAAGAGCAGTTTAATCCTCCAAAGCCCAGTAATTTATATATGGAGTTTGCACATATGTTTTAAATTGCTTAAATTTTGATATAGGCAAATGTATTTGGAATTTTGACCCAAGTAAAAATAAAGTTGAAAAACAATACCACTGTATCCAAACTATAAAAATTAGTAATGTCTATGGGAAGTTTTAGCTTCTATAGTAATACATACTTCGGCACACTTGAAAATATGTGGGCTACTATAGACATCAATACATAGGTGTGGGTTTTCAAGTATAACTATGAAAACTTTGAGGGATCATCTTAATTTATTTCTAAATTATAATGTTCAACCTACATTGTAGCCAAGAGAATATAACTGGAATATGAATCAAATTATGTCTCTGTTTTGGTTAATAAAATTAAACCATTCTAAAATTACTTTCCAAATCTGTCTGAGGAGAATTTTTTTTAACACAAATGTAAAAGATTTTGTCAAAATATGCATGTAGCATTTCCTTCTTTTGGGAAAACCTGTTTCCTTAAAGAACAATGTCTATGGTCAAGGTTCTAGTCCCAAAATATCTTTAATGTAGAAAGTTGTTTGTTTTTAAAGAACCTGGATCCTCATTTTGTAGCTTAATTGGTGTGTCCCTTCTGCTTTCCCCAGGGCCCTCACAAGTTCAAGTCCATCTTGTCTAATACATATCCTACTTCCTGGATAACTGGGTCCTTTCCAGACTGTCTAGGGTAGTTACCAATGGCTATAGCAATGCAAATGTTATGGGAATGCATTCTAATTTCATGGGTTACCTATTAGTTAAAGGCACACAACACAATGTTGTGAACTGATTGCCTTTTGTGTCTTCTAATACTGAGCTGTTATATGTTTTCAGAATAGATTTAAGACAGTGCTTCTCAACCTATGGGTTGCAACCACTTTAGGGGTTGCATATCAGATATCCTACATATTAGATATTTACATTCATAAGAGCACCAACATTAAAGTTATGAAGGAGCAACAAAATAGCTTTAGGGTTCCACAGCATGAGGAACTGTATTAAAGGGTCACAGCATTAGGAAGGTTGAGAACCACTGGCTAGACACCATTGTCTAAATATATATGCATCACTATAGGCAAATGTGATTCCTTTAGACTAAGCAGAGTCAAATATGGTTCTTTTCAATTCAGAAAGGAAATTCTTTAGCCTGCTGTCTTCCCTGGGATACTGGATTAGATACCTAAGTGTGAATACTAGAAAACTATAAAAGGAAGTACACAGCTGTTTTATAGATTTTGTGATTTCTCCTGCACACTCTTTGATGTGTTACAGAGATCTAGGCAGGGATATTTCCTAATATCTTCAAATACTCCAAAATCTAGAAACTCTTGTTTACATTACTTATTAACATCTTATCTCTTCTAGAATTCTTGCTCTATCTTACTTATCAAGAAAGTGTTTTCCTTTATATTTCTCTCTAGCTCTCTATATTTCTCTATCTTCCCCAAATTAACTTACTTCTATGGATTTCTATAATGATGCCTGTCTATTTGTTGATTGTCTCTGCTCTCTTCTGAACCTAAGAGTGACTGAGTATTGGAGGAGGAAATAAGAGATTTTAGGTAGGGGTTATTTTCCACGCAAGGGAATTGACCTTATACCCAGCTCCTCCTCACCTATACACATAAGTATTCAAGAAATATTCTCTTGTTATCATGAGCAAAAACAATATTAATTATCTGAAAATCTTTTCTTACTGGGTTGAAAGAAGACTCGATCCCAAGGCATCTTCCTGTTCTGCTTCTCATTCTTCTCATTGGCCCCAGAGTTGTATTACAAGTTAGATGCCGACTGAGATGCAGAAAGAGAAGTTCAACTTCTACCTTGAACTAGGTAAATGCCATAAGGACATTAATCCCCTGGGGCTGTTTTTGCTCTCTGTCCTACATAAAGGGAAGGAACCAACTGTGCCATTTATGAAGAGGTCAGTGAGGGTGTTGACTTAGGAAATCTCTGCTCTGCCTTTCTTCGGTGATCATTATAATATGGAGCAGTTTATGCTTCACAGGACCACGGTGGTAACTGAGTTTGTGCATACATGTGCATCTATATTAACAAATTTATCATAGTAGAAAAAGGGTCCTTGCTCAGTCAAGTTGGATGATGTGTTCGATGCATTTGGTTTGTTCTTTGATGTGACTTAAAAACAACATCACTGCAAGGAATGTATTAGTAAAAGGAACAAAGCTAAAGGGCCATGTGTTCAATATGTTTCCAAAGTTTAGTGGAGTACCATTAAGTAGGGTTCATCACAGACTTGAGTAATAGAAGCAAACAAAATTATAGGAGACAATGCACAAAACAGATAGGACTTGGCACCAACTGTCCACAGAGCTGTTGGTGAGATGTCAGAGCACTGACTCAGGATACAAGCAGTTGCCCTTTCAGAAAAGTTTTGAAATTTACAAGAGAGTTTCACACGGTTTATATTCTGGACTAGACTGGAATAAATCATATCATCGCATTTTGCATTCATTTCTCATATATTACATCCTGGCTGAAGTTTTCTCTCTTTCTTCTCCCAGTCCTCCCTTCATGTCCTCTCTCTACCAGATACACTCTTCCTCTGTTTCCCTTCAGAAAAGAGTAGACCTCCCAGGGATACCAATGAAACAGGGCATAACATGTTACAGTTGGCTTGGCACAATCCCTCATATCAAGGCTGGACAAGGCAATCCAGTAAAAGAAAAAGGGTCCCAAAAGCAGACCAAAAATTCAGAGACAACACCCACTCCCACTATTAAGAGTATTGGGATACAGGTGGCTTGTTCAGTCCACTAGAATAGACCTAAAATAATCTATTCCACCTGGTATAAAAAGCCCTTTAAGATGTGGCTTCAAATTATATCTTCAGTCCTTGTTCAGCTCTCAAACTGAACCGGGCATTCCAGTCCTACAAGAACGCCAAACTATCCAACCATAACACATATGCAGAGACCCTAAAGTAGACTATGTAGGATCCCTGGTTGTTGTTTCGGTCTCTGTGAGCATCTATGAGCCCCGCTTGGTTAATTCTGTGATCCATTTTCTTGTGGTATCCTTGACCCACCTGACTCCTACAATCTTTCCTCCTCCACTTCTGCAGCACTCCTTAAGTCCACCTAACGTTTGACTGTAGGTTTCTACATCTTCTCCTGTCAGTTGTTGGATATAGCCCTTCTCATGACAATTATGTTAAGTTCCAGTCTATGAATATATCAGAATATCATTATGGATTATTCCATTGACTTTGAGTGTGTGGAGGGATAGAGGGAAAGAATACTGGGAGATAAGTGGAATGTGAGGCTGATGTAGAAATCTAGTGCAATGGAAACTCCCTAAAATCTATGAGGATGACCCTGGTGAAAACTAGTAATTGGGCAAACAGAATTTGAGCTAGTCATTTTCTGTAACTAAGCTAGGCTTCTAGGCTGGGACTGGGACATGAACCCAGATGCAAAAACTTTGACCTAAAATTAATCCTACCTATAAGATATGCTGGGGGGTGGGTGGCTTAAAACTTGTGGCGAGTGGCCAACCAATGACTGGTCCAGGTTTAAACCCATGCCCTGAAAGGGAGCCTATGCCTCACACTACCTCGATGGCCAGGAACGAAAGGCTGGATAGGTCAGACCTAGGATAGAAACAAACACAACTGGCAAAAAAAGGTCAATGAAATGATTCCTAATGATATTCTGTTATACACATTTAGCATCTGAAATCTTTCTGCTGGCGCACTAGACTACTAGAACAGACCTAAAATAATCTATTCCGCTAGTCTAAAAAGTTCTTTAAGACATGGCTTCAAACTGCCTCTTCAGTCCTTGTTCAGCTCTGAAAATGCTTGGCATTCTGCATCTGCCTCAAAACACTAATTGATGTGTTGTTTCTAAACTGTGCTTGCCAATGCCACATGTCTGTCGGTGCTGTGCCCACATCCTCATCCTGTGAGCGCTGACGATGAAGATGCTGCCCTCAGAAAGCTCTTCCAAGTCCCTGGCAAGCTAAACACTATCTTTTTCTCTACTATAGTAGCTTGTGTTTCTTTTTGTTCTTTTCTAGAGGGGGTTTCTCAATGTAGTTGTGAACCAGGCTGGCCTCAAATTCAGAGACTCACCTGCCTCTGCTCCCAGAGTGCTGAGATAAAATGCATGGGCCACCACCGCACAGTTTATGTTTCATTTTTAATAATATTTTGAGGTTACTTAAAGTTTCCTGGATTCCCTCCAACATACAATATACAATTTTGAAGAATCAGAAAAACAAGTACTTGTTAGGGTGAAAAGATTATGGAGTTTTACTGAGGATATAATACATCTGGGTGTTTCTCTCTGCTGCTAAAATGAATCGGAGGACCTATCTGAGAACGTTGAGGTTTTCAACACTCAGGGAAAAGGAGGCAAAAAGAATGTGAGAGCCAGAGGGAAAAGAGGAACAAGGCCTTCTCAAACAACATGATCCATGCACGTGTGTGAGAACTCACAGAAACTGAGGCAGTGTGCATGGCCTGCAAGGGTCCACAACAGGCAGAGTCCCAGTGCCGAAAGCAGCGCATCTCCCCATCCCCCTAGCCAAGAAGCAATTGCCTCTTGATAGCCACTTGAACATGAAAAATTAGTTTCTACCAAGGGAGTCTCACTGAGAACACGAACTATTCTTAAGCAGTAGAGAGCCAACAGAAAACTCAATTGCAGCTTGAAGTATCCTTGCTTCATAACATCATGTCAGGGCTCCTCCTGATTGTTTGCCTGAATTTTATCTGATTACTTTTTTTCTTAACCTTACAAGTCCTTTGCATATACATTATGACTTCCAGTTTAGAGTTTCTACAGCATTCTGGAATGTGAAAATAAAAACAGGTATCTGTGTCTGTATTTGTGTCTTGTTCCTTCTCTTAGGATTCTCCTTTATTTGTTTAGTCCAATTCCCATGTGTTATATTAGTTTTATCTTATTATACTTTGTTTTATTAAATTGTATCTTGTTATTATACCATAGAAGCCTGAGCTGAGAGGAGACTAGGGAGGGGAAACTGTAATCAGAATATATTATGTGAGAAAAAAATCTATTTTCAATAAAAGCAGGTAAAGAAGCTTGGGATTTGGAATTAGGTTCTATATTGTGTAGGAATGCAAAAATATTCAAATAAAATAATTCTGAAGACATTTTAAAAATTAATTTTCCTTTAATCTAATTTTATTTTTTAGAGATTAAAATGTTTAGATGATTTCAGCATATAATATCTAAAATGTCATAGTTTTACTTTAAAACATTAAAATAAAATTGTTTATTCTTATACATAAAATGCTTGAATCTAAAGATTCTTATTTCCAATGTGGATGTGAGTATTTTGAGATTTGGAAACAATAGTTTTTCTTCTCAAAATTTTAATTATCACTATTTTATAAATTAAGCAAATAATCTGAATTTAGTTGCTTGGAATGAACCAAGAGACATGCTCTGACTTGGATGAAAACTGTATGTTTTACAAATGTTTGTCATATTTTCTGAAAGTTTAATATATTTTCAGTTCCTAGAATATTGTGAGGCAAAAGACAAAGTCACTGAACCATTAAACCAAAAACAGTTTTGAAATGTCATCCTTTGTTGTGGGGAATACCGAATTAAACCTTTTGCTTATCACTGTTTTCTCTGTGAATAAGAAGCAGAAACACGATTAAACAGTGACAAGACTTACTTACTCTTTTCTGTATGTTGGCAAACAACAGACATGTCAGTACCAATCTACAGAGTCACTGAGGTGTGGCCCAGGACCACAGAGGAGGGCAGTGAGGACTAGGTAGAGCTGTTTTCATTTCATGTATACCAATGGGTCTGTTCATTGGGTCAAGGAAAGTTAAACCCATCACCCAACAAACCATGTTGTCACACAATGAAATATTTCTCCACATGGCAATGAACTGTCTCAACTGGAATGCTAATGGACCTTTTGTGATGGACCTTGCAAATCTCCTCCAGTCCCTCATGTGCCCTCAGCATCATGAGTCTTGCCAAGTCTATTCTAAAACACCAATCCTTCTCAGTGTTTACCCATCATTTCCCTGCCTTAGTCTTTTCCAAAATTGACATGGCATACAAGATTATAGGACACAAAACCAGTTTTTTTTTACATTTTAAGATAATGATTTAGTGTAGGAAAAGTGAGAGAATTCTTCTATTTTGACTAGAATAACCACATTGAACAAATCACTAACCATAGTCCCCTCCCCCTCCCCCCTCTTTCCAAGATTGGGATGTTAATTGTGAACATTAAATGCAGTGTTTATAAGACAGATTCTCAACGAATGCTAAATTTTAATTAAGCTGGCTGGTGGGTTAACTACAGGAATTTTATATCATAAAAGTAGTGTAAATTGGAAAAGGGGCTGAAGAAACATACAGAGATAATTGCATCACACCAACGATGGTTTTAGGCAATACTTATGGCTGGAGTTCCATGAGACCTTCCCAGAATACTACAATCAATACCTGTTAGTTTCTAAATAATAGAAGTATGTATTTATTCAATTAAATATTTCTTTGTTTTGTTACGATGGAATTGGCAGTACATGATAATCAGACACTATTCATATTATCTGTTGTACAGCAAATCTTTAAAATCTATTTCTTTGCTTCTCAAAACAGTATCCACTGCAGTATTTTTTAAGTCAGTTTCTCACTCTTGACAGAAGACAAGAGATGATAAAAATTGCTAAAGGAATACCTTATGTGTGTTTCCATGCTTCTCAATAGACTCCTCCAAGTAAAGTCCCAATGGGAGCGCGTTTCCATAACAATAGGCTGAAAACCAGAGGGAAGAGCCTTGACTAGCAGAACAAAAACTACATATCAAAGGACCATGTTCCTTCCAGCAGCCAAAAGTTCCACAACTTCAGGAAACCCTTGATAGAACCTGTCCTTTGGAGAGAGAAGGGGGATGTGAAAGGAAGTGCAAAAGGAAAGAGGGGACAGTTAAGACAGAGGGAGACCCTCCTTCAGGATTTTCAGTCATGATGCAGCCATGATTTTCTTACTGTCCTCTGATTCTCTGGCCAGTTCTGCTGCTGACCAGATCACATTATAGTACATACATCTTGGCCTCACATTCCTCTCTTTGAACTGAACTAAGACTTGTTTCATTCTGTCTCCTTCTCTTGAAAACAGTGTGTGCTTGCCTCCAGTGATTGACTCTGCACTCCAGATTATCCATCCTTCCCAGCTTCCCCAACTCAAGTCTGGTTGGAGAATTAGATGCACAAACCCTCCCAACTGTATCTTGACTACTGCTGTGCCTCTCACCATTCTGCCTGGAAACTAATTACTCATAATTGGAATGTGACCTGGCAAACTATGGCCAGCTTTAGTTGAGAATGATCTCTATTCAGTAGTTAACTCCTATCATGAAAGGACAGCTCACCATCTTTCACAGTCTCTAATACACCCCACTTATACATCATTCATTGTCATTGTTGTTTTGAGAGACTGATATAATTTACTTTCACAATGTATTTAATTATTGTTGATTTTTTCAAAGATTCTACAGACATATATGTTGTAAGTTGAGCATTTAAACCAGTTCCATTTTCTCTCCCACCTCCACCCCCATCCCACCCCCACCCCCTGCTTTCAGCCCTCTGAGTCTCCTGAGTGCCTTCATTTTCATTCCACATATACATGCATGATTTTATGGCTTCACAGAAAAATCCAATGTCTCCTAATGAAAGAAAACATATTTTTTGTCTTTTTGAGTTGCTTTAATTCACTTCTATGGCCTAACACATTCTCCATAATAATAATTTTTTTGAAAAAAAATGATGTCTAAAAGAGATCAGCTATTGTAGTCACAGGTGAGAAGTTAGTTAGTGTATACCAATGGCTTGTAATGAGTGGGGCTTACACTTATGAACGAGGGATAGAAAGCTCTTTCCGCTCTTCTGGAAGGAGACCTATGCAGTGAAGATTCTGAAGCTTATTGCTTCACCCCACCCCATCCCATGCCTGCCCTTTCTTGATTGGCTCAGGAGAGTTCAGAGGAAGAAAAACAACACAGCTTACACTGTAATTAATCCCAGTATGTTCCTAACCATAAGCTTGGAAAACTTGCTTCTTCTAAATATTGCTTTTCTCTCTTTCCAAACTTAATGTATGACTTTCCCATTGGCTGACTTCATGGCTCTGCCAGTCCTACAGAATTTCTAAAGGCCCTCATAAGACCCAGTACTCATTTATGTCTAGCTTTTATAAACCCTTGCTTCTGCCTTAAATACTCTCGGAGTTTACACCAGTGTTCATTCATCAGTGTCTTCTTCATAGTTATCTGTGCCCTTGTGGGTGCCAATTGAGGCTCTAGATTGCTTAGATTAGCAAACTTTAGGAAAGAGAACATTTTATGAAATCAGGATAATCACATTACACACACACACACACACACACACACACATCAGCCTCAGAAAGACAAAATATCTCACATTTTCTCTCATTTGTCTGTTTTGAATTTTACATAGATACATGAAATTATTTATGTAGAAGATAGCATGAAAGTAAAATTGGAACTGTCCATGGGATAGCAGGGACTGACAGGAGGAGGGAGGGACCTGGGTTATGGAGGAATATACAATGCTCACAACTCAGCATAATAAAAATAAATTAAAAGCTAGAGTGAAATCTGACACCAGTCACTAGCACAGATCATCAGCATCTTTCTCTCTGGTGTCTGTGACATCTGTGATCAGTAGATCTTGTACTCAATTGTACATCTTCAGTGACCAGGACCAAATACCAGACAATGATGAGGGACAATGAAATGGCCAACAAAAGTTATACCAGCTGACATGCCTTCAACTAGCTCTTCCCAACTTGTAGTCAATAACCTCTTTATACATTTTACTGCTGAACACTGCATCCAGGAGGAGATAGAAGATGGAGTATTTTAGGTACTGTCAGCAGTCTTTATAAACAAAAAAAAATGCTTTCTTAGAAAGGGAAGTGAAACAACAAGCACCCTACATCACTTAAGAAACAGTAAGTGTCCCATCTTTTCTATTAGATGCTTAGCTCTTTATTCATAATAGAAAACTGCTGTTTTTTTTAAATTAAGATCAGGTATGAGGACTAATTTTATGTTAACTTAGCTGGACCATGCTACTTAGGTGCTCGGTCAAGTACCAACACAAATGTCATAGTAAAGGTACGTTTTTAGATGTTACAAAAATGTTGAATAAAGCAAATAACAACCTATAGTGGGCAGGTGAGCATCATCTAATCTGCTGAAGGTCTTAAGAGAAAAAGACTAAGGTTCCCCACCTACAAAAAGGAATTTTACTTGTAGACACAAATGATATTATCTCAAAATTTGAGCTTCCAGTCTTCTGGACTGCCTTGCCTCCGTAATCAATTCCTTAGGATAAATCTTTTTCTTTCTGTGTAAAGATAATTTTTTATATGTTTGCATACATGTTCACAAACGGTTTTTTCTCTTTCTGTGGTAAACCTAACACATAAGACTTAAGTTTGGGGTCCTAGATGTAGTGGATGAAATACTTTGGAAAGGTACCTAGGACTCAGAGTTATTTGACTAAATTAATACTTACTACTTCTATCTATACCTCAAAGGTGAAGCACTTACCTAGCATTTGAAAAACTCTGGGTTAACTCCTTAGCGCTCTCTCTCTCTCTCTCTCTCTCTCTCTCTCTCTCTCTCTCTCTCTTCACACACACACACACACACACACACACACACACACACACACACACCAGAACTTAAATATGTGTATGGTAGATTGATCAGTGTTATGAGGCAAAGGTTGGTGGAAAAGGGGGAAAAACTTGGATTTTCTCCTTATTATATGCTGCTTTCAGCTGTCCATCATTTCTACTTAATAAGCCTTTTTGCAAAATTTGAGAGAAGGATATATTGCTCAGTGTGTGAAAGTTGTTACAGTACAAGTGTGAGGGTCTGAGTTCAGTTTCTCAGCCTCTATGTTAAAAGGTGACTGACCACCCTTCACATGAGCATGTAAGCCCACACTGTAAGAGGCACAGGTGACATTTATGGAACTTACTGACAAGTCAATCAAGCTCTAAATTACTGTCTCAAAGGAATTAGGGAGAAAATAATAGAGCAGTATACCCAACACCCTATTCTTCTGGCCTCTATATATATGTGCATAAGCAGATACACCTGTATATACATCTATGCATATACCAAGCACAATATGCTATAATCACACAGACATAAACACATATACAACACATACATACATAACATACACATAAACAAGCACATGTGCACATTACATACACACATAAATTACATTTAGACATATATTTTACCTACCATACATATAAATACCACACTCATATACACACAAATCAATCACAGACACCCACAAAAAAGTGCTTTACCATGGCTTTATATTTGAAATTTTAATGCAATTCCAATAAACACTGAGTTATCTTTGACTTTCATTCTAGTTCAGATGATGAAGTGCTGTAGACTGCTCATTATTTTCTAGAATTTTCAGGTAGGGACATTTGAAATGGTGGGTGACATGGTTAAAAAGAGTGTTGTAAGTAAGTTCTCTGTAAAATACTCATTTAACTCAAAGTAATGGTGTCCTAAGAGTAAAAATAAGCAGACTAGTTACTGAAGAGAGATTCCATCAAGTGTGTAGGGAACAGCAACAGTTCTCAGGAAATGTCTACAGCTGAAGCCAAGCCAGCTGCAGTGTGTTGGGTTAACACATTGGTTAGTTTGGTCTAAGACTTGAGGCTGTACAAAGAATGTTCAACCTTCCATCTGAGATGTGAGAAAACCCAACCCAACTAGCTCTTGATCTGATTATCAATGTGACAGGGGTTAATTATATCACCTAGGTCTGATCTGATAATGTACTTTTGTAGAGCTAATAAGTCTAACACTGGGAGGATGTGACCTTTTCATTGCTTGAAACTCATTACCCACAAGATAGACCCAATAAAGGCATTTTACGTAAATAAGCTATCTGTAATAGCACAACCTTAAAAGTGAGCATCAATGGTCAGCAGAGTGTTAGATAGGAGGACATTGTGTGTTACTCTCAAGGTAGATATTCTCAGTAGACACAGGTTCATCAAAAATAAGAAAATTATGCTGGACAGTGGCAGTCCAAGCCTTTAATCCCAGTATTCAGGAGTTCCAGGCCATCTTGCTCTATAAAGTAAGCTACAGGACATCTGAGACTACATAGAGAAACCCTGTCTCAAAAAACAAAGTGAAGAAGAGGAAGAGGAGGAGGAAGATTTTACTTTAGTAGCCTATCCTTGTTCTCCATCTACTAGGACAGTTCTGGAGTAAATGTTAGGGCTAATATATGAAGGAAAGCATAGCATTAGCTATGTCTTACTATATAGTTTTCTATTTCACTAAGCTACATAGAAATAGCTCTATGGAGGTGGGAGGGCATCTTTATTTTAATATGATGAAACGTGGTAGAAATTGTGCTTGGGGTTGATACTATCTTTGGCCCAAATTAGTTCTTTGTGAAATCTGGCTGGGCTGTTTCCTGCCTTTCTTCTACCCCATCCTGTAATGGCCTCAGCAGTGTTGATATGGACCAAAGACATACCAAGGTACACCTTTAAATTCATAATTTAAAGTCTGTACAAGCATATGTCATGAGAGCTTCATTTGTTTTGTGTGTTGCTTAATAGATTCTAGTTTCAAACCCTGAATTTGAAATATTTCCTGCCTCTGTACATTCATTTTTTTCTTTACATTTCAATGATTTAATCACCTATTAAGTAAGGCTTATGACAACAACAGTGCCATATTCTGATAGGTTCTGATGTCGAAGGTTATACAGAAGAGAAATATTCATGGCAAATGCTTCATATCCAACACTCAATGAGAATGTCAGAATTTCATAAGTTTTGCAGTTTTCACAATTTAAAAAAAAATGATAGCTAGGATTAATAGGTATAAATTGCTGTTCCTTTTAAAATATAAGTGAAATCTTTCTAAGTGGGTCTAATTACAATCATCTCTAATAAGTAGAATTTCATGTTCCTACATGAAAATTCTGACAGTATTGTACTTTAAAGTGTTTCCTTTCATTGTGGCTTAAGGAAAATGTTCTCAGGAAATGAAAAAGTCATACTTGAGATCAGCAGCACTGAGTCAGAGAGGCTGGGAAGAATGCAGCTCGGTGTGAGGAATGAGGAATGCAGAGAGAGCAAACTGTGCAATTAGTTCAGGACAACAGGCACCTGGAGCTGAAGCTCGGCACTGATGCTCATTGATAACCATGGGTAGGCATCTTCCACCTATCAAGTATAGCAATTACTGGGCTCTTATCTTTATATTAGGACCCTTAGGGCTGTGACAAGATGATGTCTACATAAGCTGCTTCCAAAGCACCTGGAGTTTAAGAAACTGTAGCCACCCTTGTTGTTGTAGTTTATCACTTTGAACTCTGAAGAACCATACATAAGAAAAGATAGGGGCAGGGACAGTGTGGAAAGGGCTTTGGTCAGGAGCAACTGAAGAGAAAGCGTAGCGCAGTTGCCTGAGGATAAATTTTGAATCAGTAAATACTATGCGATGAGGAAACTGGTTTCCAGCCTGAGTCACAGGGCTGAAAGCTGGAACTTAAGGGAGTGAAACAACCAACCACAAGAAGGTAAAAATCCAGTCCAGCTTTCAGAACCCAGGCTAGCTGGATGAGCTAGCAAACAGACAATAGTTCCTTCCAGCAGACTGGCATTGGTGACATTCCTTCAAGCTAAGAAGCAAGCCAGGGCATGAGGTGGATGCCCACACTTGTCCAACTTTCCAAAGGAGCTTTTGGATCAATACGTTCCAAACATTCTGCTGCAGGGAGGTCTGATTCCTGTGTTTTTCTCATTTACCTTTAGTCACTACTCAACAATAGCATAACTGTTCTGAAGTCTGCGCTTAGTTCACATCCATACTCCAGGACTTTCTTATCCCATCAGGACCAATGCTAGTTTTAACCATATAAGTAGGCAGGCTTCATTTCAGTTTTGCACTTTAAACAATGCTGCAAATTGTCCTGATGACTTCTGTATCTCAGCCAAAATCGTGTGCTCAGCAAATATGTGTTCATGGTGGAACACCTTCAGGCAAGTTTTCGTTTTTTGTTTTTGTTTCCATTTTTAACAAAGAAAAGGTCTCAGTATTAATATATTGAAAATGAATAACATTGAAATCTTGAAATTTCATACTCACTGTCATTGTTTCTTATGTCTATTCTGACTGACAATGCGGAGATAACATACATGCCAAACTGACCCATTTTTGAGTTCTGAAACCCTATGCTTACATTCCTTGGAACTTGAAGCAAATGATTTAACCTCAGGCATCAGTATTGCGTTCTAAAACTGTGAGCTGTTGCAAACTGCTTTCAATTATGTCTTTTTTTCTCTCTCTCTCTCTGTGTGTGTGTGTGTGTGTGTGTGTGTGTGTGTATGTATGTGTGTGTGTGTGTGTGTGTGTGTGTGTGTGTGTGTGTGTTTAGGTTAGTGCAGTGACAGCTGAAGCCAGAAGATATCAGATCCCCTAATGGTGACCTTACAGGTAGCTATGAGCTGCCCAGTGGGGATGCTAAGAGGTGAACTCAGTCCGCTCTAAGGACAACGGACCCTCTTAGCCACTGAGCCATTTTTGTAGCCCTAGATACTGCCAGTATTGGAGAACTGTAAGAATGAGTTTTAAAAAATGTTGGCATATGATAAAAATGCAATTGTTGTTTTCATTATTCTTCTTATCGCTAATTACATTTTCCCATATTATCAGGTCACTCCTAAGTGTTAAAGGATACAGTTTCCAAACAGAAGAGAATGTGTGGGATGCATATGATGGCACTGGTACTTAACTGTTGCTTCCAGAAGCTTAATTCTACTCTTTCAAAAGTTTTGCTTGTAGTAACTACAAAAAGAAGTTTCGTTTTCCCAAACAAAACAAAAAAATATTTGGTGTGAAAAACAGGACGGAAAAGGAAGAAAGGATGTTGTAAACATAACAAAAAGCTAAGAGAAAAAGAGAAAACAATGCTCTTATGGATATTCAGCATGATGACATGGGGTCAGGGGCTTGGAGGAGGCGGGACTTTCATGAGAATCAATGCAGAAAATTCTGCACTCTTATGTGGTAGACTATGGGCTTGGCACTATCACGGTTCAAATTCCTTTAGTTAGAGGAAGAGAAAAATTGCAAAGAACTCTCACATAATGGATTTCAGAGTAGCAATTTCCTAAAAATAAAGTTACCTTATAAGATAAAATTTTGCACAGTCACTAAACCAGTTTCTGCTCCAATGACATGTGGACATTTGAACAACAGGTAAGAGGCTGCCGTTGTATTCTTGGCCCTCATTGTAATTCAGGAAACTTCTAAAGACTTGGAAGCAAGCATCCCAGAAAAATTCATGTAAAAATTTCTGAGGATTTTGGGGATTTTCCAAGTTTTGTACTTAACTCGGCTAAAAGTGGGAACCCTTTTTAAAGCTTGGGGGATGATAGGAAAACACAGTCAGGAAAGACAGACATTATAAAATAAACAAAGTGGAGGAGATCAAGGCTCAGACAAGGAAACCTTATTACTATTACATTGATAAAAATGGCACAAAAGAGGCTGAAGTGGGGCCCAAAATTATGGCGGCATAAAAGCGAGCTCTCTCCATTAACAGTCTAGTTTAAGTTGAAGCATTACTTTCAGATAAGCATCTATTTTAGTTTCACAAGTTAGCTGGCACTGTAGCTATTACTATTTTAAATTTAATGAATAAAGTTCTTCAATATTATACCTCTGAAAACTGTAAGAAATGGAAACTTCTGTTATTCTAGATGTTTGATTTGGATATAGTTGGCAGTATTTTCCTGAAAGGAATTTTATTTTCCTTTTCTACTTAATTTAGTGTTAGAATTTTTTTTAATTCTTGGCCCATACTTGTAAGCATTATTCACCCATATCCTTAGGTCAGGCTTTCCAGTAGATACATCAGATATGAATCACATACCACTTTTCACACTCACAAATCATTTAAAGCTAGATTTAAATTAGTCTAGAGCCATGAATTTCGATTTCTTGATGCATAATCTGAAGGACAGGAGTACATTTTTCTTAAACTTGCTCCTAATCTCTAGAGTAGGTTTTTCTCTTGATACTAAAAGCATAATTTAGAGAAAAATGTTTTCCATACTTTTGTTTCAAGGTTTTAGAAATCAGAGGCAAATATTTTAAATAGTCATGTCTAACGTTTCTACAACACTTCATTTATCAGTCATCACCGTGGAAATTGGTAAGTGAAAATTTCACAGAGTAGATCCTTATCATGTTAGCTGCCTTTGTTTTCCGTTTCAGTCCCTTTGAAGGAACTCTCCCATAATGCATTCCACACTGACTTGCTGTGGGAACAATAACACTAACAGAATGTTTTAATACTATTTCAAACTTCAGTATCCTCACTTGATCTTGTATGGTCACCTTAAGTTTCTGAGAGCATTCCTCTTCACATCTCTCAGCACCATTTGTCCCTTGCAGACGAGATCAACAAACAACAATTAAACAAGACAGGCAAGAATTAAACACATACCCCAAAAAGGTCATACAATTGTATATAGTGTGAGAAATGAAAATAAGTGATAGTCTTCAAGACTCCATTGTGAAAGTCGTGTGTAAACAGAGATACTTTATTGGCATCTCACCTGGTTTTAAATGCTTGGGGTTGTTCAATAGTAATTTCTGATTCAAACAGAGATTACTGCCAAGTTTTAGAGCACTTGAAATGTGAACACCTAAATTCCTTCTGCATGATTCATCTGAGAGGACAATTTAGCAAAGACACAGGAAAACTGTGCTACATAAACAACTAACCAGCTGGTAGTTTCATGCTGCTGTGACAAACTCTTAAGAGAGTTTAAAGAAGGAAAGATTTCATCCTGTTCACACTTTCCAATCCCCCCATCCATGTTCTCTCATGTCTGTTGCTCTCTGATGTTATGCACAACAAGGAGGGAGACCATTCCTTGGGGAGCATGAGTTAGAGAGAGAAGCTGACCTTGAGGAGGGCTGGAGGCAAAATGCCAGGGAAGAAAATGAGGACAAGATTTATCTTCCCAGGTTACTCTGCTTCCTCCGACCTGGCCCCACCCCCTATTTTTCACTACCTCCCACTAATACCATCATACTGTGAATCACAAAAGCATCAATCTAAGGATTATGTCACAACCCTCAGAATTGGACTATCTTCAAAAGTCTTTCAGGGAGTAACTGAGCCCCCAGTACATAGGAACACAGGTCCATTTTCCTACAGACCATAACGTCATTGCTTTAAGAGGCATGGCTGGGGGAACAATATTCATCCAGTATTGGTACTTTACTAGATGTCACTGGGGCGGGTGATATTTTCCGACCTGTGACCTTTTTCTGTCCGCGTCATTCATACTGTGTTTCTTGTTTTGCTTCTTTATGATTACTTTTCTTCTAACCATTCTGTTCTTTGACACTTAAAAAACAAAGCCTGTGCTCGCTTCAGCAGCACATATACTAAATTTGGAATGATACAGAGAAGATTAGCATAGCCCCTGCGCAAGGATGACACGCAAATTCGTGACATGTTCCATATTTTTTGGTACAACCACTCTGGAATTCAGTCTGGCAGTTCCTCAGAAAATTGGGCATGACACTTCCAGAGGACTCTGCATGCAGGATTCCCCTGCATGCAATAAAGACACACACTCCACTCTGTTCATAGCAGCCTTATTTATAATAGCCAGAAGTTGGAAAGAGCCCAGATGTCCCTCAAAGGAGGAATGGATACAGAAAATGTGGTATATTTATACAATGGAATACTACTCAGCAATCAAAAATAATGAATTCATGCAATTTGGAGGCTAATGGTTGGATCTGGAAAATATCATACTAAGTAAGCTAACCCAATCACAAAAGAATACACATGAAATGCAATCGCTGATAAGTGGATATTAATAAGCCCAGAAGCTCTGAATACTCAGGGCACAATTAGCAAATCAAAAGATTCCCAAGAAGAAGGAAGGAGAGGGCTTCCCAAAAAGACTGGATCCAGCTTTGTAGGAGAGTACCAGAACAGAGAAATGGTGGGGTGGGGGTGGGGTGATTGGGGAATGGTGGGGAAGCCGGAGGGTCACCCAGCGTAATATGCCAGGTGCTCAGAACCATCCGGCGGCGGCGGCAGAACCAGGTACCCGAGACAGCCCAAGCTTAAGACCTTCGGGGACTCAGGCCTGGAGTGGGAGTTGAGCACAGAATAGCGGGTGCACTCTGCACTCGCGGGGCGGACCCCGAGCTCCCTGCAGGCAGCTGCCATATTGCCTGCAGCTTCCCGTCCAGCTGGTGGTGAGGAAGCCAGAGTCAGCCAGTGTGCCAGGTGCCCAGACCCAGCCGGAGGCCGAACCAGCCTCCCATCCAGCCAGTGGCAGGGAAGCTGGAAACCGGACCCAGCCAGCTTCCCAGCAGCTTGGGACCAGCAGGCGGAACCAGATAACTGAGATATCCCAACTTTAAGACCCCTGGGGAAACAGGATATCAGACAGCGAACCCTGAGCAGGAGCAGTGCAGAGCAGCCGCCCAACAGGCGGAACCAAATACCTGGGATATCCTGAGGTTAAGACCTCGGGGGACTCAGGCCACCTGTCAGCAATCTGTGAGCAAGACCCCCGCAGGACAGTGATTCAGGTATCCCAGTCACTGGGAAATAGCCTTACAACCCCACAGGAGGGTCAAGCACCAGCTAGTATCTACAGGACCAACTAACACCAGAGTTAACCAGATGGCAAAAGGCAAACGTAAGATCGCTACTAACAAAAATCAAGGCAATATGGCGGCATCCGAACCCAGTTCCCCAACAGCAATAAATATTGGATACCCCGAAACACCAGAAAAACAAGACTCAGATCTAAAATCACTGGTCAGGATGCTGATAGAGGAACACTTAGATGAATCTCTTAAAGTAATACATGAGAAAATAGATCAAAAGCTAGAAGCCATTGCAAGACAAACACAATTAAATCCCAGATATCTCAACACACCAGAAAAACAAGACTCAGATCTAAAATCACTGGTAAAGATGCAGATTGAGGATCACTTAGATAAATTTCTTAAAGTAATAGAGGAGAAAATAGATCAAAAACTAGAAGCCCATACAAGGCAGACACAAAAATCACTTAAAGAAATCCAGGAGAATATAGAGCAAAAAGTGAATCCCAATAAGGGGGAGAAACAAAAATCACCCAAAGAAATACAAGAGAACATGGGTCAACGAGTAGAAGTCATAAAGGAGGAAACACAAAAATCCCTTAAAGAATTACAGGAAAACACAAACAAGCAACTGAAAGATCTGAGCAAAACCATACAAAATCTAAAAACAGAAGTAGAAACAACTAAGCAATCGCAAAGGGAGACAATGTTGGAGATAGAAAACCTTGGGAAGAAATCAGGAGTCATAGATGCAAATATCAACAATAGAATACAAGAGATAGAAGACAGAATCTCAGATGCTGAAGATACCATAGGAACCATGGATTCAACAATTAAAGAAAATGCAAAATGCAAAAAGCTGGTAACCCAAAACATTCAGGAAATCCAGGACACAATGAGAAGACCAAACCTAAGGATTATAGGGATAGATGAGAATGAAGATCTACAACTTAAAGGGCCAGCAAATATCTTCTACAAAATTATGGAAGAAAATTTCCCCAACCTAAAGAGAGAGATGCCCATGAATATACAAGAAGCCTATAGAACCCCAAATAGACTGGACCAGAACAGAAATACTTCCCGTCACATAATAATCAAAACCCCAAATGTACTAAACAAAGAAAGAATATTAAAGGCAGTAAGAGAAAAAGGACAAGTAACATATAAAGGAAGACCTATCAGAATTACACCAGACTTCTCACCTGAGACCATGAAAGCTAGAAGATCCTGGGCAGACCTCATGCAGACCCTAAGAGAACACAAACTTCAGCCAAGACTACTATACCCAGCAAAACTCTCAATTGCCATAGATGGGGAAACCAAGATATTCCACGACAAAAACAAATTTGCAAGATACTTATCTACAAACCCAGCCCTACAAAGGATAATAGGGGAAAAATACCAACACAAGGGGGGAAACAACACCCCAGAAGAAACAAGATAGAAACCCCATCTCATCCAACCCAAAAGAAGAGAACCACTCAAATACAAATAATAATAACAATTCCCAAAATGTCAGGAAGTAATAATTACTATTCCTTAATATCTCTTAATATCAATGGACTCAATTCCCCAATCAAAAGACACAGACTAACAGACTGGATACGGAAACAGGACCCTACATTTTGCTGCATACAGGAAACACATCTCAGTGTCAAAGACAAACACCACCTTAGAATAAAAGGCTGGAAGACAGTTCTACAAGCAAATGGTCCCAGGAAACAAGCTGGAGTAGCCATTCTAATATCAGATAAAATCGACTTTCAACCTAAAGTCATCAAAAGAGACACAGAAGGTCACTTCCTGCTTGTCAAAGGGAAAATCCACCAAGAAGAATTCTCAATACTGAACATCTATGCACCAAATGCAAGGGCACCCTCATTCGTAAAAGAAACTTTACTAAAGCTTAAAGCACACATCGCACCTAACACAATGATTGTAGGTGACTTCAACACTCCACTCTCCTCAATGGACCGATCAGGAAAGCAGAAACTAAACAGGGACACAGTGAAACTAATTGAAGCTTTGGACCAATTGGATTTAACAGATATATATAGAACATTCCATCCTAAAACAAAAGAGTATACCTTTTTCTCAGCACCGCACGGTACCTTCTCAAAAATTGATCATATAATTGGTCACAAGACAGACCTCAACAAATACAAGAAGACCGAACTAATCCCATGTCTCCTATCGGATCACTATGGAATAAAAGTGGTCTTCAATAGCAAGAAGAACTACAGAAAGCCCACATACACATGGAAACTGAACAATACTCTACTCAATGACACCCTGGTCAAGGAAGAAATAAAGAAAGAAATCAAAGACTTTTTAGACTTCAATGAAAATGAAGGTACGACCTACCCAAATCTCTGGGATACAATGAAAGCAGTGCTAAGAGGAAAACTCATAGCCCTGAGTGCCTCCAAAAAGAAACTGGAAAGAGCATACACTAGCAACTTAACAGCACACCTGAAGGCGCTGGAACAAAAAGAAGCTAACTCACCCAGGAGGAGTAGAAGAGAGGAAATCATCAAACTAAGGGCTGAAATCAATCAAGCAGAAACAAAGAGAACCATACAAAGAATCAACAAAACCAAGAGCTGGTTCTTCGAGAAAATCAACAAGATAGATAAACCCTTAGCTAGACTAACCAAAGGGCACAGAGATAGTATCCAAATTAACAAAATTAAAAATGAAAAGGGGGATATAACAACAGAAACAGAGGAAATTCAAAAGATCATCAGATCCTATTACAAAGGCCTATACTCAAAACAACTGGAGAATCTGGAGGAAATGGACAATTTCCTAGACAGATACCAAATACCAAAATTAAATCAGCATCAAGTAGACCAGCTAAACAGTCCCATAACCCTTAAAGAAATAGAAGGGGTTATAGAAAGCCTCCCAACCAAAAAAAGTACGGGACCAGATGGTTTTAGTGCAGAATTCTACCAGACCTTCAAAGAAGACTTAACACCAATACTCTTCAAACTATTCCACAAAATAGAGACAGAAGGGACACTGCCCAACTCGTTCTTCGAAACCACAATTACGCTGATACCTAAACCACAAAAAGATCCAACAAAGAAAGAGAACTACAGGCCAATTTCTCTTTTGAATATAGATGCAAAAATACTAAATAAAATTCTTGCCAACCGAATCCAAGAGCATATCAAAACGATCATTCACCATGATCAAGTAGGCTTCATTCCAGGAATGCAGGGATGGTTCAATATACGGAAATCCATCAATGTAATCCACTACATAAACAAACTAAAAGAAAAAAACCACATGGTCATCTCATTAGATGCTGAAAAAGCATTTGACAAAATTCAGCATCCTTTCATGCTAAAAGTCTTGGAAAGAGCAGGAATTCAAGGCCCATACCTAAACATAGTAAAAGCAATCTACAGCAAACCAGTAGCCAACATCAAAATAAATGGAGAGAAACTTGAAGCAATTCCACTAAAATCAGGGACTAGACAAGGCTGTCCTCTCTCTCCATATCTTTTCAATATAGTACTTGAAGTTCTAGCGAGAGCAATCAGACAACATAAGGAAGTCAAAGGGATACAAATTGGAAAGGAAGAAGTCAAAGTATCATTATTTGCAGATGATATGATAGTCTACTTAAGCGATCCAAAAAACTCCACCAGAGAACTTCTACAGCTGATAAACAACTTCAGCAACGTGGCTGGTTATAAAATTAACTCAAGCAAATCAGTAGCCTTCTTGTACTCAAAGGACAAGCAGGCTGAGAAAGAAGTTAGGGAAATAACACCCTTCACAATAGCCACAAACAACATAAAGTACCTTGGCGTAACTCTAACCAAACAAGTGAAAGATCTGTATGACAGGAACTTCAAGTCCCTGAAGAAAGAAATCGAAGAAGACCTCAGGAGATGGAAAAATATTTCTTGCTCCTGGATTGGCAGGATCAATATAGTAAAAATGGCCATCTTGCCAAAAGCAATCTACAGATTCAATGCAATCCCCATCAAAATCCCAAATCAATTCTTCATAGATCTAGAAAGAGCAATTCTCAAATTCATCTGGAGCAACAAAAAACCCAGGATAGCTAAAACTATTCTCAACAATAAAAGGACTTCTGGGGGAATCAATATCCCTGACCTCAAGCAGTACTACAGAGCAATTGTGTTAAAAACTGCATGGTATTGGTACAGCAACAGGCAGGTAGATCAATGGAATAGGATTGAAGACCCAGAAACTAACCCACAGACTTATGGTCACTTGATCTTTGATAAAGGAGCCACAACCATCCGGTGGAAAAAAGATAGCCTTTTCAACAAATGGTGCTGGTTCAACTGGAGGTCAACATGCAGAAGAATGCGAATTGACCCACTCTTATCTCCTTGTACTAAGATCAACTCCAAGTGGATCAAGGACCTCCACATAAAACCAGACACACTGAAACTATTAGAAAAGAAACTTGGGAAGACCCTGGAGGACATGGGCACAGGGGTAAAGTTCCTGAACAGAACACCAATAGCTTATGCTCTAAGATCAAGAATTGACAAATGGGACCTCATAAAATTACAAAGTTTCTGTAAGGCAAAGGACACTGTCAGAAAGACAAAACGGCAACCAACAAGTGGGAAATGATCTTCACCAACCCCACATCTGACAGAGGGCTAATATCCAATATATACAAAGAACTCAAGAAGTTAGACCCCAAAGAACCAAATAACCCTATCAAAAAATGGGGTACAGAGCTAAACAAAGAATTTTCACCCGAAGAAATTCGGATGGCCGAGAAACACCTTAAGAGATGTTCAACATCATTAGTCATCAGGGAAATGCAAATCAAAACAACCCTGAGATTCCACCTCACTCCAGTCAGAATGGCTAAGATTAAAAACTCGAGAGACAACAAGTGCTGGCGAGGATGTGGAGAAAGAGGAACACTCCTCCACTGTTGGTGGGATTGCAAAATGGTAAAACCACTCTGGAAATCAGTGTGGCGGTTCCTCAGAAAATTGGGCATGCCACTCCCAGAGGACCCTGGCATACCACTCCTGGGCATATACCCAGAGGATTCCCCTGCATACAACAAAGACACATGCTCCACTATGTTTATAGCAGCCTTGTTTATAATAGCCAGAAATTGGAAGGAGCCCAGATATCCCTCAAAGGAGGAATGGATACAGAAAATGTGGTATATTTATACAATGGAGTACTACTCAGCAATTAAAAATAATGAATTCATGCAATTTGTAGGTAAATGGTTAGATCTGGAAAATATCATCCTAAGTGAGCTAACCCAATCACAAAAGAATACACACGAAATGCAATCACTGATAAGTGGATATTAATGAGCCCAGAAGCCCTAAATACTCAAGGCACAATTAGCAAGTCAAATGACTCTCAAGAAGAAAAAAAGGAGAGGACCCTGGGCCTGTAAAGATTGGATCCAGTATTGTAGACCCAGAACAGAGAAATCGTGGGGGGGGGAAGAGTGGGGAATAGCATGGAGGGGAGAGGAATTATGGGACATATGGTGGGGGGTACCTGGGAAAGGGGAAAGCCTTTGGAATGTAAACAAAGAATATAGAAAATAAAAAAAATGATAAAAAAAAAAAGAAGGAAGGAGAGGACCCTGGTCCCAAAAAGACTGGGTCCAGCTTTGTAGGAGAGTACCAGAACAGAGAAATGGTGGGGTGGGGGGGTGATTGGGGAATGGGTTGAGGGAAGAGGATTTTTGGGACATATGGTGAGGGGGGAACTGGAAAAGGGGAAAACCTTTGTAATATAAACAAAGAATATAGAAAATTAGAAAAAAAGGATAAAATTGAGGATAACATAAGTTAATATATATATGTTTATGTATATACATATACATATACATATACATATACATATACATATTGAGAACACCTGAAATTTGCTTTCAGTAATTTTGAAATATGGAATGCAGCAGCAGCATCTATTGTTGAAATGCTACTCATTAGATTTTACAGAAAAAAAAAAAGAAACGAAGCCTAAGGGAAATGATGAGACACAGACATAAAATTGCCATCTAAATATATATACTAATTTTCAGCTGTAATTGAAAAATCTAAAGGTTGGTTTAAACTTAAGTAGATTTTAGAAAACAAAAGATGAGGAATAATCTATAAACTGTTTACTGTTGCCATCTTCATGGGGATCCGTTAGATTGCCTGAGCCCCACTGTACCCTTCTCACAAACACACATGAAACTGACTTCTGTCAAGCCTTATATTCTCAGTCTCCATCTTCATCTTAACTTTCCCACAGCCTATCTAGCATTTCAGAACAATGGTCCATGTTTCACATAAACTGATTCTTGGTTTTCTTGTTTTTTTGCTTTGGTATTGTTTCTTATTTTGTCTTATTTTTTTGCCATGCTAGAGAAGAAACTCTCATCCTCATGAATTCAGCATATGCATGTGCGCTATGCCCATGCCTCAACAAGTCGATTCTTGGTGGTCCTCAAATATACAGTGGAAACTCTCTTAATGATTTGATGTTTTCTTTTCTTTTTCTTCTTCTTTTTTCACTTCTTAATTGAATCTTTGTGAGTTTCACATCATGCACCCATTACCACCATCTCCCCATTCCTTCATATCTGTCCTCCACCCTTACAACCTCCCCCCCCTGAACAAAAATAAAATTAAAATTAAAAGCGAAACAAAAAAATGAAAATATCTCTCCATGGAAGCTGTAGTGTGTCACAGGGTGTTCCTCACTCTATCCCCTGGTCCACACATTTTAATTTGCAAGTGTTCATTGCAATGAGTCATTGTTCTGGTTTGAGGCCTCTGGCTTCAGCCACACTTTCAATACAGATCCTCACTGGGCCTTTTCTCTGATACCCTGCAGCTGTGGATCTATAGGACTGGCCCTTCTTGGATCGATAGGACTGGCTCTAGAAGTTCAATGATAAGGTAGATGTTGGGGTGGGCCAGCTCAAAGCCCTGGATCTCAGCCTGCCAATTCTCCAGCACCACACCACCAGGGTGAGCTCTCTATCTCTGCCCTGGGCTATCTCACCCGGCAGCCAGCAAGGATCAAGTCCAGCTCTTCTCTTGGACCCTCAGCACTGGATGGCCTGCACACAAATCACCAAAGCCAGCTCTACCGTGCTACCCCACCAAGGTGCTGGTGCTGCTCTCCTGAGTGCTGCAGTAGGTAAGGGGATGAGACAACTCTCACTCCTGTGGGACTTACCTGTGCCTCATCATCAGGGCCACCGCTACTACACTGCACAGGTGGCCTGTTCCCCCAGGTGTGGCAGGTGGCAAGGGTCAAAGCAAGCAACTCTTCTTCAAATTTCGTGTCAGAACCTGGCTCTGGCACCTCTCTTTCAGGTCCTTTTAAGTTTTTGACTTATTCATATTCTTTACTCATACAATACATCCCAATTGCAGCCTCTCTTCCCCCCCCCACTTCTTCCAGTCCCCCACCCCACCTCACTTCTCCCCCAGATTCACTGTTTCTATGTTTCCCTTCCAAAAAAGGGGGGGCAGGCATTCCAGTGATAACAAGCAAACACTACATAACAAGATAAAATAAAACTAGGCATATACCCTTATACCAAGGGTAGACAAGGCTATCCAGTAGGAGAAAAAGAATACCATGAGCAGGCAAAGGAGTCAGAGATTGTTCCCCTCCCCACTACCATTGTTAGGAGCCCAAGAAAAACACTAAAGAAACACAGCATGGATGCAGAGGGCCTGTTCCAGATCCATGCAGGCTCTGTGGTTGACACTTCAATCTCTGTGACACCCTATGAGTGGGGCCTTGTTGGTTCTGTGGGCTCTGTTCTTTGGGTGCCCTTGACCCCTTTGGTTCCTACAATCCTGGCTTTCCCCTTTATATGGAGTTCCCTGAGCTCTGTGTAATATTTGACTGTGGACCTCTGTGTCTTCTCCCATCAGGTGCCAGCAGAAGCCTCTGATGGCGACTGGATTAGCACTGATGAGTATTGCAAAATACCATTAGGAATAATTTCATTTACATTTATCATCTCTTTCTAGTTTCCTCCCTCCCTCCCTCCCTCCCTCTCTTCTTCCTTCCTTCCTCTCTCTCTCTCTCTCTCTCTCTCTCTCTCTCTCTCTCTCTCTCTCTCTCTCTCTCTCTCTCTCTCTCGGTCATGTCTGGATTTACCCTAGGTAACTGAGCCTTTAAGATTCCTAACCCTGTCCATCCAGGCTGTATCAGGCATGAGATCCCTTTTGTGGTATGGGCTTGAAGTTACACCAGTCATGGTTTGGCCACTCCCACAAGCCCTGAGTCACCATTTCCCCCAACACATCTTCCAGGCAGGGAAGGTTGTGGATCACAGATTTTGTGGCTGGATTGATGTCGCAGTTCCACCACATCTTTCATGTCTTGCAGCAGAAAGAAAGCAATAATGAATACATTCATTATTGTGACTTTGAATCCAAAGGTTAACAAACTTTTAATTGGCCTGTAGGCTGCAGAAAGACCCCATAACAGCTCCCTACCCTCATTTCCCAGTGAGGTTTTTGGTTCAAGTTAGGTCTTCTGAATATCAGTGTAGTGAGAAGTTACTGTTGTGTGTACTTTAATAGCAGAAAACTAAAGTCAGAGGCCCTAGGTAGTTGTTCCAAAGTCAGAAAAAGAAACATTACAGACCTTGGCTCCCAGTCAATGTGTCCAGTCCCAGGAAGGAAGCCGAGCACTGTGTTGCTTCATCTTACTTTTTATTGCAAGAGTTTCCATTTTTGAAAACCAAACTGGCATTTCATAAAAGCTCTCTCTGACAAACTTTGTCCTTCTTAATTGCCAAGGCCTTTGGATTCCAGGTTCTGTAGGCCTAAGGACATTTGCCCAATAAATCACAAACAGCTACAGAGGGAAACATCCCTAACACAAAGTAGCTATTAACTTGGGAAAATAAGCCCAAGAAAACTTAAGGAACCTGCTGGAATTTTAAGCATTGGAATCTCATCCTTGGAAGACCTTTGGGGACAATAATAGTTGCTGGAGACACATCACAGACAGAAAAATACTGCTTAAAACGTGTATAGTCCATACAACTGTAGGCACAGTGTCTACACTCCAGTGCACCCACAAGGTCCTTACCACATGTATTGGAAGACTACTGTACTAAATGCTTATTTAGCAGGTTCAGTGGGTGGCAAAGGAATGGTTCCCACCTTCTGTTTTTGTATGTAGTTTGAGCAAGAAAGATGAACCAGGAAAAGGTATAAGGCAGAGAAGACATTCGAGCCGAGTGACAGATCAGAAGGAAATAAAGACAACGGGCCTTCCTTTTCTCAGAAGCACTTTCTTGCCCCGATAAGAGCTTGGAAGTATGATTTCTATACCTGAATATGACAGGGCAATTTTCGTCAATTTACCATATCTCTCTAATGCAATGCTATCAAAAGAATCTCTGTGGTAATGAGCTTTTTAAAATTTTTGTTTGTTTAATATTGTATCCAATAACTAATTATGGCAGTTGAGACTTTGAATAGTGGCAGGTGACAGCATGCAACTAATTTTTAAATAGTTTAATTAATTTAAATGTAAATAGCTTCCTTGCCTATTGGCTACTATGTGGGACAGTACCTCAATAAATGCTGAGCCTATTTCTCCACTTTTCACTCTTACCAAATTTAATAACTTTCTGTTTCTGTTCTGGTTTTGGTGAGTATGATGATTTAGTGCATAATTGTGAGAAGTCTAAATTAAGTCATGGGGATCAGACTTAGTACACTAAAAGTAATTCCATGGGACTGGGAAGAGGTTCCACTGTCACACTTGCTGCCCAAGTGTGAGGACCAGAGCTTAGATTGCCAGAAATCAATGTAAATGCCTAGTAGGCATGGTGACTAGCCTATATTCCAGCCCTAAAGGAGAGCTGGCTAGCAAGACTAGTCAGATTGACAAGCTCTGAGATTGATTGAGAAGTCTTGCCTCAATGAATACAATGGAAGACTAACCTAGGATGATTCCCAACATAAACCTCTGACCTTCACAAGCAAGTGCACAGACATGTACATGTACACCACACATGCACACACACACACATACACACACACACACACACACACACACACACACACACACACACAGAGAGAGAGAGAGAGAGAGAGAGAGAGAGACCAAAAAAAATGGAAAATAAATTACAGCAAAAAATGTAATGTCTCATCAGATAAAGATTACTTCCAACCAAACCTGATCTCAGTACACTCTTTTATTGTAGAAGGAAAGTCTTCTGACTTCCACAGATATACAGGACTCTCCAAAGCTCACACAGATACACAAACACACACATACACTCAAATGATGAATGAATAAGTATCAGCAATTCCATAAATATGGCTGAATAATGTCTGATGTCTGTCTATTCAAAGACAGAAATATGAGTTTCATTAATCTAAAACAGGATAAGACACTAAGGATTAAAATTAGTTCTTTCTGTGTCCTGGAGGAATGTGTCTTCAAAAAAAACCTGAACCTTCTTAGTGGTTAAACATGTGGTGTGGGAGACAGAGAAAGACACACACACGCACGCACGCACGCACGCACGCGCACAGACACACACACACATACACACACGCACTTGCACAAGACAGACAGACAGACAGACAGAGAACAAATAAAAAAAACCAAACAAAAAATAATTGAGGCTTTGCAAGCACAAATGTCTAAGGCATATAAAAATCAAGTTTATATGTGACATGCCAATCCACATTAAATATGAGGCAGAGAAAACCCATAAACTCTCATCCACAATGTGTTCCACAGCTTTGGTCACCTCGGGGGGCCACCTGCTCAGCCCATTTGAGCTCAGCCAGCACTGCCTTACCCACCTGTGATAGTTTGCTGGTGTTCCACACGTGTTTGAAGACTATCCTACTAAATGATTTCTACAGCTCTTGAATTTCAAGCACCTTTGATTTTTTTCCAATAATAAATCCACTAAATCTTTTAAAAGATGAAAGGAGGCTTTGTTTCATCAAAATCCCCAATCCCAGGGTTTTGATATGCTTTATGACTGCTACAAATTCGTAACAGGAGATCTGAGGTATTGCTGCATGTAAACCCCTTTCCCACACAAACTGCTCACTGTTTGTTTAGTGAATGAATGATGCAGAAGATCCTAGCCTGGAATAATCAGGAGGTAGCATCTTCAAGCTAAGAAATTTCTAAAGCCTTTGATTGTGTCTGACAGCATTAGATTCACTTCACTTTATGCTTTTGCTTCTTTTCCTTCTCCCATAAAACTGTGACAGTAATTGAAGTCCCTGTGACAGTTTATAGCTGCCTGATATAAATGCCCACAGAGTGCCTGTTGTTCCAGGTTGTCTTCTGTGGCTTCTGACAAAACACTGACCAGAGAAGCCACTTGGGGAGGAGAGTATGTATTTCAGTTCACATTTCCACATAACAGTCCATCATTGCGGGAAGCTGGAACAGGAACTCACATCAGAATTTGGAGGCAAGAACTGAAGCAAACACCAAGGAAGGAATGCTGTTTCCTGTGCTGCTCCCAGGTTTAGCTACCATATATACAGCTTAGGCCAATCTGCCCAGGGAGGATACTATGCACAGTGGGTTAAACCCTCCAACAATCAACACAGTTCTGCAGAGGCCAATCTGATGGAGGCAATTCCCTAAGGGATCACTCTTCCCAGGGCACTCTAGTTTGGGTCAGGTCGACAGCTGAACCTATGACCCCCATGGAATAAATGCCTGGGAAACTAGTACTCACCTAAGTTGTAACTACCTCTATCTCCTTACTTGCATGTAGCAGGAACATGAACAGCAGAGCCACATCTATGTAAACGCCAGGGGCCACGCAGACCTGATTGAGGAGAGACTGAGGATTGCTGGTGCAGACAATGCCAGGACGTTGGAAACTGCTGTTTAGAAGAGATGTTTTCCTGGGACCAATGGGGCACGGGTGGAGAGTATTAAAGGAGCTTGCAGCCGTGCCCAGATGAGCTTGCTACAGCATTTCTCACCCGCTCCCGGAGTCTGGGTGTTTGACTCTGAGCCACCTCACCTCCAACCTCCAAGGGCAGGTAGGGTCAGGTGGCTAGTAGCCCAAGGCACAGGCAACACTTACTTGTCTGTACACCGGTCTCAATTCTCAGACCCAGCAATCTCTTTCCACAATTAGCTAAAATAATATATGGTAAGACAGTTCACTTTTGGTTCACTTGGCTTCAGAATTATGAGCTTTCCTAATCAGTAACTTCATCATTTTTCAACAAATAATGAGAACTTTTGTCCCTTACCTCTGCCCTATTTTGTCCTTTGCATTTCTGTGTCTTTAAATACTTTTAAACTGGGCCACTTGGTAATTATATCTAAGGCCATCAAAGATATTTTTAAATAGTTTTTCTGTACTTTGTCTTAAGCAACTTCTACCGTCACTGATTTCTATGTATTCAGCTTCTCTTCTGAAATGAATTCCAACTGTTAATTTTATTCAGTGGGATTCCCTTCTAAGTTACGCAGTTTCACCACGACACATTCCATTTGTTTTTGGCTTGTTCGTGTTCTGTAAGATCCTGAAGGTCTTGGGGAATAGTTATACTCGCCATGTTAACTCTGATCTGCCATTGCTTCCTCTCCAGAATGTCTTCTGTCATGTGACTTTCATCAGGGTTGGCAACAAACCTTATCCACTTCACAAGCTGAGTAATTCCTATCAGGCACGAAGCATTGTGGATGTTCAGATGCTGATCCAGCGTTTGTTGTAGTCCTTTGAAGAACATTATGATCTAATCACATTTTAGAAGGATGGTCTTTTAAGGTTCCTTGTAAAGTTATTTCAGTGAAGTAGGCACCCTTCGCGCCAAGAATTGTTACCTCCAAGATTCCACTATGGGCCTTTCTCTGAGCTTTATTGAATATTTTATGTGTCTAGTAAAACATCTTTCCTCCACTTGATGGGAATTCAAAACTGAGCAATGCGGCCCATGAGCAGTATTCATCCCGCAGTTCCTACACAGGTCTTCTAAACGCAGGAGACATTCCTAGCCTGGACTCATGGGGCTTCATACCACACATTCGTAATGTATAACCGAAGAAATACAGAGTCCCTAGCCATATTCAATTTTTGGAATATTTCTTTACATATCTATATCAGGTCATTTGCCTTATAAATTCTAACTGTTGCCACCTCCTTCAACTGGGATTACTGTCTCCCGAGTCTCATGAGACTGCTAGGATTCTTACTTCCAAATTACTTTGTTACAAAGCTCAAAAATTGCCTCCAAATTGAGGCCTCAGGGAGTGGGGAGGCCTGGTGGGTGTTTGGGGGGACATCTTCTCGGAGACATGGGGGAAGAGAAATGGCATAAGGAACTGTGGGGGGGGCTGAAGGCAGGCAATGACTGAATTGTAAAAAATAAAAGTAATAATAGGAAGAAGAAGAAGAAGAAGAAGAAGAAGAAGAAGAAGAAGAAGAAGAAGAAGAAGAATCTCAACTCATTTGATTCATTTCTGAACTGTCCAGTTTCTAAACATAGCAGATTTAAAAAAGAATACTTTCTCCTGTTTTATGGTTGCTTGTGTTCAAGTAAAGATATTGCTGCTATTCCCTTTGTCCAAAAGCAGAAATCCCCTACATTTCAAACATGATTTCTTATGCTCGTGATTTCACATTGGTGACACAAAATGTCCTGCTGGCTGTATTTTTATTTATATAAAGTAAATATTCCTAAGTGATTGCTTCCTATTTTTGTGTTGCCTTCCTACAGTGTCAAGGATAATCCAAGATGTTATTTGATCAAAACATTTGCTAAATATATGAAACCACGTGGGGACAAGATTCTGTGCCCTCCCAACTTTATTTATTAGGGATGATACCTTCAGTTCCAGTCTATGAGGAACATAAAGTTTAAGGGCTGGGTGTGATGGCATATGCCTTTAATCCCAGAACTCAGGAGTCAGAAGCAAGTGGATCTCTTTGAGTTCCAAGCTATCTTGGTCTACAGAGCTAGGTCTGGGACAGCAGAACTGCTACACAGAGAAACCCTGTCTCAAAACACAAAGAAGCAAATAAAAGTGTGTGTGAGATTGTGTGTGTGTGTGTGTGTGTGTGTGTGTGTACAGCATCACATATCATTACATATACAATATCTCTTGAATGAGTTAGTGAATGTTTTTTGAACAAGTTCATCTATGAAAAGTTCTGGAACATGGTTTTCAATACAACTGTGTGGTGTGGTTGTTAGTACTTACACCAAATCTAGAAGTGGATGAGCTCCAGATCCAGCCAGAAGGACTTTACCATGATGTTTACCCTGAAGGGAAGAAATATGAAACAGTCTTGAAATTCACAGTAGCAGATTCAGCACCCTGCAGTGTCACTGAACAAGCAGTTTTCCTGTTCCAATTGAGTAAATAAATCCACCAGATTTAATGGTACATGGATTATTCTGTACCTGTGTTTGGGTCTGTAGAGTAAACTTCAACTAAAACAATTTTGAGTACAAAATTAACACATACTGAAACAGATGTGGAAGAATATCCAAATAATTTTTGGCATTGAATCAAAACCTTTGTTCAGGTATACTCTTTGTCTAATTAATATTGTTACATTATACATTGTGTACACACAGTGAAGAATAATTTTTAAATACGCATCATTTTCTAAAAGTCATTCTAAATAAGATGTATTGAGATAAACAGAAATATCTTACTGTACCATATTTGTAATGGTTTCTATCAAACTTTTGGCAACATTAACAGTAATTTATCATAAACGTTTCAAACTATCAGACAAAGGATGGGGAAGTTAGGATGCTCCACTGTGAAATCTATGGATGTGGGTATTGCAAAACCACATACATGAAGGTACCATCATTTTTCTCTTCTCCTTAGTGATTATTTGTGAGACTTTTCTTTTAACAATATGCCATTCAAGAATACCTATTATGAGGGATGATAGGACATTGATTCAGTCTCATTTCTTGTCTCTTGTTGCACAGTGAAAGCATCTATTATTTTCTTGACCATGCTAAAATAAACCAGATGCAAGTAAATCATACAAACATGTGGATTTGGCAAATGAGTAGGCAGGGCAGAATTAATAATTTTTCCTTATTGTTTAGTTTAGCAATGTTAAGCACATTCCATTACTGTGAATGAGGAATAATGCTTAACAGTAAAAACTGAAATGAGGAAAATATTAGAATGAGAGAAATTGGCAGAAACTTGATATTAAAATCTGGGAATTCTGAACGATTGGGCAGTTCATTCACTAACTCAAGAGACATTATGTAGATTATGCAATGCTGTGCTGAGTGACATGAGGGTATACACTTACACTACCTCAGAATATAGTCATTCCCATCCTAGTTTACTGAGCAGAAAATTAGCATTTTAGAATGTATCAGTGTTTTACAACAGAAAAATAATAACTTCAAAATATGTCAATATGAACACATTTTCTAAAATTTGTATGCCCATGCTTAAATGTTGTATTCATGAAGATTCTTATGAAGAAGAGTCATTGGGAAATGCATAGAACTAATTACAGGTACCGGATCATATAATACGGAAGCCAAGATGTCTACAGATGTGTTGTCTACCAACTGGAGAACAACGAAAGCCATGGGTAGAGGACTAATGTCCAAGTACAGAAGAAATGGATGTCTCAACTCAAGGGTGAAGAGAATTTCCCTTTCTCTGCCTCTTTGTCCTCAGAAACTTTAGGATATTGGATGATTCTTGTGCATGTAAGAGAGGGTCCTCTGCCCTTATGTTGCTGATCTCCTCTGGAAGTATCTGAGAATCCTTCAGCACACTCAAGTTGATAAAAAAAATTAAACATCTCAGATGTGTTCAAAGGAGGCAAAACTAAATTTTAGCTGAATAGAACCAAAGCAGCCCATTGGAGCTTAGTCTGTGTACTGTGACACTTTTGTTTTATTAGAAAAATCTCACCACTGTGGGATCTCTTATTGAAAAGTAGACCACTGTAAGGGATTAAAATAGAATGCAAAGACTGTTTTCATTCTAACCACTTTTGCTTTTAATCATGTGTGTGTTTTCTGTAAATTGACCATATTGTAATCTCTATAAAATGACAAAAGTACATTATTTCTTATTATATCAGTTTTCTCTTTGTTCTTTTAAAAAATGATTGTCTCAGACAGCATCCCCACACTCCACTCCTTACAGTTACCACCCTCCCTCAACCATTCCTTTCCCCCCACATCCACTTCTCCTTTGTTTTCCTTCAGAATAGAGTAGGTCTCACAAAGACATAAACAGAACACTGCTTAACAAGACATAATAAATGTATAATAAGTCTAGGCACAGACTCCCATATCAAATTTAGATAAGGAAGCCCAGTAGGAGAATAAGGGTCCAAAGCGCAGGCAAAAGAGTCAGAGAAACTCCTACTCCCACAGTTAGGAGTCCCACAAAAACAGAAAGCTAACAACCATAACCTACATGCAAAGGCCCTATAAGAGGCTCACTCAGGCTCCATGCTTCAAGCTCTGTGAGCTCCTATGAGCCCTGCTCATTTGGATCGCTGGGCTTGTTCTCCCCTAGCTCCTACAATTCTTCCTTTCCCTCTTCCACAGGGTTCTCTGAGCCCTAAGGGAAAGACCCAATGAAGAGTTTCGATCTGAGATCTCTTGCCACCTAATATTTGGTTGTGAGTATGCACATCTGTTCCCATTAGCTGCCAGAGGAAGCCTCACTGATGATGATTGGACGAGGTACCAATCTACAAGTGTAGCAGAATATCATTTGAAACCCTTGTTGTTGTTGTTGTTGTTGTTGTTGTTGTTGTTGTTGTGTACTAGGTCTCTGAGATATCCAGCATCTGGTACTGACCATCCAGGAAGTGCTGGACATGTGCTTCCTCTAGTGGCATTGGCCTCAAATTAGAACAATAATTGGTTGTCCACTCCCACAGGTTCTGTGCCTCCTCTGTTGCAATAAGATTCCTTAAAGGCAGAATAAATTGTAGGTTGAAAATTTTGTGTCTGGGCTCCTTTTCTAGTTCCATCACTGGAAAATGCCTGGTTACAGAAGATGGCCAGTTCAGGCCCCATAACCTCTGTCTTAGTCAGGGTTTCTATTCCTGCACAAACATCATGACCAAGAAGCAAGTTGGGGGGGAAAGGGTTTATTGAGCTTACACTTCCACACAGCTGTTCATCACCAAAGGAAGTCAGGACTGGAACTCAAGCAGGTCAGAAGCAGGAGCTGATGCAGAGGCCATGGAGGGATGTTACTTACTGGCTTGCTTCCCCTGGCTTGCTCAGCCTGCTCTCTTATAGAACCCAAGAATACCAGCCCAGAGATGGCACCACCCACAAGGGGCCCTCCTTCACTTGATCACTAATTGAGAAAATGTCCCACAGCTGGATCTCATAGAGGCACTTCCCCAAGCGAAGCTCCTTTTCCTATGATAACTCCAGCCTGTGTCAAGTTGACACACAAAACTAGCCAGTACAATTGACCCCTTGTCAACTTGACACACCAACATATCACTATTAAGCCTCAACCCTTACTTTCTTATTCATCCCCAAGATGTAAATAACATAAAAAGTCCCACAGTCTTTACATATTAAAAGTTCAACCCCTTTAAAATGTCCAATATCTTAAAATTCCAAGTCTTTTAAAAATTCAAAGTCTCTTAACTGTGGGCTCCACTAAAATACCTTCTTTCAAGAGGGAAAAATATCAGGGCACAGTCACAATAAAAAAACCAAAACTCAAACTCCAATGGTTCAATGTCTGGGATCCAACTCACGATCTTCTGGGCTTCTCCAAGGGCTTGGGTCACTTCTCCAGCTCTTCCCATTGTAGCACACACCTTGTCTTCTAGGCTCCAGCTGCCTGTACTCCACTGCTGCTGCTGTCCTTGGTGGTCATTGCATAGTACTGGCATCTCCAAGCCTCAACTCTTTTGCATGACCCCTTCAGTCTTGGGCTGTCAATTACAACTGAGGGTACACTTTCACCAGTGGCCTTCCATGGCCTCTCAGAGTACCAAGCCTCAGCTGTTCTTCATGATGCCTTCATGCCTTCAAAAGCAGTACCACCTGGGTGACTCTTACACAGTACCAAGTCCTGCTACAGCATGAGGCACAACCTTGGCTATCTGGAACACTCTCTCTGTGCTCTCAGAAAGCACATCCCAGAAGATTTCACCTCAGTGATGCTGGTCTCTTCTTAATCACCGCTAATTTCTTAGCTCCAGCTAACCAGCATCAATAGTCCCAGTAACACAAAGGTTGACTTTAATGGTTTTGGTATCTTGTTACTCACAGCTGATTCTTCAGCCCCAGCTAACCAAAACCACAGAATCTTCATGGCCCTGATAAGAGTCTTTAATTTTTCCTCTGAAACTTCACAAGCCAGGCCTCCATCTTCTCCACTGTTCTCAACATAATCTTCCAAGCTCCTACACATTGGTCTCACAGAGGTCTCAACACTGAATGGACCATCTAGCCCAAAGTTCCAAAGTCCTTCCACAGTCCTCCCCAAAACATGGTCAGGTTGTCACAGGAATACCCCACTCCTGGTACCAATTTGTCTTAGTCAGGGTTTCTATTTCTGCACAAACATCATGACCAAGAAGCAAGTTGGGGAGGAAAGGGTTTATTGAGCTTACACTTCCACACAGCTGTTCATCACCAAAGGAAGTCAGGACTGGAACTCAAGCAGGTCAGAAGCAGGAGCTGATGCAGAGGCCATGGAGGGATGTTACTTACTGGCTTGCTTCCCCTGGCTTGCTCAGCCTGCTCTCTTATAGAACCCAAGAATACCAGCCCAGAGATGGCACCACCCACAAGGGGCCCTCCTTCACTTGATCACTAATTGAGAAAATGCCCCACAGCTGGATCTCATAGAGGCACTTCCCCAAGCGAAGCTCCTTTTCCTATGATAACTCCAGCCTGTGTCAAGTTGACACACCAAACTAGCCAGTACAACCTCCATTACCAACAGCCCTTGCTAAGTATTGAGTATTGAGTAGATACAGAGAAAGTGGACAGCCTTGGCTTGTTCCTGATTTTAGGGAAATTTCTTTTGCATTTCCACTTAATTTGATGTTGGTTATAGGCTTCCTGTAACTGACTTTGTTATATTGAGGTATGTTCCTTGTATCCCTACACTCACTAAGAATTTTATGATTGAAGGGTTTTGGCTTTTGGCTTTTGGTTTTTTCTTTCAGTATTTTAATATGGTGGACTAAATTGATTGATTGGCCTATGTTGAACCATCTCTGTAGCTCTGGGATGAAGCCTGCCTAAAGGTAGGGGAAAAAAAATCTTTTTTATGTGTTCTTAGATTTGGTTTTCAAGTATTTTGTTGATATTTTTGCATATATATTCACAAGGAAGATTGATCTGTAATTCTCTTCTATCTTGAATCTTTGTGTGGTTTGGGCACTTGTAAGATAAACTTAGCAATATTTCTTCAGTTTCTATTTTGTAGAATTGGAGTAGTATTGTCATTATCTCTTCTTTAAATGTCTGGTAGAATTCTGTCCTAAAGCTGGCCCTGAGCTTTTTTGGTTGTGAGATTTTTAATGACTCCTTCTACTTCCTTGAAGGTTATTTAAAGATTTAACTTTTTAGTAGTTTCTATCAGAAAAATGGAAAAATTATCCTTTTTTATTTTAGATTTTCCAGTTGTATGTACAGAATTTAAAAGTATAACCTAATGAATTTTTGGATGTTGGATTTTTTCAGTGTCTATTGTTATGTACTCTTTTTTGTTTTCAGATACTTTCTCCCTTTTATGTTTGGTAAGGGTTTGTCTATCTTGTGGATTTTTCAAAGAACTAACTTTTTGCTTCTTTGATTCTTTTCATTGTTCTCTTTCTATTTTATTGATTTCTGCCCTCAGTTTGATTATTTTCTGGTCTACTATTTTAGGTACGTTTCCTTTTTTGATCTAGAGCTTTAAGGTATGATATTAAGTTTCTAGTATGAGATCTCCCCTACCTCACTCCATTTTTAGATTTAGAGGATATAGTGTGTGTGTGTGTGTGTGTGTGTGTGTGTGTGTGTGTGTGTGTGAAATGTTCTGTAGATATCTGTTAGGTCAATTTGATTCCTAACTTCTCCTAGCTCCATTAGATCTCTACTTAGTTTTAGTTTTTGTTTGCATGAACTGTCCTTTGGTGAGAGTAGGATACAACTATCAATGTGTAAAACCCAATGTGTGATATAAGCAGTAGAATTGTTTCTTTTACAAATTTGTATGCCTGTGCATTTGAGACATAGATGTGAGGAATGGAAATATCATCTTGTTGTGTTTTTCCTTCAATAAGTAAGTATAAAATGTTCTTTCCTGTATCTTATGATTTGAATTCTATTTTATTCAGTATTAGCATGGATTACTTCTTAGATCCATTTGCATTAAAAATCTTTTCTATCCTTTTATGATAAGGTAATGTCTGTCTTTGATGTTAAGGTGTGTTTCTTGTATGCAGCAGAAGGGTGGATTTTTTTTTTTGCACATTCATTTTGTTTCTCTGTGTGCTTTTATTAAGTTATTGAGTCCATTTGATATTGAAATATATCAATAAACAATGATTACAAATCCCTTTAATTTTTTGATGAAAGTGGTAGTGGTCATGTATGTGTGTGTTTGTGTGTTTGTGTGTGTGTGTGTGTGTGTGTGTGTGTGTGTTTTGCTTCCTTTTGTTTTGCTGGTGTAGGATTATTCTTGTGTTTTTTGGGGGTATAGCTTACCTCCTTGGGTGGGAGTTTTTCTTCTAGTATCTTCTATAGGACTATATTTGTGAATAAATGTGGTTTACATTTGTCTTTATCATGGAATATCTTGTTTGCTCCATCTGTGGTGATAGAAAATTTTGCTGGGTATAGTAATCTAAATATCATCTGTGCCCTCTGAGAATCTACAGGACAATTTCTAGGGTCTTCTAACTTTTAGAGTTTCCATTGAGAAGTCAGGTGTAATTCTAATTCATCTTCCTTTCTTTGTTAATTGGCCTTTCCCCTTGCACCTTTTAATATTCTTTCTTTGCTCCATAAATTTAGTGTTATAATTATTATGTGGCAAGTAGACTTTCTTTTCTGGTCTCATCTATTTGGTGTTCTGTAAACCTCATATAGATAGATAGATAGATAGATAGATAGATAGATAGATATAGATATCCTACTTTAGGTTAAGACATTTTTCTTTTATGATTTTGTTGAAAATATGTTCTGCATCTTTTAAGTTTGGTCTTTCTACTATGTCCCAGATGTCCAGCATATATTGTGTCAGAATTTTTTTCTAGATTTAACTTTTTTAAAAAATTATTTCTTCTATTATATCTTTTAGTATCTTTTATGCCTGTTTCTTTCTTCCATCTCTTGTATTTTGTTGGTGATGTTGGCTCTGTAGATTTTGTTCACTTACATAGGTTTTTCATTTAATGAATTTGTTTCCTTATTGATTCTATTTCCATTTCCACATCTTGTACATTTTTATTCTACTTTTCAACTGTTTGTTTTGTCTTGGTTGTCTTTAAGGGATTTATTAATTTCCTCAAATTTTTAGTATGTATTTTTCTAGCCGATTTAAAGGGATTTGTTTATTTCTGCTGTAAAAACCTTTATCATCTTCATAAAGTTGGTGTTAAGGTGTTTTCCTTTTGCTTCATTTCATTTCTGTTGGAATATTCAAGGCTTGCTGTAGTAGGATAGCTGGGGGTTCTGGTCATGATATACTTTTTGTCCATTGTTGATTGTGTTCTTTCTAATTAGTATCTGGATTTGAGGTGATTATATGTCTAGGTGATGATTTCTGAATTTGTTTTTGTTGTAAGTGCATTTTATTCCTTGTTTTCTACTTCCTTTCAGGTCTTCCGAACAATATAACCTCTTTTTCCTTAAATATTAATTTCTGTGTTGGAAAAAAGAGGAAAATTTGAAGTATACAAACTATCATTTATTTATCCACTTCCACATATACATATAATCTGTTTTAAAAAGATGATTCAAATAGATTCAAATACATGATAACTTTAATAAAATACTAAAATTTATGTGGAAAGAAAAATTTATACTAAGAATACTTAGAAAATAATGTTTTATAGAACAGACATAGAAATATTTAAAGAGTAGATATTGGCATATTTTGATCTTTTTCTAGTTGAATTTTGTTTCTAATTTGTCTTTTCCAGGAGAACATTTTATGTTCCCATGGAGAAAGAATAAGATTCAGCAATTGTTCAGTGAGTTTTATTCAGTCTTTTTATGTAACATTTTTAATTTTTCAATTAAAACAGCTTAAAATTAATTCTGCATATAATATTTCTCTATTTTTATTCTATTACCCAATAGTAAAAGTAAGTTTGCAAGATACATTATGCTAAAATGCAAAATAATTTTATCATAATGAAAAATAATTAAAATTGCTGCCTTAAGGCTAGATATGTGGGCTTTTTCCCCAATTCAGCCTTGAGAAGGTGAAAACCAAAGGCTCAGACCTTACCTGTTCCACAAAAACATCCTGTCTTAAAATGTATCCTTTTTAGTAACCTTTAAAAGGGTTAAAAATAAGGGTAGATTATTATATATTAATGCTAGAACATTACATGTACAGGTGTGGCTAAGGTGATGACATATACCTGGTAAATATCATGATGTAAACCTAATATATAATATCATAAAAGAACAAGAAATATACAAATTATACACTTTAAAAAAGTCTCTTTACTACTTAAGAACTTTCAAAATTGTGGATGAGGTCACTGACTATCTAGTTTAAGCATGCTGTGAGTTTGACATTAACAGTTTTCTTCTTGTATTTCAAACATGTACATGACTACTAGTCTCAAGGCCAAATAATTTTGATTTCTATTCATGTTTCCCAAAATTTTGAAAGAGCTTTGGATTTTAGTGGTATCCATCTCTCAAACAGTAAACGAAAAGTAGTGTTTGTAAGGTGAGGGAATGTGTGCAAGTTGTCAATTTTTTTTTAAACAGGCAATTTTCAATCTGTTGGTCATGGATCATGACCTCTGACCTCTTTTGGGAACCCATATCAGATATTTACACAGCTATTCATAACAGTAGCAAAAATACGGTTATGAGATAGCAACAGAATAATTTTATGGTTCGAGGTCACCACATCTGTTGTGTATTAGACAAGTATGAAAGGATGGCAGTGTTAGGAGCCTCTACTTTCACCTGCCTACCAGCACAGAGAAACCCTTTCTTGAGGGACAAAAACCCAAGTCAGTGGTATTAAAATTGGGATTATCTTAGTCTAGTTTATGAAATTCTTGTCTAATTCAGTGATCACTGCCTCATGAGCTCTAGTTTGTGCAATAATAAGATAGTCAATAACTTAGAGGTTGCTTAAAAGGTACAAAATTAAAATTTATTTTAGTCCATTAAAAATTAAAACAGTGGGTCCAGCACAGACAACGCAGCCAGAAGGGAGCAGCAGAGCCGGGTACGAGCAGCTCAGCCAAGGCCATGTGGTGCTTTCAGCTGGGGCAGCCATCTTGCCCCAGACCCCCACGCGCACAAACAGCGGGCACACTGGACGCAGTGAGTGGCTGGAATCAGGTGTGTGGCCAGAGTTATAGCTTAGCTTAGCTCGGCAGGAGATCTGGGCACAGAAAGCTCAGCTGCGGGTGCAGACTACCGGCCGGGACCAGCTCTCTGAGCAGACTAGCAGCGAGGGGCCACCGGGCCGCCTCAGGGCACAGCTCGGCACTCTAGCAGCTGGAGTCAGGGGCCTGGACTCAGAACGAGCATAGTCCAGCACAGACAACGCAGCCAGAAGGGAGCAGCAGAGCCAGGTACAAGCAGCTCAGCCAAGGCCAAGCGGTGCTTTCAGCAGGGGCAGCCATCTTGCCCTAGACCCCCGCGAGCAAACAGCGGGCACACTGGACACAGTGAGCGGCTGGGATCAGGTGCGTGGCCAGAGTTATAGCTTAGCTTAGCTCGGCAGGAGATCTGGGCACAGAAAGCTCAGCTGCGGGTGCAGACTACCGGCCGGGATCAGCTCTCTGAGCGGACTAGCAGGGAGGGGCCACCGGGCCGCCTCGGAACTCTAGCAGCTGGAGTCAGGGACCTGGACTCAGAGCGAGCATAGTCCAGCACAGACAAGCTGCCAGAAGGGATCTGTCTCCTGGGGACAGGCGTGCTGTGCTTTCAGCAGGGCGCCATCTACAATAAGACCAACTAACGCCAGAGATAAAGAGATGGCAAAAGGCAAACGTAGGAACGTTATTAACAGAAATCAAGGCAATATGGCACCATCTGAACCCAATTCGCCAACCACAGCAAGTCCAGGATACCCCAGCACACCAGAAAAACAAGAGTTAGATATAAAAGCACAGGTCATGATGCTCCTAGAGGAACACAAAAAAGACATAAACAAATCTCTTAAAGAAATGCAGGGGAACATCAATAGGGTAGAAGCTCTTACAATCAAACACAAAAAACACTTAAAGAACTCCAGGAGAATATGGGCCATCAGACAGAAACCAATAAAGAGGAAGTGAGAAAATCAGTTAAACAAATGCAGGAGAACTTGAAACAACAGGCAGAAGTCATGAAAGAGGGAGCACAAAAATATATTAAAGAATTACATGGAAACACAAACAAACAAATGATGGAACTGAGCAAAACCATCCAAGATCTGAACACAGAGGTAGAAACAACTAGGAAATCACAAAAGGAGGCAACCTTGGAGATAGAAAACCTTGGGAAGAAAACAGGGGTCGTAGATGCAAACATAAACAACAGAATACAAGAGATAGAAATAAGAATCTCTGATGCTGAAGATAACATAGTAACCATTGACTCCACAGTCAAAGAAAACGCAAAATCCAAAAGGCTTGTAACCCAAAACATCCAGGAAATCCAGGACACAATGAGAAGACCAAACCTAAGGATTATAGGGATAGATGAGAGTGAAGATCTACAACTTAAAGGGCCAGCAAATATCTTTAACAAAATTATGGAAGAAAACTTTCCTAACTTAAAGAGAGAGATGCCCATGAATGTACAAGAAGCCTACAGAACTCCAAACAGACTGGACCAGAACAGAAACACCTCCCGTCACATAATAATCAAAACCCCAAATGTACTAAACAAAGAAAGAATATTAAAGGCAATAAGAGAAAATGGCCAAGTAACATATAAAGGAAGACCTATCAGAATCACACCAGACTTCTCTCCAGAAACCATGAAAGCTAGAAGATCCTGGGCAGACCTCATGCAGACCCTAAGAGAAAACAAATGTCAGCCAAGACTACTATACCCAGCAAAACTCTCAATCAACATAGATGGAGAAATCAAAATATTCCATGACAGGACCAAATTTACACAATATCTTTCCACTAACCCAGCTCTACAAAGGATAATAGGAGGAAAACTCCAACACAAGGAAGGAAATGGCACCCAAGAAAACGCAAGACAGTAAACTTCTTCCATCAAACTCAAAGGAAGATAACTACTCAAAAACAAAAATAACTTCAAAAATGTCAGGAAGTAATAATCTCTATTCCTTAATATCTCTTAACATCAATGGACTCAACTCCCCAATAAAAAGACATAGACTAACAGACTGGATACGGAAACAGGACCCTACATTTTGCTGCTTACAGGAAACACACCTCAGAGTCAAAGACAAACACTACCTTAGAGTAAAAGGATGGAAGACAATTTTGCAAGCAAATGGTCACAGGAAGCAAGCTGGAGTAGCCATTTTAATATCAGATAAAATTGACTTTCAACCCAAAGTCATCAAAAGAGACACAGAAGGTCACTTCCTGCTAGTCAAAGGAAGAATCCACCAAGAGGAACTCACAATTCTAAACATCTACGCTCCAAATGTAAGGGCACCCTCATTTGTAAAAGAAACCTTACTAAAGCTCAAAGCACACATTGCACCTAACACAATGATTGTGGGGGACCTCAATACTCCACTATCTACAGTGGACCGACCAGGAAAACAGAAACTAAACAGAGACACAGAGAAACTCATCGAAACTTTGGAGCGATTGGATTTAACAGATATATATAGAACATTTCACCCTAAAGCAAAAGACTATACCTTTTTCTCAGCCCCTCATGGTACCTTCTCCAAAATCGACCATATAATTGGACACAAGACAGATCTCAACAAATATAAAATGATCGAAGTAATCCCATGCCTCTTATCAGATCACCATGGAGTAAGAGTGTTCTTCAATAGCAACAAAAACAACAGAAAATCCCCATACGCTTGGAGGCTGAACAATATTCTACTCAATGATACCTTAGTCCAGGAAGAAATAAAGAAAGAAATCAAAGAATTCTTAGAACTTAATGAAAATGAAGGCACAACATACCCAAATCTATGGGACACAATGAAAGCAGTGCTTAGAGGAAAACTCATAGCCCTGAGTGTCTCCAAAAAGAAACAGGAGAGAGCATATACTAGCAACTTAATGGCGCACTTGAAAGCTCTGGAACAAAAAGAAGCAATTTCACCCAGGAGGAGTAGAAGACAGGAAATCATCAAACTCAGGGCTGAAATCAATCAAGTTGAAACAAAGAGAACCATACAAAGAATCAACAAAACCAGGAGCTGGTTCTTTGAGAAGATCAACAAGATAGATAAACCCCTAGCCAGACTTACTAAAGGGCACAGAGACAGTATTCAAATTAACAAAATTAGAAATGAAAAGGGAGATATAACAACAGAAACTGAGGAAATTCAAAAAATCATCAGATCCTACTACAAAAACCTATACTCAACACAACTGGAGAATCTGGAGGAAATGGACAATTTCCTCGACAGTTACAAAATATCAAAATTAAACCAGGATCAAATAGATCGTCTAAACAGACCCATAACCCCCAAAGAAATAGAAGGGGTCATAGACAGTCTTCCAACCAAAAAGAGCACAGGACCAGATGGTTTTAGTGCAGAATTCTATCAGACCTTCAAAGAAGTCCTGATACCGATACTCTTCAAATTATTCCACAAAATAGAAACAGAAGGAACACTACCCAACTCATTCTATGAAGCCACAATTACCCTGATACCAAAACCACACAAAGATCCAACTAAGAAAGAGAACTACAGGCCAATTTCTCTTATGAATATCGATGCAAAAATACTAAACAAAATACTTGCCAACCGAATCCAAGAACACATCAAAACGATCATTCACCATGATCAAGTTGGCTTCATCCCAGGGATGCAGGGATGGTTCAATATACGGAAATCCATCAACGTAATCCACTACATAAACAAACTCAAAGAAAAAAACCACATGGCCATCTCATTGGATGCTGAAAAAGCATTTGACAAAATTCAGCATCCTTTCATGCTAAAGGTCCTAGAAAGAACAGGAATTCAAGGCCCATATCTAAACATAGTAAAAGCAATATACAGCAGACCAGTAGCCAACATCAAGGTAAACGGAGAAAAACTTGAAGCAATCCCTCTAAAATCAGGGACTAGACAAGGCTGTCCCCTCTCGTCATATCTCTTCAATATAGTACTTGAGGTACTAGCTAGAGCAATTCGACAACAGAGGGAAGTCAAAGGGATACAAATCGGAAAGGAAGAAGTCAAACTATCACTATTTGCAGATGATATGATAGTTTACTTAAGTGACCCAAAAACCTCCACCAGAGAACTCCTGCAACTGATAAACAACTTCAGCAAAGTGGCTGGCTATAAAATCAACTCAAGTAAATCAGTAGCCTTCCTATACGCGAAGGATAAGCAGGCCGAGAAAGAAATTAGGGAAATGACACCCTTCACAATAGCCACAAATGATATAAAGTATCTTGGAGTGACGCTAACCAAACATGTGAAAGATTTATACGACAAAAACTTCAGGTCTCTGAAGAGGGAAATTGAAGAAGACATCAGAAAATGGGAAAATCTTCCATGCTCGTGGGTTGGCAGGACTAATATAGTCAAAATGGCAATCTTGCCCAAAGCAAAATACAGATTCAATGCAATTCCCATCAAAATCCCAACTCAGTTCTTCATAGAGCTAGAAAGAGCAATTCTCAAATTCATCTGGAATAACAAAAAACCCAGGATAGCTAAAACTATCATCAACAGCAAAAGAACTTCTGGGGGAATCAATATCCCGAACCTCAAGCAATATTACAGAGCAGTGGTATTAAAAACTGCATGGTATTGGTTCAGTGACAGGGAAGCGGATCAATGGAATAGGATCGAAGACCCAGAATTGAACCCACACATCTATGGCAAAATTGATCTTCGACAAAGGAGCTGAAAACATCCAGTGGAAAAAAGATAGCCTTTTCAACAGATGGTGCTGGCTCAACTGGAGGTCAAAATGCAGAAGAATGAGAATTGATCCACTCTTATCTCCTTGCACTAAGCTCAACTCCAAGTGGATCAAAGACCTCCACATAAAACCAGACACACTAAAACTAATAGAAAAGAAACTGGGGAAGACCCTTGAGGACATTGGCTCAGGGGAAAAATTCCTGAACAGAACACCAATTGCTTATGCTCTAAGAGCAAGAATAGACAAATGGGATCTCATAAAACTACAAAGTTTCTGTAAGGCAAAAGACACTTTCAAAAGGATAAATCGGCAACCAACAAATTGGGAAAAAATCTTCACCAACCCCACTTCCGACAGAGGGCTAATCTCCAATGTATACAAAGAACTCAAGAGGTTAGACCCCAGAAAACCAAATAACCCTATCCAAAAATGGGGTACAGAGCTAAACAGAGACTTTTCACCTGAAGAAATTCGGATGGCTGAGAAACACCTTAAAAAATGTTCAACATCACTAGTCATTAGGGAAATGCAAATTAAAACAACCCTGAGATTTCACCTCACACCAGTCAGAATGGCTAAGATTAAAAACTCAGAAGACATCAGGTGTTGGCGAGGATGTGGAGAAAGAGGAACACTCCTCCACTCCTGGTGGGAATGCAAGCTGGTACAACCACTCTGGAAATCAGTATGGCGGTTCCTCAGAAAACTGGGCATGATACTTCCGGAGGACCCAGCCATACCACTCCTGGGAATATACCCAGAAGATTCACCAGCATGCAATAAGGATACATGCTCCACTATGCTCATAGCAGCCTTATATATAATAGCCAGAAGCTGGAAAGAACCCAGATGTCCCTCAACAGAGGAATGGATACAAAAAATGTGGTATATATACACAATGGAGTACTATTCAGCCATTAGAAACAATGAATTCATGAAATTCTTAGAGAAATGGATGGAGCTGGAGAATGTCATACTAAGTGAGGTGACCCAGTCTCAAAAGAATACCCATGGTATACAGTCACTGATAAGTGGATATTAGCCTAGAAGCTTGGAACACCAAAGACACAAATCACATATCAAGTGATGTCTCACAAGAAGAAAGGAGTGGACACTGGTGCTAGAATGGACCAAAACATCATTGTGGGAGAGTACAAGAACAGTAAAGTGGGAGGGGGTGGATGCGGGAGCAGGGGGAGGGAAAAGGACATGTGGGACATTTGGGGGTGGTGAACCAGAAAAAGGGAAATGAATTGTAAATATAGAATATATACAATAAAAAAAATCAAAAAAAATTAAAACAGTGCATCTTTCATTTATTATTTTTACAGTTATCTGTAGGGTTTTTAAATTATGAATATTCTGTCCTCTAAAAACTTTCCTCAATGCTTCTGTGTATCTGATATCTTTGATCTGATTACATATTACAGAGGACTTGCATAGGACTAGCACTTTCCATCTAAGCACCTGCACTGAAAATATTTTTCTCTGTGGAAGACAGTTCCTTTTTTTAGACCCCTAACCTCATTTTCTTCCCCCACCGATTATTAAGGATCCTTTGCTCATAGCTGTATGCTGTCTAGAGATCTCTGCCTCTCACACATTCCTCATGGAAAGCACTATCATCTGTCATCATATGCCCTGGGCTACCATTTTGAATGTCTCAGAGGAGTGCTTTACAAACATAGTCCCAATGTAAGAGCTGAAAATGACTGAACAAGACTCCAAAAGGCTAGAAATGTGAAAGGAAGGAATACCTTAATGGGTTCAGGCTGGGACGACTTTGGTTTTGTTAGGGCTTTTATTTTATATTTCCTGGGAATTGAGGGTGGGTGCTTGGGGAGTGTTTGCATTTGTTTACCTTCTAGTAGCTACTCTAAAATATAAAAACACCAGAAAGAATAAAAAAGAAACTCCCTAAACACCCATCTGTCCATTTTAACAACATTTCAAATTTAGTTCATTTTCTCATAAATAGTATTTACTACTTTTTGTTAGTAAATGCAAATTCCATGGAAGAGGCTGTTCTGTGTCACAGATATTTGCCTATGTTATTGTTGAGTGGTAATATATACTAGTATGTGTTAATGACATAAATGCTGAGGATGGAGAATCTAACATAGTCCCCTGGCTCCCTAGATACACACATATTCCAGTTAATCAAACATTACATAGATACCACTTTGAAGAATTTGAAAAGGTAATAAAAATGCAAAGTCAGATTGTCACAGAAGCATAATCTAAATACTCATGTCACTTGGTCTAGAGTGGGAGATGGGAACACGGAGATTAAACAAGGAAGGAGTTTGAGAACACAGTGTTGTGCAAGGGTATCTCAAAGACGGAGGGAACAGGCTGGTAAGGCTTATAATGTGAGCACTGCTCCCATCAAAGCAAGCTGGAAAGTGAGGCCTTCAAGTATAAAGCCACAGAGAACTCACCTGTGTCCACACCTTCTACCAGATTGAGCACTATGCTACAGAAAGAGATACGAATGAAAGCTGGGACCAGGATTTCATCAGTTAAAGAGCTGACCAGAGAAACGAGTCCTGTAACACACATGTGAAGTTCTCAATCTACTGAAAACTTGGTTTAGTTGCAAAGTTTGTGATAACTTGATTATAGAAACTAATAGAATAATGAAACTATATATATTTATGTAGATATAAAATGAGATATCAGAAAACCATAGTGGTCTTTTAAAATTAAATCACCATTCTAATGATGATTTAATAACTTAATAATTTAATAAATTTTAATAAAGTTAGTGAACATTTTGTACTGTTTGACATTTTGGGTACTAGGAAAGGGGAAGTCTTGCCTATTATGCACTATGTCCAACAAGTTTTCATGAACCAATAAGGAAAAGTAACAATGTGTTGAAATGAAAATTTCTAGTTTTTCTGGAGACTCAGCTGTGTCATGTGATCTTTCTCTGGAAATGGTCTAATGAGAGGACATTTTGATGAAGCAGACATGCAAGAGGATATTTGGCTGAGAGCAGACACGTGTTTTGCTGGAAGCTGTCTTGTGAAAGCTTGTGATGTTTTGCTGGAACAGACACTTGGGAAGGCACATGATGTTTAGAAAGAATATAAACATAATCCCAGAGACAATGTGGCGATGTTCTTGTATTGGTATGCCTTGAAGTGCTTTACAGGTCTTCATAGACAACACTCTTGTACAGGTATGCCTTGTAATGCTTCACTGATCTTTGCTTGTTGGGGCTTTGTAGAGAGAAAAGCGCCAAAGAACTTTTCATAGTATAGCCAATGCTTCTTGACTTTCTTCTGAATCAAGCCACTGCTACTGATTCCTGTTTGGTGTTTGACAAGTAGACTTGATTGCAACTACTGATTTGTGTTTGGAATTGCCCTAAAGAACTACTGCTAAATAGGTCTACATCCCCCTTGTCCTATGTTAAGATCTTTCTCCCCCTACCTTTTGCCAGTGGGTTAGAAGGGAGTTTGAATTTTATAAGAACCTTTATTACAGTAGGCTTGAAAAATGTTAGCCTACAACATGCACCTTACAAATGTTGGGAATCAAATCCAAACAATTAACATAAAGTTTAGAAATATATCCTTATAAAACCTGAAGTCTGTGTGTAATTCAAAAAACAATTGGTTACAGAGTTACAACCAAATGACTGTGGACACTAGATTGTTTAGAACATGTAGAACCTGTTGAATCATGTTGGAGTCATTTTCCTTTCTTTGGTGAGCCTGTGCAGTTTTGAAGTATGCCAGTGAGTCATTAGTCTAAAAGTAAGTATGTGGCATTGGCATTACTAAACACAAACTTCTCCCAAAGGTACTTTTACTCTCCCGGTCTCTTTGATAATAACCTAACATGTGCCTTGGGTACTCATTGCAATGCAAAATTGTTTTTGTTTTCTAGTGAGTTGGTAAAATCTTTAGATATGTTATGAAAAGGTCAATATGTCTTCATTCTGATAATAATTACACAAGTATTTGGCTGGTTATTTTCAGAACTTGCAAATAAACCAATCATTTTCTAAATATATTTTCAGTTATTTCTGACAAATACAGTTTTTTCAATTATGAACTCTTGGTCTTCTTCAGAATAAATTTAGCTGGATAGTTCTGAAATTGCAACTATGTTGGCCCTGGAACTTAGTCCTTGAAGTACAGCATGTCTTTCATGATTTTCTTTAGATATTATCTCCTGTGAAAAGCTTTCCAAGACCTTGTGGAAACAAATCACTTGTGTATCTCATGTGTATTAATTAGTACCTAATTCTTGAAGGCACACAATGGCAGACTTCCAGGCTTGACTCTTGCAGGCTGTGGCCCATCCTCATTTAGAATAGATACTGTGTGTGTTTGTTAACAACAGAAGCTTTGGCAATTGAAATTGCCCGAAACAGTTAGTCATTCAGGCTTGATTTGTTAAAATGTTAAATCAGTAGCTATAAGTGTGTGAGTCATAGTTTTTATAAAGGTTTTGTAATCATAAAATCATATTCAAATCATTACATAGCCTTAATCTGTGTTTGCTTGTGTGTGTGTGCATTTGTGTGTATGTGTGTATGAATGTGTGTGTGTGTGTGAAAGAGAGAGAGAGAGAGACAGAGAGAGAGAGAGAGAGAGAGAGAGAGAGAGAGAGAGAGAGAGAGAGAGAACACAGTGGCTCTGACTTGCCGTGACTGCAACCAAATGCTACTGAATGACCCTCTGTATGTAAGTGTGTCTAACATTGCTCTCTAGACACGGCATTACTTGATCTGATCCCCTACTCTGTGGCACATGTTCCTACATTATGCACATTATATCCAGGGCACACATATTATTTTGTCCATTTGCTTGTGTCTTATAACATAGAAATAACAACATTTTTCCTCATTGAATGTCTGAAGGCAAAGGGGGTCATCAGCATCTTTTTCTGGAGTCAGACCAAAGATAGTTGGCAAGGGTTCTTGCTCACAGTGTGTCTACTCCAACCTCCACAGTCTGATCTGGAAGTAAGGTCTGAACTTGTGCTGTCAGTGTTTGTGGTAGTACACAGAGGACTTGGGCTTCATTAAGCTGGACTAAAACACCTTGAATGGATTATTCAAGACTCTATCGCCCAGTGAAATTTATTATGCTAGTCTTTCACATAAGCAAATCTTAAGATACTCAAAAATAAAAAGAAAGAATGGAAGAGAAGAAATAAACATGCCATCATCCAACTGGTAGAACACACATATGTATATTATAAATATATACATATGCATATACTATAAATAACATATTCATATATTATAAATAACTTATATGTATATATTATACATCTGCATACATTACATGGAGTGTTCTATAAAGGAATACATTCTACTGTTTCAATGTTTAAAGTGGTTGGGGAAAATGTTGTCTGGTACTTGGAATTAAAATCAGACCTGTGTATGTGACAGGTACTCTACTTGAGCTAAAACCCTACCCTATGAAAATAATTTGAAATATTACCAAACTTATAGTGACCCTCTCCTTAAATATTATCTGTCCTACTCTATAAATAATAAAAAAATAGGAAGACAGTTTGTAGGATTCTGCTATAATAAAATCAAGAATATAATAAAATCTCAAATTTAAAATTTTAATACAGATGACATATGGATAGATATAGATATGGATATAGATGATATAGATATAGATGAGTCTGGAAAACTATATCTCCAAATAGAGTAGCAATTATACCCAGGTTATTGAAATAAACAATAAATTTCAGTCTTCACAGTTTGTCTTTGGATTTCCAAACTTTTATGAGGTTCATGTTTTATAGCTCCCAACTATAATATAGCTAGATAGATTAAATACAGATATATACCTAGAGATAAATAGATTGATACACATATTTGTATGTGTACGTTGTTTGTGTACACATTTATGCATTTGCACATACATTCTTTCATAAATAGGTTTCCACAGGGCACAGCACATCAGCCTGACAGTTAAAAGAACAAACTGTTAAAAGAAGCCCCTGAGTTAGTTGAGTGTAGAATGATGAATGACTTTCTTTGGCAAGTGCCATAAATTAGAACTTTGATAAGTTTGTGAATTTTCAGTCACCATAGAATAGAAGTGGTATCTGACAAGCTTTTTAAAAGCTGTGTAAGTGCGGGTAATTGGCTTTTGGGAAGAAAAGGATGCATTAAGCTTCAATTTCTTCATGTTTTACAACAAAACAGTACATTGTAAAGCTCTTCAGTATGTCAGAATGACTGTCCAAAGGCTGTCTGGAGTGGCCAGATGGTTGACTATATTTACCATCTACTGTCAGAATTGGTCCTCAAATGTCAAAAATAGCTAATACAATTGAGAAAGACATCTGCCTTCAATAAACAGAGATCTACTTCCCCAGTTAGAAATACTACATCTTTCCAGAATGTGTTACTGTGAATCTGCCTATTTCCAAATGCAAATTTCACCACAGCTCCAAACAAACAAAAGCAAATGCTCAAAACTAATGTATCATGCTATGAGAGCTTCCAACACTAATGGCATTGCGCACACTAATGGCAAATGCACACACACTAATGGCACCTCTGTGTCCTGGAACTCTTATTATGAAAGCAACTTAACATTTCACTGTGGCTCTGGCTTGCTGTAGCTGCCACCAAGGGTTATTGCATAATCCTCTCAGTGTGAGCGTGATATTTTCTCCCTCTTCCCTTTGGGTCTTATTTCTCTTGACCTGATCTCCTGTCTGCAGTACATTCTCCTGCGTTGTGCAGATTATGTGTTATGAAGTCATATCAGGGTTTTTGTTGCTGTTTTAGTATAGAAATAGCAAACCTATCTTTGTCCAGCTGGCAGAAGGGGACCATTTCACTTACTATCTAAAAATCTGCTTAGTTATTTGAAATGCTTTTATGGGAAAAAAAATGGTTCTTAACAAAGAAGCGGGGGGAGGGAAATTTGATTTTTTTTGAAGTATAATTCATTTCCTAAAGCAATTCTAGGACTTAGAATTTATATATGCATTTGATTAAAATTTAACAAAATTTCCAGAATAAGAATTATTACATTCTTAAATCATTTTATATTTACAAAAATGAAAAATGAAGTGTCAATCAGAAAATTTAAATTAAAGACATTTTTAAGCATATCAAATTAAAAATTGAAAATTACTTTAATGTGTAATATTTATATTATATATCTAATAAGACTAAAAGGGATATGATTTGCATTTTTAATTTAATGGTCTTATTATACAAATATAATTTTTGATACCCTACGATGATGAGGATCCGGAATGGGTCAGCCATTTTTGGATGAAAAAGTGACATATTTATATATAACATCCCTGTGATAGGGTTGTTCCAAATCTTGACATGAACAAAAGAAAGTATTGAGAGAACCCTACTCTACATGAAATTGCCCAGATGGACTATAGCTCAGTGATGTGGTGGGTGCAGCATCCAGCATCTCAAAAAGAAAACAACAGGGTGTAAGGTGAGATCCCTGGTTACCATACTCTAAATGCATGAGCACTGTTCATAAAAAAAAACCTTAAGCATGCAACAGGAGTCTAGGGAATGACATCATTGCTCACCTGAGTAAGGAACCCAACCTTTTAAGGATGCTGTAGCTGCTAGCTTTCTTTCATTGAAACAAAATTTCCCCTGCATCTTTTCTCAGATGGCTCCTATTATACTCTAGCAATGGCAGTGCAGGATGCTGCTGCCTGATGCTACTGAGCACTTGAAATGGGGCTGGTGTGACTGAATGTTCAAGTTTTTATTGGGTTTAATTTTAAGTGATTTAAATTTATATTTAAAGGTGGAAATAACACGATTTTGTGTATCTCTCCCTATTGTTACATTTTTATATCATTGTTAAATATCATTACACTTTTATATTATTAGCTTAAATAAAATATTTTATAGATATTCGTGTCACCTGTTTATTTAAAATTCATTATCACATCTCCCTCTTTCTCTTCCTGGTTCTCCTGTTACCATGGCTCCTCAGAGTTTCCTAAAAGAAGAACATGGATTTCTAGTACTGTACCAATTTTGTTGGCTTGAATCATACAATTATTGTTGAATCTGTTAGAGCTTTGGCAAAGGGAAAGTATTTAATTCATTTGCAGACAACCATCACATGTTTACAGCAATGCTAAGTTCTAGAAGCACCATACGTCAGCAGATATACGGCAAGGACTTGCTTCTCTGAGAAATGTCTCAGAGATTCTCTGCAAGGAACAAGCTGTAATAGGCAGGGATGATGCTGATGCATAGAGCTAACATGCTGGGAGTTCTTTAGTTCCAACTCCTTATGTCTTCTTGGGGTGTGAAACGAAACTAGAGCCTGTTGGCTAAGCATGGATGCAATCCTGAGTTCATCGTTCATGTTTGGATTTCTTCTGCTGTTGTTGAGAGGATGCTTTAAGTCCTTTCTAGTCCATCATACATACTTACTCTTGCTTATTTCTGCAGCACTCATTTGCCAATGCTTTTATGAGCCTGTGAGTTGATACTGCCTAAATAGCATGCTTCACATCACATGGTGAATCTTACATCCTTTCTGACTGCATATCCTTTTCACCTTAATCCTCCATTCCAAATTCCTACATACTGTTACTAATTTGGGGGGTCTCAGTTAAGTGATTGCTTTTCACTTACTTAGCACAACTCCCTAACCTTGTACCTTTGTATTTCCCCAGAAACTGTATACTTTCTAATGGGTTCAATTAAACTGAAATTTGATTGCAGTCCAAGGTGACTATGCCCCCTGAATGAGATCTCCTTGAAATAGTGCACTTAAAAAAAACAAGTTTAGGTATTCAGAGAAGAAACTTAGAATTATTGGCATGATGAGTAGTCCACAAGGCTTGACAGAGCAGCTGGAAGGGGGCCTGACTAGGCAGTCAGTCCCATCTCAACCATGGACAACAAGGGAGATGCATGCTATGGGAACCTAGACAGAGCCTTAGTAAGGAATAGAAACAAACTGGGGACTGGTGGAGAAATCCAGTCACTTTTGAATATATTCGCTAGCAGAAATATGAAGATACAGGTACACAAAATTCATCCACACCCAATGTTTGTGTTTCTAATGGCCAAAGTCAGCCAGAAGGAAGAGAATAAGGCAGCCTGGTAAGATATGGAGAGTCAGCATCTGGTCCAAAGAACAAGATGATAAATGGCACAAACACTATTTATGGATTTTAAACCCACCGCTTTGGTTTTTATTACTCTTTTAAACAATTGCACATAAAAATAAAGTAGATGAATGACTCTCTAAAAATCTTCAATATTACTTCAAGCAGATTAATTTTTTAAAAAAATCTTTATAATGTTTTTAAAAAACAAATTGACAAAGTAGAATAAAATGTTATCCAATTCTACGTCTTAAAATAGGTTTGGACATCACTTGCAGCATAAGTATCAGGTTGCATCTTGTCTCGGCTCTCTGTCTCTGGTAGCTCCCTAGTCCTTAGAGCAACTCAGTGTACTCAGCTTCTCATTTACAGTTTATAAATAAAAAAGGAGGTCAGAGATGGTTGAGAATATCAGGCCAAGCCTTCCCTTTCTATTCTTTCACTTAATAAAAACAAAACAAGAAGATATATAAATGTTAAAATGTTCAAGCATTTTTTAGCAAGTTCAAAATAAAATCTGTGAACCAGAGGCACACTCCTCACCACTGAGCTATGCAGATAACATCTGAAACAGTGACACTGAAAGTACAGGGGTACTTTCAGAATCCCGTGGAATTGCACGTGGGAAGGAACTAGTGGCTATACCAGAGAGTATCTTTTACTATACTTGAAATCTCCTTCCAAGGAAATATGCAGTTATTTGATAAATGTTCTTAAGTATATATCTCTATGGCATGTGCACTTGTGTTTGTTTGTGTGAGCATATGCTCATACGTCCCTATGTGTGCAAAGCATGCTTCTAAAAGTCAGAGTTCATGTGGGATGTCTTTCTTGATAGCATCCACCTTATATGCCAAGGCTAAGTATCTCTGAATCCAGAGCTCAAATTTTGGGCAGATCTAGCCATCTGCTTGCTACCTGTCCCAGGTAGCGATAATTCCCTCTCGCTACCTGGGACTAGGATTTCAGGCAGATTCCATACCAGCTTCACTTTCATGTAGGTTCTGATGATCCAAACTGCTGTCCTCACTCAACACCCCAGTACCTTGATGCTTTTAGGGGATATGAATAAACCTGGCTTGAAATGTGGAGACTATTGGCTTGTATGTGATGATATAGGTGGGATTAGGGCCTAGATCTAAACTCACAGTTTGCTTACATCTCATGGATTCTTCATACATACATCCCTTATACACAGATCCTGAAGACAACATCAAAATATATTTTGATTATGCTCTATTATATGAAATCAGGAGTAGAATTTTTCACTTGTAACACTATGTGAGTCCTCGGGTAAGTTTCTGGTTTTTAAGCATTCCAGAATTTAGGTTCTCATAAAGAGATTCCTGACTTTCAGCAGAGAAGAGAATGGAATGGAAGGAGAGAAGAAATAACAGAGGGAGAGAGATTTGCAATAGTAAATAAGAATTGAAATGTTGGAGAACAAAGCATCTGTGTTCCTCTTCTTCCTCTTTACATGACATAAAATTTCTTAGAGTACTTTGAGCATCCTAAATATGAATAATGACAATTGTTATTTTATTGCTTTTCTTTATCAAAACATCCTTTTAAATGGAAGTAGTGCCCAATGTTAATCTAAAATAAGGTATTTTCTTACATTGAACTTATTAACATCAATTATTTTAATGCACTATAAGATACACAAGATTCATGCATATTATAAAATGTCTGACAGAGATTTGTGTGTGTATGTGTGTGTGTCTGTGTAATCATGTATACATACACATATGTGTTCCAAGAATGTATTGCTGGATTGTAATATTGAATGTATTAATGGATACAATTAAAAGATTTTATATATTTATTTTGATTATTTAAATTATGAATATTATGTTTGTGTGTGTATGTATGCACACACTTGTGGGTATGTACACATGAGTATAGGTGACTACAGACCCTGGAGGTGTCAGATACAGGTTATCCAACACAGGAGCTAAGAATTAAACAGGGGTCTTCTGTAAGAGCAGTACAGGCTCTTTACAATAAGTCACCTCTCTAATCAACTAGTTAAATTTGTATTATTTTATTTATTCCAAATGAAATCCGAATGCTATCAATAGCTCAGCAGTATAAGATACACAGAGGTTTAATTGTGGTTCCCTAAAAACACCACAGTTCTTTAGAGATGTAAGCTGACTTTAGGTTTGGGGAAGAAAATATACAAAATTGGTTCAAGTATCTTGTCCCAGAGGACAGGAATATTATCAAAGGATATAAGGGTTTTTACAAGGTTTCAGTTGTGAAGGAGAAAGCTCTAAAATGATGCAGAAATGATTACAGCAGCATCAGAAGAGATGAGTAAAACACACTAATAGGGAATGTCCTATTAACCTTTCCAGTCAATAAGAATCAAACACCCAAGACACAAATAAATGAGATCAGCAAATGAGAAGTCTATGAAATGGTCATTGTGTGTATGTAACGTATGCAATGAAGACAGCTGTAACATTAAAATATGATAACCACTTCTATTTTGATTAGGAATGTAAAGTAAAATATTTTAAGACATCACTTCTTGACCCAAAAGAGTGTCAACTCTATAAATGCCTCATTGTGTCAAATATTAGCAGCAGCATGGAATAACAAAGTTAATGGCAATCTATACTTGTAACGCCTTTTTTACTATGTGACTTAGCATGGACAAATAACATTTATATAGAGATGGTTCAATAATCCTATTTCCTATACCTGGCTGGGAGAAAGATGGGAGGCTGTCATGATGCTGCTTTTGTCTTTGACACTGTTTTGAATTGTAAAATTCAGTCAATGAAGGAATTCGGTATATAAATTTGTTCAAAGTACATTTTTCAGGTGTTGGGGACTCAATTGGTAAAGTGCTTATCCTGCAAACTCAACACCTTGTACATGAGACAAGATCCCATGTACAAGGACATGAATGAACCTGTAATCCTAGCACTGGGGACCAAGGTCACTGAAGCTTCCAGGCCACCTACTCTAGCTTAATCAGTTAGCTTTAGGTTCAGTGAGAGACCCTGTCCCAAAAGGTAAGAATGAAAGATATTGAGTAAATCATTCCTTGTTAATGAATAACCTCCATTTATGTATATATATATATATATATATATATATACACACACACATATATATATATACAAAGATGTATATATATGAACACACTCACACAAATATACACCTTAGAAATATCTTCAAATTATGTTTTAAAAGACACAGTGAGAAGACATGCAATGGTGTTTTAAGTTACTTGAAATAGTCTCACAAAACAATTTAATTTTTTACACATTATAAGTTTATAGATATAATTTTATGGAAAATGGGGAGCAAGGGTCAAATATACACATTAGATGACATAGGGTATGTTCTGAGTAGTATGGCTAAAACCAAGATATGCAAATCCAATTGATCACACAGGTTATAATGGGTAGCAAAACAATGGAAAGAATTTGAGTGGACTTTTTGCCTTTATGTTATACTACAATCCTTAAGAAAGTACTTTTTTGTAACCTTCCAATAATATTTTTAGATGAACATTTAAGCCCCCCTTACATATGAAGAAATGACACAGAAATAATGGTGACCTTGTCATGCTTAATGAATAGTAGAAGCTGATCTGTGATTTTATTTTCTTCCATATTACAGGGAAACATCTAGGACTTTGTAACATCAAAACTTTTTTCGGGAAAAAACATATTTTGAAGGGAAATATTAAGAAATTGTTACTCTTTGCTAATGGAAACTTTAAGTAGAATCTTGAAAATGCAGTGTGATGAGACTATCAGACTAAATTATGAGAAAGAGCAGCGTCTAATGTCTACACAGCTAGAAGCACCTATGAGAAAATCAGAAGTTGATGCACCATCCAGAGAAGGTAAGGAGGAGGCCCAGAATGGAAACTCAACTTCCAGAGAGGGGAAGTGGTCAAAAGAGGGCAGGTGCTGAAAAGTGATGGCAAGAGAGTCTTTTAATGTGTCTGCAATTTGGGGACAGAGCTCACTTCCTGACTACCAAGAGATTTGGTGTATAAGAGGAAGCAAGAATTCAAATGCAGAAGGACAATATGACATGAATAAACTTAATATCGTTCCACTTCCTCCAAACATTAAACATGACAATATAGGTTGATATAAGTTTGAGTGTATGTACCCAAAAGAACTGGAAGCAGAGACTCAGCCAGATATTTGCACAACAATGTCTAGGTCAGCATCCTCCATAACAGCCCAGGGGAAGAAACAACCCAACTGTCTGCTGATGAATGCACAAAATATGGCATATGTACACAGCAGGACTCTGGCCAACCTTGAGAAAAGAAAGTAACTTGGGCAGAGGCTAGACACTTATGAACCTAAATGAAATAAACCAGACACAGGAGAGCAAAGCCATGTGAATCCATTTACGTATGGTACCTAGAATAGTCATGTCCTGGAAATAGAATGGTGGTTGCTAGGTAGCACAGAGAGGGAGGGAGGGAGGGCACGTTGTTGTTCAGTGTCCATAGATGAGAAAGTTCCGAAGGCTAATAGCTAATGGTTCCAAAAATGTGGATGGCTTCAAAATGTGCACATAACATGCGAAAATGGCGAAACCTTTTAAATTTGGTACAAAACAGAAGAAAGACATGAGGAAACAGTGTTGGTAATTACCTCAAAAAATTTCAGATGAAGAAAAAGAGAGCAATAGGTTAGACTAGTCAGCCAGAGCAAGCGTTGGGAAGCTGGCAAAGCCACAAGCATAGTCATCAAAATAAGTGCACAGAAGCATAAATCCTCACCTTCTAGACACAGCAGACAGAGTACTGATGACAGGAAAGAGACATGACTTCTGGGGTCCACCCATTATCTACAGTGGAAATATTTCAAGATTTCCCCACAGAGGAAGCATGAGAGCAGCTGGTGCCAAACCCTACTTATGCCAATGTTTTCTGTCTTTACCATAAACATTAATTACATCACCATGAGACCTATTTTCTTCTTGAGTTGCCAAAAATATTCACCTTTTCCTTTTGAAGGAGTTCTTCATGGTACATCAGAGTGGGTAGAGCATTACTATTCAAGAATGTTGGGGTTATTATCAAGGGTTACTTGAGTACAGGTCCTAAGACAGTGTGGCAGGGGCACTAAGGACCCAAATAGATAATAACTGACTGTGGGTAGGTAGTGCCCACAATGTGGGTCCACTGGGCCTGCAGAGGGAATACGGCATGGGGTTTCATCATGCACAGAATCCTGGCAATTTAAAATTATGTATCTATTTTAATTAGGGTTTTATTGCTATAAAGAGATACCATGACCATGGCAACTCTTGTAAAGGAAAACATTTAGCTGGGACTGGCTTACAGTTCTGGGGTTTACAGTGCACTGTTTTCATGGTGGGAAGCATGGCAGCATGCAGGCAGACATGGTGCTAGAGAAGGAGCTGAGAGTTCGACATCTTGATCCACAGACAACAGGAAACTGTGGCACATTAAGTGTAGCTTGAGCATAGGAGACCTCAAAGTCCACCCCTACAGTGACACACTTCCTCAAACAAGGCCACTCTTAATCCTCATAGTGCCATTCCCTATGGCCAAGCATTCAAACACTTGAGTTCATGGGGACCAAACCTATTTAAACCATCCCAATATCATTTCCATAGCTTTCCACATAATGTTTTTGAATTGTGGTCAGACACTTGTAACTGAAACCTTAGACAAGAATCCACACATGAGGAGACACTACTGTGTCCACAGGTGCTGAGGAGGTGAGCCTGGGCCTTTAGTCCTGTATTCTGGTGTTATACTTACAAAATCATGGTAAAATAATCACCTAACAACAGCAGTGGCATTTCCTCTGAGAACTATTCTGTCTGTATTTCACTAACGAATTCAAATCAAAGTTTATGTGATGACACTTGGGTTATTACTGTTTGTATCTTTTGTTTTTGTTTTCTTTGTGTGATATTTCACGACAGGAAACTGTCTTAGTTTATTTTAGTTGTTTTATTTCTTGCCAAGTCACATTAAATAAATGTGTAAGATGCAAAATATTTCCATTTTTAATTATTCACCCATACATCTGTCCTTCGACTATACCATTAAATATGAAGCTTAGGGTGTAGAATTATGGTCTCTGGGGCTTTTCTCCTTCTCCGTTTGCAATTCGATCTTGTCTTTGCTCTATTCATGCTTGGGCAGTCATGGTGGTGAGACTTCATGGGTGTAGCTTCTGACATTCCCAGGAGAAACCTTCTCATCAAACTTCTGTTTTACATTATTTATGGCTTTTTTTTCTGCAATGATTCTCAGCCTTGGGTGCAGAGTTATATTGTAGATTTAGCCATTGAGACCATACACAAAGAACTCCAAGCAACTACTTGACAGCTTGATAAATAATCCTTGTCAGTAAAGAACGGAAGAATTTGTTAGTAAATGCCTAATGGTCATGAATGAAAATATACAAATAATGTTAGGCATGTAATACTTAAGTATTTACATGTTAAATACATATATGTGCATATAACAATTAATGGAGAGACCATAAACTTGATAAAGAGCAAGGAAGGGTTATGGGAGGGTTTAGAGGGAGCAAAGAGAAAAGGGAAAGGATGTAACTATAATCGACAAAGAGAAAATTATTTTTAGACACTTAAAAAGAAGAAAGAAAACTTAGTGTTATACCCTCAGGATGATGGTTTCTAAAGTCCAGAAAGTGGTTCTTGCAGTGTATGAAGCTTTGCATAATTCTTGTGTTATTCTTGCAATCCACCTCCTCTCTTCCCCAATAAGCAAGTGAAGGTGGGAGGAAGTGCTACCAGTTGGCTACCCATTGGCTTGCATTATATGTCAGACTGAACCTGAGAGGGATATGCATCTACGTGTGTGTATATATGAAATATGCATGGCTATCTGCAGAGAGGGACTTTTATTTGGTGTCATCTATAGTTTTTGCTTTCATTGGCTCTGCAAAATATTTGTAAACATGTTCTTTTTTTCAGCCATCACTCTTTAGATAGTTCCATGTACTCTTCTAACTGGTAAGAAAATTAACCATCTACATGTTTAGCAATACAAGATCTGGGCCTGTTTTTCACTCTTGTGGCTGAAGTTGTGAGAGATGGTGGATACGCAACAGTTTCAGTTTTGCAGCGCTTTATCTACATGTAACAGACCGCTGCCATGAGAAAGGAAGCTCAAGACTTACAGGTAAAGAACCACTACCCCAATTCTGAGAAAATGTGCTCTCCCTCCCCCCTCTCCTTTCTCCAGTAGTCTGATGCGTACCTAAGTCATCCTCCAATAACTTTAATTAGATGTATAAACACAACTTTATCTCCCATGAGTCAGTTCCACCATCTCCCACATAGAACATAATTTTTTCCTGTTCTGTTTTTAATCTCTACGTATCATCTAGGCACAGGAACTATTTCCTTAGACAAGTGAACACTGCTTGGTGGGGTTTACATGTCAGTAACGGGTTTTCTCAAACTGTAACTAAATATGTGCATGCATTCATTATATCTGAAGAGATGCACAAACTATAGCTCAGTCTCCATGATTAGGAGGGTTTTGTGAATCATTTGTCTTCTTTGGAGGATTTATAGCACATAATGACTGGTCTTTTGTGACTTCCTCTTTTCACGCACTATCCTTTTGCAGAGCAAAGCCTCTATGCATTTGCCACTTGTGAAGAGAGTCTAGCAGGAGACTCTGTCTGAGGTGCCGCTGCTCATCAGCAGTGGAGCAGATAGACAGGCAGCTGTAAACGGACCCAGAGGTAAGGACAACGTGCCTTTCGTTACTCTTCAGTTTATTATTGTATTCCTATTGCTATGTCAATAATGTAATGCTATGGATGCTGTCCAGATTACAAACTAAGCTGTGTAAGCCTCTCATGTAAATAGTAATTGTTTTTTTAAAGAACAAAAGTTTAACCAATTTGCCAAGCTTTAACCTCACATTTAAGCATTTAATAAGCTGCAAAAAAAATTAAGTTCTTTTTCACTTGAAAGTAATTTTAGCTTCAAAATAAAGTTCTGACTTCCTTATTTGTGGGTAACCCTCCACACAGCTAACTCTTGTATAAACATTTGCATTATTAATAAATTTGAATGTTTATTTTTTCTCCCACAAGTTGATTTCTGACATTCATAAGTCCTCTCACGTCTCTCACTCTTTTTATGCTTTATTTATTGAACACTTTCCTTGAAAATTCTATTTTTTACATACCATAAAATGATGTTTAGCATGTATCATTTAGTATTATTGTTTCATTTCATTACATTATGGTACTTTAATTTTTAAAAGTGATTTGAAATGTAAATCAAGTGTGTGATCTTAAAATCCAAATAAGAAAGTCTAACTTTCTTTATAAGAGCAGTTTGCATTTTTAAAACTTAGTAGAGTAAAAAAGAAAATGAAGGTAATTTATATTAGTAATTATGAATCAAACTACTCTAGTTTCATGAGTCAAATTCTAAAATGGCATAAGTCATAAAAAAAAAACAGTCTTCTGATTTGTACAAGTCTGAGAAGCTGCCTGTCCACATTAACTATATTTAACTGCATATTCAAATATAGAAACTTAACAATCTTTCTTGTAGCAGTCTTTGGTTTCTTTAAGTTTTCTAAAATTACTACACCACCCTGAAGTTCACGAACACAATTTTAGAAAGAACAATGACACTCAAGACACTGTTCAGTTACAAACGTGGGGTTTGCATCGTTCACCAGTGAAAACTTACACAACTTAAACAACTTATGAAAATGACACATATCATGCATTCACTGTTTGAGATTTGCTAAGAGAAACATCCAGACTTGCATATATGAGATCATATTTAATTTTATTTTTAGAAGAGACAGTCGTGGCCTCCAGTAAAGGGACTTGACAATATCTCATTTCTTACTGGATCTTGTTTTCATGGTGCTAATAAGCAGGGGTATCTTGCTAGTGCTGTTGCTCTTTTTGGTACTTATATACTCTTTAATACCATTTACACACACTGAGCCCTAACTAGAGTAATTGTCCTCTCATAATGGTTCAGGAAAGCAAATATTTAGTGTTTTCAATTCAGGAAAGTAGTTGATAATGCGAGTTGGACCTTCTAACTAGAATGTAACTAGTTGGTAGCTTAGAGTTCTATAACATGGTGTCTCTTCATCTTTAAGTACTGCACACTAACTCAACAATACTTCTGTCTGAATTTGGTAATGTTAATTCCACAATTGTATTTTAAAGCCTATCAATATCCACATTTTCAAATATCATGAGGCATTTGGGTATCATTAACTACTGATTATTGTGAGTGTGCTATGTATTTTGTGGCATCATAATTCATTTTGGACGAGAACCATAAGAAAATTATTTAGTTGATCACCTCTGTCACTCAGGGCCAGAGAGAACATGCTGTCTTCTTGACAGGGCAAATTTGTTGTTGATGTGAATTATTATGTCTGATTTAGCAGCCTGCTTCTAGATTGTGGAAAATACGTTTAGAATTTCTTCTTTGAAAACAATCTATTTATGGGCAGGAAATATGAGTGCTTGACCGGTTGTGACCAGGAGACATGTGAACATTCAAGGGACATTTGCTCAATATTAGAGTTGTGTTTCTTCAGAAACTCATTTAAGGAGAGCGCTTAGAGTCTGTGTGTGGACCAGAAATGTTTGAGGTGGAGCTAGGAAGAACATTATGTTATATATTTCTGGGAAACAAATTTTGAATTTTGGGATATACGTAGATTTATGTTTCGCTGGATTACATTTCTTGACACAATTGTAAGAATGATGCTTGAAAGTGCATATCTGCCTTATAACAAATCTTAACAAACCCTGGTTGTTAAGAACACATGGGAGATATGTCAAGGATATAATGGAAGCCAAAGCCTGGAGGAGATACTGATTAAGTTCAGAGCAAGTAGGTGTCTCTCTCACACCGGCCACCAACAAATTATCCGCTATGAAAGAGAGTGACCTGTTTGTCATGATTGTTATCCCGCCCTACCCAGTAACCATTGCACTTTAAAAAATAATTTTACTTAAAAACACTAATACTAATTATTTATATATATACATATGTAAATATGAATGAATAAGTAATTATGTCCAGAACATTATGTCTTTTGTTCTTTCTTCATTTCCTTTCTTCTCTTCTCTTTTCTTTTCTTTCCTTTTATTTCTTTCCTTCTTTCTTTTCCTGATTTGTTTCTTTTCTCTTTCTTATTTTGTTTTTCCTTCATTCAACCACTATTCCATGTTCAAGAAGAAGAAATTTAGTTTTCTAGTAGAATATGAAATGTATGCAAACTAAAAGTAATGAAAATCTTCTGCCTTTAGAATAGTTGGATATTCTAGGTTTTCAAAACCAAATGGGTGTCCTATACTTTGGATATTCTCAAGTTTTATTAATGTAACTTAAAAGTTAGTGCCAAATGTAGCATATTTAAATTTAATATATATATATATATATATTGTCCTGAACAAATGGGAAAATAATTATTTGTACAAACATGCAGAGTGCAAATAGATGCAGAGAAAGAATGGGAATATCAATTTATGAAATTATTTTTGTAAAAATAAAGATATAAGAAAGCCTATTCTGTTACTGAATGTATCTGTCTTTTCAGTGTTAATGACAGTTCCAATTTATACATCTGAGCTGTAGGGAAACAGTTAAAAGTATTATTTCCTGGCTTTCACATCTTTTAAATGTAAATTTTTGGAGGGGAATGAATGCTACATTTCCTTCACTAGCTTGGCATCGATGCTGTTTAGTTTTAATTATTTTATTATTGATTTTGTTTGTTTGTTTTATTATTTTGTATGAACTAAACCCTGGTCCTTAGATCTGATGCTGTCTCTATTCCTTTCAGTTTTCTTTTCATCACTGTAAACATGAACTGAAAACGGGATTACTTTTTTGATTTTATATAGTTTTACTTTTAATATTATTGCAACAAACACTTTTCATGTTTAAATACAAATTTAAGGGGAAATGACATTATAGTTAATACTTAATTTCTGAATTGAAAAAAAATCAGGTGAGATTGAAGTTGTCTGTTGGTGTGGGTACCTGGACTGGAACTAGTTTCTTCCCTCGCTGACATTTCACTTACAGATTGTTCATTCGGAGTCTTTACTTGTGCTTCATTCTGTAGCTACCACATCCTCAAAAATTCTTTTTACCCTGAAAGCAAGTGCTGTCATAGAGTCCACAAAACATCGTTACAGCTTGTTCTGATTCCGAATAAATAATATAAAAATTCATCAGCACACCTTATTCATTCAGTTTGCCTCTACACAACAAAATAATTTTAAGCAAGTTATTCATACTTTCCTTTCATGGCAGAAAGATCTGAATGAGAAAAGCAACCAGAGCACTCTCCATGAAAATGCTGCCAAGAAAAGAAAATTTATCTTTTTCAAATAGTCACCTGCAACTTTTACTAATTTTCGGAATTATAATTTGGGTAGAGTGATTCACACCTGCAATCCTAGCACAAAGGAGGCTGAAGCAAAAGAATTATTATGATTTTTGTTTTGTTTTGTTTCGAGGCTGGCCATATTTGGAAACAAAGTGAGATCTTTCCTTGAAAAAGGATAAAATTATATATATATATACACACACACACACACACACATATTTTTAAGTCCCAAAGTGTCATGAAACTCTTTAAAAGGTGTCTGTATATGTTACTCGGCCTCATAGTCAATCCCTCATCTTTGTGTCTCTCTGTACACTTTCATTTTGTTTTGCCTTTTTGAGCACAAGGCCCTTTCCTTCCATGCGCAAATTCTAAGTATACCCTCAGATAGATAAAATGATCCATAAGTCTTTATCGACAGTCCATTTTTATGGAATCTCTGTCCCTATTTCAGTTTTGTTGTTTAATAATATCCTTTTTAATGTTATCCCTCCAGTAACCAATTCAATCTAGAGCTGATAGTCACATTTAGTTGATACTTCTCTTTTTTGTTTTTAATTGGCAAATAAAATCACATACATTTATTGTGCACAACATATTGTTTTGAATTGTGTGTATAATTGTAATGGGTAATTCCAGATAATTAGCATATGTATTTCTCCACATATTTACTTTATTTTACTGTTAAAGCATTCAAGTCCTATTTTCTTGGCAGTTTTCACAGATACTACACATTGCAACTGATGGCCACAGCGCTGAGTGCTTTGCCTTCTCACCTCGTTTAATTTGGAGTATTTTCATGCCATTATCTTTAGTAAAACTGAAGGATTTAAAACATATGATCTTTTCACCAACACTTTCTCTTCACCCTTTACATTTTTCTTAAAACTTAAATATATAGTCAACTGATGTAAAAAATTTTCATGTAGTGTGTTGGTACATGAATAAATTGTATAATGTTCAAGTCAGGGTAAACATATATATTTCAGATACTTATTATTTCCTTATGGGGCAAGTATCTCTTCTGATAGCTTTTTAAAAAATGAACATAACTGTTACCCATAACATGCTTAATTTTGCTAGCATGTTTCTTGTTGGTGTTTTTTTGTTATTGTTGTTGTTTGTTTTGTTTTGTTTTAGCTCGCCTCCGTTTGGGATAGTCAGACATTTTTTGGCTTGCCACCTATTTGGAGTGGTCAGACATTTTTTGGCTTGCCTCCTGTTCGGGGTGGTCAGACATTTTCTGCAGCAGTCTTGAAAAAGTGTTGCTTCCTCCTGTTCTACCATGTTGAAAGGCTCTTACACTCACCTGTCTTGCACCAACAATCTGTTTTATTGCCTTTTTGAGATGTTGTCTACAATTTCCCATTACATAGTGATAACTTCCCAACAAAAAAAAATCTGTCCTGGATGTAATTCTGATGTTGTTGTCTAGTGTAATCTTTATTGTGAAGTTTAACAAGTGTTTATCTTGTAAAAACAGCATCCTTCAACTTTGATACTTCCTTTGTGTGCACATGTTGTCTACAAGCTATTACAGGCCAAAGAGTCTTTCCTTACACACTGGTTTATTTATATCTCGATCTATGTTGCTGGGCTCAGGGAACTTCTAGGGTTTTTTTTTGTTTGTTTGTTTGGTTTTGGTTTTTTTTTTTGTGTGTGTGTGTGACTTGTAATTGCTTGTCGCCATGATTATTAGTTGTCAAGTTGTACACATTTGACCATCAGAGTCTCATTTATTCCGTTTTTAATATCCTTATGGTATTCACCAACCATATTAGTGATCTCTTATTTTTTTTGTGTGAAAAGATATACTAACCTGTCACAACATCCATTCAGTTGTATCTCAAGAATCTTTTGCCAGGTGTTTGGTTGGCAGAGCTAAAAAATATGGTCCCTGCCACTCATATATTTTGTTTTATGACCTTTTCACCAGAATACAGTAATGTATATGCCCATGCACAAACATAAACATGTAAGTGTATATGCTTATATCAACATTCATATGTGAAAACATCTATATCCATGCATATGTTTTTATACTTTCTGGGTATTCTGTACTCATTCTGTTTATCTTAAGGTAAAACCATCTTCACAGGCATTTTTTCTTACTCTCCCCTTTTGACATTTGATTCTTCTCCCATGATGAGTTCTTAATAGCCTGACAACTTTGACATGTTTGTATACTGACTCAGTTCCATACAATACAGCTAAAATAACATCAGAATTTCTCCCAAGAAGAGAGCCCAGGGATTCTGTGAAATTGTTTGTCATCCTCCCAAATATCACCAAATAATTGTTTACAAATTACTTGGCTCATTGTTTCCTTCCTACCTTCTGTTTCCTTCCCAAACAGCCTGACTATACTATTAATTAAGTTTGCTTCAGATCCATTCTAGTTTTAGAATTTTTAACAATTCTATTTTTCTTGGTTTAATTTTTTGCTTCATTAATTTGTTTTAAATATATTCGTTGTTTTCAAACTGTACAGAAAAACTCACCACAGCCAGTTCTACTAATAACTCAATACACCCTGACTTAAATATTTTGGATATAATTCAGAAACACCTGCTTGATTTATATGTTGAACTTTGTAATGCATTTCAAGTTAAATAAATTTACATTTTATCTTAGCTAAAATTATTATTTCGATGTTACAAAGAATGAAAACTCCAGAATGTAGATTATTTGTAGCTACACTTTATAGATTCATCATTCCACAGCTTTTTTTTTAGTTGAATGTGCACTTGGAATCATATTTACAGAAAACCATTCTATAAGGAAGAAAAATAGACACAATGAATCTGGATGTCCTATACACATTGAAAAATCTGTCATCGTATATATAATACTAGAACATCCCTTTACTAAGTCTTCCCTATTGTCTACTGATGAATTTGCAACAACAAACATACCTTAATGGCTATATAAGAAGACAAAATCCATTTTCAATTTCTGTCTGTTCACTTACTGGCTGCAGTCTTATGTAAGTGACTTGCTGCTTCTCTTCAAATATCTTGTTCTGATCTTCTGATCAGCTTAGGTTTTGTTTTGTTGCTGCTGCTGTTGTTGTTGTTTGTTTGATTGTTGCATTTTTGCACATGCTCATTTCTGTTTCTTTAATTTTGTATTAATTTGAAATAGCAGAAAAACTATACTTCCTGAACTGTCTACCAATGTCTGGATTCATGCATCAGAATGACTATTCACTGGTGTAGTCAGTAATAGAAGTCAAAATTCCAACCTCCTCCAGACGGAACCTTTCCCACACCCCTCTCTGCCTCACCCACTATAATAACCACTAATCAGCACCCTTATCCCAGCTCCTCAGCCGATGGATGTCCTTACCCTCAGCTGTTTTCCACCTATTAGCAAGATTATGAACTAGATCCAAAGCAAGTCTGGAAGGGTTCTCCTTCCACACCCCGTGCAAAGTATACCACCCTGTGGTCCTTGCTCTTGTAGCCTTCTAAGAAACTCTTTTCACTCCTGTGTGCCTGCCAGCATGGCCTGATGGTTTACAGATTAAACCATATTACTCTCTGCTCAGAAACTCTCTAAACGTTTTTCCATTTTAATTAGGAAGAGATCCAAAAATCCTAGATATGGCTGTGCCTTGATGTCTACATACATGTCCTTTCTCAAACTTACTCTCCTTTTCTCCTGGCCCCAGTTTTCATTTTTTTAACAACAGCATGTTCCAAGCTCATCACTGACCCAGGTTTTCTCTTTCTTTTCCCCTCATACTCATTTCTCTTTCTCTAGCAAGCTCTTCCCGTACACCATGACACAATAGTTCATTCATCTCTGCTCAACATCCCCCTGCATAGTCTCTTCTCATCAGTATCTACATACTTAATTGCAGTAGACTGCCCAGGAGCTCTCTACCATATTTTTTTCTATTTTCATTTTTTGTTGTTTCCTTGAGCCATGGGATTCAACTGATGCCAACTCCTACCTCAGTGTCCCAACTGCTGGAAATGCAGTGTGTGCATGCCACTGGAGTCATCTTTTCTCCCTCCATTTCTTCCTCCCTCCTCCCTTCTTCCCTACACCCCTCCCTCTATCTCTCCCTCACTTCTTTGCTTCCTTCCTCTTTACTGTTCTTAATAGTCCATATTATCTTTAATGTTTGGTTTTGATTTTGATTTTCAGACAGAGTCTCATCGTATAAGACTGTTAGACAGCAACTCACTATGTAGACCAAGCTGGGCTCAAATTCAGAGATCCACTTGCCTCTGCCTCTTGAGTGCTGAGAATAAAGAATGGCCCACCATGGTTGATTTTGATCTATTTTTAAAATTCTGCTCTTTCCTGTATGTTCTTCTTAACAGACTGCAAGCTCCTTGGTTGTTTAGGCAGTGCCCCTTGTTTTTAGTGCATTGACTAGTATATGATTCATGTTCAATAAGTAAATGATGGCCAAATCCAACATTTCACCAATTCTGAACTGCTCGTACAAATCAAATACACAGAATGTAAATAGCTGGGTCTCATGGCTGCCCGAGAGAGGCCTTGGTTATGGCTGTGCTCCATGCCGTTGTCAGGTGGAGAAACTGTTCTCGTTGAGTCAAAGGAACTGAAACCAAACTGTGGTCCCAGGAGACAGTAACTAGACCAAGATGTTCTTTTTTTTCCCCCTCCCTCTCTCTGTCATCCTGTGTTGGCTTTTTTCCACTGAGCTAAAAACAGACCAGTTCAACATTGTCTGCCACTGGCGTTTCAGAATCCTGGAGGGGTTGGGTATTACTTTGCTTTGCTTTTCCCACTGTTTTCAATTCATTCCTCCATTCTGCCACCAAGAAATTCCCATGACACTCTTCTTTAACAGTTAGAGGTCATGGCTGTCTTTAAGTCTATCTCTGTCAGAACACTCTCCTGACTAAGCATGCTGTTTTGTAATACTTCCTGGATCTAGTTTTGATCTTGAGATTGGTTACAGAACTACTCTAGGGAAACTGACTTGAATTCAGAATATAAAATAGAAAGACATAAACACATGCCTTGGCTGTTAAGATTACCAGACCCAAAATGCTGACGAGATGATGGCTATGATGAAGTACTGAACATCTTTTTTTGTGATATCATTTTTCAGGTGCTTTAATAGCCTCAACGGTTCTGTAATGTTAGAGCTACTCGCATTTTTCATAAGTAAGAAAAACATACAGATTGAGAGAGTGGATAGGTGGATAAAGTCACAAAACATGATCCTGGGATGTTTATCTCCAAGCTGGATCTACCTGTACGACTTAGTGTCTGATAAGGAAATCAGGCCAACTTCTGGCTTGGATGCAGGCAAGGAGGCTCGCCTTGATGGTGCAGCTCTGACTTAGAAAAACTAAGTAGGTGAGCACTGTGCCCAGACTGCAGCAATGACACACTTAAGGCTCTCTGCACAATGACACTCTATATAATTATATTATAATCATAAGGACAATTCCTGGCATCATTTAATAAGATGCAGAAAAGTTTGCATCTGGATAAAGTGATCGGTTAAGACAAGATCAGGAAATGTCACAGACTATTCAAAGAAGTGAGAAGCAACTCTAGAATTCCAGGACTTCTATATGGAGCCATATGGAGCCATTTTCACATACTGTATTCCTACCCAGAGAATTGGGATGTGACACTAACTGCTTTACGTGAACACTTTAAATCTAGTGAGAAGCTTTAGTTTTCGTTTTGAAGTAAGTGTCTCCATGTGCTGGTATATAAAGCCTGTGGCTTGGGCATGGGTCTAAAGCCAGAGAGGCAGTGATAACTTAGACAAAGTTTTCACCCTTGAGGTGCCTGCAGTCTAAACACAAGAAGGACTGGATAAAACAGTAAGTAAAGCCCTTTCCAGAAGGTCCTTATGATAGTGACTACACCCAGTCCATTCAGCAGTGATATAACTGAGACATAGAATAAGGGCTTTTCTCTTGTGTGGTTTATCAAGATTTCTTCTTTAAAGGGACAATATTTAAGGGAATAACAAGGTCAAAGAAGTGTCATTGCTAGGCTCAGGGCAGGACTGAACTGAATTTGACATATCAGAATGTGGAATGTAGTTTATTTCTCAGTGTGTCATGGGAAAGAAGGGTCTTGAACTGGTATTCAGAAATGGTTGGGTCATGTAGAATGGAGGTCAAGAGACAAAGTTGTTCACTGTGAACAAACACTGGCAATGATGTGCACGTGTGTGAATTGGGGGCAGAGATGCACAGAGATCCATTATCTCTGATTAACAAAGGGCAGAGAACGCTGCTGCGTAAAAAGCAGAGGCAATTACTATCCAGGTCAGAAGTTTCCTTGGAGATAAATTATTATATTAGATGAATTACAGATAAGACAGGCTTACCTTCAGAGGTTAACTACACATTTTTGCCCTTTCATTTCTGTAATAGGTCAAGTTTCATAAAAAGTGTTAAGGGTTCAAAAATTATTTAAATTTGTTAGATTAAGATTTTTGAGAAGAAATTGTTACAGGATAATTGAGTATTGCCCTAGCCATTTGAACATATGTATACCAGTATCCAGTGACAGCCATCAAGAACTTAAATTTCTGTATGCAAATGAAGTAGAAAAGGCTATTTTCCAGCCCCCCAGAGACAACCTCTCTGAGCGCCCTCATTTGTTTCTTCCAAAGCATCAGTGACTGTTGAACCCGAGGGAGTACCAGCATGCTTTTTACTCCCCCCCATAAGTAGTGATTTTAAAATTTCTCTGGTAGTTAAAATTACCCCCAAGAGATGTAAACAATCTAAATCCATCATTATTTGGACCGAACTTCTGAGGACCATGGGTCCAGAGGTATGAACTGCTGAGGAACTATTGAATATATTATTGAAAAGTATGCTTTCAGTTGGTTTAGTAGCCCCAGTGTCAGTCAGCAGTGGAGCACAGAACAAATGCTCAGGCTGGGGAGGTCCTTGGTGGTTAAAGCACTTTCTGTGCAGGCTGGATCTGAACTGGAGCCCCAAAGCCAGGTATAGTGGCTCACACCTCTAATCCCTGCACTGGGCTGATGGGAACAGGAGGATTGCTGGGGCCTCACTGGCAAATTCTAGGTCATTAGTAGACCTGGTATAACAAACAAAATAAAACAAAACAAGTATATGATGCCTGAAGAAGAACTCTGAAATGGATCTCTGGCTTCTACAGACATGCACATGAAACTATGTCTACATATCCACACATGTATCTACATCACAGGAGCATGTGCACATAGAAATGTGCACGCACAGACACACACACACACACACACACACACACACACACACACACAGTCTTCCTCTACTACTCTAAAAGTTAATGGCATGAAATATGAATCTTTTTTATTCCTGGCTTAAGGAACCTTTTTTAAGCAGGCCCTAAAATTTTACTATCTGGTCTTGGACAAAAGTATGTTCTAGAAGACTGACCATGGTTGAATTAGGGAGTCACACTCTTTGCTTTCTTTAGGCAGATAGACTAGCACAACGCAGGATTATAAACTCAGCTTCAAATACTTCTGCGTCCCCACTAAATAACGCAAAGCAGAAGAAGCTTCTGTTGTTGTACGGAGACAAGAAGGGCTTCATACTAGCTAACGGGTCAATGCATTTCATCCTACTATAGCTTTCTGGGTCTGATCATTCACCATATTATGACGTTTTTGCCTAATGTAAAATGCTATGCGATCCCAAGTGCAGGTGCGTGGGAGAATGAACTCATGGAGAGAACACGATGATACTTAGGCTAGTTCCTGACTAGGGCAGAATAATTCAGAAGCACCAGAGTTTGAGAACATTGGATTTTCAGCAGCCAGAGTGGTATGTACTTTCTTCATTCCTGTAACTGTTGACAAGTGCCCAGGCTGATTCCCTAACAACTATTTTAATTGTGCAACATGAGCATAACAGTGTTACTCTTCTTCAAAATACTGATTTGTTTTATTTGCATGTATAGGAAATAGCGAGGCTGCTGGATCATACATGAACTTCATTTTCATCTTTGTATATATGCCACTTCACACTCTTACCAGCAGTGTAAAGGATTCCTTTATCTTCACGACCTTAACAAAAATGCGTATGTTTTGTCTTTTTGGTAATAGCCATTCTAACCAGAGTGAGGTGGTCCTTCATTTCTAAGAGAATTGATATTAAATGTACCCGTCACATACAAAGACGTGCTAACTATGGGAAGCCAAACATCTGTCAAGCTAGTTGCAATATGTAATTCAAGAAGTTGTGTTGCGTGTAATAAATTCATGCAACTTTGTCGATTTGAAAATAAATCAGTTGAATAAAAAAAATAGCAGACGTGTTGAAATGAACTAGACTCTAGGAAGAGAATGGGGAGGAGCTCACAGCTGGAGGTGTCTCAGGCTGGTTAGTGTCTCCCGGGAGTCCCTACAAAGGATGCTTTCCTCGAAGCCGAGAGGCCTACCTTGGTCACCTACCTTGTTTTGCTTTTCTCCTCCTCTTCATTCTCCTCATAACTCACCATGTAATGCAAGAATACCTTCCCTAGGTAACTTCATTCTGATGTGAGTCTACCATTCCTGTGGCACACAGCACTTGGTATAAACAGGTAACAACAGTAACCATAATATACCAAAGGCCCAATCACAAAACCATTTCTGGTCATAGTTTCATGGAGTACAGGTGTATACTCTTCGCTGGAAACTGCAGCTTAAGGGATTATTTGAATGTCACGCCTCTTTATTGTGCAGAAACCAGTACCCTTGGAGGAACAGTACTTCCTTAAATAACAAATCACTCTTTCTTGATCCTATTCTTTCAAAACTACTGCTGCATACAGAGGCAGGTCGAGGTCCACCAGGTTGGAGGAGGGGTATCATTATGCCCTGTTGCCAGTGGAAGCCAAAGACTAAGTCAGCAGGCCAGGAGGCAGCCAAAAACAAGTCCCAGCCAATAAGACTCCTACCAGTGGGAGGTGGCTCAGGTGCTATCTCAACATGTGTACACCTGTTGCTACAAGCTCCAACAAAGAGTTTTCTGCCTGAGTCACAAGTTTATGTAGCAGTAAGCACAATGGTGTCTTTGGCTACTATGTTTTCAGGGAGGACAATTCTGGTTACGTCACAAATATATTCATGCTTCTGTTTCATAAGACTTTAGGCTATTATCCATGTATGAGTAGGATGCCAGGCCCAAGGGGCCCTTTATTTAAACACGCTCAAGACTAACCTAGCAAAACGAATCTTCCATTACCTTCATGAAGAAGTTGGTATGTGAGGAACCTGAAATTACTTTCAGTTTCTAGCAGACAGACTTACCAGAACTTTGCAAGGATCAACAGACTACAATAGATCTCCCAAAGGGAAAAGGTGTCCTGACTAAATCTAGTTTAAATTATCTTTAGAGAGCTATGGTCCATGAAGGGAGATGAGCAGTGGCTTCTGCCTCTTTCACATAGTTAGCTTTTATTTATTTATTTTTAATTGTAAAGAATGAGTGACATGCAGGGAAGTGTTTTTTTTTTTTTTTTTTTTTTTTTTTTTGTAGAGCGTGGGCCTTTGAAGCTGTGGAAGGAAGTTACACTCTACATGGGAGTAAGCTTGTGGGTGGCAGTTATAGACTAGATGAGAATAATCATGCATAAATATCTGTACAGTGCTGCCTTGAAAAGATTCAATACACTTCTATTATAGGCACTTGATATATTATTTGAAATAAGCACGTATTAGCTTATATCCAGGAACAGATAAATGGTAACTACATCAAAGACAATTTTTTAAAAGCACTTTTATCTATCTATGACAAAACAAAAGATAATACAATTGTTTTTTCAGGGGTATTTTTTTTCAAACATCATTTCAAAAGCTTACATGTTACATGCCTTGAAAATATTAAAGAGAGCAATATTTGATAATGTCACTGCTCTAGAAGATTCATTCTACAAAAGGAATGAAAGCAACACCAAAAACCACAGAAAGGGCCAGGGTGCTGTAGTAATAACAATCAGGCACAGATTTCTGATAACCCTGCCCTGAAGAACTCCCTCCCTCTTAGGAAAAACAAAGTCACTATTTCATGCTGCTAGTGAAAAGAAGAGGATTTAATGATCCATATGACTATAAGTCTGGACATTTGAATATGATGGTAAAAAGAAAAATGATGATGATGATAGTAGTAATGATAATAATAATAATAATAATAATAATAATAATAATATGGGGCAGGAGCAGTGACTCAGTGATTGAATGCTTACTGCTCTTGATTAAAGAACCCAAGTTTGGTTCCAAGTGTTCACACAGCAGCTCACAAATACATGTAACTCCAGTTCAAGGAACTCCACCCCCTCTTTGGAGTGCTCCTGCACATGCATGAGTACACACATATTTACACACACACACTCACACACACACACTCACACACACACACACTCACTCACACACAATGTTGAATGCATTCCCTCATAGAGATAAATGTCTGATCAGACTCATTAGTTTTACACATTTATTTCCCATATCGACACAGGTAACTGGCCATAACTTATGAGTTCAAAACCATTGCCATTGCTAGAGGGCACCTTTCAAGTTGCGTGGTGTCTACTCTTGTTCACCCTAGGGGAAGCTGGGATTATGCCAGCCATTCCACAACCTCTTGGAACCCAGATAAGAAAGCTGATTACCATAATGTTTAGCTTGAAAGTACAACGTTGTCTGTTGTCCTGGAAGCTAAGAACTGAAAGGGTTGAAAAGGGAAAGGAACGTTGCTCCTTGTCTAAGGAAGTGTGGTACTGGGAAGCTGGAGGATTAGTGGATTGCAGCTCTGCACTGCTGATGCCATTTGCGGATGCACGGGTGTTCGGGCCCACCCAGTTACAGCTGGCGGTCCATCTGGATGGAGGGTAAACTCACAGTTCTACTGTACATTAAGACTTGAAAGAGAAACGTCAACTGAAAATCAAGTGAGGCACTTCTTGTTAATTTATGTGTATGATTTGCATGTGGAAGTGTGCTAAGTGGATTTATAAAATGTAGTAGCACATACAGAATTGGCTTAGGATACTGGGTATTTGGGTACACACAAGGGAAGTGCCAGAGCACACTTATTTTTCTCTGATCCTCTGATGTCACTCTTCAAGGACTTTTTGTGATATGTTTCTGTAGCAGAGATAAGCCAGTGAATTCCAAGCAACAGCAACCCAAGCACTTAAAAACCTTCTGGGCTTGCCTTCTGTGTGATCTCAGTGGTTTGTCTACTTTGTTTTAACACCCGCTGACCCCTCGTGCATACCGAAAGGAGTAAACCTGCTTTGGAAGCCTGAGAAGCGCTGCTGCTAAGCAGGCGTGTGACTAAATGCACCCCTCCTTCCCCAGTGCTGCTCTCCACAACTAAGCTAACTCTCCAGTTTCTAGACGCATTTGAACACCAGCTTGCTCGTACATAACTTTTCCCCCTACAGATACTACTGTTTCTATTTAGTCAACTAAATTTTACCCATTCCAAGCAGAAACTGAGTGAGAACTATTGGGTCGCTTCTGGTCCCAAGTGGCGTCCATTTCTGAACACTCACTCAGCTGTAGTAAGCCGCACCCTGGAACCATCTAGAGGGCTTTATGATAACTATATGCTGGGCCTACTCCCAGAAGTCTAGGCACTTGTCTGTTTGTTCCGAAATGTTGATAGCTGCTGGCTTAATTTCAGTCCCCTAATTTCTAACAGCACCCCGTGTACCTCTGTGAGGTTAAAAGTCAGGTCAGAGTGTCTAAGGATACAGCAACTTCTAGTCTTCCTTTATTTCAGGAGGGAAATAGAAAGGACAGGGAGTGTGCTGAGGAATTTGCAGAGGAGAGGAGGAGGTGGTATCCTTCCCCAGGGTGCTCAGAGCTGTTCCAATTAGCAGTTCATTAGGGTTAACAAGCTGTCCTTTGTGGAGGAGGCAAATGCTCTCTGTTCTTGCCTAGGTGCAAATGACTTTAATGAGATAATCTCCTTTCACCTAGTGAAGATTTGTTACAGGAGGTTTAAGAAAGGTAGGAGGGAAAGCTGCCAGGCTCCATGACACCCACTGAGGCAGTGCTCAGGCCCTGCTGTTTGGTGGCCCAGCCTCTGGGAAACAAGCATGACAAATAGGTCTTCATAGGACAATATGATTCCTCTGACAGGCGAACTTGAACTTTCCCTTTATATTGCTGGGGGCTGAGAGGTAGGAGTACACATCTCATCAAATCACTTGTCTGTCTCTTGGTCCTTTGTGACTTTTCTCTGATGTTTTTTTCCCTCTGCCATGAAGCTGTTAACAATTGTTGGATAATTTTACCACTTGTAAATACCCACTTGTTACATGACCATGAAGACCAAGGCCTTGCCTAGCCCTGGCCTCCTTGCCCCCGGCCTACATGATAAACAGGTAAAGTCTATTGAGCTTAACTGAATTGCTTCATTTGCTACATGCTTTCCAGTCAGAGGAACAGAACACCCTGAGAAAGACAGACAGTGAGGGAAAAGGGGAAAGACAGACAGAGAGGGAAAAAGAGAAGGAGAGAGAGAGAGAGAGAGATTACACAATGACAGAAATATAGACTATTACAAAAATCAAAAGAAAGGATTGTCAAGCATGAGTAGAGAAACCAATAGAATATATTCTGGAGACGAAAAAGAAATCAGCCCATCTGTTTAGCATATTCATAAGAGTGTCAGCTTTAAGAATTAATAAGGCAGTGGCCATATTCTTCATAGAAAATAATCAGAAACATTGTACAATGAACATTATTAATAATATATATTTTTAGAGTACATGAAAGAACTAAATTATATATACTTTAACTTGTTTAGTGATAAGACCAACAAGCTACTCCTTTAAAAAGAATTGCCAGGGAATTCTGTATTAAGTGACACCACATTACATTATGGAATAACAGAAAGTGTTTCACAACATTGCTTATAATTACTTAGCATAAGTAAAAACAGATAAAATATCTACTTTAGTCTCCCTGCTACTTGTTTCATGGTTAATTTGGAGTATTTTATTTACTAAAAGGCCATATTACACTCTTTGATTTTTAATTAGTCCCTCTCCATTACCAACTTTTATCTTACACACATTAGTTGAGAAATCTGTTGTGTCTTATTATTACTTAATGATTTTAGGAATTCCCTACGATATTCTGCAGGACAGGAGGCTTGCCCTCACATGCGCGCTGCAGTGCCGGTTGGTCAGAGGATCAACTCTCCAGCCTCATAGTATATGAAAGATGAGGAATACAATGATCAGCACAGGGGGTGCCCTTTGTTTCCTACAGTTGTGTTACACACTAACGCTGGGCTGTGGAGATGGCCCAGTACTCAAAGCATTTGCCTTGTGCCCTGGCTAGTTTGAACTGTCAGCTTGACATAATCTTGAATCACCAGAGAGACTTAGTGAAGAATAGTCTAGATCAGGTGGCCAATGGGTATGTCCGTTGGGGAGGGGGAGGTGGTTGTCTTGATTGTTAATTGATATGGCAACAAACTACCCCACTATGGACTACCCTGCACTGTAGTCAAGGACCCAGGCCTTCTAAGAGAGGAGAGAGCAAGCTGAGAGCTAACAAGGATGTGTCCATTCTTTCTGCTCCTGACTGTGGATTGGATGCTCCAAGCTATTTCCCCTACTCATTATTTCATATTTCCTTCTGTATGATTTATTACTAAACATCCCTACAATAATGAACTATAAGAATTACAAGCCAAATCAACCCTATCTTCCTCTATGCTACTTTTTATCAGGTCACATCACAACTTAAGACAGAAAACCAGCATACCTTGTAAGCAGCAGGCATGATGACTGGAGTTCAGAGCCTGAGAGCCCATGTACGTGGGCCTAGCAACCTGTCTGTAATTCTAGTACTGCGATGCCAGGAATTCAGGATCTCTAGATCAAGGTGGTTGGCTAGAAGAGTCCTATTAGTGATCTCTGGGTTCAAATGAGAGGCCCCGACTCCCCCCCCAAAAAAAATAAAATAATTAAAAAAAAACAGTTGGAAAGTGGGTGAAGAAGACTCCCTATGTCAGCTTGTGGTCTCCATGCATACCCATCTAGCTGGAAATGAGTCCAATATTACATCTCTTGTAACTCTGAATTTTCTTTGTTGTGTTGCTCCTAAGTAAGAGATTGGCCACACATAGCAATGGCCTCAGAGCTAAGAGGTGAATATTGCACGTATATTTTTCAATACTAGGTAATAAACTCACAACACGTGCACTACTCTATTTTATTGCTAAAGGTATTTAACCAAATCCCTTTCTGTTGCTGCACTACCTGATACTTGCTTGCTTCTACTCGACTTTCTTGACAGCACTGCTAATTCTCAGCAGTGGTCCACTTCTCGCCTTCCATTCTGAGACTAGACCATATCAGATGACAATGGAGAGCAACCTGGTCATCTTTACGAGAAGCAAACTTGGACTGCGTGCCTCTGTCCCAGCCCACCTCTGATATAGCCAACACACACACACACACACACACACACACACACACATGCTTCCTGCTGAGCCAACATGTTGTGGTTATAGCTTTGCACTTTGAGAGCAATTTGTTTAAGATTCTTGTTTCCTCTTGCTTGATGATAACTACTTGAGGTTAGGCAGCCCATTTCTGTTGCCTTGCCCTCAGATTGCAAGCCCTACTGTGAGCTTGGGCCTGTTCTTTCTCTAGGCAATCCTTGTTTTACTCAGGACATGAGTGGCCCAGTCTGGGTTTATCCCATGGAACACACACTTCCCAGCTCAATCTGCTTGGCTTTATTTATAAGTCCTCATCTCTGTCTACAAGCATTCCTGTGCTTTCCTTTTTATACAATTTTATTTGTCTGCCCCTGACCCGATTCGGAGATTGTTTGAGGAAAGTGATTGTTCTGTGTTCACTTCCAAACACAGAACCTAGAATTAGTAACTGGTTAAGGTGATGCTCATTAAACACTTGGGCAATGAATGGAGGCATTGAGTGTGAGTGTGAGGTGTGTGAGTGTGTGTGTGCGTGTGTGTAAGTGCTTTCTGTATGGAAAGAAGAGAAAAGGAGAAAAAAACAAGGAAGGAAAGAGAGGAAGGAAAGAAGGTAGAATAGAGAAGTAACAGCATTCTTAGAACCTAAAGCAGTTGATGCACACATTACACAGAGGAAACTGGCCTGTGATAGGACTTCATATTGTTTCCATTATCTTAAAGGCACAGGACAATAAGAATTAAGTCTGCTAGCACTGACGTGGGTCCCACTCTGCTTCAATGGTTTTGTCTTCTTGTTCAGAGAACAGGTCAAGGGTCCCTAACATTCCATCCCTACTACCTAGTCCATGCTTCTAACATCTTCATCTTAATGTTTACCCAAAGAGGTAATCACAATACTTTTACTTTTAGGTACCTTACAAAGTATAGGATTAAATTAATATTTAAAATGTTTTAATTTTATAAGCAGTGAAAATTTGTTGACTTTATATGAAATTAATTTTTGTAATTTCTACAATCAATGGAGTATGTTTCATGTTATGTTATATAATATATAATGCAGGATGTGTTACCTATATTAGGATAACAGATATTAAAAGAATTTACTTTGTGTGTAAAGCATATAATTACCTTTGAAGATAAATAGACACATAGATAGATTCTTTCAGCTTTGTCAAGTATAGATATTCCTGTTGGTGAAGATGTGTGAATTCAGGTTATAGATGTTATCTTTTCCCTTATGTGAACTATAACATAGGTACAAGTGCATAGGCTTAAAATTGACCCTATTCCGGAAGCTTCTTCTCTTAGATATTCTTTACTTATGTATGATAAGAAAGCATAAGGACTGAGGCTGGGTCCTGGCTTTGATACTATCATGCAATCAATTTAATCAGTATTAAAATATATATTATATTGTTATTATATATTATATATGTAATATTATATTATTTCATCCTGGTATAATAAAAATTAATTATAGGTTAGTGTTTCAAGGGGTTTTTATATTTCTATGTTTTAAACATTCTTTCTTAGGTTTAGATAATATATGGAAAGAAGAGGCAGAAAAGACACTATAGAGAGAGGCAGTGGGAACCGACTGAGCTGTGGATTCTCGTATAGAGAGCAAAGAACACAGTGTCCACAGTGCAAACGCTTTTACATGAGTCTTACAGATATTATTCTTTCTTTTATCTATATTATTGGAAAACAAGGAGCTGACATTATCTGCAAAAATCATGTCCCCTGATTGTATTCCTCTTGGACTCATTAACAAAATGAAGGCTTGAAAGAATTGAAATATCTCAGGAAGCTGCTGTGAATACCTTTTTCTTTACCTTAAAAAAAAAAGTAGTTTTATTTTGTCTGAAATTGTTTTCTATAATTTCCCTTTCCTCCTGAAATGGGCATCCCTTTTGTGCGTATAGATGTGGGCATTCAGGAGCCTGCAGACTATAACAACAACTCACAGTGTAAGAGAAACCTAAGTGGTCTCCTGGCACTGAAAGGGAACCAGTAGATTCTAAATGGGGTAGCTATTAGCCTTTTATTACCATAATGATTTTTTTTTTTACTAGTTTCCACAATTTGAAATGTGACTATTGTTAGTTCAAGGCAGCATGCTTTAATATTTTTAACATATGATTGGATTTTTTTCCCTAGTGGTTTAAAATTTTAAATGATAACAGGTTAGGCTTACTGATGGCAACATTGTTTCAGGCCTTTATTTTGGCTCCGGTCTAAGGTTTAGATTGGCTTGGAAGTCTTGTCATAGCTTTCTTTTTCTCTTTATCTCTGTAAAATAACATTTTCCTTTGATTTGCTCTTTCCTAGACTATTCTATTGTTTCTAACATTCAGGTGACTTTCTTGTATTTTCTTTTCGTTCTATTTGATGGAGCAGAAATTTTGAGTCTGTTTCAATTTTTCTTTTGTTTCTAGCAGTTCCCCATCCTGCAGGGTTGGAGTTGATAGTTTCCCCTTTTGTACTACACATAGGTTCAAAGTCCTGTGTTTTTTTTTTTTTTTTTTTTTTTTTTTACTATGTTCAATTGCAAAGGGCAAATTTTCTAGCACATAGAAACAAAGAAACAAACAAAAAAAGACCAACGAGTCTCTAACTCGGAAAGGGTCTGAGTGCAACTGTAAATTAATCCTTCAAACAGGATTAGGTGCAGGCAGTTCACTGGCCTGTCTGAGCAGGGAGGCAAGGAAGCGTGCTCACACAGCAGCAGGTGCAAAGGTAGCCTGTGTTGTCAGGAAGTCAGGGCTCTGCTGGTAGAAAATGGGAAGCAACGGAAAACAAGGAAAGGCTAGTAGCAATCCAGTGGCTAAGCTAGGGCCTTGGGAGTTTCCCAAGGTCCCTCCCTTCCTGCGCCCGGCATGAGTCAGTTTTCCAGTGGGTTTACACCCATTTACCCTTCCTTTGCCAACATCCCTGAATACATTCCCAGTAACCCTCTAAGTCTTTGCCAAAGATCTTTCTAGAACGCAAGTCCAGACTCCACCCTATCGCCCTGGTCCTGCGAACTAGTTCATAGTCTGCTGAATAACGTCGAAGCTCCCGCTTCCTCCTCTGCCTACGCGCTAATCTCCGTTTACAGAAAGGAATAGAACAGATGACTGTATTGATTCAACATGGCACTGAAACAGATAGGCTTCCTGCACGGGTTCTGCACTTTTCTCCACGGTCCCAGGGCCTACGTTAGTGCCATTCCCTGTTCCTATGTATGTGTGCGCATGGAAGCCAGGGGTCCACACATTACGTTTCTTCTGAAATTTACTTTCCACCATATTATTTCCTTTTGAATGTCTCTCATTGAATCTGGGATTCAGAGTTGGCTAACGGACTGTGAATATCTCGCATTCTCTACCTGATTCTAGCACTGTGGTTACAGACCCTTGCCTAGATGTTCTGAATCTGAACTCACATTCTCAGGCCTGAGCTCCAACGTCTTTACAACCTAGTCATCCCCCCCCCCCTCCCGCCCAGCCAGCTAGCCTCTCTAGGCAACTCTGCTTTTATCTTACTAACTTCTTCAAGGCGCTACTTGCATAAATTCCTCCAGGGAGCCTGCCCTCCTTTTCTCAAGGACATTTTGGATTTTTGCCTACCATCTTAGCACCATCTCTCCGGTAGGTGCTCTTTTCCATCATACTGCCCCACAAAGTACAATCCCTGAACTCCACCCTCCTGGACTTACCTCTGTCCTACCTACACTTAACACTTCTGCCATAGCTCACATTCCGCCCGCCCAGTTGCTGCAGTGAATGCCGCCAAGAGAAAGTCCTCAGGCGATGATGGTGGTTACTAATTGTCAGTTAGAAACTCTCTGTATCTGTTCTCTGAGAAAATGTTACTGTCATTCTACTTTGTTTCCATTGTTGGGGACTTGGGAACTTTCAATAATTAACACTGAGAAGTGGTACTAGTTAATTAATTAATTATTTCAGGAAGGGATCAGGAAGCAGCATTAAGTCAGTGTTTCATGGACCAGCAGAGGATCAAGGGCTTAGGTCTGGTTACTGGTCCCTCTGCAAACCACTCTTGAGTACCTCATTTCTTTACTCCGCCTAGGGAAGCGAGCCTCACCCACTTAACACAAACCGGCAGGGAGAAATCCAGCTAGCTTGCAATCGCTCGCCGCCCCAACTCATGTTCAAACCAGGAAACAAACGTTTTGTAGTTAAAAAATCATCCCTGATGAAGTTATCAGAATTCCTGAAATTCACCGGAAATCCTGTCCGCAGATCTTCAAACTTTATCTCTTCTCAGACGCCCAGAATTCTTTTCATTCAAAGCCAAGTTACTGCACAGCACCTAATGAACTAGGAGCCGGTGTTTCATTTGCTCAGGCGGGCAGTTGCCTAGGGCTTGTTTGCGTGGGAGTACCTCTGCATAGCCTAAGTTGTTATTTTATTTTTAAAGAGGGAGCTCTGCTTGCTTTCTGTACACCACACTGCAGAGTTGGAAGTAAGGGAGCCTTTAAACTGCAAGTTTTATTTGTCGAGGAGACGGGAAGGTGGCCTGTGTTTGTGTCTGGGCGACGATCAGTTTTCTCGCAGAACTCCCAAACTGTGAGTGCTGACTGCTGAGAAAGATACCCACCAACACCCGTGCAGCTTCTTTCCCGCCCTTCGCCTTCCAGGTCCCAGGCAGTGCGCTGCTTCTGCCCCTGCAGGCCGGGCCGCTGACTCTAACCTTCCATCTAACCTTGCGGGCCTTGCGGGCTGGGAGCGGAGCCCCGGGAGCTGGAGCGGCGGTGAGCGGCGCGGGCCCGGGCGAGCGGGCGGGCTGGCGGGCGGGCGGGCGAACGGGCGGGGGCCGGGGCTGCGCGTGGGAGCTCGGCGCGTCCGCGCGCCTTCCTGGCGGGGCTGGCGCGGGGGAGGGGCCGCGCAGCGGCGGAAACCGGCGCGCGGCGATAAGAGGCTGCACGGCGACATGCCACAGTCTCTCGCCGCAGCCCGACGAGTCCGGGCGCTCGTCATGCTCCCGTGACCCGGACCCGGCCAGTTCCCTTTCCCGTGGCGGGCATCCCGGAGTCGCGATCCCACAATGCCCCGGGCAGTCGGGGCCCCGGCGGGCAGCCTGCACGGCCACGTGAGAGGTGAGTGGCGGGGCGGCCGAGCATTGTTCTGCGCTGCGGGCGGCGCTGCGGCGGCCTCCGGTGGCGCTCGGGGGGTCCCCGGCCCGCACCGCGGCCGTACGCTGCGGCTCCCGGCCCTGTCCCGCGCCTCTCTGCGGGCCCCCGCGGAGCGTCGCGGGGCAGGACCGGTGGCCCGGGAGCGGGGGCAGGTGCGTGGTCGAGTGCTGTGAACTCCGTGACCTCTGCCAGGGTCGACCGGGACGGCTAAGGGTCGCGCGGGTCCCGGCCGCGCCCGCACCCCTTTGCCGGGGCTGCCATCCAGCACTGGCTTCTTGTGGGCCAAGTATGTGCACGCAGAGGTTAATGCTCTGCCTGCCACCCATAAATTACGCATGACATGTTTAGTTGGGCTGCCTTATATGGAGAGTGCTGTATTTCAGTCCAGTGTGCTTTTTGCCAAGTTTACAGGGCGGAAGACGCCCTGCTTGAGAGGGCTGCCGCTTTTCCTCCCTTTCTGGTCGTTTTGTAGTGCGTCACTCAAAAACTGTAAGAAAAGTAAGTATAGAGCTTTTCAGGGTGGAGTCACAGAAGGCTGGTAGAACTGCTTTCATGAAAAGTAGTCAGTATATGGACTAGCCTTTAAATAAAACCAAGACAAATATGTAGCCTTTCCTCAACCTTTTTTTTTTTTTTTAAAAAAAAGACCGAGTCTGATATTGTTAGTACTGTGTCATATGCGAATACTTTGATATTAGAGCATGTAACATGAGATTGAAAGAAATTGCGAGCACACTCAGACACACACACACACACACACACACACACACACACGTAGATGCATAAGTGGAGCCTTCCTGGCTAGCCCACAGCATGTTATAACTACATGGGTGTTGAGACAAGCCTATTAGGCTGCTAAGATAGGTTTATGTGCAGTATATATCCCCAGGATTAAAAACAAAGTTAGAAGCTGTCTGGAAGGTTATTTGTCTTAGGTTTCTGTGTCCACCAACACAGGCACAGACCATAGCAAGTGATTAGTAAAGTCTGCCACACTCTGAGGTATTTCATTAACAAATTAATGCAAGGAGAGGGAAGTCATTATTACAGCCTTTGGATCCGCAGGCCTTCTGCAGCATGCTTTGAAATAGTACACTAGAGGACATGTTGGTCCCCGTTCCTGGCTTTCAACACAGTGTTTATACAAAGAACTTACTTAGGCCATAACTTTCCACACCAGGGTGTCTCTGTCTACATTCTCTTCTATGGCTTTATAGTGTTGGTGTTGTTACCTGGTCCTATTTGTGAGATAAAATTCTGATCCCCAAGACAAGTTAATGTGAAAGTTCAAGGCCTGCAGGATCCTTGAAGGATTTAGTTCAGAATGCAGGATGTGTTAACTATGTAGCCGGTAGCCTGAAGACAATGCGTTATTTCACAGCCGGAGAAAGCACGTGGCTGTCACTTCCATCTTTGCCTTCCTTAAAAGTTGGTGACAGCTAACCTAGCTTTCAAGAAACCCATCAGGTTCCAGTTTGCTGTATTTGTACAGGGGTACACTTTCTTTTTTTATTTCTGCTATGTTTTATTTTCTTTTTCAAGATCTAGACATAGTTTTTTTTTTTTTTTTTTTTTTTTTTTTTAATGTGTCTTTGTGTAATGCAGTTTCCTCAGCGAGAACTACTAAGTTGACGGTTGTGTTCATAGAACAGGTTGGGTCAGCCCCAGGAAACCTGTTCATCTGTTTTAAAATTACACCGTCACCAAAGGTATCATAAACATGATAGGCACATTTTATTATCGGGAGAGACTTAAACAGACCTCACATACGCTTCATTTAATATTTTTCTCCTGTAACTGGGAACAAATTTGAGCATACGATAAGCATCTAGTATAGTATCCTGGCACATGCCAAAAGAGAAGGCAAAGTGTTTCATGGCTTGGGATATGACTGCTTGTGTGTGTGCTTCCACGTCCGAGGCCGACTCCAAGCGGAGTTCATTAAATTTTGGTTCTAACATTCTGTTCTTGCTCAGGGCATAGAATTCCTGTGAAATGAAACACTTGGTTCTTTTCAGAGCAAGAAGAGATTATCTCAAGGTTTCTCCTTGGGGGTGGAGGAGGCGGGTAGAAACATGCAGTGATGATGGCTTTCCTTAAGGAAGAGGGTGCCATTCTTATATAATAGTTCCGATTTTTATTGTAAGTAAGAAATATTTTCATATTGCCCCTCCCCCCATCACTGTCACCATACATTAGTCTTGTTTTTGATCTGTTTATGGAGACAAAAAGATCTTCCGGCTTTCTGCTCGTTGATAGAAAGGTGTGCAGAGCAGAGAGCATCTCCGGTCTTGCTTGGAGTAAGCCCAAATGAGTAGGCAGTTGAGGATTTTGTTGTTGTCGTTGTTGTTGGAGTTGCTGGTTTTTTTGTTGTTTTGTTTTCTGTTTTTCTCTAAAGGGCATTAGAGAGGCACTGTACATTAGAGAGGTCAGGACAGTAGAAGAAATGAGCAAAATAAGTTCACTAAATGTTTGATTTTATTTAGTCTCCTAGCAGGATGCATTGGAAAGTTTTAAAGTGTCTGGATTTCTAGATCCAAAACCCCGTTTTGCAGGAGGTTTGGATTGCGCTGCAGGGCGCAGAAGCCACTAGCCACACATGCTGTTGGCACTGAGAGGTCTTGGGAAAAATACATGCTGGCGTGTGAAAAATTTGTACAAAGAAAGTAAAATACTTGCTTATATTATACTTATGATAACTCTTTTAAAGATAAAGTATTGCGTCCTGGTTTGATAGAACATTTTATTATATTTATTTCCCATTTCTTTTTCTGTTTACTTTTCCTCCTCAACAACTAGAAAACTTGATATAATGTGGCTTGTGTTCTGAAAAGGCTGCATTGTTTTGAAAATAAGTATTCTGAGAAAAAGCTTAAATTAGAGTTCGCTAGTCAAAATACACCAAAAGCGATTTTTATTTTTACAAGGTAAAGACGCTTATTATACACACAAACAAAATGACTTGTCTTTCTCATCCATTGTAACCAAAATTTGAGCAAAAATACTACCTTACATCTATTTTTATTTCTTCAAAACTACTATTTAGCGTAGAGAGTTAATGATGAGGTGGTGCTAACAGAGAGAGCCTTATAATTAGGAGGATGAGCTTAACACCTCTCAGAGGCCAGAATAGGGCGTGATTGCTACTCTGAAATGTTTAGAAACACTGTACTTACCATTGTCCTGGAGTTACCAAACAGAAGTAAGTCAGTGAAATTTATTTTAAAATAGTGTCCAGTAAACAGCAATTATCTTCAGGTGCCTAATATGTATTTTCTTTTGTTTTGACAGACCTTCCTTAGAAAATAAAGACACCAAACAAAGCCAAACAACTTACAGGAATGAAAGATTTTCGCCTGTAAGCAGTGGGCATTGCTTTGCCTCTAAGCAGAGACAAAGTTACGCTTCTGTTGTGAAGTTACAGGCTCTGAGGCATTCCTGTGCCTTGAGACATAGTATTTATTCTCGAGAAAGCATCTGCCTGTAAACAGAGCACAATCGCATTGTCCTGGACACATTCCTTTCAGTTATTTTCATAAGTGAAGTGAGTGTTAGGCCAAAAAATGTGGTTCTTTTCTAGCCATGTAAAGTTATGTTTGCTCATATTTTCCTGAAGGATAGCAAAGGCATACACATTATTTTTCTTTCACCCCTTTTCTCTCTCTCTCTCTCTGCCTCTCTCCCCCCTCTCCCCCTCTCCCTTTCCTTTCCTCTCCTCTCCTCCCCTCTTCCTCCCCCCTCCCTCCCTCCCTCCCTCCCTCCCTCCCTTCTTCCCTCCCTCCCTCCCTCCTCCCCCCCCCTCCCCATGGTTGAGCCATATCTCAAATGGAGCCTTAGGGAGAAGTCATCCTAATTTGGCAGCATGGAGACTCTGTCATCTGTGGAAACAGGCATATTTTATATTAGTGTAAACAACTGGTGGAAAGAGAGGAGAGAAGATCCCTGCTAACTTGTGTTCATATCTGATCAGTCAGGAATTGTATTACGTAAGGGATGGGGAATTCATTGATTGAAAAGCAGCTAGTTGGAAAGGATTAAATGACATATACCATGTCTATAGACATTTTTGTTTTAAGAACTGAGATAGGGAAGGCAATGTTTACATAGTGTTTTAATATTTATATAGTTATATAAGTACTAAGTGATATTCTTGGGAGAAATAAAAGTCCTAGCCTATCCATGGTTATGGTTTGGTTACATATTACTAAGTTTAAAAAGGCATAACAGACGGCTATCTCTGTTTTCAATGAATGTTAGAAAGGTGTTTGTCACATGTGCCTATGGAACCCAATAATCTTTGAGAGACTTTTTGAAATTTAGAGTTGTTAGGGCTCGTTTTTTTTTTTTTTTTTTTTTTTTTTGGACTTTCCCCACTTTTTAAAAGTTCTCTCTAGGTTTCTGTGATTATTTTTTTGTTAAGAAATATAGGATCCATCATCTGAAGACTAGGGGAAGCCATAATAGCATCAAATAGGTAATTGATTATCTCTATATATAGTTTTAAAAAGGGGAGATATAATTTTCAAATGATATAGTGGTATTTCATGAAAGTTAAGATACAGAAGGGTTCCTGTTTGCTTGGTACAGAGCATTGCAGCTCAGCAGACGCTAATCCATTGCTTGAGTAAGCCGTTATCCCAGCCTGGTATAGAACTTCGCATAAGACAAAGGAACGTCCTGCTGCACTTCTGGTTAAGTGTATCTCCAGATAAATAAGTAACAGGAAGCCCAAAGTGTTTGCAGCTTTACCGTAGTTAGTTTACCCTTTGAAGCATTCATAGCATCCATCCAGTAATGCTTCTGTCTGTTTATACGTAACATTTACACATAGGATTTTTCTATATACTTTGTATCGTATTTTTCTGAATGACCTAACTAGAACTTGGCAGTATTGTTTATTAGCATCAGTAGACAAGTGAGGAAAAGCAAAATGGCATCTGTGGTGAATAACCGGAACTAGAGAATTTGTAGAAGAGAAAGCTAGATTGAGAGTTAGGAGACATTTCTACCTAGGTTTTGATGATAGCTTTATTAAATACCACAGACATTCCAAGTTCAGCATACCAGATGAGAAAGGACTTTGTTTGGGAAAATGAAACTTAAGATACAGAATAAGCAGGCAAGGAGAAGCACATATGGGTAAAAAGTTTATATAAACAGTTATAATCTCTAACTTCTCAGGACTCAAACGAAAGAAATAAGGGAGTCAAAGCATATCTGATGATTTTGGACTCAGGTGGGAGCAATATTTTGTGGATTAAAAACCAGCAACCTCGCTGCCATTTTAGAAGCAGTCTGGGGAAGGCTTGGTGAAGTTGTCTGATTTCTCTTAGCACTCTGGTACTGACATCTGTCCACAGTTCAATATATATATATATATATATATATATATATATATATATATGTATGTAAGAGGTAAGGAAACAATTTAAAAGACTTTCACAAAAGTTACAGGCCAGTGCATCAGCATGAGCTGTATTGAAGTCTAAGGACGCCAAAGCAAGGCGAAAAGCAGTAATACACAGATTGTAAACATTATCATGGAAGATATTTTCTAAACTTGATTTAGCATTAGATTTTTGCAGACTGTTTCTAACTGTCCATTTTCACTTTCTATCCAACAGTTATGCATTAGTAAGGTGGATGATAGTAAATGAGACATCAGCATCTTGTCTGACCATAGAAGAAAGCTGTCTGCACAGTAGTTCCTTACTCATTGTGTGTGTGGGGGCATTTCCCTACACTGGGGCATTGGGCCTTCATAGGACCAAGGGCCTCTCCTCCCATTGATACTCAACAAGGACATCCTCTGCCACATATGCAGCTGGAGCCATGGGTCAGATAGGGCTCAGCTGTTAAGGGCTACTTATATATTGCTTTATAAAATCTCCTTAAGTATTTTCTACAGCTAAAGCATAGATATTAGGACTTTTGTCTTAGGGGGAATTAGCATGACTAGTACCTTTTTGTTATTTCTAGAACCAGAAGACCTGATTTTTTTCCCATTATACGCATTTTAACCCTTTCATACTTTGTCTTGTCCTCAATGTTAGTTAAAGAATAGAGATGAGAATATAGGGACTAGTGATGCTGGCACTTTGGAGAATGACTTCTATTTGTACAGTGAGGTTTTAAAGTAATACACACGTTCCTGCCCAGAGTTTTATGAGATAGTCCTGCTAATGCCTTGGTTTCGGAGATTGGGAAACTGGGTCATAGATATTTCAAGTTTATTGCACAAGATTACTTAGTTGCTAAATAGCCCAAAGAAGACTTGAGCCATGGCAGTGTCGTTTTAGAATATCTGCACTTATGTAAAAGAGTAGAAACAAGTGAAATATGTGTTGGGGGTTATTTAAGACATCAAACATTGAGATACTTCTTACAAGGGTCATACAGCAGCACATGGAGAAGTACATAGAGGAAGGGTAAATCGTGGAGGGCAGAGGAAAAGAGATGGAAGGGACAGTATAGGAAAGGAGCAGAAAGGGGTGGGAAAGGGGGACTGGGACCACAGTGGACCTCACGCAGCACGTGCAGGTGGGTAACAGTCTAGAGCATAAGAGGCTGTTTGCCTAGGGAAGTCGTCTTCTGGGAGGGAGGAGTGCTGCAGTGCCCTTCACAGGGGGAGGAGTAGACTCATGGGCAGAAGTACAGATGGCTTGGGAGTAAGTGAAGAGTGTGAGGTAGGAAAGGCTTTGTGCTGGAAATACAACTTTTGGGTCTAGATGCATAGAATCTAGATTGGATGATTGGATATGTGCAATAGGAAGAGATACATGGTTTGCTATAGTGAATATGAAGAGGAATTTTATTTGTTTTGTTTTTGTTTTTGGTTTTTGTTTTTTCGAGACAGGGTTTCTCTGTGTAGCCCTGGCTGTCCCGGAACTCACTCTGTAGACCAGGCTGGCCTCGAACTCATAAATCTGCCTACCTCTGCCTCCCAAGTGGTGGGATTAAAGGCGTGCGCCACCACTGCCTGGCGAAGAGGAATTTTAATTTTTACTAAGAATTAAAACACAGTATCAGTAAAAATAAAAATCTCTTCTTTAACATTTTATCATTGTTCTAATCAGACTGATAGGTACAAGCACTGTTAAAATGAAGAATTGGAGTCAGCCAGGTATGCTGGGGCATGCCTGCAATCCCACTGTCCAGTAAGCTGAAGCTGGGACATCTGGTGTTCAAGCCTGCCCTGCTGGGTAGTCTAGCAGTATCCTGCTTAAAAACCAAATGCAAAACAACAACAACAACAACAACAACAACAACAACAGGATTGTATTTTAAATATCAATTAAAGAGAAACACAGTCATTGCTCATCTTGAATAATTCAATTATTATGATTTGTCAGATTCCGAAGGCATTTCATTCTTGTCCAGGTACCTTGGAAGCACAGGGTCTGAGGACCACCAAAAAGTTTATCTTACATTTCTATTTCTACAGTAAACTTGAAACTTTATGAGTACGTTGTTATTTGCTGGGGAAACATCTTGATGTTTATTGGGAATTTTGGTCCCTTAATTGAGTTCACACAGAAGTTCTGTGTCTCCTGTCCTCAGGGATAAACAAGGTGGCAGAGAGAGTCATGATAGAATGAGTTTGCAATGTGCTCAATGTCGCTGACATTTAGACTGCTCTGAAGTTGCTATTTTAGGGACGGTATCAGTGTGACTGTGGTACTCTTTCTCCTGGAAGTAAAAATCCTTAATTATCAGTCACTCTTGGAAACTAATTGTTGATTCTTATATAGGAAAAAACAAAAACAACTCCCCCACCCCCCCAAAAAAAAAACAAAAAACAAAACCAGCATTTGCATTTGACTTTTATTGGGGGTTAGTAGAATACCTATGCTTGAAGTAGAAAGCCTAACATGTAAGATCCTTTATTATATATTACAAATAAATGGCCTAATATTGTTTAACATAGGATGAAATAAAGAAAAGATTATATTTTATTTAATACGTGTAGAGAGATAGCCTCATAAAAGCAAGACAGTTTTCAAAACTATTCTATTTATAGGACCTGGGGAGATGTTCGTAGGTCAAGTGTTTGCTGTGTCAGTGTGAGGACCTGGGGTCAGATCCCATAACCTCTGTAAAAAGATTATGGTGGTGCACACCTGTATCCTAGCACTGGGAGGTAGAGAGGGGAGGATCCCAGCCAGCCCTTTTAGGTAATTTTTGAGCTCAGGGTCAGAGACTCTATTTCAAAAAATGGAGGGGGAGGAAGATCTAGAGGAGGTGGATGCTAACCTCTGCCCCCACACATTTAGGACTTAGCATGTGCTGCATCATACATAAAATACTATAGCTGTAACTACTTGATGCTTACTACTTAACTAGATGCTATTCCATAAAAAGGCAATAGAATTGACACTAGTAATACCTTCAAATTGTTTATGCAGAACAAGAGAATAATGTTTCTGTATTTTGCCTTTTTAATATCTTGTGGCTATTATGAAAAAAGCACATTTATTAACTACCTTTTTTTCTTGCTATTCAATTCTTCCTTACCTAGCTTCTGCCTTGTGCTTTCCAGATACAATGACAGTGTGTGCTAAACTTAGAAAGTGCACCCTGTTAACCAAGACTCACTAAAAGCTCACATTAGAACCCCTGCGTTGCTCACTCTGTGATTCTATCATCATACCGATTTGAACTAGACAAATTTGCTCTCAATGATTTTCAGCCAACCTTTGAACTCAGCGTTAGAATGTTCAGGAAAAATTGCCTTGGCAAGATGTCGGCATGTACTTGAGGCTTTGGTATCAGAAGTTTACCTTGAAGACTTTAAGAGATTTCATGAGTAAAGCAAATGAGAGCAGAGAGTCTCAGAATACCCATGACCCGGGCATTAATTCTCTTTGAGGTATTGCATGACCTTCCCCAAAAATAATTGGAAAATGCTTGAGACTACTGAAAAATGTATACCTCAAACTTAATTCCCCATGATGCTTTTAAGGGGACTGCACTTGCTGAACACTGTTGAAGGGAACTTGCTACCTCAGAGGGAAATATCAGAAAGTATAGATCTCAAGCCTAGGGCTTTTTTTTTTTTTTAAATGCAGATGCTGTATATTAAAGTGAACATTAAGAAGACTGTTATGTCTTCTCAGTTATGGATCAAAGCTTAATGTGCAGTTCCCTTTAAATCTTTACCACTTTGAGAAATAAGAACAGCACTCAGTCTTATCTGTTAAAAAATCATTAATGAATATATTTGGGCACCTGTTACAAAATCATCTTTGTGGAATGTGGGTGGTAGCATATTGGAACATGGTCTTTGTGTGAAAGATACATTGTTTCCAGAAAAAATGCTGGGAGCCGAAAAACAGCCTAATAGTGCAGAGCAGATAAGCCCTGCAGGCAGAGCTCGTCTTCCTGATACCGACTAGGATGCTGAGACTCGCCTAGAGTCACACAGCTGCTCAGTAGCCAGCTAAACTGATGTCCGGTCACTTCTCACAGTGCCCTCCTTATTTACGTGATTCTTACGGGACTAAGTACGACATGTTTACAATCATCTTTAAATCTGTAGTTTTTTGACTTAGAGACTCATTCTGAGGTCTAGACCGGCCTGAGGCACATTCTGTATAGTAGTTTTTCTCTCCTTGCTTCCTGAGAGTGGAGAAAGAGACACAGGTACCATGCCTGGTCAAGAAGATACAGATTTCAATAAAAATAAAACAAAAGAAAAACACACAAGAAAAAAACAAAACAAAACAAAAACTGTGTTGCTTTGGTATTAGACTACAAATTGTATAGAGCTCAAAAAGTGCTCAGTTTGTTTATTTTTGTAAATTGTTAAACTTAAAATCCTTAAGACACCCCTGCTGTCAGCTGACATGGGCTGGGCTCAGCTTTGGGTGGCTTGTCTCTGCACTTGACTGTAGGCACGTCAGTTCAGGCTTCTGGTAGAGAAAGCTTTGTGAGGTTCAAATGTGCAGTTGTCCTCAGAATCCATGCTTGTTGTTCTGGGAACCGCCCCACCCCCACCCATGGACAGCCAAACCCAGGGATACTCCAGGTGCTCAGCAAAACATCAAATGCATGCACTCCTATGCTTTAAGCTCTGTCTAGATTCCTGTGATAAGTAATACCATACAGCATACACATAGGCTTTTTCTAAAACATCCTCAGTTCAGGTTTGGTTTGGATCTACCAATGCAGACTCCATCAACAAATGCCTACTGTATTTTCCCGAAATAATAAGATACCATAGAATTTTCACCAAGAAGCGATACATGTAAGTACAAAACATATCCTGACTTCATGGTACATTCTCAAGTTGTTAGTATATGCTCATTCATTTAGACTAGTCTGTGGGATACTTTCTCATCAAAAGCTTTCTCTGTAGGGGATATATCACTTTGCTAGCAAATGCCTCTTTCATGAGCTATTAGAACATATAGCAAATATATATATATATATATATATATATATATATATATATATATGACAGAGAGAGAGAGAGAAGGGGGGGGAGAGAATATAGAGTTGTCTTTGTCTTGATTTGGTTACCAAGCAAATGTTTTTCTTTAGCAAATACTGTTGAGTGCACTGACCATATGTGGCCTGTCAGGATCATCCTTTGTAGAAAGGGATGAGCAAGATGTTGTGTTCCCAGTACTTTTCATTGCAGTAATAGAAGTATTCACCAATAATAATGGTATAAAGCAGCGTGGGCACAGAAGAGCTTCTACATAGTGTAGAATTTGTGTAAATCTATTTAGAAAAACAGAACAAAACATTTTTAAGGAAACATAACTTGTTTAAGGAAAAGCAGAACTGATTTATAATTTGTTAAAATGGTATGGCCAAGTACTTAGACTGTTTCTTTTGAAGCCTTTCGTAAGCGCACACGAGCTGGTGCAGTGTTTGCTCTTCATTCTCAGGATCCAATCTGCATTCTCGGTTGGACACCCCAGCCCTTCCATTTGATTGCGCAGTTTGAGTGGTAAATATTTGTTTAAGGACAGCTGCGTCAGAAGTTCATTGTTGGATTTTGACTGACATCAAAACCGTGGTTTTTCTGATTTGGTAGAATGAGTGGTCTCTTCTAAGCGAGATGCTGAAGGCAAGCCAGCCAGAACTGAGGCGACAGCTAATAACGGTCATCTGTAAGCAGCTCCGATCTTAGCGTGCGCGTAGCTACTCTTTTAGTGTTGTGCCCATACATAGTTCGCCAGCTCCGTGAGAAGCAGGCATGTTGCTCACTATGGCCCATAGGTGAGGAAACAGATGCCTGGGAAGAGTAAGGTCCTGCCAACAGGAAAGAGCTGTGGAAACCTGGCCTTGATCCTGCTGCAGCCTGAGCCTGAAGCCTGCATTTCTGCACCTTATGTGCTGCTTTCTTGGCCTTGATATGGTCTGGATTAAGTTAACACACACACACACACACACACACACACACACACTCAAGGGCCACTACAAGTTAATTACGGAAAGTCTCAAGAAGAATGGTGGACGCATGCTAGCAGGAGACAGAGTAGATGTGGAGTGCCTTGGCTTTGGAATAAGGGCTCTGTCAGATGGCCTGGTCTGCCCTGTGGTCTGCACAGTGCTTGCTGTTCTCCATCTAATACCTTTGCCCCAGCACTTGCCAAGACCAGCAAAATCTAATTTTAGATTCAAAAACCATTGCCACCGTTTTTTTTTCTTCCACTTCTATTAAATTTTAACCAGTTTAGTCATCCTTTTGTTACTTATATTAACGGACTCAAAGTATTTCCCTTTCTTTATCAACAGTTTCAAATATAGCTGCATCTATATAGGTGTCTCTGATGTCACTTGCAACAGATTCTCTCCCAATAGCTTTGGTGGCTGGCTTGCCTAGTGACACATTTGAAGAAATGTCTTGAGCCCAAGAAGGATAGAGCAAGTACTCTGATTGTCTGCTCAGCTGCATTATTGGGAATTAATTTAATTTCTCTCATTATAAAAGAGACCCATTATTTATCATAAAATAATACAAAATCAAATACTTCTGCATACTGGACATTTCTGAATAATGTCTTCCTTCTCTCCCCAATTTCCCTCATGTCCTCGTGTCTGGGGTGTGTACTACCCAGTTTTGTGTTACACCCATATGTGCATGTGTATTCTACAAATGATGACAAAGTGTCACAGGAACTGAAGATAAAGTGGAACAGGATGAATGTGTCAAAGGGATTGGTTCTCCCACTGATGGGTTAGTTTCTAGATTTGTATTGAAATGTTAAGTCATTTTGTAAGTTTGTATACTAACGAAAATGTATGACAATATTGAACATTATCTCCTCTAACTAGATGGAAATAGAAATACACTAATATATACATGCATATGTAAATATGTAACTATGCTCTGATTGGGAAAGATTGACATCAAACAGCTGATAGCTGCTGTTATTCAGAACCTTATTAACATACCTTAATGACTTAAATTCCACTTTCATTTTCTTCCACTTACATCAATTGTAACTGATTTACTAATATTTTCATTACTGATAATGATATTAATGGACTCAAATATTTCCCTTTATGTATCAACAGTTTCAAAGATAACTGCATAGCTGTATCTCTATGGATGGAGATGCTCAGGTTTGAAAATTCCACACTAATGCAGTGTTTAGCAAGGAAATTAAACAGCAGTGTTACCTGTTTAAAATATCAGAAGAAAATGAAATCATTTAAGCATGCAGCTGTTGCTGCATTTACTGATCTTGGCCCCTCATATTCTTGATATTGTACTGGACCTTGAATGCATTATAGTGAGCGTGGATACGAAATATATTATAAAATATAGACGTTTTTAAAATTTGATAGTGGCCACTATAGAAATACTGATACTTAGTAAGTACCTTAAATGTTTCTGATGTTTTCGATAATTCCCAAATTATAATTTATTGGTGGAAGTTAAAATTAATTTGAAGTGTGTGCTGACAAAAGATTTACTATGTGTACCTAAAAGAATATATTTATTTTCGTGTAAAGAACAATGCGGTTTTATGTTTAGAATCACTACCTGACAATTAACCAAGAGGGACAGCTTCATAAAAGTGTGTAGAAAAAGAAAACCCAACTTTGAGTGGCAGCAAGATCTCATGAGTTTAAAAGGTCAGGCTGGTGCAGGAGGTGCCAGCTTTGCCACTCAGTGTCATGCAGAACTCTGTGACAGCCAGGCTGATACAGCTGAAAATATCTGCAGCCTTGGAAGCCTTGGAAGTCTCAGAAGGTCATTTGGGCATCAGAGTAGCAGTGCTGATTCACCGGGAAGGTCAAACTAGACAGCTGGGTGAAAACATAGGTTGCTGAGCCCAGGGACTGTAGAGTTCAGAGCAATTGCCAATTTCAGGAACTGGGTATTGTGTCTTAATTGGTTACGACTCTTATTGAAATATTCATAGAGTAATGACTTTTAAATTCCCTATTGAAAGTTTATTATTCACCACTAGTTTTATAAACAGGACAAAGTTTGCTTTAGTGTTATTTATATATGATATACTTTATCAAAACAAAAACAAACAAACAAAAAAACCCGAGTTGGCTTACTATAGTAAAGTGTGCATCAGACACAGTTGTAAACGAACAACCAGTTAGAAGGGAGGATATGCATGGGGCAGTTGAGATGAAATCGAGCATTAACTTTATCTCCACTCTGCTGCAACTAAAGCAAGATTTCTAGGAAGTTAAGACAAGAATTCCACTTATTTAATAAGATTTTTTCCAACCCTGTGCTGTGTTTGACTTTTAACCCTTAGATACTCAGTGAAATAGAGCAGCTGTGCCCTTGGGTTAGATGTTGGAAAGGATGAATTCTCAGCACTCAGGAAGCGCAGGCTGAGTTCTTCCGCTCAGAATCCCAGCCCAGAGCTGTAGGCAACCCCATTGCTTGTAGTCGCTCCGCTGAGTCCAGACTGTGCCCAGGGCTTCCCAGGCCGGACTTCCTTGGCTGCTCTGTGTCCTGTTGTTGCCTTCTCCGTGCTTGCCAGAAGAAACAGTCCTTCTTCCCATCCCAGTGCTGCCGCCCAGTGACAGAGCACCTGACTAGCACGTGCACGGATGTGGGTTCAGTCCCCGGCACTGGCACTGAATCTAAAAACCAAAAACCCAACAAAACAAAACAGCAACATCAAGCACCCCCGCCCCCGCCACCCCCCCAAATCAAAACCATTTTCCACATCAACCCTAGATCCTTTGCCCACTTCGAAGCCACCTCTGTCTGGCCTCTTTAACTCCGCAGCCGGCTGTGTGCTTCTCACCCTTGATAGTATAGTTGTTAGTTTATGTCCTTGATTGAGCATCAGATCCCTCAGGGCTAGATCTACATTTTCCCTGCGCTTGTCTCTCAGAAGACATTAAGCAGTGCACGTGAAGATTCCATCTCTGTGTTTTTTGGTTTATTCATTCAACATGGTCACTGTGAGTTGAATGTGGGTTTTTTGTTTTGTTTTGTTTTGTTTTTTGTGTGTTTTTTCTTTTAAGGAAAAAAAAATCCCCACCCTTTCTCTGCTAGTGAGAGAATGAAGGATGACCATGTGGCAAAGTTAGCGAAATAGCTCCCGAGCTTCTGCCTGTTTGATCCAAGGAGATATTTGGCACTTGGCAACCAGAGTTTGTAATTTTTGTGTTTGTTTTGACTTTCTGTTTTTATTTTATAGACCAATTTTCTATTTATCATTTTTTTTCCCAACAGGGAATTAGTGTAGTGTGGATTGGGAAAACATCAAGTATGCCTTTCAAACACTGCTTTCTCCCTGGACTACTTTCTTACAGTTTTATCAGCTGTTAAAATTAATGTGATATGGCTGATTTAAGCCGTTCCACCTTCCCGGCTGCTCTGAAAACTGTGTTTTAGTGTCTCACTTAGGTTAGTACGCCTGTGTCTCCTCACTCACTGTGTTTCAAGCAGCGTTTTGCTTTGTCCCTGCTTATGCAAGTTAAATTTCTCTGGTGAGAGCACTGAAGGGTAAGACAGGCTCCGGGTGTTGAGTGTTAAGTAACGATGTTACACTCAAAGAGCTCATCTCCTACTCAGCCTGTCAGTCAGCTGCTGGCTAGCTAGAACTCTGTTCTGCTCAAAACGGAGTAAATATTACAGTAGAGGAAGAGCTGGTGGATATGATGCAGGCAGAATGTTCTTGTTCTTTGTACTTGATGGGCGTCTGGTTTCTGCTGTGTGGATAGAGAAGGTGAGCACCTGGCTCTCAGCTCTGCGAAAGAGATCCCTCCCTTCTGACCTTCCTCCCCCCCCTTCCTCCCCTGCAGCAACTGGAAACTGCCAAGCACACAGCCAGTGATGCAGTAGTGGGCCCTTCAAGGTACCTGCTGCCCTCAACACGCTCCTCCTTTGCTGGCTTTTCTATCACTGTCATTTCTAAGTTTGGTATGAAATTGGCAGTGTGTGTTTTAATAAAGTCTTACACTAGAAAACACAGGACCCGAGTTTGAGTTCCTCCGTTTGGTTACCTAAGGAGACTCCAGGGAGTCGGTCACTTAGCTAAGCACATGTCAATGGCTTGTTCACAAATGAGTAAGGTAATGAATTTAGCTATCTCTTATATGCATGGAAAACAAGCAGCGCATTATGAAAATAAAAATACCAGTATAAAATATTATTTGACAATATAGAACGTGGTGTGTTTTATTTTGATTAATGGAAATGAAGTTTTTATAGCAAGAAGATTAAAGGATTATGTTTTCTTTAACAAGAACCTAAACATTTTTCTTATGTATATTTGCTTAATCATTTATTGGACAATCACATGGTAGGAAAATAGGACAAGTTCAGGCATTGCTATCAGACTATTGTTTTAATCTGCCCCATGTTGTCATCTAGAGAGGCCTTTGAAGAACAGGTTAAGGTTTCTTGGAGGGGATTGTTGGACAAGACTGAAACATAAATGTTTAGAGACATAATGAATTGTATTATTTAGTATCCAGTGTGTTTTAGTAATGTGAAAGTTTACTTTAGAATAGTTACAGTTTAAAGTGTACTAGCTTTCTGAATCAGATGATAGAATATAGCCAAAGACTATGTCACAAAGTCTTTAAATAACTCCCTCCCCTCAGAATATATATCCAAATTTTGAGGAAATGACCTAGTAGAAACACAGTAAGCAGTGACTGTTGAAAGTAGCCTTTCAGGTTTTTTTGGTAATTGCAGTTGCAGAAATAGTAAGGGAGAAAGAAGAGTCTGGAGACATTAAACCTGTAGGGTTTTATTCTCCAACCTCAACACACATACATGTCCCAGGAATACATACTTTTAATAGTCATACCTAATTGACTGAGTCAGGTAGCCCAAGATCTTCTGATGCATCCATATTCCAGAAAAGTGAGTGTTGGAGTTAATAAGCCATTGGCAGTTATTTGAGTTTATTGTTGACTATGGTTGTGCTCTGATTTGCCACGGGAAGGTGGTCATTGGATTTTAAGAGCGTATGATGCTGCTGGAAATTCATGTAGCTTTAATCACTGTCTCATTAACAGGGTGTAGTCCGCTCTTCGTGTTTCTTCATGTGTTACAGCTTTTCTAGGATGCACAGAACCTTATGTGCAATTAAAATAATTAGGGAAGAGTAGTTTTTCCTCTTTAGCAAAGGGATCAGATTTCATGCAGCCCTTGCTAATTTGGTTAATATGTTCTTCTTTTAGAAAATACCAAATTCTGATAAATTCTTTGATGTTATCTCCTGAGAACATGGCTTCATTTCTATCCTTGCAACAGCATAAAATCTCATTATCAAAACCAGAATAGGAGAAGTAGAAATGCTCATATTCTGTCATCTCACCATTTTGAGTCTTAAAATTTCTCTTCCAATACTTTGTCATATGAATTGTTTTATTTAGTAACTGAAACTGGGAATCGGCAGAGTGAGGGGGAGGTGCTTTTATTTTCTAACAAGACCACTGTGCACAGGAAAACTCTTCTGCGAACATAATACACCTACTGTATTAGTTTAACTGGAAGTGCAAGCAGGCTGCTTCCTGAGGAGCCTGCTCCAGATGGTATATGTGTTTAGGCTTACATTGGTTTTCCAGATTCTGTTGTGCTTTGATAACAGTTTGTGTTGCGTATGGAAGTTGTGAGAAGTATCACCGTTGGTTAGAGGAACAAGACATGTTTTACATTTATAGAAATAATGTGTAATAAAAACATTTCTTATTAATGAGAATTAGACATATTGTCCATTCCCACAGTTGTCAATATGCATGTTTATTCAAGCTTCTGAAATTGTCTTTTTGATAAATAATTATAAAATTCAAGAACTGTACATATTTACTTTACCTATTAATTTTCTGAACAATGTGGTACTTTATTTTGAATTAGCAGGAGCTGGAAACTGATGTTGTAAGTGCCCCATTGGTGGGCTGCTATAAGTGGAGCCATATTGAACAGCTTTTGGAGGTACAAAGAATTTAGGTTCTCTTTACAGGCAAAAGGCATTTCATGCTTCTCCGCATATCCCCAGAAGGGAGCATCACAGTGGAGATTGAGGGAGAGTGTCTTCTCAAATTACCAGAAAAATATCCAAGAGTGTGCTTTATTGTTGAGAAGAAGGTCTGGTAAATGCTTTCTTGGAAGCAGTGACTTGTTCTAGTTCAGACTTAATACATGAACATGCCTTATGGTCCAAGGATTTATGTTATTGAAGTGACACAAAATAAGAACAGTCTTTCTATGTGCGTTTGCAGTGTCTGAGAAGTCAAAGCCCAACATTGATTTAGGTCACCACTCAGAAGGGCAGGTGCACTGAGTGAGGGGATTTATCACTGTTCACATGTAATTATGTTGGCCTGTTTCTTTTGACATAGATCCTTAAAACATATAATGATATTAATTCAGATTTTATCTATTTTGTATTAGAATAACTACAAAATCTGTTGCTGTTTAGCATCTCGGGCCTGGGTAAATTGTTAATTTAGTTGATGCCAGGTACTATGTGCAGTACATTGAAGCACCACAGTGAGGGTGTAGGTTGCTGGTGTGTCTTTGTTTTCTGACATTTTTTACTGTAAGCAACCATATGTGAGCTTACGACTTAAAAAACCAAAAAAGCTCAGTTTATGTAACTTATCTTAATCTTATATATTAATATGTGAAATAACTAATATATGAAATCCAGATTGTTATTAAGGTCAAATCTATTTATCAGTAGAAAATATTTTAGGATTGAAATGATGAATTCTGCAGCAGCCATGTGGTTTGTTTTTATGACTTTGGGATAAGAAATATTTTGGAGAAAAATACTTCATTGATTTTATGGAAAGAAGAAAATTTGTGTATATGGTATTTCCTTAGCAGTGTTTTAATTTACTTGTTAGAATATTGCCAACTAATATATACAAATAATATATACAAATAAATTATACAAATAATTATACAGCAAATGATTTCATATGTCTTGGTTTTATTGATTGGATTCTGATGAAAAATACATTTTAATTATAAATAATATATTCTCACTTTTCTCATAATGATTAATAACTAAGCAACATATTTGGGGTAATTTTCAATAGACATAGTCCAGAAACTTTTTTCTGACCTAGCTTGACATGCTAGAATTTAAGACTAGTTTATGAAATTCAAGAGCTCATTGTTGAAAGTCACCATGTTGGCACCCAGGTCTAGTTGATAGTAATAAGAATAATTGTTACAGTTTCAGAAATCTCATAAAATACAGGGCAGATTAAGTCTGGTGCTTACAGAGATGAAATTATATTTTGGGTGGGTTTTAAACTATATCTACCATTTCCTCACATGTCACTTTTATAATTTATGCCACTTGAATCTGCTAAAATGGAATATGCATGTTTAATTATGGGAATTGTAGGGCCTGTCGAAGGGCAGCCAGGACACCATAGTGGAGGGTCCCAACCACAGATGTACTGTGTACTAAGGAAGTTCCTTGGAAGTCTTACTCTCCGGTTCTCCTGTTGATCAACTTCATGCTTTTGAGTTGTGAAGTGACTTTGTTGCCACTCATCTTGTATCTTTTAAAACCTTTACATAGAAGTATCACCAACTTCATAAAGGAGCTTGGTGATACTATTTACAGAAAGAAGTCGAATATTAAATATTACATTTGCTACTAGTTACTATGTCAAATAAACTGTTTCTCCTTTGAGCACAGTTTACAGTCATAGCCTACCATCAGAGTATCACTGGGGCCCACCACCACCACTGTGCGCCAGGCTCTGTTAGCAGTTCGGACAGGCTCATTTCACAAGCATGGACTCTGGCTTTTTCAGTGTACCTTTTTTTTCCCCTGAAAATTCGAGGAAGGTGATTTTCCTGATTTCTTGTTGAAGACTTAATAGCATTAACTTTATTGTTGTCTGTGTTCTGGCTTCTATTTGTCACTTTGAAATAGTAAATGTTACAGACAGATCAGCTATGGTACTCAGAGCTAACTAGCATCTGCATAATACATGAGTAAAGGGTTAGTGTTTCCTCATGAAGAACAAACAGTAAAACAGCAGGCAGTTCTATCCCCTATCTTCTTGCACAACAGAGAGAAATGCTCCATCTCTGGCTAAGTGTCATGGGAAAATGCAAAGGAATTATACTTTATATTAAAACTAATCTTTTAACTTCACAATCAAGGAGGCATTTAAATGCGGCTCTGTTGCCTCCCATTGCCTCGCCAGTTGGTACTGCTCTCACATAATTATAAAGATGAAATCACCAGTGTTTGAGGCTGCAGAGATGGAGCCGATACAATGTAACTTGTCGAATATACTTTGAGACGAGTATCTGTGTGTGCTAATCTGTATCTGTACCACCCATGTCTGTCCGCCTCTATCTAGCCTATCTTTTCTGTGTCCCTTATTCATATCTATATCTAGCTACCTATCTGCCTAGCACCTATGTGCAGTCTTGTCACAGTGATTATTTGTTTCCTTTGGGCCAGTGGAGTTTCAATACTGACTATAGAGAAAAATAACCTGTGCTCATGGGATTTCCATGCCAAGACAGAAGCTATCAATGAGATAAATGTCTAGTTTCCTTCCCTACTTCTTCTTTTCCTTATTTCTGCTGGTTGATATATGATGTGAAATCATGTACTTTTTTTTTTTTTTTTTTTTAACAAAAAGTCCAGACTGCTCTGGGGAGGAGAAAAGGTTGACCACATTTGATAAAGGTAGACCAATGGACTATTTAGCTACAAAGCTAATGACTAGTATATGAAGTACAACTATCATTATAACTATCTTCTCCTGATGTTAATACTTTAAAACTTCTTTTCTTATAGAAATAAATTCAACACCTACTTCTTTTTATTATATATATATACACACACATATATAATATGTATATATGTATATATGTATATATATGTATATATACATATATATACATATATATATATATATATGTATATATTCCAGTCATTCCCCCTCCTTTTTCGTCCTCCCACAGTTCCTCAACCCATTTCTCCTCTCCCCGTCTTCAAGAGGATATCCTCACTGCCAAGCCTCCCTTCATGGGACCTCAAGTTTCTGGAAGGTTAGGCATATCTCCCACTGATGCCAGAGCAGGCAGTATATATATGTGTGTGGGGGGAGGCTCAGACCAGCTGGTATATGCAACACCCACTTTTAAATCATTGCCTACACTTAAACGTGTATTAATTTGTTTAAAATTTTCTATTTAGAATACAGTCCTGTCATTCTATCCTTTAACAGTGATGTATTAAGTAACCTGTACTCCTTCATTATCTGTCCTGCTACGTGCCATTTGACTGTTTAGGGAACAAAACCTGTGAACAAATGAAGATTTTAAAAGATTGTGTTGACAGACCTCAGGCTCCTTGTGCAAATTAGTAAGCACAACATTTTCTTGGCCTCAGCTTTTCTGTAATGTGTTAGACCAGGAGGCTGCATTGGCAGTCTCTGCCAATCCAAGAGGATGTGTGATTGAAGGTTATCCTTTTCCTCAGCAGTTCTTCATAACTTCAGTCATTTGCATGGCAGCATGATTTTATTGCCAACACATTAGCTTCATCTTATTCTTCTAAATTTTTCAATTAAAGATCAGTGTCACTGTAAGTCGTCACATGACATACCACAGGCTGGACAAGGTAGTGTCAGCACTCTGGGCACCTATTAAAATCAGTAGGCATCTCCATGCCATGTCTACACACACGCTGACAAGCACTGAGTTTGGCAGCTCTGCTCCACGAAGAGCGATTCTTCTGAAGGTTACCCCTACCCTTTCAAACCACAGCCTATCTGGAAGCACAGCCGTGACTTTAAGCTGGGACAGTACGGCTGCAGGGACCCCCAGAAACACTTAGTATCATTTTCACCCTGAAGTCTGTTAATATTTGGGACAAGTGCTGAGAAAAATTATTGTATGAGTAATCAGTCTTGTAGATATTGGCAACCAGGAAAACATGGTTTGGACAAGGACCTCCTTTTTGTTACCTCCAAACTTACCCAGTGAAATAATTCATATTTTCTATTCAGACTAAAACTATCTCAGTAAGTCAAAATGTATTTTCTCAACACATAACATATCTTAATATCAAAGTATCAGAAAAAAACATTCTTCAGATTTCTTACTGACTACCCTGGGATGTAATTGGAGGTACTTACTTAAGTTTGTCTTATAGCTTAAAGGACTAGTAACTGTGGAAGCCTACGACATTAAAGGTCTTTCCTAAAGGCTATTTAGTCCATTGAAAGAATTCCCCTCATACCTGGCAGGCACATGTTTCCCTTGTCCTGCACACTGTGTGAGGCTTAAATTGATGCACGCTCACCCTAGTGTCCAATACCTTCAGCTTCCTAGAACAGACGCAAAGGGCAGCTGTTAGTGCTTCCTCATGAGTCCTTCCCTTTGTCATTGTCAACACATTTCCTTTATAGTTTTTCTTTCCTTTTCTTGCTTTATTGTAACTTTTACTGCCCTGATTATTTCATGTTGTTTCCTATTTCCTCTTTTATACCTATCTTACTATAGAATGTACACATGGTTTGTGACACCACTTTAGGTGAAATGGGTTGTTGTGGCAGAATACCTTTGGCTGTAGGGCATGCCATATGATTCAAGGAAATGCAGAGGTTGGAAACTGATCGGCGAGTTGCAGAGAATTTGACCTATAAATATCAGAAAGTTTGAATCTTGTTCAAAAACCTTTACATTTTCCAAACAAGCATTTTGTTGTTAAGGTAACTTTATTTATTTATAGTATATTGAAATAGAGTCAGAAACATCACAGAGGCAATTTACCTATTAATAAACATCTTACAAGTAGATTGACTTCATTTGATAATTATTTAAAAAAATTCTTAGTTCCAGTGAAAGATCTTTTCAAAAATTCTAATAATTTGTATATCACCCATACATACAGTTTTCTTCTCTTCTTCCCTTCTTCTCTTCTCTCATCTTTCTTTACCCCATCCTCCTCCTCCACTTCCTCCTCTGTCTCCTCCTTCTTCTCTTCCTCCTCTGTCACCTCCTCTTCCTCCTCCGTCTCCTCCTCTTCTTCCTCCTGTCTCCTCTTCCGCTTCCTCTGTCTCCTCCTTCTTTATGAGACAGTTTTCATTATGTAGCTCAAGCTGGCTTGGAATTCACTTTGTAGCACAGCTTGGCCTCAAACTCTTGGAACTCCTCTTATCTGAGTCCCCTAGTCTGAGGGCATACGCTATTAAATATTATCTCAGATTCTCTCTGTTTGTAGGGCCAGGCCCTGTTACTAGTCAAAGTTACATTTTGAGAATTCAATGCTGATCCAAATCCTTTTCAATATTACTTAAAACTGAGCAATTTCATGACCTTAATCACCAAATGTATATAAACTCTTGTCACTTCTACTTACCCTCTCTCCTGCCTGGCTAATCGTACACATGCTGATTATCATCTCTGCCTATGGATGATCAATGTATAAGCATGTTTACAGTTTTTAGTTGTAACTTTTGAATAATATCTCATATGGATTGAAAATAAAATAGACTAAACTATGAACTATAGGCAAAATTTTAATTAATGTATGCTTCATACTTAAGTAGAACTAAGTCTGTGGCATGATAGATAGGAAAAAATAACCAAGTCAAGAAATCCGCTTTATATTATTTTATATTCTTAGCCACTCAAGAGCATGGGTATTTATAATGGTGTCAGTCCTTCTATCTTACACTGCTTGGATCCTGCCCAATAAAACTAAGTATTCTCTAAGGACTGGGTATATGGTTGCCTAAACATTATCTAGTTTTTTAGTAATATATATTACATTCACACATATATTAAGCATATAATATCTGTTGTATTTAGGAGAAAGTGGTAATATACCTTGCTGTCAGGGAGATGGTAATTTTAGACAGGGAGACCTAAAGTAACAAACATAGTATGGAATGGAATTGTGGTGGTTTTTGTTGTTGTTGCTCATAGTTGGTCCAGCTTTACAGAGGAGATGGTATCTGAATGGCAGTGTAAACAAGAATAGATTTGCCAGGTTGTAGGGCTGTGGGGTACTCAGCCAGAGGGAACAATAGTGTGTAGTATGTTGGTGGGGGTTCCAGTAGTCTGTTTTGGGCAGAATGTGTGAGAGTTCATCTCTATAAACCTAGGGATGTGGGACCACTAGAGTGGTGTGCTGGTTCATACATGGGGAAATCCCGAGGTGGCACTGAGATTAAAATGTCTTAGCATTTGGCTTTTACAGGAGGGTTGTCCACTTTTGCTAATGTGATAGTTGCATTGACATGGATTCAGAAATGAATGACATGGAAGACAACAGAAGAGCAACTTGTGTAGATGCGCCTGCAGACTTTGGGGAAGACACGCAGTGTGCAGGTAGCAGGATTGTGTGCAGATGCACAGCCAGGCGAGAGTTCAGACCTCCTTACAGTGGCTTCTTCAACACTTGTTAGGACTGAGAACCAGCTGCTGTTAGAGAGAATGGGCACCTCTAGGTCTAGAAAAGGAAAGGTCTTGAGAAGGAACTAGTCAAGGTGGTAGCATGGAGAAGTTGCATGCTGGGGAGAACTGCCACAGAAGAGACAGCTAGACAAGCAGGAAGTCCAGCGATAACTCCTACCCAAGGGCGACATTTGAACAAAGAAATCGATGTGATACCCGAGACCGTCAACCAGTGAGAGTGAGTGAAGCGGAGAAGGGGGGAAATGAGGTGGAGAAGACTTGGAAGTTGCTGTGTAAGAGAGAGACCCACTCTGTGCTTGCCCAGAGACTGCTAGGCAGAGGAGGGCCTGCATGACCCTGGGATTTATAGTGTGTATTCGATTCCAATCACATGTGCTTACATGGATACGTGGATGATGTACATGTGTGTATAGCTTTTGTGTCCTCAGGTAATCTGAGTCCTGCTGTAGTAAACAGTCATGTATACACTTGTGCTTCTGGCACGACTGTCCCGTGTCTTTAAATCACTCTTTTCAGGTGGCTGAGATGATGAATGTTTCTGCCCCAGGAAACGTGGCTTACTTAGTGGCTCCAATATGTAAGGAAATAAACAGCAGGTCAGGGATGGCTGTGGAGAGGCAGTGCAGACGTGGCGATATTAGTGAGCGCGTGAACAGAGGTGGGTGTGCAGCTTCTCTGGCTCCTCCGGAGGTATGTGGTAGCTGATGAAAGCAGTGTGGACTGAAGAGGTGAGGCGGAGACCACATGTGCTCGCTCAAGACCTAAAGGCGCAAACGTTTGTGAGTGCGGAGTAAAGTCTCAGGATAGGGATAGGGAACTGGACAGAACTGGACAGAACTGGACAGAACTGGTTTTACTTTGACAGAGCTGTGCCTCAGGACCTGAAGACTTTTGCACACAACCTTCTTGAACATTGTAGTTAGTTACTTCTGAAGTCCGTGTCACAAGTTCCAGTTTGCTGTATAGTGTTTTCTAAATATAAATACCTTTTGCTAAGTAGCTTGTTTGTTTTTTTTTTTTTACGAATACTAACATTAGTCTTAAAGGTTAAATTCTACTATATTCATGCTTTTAGCATAGATAGGTGTCTTCACATCTTATAATCGAATTTCCAAAATTATAAATCTACCATTGATCAGCTCCTTTAAAAAAATGAGATTAATCATCCCTGTGTTAGTGCTTGTTTGAAATATACAAGTTAGAAGTTTTCTTTCCTCATTGACAGCACTCTAAAGGAAAGGAAAACAAACCAAAAACTATTTTTGTAACCAGTTAATTTTTTTTTTTTTTTATTTTTTTTTTTTTTTTTTTTTTGTCCCGATTGAAAGAGAAAGTGAACTGTTGAGAAGTGAAACTGCCCTGGTCTAAAGAGTGGTCTCCTGAGTTCAGAGAAGGCAGCTGCCTCAGCCCCTAGCCTCCAGCGTAGCGTGGGGCTGAGCCCCTGAAGTGCATCGGACTGCCCAAATCAAATTGCTCACTTAATAATTAATGTCCCTGCAATGGAATCGCGTTCTCCCTGGAGGTTGGCTTTCAGATTTACCAGACATCTGACAACACTGCACTCCTTATTCTCGACACAAGACCTCAGCTTCTGCTTTAAAAACGTCTGAATAAAGGATGCTTTTGTTCATACCTCGCCTGCCTGTGATATAGTGATAAAGTGTCTGATGGCTGAATGGAATAGTTTTACAGTATGAGTGCTGCTTTCAGCAGAGGGGCAGGACTTGGGCTTTAGGAGGAAGTGAATTGGATAGGTCAGGAGAATGTACCATTTGTAAACACCCCTTTCCTTTTTTATTCACGTGTCGGGACAGCCACGGCAGGCTGCTGAGAGTCCACCCCTGCGCAGAACCAGAGGGAAAGCAGCTTGGACTTCAGCTGTAGTTTTTAGACATTGCTTTTGATTACTCTGTAGTGATTGTCAAGTCCATGGGCTCGTGTTAGATGCTGTTTGGAAACTAACATGGTTTAGTCCACTAACTGCATGTTGGGTAAATTCAAAACCCACATGCTCGTCCTCTTGCAGTGGAATAAGTCACATCTGATGGACATTTTCTGTGCTTATAGCATAGTAATGAATGTCTGACAGGCGCGACCTTTCATAAGACAACCCACACTATTGGCTTTCTGCCCAGAATATTGCTGCAACACTATCTGTGATTGGTTATCTCTCTATCATGCATTGCTTCACAAGGGGAAACGGCCCCCTTTTTAATAAAACTACGATGGCTGGCTGCAATATGCCTCACTGTAAGTATTTTGTGTGTGTGTGTGTGTGTGTGTGTGTGTGTGTGTGTGTGTGAGAGAGAGAGAGAGAGAGAGAGAGAGAGAGAGAGAGAGAGAGAGAGAGAGAGAATATGAAGCTCACTTTGAGTTGCTTAGTCTGGTATCACATGGCAAGGTTGTGCTGCTATAGGACATCCGTGAAAGCTACTTAGTAAATCTTAACCTATCTCTTTTCTCTACAGGTTGGTACTAAGAAGTGCCTTTCCTGACGTCTCTGCTGCTTGGAGCCGCTTCTAGAGCAGCCTCTGCTTTTGCCTTGCTTGCTGCCGGCTAGACTGACGACAGCACATCCGCCCTCCACCTCTAGCCCAGACACCCCCATTTCTACTTCTAATCAGGAGAAAAGCTCTGAGTATCTGCCATTGCCCTAGGCTGCTTTAGTTTAGAAGAAAAGTTTGCTGAAAAAGTAAGATACCTTCTGCCAGGAAATCAAGGAGGAAAAAAAAAAAATCATTTTCTCGATTTTGCTCTAAACTGCTGCATCTGTCTATGCCAAACTAATCAATACCGATTGCACCACCAAACTCCATCGCAAATCAGCTGTGAGGAGATTCCCTGTCAGACAACTTTGCTGAAAGCAGCTTGGAGATTCGGTGTCAAAGGGTCTGCCACGTTTTCATGCTTGCATTTTGGGCTCCAAATTGGCACTGGGAAGGGGTTACTGAGCACAAGGCTGATTCCAGGCCCTCCTTTAAACACCCATCTACTTACAATCGTGGTATTTCTCTAAAAACCAAAACCTCTGTGAATTAACAGTTTCATGCTGTGAATTTCTAGCGGAGGTCTCTCCCTTGATATTGAAGTCACACTTTTCCATGTGCCGGTAAAGCAGGGACTGGGGAAGCAGCCTTTCGGACATTTTCACAGTCATCTCACACTTCTGAGTTTTATCAATTCCTATTTTGTTTAGTTTTTGTCATTTGTTTTGGTTGCTGATTTTTTTTCCTTTTTTTTTTCTTTTACTTTTTTCTTTTTCCTTTTTTTTTTTTTTTTTTTTTTTTTTTGAGAGGGGTTGGGTTTGTTGATTTCATTGAACATTTAACTACCTGTAAAATATAAACATGGCTGTTAGTGTCACACCAATTCGGGACACAAAATGGCTAACACTGGAAGTATGTAGAGAGTTTCAAAGGGGGACTTGCTCACGACCAGACACGGAATGTAAATTTGCACATCCTTCGAAAAGCTGCCAAGTTGAAAATGGACGAGTAATCGCCTGCTTTGATTCACTGAAAGTGAGTAAATGTTACCTCCTTTTAAGGATATGCAATAATTGATTAAGGGGCCTGGGTACATCGAACTCTAAATTTGGGATTGCGGGTTGCTTCATTAGCACTTTAGTTTCTCAGCATGTTCTGGTTCATGAGGTTGGGCTGGGGCACTCAACGAGATCTCATAGAATCAAGTCCAGTCAAACTTTGTTATAAATAACTTTGTCAGGCTTTTAACTCCAAACTCCATGCCTTTTTTTCTCCCTTTTTTCTTTTCTTTTCTTCTTTTGTTTTCCCCTAAAGCAAAAACTGTTACATGTTGATGTAGTTGCAACTTAGTGATAGCAAGTCAGAGTCTTTGTTCAGCAATGGTAAATGTTTACATTCAAGACTTTCATATATAATAAGGCCAAGATTGAATGAATATATATTGTATTCCTCTGTTGGTAAACTCTGTCAAGCTGTTATAAATGAATGGCAAATTCTATGTCAGCTAATCGTAGGTAACATTTTTACTCTTTAAAATTTTTTTTTTCTTTTTTTATGAGATGATTTTAATGGCTAAATCCATGTCCTTTCTGGGAAAACATGACTAGACGTGAGATTTTTTTTTTTTCAGTTGCTCTAGTATTTTATCCAAAGCTCATACTATATTGAATGTGGACTTTGTAAATAGGCACAAACTCCTATGTCCCGTTGTTCATTGGGCTTTTCATATTGAGGTAATATACAGATGTTCATTTTCTGTGAGATTCTTGCCAGTTGCTACTTATAGTGTTCTCTGTCAGAAATGTTAAAAGTTAGCCCTGTGAGTGTGATAAGGAGAAATGATTTATTTATGGTGTGATTTTTGACGTTCAAAAAACTGTCATTGGATTTGTAAACCACGTATCAGGTTTGAAATGGATCTTGTAAAGATAGCGCACATGTCTGTTTTGATACAAGGTCAAGGCTAGAAATGTGTTCTGAGGTGCCTCCAACTTACTTGATTTAATCAGATTAGTTTTTGAATACTAAATGCCTACAGTTAATTCTTTGACTCTTCCAAGATGGGTCACCATCATATGGAAGTCTGTGAAGAAGTCTCAGAGGCCATAATATCTGTTTAAAAACAAGCCATACAGCAGTCCAAGTGCTTTCTTACGTCACATCAGGGTGAGTTAGAAATTAACTGTTTCAGGTGTTGGTTTTTCGTTCACTTTGTGAGGCTCACTCTGGTAAAGTTTTTTGCCAAATGCTTAAGCTTTGATCTTCAGCATAGGATATGAGGCGGTGTGTGTTAGTAAGCACAGACCTCTTGTTAAGATATAGGCAAAGTCCTAGTTGGGATGAGTAAGGAGAAATTACTACTTTCTCTCAGCTTGGCCTTGAAACGCATTTATAAGGGAACAGTGTTGGTGCCTTTGTGAACATTAATCCTGAGTTAATGCTCACTAATTCAGGTGTAATGAGAGATGGACCCATAACACAGGGAGCGGAGGACTAATTGCTTTTGTCGGTAAACAGCTGTGTCCATAAGTAACTCCTTTTTGACCCAATTCCTAGTAAATCCAGTTTTTAATCCTATAGATAATTGGTGGTAAACTCCTAGCTAGAAAATGAAGGACACTAAGTTTCGCCATGACATTGAATGGTTTTACAGAAGACCTGCCGGCACAGAGTTTGGAAACATTGTGAAACATTAGTATTCAGTTGCTATTTTTCCAGCTCCAAATATTTTTTTAGTTACCGTTCACTTGTGGTCAGAGAACAGTTCCCCTTTGAGTAAAGCAATAGTCCTGCTTACAGACACCCTGTGTCCCTAACGAGATTCAACCCTCACATCAAGGACTTTGAAACAAACAAACAAAGAAAACCACAACAAGAAAAAAAAGCCCAGCAACAAATGAATTATGTTAAGTTTTTAAATTATTTGTGAAATGAATTTACTATACCAGGTTATCACAGCAAACTTCCGTCCTTTCCTTTCGTTTTCCTAAGAAAATCTGAAATTTTTAGTTTTAATATTTGGCAAAACATATTTTTGAGTGGAGGGAAAATTTAACGCAAATTTATTTGTGATAGAGCTTCGTACCCAGACAATACTTCCTTAGATGTTAGTGAAATAACTGTTAAGAATCAGTCCACAGAGTTTGGATGTGCAGTTAAGTATTGGACTTCTGCCTTTTAGGTAGTCCTTTGGTGTTCAGTTTTGTGGCTAAAATAGATTCAGCACACATCTTAAAACACTTAAAGGATCTGTGTGACTCATGCTGGAAGTTCTGAAGCTTGGGAGCATTCTGAGGCTGGCCAGCCAGAAACCAACAGATCATCTCCATTGTTTCAGTAAACGGAAGGAATTTACAAAACTTATAATATCCTGTCTTCTTCAATGAAATGTGCTTTCTGCATTACTGTTTATTTCTGTTCCAGCCTCTTTTGAGTTCTTGAGCCATGAGATGGAAGGAGCTTGTGTAATCTACTATTTTTAGAAAGTTAGGAAAGCAAACCAAATCCTCTCCGAGAGGACCCTGTGAAATGGCTGCACCCTTTGGCCATGCTGTTTGAGGCTTTGGCTGTGCTCCCAGGTGGCTTAGGTTTATAGCTGACTTCTGGTTAGAAGAGAAGAATTCCTCTCTCTGTGTCTCTGTCTGTCTCTGTCTGTCTCTCTCTTTCTGACACGCGCACACACACACACACACACACACACACAGAGAGAATACAAGTTAAGCAGAAGAAAACTGTTTATCTAAAAGAAACCAGTAGCAGTACTGTAGTTTTAAGTGAAAGATTGGATAAAACAGTTTGAGTTTATAATAAATGTGCTGCAAAAGTGGACTGTGCTAAGTAGAAATATATGTGTATGTTAGGCCTTTCCAGATGCAGATAATGAAAACTCAAGATGAGTAATAGGTCAGATTACAAATTAAATAGCATTTAAGCACCTTATTAACTTAATTTTTGTTTTGCACTTGTAGTTTAAATTCATAGTAGTCTAAGAGTAAATTCTAGCCATGACTTTAAGTGCTTATAACTTATAGATCTGGAGACAGTAGGTACTTCAGATACTCAGAAAAAAATTGATCAAGTACATTTTTCTGTTCTGAAAAAGTTTTGATTTTTTGTTTTATTTTGTTTTGTTTTTCTCTAATGACTTATGAATGGTACTCCAAAAGAGAGGGTCAAAAGATTAAAAGAGAAGACTCCAGCACTGCAAACTGCCAATAGAATGATTCCATGTTTCCAAAATGGTATTTCCAGTAATCTGATTGCTGTGATCTCTTCAGTCATGATCTCTTCTTCACAGTTCCGAGTTTATGGGAACAGAGTAGACGGGATACATTTTTTTTTTTTTTTTTTTTTTTTTTTTTTGTGACGCTGAATGTATTACAGTCTCAAAAAAAATAAGTGTTCACTATATCATCAGTAGAAATAAACCTCTGGTGTTAACATCTGGATTCCATGGCATGACTGACTTGATGAGTGCCCCCCTCATGATGGCAGTTAATTTCAGAATACCTTCCATGATTGCCACAGTCTATTTCCCCCAGAGAAATGTTAGTGCCATTGTTGTTCTTGCAAAGGCACCATCATGGTCTTTTCACCATGTGTTTAAAGCAGTTTTAACTGATAATCCTGCAGAATGAAACACATGAGATTGGCAAGCCCTGAATAAACTAAATTTGAGTGTTCCCCTCCCCCACCATAACTCTTGATGAGCATCTGCTGCCTTTCCTGATGCCGCCTCACATACGATGCTACAGTTTTGAAGGATTTTTCACCCCACGCATTCTGACACGTGTGTACACATGTCCTGGCAGTGTCCTTTAGCAACAGGTTGGCACATGAGTCTTTTCTACACTGCTGTCTTCAGATAAGGACTACTGTAAGACACGACTTGTAGAGCAGCCTGGATGGTTTGCATGTTCCTGCTGTATCCAGAGAGTTCACAGCTCTGCCAAGTTGTTTCTGTGCCTGTGAGGCAAAATCATCAATTCTGACAGCAATATTTCCTTAACAAAACACTCAGTAATTATTGCTGCCTCAGCAGTGCTAATGATAAGCTTTAGACACATGCTGTTCATCGTCTGAAATTCTTAAATATGTCCTTTTATTAATTTTTCTTTTATTTTTAGATTATAATGTATTATATTATTTTCCCTTTCATTTTCTCCTTCCAAACTCTTCCATATACTCCTTGAATTCTTTCAAGTCCATGGCCTTGGTTTTCTTTACTTGTTACATGCATATGTGGATATGCCTGTGTGTGAGCCTGTGTATACACACACACACACAACACACACACACACACACACACACACACATGCACGCACATGCACACACATGCACACACACACACACACACACACACACACTTATATTTTTATTTTTTCCTTAAATACATAAGTGCCACCTGCTCAGTCTGTATAATGTAACTTGTAAGTGTGTTTTAAGGGCTGGCATTTATGGTATTGGATAACCAGTTGGTATACTCTTTCTCGGGGAAGACAATTTCTCCTACCCCGAGCAATCCTCTGTTGCCTGTGGTTTTTTATGTAGGGTCGAGGCCTCCGGTATTTCCCCTTGCTCTGTCCACTTTTGCATGGTGATTGTTACTGTCCTTGGTCAACTTATATTTAAGCAGTTATATTGATTACTGACATTACTAGGAGATACAATCTCACAACAAACTTTCTGATCTGGCCCTTAACAATCTTTCTAACCCCTCCTTTTAAAAAGTGTTCCCTGAGCTTTAGGTGCAGGGCTGTTTTCTAGATGTGTCCATTTCAATCGGGCTCCAAGTCTCTGCTTTTTGTTTGTTTGTTTGTTTGTTTTTTTTTTGGTTGTGGTTTAAAAAGACCGTCTTTTAAGTGAGTGAATGTTTTTAAATTGTCAGGCAAGCAAAATTCAAGACATAAAGCTTGTTAAGGTATAGATTCTTGCTGTTTTGCATTCTTTTGTAAGATTTTAAAATATTTCTGCTTTTCCCCCATTTAGTCTTGCTTCACTGTGTTAGCATGGTCAACTGAAAAACTGGCTATACCCAGGGCAGCATGGAGTGTAAACAGGTTCAAAGTTCACCTGTGTGTGGAACATCTGAAACAATCTAAAGTTTCAGTAGCTTCGCGTCTCTGTGATGCTTAGGGTAAATGCACTGCGGAGCAGGGTTCACACAGGCTTCAAATCCAGATTGCTTCTCAGCCCTGCTGGACACCCGAGGCCTGAGACCGGCATGCCTGTTCTGTTGTTCTCCTTGCTAAGGATAAGTGGTGGCTTTGAGCTTATCAGCGTTGACAGTCCATTACCTTTCATGCTAAGCAATGCCTCTGCTTCCCTCCAGACCGAGACAAAACCGTTTATTTTCTTTAAAGAGGATCTGATGAGGAAATTACCCCCACTCCACCCTTTTAAACTTTAGCAGACCCACATTGTGCGCTCTTAGATAAGGGAATAATTTTCCATGTTATTACTTAGGTCAGAATTCCTGAGAGTCAGTACAAATGGGTAACTAAATAGATGACCTTTGACTGTTCTGCTGATAGAGATTAGTGTGTAGAAACTCGAGTAAAAGTGACTGCAAAGACTGGGTTGAGAATGCTTCATTGTACCGTGTGTTGTATGTTAGAGCAGTAATTTTCTGTGAGTTCAACTGAAGTGGTAAGATTAAACAGTATTAACTGTAGTAAACATGTAACTTAACACTCATTTAAAGTATGCTAGCCAACTAAAGAGTTTCATAACTAACTTATCACCAAATACACATCTACTTATCAGCTCCTTTCTGGCATTAATATTTGTTGATTATTTTAAATTATGATTTATGCTTGATTTGTTAGAAGAAAAGCTTTTTTTGGTACCCGGGTCTGTGCTTTGAGCGTTTAGTGAGAGTTTCCAAGCTGTAGAACCCATTCTATACTACACCTTTAGTGGCAGACTAGCCTGAGGATAGCCCTGGTCCTTGTCACACATACTTCTTTCTCATCCTGGTGACTGCCAACGCAATACCCTTTCCCCTTCCACCTCACCTGATGACTGACCTTAATCCTTATTTGGGGAATAGTTAAGCAACCTGTACAGTTCTGGAACTGGTGGCTTTGATCTTTCTTTATGATTCCCAGAGATGTAGAGGGCCCAAATGATTTTGTATGGCACCAGATTTTGCTGTTCCTCTAATTTTCATTTGTACTTCCTTCACCAATATATTTTTTACTCCTTTAGTTTAGAATAAAATGAGAGAATAGTTACTAAATCACTCTGTGTTGATCATTGTTTTCATTTTATGATAGAATTAGCCTATAAAACAACTCTGATAATAGTATCAAATTAGACAGGGAAGTCAGAGGAACCAGGTGCTTCTCAACTGGCCCAACTAGTAAGCTGTGGACCTGATGCCCGGTGGTCTGATTTCAGTTTCCATACTCAGTCATGTCATTCCAAATGCTGCTTTTTTATTTACATATCCATGTGCTGAGGAATTAACCAAAAATGTCATACACCAGTGCTTGAGCATAAGTAAACTATGATTCGAGGCACATTGAAGGCATAGGGCCAGTGACAGTAAGTATATATAATTGAGTTCTGTTTTGAGATAACAGGTCAGGAAGGGAATCTAAGGTAGCAGGAAGATTGTGGCATTAGACACAAAGATTATGAGTCTGTCCTAAAAGATAAGAAAATGAGCTTCTTAAGTTTACTACCTCAGATAGTGCCAGTGTGTCAGCTAGAGAGCTGCACCATGTCTAGAAAGAGGGGCTGAAGGGGTGGCTCCGTGCTTAAGAATACTGGCTGCCTTTCCAGAGAACCCAGGTTTAGTTTTGAGGTCCCATACAGTGTTTTATAACTAGCTGTTACTCCACTTCCAGAGAATTTTGTGCCTTTTTCTAAACCATGGTTATCAGCTATACGTGCATAAAGGCAAAATACCCATGTATAAAAAATAAAATCAATATGGGAGAAGAAAAATGGCCCAGTGTCTTCATTGTTTAGAACATAGTTAAAGCATCAGGCCCACTCTGAGAAGTCAAAGCAACTATAGGGCTCTTGAGCTGTGCTTTAGAATCCTGGTTACGAATTAAACCAGGAAGACTCCACAAACGCACTGTGGGCTCCATTTAAACTTTAAGTATGGTTGGTATCACAGACTTTAACTGCTATCTTCGTCATTTCAAGAAGAAACCATTTTGGTCTTCGGAAATTTAGCTGGGACAAATGTCAGAGAATGACCTTTCCGAGATTCTTAGGACACTCTGCAAGCCATATTTGGGTTGTGCTTGTTTCCTGTGGAGGTCTTCAAGAGCAGAGTTGACAGCAGTGTATACATTTTGTGGGCATCACCTCCAAGGTAGGAAGGCTTCATTGTCAAATTGTCTTCTAAGAAGCCCCCTGTGCTGGTCTAGATGAACTGTAGCTTCATGAAGGTGCTTTCAGTGCTAATCACAGGTAGTACTGGTGAAATACATGGTGGAAATACTGAGAGTATCAAGCTCAAAATTTTATTTTGTTGTTCTTGCCATTTTATAACAGTAATAGTTAAGGAGTCATATGTGAAGAACAAAGCCATTTAGAAGCTGAGAAGGTATACGGATTTAATAATTTAAAGAGGATATCAGGCATATTCTATCTTGGACTTTGGCAAAGCAGATGTGAAAAATGCTGTTCTCATCATGCTGATTGTTTATAGGGGGCCTGTGTTATGAGGGGATGAGGTGGGGATTAGGAGGGAACTTTCCACAGTAATGGGAAGGTCAGTGTGAGAGCAACTTGAAGAAGGGGGAGAGAAATGTCTTTAGTGGTTTAGCTTTACTTTCCCTCACAACTACTGACTCAAACCACAAATGGGAACAGACCAGCGAGTGCCAAAAAGAAAGAAGTCACAAGTCCCAGGCTTAGGCCTATGTCTTGGATGACCTTGCTCAGAAGGAAACTCCATTTTAACCTGAGGTCTCAGGTTCAGGGCTGGAAGAATGCTTCAGCTATCTGAGTTTATCTACTGATGCATATGTTGTATTTTGTGTCAGTATGAGTTTGAGGTTTGACTATCAGGTCCACAAACCTTGTTGCTTCAAAGGCCATTTAGGACTCCAGGATGCTGTTAGAGTTATCTCTCTGCCTCCAATATGGACTTAGAGTTGTTGTTATCTAGGTCCAGGCTGTTTGTACTTGAGGCAGGATGCATCTGCAGTTAATAGTTGACAGTAAATTACACAAGATAAAACATGGAAAATTTAAGTTAGCAAAGATGGGGAATTTTTCTATCATTTTCAATTTCTCTACAGATACGGACATAATTAGTGTTTAGGATCGCTTGTGATGGATAAATTACATCTGTAATTCATTCTTGCCATGTTACTGCATTCAGAGAATAATTTGCTTTCAGAAATCATTGCTCATCTAATATTCTAAAATCGTTCTTAGACTGAAAACAAGTTTAGTAGCACATCCCTATCGAGTAAGCTCTTATATCCATCCGTTTCAACCTAGGAAGAGGTATTGGAGAAAAGCAGCCAAATTCCTCCTTGGTGAATGATGTTGTTTCTTAAAAGATTATTCTCCTTAAGAGGAGGCAACCTAAAAGAAAGATGGAGAAAGAAGAACCACGAAAAAAGAAATACTTGAGTTAATTTTTAAATGAATCCTGTTAAGAAAGATTTGTGTTCTGAATGCAATATCCCCATTTTATCTCCTATTTCTCCGTGCTTATGTGATGACTAATGAAATCTAAGTCTAGCCATGAGAGAAGATTATCATCATGGTCTTATTTATTGGACTGTTTTCTCTGAAGAACTTTTATTACTAGACATTGCTTCCCATGAATTTTAGCAGAGTTAAAAAAAGAAAGAAAATGTCCTTGAAAGAACTCAAATATATTTACAAGTAACAATCAAAATAAGCAAATCTCCAAACACCACCAAATCTCCAAACTAGAACAAACAAAATCCCCCAAACAACCTTTTAGCCTAGCCCCTGATGAGCTATAAATCATTATTCATATTTAAGAAAAGACATTTATATTGCAAATAGTTTTACAGTGAGATCTATTTAAATAGCTTCTGTAATACTTGAAATCTATGATTGAGGATTAGCTTAATGGTACACTATTGAATACAAAGGCTTCAATAGGCAGAGCAATACATGCAGAATGGTTTTAGTGACTTCATTAGTAGCTACTGTCTTCTGTCATTCCTGCCAAGGGTGAATAATGGTAGAGAAGGGATTTTCATGAGAAATATCTATTTTAAGAATGAGAGGGTTCAGGGGTGGATTCAGTGGGTCACAGCACTAGCTGCAGGAGTGTGAAGACTAGAATCCAAATGCCACACTGGGAGACAGAGAAAAGCAGATCTGAGAAGCCAGCTGGCAGACATGTTAGGCGAAAAGGCAAGCTGGTGGTTCAGTGGGTGCCTGTAAAGGCCTCAAGGTGGAGTCTGGCACCCTTGCTCAGTCGCCAACCAGGTCTACACATCCTCCATGCAGCCGCACACAATGGGCTTTTGCCTGTTCACTCGCTGTACTCATTTTTGTGTATGTGACATCTTGATGGAAGGGTAAAACACACAAGATTTGGCCTCTGGTTGTTGATGGACAAGTGGCTATTATAAGATCATAAAGTAATAAAACTTTGATTTTCGTTCTGAATTTGTTCTGAAACACTGGAAACAATCCGTGCAGGAGAAGCTGAAGAATCCGCATGTTTTTATTAGAATGGTCGCTGCTGACTTCAGTATAGCAGGAGTGTTAGCGAAGCTCATCATCACAGTCTGTCATGCTGTGACATAAACTTGAATCACATTGATGTTTGGACAACACATTTAGAAATTGTCCAGTTTCCCCTGCCGATTTGTTCACCGTCTACCTATTACATAGAGTGAGGAAGTTTAGAGCGGTTGAGTTAACTTCTCCAAGCTCCCACAGTGAGAGGCAACTTGCTAGGGCTTAACACAGCCAACCTGCCCTCACTGCTTACACTTAGCCTATCTCCTGCAAAACTTGTTCATAAACTATTAATACTGAGAAACCATATAGCATGGTCTTGTGTATGCACCCTGTGTTTAATTACCAAAGACGTTCTCTATGAAAATGTTGGCAAGCTATTGGTTCAGTTACAGCAGTTGCCTGAATTTAAGATGAGGGTACTTTGAAAAACAAACTCTTTCACATGTTTTCATAACAATACCACCTCTGAATAATTGCTAGCAAGGTATTCTCATTCAAAATCTGAATCCTGTCCTTTGTAGCCTGCAGTCTTAAAGAGTATAGACTCTGGTCAGGTTAAGTCTGCATAGTTTCACACCTTGCAGAGAACAAAGGAGGTAATCAGAAAACAGTTTGTTCTAGAAAAATGAAGAACAGACACACCTTTCAGCCTGGCAGTGATTTGAAAGGGCATTTGACAAGGAGTCCTCTCACTTAATCACTGTTCTTATATCTTTTGGTTAAAATGGAATATCTCTTTTTTATTCACTGATAATGTAAGTCCATGCCGCTGTTGATATCATTCTGTATAAGACTACAAGCTCTTCTTATTTTGTAGTTTTCCTAGAAATTATAATATTGGAAGCAAAATATGTACTTGAAAACCTTTGTTAAATCTTCCATGTATATAACATGACATTAGAATTTAGATGAAACAACTGAAATCTTCAGGTTCCTGAAACATCATACTGTTATATATTATATTTATGCATTTATGAATCTAATAAGATATTTCAGAAATTATCTAGGACTAATATTTTTATTCTTTGTATATTCTCAGTATTTACTCACTGTAGTAATTATGCCAAAGTAACTTTCATATAATATAAATAATTTCATTAAATAATTTAAAACTATATATTTATATATATGGCTATTTATTATATAATATATATTTCTTTAAGATTTTTATACTACAGTTAAATATAGTAAAAAATTACTATAAATAAAACAATTGATTCCATTTTTATACAAGATGTGGCGGAAGAGAGAATGTTGTGCTAAAATCTTTGGGTTTCAGAATATGAAATTCATTGCTCTGCTTCTTATATACTTAATGAACACTGTGTAATCCTGACCTCTTACTGAGGATATATTGATCGAATATTAGTGCACTTGGTAAACAATATGATGACACATGAGTCTTCCCAGAACGATTTATTTCCATAGTACGAGCTGGTGGGACAGGAGCCCCTGCCCCAGAGGATCAGCTGCTCATTTCTGTCAGCCAGTTAGAGATGTTTCTCTAGGAGATGAAGAGCTGCCTAGGTTTGTTATGCCAAACCGACTTTTCTCTGGAACTCCTTAGATTACAGGGAAAAGTGTGTAGTGTTCTTTGTCCTTAGATTTCATTTTTCTGGCTTGTCTGTTTCCTTTATTAATTTTCTGGAGATTGAATTTTGCTTGTCTTGTTCCCTTTGGTGTTTTCTGAGTGTCTGGATTGTTTTTCTTGGAATGAATTTTTCTCTGAAAACTTTATTATTGCAAATAAATATTGATGCCAAGAGCAATGAGAAAGTGGCCACCAGTGGTCCACACTTAATGCTTCTGCTGCCTCTCGAATCCGAGTCAAATTCGGATCTTCAGAATCATCACACAAAGCCATAGGCCAGTTAGAAACAAACAAACAAACAACAAAGCCTGCTTTCTATGGCACAGACAAGGCCTTGTGAGTGGCTCAGACAGTAGCCCCAGCCAGGGCTTTTATTGCAGAGGAGCTCCTGTGACTTCGCTCTTTTTTCTCATCCTATTTTTTTCCTCATTTATAACATGAATCTGATGCTTCAATAAGAGGATTCAATAAAGTTATTATATTATGTAAATCACTAAATATATGGATAATACTATACACAATTCATATTGTTCTGGTCTGAATGTTGGTAGTCAGTCTGATTTTTTATTTTCCTTTATATGTGGAGCCTTGCCTTAGGTTAGAATAAATGTGACTGTTTTGCATATTATACTGCAGGTAGGTTACTGTGCGTTGTTTTATTTTGAAATCTAAAATGTACTCTATGAGATCAGTATAAATGTGTACTTTTACACAGTAGCTTGTTTACTTACCCTTCATCAACAGGAAACAATCCCCAAACTGAGCATGTGCAGGACGTCACATAATGAGGCAGCATTAGTACTATACATTTTGTCTGTTTCTAAAATCCATTTAATAAATGTAGTTATCTGTGAATGGAAAATAGTTATAATCATCTGTTCTGACTTTAATCCTATTTAATATAACTGCCTCTTTAGTTCTGTGCTGTTCTACAGTAAATAATTCGTATTTTACATTTCAAATGCAGTATGAATTATATCCTAAAAGACTCATGTTTTTTACTTTATTTTTGATTGTATATATATATATATATATATATATATATATATGTATATATATATATACACACACACACATATATATATATACATATTTATGCATTTGGGTATGAACATGTGTGAGTACAGGTTTCCATAGAGACTAGAGGTATTAGATCTCCAGGGCTGGAGTCTCAGATGATCATGAGCCTTACAGTGCATGTGCTGGAAGGACAGCTTGGGTCCTTTAAGACAGTGGGGGTATGGGCTCTTAACCATGAAGTCATCTCCCTAGCTCTCTAATCCACAATTGTTAATGTAAAATATATATTTATTCAACCAAGTTCCTGCACAAAATAGCATCAACTTCGTCTTCCTTTTTTGTATTTTGTTATCTTCTTCTTTTGTTCTTTTTAATGTGTATATTTCAAATTGTAGATGCTTTCATGATTTCATTAGATTCCAAAGGGTTTCTGATAACTTAGAATATAAGCCTTATACTGTCTACACTCCTTCCTTAATGGTCTAAAGGTAATACGCTAAACTATTCTAATTTCTCCAACCTCATTTGTTTTCCTTTTGACCTTGTAATTAACAGGGAACCGTTGCTAGAAATTAATATAAGCCAAGGTATCCAAGGTATTAACCTAACTCATAAGTTTAAGGTGTGACTTGGGTAAGAGAAGAATAACTGCTTTATTATTGTATTATATATTAGTATATTATATATATTAATATATAATATGTTATATATAGTATTATATGTAAAAGTTACAATGACATCCTAAGTATGAGGTGTGCCTTGCTTTCTTGGTAAGACTATTATTGGTTATTGCCCATGCTGGAGTGTTGTGTACTGATTTTGTGTGTAGCAATAAGTTAGCATCATTATTTGATGATAAAAGGGGGTTCAAATATGTGCTCAATGGATTTGCTTGTAGACTTTTAATTGAATAGGCTATTTGGGGTGTTGAGTGCGTTGAGTGTTAGGTAAAGAACAGAGGAGTGCGTCTGAGGGCAGGGAAAATAAAATTTGCTTTCAACTCTCTGGTAGTTGCCTGAAGTGGCAGAATCAGATGTGTCAGGAAGTCTGTAGTCAATTTGTAGTTAGTTAGCAGAGGCATATGATTTGAAATTTCACTTCCATCTCACCACAACATGCTTAGGGTTTTTTTTTTTTTTTTAAGAAAATCTGACTTGTCTTTAAGAGTGTTTTCATGGTAAAACTATATAGGATCTATAACAGGAGAGAAACTGAGCTGCACACGTGTGTTGATGTTTGGGGTGTTGTAGAAATAGAACACTAAACTAAAGATTGAGTTGGGGATCAGATGAGATATTGTTTTCTGTTCCACTCTGTTTTAAGAAGTAGAACAGGTGGGACTCATATTTACTTAATTTCTTTGCCATTGGTAATCTGGTTTTCTTTACTACTTTGTCTTACATGTATCTGCCTGTGTGTGCAGGTACACATGTGTATGTTGTGAGCCCACACATATGGAGGCCAGTCTTATATCTGCTGTATATATATCTGCTGTGTGTGTGTGTGTGTGTGTGTGTGTGTGTGTATGTATGTGTGTATATCTATCTATATCTATCTCTATCTCTATCTCTATCTATCTATCTATCTATCTATCTATCTATCTATCTATCTATCTATCTATATATCTTGCTCTCCAGTTTATTTGCTGAGGGATGGTCTGTCACTGAACCTAGAACTTTCTGGTTTGGCTTCCACATCTAGCAGACATGTCCCAGTGCTGAATGCACCTGAAATATAGACTTTACTGAGCCGTCTCCATAGCTCCCAAACTTTAGGTAATTCCACTCTTTTTATATATATGAAGGCTACCTTAGACTGCCACGATGGTCACTCTTGTCTGCTAATGAACATTACTACTTCTTACAATTCACTTGTCTCTAATTCATGGAAAAGTCTTCATTCCATCAGCTCCAAAGTATGAGGCGAACCAGTGTTAAAGAAACATTTTCAGAAGCCAAGTTTCTCCAGATAAAATCAGTAGTAAATGTGCATATGGTTGTGCTTACACTCCCTCTCTTGTTTGCTGTCTCTGAATAAAGGCATGCTTTGTTAATCCTAAGTGACATTATGGTCCCAGATGTCTTTGATGTTTTTAAAATTATTTTGCTTTAGCTGAACTGAAACAGAACACTTAACCTAATAGTAACACGTACCAGGGCATTCTGACCCACAGCCTTTTGCTGCCCCTGACTTGTTTGACAACTGCATAAATTTTGAAAAGTGACCAAATTTTGGAATCCATATTAAATATTGACCTCAGTTGCCCTTATAGGAATTTTAGCAGTAGAATTGTGACAGCATGTCTTAAAGGTAGAGAGAATATGAGTGATGCCGTGGGCCAGACAACGGTCTAGCTGCTTTGGAGAGTCACCTCCCAAGGAAGTCATGTTTATAACAGTTGAAAAGGTACTATACTCTTAGTAACTATTCCAGAGAAAAGCAGATTAGCATTGGAGTGGAAAGACAAATCTGAAACTACATGCAGTTTGAGCTCAGTTTTAACAGTAAAATTTATTTATCTTGAAAACATTTCCTGAAAGCACCCTGTTTAATGCATTTAAAATTGATGAATAGGTCATGAAACCCAGCAGGTAATTCTGTAATACTGTTCATTACCAGTTTTCAGTTGGGTCATCATGCTGGAACTATGGAGATTTTATTTCAGGAAGTGTGTGTTACATGCTAGTAACATAAATAAAACCATATCAGCATAAGCAGAAAGCTAAAGTGTTTTAGCTATATAAAGTTATTGTAAATTTCTTCCATCATCTGGTTCAATACTGCATTTGAATTAAAATAGGTCTTGATCAATGGACCGTCATTTGCTTATGGCTTTAGAGATCTTATTCTCAGTAGTTTGAAAGATGCATTGTCCAGCAGAGGCTATTCATCTACACTGGTGCTTCTTGTGCGCTTGACGGATTTAGACCCCAGGTTGATCATTACTGCTCAGGACTGTGAAAGGAAAAGCTGCAATCTCAGTTCTAAGCTGTGACCCGCTATTAAGCCAATTTGAGGAATAGCAATAAATCAATACAGACTCATAGAAAATACACAGATTACAGTGAGCTGTCAAATTAAAAAAAGCTGGTTAGCTTTTTTGTAATTATGTGTTTTTCAGTGTCGGGTCAGGGTTTAAAATGTCTTATATATCCCTATTTTTATTTTACTAGAAAAGAGACTAGTAACATTTTAGCGTCACGTAGAAGGAAAAGTAGATTCCACTGGCTGCATGAAGCCCTTATTAGAGTAACTAAGAAACAAGTCATTGAGTAGTCAGAACGAAGTGTGAAAAAACAAAAACCAAACACCTTAAGATTGAAAACCTGGGTGGTGGAGAAGAATCTGAGCTTTTTTGGCTCATGTTTAAGGTTTGGTATTCTTTGCACTTAGAATATTCATGTGATTTTTAAGGCTTTTGCTTGGTGTCTAGAGATGAGTTTTTCCTTTGCCACTTTCAGCCTTACACTCAAGTGCATCACAGACTGCGGCCAGTGTAATTAGAAGAGGCTTAAGGAATGAGGCCAGGTGACACACCCACTTTATATATTACCATAACAAGGAGTGGAAAGGGCCGGGCTTAATTATGTTCATAAAGTTGTCAAGGTCACCAGGACCTCTAAACACTGGTATTTGCCAAGTCAAATAAAAAAACCTGAAGATACTGTCTTCATTTTATGAGAATAGCATCATCAGCCAAATTCACTTTTAGGTCCAGTCTAGCTGGACATAATTTCGGAAGCATCAAAATTCACATTATGTTTTTTCTTAAACAACAAATTCTCCAAACAAATGTATGCATACACATAGATACATATCTGTCTTTCCATCTGTATATCTATCTATGTATCTATCATTATCTATACATGTGCACATTGTAAGTTTTTAACGCCAGCTGTGGTATCTAGAACGTTGAATTCTACATGTCTGGTAGATTCTTAAGAATGCCACTTTGATTTTTATCCAGCTCTTAGAACTGTAACCTGCTTGAATAACCTCCTCATAAAAGCCTTTACATTGTGACAGCTACCAATTGAGAATCCTTCATAAAATGGATATTTCTTTCTTCCACATTCCTTAGATAGTATATATTATAGAGTAGGCTATAATGTGTTGAATTTTATAGTCAATCTGCCTATTTTTCCTTCTAAGCTCTTAAGGCCTTGAAGTTTACCAAACTTCCCTTAATAACCTTTGTATATGTGGTTTCTGGAATTTCCTTGATATTCATTGAATTGAAAGCATTATGTTTTATCCTATCATGGCCAATAATTTTTCGCTGATCATAAATGATTTTAAATTCAGTCTTTGGGAAATCCTTGTCCTGCAGTTGCCAATCTCTTCTCTAAGGAGCCTGTTATGGAGGAGGTTTCTCCCGCAGCACACGTGTGTAGTTCTCTGCAAGGTTTTATGCACTTCTGACTGGTTCCAGAAGAGTACAGGATCCTTTTTATTCTGTGAGTGAATTTCTGGGTCAGGCCCCCTTTTGGGAGGAGTGTGCATGTTATCTTGCACTTGTAGGGTCCTCCACTTTGGCTGTCTGTACACCTCATGTCTTTGTGGAGTGATACATTGCTCGTTGTAGTGGCATGAGTCAGTTACTTGGGTAAGAATATTAGCGCCTGCTCATGAATGTGTTGTTGGAAGAACTGTGGGGCCTTCATACAGAATGACACCCACGCATGGAGAAATGGTCACATGATCAGGGTTCATTTTCCTTTGTTCTTATGTTGAGAATATTGTGTACACCTTTAATAGTTTTGTTACATTATGTGAATAACATCTAGAATCCAGACTACAATTATATCACTGTTGCCTTTAGTAAAGAATAAATAATACTGATTCTTTACAGAGATTCACATATCTCTGCTATGCATGAAATTCTCCATATTGTAATAACATAAAAAAGTTTTATCTTTTAAGTCCAGACATTTTTATAGGTTCAGTTTTTCTTTTTAAATGTAAAGTTGAAGAAAGAACCCAGACACAGAATGTGTTCAGACCCTGGTAGTGCTTCCTTGCTCCTAGCCCCTTAGGGCTGCCCCTTAGAGAGGTGTGATGATAGAAGTCATACTGTATATGTCACGGAAGTTTCTAGAGAGAAAAGCTCTCCAGATGAGTACTGGGGACAGCTCTTCTGCCCTTAAGCATCCGATTCTGGAGCATCTACATTTATCCACTTTGAAAAAGGATCATCAAGATGGATTAAAAAATTAGCACTTGAGGCTTTTTAAGGGTTAGAGTGGAATAATTATTTATGTATCTGGGGATACTGCAGTTCTCACCAGAACACTGTGATATGCTGGGCACTTCCTGCCTCTTGTCAAGGACCCTCACAGTTTTTATCTCCCTAAGAGTAAGTCTTGCTGTTTCTTGGTTGTTCATGCTTCCTGCTTTCTTGCAGAGGAGATGAATGTTACTGAACTCCTATGAACGTACAGCTTTATAAGCCATCTCTCCCTGCTGTGCAGCAGTTGTCTACCACAGAACAATGAACCCTTGTTCTTTTGGTGCTCAAAGACGATGAGTATGGATGAGGCTTTCATCCTACATCGATTTCGGTTGTTGCTGATTATGGAGCCAGTCTTATTCTTTTCTAATCTTGAAAGTTGGGAAATAAAAGGCCAAGAGGCAGTGGTGGATCCAGGAATGACACTCTTCATCAGGCTGTGACATATTTTGTATTGTGACTGCAGTTGTGTGTTTTGGCAAGGTAGCATATTAACTGTAACAAAAAATTCAGTCAAACCTACTTTTAAATTCTTGAGAATTTTTGTTCTTTCCTTTAAAACTCTGGACCTATCAGTATCTTCCTAAGAGACCCTCTTAGTTCCTAATCTTCAGTTTCTTCGTTCACGTTTTTGAATAGTGACTAGTATTCAGATAGTATTGCTACACTCCAGAACTGTTTCAAACATCTTAATGTTATTTTTGAGATATAGTCACACAGCTGCTCCCTCCCTCTTCCTCTCTGCAGACCTGCTTATGTGTCCCCCTCCCTTTGTAAACTCATGGTCTCTTTTTCTTTTATTGTCATTAATATGTTTAAGTGTGTTCCTAAATACATAAATATGACCTATGTAGTCTGTATAATGGTACTTGTATGTTTATATATTCAGGTCTGCTGAGAGCAGAAGAAATAATCTACCTCAGGAGAGAGGGTGCCAACTGGTTATGTAATACCAAATGGTCAGCCCTGAAAACAATATCAGTATTTTAAAAATGGAGTGGTATTTTTATTGTGTTATTTTACTGTATAAAATTCATCAAAAGGGAGACACAGCAAAACTTTCTGTTCTCTTACTAGCTATCACTGTGAGGTTTTTAACTCAGTCCTGTCTGGAAACTTATAAAAGCAAAGGATATGCCTTAGTCACCTGTAAAATGTCCTATCCCAGTCACTAGCACAGGATAGGCTACAAACAGATACCGCTTGACTTGTGTTGGATGTAAAGTTGGGTGGAGTATGTAACACTATCAAAATATGTTAACTCTTGCCACACACCCAAACTTCCTCCATACCTAAGCTTAAAATAACTAGTTAATCCCATCATAACAGTTAGGTCATATATTATGTTAAGAATGAAGAAACAATGATTTGGAAGGCGATGTGCAAGGTATGAAAATAGTCATGAACATAAAATGCCAAAAATATTTTAATTTAACATATTTTAGTAAGTTGGAGTAGCACAGTGACAAAAAATCAAATATGTATCTTCTGTCCTCTGTCCTGGTGGACTGAAAAATACATTGATTGGACTAGTGAGATGGGCTGAATTATTTTTATTTTACAAACTAGAAAGCAATATTATGGATTGATTTTTCTCTTTGATCACATTTGTGAGTTTTTCTCCCTTATGCAGAATACTGAAAACATGACCCGTTGCCTTACCATTTATAAGCATTAGGAGTATAAATCAAAAATTAAATTGACCCCATTAAAATTTTGGGGGTAATACAATTGAGACTTTAAAACAATGTAGCTCATAAGCACCTTCTCATGTAAATGGAATAAGTGTATCAGTACAATGAGGCACATTTGTTCTCAGCTTCCAGTTAACAGTGAATTCTGTTAGATCAGCTGTGGGCTTCTGAAAACCAGATTTAGTAACAAGTCAGCAAGGATTTGCCGTACGCCAAAAGGGGAACATGCCAATCTCACTTCACCTTGCTAATCACTAGTTGGTTTTCTTTAGTCTCATATTCAGTTAAAGTGTGTGTGTGTGTGTGTGTGTGTGTGTGTGTGTCTGTCTGTGATTTACACAGATCAGCCTCTAACAAACATTATATTCCATTTGGATGCTGTATCTAGTATAACAATTCTTGCTACCTGTTTTCCCCTTAATGCCATTTGCTAAAAAATTCAAGCCTCTGTCCTGTAAAATGTCTAAAATTATAAATTCAATTAACTGCTTCCATATAGTGTTTATATTTTCTTTACTTTTTGCATACTAGAAATCGAATCCAAAGTTGAGTTTACTTTTAATGCCCTTTGCTTTTAAGAGGCAGACCTTCTTACAAGGTCCTGTTGAATAGTGACTAGTATTCAACAGTATACATACTTGTGATTTCATCGTAGCAAAAGGTAGAACTTCAGTTATCCCCAGGAAGGATACTGAAGTCTGTCATTTCTTCTTGACTCTTGAGTCAGGACCAAGGGTTGGTGGGAAACCAAGTGTTTTGACTTCATTGTTGATCATGTTCTAGAACAATGATAATTTTTAAGGATTACAAAGGGATAATTTTTGATTATGCAGTTTCTTCTACTACATTATTATTAGAAAATTTCTAAACAAGTGCTTTTCTTTAGTGTTATGATAAGGCACTATGCAATGTAATTTGTATTATATTGGGGATATGCATGAATTTTAACAACTTTTAAATCAAATATAATTTCCTAATATAAGATCTAAACAAATTTACACATATCTTCAAATTACTCTAGGCTATGATGTTTCTTACTGGGTAATGGGCTATCCCATTAACCACTGGCCTGGACCACAGACCTGGAGCCTGAAATGAGGCAGTAGAAGTGCTCGGGCCTGGCATTCCAGGCACTCCAGAACCTAATGCTGGAGGATCAGGCTTGAAGCTTATGCTAGCCAGCTTGAGTCTAGGCTCCAGCACATCATTATTCTAAGAAATTTTAAGACTTTTGGGAAAAAACTTTGAATTGCTTCTCTTGATCATTTTTATGATAATATATTTCGGTAACATTACATTTCCATAGTATCAGGAGTCCTCTGACGTTTCATTTCTGTTTAGTAGAGATGTGTTCCTTAGGATTTGACTCCATTTGGGTTTGTTTTGTGTTCATGATGCAAATGAGAAACATAAGACAAATGCAAAAAGCCCATATGTAAATCTGGTTTTCCTTATTCTAAGATTTGGTGTCATGTATATTTAAACTTACAGTATTTTTAGCTGACTTCCAATTCCCTGGCTTTATTATCTAATATCATGACAATCAGCAGATTGGGGGAAAAGTAGCTCCCACTGACCCAGAGAAACAGAAATGACTATTTTGGGCCTAACATGTCACAGTAAAGGAAGCTTCGTTTAAACTAATAATTTTGAAGAAGTAAAATTAGGGTTAAGAGTACTGGAAGTCCCCCTCAGACTAATGCAAATGGGAAGAGCATGTGAGGCCTCCGTGTCATGATATCTGATCTTCAGCTGGCTTCTAGCTTTAGGAAATAACAAAGAAATGTTAGTGTTTTTGTTACCTCTTACAATGTGTATTTTGTACATACAAAGAGAAGTTTGGAGTTCTTAAGATAATTGTTGGATAGTAAACATGTAGTGCACTATGGAAATCTGGAATTAGCATTTATGATTCTGTTTTGTTAGAAATGTAGTTGTCTACGAACTTACTTTATTTATTATTACTGTTTTAGGTGATGCAATGTGGTTGCTTATACTAAGGTGTGCTTGTGCCGATTAGAGAGCTAGTTTGTAGGGTCAGTTCTTTTCCCCACTGTTGAGTAGACTAGACACCAGCAAATTCTGGCAGTAGGCTTGTTAGACAAGAGCTTCTAAGAGGCTCTCTGTCTTAGCAGCCCTGGGGATGTAAATGTTCCGTCGATTTTAGCATGTATTAAATAGTGATAACATTCTTGATGTTGTCTATAGTCCAGACATAGTTTCTTTATTTATGTTTAGGTATGTACAGGTATATAATCTAGCTGTTATAATTACTTACAGTTAAAATAGAAGGTAATTTCTTGACATAAAGTTTATTTTGCAAAAGGAATGAATGTAGACAATACAGAAGCTTCACATTGATTTTTTAATCGTATGTAGACTTGTTTATGATATTACAGAGAAATATTGGAAAGAGGTATTTTAAATCAGATGGTATTTGTATCCTTTGCTGGGTTGCCTTTTCTGGTCATTTTAAAAGAGGGAAAACACTGAAAGCTAGGTATGGTCTCTGGTAACACCAAGGGTTAGCTGAATTTAAAGATCTACGAATAGACATTTATGTCCTACAAATAGTAGTTGCAGTTTTGCCTGGAGGAAATACTTCCATATGAATAGCACACAAGTTGATGACGACGTTCACTGTGTCGTTCACTGTCATAAGCAATGACAGTTTCAAACTGTTGAAAATGGAAGGCAGAACTCCAGAGAGACAGGAGTTCCAAAAACAACTGGCAAAAGTAATGTTGCACAACACAGAAAAATACCAGGAGAAGAACTGATAGACTACAACAACAGGAAGATTAGTCACTTCTAGACTGAAAAGTGGTGGGGGTGGGGGCAAGCAGAAGAGTAACTCAGGCAGGGTGTAGTCTAATATGCAGTTGTGAACCCCTTGGGAGCCACACTGGCCAAAACAGGCAATGCCATAACACCAAAGACTCAAATACAAAGTTTTCAAAAGCATTGACTGGATTAAAAGCAGGAAACTGTTAGGCTTGAGTGTAAAGGAGCTTACAATGGAAGGTTGGTGGTGGAGGTCCTCAGCAGAGCTGAGCCTCTTAGCTCAGGTCTCTGGGTTGGTGTTGGGGGGAAGCTAGCCTTGGTCATTCTTCACCCCAAGCTGAAGCTCCGTTCAGATAGATACTGCTTATAAATAGAAGCAGACTGGGTGTAAAGTGTGCTCTTTGAAATAGCTTTTGCTTGTAGAGAACATTTAGCCACAACTTAAGATGTATAGGTGTCCAAATATTCCAATAATTATTTCTGTGAGCTTTTAAAAGTACTAGTAGTCATTACCTGTATATTTTATAAAAAAAAAGGTACTCTGTAACTGGAAACCAGAAAGTTAACTTGTGTGTGTGTGTGTGTGTGTCTGTGTGTGTGTGTGCGTGCATTTTATTGACGTTCTGTTAATTTTCTATTTGTAAAAGGAATAGGGATATTCCAGAAACTGATTTTGTTGAGTCTTCTCACTTGTCAAGTGTGAATAATACGATGCCTGCCTCAAAAACAAGCAACACCGATAATAGATTGACCTGGATGCAGTAATATAAAGCTCATATGACATGCTATTTTTTTACTTAGTATATTCCTTAGCCAAGTATGGCCCAACTGGCTTAACTGACATATTTCTAGCTTACAAGGAAGATGGGTATTAGCAGGGACAATCTACCTCATACCGCTTGGTGAGGTCATCTGTTGTGTTACATGTATATCAATATTTAGTAGACTTATGGTTTGAACTTGTTCATTTCTTAGTAATTCTTATAAATTATGTCAAATATTTTTAAATAAGATACCAGGACACAATTTGCTCTATTTGGGAAAACATACCTTTTTCAGTTAAAAGTAAAAATGAGCGATGCATATTCAAATTAAATTACTTAATTTCGAACTTAATTTAGAGACCTTAGATTTCACCTTATTCTGTATAGCTATATGGAATATATAATTTTGTATTGTTTTACCCAGGGAGCTGCAGAATGCAGTGAGCTATTCTGATATGCTGGCTTTTTTTTTTTTTTAATTACAATACTTCTATTGTTCATGTGCCCAAAATTTGCTTAGGTAAATTCTAACCTCTAACAAAATAACCAGGTAATGCAAACAGTGAAAGTATATGGTCTCCCCTGCCCCATGCATAATAGAAGGGGAAATTTTCTGAAGCGTACTGACAAATGCTCTCTCAGACACCGAAAGTCTTCCCTTTTCCTGATGCGGACACAGTATGTCATCCTGAGTCACTTGAGGATTTTATTTAGCCAGTTTTATTTAATGCATACACTCAGCGGTCTGTGTGGCATGGTTGGATACTCTCACTGTAGGGTTACCACACAACTCTTTCCCTATTAAATATTGGGGGAATCTTTGTTTTTCACTATGGAAGTGCATTAAAACCTCATCTGTTCTGACTTGTGTGCCTTTTACTTGTTATAATTGTTATTAATACATTTATTTTCAGATGAAGCCTATTTGAGTAATTAAGTAGAAGGAATGGGCCCAGTAATAGCTCATGGATACAAGAAGTGATTAGCTTCTGTGTACACGGAAACTGACTTTTATAAATTTTTTTATGAGTGAAATATTTATGAGTAGGCACTTGGGCTTGACTTTTTTTTTTTCTTTTTGGTTTTTCAAGACAGGGTTTTTTCTGCATAGTCCTGGCTGTCCTGGAACTCAGTCTGTAGACCAGGCTGGCCTGGAAATCCGCCTGCCTTTGCCTCCCAAGTGCTGGGATTACAGGCATGCGCCACCGCGCCCGGCTCGGGCTTGACTCTTAACACGTCCACTGCCCCTCGTATCAGCAAGAAATAACTATATGACAGATTGAACAAGTTCCAGATATACTGAAAAACCATAATTTATATATGTTTGCATGACAGCATAAATAACTGATGGGTTCTTCTAGTTATCACTCACTAATACCAAGATAATAAAATCATTTGTTCAGGAGATTGGATATGAATCTCAAAAGTTGAATATCAACCCGCATCTCATCATGACATGTGTCTTACAAATAAATCCTTTAATCCATCTTCTGCAAAAAAAAATCTATGCAGTTACTTTATTTCCTTTACTGACACTATGGAAGAATATACTCTTTAGCATATTTTTTTGTTAAATCCATTGTTCCAAGTAGAGGCTGGAACAGATTTAAATCTGCTATTAGCTGGTTAGTAAGACAAGCTCATATCAAGTAATATCAATACCACTGTTCAGGGTCACTGCAGAAAACTGTCCACCTCCTTTTATTTTGATTTTAAAATTAATTAAGAATAAATAAACTCTTATGTGGTATGTCATTGAAGAGAATCCACATAGGCACAAAAATAAGGTGTTGGTCAATGCTGCCCAGTGGGTGTATTTCTTAAACCTTATGGCTAAGTTATAACTGAGGGAAAGTTCATCAAGAGAATATACTCCTCAATTTTTCATAGATTTTTTCTCCTTAGTTTTACCTAAACAAGCAGTAGCTAGCCCAAAATAGCCTGAGTTAGGCTCACAGCTAGTGAAAGAAACAGGTTGGTTTCTGTGTCATTTTTGCTGTAACATTGGAGACCTGGCCGCATGATTTGAACTCTCTGGTCTGATAGTCTTCTGTCCTCAGCAGCTCAAGGAAGGTCATTTCAGCTGCTGAATATTCAGGGAAGCCCTTGGTCAACGTTGGCTTGAGCTCCTACCTCATGGAATGGCCTTTGAATTTCTCAAGCTCTGCCTGAACTCATAATTATTGTCTCAGCCTTGCATTTAATGAAATCCATGGCCCGAGTGGGGAATGTGTGTACGTGTGACTGCAGCAATGGCCGTTCTCCTGTAGAGCAGGCACTGCCCGTCACAGTGCTTTAGTCCTGTGGGGCTGCTGAAGGCATGGTCCATTTTGAAAAATGTGACAATTAGATACCTTCTTGACATTCTAGCATCTGACAGCCATGAAACATGTGAGAGAAGTATGTTCATCTGTGTCGACTTACTCATATTTGTATGTTTCTGAAAGGGAGTGGGCCTTCGCAGGTCCTCTTCCCACCACAGTTCTGGCCGGCCGTGGTGTTTATTGCTCCCACTCTGAAGAGCTCTGGCACTCCGTTTTCAAGAGTCTACAGAGGATGGAAGGACAGTGTTGTAGGTGCATCCCAAAGTCTACATTTTTCCTGCTTTTCCAGGATTATGACATTAGGGGACATGTCTTACATCTAGCATTCAACTCGCTGTGTTGATGTAAAACACCTGAGAAATGTGCCAAGAGTCTTGGCTCACAAGTTTGCAGTTTCACCAAGAAGGGCAATTTTCTACTGTGCAGAGTATTCATGCATTCCTGTTCATCATTCTCTTAGTGAGTCTGTGATAGAACTATGTTTGTCTTTTCATTTCTTCTTGAAGTTTTTAAATTCCTAAGAAATAAATTTAGTTATCTTTTCTGTCTCCAGAATTGGATTTATAGCACATCATCTAAATGCCTGCTAATGCTCCTACATGCCATTGTTCAATCTGGCGAAAAGAAATGATCAATAACATCAAAATGGAAATAAAATGTGGGAACAGAGAAGCATGGCTCATTCTGTCAGAGTTACAAGAGCTGGTGTCTCTCCGTGTAGTCGGAGTGTCGTACAGATTATAAAAACAGCAACCTTTGAGGACTGTTTCTGTGCCAGGAAGGCAGATAAGAGTAGATTTTAAAATTGAGCAAAATCTCAGGGTAGCAATTATTTTACATGTTAAGTTTCTTTCAGTGACAGGTTTTTAGAGCAGTTAATTTGCTTACTAGGAATAAGGAAATAAAGAAATTAAGAGAGGGCTAGTGAAGTTGCTGCAAGATAGACTTTTGAGAGCAGTTTTCTGTATAGAATTGGAAACCGAGTATCTCTCGTAGTAACAGTGTTTACATCACTTGCTTGGAGAGCAGATTTAGGTACGATCACAGGAAGACACCTGTCTCGACACTTGGTGTGGGATAAGTGCAAACACAGGGGTAGTCTGTGTGGGTGTGGAAGCAACAAGAATGCTTTGGCTAGCATCCTGCTGGGTGTGGAGCTGACAGTGCTCTAGCTACCTCCGCCACCCGCTGCTGCAGATCCTGGGGAATGGAAGCACGGGTGACCCGCGGACCCCTAACTCTCAGTTCTGCAGCAGTTACAGGGGAAGTGTTGTTTAAGGGATCCATCTGGGATCCTTCTCATGGCCCCTTGGCAAGCAGAAGCTGTATGTTATCCATTAAAGATGAAGCGTGGAGTTCGCGGGTAGATGCTGGTGAGTGGATGAGGCGAGCTGAAAGCCAGTTAACCCGAGCTGAAGTGAGGCCGGCTAGCTTTGCAGGATCCCATGGGAAGAGAGCTGCGAGGCTGTGTGCCTTGGGAGCACGTTCCACACTTTAGTGCCCTGATCTGTAGCCTGCTTACGCTTCATAAGTACTGCGGGTATTTACTCACACGCAAGGCTGAATCTCAGGCTGACTGACAGGTGGGTAATGGGATATAGGTCTCCATAGAATGTTTTAGCCTCTGCTTCACCTGTCTTCACCTCTACTTCACAGTTATACTTTCTTAGGTGAAAGTAATTTATTTCATTTCTAATTGTACTTCTGCTTTACTCATACTAGTTGAGTATGGATTTTAAATCAAATTAATTGATGTGCATGATTTTTGCCAGAAATGTTATTTTCAGAGATAATTATGTAAGCAGATTAGTATACTATATGCTTATATGAATCAGATACTTTTACAGGCTGTTGTATTTATGCATTAACACTCTGAATGAGCTAGTATTTTTTATCTTCAAAATGGAGTTCATTTTTGATATAAAGGTATGTTTACCATAATGCATCCCAGATGTTAATAAGGTACCCATTATCTGTGTGTTAATTTCATTAATTGGAAGAAATACTAATTTTAAGTTTTTATAAGGCTGTAAACTATAGACTATGTTTAAGATATATTCTCTAAAAACTGTAATAATTACATTTGAGAACTTAAATTTTAAAGGTTCTGTCAAGTGACATAGAAAGAAACATGCTTAAATTTCATTTCACTTTTAGCAAGGTTGGCCCTTTAGCTTTTAAGAGTTGGCATTCCCACCCCATCATTAGCATCTCTGTCTCCTTGTGCTGTTATGTAGGTGGTGCTGGGATACATGTTTTGATGCATTTGTTAGGAGTATTTAATGCCTAACATTTATTCAGACGTCTTCTCATGTTTTAACTTATTTACCAGCACATTTCATTTACACAAAACAACTACTTTTTGTTTCTACTGAATGACATACAGTTTATTTATTTATTTATTTATTTATTTATTTATTTATTTGGTTTTTTGAGACAGGGTTTCTCTGTGTAGTCCTGGCTGTCCTGGAACTCACTCTGTAGACCAGGCTGGCCTCCAACTCAGAAATCCGCCTGCCTTTGCCTCTCAAGTGCTGGGATTACAGGCGTGAGCCACCATACCCGGCTTTAAAAAATAAATATTATTTATTATTTAAAAAATAATAATGTATTTATTATTTATAAATAAATACATTAATTTTCCCATTTTAGATCACCATTTGCTTCAACAAGTTCTTGTTATTGTTTTATTTAGATGGGATTGAAAAATATAAGTTCAGTAATGCAAAGTAAAATTGATCTGTCGAATTTAACCTCAAGTGAGCACATTATGGAAGAGATCGCCCTCCCTCCTTCTGATGTCAGGGTTCAGCCACTGTTTCTTAAGCCTTCTTCAGTGATACGACGTCTGGAACGGTTAAATCAGAATTTAAGTTTCTGAAGCAGGCTTGTTACAAGAAAACACAGAGGCTTTGTATGGCATCTTTGTGTACAAAAGATACTTGCTCTACAATCTTGGAGATCCACACTCATCCCCAGAACTTACAAACAAGTGGAAGGACAGATTTCACATATAAGGCCTCTGCCCTCCTTGTATGTGCCATGGCACGTGCTCCCACATGCCATGCACATGCGTGTACATGCGCATGTGCATGCACGCGCGCACACACACATACACACACACACACACACACACACATGATAACAATTTTCGAGATTATTTATCCTTCCCCTTTATAAAAATCTTGATTTCTTTCAAATTAAAATACTAGTTGCTTAATGAGAATTGACTATATTGTATTATTAGTTTTATTTAGTTTTATAACAGCAGCTGGTCTTTGTTGACTTTTCAGACATAGGTAGACTTACCCTCCCTCAAATAAAGAGGTTCATTTAATTTATTGTTAACTATGTATACTGGAAATGAGGAAGGGGATTAATTTTTGTTTTAAAAAGATAATTTTGAATAGTCACTAAATTACTTGAGTTTTTATATACCAACTTAATGAATTATTATTAGATTTTATTTGCTCTGAATTTGAAGTTGATACCTAAGTGAAGAGTTACTCATGCATGACTGCTATCTTGTAATAAGGTCTTTTCACACCTATGTCTAAATGTCCAAAAGAAGTCTAAAATACTCTGCAAGTCAGAGTGCCTTAATTATCTCAGTCATTTTCATTTGCTGTATATTAGATATAATTACCAGCTTCGCAACGCAGACGTAGTTTCTAAGTTTCATCCAGCTTACAAAACAGCATCCCCCTGAGGGCTGTCTCCTGCATGCTCTCGCTCTCCTGGTGCAGAGTCATCAGCTCAGTGTAAGCTCCTCGAGGCGTGTGGGAGTCAAGAGCCCTGTGTCCTAGGTATCGCGCTCTCTGCACCTTCAGGGGAAGTGCTGTCCTGAGGCACAGGCAGCCAGCAGAGTCTTGTACTTTAGAGCTTCACCCACTGACCTGACATACTTGCCCCCGACCTCCAGTTTCCTTTCCCTTTTCTTAGTTCCATCTCTTGCTCTTCTACAGCGTGTACACTCCTGGAACACCTGCCTCTTTTCTATCAGATTCTTTTCTTCATCAAACTCCCCATTCGCCCTTATCTGGCTCTGGTTGAAAGTGATGTACTTGATGAAATATGTGTTGCACAATTAGAAGGTAGTAATTATTTTTTTCAAGAAGATTTAAAAAAAACTAATTGAGTTTAATCTCTGTGTCTTCCTATTTTCTCTTCCAATTTCAGACAGCTTTGGCTTTCTACCTCTTGCCTGTGGACCAGCTTCCTGGGATTTTTTTTTTTTTTACATTTATAAATTAATTTAATATTAAGGTTGCAATGACAGGGTATAGTAATCTCACGCGACTTTTGAAATTTTAACGTTAGTCCAGCAGGCATGCTATAACATGTGTCCCTCACTTTTCTTTCTAGAACTAGATCTCCACCCCCTTCATTCATCCATGTTTTGGCTTTCTGTGGGATGCGTGAATGGCTGCCCCCATGTGTTTTGTTGCATTTCTCCATTGCTTCTTGTGTTCTGGTGGGAACCTTGGTGATTCTTCTCAATCGCTACCTGAGCTCTGTGCTGGTTGCTGCTCATGTCCCAGGGTCTTGTGCTGGCTGGTCATGTCTCTACCTCCTTGGCACTGCCCCTGGGCAGAACCATGGTCCCTGGTTGGCTGCGTGTCTAAACCCTTGTGAGGGTGGGGAATATTCCTCCCCCTGCTGCTACAATTGAGCTCTGTGCTGGGTACCACAGAGCCCTCTACACTTGCTTTCAGTTGCTAAGGCATCCCGAGCTTTGGCTGTGGCTCAGTGGTCCTGCTATCCAAGCCCTAAAACTTTCCTAGCCTCCACACTCAGTGGTAGCAGCAGGTGTTGGGATTTCTCCAACTTCTAAGGCCTTGGGAGGAAGAGAGTGGCTGTTGACATAGACCTCAAGGATTTTCAGAGTACACCAGGAAACTTCTCCAGAAGATATGTAAAGGTAAGATTCTGATTTCTCTAGGAAACAGTTTCAGAAGCATAGAAAACAAGACCTCTAGGCATGGGTTAATGTAAATGGATTTTAGTAGAGAGTACTTAGAGAACTATGATAACATAGACAAGCTTTGTCCTACATTGGGCCACTACTTATTGCAAATACTTTTTGGAGGAGGGTGGTTCTGGGTGTGCTTTATATTTCTTGATATCATAATCAAGACTATATAATTGAAATTAAGGCTCTTTTTTCCTATAGCCAACCTAAATTTAGTACTAAAATATATGCTTACCAGTAACTTTGAAAATGAAAATATATTGAATAGTATTTATTTCTGTTCTGTCCTAAGTTATTTCCCCCCCAGACTGCCCAGGATAACTAAATAGAATTTCTGAAGTCTTTATAGTGAGTTAAAATGCGTATTTGGTTTCTTATGCAAAAACACAAAAGTGGCATTTTATTGTTCTTATTCTTAATGGTTATAATGAGCTTGCAGTTAAAAAAAAATGCAACCCACTTAGTCACTAAATAAAACAAAAAGACTTGATATAGAGTCCAAGGCTAGGACTTGGACTTGCTTTATGATTTTAATGTGCCTTGAGTACACCTCGCTTACGTTTCTCTAGAAATCTTATTGTCCCTTAGGATGAGAAATCAGATGAATATAAGAATGTAAACTCTTAAAAATAACAAAAAAACTTGTAAATTAATTATGAATGATAATTATTGCAGAAGGAGTATAGTTTTCTTTTTCATAGTAAGCCTATGGTGCACATGCCTGTTCTCAGAATAAGGCCCAGAGCCCAGTTGGAGTGTCTCTGTGTCACTCAGATCAGCTTGAAACTTGTGGACTTGTCCGTTCCATGTTTCCTCCTCTTCTGTGCAGCAGAGACCTCCAGACAGGGGAGTGAGCAGAGTATTTACAGTAGGTGCTGAATTAAGCAAATATACATGTTTTATTGTTTATTTTATGTAATAAGAAAGTCAAAGTATGCAACCATCATTAGACACGTCCGTGTAGAAAAGGAAAAAGGAACAGGCCTGTTTCATCAGAGCAACTGAGTGAAAAGATGAATATAGGGCTGTGACAGGTGCTGACATTTTTGTTTATTGATAAAGTTTTGCTGCTGTAGAGCAAAACATTCCTATTTATTATCCATCCTATAGAGAACTAAAAGCTTGTTAGTTTTAGAGAATTAAAATAATCATTTAGTTAATTTTCACATTTTATAAATTGCCTAACTAGAATCACATAATTATTTTTCTCAAAAACTTCAGAGAGGGAGAAGAGAAGAGAGGCAGGTGGTGGGGTGGGATGGGTAATAGGAGATTATTTTATACCTGAGTTTCAGATGAAATTAGTGAATACAACGGAAAGGTACCCAAGATACTATTTTATTTTATTTTTTATTGGGAGGACGAAACTGAGGCTTTATGAAGTTGAACAGGATTCATGGATACCGGAAAGCGTAGATAGAGGAGCTGTGAGCAGGATCCCTCCTCTTAAAACATTCTGGGCATCCCGTGCCCCCTTCTCTCCTCGTCCTTGGAATAGCTCAGTGCCATCAAGGAGAATTAGCACAGCTCCCATCCAGGTCATTCCAGGCTCTGATTCCATAGTATCTTGGCGTTGTGACCTTGGGGTATTTACTTACAGTGTTCTTCAGCTGTAGTCTCACCCTCTCTACTATATGAATAACATTATCTCCTTGTCAGAGTTCTCATGAAGATTTAATTTAATGAAACAGCTTGTGCCGGTGGCTAGCATACGGAAAATGGCAAGTGTATGGATGTTACTATGTGATTTTGCCAAGGTCACACTGTTAGAAAACGATTGAGTCACACCTGAAACACAAGTCTCTGAATAAAACGGGAGAAGATACAAGCACACGCACACACAGCATGCTGCAGGAACCTCAACACAAAGGTCATACTCTCAACTAATCACAGACATTAAATGATACATACGCAAATCACAGGCTCAAATAACTGGCCGGCTTTTATTAACAGTTGACCGAGATATAAACACCTCTTTAAAAGCATAGTGTCTTTATCAGATTGACAGATCTGGTTAGTGAAAACCATTTATAGATGGATAGGTCTTCTGTTCTCCAAGAAACAAAATGTTGTCATGTCATGAGGTAGGCCGGCAGAGGGAAGGGTGGAAATGTCAAGGAATGAATGCAAATAATTGGAGAGGGGACAGAACTGCTTTTCATCTGGCCTGATGTTTGTTTGTAACCCTAGAGTGTCCCAGGTAGTGAGAATATGCCAGTTGTGCAGGTGATTCTTTTGATCTTTATTCTCTGAAGCAGACAACTAGCAGTGTGGGCTCATCCTGAAGAGAGACTCCTCAAAACTGAAATGTCAGAATTTAGCTTCGGATGCTAGGTAGCCATTGTAGAAATTCAAGGTGTGTATTGTGTGTGTGTGTTTGTGTGTGTGTGTGTGTGTGTGTGTGTGTGTGAAGTTCTTGCTGCTCTGTGACATACCTTACTAGACTTCGAAAAGCCTGAGGCCAAGAATGTTTATGTATTGATTTATACCCTCAGCACAATGTCTAGGAAAGAAATGGACATAAAGCATATGTTTAATTAAGTTAAAAGAAATGTATTGCAGAACTGGGTAAGAAGACTAACTCTAGAGTCTAATGGTACCAAAGTGCTTCGAAAACAAGGCTCTGGTGTAGATGTGGGGACTCAAGACTCGTCCAAATAAAGGGGAAAATTAGGGCAGAGGCTCCAGGGTGGGGGAGCTGCGCAGGAGCGTGTGTGTGTGTGTGTGTGTGTGTGTGTGTGTGTGTATTCTGATGCCTGGCCAAGGATGTGGGAAGAACTTAGACCTGCAGTAGAGCTGTTAGCACAGGAGTAGAAGGTTCAGCACCACGCATGACCACACAGGACAGTTGAAGAACAGTGAGATAAAGGAACTGACCGATACTTTGTTCATGTTTTTCATACTGAAAAGTATTTCTGGCATTAGAACTCAGTTTGGTGCCAGAGGATGGACAGAAAAACTATTAGAAATATATCATTGGTATATATCTCCAATAAGAAATCTTCCAACTATGTTTTAAATGTACAGTATTGTAAAATTGTAACTTGCAACACATAAAGTAATGGAGTTATGTGTATGACAGAGAAAAGAGTATAATTCTAAAAGCTGAAATACTTATGGAGAATTATTGGAATAACACAGATAATTGTTTTGTAATAGAGCTCTCACTGATATTTTGATATTTATACACAGATGTAGTAAGGGAAAGGCATCTCTTATCCTTTATGGAAACAAGAAAACTTAAAAGAACTTCATTTTAATGCTTTATTTTAAACCAAACACTTTGTGTGGATACAACTCAAACCTCAAGGCAAAAACTGATGCTCCTTTGGGCTGCTCCGCTTCCCAGGACGCTGTAATCACACACTTCGGGATTAATAATTGTGGCCACACCCGAAGGGGAAGGGGTAGGACCAGCCCCATTCACTGACTGCTGTGGGAGGGATTTCAGTTGCATAGAAGAGGCAGGAGAATGTCTAGGCTCCATGCAGTCACTCCTTGTATCCAAATCTTGGGGAGTGTATGCTGTCACCCGAAAAGAGCATGTTTAGAAAATATCAGATGAGAGTAAAAATCAAACCACATGAGCACATGTTCCAGGAACATTTGTATCTTAATTTGAAAAAGACCATATGTTGCAGCAGTACTTCAGTAAGATTAAGATAGTGCTGAACTTTCCAGAATATCATCAGAACAAACTTAAATTGACTGCACATTTCAAAATATTGTGCTATATAAGCATGCACGGATGTGAAGGTAAACAGAGAATTAAGTGTGAGTGAAGCAGACTTAGAACTAACACCCGCACCTCATTTTATCAATGTGGAGTCATCTGGGCCATTATTCTTGTTGCAAGCGTGGCTGTGTAGAGGCCTCTCAATTTTGATTGTGGTTGTCTCTGAGTTACATATTTCAATGTGGTCGCAAGGCTATCTTACTTCACTGTACCCATGGTGTGTTCTCTTTTTTTTTAATTTGTTTCTAATTTTCTAGTACCTGCTTTTAATTTTGGTTTGCACCTTGCTATTTGTGTTTTAACTAGGCTGTAATTTGGGGGGGATATTATTGAAGTAGTACATATTAACAAATAAAAATGAAATCAATCATAAAATCTTTGACATGTGAAAAACTCTAAGATATATAAGGATGCAAGCTTCCCCTTCCTAATTCTTTGTCAATGAATGTGTTCATGGCAGTTTAATTTGCTTTATTCTGCTCTATTATAAATATAAGATGGTATACTATAAATAAAATCAGTGAGGTCTCTCCCTAAGGAGAATTTTGTCATGAGAAGGAAAAGTTTCAGTGCTAAAGGTCAATATATTATAAAGTGACTATAAACATTTACACTATATAAGACGTAAATTACAGAAACTTTATGCCATTTCTAACAGTTAGAAATGTTCTACTTTAGCCTCGTGGTTAAGAATATCAGTTCCAGAGCCTAGATTTACTATGTAATTGTTGTGCTGCCTTAAAGTTACTTCATTGTGTTACATTAGGGAACAGCAGATTCCCTACTACTAAAGTCTTTTGTAGTGGGTATAATAATACATGATAGGATTCTTTGAGGATTAAATAGAAATTTGAATTATATCAAGCCATGACTCGCATATACCAAACACTGAGTAAGTGGTTATTTTCTTTTAACTTATTTTAATAAGAGGGAACCGGGGGACATGAGTCTGACATGAATAAACTGGACGTCATAAGAATTCATCCTCTCTAGACATCAGTGGCATCAGGCCTGCACAGTAGCATCATGAGGCGTTCACCACCACGGAGGAGAGAGCTCAGCTAGAGACAGAAATCATGCCAAATCCTCCACAGCGGTGGTTGTTTCAGCAGTGCCCCTTGAAAAGGTTACCATTCCCCCACGGACCCTACTCACGGTCAGCCCTGCCTGTTTCCCTCACACAGAGGCCTTTACACTGCGGTGATCTTCTTATAAGCCTGAATATTCAGATACTTCATCTGTCACAAGCCAGATGCATTAATTTTGGAACATTCCTCATTTCTTTTCTCCACATTGTCCTCAGTTTTCTGGGGAAGGGTTCTTTTATACATTTCTTCATTCGCTATTGTCATTTGGAATAGGCCTGGTGACTGTCACACTTACTACATACAGGAATAATACCGCTCTTTTTCATGGAGTAACTTGAGTGTGAGTTTCTTACTAAGACCTCTTGATGGCTATTTTCAGGTTAGGAACACATGGCTTTGCAGTTATGGTTTGAAGTCTGCCTAGGCCATTTGAAGCCAACACCATCGTGCACTTCAAAGAGTATAGGCTGACCAGAAAGGAGGTCAGAGAGTCTCCACTGAAGACACTGAGGTAGCATAAGGTTCCCAATCCGCAGCGTGCTCCGAGCCTGTAACAGAAAGCCCTCACGACAACTTAGTGCAGTGGCTGTGTAGTCCAGCCTCCACACATCATCCATCCAAACTTGAGAAAGTAAGATTTCTTCTTTTTTTTTTTCTTTTTTTAGCATTTTTAAAGTCTGGTGTTGAAAGATTGAGTTTGTTTCTCATATATCAATATAACTTGGCCATTATTCTAACATGTTTGCAAATGCTTCATAAAAATCAACTAACAACAATCACTGTTAACTTTACTCACGTATTGTTAGGATTGCATTATAGACACTGGTCCCTTGAAAAGGGCATCACAGCCCAGAGGTAGTTGATTTAGAACCATTCTAGAACAAAAATTATTTAAAAAAATTTTTTTTATTTTTATTTTATTTTTATTTTTTTTTATTTTTTTTTTCCGAGACAGGGTTTCTCTGTGTAGTCCTGGCTGTCCTGGAACTCACTCTGTAGACCAGGCTGCCCTCGAACTCAGAAATCTGCCTGCCTCTGCCTCCCAAGTGCTGGGATTACAGGCGTGTGCCACCACGCCCGGCTTTTAAAAATATTTTTACTGAGGTCAAAGTAACATTTAAAACAAACAACAAGAATTCTGCTTAGTGGCTGAGTTCTGTAATCCCTCCTCTGTGGGAGTTGAGGCAGGAAATTCAAAGCCTGCTTGGACTACAGAGCAGATTCTCCAGCCTGATCAACTTAGCCAAAAGCCTTGTATTAAAATTAAAAAGAAAATACATTTTTAAGTGTTGAGGTTAGACAATGATTGCTTAGCGTATTCAAGCACTAGATACAATATCTAGAACCCCTACAGATACATACAACAAAAAAAAAAAGAGAAAAAAAAATAACCCAGAAATTTACTTTAAAACTGATATTATCTTTGTAAAAATAATATTTTATAGTTCCTTAAACTGGGTTGAAATTATCCTTCTAATAATCTTTGAATTATAAATTTTCCATTTTAAAGCTACATTGCATTTAGGTTGCATGTTTTCAGTAGGTTTTTTTTTTTTTTTTTTCCTGCTGGGAGTTCATATATGCTTGTTCATTTGAAGACAAGTTAGTTTCTGCTGAAGGTTTTTAGTATACTTGGAGTTTTCGAAGGAATCTAAGAGCCTTACAGTGATGGAGACTGGAAGTCAGGTAGGAAGACAGGAAGCTAAGCAGGGACTTGGAGTGAGGTCCCCAGCTTTCTAAGGGAGCTTGGGTTTTTCACAGTGCTGCCAAAATGGCTGTGTCCTCTGCGGCTCAGCCATCCTGCTTCCCCAAGCTGCATGGAGCTGATGAACTGCCCTAGACAGCTTGTGAAGAACTCCTGGTCTTCTAGAAGCGGTGCAGCGTGAATGAAGGGTTAGAAGAGGGCTCCAGCCAGTCCTTCCCTCAGTTTTACCATTTGTTATGAACATTAAAATGGAAAAGATAATTATTTTTAGAATTCGTAGTGTAAATTTTCCACCCGTTTAGAGTAAGGAGAAGAGTTCCAATTCTGTTTCCCATTTAGCTAAATCATATATATATATATTTTTAAAGGCAGGTGATATTTAAAAATTGGTCCTAAAGAATTTCACACATCTTTCCTAAGTGAGAAAGTAATGTAATATGAGGAAGACAGGGTACAGAAGACAGAGCCATCTGCCCCGATGAAGAAAATGTATTTTTAGCCAACACTAGAGAATGTAGGATGTCGTTTCCTGAAATGGCTGGATTTGCCAAATGTCTGTTAATGGGTAAATGAATATGCAAGGGAAATGTATCTGTGTGGACAAACGAGTGACGAAATTTATTAGTTGTATGTTCTTATGCTTTTTAATTATTTTTAGGAAAAGTATTCAGCCTCAAGTGCTACAAAATTTATTGAAAAGTGTTCAGTGGAATTCCTCGTTTCTGTGTGGGAGTGGCTAGTTTCTGCACCAGGGCCACGGCTGTGTGTTGGATCCTGCTTCTGTAGGTGGAATTACCCTGCATGTGTAGAGGCTTTAGAATGGACAAGAAAACAGAGATCCTAAGCGAGGGGGCTATGTTGAGAAACATAAACACTAGTTCATGTGATCACATCCTAAAAATAACCCGTAGAAGTGAGTTAGTAAGATTATGGTGGTTTAAAAGGTATTAGTGTGTTGTGCCCCGTTTCTTTTGGTGTTGGTGGGAATTGTTATTAAGGGAATACCAAGAGCACTACTTTTTAAGCAAAGGTTGAGATTACAAATTAGGTATTGCTGTTAAGAGAGTTGGGCTTGGTGAACATCTTAGGACATTGTTGAACTAAGACTGACTGCATAAAGGAGCCGAGGTTGACTGTTGAGAAAGAGGGATTCTACTGAGTGTGTATTTAGCGTGGGTTTGGTTATTTTAAATGGAGCGCATAGCTAGAGAGCTCTGGCAGCACTTGAAACACCTAAATAACATCTTTTTTTTTTTTTTTCACTGCTTACCATGCAGGTATTTCAAGCTATTGCCTTTACTTAGCTTGGTATAGAGTTAGGTTTTAGCCAATGTAAAGTACTTGTACTTTCTTGATTCATAGCTGAATTAAATACTTAGTATTGAAAAAGAATACAGAAGTCACCTTAATAACAAGAGAGAATAAAAGTTTATTTCTGGATACTCTAAATTAGTAACTTAACGTGACATTTCACTAGAAAATGAAAAAAAATGTTTTGTATTATATATTAATGTTGCTTCTTTTTCAATATTATGGTTAAGAAGAGTATCAGGTAATAACCCCAAAGATTAGAATGTTGGTAATTGGGCTTAGGGCATTGTCTTTGTTAAGATAATAAACATTCATTAAAAAAATTATTGAGAATTTAATTCATGAATACCATATTTATAACATTTTTCTCCTTCTCCTTCCTCCCATTTTTCTCATCTCTCTTCCACTCCTCAAATTCATGACCTCTTATTTTTCTCTTATAATTGGTGTGTGTGTGTGTGTGTGTGTGTGTGTGTGTGTGTGTTTAGGGCTGACCTCTTGGGTCTTCATCCCTGGGAAAGCCTAAGTCTAACCTCCTCAGTAACTTAATTCCCTGTAGATCTTCCAGGGGTGGAGCCTCATAAGGCTTCCCCCATTTGCATTGGGTGTGAATTTAGTGGTATCATCTCTTAGCTATTGTTTAGTAATAGATGTGAATGTCAGCTACAAACATGGTACTATGGAGAAAGCTGTTGTTGAAAAACAGTGGAGTCACAGCTGTTGAGAACAGTGGTACCACAGCTGTTAAAGAACAGTGGAAACACAGCAGTTGAGAACAGTGGAACCACAGCTGTTAAAGAACAGTGGAACCACAGCTGTTGAGAACAGTGGAACCACAGCTGTTGAGAACAGTGGAACCATAGCTGTTAAAGAACAGTGGAACCACAGCTGTTGAGAACAGTGGAACCACAGCTGTTGAGAACAGTGGTGCCACAGCTGTTAAAGAACAGTGGAGACACAGCTGTTGAGAAGAGTGGAACCACAGCTGTTAAAGAACAGTGGAGACACAGCTGTTGAGAACAGTGGAATCACAGCTGTTGAAGAACAGTGGAACCACAGCTGTTGAGAACAGTGGAACCACAGCTGTTAAAGAACAGTGGAACCACGGCTGTTAAAGAACAGTGGAACCACAGCTGTTGAGAACAGTGGAGACACAGCTGTTGAGAACAGTGGAACTACATACAGCTGTTGAGAACAGTGGAGACACAGATGTTGAGAACAGTGGAACCACAGCTGTTAAAGAACAGTAGAAACACAGCTGTTGAGAACAGTGGAACCACAGCTGTTAAAGAACAGTGGAACCACAGCTGTTGGGAACAGTGGAACCACAGCTGTTAAAGAATAGTGGAGACACAGCTGTTGAGAACAGTGGAATCACAGCTGTTGAGAACAGTGGAACCACAGCTGTTGAAGAACAGTGGAACCACAGCTGTTGAAGAACAGTGGAACCACAGCTGTTAAAGAACAGTGGAACCACAGCTGTTGAGAAAAGTGGAACCACAGCTGTTGAGAACAGTGGAACCACAGCTGTTAAAGAACAGTGGAACCACAGCTGTTAAAGAACAGTGGAGACACAGCTATTGAGAACAGTGGAACCACAGCTGTTAAAGAACAGTGGAACCACAGCTGTTAAAGAACAGTGGAACCACAGCTGTTGAGAACAGTGTAAACACAGCTGTTGAGAACAGTGGAAACACAGCTGTTGAAGAACAGTGGAATAACAGTTTTTTTTTCCCACTAGGAAAGGTCATAAGCATCATTGGAGAGCCAAAATATGAAAAGTCCCTAATTAGACAAAGTGGGCAAAGTTGGGGCAGATCAGAATATGGAGTTATGGAATTTGACTTTAAAGATAAACCAGACACTGACTTAGAGAAACCAGGAAGAAGGTTCTGGGGAACAAGAATGTTTTTCTTACGTTATCAATTCAAAACTTCGGGGGTCTGTGTCCTTGTCTGTGTGATCTACTGCCTCTGTCCAAGCTTTGTTAATGGATTGCTTTACATCCTTTTACCTCTTTGTTTGCTTTATGTAGCCCCACCTTGACACAGTGTTGTGAAGCAGAGGGCCTGACCTGTCCATAGACACACTGGCTGAACCTCTCCATTCATGGTTCTAATGGGTTTCAGAAACTGTGGCTGGGAGTTGAGTATCAGGAGATAAGCTTTGCAGGCCTGTCCCACAGGCACACTGCAAGGCTTGGAGGCTACTTACCTAAGTGAACCTTTGTAGCACTTTCCAAAACAAATCCTTAATTTCTAATGAATAAGACAGAGTGTTATATTAAACATTTATTGTCATTGTCTTTGGACTGTGCTCAGGAAGGCACAGTCCTTTACTAGAATAGTTAACATTTCTTTGTTATGCTACCTTGTGGCAAAAGTTAAAAACTGAAAGTTGGGCTTGCCTTAATTTTTTTTTCAAGAATTAAAAACTTGTTAATATTTAATTATAATCTCATTTCACAGTTGAGCTATATTTCTGAAATCTTAAGAACTCATTTGTTTATGTTTATATACTTATATTATAGTAATATTTAAAATTATACTCATAGGAGAAGAGTCTATGGTTGACTTAAAGGCATGCTGCTGGTATTTACCACGCCGTGTTTTCACACATGTTATTATAGATGACAGTTGTAGCAAGTGTAGGTCCACTGTAACTGTAATTCAGGGCTACATAAAATGGTATTTGAAATGATATTTAACAAATATATAGATGGTGCAGTATGCAAAGCATCAACACTGGTCTCCCATATGGAAAAGCCTCTTTACAGGTTATTCTTGTTATATATCAGATCCTATGTTGAGCTTCAGAAGCAGAAGTCTATTTTTGATACCCTCTAGCATTATTCTGAGCTTCTACTTTATTCTCCTGATACTGTTTTTTTTTTCTTGTTTGCTTGTTTGTTTTTTAAGAAAAAAGTTTCTAGGCATAGTCTGCCTACTATTTTCACGTTTTTTTTTATTCAACATATTTAAAGTGAAAAGTACTGCTGTTATAATTTCTAAATTATGTAAATCATAGTTTTTAATTTTAGACACTTGATTTTTCTTGCAAACCCTTTGCACTGTTTCTCTTCAAAGTAGTAAAGAAGGAAAGGTAGAAAGAGAAGACAGATATTCAGTATGAGTAAACGAAGCGGACTGTTAGCACATGCCCCTCCAAGGGCACGTGCTGCTGCTGAGGGTAATCACTCAAAATGCGGATTGATCTTCACTGTTGTGCCATTGTGTGAATCTAGTTCCTTTCAAATGCCCCTGAGAGAGCATAAGAACAAAGGACCCTTTCCTACCCTGGACAGTGAGGCAGGCATTTTATAAAGTAAAACACATCTTTACTCCAGCTTACCTCTCTGTCTTTCAACCACTCTCTTGACTGCTCTCCTGCCTCCCTGGAGTGTTCAAAGGTGTTTCTCTTACATTCCTGCTTCCATGTTCCGTTTTATCTCTTCATAAGCCTTTTCTGAATGAGGCTCCTCGAGGGCCTCTGCTGCTCCACTGCTCGGACACAGAGGGAAGTTTCCACACCACCCCACACTGGTTCCTAGTGTAAGCGCTTCACCGCGGTGCAGGCATGACTGACACTTTGTGGTGTCGGAATATCCTTATTCTGGAATAGCTGCTTAGTTTTGACATTAAAATATATTTCATGGTATTTGGAATATACGTGGACTGAAACGTTTTGGGTTATGTCGTATGTTAATACGTCTGTGTAAGGCAGCTTTATGAGTGACACCTTATAGATGTGTAAACGTAAGCCTTGTAGTAAAGCACAGGCCTCACCTGTGAATGTCAGATATAAACGTTTCCTGTTAGAGTGTCAGGTACAGCAAGCTGTAATCAGTGAACAGGTCTTATCTGAGCATCAGCGCTTGGCTTGGAACAGTGCATGTCTTTGAGCTGTCAGGTGAGCCCTCTGACATCAGGGGCTTCCTAGATATGAACGTGTCCTACGTCCATTGAACATGCAATTTTGAGAGTGACTGAGGCCTTGACAGAGCTGAGAGAACAGTGGCTTCGATTTATCTCTGCTCAGAAGTGAAGCCCCCATTTCTCCTTAGGTTGTCTGAGCTAGAATTATCCCGTGCCAACCTAATGCAGCAGAGACTGGGAGAGGATGGGTTTTGCATGCAGGGATATAGAGAAAATGCCAAGAACTTGATACAGGCACTGCATTTTGTTTTCTCCTCTTTTCCAGTTTTCATTAAAAGGGTACTTGATTGTATATTATGAAGCAAACGCTACTTGGCCAACTCCAGTGAGAAATATTAATTCTCTGGAAATTTATTGAATTCTTGTCATCATTTAGCCATATTAAGCACCATGGGGTGTATAGATTCTAGCTTTTTAAAAATTTGAAAATTGAAATGTAATAAAATACAGGGTTCACCTCGCAAACCCTCACAATAGTGTGTATCAGTTCTCAACCTGTGGTTTGTGACCATCAAAGACCATAGGAAAGCACAGATACTTACCTTACTATTCATAATAGAAATATTACAGATACAGAGTAGCAATGAAAATAGTGTTATGGTAGGGGGTCTGTACTGGTTGGTTTTGTGTGTCAACTCAACACAGGCTGGAGTTATCACAGAGAAAGGAGCTTCAGTTGGGGAAGTGCTTCCATGAGATCCAGTTGTGGGGCATTTTCTCAGTTAGTGATCAAGTGGGGAGGGCCCCTTGTGGGTGGTGCCATCCCTGGCCTGGTAGTCTTGGCTTCTATAAGAGAGCAGGCTGAGCAAGCCAGGGGAAGCAAGCCAGTAAGAAACATCCCTCCATCTTCTCTGCATCAGCTCCTGCTTCCTGACCTGCTTGAGTTCCAGTCCTGACCTCCTTTGGTGATAGATAAATACCAATTCGGAACTGTAAGCTGAGTAACTAACCCTTTCCTCCCCAGCTTGCTTCTTGGTCATGATGTTTGTGCAGGAATAGAAATCCTGACTAGGACAGGGTCACCACACCGTGAGGAACTGCATTAGAGAGTCACGGCATTCGGAAGGTTGAGAACCAGTGAGTTAGAGCTTGGGGCCATACTCCGTCCATTCTGAAGGAATGGGAGAAGTGGAGAGGTTTTCTTAGAACTAGCTTCCTCTGAGTGGAGGAGGGCAGTGCATTGCTGTCTAGATAGGAACTAGTGGAGGACGGGAGATGGAGACAAGAGCACTGATGCATGCATAATCAGGGGCTAGCTGAGCAGCTGAGCGTGCTGTCTTGCAGGTGTGTCCTTTGTGAGGATGGAATAATCAATGTGTCCAACTTCTTGTTCTTAGGGCTGTATTGCAGAGACGGCTGTGATCTTGGTTAAAACATTACATATTTAAGTTTGTGAATCATAGATATTAATGACAGCAGTACAAAATGTTTCCAGAGCTTATTTGTATATTTGGGCCTTCCTCATTCTTTAATATTATAAAGCAGATATCTTTTTTTTTGCAATATAATTTTCTTGATTGAAGCAATGTGGATACAAGTGAAAGTATAGAGGGACAAAAAATAGGTGTGTGTGTGTGTGTGTGTGTGTGTGTGTGTGTGTGTTTGCTTCTGCCCGAGACAAAATGGCATGGAAGCTTGAGCCTGGGATTTGAGAGCCTTGCTACTTCAGTACAGGTACCAGCTGGATCCCTTGATGCCTGCTTCTGTATGGAGGTCAGAGGTATAGGATCAACACAGCATTTACTCCATGAGCCTCCGCCCACCATACTTAACACATCATTCAGTCCTTAATTACAAACCCTGCTATGTTATCCTTCTGCACTGCTAGTAGATGTTATTAGAGCTAGCCCCAAGGTGAGGCCCATTAGGATCTGGAGTAATGGTAGCTATTGTCAGTGATGCTATTTGCAACCAATTTTTCGAAGTCCATGATTGTAGTCAAGTCCACCCCTGTTCATTAATTATAGATTCCTTGATTAGCCACTTCACATCTTGGAGCTGATTTTCTTACCTCTAAAATAAAGTAGCATCTGCCTTAATTACTCTCAATGACTGTTGTGACATATATAGAAAAGAAAATAATAGTGTTGAGTGTCGCTAACAGTTGCAGCTTTCTCAGTACCACATTCTTACTCCTAAGAGGTAGTGTTCTCATGAGCTAGAATTTCAGCCAGACGGTTGTGTGGGAAGGCTCTGTGAACATGGTTTCGAGTGTGGCTGATGTTCTAGAAGAATGTGTGTGTCGGGGAGGGGGGCCGATAACAGGAGGAAAGTGTGGAGGTATGACAGGAAGAAAGACATGTGGAAAACAGTATCCAAGGAGTGGAAGCTCAATGGTGGGTCATCCAGCTTTCTCACCCGCCTTTGCCTTCCTCCAGCAGCTGCTCCCACAGAGGGAGCAAGGTGCTGGCCTGAGGAGATCCCAGCTTCAGTGAGAGGAGAAAGGATGATGTATCCCAGCTGCACAGAGAGAGAAGGCTGGAGATCTGGTGCCACTGTATAGCTTAGCACAGAGAGGGGAAAGTCACACTGAAGTGGGAATCCTGGGAACTGAGGGACTCGTGGGGCAAAAAAACAGACGTGGGAGTAGAGGCAGAAGAAGCTCATGGAGGAATGAGGGTTCACATAGCCATTTTTCAGGAAAAGTGGGGTTTGTCAGCTTTAGAATTCTGGATGTCTTCTGGTTTGCTATGCAAAGTCAATCATGAATAAGACAATCATTAAACTTATAATCAAGCGATGTAAAGAGTTGTATGACTTTAAAGTTTCTACACTCCTTATGTCATTATCTATGAACACAAGTTTTCTTGGTTGGATTTTGTGACTATTCAAACAATTGTTAATGGAGAAAATGCTAGTTTGTTAAATCACTGACCTCCTATGTATTATATAACAGTGATTGGTGAACTAAAAAGAAATATAAATCGATAAATTGGAGTAGATATTAATTTTTATATTTAAAGATCCCATTAGGTCAAATAATAGAAAAAAGGGCAAAATAAAATTGGAAAACATTTCATTTCGTTTACTTTTAAAAACAGCTTGAATGTATTTTCTTTTTAAGTGTCTTTCTTTTTGAGGTGAGAACTAAGTGAGATGACTGTAAGGGTATTAATGACTTTTCCTTTGATTCATAACAATTAATCAGTTTTAGATTCTTTTCTGGTTATGGATTGAATCAAAACAGCACAACTATGTCTTTTCTGTCTAAGGACTTAGGTTTTTTAAAACTAATAAAGTTATAGAAGTGCCATTTGCTAAAAATCACACTAGTGAATGTGTTTGACTAATTTCCTTGGAAAAGAAAACAACGTGACTCAGTGAAAAACTCGATTTACTTCTCATAAACAATGACTAAAATCACCCTGGAGATTAAAACTTCATACACCGAACTAACACAGCTTAAGCTTCTACACCTGTTCTGTCGTTTCACCGAAACTACATGTATAAGCAAGAAAGGGTTTTTGCTTTCGTCTTTGCTGACCTTACAGAAACTATATATATTTTTTGACCTAGTCACTTGGGGAGGACAAATTGCATTGCAGATATCAAGAGGCATCCAAACCGATTTCCTTGCCAAAGATGGTTGAACCAAATTTCGATAAATAAATAAACCCAATCTAAATTTCTCACATTTTCCAGTCAGTTTTATTGTCACTGATTGTTACTTTGGTTCCTGATGTGTGGGGATAGAGGCAATTGTACATTGATTAGCATTTTCCTTTTGGAGGGGAGAAAACAGCACTTTGTCCAGAGAGCTGGTTACTGTGGTGCCGATGGCTCCCTGTGCTATTGAGTTCACACTACTTCCAAAGTGACAGGACTGGACCTGGAGTTGAGCAGGGATGCCTAGTCAGCTATGGAGCCCTGTGGCCTGGCCCTAGCATACCACTGGCAGGGCAAACACCCCAGGAGGATGTTGGAACTATATTGTGGCTCTACCTTCCGAAGGTATCGCTGCAGTGGTCCTCAACCTTCCTCATGCTCTGGCTGGTTGGTACAGGTTTCATGTTGTGGTGATCCCCCCAAACATAAAATTATTTCATTGCTATTTCATAACTCTAACTGTGCTGCTGTTAGGAACAGTCATGTGACTCTCAGATATGTATGATGTCTGGCATGCGAGCCCTGTGAACCCACAAAAGGGGTCACGCCTCTCAGGCTGAGAGCCACTGTTTTATTGGCTGTGATCACTGTGTTCCAACAGAAAGTTTCTCAGTTACCAACCATGATTTAAAAAGCTCGAGGACAGTCCGGGCATTGAGTCAATCATCCCTGGTTTCTAGACCAATTTCTGCAGTTAGACCAATTTCTTGGTATAAACTTCTGAGAGTGGTTTTTCCCTAGGTTCATCTTAGGATCCATCCTTTGCATGGCTTCTCTAATTAGGTGTTTCTGCCTCCCAGCCCTGATTAGGGATTCCTCTTCTGTATCTCTCCATGTGGCTCCCACTGAGTTCCATTAATGCTTAATTTTCTCATTTATTATTTTAACTACTGGCTATTCTTTCCCTAAATGTTACTCTGGAAACTTTCAAACTTGTTCAAAAATTGCCCCATTAGTAGAATGAGCATGCAAGTGAGTTTACTAATTGTTAACATTTTGCCACTATTTTTTCTTTTTTTACTTTTACTCTGTATATGTAATGTGTGTAAGTATACATGTGTGTTGGGTGTACTTGCCATGTTGTGCATGGGCGATTAGAGGACAGATTGCAAGAGTCATTTCTCTTTTTACACTGTATGGACTCTGGAGATTAAGCTCAGGTTGCAAGGCTTGGGACCAAGCACCGTCCTACTGACACAGCTCACCAGTCACATTTTGATAATTTTTTTTTTTGAGTCTTTAAAAGAACAAAGTGATATATATCCACTCCTTTTGTTAGTTAACATTACCCAGATGCTGCTATGTTTGACTTAGTGATACTTCTCAACTTTTGAAGGTTTCTTTTTGATTCATTTATTTGTCAGACAATTAGAGCTATAATTAACAGGAACTGAAGCTAAGCTGTGAAGTAAACAGCCTGACTAAAAGCAGAGAGAGAGAGAGAGAGAGAGAGAGAGGAGAGAGAGAGAGAGAGAGAGAGAGAGAGGTTTCAGTTGTAAGGTGTTACCTTTGAATGCAGTTAGAGGAGCCCATATGTTCTTCTCTGTCATTTATCCATTCAGTGATTCCTTTAGTCAGTCACCAACCTTTATCATTTACGTTGTAACAGGCTCTGTATGTGCTGCTAAGAGTCCTTGACTCTTAAGAGCATAATCTATGTCCAAGAGCAGAGTGAATACTTATGGGAGATCCTGGGTACTATGGAAAGGGAGACAAGATTTGTCCCTCAGTGTTTCAGACAGCAATTTGTAGTATCGAGGCGTGAACTAAGCAGATAAGGAAAACACCATTATCCTTCAAGCCAAAGAAGCATGAAATGTACCGAATAGTCTAAGAACCCAGGGCAGCTTTATGCAGAGTGGCGTTTGCTGGGGTGCTGTCTTCAGAAAAGGAAAAGCTGCAGTGTGGCAGGTGCTGTGGCAGAGATTTGCCAAATTCAGCCTGTGTGTAAAGCTGAAGGTGATGGTGATGTGGGGCAGACCTATTTCCACAATCCTTCCCTCACAACATCCGAGAAAAGGGCTGATCTTGCAGGTTTTTAATTCTAGGAGATTAAGCCCATTTAGTAGCAGCTAACTCTGACATAGTTCTGTTACTTTAACAAATTATGTCCTTTTACCTGTTCCGGATGAGCTGTTTGTAACTGATAGCCACTGCAGGGGGGCGAGAGTCATTCTTCACAGAGCACGTGGCCTCTGCTGGGCTTCCAGTGTTCCAGAGAATGACCCCACACCATGCACATATTGGCCATACTAATTAGATGGAACTAGGGGTGGTGGTGGTGGTGGTGTTTTAGTTTTTTATTTTTTTGTTTTGTTTTTAATAGGAAAGCATGAGCTTGGAGAAGAGGGTTAATGAGAGGCTGAGAGGATCTGAAAGGAATTGGAGGGAATAAATGGGGACTGTGGGTGCATATGGTAATGCTTATTCTCAGAGAGTAAAAACAAAGTTACTTTCGCACCTACAATAAGAAGGCACAGTAAACAGTTTACAGTTACCGCATTTCTCAAGGACATAGCACTGTCCTGGGCTTCTCAGCCTCGGCACTGTCAGTGTTGTGTCCCTAATGAGCATTTGTTGTAGCTTTGTAGAGTGCTTGGCAGCATCCCTGGGTGGCCTCTGCCCACTGCATGCCAATATGCCAGCGGTAGTTTCCTCACGCCTCCAGCTGTGACACTGAACATGTAAAGATGTCCTTGATTAAAAGCTAGGCACTTAATTAAAAAACAAGAAGAAAGTAGGTTAGTTACCTTCCTGTGGGCTTGCGGTATTTATTAATTTCATTGTGTTGCATTTATCATAGTGTGCGTGCCTGTATACATGCATGTGTGTGTGTGTGTGTGTGTGTGTGCATGTGCACATGTGCCTCTGTGGATGTTTGTTTATGCATGTGTAGATGTGTGTTGTTTATGTATGTGAGCAGATAACATTGTCTAATCAGTATTATGAAGTTTTTACAGATTTAAAGTTAAAGTATCATGCCAGAACACTATTATGGAAACCAAGTGTATGATACTCTATAACAGCTCTACATGTTCACAGAACAGCAGCAGAAACCAGGAGGAACGAGGCCAGTCAGGTGTGCCATATTGGAATCAGACTTTTTTAAAATTGCATTTTTATTTATAAACTTAATGTTTTTTTTACTGTATTTTGGAAATTATTAATAAGACCAACAAGGTCTGCAGATAGCATTGAGGGATATGAACTGAAGCTCTTATGCAGGCCTTGCATACTCAGAGCCTATTCTTTATTCTAAAGTGTTAACTTAATTAAATTCACGGATCCAGACGTCCTCTTACATCAGTGTTTCTTATCCTTCCTAATGCTGCCACTCCAACCCAGTCTCTCATGTTGTCATGACTCTCGACCCTGAAAGGACTCCATTGCTTCTTCTTAAATGCAATTTTGCTACTACCTAGTACTTTAGCCCAATGTTAAGCTGTTTTACAGCTGTTATCTCTTCTTCCCTTTCTTCTCTTTTCCCCTCCCTCCTCAGGCTCCACTCTGAACCAAACTTGAGGCCCGAGCACACCAGGCAGCGCTCTCACACTGAGTCACTGAGTCACCCCTGACCATTATTTGATGATCACTCAAGGATGGCCTACTGGGGGTTTCGTGATAAGAAAATGTCACTGTTCGCCTTTTTTGTTTCTGATCCGGTTTAAACGTGATAAATTTATCGTACAACTAATGGTTCAGGAAATACAACTCATATAGAGACAGTAACCATCTTCTACCCAAACCTTTTCCCTAAGATGGTTATAAGACAAGTAGTTTCTTTAATTACAGGATATAGTTTCAAGATTTCTTTACTTTCCATATATAATTCTCCAAACCAAATTCCTCCTTCCTTTTCCTTCTCCATCTAAGCCAGAGCTTCTCAACCTGTATGTCGTGACTCCTTTGGCTCCTGCATATCAGATATTTACACTACAGCATAACAGAAGCAAGGTTATACTTAAGTGGAAATGAAATCATTTTATGGTTGGGGGCGTCACCACAACATGAGAAAATGTATTAAAAGCTCTCAGAATTAGGAATGTTAAGAACGTGTGTGAGGAATATAGCCTGCAATGTAGTATTCTGGCTTAGCAATGCCTATATCCACTTACTACTACTACTACTACTACTACCACTACTACTACTACTACTACTACTACTACTACTACTACTGCTACTACTACTACTACTACTACTTAAGGTTCTGGAATACAAAGGACACCTGTACACATTGCAGTTCCAGTGTACCTTACGAGAGCTTTGTGTCTTTATTATCTCAGAGATCCCTTGCAAGGACACAGGACAGCCTTCCGGATGGTTGTTAATTCCCTGCAGTTTTACTGGAGGGAGGGGAGGCTCAGAAGGTTTATTTCATTAGATGCTGGGTGGCAGAAGCCCACCCTGTCAGAACACAGGAGGAAGGTGTGACAAACCTGTCATCCCAGCTGCTGGAGACTGGAGTGTCCTTCCCAGCTGAGGATGCTGAAAGGACATTTGATTTGAAGATGAAAATCCACACATACGTAACACAGTTGGTTTGGAATACTTTTCCTACAAGCTTGTTTTCTGAACTCAGTCCTTTGAACATAGCTTTGCACAACATGTTTTTAAACTGGCTGCATTGAGTTTGGGCAAAAAATCCTTTGACTTGAGGGGGCAGAGGGTGGGATCAGGTACACTGGTGGGCTGCAAAGGACTAGAGAGCAAGGCTCTTGTCGCAGGGAAAGGAGTCCAGGTTTCAGTCCTTGTCCTTCCCTTTGCCGGCTGTGCTAACATGGAGTGTGTGTGATGGTTCAAAGCAGGCAGTGTTGGGACTCTTGGGCTCTGCTCAGTTCCTGCCAACCTGGGAGCAGGCTTTCATAATTGGCCTGGGGGGGGCATCTGATATTTTTTATAAAGAAAATGGCTTCTGCTAATGTTTTACCACGTGTCATCCATTGTATCTCTTAATGAGTGAGGAGCTGCTACGTGAAGTGACTGTTCCATTCATGTGTCAGTAACTAGCCCCAGGTTTAACTCTGCCGCTTTTACATTCAGCACAGAATGACAGGATGGCTTGATGCTGTCACTCCCTTTGTTCAGGATTGCTTAAGCCCTTTCATTTTCCAAGTTGGATACCTCCAATTCCATATATGAGCCTTTAAATCGAGTTTATCTTTTCTGACGAACAATGAAGTAACTGAACATGTATCCATGGTAACTTGGCACATTCTCAGTGAAGTTTTATTGGGTTTTTGTTCTTTTTGTCTTTCGAAAACTATGACTTCTGAAAATGGAAAGGAGAAACCTTTCTCTGACTTAACTTTTCATCCTAAAACCTGTTTTTGGACAGCTGATATAGCTGTGACATCAGTACAAATCACATTCTGATATTTTAACTTTGTCTATCTGTCAAGTATATTTTCTTTTTTATTTTATTACAGTTTTCAATTTTTTGACTTTCTGTATTAAATTACTCAAACTTATGCAAAAATATAAACTAGTAATTGTCATAATTCTTAGTATCTAGGTTCAAGAGTTTTCAGTATCTGTTCATTGCATTTTGAGTCAGTGTGACATATAATATATTATATATCATTTTATTCACAAATACTTTGGTGAATGTATAGATGATTAAGATTTCCTCCAAAGTTGGAAGAAAAGGGTTGTCATTATATATAATGTATATATAATATATAAATACTATTTATACATTAGCACTTCATCTTTTGAAAGCTTATAATGGCTTAAAATTTTCAATCTATTCATGTCACTTTATTAATCAGATTTTTTTTTAATCAATCTGGATGATAGTGTGAGTGTGTGTGTGTGTGTGTGTGTGTGTGTGTGTATAAGTAATATTGAACTCAGGATGGAAACTTTCAAAGGCATAAACAGAACAGTCTGTGTCATGACAAACATTTAAAGAATTGGCAAAACTATATAAACCTTCAGTTCTTGATCAACAAACTAAGATATTAACACTTAAAAGCCATCACACACACACACACAGAGAGAGAGAGAGAGAGAGAGAGAGAGAGAGAGAGAGAGAGAGAGAGAGAGAGAGAGAGAGAGAGAGAGAGAGAGAGAGAGAGAGAGAGAGAGAGAGAGAGAGAGAGAGAGAGAGAGAGAGAGAGAGGGAGAGAGAGAGAGAGAGAGAGAGAGAGAGAGAGAGAGAGAGAGAGGGAGGGAGGGAGGGAGGGAGGGAGGGAGGGAGGGAGGGAGAGAGAGAGAGAGAGAGAGAGAGAGAGAGAGGGAGAAAGAGAGAGAAACTTTAGTGATTACAATGAAACTAAGAGGCGGATGGATCTGAGTTTGAAGCCAGCCTGGTTTACACAGAGAGTTTCAGGACCGCCAGGGCTTCACAAAGAAATCCTATTCTGAAAAACAAACAAACAAGAATGCTAAGTAGGCTGGTAATCATAGCAATCCCAGCCAGAACTTCTGCTGCCATTTGATTCCAGAGTTATTCTTACCTTAAGTTTAATTAGCATCAGATGTGTCTGATTCCAAGACAGTGTGTCTCTGATTTCAATGGCTTTTATAGCAGGTACACAGCTTTCACCACGTGGGTTTTTTACGAGTTGATCTTTACACCACTTAATTTTGCTCCATTTTAACCCATTTTTATTTTGCTGTATGAGTCATCTTGCTTAGTTCTCCAGATTATAATGCATTAGCCTTGGCACCTAATAAGAAGGCACATACATTCCATACCTGAATTAAACTAATGCCTCACTTATTTTAAGTGATCTGTTGGAGGATGAATAGACATTTTTATTCATTGTTAAATTTTGGAAGTAAATCAGTTTGGGGCGGGGGAGAGGGGCTTGCCTACATTACAGCAGACACAGACTGCGGTTTAAATACATGGGCACACCAAAGAGGTGAGTAGCGCATCCAATTAGGAAGCTAAGCCTTGGATGTCATAGACATCTTTTGTTATTGTTTGTTCACTAAGAAAATGAGAGGCATCAGACTAATTGCTTCCTGCTGTCAGTTACTTTGAATGGTGAATAAAGAGAGCCACTTCTTTATACACCACTGCATTCCTTTCCCCGGCTCATTACTGATGCCGTACTAAACCACTGTTGGGAAGGGATAGTTTGCCAAATATTAGATTAATTATGTTGTGTAGTAAAGAGAATAAATTGATACAGTACTCATAATTCAGAGGTGGAATTGAAGATGTATTATATACTTACTCAAGATGACCAAAGCTATAATTCCACAGTAAAAGTGCATTAGACACTGTTTATATGTGGTCTCTAAAGTGATTTGATTAACTTAGGAAAAAATGTTGATCTTCCAGTGGGAAGAAAACTTATGTTTCCATTCTGTAAATGGGTTTTCAAGTAAAAAAAATCATAATATTAAAATTAAGGCTCAGAGAATACTGCACACGGCCATAAAGCAGTGCGGACAGCATTTCCTGTCTGTGGGCTCAGGGCCTCTCTGTTGGCTCAGCCGTGCCCTGTTGAAGTTCTTGCTAAGTGCTGTGTCATTTCTAGTGTAAATGTTGTAACTTTGTCTTTTACACATGGAGTTTGTTAGACTGAGCAAGTCCTTTATCTTTTTTTTATTTAGAAACATTTAATTTAAAGTAATTATAATTAAAATTTAACACCCAACGACCATATACATGCTTGCTTCTATTTTGAATTACTGTTTGTTGTTGCAAGTTGTATTTTTAAAATTGCAGCGAAAGACCTCACTTTGTGAGGGGATTTGGATGGTGAGGGGAACTTTTTCATTTTCATCTTTTTCTTTTCAATAATGTTCACTGGCAGTGATCCAGTGCAGATGAAATGCCCAGAGCCTTCTCAGCTGAGCTGTCTGCATCCTTCCAGTGGCCATGTCAGCCCCCAGCAGCTCCTGCAGCCCCGCAGTCCTCACACGGCTTGCAGACCACTGCCGTGGCTTCATCCCATAGCGTGTCTGGCATTTTCTTTCTGTGCCAGACAACCCCAGCTAGGGTATCAAGTTGGAATTGAAGGAAGTAGACTGGAAAATGGGCACGCTGTGATTCTCAGAAGTGAAATGGATGTGAAACTCATGAATAAAATAGGGAAATTTTACTAACCGTGGAAAAGTTTTCAGTGTGGACCTGATCATGCAAAAGCAGGTAGAGGAGTACTTAACAATCTTGTGCCTTTAACAGGCTGATAGGGCCATACGCCTGCATCTTACCCACAGTTCCCAACTCAGAGACGGACTGGGGTGTCACAGCAATTGTTTTCCCCATGGACCAGGACAATTGGTGTCCATTGTGATATAAAAATGAGAGCACTTCTAAGATGAAGACATGTGCATTACGAGCGAGGTCTTGGGGTGGTAAAGCCTCCTTTAAGAACTGCTCTTGGTGCTCTGTAGTATTCTGTCTTCCTTGTATAAAGCATTGGTACTAAAAGAATCCTCTTGTCAACCAGCATATAATAACTACACAGTGGAGTGCAGAGGCTGGTGTGAATTCCCTGAAATCATAATGTGCTGTAGTCAGTAGGTCATCAGACCAGAAAAGCGCTGCCGATTACCCACTGAATTATGCATACAAATATTTGCAACATCCTGAGTAATTAAGTCATAAAAATAAACAATTATCATAATGGAGATTGAGTAAATTTCCATATATTTTCCACTCCTTAAGATATTATCCAGCTGGTTAATACTATTATATTTCTTAATGAGAAATATTTGAGATACAGTTTTCACCACGTGTATTTTCCCTGGCTGTAGAAAATCTCAAAATTTTAAATAGAAGGCTTTCCTGAGGAAGATTACTTTCTATTAATTTTTTCAGATATACAGTACATAGGTATTTGACTCTGGTATATGAAAAAAAATACTTCCACATTTTGTAGTGAGATAAATAAATTAGATTGTATTTTATCTCTATTGTGCTTATCTTTTGCCTAATACAGTAATATCATTCTGTATATGTAGTTAAACTCCTATAAATTAAAACTTTCATTATAAGTGCTAATGTTATTTTTTTTTTCTGTACACCTGATAGCTAAATCTGCTTCAGAAGCAAATTGAGATGTTTACACTGGATTCAACTTGCTGAGTCATAGCAGCTGGAGCCTTTCCAATTGTGAGATAGTTACATAGACAGTCCTGTTTCCTATATTTGATCTAGCCAAAAGGAGAGCCAAACTCTTTGGAATGTAAAGGAATGTTTTGTTATCTATTCCTGCGTTTTCAGGAAAAAAAGCTGCTATAAAGGATCCAGAGGCTACAAGTCACGAGGCCACACCCACCTGCTGGCAGATGGTCTGAGGGGTGCTCTGTGCATTGTTTTGGGGAACTTTGGTTCTTGTGCCTGCTGCTTGCACTCCAGCTCTTTATATATCCCCTCTCTTCTCACTTCTTGTTTCCTCTTCCCCTTCTCTCTGTCTTCCTCTGTACTTGCAGTGTGATTCAAAGTAGGATTTGTGGTTGGTGATTCACATGCTTAGTTCCTGTTCCTTTAAAACAAAACTGAAGTCCCCAGGAGTGGGGTCCCTGAAGCCTTAGCCATGAAGGTATTTCAACTGAAACATGGAAGTACTTAGAAGCAATTAATGAAGAGTATAACTGTTCTAAGCAAAGGTTTTCATTATTTGTAGGATCTTATACCTTATATATATAATGCTGCTCCGGTATAATGTTCGTTTCACTGGATTAGCTTGGACTTTTGTGCTTATGTGTCCCTTTTGAGTCAGGGCTGATTTAAACTACCTACTCCTTGTTTTCTGTGTGAGCCACAGACACTTGAACTAGGGTTAAGACAGAGAAGCAGTATCTGGGACCCATGGAGTGGTGATAAGAGTCCAGTTCAGCCCTGATATGTCCACATAGCCACAGAGCATTGGCAGTTCAGTCTGTTTTCACTTGACAGACGTCTTCCTTTCGGCTCTGTTATTTGCGGATAGAAATTATGCCTCCTGAGAACCATAAAGTCTTCATTGAGTTAATGTGTGTGCAGCATGTAAAGCCACGCTCAGCATGTTATATAATTGTAAATATATATGGTGATTATGTGTCCCCAAGCACATTGTTGATAAATTGGAAACCTGTGTTGTGGCACACATCTTTGTATTTGGAGATCAAATGCATGACTCTAAATCCTTGGCATTTACTCCTTTAGATTTATCTAACATTGCACAACCTAAATGTTTCTGTGATCGTATCTGTCATATTAATCAGCTGGTTATTATATAAAATGTACAACTGTCAAAGATAGGCACAAAAGCAAATCACTAAGAATCTTTCATCTGTGTTTTGTATTTCAAAATAATGCTATATTATGTATAGTATATATGTTATAGATAGATACTGTAGTATATATAGTTTATTTTAGTATATCAATATACTGCTCTTACAGTTAATTCTAAATCATCACTTTATTTTTGATAGTTAAATTTATACTTGATTACAACATAGTCACAACCCATCTGCATTGCTACTACTATTCTGAATTCATTTATATGCTCAGTAGTTTATACTTGACTTCTATGTAACTTTTAAGTAACTAGACAGTTACTTTTAAAATTCTTCAGGTGCCTTTTGAGTCAATTCTTTGGTTTTTATTTGTTTGTTTGTTTGCTATGGAAAAGAATTTCCTTAAATCCTTCCCATGATTTTTTTTTAAATTGATTCAAATATCAGGAAGTCCTTCTTAACACGCTGTGTGAAGCCATTACTAGGAGTTATAATATATGTACAAAGCGTGAATACTCTTAAGAGTTACATTTCTAATTGTAAAATGTTTATGCTACTCCTTTGACATGTAATGAATAATTTCAAATTAGATTGAAAACAATGGAAAGTAAAGTATAAAAACTTGTGATATAAAGTGATACTGACATTCTGGGTAGCTTTTGAACATTATCTAGAACAGTGGCAATAGGAACTAAAGCAGCAGTTACTATAGTTAGCTCTCTGCTCTCAGATTATCTATTCCTATAGGGTTTCAGCTAGGCAGTGAGCATTAATACTGAGCAATTGCTTATTGTAGCATGTGTCTTGCAATAGCCGTTTCCTGTGCAGACACAGTGACTTTTCTGAGTAGTTCCAAACTTAAAGCCATTTAGCTTCTTTCAAACTGCTGTTTTGATTTTAGTTTATATTTTTGGCAAGGTGTAGTTTGTTTTCCTGGAAGCCCTTCAAATTGCTTAGAATTATTATTATTAATTTATTGGAACATGGATTTTCTAAACTACGTTTACATTTAATAATTATGGCAACTAGGCCCTGAAGAATGGTGACTCAGCTTGGGGAACCCTGCAGATAATCATTGATGACCAGGTGTAAGCTCCTAAGAGGTGACTCAAAGATAGTTGGTGCTTTTGCCTCTTTCTCACCCAGGGCACTGGGAACTTGAATAAGTGATAGTTAAATACCTTTATGGATTATATCAAGTCTTTCTTCTCATGTTACTGCGTTTTCACATGATATGTTTTAGTTCAAGTTTCACACATTTTTCTGTGTTGTCTCTTCTTAGTTATTTTTATTCATGTGTATGGAACTTGTATAAGTCTCAACTCACTATTTTTTCCCTTTAAAATACTGGTAGAACTTAATTTATTGTTATATAGAAATAGTGGATAAACAAACTATTTACATGCAAATTCCAAGTTAATCTTGTATGTGTGTTTGGCTTGGCTTCTAGTAGCACGTTCTTAGGCTTTAGTTTTAGAGAATATATGGTACCCAAAATTGAGGGATGCTTGCATCAGGCTAACTTTGCTTGTTTTTGAAAAATTCTAATGGCAATGTATGTATCTGTTCCAAAAGTAGAGCCTTTTAGGTTCTACTTTTTATAATACATCTGTATTATATACTGGGGAGGTCTGAACTCCAGCTACATCCCAATTTGTTTGCAAAAAGCTTGGATTCAAAATAGTGCATGTGTCTTTGGAGCAGTCACTGTTACTGTGAAGGAGCAGGTCAGTGACCTCTCTGTTACAGGGGTGTCTGTGCACTTAAGGTGGCAGTTGTTAAAGCCCAGGGTTTCCTTTCACAAGATGTAATCCTTGAAAAGTTTTGTTATCTCTTGTCAAGAAGTTGTTGAATGAGCTCATTACTTCAGTCTCTGTCCTTTTGAAGTCCTAATCTGCTCCAGTGCAAGGAGCAGAGTTCCTAGGGGCTTACATAGTATACGCATTAATTGACCACGTTAGTTAATTAAGTAGTTAGTGTAACTTAGCCCTGCCTCACTTTCTACAAGGAAAGTCTATTTAGGCATGCTTAGTGAGCAGAAGTGATGTTAACCAAGTCAGCAAACCTGTGCACTGGGTCCTGCATCCTTCACCCTACGTGGCAGTCAGGGCCTCCTTCCATTTTATCTCTCAGCTATCAGACAAACGGTGGGAGAGGAGAGGAAAGGAAGCTAGCTTTCCACTTGTGATCCAGTGCTGAATTAAATGTCTTCAAGAATTTATACAACCAAAGGAAACTTGTTTTCTTTGTCAAAATCCTAATAAGTAAAACTATACAAAAGCATACATTGTGCATCCAGTACTTGTTGCTTGTTTGATATCAGGTCATGTAGCATCAAAGGGAACAAAGGCTAGAGAAGGTGCACTGTGCTGGGTGGAATAATGAGAGATAAAACGGAGCTGTGGTTTCTCTGCCTCTAGATCTTCAAGTAATCTGAAGTGTGGAAAAAAAAAAAAGAAAACCTTAAAAATCTAACAGAGTTGAAGCTCACTTTAACTTCCTGGTGCTTCCCACGTGTTACACCTCCCAGTGCCCAGGCATTGATCTCAGTGTCAGTTTGAAAGTATTTGTCTTCCATGGCAGGAAGCTCACAGGCCTCTTCTGTTCTGATATTTGTCCTTGTTGCATCAGGGCTTGAGCAAGAATTATTCTCCCCCTGGTGTTTCCTTATCTCTTAAAGTCAGCTTTCCTTATCTTTCAGAGTTGTGTCCAGTTCCACTTTATTGCTGGTTTGTGCTTTCTGGACAAGGAAACGGGACTTCCCCTCAAGGGTCACTCCATACTTACAAGGTGTCTCCACAACTCTTAGTTGCCTCATTCTAGAGGATTGCTTCTCAGTCAGATGGCAAGAGTGTCCTGACTCACAACCTAGAACTTTTTTGGTCACTATCCTGGACAAAAGAGGCCCCTGAAGCAAAGGTTCCTAGAAGGCAGCCCTAGCCTTCGGTTTTGGCACCAGTGTCTGTACTGTTTCCCATAGCTCCTCAGTCACCCATGCAGATTCCTGTCTCTGCTTTTGATGTCAGTGGACCCTGTTTTCCAACGTATTGTAAAAGGGGGTAGATTATAGTCCCACCTGATGCCTGGGATTCTTAGAAGCACGCCAAGTCCCTGGTGAAGACACAGCTGTGGTTGAAAGGTGTTAAGGGTCTGCCATCTTATCTAATGCCACATGTCATATGTCTTAGTGACACCAGATGTAAACGTTTGCTTCAGAATGGTTAGTAAGTCCGGTGCAGAGTCAGATAGTATTCTGAAAATAAAAGAAATCTGTAAAGTTTGCCCACAGAGAATTACTGTTACTGTTTCATGAGTAGGGGATACATTGTATTACACTAGCTGAGCTCTTCTGAAGGATCCATTGTTACCAGATCAACAGAGGTTTCTCATCTCTCTCTGGGAGAGCTGCTGCTGTGGGTCAAAAATCAGCTAAGCCACGCCCCCCCGCCTTGTTTACAGTCCTCCTAAAGGCAGCTCTTTGGTGTGTGTTGCTGCACAGAGAGTTGCATGTGTTCCAGGATACAGGCATATCATGAAGAGTTTCAAGCCTTTTACCTGTAAAGCTGTTGACCATTCCCAGTTGTGTTTTGAGCTGGTGTGTAATATTGTGGTCTGAATTCCACAATTAAATCAAGCAAGTTAGCAGGTCCGTCCCCTCAATGTTGTTCACTACCCAAAGACTTTGTGCCCTGTCTCTGTTTAGCATTTTTTGTCATGGTCTGTGCTAGTAAAACAGTAATAAAGATGACAGAGTAGTTCACCATATCACACTCTGGGGCTGGTCATGGTCGTCTGGTTGCAGCGTGCCCCATGTTAATCCCTTGAGTCAAGTCAAGAACATTCAGTGATACACTCAAAATATTTTTAACATGTGGTATTGAGAATGTTTAGAATATCAAAGAATCTTTTGTAGGAATCTTTCCCTTGGGGAGTTCTAAAGGACGACTATCCAGACACTTTTATAAAGTGCTTTGGAAGAAAAAGAGCTCAATTTCATGGGGGAAAAAAAATCATACTACAAACTTCAGTGGTATATTAGTCAGTTAACCCCCAAGAAATGCAAGGAACATTGTTCATTTTTGGTGATTTTTTTTATGAAAAAGAGAATACATTTGATGCTCTCTTGGGGAGCTACACCTTTTTCTATGATCACGTTTTTCACATTTTATGTTCAAATGTAAATGATGGAAGAGATAGCATAACCTGTTCATATTTGTCTTAGAATATATTAAATTCGGTTTCTATGGCAATGGTTTTTAATTGGCAAATTCTATTCTGCTAGTACTCTCAAGCCTATTTTTCTTGGGTACATGGAATTGTCAGAAATGCTTCTCACAGTAAAAGACTTAACAGTGTTCTTTGACAGGAAACATGTTCACGGGACAGGATTGATTTCATTCATTAATTATTTGTACAGTGTTATCATGGTTGGTTGCTGTGACAATTATACATCTCTCTCAACACCCTGCCTGTGTCAAGAAACCAGTGAGGATTGGTATTTTTGTCTAGGCTTACAAGTAGGTGACAGCCTTTCTTACCTGAAAAGGAAGGAAGGAAGGAAGGAAGGAAGGAAGGAAGGAAGGAAGGAAGGAAGGAAGAAGGAAGAAGGAAGAAGGAAAGAAGGAAGGAAAGAAAAACAGTGTTTGAAAAATCGCCAAAATCTATTTAAATAGTAGGGTTCCAAGTGATTCTTGACTGTAGTAGAATAAGCTAGACTGATGTATCAGAAGCACAGTTTTCTTTGTTCATCTTACACACTCTATCTCTTTAATCAGTGGGGTGCAGAATGTTGAAGCAGGTATTCAGTAAGTTGGATTTGGCTACTGCAGTGTTAAAAATAGATTAAGTAAACAGACACAGCAGGCCCATGCGGTGTGGGTTCTGAATCCTCCTGGGTCTTAGTATAACTTTAATAGGCTGTAGTTCTAAAGAGAACGATGGATCTCTGGGGTGATTTCAATATTATATAATGGAGGAGGAGCCTATATCAAGGAATCAGGTGTTAACGTCTTTTAAAATAATTTCAGAGAGGTTTATCTGAAAGCTTCAGTTTTTAAGCTATTCCAGGCTATTGCGGATTTCTTTATTTTTTGCCTTTGCTATTTTTAGAGCCCTGCAGTAGTGTAACCCTGCACCACACACCAGGCAGTACGGCAGTTGGTGTTGGATGCACAATGGCTATTAGACGAAAGCTAACAAAGCAAATCCTGGGAGAGGAGGAACCTTTCTGCCTTAAAGACTTTCAGTATTAAAGTGGTAATGTAAAAATTAGAACGCTCAAGGATAAAACACCTACTTCCTTCTAAGATGTCGAGACTGTTTAGTAGAGAGCCAGAGTGATTGTAGTCACTCACTAACTACTCTGTGCCGCTGCAGATGCTCTGAAAAGGTGTTCCTTTCTGAAAATTGGAATTTTCTCCTTTTATCAGAAGTCACTGAAAACTTTCATAGCTGAATATTTCAATTTTCCTTCAATCAGATTTCATTGTAGACTTCTAATCCACATGCTTTCTGAATAATTATTGCACCAGTATGTATGTGTATAAATAGGTACATTTTATGGGTTGATTGGACTTAGGCATTTATCTCCAGCAGTCTAAGAAAAATAAGAATGTGTTATCAACTAATAAAGTGTTAAATGATCCAAAAAGACCTTTGGACAGAGGAATTCAGAAAGCAGTGAGGAAGAGAAGTTTTGTAACGTCTGCATAGGGAACTGTGCTCAGAGCCACGAGCCCAGGGCATCATTCTGGGATCAGTAGAATTCTTTTAGATCGTTTATATTTTTATAGTTTAGCTGTCTGGTTTTAAATATTCAAAACAATACCAAAGATCCATGACATAATTGACCGCATTGCTGCTTGAGAGGGTAGTTTAAATCTCTCTGAGTTGGCCTCATGCAGCTACCTGCCTGTCAGCCTCAGTGTGTCTTTGCTGACTGTTCAGGTAGACAGACGGCAACCCTGATGAAGTGGAGGATTTGTATGTTTGGGAATGTTTAGAGGTCCAGGGGATACAAGACATCAAATTATCAAGGCTCTTCTCATAACCAGGCTGTACAAACAGGACTTGAGTAATTAGTGCCAAAAGGTTGGAAGGATCATTCTGTGATCAGTAGAAGTCGGATCTGTGGCTTTTTAACCCGCATCAACCCCCAGCTCATAGTTGAAAGCAGCCATATAGCCAGCCGCCTTCTGTATTCTCCAGCAGTTCTGGTGCTGAGAACAGATCTCCCAGTTTGGGAAGTGTCAGATTTCCTGTTGTTACATCTCTATCCAAGCCAGTCTGACGTTGAGCATTACTGCCTGCAAATACTGCAGGGAAAGGAGGAAAGCAGTGTCTCCAAAATGGGCAGGGTGATAACTCCAGACACAGCAGGCTAGACAGCTGCACATCTGGACCCTTTACTGGTGGTCTCATCAGGTACACATGAAGTGCATCTGCTGATCAACATTTCTGTGACAGATAAATGAGCTGAATTATTAAAAAGCTTTCTTCGGCGCCAAACATGTCTTAGATGAATGACAAAGAATGAAGGTGATCAGGCAATGAGTTTCAAAGGGTCTAGAAACAGGAGTGTGGTAAAAATGTAATATTATGCCTTTTCTTGTTGCTAGCCTAATTTAGTTGCTTTTGTATTTTCCTGTATTGATATGAAACATATTTTTCATATTTTCAGACCTTGAGTAGTGCTCAGTTTCCATGCACACCTTATTATGTCATGCTATACTGATGTCTTTCCTCTATGCACACAGCCCTGCTGCACATATGCACACACTTATATGCTTACCTGTAACATTTAGGTATTTAGGGTGAAACCAAGTGTTTGGAAATGAAATGCTGTATTTCTTTTTATAATAGGGAAGCATAGCATCACTAACACTGTTATTAGATTGGAATCCTTTGTGCAGGGAAAGAGTTTTAGGACAGGACCAAAAAATCCTTGTCCAGACCTCTTCAGAGTGGAGTAGAAACCAGTACTTTGTATAAAGTTCCATTTGAGGCAGAACAGCCTGAAGGTTTCCAGACTAATCTGAGTGAGTCTGAAAGCATCTACCAAATGCAGACAAACCTTCCACAAGCACTGCCACATGTTCTGGAACTCTCTGACTGCTGCATACTGAACTGAGGGCTGCCCCCAGAACTTCCCTTAAGTGTGGTCCCGTTGCCTTAGCAGTACGTAATCTAGTTATTACCATTTTGTTGATGAGGAAACTGAGGGGCAGAGGAATAAGTAGTAAGTATAACAAAGTCGCAGGTAGGTAAGTGCAGGATTGGTTTTTTAATCCATGCGCCTATTTTTGCTTCTTTGTACCCCCCTGTTAAACTTTATCCCCGTATCAGTTTTAAGGAAACTTGCACTCTAATATGGCACATCCAAAATGAGGAAGAGCAGCCCGTGTTTGAGGAACAGTGTCTTCGTGGCAGTGCGTGCTGTGTTACTGTTTCAGATTTGTTCAGTATTTGAAGCCACTGCTGAATTCCGGCCTTTCTCCTGCATTTCCATTTCTTCTTCCAGCTTCTCATACCAATGAGCATTCCTTCCTGTGGCCTGGTCATTGGCGTTAGAACACTTGCTTCTTTAGACCTTGGAGTATCATCAAGGGAGCATAACTTCTCTTTTAGCTCCAGAAGTCTAGGAGAGCTGACCTCTGACGACTTATTTATTCTCTGCCTTTAGCTCTTGCCTGATATTGTTTTGCCTCTATAGCATACTGATAAGCCCGGGCCAGGCATTAGTACCGTGATAGTTTCCAAGAAAACACCCTTACACACTTCAGGGTGTTACAGAGTATATGTGAGAGCCAGAAAAGCAAATTGGACAACCAGGTGCTGACATTGTAATTGGAAGCAAGGAGAAATAGCGCACAGTCACATGGGGCAGGCTGAGTGTCTGTCCTTCCCACCCCCACCTCATGGGCTCCTAGCAGAGCACATTTTAAAAATCCCGAGGAATCCTTTCCAATTCTATTTTGTTGGGCAAGGCAAATTTAGAAAATTGGTAATAAAATATTGCCAGTCTCTGCTGTAATCACAATGAATTGCAAACTTAAGCTTCTTTTACTGAGCATGGATACAAATACAGGGAGAATCAGTGAGTCCTGTAAATTTGTTTTTAAAACATTTATCTGCTTGTATTGAGAACTGAAATTTATATGTGGCAGGGGCAGCAAAGTGACTTCTCTTTATAATATCAGGTTCTAGGGAACTCCACTCTACCAGATTCTGGCACTCATTCCCTCTACCAAAGGAGCCATTTCTTATCATTGTCAGAGGGGACAAATGGCCAATTGTGGTGACTATTGGCCAACCAAAACCAGGGCTGGCCTTTAGGCTCTCTCCGTGTAGTATCACAACTATTTGTGACTCTTTTCAGCTCTTCTGATTCCACCCCCTACTGTAAACTCCAGCTCCTGGGCTTCCCCCTTTCAGCCTCCCTCCCTCCTGCTCCCCCTCTTCCTCTTGTGGCCTGGACTCTTCCAGATGCCTTTGGTGTGCCCTTCCTCCTATCTACAATCAAAACCTTCCCATCAACAACACTTCAGAATGGTCGTGCCTTTAGTTGATACATCCAGTGCCTTAAACCCTCAGTTTATACATCACAATTACATCTGGGCGCTGAAATCTCTGGGTAGGGCACAGATGCATCCCTTTCAAGGGGTCTTGCCTTCCCTATGCAAACCAGGCTGCTGGCTTGACTCTCCTAAGATATGCATGTATCATTTTATCTTGACTCCAAATTCTAGAGTCTCCCTCTTCCCCTGCTTCTTCCCTCTACCTGCTGTACTTCTCCAGTGTTGTTTAGGGGAGAGCTCTCTGGCTCCTGGAGCCTGTTTCCCCCTTCTGGGTGCCCTTCACAAATAAAGGCTCTCTCCCTCCCTCCACCTCCTCTCTCCTCTTCCATTCATTGAGTAAATTTAACTGCAGAACTACCTGCTTTGTGTCTGTTGGCTTGCTGGAGCTTACTATTACTATAAAAGCCTGCTGGGCCCCCATCATATAGAAAATGGACACCTCTCCTCTGCGACTTGAGATATTTCGCCCTGACAAATCAAATCTCTCAGTCCATTTGGGGACGTCCCAGATTGAGGTTCTTGGCACCAGAACTTTATCTTCTCTCTCTCCCCCCTCTCTCCTTCCCTGCATGTTCACTAGCTCCGGAGCCTTCTTTTCTCTGCTAGAAGCCGCCTGCTCTCTCTCTCTCTCTCTCTCTCTCTCTCTCTCTCTCTCTCTCTCTCTCTCTCTCTCTCTCTCTCTCTCAGCTTCCTAGAGCCTGCTTTGTCTTCCTTACACCCTCCCCAGCATCGCATCCATGATACAGAAATCCTCTCTGGGGTGGAGTTACTGTTTGCAACCCTGTCCCTCCTGTCTTTCAGCTTCCTCCTTAATAGAACCCTCCCTTTGGTGGAGTTCCTGTTTGTGCCTCTTTCTCTTGTCCTCTTTGGAGCCAGAGATTGTATGAAGCCTCGATATCTGGCTGCAAAAAGTGACCTATTGCTTTCTGCTCTCAAAAAATTATTTTAAAACTATTAGGTAAACTGTAAACCTGTAACAAAATTTAGCTTAAAACTTGTAACCAAAAGCTAATAGGTAAAAATCAAGACTGCACCTAGGTAATCTACATGATACTGTATGTGTAGCTTGGATTAAACATGCTTAGAAAAATAGATGTTACAGCATAATATATATATATATATATATATATATATATATATATATATATATATATTCAACTCTTGTTTAGTAAAATAGATGTTTTTAAATAGTAACCATGTTGCTTGCCTCCATCTTGGCTGGTAACCTCATCAGGAGGTTAAAAAAAAGTACTTGCCATGTGACTTCACTACCATCTTAAGATGAGAATGTGGTATAAACCAACTAAGGCAGCACCCATTAAACCTCTTAGACCTTCTGAGCCCCAAGATTGTCACTGTGTCTCCGTTTTACACTAAGGAGGCACCTGCAGGTCTTAAAGACATTTTGGATAGGATGGCTCTTTACATGGTGGTAATAAGAGTTAAAATGTATACATGGCAGTAGTAGCAAAATGACTTTTCTTCACTTTACACAGGACTTTAGAAACAGTAACTGTAGGCAAAGGACCTTAAGATGAGCCTTAAGCAATGCCCTGCTTTAGGAGAGAGAGAGAAAAAGGGGGGCTGGAGAGGGAGAGGTGGAGGAGGATATGTTTAGTTTTTACTGCTATGTGACTTATTTTATGAAATAAAATTTCATGCATCTTTCTAAGACAAAAATTTAGAATGAAATCGAAAAATTACAGAGTAATATTAAAGGGCTACAAAGTTCCACCACATGAACCTTTGTACATATTTGCATTTTATTTCAAGTGCTGCTTGAAAACACTAAAGCGGGGAGGGGGGGATGGAATTCTTTTGAAAGTCCGCATACTTGTCCTACCTCTGCCTGTGAATAAACAACTGTCCTAGAATTTGTGCCTTTGCAACCACAAAAGGACAGAACACCCAATGGCAGTCATTAGTTTTTGAGTAATAAACGTCTGATTTAACTTTTCTTAACCACTTTCTATTTTAGTACGCCCTGGCAAATTACGTAAGAGCCATAATTGGGCGAGCTCTAATGTCTGGACAGGGAACTCACTTGAGAAGAAGACAGATATGTTACAAAAGCAGCAGCTCGGAACATCTCAGTGTTCTGCCAATACTATGGTGTTCCTATGAAAAACAGCTGCTCTAGCTTGTTACAGTGTAAGAGAAGCTTCTAGAAGATGCAAACATATTCCTGAAGGTCCACACTTCTGTTTGGGATTTTTTTCTTTGTTAAGTCCTACTTAGGAAGTGAGTGGCTACAGTTTTCTTTTTTCATAATGATTTTGAAGTTTTGATTTGTGCAGCTGCAGGCCTGTTGCATTATTCGCTAAAGAATCATCCTGGTAATTTCTTATACTAATAATTTGAGTGTTTTGTTTTTGTTTTTGTTTTTTTCTGGTGTTTATGGTGCTGGGAGGGCTTTTTTGTGCTCCCTTGGCCTCCTCACTTGATCAGTTTAAGCAGCTGTTTTGCCTTAGGTCATTAGGTAGTAAATAACCCTACAAACTGCTGTTAACTCTCAGATCTGTTTAATGAGTGCAGGCTCTTTAGCCCCTTAGGCCTTCTCCCCTGGTCTGTTCCTGCAGCTAAACAGGCAGCTGCAAAGACACCAAGCAAGGGGGGATCTGTTGTGTTCAGTCCCTACCTGACTAGAGTTCAGCCTGCCAAACTCACCCTTAACTCTCTGACCTGGCTACCCTGCACAAAGCCTTCTCCCTAGGTCAGCGGACTCCTCTGAAAGTTCTGCGCCGTGATCTAGTACCCATCTAACTGTGGAGGCCTCCTGGCTCTTTGGATTTTGGGGAAGTCAGTGTGTTAAAAGAAATCTTAGTTACCGAAAGAGTTTCAGGCAGATTTGAAAACTAGATGTTTTTCATCCTTTCTGAGCTGGGGCTGGTTATTTACTGTCTGTCTGACATTTTTGTTGCTGTTAGTTTTGTTTTGTTTTTGTAATCAAGCATTTAATCCTGGGTGAGTTATGTTGCTAATTTTCTATTTTATGAAATAATAGTGGTCTCTACCTGTGTCATCTACCTTGGCCCCGTCCCTCCCTTGCCCTCTTCCTTCTTCCTTCCTCCCTCCATCCTTGTGTGTTCCTTTCCTCCACCTATACCTTTTGTAGTAGTTCATTAGATATCATAAAATGACTAAATTTCTCAGAATGTTTGAAAATTATTTATTTTATTGATTCTTGTGTTCATTTAAGTTTGCAAAGCAGCTCAAGAAAGCTCGGCAGGAGAAAAATGGTCTTTGTGCATTAAACATGACTTTAGTTAAAGATCCTGTGGAAATATACACATATAGGATTCACTTTTAATTTATTTACTGAGTGATTTTCTTGCATGGACATATGCATCACTTCCCTAGGAGGCAAGAGTCAGACACCTTGGGATGGCAATTGTGGATGTGGGGAGTTGAACCCAAGTCTTCTACAGGAGGAGTAATTGCTCTTAACCCCTGAGCCATTCCACCTCCCGGAAAGATCAGGGTTTTTTTTTTTTTTTTTTTTTTTAAAGGTTATGGAATGGAGCATGTTTTAACTGTAATATTGGAGACATAACACTAGGAAAAATGGTTGTATGGTGAGCTGTCAGGCTAATACACAGCGATATAACAAGGGGGTGATTTGAAAGCCAAAGTATGTCAATATTATGTAGGTAAATACATGTCTAAATTAAATGTTTCACTACAATTTTTGTTTTTGTTTCATTTTTTTGAGACAGGGTTTCTTTGTGTAGCCTTGGCTGTCCTGGAACTCTCTGTAGATCAGGCTGGCCTCACTCCCAGAAATCAGCTTGCCTCTGCCTCTAGAATGTTAGGATTAAATGAATATGACACCATTGTCCAGCCCTTAAAAAATCTTTAAGAAAAAGTGGGATAAGTAAATTGTATTTTGCCATTTTTTGAGACCTCTTTCTTAATGATTGAGTAGACTATTTTTAAAGATGAATATTAAAGCTACAATGATTTCTATACTTTTATTTAAAATTTAAGGCATTTTGATGCTTTCATACTAAAAATGTGTGAACCTAATAAACAAGTTCAGTGCTGATATATAACCAAGCATTGAATTATAGCTGGGAGAACTCTTAACAAAGACTTAAATCTTCTTGGAGGAGATGATATTTAACCAATTATTTACCTCTACTGAAGAGTTAGCCAAGAAATGGCAGGGGGGATGGATGCAGAACAGTTTATGTGTGGGTATACATGGGTGCAGACATCTCTTGCACAAGGGTAAGCATAGTTTAGTGTGGCCTGTAGACAGTGCCTGTGCATGTGCTAGCTTCTAGTCAGATACACATTACATCTGCTTTTCTAAATAATGTTATAGATTTAATATATTCATAATGATTTTGAGATACAAATACATAGTATAGGAATATATGTCCTCACTTTCCGTCTCTCAAATAGCAAAAGCAAGTTTTACCTGACAATAATCGGTAAACACAAACTAAAAATTCTTTTAATCCCTCAAATAGGCCACCTGAATCCATTGGTGGGATCTATGATGGTCCCGACATGGCCAGCACCTCTAATGTCATAACTTATATTGTCATGGGCTTGTGAGATATTTAACTGTTAGAACCTTATTTCTTTATTTGTAATGTAAGATTAATAAGAACTATCTCACAGAATTGTCATGAGGATAACAGTAGGGCTTATGAGAATAAGGAGACACTGTACTTTCAAATGGAATGCCTGTAGTTCTTAAATGAAACTTAGAGTATTCTATTCATTTGTATTCCACAGAATGTTACATTGATCTTAAGACTTCATTTCTGTTTCCTTGAAAATTTATGTCAATGTACTTTTAGGAACATTTACTGAAACGAAGAAAAACGTTGAGCTGGAAAAATCAGTTACTAGCTAGTCGTTAACACAGGAATTACCAGCAATGTGAATGACCGCCTAAGTTATGTAGGACTTATTATTGACATAATTTGTCATCTGTATCATGATTACCCTTTTCGAGGACATTTAAACCAACACAATATAAACTCTGGTGGGTCCAGTGGTAGCATAGCTGCTTCCCTAATGTTGTTTTATAATTTTTTTTACTTCATGAAAACAAAGTATTCTGACATGATTTTTTGTCATATAGCTGTTCCTGACATTTGCCTGGGATCTTATATCTAAAGGAGATACAGGCAGCAGATCTATCCTGCACTTCATTGTGAGGAAGTCTTCCTATTTCTCCCACTCAGAAGAGCTAATAAACACCTTCAAAACAAAAGTGGCAGCTACTTGAAAGATTATAATACATCTTGAAGACCCTGGCAGAAAGTAGTCTTAAAAGAACTCTGCAAGAGATATTCAATGCAAGCCAGTGGCAGACTTCACATGTATCTGGGACACAGTCAAGACTTGATAAACCAGAATTTCAGGGAGCAGAGTATTGATGTACTTTTATAGTTTTTGCTTAAAGGGTCATGAATAGGGCCCATTAAGTTGGATCTTGTAGATCTTATATTACCTGGAGTAGGCAAAGTGTCTCTTCACAACTCATGTTTGTTCTACAAACATTTGTGAAGATGTGTGTGTGTGTGTGTGTGTGTGTGTGTGTGTGTTAATGAGACTATGTTATGCACATACTGGTGTGAATTACTTCTCACCTGAGGTAAAAGCTACTGAAGTCAATATTATCTATGTATTCTACCTGGCAAAGAAGAAGAAGAAATTGAAAATAATACACAGAAAGTGACTTTTAAAAGCCACTTGTCATAAATAAATGTGGGAACAATTCATTTTCTTGTCAGTCCACTTTGCAAGACTAGTGCCCAGATTCCTAATCTAAAAGAAGTGAGCATGAGTTTGTCCTCTTGGGCACTAGGCATGCTCTCTCACAGTGCCCCCTACCTGCAGTATCCCAGGCAGAGGCACCATTTGCTCAAGAGGCTTACTGCCTCAGTGAGCCATCACCAAGGAGTGTCAAGTCAGCTTTGCAGTGAACAATGTTCACCTTGGCTCTGGAGAATTTTCTTTCCACTGGAGTCAGTTTGGCACCTGAAGTCACTAGAGACATGGTACATGTTGGCTCATTAAAAGAAATTCTTAACTTTGTGAAGATCTAGATGGCTGAAGGAAGAGGAGAAAAAGATGCTTTAAATAAAGTATTTCTTTAGAGGGAGGCCCAGGTGAAGGGAAGCAAGGTTTGCAAGGTTGCAGTGATGGGGTAAATGTGCTAGGAAATGACCGGGGTCTAGTCACTTCCGTTCATTGTCTGGACACAGCTGAAGTTGGAAGTCATTGAGGGGCAGAGCTGTACTGAGACAGCACCCCTAGTAGAGGTCAAAGGTGAGACACAAACAGAAGGCTTTCTGTCACCTGGCTCTCTCACTCCTTCCTTTATACTCTAGGATCCAGATGGCTCTAAGGTCATTTTAGGTCTGAGCTCTTTTTAAGCCTCGGACAGGGCCACATCCATTGAGTAGATTCTCCCTACAGGCTGGCAGGGCTGTGCTTGGCCAACGGTGGATAGTTATAGAAGAAAAGGGAACATAGGGTCAGAAATTAGAACAGAAAGCAACTTTCCTTCAAATGGAAAGGTTTGCTAAAGGATGGGAGTCAGTGGAAATCCTAGAGAAGATACAGAAAAGAAAATTTGAGACTCTTTTTCAACATGTCCTTTGTGAATGGATCCACTGATGCCTCCTTCTCAGATTCCACAAACTGCTAAACTGTGAAAGTAAATTTTCAGTATTTGAAAGCAACTCAACTTAAGATACTTGGTTGTAGTTCAAAGAGAAGAAATACCATGATATAGAATGAATGGATTTTAAAATAAGCTCCAATATTAACAAATCCTTTCTGAAGCAGCCATGGACTTGGTGGCTTTGGGCTGCTTTCCCTAACCTTGGTAGGCTGTGGATACAGGAGCTAGGAGGCATCAGAAACCCTCCCTCTTCTGGAAAGCATTCGCTGGGGGAGGAAGATGGGTAAACAGTATATAGGATGAGGAGAGTGTTGCTCAAAGGAAAATAAAAACAAGTCTTTCTATTAAGTTCACCTGCTTCTGGGAAAGATCAGATGCAGGAATGGCAGATGTGCTGCCTGGTACACAGCACGTCAGCCCGGATATTGTTGATGACTAGAAGAGCATCATGTGACAACTGCATGTGCAGGCTCTCTTACTGTCACATTTTAGTGTATTACAACACGGTGTTGCATGGCCACCAACCAAAGAGTACACATGGAGGGACCCACGGCTCCAGATGCATATGCAGCAGAGGATGGCCTTGTTGGATATCAAAGGGAAGAGAGGCCCTTGGTCCTGAGAAGGCTCGATGCCGCAGTATAGGGGAATGCCAGGACAGGGAAGGGGGAGTTGGGTGGGCTGGTGAGCAGGGGGAGGGGGAATGTGTTAGGGGGTTTTGAGGGGCAGGGAGACCAGGAAAGGGGACATTTGAAATGTAAATGAAGAATATATCTAATTAAAAAAAATACGCTCTGCAGCTTTGGGTTGCCATTTAGAACATAGCACTTTGGGAAGACTAAGGTTTTTGTTTTTTATTTTGTTTGTTTTGTTTTGGTTTTTTTTTTTTTTTTTGAGATCCTATGCTCACAGGATGATTTCAGTATCAAACTCATCTATAGTGGTTTCCTAATTTTTTTGTACTTACTTTGATTAATTGATAATAGTCCTACACACCCAAAATATGAAATGTGTCTACTGCTTTATTCCTTGTGATAAACTTCAGGTAATAGTTGTTAGATGTTGCCTCTTTAGATATTTGAGGGATGTCTCTGGGAACCCCGTGGGAGACGTGGGGGTTAGTTAGGAAGGCCCCAGAGCAGGAGACAGGTTCACATAACTTGTTATACTATTTTTGCTTCAAGATCTTTTCCACCCTAATTGCTTATGCTGCTGCAGCCAGCACCCAATGGAGCTGTATTCTGGGTTCATGAAATAGTTTTCTTTCTCTTCATTGCAGTCTCAAGTCAGAGCTGATAGCTGCTCACAGTTTTAGTAGATTGTCACGGGGATGGGAGGAGGAGTATATTTTCCCCATAGGAGCAGAACCAGTGTCAGTAAGCACATTTTGTTCAGCTACACAGTTGGTCTGTCCGGAAGAGACACTGGTGATGTAAACCTGAACACTGTCATCTCACCTTTCCTTCTATCTCTGTCAATGTCATCTGAGCAAAGCAGTAGCATCTCCTGCTGTCCTTGAATGACATTCAGGAGCACAGAAAGGGTCAATGTATTTTCAGTTAGGGAATCCCATAGGCTTGCAAAACACTACCACTGGAATATTGGGAGCAAAAGAATCTCATATTTGGCAAAGTTAATGATTCATGTAAAGCCTGGAGAGGAGGGTGGGGTGAAGTGATTGCCGTAAGTAAAGGCAGTTAAAACTGTTCACTTAGTATAGGAAATTGTTCAAGCACCAATTCTATGCATTAGATATGTTATCACAGCTAATAGAGTTTGAAGATTTATAGTAAAAATATATTAATATTTGGTGAATCTATAACATAGATACTTTGAAAATTCTTATCACTAAATTACAGATACCACTTTATTATGTGAAAATTTTACTTTATTTTTTTTAAAGTAAAGATTTGCTTTATTATATTTGTCGACATATTAAGACCTAACAGGAAATATACAGTGTCTTTATTGTATTAATACAAGCAGAGTTTGCCATTCTGATTTCTTTTTTAGCTTCTTTTATATCCATGAATAAAAAGGCATGGCCCCTAAAGCTTATCATGATTTATTTTTCCCAGGATGCTCTACGGTATGTGTATGTACATATCCATGCATACCATTTATATATATTCTGGCGTATAGAAATCAAACGAGTCCATGAAATACATGGATAACTTGCTCACTCACCTTGCCATTCAGCGTCTTTTGCTGAAATAGAGTGTGGAGCATTACTTTAACTCATTTGGTGGTCCTCACCCCCCTGCCGCCTGCTGTAGGCACTGTGGAAGGGCCAAACATGACAGATACCCTCAACTTTGAAAGCACGTTTAACGTCTTTATTATAGTTTGGAATACTTCATGGACTAACTTTCAAGATTAGTAGCTTACATCTTGGAATATTTTTTGTGTGTATCACAGAAGCCTCGTGTAAGCCTTACCATTCCTTTACTGTAACAAGATGCATCTTTTGGTTTTTAATCAATGCTGTAAGGAGGGGAGGATACAAGATGGGTGTTTTCTGAACAAGTGGACCAGGAGCTAGCATGTGAATGTCAGCCTTCTGAGAGCTAGATGTGAGAAACATGCCTAGGCCTCACCTACCTTTACCTCCTCCTTATTTCTGCTATGTCATCGTCCACATTGGAATGTCACACTGATGACCTTGTGTGCTGTTCGTAAGACACTTCTTATTCTTCAGGTGAAAACATGTCCTACAAGGACACCACCGAAGATTATTATGTAAACACTGGGCCTTTTCATTTGGAATCCCTAAAACATCATAGATGGTTCGGCCATAGTCTAGAAGTCTGATAGTCATTGTGCTGAAAAATAATTGAAGCAATTAAAAAATATATATGTATATACATGTATACATATATACTATGTATGTACATATATATACTTACATATATATGTATATGTATACATACATGTACGTACACATAAGTATAATGATCTGGCTTTTTCAGTTTTATGATGCTATAAAAAAGCGGCCAGCACATGTTGGACTGTTTAATGGTACTGGCACCTACCAAATGTCACTGAAATTCACAAGGGCATAGAAACTCCACTTTGGTTCAGGTGTACAGACTGGATCCATCTCTGGAGCCCACAAGGTGTATGGAACAAGGTGTAAGGAGTGATGTTGCTAATAAAGCCTCCACAGCATTAGTGTCTATAGACTGTTAGGATTTCATGGCATAGAGGCCACACGTTTAGGAAAAAAGCAAGACTATGTGACATCCCATCAGAGTCAGCTCTAAATAGATCTGGATTTCTGGCTATGACTGTGCAGATGCAACCTGATGTCACAGCTGCATGTGTATGTGATCTCTCACAAGCAAAAGCTGCTGGAGGGAGACATGATATTTTTGTCACAAGAATGTCTGTGATTTGCTGCCGTTTCACTTCCTCCCCTCCCCCCCAAGCTGCCAACCCAAAGCTCATGCATTCAGAACACCAAGCAGAGGATAGAGTTTCACTTTTGTCATTTCCAAGATGATTAATGGAGTTGTGCAATGCGAACTCCTGAGCACTCTGGGAAAGTCACAGTATCCCAGTGAGGTAGAGTGCCTCGATACTGCGTCAGCAGCGAGGGTATTTTGGGATATTGTAAATGTCACTATTGGTTTTAATATACAAGAATCTTCATCATCAAACCTTAGGAATGTTCTACAAAATACTGCCTAGAACAGCTATTGAGTTCTGTAAATGGCTCTTTAAGTAGCTAGAAACTGTTACCTAAAATCTTTCATTTGTTACCCAGTTAGATATGGATGAAGACAGAGTTTAGGGCATATTAAATGGAACTAGTATCCCTTCAAGTAATGATAAATTATAAATTCAACAGACTGTGTGTGTGTGTGTGTGTGTGTGTGTGTGTGTGTGTGAGAGAGAGAGAGAGAGAGAGAGAGAGAGAGAGAGAGAGAGAGAGAGAAATAAGAGCCTGTCATGGGAGAGAAAAGAGGAAAGCCTGAATTCCCAGTGCATTCTACTTCATATGAATACATATTTTGTATCTATGGTAAACTAACTCTAAGAAGTTGAGATATGATTTATCTCTCACTAGCCTCTAGTAAGTATCTTAACTTTTATACTGTTTACAGAAATGTACAAAAAATAATAAGTAAATCATTCACTCATGCTTTCAAGGTTTTCAAAGTTTGCAGCTCCTAATCTTTGACTAAATTAGTGAGATTCGGTCACATGCTCCTTTTCCTTTCAGTGTAGACTTAGTACTTTATGTTTGAGGAAATTTCCAGAATAACCCCCTCCATTTAAAATGGTAAAATGTTTGGAATACATAGAGCTCTCTTTAGAATATCAACTATTGTCCATGAAGAATTAATGGACCAAAGTCTTAATCTCAAGGTAGATTTGCAAATGAGATTCTTAGGAGTAGAACTAAGATTAACCATGGCAGAAGACTAGAACCATAATCCAATAGAATCAGTGTACTGACAAGAATTACAAGTGAGGTTACAGTGGTAGTGTCTCTGTCTACCTCTTCCATTTTCTCCCTTTCTCCTTTCCTTCTTCCCTCCCTCTCTCCTTCCTGTTTCTAGGCACACTAAGGGAGTCGATATGGAACCAAAGACAAAGGAACCCATGAGGAGAGTTCTGACTGAAAGCTGGGTAGCATAGGACCTTCATCTTTGTTTTTGAGCTTCTAAAACTGAGAAAATTAATTTCTGTCTAAATGACCCAGTTTGTGATATTTTTCTTATGGCATCCCTAGCTGACTAATGAAGCCTCCACTATATTTCACTGGGTATAAATCAGTGTTTGTCTTTCAACTGGTGATTATCCTAATGGCAGTCACTGCTGTCCCCAGCTGGGCATGATAGTCTGGTACAGTCCAAACATCCTGTAGTACTACAGCCCACACAACATTATTTACATATGGCCCTAATTGTCAATAATGCTGATGGTAAGAAAGCTGGCATTTTTTTTTAGAGTGCAGGTACTCTTGCAAACTTATAAAAGCCCTCCATGGGAGCAAATAAGCTATAAAGAAATACTTACATATGAATTTCAATGCAATCTGTTTTAGTTGCATTGATTTTTTTTCTCTACACTTGCAAAATCACATAAAATGATTCCTAGTGTTAATTGAATGCACATTCATCTTTACAAAAGAAAATTGAAGGATTTATATATGGGTGTTAAAAGGTTTGGACAAAATATATTTTTCTTATAGTGAAACATATAGACTGTTATCAATCTCCTACCACTAAATGGTACAACTTAAAATTATCATATGGTTTTCAGTACCGACACGATGACTCAAAATCATCTGTAATTCCAGTTCCGGGGGAACTGATGCCCTTTGGACCTCCATGTCCCCAGAGACACCCAGTGCACATATATATGAAGGCAATTAAAAATAAAACTTAAACTATATTAATGTAACATAATATATTATGAGTAGCATTAGATGAATAACTAGACACTAAGGTGGATCATAAGAAAACATTTCTTGGAAGTGAGAAGCCACAGGTCGTGGTGACCAGTGACATTAACAATCTTATTTTGGGAAAATATATATCAGCTGGAAAAAAAAATGGTGTTAAGTTTCAATAGAAAGCTGTTGGTTTCACAGTCAGATTTTCTGGCCAAGAAAATACTTGAAAAACATGTTTGTCTCTGCAGTCCCAAAGTGCTTAACCACTGCGATAAATGTTCTAGTGTGAGGGAGGAGCCTTACTAGAAACCCAGTGTTGCCAGAGGGGGCTGGGGCAGCCTCTGAAGTAGCACCTCTGCAGCTCACTCATGGCCCCCCTATTCTAGAGTTTACCCAGGTCTCACTGGGCATTTCACCCTTCCTGTTGTTACCATTTGGAAGCGTGACAGCATGGCTTTTTAGATTCTGACTATACAAGTCAGAGTAATCCTTTTCTTTCAGGTTAAATGAAAAACATCAAGAATATAATTTTGACCTTTTTGTACATCTAAATTTACCTACCTTCTATCTAGCATACTGTTTTAAATTATTAGTAGGTTTTTAAAATAAATATTAAAAATACCCCAGAAACAGCATTTTCGTTTTTCTCAGTTCCTGTCCCTGGTTCACTCAGTTCGACCATTTCCTTTCTGTCTTGCTGGCTGCCTGGCACTCTATCCTGTGTCTTCTCTCTTCGTGTGCACGTCCCCTGGATCAGACCCATATAATTTCCTCCATGTAATCACTACATTTACACACCCACAGAATTGTTTTAAAACGTGTTTTCCTAAATCCTAAGGTTGAACAATGAACCACATATTTGTTTTGTACCAGACTAAAGCTTACATATAAATTTCACTTGTTTCAGTAAAATAAGTTTGTTGCATTTTTTAAAGCTAAATGAGCCTAACCTTAAATTCAGAAGCATATAAAAAATTAATATAAAAACTAGAGTGAGTGCTCAGTCGCTGGCATTGGTTTCAGCTGTCGAACAGTTATCTTAAAATCAGTTTGCATCAGAATCAACAAACGCAAAGCACAAACTCCCATACTAATAAAAGGATTAGCATGGAGGTTTTCTTTGGTGGGTGGCGATTAAGAAAGGAACAGTGCCTTCATTATTGATGATTGGCGTGCTTTGTCACTGGGTTCTGTCCTGTGTTATTTTTAATACTTTTTAAAGATGCGTCGCTTAATTGAACAGTTTTGCTTATTCTTAAACTTTAAGAGTTTAAGGAAAGAGGAAAATAATCAGAGTTATTGAATGCCCACTGTGCCAGTTACCATATGTAAAGCTGGCCCAAGCCCCTCTAGGCTTCCCTTTGAACATGTTATAAGGAATCGTATCTACTCTCTGTGCAGCTGCTTCCCGGGTGGGGGTGGGGCATCGGGCGGGTGATGCCAGCAAGATGGACAGAGGTGGCACTGGCTTTGGCTTTACCATGGTTCTCAAAGGAGCTAATGCTACTGGTTGGAGGGTTTTAGTTGTTTTGTGTTTCTAGTTTTTAAAGTAATACTCTAGAATGCGATGCTTATTCTAATTTATCTTGATCTTTTTGCTCGTAGAGCCACAATCATTCATCAGTGCAGTCAGCACTAAATCTGTTTTAAACTCTCTAAAAACCGGAGTTTATGAGATATTCCTTGTGCGGATTACTGTTATCTTTCCCTGTGCAATGAAATTCCTGTGGCTTTGTAGAAAGCGTCTTCTGTGGTGTTCTCTGCTATGCCAGAACTATCTAACTCCTTATTAAAACTCACATTCCTGACCCTAACTTGTGGGCACAGACACTAGGAAATAGCCCTCACTCGTCCTCCTGTAAGAAACACCGTTAAATACATCGATGTGGCAACTTCAGCTCTGGTGGAATTGTTACTTTAGTCTGCCCCTTCTCTATCTGGAATGAGTAGATGTTGGTTCAAGTGTTCAAGGATGTGCAGGAATGTCCTGTTCAGAACATATCCACAGCTTTTTGAAATAGAGGGCCCATGACAATAAAACTAAGCAACAGATAAATATAGTCAAGTGATACCTTTCCCTGCTGAGTAAATGCAGAATGGAAGCCATGTGTCTAAGCTTCCAATTTCAAGATGGAGGAGCCTGCCAAATGGCTCGGCAGGTGAAGGTGCTTGCCGTCAAGCCTGACACCCCGATTTCCATCCGCAGAACCCACATGAGGGAAGGAGAGAGCTGACCCCACCAGTTGTTCTTTGCCCTCCGTAAGAATGCTGTGGCATATGATAAATAAAGGTTAAAGAACAAAAAGGTTGAGGGGACGCATGGATGCGGAATTTATAGGCAGCACCTGAGCTCCCTTTCTGTTATTTCCGCCCAAGCTGTGTTCACAGGTGGAGGGTCTGGGTGCTGTGTGGTCAGGAAGGTACTGAGCGGGCCATCGAGCGAAGCAGCTCTCAGTGGTCGTCTAGTCCCAGGCTGTGTCTGTGCTGTTTGTCGAGCTAAAGCCTCTGAACGGACTGACTGAGCCCATCGGGCCGACGCAGCCTTCTCATCCACACCTCAGCCCAGTTTTGTGAAAAGTACGAGGAGGAAGTGTTGAGAACCGGAAACTGTGTTAGAGCTGTGGTTCTCCTCGCTCACGCGTGGCCGTGACCCCCAACCATACTTAATAATTACAATTTGGCTACTGTTAAGAATTGTCATGTAAATACCTGTGTTTTCAGGTGGTTTTAGGTGACCCCCGAAGGGATCATGACCCACAGACTAAGAACAGCTGTGCTACAGCCAAGGTTGTCTTTATATTGAAGTCGGCATTAGGTCTCTGGGAGAACTCAGCCAGGGAGCTCTGTGAGCTGTGGCACTTAGGAGCTCATTTATTTTGTCCAGTCATATGACTTCAAATTAATTTGTGTGTAGTTTATCATAAGGGGCTGAGTTGTTTTTCACTAAGATGCTTTTAAGCTAACAATGTTCCTATGAGCACAATATATGTCAAGCGTGATTATTTGAGTTAGAATAAGCCATTTTATGAAGTATGGTTCTATCTGTGGACCTATTAATAGCCAAACCTAGCAGATAAAGTAGAAATCACATCCTGTCAGTGTTGAATTCTACTTCCTGCATTCTTTGATATGCATTGAAGCTGTGTTGGTAAGTGTGTTTATAATCTTAGTGTCTTATGCAGTTTGTAGGGGAATGTGTTTACAACCTCTGTGTCTTATGCAGTTTGCACAGCTGATGGCTCTATAAACTGGAGATTTAGGCATCAGGACATGACCACTCTAGGGTATGGGTGAGGGGAAGGCTTTCATAGTAATATAAGAGAGGGTATAGCTAGGGGCATCCTAGAGTCCAGAGCAAGGAGAGAAGGTAGTAGTAGAGTGAACATGGGCCCCAGACTAGAGTTGTCAGTGAGGTGGGCCAGGAGCCAGAGAGGCGGGCAAACAGGGTGTGGACAAAGGAGGCCAAGAGAGGAAAACAAGAGAGACAAAAGACAGAGCAAAGAAGGTGCATGGCCAAAATGGCAGGGTTATGTGGGGGAAAGAAGCCGGTGGTGGGGCTTTGGGGTGGCGAGGGAAAGTCACAGTCTGAAGTTTAGGGTGTGGACTGGAGTCAGAAAAGCTTTGAAAAGACATAGGTACTTGAGCTACTGAGAAAGCCTAGAAGCCAGCCCTTGTTTTAGTGTGCTAAGAGGCGCCAAAGATCCATGTATGCCTTCTGACCGTGGTCGAATGGTCCTTTGGTAGAAGGATACAGCCAGAATTTGGAGAGTGGAGTTTCCTTTGACCTCTGAAAGAGAAAAGGGAAAGTTTAAGACTGTTCACAGTTTTTATTGTAAAAAGTTTTCTAATTTATTCAAAGTAAAATTAAACAGAATTTACTTTTCTACAGAAAAAAAATCAAAAAGGTTACTTCTAGCTTAGATTCTCTGGTGAAAACATTTTCAATGTGGTTGTTGAGATTGGCTAACTCTTAGTCAGTATGAATGAAGTCGTTCCCACGGACTGGCATACTATAGACTGTGATAAGGGCTTTCGATGAGCCATTCAGGATAGACACATCCTTATTATATACACATAGCCATTGTGCTTTAGGGATTCCTCTGTTTCTGCCTTTCTTTCTCACTGTCAGTTCTTGGCAGGATGAGCGTACCACGTCGGACTGTTTTCATAGTTTGGGGCCTTGGGACAGTAGTTGAAAGGCCGAAGGGTCACGTCTAGCCAGTATTTGACTACTGCCCTTTAAACCTGGACTGCTGTGAGAACCGGGTAGCGCTTTTTTCAGCCGTGGAATCTCCAGTACCTGGGGCTTTGTAGCCGGTCTCACTTGGTTCGCTCTGGGGTCCCTTTGCATCCCCTTTCTTGGAGGAACAATGTTCTGTGAGTCCTCTAAGTTGGTTTCCTCAAACTCAATAGAGGTAGAACACCGATGACAAGTGTCTCCGTGGATTTCGCTGCCCTTGACTTCCTGATGTGAGTGCAGATGTCGTAGGCAGCATTCGAGGTTCTTTGCCTGATATCTGTGCTTTAGGCTTACTTTTAAGTCAGTAAACTTTTAAACTGGAAATAGTAATACTGGCAATATTAGATTAAAGAAGCTTCATTGAGCTTTTAAACTTTTTCAAATGTCTTAAAACTTCATTTTAATAATGCATTTGTGGTTGAATTCATTACTTTTTCTTAATGTGTAAAAATGCTGTGAATAATAAATTGTGGGGAAGACTCATCGATGTAGATGGCTTGTTTGCATATCATTTCTTCAGTTTGCTAATTTTATTTTATTTATCAACGTTTCTTGCTTCTTTTTTATCTTTTAGGGCCGTTGCTCCAGAGAGAACTGCAAATATCTTCATCCACCCCCACACTTAAAAACACAGTTAGAGATAAATGGGCGGAATAACTTGATCCAGCAGAAGAACATGGCCATGCTGGCCCAGCAAATGCAGTTAGCCAATGCCATGATGCCTGGTGCCCCGTTGCAGCCCGTGGTGAGCGCACTTTCCACCCCACCCCTGTCTGTGTGGCCCAGTGTTCCGTGCCTGTCCTGAAACAGTGTCTGTGTGCAAACAGAGGCAGCCGTAGCCAGTGCTGAGTCTTTTCACCCTGTGAGGTTACTTACCTTCACGTCACAGAACTTGGCAATGTATAGTCTAGCATTGCTTCCCCTGAAATTCTCTTAAAAATTAAACATTTAACTTGCAGCTATTAGCCTGCTGTTTATTAGAGTAGCCATCAAACTCGGTTTAGTTAACATGCATTCCACATTTCCTTTAAAGTTGATAATGATATTTTTCTTAAAAACAAAAAAGGAAAAACTGATAAATGACAAATATTAAGTCTTTAATTTTGAGGCTATTTCTTCTTCCTGTCTCCTCTCCTTGAAGAGAATCCCTGCTGTTTTCTTTCTTAAAAGGGAGACTTGGTGGAAAATTTAACTTGAAATTACTTCATAGTTACAAATGCTAGGCACTTTTTCACATTGTAAGCTTAGCTTGGGAGTATCATCACAAGAGAACCGTCAAAATGCCAGAATCCCAAGGGCTTTTCAAAAACAGCTAGGAGTGATCGATCATAGGTACTTAGTATTTTCCTAGCCATGTATGTTGGTAACTTGTTTATGAATATACATAAATATTTAAATGTTTAGATTTTTGATGTGCATGTAGTAAATGGCTTTAATAATCTTATTTATGTAATAGTTAATGTTTAGTTAAAATTATGTTTATGTTAATTATTGTACAAAAATCCTAAATTACTTACATATGTGATAAAATTTATAGTGAATCAGAATATGTCTGATTAATTTATCGCTAGCATATTATGAACTGTTATAAGGTCGTGAGAACACATGTTTTTCCAGTTTGTTAATTGTAGCATGTGTGCTAACTGATTTTTTTTCCTAATACATTTTAACACCTGAACTCAATGTAATTATCATTCTCTCTTAGAACTTAATGCAACAATCATTCCAAAAAAGAGGGGGGGATTGCATTTCGAGGTGGGAGGGATCCCCATATTACACCGGCAGTGATACCAATTATCAATACTGTACAGTCGAGGTGAGAGAATATTATAATTAATTCTCTATCATTTTAATATGATTTTTATTTTATGACATTATTGGGGGCTCAGTGTGATATCTTTATTTTTATGGCATCTCCTTATTTTATATGTCTTTATGGTGATAACATAAAATATTTTCATTTGGTTAAGAATGTTTTGTATAATCATTTTTTTCTTACAGAAAATTTAGTTCTAAACCTCTCTCTTACACTTGGCCCTCGTGTATGGTTTCAAAGATCTGGAGCAGTTTCAACTTTAGTGCATAAGGATACCTCTCCTTGATGTGAGGTCCTTTTTCCACTTCAACCTATAAATCATACTGACATTCTGTGCTCTCTGTGACCCAGAGCACCTCTGAGTCAGGCGAGCATAGGTCTGGGATGGAGGAGGATAGCCCTCAATGTGGCCCTGAGAAGTTGGTTCTCTGTGAAGTCGTAGGCCCTTCTTTTGACCTTGTCCTTAAATCCTGCTCTCATGGGGGCTCCAAGGTCATGTATGCTGAGCCCTGGAACAAACTGTCAAAAATCTTTATTCTCTTTGAAATTCTAGTGACATATGTGTTTACATAGTCACTAAATCGTAGATCTCTGAAGCCATCCGTACTTAGATTCCTCGTACTTGGGTTACAGTTTTTCTGCATAGACAAAGTAATAATCTGTTTTAGTTATGAGCACAGGTGTTACGTTCATTTCTCCTTCCCATCATTACAGTTCAATGGGAATTACCCTCTGCAAAGGTACTGTGAAACCACAGTTGAAAGGTCTCTATTCAGGGTGATGTTTCTGTAATGAGTATTGAAATCACTTTAATTATTCAAACCTAAAGCACTTTTTACTGTGATGACTGTAGAGAAGGCTTTAATCTAGGAAATTTGCCTTCAAAACCCCACCTGAGGCTCTCTGATCCTCTTTAGAGTCAGCCTGGTTTTGATGAGGATAACACAGGGGCCCAGAAGTAAATGGGATGACCATAGCCAGCCGCTTCCTGGCACTTCAAATAGAGCTGCCAGTAGAAAATGAAAGGGAGCCACAAGCTGTCCTGTCAGGAACGTAGAGAAGGACTCTGAACTCGCTCACACACACACACACACACACACACACACACACGGTAGAGCATGGACACGGATGAGGCAGGAGTAGTGTGAGTGTGGCTTTCTCTGAGCAGATCCACAGTATTAGAGCCTATGAGTACAGACAAAGATTGCAGGGTCCACCAATTTAACACCAAACTTAATACAGAGGACAGACGGTGTAGCAAAATGAGTGCAAACTAAGCTTATACACATCCAGTATCGCGTGCCTGCATCCAGAAGTGGTTCATAACTGACAGATAGACAAAGAAGGAAAGGAGGAGTTGCCCAGACATCTGTAAACCAGACAGATGTCCGTAGTGCTTTCTCTGCCCTGAGGATGGAAGGAATTGTAACTCAGAGCCAGGGCACAAGCCAGAAGTGGCAGCTTCGTTGCCACTTAGTGGGCCACAGTGGTCGGCCGTGGTCAGCAGTGTTTCCAAGGCAAGTAAGGCAGGCGCTTGTTAACAGCAGTCCCTGCACCACCTGATATGGGGCTGGCTTGGCTAATGCAGGACTTCCTAGGAGACCTTTGTGCTTTCAGTCGATTATCATGCAGTATGCCCATCAAAACGGAGTAACATTTTTTGAGACAAATATAACAGTTCAAGGCATCTGTTGTATGCAGCATGTACGGTATATGCCATTCTCACAACTTTCCTGGGAGCTAGGTAATGCTATGTCGGCTTTAGGGATTAAGGCTCAGAGGTTCGGAGAAGTTAACTACATGGGTTAGGTTACACAGCTCGTTTTAATGCAGGCTGGCCAGATGTAGAGTACATATGGTCAAAACATACAGTGAACAGACTATCTAACTACTTTGCATTTTTGGCTGACTGTTTAAACTCTTTGATCTTCAATATGGAGATAAAATATGAAATATATTGCCCAGAATGTGTTTATAATTATATAAACATCATTCCCATTTCACAAGATTGGTTAAAAAAAAAAAAGGAGTTGAATATAAGAACTGGAACTTCTTTGTATGTCTAATTCATGAAAGTTCACACAATCAACTATAGAATTTTTGATATTCATTCTTCTTGGCATTAAGATTTCTAATAAAAGTATAAGTGGATATTTTTATCTTTTTTATCATATATGACCTTTGAGGCTAAGTGAGAGTATAATGCTTAGTCTTCAAATTTAAAGAAGATGTTCTGCATTCTTTCCTGAGTGCTACATCCTTGTAATGCGAAATTTGCAAACACTCTAGCTCACCCTGAACTGCATCTGCTGGGTGACGACAACCTGGAGGCTCCTGGTGTATTTCTTTAATCCCCAGGATGCCATTCCTTAGAAACTCTGTTCCTCCGAGCTCTCCGCACTGCACGGATCTGTGCAGTCAGTGGGCATGGAGACCTCAGCATGAGCTCAGGAGCCCCAGTAGTGTGCCCCTTCAGCCTTTACTTGGGACCTTCGTTAGCAGTGACTGTACGGAGCTGATGGAGCAGCTGCTCTGCAGGTCCACACCAGCACCTCGAGACCTAGAACCTGTGTAGACACCCCATATGTGTGTGCGAGCAGCTCCGAGTTCTTAGATTCAGTCCACGTCTCAAGAGCAGCTTAGTTTCTATTGTCACCTTGACTTTGGCAGTCTTTCGTATTCCCAGGGTTCCTTGGCAGTGGGTGAAGAATGCTTTGAAGTTATCATTTGTCTGACTCCCAGACCACCTAGGATTTGCCGCTCTGTGCTTTATTGTCTTGTTATCCACCTCATGACAATATCCAGCTCGTTCTACAGTGTCACTAGGAAAGTATTTCTATACAGCCACATTGACTTGTTCATGTTTTGCCATGCATCAGTCAGTCTGACTTTCAAGTTTGTGATCAGCCCCTGAACTGTAAGAATAGACCTGTGCTCATTATACCGCGAAGGTCTTAAATGAGACTTCACGATTTAAATGTTTCTGTCAATAAAACTAGATCAAAGGATACAGGGAAGCAAAGTAAAGAGTGTGTTCCTTCCCCTTCCCATTTACAGGCTGCGAGTAGAGTCCGCAGCAGCCTTTGCTCTATTGCAGCCAAATGCCACATTCTTAGACAGAAATTGAATATGGCTTTATTCATGATTCCTGTTAGCTCTGAGTGCTGTCTAGGTTCAAATGGCTCTCTAAAACTAGTTCTGTATCTGTGTTCAAAATGGTGCTTGCCTAGAAACACCTGCCCACACTTGGGATATCCTATTATTTCAAGAGAGATTGGTGTTTCACTGTTTACAAGTTTGACTATATATATATGTATATACATATATATATATATATATACATATGCAAGCATTCTACTACACATATATGTATACACATGCACATTCTACCAAGCATACGTATGTGCACATTTTACTAAGCACACACATGTATACATGCACACATTCTACTGAACATACACATGTATACCCCACTATTAAGCATATGTTCGAACACATGCACACATTCTAGGAAACTCTGACTTGTAAAATTTCTATTCCATAAATTTCAAAATGATAAGTTTTGGATCATTACATATGGCCCTTCTGTTTTATAAAAACAGATACTATTTTCAGCATTTTTAAATAACCTAGTGATATATTTGCAGTGTTACATAATAATAGTTATAATACATAAAATGTAATTTTAATATAAAAATTAGAAAAAAACAGCTTTTAAATATTCATTATAAAGTAACAACTAAATTCTGAGGTGGAAAAAGGATATAAAATTAAATCTCTTTACTATCTAGATATCTGTGCTAGAAAATATATGATGTATTTGCTACTTTTGCTGGCAAGAAAAAAATCAGGTAGCAGATCTGTGGTGAACATGCTATGCAGTAATTGCAGAGGCAGGTACAATGCCAGTTGCTGGGAAGTAGGAAAAGAGGAAACAGCTATGGCTTCAGGATCAGTGTTACATTCAGTGAGGGTGAGCTTCAGGAGACAGAGGGTAGCCATGTGGTTCCACTGGGAAGATGTCAAGAAGTGTTCTGCTTCCTGGAGCATACATAGGAGTTAAGACAGGTATGCTGAGGGCAGTCAGTATGGACAGAAACTCAAATATTCATAAAAATAGAACCCCTAAGAGACTTGTCTCCTTAGAAACCTTCTGTCCAATTGGAAAGAAATCTATTTCTTTAAATACATGGAAATGGCCGGGCAGTGGTGGTGCACACCTTTAATCCCAGCACTTGAGTGGCAGAGGCAGGGAAGTTTCGGAGTTCAAGGCCAACCTGGTCTACAGAGTGAGTTCCAGGACAGCCAGGGCTATACAGAGAAACCCTGTCTTGAAAAACCAAATAATAAATGAATGAATGAATGAATGAATGAATAAATAAATAAATAAAAGAAATGGAAGCACCCTGAAGCTTTCAAACATACTGCTGCCTAGATACCTTTCCTGGGAATTCAGACAAGGAAGAGTGGAAATCACATTTTAAAACTCCTCTAGGTAATTTTCACTCACATGGGGTGATTATGTGAGAACCAGACTGCAAACCAGACTGGAAGCAGACTCAAGCGTGCCCAATCCCTGACCTTCCATTCACTCATGCATAATGATAGACATGTGACGTTTGTGAGCATCTTACTTAGAAAATGAACATAGCGGTATCCCCTGACAAAGTGGCAGCTCATTCTTTGGATGCCTACTGCAGAGCAGGCGTTGTTTTGTGTGGTGGGAACCTAGAAGGGAACAAAGAGATATCTTCTACTCTCCTGACATCCCCTCTCCCAAAGAGGTCAAAGGAAGGAAAGTCTTAGAGTAGAAGATTATATATAACATAAACAAAGCACTTATCAGTGTGCCATGCCAGGGATAGGGAGTTACTAGTAATTATCATGTTTTCGTAGTTAACTAGGATGTTAATGTGAAATTGAATAATATTTGCAGTTATAATGATGAAGAACGCTTCATTTAAAACAAATAAGTGATAAATAAACAGCCCCAGAATTAGTAATTGGAAATTGTCCTTGGAAAGGCAATGCTAAACCAACCTTCATTATGCTTTTTTGGAACAAAGATATCTATAAGTTAGTCACTGCTGCAAAGATGCACTCAGTATCAAATATATCAGCTACATAGCTAGACATTATCCAATCCCTACTTCAGAGAAACTAAGAGCTGCTTCAAATACCAGTGCATCCATTCCTATCCTTGAGATCCTTTGAGCCCTCTGCAGGTCAGCTCCGGTAATGCAGGAGTGGCCATGGTCACTGGCTTTCCTAAGGATTAGGATCCATTCTGTAACCTAGCCCCAACACAAGATGCTTCTAATTCGTGACAGCTACAGTCTATCCATATGTATGTTTTCACTGCATTTTACATGGTGAGATTAAACGAGGCTGAGTTTTATTGGCATACTGTCAGTATTGTGTCAAGTCAGAGAAAAATGTCTTCATCCTGAATGCCTTGATAAATGCATTTGCCTTAAGTAATTCCTATAGTACACTGTGACAAACATTTCAGTAACTTTCTAAAGTAAGTACCGAGTGGGCTTTCTGGAAACTCGTTTTAATTTACAGCAATGAATGCAAAGAGGAAGGGTATTAACTAGCTTTCAATCTTTTAGACCTCTGCTAAATTTATAAAAATTTCTTCTATCTGGTCTGGGATTCCATATCCTGTATCTGACTGTGTGCAACAGAATACAAATTTGGCTAGAATATTCTCGGACAGAAGTTGAAGTTTAATGCATGATCACCACGCGGGACTGACTCTGTCATGGCGCTGCCCTGGCCTCTAGTACACAAAGAGAAAGCCTGAAGTCAGCTGCTGTTCAGGGTTTTGTTAAGAGACAGATGCCCCTGGGCCCTGTTTTACACATGGATTCTGGTGGTTAATAGTGTCACGCATGGAAGTTTTGTATTGTCTGAGGGAGGCTGCTTTACATTGGAATAGATTTGTGGTTTGGAAGCAAAAGTCTAGGAGACCTGTCACAGTAACTAAGCATGGTGTTCAAAACCACATGCTTGGAGGACTAGTTATGTTGATCACATGCTTGGAGGACTAGTTATGTTGACCACATGCTTGGAGGACTAGTTATGTTGACCACATGCTTGGGGGACTAGTTATGTTAGCTTGAATGTATCAATGTGAGCTATGCTATGTTATAAATCCTTCCCAGTGAATCAATGTATGCATCAAATAGTCTTTCATATTCTTCTTAGTACAAAGGTGTATACAATGCAGAACTGTCATGTATGATGCATGCTCAACCATGGCATAGTCCTTTGGTCCCTTACACTTCCATATTAAAGAATGTCATTTACACATAGTAGATTCCTGACTTTTCTCTGTTGAGTGCAGTAGCACCACCCCAGTGTGTCTTGCCTGCTGACATCCTATCCCATGTTGCTGGGTGTAGTTTTTCAGAAATTCTGTGGCATTTCCTGGGAAATGTTCTGTGAGTCTTCAGAATCCAGACTTTTCTCTTTCTGGAGAAGGTTAATTTCCACAAGTATGGAACATTGAACCTTTCTTTTGAGAAACCCAAATCAAGCGGCTAAGCCAAACGCTATCTCTTCTGTGCTCAAAAGACAGTGTAATCATCACCTCTCACAGCCCTCTCACAGCCCGCAGGATGTGGTAAATACGCTAGCTGTGGGACTCAGTGATCCCTTAGGACTTCTGTGTCTGCTCAGATGATAGGCCCTTATAACCTCTTAACACTTGAGAATAGACCTTTCGACTATATCTGACCCAGCAGTTACAGTGTGTGTTTCAGACACGTTTCTAGGATTGAGTCAGAAAGGTGGAGACGGGGTGACCACAAACAAGTGTCTGTACTAAGATATTTAAGACGTTAAACCACAAGTATTCTAGATGCCAAGCTTCAAAACCCCTCTGGAGGTGTTAATGCATAGTCTGCCTGCTAGATTTTAGAAAAAATAATCCCCTAGCAAATGTCTGTATTCTAAACTCTTTTTAGACTAAATTAAAGCCAGGATTAAATGGAAATAAAGGAAGGAGGAATGAATGATAGATGAAGAATAAATGATAAACTGTATAAGTAGAGTATCAATTTGGAAATTGAGGCTTGTTATTAAATTTTGCTTTTTGTTTTAATTTCCAGCCAATGTTTTCAGTTGCACCAAGCTTAGCCACCAATGCATCAGCAGCCTTTAACCCTTACCTGGGGCCTGTCTCCCCAAGCCTGGTTCCAGCAGAGATCTTGCCGACTGCACCCATGTTGGTCACGGGGAATCCTGGAGTTCCAGTGCCAGCAGCTGCTGCAGCTGCTGCACAGAAGTTAATGCGGACGGACAGACTGGAGGTAGGATGAAGAGTGGGACCGTCATAGTTTCCATTACAGTTCTTCAAGTGTTTATAGCCAGAATGACTTTAAAAACCTAATGAACATGACTTGTTTCGGTATTTGTGCAACTTTTTTAGAATATGGTTATGCTGTTTTGGTTAATATTGTGACAGTTAGAGACACAGAGAGCATCCATGTCTAGGTTCCTCCATGAGGACTGGAGCTGGAATCAGGGTGTCTTACATCACTTTGTCTCAATATACTTAAAATCTTGCACATGGCACTAATGCTCATACCTCAAAGAACTAAAAAAAAAAAAAAAAAAAAAAAAAAAAAAAAAAATGAACATGCCCAGAACAGTTGCTTCCTGAGTGTTTATTGATCAGTACAATATAATGATTACCGTAGTGAACAAATGATTGAAGTCCAAAGGATCTCATAAACAGGAACACATTGGCTACTGTGCACAAAATATTACAAAACTCTCTGCAGATGTTGCTGTCAGCTCTGAAGTGCTTCCACTGAGAAAGGTGGATTTATGAAATGCTGCGCCCTAATAGAAGCGTTTCTAGCGTGCTGACACTTGATTGTCATAGTCTTGGGGTAGAGCAGATGCACAAACTTTACTGTTGCTGACTGAAAAGGAAATTAGAGATTGGGCTCTAGTTTGAAATTACTATTCGGGATTTTAGCATGGCGTGAATTAACAGGCTTGACAAATGGTTTCTGTAGGAAAATGGCCTATTAAGTAAAACCTGAGTCGCCTCTCCTGCCTGTCTGCGTAGGAAGGCCTGGGGCTGAGATGGCCTGCGTGCACCAATTACGGGGGAGGCAAAGTAGGGAGCACTTAGAGGGCACTGAGCATAATCACTTCCAGGTTATCAGAAATGTAATAAAGTGTCGTATTTAGTCATTAAGCTTTTTTGAAAGTATTACGAAGGTATCATATTGCAGCTTTTTTTTGTCAGGATGTACCAGATACAGCCATCACATATCCCACCTTTAGAACAACCCGATGGGAAAGATGCTGTCGTTACCATTGTGTTACAGAGAGTCAGAGCAGAGTAATTCTCTAACAAACGCTGTCTGCGAATGAAATAGGGCAGCCTCTGAAACAGTTTTCTTCATGGATCTTACCAAAGAAAACGCAAGATTCTTAATGCATGGCTGTTAATTGATCAATGGGACTCAAGTCGTCTGAGAGGAATGTCAACATATTAATTATTAATAGGCAATAATATTCAAAACATTAAGAGAATGGACTTAAAGCTGAGCTACTTGCTCAAAACTCTGTTCATTCCCTTGAGAGTTTTGGTAGGTTTTTTTTTTTTTTTTTAAATAGTTGTATTTTGTGATTTTGTTTTTCCTTCCATGAAGAGCTGGTTGTGTGTTTTGTCATTTGCCTTTGCTATTGCTAGGACTATCTCTTCTGCGTTATGTGCATTCCTGATAGCAGTGGCCATGCCCTTGATTCTGCTGACAGGATCTGAGTCATTGTCACAGTCATAGTTGGGGCCTGAAATAGGAAACATGCCTATGCCTCTTTCTGCTCTGCAGTGTGATTCCAGAGCATACACACACACACACACACACACACACACACACACACACACCATACACACACACACACATGCACACACACAACCTGGCTGCTCCTGGGAGCACTGAAGGGTGAAAGACATGGAAGGAGTGCCCACAGTTCTTCTCTCAAGGTTGACACTCTGGTTGTTTAGAGATTAAAGCCACATTCCATCTTAAATTGCATTTTGATTTTCTTCTGAGGTAAAATTGGTCTAATTCAGCTACGATCTTGGCTTTGTTCTTCTTGTTATATCTTTTCCTCCATTTCTACAATTGGTCAAACAATAAAGAGATTTTAGATGCTTCTGACTTGTATATAACCACTTAGAAGACCTAGCACTGGCAGTACTGAAAGGGATACACAAAGGTTTGAAGTTGGAAAGGAGGAACCCAGTAGACACTGCTTGTAAAGTAGTTAACTACATATGCGTGGTCCTTCAGACCAGCTTCACGTAGCTTATTTGTAAAATTTGAGGATTTGGCTGATTTACATTTAATGTCATAGAGCATTTGAATCATGCGTTGACTTTCAACAGCAGCTTCAGTAAGTATAGAAATCCTTGTTTTTAAATGTATGTGCATATATAGTGCACATCACAGGTGCACAGCTTCAGTGTCAGGATGCTCGTCCACTCGTTGTTGGGTATTATTGTGAAGGTTGTATGTTCTGTACTATAAAGCTCAGACTGGTTTTCTCTTCAAGTGAGGCAAATCTGTTAGCCACTAAAGAGATGCTCCTAAAATTCTGTTTTGTGACCTTTGGATCCTTTCTGTAATGTCCATGTATTAATTTAATGCCCCAAAGAGTATTTTAAGAAATTATTATACTGTGTACAAATATTAGAAGCTGCTGAGCTTTAGGTCATGCCCTGTGTTTCATAACAAAGCATTGGTAGTAGTAAAAATCATTGACCTGTAAAGATGCATGGTGCAAAATAAATGCATAAACACATTTAATCTACAATATCTAGTAGGGAACTATACTGAATGTCCTTCAAGTTAGCGGTATTGTGAATATCGATGAAGCCATTTCTTGTTGTCTATTACCAAGAACAATAAAGGGCCTTCATAAGAATAAAGCTAAACTCATAACTGCTACCCTGTAACTTTAAATGTCAACTCATCAACCCGCTAATAAATTAACTAGTCACAGAAAGATTTATTCTTGCACAGAGACTTTAGGGTAAGATTATGACATAAGTCATGACAGTCTAGAGGAATAGTTTAAGCATTTGTTCACATTCCTCTTGGGGACATGTTTAGGTCTTAATCATTCCAGCTACATAACATTACAAGTACTTGTTAGTACTTGTGGACATGGTGCAGGATAGTCTAGACCTCGTGGGGATTAGGATCTCTTGGGGTAGCAGTTTAAGCATGAGGCCTCATCCATATAGACTTTGTAGGTCAGTGGTGGGTCTCAGGAATAATTTTCACTTATTAGACAAGTGATTACAAAGGCAAATTGTCTTCAAAGCAATCGTTTGTAAACCCCCACTTTTCACCACTTCTTCCACTGTAGTTATAAGTGACTGGACTGAAAATGCACCTCTATAAACGCATCTGCTTTTGCATGGATTTCTATGTTACTGAAGGGCTTCAGATACTGTGACACTTATTAAAGTAGTTCATACTGCCCAGGGGTAAGCAAGCACATCTCATTGGCTGCGTGTTTCAAAGACTTACTGAGACATTACATAGCAATTTGGTTAATTAAATGCATCATTTTATATCATCACCCTTTGTGACAAGAACATGTCACATTCCAAACATGTCAATTCCAAACAAGTTGAGCAAACTGCTTGCCTCCTCTTGTTTTCAGGTGGGGCTAGTTTTAAAATAAACAACGCTTGTTCGGTGAAAGCATTATGTTTTTTAAACAAATGTTAATACAAGTACTGAAACAAGCATGTGCTAATTCTTTACGTAGAGGCAAAAATTTAATATAATTCCTAAGATTTGGACAAAGAGTAGCATTTGAAAGCCAAATAAAAGAAACAAGAATATCTAGATTGGTATTTTAGTGAGTTTAATGAATTTAGTATTATATTAAAACAAAAGCTTCCCCGGCTATTTCCAGTTATGCTCCTTTATTCTTCCAGAGGACCCATTTGCCATGGCTCACAAGTACCTGCATATCTAAGTCCAAAGGGCTCTAGTGCCCTTTTAAAGCCTCTGTGGGCACCACATGCAAGTGTGCAAATCCACACACGGATACATAATTAAAAATAAAAGGCTTTATAGTCACTAAAGATTAAAAAAAGCAGCAACTCTTCATCTTGGGGTGTGTGTGTAAATGTATGTGTTTGTGTGTGTGTGCGTATGTGTGTATGTGTGTATGTGTGTGTGTTTTCTGGGATTGAACAAATGCTTTTAACAGGAAAAGCTTATTGGTCAATTCCTTTTAGTTTGTATTTTTGTAGAGGATATATTGCCACTTCTTGTCTAATACTTTAATATCACTAAAAAATTAAAATTTAAAAGTATGCAATTTTTAAATCATAGATAAGCTATACAATATCTCTTCAAAGTATACTCATGCCTCTTTTAAATATTTAATATTATTTCCCTGTCAGTTATTAATTTTTATAATTAATTGTTTGCCTAAAAGATTTTTAACTTGTAAATTATTTTAATATAAGATAGTTACTAACTTTGGCCTGACTACTCATTTCCTGCTATTTCACAAATTTTTCATTTAAATTAATGTTTAAATTTCTCTTTATTTACAGTTATTTTGAAAGAGTAGTAAAACATCTCTAGAGTCATAGACTTTAACATGTTGATTACGTCAATGCTGTGCCTGTATTCTTGATCTTTTGGATATGTGCAGCCATTCCTAGAGTGACAGAAAACCTGAAATGGACTTAATACTTCTTTTGTTGGTCATTCCTCCACACTCATAGCTGACTTTTCAAGGCATGTAGTTAAGTGACAAATGTATACATGTACACAATATAATGATGTATATTCCACACGTAGCATGAATATAGTATAGGTATGTTGTACCTTCTGGACTAAAAGATAATGATGATACCCACATTATAAATTTCAAAAAAATGTCCACTGTATCTTAACAGAAATCCTTCAAGATATTTAAATAAATAAGCAGTTTCTCTTTTTTTGTTTGTTTAGGATGAATCAAAATTTGTACATTGGATAGCCAAGTGAAACCAGCTTAGGAATGTAATTAGAATTTTAACTACACTATGATTGATCCATGTGGTTCACCAGAATTTTAAATTTAATCCATTTATTGAAAATATAAGCAGTTTCTTTTTATTCTTTCTTCTATTCTTTTTAGAATAAAAGTTGGAGCCATAACCAAATTACTGATTATCAAGAATTTTTTTTTTTTTGAGTCAAGGTTTCATTGCATAGCCCTGGTTTCTCTGCAACTCAGAATATAAACATGGTAGGCTTTACACTCATAGATGTTCCTGCCTCTGTTTCAGGGTGTAAAGGTTAGAGGGTTAAAGGTAGGTGCCTACTCAGAGATTTCACCTCCAGGAATGACTTTTAAAGCTAACATGTGATGATAGAAGCTTCATGATAAGCTTCATAGAAACGAAGTCTTTGGGTCTTGTTGATGTCCCAGAATATTAAGGTCAACCAAGTCTCTGGCCACCGTTATGACTATTATGGTTATTTTTCCATTCCTGCCTTTTGGTGTTATTCTCTAAGTATTGCTGAGCTTATTACACAGATGTGGTGAAAACAAACATGTGCCCTCTAAAGGATCTCTTCTGAAAAGCTGTGCGATAACTGTCCAGCTTCAAAGAGTCCCGGCGTTTGCATGACTTTCCTCAAGACTCCCATCTGTCACCATCTAATAAGACCTGGGAATCTTCCTATTACTTTGAAATATGTTTGTTACATTTTTAAAAATAAAGACTAAACAGTGGAACTACTTATGTTAAATAGATTTGAATGCTGTGTTATAAGCTGTTTTCTTTACACTAATTAATATTTATGTTTTAATTGCTGTTGATACTGTTTTTATTTTCTGAATGTCCTTTTATTTAGAATCTTTAATCAGTAAAAATAACATGAAGTAGTTCCAAAGTTGCAACTCCATCTTCTTTGTGCCCTGTTACTATTATCCTATTTATTGAGCCAAAATACGAAGTATTCCTTATTCACATTTCTTCGGAAAGTGACAGCTTTTTCTTAGTGACTATTTAACATTTATAATTATCCTACAAAAATTTTATGAGAAACAGAATTTATAATGTTTTGGTGAATATTGCAGCAAAAATGCTACATTTTATACTAAAAGTAACTTTTATCCACTTCCCATTACTCTGCATGACTAACCTATTTAATTTTCACAGAGTAAGATACACAGTAGTCTTTTTTTTTTATTGAATCTGATTTTGTGTTTGGCTTAGTGTATCTAATCACTTTAATTTAGGTTTAAGAAAATCAACCTACAGGAAATACTTAAAATTTTTGACCCACAAATTTTATTTCTATATATTCAAATTGGAAAATTATCCAAAATGCCTATTGTCATATTTCCTTTGCAAAATTATTCATAATAAGAAAAATGTGGGAATAATCAATAGATCCACGGAAGAGTCACCTATACTATGTGCAGTGTTTGATATCTGAGGTACAATTGGAAATGATGACTTTGACCTCATATAGGAAAATGAAAATGTTGAAACTGTTAAGGCTTTGCTTTATGAAAATGGTAACCAAGTTGTACCGTGATCACAGCCATGTAAAAGTTTGTGTGAACAGAAAACTGCACAAAAAGAAAATAGAGTCAGAATATTGCTTGGATTTTTTTATGTAATTTTTTCTTTGTTAGTAAATTTCCCAAGTTCTCATCCTGTTTTAAATTATGAGATTAAATGTGTTGAATTTTTTAAATTTTAATTTACCAATGTAAACAGCATCTAAAAGTTTTGTCTTGTTTTAATAAAAGAGGCTGGTAAACCCAGGCTAAAATTTCCTCAGTTTTTCAGACAAGAAAGAGAGAGAGGCAGAGGGAGAGGAAGAGGGAGAAGAAGAGGGAGGGGAAGGGGGAGGGAGGAAGAGAGAGAGAGAGACAGAGACAGAGACAGAGACAGAGACAGAGACAGAGAGACTAAGTCGATATTTAGCCATCAGCCGATAGACCCCGTTGTCCTGGTGGTGACTGTTAAGAGAAACTGTTTTAAAGTTGGCTTCATTCAGTCTCCAACATTTCAGAGTACATCTAGGATCTGCCAGACTTTCCCTGCAGCCTCTCTAGTTAACCTTTTGTAATAAGCTGTCTCCTACACTATTTTCCTAAACTCGAAGGCAAAACTGCAGCAAAAATGACCAGTGGCCTCTAAAATCTTAGGAGAGGCTGCTTTCTCAGAGCATTCTGGGTGGATTCCTAGTTATCAGCTCTGGTTAACTATTTGTACAACTCTCCTGTGTGTGTTCCACGAAAGAGTGAAATGTAAATTGTAGTCTAGCAGTTCTTATCCTATAGAAGCCATACATGCATAAACAGAACTCACAGATGCACCCTCTTCAGGCCACAGGTCTTCCTGCCATTGAGTGTTCTGCTTTCAGCCCCGTCTTCATCAGCCGTAGCAAAGAGGGTTATTGAGATCTGACTAGAGAGAGCACGGGGCCTGTTGTGTTCATGTTAAAGCCATAAGGACAGATTGGCTTAAGCAGAAAGGTGACCTTTCTGTTTACTACATGACCTAGATTTAACACAAAATATATGTTATGGAGAGGTAAACTCACTGCATTGTGTTTTTATTCAGACATCTCTTTTCCTGGCCCCAGTGATTAAGTCATAGTTTGGAACAGGCTCCTGGAACCTGTGTTTGTAAGGTCCCAAGATTTCCTCTGGTACTCAGCTAGAAAGGGGGTTTGTTACTCATGAGTTTTATTGCTTCTGTTCAAGAAGATGAATATAGTAATCAAAACAGTCTTTTGTAACTTTCTAAATCATCTGTATTTTTAGTTATTCAGTATACTTGAAAATTGAATAAACTAAGTAAGGCCAATAGCTGAGTTAGGCTGTTGCTGTGCTGTAGAATGCACAGGTCTTTAGGTAGGTGAGTGTTTCCAGTATCCATTTACAGCATGATTTTTAGTATGTAGCCAAACCCAAGTTCTTAATATGAACCACTTTCTACAATAATAGAATATTAATATAGTTAGGGGCTAGGTTTAAATGTGGTTGTTTTATTAATTCTTTAAAAATCATAACATCTTGTTCAAGAAAGAAACAGAGTGTCCAATGTTTGCATTTGTCTTGTTGGGGGGTGGGAGCATCGATGAAGTATAAAAGCTGTGTCTTTGAAGTATGTGTTGTAAAAATTTGAGGTTTGAAACTAGAGTACAAACATATTGAGGTCATTCAGTGTTTTAGATCGCCCCCTGGTGGTCAAAAGGTCTAACTCCCAAAGGGGAGACTTGGAAAGGAGTATAACTCAAAGAGCAAATGAATGAGGAAGAATCCATTTTAACCTCATCCCAGCGATCTCCACAGTGAGCCGAAGATAGAAAACAGATACTCCGTAACACAAATGACTGACTTTCTCCATCCACTTTCTACAGCTGCCAAGGGGATTTCTAGGGCCCAAAAGTGACTCCTGGAAACGTTTTGGTTAGAAATGATCTTAAGCTAGAATGTTTTGGTTTTCACTTGGAACTATTTTGTTTTATCCAAAAGTTACAAGTATACAATTGAAAGTTCTTGCCTGATGTTCACTAAACTATTAATCTTAAATAACTTCAGCCTCACTTATAAATACAAAAATTTAACTTTTAAATTTTACTATAAATTAAATGATCTGTATACCTGAATCAGATTTAATTGAAATATTTATTACATTTATCCTTCATTTGTCCATGTGTCTGGTCACATGCATGCATGCATGCCACATGGTGTATGTTGAGATCAAAGGATGATTTGCAGGAATAAGTTCTGTCGTCCAACTGTGTGGTTTCAGGACTGCAGCTCAGGGTGTCAGATGGCGCGGTATCTCATGGGCTCCTGCAGATGTAAGCACCTGTCCTGCCAGCATCCCTTCTCTGGCTCCATGATCTCCTGTCCATGACAGTGACTTAATATTTCTCATTGTAATGTCCATGGCACTTTGAAAAAATGTTCGATTATTTTATAAAATGCTTCCTATTCAGTCTGTCTGATAGTCCTCAGTTTTAACAATAGGAAGTGATACAAGTACCACGGTGTGGTGTGATGGTTTTGGATCATACCAACAGAGTGGTGTCCCTGTGTCTCATTCTTTGTTTACTCGATGAGAATGGCGGATGCTGGCTCTTCTTACTATAATGTCCAGACTTTTCCACTCTCTAATTGATAAGCATACCAACACAGTACTGGACAGATGCTTTCCGTTTGCCGTGAACATATTTTCTTCCTCAAGGACATTCGACTGGCAAGGTGCTAATATTTGAATACTAAGCACTGCTCAGTTATGCCGCTGCATGGCTCTAGTTTGCCCCCTCCCTCCATCGACACCCTTGGTCACCAGTTTGGATAGTTGGATTACCATTTTCAGAAAGGACCCGCTTGCTTACGTTGACTGAACCCCGTGCATTTAATGACCTCACAGGTGTGTCGTGAGTACCAGCGTGGCAATTGCAACCGAGGAGAAAACGACTGTCGGTTTGCTCATCCTGCCGACAGCACTATGATTGATACCAATGACAACACAGTCACCGTCTGCATGGATTACATCAAGGGGAGATGCTCTCGGGAAAAGTGCAAATACTTCCATCCTCCCGCACACCTGCAAGCCAAGATCAAGGCTGCCCAATACCAGGTCAACCAGGCTGCAGCAGCACAGGCTGCAGCTACTGCAGCCGCCATGGTGAGTGGAGACAGCAGTGTCCTCCTGTCAGCCCTCAGGAAGGACAGTACACAATGTCTCTACTGCAAGCTATTCATCTATTAACCTCTTTCTTATGTTTTGCTGAAGATATGTTTGTTCAGGTATCCCACACAATACATAAAGAAGCTACCATTCACAGAAGTGAGGGTAACTCCTCAAATGGTTCAGCTGGCTCTTCCTCTTAGCCTAACCCCTTAGACACTGTCTCATTCTGGATGTAGGCTTTCTGAAATTCTTGCTTCCTAAAGAACCACTTGTCTCCTTTCTGATTGACCAACACTGCCATTTCCAGTCTCTGATTTCTGTATGCCGTCGAGTTGGCCCTTGTTCTCCTCGAGTGTGTTCTTCCCCACATCAAGGCTCTTCTTTACATTTATCTTGCCTTTAATAACATCATCTGAAACTGTTTAGGAGAATAGCTTCAACAAAACTGTTTTTGAATTAGCTGCAACATTTTGAATGATCCGCTGTCCAGATAGTGTGAAGTCCTATTGTGGCAGAAACATGATTATTAAAGTGCCAGATCTTGACTAAGCCATTACACATGGAAGAGAAAAGCAGCAGCACTCAAGGAGTGTTTTTAAAAAATAAATATAAATAAGGATCATTTAGATACTAAGTGGTTATCTTAAGATCAACTTCAGTATGACCTAGTAGCTGAGGAGTTCAAGCAGTCCATTTCTTCTTGGCTTAGGTGTTGTAACACTATCCTTTTTTTTTTTTAAATATAAATATATAATTTATTCTTTAAATATTCATACAAAATCATTGTCATGACACAGTAAAATGATCATGAGAGAGGTCTTTTCTGTGTTTGTTTATGGATACTTGAGCAAAAATACAGAAGGCAGACTCTCTCCTTTTCTCTTTCTTTCACCACCCTCCCCTTTTTTTTTTCTTTAGAGTATTGTTTGAAATTAACTACAAAGAGGAATTATCCTCCAATAACAACTCAATAGTGCCTTTATTGTGCATGCTTAGTCTTGTTATTCGTTGTATATGGCATTCCGATGATTTGTTTTTTTATTTGTTTTTTTCTCACCTACCCAAAATGCACTGCTGCCCCCATGATGCACCTCTGCTTGCTGTTTATGTTAATGCGCTTGAACCCCACTGGCCCATTGCCATCATGTGCTCGCTGCCTGCTAATTAAGACTCAGTCGGCTGTCAAATCACTGAAGCGACCCCTCGAGGCAACCTTTGACCTGGTACTATGACCTTTCACCTTTTAGCTTGGCATGTAGCTTTATTGTAGATACAGGTTTTTTTTTTTTTTTTTTGGTTTGTTTTTGTTTTGTTTTGTTTTTTGGTTTTGGTTTGTTTTTTTGTTTTGTTTTGTTTTTAACCAATTGAAATATATATAATCCTTTTCCTGTTTAAAGTGGTTAAGTACAATGGAAAACTGAGTGTGGTTTCCAGAAAAGTGAGCAGAAAGACCTGAAATGCATACATAGGTGGATATGGTACAATGAAAGACTGGAATCCCAGCAGCCCACATTCAGTTTAACTGCATTGTAAAGCATTCTAATGAAATACTCGGAGGACAATGAAGTGTGGTTTTCACTCTCTATTTCTGTACCTGTGTGGTTAGCATGGCTTTAGCGAGAGGCTTCTTTTCTTTTTAACATATGTAGTGCAGTATTTAAGAAGAGTTTGCATGCTCTGGGACATTTGCATGTGTCAGCAGACTGGGGAGGGCAGGGCTGGCAGGACCCAGCCAGTCACTGTACAGTTAACTATTAACAGTGCTTCTACCCAGCAGTCCTCACTCACGGGGGCTCCCACTGCAGCTTTCCTTCCCTCCCAGATAGATGGCTTCTCACAGAAAGCCCGAAGCATTATGGGACATAAAACACCTTACTCATTATAACATGTGCTTTCATTACTAGTGGGCTTTTGTTGTGGACAAAATAATGCTTCTTTTAAAGCTTTGATCTTGCTTAATTTCTTTAGTTGGTTTTGTCGACTGGATTTTTTCCCCCTGGGTAGTTAAGTGTTCTGCTGCTTGCGTGCTCGTGCTCCATAACAGTTCTAGCCTACAACTGATTTTTCTTTTTTCTTTTTCTCTTTTTACTGGTATTTGTTTTTATACTATTCACTAAACAGGGAATTCCTCAAGCTGTACTTCCCCCATTGCCAAAGAGGCCTGCTCTTGAAAAAACCAACGGTGCCACCGCAGTCTTTAACACTGGTATTTTCCAATACCAACAGGCTCTAGCCAACATGCAGTTACAGCAGCATACAGCATTTCTCCCACCAGGTAAGGATGTGGGTTTGCTCTTGAATGCATCTGCTGTGATCTACACAGGGTTGTACTGTTAGAGCAGGCAGATACCTGCAGGGCAGGCCAGCTGTCAGTCCCAGAGAGGGTGCATGGTAAGGTAGTAGTCAACTGGGAAGACACACTCAGTTTTCTTACCGAGTGGCTTTCCTTTAAAAAACCGAAAACTTAAGCTTACTGAGACAGACATGCTTTATATATTTTTGGTGTTTATGCTGTTTGGAATTGAACTGTTCTCTTTTTCTTCTCTTTCCTCAACACTGTTGTGTGTTTGTCAAGCTGTGTTATGATGCTCTCCTGCTGTAAGACCCCTTTGCCTTTAAGATTCCACAATTTTATGAAATGGACTCAATTTTGACATTTTCAACCTTCAGTTTGCAAAGTAGACAGTTGAAATATATTTATTCTAGAGTTCTTAGTATGCACTCTTCCTATTAATTATGCATGGCTGAAGTCATTCTTGTTCCTACGCTGAAGTCGAGGTAGCCCTATGTTCCCTTGGGGTTGAATTTACTGCTTAGCCATCCCTTGGTATTCCCGTTTAGTGCTGAGTCATGCAGCTGTGATTTCAGTTCATTTTCAGCTTAGTCACATGCACATACTCCAATGCATAGAGATCTAAGGGTAAAATACTAATAGCTCACTTAGTTGGTTACAAATTACTATTTAAATATTCTTAATTGATTTCATGAGTTTTTAAACTTTTTTTTACCTTATGCTTTGAAATTAATTGCCCAGACACACTGTTCTCTTTTTCTTTCTTACACAGTTTTATTTTGAGAACACTTGAAAAAAAATATATATATGTATTTGATGAAATAATTTATTAATTAGTAAATGAATGGCCATGTATGTGTATCAGGGATCTAGCACATTGAGCTATGGTGACAATATTTAGAGTATCACATTTTTGTGATATTAGAGAGTGACATAGTTTATTTTGGGCTTATTAGCAAATTAATACATCATGCTCATATTCGATGTTACTGGGAAACAAAACTTTTTGTATAGTTCATTTCTGAAAATCAGGCCTATTACATACTTAAGCTGGCTGAAATATTTCATTAAAATGTTCCAGGATGAAATGATAGGTCTGCTCTTGAGATACAATATTCAGACTGCCTGATAGGGTACCCAAGGCCTCATGTGGCCCCTTGGCCGGCCATCCTGTTGTCTTTGTGACTAGAAATCCTTGGGTTGTTGCTTCCTAGGGTTGCACAGACAAACACAGCACAAATGGATATGTCTAGTGATTTTTGTTCAGGGTTTGGGGACATTAGTGAATTTATTTACAAATTCTTTGGCTTGTTAATATTGGCAATTTTATCTTTTTTAAAATCCCTCTAGAACTAAAGGAAGTCAGTCTTACCATAGATTCAAATATAATCACGAGTGTAGTATTTTGGACAAAATAGGCTCATTTCCCAAAAGTTAGTTTACTTTATATACATATAATATAGAATTAATGTAGGTGAAATGTTCTATTAATTGCAATATAATTTAGAAAATACACTGTATATTTCACAGCTGAAATTTTTTAGGACTCTGAGTTCTGTCACTTCAGTAGTAACTCTAGATATGTGAGTCTCAGTGAAGCACAGTTTGCTAGCCCCAGGAACACGTGACTACATATATAGGAACTAAACTGTTGACCACAAGTCAGGGATTAGAGTCCAACTAACCGTCTAGTTAAAAGGGAAAAAAAAGCAAAAGCAAAAACCAAAACCAAAAAGCCCACATATTTAAGGAAAGACGTAGACTTGCGTAGCATCTGTCCATCCGAGCCACCATTCACGATTCCGCCCGCCCGTGTGTCCGCCCATCACTCTCCCTTCAGCTCCTTGACCTCTCGCTCCCTGCTTCCTTCTCGTGTTTGCCTTGCCTTTTCCTGGCTCAGCACGCATGATTACATGCCCTGCGGATGCTGGTATTTACACTAGAGATGCCAAACTCCTGGCTACCAGGGTATCTATCCACAAACAGGTAGGGGCAGTGCTTCCTGGCCCCACCACACTCCCTTGTTTTCCACATTCCATTCCAAAGAGCCACCTTTGGCTGAAGAATGACTCAGTGCTGGGCTTGCCAGACACCTTTTAGATGTCTTCTCTCCTTTCCCCCCCCCTCAAACCCAAAGTTTGATTGTCCATGTTTCCAGTGAGAAATATGGGGCCTAGTGAAGTGTAGCAATATGCCACTAAGTTACATGGCTCTGGAGACTTTTATCAGAACTTTAAGGGAATTGGGCTTGTTTCTCAATAGCTAGGAGCCTGTTACATAACTGCATTAAATGGAATTTCAGAAAACAGCCCTTACAAATCTCTGAACGGCACACCTCTTTTATGCCCTTTATCTAGCTTAAAATATAATAAATACAGCTGTTTATATTAAGTTCAGTGGGGTTTTGTGCTCGTTTAAATGATTTTTCAGTTTTAGCTACACAGCTTCTTGTTTTATATTTACTGTTCAGGATTAAGCTGATTATTAATAGGCCCGTTCTTGTCATAGAAATTAATGTCACCCCTTTCGTATGCCAGGAACAAGAGTTTCAGTGACACTGATTTTATTTGATTTTATTTTTACCTTAAATATAAATGAAGGCAAGTTCTAATTCCACTGGACCTCAGGGAAGTAAGGGCCACTCCTGAGAGAATTTTGAGGCCACCCTCTGGTGTCTTTCCCACCTCTGTCTCCTATGCTGTGTAGCCCAGGTTCTAAGCTAGTTTCCTGTTTTCATTCAGTCCCCATGGTTCACCGTAACCATTGCATGTTTGCAAGACCTTGAGTACAAGCATCCTGGACTGAGCTCATGAGCTCACATGTAGCCTGTGCCTTAAGAATCTCCAGTGGCAAGGCGATGGGAAAGAATGGGCCTCTGGCCTAACAATCATGGCTCCACAGGCTTCCGTGTCCTCCATCTTGAGTTGGCTATGATGGTTTTTATTTTTCCTTCCTTGGAAGCGTATCACATCTCTCTACCTACCATATTTTTTCTCAAACAGTGTTAGCAGACAGTTTTTAAAAGAGCTAAACTAGTTTACTTAAGGCAACTTCTGTGTTGGCTCACATTACAGTACTATTAGAAATAAAGAAAAGGCCAGGAAATTGTTAGATGGTGATGTAGGTGTTTGGACCAGGGAGGCAGGCAAATCTTTAACCTGTCGCTTTTATTATAATCAATATAAGTATAAATATTTATAGTGTATTTTAAATTTGTGTTAAAATATTTATAAATGATAAAATAAGGAGGTTGTTGCATATTTGAATATCAGTTTTAACAATTTAATTGACTGCAAGTTTTAAGTAGTAAAACAATATTTATTAATTTTAGAGTATGTCAAATTATCTTTATAGCCTTTGCCATAAAAGTAAATAAGCAAAAATTATCACACAGACATCCCAATTAGATCCCTGCCTATAACATTTTCTCTCCTCTATTTGTTTTTCTCCTTAACATATTAGTAACTAGACCTTTAATTTACTTATTTTATATAAGTATTTTTATATTCACACAGAGAATTAAAATTTAAATTTAAAAGATAATACAATTACAGTGACACAATTCTCAGAACCACACCATTCTGCTGTGCAAACATCTTTCTACGGGAAATTGGGAATTGATCAATACATTCGCTTAAATTTTGTCTTGTGTGAAAAACTGAGGGAAACTTTAAATTGACTATTTGTGCATCATTGGTAAATTAACCCATTGGAAGTAAAGATGAATATTATGGTCATTTTGAAAATGGCCTTTGGTTTGGGTAAGAGGGTCCTACAGCACTGTGTCCATACGTGTGAGTTACTGCACCCCAGCTGGTTTTGTCATCGCTGCCTTGTGTTTATTTGCTACAAATCCTCTCTGAAGCTGTGTGCATTGGTTACGATGATAATGAGGATGATAACCCGAACTAAAATTCAATCAGGAAAAGTTAAGGTTTTAGGGAAAGGTCAGCTCACATCCAACACACACAGGCTCATTTGTGCATGAGAGCGTGGAATAGAGCAGGCCAACTGAAGCATCGCACTCGATTCAAAACCTGTAACTTGGAGACTATTGAAAGGGCTTCAGTGTTTCTTAGGCAGCACACTCTACTCCTTCATGTTCCTTTGCCGTTTCCTTTCCCAGTTCTCCTGCCCTGAGTGTAGTGCTTACCCAGCATCCAGACCCAGCATCCGGCTGTGCTTGCTGTGTTGTCTCAGATTATCTTCCTTGTTATTGGTCTGCTCTGTTGTTTGTTGCCCCTTTGCAAGTCTTTATACAGGAGTACTGGCAAAGGACAGCTCTGCCCAAGTGTCTCATGTGCTGTGTCCCTATAGAACATTAGTGCGCTTCCCTAGACCCAGTACTCAGTTTAGTCTGGCCTCGCTGCCCATGGTCAGATGGCAGGAGCAGAGGAACTGCAGATGTAACTGCAATGCCAGTCGAGGGATCTGCATTTCAGTGATGTTTCTCAATGGCAGTTTGTTGTGTAAAATCACTCTGACAGGACTCAGTTGGCAGATATTTTTTCTAACAACTGTGCTTCACAGACGCTGCTAGTATTTAAACAGGGTGTGCCAAGATTCAGAGACTTAGATAGAAATACAAAGTCATTTTATATTTTAAAACTTAGAATTCTAAAATAATCTTGTAGACAGAACAGGTTCTCCATATGGGAGTGTGGCATGTACTTGGTAAAAATAGGCAGGTTTTTCAGTATTTGTGTGCCAGAGGACAGGGGCTGTGAGTGTGGCATTTGTACTGAGTTCTCACAGTCAGGCCACCAGGGCTAACGCCCGCCCCTGTGAGACCTGTCCATCCTCATTGTCTCCCTCTCAGGGTTTTTAGTCAAAGTCTACTTAGCAAATTCTTGCCTTTGAGTTTTTATAAACATTAGCTAATCTCAGAAGTCTTGTGGGTCTAACAGTGAAAACCAGTCTCTTTTGCCGGATACTAGCAGATAAACTAGTTTGAGATCCCTAAGAATGCACCCTCCCCCACAATAAATTTTATACATTTGAATTCTGAACTAAAGAAATAAATTTTCACTTTTTTGCATATTGTTTATTACTTCATAGGCCTCTAAATCAAGTTTCTGTCTGGATGATCACAGCCCTGTTCGTGTCTGTATGGTAGCTGCTACAGTGAACAAAGAAACAAAGCCCCAGGAGTTAAAATGAGTTTGTTCAGTCAGTTTTGTGCATTGAAGTTTTTAGCATTTTAATAGTAAATATTATTTCTAATTATTCAGGGCTATTTTAGTCTAAAGAAAACATCCATGCCTTCATGGGTCGGATTTGGAAGTAGCAAAGCAGTAAGAGATCTAGCAGCTAGGTTAAAACAAACGCATTACAGAGTTTCTTCTGAAGAATCAAATAGGTGTAAATGTTCTCGGAAGTACTAGTTTGTAGGCCGCAGTTACAAGAAACAAAGTATCCCAGCACACAGTGAACTGGCTTTCCCCCTCCCTCCCTCGGGACTAGTTCTAACAACCACTGTGCTACTGTGGGATTTGATTGTGCTCACATGTACATGCCACTGTTCCCAGAATAACAATTTTTCTTCTTTGTTCAAATGAATTTCCTAATTACACGTGTGATGGGATGTTTTAATTCTTTTCCCTTTTCAAATCCACCTTCCTGTTGCAATGCATGATGGGCAGGCTCAATATTGTGCATGACACCCGCTACAAGTGTTGGTAGGTGCCAGCTTTGTTTCTTGATTATCTTAAATCTATGGTGCATCTCACAGCCCCTCAAAATCCACTGCTAAGTTTAACTTGTATCTATTGGGCAAATCCATTTCCTTTTTACTAACACTTGTCAATTAAATGCCATTTTCTATTTAATTGACATGGTCCCACATAAATGTTTTCTTTCCACGCAAGTTTCCTTTAGTCACCATTAGTGGATTTTGATTGGACTATGAGTTCTGGTATATAAAAACAAGTCTATCTCATAAAAGTAATGATTGTATATTTTCATAATAGTGAATAATAAAAAAAGAACTTTTATTCAAATGGCTAACTGTACAAAGTAAATATCTGTATTTTATTTATACTTTAATGTCTATAAGCACTATATAAAATTCTTGTTTTTTAACTTAGCAAATTAAGCCTGTTTGTGTCAATTTTCTTGATTTAATGGTAACAAGCTTTTTCCCCCTCCCCTTTTTTTTTTTCTCTTTCATCCCTCCCTTCCCTTCTCTTCTTGGAATGTTGTCCTGCTTTGCGCTGTGATTGCATGTCACTCGCTGGTGATGATGTCCTGTCACATGGCTTCTTGCTATGATAAATACCATGCCCAATGATCTCCTCCATGTTGCCATGGTTTCCATATTGCTACACTCTTCTGTATGTTTGCTTATATGATTTTCCCTCCGAAAGTTCCCATGGTGCACGGTGCTACGCCAGCCACTGTGTCCGCAGCAACAACATCTGCCACAAGTGTTCCCTTCGCTGCAACAGCCACAGCCAACCAGGTTTGCTAATTTACAGCTTTGTTTCTTAAAATCCAACTCTTCCTAGGGCCCAGTCCAACAGCCTTAACGTTAGCACATGGATCTCCCATTGTGCCCAGTGGGAGTCGTGTGTGTGGGAGAGCTGTAGAGGGTGCTTTCCTGAGCATGGGTTTTCAAAGATACCTCTTGTTGGCCTACACATTCTCTTCATGACGAGCAGAAGATTCCTTTTACGCCATTTATATATAAGCACTCCAAAGTTTTTGCAGCTCTGTTTCTGAAACTACTAAACTGATATTTACACAAGCAATTCTCATTTTTCCTAGCTAATCTGTACTTTGGCCAACCAAAATGAAAGCAATTATGAGGTTATTCTTAAAGCATCTGATAACACAGTTTTTTAGTTCTTTCCTAAATTCTTAATAAAAAGGAAAATATATAAATGCATTTCTATGCCACAAATGACCACTCTTGTAAATAGTTATTTTTTTATAAAATTTTTACAATGTAATTTTTGATAAGCAAATTGCTTGCTAAAATTAATTACTTTTATATACAGCATCTTTCAGCTGTGATTCTTGCTATTTTTAAATGAAAAATGAAATTAAGGGCTCTCATTTCTACAATTAACCTGAATAAATGTTGGAGATATTAGGAAGAAAAATAAATCACATATGATAAATAATACTCATCCTATACTCAGTTAAAATATGGAGGAAAGGAACATGCAGAATTCTTTTAAGCAGATGGGTCCTAGTTGAATTTAGATGATATGGACAAGAATGGACTATTTAAAATAAAATCGTCATTTAATGTATTTAAATTCAAAAATGTCATTACTCCCACCAGTATTTTCTGGATTTTCTTTACAGAAAATATTTTCTAACTCTGCACTAACTAAGCTCACATTTTAGAAATAAATCTGGCCTTGAATGTGCAGATATGTGTGTAGGATAGCATAGCTCAGGGTTGGTGATGTCTGAAAGACACTAAAACAGGTTACACACAGCCCACTGACTGAAGTTAGACAGAGCCTAGTGAGAGTAAAGAGAAGCCTTGTTTGATGGACACAAGAGCACCCCTGGGACAGACACACCCGCTGCTGAGAAACAGACACCTCGTTTTTTTCAACATATCATCTCTTGATGAATTTTCAGCTATTAATATAGTAATAAATAACTTTCAAGAATATAATTCCAAATGGTTTTAATTTTAAGCTCTAGACAAGCCCTAAATATTTCTTTGAAAAAATAATTATTTTGTCAGACTTATCAAAACACCCTTAGATTTATGCAAACGCGTACGACTCATTTCTAAGAACACAAGCGTGTGCATGTGTGGCATGACAGTTGTGTTGGCAGAAATATAGAGGGACTTGGTGCAGACCATTTATGGTGCACATAAGCGATGCTGGAGGTTTGTGTGCTTATTATATATGACTATAGAATTGCTGGTGTAAGCACAAATATAGCAAAGCAAATTCAACATACCCTTGGCCACTTGGGTTGTAAGGGACACTTTACTTCTTGCATTGTGCTGTGATCATTTCATGCATAATTCTTGGGTCTTCATTCTATTACTATTTTACAACCATAGAAAAGGGAATGGATATATATATATTCACACATATATTATATCTACATATACATACATATGTATATGCCTGTAATACTTTAGCAATGCTGGAAAGAGCTCATGCCACAAAATGCAGCCTGTATGCATGCAGAAGTTTATAGCTGGCCCTTCATCTGCATTGAGTGATGTTGAAGTCCTTGGTATGTTTCGACAGCCCCATCCTTGATGCTTCTACACTGTTGGGTGCAACATCCTGTCCTGTAGCAGCAGGAACAATGGTATGAGAAGCTTCCTTATACCTGGAGCACATTTCTGTGCCATTTGCCGATGCTGTAAAACTGTGTAGAATGTCAGCTAAGACAGGACAATTAAAAGGCACACAGCGAAGTATAGTTTTTAGTAGATTGTGATAGTCGAGGAGATTTAAATTAAAACAACAACAAAAGCCTTTAGGAACATGAGTTCATTGTTACCGCAACAGACTTTCTGAAATGGACTTAGTGTCATTGTACAGAATAAGTTTAAACACACTCATCAGTTGCTTTGCTCAGGTTCACACAACTAGAAACAAATCAGTGTTGTTAGAACCAGTGTCCTTAGGTCTCTGCTACACTCAAGCTGTGGGCCTACCTTTCCCACTTATCAGTCTTTTTAGTTGGAGCTTGAAAGAGAATCAAATCACAAGTTCAATTGCCTGGCTTTTGTTTATTGGAAAAAGTAACCTCTGTACCAGTTTCTTTTTGTGTTTTTTCTCCAACTGTCTGACTACTTACTTGCCTATTTAAAATGCAGTGAAATGTGTAGAAATGCTAAAGTCTGCTCAGAAGAAAACCTCTTCTCTTTCCAAGTTATTTTTTAATTACTGTTTTGTAATTCACACCTGGTATTTTTAATTTGAGACAAAAGTTAAACACTTTAATCTGGATGAAATGTTAGAAATTTGCTTTCACAAAATTAGGCAAGAAATTTTTTACTCTTGATTTCGGTATTATTGCTAAGAATTTGAAACCATGGGGTGTGTGCGTGCGCGCGCGCGTGTGTGTGTGTAGGCCAACAAAAAGGGCTTCTTTAACAACTGCTCTGCATGAAGTTTTGATAGCTGTACTTCTCTTACTTCCTAAGTACTGGTAACATTTGTAGAGTAGGATTTAACATGAAGATTACAAGCAGTGATTGGCTTCTCTGGCATTTGCATTTACATTAACTTAATGTCATGTTGACCAGATGAGAGCTGTCACTTCACAGCTGAATCCCACTGTTTTTTATAAGTTTAATATTAAGATGTTTTCACCTCTTGGTGGTTGGCTCGCTTGCATGGATCATTCATTAAACAATCTTTTATTTGCTAGATACCCATAATATCTGCCGAACATCTGACTAGCCACAAGTATGTGACCCAGATGTAGAGCTGTCGTCACAAAACAGTAAGTTTATTGTGCAGTTATAGGTTGATGGTTGATGGTTGTAGAAGGAATTTTTCAGTGTGTTGTCTGTGTATCAGGAGTGTGTGTGTGTGTGTGTGTGTGTGTGTGTGTGTGTGCATGTATATGTGGTATAAGTATATTACTATATATTGAAAAAGTGCTTTAACTAATTATATGTCTGAACAAAGACTGTCTCCTTTTCCTATTCTAGATCATACAAAGAGGAAAGGACAGTGTGCTTGATTAGAGTAAGGACGACGTCATTAGCCATATTGTATATACCGTCAAGCAACACATACAAAAATCCCTCAGCCACAAGACATCCACATATTGCATGTTAACCAGAAGAAAAGACAACATGGGAACCTGCTGCACACTGTTGCCTACACACTTTGTACATTCAATTGGTATTTGTGCTGAGGTGATATTCCTATCTAAAACAACAACATTGTCTTTCTTTTGTAGCACAGAGTTATGCATTAAAATATGCATACATGATTAGTTTCCTATATATTCATGCCATCTTGAAAAGACAGACTATGGTGTAACCATGATTCTATTATGTATTGGTACGTCTGTAGACCAAGATATAATTTTTTAAAAATAAGTTTATTTCTTTCAAGGTTTACAAGTAACAAAGGTGCACCTTGTATTTAAAATCGCCATTAGAGCTGAGAGCGTGCATGCACAGTCATTTTTGTTTAAGAGTACTATTTTTACTGTAATAGATTGTAAGACATGGTGAGGGAGGGATCTGACAGAGATGAATGTGCCAAGCAAAACCACAACTGTGTATATTTTAAAGCACACCATGGCTTTAAGTACCATGTTGTTAAGGATTCTCATGAAGTGCCATAGACTGTACATCAAATTAGAGTATTATTTCTTCAGTGTTATTGTTTCTGGAGCCACATTTTGTTGCTTATTTGCTAGTACTAATCAATCAAAGGGCACCATTCTTTTCTTTTTTGTTTTTGAAACCAAAGCTGTCTCAGAAATGGCCAATTTAACTTTACAGTAACAATAGACAGCACAACACAAACTCAATACAGATAACCTTTCACATACTGGAGATATATATAATAGATATATAAAATTATTTTAATGCATTGTAGTGTAATATTTATGCATACTCTACTATATAACATGTTATTCAAAAGGGATATGCCATTTCTGAGACACAATAACAAAAAATGTTTGAGGAAATTATTTTGCTTCTATTTATAGCCTCTGTCAAAAGTCAAAAGACTATAAATGCTTTGCAGAAATGGGTTCACGTTTGCTTCATCACAGTCACATTCAAAATAGTGACTCTAAACAAAGAACAGCACTGTCATCAGATGCATGATAAACCAAAATATGAAAATGGGAAATGTTTAATTAACCTAGTAATTGGGTGGGTTAAGTAAATGGGTGAATTTTATATGTGATTCTTTTGTTCAGATTAACTGCTTATAGCCTTAGAAAGCCTTTTAAAAATTTTAAAAATAGATGTGCATTCAGTTTTTAAGAATGGATTCATCCAAAGGAATTCCCCTTTTTTGTGGTTTGGATGTTGCAGCTAGTAAAGGATATTTTTGCTCTGTTCAGCAGTTCTAAAAATCGCTGAGTTAGGGGCCAGGTCACTGGCAGTTCTAGTGTGGAATGGGAGAAGTGAGAGTTCTGTTATAGAACTTTCCATACTTCCAAGTTTACTGCAAGTTTTTATGCTTGAGAGAGAAGCTTTCTAATATAAGACTGATGTGTTGATTTTACTGATTGTACTGTACATCTATTAAAGCCTTAGATTATTACATTACGGGTTGGAACCCATACCAATGTAATTTCAATCGTGTTAAGAGAGTAATGGTGACTTCACATGTTATTGTAGTTAGTTACATTATAGAATATTACTTATTTTTCTTGTTAAAATGTAGTTTTTCATTTCCTACATTTATTAGATTTTCATTTTCTATTAATAGTTGAATACCATTTCAGTTTTTAGACTATTGTTTTATTAGATTTTACCAATGAATTTTTCAAAATACAAAAAAATTAAAGTAGTTTTTTCTTCATAACATACTCAGTTTTAAATTACATGTAGTGTCATATGAATATCCGTATTATTGTTAACTAAATGATTTATATTTTACTGATTTAATATTACAGTGTAAGAATGTCAGTCATTGTTCTTGTCTAGTTTTCATTAAAAGAACAAAGATCTTTTATATGGATATCTTATAAATATATAATCATTGCTAAGTAAGAAGTTAAGTTGTTGCTATGGCAACAATCCTGGCAGACAATTGAGTAATATTTTGATGATTTATTTTGTTTGTAATTAGTTATTATGAGAAGATCTAGATCCTAGATATTAGAATAAAATTTATTTTCTACTGTATCCATTTCAAATGTTAAAGTATTGTTTAATATTTTTGAAATCCCTGAATATCAGGCCTTGTTATAAATAAGCTGCATAATCAATAAATAGAACAAGGGACTTTTTGTTGATAATCCAAATACTCAAAGTTTACGTAATGAGAATTTTAGCGTGTGTGCAAACTCTTGAGGGTTGATGATGCTGCAATTTAGCATGTTGGAAAGTCTAGAGAGAAGGTTGACTTTTTGCACTTCTGTATATAGTCAAAAGAGAGAAACCTGTATAATAGCAAGATCTTATTTTGAATAAAAACGTCTATAATTACAAGGAGTTTTGTTAAGGCTAATGAAATGACAGACTGAGCAAAATTGCTTGCAACAGTGGCGCAGAGTTAGCACTCCATACCCTTGACACGTCGCTTTGCTTTTCGTGGACAGCTAGTAGTTTGCCAGGATTTTTCAGCTGGAAAGATTTGCCATCCTTCCGAGATCTCATGACTGACAAAACTCCATTGGGCCAAATCTGCCTGAAGATCATTACCAAAAAAAAAAAAAAAAAAAAAAGAAAAAGAAAAAGAAAATAGCAGGTATTTCAGCCACTAAGATGAAATCATGGATCAGATATTCCTTACATTGTTTTCAAAACTACTGCATGTTTAAAACTTCAACAGCAAAAAAAGAGAAAGAACTATGCTAAGGACCTATATTATTCAGATCGATAGCTACCAATTTCAGTGGTTTAACGTTCACAAAATGAAATCTTCAAAACAACTATTGACTTTCACAAAATTTCAACCGTACACAGGCAAACCAAACAGCACACCTGTAGTTGTTCTGTGATTGTTTTTTAATTGCTGTAGATCGTGTTCTTTCCGCAGGTGAAAAGAAAAAAAAAGTTCAAATTTCACAGTTTTAATTTTCAACTCAGAAGCACTCAAAAGAGCAAAATATGACAATGGCCACTTGTTTAATGACTTGGCTGCCCAGCTGCCACCCCAGCTGGCACCTCGTGTTGCACTTACCAGCAACCCACCCACTTTCATCTGCTGAAAGGACAGTGTGCTTGGTTTTACTATTATGTAATCACAACTTACTTTCTGCTTGTAGTTGCTTAAAATTATGTATTTTGTCTAGGGCTGCAATTTGTTTTATGCTTACTTTATTATTACTGCAGTAGTTGACTTTGCTGTATGGAAAAATAAAGCGAAATTGCCCTAATAAAACTTCTCTTTCTTAAGTATATTTGTGTATCTGAGATTGAGTAGTAAATTATTTCTCTACATTTCACATCCTTTTGTGCATCTTTATGAACATAGTCCTGTATAAATTGTCTGGTTTGAAAGGATTGCAGCGAAGACAGCTAACACTTTCTGAACAATCATCTCTGGGTGCTGAGAAGCTAAGGACTCCATAACTGACGTCTGACCAAGGCGTTCTGTAAAAAGCTCAGCTCTCTTGTCCACTCATGCTCTAGTACTTTAAGTGATATGTGAGAAATTGTGTGTGTGTATGTGTGTGTGTGTGTGTGTGTGTGTGTGCTTAAAAGCAAAAAAAAAAGAACTTCCAATTCTGCATCTTTAAAGAACTGTAACTTGCTTGATTGAACTAGTTGAGTACCTCTGATAGTCAGTCTGAAAGATTGTCCCATCAAGAAGATAAATGATCCAGAGGTTATACGGTTATACATCTGACTAAGCCACACCCTGCATATCTGCTGTGTGTGTGAGAGAGATAGAGAGATCATGTGACTGACTGTATTTAAATGAACTATAAATTGAAGTCTTAATAGCTGGTGATACCTGGTATCCCATACCTGTAGCTATAAAGAAATTGTATACTTCCTCATTTAGAGTCCTTATGTGTTCACTCTGGCCTTCGGTGCCTCACAAAGGCTGCAAGGTTCTCACCTGAAAATTGTTTGCTTTTAATTTCCAAGATTTTTTTTTTACAAAGAATAATAATGATGATGAATGTATTATTGATACGAGTCATAGATAACAGTTCTATTACTGGTTTGAGTTCTGTCGGACATTTATGTTATTCTTACCCTATGCGACCATTGTGCATGGCATTCATCAAAAGGAGAAATGGAGACAGCTTTACGAGTTTATGAATACCATACAGAATTAGTTCTCTAGATCATTTTTCAGGTATCCTCAGTTTTATGTTAAAGATTTGCTTTTATTATTTTACTTACATGTTTGTCTGACTGTATGAGTATATGCCACATGTGTGTGGATGACTGAAAGCCAGAAGAGGATGCCAGATCTCTTGGAGCTGTAGTTCCAGGGAGTTGTGGGTACTAGGGACTGCACTTAGGCCCTTCTAACAGTTGAAACCATCTCTCCAACCTCTATTACAGGTGTCTTTTAATTGATGAAAACACTACCACAAAATTCCATTGTAACATTGGCATTATTCCACAGGAAGCAACAACAATTAAATGCACCTGAAAAAATACTGCATGTAGTGTTTTTCCTTCTAAACACATCATTCAGAAGGAGGTATTAGTGCAGAAGCCCTGAGCTCACGGGGTGGGAACCTCTGCTAGGTACCAACTCTTTCTTACACACATGGGAAAAACAAACTCATGTGTTATATCCATTACTAATCCACGGGGGCTAATTTATGCTTTGGAATGGCCCTGCAGCTCAGCAGCACATGATTGTGCACGGTCTTTCTGAGACACTGGAATGGTAGCTTCTTTCATACAGCTAGGCCTCGGCACAGCAACACAGTGTTATTTTTGTGTTGGTCTAACTCCATTCACTGAAGCATCTCAGCCTCAGTCACTTTAGAACTGAGCTACTCCACCATGTGTTTGGGGAAATATCTGTGTTATAATGATGCTTAAGAATTTATAAACTTTTGAAAGCTTAGGATATATGCATTTTAAATTCAATTGGACCATGTCACAGTGCCTCATTGAAAACACTTTATTGTGGCCCCAGTATCATCACCATCCTCAGCCAGCCTCTGACACTGTTCCCAGAATGGACTCTAGCCAGAAGCAGTGGAGGTGTTTATTCCCAGGACATGTTTGCCCAGGGCCACAAGGAATCACAGCCCCACTCCTAAGTTCTCAGGAGGTAGCCAGCAGCTGTCACGGCTTGTGTTTGGACACCAAGAAGGCCGTGTCCGAGTGTGGGCTGGTGCTCAGCGGCTCTCATCCCAAGGCCTGCTGTCAAACTGCCCTGTGACTGGAGAGACGGGGGTGAGCCAGTGGGGCTGTGCCACGGATTTGTAAGCATTGAAACCTCAGCGGGAGGTTGTCCTAAGAGGTTTGTGCTAAGTTGTGCGCTGACAGCTTCCTTCAGCTAGAAACTAAAGCCACACTACAGTGGTCAAAATGAGGGACTTGCAGCAGGAACACCTGAATGTATTTCTCGGTGCTTTGAAGTTTTGACTGAGATAAGTTTCTTCAACTTTCTGCGACAGTTTCCAGTTCAGGAATTTAGGAGCATGGGAATGAACATTGTAGGAGGGTTTAGTAGGTTTTAGATTTTTCTGCAGCTTGGAATTATTTCCAGGGTCTTTAAAGCACAGATACTCGCTTCCTCAGACACCTGCTTTAATTGATATGAAATCAATTCCTAGGGTAACATCTGAAGTGCTTTGATGGGTGCCTAGCATAGAGCAAGTAATAAACAACATGAACAAGTAATTTTACTGTATCTGTTATTCAAGCCCTTCAGAGCCCCCACTTGATCTTTACCTTTCCATTCACCTTCTGGGGGTCACCATGGTTTCTTGCTAGAGTCAGGTATACATCCACTGTCTCCATCTGCTTTGCCATGTGTAGATCTGGCCATGTTCAGGCCTGAAACATCACTGTCATTAGCACCACGCCACAGCAGGTCTCTTGTGTTACTTCCCTTCCAATGAGTATTTTTTTAAAATGTAACTAAGGTAATTTATTTTCAAATCATCTTTGAATGTTTAACATTCATTCTAACTGGATATGATTACAGATCTGACTTCACCCTGTCACATTGAAAGCAACCACTTAGAAACATGGAGGCTTTAGTATTTGACCCTTTAAACTTTTAATATATAGTCAAGATCAAACAATAAATGTATCATCATATAAATTGTGCTGTTAAATTTATTATATATATACACATATGTATACTAATACACTTTAATATATATGCATGTTTGTATGTGTGTTGCTCAGACTGAACCTGGGGCCTTATGAATGCTAGGCAAGTGCTCGTGGGTGTTTCTGATTTTTAAACCACACACCCTACATATTTTGTTGTAAGTTTATTATACATGTTTAAATTAGCAATTACTTAGTTCAATAAATATATATCTGAGGATATGCTTATGCCCTGTGATATATTCTTAGATGCTAGGGCAGACAGTAAAAACTCTACATGACTAATGCAAGGGAAACAGACTGTCTTCCTCTGGCTACATGACGATTCTGATTTACCATCTCCAACACCAGGCTCAGTCTTTTAACTTTTCTACAAGGAAACTTGAATAAGATTAAGTAACACCTCACTTCCGTTCTTCAGTGAAATATCAATATGCTTAGTATTCCTTATTCATAAAAAATAATCCAAATAGTAATACCTACACACAATAAAATCATTGTTGTGCACACTTATAATCCCAACACTCAGGCTGAAGCAAGTGAATTTGAGGCTACATACCAGCAACATGTTTCAGAAAGGGAAATAAATACTACTGCAGCAGTTTTTAAATTAGTTTTTCAATCGATGCATACAAAATAAAACAATGTCTATGCTATAAGGAAACTGATATTTTAATATGTCCATTTTACAGTGAAAAAAAAAAAACTTAAACATGTATTGCCTGAAATGTTTTTCAGTATTTTTTTGAAGAAAACATGTTCACAATGCTTTCTCCTACCTCTTTAGACCTCCAGCAATTAGTGATCTCTGCAGTCCTACCTCAGAGCTGTCTCCTACTAATTCTAGCATTTTTTTGTTAAAGAAAAAAGCAGGAATAGTGTTCTTTTTCTGTAATTAGGAATTTTATAGCATTTCTTACTCAGGAAGCATTTTTTAACTTATCATTAACATAAAAGAGCAACTTTAAGGTAAGATTATGAGAGCTTAATTTTACAAGTTTTCAAATTTTGCCATTTTCAAGTTTTCAATTAAAATTTTGAGTATACCTTGCTTTTTGTTTAAATCTTTTGTGATTCTTTCAATTTTACTTTGAATTCATTCTTTTTTCCCCCTTGGAGCATTTTCCTACATAAATGAGACAGTTCTTTAAATTTTGATTTTTTTAATAAAATATAAAACATGGCTTTACTTAATGTTGAGAAGGGACCCAAAATCTTGTACTAAATCAGTAAAATTTTATGTTGCTTTAGTGACCAAATCCAAAAGCCCTAATTTAACCAGTGGTCTAAATTACCTGTGATTGTCATAGGTTGCCTTGTTACTGTGCTCCCTTGTTCATGAATATGAACTAGTTTAAATTGCTAGTTTAATTTAGTACATTAAATTATTTATGTGTATCTCTTTGTCCTATTCCTTACCCTTCTCAAAAAGATACCTTCAATCATCAGCATTAGCTATATCTACTTAAACAATAATTTTTTTAAAAAAAAGTCAACAACACAAAATAGCTTGGGCTGCTTGCTAGCAGCTAAATATGGTAACTGGGGGGCACATCAAGAACTCGTGCTCTTAGAGGTGACATTGAGCAGAGGCTTGAAGGAAGAAGATGGACACAATGTGACCATGACATCATCTGTGTGCAGCTTTTGCTATTGAATGCTGACTCTCTCCCTGTCAGTACTAAGTGCCACAGCACCCAGGAGCATTCCCCTCACTTCTGATGAGACATGGTAGAAAAACAGAAAATTAAGGGCCGGGGAAGAGAAGGGACTTTGCCTCTAGGATCTCACTGGCTAAGATTTAAGAAAGTGCACATATTTGCTTCAATGAAATCAGCTATAAAGACTGCCTTCATAGAGTTGTTACTGCTTTATTTTTCAAACAGCTGATAACTCAAAGCTGATAGCTACGGTCAAAAGTGCATAGTGTTTAACCATGTCCACACTCCAGTTCTATTTGTAAACCTAAACACTAAACATCATAAAGAACCTTGTACATTCATTCACCAAAGGATTCTCTTTTAAAATTTAAATGAGAAATATACACAAATCAACTCATATTTAGTTACATTTTTTTAAAAAATAGAGATCCCAGTTGGAAATTATATCTTCTGAGTCATGTAAGTTCAAAGGCCACAGAACTAACATGAACATGATGTTTGGGTCAATCCATAGTACCATAAAAACAAAACCATACAAAACACAAATGAAGCATACTGTCTCTTGATACATTGCAACTCTTTGTGATCAGTCATTCTGGAATTCATCAGTAAAAATCAAAATCCTGAACTGGGGAGATAGCTCAGTGGATGAAATTCTTGCCATACAAACATTACAATTGGAGCTTGGATCACCAGAACACATTAATATTCAGGGAGTGTTGAAAGATTTAGAACCCCCGTCACTGGTCACACTGTGGTTCAGAAGGTCAGTAAGACAGAACCTAATTACCCTCTGAGGTCAGGGAAGGCACTGAGAATAAAACCACCACCACCAACAACAACCACCCCATGAGGTTAAGGCATATAGCAAGACTCATGTCCAAAGCCAATGCCCATCCAAGCCTCCACTGGTCTTTGCCTTCTGTAGCTATTCGTTAACTACAGTCTACTCAAGGTCAGTGTAGCAAGGTGCCTGAGCCTTCTCACCCTTTCTCTTCCTTGTATGCCTTTCACCTCTTTCAAATCACAAAGCTTCTCTACTGAACAGGAATTCTATTGTTCAACCTCTTGAAAGATTAAACTTTGTCTGCTTTATCTGAGTGTATGTTACTCCTTTTGTTCCAGTTTATACTAACCCAAGTGTCACGCAGCCTTTTCTCACTTTATTTTGTTGTTCTTGCCTCTACCCTTCCCATTTTTATGAACATTACCTTCTTGACTTCCTACTTAGCAACATAATAATCAGTAATCCCAAGGTACTTTCTTGTTTCCTTTTCTTTATTTTCTATGCTCATACCAACAATAATGAATAAACCAATGCTACAATCATTGTTCTTTTACCTCCTAAAGCAACTGATACTTGAGGAGTAGCTAAGTTGTATTAAACTACGACTCTCTTTTATGGCTGTTGCAGATATCCCTCAACTCTGGCATATAGCCTGGTGTTCTGAACACCAGGATAAAAAAAATCACCCCAGTTGTACTATACCACATCTACCTAGTATCTCTCTAATTGCAAATAATTCCACTGAAAAGAGAAGACTTGAATTTGAAAAGAAAAGAAAAAAAAATTAGCCAATGATATAATTCCATATAACCTCAGGCCTCACAGGCCTGACAAATGCCTCACAGGAAACCTAAATAACATATCTCCTCCAAAAGTAACAAATTCCATAGCAACTCCCTAGGAGAGAGATTTAAATGAACCTCTAGAGACACAAATCAAAAGAACAATTATAAATGTGTTGAAAGATGTCAGCAAAGACATGAATGAACTTAATGAATCCCAAGAGAATAGAAGAAGCTGAATGAATTAAGGATATAGAAATAGAATTTAATAAAGAGAAGTGCTCAAGAAAAGAGAAAGTTAAATAAGGTGAAATAGAATGGAAATGAGAAGTCAGTTAGTCAAATAATACACTCATCAGAAAGCCTTCCCAAGGGAATGGACAACAGTAGAGGACAGCATTGTCAGAACTTGAAGACAAAGCAGGAATCGGATCATTTAGTGACAATATATACAAAGTATGTATAATATATACAACGTATGTATAAACATACACTAAACATTGTATAAATGTATAAATGTTGCATTATAAATGTTGTATATATTATACGTATACATATATAATCAAACATGATAAATATCATACACATACAGTGTGTGAGCAAGCTGGAGATGAGGCTCAGTTACTAGAGTGCCTGCCTAACATGTAAGATTGCATCACCAGCACCTAAGAAAAATGAATGGCCTATAAGTTAACACTCTGGAGGTGAAGGCATGAGGATCAGATATTCTGGATAATTCACAGCTATACAGTGAGTTTAAGGAAAGCCTGGCTATTTAAAACTTTTTCTCAAATAAAAAAAATCAACAAATGATAAAATATGAAATGAAAAAACATATAAACAGAATATGCAAGATCTTTGAGATATCATGAAAAGAGAAAATATGGGATTGTAAATAGGAAAAAATTTAATGCAAATGGCATAGAAATTATTTTCAATGACTTCATATACAAAACCTTCCATGATTTAGGAAAAGAGATTCATCTACATATAATAAAGCATACAAGCTACCAAATGACATGACCAGAAAAGCAGCTTTGCATTTCATATGACAGTTAAAACACTAAATATACAGAAGAAGAAAAAAGTTTAAAAAATTGCAAGAAAGAAGAACCACACACCATAAAAAGGCAAGCCCTTCAGAATAGCAGTTGATTTTTCGACAGAAAGAAAAAAGACAGAAATACTTGGAAAGATACATATCAGGTTCTGAAAAAAAATCATACTGCTAACACAGATTAATATAACCAACATAATTGTCACCATTGCTGGAGAAAGAAAAACTCTGATCAACTGTTTTTAAAAGCATAAAAAAGTTTATGGTGGTTAAGCCACGGGCCTAAAGAAATTACTATAAAGAACACTTCAGGTTGAAAAATAAGACAAGCACATCTAGGAGGCTTAAATTTTAAAAGGAAAATTTAAAGATGCAAATTCAAGTGTCTAAAAGAGAAGAGTACAAAATACAAAAGACCACAAAATCAGCCAAAGGACAGGAATCAATACGCCTTTCAGTAATAGCACTGAATTCTTCTATCAAAAGACTCAGACTAGCACATTGAATTAGAAAACAGAATCCTTGCCGCTCTGCCTTCAAAAGCATACATTACCATAAAAGAGACAATATCTTAGAAAGAAAGGATGGAGAAAAGGACTCTAAGCAAAAAAGAAGAAAACATCACTATACTAATATCAGATAAAATAGACTTCAAACTAAATCAAGTGTCATTTAATTATTATCAAGGGACCAATCCATAAAAAGCACATTACAGTTCAAAATATATACACATCTAACACAGTGCCGCACAATTCATAAAAAAGATATTTCTAGTTATTAAGACATATTACCTCTAACACAGTAGTAGTAGTCGTGTTCAGTGTTTCATCATTACCTATAGAATAATAAAAACAGTTCAAACTGATTTATCACATACATTAAAATTAATCAGTAATTTAAAAAAGGAAAATTCCCAACTAAGAACATCATGTGTCCACATGGATCCATTGCAAATACTAGCAGAAGAACAAAAAATTGACTAACACCAATTCTTGTCAAATTATTCTATAAAATAGGAAGGATCATTTTCAAACTTTTTTCCCACAAAGCCATTTTTAACATGATACCAAAAACAAAGTCACAACAATAAAAGAATATTGCAACTCAGTCTCACTGATGAACATAGATGCAACATGTTCATTTCTTTAGAATAAACTGCTTACAAATTAAATGTAACAAAATATAAAGTCACTGTTTTCAAGTTGCCTTCATTCTAGAATGTAGAGATTTTTCAACATGTTAGTCAATAAATACAACTCAGCATGTAAATGGTTTCAAGGATAGACACCACATAACCATTGTAATACACACAGAGACAATATTTGACAAAATTCAACATCCTGCCATAATTGAAGCCCTGTAGAAATGAGGGATGGACGGAATACATTTCTTCATAATAAAAGTTATGTATGGCATACCTGTAGCCTGTGTCTTAAAATGTGGAGAAAAACTTGGATTCTCACATGTATCAGGAGGTAGATAATACTATCCATTTTCTATACTTAGGTTCAATATCGTATAAACTCTTAGCTAAAACAATAGACAAGAGAAAAATGGATTCTAATTGAAAAGAAAGAAGTCAAAGAATTTCTGCTTAGAGGTGATTTTACACACAAAGGATCTTAAAGACTTCATCAGAAAACTCTCGCAGAGCTGATGTCTCATACAGTTCACAAACACTTTTAGCAAAACACCAGGGTCCAAAGTTAACATACACAAATTATAACCTTCTATACACCTGTGACAAACATACCAAGAGAGAAATCAAGGAGACAATCGCATTTACAATGGCCTCAGAAAACATCTTGGGATTAACCAAGGAAATGAAAGACCTCTGCAAAGAACACATGGAAGAAAAACTGAGGAAGATACTAGAAAGTGAAAAGACTCATCTCTGCTGGTGGATTGGGAAGATTCAGATAAAAATAAATATCTTATCCAAACTGATTTTTTAAGGTGGCTGAAGAGATGGCTCAGTAGTTAAGAACACCTGTTCTTACAGAGGACCAGGGTTTCATTCTCAGTAGCTTACACACGGTAGCTTACAACCATCTGTAACCCTATTTCTGGAGATCCAATTCCTCTTCTGACCTTATGGGTATCAGAAATGCCCATGGCATACATACATACATACATACATACATGCAGTCTAAACACTCAAACATAGAAATAAATTAATATTTTAAAGTGATTCCTAAATTCAGTGAAATTATAACCAAAATTCTAGTGTCACCCTTTACAGAGATGGGGAAAACAATCTTAAATTTCTGAACAAAAAGAATACTGTCAGAAGCATCACTATCTCTGATTTTAATTTTTACTCTATTGTCAATTATCTACCTATGCATATATGTGTCTGCAAAACCTGGCATCCATCCGAGGACCTGAAAGAATGGGACGGCCTCAGTCTAATGCTTTAGACAATTTTACTTCAGTTTCAGTGTACTTTTTTATGCTCATATGTAACAACGAAAGCCATGATCCAAGGAAAGTTGTTTTGAGTTCAGAGAAACATGTTTAGAAAATATGATTAGAAAAACATGTAAATAGATGTCAATAAGCACATACTAAATATTTACAGAACAGCCCTTTCCCAGAACTTTCTCAGGACAACTAACTTTTAAACCCTGTTGTCTGGCATGTACTATATTATAACTGGGAAAGCACAAAACCAAGGCAGAAAGTCATATCCAGATTCAGGATACAGTGAGAACAGCACTCAGCATCCTCTCACTAGAGTGGATTCTAAACCTATGTTTTGACATCCAACAAGAACAAACATATCTTAAATTGAATGCAAATATTTACCACAGGAGGCATGAAATAAAGAGCAATCCACAGAACAAAATAAACTTGAGGTAAAAGGCCCTCTGCCTTATTTCCTGGAGCCTTTCTCACATTCCCAAGGCGTCATTCTTTTGACCATGGTCCCACACTCTAGAAAGCATGGTAATTTAAACAGTATGGTAATAGCAGAAAAACAGACATGTAGAACAATGAAGAGAAAAGGAACCTAGATATAAATCTGAGCAGCAACGATCACAAAGATGTAAAAAATAATAATAATAATTCATTTAAAAAATGGCAGCATCACCAACAAATGAGAAGAGGAAAGTTGGATATCTATATGTAGACAAACAGAGCCTGATCTTTATTTCTAAACCTGTACAAAAATCACCTCCAAATGGTTTAAAGACCTCAGTGTGAGATCTGCAACTCTGAACCTACTAGAAGAAAAGGTAGGGAGTGTTCATTAAGAAATGGTCATAGGTAAGGGCATTCTGAACTGGCTGTGGTTGCTCAGGGCAGGGCGTAAGACCAACAACTGACAGATGGGAGCTTGTGAAATTAAAATGTTCTATTAGCAACTTAATGGAGTGAGGGAACAGCCTATAGGACTGAAGACAGTCCTTGGCAATTATACATCTAACTGAGGTTTACTATCAACAATAAAAACAACTCAGTAAACTAAATGCTAAGAAAAGAAATAGCTCAGATTTAAAAGATGGGCTGTGGAACTGAGCAGTGTTCTAAAAAGAAGAAGCATAAATAGCTAAGAAATTAAAGTGCTCAACATGTTTAGCCCCAAGGGAAATGTGAATTAAAGGTGCTCTGAAATTCTCTCTCACCACAACCAGAATAGCTACAAAAAAGAAGAAAAGAAAAAGAAAAAGACAACAAATACAAGTAAGGATGTATGGAAAGGGAAAAACTTGTTAATGCAAATGCAAATTGGTGCAGGCACTGTGCAATTCAGTGTGAATATTTCTTAAAAAACATAAAATAGTTCTGCCATGTAACCCAAGTATACAACTCCTGGGAATATATTCAAAACATTCTTTATCCTACTACAGATTTTGCCCACCTGTGTCCATGTCTGTTCTATTCAAAAGAGTCAGATTAGATGTCAGATCTGATCAGCTGACAAATTGATAGCAAAATTAAGACACACAAGCACAATACAATTTTACTCATTCAAAAAGAAAACAAGTTATGTAATTTACAGAAAAAGAGAAGGAGCTTGAGAAAATTATACTGAGGGAGGTGACGACGGGTCAGGATAGACAAAGACCACACATTCTTGTTCATGTATGAACCTTAGTTTAAAGTCCGTATGGCCTTGTGTTTACATTGGGGTTCCTGCGAAGGCCAGGAAGCTAGAAAGGCACCATCAGAAGGAGAAGTTAAATTATAAACCTTAGGAAAGAACAGCAGAACACAGAGGTATGAACGTGAGGGAGAGCGATACTGATTTAACTCTTTAACTGCTGGTGGAGTCATGGGATAGGAGAGAAGAAAGGAGGGTTAACTAGCACCAAAGATATGTGAGTCATGTGGAAACCTTCTATGTCATAAACCAAGAAAGGAGTGTTAACTAATGCCACAGATATATGTAAAAGTCATGTGGAAACCTTCTAGATACATAGATCTACTACACAGATTTACAAAAATAATTTTTAAAAAACTAATTTGAAAGGAGGTGCCATGTAAGAGGTGATATTGCTTCTGCCAAAAGGTTAGGATTATTAAGTGAAAATTTTAGTACCAAGTGTAGGATGCTTACCTATATAATGTTGGTCTGCAAGCCCAAGAGGGCTCACAAACATTATAGACCAGTAATGTCGATGCCTTTGGATGCCCACCAAAACTAGATCTTAAGATCATATTGTTAAAGACACCACATACTTGGTGGGCAGGGCATTGAGAGGCTGAGCCGCATCTGAGACATGTTTTTTTTCTTTTCTGGCTAACTTTCACTCTGTCTGAAGCAGCCAGGCAATCTGCTGGGGGAGGAACATCATCAGTAGCCCTACACAGACGTGGACCCAAGGAGCTACCCTAGTGACTCCTCACTGATATATGTCCACTGAAGTAAAAAACGGTATAACTATTGTATGGATGATGGATGACCGACCGATCTGTTTCTGAATAAATCTGAAGCCCATTACATAGGAAGGACATTATGCCTACATCTGTGAATCTGGTGAGGAGCCATGGTTAAGAAGGCCGTGGGCTCTAGGGTAGAGTCTGCTACTGTTGTTTTGCTGAATGGACATATTGTCAAACTGCCTTCTAAATATTCATTTTTATATCTATAAATTAATACTGCTTTCAGTCTTTAATAGAGGTGCTTTTTCTTGCAGTGGGTGGTAGTTAATCTAAAGCCTGACAGTTGGTGGAAGCATAGAGAATATGTGACAACCAAGTGCTGTCCCTAAGGAAGGTATTTTACCCTTTCCAAGGCTCGGGAACATTACTGAAGCATGAATGTGAAGAAAGAGTCTAAATGCCAGAAGTTGGGAAGGAGGACTGTGAAATAGTGTCTTCTAGGCATGATACAGCCATTTCACTCATAAAAATCACTGTAACCCTGGTTACCTGCACAAGAACCGCAGAAGATTGGGCCTCTTGCCATTTAATTATGTATGATGAAAGGGCCTATCCCTGGGGAACTATGGGCCATTGACTAGCTCTGGGCCAGAGGTTGTGATTTTCTTCAGTTTCATGGCCATTGTAAAAGTTACTCACGTTCCAATAAGCAACCCCCACTCATCTCCATACAGGCAACAGTATTAATCTCAGTGTATCAAAAAAAAAAAGACATTAAAGTTAAGAGGGACATCTTTGGAGCAGAAGGGGGTAGTTTTATAGGAAGAACAATAATATTAACTAACAGGAGCTCCCCAGATCTCCCAGGGACTAAACCACCAACCAAAGATTATACATGGAGGGACCCCACGGCTCCATCAGCAGATGTAGCAGAGGATGGCCTTACCTGGCGTCAATGGGAGTGGAGGCCCTTGTTCCTGTGGAGGCTCAATGCCCCAGCATAGGAGGATGCATGGGTGATGAGATGGGAGTGGGTGGGTGGGTGGCGGAGCACTCATAGAGGCAGGGCACAGGATAGGGGGCTTGCAGAGGGGAAACTGGAAAAGGAGACAGCATTTGAATTGTAAACAAATAAAATGTCCAATAAATAATAAATAGCCAATAAAATAAAAAGAGGGACTTCTTTGGAAGAAGAAAGAGTAATAGGACAGAGTAAAAACTTCAACCTCTGGCCTGCACATGGATATGCACTCATGAAGACACATACAATGTGCATACAAGCAAGCACACATACAACATTCATTTATTCACATTAATAAATAAGAATGTGTTTTTAAGAAAATGCATTCATCCTCCCTCCGATCCTTCAGATCTAGTCCCTCAGTTTTACCCCCAGCTCTGCAGCAGCCTTCCCTTTGAGCTCCCTATATCCCCCGTGGATCCCACAGTCACTTCCCTCCTAATTGCCCTCTTCCCACCCATTGTTTTATCCCAGCCCCCAACTCTAGTAGGCACACCCTGGTAACCCAAAGGCCACCGCTGCCAGGGAAACAGGTAGGTGGAGTGCAGATCTTCATGTGTTTTGCTCTTCCAGTCGCAAAACCCCCAATCTCATTTCCAGCTCTGTAACAGCAAACCTGATGCACTCTCCATTTCTCCTCTGACCCCATCCCCAGCTGATCACAAAAATCTTCTCCTTCCCCCACCTTACTCCACTCTCTCAGTCTTCAACACCAGCAGGTACCCCCATGGAACATTCCAGCTGAGCAGTCCATGGCAACAAATCAAGTGCCTGAGTCTCAACCCCAGCATGATGAGGGACTTTGAGGGGTCACCACCCTCTCGTCACTGTCTAGCCCCATTCCAAGGTGACTAAGAAGCAGGCCCTGGCTCAACACGCTCCTCTCCCCCTTCTGTTGATCACTTCACAACTGTAGCCTATTTCCATTCCTAAGTGTCAGCTCCCAATACTCAGAAACACATTTTACCTGGAAGTGCTAGTGAGCACAGCACATTTTCTATTAGGAACCACATAGTCATCACACTCTCCTAAAACCAGAGAGGAAAGAGAAACACCTTCCCAACAAAGACGAAACCAGAAATCACCACCTAGACATCTAACTATCTCAGTTCCCAGAGGCTGGTATAAAAAATGCAATCAGTAACACCCAGGTCCACTAGAGTACAGCAATCCTTCCTTGCTGCTCTATTCATAATAGCCAGAAACTGGGGGCAATTTAGATGGCCCTTAAGAGATGAATAGATAAAGAAAATTTGGTGCATTCACACTATGGAGTATTCCACATTATGAACTATGTAGGGAAATAGATGAAACTATAAAAAATGAATGAAGTAAACCAGACTCCAAAGGATAAATATAGTATACATGTATTTGCTTATATGTGGATACTAGCCATTAACAAAAATGATAGCCACCCTAGGATCTGTAGTTATTGAAAGGTCATGAAATGAGGAAGGGACTCTGGCAGAGTGTGGGGGAGGGGCACATGGATCTTCCTGGGGTATGAAATAGAAATAGACCTTTTGGGTGGTCCATGGACAGGGCATTGGAATGAGAAGGAAAGGGTCAAGTGGCAAGGAAGAGGGATGATAAAATTAAGGGAAGGAATATAGGGAGAGATAGTTAGAATTGAGGGGCATTTAAGGAGTGGTATGGAAATTTAGTGTAATGAAAATGCCCTAAAATATATGAAGGCAATGCTAATGGAGTGTCCATATGAAGGCAATGTTAATGAAGTGTCACATGAAGATGGAGACAGAGTCCCAACTGGCTGTCTCTTGCCACCAAACAAAGCTTCTAGTACGGGGACTAGGTTATATCCAATTGAATTATTAGCCAAACTGTCCTATGGAAATCCCTAAAGAACTCACACTGTTGCCAAAATAATAAATATTTTGCTTTCTGCAAATGGACAGAAAGGGCCCATTGCTGAATACAACAGCCACACAACTTTTTGAACATGGAGAGGTAGAGCTGGTGCCAGCATAGAACCTTCACTCCTATGTGCTAGTGTCCTTGGGATGCAGAGGTATTCTGCAGGCTACCAACAGGGAAATGTAAACACAAACCCAGTTACCAAAGCTTTGACCTATTCTCTGTCTTGCTGCAAAAGATAGTAGAACAATGGGAGTGACCTAGCAGCGACTGATTTGACTTCAAACCAACTTGCGTGAGAGGGAACCCATACCTTGCACTGCTTGGGTGATTAAGAACAAATGTCTAGATGGCACAGATACACAGGGTAAAACTGGACTTTAAAAACTGACATGAAAAGGACCACTAACTCATCATAGGTCAGTGATTATTCAGCCCTCATCAGAGAGATTTTCTTCTGTATCAGATGGGGACAAATACAGAGACCCACTGACAGAGAGAGAGAGAGAAAGAGAGAGAGAGAGAGAGAGAGAGAGAGAGAGAGAGAGAGAGAATCTTGGAGCACACAGTTCTAATTAGGATGTCTCCATCAAATCCCTCCCCTCAGAGCTCAAGAAACATCATGGAAGAGGATGGGGAAGGAGTGTGAGAATCAGAGGGGATAGCAAAGACTGGGAGAACAACACCCTCTAAATCAACTGAGCAGAATTCATCTGAGCTCACAGAGACTGAAGTAGCAAACGAGGGGCCTGTACAGTCTGTGCCAGATCCTCTGATTATATATTATGGCTTTCAGTTTAGTAATTTTATGTGATTCCTGAGCGTGTGAACAAGGTTTCTGATTCCTGTGGCTTCTCCTTAAGCTCTTTCCCTTCTGTTGGTTTGCCTTGTCCAACTTCTATGTGATGGTTTTGCTGTATTTGATTATATTTTATTTTGCTATGTTTTAGTGTTATTTCTTAGAAGTCTGTTCTTTTCAAATGAGATACAGAAAAGGAGGGGATCCAGATGGGAGGAGAGATGGGAGGAACTGGCAGGAGTAGATGGAGAGGGGAACTTTAATCAGGATTTATTGTTTCAGAAAAGAATCTATTTATTTATTTTTTATTTTTAATTAATTAATTTTTTTACACTACAGGTTTTATTCCTCCCTCCCCCCATCCAGCCTCCAACTGTTACACATCCCATACGGTATCCCCTCCCACCTGTCTCCATGAGGATGTCCCTACTCCCCCAACCTTCCCACCCCACCTGACCTCTAAACTCCCTGGGTCCTCCAGTCTCTTGAGGGTTTGGTACATCATCTCTGATTGAACACATACACAGTAGTCCTCTGCTGTATATGTGTTGGAGACCTCATATCACCTCGTGTATGCTGCCTGGTTGGTGGTCAAGTGTCTGAGAGGTCCAGATTAATTGAGACTGCTACAGGGTTGCCCTCCTCCTCGGCTTCTTTCAGTCTTTCCCTAATTCAACCACAGGGATCAGCAGCTTCTGTCCATTGCTTGGGTATAAACATCTGCTATCTGCATCTGATTCTTTCAGCAATTTGTTTGGTCTTCTAGAGTGTGGTCAGAAAAGAATCTGTTTTAATAAAAGGATAAAATCAAGAAAATAGAAAAGAAAGAGAAAAAATAAAAAAAGGTAAAGATTGCTGCCATGCTGCCTCCCAGGACGTCAACATCAGTTGTGGCCACCTCTCTTTTTTTATCCTCTGTTTTTTCCTAGTGTTTTGCTGCTTTTCCTTCAGTTCCAGCTTTCATTTTGCCACTTGGGGATGTGACATCTTTGTTGTTTACATCTGGGGATCTTTTCAAGAGAGATACTTTCTTGCTACTATTACTTATCCCTTAGCAGCATCATGTCTTAAAATCACTGGCTGGTTGTTTACTTAAGCTGTAATTAACTCCTTTGTTCCTATCCTTGATCAAAATTTTAGATTAGAGTCATTCTGTCAAACTCTGCTTTTCAGCCTGTGAAATGTGTCCTTGGAGCATCTAGAAGCTCTGATACTATTGTGATAGGGTCCCAGTGCCTTCCAGCTTTTGAAAATCATTTGTGAGAAATGTAGTGGTACCTCCTAGCACATGACACTCTGAATTCCTGAAACATTGCCACTAAACAGAAAAACATAGAATATGGCTTTCATTGCATTACAACATCTCTCCTTTTGCAATGGAAAAAATGTGATAACTGGTTATCTAACTGTTTATCAATGGAGAGAAGGAACCTGAACTGGAATTTTCTGAAATATGTTGGAAACAATATGAATATTCACTTGCTTTAAAATCTATGCAAAAGAGAGAAGACACCTTCACGTGCCTCTCATCCTTCAGAATCATGTTGACTCTGAACCCGCAGCTTCAGTACTGTGTATGCAAAGGCACTTCCTTGCCACCTGCTAAAATGTTTTCATCTCGGTATTTATTTCTTTTGCCATGCATAGGCATCTAGCCTATGCTAATAAGCATCAAGAGCAGAACATAGGAGGAACATAAGGCTTGTGAACAGATTATAGTTATAACAGGATATATTGATTTTGCAGAATATATAACCTACAGTCTGGGTACTCTTTAGCATTAACTTGGTTTAGTTAGTCTTTATTCTTCCTTTTAATATAATCTCAGAAATCTCTAAGCTTTGATGGGTTCTTTAGGCTGTCTTGGCTCCTAGAATTCTTGATATAAAAGATGGACTGAATATTTCTTCATTTGCTGTTGGATTTAGGTCTCTTCCCTTCATTGCTCCTTCATCTTCATCCTTTTATTTGTTGTTTGTAGTTCTTCCGGATATATAAAGTTCTAACCTGTATCATGGACTGTCAGAGAAATTAAAGGTGACATTCCCCTGATGTGATTGTCACCTCCCAGGATCACTGCTTCCATCTGCTCACCGAGACCTAGTCCCAGAAGCTTGTACCCTCTGCTAAATCTAATATAGGAATAGAATATTTTCACCCTCTCAGACTTGAAGCTGAATAATCTCACCCTGTGTAGCTCTTCTGGATCTCTAACTGGCTGGCTCAGTTTAGCTTTTCAGACTCAAACTCCTCTTCAAGAGGACTGGCTTAATCTGGCTTCTCTCTGCTTCTCCTGAATTACTCTGCATGGCCTCAAACTAACTCTGGCAATCTGTTCTAATCCCCTAGCTCCTTCTCATTCTCTGTATTATTCTGTCTTCACCTGTGTCTAGCTTGTTCTCTCTCTCTCCCTATCTGTAACTTTTCTCTGTAGACCTGTCCTGGCAAACTGCCTCCCTCTCTTCATTTCCCCACAAGTTGCTTCCCCGTCCTCTTCTCAGGAGAGTTGGGCGTATCCTGTTCTGCCAAATCTTTCTCTCATTTATCATTATCATTTTGTCTGCCACTCAGTTAGATATCACTTTTAAACATGGATGTTTTCTTCTGCAAACTACTTTGCCTATGTTATTTGAGATCAAAGATGTGTACTAAGGGTATGCCTGATGGATTAAAGGTGTGCTAAGATCTGAGCCACACCACAACTAGAGGTTTTTTTTTTTTTTTTTTTTTTTTTTTAGTGAATAACATAATCTCAGGAGTTCATAGTGTGATTAAGTATCCTGGAACATAGCATAACAGATCCAAACAGGAATCTAAAAATCCCTGGAATCCATGGAAGAGAGCTCCAGATAACATGCTAAGAAGTAATTCAAAGAGTGAGAACTTTATACTAAACTTCATTGAAAACTGTCTAAGGCAGTGGTTCTCAACCTGTGAGTCATGTCCCCTTTGACAAACCCTTACCTCCAATAAATATTTACATTACAACTCATCACAGTCACAAAATTAGAGTTATTAAATAGAAAAATAATAATTTTATAGTTTGGGGGGTCAACACAACATGAGAAACTATATGTAAAGGTTCACAGCACTAGGAAGATTAAGATGCAGTGGTCTAGGGAAAGTGGTATATTTAAGCTTTAATTCTGAACCTAGTACAACCTAGAAATCTCAAGATTAAAGGAACTCAATGAGGGATTTTTCCCAGTGGGCTAGCCTGTGCTTATGTCTTCAAAGGATTGTCTTAATTGTTAATTTATGTAGAAAATTCCAACTATTGTGGGAAACAACATGGTGAGGCTTTGGATCCAGCATGGTCTAGAGAGAGCTAGCTGAATACAAGGCTAGACGTACACACAGGTACACTTATTTGTCTCCTGGATTGTATAAGAGTCTTCAGAGCTACCTGAATAGTAGGCAAAGAGTCAACCTTCATTTCTCTCCACTCTTGACCATGGAATATGATACGACCAACTGATTGACAGCATTCTCAGGAATTCTATCCGAAACTGTGAGATAAATGAAGCCTTCATCCTCCAAGTTGCTTTTGGCCAAGGTATTTTATCACAACAATAAAGATGAAAGCAGGTGAGGAAAAATAGAGAGGGGTCACTGGTTCCCAGGGGAATGGAGAAGAGCTTACAGATGAGTCTATCACTGTTAGAACACAGTTTCCCCCAAAGTCACTGTTTCATGGTGGTTTTCACATTTCCTGCAACTCCGTGAACATGGTCATGTTCACAAAAGTCAAAGAGAACACTGCTATACTTCCAAAATTGTACAGCACTCAGGCCTGAAATTTGTCAAGTCAGAGTGTGACTATTAACCTACACTTTGACCCTATAAACTTTGATGATATTGTTTACCTTGACTTGATTGGATTTGTTGAGGACATTATGTTAAATTTCCACATTTGTCACTATCAAATGCATAGTTACTACTACATGTACATATAGCAAACGAGTGAACTATAACAGCCTAAGACATATTTCTTGGTTATTTGAAGATAAAGCCATGTACCTACAAGGATGATGTGCAGGTGAAAGGTCCCAGCCCTGATGAAAGTGACAGTTGAGATGAAGAGGCAGACACAAAGGGAACAACATACAAGGTGAAGAACTGCTAATGGAGATAAGGTGTCCCGCACGAATTGGCACCAACGTTAGTGTGGGCACTACTTGAAATTCTTTTGGTATCTAATTGTACCACCCAGTGAGCCTGTATATCTAGACAATCATGTGAGTAGCTCATTTCAGTTATAGGACTCCACTTTTGCTAAAGAACAGAGGAAAGAAACAGAATATAATATATAATATACATTATATATATTATATTATTATCATTATATTATTGTTATAATATATATAACAAATATAATTTCATCATCATATAAAAATGTGAGGGGGCAGAGAACAAATGGAGAAATTTAAGGGAGAAAATGGAGTTATTATGGAATCTTCTTAAGCCTTGTCAGAGTTTGTACATTCTGAAAGGAGCCACAGCTAGAACACTTTGACTATGACTAGTAGAAGATTGCTGCAGTGAACCTGGAGCCAGGAAAACCAACTCTTGCTTATGAAATGATAGATTAGGATAATGAGCTGAGAAATGTGGGTTCTGTAAGAAATGAATAATGGGCTAGTGAGATGGCTCAGGGGAACACTGGATGCTCTTCCAGAGGTACTGAGTTCAGTTCCCAGCAACCCCATAGTGACTTACTGAACCATCTGTAAAGGGAGCTGATGCCCCTCTTCTGGCATGTAGAGCACACCTACATTAAAATTAATTAATAATTAATTACTCAATTAATTAATTAAAAGGTTAGCAAAAAAGTAAATGAACAAAAATTTCAAAATACTTAGTGGGAAAATCACCAAAGAAAGTCAAAAGAGATGGAAAACGATCCCAAGATGTGACAAGTGAAAGAAAGAAGAGAGGGAAAGCTAAGATGAAAGGAGTTTCAGACTGCAGGATATTTCAAGAAAAACTTTATCTAGGCCTAATGACTCTCCAAGTCAAAATTGTCTCTTCCAAAGTAATGAGTGTGGTCTGTGAGAAACAGGACATTGGCAAGATATAGTGGTGAAGTCGGAGAAGTGTCATTAAGACTGTTGGTAGAATGTGCACATATCACAGATCCGAGAAGTGTGTGCTCACTGCTGTCCTAAGGATTGAAAACAGCATGCAAGCAGGTATCAAAACACTCGGGGAAATTCTTCCCTTGACTTCATGTGGAGAAGGAAGATAAATATAACACAGAATGGATCTCAAGTTCCTAGGCGTCTTAACAATGCAGCATGGTGGGTGAAGGGAAAATAATAAACTTCATCAAATTGAAGAACTTATAAAATAAAGGAAAATAAGTACTTCTTAGCTTGTAAGATTTTATATCAGGCAGTTAGGATCCATTTTTTTAACCAAAAACATTTTATCTATGTAAGCATTTTTTCCTGAAAATCTAAACAAAATAATTTCATGTTTCAGATAAAAATAAATTTAGAAATATTTTGTGTCTGATTAAACTGAATGTATAAACAAGCCAAAGAAGGTGTTTTCTTTATTTAGCCTGGTCTCCAAATATCTAATTCCTGTCACAGTAAAGCAGCAAAAACACTCATGAGAATGGGCAATAAACTGTTTGACACAAGTGAATTTTTTTATTAATACAAAAATGGGGTCTTGGAGTTATTCAAATTGCCCTTGGTTCCCAAAAGAGATAGTTACGTTATTTGTGAAACATGATATGATAATTAATCAAATTCCTCATAGACATATGTATTAAACTTTACATTAAATATATTAATTCTGGGACCAAGGTGGCTTGGGTGCTAAAAACCACTTGCTACACAAGCCTGCCGACTTGTGCTGGATCCTTAGCACCCATGCTAAGTTAAAAAAAGAGAACTGTCTAAGGTTGGTCTTTGGTGTTTATGTAAGTACACATTCACAATAATAATTAAGAATAACAATAAATTCATGAATTAAAATATATCAAATCCATATTTGGAGCCATGCTTGGGGTTGCTCATAGATACTTATAGTCGTAAATATGTGACTTAGTACAGACATTGTTTTAAAACTAGTACACTCAACAGAATAAATTCCCAAGATTATTCAACTTTATAATTCTTTTGTTAGTGTTATAAATGTTGTTCATAGGTATTTTTAAACATATTGTTTCTGTGTATTCTTTTTTCTTTCTTTTTAACCATAGGAACTGTGGGCAGCAGGCATTTCCAGCAGGTGTCAGTGTTTGCATTAGATGGAATTGTCTCCTGTGTGGGGGCCCTTACCATAGGGGTAGTAAGAGTATGTGGAACCCATAATCACTGGGAAGCAGGAAGAGAATGCATTTGTCATTTCAGGCAACATTTCTCACAGCTATGGCTTCACCATTGTGTGCGCGCATGTGTGTGTGTGTGTGTGTGTGTGTGTGTGTGTGTGTGTATGTGTGTGTGTGTGTGTGTGTTACATATATAAATAACTGCTAATGATGGATCAAGGATTAGTATCTAGGAATTCACAGATGAATATTTAGGGTAATGGGCTAAAAAATAGTTCAAACACAGATTGAAAACTTATACTAAAATACTTTGAAGAATAGCTAGGAAAAGCAGTATATTTAAGCTTTAATTATGAACCCAATACAACTTGGAATCCTCCAGAAGAGGTAGTCTCAATGAGGAATTTTCTCCACTGAGTTGATCTGTGGGCATGTGGGTAAAAGGTAGTCTTGATTGTTAATTTATGTGGAAAGACCTGACCTACTTGTGAGTATTGCATTGTAACAAAATGCTATTGTTATTTGCAGAGGAATGTTAAAGTCTTGTCTGTAGTGTTGTTGATTTAGAATGGTTCTGAATTCAGAATGGTTCCTAGTGAAAGATCTTATTGGCACAGAGCACAACAACCTCTGTTTCCTACTGTGGCCCTTTCTTCCTTTATAAATTATATAGTGGAATTGTAAGTGTTTAGGTTCCCTGTGGATGGGCTAGCAGCTTCATTAAAATGAGAAATCAAAACAAAACAAAACAAAACAAAACAAAACAGAAACTTGACATTTTTCTCCAGGGAAATATATTTGGTTCTCTGGCTGGAAGCCCTAAGGAGAAAATAGCCTTTTAGGTTGGGTACTTAGGTCTTGGGCTGAATCCCAACCCAAGTTGTTAATTATTTCATTATATAGTCTACATGACATCTGCAGACATTGGAGGCATTTGATGCCCAGATATACATGAAAACAAAATGCTTATACACATAAAAGGAAAATCAGTAGATTAAAAATTAAATAGTATACCATATATTTTGATCATATTCTCCACCTCCCTTAAGCCCTTCCAGATCTTCCCCACCTCCTTACACATCAAATACATTCTCTCTCTCTCTGAATAAAAGAACACAAAAATTAAAACTAATTTAAACCAATAAAACAAAAGCTGTCAAAGCAAAACAAAAGAGATGATATCACTCAACCTCATCATAGAAACTTCTTCTTGAAATAGATTATAACTAACACAGAGACCTATGACTGGACAATGTGCTGTGAGTGAGAGACTTTGTAGAAGTAATCCCTGAATAAGGTGTCTTTATCTATCCCTTCCCCTCAAGGCTCAGGGAATTATGGGCAAAAGAAACAGAATGATTGTAAAAACCAGAGGAGGAGGAAGATTCCAAGCATCACTCAGACATAGCAGAGCTGATGCACATATGAACTCATGAGACCGTGACAGTACACACTAGACCTTTGCAGATTCAAATCAGACAGAATCACAGTGCTGAGAAGGATAAGTGGACACTTCTAAGGAAGAAGCCATTTGCAATTGATACCTTCTGGAAAGGGAAAAACAGTTTTCTACAATAGAATGTCATTGGATATAACAGTCACATTCCAGGGCAGACCCCACACTCAGGAGTAATTGGCCAAAATAAATTCATCTTAAAACAAAACAAAACAAACAAACAACAACAGAAACTTACATAAGGAGCTGTAGTATGGACCATTTCCTTCACATTTATTGGGGTTTTATAAACTTTCTAGAGAAATGGACAAGGCTATTTTTCAGGAAGCAGCATTATATTTTATTTTTATTTTAATTTTTTGAGGAAAGGGTTTATTTCAGCTGATAGGTTACAAACCATCACTGAGACAAGTCATGGCAAGAACTGAAGCAGGAACTTATGGGAAGGCCTGCCTGCCATTACACATAACATTACTTCTGATCAAGGAACTCACACATGGCCAAAGAAATATAGCAGGAAAATAAGGAAGGATTCTGCATTCTGTCTGGTTCATAGACACACTTCTATTCTTCTACCTTTCTCATATAGTTCAGGACCACTGATTGTACACAGTGAGCTGCAACCAAGATATACATCCCAACTCAGACTTGACCACAGGTCAATTTAACCTACAAAATTTCTCAACTGAGTCTCTCTACTCAGGTTATCTTTAGGCTGTGTTAATTTGACAGTTAAAGCTAAACAAGATTAGCCATTGTTAAACATAGTCTGGAATATCAAGTACATTCATAGTGTAACATAGTGATCACCACTATCTGTAACTAGATACTGCCCACTATCCCAATAGATCCATTTTATTTTAGTTTCATTATTTTTTAAATAGGGTGTCATATACCCAGAATAGCCTGGAATGTAATATGTAGCTAAGGAGAGCAAATGCTGCAATCCTAGTATTTGGAAGATGGAGGCAAGAAGAACAAGAAGAAATATTGTGTGCTAATACAGAGTCAGCATAATAATCTCCCAAAGTCTGAGTCCTAAATTCAATTGTGTTATTCTTCTTATATATTTTTGACACCTATGCGTCTGGTATATAGTAATATATGGATTTATTTTTATTTTTGAACTACTGGACTTGGTTATTTTATAGCCAGAATTTAAAGTGAGGATCAGGAAGGTGCTTGTAACAGGTACATGTCAAAGCTGCATGTCCATGCATGGACAGTGTCTAGAACACATGATTGGTTATTTCTCCCTCTTTTTGCCACAGGGAAGCAGGCCTCTTCATGATAGCAGTCCCTGGTAATGCTATTGTAACTTAGAAGAAAACCAGTAATAATCTATCATCTGCCTTGTTTTAAACTAGGAACGAGCAAATGCCCCCCTTTTCCCTGCTCTAGGACAAGGAAGAAAAAAGGAAAAGGAGCATTAAAAGTCTTTCTATTTGGGCAGGAAAAATTATGTCATTCTCTTGACCATATGCGAGATCTCCTGCTTGGTTTGTGATTAGAAAAATCAGAAGTTAGAACAAGGAGTGTTCCAGAACACTGGAGTCAATAGTCATCAGGGTGCCATTAATCCTTGTATTGTAAAGAGAAGATAGAGATCTTCCAATGATTCACAGTGTATCTGTTTTTCTCTGGGCCTTCAAGCTTCAAGTGAATCTTGGTTGGAGATCGCTGGTTTTATATTGGAGACCTGAAGCCAGCTGTCAACTCCTATCAGTTTGACAGTCATGGTATTGCTCAGAATGACCTGGAAAGGTCCCTTCAGCAAGTGCTTGACTGTTCTTAGGCTTCTTCTTCTTACAACACTAGGAGACTCCAGACCCTCATGTCTATACTCTTTCGGTTCCATCCATTGCTCTGTGTATAATCTTATTCCATATTCCTGTAAGGTATATTGGATTTGTCCCAGTGTTAATATGTACTGAGTGTTTTGATTGGCCTCAGAGTCTGACACCAGATTTAGTGTGAGAAAGACCTCGTGCATAATACATATAATACATACTAAACTTGGCTTTGATTTTATTGTGGTTCTAACTGATTTGAGGCAATGGTTAATGTTAAGAGGCTTCCTGAAAATGCTTTGCTATGTTCTATTTAACAGTTCGGTCAATCTTTTCCACTTTTTCTAAAGACTTGAGCCTCCAAGCAGAATGCAGGCAATATTTCCTATCTATGGGCCTATGTATAGATTGTATCACATGTAATATAAAGGATACTCTCTTGTCACTCAGAAATGAACAATGGAGGTCAATTCTTAATATAGTTTCCTCTTGGGGGAGTTTTGCCACTGCAGTGGCCTTTACAGTCCTCCTGGAGAAAAACTCTACCTAGCTAGTAAAGGTGTCCACAAACACTAACATAACTGAAACTGACCCAGGAAACAGTATGAGCACAGTCTCTTACCACTCCCCTAGTTTTGTGCTTCTCTTCTGGAATGGTTCAGAGCTTGGGGGATGAAGACAGCCAGCCTTGATATGAACACAAAGTGTAGGCCTAACATGCTTTCTTAACTATGGTATTTAGTCCCTATACTAGAAACAGTTAAATTGTCCTTTCTCAAATGGCATCCCTCCTCATGTGAAATGAGTCACAGATTCCTCGTATTATTTTCCCCTGTAGGGTCTGAGGTAATGCTATTTTATTCTCTACATAGATCTATGTCTTCTTTTGATTGGCTCATCATTCTAAAATCTATTTTAGATATCTTGAAGTGTATTCTTTGGTTTTAATTCTCTGTCTTCAAGAAGAATGGTACTACCAAGGGATCTATAAGGTTGACTTGTATGGCCTCTCTTTCTGCTAGGCTCTTTACTTGGCCATCATCATGCATGTTCTTCTGAAAGCCCTGTGCTAAGGAGACTGACAACTGATTGGGAAATTTCCAACAGACTTATAGTCTCTTCTTTGTGTAGTGAGCACATTAGTGCCTATTAATAGACCTCTCCTTTTTAGATGACTGCATACGTATGTAAAACCTTTGAGGCATACATCCAATCAATGTAGATATAAATCCTTCTTCTGTTCCCCAGAAAGAGGTCCCTCTTTGTGGCTATCAGTTTAGTTTTGGGGGCTGACATAGAAGGGGTTTTATGTGGAAATCTTAACTACTGTTCCCTGGTTGATCAAAGCACATCTTGCTTCACATTCTCCACTTATAAGAAAACGTCTCCCATCAATAAAACCCAACTGTTGTGGATTATCTGGAGCTGAAAAATCCAAGAGGGATGAGCTAGAAATTACATCTCTGCTTCAGTTCCTGACTCCGGGTGCCTGATTGAGTTCCTGCCCTGAAATTCCCTCAATAATGAGCTGTGATTTAGAAATATAAACCAAATAAACTTCTCTTCCTGCAATTTGCTTTCAATTAGTGTTTTATTACAATGACAGAAAAAGGCAAAACCAATGTTGTTTAGAGGTCCATATGATATTTTGTTAGTCTACTTCAAGTTAAGTGTAGCTGCCCCTTTAATTCTAAAACTGCCTCTATATGATGAGATAAGAAGGCTCTAATGGTTGCCCCAAACATGGCTTAGAAACTTTTTCAACTAGCATTGTTGCAACTGCCTGAGCCCCTAAACAAGGAAGCCATACTGAAGCTATAATATCCAATTGATTAAAAAAAATAGACTACATGTCTCATTTCTGAGTGTATACTCCAAGGAAAACATTTGCTTTTATGTTACATATAACAAGATCTTTTAGAAATTGGGCTTGCCTAGTGCATGTGCTTCTATGAGAGCCAACTTTATTTGATTAAAAGATTGTCCCTACTATGTATCTTAGCAAGGGACTCAGCATAGATTCTCTATAGCCTCATGGAGAGATTTTATTATTAATCTGAAATTCCTGAAGGTTTTGCCTTTTTCTGTCATTGTAATAAAACACTAATTGAAAGCAACTTGCAGGAAGAGAAATTTAAAGTATTCTGTGGAAATAATCTGTGTCTGTAAAGGAAGATTGACTGATTGGAACTTCAGTAATAATGACATTGTCACAGGACTAGAGTCCCACTACAATTTCTCTTTGGTCATCTTTAGCCTCCTAAATAGCCGATCTCTGAGTTGGACATATCTATTACTAACAGACAATGGAATGTATTTTGGAATGTCTTTTGGAATGTGTTCACTCAAAAAATAACCCTAATTTTCCACCAATAATACTGCTCAGAATATTGTCATATAGAATCTAAGGCCTATAAAAGATGTCTCTGGTTTTGATATCTACCTACCTAATATACCAACTGTCTTGATTTATAGATGTACTTATTTTGTTAATACAAAATAGTCCTAAAATTGCTACCTTATTAGAACTTAGAATTTGAGGCAACCTAAATCTATGGTTTAGGTTTGCCCATAGTGCTAAAGACAGGAGGCAGAACACAGAGAAAGATGAATGTATACACGTGCTTTCAATTACTCTCTTTACTTTATGGGTATTTCATGTGGAATGGATATAGAAGTGAGCAAAAGGAACTAGTTCTGGAAGCCCTTTTCTCTCTCCTTAAATCATCATTTGCCAAAGCTTAATGGAAGACTAAGTAAGACTTATGTGTCTTTCTTGGGCATGACAGCTCCTATTCTTAGCCCAAAACTACCTCTCAAATTATGGTGTACTACATTACAAATGGAAAAAAGTCTGCTAAGGTATGAGAATAAGTCTTATCATAAGTGATATATGCACAGCAATTTTTGTAAGTAGTTAACTTTCTCAAATTCTTCTATATTTGTCATATGCCTTAGGATAAGAACTTAGTATCAAATGTAACATAAATTACCTATAAATGGTATATTTTTCTTAAATTTTTTATTTATAATTTTTATTAGATGTATTCTTTATTTACATTTCAAATGATTTCCCCTTTCCTGGATCCCCCCTCCCTGCAAGTCCCATAAGCCCTCTTTTCTCCCCCTGTTCCCCAACCAACCCCCTCCTGCTTTCCTGTCTTGGTACATTGCTGCATCGAGACTTTCCAGGACCAGGGACATCTCCTTCCTTCTTCTTGGGCATCATTTGATATGTGAATTGTGTCATGGGTATTCCGAGCTTTTGGACTAATAGCCACTTATCAGTGAGTGCATACCATGTGTTTTCTTTTGTGATTGGGTCACTTCACTTAGGATGATATTTTCCTGTTCCACTTATTTGCCTAAGAGTTTCATGAATTCATTGTTTTTAGTACCTGAGTAGTATTCCATAGTATAAATATACCACATTTTCTGTATCCATTCCTCTGTTGAAGACATCTGGGTTCTTTCCAGCTTCTGCCTATTATAAATAGGGCTGCTTTGAACATAGTGGAGTGTGTGTCCTTATTACATGCTGGGGAATCCTCTGGGTATATGCCTAGCAGTGGTATAGTAGTATCATGCCCAGTTTTCTGAGGAACCACCACACTGACTTCCAGAGTGGTTTTACTAGCTTGCAATTCCACCAGCAGTGGAGGAGTGTTCCTCTTTCTCCACATCCTCACCAGCACCTACTGTCTCCTGAGTTTTTGATCTTAGCCATTCTGACTGTTGTGAGGTGAAATCTCAGGGTTGTCTATAAGAAAATATGTCTCTTAACCTGAGTAATAGAGATAACCTCATTTTTGTTCATGTTCTTTGATTGATTGATTAATAGATTGATTGTTTGATTGACTGATTTACTGGTTGTGTTATACCTGAGCATTGAGGATAAAAAGAGAATAAACTAAGTCTATGGGGTATAGTTAAGATATGCTCAAATCATCCCTTCCAGTTTCCGTCTGTGCCTAGAGATGTTCTGTGCCACAGAGCGCCATACACAAATACTGTTGGGAGAGAGCTGGTCTCCTGGGAATGCAAACCCACCTATGAGTAAGACTACTACTTCTGCTCAAATATCTGGCCCAAGAGGGACCTGCACAGAGCCATCAGGACACAGGAAACAAGGAATAGCCAGGGACAGGGTCCATCTGGTTTCCATCTGCACCACAGAGCTTACACTGTACCACAGCTCTCTATGCCCAAATTCCTCCCGGAGAGAACTGGGCTCCTAGGAGTACTGACACACAGGCTTGCAAGAGGGACAAGCCACAGTCAGAGACAGCAAAAACAGCTAACATCAGAGATAAACTGATGGCAAGAGGCAAGGGCAAGAACATAAGCAACAGAAACCAAGGCTCCTTGGCATCATCAAAACCAAGTTTTCCTACCACAGGGAGCCCTGGAAGCCCCACCACACAAGAAAAATGATATTCTAATTTAAAATCATATCTCATGATGATGATAGAGGACTTTAAGAAGGACATAAATAACTTTGTATTTAAAGAAATACAGGAGAACACAGGTAAACAGGTAGAAGTCCTTAAAGAGGAAACAAAAAATTCCTTAAGGAATTAGGGGGATAAAACAACCAAACAGGTGAAGGAAGTGAACAAAACCATCCAAGATCTAAAAATGGAAATATAAACAATAAAGAAATCACAAAGGAGACAACTTTGGAGCTAGAAATCTGAGGAAAGCCATCAGGAGTCATAGATGCAAGCATCACCAACAGAATACAAGAAATAGAAAAGAGAATCTCAGATGCAGAAGATACCATAAAATACATAGAAGATATCAAAGAAAATACAAAAATGCACAAAGGTCCTAACCTAAAATATCCAAGAAATCCTGGACACAATTGGAAGACCAAACCTAAGGATAAAAGGTATAGAAGAGAGTGAAGATTCACACCTTAAAGGGCCAGTAAATATCTTCAACAAAGTTATAGAAGAAAACTTACCTAACCTAAAGAAATAGATGCAAAGAGACATACAAGAAGCCTACAGAACTCCAAATAGATTGGACCAGAAAAGAAATCCCTCCCCTCACATAATAGTCAAAACACCAAATGCAAGAAACAAAGGAAGAATATTAAAAGCGGTAAAGGAAAAAAGGTCAAGCAACATATAAAAGCAGACCTATCAGAATTACACCAGACTTTTAACCAGAGACTGAAAGCTAGAAGATTCTGGGCATATGTTATACAGACACTAAGAGAACACAAATGCCAGCCCAGGCTACTATACCCAGCAGTTACTCTAGATGGAGAAACCAAGATATTCCATGACAAAAACAAGTTTACACAATCTCTCTTCACAAATACAGCCCTACAAAGGATAATAAATAGAAAATGCCAACACAAGGAGGGAAACTACACCCTAGAAAAGACAAGAAAGTAATCTTCTTTTAAAAAACCCAAAAGAAGATAGTCACACAAACATAAAAATAACAAGAAGCAACAATCACCATTTCTTAATATCTCAACATCAATGGACTCAATTCCCCAATAAAAAGATATAGACTAACAGACTGGATATGTAAACAAAACCCAACATTTTACTGCATATAGGAAATGCACCTCAGTGTCAAAGAAAGACACTACCTCAGAGCAAAGGGCTAAAAACCAATTTTCCAAGCAAATGGTCCCAAGAAAAACCTGGATTAGCCATTCTAATATTGAATAAAATCAACTTTCAACCAAAAGTTATCAAAAACGATAAGGAAGGACACTTCATACTCATCAAAGGAAAATTCTACCAAGAAGAACTCTCAATTCTAAACATCTTTGGTTCAAATGCAAGGGCACTCATATTTGTAATAGAAACTTTACTAAAGCTCAAAGTACACATTGTATCTCAATCAATAGTAGTAGGAGACTTTAATACCCCACTCTCAACAATGGACAGATTATGGAAACACAAACTAAACAGAGAAACATTGAAACTAACAAAAGTTACGGACCAAATAGATTTAGCAGATATTTATAGAACATTTCATCCTAAAACAAAAGAATATGCCTTCTTAGCACATCATGGTACCTTGTCCAAAGCTGACCATATAATTGGTTACAAAACAGGCCTCAGCAGATACAAGAAGATTGAAATAATCCTATGCATCTTATGAGATCACCACGGACTAAGGCTGGTTCTCAATAGCAACAAAACCAGCAGAAAACCCACATACACATGGAAGCTGGACAATGTTCTACCCAAGGGTAAGTTGGTCAAGGAAGAAATAGAGATAGATTAAGGACTTTAGAATTTAATGAAAATGAAGGTACAAAATACCAAAACTTATCGAACACAATGAAAGCAGTGCTAAGAGGAAAACTCATACCTCTGAGTGCCTCCATAGAGAAACTGGAGAGAGCATACACTAGCAGTTTAATAACACATCTGAAAGCTTTAGAACAAAAAGAATCAAATACACCCTAGAGGAGTAGACAGAGGGAAATAGTCAAACTCATGGCTGAAATCAACCAAATAGAAACAAAAAGAACTATGCAAAGAATCAACCAAACCAGGAGCTGGTTCTTTGAGAAAATCAACAAGATAGATAAACCCTTATTCAGACTAGCCAGACAGCACAGAGACAGTATAGAAATTAACCAAATCAGAAATGAAAAGGGAGATATAATAACAGAAACTGAAAAATTAAAAAAAAAATCATCAGATCCTATGACAAAATCTTATATTCAACAAAACTGGAAAATCTGGATGAAATGGATAATTTTCTAAACAGATACCAAGTACCAAAGTTAAATCAAGATCAGATAAACCATCTACAGAGCTCCTAAAGAATTAGAAACAGTCCTTAAAAGTCTTCCAATCAAAAAAAAAAAAAAAAAAAAAAGCCCAGGACCAGATGTGTTTAGTGTAGAATTCTATCAGACCTTCAAAGAAGACCTAGTACCAGTACTCTTCAAACTATTTCACAAAATAGAAACAGAAGGAACACTACCCAATTCATTCTGTGAAGCCACAGTTACACTGTATATTCTCCTTTGGAGATGCAACAGTTTCTGTCTAATCAGGAACTTGTCACAATATGCTTTCATAGAGGACTTCATAAGAGATTTTCTTCTACTTCTATAATATTTAATATTCCAAATAAATTTTTAAAAACTGGTTGAGTACATATTACTTTTAGCTTCAGAAGACAGCATATATATTTAAGAGGCATTTAACTATTATAAATTGTTTTGATGACTTAAAAAATGTCAATACTGAGTTGTGTATTTTAAATTAAATTTTATTAGTTCACAAATAAAATGCATCTGGAATACAAAAAAAAAGATAAAAGGATATGTTCAAATCAAACAAGATAAAGTAGTCTAAATAAAAGTTATATAGTATTTCAAAAGAATTGTATTCTTAGAACTATAAAATAAAAGGTAGCTTAAGAACCAAGCAAAAGACATAATTGTAAATTATTGATACTTGCAATCTCTTGTGTAACTGCCCGCAGTTACATCGAATGGATTACCTGGAAGGGAAGCTGGGGATGTATGGGAAGGCGGCAAAAATGAGATGGAGACAAAGACAACACCTGCTATTCAAGGTCTAAAATTTTAATGAAGAACTCCCAATATATATAGGCAGGGAGAAAAGTCTGGAAGCTTTTCAGCAGAATCAGTTCAGTTGCTCTGCAGGTGACTAGTGTTTCTCTGGAGACTGCATGCCCTTGAAGAACAATAGGCTTCACCTTGGTCTGAGCACTCCACCCTAGGTGGCAGGGATTATGGCTGACCCAGGAGTTCCCACTCAAAGGCTGGGAGAGGAACTTCACATTGATCGATATCAAATTCCTGCCAGGTGGCATGGCACCTCAATAAGGCTCTCTACATTCTTGAACACCATCATGAGAATTATCATGCATCAGATACACTACAAACTAGATAGATAATGTGCTCTACTGACTTCTGAAAGCAGTTTCTTTTCTAATAGTTTCAGTGTGTCTGGTGTTATGTGGAGGTCCTTGATCCACTTGGAGTTGATCTTAGTGCAAAGAGATAAGAGTGGGTCAATTTGCATTCTTCTGCATGTTGACCTCCAGTTGAACCAGCTCCATTTGTTGAAGAGGCTATCTTTATTCCACTGGATGGTTGTGGCTCCTTTATCAAAGATCAAGTGACCATAAGTCTGTGGGTTAATTTCTGGGTCTTCAATCCTATTCCATTGATCCACTTGCCTGTTGCTGTACCAATACCATGCAGTTTTTAACACAATTGCTCTGTAGTACTGTTTAAAGTCAGGGATATCAGTGTGGCGGTTCCTCAGAAAATTGGGCATGTCCCTTCCAGAGGACCCTGGCATACCACTCCTGGGCATATACCCAGAGGATTCCCCTGCATACAATAAAGACACATGCTCCACTATGTTTATAGCAGCCTTGTTTATAATAGCCAGAAATTGGAAGGAGCCCAAATATCCCTCAAAGGAGGAATGGATACAAAAAATGTGGTATATTTATACAATGGAATACTACTCAGCAGTTAAAAATAATGAATTCATGCAATTTGTAGGTAAATGGTTAGACCTGGAAAATATCATCCTGAGTGAGCTAACCCAATCACAAAAGAATACGCATGAAATGCAATCACTGATAAGTGGATATTAATGAGCCCAGAAGCCCTAAATACTCAAGGCACAATTAGCAAGTCAAATGATTCCCAAGAAGAAAGGAGAGGACCCTGGGCCTGTAAAGATTGGATCCAGTTTTGTAGAAAAACCGTGGGGGGAGGGTGAATGATTGGGGAATAGTTGGGGGGAGAGGAATTATGGGACATAGGGAGGGGGGAACTGGGAAAGGGGAAAGCCTTTGGAATGTAAACATAGAATATAGAAAATAAAAATTAAAAAAAATAATTAATTAAGAAGGAAAGTGAGTTCTCTGTTATTCTACAAGTCTAAAGAAAACTTTTGGTTTTCACCACATATCGTCTTAGTTAATTTTAATGGTTTTACTTAACAGGAGCAGCAATGCACAGCTGTATCTCCCATATTCAGAACTGTGAGACAAAGGATGACAAGCTTAAACTCCCCCTCACCATCTCAGTGAAGCTACACCTGATTTGGGCATTGTGGTGCACTACTGTAATCTCAGCATTTAAGAGATTGAGAAAAGAGATTTGAGGTTAGCTTGGGCTACTCAGGGGGACCCTGTTTTAATCAATCAATCAATCAAACAAACAAACAAACTAGCAAAAAACAAACCCACTGGTTATTGAGATTACCTGATTTACTTTATTTTATATTAATGAAAGTTTATTTATGCATATAGTGCATGTTTTGGCAATCAAAGGTCAACATCAGGTGCCTTACTCTATAGATTACATTCCTATTTCTGGAAACATGCTCTCTCACTGAGCCTGGGTAGCAAGCCTCAGAGGTCCTTCTATCTCTCTCTCTTTCTACCGAGCACTGGGATTGCAGGTATATGACACTGCACCCATTTCTTAAATATGGGTGAAGGGGACATGAATTTGTGTGTTCCTGCTTTCATACGAAGCATTTTATCTACCGAGCCATTTCCCCAGTCTCTGATCACAATGATCTAAAGTCAAAGAGCTGTCTGTAGAAACTATACACTTGCTTAACTTCATTTGCATTCACTGGCTTAAAGCATTTGTGAGGACAAGGCTTTTGTTTTGCTATTAACTTTTGTTTTTGACACAAGAAAGTAAATTGAATAATTGATCATAAAGATACATTGATGAATCACTTGAATGGAGGGTAAGCAAAGGAATCTGTTCTGGTTTGTTTTCTGTTGCTGGAATAGAACAGTCACATTAAAAGGAACTTAGGAGAGGAAAGAGTTCATTTGGCCTACACTTCCACATTACATTCTGTAACTGGGAAAGTCAGGGCAAGAACAGAAATGGGAACTTGAAGCCAAAGTCACAGAGGAATGCTGCTTGCTGGTTTGCCCTGCGAATCAATGCCAGGCTCATGCTTAGCAAGTTTCCCTATACAGCCCAGGACCGTAGACTCATGCTGTGCCAGCATCCACAGTGCTCCGGGTCCTCCCATATAAATTAATAACTGAGACAATCTCCTTCAGACATGTCACAAACCATTCTGACTTGGACAATCCTCTCAATTGACTTTAGGGAGTGTCATGTTAATGCTAACCAGGACACCATCCAAATGCATATGAATTCAAAGTAATATGTTTGTCTTTTATATTTAATGTGTGTAAAATACATATTTGTAACTATTTTTCTATAATATAATCTCCTAATACTTTGATAAACTTGAAAGAGACAAGTTTACCTTAATATTGAGAATATTCCAGGCTTGAGTCTCTAACTCTACTGGGCTCCTTCATTATCCTCATTTTCTCCCATAAAAGTTTGACAAATTATTTCTAAAGCCATATGTTCTGAGCCAGGAGGGAGCCTTGACGTTAGTATTTAGTTACCCAAATTATTATTATGTAACTAAGGCAAAGCTCGAGCAGGTGGATTGATCAGCTGGGCATCCTCAGTGGGAAATCTTGCTAGACATCAGATCAGAGAAGAGAGAAGCAGAGAGAAGCAGACCGCTTCCGACACTCTGTTTCTGGGAAATGCTCAGCATGTCACCATGTGGGGATTCAGGCTTGAGGCTGATGAATAAATTCTACCTGTGATGCCAGAGGAAGCTATAGTTATCACAATTTACTTCTCAGCCCCAAATTATGTTAAACACATTGAGAGATAAATACTTGCCTTAACAAAACAAGTACATGAATAGATGTGTTAGTGGAATGAACAGTAATAATTCTGGTTTTTGCCCCTGAGATATATTTTCTTGAAGGAAAATAAAGGGTATAGTAAAAGAAATACATTTAGCTACTGTAAGGATCTCAGATTTGGAGGTTGAAAGAGTCTCTGCAGGATGATTGGCTTTTTGAATAAAGGACCTGTTAGGAAAGTTATTAGTGCCATGGAAAGAGAGTGAAGTGGGTTTTTAGGGCAGGAGAACACAGGCTCACAAGGCCAGGCCTCTCTTACAGATTTCAGGGGCAAGAGAGACGCCCCAATTAATGTAGTTGATGACTAGCTGATTGTACAGCTTGTAGGCAGGTTGTCTCCCATCCCTGGGTTTGGGGGCAGAGGGCAAGGTTTGGCTCTTTAGACAATATGCATCCATCAAATGGGATGTGGCTCCCGCAACCTCATTTGGTTGGGAGTGGGGGGGGGGGCTGCGGTACAGAGGTAGCTGAGGGTGAAGAGAAAAGGGGCTGTTTTAGGAAGCAAGGCCTGAGAAACCACTAGGTCAAAGCTAATCCATACTTTCAGGACAACTTCTAGTTTGAATTTTAGGCAAAGGATACATTTTAACTATTACCAGGTTTTTAGGGATTTGGGGTTTTTTGGTTTGTTTGTTTGTTTGTTTAATTTCAGTTTCATTTTCCAGGGAAACCATGAGCTTCTCTCAGTCTCCTCATCTGAAACAAATTTGTGAAACATCTCAGTTCACATAAAGTATGCAAACAAGGCCAGCAACTCTCACAGGAGTATTGGGCTACACATATGTAATGGGTATGTGTTTCCTAAATTATTTCTGCTTACAATATCATGTGATCAAAGGGAGACCAGAAATAAAAACTATTTGTATCCCAAGTTTATGTTGGCATATATGAGTGCTGAGATGCATAGCTCCCAACAGTATTAGTAACTGTTTTTAAATCACTCGCTTCCCCTGAATTATCTACTTTTAGAATTACAGATCAAAAATGTAAATGGATTTTGTAAGCACAGTATTTTTATTTCAGTTCTTATTTCTGTTACAAATTTTGCATCAATCTAAATACAAAGGTCCAATTTTAGGACATGATATACAAATGAGAATAACCAGGGAACAAGCGGAACAGGATTCATCAACCGAAGGCAACAGAGTAACCAACCCACAGCCTCATAGTGTATATGAATCTCATGGGCACACATGGCACAGTAGGCATCATGGGTCAGTGGGTATATTCAAGTGTATGCTATATGTTTTTTTTTTCTGGCACAGTACAGTGAGAGTCAGGTCCCATTTTTTGATATTTGTTGATGGGTGTACCTTTTCCCTTCCCTTTTCCTCTTTTGTTTAATATTTGAGCAAACTGAAATTTTTTAAGAAAAGCCAGTTCTTCCCACCTTTGAAGCATTTAGGGAATTCTTGCTGTACACAGGAATTATTATGGTAGCCTCATTCCCTACCCATCACTAAAACTGCAATCTATATTTTTCATCCTCTTTCAAATCACTTTTGCACCTGTGTAGAAGACATCTTCTATTCTCCAAGATAGTAATGAAAGTTTTCATATCCTTTGGCATAGCAACATTCAAACTAAGATGTGGTTATTGTTCAGTTCATGAAGTAGAATGACTAGAATGAGTCTATATGGACACTCCAGTATATCCACAGTGCACACACACACACACACATACACACACACACACACACACACACACACACACACACAGAGGGAGAGAGAGAGAGAGACAGAGAGACAGAGAGACAGAGAGAGAAATAGAGAGACAGAGAGAGAGAGAGAGAGAGAGAGAGAGAGAGAGAGAGATTTAAGTTGAATTTATAGTGCAAAGTCTACTTAAATTTTACTACCAGAAAGCAAGTGGAGAAATCTCAAAACTCAAAATAAAGAAGAGTTGTAAATACATACATACATACATACATATGTGTATATATATATATAATGTGTCCTTATCTTAGACATACTATATTATTCATAATATATAAAGGAAAATAAATAACTGACAGAATGAGTATATATTGAAGGTATATTTATTAGACTACAGGGTATATTCTGGGTAATCAAGCACTGACAGTCTTCACATTGGTGAGTCTTAGAATCTGGTAGCTTCCCAATCTCTAAGACTGGATGTTTCAGGGGTCCCAATTTAGTAATGAAGGCAAGAATGATTCCTGCAGAGCTTCACTGGTAACAGTTTTGCTATCATATTTTAGTATTAGTGATACAATAAAGCAGTAGCAGCAACAGCAATAGGGTAAATGAACTTGCCAACACAAAGGCAAGAAGGCAAAAAAAAAAGAAGACAAAGAAGAAGGATGAGGATGAGGATGAGGATGAGGAGGAGAAAGAGGAGAAGGAGGGGAAGGAGAAGGAGGAGGGGGAGGAGGAGGAGGAGGAGGAGGAGGAGGAGGAGGAGGAGGAGGAGGAGGAACAAGCTTTTCCCTAAGACTTCTTTTTATCCGGATGTCAGCAGAAGTTGCTGCATACATTTATGTGAGTCTTCACACTACAAATAACATCATTAAAATTCCTTACAGGTATGTTCACAGCTAGCTGACTTCAGATCCAGTGAAATTGTTAATCAAGATCTATATATCTATATATCTATATATCTATATATCTATATATCTATATATCTATATATCTATATATCTATATATCTATATATCTATATATCATCTATCTATCTATATAATCTCTATCTATCTATCTATCTATCTATCTATCTATCTATATCCTTTCTTTCTCCCTCTCTCCCTCTCCTCTCTCCCTCTCCTCTCTCCATCTCCTGTTTCTCTCCCTTCTCTATCCCTCTCCTATTTTTCTCTCTTCCTCTCTCTATCCCCCCCTCTCTCTCTCTCCACACACACACACACACACACACACACACACACACACATACAGACACACACACCACAAACACAAACACAAACACACACTAAATACCAAATTTTCAGGGAATTTCAAGCATTTAAAAAGGCAGTTTGGAAGTTATAACTATTTCTGATAAAACTAGATAACCGCAACCATACTTGAGTGTGTAACATTCTTTGATGTTTATAGAAGGCAAAGACGTAATTACTACTTTCTTAGACAGGGCTCCCATCCCAATCATACCAAGGACAGAGATAGAGTGACGAGGCAAACAGTGATGAGGTCTGTACCTGAACTTGACTCTGTAACAGATGAGAGCACTAGAAGTACATGTCAGCACTGGTGTGTGCAGTTACAAAGCAGTTAAGGGCAGAGTACTGAAACAAGGTACGTATGTGGCATTTGTCACATGATGCCCATGAAAAGAGGCATTTGGCATTTTGTGAGGTGACAGAGAAGTGACATGCAGAGAAGTTCATCCTTCAAGAGAGAATGTTCCAGACATTTCTGTGTCAGCAACATCCCATGCAATCGCTTTAGAAAAGATAAATTTTCTAAAGTGGCTGCCATAGTTCCCTTTCTGGCTCATTCTACTTGGAGAGAAGTGTCTGAGATTTAGGTCCTCAGACAAACCATCCAATTTAATTCTTGGTTTCTCGGAGAAATAATTCTAAACTATATTAAAACACATCCAACTCCCTCAGGCATTATTAACATCTTGTCACTGTATAAATGTTAAGCAGAAGCAGAAGGAATAATTTTATCCTGGGAATCAGTGTGACAAATTATAGTTTGAGGTCTTAGTAAAGGTCATAAAGAGAATTAGAATGCCTTTATCCACAGGATTTATCCATTACTGTAGGACTAGCTAGACCAAACAGCCACAATAAGAATGAGAATTTCCATTTTAATTACATGAGGACCAGATTGCTGAAACCCAGACAATTTTAATCAATACCCAATGGAGATAATCCTTAGAGGTTTTAAATAATAAAATTTTCATGTGATTCAAAAGTAGGCAGAATTACATATTTCCGCTTAATACATTTCTTCTACTTACATGAACTATTTTCTATCCTATCTAAGTGAATGACCAAGGCATTCTAGCTTCTAAATGTGACATTGGAGTATTATATTGTCTTTGGAGACAACAAATGCAGTACTTTAGTTATAAGAATGGGATTGGAGTAAAATCAGGCAGCTAGATAGAAATGTGTTCTGTTGAGCGTCTTTAAAAAACCATGAAATCAGAAATGTACAAGTAAATTACTTCCAAAGAAGACTTGATAGAACCACATTAGATCAAAAGTAATATTCCACTATCCCTAGCTCCTTTGGAGAAAATACCTATAGATAATGAACAGAATCAAAGTTAAGATTAAGTTGATTTTGTTAAAAATAAATGAGAGTGCTTTTCAGAGAGATAATTGGGCTCTTGAGAGTCAAAAATCCAATCTTTTAAACAGTATGAGTTCTTCGTTCTTTTCCTCAATCAATTATTTAAGCCCATTTCAGGAATTTACACAATGAATGTTGCCAAGATTCAGAGGTTTTGGAGAACATTGAAACTGGAGGACTGAGCACCATTTCGTCTACACTGAAAAAGTCCCAACATGTGTGTATTTGCTAGAAGGGCTATAAGTGATTACTTTTTCCAAATTAGAGTTCAGGTACCAATTAAGCACTTTAGCGACTCTCAGTTTGATAAAGCCCAGTTAATTTACTGGAATTAAGTGACATACTATATATCCATCATTATATATAGCCCAAATGCAAATCAGCAACTATCTATTAAGCACCTACTGAATACAAAACACGATGATAGTCTATTACATATACAATCTAAATTGCTTTATCAGAAGTTTTATAATTTTCTTTTTAGAAGAAGAAATCAATTTTACTTTAAGAATTTAAATGGTTATCACAGATCACTAAATGAATTAATAATAAATAAAACTGAGAATTAATAGAATATCCAGCTTTAACTTTACCTAGATTAACATTGAGAGTGGTGAAACTATCTTAAGTAATTTTTTGTACACTCAAGAATTCAATTGTTTATCCATTTTTGTTTATTTATTTATATATTACTTATGTCACAAGGTACTATGGTCTGATTGCTAGTCTCTACCCTGAGTTCTTCTTGTTTTTATTCTTGTTCACATAATAGTTCATAACTATTCCACCAATTCCTAGTTTGATAATATTTGAAGGTAGACATTTCAGAGGATAAGCATACATCTACTGATTTATATCAAGTCTTAGTTATGGTGGAGAAGTAAAATAGGATTAGTTACTTTAGTAGGAGAGAATGAGATAGAGATCAGAATACTCTCCCACAAGTGGATCATGAGAAGATGCTTATATGGACTCCATTGTGAGACCCCTAACCAGAAAATGAATAAATATTTTTGTATTAGGCCCTTACATTTTAGAAATGTGAGGATTTCTGTTTAGCTCTTCCCCATTTGTGGTAATTTTGCTAGAGTAACTGAACAGAGACAAGGTAAAGATAAAATTCAGACATGTGGTAATATGACTTGGGCCATTCTCCAACACCTTCCATGTGGCTAATTTATGCTTCTTCCTGAGTTTGGTATCTTGGTTTGTGGTAGATGAGGTATGTGGAGACTAGTTTTAACTTGTCCCTGTGATGGTTAACCTGCAGAATTGATGAAGCATTGACTTTAAGTAAGGCTTTAACGGTATTGGCAGAGGAAATTTGGTGTGAGTTGATGGACTAAGTGGGGAAACTCTACTCTCAGTGAGAGTGGATATCATCAGAGCAGCTGGGGAGAAGGATAAAAAAATCAAACAAGCAGAAGAAAGCTGACCTCACCTCCTGGAACGTGGGCATTCTTGTGTGACTCTTGACCATCTGAACACTGTTCTTTCTGAGCTTTGAGCAAGACTAACAACAGGGGCTCCCGAGCTTCTCAAGCCCTCCATCTCAGGCTAAGTTGCATGGTGGTTTCCCTGGTTCTGAGACAACCAGATGTGGATTGGATCATGCTATCAGATTCTTTGTTTCTACAACCTACACATATCATGAAACTTCTCAGCCTCCATAATAATGTGAACAATGTCCTCTTGCATGTTTATGCCTGAGTTTTCTATCACCTATCCTTTTATATGTTAATCTATTTGTCTATCTATTATTTAATCTCTACCTCTATCTCTATCTTTTATTCTTTTGAAGAACAGTTAGCTGTTATAGCATCATTCTTCAGCTATATGACAACATTAATATATCCTCTTTCTACTTCTCTTCATTCATGCTCCAGTTGCTAAGACTACTAGCAGTACCTATTTCATCAAGCTAAGCAAAAATTTAAATAGAAGTATATGCAAACTTGTTCTCTATACAAACTTTGTTCCTAAAGAATATCTGTAGAAAGGTGGTCCCTGTGGGTTAAAAACAGCATCGGTGAAAATCAAATGATAAGAGACTTAACACGATGCTGTGTGGAGTCAAATGGAAGAAGGCAGACTAGAAGCTACCTTTTTGTCACCCAGTGAAGAAAAAGAATAAGAAAAAAAACCCAGAATATTCCAAAGAAAGAAAGAACTTTGGAAATTAATAAAGAGAGCAAGCATACATAAAGAAACAAAGCTGTTACAGACCCAGCCATATGGGTTCCTGCCAAGAAGAAGGGAACCAGAGTCTTCCAAAATGTAAATAAGGCAGCGCAGGTGAAAAGAACACCCAAGACAAGCCCACAGCACTCACAAGAATCTATTATTTGAGGCTGAGCTATTTTGAAGTTCTGATAATTTAGAAATTGAGAAAATGCATACATATGTATGGGAATGCATGTGTGTGTGTGTGTGTGTGTGTGTGTGTGTGTGTGTGCATGTGTGTGTGCCTGTCAATGTGGAAGACTGAGTTTAGTGTTTGATATCTTTGTTGATAGCTTTCTACTTTTTTTGAGCCAGGTCTCTCCTTGAAACTAGAGTCTAGTCTAGCCAGACAGCTTGGCATATAAAACCCTGATATTAATGTCTCTAATCCTGGGATCACAAGTAGCAGTCACACATGCTCAGCTTAAAAATAGTGCAATTATTATTTGATAATTTCTTAATGTATACAATACATTTTGATCATGCTCATAACCAATTCTCTCTCTTTTCATTCCCCATTTCCTTTCTTCCTAAAAAATTGCTGTTCTACTTTTATGCCTTTTAAAATGTTAATAACATGTGGAATTTGCTTAGAACTGCTTGCATAAGAATGAGGTGACATTTATTAACAGGAACATGGGTCCCTTACCATTGTATGCATCCTAAAAAAATTAATTCTCCATTCCTCAACAGCTATTGATGGTTAAAAGCCCCTCATGTGTGAATGGGGCCTCATGGACTTCTCCCTCATCAGCGATGGATGACTGAATGGTTGTACTTATATATTTCTTACACATATAACTACATTTCACCATAATCCTTCCCATGCTCCAGCTCTTGAATTTTTTTCTGCACCATCTTCTATGCTGTTTATCAAAAGTTGGGAGGTTTATAGAGTTCTGTGTTTAGGGCTGAACCACTCAATAGCCACTCCTAGTAGCACTTTGATGAGTTATGATTCTCCATATTAACTACTATGCAACACATAAAGCTTCCCTGGGCAAGAATTGTAGGAGCCGTGAGTGGTGGATGACTCCTAGAAATCAGTATCTTCTAGGCACAAGATGATTGATAGAATATAACAAGCACAGAAATGGACCTAAAGTCCCACCCTGAAACATGAAGCTATTTTCAATTGAGACCTATAGGTAAAAGGAGAATCAGGTCTTACCAATGGAGTATTACTGTGTATATCAACTATACTCCAGGGCAAGTCTCCTTGCCAAGAAATAGTTGACTAACCAAAAAGGAATGCCATAGTTTTTTTGTGGGCTTTTTGTTTTGTTTTGGCAGGGTTTTGTTTGTCTCATTATTTTGTTTTGACTTTAATTGTGTGTGTGTGTGTGTGTGTGTGTGTGTGTTGAGAGAGTGAATTTTGGTTGTTAGAAGGTATGGAGGACCTGGGAGTTGGGGAAGGGGAAGCAGGACCAAAATATGAAAAATAAATAAAAAATAAAAATAAATAAATATTTAAACAATGAAAAGAGAAGCAATAATCTAGGTGCATAAGCAAAACATATAGAAGGCCTTTTGATGATGTGACCATGTGTGGCACTATTCTTGGGGAGAAATGAGAAAACATCAACTCACCCTAGAAAGAGAACTTATTATAGATCAAAGTACAGATATCCCCAGAATCCTTGGTGAACCAATGACTTTTATTAAACTTCTTTTCAGGGGAAAGACATGACTTTAAAACAGCTGTGTTGCCAAAACCCACCTCTGCATGGGTAGCAGCCCACGAAGCAGAGAGCCTGTAGTCTACAGATTGTAGAATGTCCTTTCCTGATGACTCAGTTGCACTGATATTCTTCTGGACAGTTCAGTTGATCTTTGTTTCCATTGATCTAGGCAGGTCATCTTGTTTCTGCTTTTTCCAGGCTATTTGGGTGGTCTGAGTCTCCTCTAGGTAGCTGGGCTTGTCAGAGATTGACTTTCATCAGTCTCGTCTATTTGTGAACACTCAGGTAGGGAGGAACCTAGTGAATCCAGCCAGTCTTAAAGGATTTCTCTGGGTTATCTTGAGTTGTTTATCTACTGAGTTTAAAGAGTTTCCCTGTGAGGTGGTGTGTTTTATTTCCCTTTTGAACATACTGTTGTTTCTCCTTGTTTTAAATACCCTATGCCTTAAGGAATATCTCTTCAAGATGGAAGGTTTTGATATTGGAGGAGACTGCTACACAGTACTATTGAGCAAACCATAATAGTAGAGTCAACTTAGGATCTATGATCTCCCCACCCATGTTAAAACCATGTGAACCGTGAATTTCATCCTGTGGATTGGGCCTCAGATCCAATCCAAAAGCAGTTGACTACCACAGTACTCATGCCACTATGGTCACATCCTGTCTGGAAGACTTGTATTGCACCCTAGAGGGTGGAGAACTGGGTCAGATTATTCATGACTTTCTTCCACTAGAAGCCTTCATAGATATGTTTAGCAATGTGAAAGCTAGCTAGAATAGTCCATGCCAGTTCCATGCCAGTTCCGTTTTCATTTCTGGATGTACTGCATGCGAACTGTGTGAAGCCTTCAGAAATAGGGTCATAAGGGTTTTAGTTAACAACCAGGAACAGTTCTCATTAGCCTATCTTGTTTCAGAAACAGTGATTTCTCACTGAGTGTTTAATAGGGATGTATTTCATACATGGCACTGAGATATCATTTAACGATTCATGGCTTCTAGAGGAACTAGTATTCATAAAATCAGGATACCACCATTCAAAATCTTTTATATTTTAATTTGCTTACTAAGCAATTTTCACTAGGCATTCCATGTATCTTCAGTTTTGATTAAGCTTCCCTTCCACTTCCTGACTTCCTACTCTCCTATTCTTACCACTGACTCCTATTCTCACTTAAACTTCTTATCCCAGTACTCCCTTTATCTAACTTCCTTTCATGCCTGTTCTACTATCGTTTCCTCCCTCTGTGGCCTTTTCTTTTTTTTCCTTTTTCCTATTCTAGCTTCCAGCCTTATATAGATATTTCAAGCACATTTTAAAAACTCGAAATTAACATTCAAATTCAAGATTTGATGTGAGTAAACACATTTAGGAGTTGTATTTCTGGGCTCAGTTTATATCATTCATTGGTGGTATTTTCCAATTCCATCTACTCTCTTGTGAATTTCATTTCATTTTTCTTTATAGGTGAATAAAATTTTATGGTATATATATATATATATATATATATATATATATATTCTTCCATTGATCAACATCTAGGGATGTTCTCTTGCCTAGTGGTTATTAATAGAGCAGCCATAAACATGGATATTCCAGTTTACCTCTGTTAGGTTAAGTGTCCTGTTGATGTATCCCCTAAAGTTGTATAACTGAGTCATATAGTCATATGTAAGCCTTTGTGAAACCTTTAATCTAATTCCTTTAGCTTCTATATCAGTTTTGCTTCCCCACCAATGGTGTAGAAATATTCTCCAGTCCTGACATTGTCATCAAAGTTTGTTGTCATTTATTTTCTTGGGGATAGCTACTCATGCTGTAGTAACATGGATTCTCAAAGTGGTTTTAATTTGCACTTTCTGATTGATAAGGATATTGAACACTCATTCAAATGTTTAGTAACCATTTATATTCTCTACTTTTGAGAACTTTGTTTGGTTCCATAATCCTTTTTTTTGGGGGGATGGGGGGGATTGGGTTGTCTCTTTTCTTGATGCTTAGTTTCTTTAGTTCTCTGCATATTCTAGACATAAATCCCCTATTCCATTTTAACTGATAAAGAGTTTTGTTGCAGTAGTTTCTACACCCAATAAACCCATATTAAAACGCACACTCTAGTTATTATATTTATAAGCTCTAAGCCTAGATTGGGCAGTTCCCTCACCACAGCAACTTATTCCCTATCTATGATTCCCTTGCTACTTGCAATTTCTCCGGGTCACGTGGTTCTGCTCCATCTTCTTTTCCTCCTACTACCTTTCTTCTTCTCTTTTAGATCTTCTGTCCCACCTTTTTCTTTCCTTGCCCTATCCCATACTCTAGCCTTTATTTGACCAGGGCAAACGATACATATGAGATCACCTAAGAATGTGAGCAACTGCTCGTGGGAGGGCAGCCCCTTCTGCGGAAGCAAAATTATCATCAGAAAACAGTATCAGGGTAACCCACAACAGATTTTCTCCAATTCTAACTAGAAAAAAAAAACTTTCTGAGTGAGGTATTCCATCCAGATCCAGAAATATAAAAATGGTGTATATTCACTTATATGTGGATATTAGCTGCTAAATAAATGATAATGGAGCTACAATCTGAAAACCCAGAGAGGTTAGGCATACTATGAGTAGGGAAGAACACATAGATTTCTGTGGAAGGGGAAAATAGAATTGATTGTTGGACTGGGGTAGCGAGGGGCCAGGAGTGGGATGATCAGGTAGGGAGTAGGAGGGAAAGTGTGATTGAGAGAGGGAATACATGGAGAAACAACTAAAATTGAGGGGTGCTTGAGAGTAGTAGGGAAACCTGGAATGGAAATTACCTAAAATATATGAAGGTATGCTAATGAAGTCTCCAAATAAAGGGGGAAACAGAATCCCAATTGGTCATCTCTTGTGACCAAATGAAGCTTCCAGTATTCGTACTGAGTTGCCTGAGTTACCACCAATTGAATTGTTGGTCTAAAGGGTCCCAAGGAAATCCCTAAACAACCCAGGTTGTTGACAATACAATAGATGGATCTCCATACACCGATAGTGAGATCCCATTGTTAATGATACTCACTGAATGAGAAGGAAGAACTGGTGTCTATATAAAACCTTCCCCCCACCCATGCTAGTGTCTTTGGTATAGGAAGATAGTTTGCAGGCTACCAAAAGAAAAACAAATAACAACATAGTCACAAAATCTTTGATATATAAACTGTCTTGCCTGTAAAATATTTTAGGGCAATGGTGATACGAAGCATGTGGGAGTAATCAACCAATATCTGATGTGATGGAAGTCATACAAGATATTGCTTGGGTGACCAAGAACCAAAGACTAGATAGCACAGAGACCTAGGGCAAAACCAAATACTACTTGTCAACTTGTGCCTACCTGTGAAGATCTCGAATACTAGACTAGGATCTGAAGACCTGAAAGAATAGGGTGGCCTTCAGTCTAATGCTATAGAAAAACGTTTGTTTCAGTATAGTTTTAGACATGAATGTAACAAAAAAAAGCAATGATCCAAGTAAGGTTGTTTGGGTTCAGAAAAATGTGGTCAGAAAAATATGTAAATAAATGTCAATAAGCACATACTAAATATTAGCAGAGCAGCCCTCTCCTAGAACTTTCTCAGGACAAACCAATTTAAATATAGTTGCCTGGTGAATATTATAGGTTATTGTAGCCGCCCATGGCTACATTCAGATGGTTTACCAGGTCACCTGGAAGGAAAGCTGGGGATGGGAACAGGGTGAAGGGAGAAACATGGAGTCACGACAAGATTTCCTGCTCAAGACTCAAAGTTTAATGGAGGTCTCCAAATATATATAGGCGGGGCAGGACCCTTCCCCCAAATTCCAGGGTGTGTTTTGTGGAACTGGCCTGGCTGTTCCATGGGCGTTGGCTCCACTGCTCAGGCGGCTAGGTGGGTCACCTGCTTAAATCAGGAATTCGTAGACCTGGAGGAACAATGAACTTCACCTTGATCTATGTCAAGTTCCTTGAGGTGGCATAGCACCCCAATACGGCTCTCTACAGGTTATATCTTGAAAAGCATGAAAACAGGTAAAAGACTATATCCAGATTCAAGGTACACTGACCACAGTTGTTTCTACGGATATGATGTGACATACAACCCGAACTAAACCGATCTTATACATTAAATGTGAATGTTTGTCTGTCTCGGGAGTCTCATGGGTCCTTTTTTCCCTGTCTAGTTAGCCACGTTCACTGCTACCATCTTTGTTCAGCTCATGTTTGAGCCCTCATGTCGCTGAGACTTTATGAGTGGAGCTTCTGCCGTTGCTAGGAGACATTCTCACAGGAAAGTCATTGATCTTCTGGCTTATAAGACTTTCTGTCCCCTCTCCTCAATGTTCCCTGAGTTTTAGGTGTGATTGTGCCTCTTGGGACTGGGCTCTACAAGTCTGAATTTTGATCGGTTATGGCTTACTGTAATGAGCTCCATCTGTTGCAAAGAGAAGTTTCCTTGATTGGGTATGAAGGTCTGCAGAATATTCTCTGTGCTGAGGATTTTTGTTTATCTGGAGTCAATTGTGATTCCACAAAATTCCATAGGAATTTTAGGATTTTTTTTTCTATTTATACACACAATGATTCTGGAGTTTTCTTGGAATGGCATTAAGCATGTATGTCATTTTTGGTAAGAGGTTTCATAGCATTAATTACTGTAATCCATGCATGGGCACAGGTTGTCTTTTCATCTTTTAGTAACTTCCCCAATTTTATTCTTAAATCTCTTAATGTTTTCATTATAGAAGTCTTTGATTTTCTTGTTTAAATTTATCCTAAGAGTCTGTAAATGAATTTATTTTCCTGATTTCTGGCTCAGTGTGCTTTCCATCCGTATATAGGAAGGCTATTGATTTCTGTGAATTGATTTTTTACCTTACCACTTTGATGAAAATGCGTATCAGTTTAAGAGTTTTCTGATGACAACTTTAGAGGCCTCTTCTATTCAGAATCAAATCACATTTTAGATCTCTATATATTGTGTTATCTGTCTAATGCTCTTTCTCCTACCTTGAGGCCCCAAATGCCCTTAAGGATCCTTCATTCTAATAGCCACTACACCTGAAAGGAATAGTGAATTATATGTCAACTTCATTCTGGGTCAATGGTTGACTTTATCTCCTTTGCCTTCAACACTATTCTCTGACCTTTGTTTAGAAAATGAAGTTAATTAGTATCCCTGCCATTGTGATCTTTCAGTGTTTGGTTTTGCCTGCTTTGGTTTGGCTTAATCATTTGAATGAAGGTTATTATTTTCTCTGACTTCACGGATAGATTTGTCTTTCTTTTTAATTTTATCCCCAGTTCTTCTACCCTCTTTCCTGCAGACATCTCCTCAGACACACACACACACACACACACACACACACACACCAATAACAAATGCAATCCAAAGCAGAAAGAGCAATGCAAGGAACGGAATGTCACAACACCTGATCTCACACTATACTACAGACTCATAACGAAAACAACATCTTGGCACAAACGCAGACACATAAAACCACCGAATAGACCAGAAGCCTCAGAATTCAAACAATTACAGACATGTGATTTTTTTTTTATAAAGATGTCAAAATATACATCATGAAAGAAAGATTTTTCAACAAATGCTGCTAAATCTTAAAAAATGAGAGAGAAGTTTTTGGAAATGAGCTGATGTGACAGTCTTTCAGAATGAGCTTCATCAGGAGAGACAGCATTATGATTATGGCCTTGAAATGTGAGGAACTTTGAAAGAGTTGTCATATAGTAGTGTGTCATATCAAAGCAGCATGAAGGGAAAGGGGTTTTCCATTCAAATTTAGAGAACGAAGGGCAGTCATATATTCACAGACTTTCAGTGGGTAGATGATGCCACTCTGCACCACCTAATGTGGCCTAGCCTACAGGCAGGAGTTTCAAAGAAGAGAAGCACTGGGGACATACTTCAAAGATACCTTAGTCCTGGGCAGATGAGAAGAGACTTTTTCCCTCCCAAGACTCAGTGTTCTATTTGGGCCCCTCACTTCTTTGTGACTTCTGGGATAGTGAAAAAGGCACTTAGAGAGTCTTTGCTCCAACACTAAGGAAACTGTAGGAAAATAAAACTAGATGCATATTACTTAACTCTGCACAAAATCATCTCAAAATGGGTCCACATTCTAAGTAAAAGACTTTTGCTGGAGCTGCAACTGCCAGAGAGAATAGCCAAGCCTTCAAAAGTACTTCAGTAGCACAGGAGGTAGGACAACAACTGACAGGGGCAAGTAATTAAATTAAGAAGTGTCTTCACTACACAGGAAACAAAACTTTCAAAGAAGAATTACACATATTCAGTAAATACTTCGAAAAAGGTCTGTGTTCCTTTGGTAGCCATCCTGGAGATGTGAGCTCAAATTGCTTTTAGTTTCCATTTCTCTCCAGTCAGAAGGTTTATCATTGAGAAAAGAAGCAAATATTGGTGAGGAGGTGGTGAGAGAGAAATCCTTATTTACTGTGGGTGAGAGTCACACTGGTGCAGCCGCTCTGCAAATCAGTATAAAAATCCCTCAAAAATTAAAAGTAGAACTTCTAAATGATGATGCTACACTGCTCCCTGACATTTTGTCGCCATCTTGCAGAGATCAGATACCTTCATAGCTATGGCTTTCGCTGCACTGTTCACAAAAGTTAAGAAACTGAATGGCTTAGCTATCTATAAACAGATCAATGGATAAAATATTTTCATGCACCCAAAGGATTTGTATTTAATCATAAGAAAAAGCAAAGTCATGACATTTATAGAAAAATAGTCTGACTGGAGACATACATAAAGCAAAGGACTTTTTTATTATTTTTTATGTTTATTTCTAAATGTGCAAGTGTTTGAGATCATCATAAAAACTGAATAAAAGAGGAGGCAGATAATGAACAAAATAACCATATATTCTCACTGTGTTAAAAACAGAGAAAATCCACAACAGCTTCTTTGCCATGGTTGCAACCAAATACTCTGGATTTACTACCACACATAAGCAACCACGGAAATCTCTGAAGAGTAAAAGCACTAAATATATAGATGAAAAAGACCAAATTTGAAAACAAGACTTCTTGAGTTTCTAGTTACGTGTTTCCTTTTTTTTTTAAATTTTTTTTTTTTTTTTATTTCAAGGACAGGACCAGCATGGAGCTGTGCCCTCATTGCTGCAAGTAAATTCAGAGAGAAACTGTTTATGCCCAGAAGAAGAGATAGCATCAGCAATGGTGGTTAAACACATGTGCATACACACACACACACACACACACACACACACACACACACACACACATGCACACACACACAGAGGGGGGGAAGAAGCACACATATCTTTTAAGCCAGAGGCCTAGGAAAAGAGAGCCTCAGGGACTGCAGAAATAGGGGTTGATCTGTCCTGGAAGAGCTCTGCGATGTGTGAGATGTGCACATTTAAGAACACAGATATGAAAGAGCAGCACAGGTTCAACAGCCCTGGAACAGACTGCAGAACTGTAACTGTGTGGTCAGTTGGGAATTTCTACAGAACTTCATATGCAATGTTTTTTTCTCACCATTTTCTCATATTCTTCACAAGATGGAACTTTTTGTGCCTCTTGATCAGAGTGCTTTTCTCTGTATCCTTGGGATATTGTAGGCTGTGGGTTTTTCCTCTTTTCTAGCAATCAGAGGTCTTTGGGAGAATATTCTGCTTTACCATGTATTGGTGAAACTATCTACAAAAATAAAATGACACTGGTTTTTATTTGGACTTGAGTACTTTATGTTTTTTGGTTCGTTTGCTTGCTGGGTGTCTTAGTCAGGGTTTCTATTCCTGAACAAAAAAAAAATCATGACCATGAAGCAAGTTGGGGAGGAAAGGCTTCATTCAGCTTATACTTCCACAGTGTTGTTCATCACCAAAGGAAGTCAGGATTGGAAATCACACAGGGCAGGAATATTGAGGCAGGAGCTGATGCAGAGGCCATGGAGGGGTGCTGCTTACTAGATTGCTTCCCCTGGTTTGCTCAGCTTGATTTTTTTTTTCTTTTTCTTTTTATTGGATATATTCTATATTTACAATTCATTTCCCTTTTTCTGGTTCCCCACCCCCAAAAGTCCCACATGCCCTTTTCCCTCCCCCTGCTTTCTCATCCACCCCCTCCCACCTCACTGTTCTTGTACTCCCCCACAATGATGTTTTGGTCCATTCTAGCACCAGTGTCCACTCCTTTCTTCTTGTGAGACATCACTTGATATGTGATTTGTGTCTTTGGTGTTCCAAGCTTCTAGGCTAATATCCACTTATCAGTGACTGTATACCATGGGTATTCTTTTGAGACTGGGTCACCTAACTTAGTATGACGTTCTCCAGCTCCATCCATTTCTCTAAGAATTTCATGAATTCATTGTTTCTAATGGCTGAATAGTACTCCATTGTGTATATATACCACATTTTTTGTATCCATTCCTCTGTTGAGGGACATCTGGGTTCTTTCCAGCTTCTGGCTATTATAAATAAGGCTGCTATGAACATAGTGGAGCATGTATCCTTATTGCATGCTGGGGAATCTTCTGTGTATATTCCCAGGAGTGGTATGGCTGGGTCCTCCAGAAGTATCACGTCCAGTTTTCTGAGGAACCGCCATACTGATTTCCTTCTTATAAAACCCAGAGCTACCAGCCCAGGGATGGCACAATCTTAATGAGCCCTCTTACTCTTGATCACTAATTGAGCCTTACAGCTGGATCTCATGAAGGCATTTCCTCAAGGGAGACTCTTTTCTCTGTGATAACTCCAGCCTGTGTCAAGTTGATGCACAAAACCTGCTAGTACATTTGTTTGTTGGTTTTTTTTAAATGTATTGTGTGTGTGTGTGTGTGAATTTATCGCAGGAGTGTCCCTGGTACTCTCAGAGACCTTGAGAAGGCATCAAATTCCTTGGGAATGGAGTTACAGGTGATTGTAAGCCACCTGACCTGAATGTTTGATACCAAACCTAGGTCCTCTGCAAGAATGGTGGTGTATGCTCTTAACTGCTGGGCCATGCCTCCAGCCTCTTAAATAGTTTAGGGTTTTTTTTTTTGATTGATTGATTATTTTAATTATGTCTCAGTTCTGTAACTTTTCTCTTTGGGAACGTTCCAATATTCACTTTTTCAATATTATCAGAAATCCATGCAGCACCCAACCGAGCTACCTGTATTCCCTTCCTGGGCCAGTTACTTACCTCAGATGCTCTAACTCCCACTACAGGGACAACAATGAAGCTTTTGGTCTAAATAACCAATTTGGAAGGATTCTTCTGTTAAATTAACCTAGGAAAGTCCATCTCACTAATAGTAGACCTGGGTTCTAGTTTAATTCAACTTACAAATTGCTTGAGTGCTTTGTATCAAACAGTATCCTTAATTAAAATTGAAGAAATTACATGACATACATGACCATTTCTGTATGATTTATCCCCTCACCCTATTCTAGCCAGAAACAAGGTGTATACCAATTATAGGCACAGGAGCTTTCTCTTCCTGTTCCCCCTCCCTCAGAAGAGAAGCTTCTTGCCAATTGTAATTTTGTCAGGAGCCGATTTTTATCCATTTCTCTGTGGTTTTGTACATCCTGTTTTCAATTTCAAAGCCAAAGTGGTCAATAAGCACATTACTCTCAAGGTGAATTTTGCAATGTTCTCAAATTTCCCAGCCAGAGGGCCTTGTTTGTCTCTCTGTGATTTGCTGACAATTGTCTCTTTTTCTTCATGTCTTTGAGATCACTCAAGTCTAATTTCCAATTCCTTCTCAAGATTTCTATATCAAGTTGCATTGTTCCTAAATAAAAGAAAAGCTACCCATTGCCCATCTTGGCCCAAACAGTTTTTACTCTGAACAATTTAGAAGATAGATGCCGAGCTATGTATTCTCTGCTGAATGACAAACTCAATGAAGTAAGATACAGAATGATGTAAGCAAGAAATGGGACTGGAAGAATTCTGGCACAAAAAAAAATAACCCCGCAAGCTAAGAAAGCTGTATTCATGCTTGATCTTTTCTCTGTCATGATATTTGTGAAATGCTAAATCTCCTCAACCTTATTTTCCTTTCCTAATAGGCCTTTTGCTGCCTGACCTAGTCTGATGCACTCTATTTAGGCCTGGGGTACTTATATCATGTCTGCTGCTTGTTTCACAGAAACTGAGTTTCCTTGCTGAGTGGTTTTTTTTCCATGTGATCTTTAATTTCTCATCCATGTTGTTGAGTTTCCATCCACATTAGTGACTTTCATGTTTATGTTTTAAGTGATTTCCTCACTTTGGTGTTCAAAGCAGATTATGATGTGAGAATCCATACTCAGTGGGCTACAAGTTTGTAAGTTTCTGTCAGGACTCTGAAGATGGACTTAGGGGCCAATGAACTTATTAATCTGGTATTTTACTACTGGCGACCACATTAAATCTTCTTTATCTTGTTGGGGTCTGGGATTTGCTGCACAAACTACTCAAACAGCAATCTACATCAAATAGGGATGATTGCTTGAATGCCACGCTCCAAGAATCATTGATCAAGGCTCAGGAACAGAACTGTGACCTCGAGTTAATATTCTACAGTGTATTTAAGCTGAAAATTCATAAACATCTGTGTTTCACCAATCAGGGGATTTCCTTAGGAACAAGTCTTTCTTGTACACTTATCCTACTCCTATTGGTTGGGGTATTTAACTGTGGTAGGGGATTTCCATTATCTAGCATTCATGTCTTGTCAATCAGGATGAGACTTGTCTAACATTCATGTCTTAACTTGCCAACCAGGATGTCTGTTACCCATATACATATCTCTTTCTGCAGGTAAGACATCAGTTCCCAGGGAGATCTTAGGAACTTAAACTTTACTGGACTCCTATCCAAAATGGAAGCCTGTTCCATATAGTTACTTATATTGTTGCAAATGTCTCTTTTATGTTGGGATCCATCCCAGGGGCAGCTTCTAAAAGCAAATACCATAAAAGTTTATATACAGGTACAGGAAGTGCTGCTGGGTGATTGGTTCAAGACCAAGTTTACTGTGGCTAAAATAACAGTTCTACTAACTTCTATTGTGATTGGTTTTCGAGGGCACATAATAGAATATGTAATCAACATGGGCTTGAGAAAGCTTCTGAGTAACAGCAGAAATAACATATGAGAAAGTTTCCTCATAATATTAGTAACAGCAAAAATGGCAGGCTAGCCAAGTAACAATTACCTAGCCCTTAATACTTCATCTAGGCCTTAATATTTTACCTAGACCTTAACAATCTGTCTTTCAATGTTGCTTTTGTCTTTCAATGTTTTTTATGTGTGTTTAAATTTGTATGAATGTTATCTGCATGCATGTGAGTGTCCGTGGAGGCCAGAAAAGGGTACCATGTACCCTAGAATAGGAGTTTTATACAGGTGGTTGTGAGCTTCCTGAATTGGGTTCTATGAACCAAACTCAGGTCTTCTGAGAGAGCAGGAAGTGCATTAACCACCAAGCCTACCAGTTCCTACTCCTTATCTATTTAATTAGCATATCACAGGTTGGTGGCTGAACCTACTTTCTTAGGGCTATCAATGCTCAGGCTTTGACTTTCAAACCTCCATAAAACTGAAGTCTCCTTTAGTGTTTCAGATAACTCAAATGCATCATGAGATTTGAGGGCAGGAGATGTCACCAAAAAAAGCTAATTCTCAGATACCCCAAGCTATTCTCTTACCTCCAAATGAGCAACCCAAGACAAAATGGCAAAAGTATTCCCAAATGTAGCACATTCTAGATCTAAACTGGAATTCCATACTCTCAACCTGAAATTATTTTTTAGTATTCTTTTATTAAACTTTTTCACATAATAGATTTTGATCATGTTTTTTCTCTCCCCAAATTCTTCCAAGATCCTCCCTACCCACCCAAACATGAGTGCATTTTTCCTCTTAAAAAAATAAAACAAGAAACCAAACCAATCCAAGAATGCTGCCCCACCCCCCAGAAAATCCTGCACACAAACACAAAAATAAACGTTAAAACAACTGTACTGGCTGCTTTTGTGTGTCAACTTGATACAGGCTGGAGTTATCACAGAGAAAGGAGCTTAAGGTGAGGAAATGCCTCCATGAGATCCAGCTATAAGGCTGCTTCTTGGTCATGATGTTTTGTGCAGAAATAAAAACCCTGACTAAGACAACAACAACAACAAAAAAAAGAATAAAAAATGCATGAAGAATAAAATGAAACAAAAGTTCACAAAAATACCACTGATTTCATTTTGTGTTGGTTAACTGCTCCTGGAATTGGAGCCCACTTTTGAGTATATTTGTTAAACCAAATGAAATTTCATTGGAAAAAATAATTGATTTTTCTCTTTGTCAGATGATATTGTTGCAGACAACTTCTTGGTTAGTGGTGAGATGCTTCATTAATTTACTTTTTTTAATGCTGAGATACTGTCTGATTTGGTCATGTATAGGACCTGTGAATACTGCCAGTTTCTGTGAATTTATATGCGCATCAGTTCTGTTACTGCTGGTAGACATTGTTTTCTTGAAGTTGTCGATCATGTCTGGCTCTTATAATCTTTTCATCTCTTCTACAGAAATCCCTGAACCTTGGGGGGAGAAGGGCTTATGAAGACATACCACTTAGGACTGCATGCTCCAAAGTCTTTCACTCTCTGCATATTGTCCAGTTGTGGATATCTATGATAATTTTAAGGGCTTCTTTTTCTGTTTTGTCTTCTAGAGATGTCTTCTAAAGGCATTAGCTTATCACCTTAGGCAAAGGAGAACTCTGTTGGCCTTTCCTCTTCAATGCTGTTTTCTGAGTCTGTATTACAGCCTTTAATAAGAGAATTCTATTAACCTTCTCCTTGGTACACTCATTAGATGATGGCTTGAGAAAGGAGATTTTATAATATTCAACATTGAATTGGGTGAATTTATGTTTCTCCATTTTATGAGACATTAAAAATCTAGCTGCTGTGTTTGTTGATGTCTTTAAACTTTATGCCAGGTAATGGAAGGCATCTGATCCTATTGAGTAATCTGACAATGGGTATTTATGTTGAAAATATTCACTGGAAAGGCAGATACTCTGTGACAAGTTAAAGGAACAATAGACAGGGTCCATTGCTTTATCCAGGAGGAAAATTATATACCAGATTGGTACTATTGGTACACAATTAAGTACCAATTAGTGGTCCAGAAATGTATTATTCTTTCATCTTTACTTGTTCTTTTAGATGCATGAGCAAGCAGAAAATATAGTTGATCTTTACTAAAAATTACAAGAATAAAATTTTTGATATAAAGTGACATTGAGTAAGGCATCCCCATCTTTGAAGCCACTTTTTGGTATTTAGCTCTAAAATGGAGAGAGGAGAGAGGAGAGAAGAGAGGAGAAAGGAGAGAGGAGAGAGGAGAGAGGGGAAAGAGATAGATAGATAGATAGAGAGAGAGAGAGAGAGAGAGAGAGAGATTTAAGCATGGTTTGGCTTTTTGCTTTTACTAGTCATCTAATTGAACCTTATCAAAAGTCTATGTCATAAAACTACATTACTGCTACTTATTTTATTCATCTACTCCAGACCTGAGAATAAGTTAAAGAAACAGACAGGATTTAAATGGATAAACAGGACATATATTGAGAGATGTACCTCTATAGATGAAGTCTTCAGGCTCCTGGTGAACAGGCAAGATTGTGTGTAGAATAGAGTTTCTTGGGAGAACAAATGCAAGACATATTTCAATGGTATTTTTCTTAGATGGTGGGTAATGTAATATACATTCTAGCTACAAGGTAAATAGCTCAAGAGCATAGGGGGATGACCATATGCCAGTCCAATACTACAGGGATAAAGGAAAAACTACAGTTTCCCATCTTTCTTGGTGTCTTCTAGGAATCTGAGCTTCAAAGGAGCATGTGACTGGGTCTTGCATGTCCGGGCTTGGGTTTATTCCTTACACAGGTCCCATAGGACCCCCCTATGTGCTTATTCTTCCCAGCGGGCTACAGAAGCTTTAGGAGAGAGCTCAGCCCAATCCTTCATGGGAAAATCCTATAACTAAACAGAAATTTTGTTGTATGTCTCAAACTGTATTCCAGGACCCCGTTCTAAATAAATTTATGCAGTGCCCAGCATCAATAGATGTCACTTACCTTTGGGAAATTTTGTTTAATGATAACTTTAAAAGACTCTAGCTAACATAGGCTGGATGCTTCTGGCTTGCAACAATATTCTGAGACTATTGACATGGATCTAAGCTCTTGTTCCTCCAAAAAAAAAAATAAATAAAATTGTGCGACCATTTTGTGTAGAAACTGGAAATATGGGTCACTGAGGAAAGATAGGACAAATAGAGGCAATAAGATTCTGTTGTCTTAAAAGAATAAACTATTTTTAATGGAGTTTGTGGCCTGTATCACCAGAAGATATTAAGTATTTCAGCTGCTTGTATCTTTGAGGAAATTGACTATTGTCTTAAGCACCTGTCTTCTGTAATAAACCAAGAGATGGAACTAAGCCCCTAACCTCCCCTTAACCTAATACAATGAACAATTACATTTTAAGAAAAGGAATAACAAACACTTTCTTCTCAAGGAAGTAATATTTTCTGAGATCTAATGCTGACACCTCCTCGGGATGGATAAAAGTCTTCCTTACCCCCAACTAAAAGAACTCAAGATATTTCTCTCTTTTGTGTCTCCATAATATCAAGTATATTCTGAAGATAAGGCCATTTATTTCTGTGAACCATTTAAAAGACAAAATAATCTTTCAACAAGAAAAAAAAATGAGGCCTACTTTAATACAAAGAAAGTATCAATAATTGTTCATTACTTTGTATCAGTATGTAATCATCAATATGTTTTTTTTTCAGTCATGGTATAGAATGGGTATATAATAATAAGAACAAGAACTGTCCTTCCTGATTTATTCCAGTTCATCTCAGCTGAAGTGGTATACATCTTTTTTTTTTAAAGATTTATTTATTTATATGTAAGTACACTGTAGTTGTCTTCAGACACTCCAGAAGAGGGTGTCAGATCTCATTAGGGATGGTTGTGAGCCACCATGTGGTTTCTGGGATTTGAATCCAGGACCTCTGGAAGAGTAGTCAGTGCTCTTAACCACTGAGCCATCTCTCCAGCCCCGGTGGTATAGCTCTTTATCACCTCTGCCTTATAGTCTCAGGCTCTGTGGTACTGGGTCTTCACACATGTCAGATAAACAGTTAGCTGCTTAGATACATCCCCAGCCTAAGATAATGTGTGTCACCTGGATGATACTAAGATGAACCTGTCAGAGCTTCAGGATAGTGAATTTCAGTCACAGTGATAACTACATGCAAACCTCAGCATGTAGAATGTATGCTGAAGCTAAAAGCCATTCCACAGTTGATTCCATCTGAAGTTAAAATGTAGAAGTATACAGTAAAGTAAATCATGCTATATTAACTGAACTTTTTAGTGAATGAGTCACTTGAATTTAAAACTATAGTAGGATCTGGGGACTTATATTATTCTGACAACACAAGTAGAGCCTGAAGCATTATTAAAATGTCATGCATATTTAGTTGATAACTGAGTTTGCACCAGCATTGGATATGAAACCTGGCTAAAATTCCAGGGCAGTGAGTCCTTTGTTTGGGGTCCAAAACACACACACACACACACACACACACACACACACACACACACACGTACACGTACACACTCTAGGTCTGAGGTGAGAGGCTCATGTGGAGCCATGCCACGCTACCATAGTTTAAGGTACACATCATTTTATGGGGTTCCGGCAGGGCAGTTATGTACTTTGCTTGGTTTTCTGGGTCTGATAAGTTCTTGGATTTCCCTGATATGAATTTACTATATCCATGAGCCCCGACAGCCTCAACTCATCCCATGCATTTATAGCATGCCTTTTTTCAGCTCTCAGAAATAAGACACTTATTAGTCTGTGCTAGACAGGTGCTGACTGACAGATACTGCAGCTTATGGGTTCACCCAGGGGATGGAGCCATTTATCCTGCTTCATCAAAATGCCTGTCCTAGGGCAAGGCATCCTCTAAGAAACACTGTTTATGCAACATCAAATAATTGTGAGCAGGGAATCCTTATCTTAGCAGCATGCTTTCCCTGGCATTTTCTCACTCTGCATATTAACTAAAATTAAAATAATTTAAGAAAAAAATCTTGGCATTTTTAAAAGAGCTCTTCTGAAATGTGCGATGTCTTAAAATGACTAAATTAGAGTGAAAATTCCCTATGAAAGAAGAAGAATGTCTGAAATGCAGTTAGAAGTTATAAATAATGAAGCTGCAACTCATTAATTGAATAACCACAGAAGCAACATTGAAAAGGCCTACTCTGTGCTGAGTCGGACATGCTGAGGATGGCTCACACATACAGTCTAGAGAAGGGCTGTGCTGAAGTGTGTGAGTGTGACTGTGCTTTGAAAACGATGTGTAGCCAATCTCTAGACTACTTCATTACAAAACAGAGCCTATGGGACTTAACACACTTAAAAGCCTCTCTCCTGTTGGTAGGCAAGAGCTATTAGCAAGTTAAGGAATGTAATGTCATGATTACATTTGTATATCATAAAAGTTCTCTTGATATAGCAATCCAGAACAGCCATCGAATATTCTAGCTGGAAACACAGGCTTAGGAATTCCATGCAGTTCAGTTTGGTCAAGTTATGGCTGGGACTGGAATACAAAATCTCTTTGAACAAATATAACATGTAGCCTGTTTAAGTGACTGTAGAGGTAAAAGTTATATTGATGTATATTGATGTAGGCTTTTAATGTATTGATGTATTATATAGTTAATTGTATATATTAACTATATATTGTATATATTATGGTGTTGCCCATAATAAAGCATTGAAGAAAACTGACTGAGGCTAGACAAAGACAATTAGTGAGGGGTTCTCAGTATCTACTGGGATAAAATTAACTTACCAATCTCTTCAGAAAGATAGAAAGAGAATTCACTCAAAGACTTTCTAGTTTTCATTGCTCATAGATCAAGATCAGGGCATATGGATTCCCACAGGCCAAGGTCAGGATAAGTGTCCATCTCCCTGGGGGAGGAGGCATCTTGTTTCATAATCTCACCAAGAAAAACTTCATGGCTCCACCAAAAGAAAATAATGTTATAGAAGACAACAGCTGTTAGCCAGGTAATTATGATAGATCAATAACTCTTGTCATTAAGGTTTAGACTTTTATTGTGAACCATAGAGCAATTTCACTGGCCACAATATATCACACATCATAATATTGTAAGTAATTTGGATACATGTATCTAAACTGAAAGCACTTTGGCTTAAGAGTGGTTGAAATACATTTCTCTCACATAAAAAAGAAAAGTACCCAAAGTCTTCTGACAGTTAGTTGGCCTCCCTCTTCATATTTCCTTCAAAGTGGCTTCTAGAACAGCATCCACCAAATCTGATATTGAGAAAGTCTGTGGAGGAAGGGAAACCACAAAAGAATATGCTTTCCAGCAATATTAACTTTGCAAAACGGCCTCCTGGGAGACCTTCATGTCACTTGAAGTTAAACCCTTCTCCAGAGCTTTGTCATCTAGCTGCAGTGAGGGTAGGCTTTTAATGTATTCCATTGCCAGATGACAACATCATGCTGGTCTGATTGGGTTTTATCAGTACAATAGAGAGTGGACACTTCCTCTGTCATATTAAGGAACTGACTCTAATCTTCAGAGTACAGAGTAAATTCAAGGTAATTAAAACAACCTGGGCATTTCAAGTCACTCATTTCTTACAGCAATAAATCAAGCCATTAAGTCTAAGTTTTAATTTTTTCTTGCCAATCATTTGTACTTTTCCCCCTCATAATTGGATGCTATTTTCAATCAAGAACATTTGCCCTAAAGTTAGAGTCACATTGCAGTGATTAGAGTTGTTTTCTAATGATTAATGAGTCAGCCTGAGGTTCACACTGCGATTGTTGTAACATGATAGCATCACTCTGTAAGGAATTTTCAAGAGATACCTTTTATTTTTTCATTGCCATGCTGCTAATCAAGTGCCCATGTACATAAGGAATGCTTCAAGGTAGACTTGTCTTTTGACTTGTTTATAATACTGGCCTGGCTAGAAAACCCTGAATATATTGAGGTAGATTGTCTCATAAGATCTGAACATGAGTCCCAGGAATTGTTAAGCCAGTACAATTTTACCATCTTTAAACATATACTAAAATTATATGAACTGGATTTTATGAGCTTTTGTGATTCCTTCTATGTACTTCCTGATTAGATGCCATGAAATCTAACCACCAGTGGGTGTTCTCTGTCATTTTGAGGTTGACCTTTAGAAACTGAAAATACTTCTTGTCAATACTTTCCAGGTTGCCCTATTGTTGGAACACTACTCTATTGAGAAAAACCACATTTACCTTCTGGTCATCACAGCCAACTTTATTTCTTCTACCATATGTCCTGGTGGCAATTTACCTTGCCAACAAATTGGACTGCCATATGAAAATGAAATTTAGAGGTGCTGAAAAGGCTCACGATTTAGGGCAGCTCTTGCTTTTGTAGAGAACCAAAGTTGAGTTCCCAGCTCCCATCAGGTGGGTTTTGGTCTCCTACAATGTCAACTCCAGATTTGATAACTTTCTCTGGCTCTCACACTAGTACTAATATATATATAACCCCTCACCTGCATACACACACAACTTAAAAAATAAAAGTTTAATTTCATAAAAGGATAGTATTAATTACTTTTAAAAAGTAGGTTTGTGACAGATGATAACATTAGAGAAGTTGGGGTTCTCACTAGAAAGCTGAGGGCAATGAGAGACATATATATTAGTACATTTATCTATTTACCCAGTTAAAGAAAATAGAAATTTAAATGGTCTAGAGAGAGAGTAAAGTATGGTGGATGTGTATACCCAAAAATGGAATTAAGGGAAAATTATAGATGGCTAAAGTAGAGAGACTGTCACAAATCTGAGATGGCAATTTGAAGTCTTTGGTCAGTTTTGAGGAAAGAAGACATGGAGTTTCTTAGATTGAAAATACCCATTCTGTCTAATGTGTTGGGATTACAGTGCAAGGCAAGAGGAAACAGAGAACTTATGAGTCTAAATTTAAAAGAGATTCATGTCCATGAAAACAAGATAGAAACTGGCTGACTAGGGCAGAACCCCATAGCAGCAGTTCAAGGCCAGTAATTCCAAAAGAACACCCAGGTTGTTTCTTTGTTTTCTGCTAAGTAGCAGCCTACATGATGTTTGTACATGAATACCTGAGTAAACTGAAAAGAACAATCTGGTGGTCTAGATATGTCAACTGGGCTGAATAGTTTGTCTCCCTCCCCATTCCTCACCACAAATTTGGCATAATCAGCTTGACGGTAACTTATGACCTGGGAATAGTTTTTGCTACACAGGATATCAGTTCTCTAGCTCTGCCTCTGCCCCTCCTCTCTCTTTCTTAAATAGAATTATTATTCTATGATTAACTTCTCTCTAGAACCCGTTATCTGTGATATATGAATTTTATTCCTATAGTTCATTAGACAAGAATTTGAAAATCATGGGATGGAATGAAAATCATAGAAAAAGCCATTTTGTTCCTGAGTCCCTACGTTCCAGAGAAAGGCCTCATCATTCTCAAAGATACTTGAAAATTCAGTTTGAATAGTGTCTTAGTGTTTTACTTCTGTGAACAGACATCATGAGCAAGGCAAGTCTTATAAAGACAGCATTTAATCGGTGTTGGCTTACAAGTTCAGAGGCTCAGTCCATTATCACCAAGGCAGGAGCATGGCAGCATCCAGACAGTCATGGTGCAAGAACAGTTTTACATCTTCATCTGAAGGCTCCTAGGAGAAGACTGACCCCAGGCAGCTAGGATAAGGGTCTTAAAGCCCCCACCCACAGTGACACACCTATTCCAACAAGGCTACACCTATTCTAGCAAGGCCTCACCTCCTAATAGTGTTACTTCCTGGGCCAAGCATATATAAACCATCACATTTCCACTTCCTGGCCCTCATAGACTTGTTCAAACATATGAATCTATGGGGGTCATATTTAGTCATAGCATAATAAAAAGTATATTTAGTTTAACTTCCAAAGTCCTTATAGTTTATAGCAGTCTCAACAATGTAAAAGTCCAAAGTTCAAAGTCTCTTTTAAGATTCAACCAATCACTTAACTGTAAACCCCAAAGGAAGACAGGAAAATAGCTAGGCAAACTCCAAACTCTGTATCTCCAAGGCTAAGGTTAAAGCATTCTTCAGATCTCCATCTCCTTTTCTATCTTTGTTGACTGCAACAAACTTCTTTTCCCTGGGCTGGTTTCACTCTCTGTTAGCAGCTTTACTTAGCAGGTATCCCATGGTTCTGACATCTTTAACATCTTAGGGTCTCCAAGTCAACTTCAATTTAACAACTTTCTGTTCCATTGTCTAGGATCCATATTGCTATTCTTGGCTCTCTCAAAGGGCTTGGGTCACATCTCCAGCTCTGTGCTCTGAAACACTCTAGGCTCTGGTTGACTCCATTCTACTGCTGCTGCTGTTCTTGGTGATAACCACATGGTATAACATCTCTAATACACTGGGGTCTTCTGCTGCAACTAGGTATCACCAATAGCCTCTCAGAGCTATCTTCATGGTGTCAAGCCTCAACCTCTCTGCATGACCCCTTTAATCCTGGGTCCTGAACTGCAACTGAGGCTGCCGTTTTACCAGTGACCATTCCTGGCCTCTCACAGCATCCACACCCAGAGTGACGCATCTACTCTAACAAGAACACACTTATTCCAACAAGCCCTCACTTCTTAATCACCCCCTGGGCCAAGCATATACAAACCATCACAAATAGTATGTAAGTGTTTATGATGAGAGAAATGGTTTTTTTAAAGTCTATATCATCACTAATGCTTTCTGTGTATGGAAAGAAAGAAAATATAGCCAATAAGATGATTTGATCTCACCAACTAGAATAATGGTTATACCACTTAGCGAAGTGAAGAATCTTGGGAGAATAGGGCATGTACTTATGCAGCAAAAAGTGAAAACTTTGGTATTTATTCTAAGAATTTTAAATGGGAATTGTGAGTTAGGCAGAAATTTTTAAATTAGAATTCAGATGATTTGGGGCTGGATACATGGCTCAGCAGTTAAAAAAACATAAACTTGCAAAGCACCTGAATTCAGCTCCCAGCATCCATGCCTGGTATCTCTCAGCTGCCAGTAACTCTAGCCTCAGAGGATTTAGCACCGCCTCCAGCCTCTTTGGGCATTATACTTACTGCACATATCATAGGCACAAATGTATATTTTAGAATTGCCTTAAGAAAGAATTCGGGTAAAAGTCATTAATGCATATCACACTTAAAGTTGTTTGATTTATAAGGTGTCAGCTATGGAGACAGGACATTCCTTCCTCTAGATCTTCAGAATTAGTGAGGTGGGCTTGATGATGTAAACAGATATTGTTTATAGGCATAAATTTCAGTATTAATGGAATCAAGGTTATAATAACAGGGTGTGCTGGAAGATAGATTTTGTTGAAACTTATAGTTGATACTATAGTATACATCCACCCTTAAGATGAAAGAACTCATGTCCTTAGGTGCTGGGTACTGAGTAAGATTACAGGTGCAACTTGGAGGGCTGTTCTTGCAAGCAACCTGACAACTGGTAAGTATAGTAAGGCTGACCCCTTTGCTTCAGTTTGACAATACTCTTAAGAGAGAAAAAAAGAGAAAGAAAGCTTTTATGCATCATATTTCAGCTTTTTTCTCTGTTTTATTCCATCCCTTTATTCATTAGAATCACTTCTAACATCTTCCTCTTGCAATGCACACACACACCTTTACATCATAGGATATGTTTAGTAGAGAGGACAACTTGAAGCAAACAGGCTCTAAAAATGCCAGCATTCTTGGTTAAAAAAATACTAGTGATACAACTAAAGTTATTATTTATATTATTTATTTATTGTAACCATACAAGAGTACTGATTAGAGTATTCAACTAAATTATATCACTTTAAAATTGTTATTACCAGCAGAGTAATCGGCACTTGGAGGGGCTACCTGTCATCATCTTCACTCCCAGATGGACAGGACAGGCAGCACCAGGTACACAGAGAAAACCACAAGTATAACATTGCTTGGGGCAAGGCACGCCAGGGCTCCAACAGAACCTAAGAGTAGGGCAGCCCATCAGCAATCTGTGCCAGGGGAAACCCAGTCATCCAGAGCCTTACAGGCTTACAGGAGATTCAAGCACCAGCCAGTGACAATAGGACCAACTAATGCCAGAGATAACCATACGGCAAAAGGCAAATGTAGGAACTTTACTAACAGAAATCAAGGCACTATGGCAGCATCTGAAGCCAATTCTCTGACAACAGCAAGTCCTGGATACTCCAGCACACCAGAAAAGCAAGATTTGGATTTATAATCATTGGTCATGATGCTGTTAGAGGACACAAGGACATAAATAAATCTCTTAAAGAGATACAGGAGAAAATGAATCAGAAGGTGGAAGCCCTTACAAGGGAAACACAAAAATCATTTAAAGAAATTCAGGAGAATATGGGTCAACAGTTAGAAGCCAATAAAGAGGAAATACAAAAATCATTTAAAGAAATACAGGAGAACTTGGGTCAACAGGCAGAAGTCATGAAAGAGGAATCACAAAAAGCTCTTAAAGAATTACAGGAAAACACAAACAATCAAGTGAAGGAACTGAGCAAAGCCACCTAGGATCTAAAAACAGAAGTAGAAACAACTAAGAAATCACAAAGGGAGACAACTTTGGAGATAGAAAACCTTGGGAAAAAATCAGGGGTCATAGATGCAAATATCAACAACAGAATACAAGAGATAAAAGAAAAAAATCTCAGATCCATAGATAGCATAGAAAGCATTGAATCAACTGTCAAAAAATGCAGAATGCAAAAGTTTGTAACCCAAAACATCCAGGAAATCCAGAACACAATGAGAAGACCAAACCTAAGGATTATAGATATAGATGAGAGTAAAGATTTACAACTTAAAAAGCCAGCAAATATCTTCAAGAAAATTATGGAAGAAAACTTCCCAAACCTAAAGAGACAGATGTCCATGAACATACAGGAAGCCCTCAGAACTTCAAACAGACTGGACCAGAAAAGAAATACATCCTGTCACATAATAATCAAAACCCCAAATGTATTAAACAAAGAAAGAATATTAAAGACAGTAAGAGAAAAAGGTCAAGTAACATATAAAGAAAGACCTATGAGAATTACACCAGACTTCTCACCAGAAACCATGAAAGCTAGAAGATCCTGGGAAGATCTCATGCAGACTCTAAGAGAACACAAATGCCAGCCAAGACTACTATACCCAGCAAAATTCTCAATCACCATAGATGGAGAAACCAAGACATTCTATGATAAAACCAAATTTACACAATCTTTCCAAACACCCAGCCCTACAAAGGATAATAGGTGGAAAACGCCAATACAAGGGGGGAAACTACACCCTGGAAAAAGCAAGATAGTAACCTTCTTTCATCAAACTCAAAAGAAGATAACCACTCAAATATAAAAATAACATCAAAAATAACAGGAAGTAATAATCACTATTCCTTAATATCTCTTAGCATCAATGGACTCAATTCCTCAATATGAAGACATACACTAACAGACTGGACCCTACATTTTGAGGAAACACACCTCAGTGTCAAAGACAAACACTACCTCAGAGTAAAAGGCTGGAAAACAATTTTACAAGCAAATGGTCTCAGGAAACAAGCCGGAGTAGCCATTCTAATATCAGATAAAATTGACATTCAACCTAAAGTCATCAAAAGAGACATGGAAGGTCACTTCTCGCTGGTCAAAGGGAAAATTCTCCAAGAAGTACTCACAATTCTGAACATCTATCCTCCCAATAAAAGGGCACCCTCATTCATAAAAGAAACTTTACTAAAGCTCAAAGCACACATTGCACTTAACACAATAATTGTGGGTGCATTCAACACTCTACTCTCAGTGGACTGATCAGGAAAACAGAAACTAAACAGGGACACAGTGAAACTAATTGAAGCTTTGGACCAATTGGATTTAATATATATGTATGTTTATATACATATATATGTTAGTATGAAATGTCAAATATATAACATTTCATACTAAAGCAAAAGAATATACCTTTTTCTCAGCACCTCATGGTACCTTCTCAAAAATTGACCATATTATTGGTCACAAGTAAGACCTCAACAGATATAAGAAGATCGAACTAATCCCATGCCTCCTGTGGTGGTTTGTATGATTAGCCTAAGAAGTGAACCTATTAAGAGGTGTGGCCTTGTTGGAGTAGGTGCGTCACTGTGGGTGTGGGCTTAAGACCTTCACCCTAGCTGCCTGGAAGTCAGTCTTCGTCTAGCAGCCTTCAGATGAAGATGTAGAATTCTCAGCTCCTCCTGCACCATGCCTGCCTGGATGCTGCCATGTTTCTGCCTTGATGAAAATGGACTGAAACTCTGAACCTGTAAGCCAGCCCCAAAATGTTGTCTTTTATAAAACTTGCATTGGTCATGGTGTCTGTTCACAGCAGTAAAACCCTAACTAATACACCCCATAATAGGCAGAGAGGTGGAATTTATAATGGCATGACTCATTTGGACCTTTGGTACTGGCTAATCAATCATGGTGTTTCCAGGGATGAAATACATAGGAAACCTACTGCATATCTGTTTGATCTGTATAAGCAGAAAAATCCTCAAACAAACGATAGAAAGGCTGCACTGAATCATGGCAAAAGGCAATCTCATCCAGTGAATCAATTTCCAGACTTGAGCCAGTTTGCAGATCCAGAACCCCTTGAATGAAGGGGTGGCCAGGTTCCCCTGAGGAAGGATCTTGATAAGACACCTAAAAGTTTTGCTGTTAGTCTTTCTCCAATTCTTCCCCAGATGGACCTACAGCCTTTTACAAGGGTAACTGTACATTGGGGGAAAGGAAATAATCAGACTTTCTAGGGTCTATTGGATACTGGTTCTGAATTGACACTTATCCCAGGAGATCCCAAGAAACATTGTGGTCCTCCAGTTAGAGTAGAGGCTTATGGAGGACAGGTGATTAACAGAGTTTTGACTGATGTCCACTCACAGTAGGTCCAGTGGGTCCTCGAACACATCCTGTGCTCATTTCCCCAGTTCCAGAATGTATAATTGGGATAGATATACTCAGAAATTGGCAGAATTCTCACATTGGTTCCCTGACCTGTGGAGTGAGGGCTATTATGGTTGGAAAGGCAAAATGGAAGCCTTTAGAGTTGTCTCTGCCAAAGAAAATAGTGAATCAAGCACAGCATAGGCAAAACAATGTTTATAATGACATACTCCACTCCTGGTATGAACTTCTGTATTAGTTAGGGTTTTACTGCTGTGAACAGACACCATGACCAATGCAAGTTTTATAAAAGACAACATTTAATTGGGGCTGGCTTCCAGGTTTAGAGGTTCAGTCCATTGTCATCAAGGCAGAAACATGGCAGCATCCAGGCAGGCATAGTGTAGAAGGAGCTGAGAATTCTACATCTTCATCTGAAGGCTGCTACAGGAAGACTGACTTCCAGGCAGCTAGGGTGAAGGTCTTAAGCCCACACCCACAGTGACACACCTACTCCAACAAGGCCACACCTCTTAATAGGTTCACTTCCTGGGCCAATAATATACAAACCACGACACCTCCTATCAGATCACTATGGAGTAAGAGTAGTCTTCAATAGCAAGAAAAACAGAAAGCCCACATACACATGGAAGCTGAGTAATACTGTACTCAATGATACCTTGGTCAAGGAAGAAATAAAGAAAAAAATCAAAGACTTTCTAGAATTTAGCAAAAATAAAGGCACAACATACCCAAATTTATGGGACAGAATGAAAGCAGTGCTAAGAGAAAAACTCATAGCCCTGAGTGTCTCCAAAAAAAGAAGCAGGAGAGATCATACACTAGCAGCTTAACAACACACCTTAAAGCCCTGGAACAAAGAGAAACTACTTCATCCAGGAGGCATAGAAGACAGGAAATCATCAAACTCAGGGCTGAAATCAATCAAGTAGAAACAAAGAGAACTATACAAAGAAGCAAATGCTAATAAATGATCTTTTGGTAGATTCTATTTATTTGAGTTCTTATAAACCAGCAAACTTTCCAAACTTTCCAAACAAGGAACATTCTATTAATTCTTAAAGCTTTTAAATGTATGAAGTGAATATTCTTAGCTTTCATTATATAATTTCTAATTCAGTTTAAAAAGCTTTTGGAACTGTTGGAAGAAAAGTATGGCCAACAGATGAAACACAAGTCAGAGGACTGGTTATTTAGTTCTGTTTGAAGCAGTGCCTTTCAACATAGGCCCAACTGTTGGCCTGTTTCTGCAATCACATCTTCTCAACTACTCTGAATTTTTTTGCTTGTTTTTGTTGGGGTGTGGGAGTTGCCCCATGAAACATTGATCTTAATCAGACAGTGATAATTTATTAAATGTACACCTTAAGACTGATCAATCAGGGAAATAGCTCAGACTTTGGGAGCTTAAAGCTACGACCCAAACATTTCTCACGGCCAGTTTATAAAGGCTAAACCTGAAAAACTCATAATGAGCTCATATGCAGGCGCTGGAATTACTACCTGATGGTTGGCTCTGACTCAAACTGTCTTAGACCTAACAGTTCATATTGATCTTTAATTAGATGGGTCCTAAGTGAAGCATGTGTTTGTGGACTTTCTTAAGCTTAACAAACTTCATAGCATACAGAACATAACAGGGTATGGGGTCAGTATGGCCCTGATCTGAGTTAAGTTTTTTTTTTTTTCTGCATCTGGTAGGCATGTTACAACAGCAATATGAAATAGCTGACAGACATGGAATAAATAGCTATAGCTATGCTAGAGGGCAGGTTCAACAGTTTATTTACTTAATTTTTTCAAAAGGAATTTTAATTCTGATTTTCTTTCTATTGTTTAATAGAATCAAATTTTACTTTGAAGAAGAATATGACCCTTTCCTCTGCCCCTGCCCGCCCAGTTCGTTTTGCTGTGGTAGACCCCTGCCAGTTCAGCCACATGGAAGACCCCATCTCCTGATACGTCCTGGAGAACCAGCCATATGTAGGAAATTTGAGAGAACTGGAATCACAGGAGTACAGATACACAGGCTTGCAGGACAGAGAAGTCACAGTCAGAGACAGCAAGACCAGCTAACCCCAGAGATAACTAAATGGCCAAAGGAAAAGGCAAGATCATTACCAACAGAAACCATCTGATGGCAACATGGCACCATCAGAACCCAGTTCTCCCAAAACAGCAAATTCTGGATCCCATATCACATCAGAAAAGCAAGAGCTGGATTTAAAATCACATCTCATGATGCTGATAGAAGACTTCAAGAAGGACATAAATAACTCCCTTAAAGAAATACAGGAGAACATGGGTCAACAGATAGAAGCCCTTAAAGGAGAAACATGAAAATCTCTTTCTTTAAAAATGCAGGAGAATATGGGTCAACCAGTAGAAGCCCTTAAAGAGGCAAAACAAAAATCCCATAGGGAATTACAGGAGAATATGGGTCAACAGGTAGAAGCCCTAAAAGAGGAAATACAAAATCCCTTAAAGAATTTCAGGAAAATGCAAAGAAGTAAAGGAACCGAACAAAACTATCCAGGATCTAAAAAATGGAAGTAGAAACAATAAAGAAATTGCAAAGTGAGACATCTCTGGAGACAGAAAACCTTGGAAAGAATTCAGGAATCATAGATGTAAGCATCAAAAACAAAAAACAAGAGATAGAAGAAAGAATCTCAGATGCTGAAGATTCCATAGAAAACATTACTCAACATTCAAAGAAAATGCAAAAAGCAAAAAGCTTGTAACCCAAAACATCCAGGAAATCCAGGACAAAATGAGAAGACCAAATCTAAGGATTATAGGTATAGAAGAGAGCAAAAATTTTCATCTTAAAGGGCCAGTAAATATCTTCAACAAAATTATGGAAGAAAACTTTCCTAACCTAAAGAAAGAAATGCCCATGAACATGCAAGAAGCCTACAGAACTCCAAACAGATTGGAACGGAACAAAAATCCCCCCCCATCACATAATAATCAAAACATAAAATGCACTAAACAGAGAAAGAATATTAGAAGCAGTAATTGAAAAAGGTCAAGTAACATATAAAGGCAAATATATCAGAATTACACCTGACTTCTCACCAAAAACTATAAAAGCTAAAAGATCCTGGGAAGATGTCATATAGACCCAAAGAGAACATAAATGTCAGCCCAGACTAAAACTCTCAATTACCCTAGATGGAGAAAACAAGACATTCCATGTCAAAAGCAAATTTACATAATATCTTTCCACATATCAAGCACTACAAAGGATAATGGATGGAAAATACTAACACAAGGCAGGAAACCACACCCTGGAAAAAGCAATAAATTAATCTTATTTCAACAAATCCAAAAGAAGATAGCCACACAAACAGAATTTCAACTTTAACAAAGACGATAACAGTAAGCAACAATCACTTTTCCTTAATATCTCTTACCATTAATGGTCTCAATTCCCCAATAAAATGACACAGACTAACAGTCTGGAAATGTAAACAGGACCCAAAATTTTGCTGCAAACAAGAAACCCACCTCAGTGACTAAGGCAGTCACTACTTCAGAGTCAAAGGTTGGAAAATAATTTTCCAAGCACATGGTCCCAAGAAACATCCTGGGGTGGCCATTCTTATATCGGATAAAATTAACTTTCAACCAAAAGTTGTCAAAAAAGATAAGGAGGGACATTCATACTGGTCAAAGGAAAAGTCTACTAAAATGAACTCTCAATTCTGAACATCTATGCTACAAAAGGAAGGGCACCTAAATTCATTAAAGAGACCTTACATTAAAGCTCAAAGCACACATTGCACCCCACACAATGATAGTGGGAGATTTCAACACCCAGTCTCAACAATGGAAAAATCATGGAAACAGAAAACTAAAAAGAGAGACAGTGAAACTAACTGAAGTTATGGACCAAATGGATCTAACAGATATTTATAGAACATTCCATCCTAAAACAAAAGAATATACCTTCTTCTCAGCACCTCATTGTACTTTCTCCAAAATTGACCATATAATTGGTCGCAAAACAGGCCACAACAGATACAGAAATATTGAATTTATTCCATGCACCTTATCAGATCACCACGCCCTAAGGCTGGTCTTAACTTCAAAGAAAAACAACAGAAAACACACATACAATTGGATTTTGAACAATGCTCTTCTCAATGATAGCTTGGTCAAGGAAGAAATAAAGAAATTAAAGACATTTTAGAATTTAATGAAAATGAAGATACATCATAGTAAAACTTATGGGATACAATGAAAGCAGTGCTAAGAGGAAAACACATAGTTATAAGTGCCTACAAAAAGAAAAATGGAGAGAGCTTACACTAGCAGTTTTATAGCACACCTGAAAGATCTAGAACAAAGAGGGATATGCATCCAAGAGGAGTAGATGGGAGGAAATAATCAAACTCCGGGCCCAAATCAACCAAATAGAAACAAAAAGAACCATACAAAGAAGTAACAAAACCAGGAGCTGGTTCTTTGAGAAAATCAACAAATTAGATAAATCCTTAGCCAGACTAACCAGAAGACACAGAGGCACTACCCAAATTAATAAAATCAAAAATGAAAAGGGAGATATAACAACAGAAGCTTTGGAAATTCAAAAATCATCAGATCCTACTACAAGAACTTATACGCAACAAAATTTGAGAATCTGTATGAAATGGACAACTTTCTAGGTACATACCAGGTGCCAATGTTAAAACAGGATCAAATAAATCATCTAAATAGTCCCATAAGTCCTGAGGAAATAAAAGCAGTTGATAATAGTTTCCCATCAAAATAATGCCCAGGACCAGATGGGTTTAATGGGGAATTCTATCAGATTGTCAAAGAAGAGCTAATACTGATACTCTTCAAACTATTTCACAAAATAGAAACTCAAGGAATACTACCCAATTCATTCTATGAAGCCCCAATAATAATTATCCCTAAACCAAAGACCAAACAAGGAAAGAGAACTTCAGACCAATCCCTTATGAACAATGATGCAAAAATACTCAACGAAATTCTGGCCAACTGAATCCAAGAATGCATCAAAATGATAATTCACCACAATAAAGTAGACTTCATCCCAGGGATGCAGAGATGGTTCAATATATGGAAATCCATTAATGTAATCTACTACATAAACAAATTCAAGGAAATAAACCATATGGTCATTTCATTAGATGTTGGAAAGGCTTTTGACAAAATCCAGCATCCCTTCATGATAAAAGTCTTGGAGAGATCAGGAATCCAGGGCCCCTACCTAAACATAGTGAAAGCAATATACTGCAAACTGGTAGCCAATATCAAACTAAATGGAGAGAAACTTGAATCAATACCACTAAAACCAGGGTTCAGACAAGGCTGCCCACTCTTCCTATCTATTCAATATAGTACTTGAAGTTCTAGTCAGAGTAATCAGACAAGAAAGGGCAGTCAAAAGTATACAAATTGGAAAGGAAGAAGTCAAAATATCACTATTTGCAGATGGTATAACTATATACTTAAGTGACCCCAAAACTTCCACCAGAGAACTCCTAAAGCTAATAAACAATTTCAGCAAAGTGACCAGATTTAAAATTAACTCAAACATATCAGTAGCCTTCCTCTACTCAAAGGATAAAGAAGCTGAGAAAGAAATTAGAGAAATGACACCCTTCACAATAGACACAAATATTATTACATATCTTGGTGTGACTCTAACCAAGCAAGTGAAAGATCTGTATGACAAGTACTTGAAGCCTCTAAAGAAAGAAATCAAAGAAGATCTCTGAAGATGGAAAGATATCCCATGCTCATGGATTGGCAGGATAAATATAGTAAAAATGATCATCTTGCCGAGAGCAATCTACAGATTCAATGCAATCCCCATCAAAATTCCAAATCAATTCTTCATAGATCTAGAAAGAGCAATTCTCAAATACACCTGGGATAACCAAAAGCCCAGGATAGCAAAAACTATTCTCCACAACAAGAGATCTCTTAGGGGAATCACCATCCCTGACCGCAAGCTCTACTACAGAGCAATTATGATAAAAACTGTTTGGTATTGGGAAGGAGACAGGCAGAAAGATCAATAGAATATAATTGAATACCCACACACCTATGGTCACTTGATATTTGACAAAGGAGCTAAAAACATCCAGTGGAAAAAAAGAAAGCATTTTTAACAAATGGTGCTGGATCAGTTGGAGGTCAGTATGCAGAAAAATGCAAATTGAGCCATTCTTATCTCCTTGTACAAATTTAATGTCCAAGTGAATCAAGGATCTACACATAAAACCAGACAAACTGAAGTTTATAGAGGAGAAAGCGGAGAAGAGCCTTGAACACATGGACACAGGGGGAAATTTTCTGAATAGAACACCAATGGCCTATGCTCTAAGAACAAGAATTGACAAATGGGACCTCATAAAATTGCAAAGCTTCTGTAAGGCAAAGGACATGGTCAATATAACAAAACAACAACCAACAAATTGGGAAAAGATCTTTACCAACCCTACATCTGACAGAGGGCTAATATACAATGTATACAAAGTACTCAAGAAGTTAGACTCCAGAGAGTCTAATAACCCTATTAAAAACGGGTAGACTGTTGAGCTTTCCTTTCCACTCTCAGTTTTTTTATCTTGACATTTTTTTTAGTCTTGATACAAGGATATTGTTGTACAAAACTGGGGAACTACAGGACAGTAAGAACTTTTTTAATATATTACACCACCCACAGAAAACAACTCCCACATTTTATTCTCATTTATGAACATATAAATCCTTGATGTAGTTTTCATAGGTAAGGACTGTGACTCCTAACGTTTGTAAGTTCCTCTCTTACTAAATCTCATTTAGTGCATCTCTTTACCTCCTAATCTTCATCTTACAAAGAGCAACACGGTGATACTTTAATCAGTTTTTAGTATGGAATGTTGAAAGTTTCCTAGTCTGCAGCACTGCAATAGTGTGCCCCTAATTCAATGTTTTATATGCATCCTTATTAATTGTCCTTTTTCTTTTCTTAACAAAGTAGTCATCTCAAAAGAGTTAGGATTTTGTTGGTGTCTTTTGTTTTGATACATTAAAGAAACTTTGATGTCTTTTTCTTATCCGTCACTAAAGAATGACCCCGACTATTTTTCAGATTTAATCCTGTGACTATGAATACCTGACGGTAATGGGCATTTGCCTTCTTGATAAAATAGTCTACCTGCATTTATTAAGCTTGGCTGGGTTTTTAATATCCCTTCGTCTTGACTTCAGAAATGTACTGAATAGGGATCAGGCCGTGTTGTTGAATTATGACAGAATTATCTGTGAAGTGAGTCTTCAGTTTGTTATGATACAAGCAGGATTGTGAGACTCTTCTGGGAAAATCAGTTCTGCACTGAGAAGCATTGGTGGTCTGGAGTCTATTGATAATTTCTGCCATTCTCAATTCATCCATTTCACTTCCTGTCGGGGCAGGCAGGCTCCTTACAGAGCTGACTGTGAGGCTTCAGTGCTAAAACCTGCAACTTATGCTTCATAAAATACAACAAGCATATTTAGTGCAGTTCACATAAGAGTCTAGCAGTCGTTTCACATGTTTTCTGCTAAAACAAATATTTAAATTATTGGGTTTCATATGTTATTCATGCACAATGACTGTGTAAAATTACTGATGCCGAGATAAATATATAAATTATTATTTTAATGCTTTTTTCATTTTACTTTATATATTAATGTTTTTATTTATTTATTTATTTATTTATTTATTATTTTCTATATTCTTTGTTTACACTCAAAAGGCTTTCCCCTTTCCAGTTCCCCCCTTCACCATATGTCCCATAGGCCCTCTTCCCCCCCCCCCAATTCCCTAATCACCCCTCCTCCCCACCATTTCTCTGTTCTGGTACTCTCCTACAAAACTGGATTTAGTCTTTTCCGGACCAGGGTCCTCTCCATACTTTTTCTTGGGAATCTTTTGCTTAGCTAATTGTGTCTTGAGTATTCAGAGCTTCTGGGCTCATTAATATCTGAAGCACAGCTCCCTTCTTGTTCCTAGAAGTGGAACTGCCTCTCATGCTCAGCGCCCCCTAGTGAGCTGGAGGCTTACTGTTCCTGAAATAACCTCTTTCATCCATGAATGAAAGTTGTTCTTAGAGCCTAGCCTCCCAGAGACTTGAAGTGCCAGGGATGGAGGGATGATGGGATACCCAGGGAACCCCCACCCCGGGCCATGCTCAGAGTAATAAGGGAGGCAGGGGTAGGAAAGGATTGTTGAAGGGGGTAACCAGGAATAGGCAGTGAACAGGATGTAAAGTGGGTAAGTAAAAAAGAAAGTAAACTTTACAAAAAAGAGAAAGTTGTTCCTTACAAAATTTAGAAATCCTTTTTCTATTCTTCCATTAAATGTTTCTCAGAGGGGAAAATGCTTTATATAAAATTATATATGAAGGTTCCAAGGAAAGTTTCATCTCTGTATTTTATATACAAAACTTTTATTCATGGAATACAAGATCATAACTTTCAGCAGCAATGTCATATTACCTATCCTATATTACCTATAAATACAGTTTATTATCAAATATAAAAAGAAAACTGGGGTACAGAGCTGAACAAAGACTTTTCACTTGAAGAACTTTGGATGGCCAAGAAACACCTTAAAAAATGTTCAAGATCATTAGTCATTAGAGAAATGCAAATCAAAACAACCCTGAGATTTCACCTCACACCAGTCAGAATTGCTAAGATTAAAAACTCAGGAAACAGCAGGTGTTGGTGAGGATGTGGAGAAAGAGGAACACTCCTCCACTGCTGGTGGAACTGCAAGCTGGTACAACCACTCTGGAAATTAGTCTGGCAGTTCCTCAGAAAACTGGACATGATATTTCCGGAGGACCCAGCCATACCACTCCTGGGCATATACCCAGAAGATTCTCCAGCATGCAATAAGGATATATGCTCCACTATGTTCATAGGGGCCTTATTTATAATAGCCAGAAGCTGGAAAGAACCCAGATGTCCCTCTACGGAAGAATTGATACAAAAAATGTGGTATATATACACAATGGAGCACTATTCAGCTATTAGAAACAATGAATTCATGAAATTCTTAGAGAAATGGATGGATCTGGAGAACATCATACTAAGTGAGGTAACCCAGTCTCAAAAGAATACCCATGGTATGCACTCACTGATAAGTGGATATTAGCCTAGAATCTTGGGACACCAAAGACACAATCCATATACCAAATGATGTCCAATAAGAAGGAAGGAGAGGACCCTGGTTCTGGAAAGGCTCAAAGCGTCAGTATAGGGGGATACAACAAGAACAGGGAAGTGGGAAAGGGTGGATGGGGGAACACGGGGAGGGAAAAGGGCATGTGGGACCTTTGTGGGGCAGGGAACCAGAAAAAGGGAAATGAAATGTAAATATAGAATATATCTAAAACAAAAACAAAAACAAAAACAAAAATACTGGGGAACAGAGCTAAACAGGAAATTCTCAACTGAGGAATCTTGAGTGAGTCTGAAGCACCTAAAGAAATGTTCAGCATCCTTAGTTATCAGGGAAATGCAAATCAAAACAACACTGAGATTCCACCTCACACCAGTCAGAATGGCTAAGATGAAAAACTCAGGGAACAGCAGATGCTGGAGAGGATGTGGGGAAAGAGGAACACTTCTCCATTTTTGGAGGGATTGCAAGCTGGTAAAACCACTCTGGAAGTCAGTTTGGTGGTTGCACAGAAAATTCGACATAGTACTACCTGAAGACCCAGCTATATCACTCCTGGGCATATACCCAGATGATGCTCCAACATTTAAAAAGGACATATGCTCCAATTTGTTCTTAGCAGCCTTATTCATAATAGCCAGAAGCTGGAAAGAACCCAGATGTCCTTCAACAGAGGAATGGATATAGAAATTGTGGTACATGTATATAATTCAGCTACTAGAAACAATGAATTCCTGAAATTCTTAGGCAAATGGATGGAAGTAGAAAGTGTTAACCTGAGGGAGGTAACCCAATCACAAAAGAACACACATGGAATGCACTCACTGATTAGTGAATTTTAGCCCAAAAGCTCAAAATAAACAATTTTCAATTCATAGACCACAGGAAGCTCAAGAAGGAGGAGGACTGACATCCCTCTGAGAAAGGGAACAAAATATCCACAGGAGCAATATTGGAGACAAAGTGTGGAACAGAGACTGAAGGAAAGGCCACCCAGGACTGCCCTACCTGGGGATTCATCCTATAAACAGTCACCAAACCCTGGCACTATTATGGCCAACAAGAAGTACATACCAAAAGGAGCATGTCATGGTTGTCTCCAGAGGGGCATTGCTGGAGCTTTACACATACAGAGGCAGATGCTAGCAGCCAACCATTGGACTTGGTGTGGAGTCCCCAATGGAGGAGTTGGAGGAAGGACTGGAAGAGCTGAAGGGGGCTTACAGCCCCACGGGAAGAACAACGATGTCGGGCATATGCATCAGGACTTCCAGGGACTAAACCATCAACCAAGGCTACACATGGTTCCAGCCAAAAGTGTGGCAGAGGAATGTCTTTCTGGGCATCAGTGGGAGGAGAGGTCCTTGGTCCTGTGAAGGCTCAATAGATGCCCCAACAAAGGGAAATTGAGGTCGAGGGGAGATGGGAGTGGGTCAGGTAGAGGAACATATACTTGGAGGCAGGGGATGGGAGGAGGGATGGGGGTTTTCTATCGGGGCAAACAGGGAAAGGTTTTAGCATTTTAAATATAAATTAAGATTATATTCAATAAAAAAGAAAAATATATAAGAGGGGTTGGAGAGATGGCTCAGTGGTTAAAAAGCTCTGGATGCTCTTCCAGAGGACCTAGGTTCAATTCCCAGCACCCACAAGGCAGCTCACAACTTCAAACATATATGCAGGCAAAACCCTAATGCACATAAAATAAAAGTAATTTTAAAAAAATAAGAATACTAGAAATGCCATTCCAGTGATTTTAAAGGGAAATAGCATATTTTCAATTTATGTTTCATCAAAGAAGTTTTAAACAATTACAATTTACCAATTCTAGGTTGAGATGACTTATATATGATAGGTGTATATATACATATATACCTATATATCCATATATGGATATATAGGTATATATGTATATATACACCTATCATATATACCTATCATTAGTCACTTTTATTGTAGAGTGGATTATAGCACTGGACTGAAAAGTTGAGATCTTATTTGATGTTTGAAATTCTCTAAGTTAAAGTAAGAGCTTTCATAGTGCTCTGAGATAAAGCCTCATATAGCCCAGGCTGGCCTTAAATTCATTATCCTCCTGCTTTTACCTCTCAAGTGCAAAGATTATATGTCTGCACCATCATACTTGACTCAACAACCTTATTCAATTAACCCAATTATGTTTAAAATTAGAAATGTTTCAAAGTTATATTGGATACATTTAATGGTGAAGTGGTAAATACTGTTTGCTAATTTTATTCCCCTCAGTGCTCCAAAAGCAATTCCCAGATTTTAATATGCATGTCCCAGCTAGGCTACTGGCAGATTTAAATTGTCCTTAAATTTAGCATCACTAAGCTTGTCCAAATGAATAAACCTTTGTGTCTCTCTGGGGATGAAGCACATTAGGCCTTCAGGGTGATTATTTTGGTTGCCCTATGGGACTGGACCTTCCAGTACTAGGCAACTATTCCCAACTATGCCATATATGGTGTTTTTAATCATTACTTCTCAGAGATTTTCTCATCTTGGAAGCTATTCATGACAAAAAGCCTTCTGCAGAAGTGATGTAATGACCTTGAGTCAAGATTATCTGTTTTTGCCCTATGTTATCCTGATCCTTGCATGCTATATAAGTGCTCTACTGCTAGGCCAGGGTCCTTGAGTTTAATCACAGCACTGCGAGAAAGAAAGAGAACTTAATTATTGCCAATGACAGGCATGAGGTCTTAAGAACAGAAGGCCAGGCAGAGTGTTGCAATGTCAGAGTCTTTGGTCCTGTGAGCTAAGGAAGATAGGTAATTCTAGACACTAGAGAAGATAATGAGACATATATATCCTTACAGAGACTTGGCAAACAAGGCAGCCTTGCTGACATCTTAATTTTAGCCCTTGAGATGCTAGTAAGACTTTGGGCATACAGAACTACATTTATTTTGCTTTAAACTACTATACTATATTTATTAATTTAAAAATCAAGGGAAACCAGAATAGTTACTTGACATCACTTCTGGTAAGAAGGTTCATGTACAGGGCTGCCAGGTACACAAACCAATGTCCAGTATCATGCACTCTTGCAGAAAACACAAGGATTCTTCAACCATCCTGTTGGCTAGAACTCTAAACAGCTGAAACAACTTCTGTGACTAGAGTATAGGTAGTGAAAGCAGTTTCAAAAGGCATTCCTGATGAATAGGTAGCAAGATCCCAAAGTCTTTCCTGATTTGCTATTTTTAAGATAATAAAGTAAACCTGTTTCTTACCTACATTCATAGTACTTTAGTTACTGTCATTTTCTCTCAGTCAACATCTAGAAAGCATTCTAGCAATCTGTTGCTTAATGAACCAGATGTGGTCCAGTGGATTGATCTGCTTCAGTCAAGAGGGCCCCAGAGTCATTAACACAGGGACATAATTACACGTTCACACCTTTCATGATCTGTTTCTCATTGTCAGGATCAGTCTCACTGCTCACTACTGGACCTGTCAATGTATATAGGAAAATTCCTATTCTTTTCCTGTTTTCCCCATTTTTTTGTGACAGCTAATATTTCAGAATACTTATGATAGCAGAACATAAACCACCAAATTAAAGAAGTTCAGAAGGGATGGGGGTCTAGCGGCATAGAGAGTGAGGTAAGTACTCACTAGTGCAGTCTGAGACTGTTAGGTAAGTACTTCTTGGTCGAGCCTGAGAATAGGAATGCTGAGTCCATCTCCAGTTAGAAGAACTAGTAAGTACTTACAACTTTAGAAAGGAGGACCTTTTTTTTTAATTTTTATTTTCTATATTCTATGTTTACATTCCAAAGGCTTTCCCCTTTCCCAGTTCCCCCCCACCATACATCCCATAAGTCCTCTCCTCCCCAACTATTCCCCAATCATTCCCCCTCCCCCCATGGTTTCTCTGTTCTGGTTCTACAAAACTGGATCCAATCTTTACAGGCCCAGGGTCCTCTCCTTTCTTCTTCTTGGGAATCATTTGACTTGCTAATTGTGCCTTGAGTATTTAGGGCTTCTGGGCTCATTAATATCCACTTATCAGTGATTGCATTTCACGTGTATTCTTTTGTGATTGGGTTAACTCACTCAGGATGATATTTCCAGGTCTAACCATTTACCTACAAATTGCATGAATTCATTATTTTTAGTTGCTGAGTAGTATTCCATTGTATAAATATACCACATTTTCTGTATCCATTCCTCCTTTGAGGGATGGGACCTCATAAAATTACAAAGTTTCTGCAAGGCAAAGGACACTGTCAGAAGGACAAAACGGCAACCAACAAAGTGGGAAAAGATCTTCACCAACCCCACATCTGACAGAGGGCTAATATCCAATATATACAAAGAACTCAAGAAGTTAGACCGCAAAGAACCAAATAACCCTATCAAAAAATGGGGTACAGAGCTAAACAAAGAATTTTCACCAGAAGAAATTCGGATGGCCGAGGAGGACCTTTTATAGCCTATAATTCACTGTGCATTTCTCCAGCACACACTGAGTATCTGCCAGAATTTACAACGTGGCACTGAGAGTCAATTCCTTGGGGTCAAATGCTGATTGACAAAGTGACTGTGCACTTTATCATTGGGTAACTATGATCACAGTTATGATATATTCCCAGCTTTCCCCTTGGTGAAATAGGATGAATAGCTCTTGACACTGAAGTCAACTTATAGGCTAAGAACCCAGAATAGTCTATGTGATAGAAGAAAGACTTAGGAACACTGACACTTATTTGCTGTCATAGGCTCTAGGAGGTGTGGTGTAAGAGGTCAGTGGAAAATCACTCCACCCCTGACCTGTCCCCGAGTGGAGACTTGGAAATCCCTGTCCATGACTCAGCATTAACATTCAGCATGACTCAGGCCAAACGATGTTTCAGAGTTTACAGCCAAGCAATACTTCTGGATGTGCTGTACTTTGCCACTAGCTCAGTGAGCATGCTTCAAAAACCTATAAAAACCCATCGCTCTCCTCACCCCACTGCTGTTGCTCCTGTTCAGAGGCAGCTGCCAGTCTGTATGTTTCTTCCAATTAAATCTCTTCTGTGAGGTTTGTAGTGTGGTGTGACTTTGTGATATTGCTTGGCTCCTGATTACCAAGATACACTGGTATCAGGAAAAAAGGATTCAGCAGAACGCTGTGTGAAGGTGCAGAAAAACAAAACTGCATAACTCTAGATGTCCAGAGTTCTCTTCTACTTCTGCACTCTTCATGCCTGTAGCAGATAACCAGCAAAGCAATAGATTTCTCTTTTAAAAGTTATCATGTACAAACCTGGGATTTTCAAATGTATTTTATGCACAAAATCAATAACCAAATCCCTTTGATTTATTCATTGATATTTAAGGATTGCCTTAAAATTTTTACTGTTTAATGAAGAAGCAATATATGTATATATGTATATATATTTTCATATATATATTTTCTCATATATATATGAGAAAATTAATCTTTGATATGGTATTTTCCTTCCACTGTAATACATTGAAGAAATAAATGGAAGTCACTTAGCAAAGATTGTCTTCAAAAATTTTAACAGATTGATGGGAATAGAGTGAGCAAAGGGCCAAAATTTTGGATTATGTGCATCCATACCTTCAGTGATTCTTTGTCTCTTCAGGACATCATTGTTGCCAGAGGAATAGAGCCCAGTGAAAGGTGAGAAAGCTTAGACTAGTCAGGCCAGGATTGTCAAAAACCACCATGTGCTCTGTTTTGTGGACTGAAAGAAAGGAAATCAAGCATATGTGAAGAAAAGAAACAAAGTTTCACTTAGTATTTACAAAATGATAAAATAAGGCCTAAACAGAAAATAAATACATACATACATACATACATACATACATACATAAATACATAAATACATAAATAAATAAATACATGTTTTTAAAAGTCTACATGAAGAAAACCACTGATGTTTTTCATAAGTGAAGTTTAGGGGAAATCTTGATCATAATAAAATCCCATTTTCTTAAGAAATGCTGTTCAGAAGCATAATGCAATCCTAGCTGTGAGTGACAAGCAGCGGAGGCCATTCTTCTCCTGGACCATCTACCCACTTCTCCTGGAACCAGTTTCAATGAGTTCCTGTATTTTGAGGTGGGAGGAAATAGCAATGTTGGTTCCTCATGCCTCCAATATCATGAGGGCTTGTATGGCTGAGCTTACTCTGAACTTCATAGTATTGTGGGAAACACTGAAGCTGTGTAGGGAAATTGAGAATTGAAATAAAACCTTTCTAAGAAGGACACAGAACCTCAATTCTCTTCACATTTAACCATACTGAGTTTTCTCTCATTGTGAATTAGTTAGTATTCATTGTTACAGACAGAGCACTGAATACTTGAATAGCCTGTAAAAGCCAAGCATGATCCCATTAGTTTTACTGCTAATTCTTCTTTGAGCAAAAATTAACTTCTGCAGTGACATGAAAGAATAAATCTAGAAACCCTGTCTCGAAAAACCAAAAAAAAAAAAAAATCTATTAGAATATATATTTTCTGCTGAAGACAAGCCATGAACACTTATATATTGAATGAATGTGAGAAGAAATTACTCTGTAGCAATCATAAATTTTCCATAATATGCTCAGAATGGTGCTATCTATTTAAAAGTGATACACAATAATTAAGATGGCATGTATCACATGGTATATGCTCAATGAATGCTGACAGTTATTTTTAAAATGAATTTGGTTTTGTTGCTGTGTTCTAAAAATTAATGGCTTTGAGGTAGAATAACTTTTATTATGCACAATGAAGTACAGAGGTCACATTATCTTGGCTCCATCCCACTATCAATCTTAGAATACTTTAATTCTCTGCATAAATCTCCTATAGAAATTGACATCTGTGAAACCAAATCATCGTGACCAAATATTGTTGCCCCAAATTTTCTTTTTATTTAAAATAATTTTTAACATGTTAAACTTCAAATATTAGAAATAAAGGTACTGAATAAAGCAAGTTACTTCAATCATTTTACACATCAGCAAAGAAAGGTCAATAAAGAGATCAGAATTGGGCAAAGGTACATTTTCCTAGCATGATAATTACATTCTGAATGTGAACCAGTGAGGACTGTAGAACATAGATGAAGTGCTTCTTCTCTATTAAGTTTTACAACATCTGTCACTGGGCCACCAATATATCCCAGACATTACATACCATTACATATCAGATAGTTAAGCTCTGAGTTGAAGTTTTTTTCTCCAATACCTTGAGGAGATCAGCAAGTTCTTGAGAAAGTAGTCAAGAAAAGAAACTTCTACACATGTTCCCTAAGGACTAATAATTTGCTTACCTTCTCTTGAGTTGGAGACACTCAGCAAAGGAAAAATTAATAAAAATAGAAAATTATTCTTCACTACTATTTGCCACTTTTTGGAAAATTATTCTTCACACACTCTTTGGAAAGTCAAAACAAATAAAGCTAATTATTTGCAAAACTTAGCAGAAAAAAGCTAGACATACCTAACATAGTAGAATCTTTGTTGTCTTAGTCAGGGTTTCTATTCCTGCACAAACATTATAACCAAGAAGTAAGTTGGGGAGGAAAGGGTTTATTCAGCTTACACTTCCATACTGCTGTTCATCACTAAAAGAAGTCAGGGCTGGAACTCAAGCTGGCCTGGAAACAGGAGCTGATGCAGAGGCCATGGAGGAATGTTTCTTACTGGCTTGCTTCCTTTGGCTTATTCAGCTTGCTTTCTCATAGAACCTAAGCCTATCAGCCTAGAGATGGTACCACCCACAAGGGGCCCAACTGCCTTGATCACTAATTGAAAAAATGCCCCACAGCTGGATCTCATGGAGGCGCTTTCCCAACTGAAGCTCCTTTCTCTGTAATAACTCTAGCCTGTGTCAAGTTGACACACAAAACCAGCCAATACAATTGACCTCTTGTCAACTTGACATACAAACACATCACAATTAAGCCTCAACCCTTACTTTCTTATTCATCCCCAAGATCTTCATAACTTTAAAAGTCCCACAGTTTTTACATATTAAAAATTCAATCCCAGGAGCAGCTGAGACTGAAGTCTTCCAATCTCCATTTGTACCAGGGAGCCAGGAAACTCCACAGCCTTCTGTGCACAGCTCACCAGGAGAGAGTGATCTCCCAGCAGTGCTTTCACTTTTGAGCTCAGAGGAGTAAGGACACAGGCTTACAGGCCCACAGGAGGAATAAACTCCAGCCTGAGGCAACAATACCAACCAACACCAGATGGAGAAAGGCAAGCCCAAGAACCCACCAAGAGAAATCAAGGCCACATGACAACATCAGAACCCAGTTCTCCCACCACAGCAAGTCCTGGATACCCCAACACACCAGAAAAGCAAGAGTTGGATTTAAAATCTTATCTCATAATACTGATAGAGGGCGTCAAGAAAGACTTAAATAACTCTGTTAAAGAAATACAGGAGAACATCGGTCAACAGGTAAAAGCCCTTAAAGAGGAAACACAAAAAATTCCTTAAAGAAATACAGGAAAAAGCAATCAAGTAAAGGACCTGAACAAAACCATTCAGGACCTAAAAGTGGAAGTAGAAATAATAAAGAAATCACAAAGCCAGACATCTCTGGAGATAGAAAACCTTGGAAAGAATTCAGGAGTCATAGATGGAAGCATCAACAACAGAATACAAGAGATAGAAGAAAGAACTTCAGGTGCTGAAGATACCATAGAAAACATTGACTCAACAGTCAAAAAAATGCAAAATGAATAAAGCTGGTAATCCAAAAGATCCAGGAACTCTAGGATACAATAATAAGACCTAACCAAAGGATTATAGGTATAGAGGAGAGTGAGGATTTACATCTTAAAGGTCCAGTAAATATCTTCAACAGAATTATAAATGAAAACTTCCCTAACCTAGAGAAAGAGATGTCTATGAACATACAAGAAGCCTTCAGAACTCCAAACAGACTGGACCAGAACAAACTCCTCCTAGCACATAATAATCAAAACACCAAATTCACTAAACAAAGAAAGAATAGTAAAAGCAGTAAGGGAAAAAGGAGAACACAAATGCCAGCCCAGGCTACTATACACAGCAAAACTCCAATCATCATAGATGGAGAAACCAAGATATTCCATGATAAAACCAAATTTACACAATATGTTTCCACAAATCCAGCCCTACAAAAGATAATTGATGTAAAATGCCAACACAAGGAGGGAAACTACATCCTAGAAAAAGCCAGAAAGTAATCTTCTTCCAACAAACCCAAAAGATATACCCACCCAAACATAAAAATAAGATAAAAAATAACAGGAAGCAACCAACAATCACAATTCCTTAATATCTCTTAACAACAATGGACTCAACTCCCCAATAAAAAGACATAGACTATAAAATATTCCTCATGTAAATCTTCAATTTTATCAGAAAATATTTGTAATTCCCCTATTAATTAATTTAGTAATTTTTATGTCTACCATTTTATCTGCATTATTTTTCATGATAATCTTCAATTTTAATATGTCTTTCTATATACTTCCTCTATTTCAGCAGAAATGTTTTCAGTGTAAATCTTTGATTTTATCACAAATGTTTTTAATTCTACCTTCGATTAATTTAGAAAGAAGTTTTGTTTTGCTTTGTTCTGTTTTGTTTTTGTTTTTTTTCTAGACAGGGTTTCTCTGTGTGGCCCTGGCTGTCCTGGAACTCACTTTGTAGACCAGGCTGGCCTCGAACTCAGAAATCCGCCTTCCTTTGCCACCGTCCAGCCTAGAAAGAGTTTTTATATCTACCATTTTATATGTAAAATTTTCCATGAAATAGTCAATTTTAACATGTTTGTCTATATATTTCTTGAATTTTACCAGAAGTATTTTCCATGTAAATCTTCAATTTTATCTGAAAATATTTATAATTCCACCTTCAATCAACTTAGAATTATCTTTATGCCTATCATTTTATCTATATAATTTCCATGACAACCTTTAATTTTAACATGTTTTTCTGTATATTTCTTCAATTTAATCAGGCATATTTTCCATGTAAATCTTTAAGTTTATCAGAAAATGTTTATAATTCCACTTTCAATCAACTTCGGAGTTCTTTTATGCCTACCATTATTATATTTATATAAAAATTTCCATGATAATCTTCAATTCTAACATGTTTTTCTACATTTTTCTACAATTTTAGCAGAAGTATTTTCCACATAACTCTTCAATTCTATCATAAAATGTTTCTATCCTATATTTCAATTAATTTAGCAATGTTTTACATGTCTACCACTTTACTCTTTAATTTTCCATGAAAATTGTCAATTTTGACATGTTTATCTGAAATATTTTCAATGTAAACCTTTAATTTTATCATAAAGTGTTATTACTTCCCTTTTCAATAAATAAAAAAATAAAAAGTTCAATCCCTTTAAAATATGCAATATCTTTAGAATTCAAAGTCTTTTAAAAATTCAAAGTCTCTTAACTGTGGGCACCAAAAAAATCTCCTTCTTACTTCAAAAGGGAAAAATATCAGGGCAAAGTCAAAATCAAACTCCAACCTTCCAATGTCTGGGATCCATTCACAATCTTCTAGGCTCCTCCAAGGGCTTGGGTCACCTCTCCAGCTCTGCCCTTTGTAGCACACATCTTGTTTTCTAGGATTCAGCTGCCTGTACTTCACTGCTGCTGTTCTTGGTGGTCATCCCATGGTACTGGCATCTCCAAAATACTGCTGTCTTCCACCATAACTAGGCTTCACCAATAGCCTCTCATAGTCTCTCTTCATGGTTACAAGCCTCAACTCCTTTGCATGACTCTCTTCAGTACTGGTCCATTAATTGCAACTGAGACTGTACCTTCAACAATGGCCCTCCATGGACTATCATAGTGTCGACCCTCAGCTGCTCTTCATGACTCCTTAGTGCCTTTGAAACCAGTACCACCTGGGTGACTCTTACACATTACCAAGTCCAGCCACAGCACAAGGTAAAACCTTGGCTATCTCTGGAATGCAGTCTCTGTGCTCTGAGAAAACACTTCCCAGAAGATATCACCATCTCAATGATTCTGGTCTCTTCTTCATCACCACCAATTTCTTAGCTCCAGCTAACCAGCAACAATAGTTCCTGTAATGCAGTTTTCAATGTAAACACTTTAGTAGTTCTGTTATCATGTTAATCCAGCTGATTCTTCAGCCCCACCTAACCAAAACCGCAGAATCTTCCCAATCAAAATAGCAACAGCCCTGATAAGAGTCTTTAATCTTCCCTCTGAATTTTCACAAGCCAGGCCATCATCTTCTGCACTGTTCTCAACATTATCTTCCAAGCTCCTATACAACATCCCACAGAACTCTTAACACTGAATGTATCTTATAACCCAAAGTTCCAAAGTCCTTTCACAGTCCTCCCCCAAACAAAGTCAGGTTGTCACAGGAATACCCTACTATGCTGGTACCAATTTGTCTTAGTGTTTCTATTCCTGCAAATACATCATGACCAAGAAGCAACTGGGGAGAAAGGGTTTATTCAGCTTACATTTCCACATTGCTGTTCATCTCTAAAGGAACTCAAGCAGGCCAGGAAGTAGGAGCTGGTGCAGAGGCCATGGAGGGATGTTTCTTACTGACTTGCTTCCCCTGGTTTGCTCAGTTTGCTTTCTCATAGAACCTAAGACTACCAGCCCACGGATGGCACCACCCAAAAGGGGCCCTCTCCCTTTAGATCACTAATTGGGAAAATGCCCCACAGCTGGATCTCATGGAGGCACTTCCCCAACTGAAGCTCCTTTCTCTGTGATAACTTGAGTTTTTGTCAAGTTGACACACAAAACCAGCCAGTATAATTGATAAAACTACAATGTAATCCTTTCTCTAATGTTTGTAGAAATCCCCACATATTTAAGATAAATTTATTTTTCTTTTCATTTTAATTTCTATCATGGTGTGCAAAACTACATTCTGTAACACCCCATAGCTTAAAAGGACAGGTCTGTAAGAGAAAGCAGCGTAACTAGGGAGGTCGGTAGACATCCCACCTCCAAACTGAAGCCAGAAGACAAGGCCAATGTCTGGGGAACAAAATGTAAAGAAGGTGAACAATGAATCTGAGTGGCAAATAAAGGTAACAACAAGCAAACGAGTCATTCAAAACAAAGCACTAGTGGAGGATGGAAGGGTAGCAGCTCACATCTTAAATGCAAGTGCACATCCATACATGTGAATGTGCTTATTCAGTAGATCCAAAAGTCTTCTACATAAAGGCTCCTATGTTTTTATCTTCACTTCAGGCAAGAACCATTAGCTCATACCTTACCTCCATCAAACTCAAGTTTTCAATATATTCAGCTGCTTAAATATAGCCCAAGCAAACATAAGTATTATTTAACTATTTAAGTACTACTTTTATTTTATGCTACCTAAAAACGCCTACTAGTTGTATGTCATAGTTTCATTTTCTGTTGCTGTGAGAAAATATCTGAGAAAAACAACTTAGGAGAGGATGACTTTATTTTAGTTCACAGTTCTAGGCTGTTGTCCATTACCACAGAAAAGTTATATCATCAGGAACTCCAGATGGGTTCCATCACATCCACAGTCAAACTAGAAAGCAGTACGTTTTCAGCTCACTTCATTTTTGAAAGAAGTTTGAGACTCAATCTCAGAAAATGGTGTTGTCTGTCCACATTTGGACTGTATTTTTCACATTAATCTATGTAATCAAGACAAACCCCCACAGACAGCCTGCTTTAGACACTCTTTCAGGGGACTGTACATTGTGTCACGTGGACAACTGAAACTAACCATTATAACTATGTCTTGAGTAAACAATAGACTATACAGTAACTCTTGTCCTGCTATTCTATACAACTCTGCTTCAAAATTATCCCTTCTTGCTGGTGAGCAACCTCATCTAGCCACCTAAGTCCTCATCTAGGACTGGGTTCATTGCCTGTCTTTCTGATTAGTTGTGGTCTAGAATGATGGCTGAGAAGGGCTTCAGTTTCCATGCAAACTGTTGTAGCACTGTCACTAATGCCCCTGGTGCTACTGTCTCTTAGTGATTGTGATTTTTTTCTCCACCATCCTCAAACACTCGTGAACTCACAAATGGGAAGCTAAATTAACACAAGTGACTTTTGAAGTAATTGTTTGTAACCAATTCCATTTAATTGTTTAGATGTATCACTTATATTATCAAGGATAGTCTCTACCTCCTGGTCTCAAGTGGTCCACCCATCTCAGTCTCTGGAGTTAGCAGAATTACATATATGCACATAAGTCCAGTTAGCTTTTGTAATCTTTAATGTAAACTGGTGGGAGAGGTTCTACTACTGTGAATGAAAAGTTAAATGCCTTTTCCAAAGTCTGAAGTGTATGATCTAAAACCTTGTCCAAATCACAGGCCACTAACTTCAATTCCTAACTCTTCCTTGGTGCCATTAAAGATTCTTCATCACTATTAATTACCTATTTTTCTATCCCTTTACCATTGTGAATAGTTTTTATAATTTTGTCTTTAGCCTAAAAGGGATAAGATGATGATGTTCTTAAAAACTAAATCTTTATCTTATACTTGAAGGGATACCATGTTCTTAAAGAAGAGCCTAATCATATTCTAGCCATGTTATGTAACCATTGGACTAAAAATAAGAACCTTCACTCAATCTCTGAAACATGTTGGAAAAACCATATAATGCAATTTATTTTTAAACATGCAAATATTGACTCATAAGTTGAAAGAAACCTCTAGGGAATGAGAAGCAGACAGAATGTCATAAAACATCCTACTGGGTCTTCCTTTGAATCTCAATGTCTCAAAGGCTTAGGAAATAAGATAGTGGGACACTAAAAACAAGGATTTGGAATTGCCCCATTCTCAGAGAATGATAGACAGAAGATCTGCTCACCACCTGAAAAGGCAGTAAGAAGCCGTGCCAGTCTTTGTGGACACCTTGTATGAAAAATAATTTTTAAACTTCTTTTCTTGGTTTCTGGGATCCTAAAATAGACAAGGACAACAAACTGTGGGGTAGTGACAGAATAATAACTGAGCTAGGCAAGAACAAGCACTTTCTTGAGAGATGACAGTCATGAGAGGTCACATTACTAATTAAACCAAGTGATTTAAGTTTACAATTCAAACATTCCAACCATATGAGTTATATGAATAGGAATCAGAAAAAAGAAAATGGAACGAAATTTGACCATCTAGGCCTCTGGTTATTCAAATTATTGAATGTGGAGTTTATATGCATATACAGACACATATTGAATAGAAGAAATTTGATGCAAATTGAGGATTTCCTTATTGTTTTGTACTGAGTATGACAAAAAGTTGCTGTAGAAGAGATAGCAGTGAAGGTTTTTTAATCACATGCAGCTCTGTTAATTGAAAATTTTGTATTTTGAATTGGCATTGTGAAGGGCTAGAGATGGAAAATGTTCACAAAAGAATTGGAAATTGGAAATTACAGTTTTAACCCATAATACAGTTTTAATTTGAAAATTATCAGTGTTTTAGTTGGTCTCTGGCTTACTTTGTCTTACTGCCACTATCTGTAAAATGAAAGTTTATACCAAACTCTGGGGGAAAGAGAATGCTTTTTCCCTTTTATGATATTGGCAGCTTGAGAAAGGAAGTCCTGGTACTTCTGAGAAGTAGACATTTTTTTCTAGTAGTAAATTGAAAATAACCAAATAGAGGTAAATTTATATTGTTGCATTAATATGAAATAATCTCCAAAATATGTTGCTAAACAAAAATACAAAGAGGTAAAACAATGTTTAAATGCTCAGTTGTGTTTAAAAAACTCTCATAAATGTATCTGTATATAAATACACAATATTTGCAGAAATTTAAAAAAAATATTATGGTATTTATTTTAATTTGAAAAGGTATAATGATATTTCCTTTTTTGGTTTCTACAAAAATTACTCTGAAAAAAGCAACATGAAAGACAAAGGGTTTATTGTAGCTCACAATCCAAAGTGATAGTCTTACACAACAAGAAGTCAAGTCAGGGGAAGGCTGAAGAAGTCGAGCACACCACATTCTCAGTCAGGAACAGGCCACAAAGACAAGCTTGCTGTTCCCTTCACTCTCTCTACTTGCATAGTCTAGGATGCCCCGCCTGGGGAATGGTAGCACCCATTGTGGTGAGTCTTCCCTGCTCAACTCATGCAATCAAGGTAACTTCTCACACATGCTCAGAGGTCCACTTCCCAGGTGAGCCTCAGTTCTGTTAAGATGACAATGCTAACCACAACAACATTACTTTGGTGATGGAATAGAGCTTATCATTTTAAACCCCACTACTGTATTATTTATTTTTATAAACCTAGCTAACTACAAAATAAATAAATGTCCTGTGTTGTCTCAGTTTTGCTGTGTACATAGGCTCTGCAGTATTCATCATGCGTAGACACTGTACAGCTGGGCCATATAAGAATTCTGACTTGACAGATTATCAGCTTCATAAATTTGGAATTTTTTATTCATTGGGTTTTTGTTTCTTCCCACTTAATGGTCATCATAATAGATTGATTTTAGGAATGAAATGATATAATCTATTTAAATGTTTTCTACAGTACAGACATGGGGTGGTGGTAGTATGGTTTCAGGATGAGAAAGAGGTCTCTGTTCATTTGAGATTTTAATCTTCTTATTACCTTTTAAATTTCCTATATTTTAAAAACATGAATGTGCTTGAAAACCCAAATTAAAATAGTCACCAATTAAAGAGGAAAACTATAAAAAATTATTGTGTTTGAGTTGGCACGTAGAAAATATTTACCTTTTAGCTTTTGTTAGGTGTATTTTGAAAATAATGTTAAACCCATCCAGAACCATCAGAACACTACCAATGCTGTTGACTGATGGAGTATTGTCCCTCAGGAAACCATCTGACAAACGCCTTTCCAGAAAAATTGTGTCTCACCATTTGCTGAATATTTCATGTTAGGAGGGGAAGTGAAAATAAGATATATACTTTGCTTGTGAAGTATAGTCTTACTTCATTTGAAATCACAAGTATCTGAAAAGTCTTAGTGCCAGCTAGAAAAGACTTGGCTTCCAGAAAATTCAAGACTACTCTCTTTCCATGAGAAATATAATTTGTAATCAAACAGAAATTCCAGACTTTATTGATGCCTGTAATTATCATCCCAGGGGACTGATTGACATTTGAAGCCACATTATAGCAGGATGTTCAACTTGTAAAGTGCATTGCCATGATCTAGAGAGTGGGGAGATTTTTCAGCTGTGTGATTATGATTACTCTCCTTGGTGGATGGCATTCTCTAATTTATCTATTCACTGGACACCAAGGATCAAATTCAATCTAGACATTTTGTTCCTGCTTTAGTCATTGACTTTAATTTAGAAGATTTGCTTTTGTTTAAGGCGATATCTACTTGGCCTAGGTTAGGCAGATGCTACTTCACCCACTTCTTAGCAGTACCTTCAATAGGTGGTGTTTTATCATATAGAAATCTCATATCTACCATTGCTTGTGTTACTTGTGTAGTTTCTATGAGTGGAGACTTCAGTTTCCCCCTTTTTTTGTTATGCCTTTCTCTTTTTTAATTAGGTATATTCTTTATTTATACTTCAAATGTTGTCCCCTTTCCTTGTTCCTCCCTCCTCCAAAAATCCTGTAAGCCATCTCCCCTTCTGCCATCAACCCATCCCTGCTTCCCTGTCCTGGTATTCTTCTATACTACGGTATCAAGTCTTTCCAGGACCAAGGGCCTCTCCCCGATTTGGTGTCCAACAAGATCATCCTCTGCTGCTGATGTGTCTGGGGCCATGAGTAACTCCAAGTGTGCTCTTTGGTTGATGGTTTTGTCCCTGGGAGCTCTGGGTGTACTTGATGACTCATATTGTAGTTCCTCCCACAATATGAAGAGGTGCTGCAAACCTCTTCAGTTCCTTTGGTCCTTTCTCATCTCATCTATTAGGGACCCTGTGCTCAGTTCAATGACTGGCTGAGAGTTTCCCCCTCTGTATTGAACTGGAGAATATAATTTTGAGTGAGGTAACCCAATCACAAAAGAAGACTCATTGTATGCACTCACTGATAAGTGGAGATTAGCCTAGAAACTTGGAATACCCAAGACACAATTCACATATCAAATGATGCCTAAGGAGGAAGAAGAACAAAGTATGGATACTCTAGTCCTTCTTAGGAGAAGGAACAAAATACCCACAGAAGGAGATACAGAGACAAAGTGTGGAGCAGAGTCTGAAGGAAAGATCATCCAGATACTACCCCACCTAGGAATCCATCCCATATACAGTTGCAAAACCCAGACACTATTGTGGATGCCAACAAGTACTTGCTGACAGGAGCTGGATATTGTTGCCACCTGGGAGGCTCTGCTAGTGCATGACAAATACAGTTTCACTTTAGACTCATAGAAATTCTCTTTGAACTTGCTGGTTCTCATGAGGATTCCATTTCTTCTTTCAGGAATGAAGCCCAAATCTCCTAATGGTCTGCTATTCCTAACATATCACCCCATAAAATAGCAGATTGTCACCATAAGCCATCAGAAGAACATTTGCTACTGCTTGAAACCACTTTCTCCTGTCTGTCATGACAAATACAAAGGTTTCAGCCAATATAACTTAATCATAGCAAGGAATGGCTCACACTCTATTCATAGGTGCCTTCCACCATCTTGGAGATAACACCTCTCTACCAGGAATGGAAATTGCAGGGGTCAATTTAGAATCATGTCTGTTTCTTACTGATTATAAAGATGAGAGGCAAGAAGAGGATATTTAACTCTAAGTGTGGATTCATTGAAGGGAGACTATCTTTCTAAGTGTAGCCAGCTGTGCTTGCCCTCAAATAAACTACCTGAAAGCTAGATTTGCAGAGCCAGTATTGAAGATGTAAACTTACGTGGGGCACAAGGCAAGGTGGACAGGCCTTAAGATCATGATGACTTGGAACTAGACTCATTATTATCCACAATTATTCCTTTAATGTCATTCAGATGAACAAATCACCATAATTGTAACTCAATGCTAGTGCTCTACACACACTATTTTTGTAATTAATGAAAATGTGATCTTTGGCAGTTTTATATTTCTATATAATACATTGTTCTTCCCCCAATTTGCTTTTATGTTACTGTACCTCTCAGACCTCCTTCCTTACAAATCCCTATTCTACACTGGTTTTTCATGTTTTGTTTAATGTGCCATAAAGTTTAATGAGAGTTATGTGTGTTTCCATGGGTTTGGAACCAACCTTCTGAGCCTTGCAGGCTCACCAGTGGGTATAGAAGAACTGGATTCTGTGCTTTTTCCTTCTCAGAATGTTAGATGCTAATAGATCACATGTAAGTGAAAGAGCCCATTATCCCACTATTCATTCATTTTTAACCACTGAGAGGGCCTAAATTGTGTGGGCACAGTGAAAGCAGTAACATATGTTATGAGTTCATGATTGCCATAATCATATCAGGTATAGATGACAGCATTTGAAGCCTCTCTTACCATCTGTCATCTCTTGTGTTCTATTTCTTCTTCTGCAACATTTCTTGAGCCTTAGATAGACATGTAAATGTTTTGTTTAGTCCTGACACATCTAATGTCCCTTATTTTTGGCATCTTGTGCAGCCATAGATCTTTGTATTCACCTCTATTTACAGCAAGGAAAAGATATTCTGATTAAGGCCGAGAATAACCTTCGGAAGATGTCTTTATGCTATGTCAATTCAGCTAAGCAGCAGATCCTTAGATCTCTTCATTCATGAGTTTTAGATTAGGTTTACTGTATTAGGCACAGTTGGTCTCTTGTAGGGTGGGGTGCAAGATCAATCATGGACCATGGCTATCTTCTTAGGAGCCATGATAGTATTTTACTAATAGGGCACATTGTGTCTGGCAGGATAGTATTATAATTTACAGAGTTTTTATTTAATTAAGAACACCAATGCTTCAATAGCCTGCATAGCATCATGCAGCACCAGAAATACTTGCCACCAAGAAGGAAATGTCTAGCTTAGTTTCAGCTTGATTTCCCTAGACGTTGCATAGAAGATACATGTGTTCTTTCATCTAGCCTTGACTATGGGGACATTACATCTCAATTAATGTTAATAAAGAGTAAATGCTGAAAGTTTAAAATTAAGTAAAGACATTGTAGTGTTTAATGTCCACAGTGAACATGTATGTCAGCCAGGATTACACATTTAGTTTGGAATTCAAGAGCGTATTCTCTATATCTTACACTACTGTAGAAACGGGAGTTTCATTTACTCCTATGTATCTTGTTCTCCAAATTCATTGGGTATCTGCAATATGTCAGGCACTGTTCTTAAACCCTCGGGAAATATAGTATTGAATGTGGAATGTGGTTTCAGCTTCTCAGAATTAAAGCTCAAGTTTCTGCCAATGTCTGAGAGATAAATTTTCTACACCAATAAGAAATATCTATACCTAAAGGTTTGTGCTATTAATATTATAAATAATGCTGATTAGTAATATTAGCCACACCATCCCATATTATAAATAACCGTGCTTGGATTATTTATATGTTCATGGGGAACACAGGTTCTTTTTTCTTAAAAATAGCAGAGAACCATGACACCTTATTAGTTACTCTACTTTTACTTCAGCAGCCACTAAATAAAAATGTAACCTGTAACCCTTCCCCATGTGCATTCACGTGTGCTTGTGCAGGTGTGTGTGTCCATACATGCAATGATTCAGACAAAAGCTCATTTTTCTGAAAAAATATAATCCGCTACCACAGAACTGAAAACTATCAGTCCTTGGTGGGTAAATGTGAATTGATGTTGCACAGTGTTTGTCTTTGGTTTTGAATAGGCGACCTAGTTGCCAGAAGAATGTACATGAGGAATATTAGAGAAAGCAATAAACACCAACAAATAAATGAATGTAACATGTAAAGGTAAAACATTGGAAAAGAGGCTGAGGTAAACAATTAAATTTACTCAGAATTATTGCAATCTATGATTTTTTTTTGTTGTTGTTTTTTCAGCATTTTTACGTCTTTTGAGTGAGGACCTCATGTAGCCCAGGCTGGCCCTGAGCTTTGTATCCTCCCACTTTTAACTCGTTAGCCAAGATGCCAGGAATGCACCATCATGCCAATTTAGGGTTTGTTCTATAAGTGTATAGAACTTAAGTGTAAGTTTATAGTGAACCATGATAATTTCTCTTTTCTAGGAAATTACAGTTCTGAATCTCAGCTGTATATTTTTAGATTAACTATTTAACAACATTGTCACTGTGTGGGATATCATTAAAACAAAAGATTTTTATCCAGTTCTGAGAGGTACATGCCTCTAATGCTAACACTTAGGAGGAAGAGGCAAGTGGATCTATCTTGCATTCAAAGCCAGTCTGGAATTCATTAAAAAAAATTGTCAAAGAAAAGAAAAGAAGGCAAAATAAACAAATAAAAATAAATATGGACTCTTGAAGTAGACTGATGGATGCCAGGTTTACTTTTGTGAATAACAGAGACAGTATTGCCACCTAATGGTAAAAATCCACACTGAAAAAGTTCTCACAGCAAATTCTCTGATCCTCTCATTTTTACAATCTTTCTGTCCCCTTCGTTGAATTGTTCTCTGAGCCTTAGGTGTGAAAATGTTTTGTAGATACTTTGGACTGGGATCTACAACTCTACATTTTAATTGGTTATGGTTCTCTTTAGGAGTTTCTGTCTTTTATGAAGAGAAGTTTCACTAATTATGGGTAAATACTACACTGGTCTACAGGGACAAATATTGATAGATTGTTGTTAAAGATTATGCTAGGTTTAGCAAATTAGTTATAGATTCTTTTTTTTAAAATATCCATGATTATTTCACTAGCATTGAGTAGTGAGCTAAGTTTCCAGGACCAGATATTGTTTCTGAATATATTCAGAATATAAATTTAGAAAAAAATATATGCATACAGTAACAATTGGTGAAAAAAGATGCCTTGAATTTGAAGGAAAGTCAGGAGGGGTAAAGGAAGCATTAAAGAAGAAAGGGAGGGGATACATGTAAATATAATCTTAATAAATTTAAAAAGGTTCTTCCTTCACTAGGCATCAACTTTCATAACACATTGAACTAAATAAAAATTACATCACTTGTGTTAGGTACATGGCAGGAAACTGCACCCATGGAATATCAACAATATGTTTGTTAAACAAAGCTTACATAAAGATACCAGCTGGCATACCAATGTGGACTAGGAAGATTTCACATGGCCCTAGGCAATCAATACCTACTGAAAGAAGAAAAAAGTTAGTTTCCTCTACAGATGAGACATCCTCATATGTTATTTAATCCCAAGTGGTCAGACCTAAACTCAAATATATAAGAGTAACACTAAATAAAGGTAGATACACACACACACACACACACACACACACACACTCCCTCTCTCTCACACACACATATAACAAATATATATGTACATATGTATATATATATGCATATATAATTAAATAGAATGGAGTTTTGGGAAGACAATGGAGAAGTAAGGAGAAAAGCAGAGATTGAAATTATGTAAATACATTGCTTATACATGAAATTCTAAACAAAAATAAATTAAAATAGCATCAAATAGAACCAAAATAAAGTCACTTAACAATGAAAATGTATGGATATATGTATCAATATATGTTTGCACACGCAACACACACACACACATACACACACACACACACACACACACACATATACACACACGTTCAATTGAGAGTTAAACTGAAGTTTCCTAGGCAGAGACCTCCCCACTGTCTGTGTCCTGATGCAGAAGATATTTTCTTTAAACTGTAAGCCAACTTAAATTGCTCCTTACCAAGTAGTTGGGCACAACAATGAAAAAATAACTATTACAGTTGGTCTCATACTGTTTACTAAGTCAGTAATTAATGTATGTCTTGACTTGTGTATGTATACAGAGAATATAAAAACATTTGACTAGACATGATCATTGATAGGGCATGTCATAGCCTTACTTTTGTGAGTTAGATTTTTCAGTAACTTGTATATTGCCACAATAAGCAAATTAATTAAATGCCACTGTCTTAGGTGGCATAACTGAAGAACAACATGGGGTGGAGAGAGGTTTTAACTTGTTGGGTGGAAACTTGCTGAATAGATGATAATGTGGTAGTTATCACCCACGAGTTAGCACCTACTTCTAAGGATAATGAAGCCTGTATATGGTAAACTGAAAGTGTTATGGTCTGTACTTTTCTAGTTTGTTTATGTTTGTTTGCTTATTTTGTTTTGTTTTTGATTTTCCCCACCTACATTCTCTTTAATGGGCTCATATATATTTGGATTTAGATGCACCTTGATGATCTTCGATATTTTTCCCCATACATATTGATATTGTGTGTTAATTATATTTGAGTGCCTGAACAGCTGTTTCTCATTTCAGACTAGAAAGTATTGCTTTTCTACGGGCAACCGTGGAGCCATAATAATGCACTAAGTTCCCATGAATTTTACTTATAGTTAGGTCATGTTATTTGTACCTTGAGAAGTATAGGCTTCATGTATTGATATATTTATTTTACCATTCATAAATATATGGGCATTCAATCAAGGAGAGTATGCAGAATGCCAAGAATGCATTGGTATAAGGGATAGAAACTATAACGTATTTGGTCATTCTTTCTTCAGGGTCTTATTAGGAATCAGCAAGATAGATTTTAAAGATAGGTCTCATGTTTCTATAAAATTTATTTATATATATTGAAATGAATTCTTACTTTGCTATAAAGTCTTTTCCATTTGCTACTTGATTATGGGGAAACTATTGTACTTTCTATATTAATTTTCTAAGCAACCCAATAAAAGTTTACGCTGTTGCTAATATTTCTACACTAGTTGTCTAATATCTTTTCAAGTATACAAATAAGTCTATCATGAAGAAAAATTAATCTCATGCTTTCAATTTTTATGTCTCCCATCTTTTAATAATGTAATTTGTTGTCTGCTTTCTCTAAATCCTAATTTTTAACATAGAAACTATTCTCTCTCTAAAAGAATGCTTACAGTTTGCAGCTGTAAGCACAATCTTGGAATTTGACCTGACATATTCCATAACTTCTTAGGTATATAGGGAATTTCATGACACTATTTGCTGGGATGAGGAGGGATATCTGATCACTCCAGATAGGAAACTGATGGCAGACCAAAGTAACACTGTCACCGAAGTTCAACTCGGTAAACCAATACATTTGTTGGGGTTACTTACAGGAGTAAGAGTGAGGGATTACTTCCAGAAGCAGAACTGATTCTAAGATATCTGCAATCCCCCACAACCACACAGTTGACAACTCATGAAAGCTTGGATCCTGAAACTCACTTCACAACTTTCAGGCAGTATGACAGTCTCTTTTGGGTGTCTCTTCAGGGCAGCTCAGTTGGTCTGAGTCTCTTTCAACCAGCTTGGCTATTGTGTTCTCTTGGGCACTATGACTGAGAGGCCTCTTGAAGGCAGCTCCACTTGTCTAAGAGTTTCTTGTGATCACTTGTCACTGCTTATGTGAGCTTATGGACGGAAGAGCCTAATGCCCCTAGACAGTTACAAGGACCTTCCAAAAATTCTGTAATTTGTTCTCTGAGTTTTAAGAAGCCTGAGTTCCCCAGTCAGAATATACATTCTGTCTTCCCGGAGAAACAGAATGCTTAGCTTTCTTTATAACATCCAGAGTCTTAGGAAGCTTCCCTCCAAGACAGAAAGTTTTACCTCGGAGGACATTTCTAAGCAACAGGTGGGAGGAGGTAAGAAGCCATCAGACTTCTTATGTAAGAACATATAAATATATACACGATAAGTGTATTGTCTCTATCAGTATTAATGTGTGATACTTATATGTCCTTATCTGCTGTTTAGTCATGCTTCCAAATCACATTGAATTTTCTAATTTATCTCTCAATACTGTTATTTTATCTTTTATATACTTTGATGAATTATAGGAATATATTTCTTTCTTTTTTTAAATTTTTATTTTCTATATTCTATGTTTACATTCCAAAGGCTTTCCCCTTTCCCAGTTCCCCCCTCCCTATGTCCCATAATTCCTCTCCCCCCCAACTATTCCCCAATCATTCCCCCTCCCCCCTCGGTTTCTCTACAAAACTGGATCCAATCTTTCCAGGCCCAGGGTCCTCTCCTTTCTTCTTGGGAATCATTTGACTTGCTAATTGTGCCTTGAGTATTTAGGGATTCTGGGATCATTAATATCCACTTATCAGTGATTGCATTTCCTGTGTATTCTTTTGTGACTGTGTTAGCTCACTCAGGATGATATTTTCCAGGTCTAACCATTTACCTAAAAATTGCATGAATTCATTATTTTTAATTGCTGAGTAGTATTCCATTGTATAAATATATCACATTTTCTGTATCCATTCCTCCTTTGAGGGATATTTGGGCTTCTTCCAATTTCTGGCTATTATAAACAAGGCTGCTATAAACATAGTGGAGCATGTGTCTTTATTGTATGCAGGGGAATCCTCTGGGTATATTCCCAGGAGTGGTATGCCAGGGTCCTCTGGAAGGGACATGCCCAATTTTCTGAGGAACCGCCACACTGATTTCCAGAGCGGTTTTACCATTTTGCAATCCCACCAACAGTGGAGGAGTGTTCCTCTTTCTCCACATCCTCGCCAGCACTTGTTGTCTCTTGAGTTTTTAATCTTAGCCATTCTGACTGGTGTGAGGTGGAATCTCAGGGTTGTTTTGATTTGCATTTCTCTGATGACTAATGATGTTGAACATCTCTTAAGGTGTTTCTTGGCCATCTGAATTTCTTCTGGTGGAAATTCTTTGTTTAGCTCTGTACTCCATTTTTTGATAGGGTTATTTGGTTCTTTGGGGTCTAACTTCTTGAGTTCTTTGTATATATTGGATATTAGCCCTCTGTCGGATGTGGGGTTGGTGAAGATCTTTTCCCACTTTGTTGGTTGTCATTTTGTCCTTCTGACAGTGTCCTTTGCTTTGCAGAAACGTTGTAATTTTATGAGGTCCCATTTGTCAATTCTTGATCTTAGTGCATAAGCTATTGGTGTTCTGTTCAGGAACTTTCTCCCTGTGCCTATGTCCTCCAGGGTCTTCCCAAGTTTCTTTTCTAATAGTTTCAGTGTGTCTGGTTTTATGTGGAGGTCCTTGATCCACTTGGAGTTGATCTGAGTGCAAAGAGATAAGAGTGGGTCAATTCGCATTCTTCTGCATGTTGACCTCCAGTTGAACCAGCACCATTTGTTGAAGAGGCTATCTTTATTCCACTGGATGGTTGTGGCTCCTTTATCAAAGATCAAGTGACCATAAGTCTGTGGGTTAATTTCTGGGTCTTCAATCCTATTCCATTGATCCACTTGCCTGTTGCTGTACCAATACCATGCAGTTTTTAACACAATTGCTCTGTACTACTGTTTAAGGTCAGGGATATTGATTCCCCCAGAAGTCCTTTTATTGTTGAGAATAGTTTTAGCTATCCTGGGTTTTTTGTTGCTCCAGATGAATTTGAGAATTGCTCTTTCTAGATCTATAAAGAATTGAGTTGGGATTTTGATGGGGATCACATTGAATCTGTATATTGCTTTTGGCAGGATGGCCATTTTTACTATATTGATCCTGCCAATCCAGGAGCAAGAAATATTTTTCCATCTTCTGAGGTCTTCTTCGATTTCTTTCTTCAAGGACTTGAAGTTCCTGTCATACAGATCTTTCGCTTGTTTGGTTAGAGTTACACCAAGGTACTTTATGTTGTTTGTGGCTATTGTGAAGGGTGTTATTTCCCTAACTTCTTTCTCTGCCTGCTTGTCCTTTGAGTACAAGAAGGCTACTGATTTGCTTGAGTTAATTTTATAACCAGCCACTTTGCTGAAGTTGTTTATCAGCTGTAGAAGTTCTCTGGTGGAGTTTTTTGGGTCACTTAAGTAAACTATCATATCATCTGCAAATAATGATAGTTTGACTTCTTCCTTTCCAATTTGTATCCCTTTGACTTCCTTATGTTGTCTAATTGCTCTCGCTAGAACTTCAAGTACTATATTGAAAAGATATGGAGAGAGAGGGCAGCCTTGTCTAGTCCCTCATTTTAGTGGGATTGCTTCAAGTTTCTCTCCATTTATTTTGATGTTGGCTACTGGTTTGCTGTAGATTGCTTTTACTATGTATAGGTATGGGCCTTGAATTCCTGCTCTTTCCAAGGCTTTTAGCATGAAAGGATGCTGAATTTTGTCGAATGCTTTTTCAGCATCTAATGAGATGACCATGTGGTTTTTTTCTTTTAGTTTGTTTATGTAGTGGATTACATTGATGGATTTCCGTTTATTGAACCATCCCTGCATCCCTGGGATGAAGCCTACTTGGTCATGGTGAATGATTGTTTTGATGTGCTCTTGGATTAGGTTGGCAAGAATTTTATTTAGTATTTTTGCATCGATATTCATAAGAGAAATTGGCCTGTAGTTCTCTTTCTTTGTTGGATCTTTTTGTGGTTTAGGTATTAGCGTAATTGTGGCTTCAAAGAATGAGTTGGGCAGTATCCCTTCTGTCTCTATTTTGTGGAATAGTTTGAAAAGTGTTGGTGTTAAGTCTTCTTTGAAGGTCTGGTAGAATTCTGCACTAAAACCATCTGATCCCGTACTTTTCTTGGTTGGGAGGCTTTCTATAACCCTTTCTATTTCTTTAGGGGTTATGGGTCTATTTAGCTGATCTATTTGATGCTGATTTAATTTTGGTATTTGGTATCTGTCTAGGAAATTGTTCATTTCCTCTAGATTCTCCAGTTGTTTTGAGTATAGACCTTTGTAGTAGGATCTGGTGATCTTTTGAATTTCCTCAGTTTCTGTTGTTATGTCTCCCTTTTCATTTCTAATTTTGTTAATTTGGATACTGTCTCTGTGTCCTTTGGTTAGTCTGGCTAAGGGTTTATCTATCCTGTTGATTTTCTCAAAGAACCAGCTCCTGGTCTTGTTGATTCTTTGTATGGTTCGCTTTGTTTCTATTTGATTGATTTCAGCCCTGAGTTTGATGATTTCTTGTCTTCTACTCCTGCTGGGTGAATTAACTTGTTTTTCTTCCAGGGCTTTAAGGTGTGCCGTTGAGCTGCTACTGTATGCTCTCTCCAGTTTCTTTTTGGATGCAATTAGAGCTATGAGTTTTCCTCTTAGCACTGCTTTCATTGTGTCCCATAGATTTGGGTAGGTTGTACCTTCATTTTCATTGAATTCTAAAAAGTCTTTGATTTCTTTTTTTATTTCTTCCTTGACCAAGGTGTCATTGAGTAGAGTATTGTTCAGTTTCCATGTGTATTTGGGCTTTCTGTTGTTTTTGTTGCTATTGAAGACCACTCTTACTCCATGGTGATCCTGTAGGAGGCATGGGATTAGCTCGATCTTCTTGTATTTGTTGACATCTGTCTTGTGACCAATTATATGGTCTATTTTGGAGAAGGTACCATGTGGTGCTGAGAAAAAGGTATATTCTTTAGCTTTAGGATGAAATGTTCTATATATGTCTGTTAAATCCAATTGGTCCAGAGTTTCAATTAGTTTCACTGTGTCCCTGTTTAGTTTCTGCTTTCCTTATCGGTCCATTGAGGAGAGTGGAGTGTTGAAGTCACCCACAATTATTGTGTTAGGTGTAATGTGTGCTTTAAGCTTTAGTAAGGTTTCTTTTACGAATGAGGGTGCCCTTGCATTTGGAGCATAGATGTTCAGTATTGAGAGCTCGTCTTGGTGGATTTTCCCTTTGGCCAGCAAGAAGTGACCTTCTGGGTCTCTTTTGATGATTTTAGGTTGGAAGTCAATTTTATCTGATATTAGAATGGCTATGCCAGCTTGTTTCCTGAGACCATTTGCTTGTAAAATTTTCTTCCAGCCTTTTACTCTAAGGCAGTGTTTGTCTTTAACATTGAGATGTGTTTCCTGTATGCAGCAAAATGTAGGGTCCTGTTTCCGTATCCAGTCTGTTAATCTATATCTTTTTATTGGGGAATTGAGTCCATTGATGTTAAGAGATATTAAGGAATAGTAATTATTACCTCCAGACAATTTTGAAATTATATTTATTTATTTTATTTATTTATTTTTTATATTTGAGAGGTTATCTTCTTTTGGGTTTGATGAGAGGAGGTTTCTATCTTGCTTCTTCCGAGGTATAGTTTCCGTCCTTGTCTTGGTGTTTTCCCCCTATTATCCTTTGTATGGCTGGATTTGTGGAAAGATATCGTGCAAATTTGGTTTTGTCATGGAATACCTTGATGTCTCCATCTATGGCGATTGAGAGCTTTGCTGGGTAAAGTAGTTTTGGCTGAAGTTTGTGTTCTCTTAGAGTTTGCATTATATCTGCCCAGCATCTTCTAGCTTTCATGGTCTCAGGTGAGAAGTCTGGTGTTATTCTGATAGGTCTTCCTTATAAGTTACTTGGCCTTTTTCTCTTGCTGCCTTTAATATTCTTTCTTTGTTTATTACATTTGGAGTTTTGATTATTATGTGACGGGATGTATTTCTGTTCTGATCCAGTCTGTTTGGGGTTCTATATGCTTCTTGTATATTCATAGGCATCTCTTTCTTTAGGTTGGGGAAGTTTTCTTCCATAATTTTGTAGAAGATATTTGCTGGCCCTTTCACTTGTAAATCGTCACTCTTGTCTATACCTATAATCCTTAGGTTTGGTCTTCTCATTGTGTCCTGGATTTCCTGGATGTTTTGGGTTACAGCCTTTTTGCATTTAGTATTTTCTTTGACTGTTGAATCAATGGTTCCTATGGTATCTTCGGCTTCTGATATTCTGTCTTCTATCTCTTGTATTCTATTGTTGATATTTGCATCTATGGCCCCTGATTTCTTCCCAAGGTTTTCTATCTCCAATGTTGTCTCCCTCTGCGATTTCTTAGTTGTTTCTACTTCTGTTTTTAGTACCTGGATGGATATGCTCAGATCTTTTGCTTGCTTGATTGTGTTTTTGTGTATTTCTTTAATAGATTTTTGTGTTTCCTCTGTCATAGCTTCTACTTGTTGGCCCACGTTCTTCTGTATTTCTTTAAGTGATTTTTGTCTTTCTTCCTTATTCTTCTTTTTGATCCATCTTCTCCTGCATTTCTTGAAGTGATTTTTGTATTTGCCTTGTAAAGGTTTCTAACTTTTGATCCATTTTCTCCTCTATTTCTTTACGAGATTTTTCTATGTGTTCAGCTACCAGCATCCTGACCAGTGATTTTATATCCAAGTCTTGTTTTTCTGGTGTTTTGGGGTATCCAGGGCTTCCTGTTGTTGGCGAAGTGGGTTCAGATGTTGTCATGTTGCCTTGATTTCTGTTAGTGACGTTCCTTCGTTTACCTTTTGCCATCTGGTTATTTCTGGTGTTAGTTGGCCTTGTTGTCACTGTCTGGTGTTTGAATCTCCCATGAGGCTGGGCTCACCTGTTGTTTCTCTACTGGTGGCTATGCGTGATTGCTGATGGAAGGGATCACGAGCTGGCTGCCACCCGCTGCCTCGGTGCATGGCCTGAGGTCGCGGGGAAGTGTGGGGAAGTGCAGCAGAGCCTTGGCAGGCGCTGCTGGGCCTGCCTGGTGGCGAGAGCCTAGGAGATCCCCCTGCGCGGTAGCCCCAGATGGAATCTGTGTACCTGCACCTTTCCAGCTGTGTCCTGGTTGCAATATGGAGGCCTGCCGCTATTGCTGGTCTGGGTTCCTGGGAGCTGGGTGCCTCCAGCTGCCTCAGTGCACGGCCTAAGGTCACCAGGAAGTGCAGCAGAGCCTATGCGGGCACCACTGTGCCTGCCTGGGGGCGAGATCCTAGCAGATCTCCCTGTGTGGTAGCCCCAGTTGGAATCTGTGTACCTGCACCTTTCCAGCTCTATCCTGGTTGCAATATGGAGGCCTGCCACTATCGCTGGTCCGGGGTCCTGGGAGCTGGGTGCCAGGAATATATTTCTTAGAAATTAATAAATTTTGAACTCCTATAAAACAAAATCTACTTATATAATAAAATGCTAACAACTGAGTGCATTATTTGTTATATAAGATTTGGTATTTAAGTTGGTCTTTGCTTTTCCATTTAATGGTGTTTTGTTAAAGTTTAAGATAAATGCTCTTCTAGATTTTTGTAAGATGTTTAACAGGGTTATTTATTGTTTATGATTTGAAAATAGTTTTGCAATACTTAAGTTTTCCTTCTAGTACTCTATCTCTCGTATTTCTTACCTTATTCTCAGTTGATATATTAATATTATTTAAAGATTGTGAATTTGACTTTAAGTTTTTTATATGAATACTAAACTTTTAGCATCTTGCATTACTTTTTCTACTGTTTCTTTGAGACAGGATCTTGCTTTATTTCTGTGGCTGGCATAGAACTTGCTGTCTAAACTGTGCTTGCTTCTACTTACTAAACTAGGTAGAATACACTTACTTCTCTCCCTGTGCTAGGATTAAAGTCATGAACTACTAGGCCCTTTTTTCCATTTTCCTCTTATTTTTCTTATTTTCTTTTTCTATTTTTATCTACCTTATTTTATATAGTAAGTTACTATTATACATAATTATATACCAAATTAGATATCTAAATTACAAATAGGTAATAGATATGGTAAAGAGGCTCCTATATTTTAAAATGCTTTGTACCATTTCTCATTAGAATACTGATAAGACATTTTCTTTATATTTTTGTGGCATGGTGGTTTGAATAGGTTTGGTCCCCATAGACTCATGTGACTGAATGCTTGGCCCACAGGGAGTAGCAGTATTAGAAAGTGCGGTTTGTTAGAGTACATGGGGCCTTGTTGGAGGAAGTATGTAGAAGACTTTGAAGTATACTATAGTATACAGTCTCCTGATGCCTTTGTATCAAGATGTAGAACTCTGAGCTCCTTCTTCAACAGCATGCCTGCCTATCAATATTCTGCCATGTTTCTCTCCATAATGATAATGGAGAAACTAATCCTCTGAACAGTAACAAAGCCCCAAATAAATGTTTGCCTTTCTAACAGTTGCCTTTGCTCATAATGTCTATTCAAGGCAATAAAACACAATGTAAGACATATAAAAATAAACAATTCTATATAAATTTTATTTAATCTGTTTTTATGTTTTTACACTCCAGATTTTATCCCCCTCCCATTCTACCCTCTGACTGTTCCACATCCCATACCTTCCCTCTATCTCATCTCCATGAGGATCTCTCCACCCCTTACCCCCCACCCTAAAACACCTCTAAATTCCTGGGGCGTCCAGTCTCTTAGGGTTAGGTGCATCTTCTCTGGCTGAACGCAGACCTGGCAGTCCTCTGCTATATATATGTTGGAGGCCTCCTATCAGGATGGCAACCCCTTTCTCACTTGATGCCCCATCTTTCTGCTGGAAGTGAGCTCTCCATGTTCCCTCTCCCCACCATAGGGCATTTCATCTAAGTTCTTGCCCTTTGAGTCCTGAGAGTCTCTAACCTCCCAGGTCTCTGGTATATTCTGGAGGGTCCCCCTTCCACTTCCTACCTTCCAAGGTTGCCTGTTTCCATTCTTTCTGCTGGCCCTCGGGGCTTTGGTACTTTACCCCCACCCAATACCTGATCATGTTCCCCTCTTCCCCTCCCTGTCCCCCTTTGCACCTACATCCCTCCCTCCGCCCCCTTCTATTATTGCTTTCTTCTCCCTCCCAAGTGGGATTGAGGTGTCCTCACTTGAGCCCTTTGGCTTGTTAAGCTTTTGGAATTCTGGGGGCTGTATCTTGGGTATTCTGTACTAATATTTACTTATTAGTGAGTACATATCATGCATGTCCTTTTGGGTCTGAGTTCCCTCACTCAGGATGTTATTTTCTAGTTCCATCCATTTGCCTGCAAAACTCAGGATGCCCTTGTTTTTAATAGTATTCCATTATGTAAATGAACTACATTTTCTGTATCCATTCTTCTGTTGTGGTATATCTGGGTTCTTTCCAGCTTCTAGCTATCACAAAAAAATGCCACTTGGTGGAACATGAGCCCCTGTGGCATAGTGGGGCATCTTTTGGGTATATTCCTGATAGTGGTATAGCTGGGTCTTGAGGTAGATCTATTCCCTGATTACTAAGGACTTCGAACATTTTTAGGTGCTTCTCAGCCATTCAAGATTTCTTTGTTGTAAATTCTTTGTTTAGTTTTATTTTGAATTTGTTATTTTTAATAGCTGAGTAGTACTCCATTGTGTAAATGTACCACATTTTCTGTATCCATTCCTCTGTTGAGGGACATCTGGGTTCTTTCCACCTTCTGGCTATAATAAAAAAGACTGCTATGAGCAGAGTGGAGCATGTGTCCTTATCACATATTGGAGCATCTTCTAGGTATATTCTTAGGAGTGGTATAGCTGGGTCCTCAGGTAGTACTATGTCCAGTTTTCTGAGGAACCACCAAACTGATTTCCAGAGTGGTTGTACCAGTTTGCAATCCCACCAGGAATGGAGGATGTTCCTCTTTTTCCACATTCTTTCCAGCATCTGCTATCTCCTGAGTTTTTGATCTTAGCCATTCTGACTGGTGTGAGGTGGAATATCAGGGTTGTTTTGATTTGCATTTCCCTGATGTCTAAAGTTGTTGAACATTTATTTCATTAGGTGCTTCTCAGGCATTCCTCAGTTGAGAATTCTTTGTTTAGCTCTGTACTCCATTTTTTTATTTAAATTTTTATTTTCTATATTCTATGTTTACATTACAAAGGCTTTCCCCTTTCCCAGTTCCCCCCCATACGTCCCATAATTCCTCTCCCCCCCAACTATTCCCCAATCATCCCCCCCCACGATTTCTCTGTTCTGGGTCTACAAAACTGGATCCAATCTTTTCAGGCCCAGGGTCCTCTCCTTTCTTCTTCTTGGGAATCATTTGACTTGCTAATTGTGCCTTGAGTTTGGTGTTTTGGTGATCAGCTTCTTGAGTTCTTTATATATTTTTGATATTAGCCCTCTATTGGATGTGAGGTTAGTGAAGATTTTTCCCAATCTGTAGGTTGATGACTTGTCTAATTGACTATGTCCTTTGCCTTAGAGAAGCTTTCCAGTTTTATGAGGTTACCATTTATCAATTTTTGATCTTAGAACATGAGACACTAGAGTTCTGTTTAGGAAATTTCTCCCTGTGCCAATGAGTTCAAGGTTCTTTCCCACTTTCTCTTTTATTAGATTCAGTGTATCTGTCTTTATGTTGAGGTCCATGGCTTACTTGGACTTGAGCTTTGTGCAAGGTGACAAATATGGGTCTAGTTTCATTTTTCTACTGCAGTCAGCCAGTTAGATAAGCACCATTTATTGAAGATGCTTTCTTTTTTTCCATTGTACATTTTTGGCTACTTTTTGTCAAATATCAAGAGTTTGCACATGTGTGATGTTATTTCTGGGTCTTCATTTCTATTACATTGATCAGTGTGTCTGTTTCAGTACCAATACCATGCCGTTTTTATCACAATTGTTCTGTAGTATAGCATGCGGTCAGGGATGGTGATTTCCCAGGTAGTTCATTTATTGTTTTATTTTTTTACTTTTCAATATTCTTTGTTTACATTCCAAAGGCTTTCCCCTTTCCCAGTTCCCCCCTCACCATATGTCCCATAAGTCCTCTTCCCTCTGCCCATTCCCCAATCACACCCCCACACGATTTCTCTGTTCTGATACTCTCCTATAAAACTGGATCCAATCTTTTCGGGACCAGGGTCTTCTCCTTCCTTCTTCTTGGGAATCTTTTGATTTGCTAATGGTGCCTTGAGTATTCAGAGCTTCTGGGCTCATTAATATCCACTTATCAATGATTGCATTTCATGTGTATTCTTTTGTGATTGGGTTAACTCAGTTCGGATAATATTTTCCAGATCCAACCATTTGCCTACAAATTCCATGAATTCATTACTTTTAATTGCTGAGTAGTATTCCATTGTATAAATATACCACATTTTCTGTATCCATTCTCTTTTGAGGGACATCTGGGCTCTTTCCAATTTCTGGGTATTATAAGGAAGACTGCTATGAACATAGTGGAGCATGTGTGTTTATTGCATACAGGGGAATCCTCTGGGTATATGCCCAGGAGTGGTATGACAGGGTCCTCTAGAAGTGACATGACCAATTTTCTGAGGAACCACCAGACTGATTTCCAGAGTGGTTGTACCATCTTGCAATCCCACCAACAGTGGAGGAGTGTTTCTCTTCCTCCATATCCTTGCCAACACCTGCTGTCTCTTGAGATTTTAATCTTAGCCATTCTGACTGGTGTGAGGTTTGTTTTGATTCTCATTTCCCTGATGACTAATGATATTAAAAATCTCCTAAGGTGCTTCTCAGCCATCCAAACATCTTCAGGTGAAAATTTTTATTTAGCTCTGTACCCCATTTTTAATAGGGTTATTTGGTTCTTTGGGGTCTAACTTCTTCAGTTCTTTGTATATATTGGATATTAGCCCTCTGTCGGATGTAAGGTTGGTGAAGATCTTTTCCCAACTTGGTTGCTGTTTTGTCCTTCTGACAGTGTCCTTTGCCTTACAGAAATTTTGTAATTTTATGAAGTTCCATTTGTGAATTCTTGATCTTAGAGCAAAAGCTATTGGTGTTCTATTCAGGAACTTAAGCCCCCCCCCCCTGTGTCCATGTCCTCCAGGGTCTTCCCCAGTTTCTTTTCTATTAGTTTCAGTGTGTCTGATTTTATGTGGAGGTCCTTGATCCACTTGGAGTTGATCATAGTACAGGGAGATAAGAGTGGGTCAGTTCTCATTCTTCTGCATGTTGATCTCCAGTTGAGCCAGCACCATTTGTTGAAAAGGCTATGTTTTTCCACTGGATGGTTGTAGCTCCTTTATCAAAGATCAAGTGACCATAACTCTGTGGGTTCATTTCTGGGTCTTCACTCCTATTCCATTGATCTACTTGCCTGGCGCTGTACCAATACCATGCAGTTTTTAACACAATTTCTCTGTAGTACTGCTTGAGATCAGGGATATTGATTCCTCCAGAAGTCATTTTATTGTTGAGAAGAGTTTTACCTATCCTGGGTTTTTTTGTTACTCCAGATGAATTTAAGAATTGCTTTTTCTAGATATATGGAAAATTGATTTGGGATTTTGATGGGGATTGCAATGAATCTGTAGATTGATTTTTTGCAAGATTCCCATTTTACCTATATTAATCCTGCCAACCCACAAGCATGAAAGATTTTTCCATTTTCTGAGGTCTTGTTACATTTCCTTCTTCAGAGACCTGAAGTCCTTGTCATAGAGATCTTTCACTTGTTTGCTTAGAGTCACACCAAGATACTTTATATTGTTTGTGGCTATTGTGAAGGGTGTCATTTCCCTAATTTCTTTCTCTGCCTGCTTATCCTTTGAGTATAGGAAGGCTACTGATTTGCTTGAGTTGATTTTATAACCAGCCACTTTGCTGAAGTTGTTTATTATCTGTAGGAGTTCTCTGGTGGAGTATTTTGGTTCACTTAAGTATATTATCATATCATCTGCAAAATAGTGATAGTTTGACTTCTTCCTTTCCAGTTTGCATACCTTTGACTTCCTTATGTTGTCTAATTGCTCTTGCTAAACTTCAAGTACTATATTGAAAAGCTATGGACAGAGGGGGCAGCCTTGTCTAGTCCTTGATTTTAATAGGATTGCTTCAAGTTTCTCTCCATTTATTTTGATGTTGGCTACTGGTTTGCTGTATATTGCTTTGACTATGTTTAGGTATGGGCCTTGAATTTCTGTTCTTTCCTAGACTTTTAGCATGAAAGGATGCTGAATTTTGTCAAATGCTTTTTCAGCATCTAATGAAATAACCATGTATTTTTTCTTTTAGTTTGTTTATGTAGTGGATTGCATTGATGGATTTCAGTATATTGCAACATCCCTGCATCCCTGGGATGAAGTTTACTTGATCATGGTGAATGATCATTTTGATGTGTTCTAGGTTACGGTTGGCAAGAATTTTATTTAGTATTTTTGCATCGATGTTCATAAGGGAAATTAGTCTGAAGTTCTCTTTCTTTGTTGGATCTTTGTGTGGTTTTGGTATCAGCGTAATTGTGGCTTCATAAAATGAGTTGGGCAGTATTCCTTCTGTTTCTATTTTGTGGAATAATTTGAAGAGTATTGGTGTTAGGTCTTCTTTGAAGGTTTGATAGAATTCTGCACTAAAACCATCTGGTCCTGTACTTTTTTTTTTTTTTGGTTGGAAGACTTTCTAAGATTCCTTCTATTTCTCTAGGGGTTATGGGACTGTTTAGCTGATCTACTTGATCCTGATTTAATATTGGTATTTGGTATCTGTCTAGGAAATTGTCCATTTCCTCCAGATTCTCCAGTTTTGTTGAGTAAAGGCTTTTGTAATATGTTTTAATGTTTTTTTGAATTTCCTCACTTTCTGTTTTTATATCCCTCTTTTCATTTCTACTTTTGTTAATTTGGATACTGTCTCTGTGCCCATTGGCTAGTCTGGCTAAGGGTTTATCTATCTTGTTGATTTTCTCAAAGAACCAGCTCCTGGTGTTGTTGATTCTTTGTATGGTTCTCTTTGTTTCTACTTGATTGATTTCAGCCATTAGTTTGATGATTTCCTGTCTTCTACTCCTCTTGGGTGAATTAGCTTCTTTTTGTTCCAGGGCTTTCTGGTGTGCTGTTAAGCTGCTAGTGTATGTTCTATCCAGTTTCTTTTTGGAGGAACTCATGGCTATGAGTTTTCCTCTTAGCACTGCTTTCATTGTGTTCCATAGATTTGGGTAGTTTGCACTTTCATTTTCATTGAATTCTAAAAAGTCTTTGATTTCTCCCTTTATTTCTTCCTTGACCAAGGTGCCATTGAGTAGAGTATTGTTCAGTTTCCATGTGTATGTGGACTTTTTGTTGTTTTTGTTGCTATTGAAGACCACTCTTACTCCATTGTAATCCAATAGGAGGCATGGGATTAGTTCTATCTTCTTGTGTTTGTTGAGGTTTGTCTTGTGACTAATTAGATGATCAATTTTGTGAACCCACCCAGCAGGTTCAGTTATTCAGGGTCCCCGAAGAGGTTCTACCTGGGGGTCAAATGGGGGGCGAGAGAGAAAGGAGACCCAGCACATAAAGAAACAGATTCAGTCTGATCATGTCAGGGTCTCAACTTTACTGAACACAATTCTGGTAAATATAACTCTCCAATGAGGAACTTCAGACAAGCACACAAGCAAAGGTGGGCTACAGGGGGGCAGTGGGGGAAAGGTCATCAGCATGGCATATCTGCTGCTTGTGTAAGTCGGAACGTTCTGCTGTCTGGCTGGGGCATCTTAGGTAAGTTGAGGTTAGGGCAGGGCTGGAACATCTTGAGTAAGTTGAGGCTGGAACATCTTGTGGTCACTCTTGCTGCAGTCCCAAGCTCCCACCGTAAGAGAGACCCAACCTTGCACTTCTCAAGCCTGGTAATGTCAGGTGAAATGGCTCCTGACAATTTTGGAGAAGGCACCATGCGGTGCTGAGAAAAAGGTATATTCTTTTGTTCTAGGATGAAATTATATCTGTTAAATCCAATTGGCCCAAAGCTTCAATTAGTTTCACTGTGTCCCTCTGTAGTTACTGGTTTCCGGGTCAGTTCATTGAGGAGTGTGGAGTGTTGAAGTCACCCATAATTATTGTGTTATGTGCAATGTGTGTTTTATGTTTTAGTAAAGTTTCTTTTATGAATGAAGGTGCCCTTGCATTTGGAGCATATATGTTCAGAATTGAGAGTTCTTCTTGGTGGATTTTTCCTTTGAAAAGCAAGAAGTGTCCTTCTGTGTCTCTTTTGATGACTTTAGGTTGAAAGTCAATTTTATCTGATATTAGAGTTGCTACCCCGGCTTGTTTCCTGAGACCATTTGCTTGTAAAATTGTCTTCCAGCCTTTTATTCTAAGGTAGTGTTTGTCTTTGACACTGAGACATGTTTCCTGTTTGCAGCAAAATGTAGGGTCCTGTTTTTGTATCCAGTCTATTAGTCTGTGTCTTTTTATTGGGGAGTTGAGTCTATTGATTTTAAGAGATATTAAGGAGTAGTGATTATTGCTTATCATTTTTGATACTGTTTTTTTATATTTGATAAGTTTTCTTCTTTTGGATTTGATGAAAGAAGGTTACTATCTTGCTTTTTCCAGGGTGTAGTTTCCCTCCTTGTATTGGTGATTTCCCCCTATTATTCTTTGTAGGGCAGGGTGTGTGGAAAGATATTGTGTAAATTTTGTTTTGTCATGGAATATATTTGTTTCTCCCTCTGTGGTGATTGAGAGTTTTGCTGGTTATAGTAGTTTTGGCTGGCATTTGTATTCTCTTAGGGTCTGCATTAGATCTGCCCAGGATCTTCTAGCTTTTCATGGTCTTGGGTGAGAAGTCTGGTGTAGTTCTGATAGGTCTTCCTTTATATGTTACTTGGCCTTTTCCTCTTACTACCTTTAATATTCTTTCTTTGTTTAGTACATTTGGGGTTTTTATTATTATGTGATTGGAGGTATTTCTGCTCTGGTCCAGTCTGTTTGGAGTTCTATAGGCTTCTTTTATATTCACGGGCATCTCCCTCTTTAGGTTGGGGAAGTTTTCTTCCATAATTGTGTTGAAGATATTTGCAGGCCCTTTAAGTAGTAAGTCTTCACTCTCCTCTATATGTATAATCCTTAGGTTTGGTCTTCTCATTGTGTCCTGGATTTCCTGAATGTTTTGTGTTACAAGCTTTTTGCATTTTCTTTGATTTTGGATCCATGGTTCCTATGGTATCTTTGGCATCTGAGATTTTTTCTTATATCTCTTGTATTCTGTTGTTGATATTTGCATCTATGGCCCCTGATTTTTTTCCCAAGGTCTTCTAACTCCAAAGTTGTCTCCCTTTTTGATTTCTTCATTGTTTCTACTTCTGTTTTTAGGTCCTGGATGGTTTTGCTCATATCCTTCACTTGCTTGTTCATGTTTTCATGTAGACCTTTGAGAAATTTTTGTGTTTCCTCTTTCATGACTTCTGCCTGTTGACCCATGTTCTCCTGTATTCTTTTAAGTGATTTTTGCACTTCCTCCCTACTAGCTTCTATCTTTTGACCCATATTCTCCTGAATTTCTTTAATTGATTTTTGAGTTTCCCTTGTAAGGGCTTCTAACTTTTGATCCATTTTCTCCTGTATTTCGTTAAGAGATTTATTTACATCCTTCTTGTGCTCCTCTAACAGCATCCTGACCAGTGATTTTAAATCCAAATCTTGTTTTTCTGGTGCGTTGGGGTATCCAGGACTTCCTGTTGTTGGAGAATTGGGTTTGGATCCTGCCATGTTGCCTTGATTTCTGTTAGTAACGTTCCTACATTTGCCTTTTGCCATCTGGTTATCTCTGGTGTTAGTTGGCTTTGTTGTTACTGGGTGGTGTTTGAACCTCCAGTGAGCCTCTAAGGGTAATTCCGCACCTCTGGATGTCAGGGTTTTCTCTGGCTCGGATTGTGGTTGTGCTACCTTCCTCTTGGATGCCCTTGGAACCCTAATGCTTCCTGCCCCAAGCAATGCTACACTCGGGTTGTCTCTGTGAACCTGGTGCTGCCTGTCTGTTCCTTTAGGGTGCACAGATGGTAGATGCTGCAGGGACCTTATCCAAGTGCTGACCACTCTGCAGGGCAGATGATCCCCCAATTGGGTTGGTGCATGAGTGGGTTGGCATACAGATGGCCCGCTGAGCTGCCCAGGCCCTGGCTACAGGCAAAAGCCTGGCAGGTTTCCACCCAAGGAATGTTAGTTTTGGATTAAGATGGAGACCGCTGCTGCAAATGCTGGGAAGACCACAGGGCAGGGAGCCCCCAACTGAGTTGGTGCATGACCTGGTGGGCGTAGAGATGGCCCGCCAAGCCTCCCAGGCCCTGGCTACAGGCGAAAGCCTGGCAGGTTTCCACCTGAGCGATGTTAGTCTTGGATTAAGTCAGTTCATTTTTTGTTAAGAATTGTTTTCAGTATTCTATCTTTTTAGACCCCAAAGAACCAAATAACCCTATCAAAAAATGGGGTACAGAGCTAAACAAAGAATTTTCACCAGAAGAAATTCGGATGGCCGAGAAACAACTTAAGAGATGTTCAACATCATTAGTCATCAGGGAAATGCAAATCAAAACAACCCTGAGATTCCACCTCACACCAGTCAGAATGGCTAAGATTAAATACTCAAGAGACAACAAGTGCTGGCGAGGATGTGGAGAAAGAGGAACACTCCTCCACTGCTTGTGGGATTGCAAAATGGTAAAACCGCTCTGGAAATCAGTTGGGCAGTTCCTCAGAAAATTGGACATGTCACTTCCAGAGGACCCTGGCAAACCACTCCTGGGCATATACCCAGAGGATTCCCCTGCATACAATAAATACCATGCTCCACTATGCTTATAGCAGCCTTGTTTATAATAGCCAGAAATTGGAAGGAGCCCAATATCCCTCAAAGGAGAAATGGATACATAAAATGTGATATATTTATCCAATGGAATACTACTCAGCAATTAAAAATAATGAATTCATGCAATTTGTAGGTAAATGGTTAGATCTGGAAAATATCATCCTAAGTGAGTTAACCCAATCACAAAAGAATACACATGAAATGCAATCAATGATAAGTGGATATTAGTGAGCCCAGAAGCCCTAAATACTCAAGGCACAATTAGCAAATCAAATGATTCCCAAGAAGAAGAAAGGAGAGGACCCTGGGCCTGTAAAGATTGGATCCAGTTTTGTAAAGAAACCATAGGGGGAGGGGGAATGATTGGGGAATAGTTGGGGGCCAAGGAACTATGGGATGTATGGTGGGGGGAAACTGGGAAAGGGGAAAGCCTTTGGAATGTAAACATAGAATATAGTAAATAAAAATAAATAAATAAATAAATAAATGATTATTTAAAAAAATTAAAAAATATTCATGAGGTAATTTGGTGTGAATTTCTCTTTGTTGGGTCTTTGAATGGTTTAGGTATCAGCATAACTGTGGCTTCATAGAATGAATTCGGTAGTGTTCCTTCTGTTTCTATTTTGTGGAATATTTTGAGGAGTATTGGTATTAGATCCTTTTTGAAGGTCTGGTAGAATTCTGCACTAAATTCATCTGGCCCTGGGCTTTTTATGGTTTAGGTAGTGTTCCTTCTGTTTCTATTTTGTGGAATAGTTTGAGGAGTATTGGTATTAGGTCTTTTTTGAAGGTCTGGTAGAATTCTGCACTAAATTCATCTGGCCCTTTTCCTTAGGGGATATAGGCCTCTTTAGATAGTTTTCCTGCTCTTGATTCAACTTTGGTATGTGGAATCTTTCTAAAAGACCATCCATTTTTATCTAGGTGTTCCAGTTGTGCTGATTATAGGCTTTTGTAGTAGGATCTGATGACTTTTTTCAATTTCCTCCATTTCTTTTGTTATGTCTCCTTTTCCATTTCTGATCTTGTTAATTTGGGTATTGTCTCTGGGCCCTTTAGTTAGTTTGGCTAGAGGCTTATCTGTCTCATTAATTCTCTCAACCAGCTTTTGATTTTGGTGATTATTTGTATAGTGATCTTTGTTTCTATATGGTTGAATTAGGCTCTGAGTTTGACTATCTCCTGCCTCCTACTCCTCTTGAGTGTGTTTGCTTCTTTTTATTCTAGAGCTCTCAGTTGTGTTGGCAAATTGCTAGTATAAGATCTGTCCAGTTTTTTTCTTTTTTTAATAACTAGTTTTTTTCTATTATTTTCTATATTCTTTGTTTACATTCCAAAGGCTTTCCCCTTTCCAGTCCCCCCCTCACCATATGTCCCATAACTCCACTTCCCCACCCCATTCTCCAATCACCCCCCTTCCCCACCATTTCTCTGTTCTGGTATTCTCCTACAAAACCGGATTTAGTGTTTTCTGGACCAGGGTCCTCTCCATCCCTTCTCTTGGAAATCTTTTGCTTAGATAATTGTGTCTTGAGTATTCAGAGCTTCTGGGTTCATTAATATCCACTTATCAGTGATTGCAATTCATGTGTATTCTTTTGTGATTGGGTTGACTCACTTAGGATGATATTTTCCAGATCCAACCATTTGCCTACAAATTGCATGAATTCATTATTTTTAATTGCTGAGTAGTATTCCATTGTATAAATATACCACACTTTCTGTATTCATTCCTCCGTTGAGGGACATCTGGGTTCTTTCCAGCTTCTGGCTATTATAAATGAGGCTACTATGAACATAGTGGAGCATGTGTCTTTATTGCATGCAGGGAATCCTCTGGGTATATGCCCAGGAGTGGTATGACAGGGTCATCTGGAAGTGTCATGGCCAGTTTTCTGAGGAACTGCCATACTGATTTACAGAGCGGTTGTACCATCTTGCAATACCACCAACAATGTAGGAGTGATCCTCTTTCTCCAGATCCTCACCAGCACCTGTTGTCTCTTGAGTTTTTAATCTTAGCCATTCTGACTGGTGTGAGGTGGAATCTCAGGGTTGTTTTGATTTGCATTTCTCTGATGACTAATGATGTTGAACATCTCTTAATGTGCTTCTCAGCCATCTGAATTTCTTCTGGTGAAAATTCCTTGTTCAGCTCTGTACCCCATTTTTAATAGGGTTATTTGGTTCTTTGGGGTCTAACTTCTTGAATTCTTTGTATATATTGGATATTAGCCCTCTGTCGGATGTGGGGTTGGTGAAGATCTTTTCCCAATTTGTTGGTTGCTGTTTTGTCCTTCTGACAGTGTCTTTTGCCTTACAGAAACTTTGTAATTTTAAGAGGTCCCATTTGTCCATTCTTGAAGATCTGTCTAGTTTCTTTACCTGGGCACTTAGTGCTATGAATTTTCCTCTTAGCACTGCTTTCATTGTGTCCCATAAGTTTCAGTATGTTGTGTCAAATTTTTCATTGAATTGCAGGAAGTCTATAATTTCTTTATTTCTTCTCTGACAAAGTTATCATTGAGTAGAGAGTTGTTAAGCTTTCACATGTATGTGGGCAATAAACAATTTTTATAAAATAATTCACTATATCATTTACTAAAATTAGTTTTTATATAAGTATTTTGTATACTAACAAAAATTAATTTTAAGAACTGGCCCACTATTTTTTTAATATATAAAGCAATCAAAGTAATTTCATACTTAGATCCTGGTTTGTTTTATACAATGGATCCTGTTTATTTTATGCTAGGATCCTGAAAAGAACTGCACTGGGGCTGAGTATTTAGCTAGAGCTCTAGCTAAACAGTGCCAGGATTTTTCTTCATTCTTTCTTCTTGTTAACTTCATATATATGTATAGATATATACACATATATGAATATATACATTTATATACATATATAAAATAAAATATATTCATATTTAGCTCTCAGTTTTCCTCTCTAACTCTCAGAACATTCTCCCAAACAAATCCTGCTCCCTACTTCATGTAATTTTTTTTCTTATAATCCTCTCACTCCAGCTAGTGTTTCCTATGTGTGCCCACTGATGCTTGCACAAACAGTAAATATGTGGAGGTCAGAGGACAGCTATCAGTAGTTGGTTCTCTCCTTTGATTGTTGGTTCTGCAAATTAAATCCAGTTGTCTAACATCTTGTGCATTGCAAGTCCTTTTACTACGGAGGTGTAACTGAAGATGTACTGCTTTTATAAATGCATAGTTTTAAAAATTGAAATAAAACCCCTTTTAAATGTCTGCAAAATGGAAAAAAAACTCTTCAAATCCAAAAACATGTCCATATGAGCATAGGGCATCGACATTTATGATTTCATTGGCCCTATTTACTACACCATAGAAACTGCTCTGATAAATATAGTTTCTATATGTGGCTTATTCAAAAGTATTTCTTCCCTCATTTGTTGAGTGAATGCATGAATAAGAACAGTGTACTTTTTTCCTCAGATAACAATGGGTGACCTGTGCACACCCTTTCACCATGTAGAATCTAGGAACTTATCTGATAAACAAGAGATAATCATGTTTGACTCTACAATTAGGGGCATGATAACATGACTGTTGCGATTTTCTGTCCTCTATTTCTTTGCAGCCACCAGTTCAAGTAAAACCTTGCTCTTTTCCACACAAAAGGGAGCTCTACCTTTAGTGGCCACCATATCTATTACTTGTTATGATATAAAGATTTTTTCCAATGTATAGTTCAGAGAATAATTCTCTTTGACAAGGTCTATTTCGTGTAGAAATGAAATGCTGCTTAGATGTAGAATGAAGTTATTCTTTTAAAAATAGTGGAAATAGTATTTTTGGATGTGTTTTTACCTGATGGTCTTTAAAAAGGATCCATCACCCACTATTCACAATGGCATGGTCCTGTCAAGTCTCTCTTCACTCAACATTAAACTTAATAGACCAAGACATTGGTGGATATATGATTCCAGAAAACTGAGGACAAAGGGGAATAATTCAGCCATTATGATCTGGTGTAACTTTTCAGAAGAAAATATACTTGGTTTAAAAAAATAATTGGCCATTTCCCTGGACTGAGCTTTTTTCAAGTGAACTTATCAAAACCATCTGTATGTCTAGACATAACCAAAGACAAAGTGTTCCCAATAGCATATTAAATAATAAAGATGAACAAATTAAAAAAATGGATAGATGTTAGAGAGTGTTAGTAATCCTGCTAAAGAGATGAAGGGCTAGTTTAAAATGTCAAACTTCTTAAAGTCCCAGTACAGTCATATTCTAATATGTGTAAGTTATTAAAATACTAATATCAAAGAAAAATTTAATAAGATATAAAAGCTAAATGGCTTCTGATTTATTTAGATAACTCCAAATTCTTTCAATAAAATTTTTAATTTTCAGTGTGCAATAATTACACCCAGTCAATTACACCTAAATTTTTTTAATTTTATTTGATTCCTCTAAAACTTTAACTATGTTTTTAATTTCATCCTTCAATTCTCTTGCTGCAATAGAGAAGTATTAATGTTTTTGTATGTTGATATGTTCTACAGACTTAGTAGGCTCCTTTATCATTTCTAATAAGTTTTAGTCACCTTCAGTTATTAATTTATTTTCTGTTCTATTACATGAAAATCTATTCTAGTCTTGATATGATCATTTTTTCTTACCTAAACAATCTAGCAAGATCCTATTACACAATGTTGGATGGAAGAGATAAGATTGCTGTTTTCTTCTTTATGATTTTAGAAAATATTCAGTATGGTAGCTTGGGGTCTTTTTATTGATATCAATTTATAAAATGAGGAAATTCTACTATATTTCAGCTTGCTTGGGATTTTTTATTTGAATGTCCATTTTCTGTATCTGAAATGACAGAATAGTTCTTATTCTTTAACACTATGGCATAATATTTTAAGTGATTTGGGGGTATTAATATGCCTGGGATAACTTTCATTTGTTCATGATAAAAACAAATGAACAAGATTGGGGCAAAACAAACAACAACAACAACAACAACAACAACAACAAAACAGTATAAAAGAAGCCAGAAAAAATGCACAAGAAACATGAATAAATGCAGCAACACTCCCATTTGGTACACATAGAAATTCTGTAAAACCACAAAACTGGAAACCATAAAATATAAGCAGGAGCTTTAGAAGGTAAAAAATAAGTAAATAATTAGGGAAGGAAGAAAGCTAGGGAAGGAGGGAGGGGAGGAAGAAAGGAGGGAGTAAGGGAGGGAGAAATGAAATAATGCCCAAGCAAAGTACTATGAGTCCAAACAAACAAACAAACAAACCCCCACAACACAACCCAGCAAAACAAAACAAAACAAACAAAAGCTCCCCAAATACCATTGAGTTCAATTTCTGTTGGCTACTACAGGCCATCTATCCTGTCCTTATGTGTGGTTTGCACTCTTAGTGAGATGTCAGTTATGATCGATTATCAATTAGAGACAGCTTCTGGTTTAGTGATGCAGGCTTGTGTCCACCTTCATCCTTAGACCTTTGCAGGCCTGATTCACACTGCCACGTCTCTGTGAGTTTGTATGTATATCCACCCTGCTGTGTGTAGACAGCAGTGGTTACAAGTTGACTTCCATCTCTAGTGGCTCTTACAATCTTCCTGTCTCTGAGCACTGAGGGAAGGGATTTCATTGAGATAGCCCACTAAGACCGAGTGTCCCGAGGTCTCTCACTCCACTTACATTATTCAATTGTGGGTCTCTGTGCTTGTTCCCATTTTTTTCCTATGGAAGCTTCTTTGATGATGGCTGAGAAAGACACTGATCTATGAGTACAGCAAGATGTTCCTCTAGCAGAACAGTAGTAATTGGTCTTTGCTGTTTGTTTTGGTGTTACAGTATATTAACCTCTAAGATAAATTAAGAATTTTTCTGTCCTCTTTAATTTTTGAAAACTTTTGTAAAAAATGTAGCTTATTATTTAGTTTCTAGAAATTACCAGAGAAATTATTTAGTACTGAGTTTTCTTTGTTTGGAGTTTTTTGCTGTTCTTAATTTAAACTTCATCATGGTCATTATCATTATTACCAATATCACTGTGAGTCTCTGTATAGTGTACAAGATTATTCCAGGGATAATCACAAGCCAAATGCCTCTGAGCTATCTAATGGGACTATAATTTTGTCACTATTTTCTTTACTTATTAAACAATTACATTCATAGTATCTATTTCTTTCTTTTTCAGTTTTTCCCTAGGATTTTGTTTATATAATTTAAATTACCTAATTGGTTTTCATATGATTATTTATATTTTCTCTTCAAAATATTTTTTCTGCATACATGACCAATAATAATATTTTCTAATTAGCATTACTAAAGTTTTGTCATTATTCATTTTCAAAACACTTGTTAAAATTGGATTTATATATCATAACCTTATGATATATGTTTTGTTCCCTTTTGTATGTTTGTAATAGGTTCATTGTTTCTTTTTCCAGCATCAAAACATAAGAATTTATCTTATTAATATTCCTGGTAAGTCGCTAGTTATATGTGGAGGGGTAGAATTCATGTTAAGGTAAATTGAGGTGGGACGGGGTGGGGCAGGGTGAGGCTAGAAATAAAAAGAAATGATTAGTGTTAAAATTTGACATATCTTCTTTCTATTCTAAACACAGTTTAGTGTATTTTCTTCAATATTTGTTTTTTATATAGCATCAGTACAATTTATATAAGGTTTACATGATTTTAGTAATATGTGACTATAAGCATTCTCAAAAGTGCTGGTTTTCATGACACCATTCATAACAGTGACTCTAATTTAAGAAATTTAAAATATTTGCATTTATATATTAATTATTATTTTATGTTTTTTAGGACAGGGTCTTTCTGTACAGCATAGGCTAGTCTTGAACTGTGTGTTGTACAAGAATGGATATCAGAGGACAAATTTAAAGAGTCAGTTCTCTTTTTCCACCATGGATTTCCACAATGATCTCCAGTCTATTGTCCATAGTGCTGGGATTATAAGCATGGCCCACCATGCTTTGCTTTGCCACATTTCATTGCACTAATAACTACTAATATTATCTTTATTTAAAAAACTATTTCATTCTTTAAATGTTTCAATCTTGACTTGACCAATAATAATTGTATCAATATATGAGGTTCATCATGATGTTTCAAAAACATACTCAATAATGCAATGATCAGAATAACTAGAATACCCATCCATCAAATACTTATCATTTTTCTGTATTGGGAGCATTTTAAATTCTTCTTATTAGCTACCTTGAGATATTGAGCTAACTGTTGCAAAACATACTAGCATACTGCTACCATAGAACACTGGAAGATTTTCATCTTATCTACACTCTGTACTTTTAAACAAAATGATTTTTATTTTGCTGCAGATGAAGGCAGCCCTACTTCAGAGTATAGCAATGCTACAGCAAGCAACCAGAGTTTCAGCTCTGGGATCTGTTCCAGACTGACATCAGATATAGAAAATAGCTAAGCCTCACCTTATTTACATATTAACTAATAAGTCTAAGAATAGTATTCAATTTCCCCTTTTCACACAGCTAGGAAATTTGGTCAATCTCTGAATTGGTGCTGACTAAGAAAGCAAAATAAACTATGTGCTGTTCCATGCTACTCCTTTAAGTTATCAAAGTCACATTTGTATCAGGATCACAATTTTGGTGCATAGATAAATTGACAAGGTTATTATTTTTTGTTTGTAAATGATATTTATTTAATTTCTTTTTATTTTATATACATAGGTGTTTTGAATGTAATATGGCTATATATCAAGTGCATGCAAAACACTTAGGAGTCAGAAGATGGCTTCAGATCCTCTGGGATTGGAATTATAGGTGGTTGTGAGCCACAATGCAAGTGCTGGAAATTGAACCTAGGTTCTCTGGAAGAACAAATAGTGTTCTTAACTACTGAGCCATCCATCTCTCCAGCCCCTTTGTTTTTATTTAAAACGCCTTAATAACTTAAAAGTTGTTTCAAGATAGAGAAAACATTAAAAGATGTGTGTGTGTGTGTGTGTGTGTGTGTGTGTAGCCAATGAGAAGAAGCTAAAATTTAGCAGGTGATCATCTTGAGATGGGTCTGTCTAAGTTTATAATCCATGATGGATTTGCTCTGGTAGGCAGGGCCCAGGAAAAATTCATTTTGGGAAAGATTCCTGTTATTTATATGCCCTTCCTGTTATTATTAAATATATATAACAATCACTAGGTATTAGCCCACCCTTTTGAGAAGATCTCTGAAGTACAACAAAGATGTATTGTCTTGTATATTGCTCTATAGACAAATAGATGACTTCTTAATTCTTAATGATGATTCTATAAGAATTCCTAAAGTTATACCAGTACTTATTAAGGTCTTTTACAGTGGGGCTGTTATTATGTGCTCTCTGATAACCAAAACTGCAATGAGAACTCTGCCAGTCTTAAGTGTCATGGGTTAATTGCTTCTGAAATAGCAAGCAGGCATTTACTACTCAGGGCATATTCCAAGAGGTTGTAAAACCATTAGCCAAGGTCAGTCGTAAAAAGGGAACTAATGACTTAAGGTAGATGTAAGGACAGAAGGTAAAACATTGATTTGGTTTATCTACACAAAACCTCACTAATATTTAATCACAAAAAGTTGTGTTTTTTAACTCTCTATGAACCTGTTGACTTAGGGACAGGTGATGAATGTTTAGCCAGGTAATTAATTCTAATGTATATGCATGTAAACATTCTCTGTTGCAAACTTCTCACTCAATTTATGATTTTAATTTATGTGTAAACTTGTGGTGAAACTTTTACCATGTGAACATGTATTCTAGAAGATGTGTAAGTGCTGAAGACAAACAGAGGAGAGCGTTCTCCTTCTCCCTTCTTCTTAGCACTCCTTATCTCTCTTTCTTTAGATTTCCCTATCCCCGTTTTTCTTAGGCCCTGATCACCTTTTCCTTGGACAGTTTTCATAGGAAACTTTTTAGAACTTAGAAATAAAAGCTAAAGCCACATTCTAAAGTGTTCCTTTTTCTTCCTGTGACTTCAACTAGCAGGCTGGAAGTTAGAGTTTTTGCAGCTTCTGCAGAGATAAAACAAGGGCTACTTTATTTAATTCCACCACCATCACCATCAGGCTACAGGTGCTAATCTCCTAAGCCAGTGGCTTTTAACCTTCAGAGAGAGCACGAACATTTCCTAGGACATTTTAGAAGCTATGGACAAACATTTAGTATAGTTAGAGAGCTAGATAGTCCAGAGACCATCAGTCTTTAAATGTACACCTGATTCCGATTCTGTATCTCATTTCAACCCACTCCAGGCTGGGAGGCTCCCAGCATATGTGTGTGTGTGTGTGTGTGTGTGTGTGTGTGTGTGTAAATGACTCTACACAGCACGGTCACTTACATTTGAGAAACAGAATTATTATTAATACTTATTCATTTTCACTGCTAATATTCTGAGTGACCTAAGAGAATATGCATTATCCTTTATTAACACAGTTCAGCGATGTATAGAATCGCAAGCACAGCTTGTTTTCAGACATAACAAATAACTAGATTAGCTAATAAAAAAAACCATCAAGACAATTTAATGTTTGTGTGTGAGTCCCTGAGACAATGTTTTGTTATAATAGTCAGTGTTCTACCAAAAGCTATAAAGTACCACTGAGTGTAGTCTACAGTCTTGTTATCCTGTGAAGACCCAATTTTGTCTAATTTTCAGTATATTTTTCTTGTGGAATTTCTATCATGCTAATTAATTGTGAATTTGTTTCCATTATTGTATCTTAAAAGTTTCAAAATATGTGCATTTGAAAGATGAATTATCTAAATATTTAATTATCTCCATTTAATTTTTTTATAAAAAGAAACCCAAGAACTAGTTATGAAAATGTTCTACATAAATTAGAATATGAAGACATTTTTTTTCTCGATATCACAGATAACCAATTGGTGTGCTCGTGCCCTGCAGGCGACTCTTGCCTTCAGCCTCTCTCAGTTGTTTGACAGGCTTTTGTAGGGTTGTGACCTCCTAGCCCTCTCCTGCCCATGTTAGCAGTCTAATGCTGTAGTCCTTGTTAGGCTCATAGTTAGCCAGCCATCTTGTCAAAACATCTTGTCTTCTGATGCTACCAAATGGACAAACCTGAAAACATACATGCAAATAACATCACACAAACTGATCAGTTTATATTTAGAAATAGATATGTATGTACATGTGTGCATGTAACAAAAACTAGTGAAAAAGTGAGTTTATAAGCTCTTAAGCAATTTTACAAAATGTCATAAGACTAATTCTGTAGGATAAAGTGTAACAATTTGTCAGTTTATGAATTATTTCCCAAATATGAAAATCCCTTTAAAATGTATCATGCTGATTTAATTAATTAAGTTAGTTAATTTTGTTATTTATCCTCTATTCTGTTTTAGCAGTCATCCAAAGACCACGCTATAGAACTTATTTTTGTTGGATTTTTAAATTGCAAATTCATGAAACTCTGTTTTCTGAGCAAAATCTACTGACCAGAGAGAGGGTGTGTGTGTTGGGTTTTGCCCTATGTTTAATGGGTAGTTGTGAAATCAACCATTTTCTACCTTCTAATTTTACTTACTCCATATTAAAGAACAAGAAAATAAGTTCTTTTAAGGATCCAGCTTTATTTTCTTCTCATTATTTCCCCTTTAGGGTCTGTCTCAATCAAATATCATTTAATCCTTGTGGCCAGACCATAGAAACCCAAAGAGACAACTGCCAGTTGTCAGGTGCATATACTTAATTTTCATTAACTCCTCAATTCTGTTACAGTGTTCACTGTGCACCAACCAACAAACTCACACTCATTTCCAAATTGCAATCATGGTTTTCACAGACTGCATAAAGCCAATTTTAAAACTTAGAGGAGGAAGTGTTCAGAATATTTCAGACTTTTCCGAAGAGGAGCGCTTCTCTCAAAAATGGTGAAATATTAACTACAACCATTAATTCATGTTATGATCACCACAGAAATAGATAAAGCAAACTCCCGAGATATAGTTTCAAACAAATAATTGCACTGTAGAGATTTCACTTATGCACTGGGGTACTTTTGCTTTGTTTGTTGTGATTCACATCATTTTCATGTTTTACGGAATTGTACACATTCCCAAAGAATATCCATATCTTTCAGGGCTGGCAGATATGCAGTCTGGCTGAACCTGTGGTTCAGTGGCTGAAGTGAGGAATTTAAACATATGTAGGAATAAGATAGATCTTATCTTGTTACTATGTTATCAATGTTACTATGATCTCAAAAGTCCTGAGGATTCAGTTTGTAGTTACTTACCTAGGGCTAGAGTTTCTTACTGGGATAGAAAACGACATCTAAGACCATCACATTCAATTTCTGGCTGTCAAAAAAGGAGTCATAATGAGAGAAATGGGTTAATCTGATTAGATGTTACTCCAGTTATAGCTGCTTTGCCAGATGTGGTATCTGGCACTCTGCCTCTGGCTACTGCTGAACAATGTTGATTTTTTTGAGTCAGGAAGCACACAGGAAAAGTCCACTTTATCTAACAAGGCAGTGTATAAGCAATATTTTGCTTCAGGGTGGTGTGTGTGTGTGTGTGTGTGTGTGTCCTAATTCTTTTCTTTATAATAACGCAGTTTAGAGAATTCTTGATTGATTCCCTCTGAAAGATGACGCAGGCTCACAATCTGATGTGGCCATGCTGCTGGATTGGTGCTCAGTAGGAGACATTACCCTAGATTCTCTAGTTGGATAAATGTTCTATTTTTTCTTTCTTGTTATCCACTGACCTGAAACATGCTAAATATCAACCTCTAATGATCACACAGATACACACACACACACACACACACACACACACACACACACAGAGAGAGAGAGAGAGAGAGAGAGAGAGAGAGAGAGAGAGAGACAGACAGACAGACAGACAGACAGACACACACACACACACAAAGCATAGTGTCTAGTTAGATATTTTATCATTTTCGGCCCATATATGCCATATTTAAGAATATATCACAAGTTATATATGAGATTAATAAAAGAGGTTACAGTTTTAATTATGGATCCAATTCAGGTGACATTGTAGTAGATCCAGTTTGAAGACTATACTACTATTTAGCCATGTAACCCTACAAATCTAAATGTGTCAGAATAATGGACATGCGACATCTCCCTGAATATCCCAACAGCACGGCACAGGGTGGCACAGCACAGTACAGCACAGCACAGCATGACAAAAGATCTTGAGGTTACAGACTGTTCTCACTTAAAAAGTATCTCAGTGAAAAGAGGGAGCAGTGCTTAATGAAGAGTAGAAGTTTGATTAAAGGGTAACGCTAAAGCTTAAGTCATTTATCTTAAACCGGACATTATCAAACTTACTGACACCAAGGTGGCAGATGAATTTTATCCATGAAGCCAGTGAGGTGGCTGAGTGACTAAAGTCCTCGCTGCCAAGCTTGACAACCTGAGTTTCATCACTGGGAGTCACAAGTTGTCTTCCAAACCCCTTTGCATGTAGTTATATGTACGTGTCTTGTCCCACCTAATACATACACCCACACATACACTAAAATTAAAATGTGATAAAACTGGACAGTTTCAATATCCCGAATATATGCCAGAAATAGGACAGCTGCTATTTCCAAAGCAGGAACAGAAGCCACAAGTGAATCCCATGAGTTGTTATTTAGAGAAGACTGACCATTAAAGAACACTAAAGAAGAATCTTTGCACTGTTTTGAGCTATGAAATATGAAATATGCTTGCTTACTCTAGGGCAATGAGAGGTTACTGGATATGTAGAAATGTACTGGTATTGCCAATGTTGAATTGGTTAGCAGCCCAGAAAAACAACAAAAAAGCAAAGTTGAAAGACAGGGTGGGTTTTTTTCCAAGAGGTGTGTTAATCAAGGTGTGGAACTGGTTACCTATGTGTATGATTTCAAACTACACATCCCATAAGGAAAGTTAGGCTGGTCATGGTCATTGCATCTGATCTGTTTGTATCATGTTTGTAAACAGCACGCTTTGTCTTGTTCTGTAGAAATTTAGTTAACGACTCATTTTATAGAAACAAAAAAGAGGGGACTCTGTGACTTTGAGTTCTCATTTCTTCACAAAATTTCAAGTCTGAGTGTCCTTAAATATTTGGTTACAAACCTTCAAATTTACATTACTATTTTTTTTCACACTATCTAGAGTGCCCCATCCAAACTAAAATCCAGCTGTGAAGATCATCATTGCTATTGTGTGCTGGCTTGTGTCTGGGTTCTACCTAAGGTCTGAAGAAATGTTGTGAGCTGAGGCAAACCTCTCCCCGGGCAAGCAGTTGTCTAAGTCACTACTGAGAGGTCCCCTAAAAAATAAAAACCTTAAAAGTAAAGTGTTTCAGTTTCCCAGGGAAGCAGATTGAGCTCCTCTGAGGGAGCTACTGACAACGGGCTGTTAATTGTTGATCGCTCTGACAAAGAAAAACCAGCGCAGAGTGAGCCGTTTCCTGAAATTTCCTCAAGGCCTCACCAAATATATTAAAACTAACATAACAGCCAATCAGAAACCAACCCACGTAACATCCCTGGGACACACCAATGAAGTTTTAGATTACCTAACCCTAGCTAAAACACTACAGTTCCCTATTTAGAAAAAAAAAAAAAGAGCCTGTGCACCTTTATCTGAGGTCACCAGTTGAACCCTCACATGCTTGTAATTTCTGCAGAATAAATACTCTTTGCCTTTGCATACTAATTGAGTCTGCTGTCTTCTTTCAGTGATTCTCAGACCCTAAGATCTACCTCACAAATCCTTAAGTGCCATTAGCACTAAGAACATCATTGCTAAGAATATGCAAATCGTAGAAAATTATAGAGCTATATAAAGAACAGGTTTGTATCCACTGACCCCGAGAAATCTGCTGGACCATATATGTCAGGGTTCAGCTTCCGATTCTGTTTCGAAATAACCGTTTCTGGTAATTGATTTCCCACTCAGGTTAGGCCTCATGGTGCCTAATGGGTAAAATCCTAAAACAATTGACTCTCGGCATCACCTCTTTACAGGGCTGATTTTGCAGGAATCATGCTTCAGATCATCAGGAGACTCCATAGTACACCTGTGGCTTCACTCAGGCATTTATATTTACCTGGGGATGGAGGCAATACTTTTAACAAAAAGCAGAAGGGGATGCTGAACTTCACTTGACCCTAGTGTACCTAGCAAGCTCTCTACCATATTCCAGTATGAAACTCACTGTAAAAGGCTGCCTGTATCCAAATAGTGAGAAGTTAGGAATCAGGGGACTCTTGATAACCTATTTCAAGGACAGGTACAGAACCTCTACACTTCATAAATTATTAAGGAACCTATTTCTACTGGCTAACCTGAGAAAAATTTAACCAAGCCCCACATCTCCCACAGATCTCTAAACAGGCTATAGCCTGCTCTTGAAAGTACATTTAGAATGGAACACAGAAGTAACTTACTGCAGTTCCTCTCTAAGAACTGGGTGACTTAGAGGCAAACAACCACTGGACAACTTTTTGAGATGCCATCTCCAATTCAAACCCTTCAGGACAAGATATTTCTACCCATGTTTTTACTTCCTCATTAAAGCAAGCATTTTATATCCTGAAATTCAAGATTATTCTGGATTTTCTGGCTGATCTTCTGGTTAGAACATTCTTGCATTGTGACAGTATTTTTGTTCATTAGTTTTTATTTTTGTTTGTCTTTCTGAAGTCTCTCCTGGACTAAGTCTGGATTGTTAAACTTATTGACTAAAGAAAGCATGCAAGTATTAGTGTCTCTTAATTAACATTCTCTGTGGGACATAAGATATTGATGTTTTTAGCAGCCACATTACCAGCATGACTGCGTGTTACCTAGCCTCTCTATTGGTCAGCCAGGTAGTTACACACAGGCCTAGGAACAGCTACATTGGTGAGAGCAGGAAGGGTCTATAAGCTCATCAACATAGAGGGAAACCTTGCTCTTCTTATTAACTGACTAGTTGCTAGAGACTAAAGCTGAGTCTCTATGTACAGGAACTTCAGGAACACCTGCAGTGGCTCAGGCAATGCTGATCAATGAATTAAGAGTAATTGAACCCTGGCAGAAAAAGTAATCATTTCCCATGGAAACCTTTCCTATGCACTTTAGAACTCTTTTGACCAACAAGAGTTCCTCTAGCATAAGTTGTCCAAAGGATTGCAGACCATCTGAGGTGGGTTTTATTAGAATTAATTTGCATTTTATGTGTATGGGCATTTTTTCCTGAAAATATGTCTATGTACCAGGTGTGTGCAGTGCTCTTGGAGGCCATAAAGAGGGTGCCATATCCCCTGGAACTTGAGTTATAGACATTTTTGAGGCATCATGTGGGTTTTAGGAATCAAGCTGTGTCCTGTGGAGGAGCAGCCAGTGATCCTAAGAGCTGAGCCAGCTTTCCAGCCTTGCCACCTGAGTTTATTGTGATATCTTATGCATTATTAATTCAGAACAAGGGACTCATTTTTAATCAAAGGTATTACAACACTGACCTGGGCCCCTTTTTTCTGGAAGTCTGGCTGTTTTATCACTGGAAATTCACCCCTCCAGGACAGTCTTCTGCTTTAGTGAGGAAAATACTGAAATGTGTCTGGTTTCCTGATGATATATCATCTTGGTCCCAGGCAAACTGGGATGGTTGGCTTGCTTATTCCAACCACGCACAAGGCATACCTTCAAAATCCTTGCCAGAGGAAACCAAACAAAACTGCAGAATGGATGGTGGAGGATGAGATGATAAATTTAACCAATGAATCCAGGGTAATTTTGGGGATTAGAATTACACATTATTTCTTTGGGGAGAATTAAAAAGGGTGTTTACCATTGAAATGGGGCTAGGAGAGATTATGTACCTATGCAGAAAAGGCCTATTATTTTTGTCTTTAAGAGGAAGCCTCATAGCCAGAGTGATGATGCCTACTCATTACAGCTCAGAAACTAATATATTGCATTGATCTTCATATTATGTGTGAACCTTCTCTTGATGGGATTTGAGATCTTGGCATGAACTTCATCCAGTAGAGCGCGCGCGCGCGCGCGCGTGTGTGTGTGTGTGTGTGTGTGTGTGTGTGTGTGTGTGTATGTGTTTGTGTGTGTATGTGTATTCTTTGTATTTAAGTAGGAGTAGTGGTACATCATTGCTTAGAAGGCTGAGAAATCATCATGAGTTCTGGGCCCACAGATACATAGCAAGATTGTGTTTCAAAAAGAAAGAGAAAGAAACAAGAAAGACAGAATGGAAGGAAGGAAGGAAGGAAGGAAGGAAGGAAGGAAGGAAGGAAGAAAAAGAGATGGGGAGGAAGGAGGTGAGATGGGAAGGAGGAAGGAAGGAAGGAAGGAGGAAGGAAGGAAGGAAGAAAAGAGATGGGGAGGAAGGAGGAGAGATGGGAAAGGAGGAAGGAAGGAAGGAGGAAGGAAGGAAGGAAGGAAGGAAGGAAGGAAGGAGAAAAAAAGATATTTAAAAAATTCAAGAGCAGAGAGATGAGACATACTATGGTTAAGAAACCATACTGCTCCTTTGGAGGACCCAAGTTCTGCTACTATCACCATGATAAGCATCTCACAATTACCTAGCTGCAGCTCTGAGGAACAAACACTCTTCTTTTGAATTCTGCAGACACCTGCACTCATTGATGCACAAAACACACACACACACACACACACACACACACACACACACAATTTTTTAAATTTCTAAATGAGTATACAAATAAATAATATGTTGGAAATTATCTTTCCTTTGTAGGTGTTGGAGGAATAATTCAGCAATTAAAAATCACTAGCTGCTTGTCCCAAGGACACAGGTCCAATTTCCGAGACTCACATTCTAGTGTACAGGGTTCTGGAATTACAGTTCTAGCTCCATCTTCTGGCTTACAAGGACAACATGCACATGTGGTGTAGTGACATGTGTAATCAAAACACCCATGCACAGAAAATGAAAACAAATTTTTGGGTGCTAGGGGAGGCAGCTTCCAGCACCAGCAGGCATTCCCTGGGAACCCACAGTCCACTCTGACCAGGGAAGCAGGTAAGATAACTGCAGTTCTTCACATCTCCCACTGTTTCTTCAAGTCCAATTCCTCAGTCTCATCCCCAGCTCTGCAGCAGAAAGGAGCCTTCTTTTCTCCCCTATACCTTTCTCCCGTGAATCATGCATCTTTTCCTCCAAACTTCCTTCCCCTGATTTATTTCTTTATCCCAATCTCCATCTCCATCAGTCACTCCCCAGGAACTCATAGGCTACTCAGGCCAGGGAAGCAAGTGGGCTAACTGCTTTCCCTCTGCTCCTCCAAATTCATTCTACCAGTACCATCCCCAGATCTACTGTGGCATCTCCCTGTTCTCTGCACCCATTCTCAAGGAACTAAACAGATCTGGGTGGAACAATCTGCTTGTCTCCGTCTTAGCCTCTACTCCTAACCCTATTCTTAAGTATCAGCTCCTAAAACCAGACCATGGCTCCACTAAGGGCCACACCTTTCATGAGACCAGAAGACTTTTCTACCAGGCAATGTACAGTTACCACATCCTAAAAGAACCAGAGAGGGCAACACAATCCAAGAAATAAAACACATATCCAAAAAAGACAAGATATCAGAACCTAGAATTATAATCTTCCCAATTCCAGAGGCCTAGACACTATCATATAAACATGATCAATGACAGCCAGGACAATATATCTCTACAACAGCCCAACAAATATACCACAGCAGCCCCTGAGTATTTCAACATAGCTGAAGCACAAGAAAATAACTTTAATGCACCCTTCATGAATATGAGAGATTCTTAAAGAGTAATGAGTGAATATTTTAAAAGAAATCTATGACACCACAATAAACAGTAGAAGGAAATAATTAAAAGAGTTTAGTACCTGAAAGTAGAAATAGAATCAATAATGAGCATCCAAACTGAGGCAATTCTGGAAATAAAAAAATTTAGGAACTTGAACAGGAATCACAGAGGCAAGCTTCACCAATAGAATAGAAGAGATGAAAGAGAGAATCCAGGAAATCTGAGACAATTAAAGAAGAAGTTTAAGAATAATAGGAATGGGAAAAGGAGAATAAATTGAGGTCCCAACCAAAAAAAGTACGGGACCAGATGGTTTTAGTGCAGAATTCTACCAGACATTCAAAGAAGACTTAACAGCAATACTCTTCAAACTATTCCACAAAATAGAAAGAGAAGAGATACTGCCCAACTCGTTCTTCGAAGCCACAATTATGCTGATACCAAAACCACACAAAGATCCAATGGAGAAAGAGAACTACAGGCCAATTTCCCTTATGAATATCGATGCAAAAATACTAAATAAAATTCTTGCCAACCGAATCCAAGAGCACATCAAAACGATCATTCACCAAGATCAAGTAGGCTTCATCCCAGGGATGCAGGGATGGTTCAATATATGGGAAATCCATCAATGTAATCCACTACATAAACAAACTAAAAGACAAAAACCACATGGTCATCTCATTAGATGCTGAAAAAGCATTTGACAAAATTCAGCATCCTTTCATGCTAAAAGTCTTGGAAAAAGCAGGAATTCAAGGCCCATACCTCAACATAGTAAAAGCAATCTACAGCAAAACAGTAGCCAACATCAAACTAAATGGAGAGAAACTTGAAGCAATCCCACTAAAATCAGGGACTAGACAAGGCTGCCCTCTCTCTCCATATCTTTTCAATATAGTACTTGAAGTTCTAGCAAGAGCAATTAGACAACATAAGGAAGTCAAAGGGATACAAATTGGAAAGGAAGAAGTCAAACTATCATTATTTGCAGACAAGATGATAGTTTACTTAAGTGACCCAAAAAATTCCACCAGAGAACTTCTACAGCTGATAAACAACTTCAGCAAAGTGGCTGGTTATAAAATCAACTCAAGCAAATCAGTAGCCTTCCTGTACTCAAAGGACAAGCAGGCTGAGAAAGAAGTTAGGGAAATAACACGCTTCACAATAGCCACAAACAACATAAAGTACCTTGGTGTAACTCTAACCAAACAAGCAAAAGATCCATATAACAGGAACTTCAAGTCCTTGAAGAAAGAAATCGAAGAAGACCTCAGAAGATGGAAAAATATTTCTTGCTCCTGGATTGGCAGGATCAATATGTTAAAAATGACCATCTTGCCAAAAGCAATCTACAGATTCAATGCAATCCCCATCAAAATCCCAAATCAATTCTTCATAGATCTAGAAAGAGCAATTCTCAAATTCATCTGGAGCAACAAAAAACCCAGGATAGGTAAAACTATTCTCAACAATAAAAGAACTTCTGGGGGAATCAATATCCCTGACCTCAAGCAGTACTACAGAGCAATTGTGTTAAATACTGCATGGTATTGGTACAGCAACAGGCAAGTAGATCAATGGAATAGGATTGAAGACCCAGAAATGAACCCACAGAATTATAGTCACTTGATCTTTGATAAAGGAGCCACAACCATCCAGTGGAAAAAAAGATAGCCTTTTCAACAAATGGTGCTGGTTTAACTGGATGTCAACATGCAGAAAAATGTGAATTGACCCATTCTTATCTCCTTGTACTAAGATCAACTCCAAGTGGATCTAGGACCTCCACATAAAACCAGACACACTGAAACTATTAGAAAAACAACTTGGGAAGACCCTGGAGGACATAGGCACAGGGTGAAAGTTCTGAACAGAACACCAATAGCTTATGCTCTAAGATCAAGAATTGACAAATGGGACCTCATAAAATTAGAAAGTTTCTGTATGGCAAAGGACACTGTCAGAAGGACAAAACAGCAACCAACAAAGTGAGAAAAAAATCTTCACCAACCCCACATCCAACAGAGGGCTAATATCCAATATATACAAAGAACTCAAGAAGTTAGACCCCAAAGAACCAAATAACCCTATCAAAAAATGGGGTACAGAGCTAAACAAAGAATTTTCACCAGAAGAAATTCGAAAGGCCAAGAAACACCTTAAGAGATGTTCAGCATCATTAGTCATCAGGGAAATGCAAATCAAAACAACCCTGAGATTCCACCTCACACCAGTCAGAATGGCTAAGATTAAAAACTCAAGAGACAACAGGTGCTGGTAAGGATGTGGAGAAAGAGGAACACTCCTCCACTGTTGGTGGGTTTGCAAAATGCTACAACTGCTGTGGAAATCAGTTTGGCAGTTCCTCAGAAAATTGGGCATATCACTTCCAGAGGACCCTGACATACTGCTCCTGGGCATATACCCAGAGGATTCCCCTGCATACAATAAAGACACATGCTCCACAATGTTCATAGCAGCCTTTTTTATAATAGTCAGAAGTTGGAAGGAGCCCAGATATCCCTCAAAGGAGGAATGGATACAGAAAATGTGGTATATCTATCCAATGGAATACTACTCAGCAATTAAAAATAATGAATTCATGTAATTTGTAGGCAAATGGTTAGATCTGGAAAATATCATCCTAAGCGAGTTAACCCAATCACAAAAGAATACACAAGAAATGCAATCACTGATAAGTGGATATTAATGAGCCCAGAAGCCCTAAACACTCAAGGTACAATTAGCAAGTCAAATGATTCCCAAAAAGAAAAAAGGAGAGGACTCTGGACCGGAAAAGATTTGATCCAGTTTTGTAGATCCAGAACAGAGAAATGGTGGTGGGGGCATGATTGCAGAATAGTTGGGGGGGAGAAGACTTATGGGACATATGGTGGGGGGATAACTGGGAAAGGGGAAAGCCTTTGGAATATAAACAAAGAATATAGAAAATAAAAAAATAAATAAATAAAAGAAAAAAAAGAGATCAGTTATCTGACAACCAAACTACAAAAGACCAAAGAAAAACAAAGGAATTACAGACCAATTTTCCTTATGAATAGATGAAAATTTCTCAATAAAGTATTTGCAAACCAAATCCAAGAATTCATCAAAAATACTATATACCATAATTAAGTATCATTCATCCCAGTGATGGACTATGTAAATTAATAAATGTAATTCACCATATAAACAGATGTTTATCGCATTATCATCTCATTTGATGGGAAAAAAGCCCTTTGACAAATTCCCACATGATGAAGTGCCACAGGACTTCATGATAAAAGTCAGGAAATTAGGAATAACAGGGACATTCCTCCACATAGTAAAGACAAACCCATAGTCACCATCAATTTAAATGCAGAGAAACACAAAGCAATTCCATTAAAAGGAGGAACAAAACAAGGTTGTACACTTTCATCATTTCCACTCAATATAGTACTTGAACTATTAGCTGGAACAATAAGAAAACTAAAGGAGAACATAAAGATAAAAATTAGAAAGAATGGGGTTACAGAATTTTATTTGCAGATGATATGATAGTATTTGTAAGTGATCCTAAAACTTCTACTAAGAAACTTTTACAAATGCTAAACATATTCAGCAAAGTAGCTGGATAAAAAATTAACTTTAAAAATCAGTAACCTTTTTATATACAAGTGACAAATTAACTGAGAAAGAAATCAGGGAAATGATATGTTCTACAGTAGACTCAAATACTATTAAAAAAAACTTGGTGGTAACTCCCAAGTGTGTTTAAGACTCCTAGGATAAAAACCTTAAGATCCTGGAAAACAAACAAGAAAATATCAAAATATAGAAAGATCTCTCATGATCATGGATCAGTAGGATTAATGTAGCATATATTTCTATCCTATCAAAAACAATCTGCAGATTGAATTCAGTCTTCATCAAAACTCTAACACAATTCTCAGATCTGGAAAGAGTGATGCTCAGCTTTGTATGAAAGCACAATAAAACAGGATATCTAACACAATCCTGAATATTAAAGTAATTTCTGGAGATATCATTATCCCAGAATTCAAGTTGTACTATAAAACTATAGCAATAAAGTCAGGATGCTTTTTGACACAAAATAGACATTGATGAATGGAATTTAATTAAATATTGAAACATAAATCTATAGAACTATAGACAGCTGAGTTTTCATAAAGAAGTCAGAAATACACACTGAAGAAAAGATAGCAATGGTTTGTGTTGGTCAAACTAGATGGCAGCAAGCAGAAGAATGTAAACAGATATATCTATCACTCATAAAACTCAAGTCAAAATGGATCAAAGACCTCAACATAAGACCAGATACATAGAGTGAATCTGATAGAATGAAAGTAGCGAATCGCTGACACAGCAGATGACTTTCTGAATACATTTATTTAACATTAATAACACAGGCACTAAGATCAACAAATAATAAATGGGATCTCATAAAATTGAGAAGTGTCTGTACTGTGAAAGGCACTGTTTTTCAAAAAAAGCAGTACCCTCCAGAATGGGAAAGTATTTTTAAAATCATCTACATATTTTATAAAAAGCTAATATGAAAATAGATAAAGAACTCAAAAATAGATACCCAAAAGTCTATCAACCCAATTAAAAAGGGGATACAGAGAAGTCTCAAAAGAAAAAATTCAAGTGATTGAGAAAATTTTAAGAAATATTCAATATCCTTTGTGCTCAGGAAAATATGATTCACAATACTGACAGATTTTATCTTACACTGTAGAATGGCTAAAATCAATAAAATAGGTGACAGTTTATGTTGGCGAGGATATGAAGTACATTCTCTATTGCTGGTGTGAGTGCAAAGTTGTAGAAACTATAGAAATTAATGTGGCATTTCCTCAGGAAGATGGGACTTGATCTATCTCAAGATTAAGATATACTCCTCTTGGGCTTATACCCAAATATTTATAATAGCCGGAAGCTAGAAAGAACCCAGATGTCCTTCAACAGAGGAATGGATACAAAAAATGTGGTATATATACACAATGGAGTACTATTCAGCCATTAGAAAAAATGAATTCATGAAATTCTTAGAGAAATCGATGGAGCTGGGGAACATCATACTAAGTGAGGTAACCCAGTCTCAAAAGAATACCCATGGTATGAACTCACTGATAAGTGGATATTAGTCTAGAATCTTGGAACACCAAAGACACAATCCACATACCAAATGATGTCCGGCAAGAAGGAAGGAGTGGACCCTGGTTCTGGAAATGCTCAAAGCATCAGTGTAGTGGAATACCAGAACAGGGAAGTGGGAAGGGGTGGAAGGGGGAACAAGGGGAGAGAAAGGGCATGTGGGACCTTTGGGGGGGGTGGCGAACCAGGAAAAGGGAAATGAAATGTAAATATAGAATATATCCAATAAAAATACTTAATTCTATGTACAAAGACCCCATGTTCTTTGCTGCTTTATACATAGTAGCCAGAAACTGGAAGCAACTGGGACAACATAAATGTCCTTCGACAGAAGAATAGACACAGAAAATGTGTTACTTTTACCCACCCATTAAAAAAAAAAACCAACCCCTCCCCCCCCAAAAAAAACCCAAATCAAACCACAAAACAACACAAAACGTGACATTATGAAAGTTGTGGGTAGATGGATGGAACTAGAAAAAGTCATCTGTAGTGAGTTAATCCAGACCCAGAAAGACAAATTTCTTAGGTATTGGCTTATCTATGGATATTAGTGGTTAAATCAATGGTAAGCTACAATCCCTAGAAGCACTGAGTTTAGATATAGAGTTAGGGACTAGGAAGTATAGGAAGATATCATCAGAAAGGGAAAATAGAACAGACAGTTGTGGAACAGTAGTATCAAGTGGGAGGAGGACATGATTGGGGGACGAGGGGGGGAATGGGGAGAGAGAGCTAAAAAGGACCATTTGAGTGATAGTATGAAAAGCTAATATTTGTATATATTTTAGAAAGCGTTTAATCTAAATTAAAATCACCAAATAAATGGGGGAGGCCAGAGTCCTAGCTTGCAATACAAGATTTAGGTTATGCCTAATTGAGTTGTTAGGCTATGTGGTCCCATGGGAATCTCAAAACAACCTAGGCTGTTGGTAAGACTATAGGTAGCTCTCCACAAACTGTTAGAAAGGCCCCATTGCTGAAGACCACACCTATAGAACTCATTGAACATGACTATCTGGTGAATACACCCTAGTGTTCTAGTGTATGGAAGGTACTCGGCAGGCTACCAAAAGAAAAACTTAAGCACCAATCATCCACAAACACTTCGATCCAAATGGTCTCCTCCCTGCACATTATACTAGGCTAATGACATAGGCATAGAGCTGCTGGGAGGAACTAGCCAATGTCTGGTTTGACTGCATGAGATGGAACCCATACCTGACATTTCTTGGGTGTCTAAGAACCAGAGACTAGATAACCCAGGGACCTCAGGTAAAACCAAATAAGACTGGTTTAACAAAATTAACACATACATCCCCAAATGTAGTGACAAAATGACTCATATCATGACATCCTAATATACTTGTTGATCAGTGACTTGCTCAGCCATTGTAAGAAAAGCTTCCTCCTCCAGAGAGGAACAAATACACAAAACCCACAGACTGACAATACAGAGAGTGGAAGAACTTGGAATACTCATCCCTAAATGGGATATATGTATAAATCCCTCTTCCAGGGCTCAGGGAAACCATGAAAGAGTAGGTGAAAAGAGTGATAGAGCCAGATGGGATGGAGGTCCCCAAGGGATCAAGACCCTCTATACTAACATGAGCAAAGCTCGTATGAACTCACAGAGACTGAAGCAGCAGAGCCTACACTGGATCTGCACCAAGCCCTCTGTGTATGTATTACAGCTTCCATTTTAGTGTTTTTGTGACATTTCTAAGTATGTGAATGAATGAATAGGTCTCTGATTCTTCTGCCTTCTCTTGGGCTAAATTTTGTTGGTTTGTTTTGTACAACTCCAATATGACAGATTTTGTTTTACCTTACAGTTTATCGTGTTTTATTTAATTATTATCTCTTAGAAGATTGTCTATTTTTCTAATTAGAGACAGAAAAGGAATTGATCCAGATGGAAGGAATGGTGGGGAAGGACTGGGAGGAGTTGATGAAGGAAAAATAGTAATTAGGATATATATTATGAGAAAAAAACCCATTTTTAATAAAGGAGAATAAATCTTTAAAAATTACCTGTTCTTTCCATGTTCATTGTTCAAGTAATAGTAATGATATTTGTTAGTCGGCTAGAGGCTAATATATACATTAATTTATTACATTACATTAATGCAATAATTCTGGGCAAGTGCTGGTTCTTGCCCAGAATTTTCAGTAAAGATGCTAATCTGATAAAAAGTGACTTAAGAGCTTAATGCAGGCTGGCATTCTTGGTTCCTTCTGTGTATCATTTGTAGTATTTTCAAAGTTAGAAGGATTCTGAGAAAGTTTAACAAGTGGATTTTTTCTCAAGCTGTCTGTCTGTCTCTGTCTCTCTGTCTCTGTCTCTGTCTCTGTCTCTCTCTCCATCCATCTATCCATCTATCTATATGCCTAACAAAATTTATAATATTTAACAAAGGACTTAGGAAGAACCATGCAAGCCAAACCCAGGAGTAAGACATGAACTCACTGTGTTTCTGTAACTTCCAGCCTCAGGCTCCCCAAGGGCCTGGCAATAAACCCAGCCAATGGCTACAGGGCTGTCTTCACTCTGGCATGAAATTTTTGATTTAATGTTTCAGCCCAAAGGATTACTTTATGTGGCCTGATGACATTTTGTACTTGGAAGGAGCAGCTTTGGTTCTGGGCCTAAGAGCTGTTTATATGCATCCCTCCGCTCCCCATCTGTAAATGCTCAAAGTCCACTCAGTGCTCTATTGCTGTCATTGTGCACCAGTGCTTTTAGCCAACTGCTCACAAAGTTCTGGAATTTTTGTTGTGAATCCTGAGAATAGAATTTCATTGGCTTGCAGTTCCCCAGCATTTGAATATCCACTAGCACACATTTTCCCCTCATTGGGTTCTCTTTTAAACTTTTTTCCCTTCCTTCTAGTCTGTTCTCTCCCAGGCATGCCTGGTATAGGCAGGGTTACAAGGTGTCTTGAGTCATCCTGGCAGGGTGAACTAGTTTTGGACAAGATCCTCACTGGTGCACCCTTCTACTTTGAAGGATCTGTTGGCGTTTATTCCTATATTTATATATTCCTACAGCATTAATAGCCCAGAAATGTTGCTACTACAAAATCAGAAACTGTAAGTCACTCGACAGATTATTTGACTCCAAATAAAACATGAAATATATTATTAATAACTGATGAGTTCTTTAGTTTAAAAGTTATAATTAGACACCCAAAGGATTGCTACTCTATAGATTAACACCTTGTATTCTTGACCTATCACTCATCTCTCAACATATATACTTTTTTCCTATCTGACTATTCACATGGGGAATTGCGACTATATTCCAATCATCATGGAAGCTGGTGGAACGATTTCCACAGGATGTTGCCACAGAATGAGTGGTTTAAACAATAAATGTTTCCCCCCCGTAGGTAGGTCAAAGGAAGGTGTGAGCAGATTTAGTATCTGTGCATGTTCTCCCTTCTGGCTGTGTAGGGATCTATGGCTGTGCTGTTTCATCCTCACTTGTTAGAGCACAGAGGAGGAAAGGAAACTCTTGCCTGCATCTTCTTATGAATGCACCAATCCTGTCACGGGAGCTCTACTATACTACTTAGTAGTCCAACTTCTTCTTCTTCTTCTTCTTCTTCTTCTTCTTCTTCTTCTTCTTCTTCTTCTTCTTCTTCTTCTTCTTCTCTTCTTTTCTTCTAATTATTAATTAATTATTAATTCATTAATTTTACACCCAAACCCTAATATCTTGTCCCTCTTCTCCTCTCAGTCCTCCCATCACTCCTTTCATACACACCTCCTGTTTCTCTTCAGAAAGGGAGATAGCTCCAATGGATATCAACCAGCCCTTGCATATCAAGTTTCAGTAAGACTAGGCTCATCTTCTCTTACTGAGGCTAGATGAGGAAGCCCAATAAGAGGAAAGGGTACAAAAGGCAAGCATCAGATTCAGACAGTCCCTAGTCCTGCTGTCAGGCCTCCCACATGAATACCATGCTGTAACACATGAACAGAGGGCCTATGCGTGCTCACTGGTTTGCAATTCAATCTCTGTGAGACCCTACCGTCACAAATTAGTTGATTCTCTGGGTTTTCCTGTGGTGCTTTTGACCCCTCTGGCTCCTACATTCCTTCCTCCCCATCATTCACAGAATCGGTGCTTTCATCTTTCTGCCTAATATTTGGCAGTGGCTACCTCCATCTGTTTCCATGAGTTGCTGAGTGAAGCTTCTCAGGTGACAATTATGCTGGCCTCTGTAAAAGTATTTGGGGGATTCTCTGCCCCTTTTGCTTCCAAATAACTGCAGGGCACTTGTGTGCTCTTCTCTAGCCCATCCTAGCTCCCAAATAAGTGGCACAGAGACTTGGAATATTTTTTTAACAATGTGAAAACCTAAGCTATACAAGTTTCGAGTTATTCTAACCCTACTAGGCTGATAATACTCATGGTGTGGTCTTTTACCTGCATCTGATCTTGCCCTGACTCTGTGTGTGTCCTCCTGGCTGCTCTCTCATCCCAACCTCATGGAAAATCCTCCTGGCCTTTCCATATGGTTTTTCCATACCTTAATTTCCTCATGGTCCTTATCTATCTCTCCCGTCTCCTTCTGGGGCCCTCTACTGGGATTGGAAGCCCCGCACAGCATTTTAATTAACAAATCTTAGGGAATAGAAAACAATTTTTACATAACACAGATACCAGAGATAGCTGTCTATGCCCATTGTCTGGGCTGAAACCAGATGTTGGCTGTACAAATCATCATCTTAATATACAGTGCACAAAACCATCCCTCATCAAGGATCCTGTCTGCAAGTCTAGCAGAATATTATAAGCAGTGTCAGGGGTAGGTTCCCTTTCATGGTATGGTTCTTATAGTATATGTATACCATATGTACATCATATGCATATCATATGCATATTATATGTATGTGTGAAGTCCTTGGAGCCTGCTTTTTGGAACTTTGTTCCATTCACCTACCAGGTATGTGTGTATATGTACATACATATGTATGCGTGTTTGAAATGCTTTGGGCCTGCTTGCTGGAGCTTTGCTCTAACCATTGAGTGTGTGATCTTGAAAAGAACGTATGGAGAAACCATATGGATAGGCCAGGAGGATGTTCCACGAGGTTGTGATGAGAGAGCAGCCATGAGGACACACATAGAGCCAGGGCAAGATCAGATATGCTGGACAAGTCATGGGTTGGAGACTTCAATTTCTGCTCTATTTTTACCCCCAGCATATCTTGTAGGCAGGACAAATTGAAAAGTTGAAGGCCTTTTGGCTGGGTTGGTGTCCCAGTCCCTCCATTGGAAATCTTGCCTTATTATAGGAGACGGCTAGTTCATGGTCCAAATTCCCCATTGCTAGGAGTCTTAGTTATGATTAGCTAAGATAGATTCCTGGGATTTTCTTTTGCTTTAAATTTCTAGCTTGTCCCAGAGATGCCACTGTCCCCTTCCTGTTGCCTCTCCCTGTACTCTCTCCTTTCATCCTCCTCACACCTGATCCCTCTTCTTCCCATCCCAACCTTCCCCCCCTCACTCCAGTTCCCACACCATCCATGCATGGTCTATTCGATTTTTCCTTTTCAGTGACACTCGGCTCACTATCACCTCCTGCCAATATCCAGCTTTGACATCTGTGAAGTAGGTAAACTGAGGTAGGCAGGTGAGCATAGAGCCACTGATGGGTTGGTCCACATACTGGTGGGGGCTGCTGCCTAAGTTAGACAGCAGTTAAATTCTAAGCAGACTTTTCTCTAGGAGAACAAATTTACTTGGGTTGGCATTCCCTGTGGCCAGTGAAAAACTCTGAACTTTTTTAACTCCTTGGGGCTAGCGAGAAAGAAAAGAAAAGAGAAATTTCATACATATACATATATGCTGAGTGGATAAAACAAAAGGCAGATTTTAATACTTTATAATACAAATACATAGATATATACATACATATATACATGCATAAAGATCCAAAGACAGACATATACCCATTCATACCCTGAATGGTTAGAGCAGAGCTCCAGCAAGCAGGCCCAAAGCATTTCACACATGCGTACATATTGTCTGGGTTCTGTAGAGTCACAGAACATATGGGCAGTCTCTATATAGTCAGGGAATTTGTTGATGACTTACAGCCTGTAGTCCAATTCCCCAACAATGGTCAGCAGTAGCTGTGAATGGAAGTCCAAAGATCTACCAGTTGCTCAGTCCCACAAGGCAAGCAGGCAAGGAAGAGTGAGTCTTCCTTCTTCCAATGTCCTTATATATGTCTCTAGCAGAGGGTATAGCTCAGATTCAAGGCTGTAGGTCTCCAGCAGAGGGTGTGGCCAAGATTAAAGGTGTGTGTCTCCATGTCTTTAATCCCAGATGATTGCTGAATGGAACAAGTTCCAACACATGCAAACAACCTTTACATATATACAGATTTGATTCATGGAACAAAGTTCCAACACACTGTCAGATAAACTTTATGCACACATACATATGCACACATACCTATCTACATATATGTATACATTGTAAAACCCCCAAAATGGGGAAACCCCTACAAAATGGGGAAATCCCTACTCAAGTCAGGATAAAGTGACACCCAAAGAATTAGCCAAAGACCATTCTTGCTGCAAAGCACACGAGGCCTTTATTGGGGAACCAGTGCACTGGGATCGACTCATAACCAGGCAGGGTCAGGAGATTGATGTCCTGTGTCCAGCACAAGGAGTATTTGAAACCAAAAAATGGCAGAAGGGGAAGGACTTGGGGGATTCAGATAGGGAAGTTACACTTAGATCATTGGGCAATGCATCCCTGGGGACTGGGTGTAACTGCATTCCGATAGATGGATTAACTGCATTCTTCAAGATAGGTTGGGCAAACATCACCTATCTATAGAATGCAGAACAACCTTTGTGGTTAGCTAGTTTCTGGAATAGAGGTCAGGGTGGGTAGGGGCTACAGAGTATGGGTTTAAGATTTTTACAAAATGGTGGCACTCTGGCCTTCTAAAGTAGGATATTCTGGGGGTGAATAAACAAAATTTCAAGGCAGGATCTTTCATTCCCCACTCTCTCTAGGAGGTGGTTCTAACCTTAGAACTAAATGTTTGTCTCAACTTCATCTGGTTCTAATTGATCTGACTGGAGCCGCTGATATTGTTGGCAAAGCACTAGGACTTGAATAGTGCTAACACACTGATGTATAAAAGCAATCAATTGATTAATTATGTAGGGTCCTATGGTGAGAAGGAGCAAGAGAATCAATAAGTGTCCCATGAGGGCAGAAAGCAAAGTGGTCATCCAAGGAGATTTATAAAACCAACCTTCATACCAGTTTTGGTTATTTTGATGCTCTAACTGTCTTTTGTCCAATCTCTCTTTGAGTTTTTTTATGGAGTCCCGTATAGCACCCGAATGGTCTACATAAAAGCAATATTCTTCCTTTTAGGGCAGCACAAAGACCTCCTTCTTTGAGAAACAGTAAATCAAGACGCCTTCTATTTTGGAGTACTACCTCAGATAATGAGGTTAGCGAGTCTTCTATTTTGGAGTCTGAGTCTTGGAGGGCTCTTAGGTCAATATTCATGGTGGCTTGGAGATTATTGAGGCCATGTTTGAGGTCTATCTGTCCCTTAATTAGGGCTGCAAAGCCAGTACCAATTCGAGCAGCTAATCTTAACCCTAACACAACAGCTAAAGTAAGCAAGACAGGTTCTCTTTTAATCCTGGAGGGAGAGTTATCATATGCCTGTAAGAGAGTTTCTTCAGGATGATAGTAGATATGAGGTACTAACTGAACCATAACACAGAAATCAGTTAAAAACTAAAGTAGAGATGCAAGAGGTAAGCCCGGTGCTGCAGGTCCACCAGCTATCATTGGAAGGGAGTAGATATTGGGTATCCTGAGTAGTATTAACAGGTAAGGTCTGATTGCAGAGATGCTGATGAGTGGGGGGCTCATGTCCTAAGCAGATTCCAAACCCTGAGACTTCAGTAAGGGTAAGTTTTCTCTGAGTGCCCCAAGGGCACCGGTTGTGGTCTGAAGTGTAAATAATTTGTGCTAATACTGCTATTCCTTCATAATATGGTGGAGTCATGGCAAAGCAGAGCCAGAAAGACTCAGTAGCCTCAGGATTGGTGACATTTAGTACTGAAAAAGCTCCTTGTATGAGGCTAAAGAGTCTGTCGCCTTTAGTGGGGAATAGAGTGTTTGGGAAGGGTGTTTTAAGAGCAGTGGAGGAATCTTCCTCAGTGGGAGCTACCTCAATTATCATGGGAGGCAGAGGTAAGGGTAAAACCTTTTTTGAAGGGGAGGAAGGAGGTTCTTTAGGGGGTCCCTGCTCAACTAGAACATGGTTAGGTCCTATAATGATGGGAGGTATGCTAGTGACCTTGAGCCTAACACGTAGGAAGAGACTGTCATCAAATCTTTCTTTATAAAGTCTAAGTCCCCAGGTATATCCACTGGTCCAGCCTCTCTGTTTCTTTCCTGGGTCAGTAAAACTGATCTTTAAAGGGAGACACCAGTTTTCACACTCAGGCTTGTAAGTCCATCCCTGGCTCCCTGTTTCATGTTTAGAATAGTTAGCTGTGACAGTGATATAATCCCATGAGGAGGTGGGGTTCCAGTACTTGTTTCCTGAAGTCTCACACCCCCAATTTTTACAGAAGAAATGGCTTCCCCCCACATGTGGGGTTCAGGGCCACTGCCCAATGGAATCCTGGGCATATATAAAAAGGTAAGGTTCTTAATTGGATTCTTCGGGAAGGGTATCCACACCCTCCCCAGGGGTCTAAACCATGATGCCCTGGCAGTGAGGGGATGTTGGGGGCCTTCATATTGGGGTCAGAATATCCTTCCATATCCCAGTTCGCAGGGGTCCCAAATGGCAACTTACAGATGTCTGGGTACAGGGAAGGCCACCAGGTCCAGGGAGGGGCTACCTTAGAGATGCTCCAGATGGGGTCTCCGGCTTGGGACAATACCTGCCAGGTGAGCGTCATCGGTTGATGGGGGTTATTGTTCCTTAGACTTGCCAGGCAGCCACCACAGACACAGCTTAAGAGGATTATCAGTCTTTTCCAACTTCCAAGATTCATCTTGGGCAGCGGGAGGTATGGCATTGATGTGGGAGGCATGGATCCAAGTCGAGATGCCCTCGACTTTTAGTGCGGTGTGACTGGTCAGAAGGACAAGGTAGGATCCCTTCCAGGGAGGTTCCAGAGTACTGGCATGATGGCGTCGGACCAGGACTAGGGCTCCCACTTGGAATGGGCGTGGAGTCTTGAGGGTCCCTGGTTTGTAGACTTCCTTGAGTTGTTCCCACGCACCCTTGTGGACCAGTTCAAGAGTTTCAGTCGGGCTAGGAGGGGTTGAGAAAGAGAAGCATCAGGATCAACTATGCCTCCTGCCTCAATCAAAGGAGGTGGTCCTCTGAACAGAAGTTCAAAAGGGGTAAGTTTGAAGTGGCCAGGGGTGTTCTGGACTTCGAACAAGGCGAAGGGAAGGAGGGCTGTCCAGTCCTTCCTGCCAGTCTCAATGGTTAATTTGGTTAAGATCTCTTTTAGAGTTCTCTTCATTCTCTTTACCTGACCTGAGCTCTGGGGTCTATAAGCACAATGTAATTTCCAATCTATCCCCAGTTGTGTGGCCAGTCCCTGACTTACTTGGGAAACAAATGCAGGGCCATTGTCAGAACCTATTACCTTAGGGATTCTGAATCTCGGGAAGATTTCTTTAAGGATCTTCTTAGCTACTACATTAGCAGTATCAGTTTTCATGGGGAAAGCTTCGACCCATCCTGAAAAGGTGTCTATGAAACTAGTAAATATTTGTTACCATATTTAGTAGGCTTAACTTTAGTGAAGTCTATTTTCCAGTAGGCTCCAGGACAGTCTCCTCTTAGTTGTTTTCCTGGAGGGCCTACATGATGTCCCGCGTTAGTTAGAGCACAAGCCTGACAGTTAGTTACAGAGTTATGCACAATATCAGACAGTCCCATGATGAAATATTCAGATTCATGAATGAGATCTTTTAGTCCCTAAGTGGGTAAGTCAATGTAAGTGGGTAACATATCTCTTTCCTTCTTTATATGGCAGAACTGCTTTTCCCTCATTAGTCCTAGCGACTACCTGGGGGGTCCATTCTGCAGCAAGCTGAAATCCCTCTATAGCCTCTAAATCTTTTGGTGTGTAATTAAAGTTGATCCCCTTCAGAGTTTTAGGTTGCTTTTATATTGTCAGAATCATGGCTCCCTGAGCTGCTTGCTTTGCACTCAGATCGGTCATCTGATTTCCTTTGGCTATTGCATCTTGCCCTTTCTGGTGGCCAGGGCAATGCACAATGGCCAGTTTCTTAGGCAGGTGAATAGCTTCTAACAGACTTAAGATTTCTTCTTTGTTTTTAATCTCTCTCCCAGTGGACGTGCGTAGCCCCCTCTGTTGGTAAATAGCCCCATGCACATGAGCAGTAGCAAAAGTGTACCTGCTGTCCATGTAGATGTTGATGCTCTTACCCTCCGCCAGTTTCAGGGCTTGGATGAGCGCAATGAGTTCAGCTTTCTGAGTGGAGGTCACTTCTGGCAGGCTACTGGCCCAGATGACCTGTTTGCCGTCCACTACCACCACCCCGGCCCTTCCCTTACCTTGCACTATGAAACTGCTCCCATCAGTGTACCAGTTGGAACATCCTGGCCATGGCTGATCGGTAAGGTCTCTGCGAGTCCCAGTCTCTTCTGCCAGGATGACAAGGCATCAGTGTATGAGTGTTGAGTCATCAGAGTCCGGCAGTAGTGTGGCAGGGTTTAAGATAGCCGGGGGGTGTGTGCAAAAGTCACTCTCTCTGTCAGTAGCAGGCTTTGGTAGTGGGTCATGTGAGCATTTGTCATCCAATGGTCAGAGAGCTGATGTATGATGATTTCAAGAACATGGGGGGGGGCTACTATGGTTGTTGATTGTCCCAAAGTATCTGCATCCCTGAGGAGCAGGGCCACGGCCACTATAGCCTTAAGACAGGACGGCCAGCCACTGGCCACTGGATCAAGTTTCTTAGATAGGTAAGTTACTGGCCACTTCCATGGGCCTATGGGTTGGGTGAGAATCCCTCTGGCGACCCCTGCCCGCTCATATATGTATAGGATGAGGGCTTGGTCAAGTCTGGTAAGGCTAAGGCAGGTGCCTCTAATAAGGCCCGTTTGGTCTTCTCAAAGGCCTCCTGTTGAGCTGGAGTCCAGGTAAAATTTCCAGTCTATTTGGTGAGAGGGTACAGGGGGGCAGCTAGAGTGGCAAACCCCGGTATCCACAGTCTACAGAAGCTGGCTATCCCCAGGAATTCTCTAACTTGTATGGGGCTGGTGGGGACTGGGATCTGTATCACAATTTCTGGGCCTCTGTCAACCATCTTTTGCCTTCCTTAAGGGTGTAGCTGAGATAAGTAACTTCAATCTGGCAAATTTTGGCTTTTTTAGCTGAAGCTCTATACCCTAATTTCCCCAACTTTAGTAACAGTCTCTCAGTCCCTTCCTGTCTCTCTTGTTGGGTGGTCGTTGCAAGGAGTAGGTCATCTACGCACTGAACCAGAGAGAGTTGGGGGTTATCTGACCTGAAAGGCACTAGGTCCCGATGCAGGGTCTCATCAAAAATGGTAGGAGAATTCTTGAATCCTTGTGGTAGATGGGTTCAGGTCAGCTGCCCAGTTTGTCCTGATTCCGGGTCTCTCCATTCAAAGGCAAAGATGGCTTGACTGATGGGATGAAGTCTCAAGCAGAAGAAAGCATCTTTTAAATCAAGAACAGTATACCATTGTCTCTCAGGTGAGAGTGAACTGAGCAAGTTATATGGATTAGGTACAGTGGGATGTATGTCCTGAACTCTCTTGTTGATCCCCCGTAAGTCCTGAACAGGTCGGTAATCATTAGTCCCTGGTTTCTTCACAGGCAGCAAAGGGGTATTCCATGGGGACTGGCAAGGTACTAGTATGCCTAGCCTTTAGAGTCTCTGTATATGAGGCCTGATTCCTTCTCTGGCCTCTCTGCTCATTGGATACTGCCTGACTCCAATAGGGGTGGCATCTGGCTTCATGGTTATGACTATAGGAGGCACCTGTTCAGCCTTTCCCATTCCACCTGTTTCAGTTCATGCCTGAGGAAAGACTTTTAACCATCTTTCTTTAATGGCTGCTTTGATGGGAGTCTCATGTAATCTATATTCCTCTTCTAATTTGAGTGCCAAGATCATAGAGGTAGGTAGTGTCCATTGAACTGATGGACCCCTTGAACCGAAGGTGATCTGGGCTTTTAGTTTAGTTAACAAGTCTCATCCCAGGAGAGGAGTGGGACACTCAGGAATGACAAGGAAGGAGTGAGAGATCTGTCCTCTCCCGAGATCAACTCTCTGATCAGTGGTCCATGAGTACATTTTCTTCCCAGTGGCTCCGATTACTATTGTCTGGTGGGACTTAGTTTTTCCTAGAGGCTGTTGTAAAACTGAAAATTTGGCTCCAGTGTCTATAAGAAAATCCATAGGAGTCCCCTCCACTGTTAGGGTTACCCTAGGCTCGGGGAGGGGGTCTGAGCCCTATCTCCCCTAATCTTCTGACTGCAAGGCCAGGACCTTAGGGGTCCTGGGGCCCACCCTTTTCTTGGGACAGTCTTGAGCCCAGTGTTCCTTCTCTTTACAGTATGCATATTGGTTTTTGGCTAGCAGTGGGTGAGCTCCTCCCTCTGAGAGAGGGGGGTTTCTTTGGCCCTGAGTTGCCCAGGTACCCTGACTGTCACCTCCCTGAGCCCTGTGTCTGTTCTTCTTTGTAACTTACTACTGTGGCCAGAATTCTAGTCAGATTCCTTTCCTGTCTCCTGTCTCTTCTATTTTCCCTCTCTTCGACTTCTTTCTTTTCTCTCTCTCTAGGCTCCTCATCCATTTCTCTTTTATGGTAAACTCTCTCAGCTTCCCTAACAAGATCCTGCAATGACAGAGTTTGGAACCTTTCTAACCATTGTAGCCGCTTATGTATATCTGAGGCTGACTGCCCAATGAAGGCCATGGCGACTGCCACCTGCTGCCCCTCAGACGTGGGTCAAAAGGTGTGTAGCACTGATAAGCTTCCATTAGCCTTTCTAGAAAAACAGAAGGGGGCTCTTTTTCTTCCTGTAATATTTTTCTTACCTTGGCCAAATTAGTGGGCGCTTGTCCGGCTCCTTTGAGAGCCGCCACTAGAACCCAGCAGTACACCGTCAACCTCTCCCTACCTTCAGCCCAATTATAGTCCCAGTTGGGATGGTTCAGGGGGAATCCAGCATCGATCTCATTCTGGAGTTGGGTCACTGCCCCTTTCCACCAGAGACATTTTCTCGGGCTTCTAAAAGGATTCACTCTCTTTCTTCAGTAGTGAAAAGAGCTTGCAGCAACTACTGGCAATCATCCCAAGTTGATTGGTGAGAGAACATCAGCGATTTCACTAAACTTGTAAGACTGGAAGGGTTCTCAGAGAAAGGGGCATGGTTAGATATCCGATTGTATAAGTCAGCAGATGAAAAGGGTCAGTATTGTAAGGGCTGTAGTTGTCCAGAGTCGGCCCAGGGGGTCGTAGACCCGCAGAGGCAATGTCGTAGTCTTGGGCTAAGTCTTCCCAAACAAAAATGTAAGGGACTTGGTCGGAGTGCGATCCCAGTCCCTTCTGAAAAACAATGTCCTTGATAGCAGAAATTACAGTTAAATCTAGTGTTCCCTCTGGTGGCCAGCCAAGAACATAGAATGGCCACTCAGAGGGACAATAAGTCCTCCAGGGTCTCTTTTTGATTTCTACATACAAATTATGAGCTCGTCGTTCCCTTACTTCAGTCCAGTGATCTAAAGTTTGTCCAAGAGGAATACTGACAGCCTGTCCCATCATCAAAGTTGCACAGAACACAAATAAAGCACTCAAAAATATCAAGGAAACAGACACAAATATCAAGGAAATAGAAATTAGGGCCCACCTCCTGTGGGATCCCCACACCAGAAAAAGAAACAGAATAAGACGGCTGAGGGGACCTGAAGTCTCTCGGTTCTACAAGAGTTTCAAAGTCCACATCGGCATCCCAACGGGAGAATTCCAAGCGTCCTCGGGTCTCCCTTTAGTCCCCTGGAACATCTTCTGGGGTGGCAGTCAGTTACACCTCACCATGTCTGTTAGTAATGCTCCCCAACTTCCCGAATGGGGGCCCCATGCTCTCACGAGTGCAGGTGACTGCAAACCAAAAGTACCAGATTTGGTGCTTCAGAAAGTCAAACATAGCGGACAGACAGAACACGACGGGATCTTACCTCCAAGAGTGTCTTGGTGATTTAAGGGTGGTTGCAAAATCCCAGATGAGCCCCCACTGTACGACCCTAGAAATGGGGAAACCCCCACAAAATGGGGAAACCCCCACTTCTCTCAGGATAAAGCAATGCCCAAAGAATCAGCCAATGACCATTCTTGCTGCAAAGCACACGAGGCCTTTATTGGGGGACCAGTGCACTGGGATCGACTCAGAACCAGGCAGGGTCAGAGGAGATTGATGTCCTGTGTCAGGTGCAAGGAGTATTTGAAACCAAAACATCACAGAAGGGGAAGGGCTTGGGGGATTCAGATAGGGAAGTTACACTTAGATCATGGGGCAATGCATCCCTGGGGACTGGGTGTAACTGCATTCCGCAAGATGGATTAACTGTATTCCACAAGATGGATTGACTGCATTCTGCAAGATAGGTTAGGCAAAGATCAACTATCTATAGAATGCAGAACAACCCTAGTTCCTGGAATAGAGGTGGGGGGGTAGGGGCTACAGAGTAAGGGTTTAAATTTTTTTTTGGTTTTTTTTTTCAAGACAGGGTTTCTCTGTGTAGCTCCGGCTGTCCTGGAACTCACTCGGTAGACCAGGCTGGCCTCAAACTCAGAAATCTGCCTGCCTCTGCCTCCCAAGTGCTGGGATTATAGGCGTGCGCCACCACCACCCGGCCGGGTTTAAGATTTTTATAAAATGGTGGCACTCTGGCCTTCTAAAGCAGGATTTTCTGGGGGTAAATAAACAAAATTTCAAGGCAGGATCTTTCAACATGCAAGCATACATACATACACATAGTTGATAGATGGAAGGAATAATGTTACAACATACTTTCACATAAACTTTACATATATACACATATACACTTGATGGATGGAAAAAATAATGTTCCAACACTGTTTCTCCTATGTCTTATATAATCCAGCAACATCTTTCCAGCAGTGTAAAATTACAATGTGATAGCATGCTAATTGTTTTAGTTAAATGATTATGAAAAACCATATGTTTCCCAATACCTTTACATGAAGTAATATTACATGCAAAGTACAGATAAAGAAACAAATTATTCCCAAGAATCTATGTACATTCATAACTAAGCAATTTGTTATAGATTAATGAGGTATAAGCAACCATGATTGTTCTCTTACTGGCAGGCAGAAATTTGTAGTTACAAAGAAAGGATTAATAATTTTATTATTTATCTTTAAAAATAATCATTCAAGAATTTTAAAAGAATCACAAATCTAAATTTTTGTATTAAAATCAGTCCTATCTATCTACTTTAAATCCTCAGAATGTACTCCTCATTGGCAATTCTTATTAAATCATGACAATGATGAGGACAAAAATGGATATAAAAAATCAATCAACACCAGTCTAGCCTCAGTGAGAGTCACATCAGCCAGTGCTGCTATTGTTTGCTGATCATAGGAAATCCCTAGCTTAATTATTAAGATTATGCCTTCCTTACTTTCAAATTGTTCCCTAAGATTTTCTACATTAGAGTCAGTAACAAAAACATCTTAACTTAGCAACATAAACAATTCTATTTTTCCAAATGCTTTCTAAGGGTCGTGGTCATAGCTAAAAATTTATATCTCAAAGTTCTTTCCTAGGATGGTGACTGAATCATTAATCTGCTCCAGGAGTGTCTTAGTTAGGGTTTTACAGCTGTGAACAGACACCGTGACCAAGGCAAGTCTTATACAAGACAACATTTAATTGGGGCTGGCTTACAGATTCAGAGGTTCAGTCCAGTATCATGAAGGCAGGAAGCATCCAGACAAGCATGGTGTAGGAGGAACTAAGAGCTCTACATCTTCATCTGAAGGCTGCTAGTGGAAGACTGCCTTCCTGGCAGCTAGGAGTAGGGTCTTATAGAAACCCCCACAGTGACACACCTACTCCAACAGGTCACACACCTCCTAATAGTGCCACTCCCTGGCCCAAATATATACAAACCATCACAAGCAGTAATGCCTGAAAGAGATCAAGCACTATTATTATGAATGTCAGAAATATTGTGGTGAGAGGCTGGAATGCCCCTTAGAGTTTTCATAGAATTCTTAGATTAAGAGCGAAGTGAGGGCAGCAAGCAGAGCAGAACTCCATTGCAGCATGAAGTCCTCAGGACACGTGGTCCTCAGGGTTGTGCCTCACAACTGAAGTGCATCCATCATAGCTGTGCTAGCTTGTGGGCTTCATGCCATGAGTTCTAAAGCCATTTGCCATTCCTCCTGCATGGTCCTCAACAGCTGCCCCCTGGAGCAATCCTTATTTCTTCCATTTTTGGATCTGTATTTTGGAGCATGGTCATTTCTTCCTTTATAGCTAGCGTGTATAACTGAGTAAATGTCAGGTTTGTCTTTCTGGGTTTGGGTTACCGCACTCTGGATGATCTTTTCTAATTCCATCCATTTGCCTGCAAATTTCATGTCTTTGTTTTTAATAGTTGAGTAGATGTGTACATTCATTGTGTAGATGTGCCATATTTTTTGACCATTGAGTGGTATCTAGATTGTTTCTAGCTTCTGACTATTATGAATAAGGCATCTATAAACATAGTTGAGCAAGTGTCCTTGTGGGATAGTGTAGCATCATTTGTGTATATACCCAGTAATGGTATAGCTGGGTCTTGAGATGGAAAAATTCTTGAATTTCTGAAAAATTGCCACATTGATTTCCCAAGTGTCTGTACAAGCCTACATTCCTTCCAGAAATGAAGGAGTGTTCCCCTTGCTACACATCAAGCAATAACATAAGCTATTGCTTGAGTTTTTGATTTTACCCATTCTGACAGGATAAGGTATAAGACAGAACCTTAGAGTCATTTTGATTTGAATTTCCCAGATGACTAAGGATGTTGAATATTCTTTTAAGTGTTTGCAGGCCACTCGAGATTCTCTGTTGAGAATTCTATTTTCCTCTGTACTCCATTTTTTATTAGATTATTTGGTTTGTTGATGCCCAGTTTCTTGAAGTCCCACCTATTAGTTGTTGATCTTAGTGCTTGAGCTATTGGGTTTTTTGTTCAGGAATTTGTCTTCTGTGCCAATGTGTTTAATGCAGTTCCCCACTTATTTTCTTTTAGATTTACTGTTAGCTTTTATGTTGAGGTCTTTGGTCCACTTGGACTTGAGTTTTGTGCAGGGTGATAGATAAGGATCTACCTGCATTCTTCTACATACTAATATCCAATTAGGCCAGCACCATTCATTGAGGATATATCTGTCAATGCAATCTACTATACATACAAACTAAAGGAAAATAATCCACATCATTATCTCATTACATGCTGAAAAAGCCTTTGACAAAATTAAACATCCCTAACGAATAAGAATCTTGGAGAGATCAGAGATACAAGGCACATACCTAAACATGAAAGGACAATATGAGCCCCATTTGTCCCCATTTAAGGACTCCATTTTTCTCAATTTTGAGGATCAGGCCTGATTTCAAAAAGGCCATAAGGTACCAGCTTCAGGAAGAGACCATAAGTCTCAGAAACTAGGTCATAAGACATCAGCTCTAGGAAGAGACCATAAAATCCAGAACAAGATCATAAAACCCTTTCCCAAAGAACAGCCTGGGGATAACCACAAAAAGAGGGAAATATCTTATCTCAGAATAGGCTATCTGTGCTGGACAGCCCTATTTCATCATATGATTGAACACTCATGAGATAGGAATATAGACCACTGATCACCTGTGACCCCCTAGCACTCACCAATGAAATTTTAAATTACCTAATCCTTCTAGAAAGTTTCCCCAGTTCCCTATAAGAAGGCCTGTGTGCCTTTATCTGGGGTTGCCATTTCAAAAAATGGTTAACCCCTGCATTCTGGTTGTTTCTACAGAATAAACACTTTTTGTATCTGAATCTGGGCTCTTCCTTCAGCAATTTTCAGACCCTTACAAATGTATCTATTTGACATAGCTTTTCCAGTCTGCTTCTCTCTATGTTCTGCTTTCTCTCTGTAAATTTCTCTGTCTATATTCTGCTTGCTTGCTATTCTAAGAGATATCTTTGCCTCTGTCCTGAGTCCTTGTGTGTGCGTGTATGTGTGTGTGTGTGTGTGTCTGTGTGTATATGTATCTGTGTGTGTTTCTCTCTCTCTCTCTCTCTCTCTCTCTCTCTCTCTCTCTCTGTGTGTGTGTGTGTGTGTATGTGTGTGTGTGTGTGTGACTGTGGCTGTGGCTGTGAGTTCTCTAAGCAGTTCTTTTTTTTTTTACCCTAAAAAACTCTCTAGATAGCTCATCTTCAGAATATTGGCCATCTTTTATTTTACATATTAATCCATTCATTTAGTCCAGTTCTTAAGAGACTGCAACCATATTTTACCTTAACATTGCAAAAGAATTCAGAGATCTGTCTGCTTTTGTTCAGCACAAATGATGAACTAGTTAGGTGGGATCCTGCCTGGAAGTCATCATTTCTACCATAAATGGGCCTAATCTTGCTCTGTCCTAGACTTACATTGATCTCAGGAATCTGCTAGCATTTGTATCTTTCTGACAAACTGGCTCATTGTATAGCCACCTTTGTTCCTTTAGAGTCATGAAGCCCCTCTTCATTCACATTGCATTCTAAAATTTTGCATAGTTGTAAATTTTACATATATATTATATATTATAGGTTATAGGCTTTTTATAGGTTATAGGCTATAGGCTATAGGTTATAGGCTATAGGTTATAGGTTATATTTACATATTCCATATCAAATATTACATATCATATATTACATATTATATACTAAATAACAGATTTTATTCAGGGCATGAGCAGGGGAACTGAGAGGGCAATAGAGACAGAGAAAGGCAGAGAGAGAGAGAGAGAGAGAGAGAGAGAGAGAGAGAGAAGAGGAGTAGTGGCTGGCTATGAGCACTGGAGGGGGGGTATGGGGAGAGAGGAGGAGCACAAGGGAGAAGATATAGCTAGAGCAAGAAAGTAAGAGGTAGAAATTGTGTATTTTTGAACTCACATATTTAGAGATCTTTCCCATAGTGTTAAATGCTGTCCTCAAGGTCCCAGCACTTACCTGTGACAACCCTGTCAGAAACCATAGGCCAGCTCCCCATGACCAAGGATGGGGGCTCATAGCCCAGGACTGCCTGGGGTAGAGATAAGGAAATGGCCTAGGATGAGGACAGAGAGGTAAGTGACTCCACAAAAAAGACAATGCCAGGAAATACCATGAATAACACAAGATGGGCAGGATAGAGCCAAATGGCAGAGACAACCTCCCATTAGATTTGACCAATAATTTTAACTGTTGCTCAGGGTAACCAATTGCAGTCTAACTCTGGCGACCACTAAAATCCCTGCCAAAATGTTCATAAAAACTGTATGCTTGGGGAGCTCAGGGTCTCTTCCTTCCTGTGTGCTGGGGGACCCCAATGTACGTTGGAACAATAAACCTCTTTCAGATTTCAGCAATTCAGGTCTCTGTGGCCTTATTGAGTGGGGCGTCTTCCAACAGATTCTTGCATCCATTTTGCTTAGACATTAGCCACACCTTCACCTCCTAGACTCATGCTATCTCAGATTATCATGAAGTTATTAACTTTAACAGAGAGGACACTTCTCAGAGAAATGTGAAATATGTACATTATTATACAAAAAAAGCCTTATGCCCACAGCAGCCATTGACACTAGTGGAGGTTCATACCTGGTCCCTGTCACAGGAGAGGAGCCATGTCACTCTGTCCTACACAGGGCCAAGCCAGGCTCAGTATATCCTGTTTTGTTTTGCTTTGTTTTGCATATGAAGTTGTGTCCTTGCAAGATCTTTTAAAGAGGTGTTGGAATTTTGATAGTTATGGTGTAGAATCTGTACATTGCTTTTGGTAAGATGACCATGTTTATTATGGTAATCCTACCAATTCATCAGCATGGGAGATCTTTCTATATTCTGACATCTTTAGTTTTTTTATTTCAAAGACAAGTTCTTGTCATACACTTCTTTCATTTGATTAGTTAGAATTATACCAAGATATTTTATCTTATTGTGGCTTTTCTGAAGGGTGTTGCTTCCCTGAATCTTTTCTCAGGTTGATTATTGCTGTTGTTGATTGTGTAGTTACACTGATCTCTGGTCATCTTGGTTTGGCATTATTATAGGTTTAGGTGTTGATTTTAGAGTTTATCTTTGTTAGACTGTCATGTTTTGGATTTTTTTTCTATTGGTTTCTGTTTCTGGTCTTCTGGCCTGAGTAGACTGGTGTTCTGGTGGCCAGAACTTCAGGTCAGTAGGGTGTTTCCACTGTGGTTATTTTTTGGTCTGTGTAACTATTGTGCCCATTTTGTGAACCTCAAAAGACCACCAAGGAGTTGATTCTGATGAATTCTCACTAGGGTCTCTTTATTAAGCTAGAACTTGGGCTACACTGCTGTCTCTAACACAACAAGACAGGAAAATGGAGCCCTGTGCTCTCAGTGGCACAAGGTTTTATAGGAAATGGTAAGCAAGTGAGGGGTTTTCTCTTTTTATTTATTTTTATTGGATATATCCTATATTTACATTTCAATTCCCCTTTCCTGGTTCCCTGCCCCCCCAAAGGTCCCACATGCCCCTTTCCCTCACCCTGTTCCCCCACCCAGCCCTTCCCACTTCCCTGTTCAGTTATTCCCCTACACTGATGCTTTGAGCATTTCTACAACCAGGGTTCACTCCTTCCTTCTTGTCAGACATAATTTGGTATGTGGATTGTGTCTTTGGTGTCCCAAGATTCTAGGCTAATATCCACTTATCAGTGAGTGCATACCATGGGCATTCTTTTGAGACTGTGTTACCTCACTTAGTATGATGTTCTCCAGCCCCATCCATGTGTCTAAGAATTTCATGAATTTATTATTTCTAATGGCTGAATAGTACTCCATTGTGTATATATACCACATTTGTTTTATCCATTCCTCCGTTGAGGGACATCTGGGTTCTTTCCAGCTTCTGGCTATTATAAATAAAGCTGCTATGAACATAGTGGAGCATGTATCCTTATTGCATGCTGGGGAATCTTCTGGGTATATGCTCTGAAAGTATCATGTCCAGTTTTCTGAGGAACCGCCAGACTGATTTGCAGAGTAGTTGTACCAGCTTGCAGTCCCACCAGCAGTGGAGGATTGTTCCTCTTTCTCTATATCCTTACCAATACATGCTGTTTCATGAGTTTTTAATCTTAGCCATTTTGACTGGTATGAGGTGAAATCTCAGGGTTGTTTTGATTTGCATTTCTCTAAGACTAATGATGTTGAATGTTTTTTAAGATGTTTCTCAGCCATCTGAATTTCTTCAGGTGAAAAGTCTTTGTTTAGCTCTGTACCCCATTTTTTGATAGGGTTATTTGGTTTTCTTGGGTCTAACTTCTTGAGTTCTTTGCATAAATTGGATATTAGACCTCTGTCAGATGTAGGGTTGGTGAAGATCTTTTCCCAATTTGTTGGTTGCTGATTTGTCCTTTTGACAGTGTCTTTTGCCTTACAGAAACTTTGTAATTTTATGAGGTCCCATTTGTCTATTCTTGATCTTAGAGCATAAGCTATTGGTGTTCTGTTCAGGAACTTTCCCCCTGAGCCAATGTCCTCAAGGGTCTTCCCCAGTTTCTTTTCTATTAGTTTTAGTGTATCTGGTTTTATGTGGAGGTCCCTGATCCACTTGGAGTTGAGCTTAGTACAAGGAGATAAGAGTGGATCAATTCTCATTCTTCTGCATGTTGACCTCCAGTTGAGCCAGCACCATTTGTTGAAAAGGCTATTCATTTTCCACTGGATGTTTTAAGCTCCTTTGTCGAAGATCAATTGGCCCTGGATGTTTGGGTTCAATTCTGGGTCTTCAATCCTATTCCATTGATCAACCTCCCTGTCACTGTACCAATACCATGCAGTTTTAACACTATTGATCTGTAGTATTGCTTGAGGTCTGGGATACTGATTCCTCCAGAAGTTCTTTTACTATTGATCATAGTTTTAGTTATCCTGGGTTTTTTGCTATTCCAGATGAATTTGAGAATTGCTCTTTCTAACTCTATGAAGAACTGAGTTGGGATTTTGATGGGGATTGCATTGAATCTGTATATTGCTTTTGGCAAAATTGCCATTTTAACTATATTAATCTTGCCAACCCATGACCATGGAAGATTTTTCCATTTTCTGAAATCTTCTTCCATTTCCTTCTTCAGAGACCTGAAGTTTTGTCATACAAATCTTTCACTTGTTTGGTTAGAGTCACACCAAGATACTTTATATTGTTTGTGGCTATTGTGAAGGGTGTCATTTCCCTAATTTCTTTCTCAGCCTGCTTATCCTTTGAGTATAGGAAGGCTACTGATTTGCTTGAGCTGATTTTATAACCAGCCACTTTGCTGAACTTGTTTATTATCTGTAGGAGTTCTCTGGTGGAGTATTTTGGTTCACTTAAGTATACTATCATACCATCTGCGAATAGTGATAGTTTGACTTCTTCATTTCCAATTTGTATCCCTTTGACTCCCTTATGTTGTCGAATTGCTCTAGCTAGCACCTCAAGTACTATGTTGAAAAGATATGGTGAGAGGGGGAAGCCTTGTCTAGTCCCTGATTTTAGTGGGATTGCCTCAAGTTTCTCTCCTTTTACTTTGATGTTGCAAGTTCTAATCAGAGTAACAAAACCTGAGTTAAGATATATGCCTAAGTACATGTGCTCTTCCTAACTGTTTAACAACAAGCTTCTAGAAATTTTAGATAAGTAACAATATGTTTGATAAATAAGATTTATAAATTCCTAAGATCTACTAATTGGATTACAGATAATTCTGCTTGGCTCCACCCAGGGCCCTAGCAAGAGTGACTCAGCAACAGAGACTTAGTAACATCTTCGTAATCATCTGCTGTCATTGCCTGCCAGGTGTGAGCCAGGTGCCACAGGGGCAGCATATAAAGAAGACTGCTTCCTGCTTCTGCTGTGGTAGGCCCCTGCCTGTTGTGCCATAGGGAAGGACCTGTCTCCTGATACTTTCCATAGAACCAGCAGCATGCAGGACATTTGACCCTTGCCAGGTCTGCCTAAGGGAAGACCCCATCTCCTGATACTTCTGGGTAAATCAGCCATATGCAGGGCATTTGAGAGAAAGGGAATCCAAGGAGTACTGATACACAGGCTTGCAGGTCAGAGAAGCCACTGTCAGAAACAGCAAGACAGCTAACACCAGAGATAAGTAGATGGCCAAAGGCAAAGGCAAGATCATTACCAACAGAATCCAAGGCAACATGGCACCATCAGAACTCAGTTCTCCCACAACAGCAAATCCTGGATACCCCATCACATCAGAAAAGCAAGAGCTGGATTTAAAATCCCATCTCATGATGCTGATAGAGGACTTCAAGAAGGACATAAATAACTCCCTTAAAGAAATACAGGAGAACATGGGTCAAAAGGTAGAAATCCTTAAAGAGGAAACACAAAATTCCCTTAAAGAAATACACGAGAATATGGGTAAACAGGTAGAAGCCCTTAAAAAGGCAACACAAAAATTCCTTAAAGAAACAAAGGAGAACCTGGGTCAACAGGTAAAAGCCCTTAAAGAGGAAAAACAAAAATTCCTTAAAGAATTTCAGGAAAACACAAACAAACAAGTGAAGGAACTGAACAAAACTATCCAGGATCTAAAAATGGAAGTAGGAACAATAAAGAAATTGGAAAGTGAGACATCTATGGTGATAGGTCACCTTGAAAAGAATTCAGGAGTCATAGATGCAAGCATCAACAACAAAATACAAGAAATAGAAGAAAGAATCTCAGATGCTGAAGATTCCATAGAAAACATCAACTCAACAGTCAAATAAAATGTAAAATGCAAAAAGCTTGTAACTCAAAACATCCAGGAAATCCAGGACACAACGCGAAGACCAAACCTAAGGATTATAGGTATAGAAGAGAGTGAGGATTTACAAGTAAAAGGGCCAGTAAATATCTTTAACAAAATTACAGAAGAAAACATCCCTAACCTAAAGAAGGAGATGTCCATGAACATACAAGAAGCCTACAGAACTCCAAACAGACTGGACCAGAACAGAAGGTTCTCCTGTCACACAATAATCAAAACAGCAAATGCACTAAAAAAAGAAAGAATATTAAAATCAGTAAGAGGAAAAAGTCAAGTAACATATAAAGGCAGACCTATCAGAATTAAACCAGATTACTTACCAGAAACTATGAAAGCTAAAAGATCCTGGGCAGATGTCATAGAGACCCCAAGAGAACATAAATGTCAGCCCACACTACTATAATCAGCAAAACTCCCAATTACCATAGATGGGGAAAGCAAGGCATTCCATGACAAAAGCCAATTTACACAATATTTTTCCACAAATCCAGTTCTACAAAGTATAATGGGTGGAAAATACCAACACAAGGCAGGATACCACACCCTAGAAAAAGCAATAAAGTAATCTTCTTTCAACAAGCTCAAAAGAAGATAGCCACACAAACAGAATTTCACCTTTAATATAGATAATAACAGTAAGCAACAATCACTTTTCCTTAATATATCCTAACATCAATGGTCTCAATTCCCCAATAAAAAGGCATAGAGGAACAGACTGGATATGTAAACAGGACCCAACATTTTGCTGCATACAAGAAACCCACCTCAGCGACAAAGGCAGTCACTATTTCAAAGTCAAAGGTTGGAAAACAATTTTCCAAGCAAATTGTCCCAAGAAACAAGCTGGAGTGGCCATTTTTTATATCAGATAAAATTGACTTTCAAATAAAAGTTGTCAAAAAAGATAAGGAGGGACACTTCATACTGGTCAAAGGAAACGTCTACCAAGATGAACTCTCAATTCTGAACATCTATGCTCCAAATGCAAGGGCACCCACATTCATAAAAGAAACTTTAATAAAGGTCAAAGCACACATTGCACCCCGCACAATAATAGTAGGAGACTTCAACACCCCACTCTCAACAATGGACAAATGGAAACAGAAACTAAAAAGAGAGACAGTGAAACTAACTGAAGTTATGGGCCAAATGGATCTACCAGATATTTATAGAACATCCATCCTAAAGCAAAAGAATATACCTTCTTCTTAACACCTCATGGTACCTTCTCCAAAACTGACCATATACTTGGTCACAAAACAGGCCTCAACAGATACAGAAATATTGAAATTATTTCATGCACCTTATCAGATCACCACAGCCTAAGGCTGGTCTTAAGTTCAAAGAAAAACAATGGAAAACATATATATACGTGGACTTTGAACAATGCTCTTCTCAATGATAGCTTGGTCAAGGAAGAAATAAATTAAAAACTGTTTAGAATTTAATGAAAATGAATACATGTCATACCAAAACTTATGGGACACAATGAAAGCAGTGCTAAGAGGAAAACTGATAGCTCTACATGCCTCCAAGAAGAAAATGGAGAGATCTTACACTAGTGGCTTGACAGTGCACTGGAAAGCTCTAGAACAAAAAGCAGCAAATACACCCAAGAGGAATAGATGGCAGAAAATAATCAAACTCAAATAGAAACAAAAAGAACTATACAAAGAATCAACAAAACCAGGAGCTGGTTCTTTAAGAAAATCAGCAAGATAGATAAATCCTTAGCCAGACTAACCAGAGGGCACAGAAGCACTACCCAAATTAATAAAATCAGAAATTGTAACAAGCCTTATTGGGGTACCATGCTGCCTGACAGGAACTTGACATTGACCAAGGACAAGGGCTTCAAGCAGGAATCTGACATTAGGGCATAATAGGGAAGTAGGCTAAGGCAGGAATTTTAATTTTAGGATGGAACATATGAAGTTGGCTTCAGGCAAGATTTTTGGGCTTAGACAAGGAAGTAGGTTCAGGTGTTTTGGTCATTCTGACAAGCCCTTGAAAACAACAGTCACAGAACTTTTCTTATTGCCTTGACAATTTTGTGTTTACTGTCTTGCTTGTTCCTCATTGTACTACTATTGATCTTAATACCTGCATGTAATTAAATTGGGAATTATTAAACCTGCCCTTCAGTCTCAGAATTGACTGGGGTCATGCTGAAGTTTTGTCTAATTTTCTCTTTCTTTTTAATCCTCACTCCTGCACTGGAGAACCTGTTGACTAAATGGGAGACATAGCAACAGAAACTGTGGAAATTCAGAAAATCATTAGATCCTACTACAAGAACTTATTCTCAACAAAATTTGAAAATCTGGATGAAATGGACAGCTTTCTAGATACATACCAGGTGCCAACATTAAAACAGGATCAAATAAATCATCTAAATAGTCCCATAAGTCCTGAGGAAATAGAAGCAGTTGTTAATAGTTTCCCATTGTGGGAAAAAAAAAAGCCCAGGACCAGATGGACTTAGTGCGGAATTCTATCAGATCTTCAAAGAAGAGCTATTACTGATATTCTTCAAACTATTCTATGAAATGGAAACTCAAGGAACACTACCCAAATCATTCTATGAAGCCAGAGTAATGTTTGTACCTAAATCAAACAAAGACCAAACAAGGAAAGATAACTTCAGAATCTCCCTTATGAACATCTACGCAAAAATACTCAACAAATTTCTGGCCAACCAAATCCAAGAATGCATCAAAACGATAATTCACCACGAACAAGCAGGCTTCATCCCCCATATACAGGGATTGTTCAGTATACAGAAATCCATCAATGTAATCCACTATATAAACAAACTCAAGGGAAAAAAAAACCATATGGTCATTTCATTAGATGTTGAAAAGGCTTTTGACAAAACCCAGCATCCCTTCAAGATTAAAAGTCTTGGAGAGATCAGGAATCCAAGGCCCATACCTAAACATAGTGAAAGCAATATCCTGCAAACCAGTAGCCAATATCAAACTAAATGGAGAGAAACTTGAAGCAACCCTACTAAAATCGGGAACCAGACAAGGGTGACCACTCTCTCCCTATCTATTCAATATAGGTACTTGAAGTCCTAGCCAGAACAATCAGACAACAAAAGGAGGTCAAAGGGATACAAATTTGAAAGGAAGAAGTCAAAACATCACTATTTGCAGATTACATGATTGTATACTTAAGCGACCCAAAAACTTCCAACAGAGAACTCCTTAAGCTGATAAACAACCCCAGCAAAGTGGCTAGATATAAAGTTAACTCAAACAAATCAGTAGCCTTTCTCTACTCAAAGGATAAACAAGCTGAGAAAGAAATTAGGGAAATGACACCCTTCTTAATAGTCACAAATAATATTACATATCTTGGTGTGACTCTAACCAAGCACGTGAAAGATCTGTATGACAAAAACTTCAAGCCTCTGAAGAAAGAAATCGAAGAAGATTTCAGAAGATGGAAAGATCTCCCATGCTCAAGAATTGGCTGGATTAATAAAGTAAAAACAGCCAGGAATCCAAGGCCCATACCTAAACATAGTGAAAGCTTTATACTACAAATTGGTAGCCAATATCAAACTAAATGGTGAGAAACTTGAAGCAATCCCACTAAAATCAGGTACCAGGCAAGGCTGCCCACTCTCTCCCTATCTATTCAATATAGTTCTTGAAGTCCTAGCCAAAGCAATCAGACAAAATGACCATCTTGCCAAAAGCAATCTACAGATTAAATGCAATCCACATCAAAATTCCAAATCGATTCTTCATAGATCTAGAAATAGCAATTCTCAAATTCATCTGGAATAACAAAAAACCCAAGATAGAAAAAAACTATTCTCCATAACAAAAGATCTCCTCTGGGAATCACCATCTCTGACTTCAAGCTCTACTAAAGAGCAATAGTGATAAAAACTGTGTGCTATTGGTATGGAGACAGGCAGGATGATCAACAGAATAGAATTGAATGCCCAGAAAAGAACCAGCACACTTATAGTCTCTTGATATTTTACAAAGGAGCTAAAAGCACTCAGCGGATAAAAGACCGCATTTTTACAAATGGTGCTGGATGAATTGGAGGTCAGCATGCAGAAAAATGCACATCAACCCCTTCTTATCTCCTTGTACAAATTTCATGTCCAAGTGGATCAAGGACCTCCACATAAAACCAGACACACTGAAGCTTATTGAGAAGAAAGTGGGGGAAGAATCTTGAACACATGGGCACAGGGGAAAATTTCCTGAACAGAACACCAATGGCTTATGCTCTATGAACAATAATTGATAAATGGGACCTCATAAAACTGCAAAACTTCTGTAAGGCATAGGCCACAGTCAATCTGACAAAATGGCAACCAAAAAAATTGGGAAAAGATCTTTACCAATCCTACATCTGATAGATGGCTAATATCCAATGTATGCAAAGAACTCAAGAAGTTAGACTCCAGAGAGTCAAATAACCCTATTAAAAAATGGCTTACAGAGCTCAATAGGGAATTCTCAACTGAGGAATCTCGAATGACTCTAAAGCACCTAAAAAAAAATGTTCAGCATTCTTAGTTATCAGGGAAATGCAAATCAAAACAACACTGAGATTCCACCTCACATCAGTCAGATTGACTAAGATTAAAAAGCTCAGGGGACAGAAGATTCTGGGAAGGATGTGGGTAAAGAGGAAAACTCCATTTTTGGTGGGATTGCAAGCTGGTAAAACCACTCTGGAAATCAGTTTGGCAGTTCCTCAGAAAATTAGACATAGTACTACTTAAAGACCCAGCTACACCACCTCTAGGCATATACCCAGAAGATGCTCCTACATGTAATAAGGACACATGCTCCACTATGTTCATAGTGGCCTTATTTATAATAACCAGAAGGTGGAAAGGACCCAAATGTCCTTCAACAGAGGAATGGATACAGAACTACATAATGTAGTTCTATTTAGTTATTAAAAACAATGAATTCATGAAATTCCTAGGCAAATGGATGGAACTAGAAAGTATCATCCTGAGTGAGGTAACCCATTCACAACAGAATACACATGGTATGCATTCACTGATAAGTGAATGTTAGCCCAAAAGCTCAAAATATACATTACAATTCACAGACCACATGAAGTTCAAGAAGAAGGACTGAAGTGGAGGTACTTTGTTCTCTCTTAGAAAGGGAACAAAATACTCACAGAAGCAATAATGGAGACAAAGTGTGGAGCAGAGACTGAAGGAAAAGCCACCCAGAGACTTCCCTACCTGGGGATTCATTCTATAAACAGTCACCAAACACTGACACTATTATGGATGACAAGAAGTGCATACTGAAAGGAGCCTGCTATGGTTGTCTCTGGAGGGGCCCTGCCAGAACCTTACACATACAGAGGCAGATGCTATCAACCAACCATTGGACTGGGTGTGGGGTTCCCAATGTAGGGCCATCTGGAGGAATTGAAGGGGTTTACAGCCTTATGGGAAGAACAACAATGTCGGCCACCCAGATGCTCCAGGACTCTCAGGGACTAAACTGTCAACCAAGGGGTACACATGGTTCCAGTCAAAAATGTAGTAGAGGAATACCTTTTTGGGCATCAGTGGGAGGAGAGGTCATTCGTCATGTGACCATTCAATAGATGCTCCAACAAAGTGAAATCAAGGCAGGGTTGGGGTGGAGGTTGGAGTGTGTCAGGTGGAGAGGCATGTACTTGGAGGTAGGAGGTGGGAGAAGGGGTTGGTGTTTGGGGGGAAGGGGAAAAACTGGGAAAGGTTTTCACATTTGAAATGTAAATGAAGATTATATTCAATTAAAAAATATACTACTGCTCACTATCCCAGCACTCCCTTTTCTCTCTCTTATCCTTTCTTCCCCTTTCTCACTTTCTCTCACTCTTTTTCTCTCTTTGTTCCATTTGTTTCTGGCCAGATTCTCTTCCTCTTTTTTTTGTCCTTCTCTGTCCCCTCTTCTCTGCTGTCATGGCTCTGCTATGCCTATGTAATGTCTATTCTTGATGTTGAGGTGTGTTTCTTGGATGCTGCAGCAGGATGGATTATATTTTCAAATCCATTCAATTAGTCTCTGTTTTTTATTGAGGAATTGAGACCATTGATTCTGACAGATATCAATGGTCATTGGTTGTTGATTATTGTTATTTTATTGTTGTTGGTATTGATGGTGTTGTTTGTGTGTGTAAGAGAGCTCATGCATGTTCATGTGTTTTTCTTTCCTCCTTTGTTTCTTTCTTTGTTTATTTGTTTGTTTCTTTGTTTCTTTCTTTCATTTTTGCTGGTGTGAGATTAATTATTTTCTTTGTTTTTCTGGGTGTAGTTAAGCTTCTTAGGTTTGAGATATTTGTCCAGTGCCTTGTGTAGGGCTGGATTTTTCAATAGGTATTGTTTAAATTTGTCTTTCTTATGGAATATTCTACTGCAGATCCTACTGTATTCTTATGGAATATAGACTGCAGCATATCTGTTCTGGCTCTTTTTATTTTTAGAGTCCCCATTGAGAAGTTAGGTATAATTCTATCAGTTCTATCTGTATATGTTACTTGACCACTTTTTCTCTTGGAACTTTTAAATTCTTTGTTCTGTATGTTTAGTGTTTTGATTATTATGCACTGAGGGTTGAGCAGACTTTCTTTTTTGGTCCAATCTATTTGGTGTTCATGTATCTTTATAGGCATCTCCTTCTTTACATTAGAATTTTTTTCCTTTATGATTTTGTTGATTATTTTTGGGCCATTGATTTGGGATTCTTTCCTTTTCCTCTTCATATTTTTAGGCTTGGTCTTTTCCTAATATCTCATATTTTCTGGATGTATTGTACCAGGAATTTTTTTTAGATTTAATATTTCTTTAACCAATGTATCAATTTCTTCTGTAATCTCTTTAACGCTTGAGATTCTCTCTTCTATCTCTTATATTCTGATGGTGAAGCTTGCCTCTGTGTTCCTGTTTAATTCCCTAAGTTTTCAACTTCCAGAAATCTTTCAGTTTGTATTTACTGATTATATTTCCATTTTTTAAATGTCTTGAACAGTTTTATACATTTCTTTCACTTTGTTGTTTTTATTTTATGACTTTCTTCAAAACATTTATCATTTCTGCCAATTGTGTTTCCTGAGTTTCTAGAAGAGATTTAATCATTTCTTCTTTAAGGAACTCTATCATCTTTAAAAGTTTTTTTTAAGATATTTTTCTTGTGATTCAGTCATGCTAGAATGCTCTGCTGTGGTAGAAAAGCTGGGGTCTGGTTGACATATTGTCTTGGCTTTTTTGATTGTGTTTTTACTTTGACATCTAAGCATCTTGGTTTGTGATGCTTGTAGGTCTACGTGCTGATTTCTGGTTTTGTCTTTGTTGGATGGGTCTTTGTTCCTTGGATTCTGTTTACTCTCTGGATTTTGGGACAGTGTTTTGGCTGTCTGTTGCCCATTTTTCTAGTTTGCTCAGCTGATGTGTTCACAGGGAATGCCTGGTGATGTCAGAGACTGGGGTGCAGCAACAATTGAGTGAGAGAGGTTAGGATGGAGTGATCTATAGGTCAGAACATTTTCTTTTTTTATCTTCAATTTTAACAAGAAGTTATCATTATCTATAGCATATTTTACTAACACTTTTAGAAAAATACATGTCTGGTTAATTATTTTGATTGAATGGCTCTTTGCCTGCCATTTCATGCAATAATTAATAGTTGTCTGTATTTACCTAGAATTGTTCTAAGGCTTACCATGTGTATTTTAAAGTCTGTCCCTGGCTTGTCTTTTGTAAACTGTAACATATTTGCTTGTCTTTTTTATGTTTGTTTATTTGACAGGCTTTCCTTACTCCATGATTATTGTCTGGATAACCTTTTCCTCTAAGTTTCCTCAGATCCTGACATGAAATAAATCCAAGATAGGAGAATTGAGCTATTAGAGTTGGCAAATGGTGTTTGTAGATGTCCCCAGTAGTCTTTGCCTTCATTTCTCTATTGAGATTTATAGGGTAATTAACGATTTTTAACTGACAAAGTAAATGAAAATTAAACAAAATGGGAGACACTGAGTGGTTCACTGTTGTCTGTTTGCCATTGTTTGCCAGTCTAAAAAACTGTTTTTTTATGCTTGGGCTCATCTTCTGAACATGCCTACTTATTTTGTGAACTTTGCAGGTTTTTATGCCATAGCTTTTGCTACTCAGTCTTGATGTACATTGATATCATTTATATACATATATTATCTATTCCTGCTTGGGACTGTTTACACCTATGTGAATATCTATTTCATGTGGATATCAAAACAGTTTTATTATATGCATTTATTTTGTGACATTTTGGCCACCCTAAAATTAATTCCAATTTTTTTAAAAAATTTAAATGAAATTTTATTGATATATCATGCAATACCTTTCCTAAAAAATCTAAAGAAAATAAGAAAAATTAAACACAAAGAGAGATACAGAGGATTTTGCAGACAAATGATTGGTTAATGAGAGGATGATGTTGAGTGACTAGACATAAAGGCATGATTCTCCTTTAGTTTCAGTAGAAGTAACCTATTCCCAGCAAGGTTTGTTGAAAGGAAGAATTCATCTACACTTGTCATTGTCCATAATGCTGTGACTATAACAGCTTGGAAGCTGAAAACCAGGCTGTCCAGTGCTCCTGTGCTAATTGAGATGTAGCTCTCCAGAGCAAATCACATCTTATCTACACATGTATCCTTTTTCATTACTTCCACATAGAAAGACAATTACCAGAAAACAGTCAAGCCAACAACAGTGATTATGTAAGGAGGAATATGAAAGAGTGGATGATATGAACCACTATGATCTGAGAAATAAGATGATTTCCCCATGTTGGGCTCCAAAGGTGATTCCATGGTGGTTTCCAACATATATTATAGTACAATTGTTTTTTAATGGTTTTATTTTTCTTATTCAAATGGATCCTGGTCTTACTACTTTGCAGACCTCTCCTATCCTATGAAGGACCACACTAATAACTTTATACAAATGAAAAGAGATTTTGAGGAAATTTAAATGAACTTTGCCAATAAACTATAAAAGTCAAAAATGGGAATTCTTAGACACACATCCTTAAAAACAACAATAAAAATATTTTAACACAACAAAATTGATCTGACATTAACAGTCTTTCCACAAATCAAAGTTCAGTCTTGCATAAATCACTGGTAAATGCTATCTCTCAAAGAAGTTCTTCCTAGAGAGGGAAGAAATTTTTAACTTGTCATATGAACCCACTATTACTATTTACCAAAGTAAAGATATCAGAATGTATAGGATTGCCTCAGGGTAGCATGAGTTAAATGCATTGAAAGAATTGAAGTATTTGTCTATGAAGCAACTATATAACTTTTCTTAGTATCTACATCTACCTTTATTTCTCTACCTCATTCTTTGACATAGTCAAACATCAGTGTTAACACCACTGATGTTAAGATAAGACATTCAATTATCTCATTTAATTTTCTTCTAGTCTCTATATCTACAAATATTGTTTTGCAGCACAGGTGAGGTATATACCTCAAAGTCCACTTTTTTTTTCATTTATTTCATGACCAAAGAGAATCTTTCCAGTAGAGTAAGGGGATAGGAGTTCTATGTCATGACTAATGAATTCTATTCTGGAATACTACCTTTCTCCTGGTCTTCCTAGTTCTTGATTCATTCTTGAAATCTCTAACCCTCTGGGTTCGCTCATGACTTGGCCTAATTAGATCATTCATAGCATCTGCAATGACCAGGCAGTAACCATAGCTAGCTAAATCTAACCATTACCAGAAAGCTTACCATGTTTACAATAGAAGAAATAAGTAAAATTCTATTGTATTATTTGCATTATTGAAAAACAGTCCTAAGCAAAATCAATCAATTTTGAAATTGGTTCACTTTCAGAAGCTAATGAAATGGGGCTTCTCTTCAGTCATGATAAATAATGAAAAAAAATTTGGACTTTGAGGGATATACCTCACCTGTGCTCCAAAAGAATATTTGTAGAATAGAGACTAGAAGAAAATTAAATGAGATAATTAATTGGTTAAAGAAAATTAGCTATGAAATATAACTATCTTGTCAAAGCTGTACATCAATATGTATGTGGGAATTATTTCTAATTTTTATATACTTTTATGTGAGACTTAATTTGGTAGATGAGCATCTCTCAGATGAAGGGACTAATATTTATGACTTCTTATGCTGATTAATAAAGAAATGGCAGGAAGAATTAATCTTCAAAACAGAGATAAAATATCAGTAGTGTTCATGAACTCTGGGGGAAATAATGAATAGTTGAATGTGATCATTAGTTTATTCATGAACACAAAAGTATTAGGCAGAGAAGGGAGGATTGGTTTGTCCCCAGAGTTATTGACTGCCAGCACATTTCTGTCACACCCCCACTATATGTCCAACACCAAAGCTCAAGAAATGAGAGGGCTTTGGGCGTGGAACTGCTGAATTCACACTGAAAGTTAACCAGCTATGGCATGTGTGGTTACATTTCAGTTCTGAATTTTTTGATGTTAAATCTCATCCCTAGAAGCAGTTGAGGAAAGCATGATGCATGGGTTTGATTGCTTGAGTATTTGTTCTCAGATACAATGAATGTTTTCTTTGTTCTCACTTGCCTGTTTAGCCAATTTAACACATATATAAATGCTCTTAGTGTAATGGTATAATGAAAATATATCTTACTGACTGCCACCTTGGGAAAAACACTCAATTTATACCTTTAGAGAGAGTTCTGGGCTTAAAATTTTATTTTATATAAGAAAAGATTGCTTCTATGGTTTCAAAGAAACTCTGTCTTTATTTCCATAAGTCACTGTTTGCATGCAATTGTTGTCACCACAAGAAGCAGAACTCAAAGCGGATATGACATAGTTTATTCTAGAGGTAAATGAATGGCCATGGCTTGGAAATAGTTTAAGGTTGCCCTGGTTTCTGTGTTATAACATGCTAATGGTTTTGTTAAGGTTTTACAGCACTAGAACAAAGTAAATCTTAAGACATTTTCAAATATGTTGTTGGAAATACAAGGGTTATGACACAAATGGGAAAGTTTCAGTTTTATGCTGTCTAAGGGCATCAGTCTTCTGGCAGGTAAAAACTAGGGGTTTTATATGCTAACGGATTTGCCAGAAAAATGCTAGGCTAAACTTAAGAGGGCTAAAGATTGTTCAAAGTAAAAATGCTCTGAATTCACCACAGTCCCATTTCTTCATATCACTAAAATTAAAATCAGTCAACTAGCCTTTGTAATCACACCCTCTTTCTAGGAATTCTCCTTGGTCTCATATTATAATACACAACAGCATTGCTCTACTTTCTATCATGAATTAAACGCCTTTTTCAGTAAACTCACCAGCAAAACAAGCTATTACTGGTAATAATATTTTGGTTCAGTTTTACATAGCATATGCTTCATCCATGGATTTTGTTAATCATTTCCTCTAAACAAACTGAAATAAAGATAGAATCAACATGCTTATTTTAATCAAAACACACCTATATTTTAAGAACAGTTCTGCATCAAAGTGCAGAGAGTGAAAAACTAGGGTGTCTTTCTCACACCCCTCTACTCAAGGCACAGAGATCCTTGGGAAGAGGAGGCAGAAAAACTGTAAAATACTGAGGTGGAAGATGACTCCAATAAAGCTGTTATCCAGGTAAAACAGGGTTGATACACAGCGACTGTAATAGCACATAAATACCTATACAAGTTCCAGCCAGAGAAGACCCCAGTGCTGAGAAGAGGTAAAAGGAACAAAGCCCTAGGACTAACCAAGAAGCTATTCATATTTGATACCTGCTGGAGGAGGAAAAATTAAAGTGATTTTAAAAATTTTTTATTGAATATAATCTTCATTTACATATCTAATGGTAAAACCTTTCTCAATTTCCCCCTCCCTAAAGACCTCCAACCCCTCCTCCCACTCCCTGCCTCCATGCATATGCCCCTCCACCCGACCCACTCCCATCTCCCCTGCCTGATTTCTCTTTGTTGGGGGTATCTATTAAGCCTTAAAGTGATGTTCTTTAATGGAAGTATATCAACAACACTCCAGAACAGGCCTCATACTCTGGCTAGCACAAAGGTACTCCGTGATTTATTATTAATATCATTGTTGTTTGTTTGCTTGTTTCTGTTTCATTTCATTTTGGAATTTTTGTCTTTTTGTTTGATTTTTTTTTATATGTTCTTGTCTGGAGAGAGGTTGAGAAGAAGAGGGAAGGAAGGGGAAAGGGGATGGATCATGAAGTTGGGTGGGTAAGGAGAAGGAATCAACCTGGGGGAAGTTGGGAAGGTGAAAAGGGAATTAAAAGGCAACCATCAGGTTTGTGTCTTAGAATGTCATTCACTAATGAATCCATTAAGCTACTAAGCTAATGTAATCTGTTAAGCCATTGAGTGACTTAAGAAATGGCTCAGTGTTTGCTGAGCAAGCAGAAATACCTGAATCGTGAGCTCTAGCACCACCATAATTGCTAGTCATAGCAATGCACACCTAAAGCCCCAGCCAGATAGATTAGCTAATTGTTACATACCATGTTCAGTGAAAGACTCTCTCAAAAAAATGGTGGAAAAAGAGAAACACACTCTGGCTTCATATTAACACACACACACACACACACACACACACACACCCTACACCACACCAAAGTTATTTGAAAATGTCAGAATATATCTGAAAACCAATGAGATGATGCAAGAGGATTCTCCAAAACCAGGGAAGGCTCGGAGAATATGAACTCAAAATAGACAAAGCTTTCCTCAACACTACCCGGGTAATATGCAGCTCTTGGCTATTAAGACTTCAAGGGTGCCCCGTAAGTCCCTTCTGCCCCTTCTGCAGCCTGGTCCTTTCTGCTGGGGCAGACTCTTGTCTGGTCTGTTTCGGTGAAGACATCATATTCTGACCCATCCTAGAGGACCCACTGCACTCATAGCAGTAGAGGACCCACGACACGCAGAGTTGTTGAAGATCAGCTGCACTCCGAGCAGTTGGACAACACCCTGACTATTTCACTAAAGAACCAACAATCTGAAGGCCTCCCAGCAGGTCTACTGCAGCCAGGGCAAACAGATCAGCAGCTTCTTCCCTTGTGAATAGCCCCCAGTTGTAAGGCACCATAGGTGGTTTGCTACAGCCAGGACTGCAGGCCTATCAGGAGACCTGAAGCAACTCATGAACAAAAGAGGCAGACTCCAGACAGTCACTCAGACTAACAAGCACCAGGGATAACCTGATGGTAGACCAACAAGGCAAGCACAAGACCATAAGCAACAGAAGCCAATATACATGGGCATCATCAGGATCTACTTCTCCAAACACAGCAAGCCCAGAATACAACAACACACCTGAAAATCAGGAAGCTGACCTAAAATCTTATCTCATGAAGATTTTAGAGTCCTTTAAGGAGGACTCTAAACTCACTGAAAGAAATACAGGAAAACACAGGCAAACAGATAAAAGAATTGAATAAGGCAATTCAAGACCTAAAAGTGGAAGTATAAATTATAAAGAGAACACAAATGGAGGCATCTGAACATGGAAAATCCAGGGAAGAGGTCAGGAATTACAGATGCATCACTAGCAAAATACAACAGATAGAGAATCTCAGGTGTAGAAGATACTGAAGAAGAGATTGACACAACTATCAAAGAAAATTCAAAACATAAAAAACCTATAACTCAAAGTATACAAGAAATTCAGGGCACAATGAAAAGACCAAATCTAAGAATAACCAGAATAGAGGAGAATGAAGATACCCAGCTCAAAGGACCCGAAAATGTCTTCGACAAAATCATAGAAGAAAGCTTCTCCAACCTAACAAAATAGATAGCCATAAAAAGTACAAGAAGCCTATAGAACACCAAATACATGGGACCAGAAAAGAAAATCCTCTCATCACATAATAATCAAAACACTAGATGGACAGAACAAAGAAAGACTATTAAAAGTTATGAGGGAAAAGGCCAAGTAACATACAAAGGTAGACCTATCAGAATTATACCAGACTTCTCAACAGAGATACAAAAGCCAAAAGAACCTGGTCAGAGGGCATGGAGACTCTAAGAGAACACAAATGCCAGCCCAGGCTACTATACCCAGCAAAACTCTCAATCAACATAGATGGAGAAATGAAAACATTCCAGGACAAAACCAAATTCCAACAGTATCTATCTACTAATCCAGCCCTACAGAGTATACTAGAAGAAAAATTCCAACCCAAGGAAGGTACCTGCACCAAAGAAAGAGACTGGATACACAAATAAGATCCCCCATTTTGCCTCATATAAGAAACACACCTCAATAACAAAGACAGACACTATCTCAGAGTAAAAGGAATGAAAAGGTCTTCCAAGCAAATGGTCCCAGGAAACAAGCAGGAGTTGCTATTCTAATATCCAATAAAATAGACTTTCAGCCAAAATTTATCAAGCGTGATAAATGAATATGAACACTTCATATTCATCAAGGGAAAAATCCACCAAGTGAAAACTTTCAATTCTGAATATCTATGCCCCAAATGCAAGGGTACCCATATTCATAAAAGCTCAAAACATATATTGAACCCCTCACAATAATAGTGGGATATGTCAACATCCCACTCTCACTAATGGACAGGTCATTGATACAGAATCTAAACAGAGACACAGTGAAACTAAGAGAGGATATGGATGAAATGGTTTTAACAGACATCTACAGAACATTTTACCCTAAAACAAAAAAATAAACCTTCTCAGCACCTCATAGTACCTTCTCCAAAATCGACCATATAATCAGTCACAAAACAACCCTCAACAACTACAAGAAGATTGAAATAATACCATGCATCCTATCAGATCACCATGGCATAAGGCTGGTCTTCAAGAACAGCAAAAACTACAGAAAGCTGACATACATGTAGAAACTGAACAACTCTTTACTCAATGATAACTTGGTCAGGGAAGAAAGAAAGAAATTAAAGACTTCCTGGAAATTAATGATAATGTTGACACATCATATGCAAACTTATGGGACACAATGAAAGCAGTGCTAAGAGGAAATTTCATAGCATTTAGTGCCCAGGTAAAGATACTAGAGAGATCTTACACTAACAATTTAACAGCACAACTGAAAGCTCTAGAACAAAAAGGAGCAAACTCATCCAAAAGGAGTAGAAGGCAGGAAATAGTCAAACTCAGGGTCAAAATCAATCAAATAAAAACAAAGAAAACAATACAAAGAATCTACAAAACCAGAAGCTGGTTCTTTGAGAGAATCAACAAAACATATAAACCCTTAGCCAAACTAACTAAAGGGTCAAGTAGCAGTATCCAAATTAACAAAATCAGAAATGAAGGGAGACATAAGAACAGAAATGGGAGAAATTAAAAAAAAATTCAGATCCTACTATAAAAGCCTATACTCACCAAGGCTGGAAAATCTAGATGAAATGGATGGTTTTCTAGACAGATACCATATATAAAAGTTAAATCAAGAGCAGGTAAACTATCTAAATAGGCCCATATCACACAAGGAAATAGAAGAGGTCATTAAAGACCTCCCAACCAAAAACAGTCCAGGGCCAGATGAATTTAGTGCAGAATTCTACCAGACCCTAATACTAATTGATCTCAAACTATTCCATAAAATAGAAAGAGAAGAAACATTACCTAACTGGTTCTATGAAGCCACAATTACTCTGAGAGCTAAACCATACATGGACCCAACCAAAAAAGAGAACTTCAGACCAATCTCACTTATGAGTAGCAATGCAAAAATACTTAATAAAATTCTTGCAAACCAAATCCAAGAACAAATCAAAACCATGATTCATTGTGATCAAATAGGCTTCATCCCAGGGTTGTAAGGTTGGGTTAATATATGAAAATCCATTAAAGTAACTTACTATATAAACAAACTCAAATGAAAAAACTCACATAATCATCTTTTTAGTTGCAGAAAAATCATTTGACAAAATACAACACTCCCTCATGTTAAAAGTATTGAAGAGATCAGGAATTCAAGACTCATACCTAAACACAATAAAGCAATTTACTGCAAACAAACAGCCAATATCAAATTAAATGTAGGCATACTTGAAGCATTCCCACTGAAATCAGGGACAAGGACGCCCACTCTCCCTATATCGATTCAATAAGAAAAAAAAAAAGATCAAGGGGATACAAATTGGTAAACAATAAATAAAATATCACTATTTGCAGGTGATATGATAGTATACACAAGTGCCCCAAAAATTCTACCAGAAAACTTCTCCAGCTGATTGATAAACAACTTCAGCAAAGTGGTTGGATACAAAATTAACTTAAATAAATCAGTAGCTTTCCTTTATACAAATGATAAACGGGCTGAGAAAGAAATTAGGGAAACAACTCTCTATACAATAGCCACAAATAATACAAAATATCTTGGGGGTAACTCTAACCAAACAAGTGAAAGACCTGTATGACAATAATTTCCAGTGTCTGAGGAAAGAAATCGGAGAAGATTTCAGAAAATGGAGTGATCACCTATGCTCATGGATTGGTAGAATTAACATAGAAAAATGGTCATCTTACCAAAGGCAATCTATAGATTCAGTGCTATATCTATCAAAATCCAAACACAATTCTTTAAGGACATGTAAAGAGCAATTCTCAAATTCATCTGGAAAGGCAAAAATCCCAGAATAGCAAAAACAATTCTTAACAATAAAATAACTTCAGGAGGAATCAGCATCCCTAACCTCAAGCTTTAGTACAGAACAATAGTGATAAAAACTGCATGGTATTGGTACAGAGACAGACATGTTGATCAATGGAATAGAATTGAAGACTCAGAAATAAAACCACATACTTCCAACTTCTGGCTATTATAAATAAGGCTGCTATGAACATAGTGGAGCATGTGTCTTTATTGTACACAGGGGATTCCACTGGGTATATGCCCAGGAGTGGTATGACAGGGTCCTCTAGAAGTGTCTTGCCCAATTTTCTGAGGAACTGCCAGACTGATTTCCAGAGTGGTTGTACCATCTTGCAATCCCACCAACAGTGTAGGAGTGTTCCTTTTTCTCCACATCCTGGCCAGCACCTGTTGTCCCTTGAGTTTTTAATCTTAGCCATTCTGACTGGTGTGAGGTGGAATCTCAGGGTAGTTTTGATTTGCATTTCCCTGATGACTAATGATGTTGAACATCTCTTAAGGTACTTCTCAGCCATCCAAATTTCTTCTGGTGAAAATTCTTTGTTTAGCTCTGTACCCCATTTTTGATAGGGTTATTTGATTCTTTGGGGTCTAACTTCTTGAGTTCTTTGTATATATTGGATATTAGCCCTCTGTCAGATGTGAGGTTGGTGAAGATCTTTTCCCAATTTGTTGGTTGCTGTTTTGTCCTTCTGACAGTGTCCTTTTCCTTACAGAAACTTTGTAATTTTATGAGGTCCCATTTGTCAATTCTTGATCTTAGAGCATAAGCTATTGGTGTTCTGTTCAGGAATTTTCCCCCTGTACCCATTTCCTCCAAGGTCTTCCCCAGTTTCTTTTCTATTAATTTCAGTGTGTCTGGTGTCCCTCAAAGGAGGAATGGATACAGAAAATGTGGTATATTTATACAATGGAATACTACTCAGCAACTAAAAATAATGAATTCATGCAATTTGTAGGCAAATGGTTGGATCTGGAAAATAATCATCCTAAGTGAGTTAACCCCATCACAAAAGAATACACATGAAATGCAATCACTGATAAGTGGATATTAATGAACCCAAAAGCTCTGAATACTCAAGGCACAATTAGCAAATCAAAAGATTCCCAAGAAGAAGGAAGGAAAGGACCCTGGGCCTGGAAAGACTGGATCCAGATTTGTAGGAGAGTACCAGAACAGAGAAATTGGGGGTGGGGATTTGGGAATGGGTGGAGGGAGGGGGACTTATGGGACATATGGGAACTGGGAAAGGGGAAAGACTTTGGAATGTAAACAAATAATATAGAAAATAAAGACAAAAGAAAAAAACCCACACACTTATGAACACTTGATCTTTGACAAAAAAGTCAAACATATGCAGTGGAAAAAAGAACGTATTTTCAATAAGTGGTGCTGGTCTAACTGGTTATCTGTATGTAGAAAAATGAAAATGGACTGATATTTGTCACCTTGCACAAAGCTCAAGTCCAAGTGAATCAAGGACTTCAACAGAAAACCAGATACACGTAATCTAATAGAAAAGAAAGTGGGAAAGAGTCTTGAACTCATTGGTACATGGGGAAACTTCCTAAACAGAACTTCAATGGCTCATGCTCTAAGATCAAGAACTGAAAAATGGGACCTCATGAAACTGGAAAGCTTTTGTAAGGCAAAGGACATAGACAATAAGACAAATCAGCAACGTACAGATTGAGAAAAAATCTTCACTAATTCCACATCTGATATAGAGCTAATATCCAAAATATATAAAGAACTCAAGAAGATAACCACCAAAACACTAAACAACCCAATCAAACCAGTGGGGAATAGAACTAAATAGAGATTTCACAACTGAGGAATCTTGAATGGCTGAGAAGCAACTAAAGAAATGTTCAAAGTCCTTAGTGATCAGAGAAATGCAAATCAAAGTGATCCTCAGATTCCACTTTACACCAATCTGAAAGGCTAAGATAAAAACTACAGATTAATACATGTTGGAGAGGATGTGGAGAAATCCCTCCACTCCTGGTGGGATAGCAAACTGGTACAACCACTCTGGAAATCAATCTGGAGTTTCCTCAGAAAATTGGAAATATATCTATACTTGGGCATAAACCCAAAAGGTGACCCACTATGCCACAGGGGCACTTGTTCCACTATGTTCATAGAATCTGGAAACAACCTAGATGTCCCATGGCAAAAGAACGGATACAGAAAATGTGGTTCATTTACACAATGGAATACTACTCAGCTATTAAGAATGAGGACATCCTGAGTTTTGCAGGCAAATGGATGGAACTAGGAAATATCATCCTTAGTGAGGGAACTCAGACCCTAAAGGACATGCATGGTATATACTCACTAATAAGTGGATGTTAGCCAACAAACAAACAAACAAACAAACAAATAAATAAATAAAATAAAATAAATACAGAGTACCCAAGATACAGTCTACAGAACTCAGAAATGTCAAAAAGGACAACAAACTGAAGTGCCCCAGTGAGGATGCCTCAGTCCCATTTGGGAGGGAGAACGAAGCAATCACAGTGGAGAGGGGAGGGACCTGGGAGCGACAGTGGATGGAGGGCTTGGGGGCTAGTTGAGGAGAGAGGGGAATTTGGTCTGGTATTGGGTGAGGGAAAAGGACTGAAGCACTGAGGGCCAGCAGAAAGAATAGAAATAGGCAACCTTGGGAGACAGGAGGTTGGGAGGGGCGCACTCCAGAATGTACCAGAGACCTGGGAGGTGAGAGACTCTCAGGACTCAAAGGGAGGGACCATAGTTGAAATGGCCAACAGTAAGGAGAGGGAACTTAGAAAGCCTACTTCCAGCGGGAAGACAGGGCATTAAATGAGGGAGAAGGGGGCTATCCCACAGTCACAACTTTGACCCATCATTTTTCCTGTCTGAAAGAATTACAGGGATGGAAATGGAGAGGACCCTGAGGAAAAAGAAGGTCCAGTGACAGGCCCAAAGTGGGATCCAGCTCAAGGGGAGGCCCCAAGACCTGACACTATTACTGAGGCTATGGAGCACTCACCAAAGGGACCTATCATGACCATATTCCCACACTCAGGAAGATCCAACATGCAGCTGAAAGAGTCAAATCCAGATATTTGTACCCAACCAAAGGACAGAAGTGGTTGACCACTGTTGTTGAATCAGGGAAGGATGAAAGAAGCTGAAGAGAAGGGTAATCCTGTAGGAGGACCAGCAGTCTCAATTAATCTGGACCCCTGAGGTCTCTTAAACACTGGACCACTAACTAGGTAGCATACACCACCAGCTAATATGAGGCCCTCAACATATATACAGTAGAGGACTACTGAGTCTGTGTTCATTCAGGCATGATGCACCTATCCCTCAAGAGACTGGAGGCCCCAGGGGGTTTGGAGGTCAGGTGGGATGGGTGGTGGGGACATCCATGTGGAGACAGGGAGTGGGGAGGAGGTATGGATTGTGGAACAATTGGCGGGTGGACAGGGGTATGGTGAATAAAATATGAAGTGTAAAAAAAAGTAATTAAAAAAAAAAAGACTTCAGGTGTACAGAGTGCTGCCTAAGGGAACAGAACCAATTAAAATATGAACCAATCTCCCTTTACTTATGAAAGCCAGGTCTTTGTCTCTAATCCAGTTAGAAGACATGTTGAAACCCTAAGGATTTTGCTCCAGGCTATCTGTCTCATTCTTCTTTGCCACTGTTTCCTCATGCCACCACCTCCTTAGTAGGGAGCAGGAGCATGACTTGAATTTTAACAGTCCTACTTAGAAATTTGTGTTTGTTAGTTTTTAATTCAAGTCCATGTAACATGTTTTTAATTTTTTTAATATAGAAATGTTTACTAGGGGAATGTCAGAGCCACGTGCTCCAGCAATTTTGATCCATGGAACCCTGTGTGCACTGTGTGCAGGATTTGTAAGCACGGAGAGAGGAATAATGAGCTCTCCTGTGGAAGGCAGCACGGCTGGACACACCCCTCTACATCTCTCTCAAAGTCATGCTGCCTTCATTGTTGGTTTAAGTGAGGCTCAAAATATGCTTGAGACTATTATAAGAGACTTCTTATCCATATTTAAGGCATTTTTTTTCCTTTTTAACAATTTGTTATTGTTCTGACTCTCATTTTCACTGTGCTGAATAAACTTAAGGATTTTCAATCTGCCTCCAGTGAAACAAGAAGAGAGAAATTTTTTCAATGTTGGAATAGCTTTATACTTTCAGAGTTTAGTGTTTAAATTTCAAAGGCCAATATGTGTATGTCTGTTTCCTTATATAACATAGCAATCCAAGAATGCTTTCTTTACCATGTTATATATCATCTTAACACATACATCATTTAAGAGCTTTCTAGAGAAGACAGAAAGAAGATGCATTGTTTTGTTCTTTAGTTGCAAGCTAAAATACTTCCTGCAATGGACATATCTGAGGGCATTTCAAGACAATCACAAACTGGGCAGTCCATAACCACTAAGTTAGCACTAAAGGAGACATTTATATACAGGAGGAGCGTCAGATTCAGTCATTGAATCATTGTTAAATAGCATTTATGAGAAACACTGATGAATAGATGAGATCTAGGAAGAAATATGTCATGCTCAACACAACAACAAATAAATCCCTAAACAAACTAGGATTCCACATTGGGCCTGTTGGCCATTTCAACTATAGTCCCTCCCTTTGAGCCCTGAAAGTTTATCACCTCCAAGGTCTCTGGTGCATTCTGTAGTGTCCCCTCAACCTCCTATCTCCCAAGGTTGCCTGTTTCTATTCTTTATGCTGGCCCTCAGTGCTGTAGTCCTTTTCCCTCACCCAATACCAGATCAGGTTCCCCTTTCTCCTCAACTACTCCCCCAACCCCCATCCACTTTTGTGAGGCAGTATACACACACACACACACACACACACACACACACACACACACACATATACATGTATATGTAGTCATACACATACATATGAAATACCACAATGAAACAAATACTTTGTACCCTAACTTAAAAAATATCAATAATCTAAACAAGCAAAACACCATATAGTGAATGGGGGAAAAAAAGACAATGTCAAAATAGATTAAAAAAACAAGCCTACAACAATATGTTCAAGACAAGAGATCCACTTTAGATTTTTAAAAAGTCAATGACAAAGCTAGCTACGTAAATAGAATTGGGACACAATATGAATTTGAAGTTTATATTGATAAGTATTTTCTATTTGTTCCTTATAAAGTGGAATTACACGCATTATTCTCTATATCATATATGCCAGGGAGATTGGATATGTACAAAACAGCAATCTGTAATCTCTGTTCCTAGAACTAAACGTATTATTTTGATAAATATGTGTAGCTGTTTCAAGAACTCACATTTCAAGTGAATAGGCATTTCATAATGACTCTATAAACAACGATCTGCTCTCTACCTAGGAAACTTAAGGCATTTTATTTGAGTGATTCTTCCACAGCCACTGGCATTTCATGAAGTGCTTTCCCCCAGAGCTCATCTCATATATTGTTCAGACTTCCTGCTGAGGAGAACTATATCTGGCAGTTATACCTTGTCTCTAGTCATGGAATAGTATACTCTATACATGGGCCCTTCCTTTGAAAATCATGTGGAACCCTGAGAAAGATCATCTCCAAGTCAACTTTCTGCCCTATTTCTATAATCTTGTGCTAAAGGCTACATTAAATCATTGCTTTAGTTAGGTCAGTCATTGCAGCTAGCATCTGATTAAAGAACTAACTTCAGCATTACTTCTCACTCTGGTGGCTGCAGAAACTAAGAAGGAATCTGAAGAAGAAATTCGTAAAGTTCGGCACCCTAGAGGTGACTTGGCAGAGATGTCTGCTAGGAGCAGACAATATTGAGATTACGCTATCTGCAGCCTTCCTTTCTTTCTTCTGCTTCTGGCTGAGCAGACCTAGAAATATGAAACTGAAAGGAAATCGTTCATTTTTCTTCTGGGAAAGTCTTGCTGTTCAGGGAGAAGGGCGAAATGTGGAAGGCAGGCCTCCCGGACTGACTTCAGTCCCTACCTGAGACAATTCTAGGAATGGTTCTGCCATGGAGGTGAAAATGGAATAAAAAGGGGGAAAATCACATCAAGAAATAATTTCTTAGAAAGTACAGAAAACATAGGACTCAGAGACGTCGGGTTCATCAAATGGGAGTTGCATGTTTTTAGGAGGGAAGGAAGAAAGTGAGTTAGGAGCAGAATTCGTGACTACACTAGCAAAGTTTGTAAACATGGCCATTTGTGCTAAGGAATATGGAGGTGAGAAGACAGAAGGCAGGCAGGCTGTACCCTTCTTCCTCCTGTTCCTGCGGTATGGCTGCCACCTGGTGGCCGGTATCAACTCCAATATTGATCACTGTTTAAGGAAGTTCTTACTTGTGGGAGGATATTCAGGGAGAGCGAAGTCACTGCTTCTCGGATGGTCTCTAGTTTGCATTGCCATGCCAAGCAGCCTCTCTGGATTTGACGCAGTAGAAAGAGAACCGAAATTTATGCCATAAGAATTGCATTCTGTGTTTTAAAGGTCACAGCTCTTTAGAAAGATCACTTTTTTTGTAACTTTTATTTGAAGAGTCAGATGAGAGAGCTCTATGTGGAAAATTAAGCACTCAAATTTTTTAAAAATGTTTTCAATTGTCAGAATTTCACCAACTTCACCCGTGAATTATGATGATAAATGTTTTCTCAGAAGTACTGAATAGCAAAAGTGTCTGTAGTGATTCAACTGTCCCGTTATCTGGAGAAAGCATACATGGCAGGATTGTCATTATTAAATGATCCTTTTTGGAATATTAAACAACCCCAAAAGAACACTTTTAGAAAGTACATAAAATGTCTGCTAACGGTGGAATTGAGCTGCATAGAAGTGAGTCTTAAAACCAAAAGTTTGAAGTTTCTGATAGTTTTAGTTTAAGTTTCTGCTAACAGGTTCTCAAGTGAACCCCTTATGACAAAGTATTCTTCCTGAACTGTGGTCACTGAATGCATCACAAAGCAAACAAAAGAAAAACTGACACATGGCTTCCATGTGACCCTTGTCATCGTTCTGTCATAAATGTGCCCGTTCATTTCACATTCTGTTTTACGTTTCAGCTGAAGAGGTCATTATAGTCCCTCTCCCCTGGATAAATGAAGGACATTTGTAATTGTTGAAAGGAAAAGAGAACACAGTTAAATATCAACAAAGAACCCGTCTCCTGATATCCACATTATAACCACTCTAACTCTTTCTTGAGTACTAGACAGTTCATATAAGATAGAATGCTGGGACACAAGGAAAGCACTAACAAGTACTTATGCACAGAATATTGCTTGAATGCATGATTCAGAGCACTAAGGAATCAGGTCATTTGTTTTAACTTGGAGACATTTGATATAGACTCTAAAGGAACACATCTTCATGAGATTATCTCTGAGTGAGATCCTCGGAGGCATTGTATCAAAGCTTGAAATTAAGACTCCTAGATCCTCAATGATCAAAGTAGTCTGAAACTTAACCACGTAACAATATGTTCTTTATAAGAAGGTAAGAAAATGCAAATATTCAAGAATGAAGCACAAAATGTTCAATATGCACTCAAAAATAGCTGGACATGTCAAGGATCAGGCAATGTGATCCAAATACACCCAAGTGGAAGTGGATTTAAGGGTTTAGGGTATGGTTTTTTGGTGTAGGACACTTACCTAGCATGAACAAGGCCTTGAGATTGATCATTGGTACTGAAAAATAATTCTAAAATACAGTCACAGTAAGAATAAAATAATACAGAAAGGAGTCAAAACAATTTCACATACATACTTCATTTTAGTATATAAAGCAATAGATTTGTGACCCTGTATTACTTAACCAAGCATTATAGTTAAGAAACGTTAGACACAAGGTAGATGCGCTGCCAAAATATTTCACCTTAATAGTTTCTAATGTCCAAACTTCCACATGATTCTCTTAAATTTTTAATGTTTTTAAGAAGATGTAGCATGAACATTAACCATAATTCAAGGAGGCATCTATGGGAGGTAGATGATTTATGACACCAAGTGTTTTAGCTCATTCATCAGGCACATGTTCATGTATAAGATTATACCTCTGTGTATGTGTGTCTGTGTGTACATAGCCGCTGTGCCACATAGATTGTGCAATCAGATGCAAGTTGCTTTTATTATCATAAGGCATAGTTTACAATCATGTACTCAAATACATCCTTAGCTATTGTAAAAATTACTTTGGCCAAGCATAAGTATGGAGGTGTCTGCCTGTTATCATAACATTCAGAGGCAGAGGAAAGAAAAGTGCAAGCTAGAGACCAGTCTAAGCCACAAAGCAAGACTCTTTGAAAAACAAAGAAAAACAAACTCAGTAGATTTTCTGATCTTCTACTTCTCACTAGTTGCAGCAATCAACTCACAATAAATTAAAGGCTTAAATTCAAACACTGGAAGAAATTGGAAATGTCCAAAAATATTAAAACGAGCAGACTTTTTAGATAAGAACCAAAAAGCACAGGAAAGAAAACAAACAAAAAAATTGACAACTGGAATTATATCAAAGCACAAAGCCTGGAGGGAAAAGGAACCAAGCAATAGGGGGCAGAAACAACCAACAGAATGGAGAGACTCTCTGTAATGTCTACAATACGAGTGTTAACATCCAGAACACAAAGTCAGCTCCAAAATCTCAGTAGCAAACATCCCAGAACAAACAAGCCTCAAACCAAACCAAACAAAAAGCACAAGCAGCCAAGGAAAGGTCATTAACCTTCAAAGGAAGTATACATTTCTTTAAGGAAGATATATAACAAGTACATGAGAAATGTCCAACCTCACTAATTATCAGAGAAGAGCAAGGAAAGATATTCTCTCACCCCAGTAAGAACAGCAATTGCTTAGGAGACTAAAGACAGGAAGAGATACTGGAGTGTGAGTGAAAGGGACGCCTGACCATCATTGGTGGAAATGATAATAAAAGCATTCACTCCCGAAAGTCTAAAGAATATGGCTCAAAATTAATAATTGAACTGCTGCATGATCCAGCCATTGTATCACTGAACACACAAACACACATACAGAGACAAGCACATATAGACACATAGACAGACACATACAGAAACACACAGAGACACAGGCACAGGCACACACACAAACACACACACATAAGCATACGCAAACACACTGAGAGACACAGATACACACACACACAGATATAGACACACGCACATAATCAGACACACAGACATGCAGACACACAGATACATGACATACAGCCATGTATGGAGAGAAGGAAGTAGTTAGTGGATTAACTAAAACAGCCAGGCATATATAAAAATGCCTATGGAAATTCTTTCATCAGTAAGCTAATTTCAACATGCATCTAAAACAATGGGAGTTCAAACAGAATTATTCTGCATGGGTGGACAGTGTTTTTTGTCAGAAGTCTTATTTAATAAACGTCATAGTGCCAGGAATGGGATAGCTCCCTAGTAGTTTGTGATCCCACATTCAGCCTTGCCACTGGGATTTAGGAACTCTGTGGGGACGAATAAATGACATTCCACTGATGTGTGGGAAAGGTGCTTGGGCAGGTAAAATGGGAGTTGCTAGATTGCATTTACCCTATGCCACTGTCGGGTGATGGGCTCATGAGAAGTACCAATGAACCACTAAACGGGTAGGAGAATGCAGCCTTAGGTGTGGGCCTCAGCCCAAGTAAGAAAGGGCATAGTTTAAGGATGAAGCTTGAATTCCCTAAATTCTGTGCAGTTGCTGCTGGAAACTATGGAGGAGTTGAAAACTGAGGAGGCTGTCCCCAGGGCTGCTAAGATGGGGGAACTCTGGCTTAGTGGCGACTGTCTTGGAGTACAGAGGGGCCTTCTAGCGGAAGGCCACTTAGACTGTGTGGCTCTATAGATGAAGTTTCCTCCATGCTCCCCACGGAGGATAGTTCGTCATGGAAAATGGGTGCATACTGCCTCCTCAGGGTAGATCAGAGATTAAATTCCTTTTGCAGGAAGGAATGTCTGGGAAGTGAAGCTTTTGGCTAAACTTTTAGGGCCCATCTAGATATCTCATTAGCATGGAGAACTCTGTTCTGGGATATGTCACCATTGGTCACATCCCTATGAGGAGTGTGGCCAGATGTTCTGACGCTCTCCTTACAACCAAGAAGGGTTTTCAATAAAAGTCCCTCCTCCATAACAACACTGACTCATGAAGCAATCCAAGCTCTATATTCTGTCAATGTAGCCATAGAAGATGGCTCTTCCTAGGTATGACCCAATACAAATCCTTGTCTTTAATTCCTCCACTGTAATAGCTTCACATGCTGAATTTTATTTTATTTATATTTTCTTTTTTCTTTTTTATTATTTTCTATATTTTTTGTTTACATTCCAAATGATTTTCCCTTTCCTGGATCACCCCTCCCCCTAATTCCCATAAGCCCTCTTCCCTGCACCAGTTCTCCAATCAACCCCCTCTCAATTCTCTGTCCTGGCAATCCCCTACAATGCTGCATCAATCCTTTCCAGGACCAGGACCTTCTCCTTCCTTCTTCTTGGGAATGATTTGATATGTGGGTTGTGTCTTGGGTATTCAGAGCTTATGGAATAATATCTACTTATCAGTGACTGCATTCCATGTGTGTTCTTTTGTGAATGAGTTACTTCATGATATTTTCCAGTTCAAACCATTTGCCTACCAATTTCATGAATTCATTGTTTTTAATTGCTGAGTAGTATAACATTGTATAAATATACCACATTTTCTGTATCCATTCCTCTATTGAGGGACATCCTGGTTCTTCCAAGCTTCTGGTTATTAAAAATAAGGCTGCTATGAACATTGTGGAGCATGTGTCCTTATTGCATGGTGGGGAATCCTCTGGGTATATGCCCTGGAATGGTATAGCAGGGTCTTCTGGAAGTGTCATGCCCAGTTTTCTGAAGAACTGCCAGACTTATTTCCAGAGTGGTTGTACCATCTTGCAATCCCACGAGTAGTGGAGGAGTGTTCCTCTTTCTCCACATCCTGACCAACACCTGCTGTCTCCTGAGATTTTAATCTTAGCCATTCTGACTGGAATGAGGTGAAATTTCAGGGTTGAACATTTCTTTCTCTTTTTTTATTGGATATATTCTTTATTTACATTTCATTTCCCTTTTCCTGGTTCCCTGCCCCCCAAAGGTCCCATATGCCTTTTTTCCTCCCCCTGTTCCCCCATTCAAGTCTACCCAATTCCCTGTTCTGGTATTCCCCTACACTGATGCATTGAGTCTTTCCAGAACCAGGGTCCACCCCTTCTTTCTTTTCGGACATCATATTGTATGTGGATTGTGTCTTTGGTATTCCACGGTTCTAGGCTAATAGTCACTTATCAGTGAGTGCATTCCACGGGTATTCTTTTGAGACTGGGTTACCTCACTTACTATGATGTTCTCCAGCTCCATTCAATTTTCTAAGAATTTCATGAATTCATTGTTTCTAACGGCTGAATAGTTCTCCATTGTGTATATATACCACATATTTTTGTATCTATTCCTCTGTTGAGGGACATCTGGGTTCTTTCCAGTTTATGGCTATTATAAATAAGGCTGCTATGAACATAGTGGAGCATGTATCCTTATTATATACTGGGGAATCTTCTGGGTATGTGCCCAGGAGTGCTATGGCAGAGTCCTCCGGAAGTATCATGTCCAGTTTTCTGCGGAACCGCCAGACTGATTTCCAGAGTGTTTGTACCAGCTTGCAGTCCCACCGGCAGTGGAGGAGTGTTCCTCTTTCTCCACATCCTTGCCAACACCTGCTGTTTCCTGAGTTTTTAATCTTAGCCATTCCGTTTGTGAGGTGAAATCTCAGGGTTGTTTTGATTTGCATTTCCCTAATGACTAATGATGTTGAACATTTCTTAAGGTGCTTCTCAGCCATCCGATATTCTTCAGGTGAAAAGTCTTTGTTTAGCTCTGTACCCCATTATTGATAGGGTTATTTGGTTTTCTGGGGTCTAACTTCTTGTGTTCTTTGTATACACTGGATATTAGCCCTCTGTCAGATGTACATTTGGTGAAGATCTTTTCCCAATTTGTTGGTTGGTGATTTGTCCTTTTGACAGTGTTTTTGGCCTTACAGAAACTTTGTAATTTTATGAGGTCCCATTTGTCTTTTCTTGACCTTAGAGCATAAGCTATTGATGTTCTGTTCTGGAACTTTCCCCCTGAGCCAATGTCCTCAAGGGTCTTCCTCAGTTTCTTTTCTATTAGTTTCAGTGTGTCTGGTTTTATGTGGATGTCCTTGATCCACTTGGAGTTGAGTTTAGTACAAGGAGATAAGAGTGGATCAATTCTCATTCTTCTACATGCTGACCTCCAGTTGAGCTAGCATCATTTGTTGAAAGGCTATCATTTTTCCACTGGATGTTTTCAGCTTCTTTGTCGAACATCAATTGGCCATAGATATGTGTGTTCAATTCTGGGTCTTCAATCCTATTCCATTGATCCACCTCCCTGTCACTGTACCAATACCATGCATTTTTCAACACTACTGCTCTGTAGTATTGCTTGAGGTCTGGGATATTGATTCCCCCAGAAGTTCTTTTACTGTTGATAATAGTTTTAGCTCTACTGGGTTTTTTGTTATTCCAGATGAATTTGAGAATTGCTCTTTCTAATTCTATGAAGAACTGAGAAGGGGATTGCATTGAATCTATATATTGCTTTTGGTAAGATTTCCATTTTAACTATATCAATCCTGCCAACCCATGAGCATGGAAGATTTTTCCATTTTCTGAGGTCTTTTTCCATTTCCTTCTTCAGAGACCTGAAGTTCTTGTCATACAGAACTTTCACTTGTTTGGTTAGAGTCACACCAAGATACTTTATATTGTTTGTGGCTATTGTGAAGGGTGTCATTTCCCTAATTTCTTTCTCAGCCTGCTTATCTTTTGAGTATAGGAAGTCTACTGATTTGCTTGAGTTTATTTTATAACCAGCCACTTTGCTGAAGTTGTTTATTATCTGTAGGAGTTCTCTGGTGGAGTATTTTGGTTCACTTAAGTATATTATCATATCATTTGTGAAATAGTGATAGTTTGACTTCTTCCTTTCCAATTTGTATCCCTTTTACTTCCTTATGTTGTAGAGCACTCTACTTAGCACCTCAAGTACTATATTGAAAAGCTATGGAGAGAGGGGACAGCCTTGCCTAGTCCTTGATTTTAGTAGTATTGCTGCAAGTTTCTCTCCATTTAGTTTGATGGTGGCAACTGGTTTGCTGTATATTGCTTTTACTATGTTTAAGTATGGGCCTTGAATTTCTGTTCTTTCCAAGACTTTTAGCATGAAAGGATGCTGAATTTTGTTAAATGCTTTTTCAGCATCTAATGAAATGACCATGTGTTTTTTTTCTTTGAGTTTGTTTATGTAGTGGATTTCATTGATGGATTTCCATGTATTGAAACATTGCTGCATTGCTGGGACGAAGCTTACTTGATCATGTTGAATGATCATTTTGATGTGTTCTTGGATTTGGTTGGCAAGAATTTTATTGAGCATTTTTGCATCGATGTTCGTAAGGGAATTGGTCTGAAGTTCTTTTTCTTAGTTGGATCTTTGTGTGGTTTTGCTATCAGCGTAATTGTGGCTTCATAGAATGAGTTGGTTAGTGTTCCTTCTGCTTCTATTTTGTGTAATAGTTTGAAGAGTTTTGGTGTTAGGTCTTCTTTGAAGGTATGATAGAATTCTGCACTAAAATCATCTGGTCTTCTGCTTTTTTTGTTTTTTTGGTAGGAAGGCTTTCTAAAACCCCTTCTATTTCTTTAGGGGTTATGGAACTGTTTAGGTGATCTATTTAATCCTGATTTAATTTTGGTATTTGTTATCTGTCTAGGAAATTTTCCATTTCCTCCAGATTCTCGAGTTGTGTTGAGTATAGACTTTTGTAGTAAAATCTGATGATTTTTTTTTTGCATTTCCTCAGTTTCTGTTGTTATTATCTCCCTTTTCATTTCTAATTTTGTTAATTGGGATACTACCTCTGTGCCCTTTGGTTAGTCTGGCTAAAGGTTTATCTATCTTGTTGATTTTCTCAAAGAACCAGCTCCTGGTTTTCTTGATCCTTTGTATGGTTCTCTTTGTTTCAACTTGATTGATTTCAGCCCTGAGTTTGATGATTTCCTGTCTTCTACTCCTCCTTGGTGAATTAGCTTTTTTTTTCTGCCAAGTCTTTCGGGTATGCTGTTAAACTGCTAGTGTATGCTCTCTCCAGTTTCCTTTTGGAGGCATTCAGGGCCATGAGTTTTCCTCTTAGCATTGCTTTCATTGTGTCCCATAAATTTGGATATGTTGTGCCTTCATTTTCATTAAATTCTGTAGTCTTTGCTTTCTTTCTTTATTTCTTTGACCATGTTATCATTGAGTAGAGCATTGTTTAGTTTCCTTGTGTATGTGGGCTTTCTGTTGTTTTTGTTGCTTTTGAAAACCACTCTTACTCCAATAGTTATCTGATAGGAGGCATGGGATTAGTTCGATGTTCTCATATTTGTTGAGGTCTGTCTTGTGACCCATTATATGATCGATTTTGGAGAAGGTACCATGAGGTGCTGAGGAAAAGGTATAATCTTTTGCTTTAGGATAAAATGTTTTATATATATATATATATATATATATATATATATATATATATATACATATACATATACATATATATATATATATATATATATATATATATATATATATGAAATCCAATTGGTCCAAAGCTGCAATTAGTTCCACTGTATCCCTGTTTAATTTCTGTTTTCCTGATCAGTCCATTGAGGAGAGTGGAGTGTTGAAGTCACCCACAATTATTGTGTTATGTGCAAAGTGTGCATTGAGCTTTAGTAAAGTTTCTTTTATGAATGAGGGTGCCCTTGCATTTGGAGCATTCATGTTCAGAATTGAGAGTTCTTCTTGGTGGATTTTCCCTTTGACCAGCAAGAGGTGTCCTTCCGTGTCTCTTTTGATGACTTTATGTTGTAAGTCAATTTTATCTGATATTAAAATTGCTACTCCTGCTTTTTTCCTGAGACCATTTGTTTGTAAAATTGTCTTCCAGCCTTTTACTCTAAGGTAGTGTTTGTCTTTGACTCTGAGGTGTGTTTCCTGTATGCAGCAAAATGTAGGGTCCTGTTTAAATAACCAGTCTATCAGTTTATGTCTTTTTATTGGGGAATTGAGTCCATTGATGTTAAGTGATATTAAGGAGCAGTGATTAGTATTTCCTGTCATTTTTGATGTTATTTTTATGTTTGAATGGTTATCTTCTTTTGGGTTTGAAGAAAGAATGTTACTATCTTTCTTTTTCTAGGGTGTAGTTTCCCTCCTTGTATTAACATTTTCCACCTATTATCCTTTGTAGGGCTGGGTTTGTGGAAAGGTATTGTGTAAATTTGGTTTTGTTAGGGGATATCTTGGTTTCTCCATTTATGGTGATTGAGAACTTTTTGAGTATAGTAGTCTTGGCTGGCATTTGTGTTCTCTTAGAGTTTGTATGAGATCTGTCCAGGATCTTCTAGCTTTCATGGTCTCTGGTGAGAAGTCTGATGTAATTCTGATAGGTCTTCCTTTATATGTTACTTGGCCTTTTTCTCTTACTGCCTTTAATATTCTTTCTCTGTTTAGTACATTTGGGGTTTTGATTAATATGTGATGGGTGGTATTTCTGTTCTGGTCCAGTCTGTTTGGAGTTCTGTAGGCTTCTTGTATATTCATGGGCATCTCTCTCTTTAGGATAGGGAAATTTTCTTCCATAATTTTGTTGAAGATATTTGCTGACCCTTTAAGTTGTAAATCTCCACTCTCATCTATAATCTTTAGGTTTGGTCTTCTCATTGTGTCCTGGATTTCCTGGCTGTTTTGGGTTACAAGCTTTTTGCATTTTGCATTTTCCTTCACTGTTGAGTCAATGCTTTCTCTGATATCTTTGGCATCTGAGATTCTTTCTTCTATCTCTTGTATTCTATTGTTGATATTTGCTTCTATGGCCCCTGATTTCGTCCCAAGGGTTTCTATTTCCAGAGTTGTTTCTCTTTGTGATTTCTTAGTTGTTTCTACTTCTGTTTTTAGATCCTTGATGGTTTTGCTCAGTTCCTTCACTTGTTTGTATTTTCCTGTAATTCTTTAAGAGATTTTTGTGTTTCCTCTTTCATGACTTCTGCCTGTTAACCCAAGTTCTCCTGTATTTTTAAATGATTTTTGCATTTCCTCTTTATTGGCTTCTATCTTTTGACCCATATTCCTGAATTTCTTTAAATGATTTTTGTGTTTCCCTTGTAGGGGCTTCTACTTTTGATCCATTTTCTCCTGTATCTCCTTAAGACATTTATTTATGTTCTTCTTGTCTTCCTCTAACAACATCATGACTAGTGATTTTAAATCCCAATCTTGTTTTTCTGGTGTGTTGGGGTATCAAGGCCTTGCTGTTGCTGGAGAATTGGGTTCAGATACTGCCATTTTGCTTTTTATTTCTGTTAGTAATGTTCCTACATTTGCCTTTTGCCATCTGGTCATCTCTGGTGTTAGTTGGTCTTGTTGTTACTGGCTGGTGTTTGAACTGCCTGTGAGCCTGTAAGGCTGTTTCAGCACCACTGGATGACTGGGTTTCCCCTGGCACAGTCTGCTGATGTGCTGCCCTCCTCTTGGGTGCCATTGGAGCCCTGGTGTCTTTTGTACCAAGCAATGTTATACTTGGGTTGTTTCTGTGAACCTGGTGCTGCCTGTCTGCTCCATATCAGGGAGTGAAGATTGCAGATGTTGTGGGGACTTTTCCAAATGCTAATCACTCTGCAGGGCAAACGTCTCCTGACAGGGCTAGCACACAAATGACCTGCAGATATGCCCAGGCCCTGGGTGCAGGCAGAAGCCTGATGTTCTGAGATCTAAGCAATATTAGACTCGGGATATGTCTGTGTACCTGGTGCTGCCTGTCAGATCTGTCCGCGGTCCAGGAGCTAAGATGGCGGAGACCCCACATGCTGAATTTTAAATGAAGTGGTTGCATTTGCTAGTATGATTAAAAATGGCAGAGTCAGAGCCCTTCAAACCCCAGGGAAAGAACCTGATATGCTTGTCCCCTGTACTTCCCTCTTCACTATTTAATGGCTACTGAAAAATCGCTCTCACTTTGCTATCAGCTTAATAGGATTCCTAGGACTAAGTGACAACCATTATCCTGCCAAAAAATGGGCCTCTACCCTCCCTCTGTTAAGATGGCTGCCTGCAAACTATTTTCAAAAAAGATCATAGTTGGAGCCCGGCAATATTTACCAATGTAGGAAAGACGGAAGCTGCTGCAATAATAACCCCCCTGAGGAAGAACCCCCTATTCTCCTATTCAGAAAGCTGTCCCATAGTAGTTATTGGTCAGGGCAGCACTGATAGAACTGAGTAAGCTATAAGTAAAAAGGAAATATTGTTTTGGGCGTAATTGGTGGGGAGCAGGGATGGATATGATGAAACTTTGTATTATACATGTACAAAATCCTCAAGGATAAAGAAAATATAAAAAAGTTTATATGCTCCAAAGAAAGTTATTTATAAAATCCATCATTGACATTTTTTAATTGAAAAAGGAAGTAAAAACATTTTATGAAAAAATTTAAGATTTACATGGAAAATATTTCTGACAATATTAAAAAATATATAAAGAAAAACACGTTAAAACTGACAATTTTTGATCTTTGCCCTTGTGACTGTGTAGACAGGTGCAGACAGGTATGCAGGGGTCACCTGAATATAAGAGCTCTTGGGACACAGCCTGCCAGGGCCCCACCTGTAGCCAGGAGCTGGGCGGCTCTATCATAGCCTTCTATGCACCTAGACTGCTAGGGGATATCTGTTCTGCTGAGGCCAACATCTTCTCTCCTGCGCCTGAGCAGGATGTTGCAGTCAGGAACACAGAGAACACCCAAGTGTAAGATCACTTGGGACTCAGTTTGCCAGGGCCAGACCTGCACCCAGGAGCTAAGCAGCCCCACAACAATCTGTGCCAGCGGAAAGCCAGTCAGTCACGCAGGGGTGCTGAGATGGGCTTGCAGGCACACAGCAGGGACAAGCTCCAGCCAGTGACAGCAGGACCAACTAACACCAGAGATAACCAGATGGCCAACGGCAAATGTAGGACCGTTATTAACAGAAATCAAGGCACTATGGCAACATCTGAACCCAATTCTACCACAACAGCAAGTCCTGGATACCCCAACACAGCAGAAAAGCAAGATTTAGATTTAAAATCACATCTCATGATGCTGATGGAGGGCTTAAAGAAGGACATAAATAACTCCGTTAAAGAAATACAGGAGAACACAAATAAACAGGGAGAAGCCCATGAAGAACTAAAGGAAAACACAAAACAGGTGAAGTAACTGATCAAAGCCATCCAGGATCTAAAGATGGAGGTAGAAACAATAAAGAAATCACAAAGGGAAACAACTCAGGACATTGAAAACCTAGGAATGAAGTCAGGAGTCATAGATCCAAGCATCAACAACAGAATGCAAGAGATAGAAGAGAGAATCTTAGATGCAGAAGATACCATAGAAAGCACTGATACAACAGTCAAAGAAAATGAAAAATGCAAAAAGATCCTGACACAAAACATCCAGAAAATCAGGAACAAAATGAGAAGACCAAATCAAAGGATTATAAGTATAGAAGAGAGTGAAGATTTCCAACTTAAAGGGCCAGTAAATGTCTTCAACAAAATTATAGAAGAAAACTATAGAACTAAAGAAAGTGATGCCCACGAACATATAAGAAGTCTATAGAACTCCAAATATATTTGATCAGAAAAGAAATTCCTCCTGTCACATAATAAATAAAACACCAAATATACTAAACAAAGAAATGTACTAAACTTAAAAGCAGTTAGGAGAAAAATGTCAAGTAACATATAAAGGCAGACCTATCAGAATTACACAAGAATTCTCACCAGAGACTGTGAAAGCCAGAAGAGCCTGGGTAGATGTCATACAGACACTAGGGGAACACAAATGCCAACCCAGGATGCTATATCCAGCAAATTTCTCAATTACCATAGATGGAGAAACCAAGATCTTCTATGACAAAAACAAAATTACACAATATCTTTCCACAAATCCAGCCCTTCAAAGGATAATGAATGGAAAACACCAAAAAAGGAGGGAAACTACACACTAGAAAAAGCAAGAAATTAATCTTCTTTCAACAAACCCAATAGAAAATAACTACACAAACATAAAAATTACATCAAAAATAGCAGGAAGCAACAATCACTATTCCTTAATATCTCTTAACATCAGTATACTCAATTCCCCAATTAAAAGACAGAGACAGACTGGATATGTAAACAGGACCCCAAATTTTGCTGCATACAGGAAATGCATCTCAGTGTCAAATACAAACACTACCCCAGAGTAAAAGATTGGAAAACAGTTTTCCAAGTAAATGATCCCAGGAAACAAGCTGGAGTAGCCATTCTAATATCCAATAAAATAGACTTTCAACCGAAAGTCATCCAAAAGACACAGAAGGACACCTTATACTCATCAAAAGAAAAATCTAATAGGAAGAACTCTCAGTTCTGAACATCTATGTCCCAAATACAAGGGTATCCTCATTCATAAAAGAAGAACAGGGAAGAGGGAAGGGGTGGAAGAGGGAGCAGGAGGAGGGAAAAGGGCATGTGGGACCTTTGGGGGGTGGGGAACCAGAAAAGGGGAAATGAATTGTAAATATAGAATATATCCAATAAAAAATGCAAAAAAATGCAAAAAAAGAAACTTTACTACAGCTTAAAGCACATATCGCACCCCACACAATAATTGTGGGTGACTTCAACACCCCATTCTCCTCAATGGACAAATCAGGGAAACACAAACTAAAGACACACAGTGAAACTAACAGAAGTTTTAGACCAAATGAATTTAATAGATATCTATAGAACATTTCATCCTAAATCAGAAGAATATGCCTTCTTCTCACACCTCATGATACCTTCTCCAAAATTGATCATATAATTGGTCACAAAATATACCTCAACAAATATAAGAAGATTGAATTAATCCAATGCCTCCAGTCAGATCATGGAGTAAGGGTGGTCTTCAATAGCAACAAAAACAACAGAAAGCCCACATACACATGGAAGCTGAACAATGCTCTACTCAATGATACCTTGGTCAAGGAAAAAGTAATGAAAGAAATCAAAATCTTTTTAGAATTTAATGAAAATGAAGGCACAGCATACCCAAATTCATGGGACACAATGAAAGCAGTGCTAAGAGGAAAACTCATAGCTCTGAGTGCCTCCAAAAAGAAGCTGGAGAGAGCATACACTAGGTTCTTAACAGCACATCTGAAAGCTTTAGAACAAAAAGAAGCTAATACATCCAAGATTAATACAAGGCAAGAAATCATCAAACACAGGGCTGAAATCAACCAAGTGGAAACAAAAAGAACTATACAAAGAATAAACAAAACCAGTAGTTCGTTCTTTGAGAAAATCAAAAAGATAGATGAACCTTTAGCCAGACTAACCAGAAGGCACAGAGACAATATCCAAATTAACAAAATCAGAAATGAAAAGGGAGAAATAACAACAGAAACTGAGGAAATTCATAAAGTCATCAGATTGTACTTCAAAAGCCTATACTCAACACAACTGGAAAATCTGGATGAAATAGACAATTTTCTTGACAGATACCAACTACCAAAGTTTAATCAGGATCAGGTAGACCATCTAAATGGTCCCATTATCCCTAAAGAAATAGAAGTATAGAAGTGGTCATGAACAGTCTCCCAAACCCCCCCCCAAAAAAATAGAAAGAAAAAGAAAAAAAAAGAAAAAGAAAAAAGCACAGGACCAGATGGTTTTAGTGTAGAATTCTCTCAGACCTTCAAAGAAGACCCAACACCAAAACCAATACTCTTCAAAGTATTCCACAAAATAGAAACAGAAGCAACACTACCCAACTTGTTCTACGAAGTCACAATTACGCTGATACCAAAACCACAAAAAGATCCAACAAAAGAGAACTTTAGACCAATTTCCCTTACGAATATCATGCAAAAATACACAATAAAAGGAACATTTGCCAAAGTACTTGCCAGGGAATCAAAGAACACATCAAAACTATCATTCACCATGATCAGGTAGACTTTTTCCCAGGGATGCAGGGATGGTTCAATATACAGAAATCCGCAAAGCAATCCAGCTCCTGAGTGCAGGCAGAGTCCTGGTGGGGTGTGTCCCAAGTTATCCTCTATTCTGGTGATCCCTGCCTACCAATCTCTTATACAGTTACAGGAGCAAAGATAGCTGTGGAGACACACTCTCTTGTAGTTGTATTTTGGTATGTAGCTCTGGGGCCCCAATCAACTCTGGGTGCAGGTTGTGCTGGCTGTCTCCTCCATACTGCTGGGTGGCTTCGTGTGCCACTTGGAGATGGCACACTGTAGCAGGGGATGTTCCCAAGCCAGAGGCAGAAACAGGAATGCTCCTGCCAGGGGCCTCCAGAGAGGATCCCCTGAGCTGCAGGGCAGGTCTCACCTGTGCTGGCTGCCTCCTCCTCCTCACTGGCTGCTGGATGTATATCTGGCTTCCTGTGTCATTTGGAGATGGCGCGCTGTGCCAGGGGATGTTCCAGATTGGGAGGCAGAAACCAGAAGGCTCCTGCCAGATGCCTCCAGACAGGATCCTCTGATCTACAGGGTAGGTCTCACCTGTGTTGGCTGCCTCCACCACGCTGGCTGCTCTGGTCATTTCATTAGATGCTGAAAAAGCATTTGACAAAATTCAGCATTCTTTCATGCTAAAAGTCTTGGAAAGAGCAGTAATTCAAGGCTCATACCTAAACATAGTAAAAGCAATATGCATCAAATGAGTAGCCAGCATGAAACTAAATGGAGAGAAACTTGAAGCAATCCCACTAAAATCAGGGACTAGACAAGGCTGCCCTCTATCTCCATATGTGTTCAATATAGTACTTGAAGTTCTAGCTAGAGCAATTAGACAACAAAAGGAGGTCAAAGGGATAGAAATTGGAAAGGAAGAAGTCAAATTATCACTATTTGCAGATGATATAGTATACTTAAGCGAGCCAAAAAACTCCACCAGAGAACTACAGCTGATAAACAACTTCAGCAAAGTGGCTTGATATAAAATTAACTCAAGCAAATCAGTAGCCTTCCTATACTCAAAGGATAAACAGGCTGAGAAAGAAATTAGGGAAATGATACCCTTCACAATAGCCACACAAACAATATAAAGTATCTTGGTGTGACTTTAACCAAATAAGTGAAAGATATGTATGACAGAAATTTCAAGTCTCTGAAGGAAGAAATCAAAGAAGACCTCAGAAGATGGAAAAATCTTCCATGCTCTTGGATTGGCAGGGTTAATATAGTGAAAATGGCCATCTTGCCAAAAGCAATATACAGATTCAATGCAATCCCCATCAAAATCCCAACTCAATTCTTCATAGAGTTTGAAAGAGCAATTCTAAAATTCATCTGGAATAACAAAAAAAATGAGAGCAAAAACTATTCTCAACAGTAAAAGAACTTCTGAGGGAATCAGTATCCTGGACCTCAAGCAGTACTACAGAGCAATAGTGTTAAAAACTGCATGATATTGGTACAGTGACAGACAGGTATATCAATGGAATAGAATTGAAAACCCAGAACAGACACACCTATGGACACTTAATCTTTGACAAAGTAGCTACAACTATCCAGTGGAAAAAAGGTAGCCTTTTCAACAAATGCTATTGGTTCAACTGGAGGTCAGCATGTAGAGGAATGCAAATTGATCCATTCTTATCTCCTTGTACTAAGTTCAACTCCAAGTGGATCAAGTATCTCTATATTAAACCAGACACACTGAAACTAATAGAAAAGAAACTGGGGAAGAGCCTTGAGTACATGGGCATAGAGGAAAATTTCCTGAACAGAACACCAATAACTTATGCTATAAGATCAAGAATTGACAAATGCAACCTCATAAAATTACAAAGTTTCTGTAAGGCAAAGGACACTGTCAAAAGGACAAAAGGGCACCAACAAACTGGGAAAAGATCTTTACCAACCCTACATCTGACAGAGGTCTAATATCCAACTCAGGAATGTAGACTCCAGAGAGCCAAATAACCTTATTAAAAAGTGGGGAACAGAGCTAAACAAATAATTTTCACCTGAGGAATATTGAATGGCTGAGAAGCACCTAAAGAAATGTTCAATATCCTTAGTCATCAGGGAAATGCACATCAAAACAACTCTAAGATTTCACCTCACACCAGTTAAAATGGCTAAGATCAAAAACTCAGGAGATAGCAGGTACTGGCGAGGACATGGAGAAAGAGGAACACTCCTCCACTGCTGGTGGGATTGCAAGCTATTACAACCACTCTGGAAATCAGTTTGGCAGTTCTTCAGAAAACTGGGCATGATCCTACTGGAGAACCCCATTTTACCACTCCTGGGCATAATGGGACATATACCACTCCATATACAACCCAGAGGATTCCTCAGCATGTAATAAGGACACATGCTCCACCATATTCATAGCAACCCTATTTATGATAGCCAGAAGCTGAAAAGAACTCAGATGTCCCACAATGGAGGAATGAATACAGAAAATGTGGTGTATTTGCACTATGGAATTCTACTCAGCTATCAAAACCAATGAATTCATGAAATTATTAGGCAAATGGATGGAACTGGAAAATATCCTATGATAGGTACCCAGTCACTAAAGAACACACATGGTATGCACTCACTGATAAGCAGAAATTAGCCCAGAAGCATGGAATACCCAAGAAGCAATTTACATATCAACTTATGCCCAAGAAGAAGGAAAGAGAGGTCCCTGGTCCTGGAAAGGCTCAGTGCAGCAGTATATGGGAATACCAGGACAGAGAAGCAGGAAGGGGTTGATTAGGGAACAGGGGGATGGAAGAGGGCTTATGGGACTTTGGGGGGGGGAGATCCAGGAAAGGGGAAATCATTTGAAATGTAAATAAAGTATATATCTAATTTAAAAAAAACTACAAAAGAAAAGAAAAAAATTGTCAATTTTCATAGAAAACTAAAGAGTAAAATGGTAGATATAAAGAGCATTGCTAAATTAATTAAAATGAAAGTAGAACATTTTATGATACAATTGAAGATTTATGTGGAAAATATTTCTGATAAAATTGTAGAAAAATATGTAATAACATGTTCAAATTGACAATATAATGGAAAATTGCACAGATAAAATGGTAGGCATAAACATATTTCTAAGTTGATTGAAAGTGGAATTAAAAACATTTTCTGATAAAATTGAAGATCTACATTGAAAATATTTCTGATAAAATTGAAGAAATATATAGAAAAACATGTTAAAATAGAAGATTATCATGGAAAATAATATAGATAAAATGGTAGACATAAAACATTACTAAATTAATTGGAAGAGGAATTACAATTATTTTTTGACAAAATTGAAGATTTACCTGAAAAAATACTTAGTCTATGCCTTTTTATTGGAGAATTGAATCAGTTGATGTTAACAGATATTAAGAAATAGTGATTGGTGCTTCCTGTTATTTTTGGTGTTATTTTTATGTTTGTGTGGTTTGTTTCTTTTGGGTTTGTTGGAAGAAGATTACTTTCATGCTTTTTCTAGGGTGCAGTTTCCCTCCTTGTTTGGCCTTTTCCATCTATTATCCTTTGTAGGGCTGGAATTGTGGGAAAATAGTGTGTAGATTTGGTTTTATCTTGGAATATCTTGCTTTCATCATCTATGGTGATTGAGAATTTTGCTGGGTATAGTATTCTGGACTAGCATTTGTGTTCTCTTTGTGTCTGTATTAGATCTGCCCAGCATCTTCTAATTTTCATTGTCTCCAGTGAGATGTCTGGTGTAATATTGATAGTTCTGTCTTTATAAGTTACTTAACCTTTTTCACTTACTGTTTTTAATATTCTTTGCTTAGTGCATTTGCTGTTTTGATTATTATGTGAAAGGAGGAATTTCTGTTCTGGTCCAGTCTGTTTGTAGTTCTGTAGGCTTCTTGTATTTTCATGAGTATCTCTTTCTTTAGTTTAGGGAAGTTTTCTTCTATAATTTTGTTGAAGATATTTACTGGCCCTTTAAGTTGGAAATCTTTGCTCTTTCCTATACCTATAATTCTTAGGTTTGGTCTTCTCATTGTGTCCTGGGTTTCCTAAATGTTTTGGGTTACAAACCTTTTGCATTTTGCATTTTCTTAGACAGTAGAGTCAATGCATTCTATGGTATCTTCAGCATGTGAGATTCTTCTGTCTTGTATTCTGTTGTGGTCTATGACTCCTGATTTCTTTCCAAGGTTTTCTACCTCCAGTGTTGTCTCCCTTTGTGCTTTCTTCATTGTTTCTACTTCCATTTTTAGATCCTGGATGGTTTTGTCCAGTTCCGTCACTTGATTTTTTTTTTTTAAATTTTCTTGTAATTCTTAAGGGATTTTTTTTTTGTGTGTTTCCTCTTTAAGGGCTTCCACCTGTTGACCCATGTTCTCCTGTATTTCTTTGAGTGAGTTATTTATCTCCTTGAAGTCCTCTATCAGCATCATGAGATATGATTTTAATCCAACTCTTGCTTTTCTGGTATGTTGGTTTTTCCAGGACTTGCTGTGGTGGGAGAACTGGGTTCTGCCATACACCCTTGGTTTCTGTTGGTAGGGTTCTTGTGCTTGCCTTTCACCATCGGATTATCTCTTGTGTTAGTTGGTCTTGCTGTCTCTGGCTGTAGCTTGTACCTCCTGTGGTCCTGGAAGACCAACTCTCTTCTGGCAGGGTCTGTCCACAGAAGGCTGTGGAGCTGCCTGGCTCCCTGATGCAAATGGTGACAAGAAGACTCCTGTCCCAGCAGCTAGTTGACCTCATTGACATTTTATTAGTTATCCTGAATCTTTATTCCTTTCCCTTGTATAACAAATAGAATAGTGAGAATATATTGCAATGTTTCTGAAAAGAATTTAAATCACAAACTTTATTAAAAATACTTGACATAGAGTCAAAACTAAATATGTGAGCACTGATTTAGTAGAATAGATACATTTCTGAATTAACACTTTTTATTGAAAATTGTGAGTTGCCAATGCCAGGAATCTTTGACTTTTTAATTTAAAAGTTAATTTGTAGTCAAATGATTCCCAAGAAGAAGAAAGGAGAGGACCCTGGGCCTGAAAAGATTGGATCCAGTTTTGTAGACCCAGAACAGAGAAATTGTGAGGGGGGGATGATTGGGGAATGGTTGGCGGGGAGAGGAATTGTGGGACGTATGGTGGGGGGGGACTCGGAAAGGGGAAAGCCTTTGGAATGTAAACATAGAATATAGAAAATAAAAATTAAAAAAAATCAGCCATAAATAAAATAAAATAAAATAAAAAGTTAATTTGTTTTCTCATATATTACATCCTGACCACATTTTCCTCCCTTCCTTCACTCCTACATACATCCTTCATCCCCCCACTTCTGCCCTCCCCCATGCACTGCTCCTTTCTTTCCCTTCAAAAAAAAGGCAGGCCTTCCAGAATATCAACCAAACATGGCTTATCACTTTGCAAAAATTCAGGAAGCTCCCCTTATCTTAAGGCTGGATAAGGCAACCTAGTGGGAGGAAAGGGTCTCAAAAGCAAGCAAAAGTGTCAGATACTGCATCGGGTCCAACTTTTAAGAGTCACACAAGAATATCAGGACACACAACTATAACATATTCAGAGGGCCTGTGAGAGTCTCATGAAGGCTCCCTGATTTTTGGTTCAGTGTCAGCTCCTATGATTCTAGGTTTGTTGTTTCGGGGGGTTTTCTTGTGGTGTCCTTGATCACCCTGGCTCCTACAAACTGCTCTCTCCTTCTTCAGTGTATTCTCCAAACTCCACCAAATGTTTGAATGTGAATCCCTGTAGCTATTCCATCAGTCTCTGGGTGAAGCCTCTCTGGTGACAATTGGGCCAGGCATCAATCTATCAGTATAGCAGAATATCATTAGGTCTCCTTTCATTGACTCTATTGCCAGTCATTTTGGTTTTATCCTAGGTCTCTGGGCCATCCAGCCTCTGTTTCTAGTCCTCCAGACAAAGAGACAGAGAAAGGGACTCTGAAAGAGACCACCATGATAGGCTATATTATCTTTATTAGAAGGTACAGTGTACATTGCAAACGTCTCCATTCACATTTAAGCTAAAAACATCAAATGTTCCCAAGGCAGTGGCTTTCCCAGTTTCAGGCAAAAGGAGAGATATCGCTTTTATGAAACAAAGAAGTGTCTATTACTTTAAGTGGAGATCATAGGACATAGTGACGCAGTTTGTAGATGAAATGCATCTTGGCATTTCAGTTTCAGGTAAACTGTGGTTTTGAAAATATCTATGTTGTCACATAAATCCTCATGTTAAGTTCTTGTCAGTACAATCAATTCTAATTAGCAAGAATAATATATAAACAGTCTTTTACTTTTATTCAACACTTAGAATTTCCCAATGGCTGTAGTTACTGCCTACAAAATAATGTCCAAGGTATTTTAATAAGCTTAGTGTGTGTGGGGGTACTCATTCGCAATAGAGGGTGATTTTCAGACATTAATCCTTTAATAAAGAAAATGATCATAGAGGTTTACTGCATTCTTATCTACAGAGCCACACTCTGACATAGGCCAGCAGTACATTACTTCCCCACAAACCTGTTCCTTCCACACTAGGATTGAGTCTGTTTTTAGGAAGAATCAATCTTTGAATTGGACAGATTCCCCATGCTCACAATATGGACATTTGAGCAAGCATTCTAGCTGGTCTTTGACCTACTTTCTTGAAAGAGGGAAACATGCCACCTGCTGTGCAAGACTGCAGAAGATCCAGCAGTATAAGGAGTAACTAAAATGCCATGCTGATGTTAAAGCTGCCCCTTCTTGCTAGTGACAGGGAGTAAAACATATGCAAATCATGCTTCATGTTAAAAGTATGATATTTTATTCATTCTTTGTCTTCACATAAATGATAGGAGAGAACAAATTTATCTTTGTTCATTCTTTCTCAAACAGACAAAAAAATTCACACCTGAATACTAGTTTGAATATTCCTTCCTTTGGATCCGTCATCCTCTGTCTTGGATGAGTTGATCATTTTATTCTCTAGACTGTAATGGGCTTATGTGTTCCAGTTATTGGGGTTATTGGGTTTAAGTTTTACTGGCTCTGTTGTTGTTCTTGCCATGCCTGGGTGATCTTGGTGAGCAGGTGTATCTAGAATAGTGTTTGGGAGAGTTGTGTGAACCATAAAATACATACAGTCACTGAGACCATGCTGCATGTAGGTGTCACTTTGGAAACCCTGGGGTATGTTTTACACACACTGTAATATAAAGTATCATACAAATGCTCTCTACACAGTCTAGATTACTGAAGTATTTTTTAATTGTAAATGTGAACTTTTTGTAAAATCTGAATGTTTACAGATACTGGTGAACTCCAATGCATTCAGTCTATGTACCTTCTTTCTACTATGTTGAGTACAGAGCATTAGGCTGCCTGATAATACAATAGCATTAAGAAAACATTGATTATGATAGGAAATACATTTTATATTAGAGACCTGGAAGATACATCCACATGTATACATGCAGAGACATGTATACACACATTCAAAAGAAGAAATTTTAGAACATGATGATTTTTTTTGTGCTTGAGAGATCCTATTTTACTTATGTTTCATAGCATTTCCATTTTCTAATGTATGCACAGTATGCTAAATTATCCCTAACTATACGCAGAGAATCAGCAAATGCTTAAGTGCATAGGAAATATCATAGTATACATATTATTCTCTATGCTTAATATACAATTTCAGAACCATTACTGCCTTACAGTGGTAGAGAAAAATATCTGGATGTTACAAATGAATAAATAAATAAATTGGGAACCTGGCAAGATGGCCAGAAGGACTGTGTTTGACATGCAGATCCCACATGGAGGCAGGAAGAAACTGATTCTTTCAGGTTTCCCTTTCATCTTCAACCTCCCCACACATACACACAGAAATGTGCACATACACAAATATATGTGCATGCACACATACATCCTGCAATTTATACTGAGTATATTTCTATAATACACATGTGTGTCTTGTTATATACTATGCACACATATACACACACATACACAGACATATGTGTGTGCACATACATATCCTACAATTTATAATGAGTATATTTCTATAATACACATGTGTGTCTTGTTATATAGTAGGCACACATACACACACGCACACACACACACACACACGAAATAGATGAAAAAATTTAAACTGCGTCATATAAATCAAAATTAAATATCTAGCTAAGAAAATGCTCAATGGTAGATCACTTGCCTAGCATGGTATTAGGCCATAGATTCAATTGTCAGAAGAGTTTAAAAAAGTTGGAGGTAAACAGGATCAAAATGTATTAAATACATGTATAGAATTCTCAAGGAATAAATATAAATATATTTTAAAAATAAAATTTGGATGGAGAGATGGCTTAGCCATGAAGGGCACTTGGTAGTCTTTCAGAAGATCTAGGTTTGGTTCCCAGAATCTATAAGGCAGCTCATAACTTTCTGTAACTCCAACTCTAGGTAATCGAACACATTCTTCTGGGCTGTCCAGTTGTCAGTCACAAATGTGCTGCACATACTTAAATGCATGCAAAACACTCATATACATAAAATTAAAATGTAAATATTAAAAATATAAAAACAAATGAAAAAGGAAAAATATCTGAGCATTTTCAATGGGAGAATGTTGCTATTTAAGGTGCTATTTAATTTTTAAATTCATGGTTTTCCCTTGTAGTTTTATTTGTGTTCACCGTCATGATGATTGCCAGACCTCAACCACACACATTGCACTCATTGTAAATCTGTTTTTACAATGAGTGGTCACTTCATAAACATGATGCATGCAAGACATACTTCCTGTGCTGTTCTCACTGGCCTGCTGGAAAGGAAAAGTCTCAATCTTTATACAAAGTCTCCTTGTTGTCTATACATATGGCTTGCAGTTTCCAGACATGGTGTCACCAATGAAATTGGCAACAAGGTGCAGGAAAATACCAGCTTTTACTACTCATCCAGGTCATGACCAGGAGAAGCAGTCTAGCTTCTAGGCATGTTTGCATGTGGGGTTTCTTAAGACAGGACAAAAGTAAGAATCTCCCTGGTTTCAACCTTTAGGTAAGAAAAGATTGGATACTGTTTTATGTATAGTATCTATAGAGGATATATAATGAATAAAAAGTGCTTTTATCTTTCACAGACCTGGCAGCCTCATATCCAGTACCATGCCTTTTCAGGCCTACTATTTTAGGGAATACCACATACTTTACACTGATGACATTTTCACTACACCAGTATTATTCCTTTTACTATGGCTACAGTTTCTGATACAGTTTCCAATGCCTATGGGTTATAGCTTGTAGGATATACAGTGAAGATTTTAAGTTCTTGACAATTTTTGATCAATGTAAGTTGCTTCTCTCCAATTTAAAGAGCATAAATGTTAGTTTAAGGATATTTACATCTTCTTCATAGATCTGGGAATTGAGACCTGGAGGTGGCGTGACTTCCAAAGCAGCAGATTGCAAGTTTATCTGGGTTGAGATAGTCTTCCCACACTGGATTACTGTAGAGTAAATGAAAATAACAGACAGCCTGCCCACATTTGATTATTCTAGTTTCACTGGAGGAGAAAATGTCATTTCTGAACATACAAATCTGAGACACCCTTACCCCAGTAGGATAGTCTCAAAGGCCTTAGCCTGAGTCACCAAGAGTTTACTCTGGGGTTACAGAAACCAGAATCCAAACTCAGATGGATGACATCTGGAAATCTGTGTGAGTTGTCTAAGCTTCCATTTTCTAATAATTAAAATGAAGCCATTAATAACATAATTACACCTAACCTACAGAGATAATGCATTGATCAGTAAACAATAACAGCCACCTATTAAATACTGTATATTATTAAGCTGTGATTCCTTTCTCTCTTTCTCATATCTTTACAAATGTATCAGATCTGATTTATGTCCTTGTTTTTTTTTAGTCCATTTTTTTATATACACACACAAAAAAAATCTCTCCTTCAATGATTCTCAGAGGTCCCCAGAGGATGTTGGCACCATCACATGGAGCTGGTCAGAGATTCATAGCCCCTTGTTCCACATTCTGCTTCCTTAATCAGGGAAGTGGGGAATGGAGACTGAAAACCTATTTTTACAACAGTCCTCCCAGGGACTTTTCTGATAATGCCCAAGCATCTTACCCTGGATTGATAAATTGAGACTGGATACAAGTGGAGAGAGACCCACTTGTCCCACTCTGATTGGTATATCAGAGCAAAGGACCCAATGTGAGACCAGCTCCAAACCCAGAACAGATGGCTGTGGCGTAGTGCCAATGCAGATGTCCAGACTAAGCTGCAAAAGGGAGACACACTGTAAAAGAGTGTTTTCCAAACATGACAAGGTCAATATGCTCCTAAAGTTCTAGCGGCTGTGGCTGCTTGCACAAAACCTGCACAAGATCAAGTCAACATCCCACCATGGATTCGGGAAAGGTTGACGAAGCCCCACATTTAACTGAAGAACTCTTGGCAGTGATGGCTGCCGCAGAGGGTTGGTAAGGGAGGAAGTCAGTGTTCTTTAGGAGTGTGGCCTCTAATAGGTGGCTCATGCTCCAGTGAATGGCCCTATATCTATGCACTAATTAGTTGGCTATAACCATAACAACAAAAGAAGAGATGAAGTTGGGAGGAATATGTAGTAGAGAGTCTGGGAGTAGTTAGAAGGAATCAGGGTGAATATGATCAAAATATATCATATATATTTTGGAATTTTGAAAAGGTAAAGAGTAAATTTAGTTTTTAGTAAAGTTTTTTTTTAATTCCCATGCCTTCTAAGATATTATCTTAGCAAGGTACTTTGCATTTCTTAGTCCATAATGCTCCAGTCTCTGACCTTGGTCAATGATGCTCCAACTATAATAATTTGGTTATGACTTAGTATGGGGATAAAGGTTCTCAAAGGAAGCCTGTTAAATGAGTCTCACCCTCCCACACACACTAGTGGATAGACTGACTGGTCTCATTATTCTGCCATGCAACAGTCAATTTCTAATAGGACATGAGAAGTTTCTAGGCTTCTGGGGAGCAGGAGGTCTGTCCTGTGTCCCTGATTGTAATTTATATTACCTAGCACAAGTATGCTTCCCACAATATCTAGAGTGAAATTATGGAAATAATGCATTGAAACAAGATACAAAACTATTAAAATCCCTCCTGCAATGGACCTTTCTTTTGCGAGACTAGCAAATAAAATGGAATAATGAAACAAGACATGCCTTTTCTGAGATGTTTTGTATCACATGACTTAGGTACAAAGTGGGTAAAGAGAATGAAGGAGTACTTGTGGGTTGACTGAGGACAACCTCAAATGAGAGGTTCTCCCGCAGGATCAGGATTTCCCAGAAAGTAAGGCACAGGACAGCCTTTTACATAATCCATCTTGGGTTTGGAATGCCCAGCATTTGACACAATAACTGGAGCCTTGGCCCCACTTCCCAAAGGGAAATCTTCCCTGACTTTACCTAGCCTTACCACATGGCCAAAGATATTCAGCCTCCTTTTGCCTCTTCTGTTACTGAAAACACTCCCACCCTTAGCCTCCTCAGCACAGGTGCAGTTTAATGTCTCGTGGTTTCATTTGCTGCTCTGTTGGATAGGTGGTAATAAAATATAATTTATATTATAGTATATTAATGATTCTATGACTGAAAATGAGAGCCGGGCAGTGGTGGCACAGGCCTTTAATCCCAGCACTTGGGAGGCAGAGGCAGACGGATTTCTAAGTTTGAGGCCAGCCTGGTCTACAGAGTGAGTTCCAGAACAGCCAGGGCTATACAGAGAAACCCGAACAAAGATACCCCAACCTTAGAAAGCAATGACTCAAATAACATTAGATTGAAAGAGAAACACTGTTTTACATACTCTTTGATATGGCATCAAATCCATTATCCACATGATTCTCCTGATAAAGCACTTATTATCAGGTTGCAAGAATGTGCTTGTGTCTGCTAAAGTCACTGCACTGTACTCAAAGTACACTGAAATCAATGAGAATAACGGTGGCACGTGTATGATGGACTGTGGTGCTAATGCAAATTATTTGGTCCAGATAGTTTTACAGAATGACTTCGGACACTCTTATTTTGGCAGACAGGAAAGATGATATTTATTCCATAAGGTAGTAGGCTCAAGCTTTGCGGTAAGCTGTAATAATCATTTTCAGATTTAAGTGAAGATATCATTATACTCAGAAAGTTCTGAGTGAGAGTAGTGTGCAGTGTGGTTAGAATATTAGAATATTTTGCTCAGATTTCCAAATTAATACTGAGCTCTTGATATGAGTATATCTTCTAAGAGGAAGTTGAAAACTGAGCAATGTAACCCTGGGTACACTTTGTTCCTGGCAGTGTATAGTTTCTATTGAAGGAAAGTCAGTCATGGAGATATGGGAGGAAATAAAGAAAGTAGACATTAATGTCTGCTTTTAAAACACCAGTCTGGATTTATCCAACTCAGTCTTTAAAAAAAATTACCTCTGTCTTTACAAAGATTTAGCTACATGTTATAGAGCACACTAGGCTGAGACTGGCTGGCACTATTCTCTTATGTGGCTGTATGAAAATCAGAAAAGGCTTTGGGGTATCTCTAACCAAGCAAGTGAAAGACTTGTATGATAAAAATGCCAAGGTTTCAAAGAAAGGAATTGAATTATATATCAGACTATGGAGAGATCTACCATGTTCATGGATCAGTAGAATTAGTAGAGGAATTATATGTGCATGTATGTGAAATAATTAATAACCAAGCTACAATTGAAAGAATCAGAGGGAATGTAAAGGACAATGGATGAGAGGGAAGATCAGATTTCATGAAAAGGGGAAAACAGAATAGATAGTTATTGATTGGGTTCTTGAGAGGGAGGACGAAATGGAAGTTGTAGAAGGGGATACAGGAGAGACAGCTAGAATTAAGGGTCATCTGAGGGTTAGTATAGAAACCTAGTACAGTAAAAATGTTCTAAAATATATGGATATGTGAAGTTGATCTAAATGAATTCATCAAAAAGTGAGACAATTCCATCTGGCTATCTCTTGTCACCAAACCAACCTCCCATTGCTGAGATTTTGTTATATCTCATTTAATTGTTGACCCAGCAAACCTCAGGGGAATCTCTCAAACATCTCTGGCTGTTGCTAAGGCAGTTGCTCTTCACAATTTGACACCATGGCCTCACTGCTAAAGACAACACCTATACAACTCATTGAACATAAAGAAGTTGAACGGGTGCCTGCACAGAATCCTCACCCTTATATCTCAATATCTTTGGTAGAAAAGCATCTCTCCTCTTTTCTCAAAAGAAAATGTAGCACAGAGCCATATACAAAACCTTTATCTACAATGGTGTACTACTTACAAGATATGCTAGGGCAAAGGTGGCACAAAACTTAATGGCAGTAACCAAGCAATAACTTAACTGACTTAAGGCCCACTCCATGAAAATTAACCCATACCCAATACCGCTTGGGTGACCAAGAATTTGAGAAAAGATAGCTCAGGGTCCTATGGTAAAACCAATAATTCTGCTCTAAAAATAGAAAAAAAATATATAGCTGTAAAATAACTTCTGGTGTGCCTTATTCAGCTATCATCAGAGAAGCTGCCTCCTATAGCAGATGGGAACAAATATAGAGAACCATGGAAACACACTGTGCTAAATCCCTCCCCCCAGAGCCTAGGGAAACTGGAGGAAGAGGATGCAGAAAGAATGTAAGAACCAGAGGGGATCGAGTACACTGATAAAATGAGACCCTCTAAATAAACAGCAGCAAAGCTCATATCATCTCACAAATACTCAAGCAGCATGCACAGGGCTCGTACGGGGCTGCACTGGGTCATCTGCATATATATTGTAGCTTCTAGTTTAGTGTTACAAAATTCCTGATTGTACAAATGAGTGGCTCTCTGACTCATTTGTGTCTTCTCTTGGGCTCTTTCCCTTCCGTTGGTTTGTCCTATCCAACTTCAATGTAATAGTTTTATCTTATATTTTATTTTGTTATATTTTAAAACTAAATGAGTGAATGAAAGAAACCCAGATATTAGGGTAAAGGTTTATAACTCAACTGTTGCTTATCCGTGGTAGAAGAGGGAAAATTAGTTTTCTTTAACAGCGTGTAACTTGGTATATCAACCACTTGAAGAAAGGCTGCATGTTCAGGTTTAGTTAAGCATAGTGAATGCCAAAGGTGTGTGTGTGTGTGTGTGTGTGTGTGTGTGTGTGTGTGTGTGTGTGTGTGTTGTGTGTGTATGTGTGTGTATGTGTGTGTGTGCATTTTTATTTTTAATGACCATTACAGTTTGATATGTTTTTATTTTCTTTTTGAATGTGATTTAATCTGTGTTTTGATTTGGAAAAATTTTGTATTTCTATTTTTTTTATTGATAAAGAATTTAAAGCTGGAAAATAAGGATGGGGAGAGATTTTGGAAGAACTTGTAGAACTTTAAAAAAAAATAAATTAAAAAGGAAAAAGGGCCGGGCGGTGGTAGCGCATGCCTGTAATCCTAGCACTCTGGGAGGCAGAGGCAGGCAGATTTCTGAGTTCGAGGCCAGCCTGGTCTACAGAGTGAGTTCCAGGACAGCTAGGGCTATACAGAGAAACCCTGTCTTGAAAAAACAAAACAAAACAAAACAAAAAACCAAAACCAAACCAAACCAAACCAAACCAAACCAAACCAAACCAAACCAAACCAAACCAAACCAATCCAAACCAAAACAAAACAAAAAACAAAAAACAAAAAAACAAAAAAGGAAAAAGGCTCCTAAACCCTGGAAGGCTAAACCCAGGTTAGGGCTTTAATGTTGTGGGAGACATTGTGTGTTATTCACTGTGCCCTTGTATGTGATTACTTGTGTCTTTTCTCAAACCGAGTATATAAAAGACTGGTTGAAGCCTGAATTACCTTGTGCTGTTTCTTATTAACCTGACCTCAAAGTTATAGTTTCTAGTAGGGCAATGTATGTGTTGCCTTTAAGTGCTGAGCAGAGTAGAGGTTAGGAAGAGAGTGAACAAAGAAAACATTTCTGCAGAGAGATATAGGATAAAATAGGAAGTACTGCCTATGTGGCTCCCTCATGAAGAAGTCCTCAGTCCTTCTTGCTTTGCCACAAGTAAGCATTTTGCTCAAAAGCTCATATAAAATGGCTACACCTGGTATGTGGTCATATGGATCAGAAGTGCAAAGTTTCTATGTTGTAGAATTGTGTAACAGGATAGAGATATAAATCAATATCTGTTATGTGCTTAGCCTGAGTCAGATGTTTTCTTTGGCACAATCTCTCAACTATCGAAGACCCTGAGGGAAATGACTGCTCTTAGTCCAAATCTATCCATAAAAGGAATTGGTAAAATGACTATTTAAACCAAAACTGATACCAGACACTGTTTGTTGCCTTAAGAGCTATCAAAAATACATGCTTTATTCATGATTTGTTTTATATAATATTTACATCTATCTGTTGAACCTTATGCTTTAATAATAATACATATTCATTGAGCATTTTACCATAAAGAAAAATATAAATATTTGAAGATAATTATATGTTTAATTTAGTTTAAACATAATATAATTATATATATATGTATATATATAATGTATATGTTGAAGCATCACATGGTACTATTAACATGTAGCATTCTTATGATTTTATGAATCAGTTAAAATTAATTTAAAAATATTCTTTTAGGGCAGGCAAGATGGATCAGTTGGATAAAACACTTTTCTGCTGAGCTTGATGGTTTTAGTTCAATCCCTGAGATATAGGGGAAATCAAGTCCCACAGGTTGTTCTCTGACTTCTACAAGCATACTGTCACACACACACACACACACACACACACACAAACACTCAAATCACTCTCTTCTTTCCCATTCCTGACACACCTGGGAAGTTTAAACCTGTATTCATTACTTTGCTTGCCACTGTGACAGAAAACCTGACACATATCGTCTTGTTAGTTCAGGGAGTTGGTCCGCCAAGGCCTGCTCTTTTTCCCACTGGATCTGTGGTGAGGCAGAGAAGCCTGAGGTGGCAATAGGTGTGGAGGTCAGAGCAACTGGTGGGAGTTGATTCTCTCCTTCCTCCATTCTGGTTGTAAAGATTTAGCTCCGGTAATCAGGCTCAGCACAAGAGTCCTTACCCACTGAGAGTTTCTCTAGCCCATGATCATATATGTATTACTTTATTAATGTTTCTCTTTAATATGGACTTAAAACTTAATTGTCGTGTTACCCATAATGGAGAGAGGGATGGAAAAGACTTCTCTAAAGCCAAATCTTATCATTCTAACTCTGTAGCCATGCATTAGCTACAACATCAAGCATATATCACAATCGATCCTAAAACTGAAGTTAAAAAGAGCCTTAGACAAATGACCTATGCTAGCTGCCTCAGGAGGGGCAGGCACAGGGAGGGTTCATTTCAATTGACTTTAAACCATAGCATTTTTGACTGTACAGTCTAAGGATAAAGTGGGAAACCGCAGAGACTTCTAAATGATTCAGTGGAATTGTTATCTCTAGAAATATTCATATTGGCAGTTTGAGACATATATATTGTATATATGTCTCAAATATATGCTTTTTGTTAATGTTTTCATGAACCAAGATATTTCAAGAAAAATGGAAAGGACTTAATGAAATACAGAAACCATGGCAGTAAAAACACTGGGTTCTTTGTGTGAACTGGTGAGAATATCAGCCTGAGCTTAGGAATAATATTTACTTTTTAAAAATACATATTTTCTCACTTATTCCACTAAAACCCTCGAAGCAATGAATACCAAAATACAACGAATACTCCTGCTAACCAGGCTGTGGTTTAAAAGAAATATATTACCCATTAAAAGGATCCAGGACTCCTTGGGAAACTGCTGATTTCAGGTCTGGAAGAAGAAAATGAACAAGATTGATGTGGAACATATTGTTACTGAATGTGAAGAAATTATTAAAGGCAACGTAGTGACATTAAAAAAAACATAACAATAAACTTGACAGAGTCTTCATGGCCAAAGTTGAGAAAATCAAGGTTTGAAAAAGAAAAAGAAATCCAAAAAATTCAAATGTATTTAATAAAAATATTTTTAAATTAATAGACTCATAATAATACTTTAAAGTAAAGATTCTTATCCCTTGTTGTTTTATCATAGCAACAAAATGCAACTTATGAACTTATCTTATACAAGTGGACAAATTACAGAATTATATCTTCTAGATAATTATAGAAAGCCCAATGCTGAGCCGTCAAATGACAAGTCCTCTTACCTGACAGAGCTACGGAGATAATTTCTCATGTCTCCACTCAACTGTTTGCATGATACCTTTTAGCTACACATGAACATGGTCCAATACAAATGCACAGCTACCACAGCAAAGGGAAATCAGAAATACGAGAGATATTTATATACTTTTCTGACCAGAGTTTAGTATGTAGCCCATTTATCTCCAGACAACATATTAAGTCATTGTTTAACAGACCTAATGTACCTGTCCTGGGACTGTGTAACACTGTTGAGGCACCCAGAGGATTTCTGGCCACTTTAAACAATTTGATTTACATTGTCCAGTATTCGATAGGTGGGAAGTCTCAACATGTAACAGCATTTGTTACCAAGTTCAACCACCTGAATTATATTCCTGGGATCAAGATGGTTAAAGAGAACAAGCTTCATTAAGCTGTCCTGTAACTTGTACACACACACACACACACACACACACACACACACAGAGAGAGAGAGAGAGAGAGAGAGAGAGAGAGAGAGAGAGGGAGGGAGGGAGGGAGGGAGATACACACACACACTGAATTAAAAGTAGTTTTAAAACATAATTGTCCAGTCTCTGGTTTTACAACTAAAAAAAAGTGGAATTTTATTTCTGCCACTTTGTCATAAGAGCTCTAAAAATGACTAGAAAGTAAGAGGTAAGATAATGAGGGAAAAGAGGAGTGGGAACGGGGTGGTTCAGCAGGAGAAGAGGAGGAACGAGGACAAGAGAGGAGGGAGGACCATAATACAGAATGAAGGGGTCAAGGAAGAAGGGATAAAGGAAATGGTGAAGGAGCACTGGATGGGAGAGAGGAGTGGGTCAGGAGAGAGGCAGGGGGATACGATGGAAGGGAGGAGAGCAGGGAGGAGGCAGGAGAGGGGAAAGGAGTTGAGAGAAGAAGGGAGCTGGAGAAAGAGATTCACATCCAAGGTAAGGTTTCAGCCTAGTCTTGGTCAAGGGTTTCCTTGTAAACAGCACGGGGGACTTCGTTAAACAGATGAAGAAGTTCCTAAGCGGGAGGCCTAAGCGAGGGTTCTAGCTCAGTGCGTATGGCCAACTCAAGGCAAGCAGAAATGGTCCTTGGTCAATGTCAAGGTCACCATTACGGAGCTCAACTGCTGTGTGTGAAATGTATGCCGCTGAGGCAGAAGAAAACTCCTGTTACCATAACCTCCTAGCCCTTCCCTCCTCAGCTCACAAATCAGCACAGTCCACAATAACCTTCTACCAGCAAAACCCGAGATTGCTGCCTGCCGCCCGGCTTTGGAAACATTCAGAAATCAGCTTTTGTTCGTGGAAGATGGTTTTTATTTCCTCAGCACCCACAAAGTGGGAAATTACTTACACATGGAGAGTGAAGGATGGTGCAGGAGAAGAATGATGCCTGTTTAGTATAATTTAAGGCTAATAGCTCTGTTTTGCTGCTGTAATTAGCTTGTGACAACGGCATATTACTGTTAAAATAGTCATAATCACCTAGGGTTACCTGAACGACATAATGTGTCTTGGTTTTGATAATTCAAGGGATATCTTATTATAGTGTTGGGAAGAGATAAAAGCCAAAAAAATCACTGTTTTTTTTTTTTTTTATTATTATTCCTCTATACTGAGACCAAATAAACCAAAGAATCCTTTGTCTCAAAAAATAGCTTTTACAGAAAGCAAGTCCTATGTCTCACATTAGGAAGTGGAAGCGTCAGGCTTCTAGGGCTGGCTAAATGTTTAAGTTTCTTGTCTCTAGAGAGACACAGGAAGTGCGCTTCCTTATCAGTCAGAGCAGGGAGCTTTCTTTCAGCACGCCCGCTGGCCAGGAGCAAATGTTGCATTGCCCTCATATGCAAGGCTCCTATTTGTGCTGTAATTGAATGGTTTACGGCAGCACAGCTGGCCCTCGCAGATCGCGCTTCTTTGATATTCCACAGCCTGCAACTCATTCTTGCCAAGCCAATAGGCGACCTGTAGAAGAAAAAAAATAACATATCTGAATTTAAGGGGCGATACACAGCAAGCCTCTTTTCATTTCGCCCCATTAATTCCGTCATTGTTTTCCTCCTGCTCAGAACAGTTTCTCTGTCCCCTAAAACTATGCTTCTTTCAAGATAATTTACAATCATGGAAACCACACAGATCGCTGAGGTCAGGAAGCCACAGAGACCACATCCTTTGTTTTCATTTCTCAGCTCCAAGTATCTTAAACTGCCTGGTTCCAAGATGTGCACATCAGCCCTGAGGCCAAGTTGTGTAAGAATGTCTCCTTTGGCACCATGCTTCTCTGTCAACACAGATGACTTAACTGTCGTCTGATAAACCAAGTGGGCACTCTAAAGAGCTCTCTGGAAACCATGATCGTCTCTGAGCTGGCAGAGGAAGACTTGAGAACATGGTGTATTAAGAATTACCTGAAGATCAAAGCTGCTGAGAGAGAGAGGGGGGGGGAGAGAGGGAGAGAGGGAGAGAGGGAGAGAGGGAGAGAGGGAGAGAGGGAGAGAGGGAGAGAGGGAGAGAGGGAGAGAGGGAGAGAGGGAGAGAGGGAGAGAGGGAGGAGAGAGAGAGAGGAGAGAGAGAGGGGAGAGAGAGGGGAAAGAGAGGGGAGAGAGAGAGGAGAGAGAGAACAGAGAGAGAGGAGAGAGAGAGGAGAGAGAGAGGAGAGAGAGAGAGGAGAGAGAGAGGAGAGAGAGAGGAGAGAGAGGAGAGAGAGAGGAGAGAGAGAGGAGAGAGAGAGGAGAGAGAGAGGAGAGAGAGAGGAGAGAGAGAGGAGAGAGAGAGGAGAGAGAGAGGGGAGAGAGAGAGGGGAGAGAGAGAGGGGAGAGAGAGGGGGGAGAGAGAGAGAGGAGAGAGAGAGGGAGAGAAGGGAGAGGGGAGAGGGGAGAGAGAGAGAGAGAGAGAGAGAGAGAGAGAGAGAGAGAGAGAGAGAGGAAGAAGGAGGAGGAGGAGCAGGAGGAGGAGGAGGAGGAGGAGGAGAGAGAGCACAAGCTCACACAGATGTTTCAAAATTGCAATCTGAAAGCTATTCTGGTTTAGAGATGTCTTTATCCTCAAGTCCAAGAGGATCAAAGAGAGTGCTTAAAATGGAGGAAGAATTTATTGTTCACTAGGGTCAAGCCAAGTTTTAAGGAAGAAAGGTTTTCTACTTAATCTTTGAGTTTTTGTTTTCACACAGCTGGGCTAATTAGGTATGGTCTAGGAAAATTTATTTCTTGGAATAGAAGATGGCGGTCCAGAGCTCTGAATGTAGTCTCCACTGGGCTTGGAACTCCTTGTTAAAAGGATCCTTTTATTTCCCAAGATGTCTAGCCTATCTCCGGAGAGCAGGAGACCAGGAATGCATATGTACCGAAAGATCAAACGAGACATGCTATCTACATTTGGAACATTTTCGTTTTATCTAATTTATTACCATAAAAATAACAAAGTGGTATACCTATGACATACAATGTGATGTTTTGATATATCTTCATATTATGAAATATTAAGTCAAGAGATTAACAAAAATTATGATTGCTCAGAAATATTCAAAACACACTCCATTAGGATCAATAATAACCATTATGCTATATAATAGACCTCCTGAATATGCTCCTCCTGTGTAACAGTGTCTTAGGCCTCTTGACTACTCCTGGCCCTGCCCTTAGCCTTCCAGCCACAGTCCTCATAACTACCATTCTATTCTCTATTAGAGACAACATTTTTTTAATTTCACATATGACTGATACAATATGAAATGCTTTTTTCTGTTCCCATATAATTTCTCTTAGCGTGGCATCCTCCAGGCTGCTGTGGATATTTTATACACAGGAACAAATCACAGAGAGTGCCTGCAGAAGAACGATATGGCCATATCTGGTTTGTTTCCTACTGTGGTAGCACAAAGATAAACAAAGCTTGGAGATAAAAAAGGATATATTTCATCTTAATAGCTTACAGTCTATCACGAAGCAGACTCGGCAGGAACTCAAGGCAAGAACCTAGAGGCAGGAACTGAAGCAGAGGCCACTGAAGAATGCTAGTTATTGGCTTGACCCATGACTTGCTCCTTAATTCTTATATACACAGAACCACCTGCCCAAGGGTAGCACTGCCCTCAGTAGGCTGGATCCTCCCACATCAATCATGGTTTAAGAAGATGTTGCACAGACTTGTTTACATGCCAAGACGACTAAGGGACTTTCTCAAAGGAGGTTCCTTCTTCCATGATGAATTGTGCCTGGATCAAGTTGACAAAAAAAAAAAACAAAAAAAAAAAAAAAACAAAACAAAACAATAAAACAAACAAACAAACAAACAAACAAAAACTAGCCAGGCATAGACTGTCTAACAACTGGCATATTCTTATGCATCTTTCCATCTTTTAGGAACTCCATTGGCAACTATTAACAATGTGGACAGAATTCTTGACCCAACAGAGGACTTTTACAGTCATTGTCACTTCGAGATTCATTGGTCTAGATGCTAATCAAGAACAATAACACACGGGCAGAGATGGTCCTCGACTCCATCAGAGGTTCTCAAACTGTGGGTCCTGATCCTTTTAGGGGTCTGAGAGCCTTTCACAGGAGTCGCCTAAGACCTAGAAAAGCACAGATATTTAGATTATGATTCATAATGGTAACAAAATTACAATTATAAACTAGCAACAAAAATAATTGTGTGGTTGTGAGTTACCACGACATGAGGAACTCACTGTATTAAAGGGTGGAAGCATAGAAATGTGTAGACCCACTCCTTACGGATGCCAATACCAGAAGAACCAGATCACTAGAGTGTGATTGAAGAACAAAGCCAGGTCCTTCAAATCAGGTGAGTCAGGGCTTACTTTACATCTCAGGTGAATTCTTCAGCGTGGGTGCTCACCACTTGCTCCCTGATTTCTATTTTAAGGTGGTGTGAGTTTCAAACGCCGTGGAGTCGCTTTAATCCCACACACTGTTATATCCAGACCTCTCACAGGTAAGAGGGGTCTTTTTCTTACTCGCTCAGTATTGCTAATAAAGATAAAAAAAAAAAAAGAGAGGGAGATTCTGAATCAAAACTGTACTTTTTTTTCTCCCCTTGAAAAACTGAAAGATGGGGAAGTCATGACTCAAGCTGCTCCCACCGAGTGGCGGAGCAGCAGACTGAAAGCCAGCTTGCCAGGAACCAGCCAGGGGCTGTCTAGGGTTCTGCAGACTCATTACCTCCTTTCCTTATCTGAATCAGGGACTGAGTAACAGACGCTAAGCACCTCCCTCACAGCAGCACCATGTTATTTCTATTCTTTTCTGTGTGGTGAGTGTTTCTCTGCAGTGCAGGTCTCAGTCAGTTGTGGGGTATATAAAGCTGTGACAGAGCAACATAGTTACAGATTTCAAGAAGAGAAGCAGCCTTTCTAGAAAAATACACACCAATTCCTCATGGTGAACAGGGGGGAGTACTGTGGCTCACTCGCCTTTATTTGTGGACTTTGGAGGCATTCTGTTTGAAACTGTGAGTAAGGGTTCATACTGTCGATTGTATTTTATCCTCAAATGCCCAGAGCTTCTTAGAATTTCTACAATCAGATACGTTGTCAGAGAGTATAAAATGTCATCGTAGGCAGGCTTCTCAGTGTTTGAAAAGGTTTACAGTTTCTTCTTGTCCCTTGTATTCCAGTCACAAAACTGCATACTGTTTTAATGAAATTGAGTTTTCTAAGTCCAAATAACCCAAACCTCAAACAGTGAATATTTCAACTGGTGCTTCAAAGGTAAATTCACATTTCATTGACTCAGTTTCTTTGTATCTGTGCTGTTAGCATCTGTACTGGGCAGTGCATTAAACTTAACAGGCAAGAAAATAAACTGATCTGAGCTTTACTGCCTGTTCACCAAGGTTTGCGAGAATTCCAACTGCGCATTAACCAAGGTTTGGGCTCATTGTCAGGAGAGACAGATTTGGTTAAGGTGATCTCTCCCTCTTCAGCTTCTCTGACAACTTCTCACAGGTTCAGTCTCTTATGGTAAACTTTGTATGTTTTTATCAAGAGCTTGTGTCTGATGGAAGGTGTGATTTTTTTTTTTTACTATGTTACAATAATTACAGCACATCAGTCTCACGTTTACAGACTGGAATACCTTTCTACATAGTCGTTCCCATTAAAATGTAGCAGAAAGTAGACTTAAAGTCAGGTTAATGTCTCTGCAATCCAGACAGCTGGATTTGAGGAAGTTGAGGGGAACTTCTAGAGCTAGAGCAAACAAACAAACAAACAAATAAAAAAACTAGAAATGCATGAACTTCTGCACTCCTATTAGTTAAAACTGTGATGACTTGATAGATGAGTTATGAATAAAGGACACATTTATGATCTACTGGCAGAACTGCTGTCATCCTGTTGACGGGCTCCTGAGCACAATTTTTCACTATTCTGACCACTGTGTTTTGTATTTCTGCTATTCATGTCAATATTTCTGTGTAGCATCACGGAATCTCTCCTACATGGACTTGCACATGCAGTGCCTTTGGTCCCCTAGCTGCCAATCAGGTCAATGCAATGAATGCACTTCCATTTCCTGCATGGGCAAGGCCTCTCCCCTTTGCTTTCTTGCCTATATGAGCTTATTTTCTTACAAATTCTCTTGCTCTAGTCCAAATTAGAAACACCACTACCAACAACAACAAAAGACTTGCTGTAGATTAAAATGTGGAAGAGAATAGTGTTGGCATTCCAAAAGTAATTAGAGCCAATCATATATCATATGAGGACTTATGCTTCCATAACAGATCAGCACTTTCAGGAACTTGTCTTAGTTAGACTCTGTCTTAATTAGGGTTTTACTGCTGTGAACAGACACCATGACCAATGCAAGTTTTATAAAAGACAACATTTAACTGGGGTTGGCTTACAGGCTCAGAGGTTCAGTCCATTGTCATCAAGGCAGAAACATGGCAGCATCCAGGCAGGCATGGTACAGGAGGAGCTGAGAGTTCTACATCTTCATCTGAAGGCTGCTGGTAGAAGACTGACTTCCAGGCAACTAGGGTGAAGGTCTTAAGCCCACACCCACAGTGACACACCTACTCCAACAAGGCCACACCTCCTAATAGTGCCACTCCCTGGGAAAAGCATATACAAACCATAACAATGGACTTGCACATGCAGTGCCTTTGGTCCCCTAGCTGCCAATCAGGTCAATGCAATGAATGCACTTCTATTTCCTGCATGGGCAAGGCCTCTCCCCTTTGCTTTCTTGCCTATATGAGCTTATTTTCTTACAAATTCTCTTGCTCTAGTCCAAATTAGAACCACCACCACCAACAACAACAACAAAAGACTTGCTGTAGATTAAAATGTGGAAGAGAATACTGTTGGCATTCCAAAAGTAATTAGAGCCAATCATATATCATATGAGGACTTATGCTTCCATAACAGATCAGCGCTTTCAGGGACTTGGTAATCACTGAAATAAGAGTACAATCCATATAGAAATGTGGAGAATTAGACCCAAGCCCATCCTGCTAGCTCAGTGCCCAAACGTTCAGTACAAGGACAGGACCCTTCTACCTTTGTACAAAGGGGTGTGTTAGGTTGCCTGGATTTTGCCTGTTTATTGGCAGAGGGGTATGTTTTCTCATCCACCCCTTCTAGCTGAGAAAAAGCAAGTGATCGTGCTCAGCATCTTACACCGTTGGGGCACATGTGGTCACAACTGAATGCCGGGTTCTCTGCCAGTCTCACACCTGGCAAAGTTGTCTAAACATGGTGCCCAAGAATGAATTCAAAATCAAATGTGCAATGAGTCTGAGATGCTTCTGGCTGTGCTGGACCATGTCAGATCCCCAACTTCATTGCAGCCTTGATTCCAGACTCACACCAAGCAGTTCACACTGCACATGCTGTTGCTCTGCCTGATGTCACACTGCCGGGACACTGAGGCTGTTTTCCTCTATGAACTGCTCAAGTTTCACTGTGATGCTGTCTTCTGCCCTTACAGAATCACGATGACAATTATGGAAAATGAAGTGTTGTAGTCCTTTCCTAATGTCATTACTCAGTAGGTAAGTCTCAAATAAGCACATTGTTGCATTGAATCGGGTTAAAACATTAGCTTTTAAAAATGCTCTTTGAGTCGCAAATATAAGCCTCATAAAATAAGGAATAAAATAAATTTTGTTGGTATTAGGATAGAAATTTCAACCATATTTTTATTAAAGTTCCATAAGGATATATGTTGTGTGTGTGTGTGTGTGTGTGTGTGTGTGTGTGTGTGTATGAGAAAGAGAGAGAGAGAGAGAGAGAGAGAGAGAGAGAGAGAGAGAATTTAATAAATCAGCTCAAAATAGTAACAATAGGATTACACAAGAGAGCTTAGAACACTGTAGTTACTTGGTTCTTAAAACAGCCTAATAGTCAAAATGGTTCTATATCTTTCCTTGTAGGTTGACAATTGGTAGTTACTTAGTTAATTTAAGTCCAGGAGTCTCAGTAGTCCCACTATGATACTGAAGTTGGAAGCTTTCTGGAGAGCTGCCGGTTCTAAGACAGCTCATCTCTGCAGAGAGTGGGAAGGCCGACCAAGCAAATTGCAAGATGGTCTTCCTTCCAATATACTAATTTTATCAGGTTGCTACCTGAAGGTGTCACCAGAGATGGGGCAAGTTTCTCCTTCAATATATACAGTCAGGACAGCTGTTCAGGTGTGGCTTCCAACCCAGGTGTTTCCAATTTATATTAGAATGGCCTTAAAACCAACCACAACATACAGTTTCTGAAATGCTCCCTAAATGTACTTTTCCTACTTAGTAGTACATATTTACATCATGTGGCATTCTCAACAAAGATGGTTATAAAATCAGAATATTGATCAATTTAGAAAGTGTGATGCCACTGTACAGTCTGTAATATCAAATCTTTGTCCCAGATTTAAGTATTTGTATAAAAATAAATAGGCACACCCATCTGATTAGCATGCTACTTTATTTTTATTTTCAGGAAATACATTTGATATATATATATATATATATATATATATATATATATATTCTCAAAGAATTGCTTTAAACTAACTTTTAAAATGAAATGTTATCAGTAAATACTTGGTATTTTATAGCGCTCTGTCCTGGTTTGGTGTGAAATTTTCTTGGGTGAAAAGGGGTCTCACGTGAGAAAGTTTATGAAACCCTGATCTGAACATTAGAAATATCTTCAAAGGCAAAAGGCCTTTCATATACTATAAAACAACATTGATGGGACGCCCTTGGACCATGCTGCTAACCCAGACATAAAAGTGCATGTTTCAGTGGAAACCCTGTTTCCTTCAAAAAGTGGATAGTCAGTTAGCATGCAAAAACTCAGTACTTGGGATCTTCCAGGGATGGTGCTATCATGGTCACTTCCAGATCTGCACCCACAGATCTCCCATTCTGGGCACTTGCCCCCCCCCCGCCCCTTCTCTGTATACCCCCATCAGGATCTGTATGTAACTGGGCAGACTCCTGGAGAAGAGTGTTCCATGCCACCTTCTTTGGGGTATACACATCACATTTTAAACCTGTGAGCTAGGCAGTAGCTGAGTCTAACATGAAGGTTTAAAATAGAAATGGTACATTTTGTGATTGAATTAACATCAAATCACACCCCTTGCCACATGAGCGAAAATAAGAAAATGCTTGCCCCTCCTCATCACAAATCTAGTTTTTGATTCTCCAGTGTGACAGTTTCTGGGTTCAGGAGCATGCTCATATGCTTTAGAAATGCACGCATGCACGAGGCTGTGTGTCTGTGCCAGAACGTTCTATGCATTTAGTATTCTGCTTTCATAAACACCACCAATGCCTGGCAATATGCAAGCAAGCTGGTTAAGTCTGTGGGGTGCTCTAAAGCTGAGGTTAGGATTGGGGGTGGTTCCAGAAGGCTAGGAGGGAAATGAGGCCAGGGCTTTCTGAGGACACTTGTTTGTCTTCTGGTTATCTGTGCCAGGACTAGTGAGAGCCGTTCATCCTTCCTGTGTGCTTCCCTGAGTACGAATCCGAGCCAAATCCAAGGGAAGTTTTCTTCTGAATTGTACAAGCGCTTCTTTGACAGTCATTAAAATAGCCGGAACAGCCCAAGTCCCAAGCATGGGTCTGCAAGAGAAAAGAACTTTCTGGAACAGTGAGTTCAGAGATGTTTTCAATTATGAGACTGAGCACCTGCATCTGTTATGCTGCCATGGTGAGGCTGAGAAAAAACTGGGGCTAAGGAGAAACTGTCAGGAGAGTATGGTAGTGGGAAGACAGCTACATCATGTCATTGTATTTTACAGCCTACGAGTAAACAAGCCCTAATGGGCGGTCTATCAGGAGGCTGGTGTGTGTGTGTGTGTGTGTGTGTGTGTGTGTGTGTGTGTGTGTATTAGTTTGTGTGTGTGTGCATGTATATGCATGTTGGTATGTGAGTGCATGTGCCTATGTGTATGTCTATGCATGAATGTATGACAGAAAATATGTTTGTGGCTGAGAATTTAACATGTGAGTTATAAACTGCTTGATTGTTAGAAGTATTTTGATGTCAAATGGGAATATTTGTATATGACTTTTATATTAGCTTAGCTGATACTGGAGGGATATTGTTATATTTCTTAGTGTGACATTATTTTGAACATGTTGAAAGAGTATTTTTAAAGATATTTTAAAGTGATTTTAAAGGTCTTTGCTGAAAAGGACCTCTCTTTTTAAAAGTGTTTTCTTTTTAAAAGTTAGGTATGTTTGGTGGTGGATTTCATATCTGCACTATATCTTAAAGTATTTGAAAAAAGAAACACTAATCAATGTTGAAGTTAATAAAGGGAGTTTAATAAATCCTAGTCCTTAAAATATAGATTCATGTAACATAGCTACATGTTATAACACTGTATGTTATAACACTGTATCTTATAACACAAGTATGCATTAATAATGACAACTTCAGGAATGTGAGTTATAGTTTGAACAAGAAACATCACAGTAGAGAACACAGCTGGTTGAAGGGGCTTCCAGTGTATCTTGAGGACAAAGGCTGGTGTCCGAGCAAGTTCTACCTCACAAAGCCTGCTCAAAACTGGCAAATATTTCTGTATGATGGATGAAGCAATTCAATCTTGCTCTCGTTCTTAGCCTCTGAGCTGTGGCGTGGAGGACTTTTGATATGTCCTCTCCATCTTCCTTTAATGTGAAGATTGTGAGTGAAGCTTCAAAATGTTTCCCTACCTTAAACTCAGTCAGAGAGAACATTTTTTTTCTCACAGTATGTGCCTGTGTAGTAGTAATCTATGGGACTGGATAGCGACCAATAAGAGCCTTTTCCTGTTTTGTTTTCTTTTGTTTTTTCTTCTTGTGAACTGGTGGAAAGCATTTATCAGGTAGCATTGACGCTGTCTGTTGATAGTCAGCATTCTTGGCCTGTTATGCTAACAGAGTTTGTGACACAGGGTTTCACTATCTTGCCTATGCTAACTTCAAACTCCTGTGTCCAAATGATCTTCCTGTTTCTGTCCTTACTGCCTTACATTAGATTCATTATCTGAATTAGGACCCAAAGCAGAATGCTTTGTTTTTGACCTGTAGGAAAATATTGGAAGATGGATTTTAGCTGGACAGTTTCTATCCTTCCGTCATGCTGCAGACATTTTAGACCTCCATATTCGTTCGCTCCATAAATATTTACTGAGCAGCTACTTAGTGATTTTTAAAACGAAAGGGCAAATGGCAAGGGACATGCACTGCTTCCTTAGAACTTAATGTTCCCTAAGTGACTAAGCGACATGGCCAGCAAATGCAAGGGGTGATTCGTATTGTTTATTCCTGACCCTTCACCTGACCTTCACATTGTGTTTGACATAACCTCATACTTTCAAAAGCTGGAATTTTACTGACTCTTCTTCTTCTTTCCATTTCCAGGTACTTATATGGCAGAGTGCAGGAGCTAAAGTCTCACAGGATGGGCTATTGCTGTTTGCTGGAACCTGATGGAAGTGGATGATGGTAAGAAGCCCCAGGAAGCTGGTTTAGATCTATTTGAAAGTCATAACAATTAGGGCATTAATCTTCCTATCCGTAGTAGACAAGGGCCCATGACTTTATAGCCCTTCATTAAGAATGCCAGTATAGAGATCAACTGAGAAAATCTTACATTTCTTTGTTATCACTTAAGAAAGCATAAACTTTCCTTGAATGACAATTCCTCCCATTACCTTTAGAGGAGAAAGCATGTTGCATTTTAAAGACTGGAATTGCTTTGTGACATTGTACTATTAACAATATTGTACTATATGTACTATTAACAATATTTTATTTCTTCTTTTAACAATTACATTTTTAAAATATAATGTCATGAACATATACATATAATTCACTCCAATTACTCTAATTCCATAACTGATTTCATCTCCCTTGCCCCAGGCTAGGTTTTATGTATACTTGACACAAGCTAAATTCATCTGCGAGGAGGGAACCTCAATTATGAAAATACTTCCATAAGATAGGCCAGGCGTTTACGGGATTTTCTTAGTGACTGATGTGGAATGGGGGTCCTTTGGTTTTTATGAGAAAGCAGGCTGGGCAAGCCTTGAGAAGCAAGCCAGTAAGCAGAACTTCTATGGCTCTTGCATTGGCTCCTGCCTCCAGGTTCCTGTTTACTTTGAGTGCTTGCCTTGGCTTCCTTCAGAGGACTGTGATTCAAGATATATAAGCCACACAAACCCTTTCCTCCCCCAAGTTGCTTTTGGTAATGATGTTTCATCACAGCAATTGTAACCCTAGCTAAGACACCATTAAACTCCTATCAACTTCCCTCCTCTCCACACCACCAGTCCCTACATTCACATCTTTTTGTTTCATTTCATGAGGGACTGAGTTTAAGTAGAGGTATCTATGCAGCCATGGGTTTGGAACAACTTCTTCGAGATTGGCCATCTCAGTCCAGTCCCTGAGACTCATGATGGTAGTAGAGACCTGACTCTTGTTGTCCTCTGACCTCTACATACTTGCATGTATATGGACACACACATTCCTGGAATAGGCATGTCACTGGGGATGGGTATAGAGGGTTGTATGCTACCCTGCTTCTACAAGAGCTGTCCACTTACTGGTGGGCACCATTCTACATGAAGCTACTGTACTCTTCTGCTACAATAGGCACAGTCACATCAGTCATCCCAGTCACCAAGCCAGTTCCGCCTCATGGACTGTCCTTCTTCAAACTGTGAGCCAGAATAAACATTCTGTCCTAACTATCAGGTATTCAATCAAAGAAATGAAAAAAAAGTCACTGGGACCTCTTCTATTCAGTTTACAGGAAGACTCTACCTACTATATGGAGGGAGCCTGAGGATTTGTGTTCTCTGCACCCTCCAATGCATTTGCTGAGGCTGAATAGATTAGCAATGGAATGCTAACTGGCACTCAGTTTACTCATTAATATTTATCTCTGCCCTGTAATGCTATTCAGTATTCACTCCTGTGGATAATTCATCATCTTTGCTGATAGTAGTCTTTAGGTGGTTCTTCAGTCAATGCAGGACTGCAGCTAATCAGTTGAATGAAGTTCAAACCCACAAAAAGAGCAGTCTCTCCAGAAATTACCCCCTCCTTCTCCCCAGAGGGGTGCCTGGTTGAGAAGAGAGCATCCCCTGGAGCCTGTAGCTAGAGGGGCTAGCTCTGCCTCTTCTCCTTGCACCCCCCCCCCGGGTGCTGCTGCATTGCGTATTACTATAACTCTCAACCATGACCTTGCTTCAGATGCCCCTGTTTCTGACCTTTCAGCCTTTATCTCCTGTCTCTTGTCCAGTAGGAGAGGCACAGGGCAAAATGAATAGATTGAAAAAGGAATGGGGAAGCATACAATTTTTAAATTAAATTATATTCATTCAGGTTTAGTTTATTTTCTCCCTCAAAAACGTGTTTACAGAAAACAGACAACTTCTATAATGAAAGGCTAATAGCAATATGACCATATTGCTGGTTGTGCTGGCAAACACCAGCAGGATATACTCCAGTGCTGAAGACTGGAGGATCGTAGGAAATAAGGCCTTATCTCTAAATATCAACCACCACACAAGAGTTAGTGTTTTCCTCTATGACTAAACCAAAAGTACATTTATTTCCTAACAAAAAGCTATATAAAACACTTAAAACTGTTTAAAATTTATGCTTACCCTTACATAAAAAATATAAAAGTCATTCATTGTTTTTTTCAGTTACATTTATTTAGGCTTTCTGTTCCCAGTTACTCAAAGAGATTGTGTTTAACTAGTCCCTTGTAGAGTTTACAGTGTATTGGCAGGAAAAAAAATTAAAAGCTGTTAGAACAAAATACAATGATAGGTAGGGGAGTAGGAATCTGTGTCTCACAGGAGCTGTAAGAGTAAGGGTCTCTACACTGAAGACACATGCAAACATCCTTGAGACTGAAAGGACCTCGCTTTTAGAGATGCCCAGGAAGTCGTACTATAGGCAATGATAGCAAGGCCGCTGACAGACCTGAAGAGAGAACAATATTGGACCCTAAATGGAGAGGATGCTGAGGATTTCAAAATTAATCACACAGTAGTTTAGTGAGAGGTACCTTGCAAAAGCTTAATTCTCCTTTTAAAAACATGATAAAAATCCAGCCAGGAAATGTATCAGTAAGTTGGGAGATTTACAGTTTAGGTGACATCCAGTGACAAAGGAGAGACAAACAGATTGCGGAGCGATTGAGAAAATAAAATTTGTAAACATACGCATGGTTTGAGTAGGAGAAGAGATGGGGGGAATAAAGAATCAAAGATGACCCCAATTAAGGACACACAGGACAATAGAAAGGGGCAGGCAGCCGCGGGTGGGGTAGGAAGTAGAGTTTGCCAGGATTCATACAGTTGGAGATGTCCACCAGGCATGCATGTGGTTATTACCAGAGACAGTGGTGTGTGTGGGCACTGAGCCCAGGAGAAAGGGCTGAGCTGCAAGAGCTCGCCGAAACCATCACATGCACTTGGCAGGGAGAGCGCCGAGGGAGGAGGGTGGCGATGGCCTTAGTGAGAACAGAAAATTGCAAGCAAATGCCAGTGAGGAGGCATGAAAACACGAGACCCAAGAAGAGAATGAGGCAGTTAGGATGGAGAAAAGGAAAGGGCCCATTGAGTAGAGCACAGCGCCACAGACACTTAGAGAGAGGGAGTGTGGAGGAAAGCTTTCTGGTGCTGCCAAGAAACCAGGTAGTGCAGTTGTCTGAAATGACAGAAGACTGCTTAGAATAAAGTGAAAGAGGAGCACATAACTGTAGTGACGTCCGTTGAAATGCCTGACATGGATGGAGGAACCCAAGCTTGTGTGAGAGACTGCTTTCAAGTCAACTGGATGATGAGGCTCGTGGCAGGGTGCTGCCGCTGGATGAGTTTGCAGACGACTTTTCTGAGTATAACCAGAGAAAACTTTGGGACAACGTATTATAAATATTAAAATATTTATAATAATGAGATAAAAGAAAAATTCCCGAACCCAAAGAAAGAGATGTTTATCAAGATACAAGAATTATACAGAATAACAAAGAGATGGAACGACAAAAGATGTTCCCCATGTCATTTAATAAAACAGTAAATTTATAAAACAACATTGGTTTGTTTCTGTCTTTTCCTGCTTAAGCAATCAGGGTCCTGTGAGGGAGTTGATTCAGCCCCAGCTGTACTATTGTTATTCAGACTCTGTGCCAAGAGTCTGTGCAGCCTGCTTTAGAGTTGGCAGTGGCACGGCAGGCAGGACTGTCCTTCCAATTGGGGTGTCTGGTAAGTCCCAGTCTCTTCCGGGCTGATTGTACGATTGTCAACTTTAGCAAGTGGACTAAAATTTTAAATGGAATAGGGCCCCTCTCATTACTGTGCTCACTTCATATTTCTTGTTACAATGGTCTTTTTGCTAATAACTCGGTCAATTAAAATAGCTTTTGAAACAAGTTGGTATAGAGTATGTGTATTCTTCAATATAACAGTCCAGATAGGCTTGGCTAGGGGTTGATAAACCATAGGACTGAACAAAGGAAGACTCCTAATACTTTACCAGATAGCTTAGAATACTGGTGCCCACATTAAAAAAATTATCAAATCTAAATTAATTTGAGTTTCATGAGAACTTTTGACAAGTGACCTTTTGTACATGTGGAACGCCTGCTTTCTTTCACTTTTTGACAGCATGGCTGAATGGGTTATTAACTCACGCTATTTCCTGAGACCGGCACCCTGTTAGGATGACTCTGAGGCGCTCCAGTATTTCAGCCAGACACCCACACATCTCAGAGTTGTTCTCCTCTGAAAAACAATGAGACCATTCACTGCCCAAGGGCTGTCTAGTGCACAGAAAGTATCAATCCCAAGCTGGAATCGACAGATTTGTGTAAAACTTAATTCATCTGCAGGAAAGCATAGAGGCCGTGCCATGACTTGGAAGATAAGTACTGGGGAAAAGGAGCAGAGACAGGACAATCAGAAAACTGAAATCTGCTCACCCAAGTTTCCATGTAAACCACAGCTACTGTGAGTCTGAGGCAGAAGCGTCCCTTGTATCGGCAGTACACTTGCTGACTGGCTGTGGGCCACCAGGGTGCATTTGACTGGAACTGAGGGAAGGTGCTGGGTGTCAACATCTTCATGCCATATCATGTTCAAAGTGGATGACTGTCACTAGGCAATGATTTCTTTCTGTAACAAGTTACAACGGCTAACTGTGCTCTGTCTGTACAACGCAAATGAATGCATTACTGCCAGGAAACCCGAAGCTTTGATGACTCAGTGTGCTGAGCAAAAATTTCAGCATCCAGCTTGTTGTTTTGTGGATTGCACAAAATGGATTATGTACATATTGTCATTTCTCTTTAGTCCCAGAGCCTAGCTTCTGCTATAAGCAACTAACTTCTTATTGTTTCCTTCATAATGGTCTTTTCTATCAGAAAGTCAGTTTTTCAAGCACAAAATCTCATCCTGTATGGTCTGCAACTATGTTCTTAGCATCAACTACTTCAGTGCTGGGCATTTGGTGGGTGTTTAGGGTCTCCTGCTGTCAAGTCTAAGGGGAGAGTTAGTCTCCAAAGATGTTGATAGATTTACAAGATTTACTTGATTTTCCCATGAAAAAGCTGGTACACACCTAGATAAAATGACAAGTCCTCCAAGAGCTTGTAGCTATGACATCCCTAGAATCCTGGACTCTTCCACTCACTGAGACACCAGAGTTCCATTGTTTCATTCACTATCCATTCACCATTTCATAAGTGAATCACAAGTATGGGTGAGTTATATCCAGCTCCTAATCCTTACACTGGAGGTCAAGACAGTTTTCCCAATGTGGGAAAACGACACCAAAAAACATCATAGTAAATAACAGGGCATCTAGCTTTGTAGCAACCTCTTACATGGTTTCTAGGATGAGGTTCTGCATGGGCGCTTTGCATCTGATTCTTGACCCATAATGGAGTAGTGAATCTCCATATCTCAGGCTTGGAGGTATCCCACACGACCATAGCTCCTTTTGGTCTTGCCTATTGTATTCTTTGTACATCTATACTAGGAATACCTCTTGTTATTAGCCCACATTGAACAAATGCTGTTATTAAAAAAATCATTCTTTCCAGGAAACATTGTCTCATTGTCTTAATTTCTATCAGTTATGATTAAGGAGAACAGACCTCAGCTCTCTTAAATATGCCAAGGCATAATTTGGTGAATGATTTTTCTAGCCTGTTTGAGTTTCACTCTCAGGGTGAATATCTGTCCACTATTCTCTTGCTATCACAGGAACTGCCTGAATAAATTGTAGGGCCTTTCAACTACATGGAAAATACCCAGAAACAAAGATGCTTATATCAATGGAAAACATAGTCATAAATTAAATAAATGGAAAGTTCACAGGTGATTTAAAGAGTTCAATTTATGTTTATAAACATGTATACTGGCAAGAATAGAACCTTAGGTGTCTAGATAAATGCCACAACAGTTAAGAGCACTTGATGCTCTTTCAGTGGACCTTCTCAGCACCAACATGGTGGGCCACAACAATCTTCAATAACTTCCATAAAAGGGGACTAGACACCCTCTTCTGGCAGCATGCTAACACATGGTGCACACACATTCATTCAGGCAGAACACTCATTCATATGAAATAAGAAGAAAGGACCAGAAACTTAAATAAAAGCAAAATTGTAGAGAGACTAGGTGAGATGAGAAGTCTCAGTAGGTCTTGTTTAACTGAAGCCTTGATGTCACTCTTCTGTAGGGGCACTTAGCACATTTTCATTATTTTTGGCATCTTGAACTCATAAAGACAGGCTGTTGTTCAAAAGTAAATAGCGTTGGTATTTGCAGGTTTACCTGAAACCATCATGCATATTTGGTAGGCTCCAGTCACATGAAATCGTGAGTTTTAGAAAGTTTTGGATGACTGAAAGAGGTGAGAAATAATCAAAAATTGACCAAATTTATGTGTGAGCTCTGGCAACTGACTGGTCTGCAGCGACTCCTGTTTCTTATGGTTTTGAGGAGACCCAGTAAGCCTCAAAATTCATTTTTTTGCTAACCACCTACTTATTTTGTTAAGATTATGAAAGTATATTTGAACTTGCGTTAGAACGAGAGAGCAGAAAAAGTTCACTTCACTTTTGCTGAAGTAGAAGTTGAAGGTCAGGCCAGAAGCAACAGAACAAATTATAAGGAAGAGTAAGGCATTAGGGAAATTAGACTTCAGGAGAGCAAAGCACAAAGAGAGCCACAGAATTACAGCTGTGATCTTCCTGGGATGGCGAGCCTCTCTAACTGTGCATATAACTCTTACATGTGTCATTCCATCAACCCGGTTCCCTCAACTTCAAATAAGAGTCCAAGTGTTCTTCTCCCTTCCCCCCTATTTTGCTCACCCATTTCCTCCATTTTCTTCTCTCCTCCCTTCCTCTCCCTCTTTCTGTTCTCCCTCTCTCTCTTACTCCCTTCCCCAGCTCTTCATCCTTCCCTCCCTCCCTTTCTTCCTTCCTTCACTTGTCAGTTTGAATTTTGAACCTACTCTCTTTATCATGCTAGCCAAGTACTCTATCACTGAGCTACAGCCTCAATTCCCAACAATGGTATGGCTCCAATGGTATGGTGTTCTTTTTTGTATTCAATTTATACAACCAGAAGAAAGAGCTTGCTTACAGGAGGATAGTGATGGCTTTGTTTCATGCCCTCACTAGGAATTTTCTTTAAAATGAAGACTATCATTTCTAAGGTATATTAGCTACCATTCTCTTTGTTGTGACAAACTGCCTGACAGAAAGGACTTACAAAAGAAAGGTCTATTCTAGCTCACAAGTTGGGTCCATTATGGTAGGGAAGGTGTGGTGAAGTAGCTTTGTCCTGGGAGTTTGTAAATGTAGATCATCATGTCATAGCTCATTAGGAAGCAGAGAGCTAGTCGGGAACTGGAGATTACACACTTCAAAGTCCTGTACATAGTAATCTGCATCTGTCAGTGAGGTTCCAAGACCCAAAGGCACCAGAACCTGTCCTGAACAATGCCATCAGGCAAAGACAAAAATGTTCAAAGGCTGAGCTGCCGGGAACAGTTCAAGCTCAAAGCATAATGAAGAATATGGATATAGTTTTCCAGGGCAGGTCGTCCTTAAGAACAACAACGAATAAACAAACAGCAAACACACACCGTCTGTGACCTTCCATTCTCCTTAATGTTTTATAGTTTGTTTCTTAATAACTTCCCATGTGTGCATGAGCGTTTGCCAGGCCATGCATTAACACTGACATGTACTAGACAAGCACTATCCTGCTGAGCTACATCTTTGCCCTTTAACTCGACTTTAGTCTCACAGATTGGGAAGCACTAGCTTATGTCTCAATATAAGGAGGATAACTTTCGTCTCCCAAAGTAATCCTGTAAAAACGGTTGCAGCCAACAGCTCACACGGACAACTCCAATACCTTAGAAGCATGTACATTCCGTTGTTATGTTCCCCTTTATATGAAAATGGTAAATATTCCCACTTCCTCACATCTCATCGACTTGTAGTTGATAATATTTTCATGTTATGCATGCCTATTTTATAAATGGCAAGGCAGTTCTCTATACTGTAATTCCCTTTTTATTTTCAAAAGGCTTAATTCATTCACCATAGTTTAGCTTTATAGCAAAACTGAACAGATGTATAGAGATTTTGAAGTTATCTAGCTATATACAGGCACAATGTCCTCCATGATGAATATTCTGATGAAATTATACTTACCTAAGGTTTTTTTCTTTACTTTTAAAGCATGGTACAGTGAGATTTCAATTATGCTATGAGTTTATGCTTCAGCAGTGAAGTCTGGCTACCTTAGAAGCATGTGCATTCCATTGCTTTCAGTTACTGCTTATTACTGTTAAAATCAAATCGAGGAATTACAGCAAACATCTAGTAGTGTTGAGGTTTGATACTCATTTGATCCTGAGTTTTCAATTTCTTAACAGGTATCAGTGAAGCATGTGAAAGGTCAACTCACATTGAGGCCCATAGAAGTAGAGTGTCAAGTTTTATACTACTGTGAAAAATATTAGCCCATGACTGCTCTCACAGGATCATGACTTCATCATATTCTTGGCAGTCCTTAGCACAAGGATTCTAGCACAAAGATCATAATATCTTTCTCCCAAGAAATATCCAATACGACAGCCTTTTAAACATAAACAAGCTGTTCAGCATCCTGTTGTTTTACAAAGTGCAATTAAAGTGTCATCTTTTTAAGTTGATGATACAACTTAAGCCAAGAGTGAATAGTTATCACTATTTTATCAGGCTTTGTATTTATCAGATGAAGAGGCATGCTGCAAAATGCAAAGAGCATTGTTTCCCAATGAAACTAAACCTCACTTTATATATTGTTTGCTGCATGAGCTTGGGCAAATAAATTAGCTCTGGTGACCTTTGCATTCCAGTGTGTGGTATATAGCTAGATATATCTATTTTCTGATGCCAGCACCAGGGTGAGAATTAGCAATGAAAGAAAATGCAATCCCACGACACTGCAGCATGGTGATGGAGGACACAGGACAGAATATGGACTTTGAAACCAGATCAGCTATTTAATCTTATGCGGGTTGCATAATTTCTACAAACATCTTTGCTTGTCTACTTCATAAGCTCTTTGGAAAATTAAACATGAAGGCGAGAGTCAATTTATGCAAATTATAATATTAAAATGGAATGTAATTACAATTATTTGACAGGACTGGCATGTCTTTGTGTATTGAAAACACCCTGGAGAAGCAACTGTGTCTTCGAGGACTAGACAGACATCATTGTTATCAGCTGATGTTCTAATGCTGGACCTCATTTATTATTTCTTTTTTTTTTCCTTCTTTAGAATATATTATCTGTCTTTAAGCAGTTTAGAGTTGTTTCTTAGTTTAGAACTATGCAAAGGAAATGTTCTTTGAAATTCTTGGCTTAGATTTCAGGGAAGTATGGATAAGGTTGATCAATGGTACAGGGTTATAGTTACAGAGCAGGAAGTAGGAGGCTCTGCTGGGTTTTTGTACTATAGGATAACTGTAGATGGCAATCTTTCAAGAGCTATAGGAATGGATTTTTAAAATCTTACCATATAAAAATGATGCATGTTTTCTAAGGTAAATATGTTGATATTTAAAATAATATAAATATTACTCTCTCTCTCTCTCTCTCTCTCTCTATATATATATATATATATATATATATATATCACATTGGGACCCCATAAATATAATTCTTGTGTTTTTAAGTACATGTGTAAATATGCTTTCCCTGAATGTTGTCTTCACAGGTTTTAACACTACTTGTGACGAGCCAGGGCCTTGACACACCTCCACTGAGACAGGAGACTTGGAAGGTGCACCTAAGGTGGTCATGCTTTCTTGGCAGCTGTTGGTAGAGCCAAAGGGTCCTTAGGCTCATTTTAAACAAACTCCAGCTGAATCTCAGCTCTGTCTTGTGATGAGGTGGTTGGCGACTATTCACTGTGAGTCTAATTTCATCACATGCAAAAGGCAAGACTGTGCAAAGCTATTTTAGATACCCTGCAGTAACTCAGAGGCATATCTGATCCCCAGCCTTGGGTGAAATGATTGAAATCTGTTGTCCCAGAGACAATCATACTCTGTTCACATTCTGGCTCTGCATATCATTGGCTTCATGACATGAACAAATTCCTTAATCTCATTACAACTGTACTTATCTATGAAATGGAGAAAGCAAAAGCACCCTCTTTGCAGACTTGATGTGGAGATTAATAAAATCCATTTATACGAAAGGCTGAGGAAAAGCTTGACAAACGAGTTTGTAGTTACTGTTAATGACTATTTTAATTTTCACACTGTAAGAGTAAAACACACACACACACACACACACACACACACACACACACACACACACACAAAGGATAGCAAACATTTAAAATTAGAGAGTGGAGAAACTTGGGACCCAAATAAAAAAAGCCAAAGAAAGCATCATATTCTATTGCAGATTTTAAATCCTAGCTCAGAAGTTGATACTCTGATCAACCAAACGTTACCCAAAAAAACTTCACAATCTCTTATGCTTTGAGAACCATTCATGAGTATGGCAGAGTTTTATAACTTTGTCATCTGAGTTCATCAGAGACCACAAATCAGAGGTCTTTGAAAAAATGAATTACAGAGAGAAAAAAGCTCAGCTTTCTTTGGATAGTAATATCATAACTATGTTTCTAAAATCAGAATTGTGCAACCAGGCTAATTAAGAAGCTACTTTATAACCATACTAGGTTGCAATCATATTACTCATCAAATATTTTAAGACACTCCTGAAAACTGCTTAAAGTTCACTGATAATGTAATTCATAACAGCACTCACCATTAAATCAGTGGCTCTTCAAGAATAGAGATTGTGTCTTACCCCATATGCTACATAAACAAGAGGCATCAGCAAAGTGGGAAAAATTTTTTGTTAATATGCTTGATACTTTCTAATACTTTAAAGTGGGAAAGTACATACTCTTAACATTTATGTCGTAATGTTAAATCATTTACTGTCTTCTATTATGACTTGAATTTGTATTTAATGCTTCTGTTAATATAGTGTTTGAACATCTCATTACAGGGTCTACTTTCTTCCCTTGAGACAGTCTACTCTAGGCAGTTATAACAGCTAGCAGCTGCCGAATAAAGAGAAAATCGGAGACCCTGGGATGATTGTGGCTAAAAAGGAATGGAGTTACTTAGTTCTATTAAATAGAGCTATTCCTCACGGAATCCATGATTTTGAAATAAATAAGACGTTTAGTATCAACGTACTGGAATATGCACTGCAAAATAATATAACAAAGTTGCTGTGATATTAAAATGTTTAAATTTTCAGAAATCAAATACTCTTGCATGTAGTGTTTTGACTCTATTAAAGGAACACATAGATTCCAGGAATAGTTTTACATTGTAATGCCAGTAAAATTAATATAATGCTATGGATAATAAGATAACAATCATTCATATTCCTACCAATCAGATTAATGTAAATCTTGCCACTCTGCTAAAGGCCCTCAATCATATCTGCCCACCCTCTCCATTCTGTCTTTTACGCTCACAGTGAGTTTGCATGCCCTGAACACTTACCTGCCACAGAACAAACTAAACTGCTCCAGTCCAGGCCTGGAGAAATAAATTTTTCTTAAGTATTTTATATAGTGAGAAATGTCTTCTAGGTTGTTCATATTCTAGTCATTGCTGTGTTGTCTTTTGTCATTGCTTTAGCCTTTTCTTTCCAACTCTTGATGTTTTGTTTCACTTGTTTCTGTCATAGAGACCATAACTTACTACTATGTCTAAGTTCTGTTTTCAAGGTTTGACAGAGTATAATTTCTTTTCTTGACAATAATAACTGTTTAATGTAATTTCCAACTGATGTCTCTTTTATGCTTTGAGTTCTAAATGTTAGGGCTACCAATATTTTTCATATTTTAATATTTTTACTCAATTTACACCCAGATCATAGTCCTCCTTCCTCCTCTTTTCTCAGTATCACCCTTACAAATCCATCCCTCTATTGTCCCATCTCCTTAGGGGAGTCCCCGTGGTCTACCACACTAGGTACATCTCTCACAGAGGCCAGATCAGGTATTCCAGGTAAGAGAAAGAGGATCCAACCTCAGGTGATAGAGACTGAAACAGCCCCAGCTCTAATTGTTAGGGGGCCCTCTTGGAGACCAAGCTGCACATTGGAGCATGCAGGATCTGGACCAGGACCATGGATTTTGTTTATCTTTTAAGAACAAACATCTTTGTTTTTCTTTTCCCTTTATTTTTGAGATTTTGAGATTATAATATAATTACATAATATCTTCCTTCAAATGTTCCCCTCCAAACCCTTTCATATACACCTCTTTGGTCTCTTTCATGGTCCCTGTATTCATAATTGCTGTTACATGTATATATATATATACACATGTTTATATATATATATATATATATATATATATATATATATATAACATATTTAGTCTCTTCAATTGTGTTTATGTTTTCAGAGCAGACCATTTGGCATTGAATGACTAATTATTAAAAATAGAAAAGACTATTTCTCTCAGCATTCCTCAGTTTCTTGTAGATTTTTATGTAGAGTTCAGGCCTTGGGCTTTCTCTATCGACTCTGGCATGCCTGCTGGGGTCTTCCCTTTCCAGCTCCTGCTTAGGCAGCCATGTTAGTGACATGCTATCCATGCAGCTTCTGATGCTACCAGGAGACATAATCTCCCAGAAAATTATCTGATCCTCTGGCTGCTACAGTCCTTCTAACCCCTCTTCTGCAACATGCCCCAAGTCTTAGGTGCACAAATTGTTTTGTAGATGTATCCATTGGAGCAAGAACAAACTTCTTGGTAAACCCAGACAGTGCAAACCTCCATAAGACTGGGTGTAAAGAGTCTACTCTTTGAGTCTTGACTTAGAAGTAACTGATCCTTTCAGTTTTCCTTTTGTCTTTTTCTTTCAGATGCTAGAAAGATTCTTTCAGATGCATGAGTTTTGGCTATTCCCTGCCGCCCCCCGCCCTGTGCTGCAATCCCTGCCTGAGTATGTAGGCTCAATGCAGGTGGCATGCCATTTAGGTTCTTTCTCTTCTCCACAAGCACAGTGTTTTATATATGTCTATCTCAGAGATTCTATTTAAACATATTCCCTCCTACTGTTTTTATAAGAAATTATTGTAAACATCTGTGACTGTAGCTCTTATTAGAAGTTGTACTTGTTTTATTTAACTTATCGGAATAAGAACACAATATGAGGTTAAGCATCTTAAATTTTTGAGTATATGCTATAGTTGAATATAGTTACATTTTACACACAGGCCTTTAGAGACCACTTGTTAGAGACTTCTCATTTTCTCTTCTCCCTACCATTGTGCTCTTTGGAACTGTGAACTTGACCATTTTAGATAGAGCTTCCTCTCTCCTCTCTCTTTGCCTCATTACATAGACCTCTCTGGCTCTCTCCAGTTCCATTTATTGTTCTTTAGTGCTTCCCCCTAGAATTCCCACCTTTGGTAAGTTTTTCTTCTTGATTTTTCTTATTATTTCCTACATCTCTCCTTCCTGAGGTTCTTCTCCCATAGCCACCCCATTAAAGGACAAAGAAGCATCGACTCATGGGTCTATGATAAATCTGTGTCACTCGTTCCTGTCTCACTCAAAGGTCTGTGCAGCCTATATGCACAGTGTAGGCCATGGACACAGAAAGCCATCTGGTCACCATCATTTGTCAACACCTCACAAAAATCTGACTTTTTTCTTCTATTTTCTCTTTCAGAAAGAGCCACAGAGATTCCTTTAAAGGTTTGCTGGAAGCCAGTGAGTCACCACATTCTGCAGTTTTTCACTTCTGTTTCTTAAAAAAAAAAGCAGAATAACCACATGCAGATGTTAAAAACCATTCCCACAGTCAAAAAACCATATCCATAACCATATTGAAAATGCTGCTCACTTGTAAAAACACTTGTGGCATCATGTTTCCAGACCAATAAAGACAGGAACCACATGGTGAGAGCAATTTCCAAGTAGCTTTACTTCAGGCATCAGAACACAATAGCATTGCAGTAACTGTAATTTTAATTCAGACACTGTTACTCTATTATTCTTTGAAATACTCTCTTGCATATTAAGAATCAACAGAAATTTATTTCAATCCTAAAGATTAAAGAAATGTTGGCCTTATAGATAAAATAGGAGTGACTGTTTAAAATCACCCCATGAATCTAAATTAGAAACTAATTTCACATTTCCTTGAAGAGCATGTGATATGAAAAATGTTACAGTGTACAGTTATGAAACTTTTCTATAGGCTATGTGATGACCAGGATAATGTTTCTTTATTCATTTACTTATTCTAGTTGACATTTAAAATTGTTAAATATTAAAAAATAACAGACTATTAAGAATAACTTTGTTACTAAAGCCAGGATTTGAAAATGTTCAGAATATATTATCATTACACATTTCAAATTCTGGTTTTTAAAATCTATTTTCAAAATTTTTTTCAGAGGAAAGAGATATACAGCCTCATATACAAGTAAATATCTATAACAATAGAGAGAACTACATACCATTTGCCTCTAACCTATTTCCAATCTCAGCTCAAAGGATGAACTATAAACTTAAGACAACAATGCTACCCTGTCCAGTCTTCAGGAAGTTCTTTCTCTGTTACCTGTTGGCCATTATAGAGATTTCATTACTCCCTCTGGATCAGCAAAAAATATCAGGCTAGGAAGCTTTCATTCACAGAAATATAACTTCTCAAAGTTATATTTTGCAGGTATGTATAAATGAGAATCCAAATTGCTATTCAGTAGAATGAATGTTTTTGAAGGAATTCACAGTAAGAATTTAACTGCACAAAAGCCAAAGTTGGCATTTATTACATGTGGTAAACAGGGTTAAAGAGGAACCTTGAAACAATATTTTCTAAGAGATACTAGTTAATAATAAAGAATTATTTAGGCTGTTGTTGCATTTTTTTAATTTAGGCTCAGGCATCTGATGCCTTCCAAACAGATTATCAAGAAACAAATTCCATCATTAGGAACCAGCCTGTCATAAATCTCTGAAATGGTTTATAATGTTAATTTCTCATAATTTGTATCTCATTGTGATACAACTGCCATATTCCAGATTAAATGATCCAAACCTTCAAGACCTGAAAACAGTCAACAGCCTCAGAGGACAGGAGCAAAGCCTCTACTGGATGGCTAATTAGCCTGTTCCACTTATCTCAGCTTTGACATTTCAAGAAAGTCTGGCATTCTGGCATTTGGAACTGCGGAATTCCTGTGTAACCAGAGTCACATGACTAGGATTCACTGGGCAGCGCTGTGAAACCAGAAAGACATGCTGTGACATTAACATGAGAATCACCAGGAAATCGGTTCCCTATTAGCCTCTTGGGTCATCCTTGAAAGTTCACATGGGCAGATAGCTGATGGCAATTTAACTGGGCATGTGTTTGTAGGATAGCCTTAGTATGAGAGGGGATTCACCCCAAGCTGGATGTTCGGCCCTGGACAGCCCAAGCGGGCAGCTGTTTCAGAGTATGATGTGTTTTGCCAGCATTCCCTAATGCATCCTTCCAGTCAGAATGCATTTAGTGACCCAAAGATACAGAGGAAGAAAGCTCAGACATTTCAGCCTATGCACCCCAACGGCTGTATCCACTAAATCTCCCTAAATATAAGTTTCTCTGTCCCATCCTGCTCCCTGCCCTTTTCTTCCCCAAATTTTAATTTACAGGGAACTTTCAGAGTCCATTGCAGTGACTATTTTGCAGAAGCAGACTTTCAGCTGAAGGTAAAGTGACATGTTGAGAGCTGTAGAGTTGTAGTCCTGAAAAGCACTCACATGTAATTATGGATTTGTCAGCAAACACAGGCAGATATTTTTCATTACAAATATACCAAGAGTCTCATGTAGGTTGTTTAATGTTTCCTAGAACTTTATTCACAATACACAGTCAAATTCAACACAATGGTCACCTTTCTACCTTTGTGGGCACCTTACTGTGTCTTGTAAATATTGCCAATCTCAGTAACTTTTCTGTTGTTTGTTTTCAGAATTGGATAAAAATGAATTGAAAAGCAGCTGGGAAAAATCATAGAAACCTTGGGAGAAAAGTACAGAATTATTGGAGAATTACAAAAGGACTGCAGACAACAGCTGTGATATAGCAAAAAGTAAGCCATTTTGACAGAAATGGCCTATTGAGATTCATTCATCTTTGGGGGAAGCATTCAATGACGTTATTAATTAATACCTATCATATGTGAGGCTAGCTGCAAAGCAAGAGGTTACAGTAAAAGGGAAGGGAGTTTATCCTACAGGCACAGAAGGAAATATGCAACTGTATCAACCACAGCTCAAAAATGTTAAGGTGAGGTAAGAGGGAATAACAGCATGTGAGTAAGGAGGAAAGCTCTGAGGAGTGGGTGTGTCTGAGAAAGCTGAGAAAGGATGGTGATGCTCTGCTGGGTGGCTGGCTGCAGCTGAGGGACTGCCGAGGGTCAGGGTTGCAAGGACTAGAGTGTCAAATTGAGTTTTCTAAAGTGCACTGAAAACATGACATCATTTTCTATGGGAAATTTCTGGAAGAAATCCTCTCTTAGTAAATACGAATTGATAAGAAAGTTCATTTGTGGGTTCTTGGTTTGTTGGTTCTCTCACTCTCTCCCTGCTTTCTTCCCTCACTCCCTCTCTCCCTTCCTTCTTCCTTTCCTTCCTCCCTCTCTATGTTTTGCTTTTACGTCTTTCTAACTTCAGTCCCCTGCTTGTTCTTTGCTACAACATTGTGGTTATGCTGTGAAGGGGCTCAAATGCCAAGACAACCACCAGGGCTGCCACACCATCATTCTGTGCATGTAATTGTCACTGCTTTTAGCAGCTGTGCAGTCTCAGCTGGATGGGTAGAATATGAGGTTGGGATCGCATTGTTACAGGTTGGATCTGAGCTCAGTGAGCTTCTTGCCTGACTTTCATTTTTGTGAAAGAGAACTAGGAAAGGTGGTTGTATCTCATATCTCAGCTTCTGTATCATATTAAAATATACAATTATATATCTTTGTGAAATATGCAACTTTGGCAAATTACAAAAGTGAAAGAGTTGATATTGATATCCTTTTTTAAAACTTACATGTTGCTCTAATTTCTAACTTATTTTGTTTGTCAAAGCTGGCTTAATTATTCTACTTCATGATATTGGGGTTTTAAAAACTTTTAAATTTGTTATATGTAATTTCTTTGTGCTGGCAAAAGAGTAATTCTAGTTGTTGTACTTGTTTTCTTTTTTCTTTTTTTCTTTTTGTTTGCTTTTAAAACAAAACCTCCTGGTCCCACCTATAATTTTACTTGGATAAATTACTGATTGAAAAGCTTAGAAAATTCCACAAAAGTTCTTTCAAAGAAATAATTTAATGGTCAATTTGTTTGTTTTTGTATATTCACTGTACATAATAAAAAGTTTCATGATGTTTCTACAAGTATATCATTTACTTGTACTTTGACAAGTATATACCATACCACTATTTGATTGCATTTCCCCTCCCCACTCTGCCTCTTTTCTTCCTCTTCCATTATTCCTTAGGCAGTTTCATTTTGCATTCATGTCATGTAGGCATGCAAGGTTTGAAATGTGTATTTATAATCTGTGATTTGGAAATCAGAGAAAACATATTATTAGTCTTCCAGGGTTTGACTTCATCTACATGCTATGAAGATCTCAAGTTGTGGGTGGCTAGTGGACCAACATGGACTGGCAGGAATGACTAGAAACCCATGAAGTAACTTTTAGGGCTAAGTGTCCTCCTCTGAGATTAATACCTAGAAACTTGTGGATTTAGGGGGGATGATTGCTATTATTTAGTTGGTTTGTAGTTTTTGTTATTGTGGGGTGAGATATTCACCTTATTGTTTTCTGAGAGTATCAAGGTTTTTACAGCATGTTTTAACCATATTCAGATCCACTTCCTCCCAAATTGCCGCTTCCACACCCATAAAATGTTGTGTCTCCCTGCTCTTTTACTTTTTATTTTTGTCAGTGAAGACAAATTTGTGCTGTCTAATATTCTTGGACTTTTCCTCTTTACCCAGAACACACTTGACTTTCCAGGATTTTCGCTCTTGAAGAAAACTGACCTTTTCTTCCTCAGCAGCTAAGAATTGCCAAGCACTTCATGGCCACGGATGGGACTGTATGCTCCAGTCGCTTTCAGTGCTTGGATTTAACCTGGCCTGTTCATGCTGACATGACTACTACAAGTTCATATGTACAGCTGCCCTGAAGCATCCAGAGATATTTCTCTATATCTCTGGATATGTTTCAGCTAAGAGTTCTGGCTCTTACACTATTCATGACTTCTCTTCCACAATGATCTTTGAACCTGGAGAGTAGAGCAGTGGTTAGTGGGCATGCATCTGATATCTTGTGGAAGAAATCCTTAGTATTATCCACTCTATTTGACTAGTACTTGTCACTTTTGTTTCAGGACTCTCCTGTAGACTCACCCATTGTGTACTGCTTACTGGGAATTGGTCTTAGCCTGTCACAAACACATCTCGTGTGTCAGTCCCCTGTGTTCTCTATGTGCAAAGAAAGGAAGAACAGAATAAGTGCCCTTGACTGTTGTTTCCGGCTTCTCTGCTCTCTCTCTCTCTCTCTCTCTCTCTCTCTCTCTCTCTCTCTAGATGAAGGTTAATGGCTCTTCTTACTCTCTAAACCCATGATTTACCAACCTTTTTCTTAAGTAGTCAGAGGGATTTTATGAAGCCTATAACTAAGAAATTTATTTATAGAAAACATATTAGTCATTCTTTCAAAGTAATGTTAATATCTTAGGTGTCGACATTTAGTATACCAATATTTATACTACTCCTATCATTTTGTGGACAAATAAGCAAAAGAAGGAAGAATATTTGGAATAGATCAGCATTCATTCTCAAATTTATAATTTGGAAGCCCTAATCCTGAAGCTTTATGATATGAAGTTTTTAGATATTAAATACATAATGAAGTAGAAATTTAGAATAGATCATTATGGGATTTCATGTACAATGATTCATGTTTTCATTTAGAAGAAGGAGAAGAAGGAGTAGGAAGAGAAGGAGAAGGAGAAGGAAAAGGAGAATCATAAGAAACAGAGGAGACATTTGAGACATCATGAGACACAAATGGCCTGACAAAACTATAACCAGAAGTCAAGTATTTGAAGGACTGAAGAGAAGCCTGTTGGGGGTTGTGTCTAATGCTTTTATTTAATCAGGAATCTGTGTGTCTAAATGCTATTGTCTTTTTCCCCAACTGTTTTCTTGTTTTGTTTTGTTTTGTTTGGTTTGGTTTGGTTTGGTTTGGTTTAATCTACCAATAAAGATGCCAGAGGCCAATGGCTGGACAATGGGGAATGGGGTGGGGGAACTCTTAGATTTTCAGGGCCTAGAGTGCAGGAGGGAAGAGGAAAGAGAAGAATCGCTATATTTCAGAGGGAGACAGGTCAGATATAGAGCTGCAGAAGAAAATTCATCTGAAATGTAGGTGAGAAGGAATAAGAACCCCACAAAGGGCTGCCAAGAAGTGTCTTGGGCAGCAAAAAGCTAGGGGACTGTTCAGAAGGAACAGGACAGCAAAGAAGGATCATAGATTTATAGGACGTTGAGTGAGGGAAATCTAAAATAGACTGAGCGGGGGATTAGAACTGTCCAGCCTTTGAGCTACCCAAGGCATTTCAAAACTAAGCTAATGTGTCTTTCATTGGTGGATCCAAAGAGTTCCTGGACAGGTGACTGGAAGAGTGCGACCTACCAGAAGTACAAAGCAGTGTGTAGCTAAACTCCATGCTATGGAAGACAACCCTGTATGCACCTTCATTGTCAGTATCCAGGCTATAGAACTGAGTAGTGTGCTGCTAGCCAAACAGAGATGCTATGAGCTTATGCGGCTGAGAAAACCAACTTAAAGGTTCATGGCATAACATTATAGCTTAGCCACAGTGAAACTGAACTCAAACCCACATCTAAGAATATATTCTTCAGCCTATTTGGACAAATATACTGTCCAGTCTATGTGGCCAGTCTATGTGACTGAGTTAAGCACAAAGCAGCAAATGATGTCACATATGTTATAGGAATCTGAGAAAGCATTCTAAACAGTATGTTAGCAAACTATGTAATTGGCTGGTGTCATTCTTCTGAGGCTGAGTTTAAGATAACTACATGTAGATCTGCTTTCAGGTTCCCAGTTCATATGACTTCAACAAGCTCTAGCAAATTTAGTTGGAGGTTTGTTCTTCAAATTCACATTTCAGATTATGGTTCAGTAGGTCTTAAGAAAAGAGAGTACACTGTGACTTTAGAAATAAACTACACTCCATGATTTTTAGCTTTAAACCTTTTACAAAGTCTACAATGAAACTTTTCCTTAAGTCACTCTGTCATTCAACTCTACTACATTACCAGTGCTAATTGTAGACCTACAAAAAGGAAGGACAATATAGCCTCTCTTTAATCCAGTGGGTAAAGGAGGTAAGTAAAGGCTGCTCTGGGAAATCAATTGATGCAATTAGCTGTTTTTGTTACATGAATCACATTAGAACACCAAACACTACTGCTCTGCAAAAAGAGCTTCTTAAACATTCTCTGGTGTATCAGTAATGGGCATGATATAGGTCAGTCAACATACAGACTCTATAGAGAGTTTTATTTATTGTAATGAAAGAGAGCTTAGCTGAAACATTCTTATTTCTCTGCTGTTCTTTAAAGAAATTCAACATCTAGTTATGATTGTCTTGTGGGTTCCACTTAGGAGTTCATGAAAGGATATGATCCTGAATTTTTCCTTTTAGTTAACTAAGCAGGGTCATTTGGTTTCTTAGTATGCATCTGCACAGACTTTTAGTGCAATGGGTCCAGTGGGAGGACAAAGACTCCTCTGAGAGGGAAACTAAAACGTCCTTTGATGGGTTAACTATAGAATGATAGCCATGCTGTGCCTTGAAAACGTAGCAGAAAGTTTGAATTAATGAAGAGTTAAATATGATATCTTAGAAATATCAAATGTGTGATGTGCATAAGATTTACAAATGTCCCTGAGAATTACAAAGTAAAAATGCAATGCATCTTAAAAATAGCTTTGCAAATATAAAATACATTGACAAAGTTCTATAAATTTGAAAATAATTGGTGTTCTTGGAGGCTTTAAAAACAATATTTATACACTGAGAGACATTAAAATACTCAGCCTTGTTAACAGGTGAATTATACACTAGTGGGTCAGTAGTCAATACAATCATTGTTAAAATATCAATACAATCTTAATAAAACTGACAAGCTGACTCTAAATATCAAATGGAAAAATGAAAATGCATTAAATGACTAAAACAAGAAGTTGGAGGACTTACATGGTTCTGAAGCTAACTGAAAATCCTAAATAGATCTATGAATATGGAATACAATGTACCACTTTCATCAAGAAAGGCAAATGGCAACATGAAAGCAAGAGCCCAGAAATAAACTCATGGGTATATATACAATGGTTTTGAACAATGGCTTAAAGACAACTCAAATGTAGAAAGAAAGCATTTTAATAATGTCAATCTGTAAAAAGATAGTTTTCCCAATCTTACGTCATATTTCTTGGAATGTGTATGAAGTTAAATTAAAACATACAGTAAGTCCAAGTGTAAACTTAAACTATAAAACTTTTAGGAGAAATCATTGTGACAGACAGACAGACAGACAGACAATGCACAGTGGGTTTCTTTTTCCATATAGTGATGAGACTGCAGGGTTGGAAATTCCAGGGAAGGAGCCATCCTGACTCCATGGGCATGAAACAAGTGTAGCTTTTTAGGACTGAACTCAGTATGGTTCTCTAAGAGGCTTCTCATGCTCTGATTGCTGGCTTGATATCTGAAATTATAATTTTAACATAGAGCAAAGGAGCATATGCAGGGACTTTGAGACTCAGCTATCATGCACCTTCCTTCCTCCTACCCTATTTCTGCCTTGTACAGGTTCTCAGAGGTCCTTTTAATTTATTTCTTGAGTAATACCTAACTTTGTTCATCTTTATCCTCAACTCTATGTGGTAAGGAAGTGGGAAGTGGGAAGAAAGACAGGGAAAAGGAAAGGTTGTGTTAAAACATGGCCTGTTGGGTCCAGACAGGACAGTGGATATCACTATCCTTATTTGCAGTGCCGCGACTTGATATACAGACAACTCAGTCTACGTGAGGGTCTTGCCAAATTCTAATCTAGGCAAGGGACTGATCACATTACAAAAGCTGTAACCTCCTGATAGTCATTTGAGATGGAGTACTGTGGAAAGATAGGAATGCCTTGTTGTATGTGCTTCTCTTGGGTGGACAAAAGCATAATTCCTCCTATGTAGCACATGCCTCAATAACAGTGGAAGGGAACCTAAGAGCTGTTATACCAAGCCAATGCGGACTACACTTGGTTTATCCCCAATATAGTAGATGAGTTATACTCTGGTGCCTAGAGTCTATAACACTAAATAGTAGATATAGAGTAAGTGGAGAAATACTGGTCACAGAGGAGAGAAATTTAGTGAATATTTTACCAACAATGAACTCATTTTGAATTGTAGCAGATCTTACAGTTAATGCTATTTAATGCCAGGAAGACTCAATTGCATGATTGGTATGGAGTAGGCAGGTACTCGGGTCTCCAGAAACAGAATGATTTCTTTTCTCTCTGTCAGTTTGCCTGGATTTCCTCAGATTATAATTGATACTTCACAAATATCGTGTACATTACATTTTATTTTGAAATTCATGCTCAGTTTTATATTTTGAGTACAACATGAACTCAGCTCACTAACTCATTTATTAAATAACAGAAGAGTAAGATGAATAAAATTCACAGAATGTCTGTGTGTGCATGCATGTGTATGTGCATGCATGCGGTTTGTACAATAGCTGTAAATTCTGATATCAGGAAAAGTATGGAATCAACCAAAGTGAGTTCAGACTAATGGGAGTGTCTCTCTCCTATATGCTGGCAGATGAGAGCTGTTTTTTCAGAATGTTGCTCTCTAATCAGGGAAAGACAGGGTAGTGATGATAAGACTTTCATTCTCTGGGCAGAGAACCAACTATTGTGAAAAGTGTTCATCTCCAGAAGAAAGGGGTCTTCTGCTTCCTTGAGCCCCTGAGAAATAGGGGTTAAGCAGAGATGTTCAGGGAATTTGGCTTACCCAACCTCCACATCCTTTCCTTTTGTGTTTGAGGTAGTAATTGGTTTCTTCTCTGCCATCTGAGATTCTAAGCACTGAATGGGACCTCAGCACCAAGTGTGAACTACTGTGAGACCACAGTATCTTTACATGACACATACCTTGGAACCTTAGTCTTTATCACTTTGTGGTCTAACTGGTTTTCTGTTGAACCCGACAAGAGAGCAGAATGGTTTCAGATGAGCAGACAAGTGACACTAAGATGACAGGAGTAGGAGAAGAGCTAAGGAACTCTGAAGCTTGACCTCAGTTTGCCGAAGAAAGATAACCTGGAAAATATACTTTGAGTGCAAAACTTCTTGGAAATTTATTTTTCTAAAGGCAGATTGTTTAGAGGTGAAACAATTTCTAGAAAACACACACACACACACACACACACACACACACACAACATACAATGTGATATTGTACCAATTGGAGCAAAGCCATGAAAAGTTCTGAAAACACTGGCTACAGGGCTCAAGAGACATCCTAAGTCAGTGGTTCTCAACCTGTGAGTCATGACCCCTTTGGGGGTTATGGATCAGATATCCTGTATATCAGATACTCACATTATAATTCATAACAATAGTAAAGTTACAGTTATGAAATAGCAACAAAATAATTTTGCTGTTCAGGGATTTACAACTACATAAGGAATGGTGATTAAAGGGCCAACATTAGGAAGGCTGAGAATCACTGTTGTAAATGAAGATTATTTGAGCCTCAGAATATCATCACTCTGACCAGTTTTCAAGACTTGTAGCAAACACAAGCATAGAGGGTACTCCTCATGGATGCTGGATTCCCTAAGCCCACAGACATTTTCACTCAGGAAAAAGGCTGGATAATAAATAATAACTGGTAGGCCAATAAGAATGATACTTGCGGTGCAACCACGGCCATCTTGGTGGTGACTGCTTGGATTGAGCTGGCAGAACCAGATACCTGAGATATCCCAAGCTTAAGATCTCTGGGGACTCGGGCCACCAGCCAGTCATCTAAGAATGGGAGCTTGGCAGAGCAGCGGTTCCTGTGTTCCAGCAGGGCTTGGGTTCTCTGCCCTGCAGGAGACTCTGAAAGCCACACTCCCTACTCCCCACGGCCACTGCTGGCATCCTTGCAGCTGTCTGGACTAAGCAAGCTGAACCAGGTACCCGTTGATATCCAGAACTTGGGATCTCTGGGGATTCAAGGCCGCCAGGCAGTGATTTGGGCAGAGAAGCGACTCCTGGGTCCCAGCCAGGTGTGGGCTCTGTGCCCTGAGGGGGACCCTACACTCTGTGCAACCGTAGCCATCTTGGTGGTGGCTGCTTGGATTGAGTAGGAAGAACCAGATACCTGAGATACCCAAAGCTTAAGATCGTCAGTCATCTAAGAATGGGAGCTTGGCAGAGCAGTGGTTCCTGTGTTTCAGCAGGGTGTGGGTTCTCTGTCCTGTGGGAGTCCCTGCACTCTGCACTCCCCACTCCTGTGGCAGCTGCTGTTAGCATCTTTGCTGCTGACTGGACTAAGCAAGCAGAACCAGAGAAGACAAGCAGCATCAGGTCCACAGAGATAACCGAATATAACATTGTTTAGAGCAAGATACACCAGAGGTCCAAGAGCACCCAAGAGGAGAACAACACATAAGCAATCTGTGCCAGAGGAAACCCAGTCATCCAGTGGTGGGGAAATAGCCTTACAAGCCCACAGGAGGTTCAAGCATCAGCTAGTGATTACAGGACCAACTAAGGCCAGAGATAACCAGATGGCAAAAGGCAAATGTAGGAACGTTACTAACAGAAATCAAGGCAATATGGCAGCATCCAAACCCAGTTCCCCAACAGCAGTAAGTCCCGGATACCCCAACACACAAGAAAAACAAGATTTGGATTTAAAAATCACTGGCCAGGATGCTGATAGCGGAACACATAGATAAATCTCTTAAAGAAATACAGGAGAAAATGGATAAAAAAATTAGAAGCCCTTTGAAGGTGAACACAAAAATCACTTAACGAAATTCATGAGAATATGGATCAAAAAATAGAAGCCAATAAGGAGGAATTACAAAAATCACTTAAAAAAATACAGGAGAACGTAGGTCAACAAGTAGAAGTCATGAAAGAGGAAACACAAAAATCTCTTAAATAAATACATGAAAATACAAACAAGCAAGCAGAAGATCTGAACAAAACCATCCAGGATCTAAAAACAGAAGTAGAAACAACTAAGAAATCACAAAGGGAGACAAATTTGGAGATAGAAAACCTTGGGAAGAAATCAGGGGCCATAGATGCAAATATCGACAATAGAATACAAGAGATAGAAAAAAGAATCTCAGATGCCAAAGATACCATAGAAACCATTGATTCAACAGTCCAAGAAAATACAAAATGGAAAAATCTAGTAACCTAAAACATCCAGGAAATCCAGGACACAATGAGAAGACCAAACCTAAGGATTATAGGCAGAGATGAGAGGGAAGATATACAAGTTAAAGGGCCAGCAAATATCTTCTACAAAATTATGGAAGAAAACTTCCCCAACCTAAAGAGAGAGATACCCATGAATATAAAAGAAGCCTACAGAACTCCAAACAGATGGGACCAGAACAGAAATACCTTCCATCACATAAAAATCAAAACCCCAAATGTACTAAACAAAGAAAGAGTATTAAGGGCAGTAAGAGAAAAAGGCCAAGTAACATATAAAGGCAGACCTGTCAGAATTACACCAGACTTCTCACCTGAGACCATGAAATCTAGAAGATCCTGGGCAGATATCATGCAGACTATAAGAGAAAACAAATTTCAGCCAAAACTACTTTACCCAGCAATCGTCATAGATGGAGAAACCAAGGTATTCCATGACAAAACCAAATCTGCACATTATCTTTTCACAAACCCAGCCCTACAAAGGATAATAGGGAAAAAACACCAACACAAGGAAGGAAACTACACCCCAGAAGAATCAAGATAGAAACCCCCTCTCATAAAATCCAAAAGAAGATAACGACTCAAATATAAAAAATAACGTCAAAAATGTCAGGAAGTAATAATTACTATTCCTTAATATCTCTTAACATCAATGGACTCAATTCCCCAATAAAAAGACATAGACTAACAGACTGGATATGGAAACAGGACCCTACATTTTGCTGCATACAGGAAACACATCTCACTGTCAAAGACAAACACTACCTTAGAGTAAAAGGCTGGAAGACATTTTTACAAGCAAATGGTCTCAGGAAAAAAGCCGAAGTAGCCATTCTAATATCAGATAAAATTGACTTTCAACCTATAGTCATTAAAAGAGACACAGAAGATCACTTCTTGCTGGTCAAAGGAAAAATCCATCAAGAACACTCAATATTGAAAATCAATGTTCCAAATGCAAGAGTACCCTCATTCGTAAAAGAATATCTACTAGAGCTTAATGCACCCATTACACTTAACACAATAATTGTGGGTGACTTCAACACTCCACTCTCTTCAATGGACCATTCAGGAAACCAAAAACTAAACAGGGACATAAACTAATTGAAGCTTTGGGCCAATTGGATTTAACAGATATATAGAGAACGTTTCATTCCAAAGCAAAAGAATATACCTTTTACTCAGCGCCGCATGGTACCTTCTCGAAAATCGATCATATAATTGGTCACAAGACAGATGTCCACAAATACAAGAAGATCAAACTAATCCCATGCCTCTTATCAGATCACTGTGGAGTAAAAGTGGTTTTCAATAGAAAGAAAAACAACAGAAAGCCCACATACACATGGAAACTGAACAACACTCTACTCAATGACACCTTGGTCAAGGAAGAAATAAAGAAAGAAATCAAAGACTTTTTAGAATTCAATGAAAATGAAGGTACAACCTACCCAAATCTATGGGACACAATGAAAGCAGTGCTAAGAGGAAAACTCATACCCCTGAGTGCCTCCAAAAAGAAACTGGAGAGAGCATACACTAGCAGCTTAACAGCACACCCGAGAGCCCTGGAACAAAAAGCAGCTAATTCACCCAGGAGGAGTAGAAGACAGGAAATCATCAAAGTCAGGGCTGAAATCAATCAAGTAGAAACAAAGCGAACCATACAAAGAATCAACAAAACCAGGAGCAGGTTCTATGAGAAAATCAACAAGATAGATAAACCCTTAGCCAGACTAACCAATGGGAAAAGAGACAGTATCCAAACTAACAAAATTAGAAATGGAAAGGGGGATATATCAACAGAAACTGAGGAAATTCAAAAAATCATTATATTCTACTACAAAAGCCTATACTCAACACAACTGGAGAATCTGGAGGAAATGGACAATTTCCTAGACAGATACCAAATACCAAAATTAAATCAGGATCAATTAGATCCGCTAAACAGTCCAATAACCCCTATAGAAATAGAAGGGGGTATAGAAAGTCTCCCAATCAAAATAAGTACGGGACCAGATGGTTTTAGTGCAGAATTCTATCAGACTGTCAAAGAAGACCGAACACCAATACTCTTCAAACTATTCCACAAAATGGAAACAGAAAAAACACTGTCCAACTCGTTCTATGAAGCCACAATTACACTGATACCAAAACCACACAAAGATCCTACAAAGAAAGAGAACTATAGGCCAATTTCCCTTATGAATATTGATGCAAAAATACTAAATAAAATCCTTGCCAACTGAATCCAAAAGCACATCAAAATGATCATTACCCATGATCAAGTAGGCTTTATCCCACGAATGCAGGGATGTTTCAGTATATGGAAATCCATCAATGTAATCCACTACATAAACAAACTAAAAGAAAAAAACCACATGGTCATCTCATTAGATGCTGAAAAAGCATTTGACAAAATTCAGCATCCTTTCATGCTAAAAGTCCTGGAAAGAACAGGAATTCAAGGCCCATACCTAAATATAGTAAAAGCAATATACAGCAAACCAGTAGCCAACATCAAAATAAATGGAGAGAAACTTGAAGCAATCCCACTAAAATCAGGGACCAGACAAGGCTGCCTTCTCTCTCCATATCTTTTCAATATAGTACTCGAAGTTCTTGCGAGAGCAATTAGACAACATAAGGAAGTCAAAGGGATACAAATTGGAAAGTAAGAAGTCAAACTATCATTATTTGTAGATGATATGATAGTATACTTAAGCGGTCCAAAAAACTCCACCAGAGAACTCCTACACCTGATAAACAACTTCAGCAAAGTGGCTGGTTATCAACTCAAGCAAATCAGTAGCCTTCCTATACTCAAAGGACAATCAGGCTGAGAAAGAAGTTAGGGAAATAACTCCCTTTGCAATACCCACAAACAATATAAAGTATCTTGGCATGACTCTAACCAAACAAGTGAAAGATCTGTATGATAAGAACTTCAAGTCTTTGAAGAAAGAAATTGAAGAAGACCTCAGAAGATGGAAAAATATTTCTTGCTCCTGGATTGGCAGGATCAATATATTAAAAATGGCCATCTTGCCAAAAGCAATCTACAGATTCAATGCAATTCCCATCAAAATCCCAAATCAATTCTTCATAGATCTAGAAATAGCAATTCTTAAATTCATCTGGAGTAACAAAAAACCCAGGATAGCTAAAAGTATTCTCAACAATAAAAGGACTTCTGGGGGAATCAATATCCCTGACCTCAAGCAGTACTACAGAGCAATTGTGTTAAAAACTGCATGGTATTGATACAATGACAGGCAAGTAGATCAATTCAATGGAATAGAATTGAAGACCCAGAAATGAACCCACAGACTTATGGTCACTTGATCTTATGATCTACAACCATCCAGTGGAAAAAAGATAGCCTCTTTAACAAATGGTGCTGGCTCAGCTGGAGGTCAACATGCAGAAGAGTGCAAACTGACCCACTCTTATCACTTTGTACTAAGATCAACTCCAAGTTGATCAAGGACCTCCACATAAAGCCAGACACACTGAAACTAATAGAAAAGAAACTGGGGAAGACCCTGGAGGACATGGGCACAAGGGGAAAGTTCATGAACAGAACACCAATAGCTTATGCTCTAAGATCAAGAATTGACAAATGGGACCTCATAAAATTACAAAGTTTCTGTACAGCAAAGGACACTGTCAGAAGGACAAAATGGAAACCAACAAATTGGGAAAAGATCTTCACCAACCCCACATCTGTCAGAGGGCTAATATCCAATATACACAAAGAACTCAAGAAGTTAGACCCTAAAGAACCAAATAACCCTATTAAAAAATGGGGTACAGAGCTAAACAAAGAATTTTCACCAGAAGAAATTCAGATGGCTGAGAAGCACCTTAAGAGATGTTCAACATCATTATTCATCTGGGAAATGCAAATCAAAACATCCCTGAGATTCTACCTCACCCCAGTCAGAATGGCTAAAATTAAAATCTCAAGAAACAGGTGCTGGTGAGGATGTGGAGAAAGAGGAACACTCCTCCATTGTTTGTGGGATTGCAAGATCGTACAACCGCTCTGAAAATCAATCTGATGTTCCTCAGAAAATTGTGCATGACACTTCCATAGAATCCTGTCATACCACTCCTGGGCATACACCCAGAGGATTCCCCTGTATGCAATAAAGACACATGCTCCCCTATGTTCATAGCAACCTTATTTATAATATCCAGAAGCTGGAAGGAGCCCCGATGTCCCTCAAAGGAGGAATAGATACAGAAAATGTGTTATATTTATACAATGGAATACTACTCAGCAATTAAAAATAATGAATTCATGCAATTTGTAGGCAAATGCTTGGATCTGGAAAACATCATCCTAAGTGAATTAATTAACCCAATCACAATAGAATACACAGGAATTGTGATCACTGATAAGTGGATATTAATGAGCCCAGAAGCTCTGAATACTCAAGGTACAATTAGCAAATCAAAAGATTCCCAATAAGAAGGAAGGAGAGGACCCTGGTCCTGAAAAGACTGGATCCAGTTTTGTAGGAGAGTACCAGAATAGAGAAAGGGTTGGAGGTTGAATGGGTAATGTGCAGGGAGGGGGGAGAGGACTTATAGGACATATGGTGAGGGGGGAACTGGGAAAGGGGAAAGCCTTTGGAATGTAAACAAAGAATAAAAAAAAGAATACTTGTTTCTCAGAACTGTTGCAAGGCTTATGAATAACTGATGTGTATAAGAGACTCAGCCCAGGACCCAGCACACACTCTGCACTCATCATCCATCACTATAAATTGCAAGAATTATTGAGAAAGGAGTCAAAATTGCTTTTGAGATTATTGAAGCACTTATATAAGCCATGAGTCAATTGGTAATGAGTGAAGGCTTGGACTTGCTCATTTACTTCATCTTTAGTATATCTTCTCCAATTATTATATAACAGTATTCAACAATGGTGCCTGAGATTTTCCCTCTTATTTTGTGGGTTCTCTGTGTATATATGTGTGTACGTGTATGTGTGTGTGTGTATATATATATATATATATATATATATATATACACATATATATACATATACATATATATATGTACATGTGTTTATATGTATGTATGTATGCATGCATGTATGTGTACATACTTGAAGAATCAGTATATTTTTAGATTTATTTTCTTTCAATTAAATACTGAGATGCTTATCTTTTAAAGAAATAAGTAGTTGCATAATCTAATGCCAATAGTACAGAATAACCCCCTTGTGTTTGGGATAGCTTCTAAGGCTCCCAGGGGATCACGAAAAAAGCACTGAACCCTGTCCCCTTCTGTTGTTTCTGTTACTGTCGCTTTTTTCTGTTTCTTATCAGTTTCAGCATACTCTCTCCCCTGTCCTAGTTTGGTTTTCTTTTGCTGTGATGGTAAACCAGGACCAAAAGCCTCAGTGAGGGGGAAAGGGTTTGTTTATGCTCACAGCTTACTCCATGATGGAAGAAAGGCTGTGCAGGGGTGGGAGGCACGATCTGAAGCAGTAACTGTGGAGGAACACTTCTGGCTTACCCAGGCAGCATTGTCATTGTGCCCAACCTAACTTCCTATGGATGGCACTGCCCACAATAGGCTGGACCCTTGTATATCAATTAACAATTAAGAAAAAAATGCCACAAGCCAATGAAATAGAAACAAAATCCTCAATTGAGGGTCCTCCTCCCTAGGTGACTCTAAGTTTGTGTCATGTTGACAGCTGAAGCCCACTAGGACACACCCTTTCCTCATTAAGAAACATTCATCTTTTCACTTGAAGGAAGACTCTTTGGATTCTCTTTGACACACTGAATCTTAAGTGTAGCCAACCTGCTTTGGGGGGAACTGTAAAGTCAGGCTTACCTGTTATCCCACCATGGAAAACGTTGAACCTGAGAGGACCTCTTAGTAACTAAGGAGCTCGTAGCATATAAAAAGTAGATATAATAGGCAAGGAGATGGTGCACTTCCCAAATGGGAAGCAACAGGAAAACATGGTATTTTATCAAGCTATTCTAATAACGCTCAATTTAAAATCTATAAATTATTTTCCTACTTCCGTTCTGAAAAGTATTGAGTTGTGTTTTATTTCAGAAAACAAAAACACAGACAGGGACACACACTTGGAAAACATATAGTGTGTGTGTGTGTGTGTGTGTGTGCATGTGTGGGTGCACACATGTGTAGGAAGAATTGGCTTACAGATATTCAAGTGAGTTTAAACCTCAGCAGATTGAGACCTCTACTGTTGAGTTCTCTAGTTGTGTTTTCCCTTGGAGTTTTTGTTTGTTTGCTTGGTTTGTTTAAACACACTTAAGCAGATTTACTTTATTTGTAAAGCCATGCCTGGTAGGTCTGAATACAAAAGGAATAATAATTTATTCTCTAAAAGAGGACACTAGAATTGAAATTATATACCAAAAGAATAAAAATAATTCTGCTGACTTACAACTGTTTTTAGTTAGGGCTAGTAAAGCACAGAGATTCTTTGTTCTTAGAGAAAAAAATGGAATCTTATTCAGTGCATGGAACCCTACAAGGTTGAGAGACAATTACCTGCATAATTTTACATATTAAGATATTATTTCTGGAGGGCTGGCCTTGCCCCTCACTGGCCCTGCCAGATGTGGTGGCAGTGGAGTGGGCAGGAAGGATGGCCCTACCCTTATTGACACATTAGAAGTCTGGACTCACAAACTCAGCTACAACCCAGTTCCAAATCCAGAGCTTTGACTTGGTCCATCCTTACATTTAATCCATCTATGAACTTCTGGAATGTGTGAAGGGGTTGGTCCTGCAGAACCAGAGCTGCAGGATCATCATGATTCTAGGCAACAGCAGGATATTCCAGAGGTGTCTCAGCAAGGGTCTGGTATTGATAGGGTGTCAGAAGGCAGATACCTTGTATCAGGCCAATGATTCATTGCAATGAACATTTGCATGTAAAGCTGTTTGGGCAAAAGGGCTTGTGATACACTGCAACTTCCAATGCTACCACAGTAAATGGATATTTACTGTAGTAATGTACTGCCAGAGAAGTAGGAAAGATGGAGGAGTGGAGTGGCACATGGGAGGTGGACCCAAAGACACACCAGCTGTGATGGGTATGAGAAAAGGCTGCTGCTGATGGAGGAAAAGGTCATTACCTAATAGGGTAGGTGGGATGATATGTAGTAGCCTGGAGCTTTCTTAGACTCACCCCACACCCTCACCACCCACCAAACTGCCTAGCAACTGGACCACCTTAGTCAATGCTTCTCCCAAAGGCCATATTGGTATGTGGTCTGAGCTTCTGCAGAGAGGAATATGGAAGTCTGTTAGCCATACTGCCACTTGAGACCATGCAGAGGCCCTTGGCATGTGCTGATGCTGGAGAATACATGGATGCTTGTGGTCTTTATTTTGTCAGAACCATGTACAAGCCCAGGATCTGTGCTCCCACTGACTGCAAAGGGCAATGAAGCTACTCTTGCAGTGGTGGCTGTAGAAACATGACTGAGAAAGAAGAACATAGAAGGCTTCTGTAGAACACTTACCTCTACGCCCATCTACTCCCTCAAAGTAACAGCCATAGAGGAAGCCTTTTTAAAAATTGTTATAGAGATGCTCAAATTTAGCTCTATACAATCAATAGCTTCTGGTCAGGGTACAGGTGAAGAAGGACTCAGCTTTCCTTCCAGAGCTGGACATTAAGTTTGACCATACTCCAGTAAGTATATGGACAACACAAAGTGGACTTGGTCACCTCTTTCCCTCTTTCTTTTTTCTTCTTAGGGGGGGTGTTATAAGGGAGGGTGTGGACACAGGAGGATAGGGAAGTAAGTATGATCAAGGGGCATGATGTGAAATTCTCAAATAATAAAAATATCATGTTGAAAAAATATCTTGTTTGTCTCTTTATTATTACTGAGATGAAAGCAGTAAAATATTATAAAGGGTGATATAGTAGTAGCCAATGCCCATCATAATAGTCACAAGTGACAGAGTCTCATATTGTGAACCACTGGATGTATGGGGATTAGTTACAGCAGAATGGATGAAGAGTTAATTATGGAAGCATGGATGATTCATGCGGTTGTATTAATGAAAAGCTCAGCTCAGTTTGGATGACAAATCCTAAAGGCTGAATCACTAGAGTTCCTTGCAGGACTTGCAGAAAGCTCCACTAAAGAGTCTCCTTTCCCCTAGCAATTATTCATGTCTCATATAACCTTGAGGAAGGCCCTTTCCAGTCTTGTTTCATGAGTTTTGTGACTCTCCTGAATATACCTGTCCTCTTTAGCAAGCAACATTTCAATCTAGATGAAATGGCATTGCAATATTCCTAAATATTATTTGATATTTATAGAAAACATAGTACAATGTGGTCAAAAATTGGCTTTAGGCATGGAAACCAGGAGTTGTGTTACTCATTCATGGCCTCACTAAGACATGCTAGTTATTTTCAAGCTACTTGATGCACTGTAAATATTTCTTAGTGTTGGTTTGTAGAGTTGCTGTGGATATACTACGGAGTAGAACATACAGTCAGGGTTATTTTTAGCATTTAACATTAAACTCTCAGAAAAAAACAATCTTAAACCTTTCAAATAAGCTTAACAATGACTGAATGTCCTGTGGCGCTTACTGTTACTTTCTTCATGTTTCTTGTGGCTCTATAGATTTCAGAGAGGTAATATTGCTACAAAAATATCAGTCCATAAAATTGCAATTGAGTTATGTGTGCTGGGATCTAAGGCACTATTTTCAGGTAGGTAGTGGCAGCTTCCCTTCTATCTGTTGATCAATTTCTATGTTCGTTGAAACCTCTCTAAGACTATCTAGGGATTTTTCTTTGACATGGATATGCTACTTCAATTAATTTCTAATCAGTACACTTATATCACATATTTTTGCTGTATTTAGGTATTGCATGCTTGGCTTACATTTTTATACTTAAATACAAAAATTCTATATCAAGAGCATTAAAACCCTATTGATGATGAAACGATTAGGTCAGATAAGTTGTAATTAATTTTGTTGTTGTTGTGGTTCAAAGGTGAGTATACAGAGAAGTAGTTAATATGTGAACTTGCCTTGAAGTCCAATCTAGTCACTGCAGAGTGTGTGGTAAGATGGAGATGGTAAAGGAGCTTCTGTCCAACACTGTAGGCAAGATACAAAGGTGCCTCAGAAAGCGAGCAGCTTCTAGATGCAAATCATCTCTTTTTCAGTATAACTTGATGCTCATGCCAATAAATAGTATAAAACAAGAAAAGGGGAGCAATTTTGATATCCAAATGAAACTAATTTATCAGTGCTTCTAAATTTTTCTTTTGCTACATTGCATGCTAGTGTTATCTAACTTATTTATTCAAACACATGAAAAGGAAGTTTTTTTCTTCCTTAAGGGAAGGAAAAAAAAACACAATTGTTACTACATACTTGCTTTCTACTTAGTGCTCTCAAACACTGCATTAGTTGATTCTCTAAGTTAATAGAGATACAGATCCTGTAGTCAATAAAACAATATAGTGGACTTCAGATTTACTGTAATCAGCCAACAAAATAAGATATAAGTTTTGCTCTCAACTTACATAAATTCTATACTAAAGTGAAGGATTTATTTGGGAATCTTGTGAGATCCTTGGGTGCAGAGACTGAAAGGGCAAAGGGAAGTGTTAACAGCAGATCAGGTGGAGCTGGTAATGGTTCTCTGTGAGTCAGTCCCAAATCAGAGGCTATCATGTGTAAACAGGTCTATTAGGCTGTCTTTGTGCTACACTCAGGAGTTTTCTTTCCATCTTTGTAGCTGGAAATATTATTAGTTGGCTAATATGCCTTGCTACAAGAGACAAAGAGGACTTTGGGGATCTGAGATATGCTGACCACTTGGATAAATGCGCAGTTAAGTGTTCTTAGCCCTTTGACTAAGTTAAACTGGCCTAAGCCTAATGAACTGTTTCCAAACATTACTTTCTATTTAATAGTTTAATAGACCACCATGCACTTTTAATTTCCATGTTTCAAAGAAAAAGAACATGCAGGAAACAAATGGAAGGAATAGCAACAGAATTTAAAGTGGTAGGTGGCAGCTGCAGGACTGGTAGATACTGGCTGATAGTACATGCTCTTATGACTTTCCAATATTAATTTAATAGACTAGCATTTTAATGCATCTATCAGATGGAGCATTCCTTTTCTTTCCCAGTTAAGCCTGACATGTGCACATACTGGTGACCTAAGATTCATCCTGTAACCAAGGATGTAAATAATGTATTTGAATACTTACTTCTTCAATTGTCTTTTCCTGTGAAACTTACAAGCTCTAGATACCAGTCTCTGACTCTGCTTTTCAGGCTTTCTACTGCCTCCTAGCTCACCCTCTAGCAGATGTCAGCTCCTTGTCATGATGCAAAATGTCAGATCACTGCTGGAACTTGGGTCGTTGACTGGAGAGGGGGATCTGGAAATGAGATTGGAGCCATAGGATGCTTGGACTCATCTACTCCCATTACATCCGAATTTCTTAAATTTTCAGAAACAGATCCTCTGGGCAGAAGCAGCCACTCCTGAGTAAGCTCTAAGTCCTCCTCTCCCACCCCAAATCGGCTCTGCACTCTGGAAAGAACTAATTTTATTCAGCCAGGATATACAACCTGAAGCCTTAGTGAGGGACAAGGCTCTATTGGGGGTTGGAAGTGAATTCCTCCTGTTGAAAATAGAGACAGGTCCTTCAGAATTGTGCAAGTGTATGTATCAACCATCAGCCAGAGTTTATTTTCCACTGTTATTAATTTAAGCCTTTGCACTTGACACTGTGTTGATACTGTATCCAAATCCTTTGCTCCCCTTTGAAATGAAATTCCCAGGGTTTAGGATGGAACTGATCTGGATTTACTTTCTACCTAAAAACTCATTGGTAGAATTGAAAGACATCTCACAAGCCAAGTCAGAGCCCGAGCCCAAGAATTCTGTTACTCTTAGAACAGTTGATAACATCGCTCCACCCAAGCTGCTTGGAGCTGCATTTGGCTGCTTAGTTTTGGATGTTTGATGCTATCAGCTGTACCGGGAGAAACCCAAACCAGCAATGAATGTTCAGATCTGAGTAGAACAAAAACCACAGGAGTATGATTAGTATGCTCCACAGAAAAAGGAAAACATATCCATGCGTCTTAATTACTGTATATCCAAGTTTGTGAGTTAGCAAATATTTGTTGCTATCTTTTCTTAAAACTAATTTCCATCTTCGTCTTCATAAAAGCAGAGCTAGCCTTACTAGCTTCTGTGGCCCGCTGAAGACATTTCTGTGGTGAAAGATGACAAAAAGCAGCAGCCAGCCCCAGCTTCCCTGGGGAAAGCCAGCTCCAGAGCTATTGAAAGTATCCAGGTCTCTTTTCATGTGAAAATCAGTCTGTGTCTAGAGAAAGAGGTGAGTGAGTGAATCAACCCCTAGAGAAAAAGGTGGTAAATCAAACCCAGGAGCAAGGATGCAACAAACACTTGTCTCCTTCTTACATAAATTAGGACAAAAGTAAGGATTTACTCGTGATGTTTTGGGGGAATTGAATCTGCCACTCAAATTATGCTCTACCTATGTTTTGATATATGCATTTTTTCTTTTTTGCAAATTGGACAAAAAACAATTTTTCCAAATGTGATCAGGACTGTTGTTTCCTACCTATTATTATTTTGATTGTTTAAGTGTTGTTGGACACTAGCTAGTCTCTTGATTCTCAATGACCAGTCAAGGGGTTTGGGGTGGGGGGATGAAGGGACCTTACTCTTTTTTCATTGTTTTAAATTTTGCCATAATTGTGGTCAAGATGAAACAGAAGACTTTGCATTGATCATGTAATTACAAGAGAAAATGTAATAAGTTTTTGGAGAGTTCTTGCTGAGCAGGGGAAGCAATTTCTGCCTCATGGTTTTTAATGCTACTGACTATATATTTTTATCTCCATTTTCATTTTTTAAGTTTGTTTGGCAGACAAAGAGGAAGGACTCTATGTCCAGGATTTGAATGGTAAAGCAGTCGGTGGCTGTCTGTCATAATCCAACCCAAGCAGAGTTTTGCAGCTGCTGAGCGTGCTCCCTAGCAGGGACCAGTTTCATGTCAACTTAACAGAGGCTAGTCATTTGAGAGATGGGAAACTCAGTTGTGAAAATGCTTCTGATAGGTTGTAAGGGTCCATGATTTGCCAAAGAATGATACCCAAGATTCCAATAAGATATAAATACAAAGTGTTTTATTCTGCAGAAGTCCAGCATGTTGTGGTCTCACATTGCCAAGATAGTCAACAAAGTGAGCTTGCAGGCCTGATTTAAAGCATATTAGGGGATTCTGTGATAGGTGACCTGAATAATAATTTGTTGGGTCCATTAGCAGGGTGTGGGTGTGTGTGTGTGGAAACTTGCTGGAGAGGTAACTGAGGAAGTCTGGAAACTGCTGCTGACCTATTGTCCTTGCCTTAGGCCAGGTGGCAGGGCAGCTTCTGAAGCCTGGACTTGCCTGGAATTGCCCAGTTTTTGGAAACAGAGATTAGGCCTAGTCTCCTTAACTGCCCATTTGGAGCTTGTCATGGGATCAGCCTAGCCTTCTCAGATTATCTTTTCTCCACTGATGAAATGAGACAATTTAGAGCAGATTAGAATATATTAAAGGCAGGGTTAGTGGGAAGCTGCTCTCCAGTGAGAGTTCATTGGCCCCAAAGAAGAAGGAGGAGGTCAGGGACGTAGCCGTTGGAGGGAGGAGAAAAAAGAAAGTGAGAAAGAGTAAAGTCTTACAGAGAAAGGCAAGGAGAAGAGAGAGGGTGAGAGAACAAAATGTCTGACTTATATAGGGAAAAGCCTCTGGGGAAGAGTAACCCAGCCCTTGGGCTGGAAGGTTCAGGGTTATGGGCAGGATTGAGCGATGCTGGAAGGATCTGGAGGCCAGGTCTGTTTTGATATGTAAAATATGTGCCTCAATCCAGGTGAGAAACCAAATAGATTCCTTAAGAGCTAGCTGTAGGCAAGCATGAAGGGAATTTTCTTACTTAATGACCACAAGGGAGGGCCCAGCCAAAAGCGGGTGGTGCCATTCTTGGGCTGATTGTCCTAAATTCTATAAAAACAGATAATAATCAGTCACAGCAATCCCTGATGAGCAGCAAGGCAGTAAGCAGCACCACTCCATATCCTCTGCTCCTGCTTCCAGATTTCTGCCAAGTTTGTGTTCCTAAATTGACTTCCTTTAGTAGACCGTGAGCCAAACAAACCCTTTTCCTCTCCAAGTTGCTTTTGGTCATGGTATTTATTTTTCACAGCAATAATAAACCTAGCTAAAACAGCTTGTGAGTCCAGAAAGTTCTTTCGGTGTTTTTGTCAGCAGGTTTTGTGCTTTCAGTAACAGCAGTCGAATGTAAAACCTTGAACACAGTTAGCATCGGCAGGTCACAGAAGACTAGACCACTGTGTATAAGGTCCATTCAACTCACCTTTTAGGGTTGCTCCTAAGTTGTTGAGACAATGACAAGAAGGATGTGGACTGTGTATCCATCCCCCCTCTGGAGCTCCTGCTGGGGGCACTTGCTTCTCTACCACACCATCCTATCAGTGTATTGTTCCTGTTTGGTATAAATTCCCACAACTACTATAGTAGTGCTATTTATGATTTTAAATGCTTTTTAAAAAACCTATATAATTTCTGAATATGTATATTTACATGAGAGTGAGTATGGGTATTGGAAAGAAGCCCATGAGAGGGGAAAAGAGGTTTTAATTGAGGAGAGAGGATAATTGGACCAATGTGAGAAGGAATAGGAAATATTGGGCATAGAAGGTGTCTTAGTTAGGGTCTTACTGCTGTGAAGAGACACCGTGACTGAAGCAACTCTTATAAGGACAACATTTAATTGGGGCTGGCTTACAGGTTCAGAGGTTCAGCCTATTATCACCAAGGTGAAAACATGGCAGTGTTCAGGCAGGCATGGTGCAGGAGGAGCTGAGAGGTCTACATCTTAATCTGAAGACCAATAGAAGAATGCTAGCTCATAGGCAGCTAGGACAAGGGTATTAAAGCCCACACCCACAGGGCCATACCTACTCCAACAAGGCCACACCTTCCAACAATGCCAGTCCTTAGGCCAAGCATAGAAGGGTACCATCACAGAAGGGTACAAATAATGTAGCAGGGCAGAGAACTAGGGGAGACAGAGTGGCAAAGAGCAACCGAAACGATCTCTGTGGAAACCTATATGCTAATTTTAAAAATATAAATTTCTTCCAGGAGGATATGCTGTCATTACAAGGTCCATATGGTGTCCTAGATTTTTGTGAGGTCAATACTAATTACATTTTTTTTCATGTTTTCTACAACTTGAAATGTTTAAGGTACCAGAACTACAAGTTTCTGCGTGTTATGCAAGTGCTTATGTTTCTAAATGCACAGTTTTGCCAAGCAAAAACATTTCATTATGCCATTTATTTGTAAACAAACCTACACTGCTTCATCATTGGGGTTTTTAAAGATCAAAAGTAGATTCATTAACCAGTTACCAGCTGTAATGATTTGAATATCAAGTATTGCCCACAGGCTTTTCATTTGCATGCTTGGGTCTTAGTTTGAGGAATGGGAACCTGAAGGAGGAAAAGAGCCTTTAGAGTGTGGTGTCTAGTTGAAGTAGTTCACTAACAGTGGACATTTCGTGATGATACTAGATCCCAGTGTGGACCTCCTCTCCCAGGTGGTGGCATGTGTGCTCTATTGACCTCTGGCACCAAGAACAGAGTTGCTTCCTCTGTCACCCTTTCCCGCTAAGATGGACTGACTGAATCCTTTGAAACCACAGCTCAGAGAAGCATATTTTCTGTTTGTGACTTGTGTGTATTATTGGTCACATGGACACAAAAAAGAACCTAATATGCCAGAAAGTTGCAGCTTTTAATTTTAATGTTGTGGTTGAGTCATCTTTAGAAACAGTTTTTAAGAACCTGAGATGTTAGATATGGCTGGAGGACAGAACAAAGGCACATAAGCATGCAAAATGACATACACTGTGCATTTCAAATCTCAATTGTATCAAAAGTTACCTTCAAACTTGCTCAGGTTATTAAACTATTCTGTGGCTCAGTTTTCTTATTTACAAAGCAAATGGTTCTTTTAAGAATTTATAGATACACATGCTGCTGCTTGATATGGCTGGATTGTGTTCAGTATCCTAGGCAAATAAATACAGGGCTATCAAGGGTTTTCTGCACTTCTTTCAGCTGCAGAAATGAGGTGGCTAATCTTCCTTGTAGACCTTGATGTCCACAGATAGAACCATCAATCTATGCCTCAAAATTCAGTAAGCTTTGGAACAGTCAGACTTTTGTTTCCTGGTTCTTACAGTGCTCGTTTCCACTTACCAGAGAATATAATTCTGCTTTTGCAGAAGCAGGTTATTATTAACATTCAATCAAATCACATCGAGAAGAAACATCTATAGAGATACTGATTCTACACTCTAAAGAGGACATCTAAAGTTGTCTCTGAATCAGTAAAACTTTCATCACCACTGGTCACAATATACAACCATGCTCTGGTGTATATTAAGATGAGAATTATAAATAAGCTCCTCAACTTTAAATAGCTTAAGTAGGCAACATTACTTGAACTCCAGTTTTATTTTCAGACTGGTTAACTGTTCCTATTCCTATTGTCTTTTGAGTACAGTGTCCTTTAAAAGTTCAACATTTTACCTCCCCTTACTGGCCACTTTATTTATTCTCTAGTATGTAAGTCTGAACAATGTTGGGGGCAGTTCTGATGTAAAGATCCTGTTCCTGAATTGGTTCTTCATAAGTCAGTAAACAAAGCCAAGGGCAAATCTTTGGGTGGAAGATACTGCGAGGGAGATGCCAGGAAAGAGAATGGATTTCGCCATGCTTTGGAGAGAGAAGATCTAAGAGCCATGTGAGATCTCAAAATGGAGTGGCCACACAGGTCACTCCTATAGACATGTAGTCAAGGGAGTTTAGCAACTGAAGTTTAGGGCAGATCAGAGAGGTTGAGATAAGAAATTGATAAGGACATGCTTTTCCAGATGGGAGGTAATAGTGCCCAGCAATTGTGCCCAGAAGACAAGTTGAAATGGAACAAGTGTGTGTCTGTGTCTTTTATTGGCAGATTTGAGGGAAGCTGGGAAGGAGTTGGTAATGCGGTCACTTCCTGAGCAAAGACAGGTAGAGCAAAAGTACATGCTACAGAGAAATGACTACACTTGTCTTGGGTTTTTTAATTATTTTTATTTTTTACATAATATTTCATTTTATTAACACTAAAGTAAAATAAATCCTGACTGAGCTGTGCCTATATGTAATTTTTAAGCAGATATTTTGTACCCAATACACTTTAAATTTTACTTCTAAAAAAATAGATGGTATAACAATAAAGACACATGCTCCACTATGTTTATAGCAGCCTTGTTTATAATAGCCAGAAACTGGAAGGAGCCCAAATATCCCTCAAAGGAGGAATGGATACAGAAAATGTGGTATATTTATACAATGGAATACTACTCAGCAATTAAAAATAATGAATTCATGCAATTTGTAGGTAAATGGTTAGACCTGGAAAATATCATCCTGAGTGAGCTAACCCAATCACAAAAGAATACACATGAAATGAAATCACTGATAAGTGGATATTAGTGAGCCCAGAAGCCCTAAATACTCAAGGCACAATTAGCAAGTCAAATGATTCCCAAGAAGAAAGGAGAGGACCCTGGGCCTGGAAAGATTGGATCCAGTTTTGTAGAGAAACCATGGGGGGAGGGGGAATGATTGGGGAATAGTTGGGGGGGGAGAGGAACTATGGGACATAGGGAGGGAGGAATTGGGAAAGGGGAAAACCTTTGGAATGTAAACATAGAATATAGAAAATAAAAATTAAAAAAATAGATGGTATAGGGGTTACTGTGCATATTATTGAGTGTCTGTATTCTTTATGGAATTTATATATGTTTACCACTACTCCATACAAAATTTTAACAATCTTTGTTTCTAAATTACTAATTAGTAATTAAAACCTACAAAATGAAAGGCAGATAAGAGTAAATTTTGGTAATTTGGGGTAAAGCAATGATTTAGTAGAAACACCATCAAATGCATACACACAAAAAGATTTAAATTGAAAAATGTATATACACTAAAATAAAACTTTGGCCAATGCCTCTGGTTGCCTCCTACAACTGGGATGTAAGAAATATTGCGGAAGACATCATACCCTTCAGACATAGGATTTGTAAGTATAGAGTTATTACCTTCTATTACCTTCTATTACCATTTACCGAAATCAGTATAGCTTTTAACTATGTTCTAATACTTATACCCATAGTTAATTGTAGCTCTCACCACTCATCAAGATGCCTCTTTATGAAAGATCCACCACGGATCAAGTGTATAGAGTAAGTGACCATGAAGTACAATGTATGTGCTGGAGACCCACAACTAAGGCTCTGTGAACACTAAAGAAGAGGACAGAAAGACTGGTAGAATGAGAGAAGCAGTTTGCCTGCTGCTAGATAGTATCCTCTAGGCCTGACAGCTTCACCCATGAAACCTCAACACTACAGTTTCATGAACAATACCTATATAATGGTCACATCAGTCAACATGCCAACAAGGAGGGTTGTTAACAATGTCCCATCCCTACATGAAGAGTTACAGGAAGTCAATGGCTGCTGAGGGAGGAGAATCAGTTCTCCCCAGGGATGCAGCACCTGATAGGTTATCCTTTCCAAGGTATAAAACCAAAAAGAGGCATATAAGAGCAGTGCTAAATGGATTCAGTAGGACAAGTGTGTGAGTGTGTGTGTGTGTGTGTGTGTGTGTGCGTGTGAATAAGAGGAAGAAGTCATAAATTCATGAGGGAGTTGATGAGCACAGGAGGAATTGAATGTAGAGAATGTTAGTGGAAATGATGTAAATACAGTGTGTTTATTTGTGAAAACAAAAATTATTTAAAATTTATAATTTAAAAAAGGAACAAAAAATTTTAGTGCTTTAGTGGTTGTGGTAAACAAACTATTATTAAAGTATTATTAAATCATACACCTCACAAAACATTTGTATATGATATTTCTAATAATGTAATAAGATTACATGCATAATAAAATATGAAATGAGTAAAATACTGGAATAGATGTTATTGAAAGAAGATTTCCAAATAAAAACAGGAAAATTATCTTTTTCTTTATTGTATACTTAACTAATAATTTTTTAAAAAATATATAACTCAGTATTGACATTTTTAAAGTCATCAAAATAATTTATAATACTTAAATGCCTCTTAAATGTACATGATATCTTCTGAAGCTAAAAATAATATGCACTCAACCAGTTTTAAAAACTCTCTTTGGGGCCACGCACAGAGCAGTGGTTCGGGGCCCAGCCAGGCGTGGGCTCTGTGCCCTGAAGGGGGACCCTGCACTCCCTGCAGCCTCCGCCATCTTCCCGGCTGTTTTGACCTAGTAGGCGGAACCAGATACCCGAGATATCCCAAGTTTAAAACCTCTGGGGACTCAGGCCACCTGTCAGCAATCTGTGAGTAGGAGCCCCACAGGGCAGTGGTTCAGGTGTCCCAGTCGTGGGGAAATAGCCTTATGAGCCCACAGGAAGTTCAAGCACCAGCTAGTAACTACAGGACCAAGTAACACCAGAGATAACCAGATGGCAAAAGGCAAACATAAGATCATTACTAACAGAAATCAAGGCAATATGGCAGCATCCGAACCCAGTTCCTAGACAGCAATAAGTCTCAGATACCCCAACACACCAGAAAAACAAGACTCAGATCTAAAATCACTGGTCAGGATGCTGATAGAGGAACACACAGATAAATCTCTTAAAGAAATACAGGAGAGCTGATCGCTGGGGACCAGCTAGCAGGCTTGCAGGCAGCTGCCATCTTCCCTCGGGTCACTGTGGACTGCCTGCCTGCGGCTGGGTTCAGGTGCGTGGACAGAGACTTAGCCTAGCAACGAATACCCAGTCAGGCCCTTGCTGGCCCCCAGAGCCAAAGGAGGTCAGGCGGAGCTCTGTGCACCTGCAGCTCAGAGGCTGTCCTTGATCACTGGAGACTGGCTAGCAGGCTTGCAGCCAGCCACCATCTTTCCTCGGGTCACTGTGGACTGCCTGCCTGTGGCTGGGTTCAGGTACATGGACAGAGACTTAGCCTAGCAACAAACACCTGGTCAGGCTCTTACTCGCACCCAGAGCCAAAGGAGGTTGGTGAGAGGTCTGTGCACCAACAGCTTGGCAGTGCACACAGAGCCAGATTAACTTGGCAGGTGGTCTCTGCACCAACCCAAGGGGGCACCAACCCGCTAGTGGGTCGGTGCCTGGAGTACAGCCAGAGGCTGACATCTTGCCTCAGGACATCACAGACAGCTAACATGACAGAGCCCTGTGGACTGAGAGCACTGCCATCTAGGTTCTAGCAGCCCAACCAGGGAACCTCCAGTCCTCTAGGGAATCCAGTGGTTAGACAGAGCCCTGAGACCCGCCACCATTTTGGAGCTGGTGGTCTGAACAGGTCACCATAGAGAACCAACAGAGGAGCCCAGGTCACCATAAAGATCTAACAGACTAGCCCAAATTGGTGGAGGAAAAAAAATCTGATTCTTAAGAGCTGGCAACTAGGCAGGCAAGGAGGAGACTGCGGGAGGCCAATTGCAGGTCCAGCAGCGAGCCTCGGGAAGACTTAGATCCAGCCTGGCAGAGCTGAGGAGGTAACTGGGAGCCCAGTAACTGAAACCTCCTGGTCTCCACCTCAGGAGCTCGGATGCCCTCTCTGACAGCAGCACCAAATGCTAGGCTCACAGGAGCCTCAAACACCAACCACTTAGAACAAGACCAACTAACTCCAGAGATAAATAGATGGCAAAAGGCAAATGTAGGAATGTTACTAATACAAATCAAGGCAATATGGCAGTATCTGAACCCAATTCACCAACCATAGCAAGTCCTGAATACCCCAACACACCAAAAAAACAAGAGCTGGATTTAAAAGCACTGGTCATGATGCTGCTAGAGGAACACAAAAAAAGACATAAACAAATCTTTTAAAGAAATGCAGGGGAACATCAATAGGGTAGAAGCTCTTACAATGCAAACACAAAAATCACTTAAAGAACTCCAGGAGAATATGGAACAACAGACAGAAGCCAATAAAGGGGAAATGAGAAAATCACTTAAAGAAATGCAGGAGAACTTGTACTGATAGGCAGAAGTCATGAAAGAGGAAACACAAAAATCTCTTAAAGAATTGCAAGAAAACACAAAGAAACAAATGAAGGAACTGAGCAAAACCATCCAAGATCTGAACACAGAGGTAGAAACAACTAAGAAATCACAAAAGGAGGCAACTTTGGAGATAGAAAACCTTGGGAAGAAATCAGGGGTTGTAGATGCAAATATCAACAACAGAATACAAGAGATAGAGGTAAGAATCGCAGATGCTGAATATATCATAGTAACCATTGACTCCACAGTCAAAGAAAACGCAAAATGCAAAAGGCATGTAACCCAAAACATCCAGGAAATCCAGGAACAATGAGAAGACCAAACCTAAGGATTATAGGGATAGACAAGAGTGAAGATCTACAACTTAAAGGGCCAGCAAATATCTTTAACAAAATTATGGAAGAAAACTTCCCTAACCTAAACAGAAAGATGCCCTTGACCATACAAGAAGCCTACAGAACTCCAAACAGACTGGACCAGAACAGAAATACCTCCTGTCACATAATAATCAAAACTCTAAATGTACTAAACAAAGAAAGAATATTAAAGGCAGTAAGAGAAAAAGGCCAAGTAACATATAAAGGAAGACCTATCAGAATCACACCAGACTTCTCTCCAGAAACCATGAAAGCTAGAAGATCCTGGGCAGATATCATGCAGACCCTAAGAGAACACAAATGTCAGCCAAAACTACTATACCCAGCAAAACTCTCAATCAACATAGATGGAGAAATTAAAATATTCCATGACAGGACCAAATTTACATAATATCTTTCCACTAACCCAGCTCTACAATGGATAATAGGAGGAAAACTCCAATACAAGGAGGGAAACTGCACCCAAGAAAAAGCAAGATAGTAACCTACTTCCATCAAACTCAAAGGAAGATAACTACTCAAAACCAAAATAACATCAAAAATGACAGGAAGAAATAATCACTATTCCTTAATATCTCTTAACAACAATGGACTCAATTCCCCAATAAAAAGACATAGACTAACAGGAAACACACCTCAGAGTCAAAGACAAACACTACCTTAGAGTAAAAGGGGGAAAACAATTTTGCAAGCAGATGGTCACAGGAAGCGAGCTGGAATAGCCATTCTAATATCAGATAAAATTGACTTTCAACCCAAAGTCATCAAAAGAGACACAGAAGGTCACTTCTTGCTAGTCAAAGGAAGAATCCACCAAGAAGAACTCAAAATTCTAAACATCTAGGCTCCAAATGCAAGAGCACTCTCATTTGTAAAAGAAACTTTACTAAAGCTCAAAGCACACATTGCACCTAAGACAATAATTGTGGGGGACCTCAACACTCCACTATCCTCAATGGACCGATCAGGAAAACAGAAACTAAACCGGGACACAGAGAAATTCATTGAAACGTTGGACCAATTGGATTTAACAGATATATATATATATAAAACATTTCATCCTAAAGCAAAACAATATACCTTTTTCTCAGCGCCTCATGGTACCTTTTCCAAAATCGACCATATAATTGGTCACAAGACAGACCTCAACAAATATAAAAAGATGGAACTAATCCCCTGCTTCCTATTGGATCACCATGGAGTAAGAGTGTTCTTCAATAGCAACAAAAACAACAGAAAATCCTCATACACGTGGAGGCTGAACAATATTCTAATCAATGATACCTTAGTCCAGGAAGAAATAAAGAAAATAATCAAAGACTTTTTAGAATTTAATGAAAATGAAGGTACAACATACCCAAATCTATGGGACACAATGAAAGCAGGGCTAAGAGGAAAACTCATAGCCCTGAGTGTCTCCAAAAAGAAACAGGAGAGAGCACACACTAGCAATTTAATGGTGCACCTGAAAGCTCTAGAACAAAAGGAAGCTATTTCACCCAGGAGGAGCAGAAGACAGGAAATCATCAAACTCAGGGCTGAAATCAATCAAGTTGAAACAAAGAGAACCATACAAAGAATCAACAAAACCAAGAGCTGGTTCTTTGAGAAAATCAACAAGATAGATGAACCCCTAGCCAGACTTACCGAAGGGCACAGAGACAGTATTCAAATTAACAAAATTAGAAATGAAAAGGGAGAAATAACAACAGAAACTGAGAAAATTAAAAATATCATCAAATCCTACTACAAAAGCCTATATTCAACACAACTGGAGAATCTGGAGGAAATGGACAATTTCCTAGACAGATACCAAATACCAAAATTAAATCAGGATCAAATAGATCATCTAAACAGACCCATAACCCCCAAAGAAATAGAAGGGGTCATAGAAAGTCTTCCAACCAAAAAAAGCACAGGACCAGATGGTTTTAGTGCAGAATTCTATCAGACCCTCAAAGAAGTCCTAATACCAATACTCTTCAAACTATTCCACAAAATAGAAACAGAAGGAACACTACCCAACTCATTCTATGAAGCCACAATTACCCTGATACCAAAACCATAGAAAGATCCATATAAGAAAGAGAACTACAGGCCAATTTCCCTTATGAATATCGATGCAAAAATACTAAATAAAATACTTGCCACCCGAATCCAAGAACACATCAAAATGATCATTCACCATGATCAAAGAGGCTTCATCCCAGGGATGCAGGGATGGTTCAATATACGGAAATCCATCAATGTAATCCACTACATTAACAAACTCAAAGAAAAAAACCACATGGTCATCTCATTGGATGCTGAAAACGCATTTAACAAAATTCAGCATCCTTTCATGCTAAAAGTCTTGGAAAGAACAGGAATTCAAGGCCCATATCTATACATAGTAAAAACAATTTACAGCAGACCCATAGCCAGCATCAAAGTAAATGGAGAGAAACTTGAAGCAATCCCACTAAAATCAGGGACTAGACAAGGCTGCCCCTTCTCACTATATCTCTTCAATATAGTACTTGAGATACTAGCTAGAGCAATTAGACAACATAAGAAAGTCAAAGGGATACAAATTGGAAAGGAAGAAGTCAAACTATCACTATTCGCACATGATATGAGAGTATACTTAAGTGACCCAATAAACTCCACCAGAGAACTCCTACAGATGATAAAAAATTCAGCAAAATGGCTGGTTATAAAATCAACTCAAACAAATCAGTAGCCTTCCTATACACAAAGGATAAGCAGGCTGAGAAAGAAATTAGGGAAATAACACCCTTCACAATAGTCACAAACAATATAAAGTATCTTGGTGTGACTCTAACCAAACAAGTGAAAGATTTATATGACAAAAACTTCAGGTCTCTGAAGAAGGAAATTGAAAAAGACCTCAGAAAATGGAAAAATCTTTCCATGCTCGTGGGTTGGCAGGATTAATATAGTTAAAATGCCAATCTTGCCAAAAGCAATATACAGATTCAACACAATCCCCATCAAAATTCCAACTCAGTTCTTCATAGAGTTAGAAAGAGCAATTCTCAAATTCATCTGGATTAACAAAAAACCCAGGATAACTAAAACTATCATCAACAGTAAACGAACTTCTGGGGGAATCTATATCCTGGACCTCATGCAATACTACAGAGCAGTAGTGTTAAAAACTACATGGTACTGGTATAGTGACAGGGAAGTGGATCAATGGAATAAGATTGAAGACCCAGAATTGAACTCACACATCTATGGCGAACTGATCTTCAACAAAGGAGCTGAAAACATCCAGTGGAAAAAAGATACCCTTTTCAACAAATGGTGCTGGCTCAACTGGAGGTTAACATGCAGAAGAATGAGAATTGATCCACTCTTATCTCCTTGCAACAAGCTCAACTCCAAGTGGATCAAGGACTTCCACATAAAACCTGACACACTAAAATTAATAGAAAAAAACTGGGGAAGACCCTTGAGGACTTTGGCTCAGGGGGAAAATTCCTGAACAGAACACCAATAGCTTATGCTCTAAGATAAAGAATAGACAAATGGGACCTCATAAAATTACAAAGTTTCTGTAAGGCAAAAGACACTGTCAAAAGGACAAATCGACAACCAGCAAGTTGGGAAAAGATCTTTACCAACCCCACATCTGACAGAGGGCTAATATCCAATATATACAAACATCTCAAGAAGTTAGACCCCAGAAAACCAAATAACCCTATCCAAAAATGGGGTACAGAGCTAAACAAAGACTTTTCACCTGAAGAAATTCGGATTGCTGAGAAACACCTTAAAAAATGTTCAACATCATTAGTCATTAGAGAAATGCAAATCAAAACAACCCTGAGATTTCACCTTACACCAGTCAGAATGGCTAAGATTAAAAACTCAGAAGACATCAGGTGTTGGCAAGGATGTGGAGAAAGAGGAACACTCCTCCACTGCTGGTGGGACTGCAAGCTGGCACAACCACTCTGGAAATCAGTCTGGTGGTTCCTCAGAAAATTGGGCATGACACTTCCAGAGGACCCTGTCATACCACTCCTGGGCATATACCCAGAGCATTCCCCTGCATGCAATAAAGATACATGCTCCACTATGTTCATAGCAGCCTTATTTACAATAGCTAGAAGCTAGAAGGAGCCCAGATGTTCCTCAAAGGAGGAATGGATACAGAAAATGTGGTATATTTTTACAATGGAATACTACTCAGCAATTAAAAATAATGAATTCATGCAATTTGTAGGCAAATGGCTGGATCTGGAAAATATCCTAAGTGAGTTAACCCAATCACAAAAGAATACACATGAAATGCAATCATTGATAAGTGGATATTAATGAGCCCAAGAGCTCTGAATACTCAAGGCACAATTAGCAAATCAAAGATTCCCAAGAAGAAGGAAGGAGAGGACCCTGTTCCTGAAAAGACTGGATCCAGTTTTGTAGGAGAGTATCAGAACAGAGAAATGGTGGGGGGGGAGGGGGTGATTGTGGAATGTGCGGATGAAAGAGGCCTTATGGGACATATGGTGAGGGGGTAACTGGGAAAGGGGAAAGCCTTTGGAATGTAAACAAAGAATATAGTAAATTAAAAAAAAAAAGAAAAACTCTGTTTGGAACATTATGCATGATAGAAGTGGAAGAAAATCTCTTATGAAGTTCTCCATGAAAGAAAATTTTGTCAAGTTCAGAATTAGACAGAAATGATTCCATCTCCAAGAGAGAATATATACTATAACTATAGCTTCATAGAATGAATTGGATAGTATTCCTTCTGTTTCTATTTTGTGGAATAGTTTTAAGAGTATTGATATTGAGTCTTTGAAAGTCTGACAGAATTCTGCACTAAACTCATCTGGTCCTGGGCTTTTTTTGATTGGGAGACTATAATGACTGCTTCTAGTTTTTTAGGGGTTATGGACTGTTTAGATGTTTAATTTGATTTCTGTCTAGAAAATTGTCCATTTCATGCAGATTTTCCAATTTTGTTGAATATATGATTTTGTGGTAGGATCTGATGACTTTTTGAGTTTCCTCAGTTCCTGATCTTATATCTCCCTTTTCATTTCTGATTTTGTAAACTTGGATACTGTTTTTGTGCCCTCCCGTTAATCTGTCTAAGTGTTTATCTTGTTGATTGTCTCAAAGAACTAGCTCCTAGTTTTGTGGATTTTTTCTTTTCTCTTTTTTTTTGTGGTTTTTTTGAGACAGGGTTTCTCTGTGTAGTCCTGGCTGTCCTGGAGTTCACTTTGTAGACCAGGATGGCCTTGAACTCAGAAATCTGCCTGCCTCTGCCTTCCCAGTGCTGGGATTGCAGGCATGTGCCAAGACCTCCCGGCTTGATTTCTTTTATACTTCTTTTGCTTTCTACTTGGTTGATTTCAGTCCTGAGTTTGATTATTTCCTGCTGTCTTGAGTGTATTTGATTCTTTTGTTCTAGCGTTTTCAGGTGTGCTATTAAGCGGCTAGTGTATGCTCTCTCCAGCTTCTTTTTGGAGACACTTAGAGCTATGAGTTTTTCTCTTAGTACTGTTTTCATTGTGTCCCATAATTTTGGGTATGATGTGCATTCATTTTCATTAAATTCTAAAAAAATCTTTAATTTCTTTATTTCTTCCTTGACCAACTTATCATTAAGTAGGTCATTGTTCAGCTTCCATATGTATGTGGGCTTTCTGTTGCTTTTGTTGCTATTGAAGACAACCCTTAGTCTGTGGTGATCTGATAGGATGCATAGGATTATTACAATCTTCTTCTATCAGTTGAGGCCTGTTTTTTGACTAATTATATGGTCAATTATTTAGAAGATACCATCAGGTTCTGAGAAGCAGGAATATTCTTTTGTTTTAGGATGAAATGTTCTATAAATATCTGTTAAATCCATTTGGTGTATAACTCTTGTTAGTTTCAATGTGTCTCTATTTAGACTGTGTTTCCATGATCTGCCCATTGATGATAGTGGGGTGTTGAAGTCTCCCACTATTATTATTTGAGGTGTTTTGCTGGGTATAGTAGCCTGGGCTGGCATTTGTGTTCTTTTAGGGTTTGTATAACATCTGCCCAGAATCTTCTAGCTTTCATAGACTCTGGTGAGAAGTCTGGTGTAATTCTGATAGGTCTGCCTTTATATGTTACTTGACCATTTCCCCTTAGTGCTTTTAATATTCTTTCTGTGTTTCATGCATTTGGTGTTTTGATTATTATGTGGCAGGAAGGATTTATTTTTTGGTCCAATCTATTTGGAGTTCTATAGGCTTCTTGTATGTTTATGGATCTCTCTCTCTCTCTCTCTCTCTCTCTCTCTCTCTCTCTCTCTCTCTCATCTCTCTCTCATCACTTCTAATGCTTGAAAATTTGCTCAAAATGTCCTGCCTACATATGAATGTAAGTCTGCATCAGATCAGAGTATTCTCTCAGTCACCAATCTAGACAATGGCAGAAATGTGCTGTGGCCTCCTGAATTACTCCTATCACCAACCCCCTATAGTTCCTGTTTTATCTAAATACCAATCATGTTCTCCCATACAATGGAAGTCAATCTATTTTTTTTTATAGTGGAGTGGCATTCTATTATGCTTATAATGTATTTTCACTATCAACTCATCCAGAAGATGAGCAGGATAATTTCAGATAGTTGCTTTTATGAGAAAAGCTACAATAAAGCCTTCATGCAGATTTAACTTCCTTTGAATAGGCACCCAATAGATGGTGGATGGCCATATGGTGTTCTTTATATAACTTCCCATACTTTACACAATGACTGTACTAATTTGTATTCCTACCAACAACATGCAAAAGTCTACTGTGATGACTTGTATATGCTTGGTCCGGGGAGTGGTACTATTTAGGAAGTGTGGCCCTGTTGGAGTAGGTGATATCACTGTGGATGTGAGATTTAAGATACTCTTCCTAGCTACCAGAAATCCAGACTTCCACTAGCAGCGTTCAGATGAAGATGTAGAACACTCAGCTCCTCTTGCACCATGCCTGCCTGGATGCTGTCATGTTCCTGCCTTGATGATAATGGACTGAACTTGTGAACCTGTAAGCCAGCTCCCAATGTAGTCCTTTATAAGAGTTGCCTTGGTCATAGTGTCTGTTCACAGCAGCAATAAGACATCCACTCTTCCTAGCATCACTCTTGGGGTTCATTATCTTTTGTCACTTGGTAGCCTTCACTCTAATTACGATGAGATGGCATCTTATGGTGGCATTGATTGACATTTTCCTGAGAACTGGTTGACAAAACTTTTTTGCATGTATCTGTTAGCTATTTACATGCCTCCTTATGAGAAATACCTATTTGGGTATTTTACACAGTTTTACATTTAGATTGATTTTACCATAGGGCTATGTGAGCTCCTTATGTATATTGGCTTTACTATATTTGAACACATCTGTTTTCTGTCTGTTAATCCCTCATAAAATGACTCCCTTGCAGATATTTGCTGTGTCCTAGAGACAGTTTTTCATTTTGATTTTGGTTTCAGATGTACATCCCTATTTTAGTTTGATAAATTCTGTTTGTCCATTTCTGATTTTTGTTTCCAACCCTTTTGTAGATTTATTTATAAAATGCTTTACCATGCCCATGCCATTAAGCATTTTCATTTTATCTTCTAGAAGTTTTACAGCTCATATTGTATGGGAGAGTCTTTAACCCATGTCAAGTTGATCTTTGTACCTGCTGAAGAATAGGAATTCAGTTTCATTCTTTAGCACATCAATAGCAAGTTTTATCTATCCTCTGTTGTCCCCCTTCCCAATGTGTGGATTTAGTATTTGTAAAAGATCAATTGACCATAGATTTTATGTGCTTTCTTTGTTTTGTCTCAATGATTCGGTGCCTTTGATAATTACAGCTTTGTAAAATTTGAAAGGGGGTATGTCATATATATATATATATATATATATATATATATATATATATGATTACTTCAACTATTTAGGGTCTTCAGTGGTTTCATATAAATTTTAGGGTTGATTTTTCTATTTATATGAAGAATCACACTGGTATTTTGAATCCAATATGAATCCATGCAATTTTCCCTGGACATTGGGTCTTTTAGGAATACTAATTCTTCAATCCTAGGATTGCAGATTATATTTTCATGAATTTTTAAATCCCTCAATTGGTTTAAAGGGCAACATGAATGAGACTGCAGGGACTTATGTTAAACAAAATCAGCCAGTTATAGTAAGACAAACACCATTTGTGACTTCAATGTGCAGAATCTAAAAAAATGTTGGACTTACTGAAGTAAACATTTATAATAGCAATAGCTAAAGCCTCTAGTATATTAGTCTGTTGTGGAAAGGTGCGGGAGAGACAGGACAATAGATATCAAGTTACAACAACATAATACCACAGTCTGGAGTGCTAAGGTAAAGAAAAAAGAAACACCGTTCCTACCTTTCAAAATAGAAGAGAACATTTTGAGCAAATTTTCAAGCGTTAGAAGTGATGAATATGCAAACTACATTATGATATATATATCACTTTGTATTTCATAACTGTGTCTAATTCTTACCTATCAATTTAAAATAAAACAGCACTTAAGTTCAATAAGCACTTTAATACAATAGCAACACTTTTAAGAAGAAAAGTGTTTTGTTTTGTTTTTTCTGCTTAAGATAACATACAAGAAACTTACTGAAGCTTGTGACAGCTGGTAACACCTGTGTCTCCTCTTTTTTAATATTTAATTATGTTTTTCCATTTATTTTTCACCAATATTTTGGTTTTAACAAGGTTCTCCTCAGTGTACTTCTTCCTGTTTTAATGTTTTTTCCAACATTTTATAGTGTACACATGCAATAACAGATAGTACCTATGGTATCTTCATTGAAATAAATTTATGATAAAATTAATTTTAAACTATTCTGTGAAGACACGGACTTACAGATTATTGTAAACTTTATTCAGAAATTTGGGTTATTTTTCTGTTACATTTCAAAAACTGTTAGTAGGATGGAGGACATATGGAACAAATCAATTTTTTTTTTTTTAGCACAGAATAGAGTTTATTTAGGGCATGGGGAGAGGAGTAAAGAGAATAATAGAGGCAGAGAAAGGCCGACAGAAAGAGAGAGCAGAGAAGTAGAGGCCAGCCATGACCATGTTGAGAGAGGGGGGAAGGGAGAAGAGCCCAAGGGTGTAAGAGGCAAGAGAGAGAGGTGAGGGTGAGAGAGGCAAGAGTCACATTGATTATTTTAAAAGGGAAGAATTCACGTGGTGTGAACAGTTTTCTCATCCATAAGCTGATGCTTTATTTTAGGCCCCCATTCAGAAGCTGTCTTCCACACGCTAAATCCTCTATGTTCGACCTGGAACATTACCAGACCTGGTAATGGCTTTGTTCAGCAATTTTCTGCTTGCTGCAGTAGCAAAGACCACATTTTATATTCGTCCAGTGCCTCCACTTTCTGGAGTTTCTTTCAGTGCATGTCACTCATCTCTTTACAATTCTATGCATCACACTCCACATTCAAATTTCATACTGTGCATGGAAATCTTTCCTCCTTAGCCCTCTCTGGGCTCCCTCTACTTAGCAGTTATGGCTCCCATGCTATTAGAGACTGTTAGTACATGTTGATACTCCACAGAGAGAGATGCAAGATGGAACTTTCTCACTGTGCTCTTTACCCGGAAGGAAGTCTCAGTTTAACTGTGCAGGCAAGAGCTTACCACCTCTACTGCTGAGTCAGAAACTTCATCCTTGAATAATGAGTTCCTTCACTTGGGAACAAAGCTCTCTGTACTAACCATGAAAAGAATGGAGTAGGTTTTTTTTTTTGTTGTTGTTCTTTTTGTTTGTTTGTTTGTTTGTTTGTTTTTAATTTTCTGGCTCCCTGGTGCTCAAGGGCATTTAGTAAACTCAAAAGAATTATATTAACATGAGAAAAGATAAGCTTAGGAAGATTGCTTTTTGAGTACTCACCTGAGTATGCATAGCAGCTGTTGTTATGGTTAATTTTCATTATTTTTAGTTGGGTAGATCTGGATACTGTGTTAATGTTATTATTTTTTTGTTAATTTGTATGCTAGAAGTATAGTTGCTGCATTTACCCTGCAAGCATTTTAAGATCCTTGCTAATAAATAGACTGTATAAAATACAATAATTTTCAAATATGGGCAGTATGTAAAATGTAATTGTAGGGCATTTGTAATTTATGTAGTATAATTTTTTCATTTATTTTTCTTCAGCAAGACATGCCCCCTCTTTAAACTCTTCCCTTTGCGGTTGCATTGGCAGGAATGCCATGTCACGGTTAGAGATTTGTCCTTGGGCTTCTGTTTTCATGCTTGCGGAAGAGAAACCACTGCCTAGGACCATTCATATGAGAAATTAGAAGCTTCAGAAACAGTGATGAAAAGCAAAGGTTCTCTTCAGCTATGACCATGAGCTAAGCATTCTTAAAACAGACTTAATTCAGACAGGCTAAGCATCATGCGTTCATTTTGTCTGAACTCTGGCCCTAATGCCTCCTTTTACGGTGATATGGTGATACACCATCTTCTCTCTGGCTCACCACAAAGTGGGCTTTATCTGATTAATTTTTCTTCTATTTGTTCAACACACGCTTATCTGTTTCCTAGAACTGGGTAAGAGCTGGCACTCTGAATGAACAAAATATATATTTCTCTGCCTTGTGAAGCTTAAATAAGAAAAGGAGAACATCTCTGCAGAATGCAGACTCTTTTTCAGAGATTAAGAAGAAAGAATGATTGTAAGAGCCAGAGGATCAGGATATCTCCTACAGATAGTTTTCTATTTATAATAGGAAAGTTGCCTAAATAATACCTGGGCCTTGACAATACCAGTTGACATGTCATCATTGGTGAGGGAAACCTCACAATCCCCCACAACTACATAAAGATGTACAGGGATTTATTGTCTGCTGAGAGAGAGATCCCAAGGTGTCAGACAGACAGACAGACAGACACACACACACACACACACACACACACACATACACACACACATACATACACACATGCAAACACACAATTTTAAACAGACTCAGCTGTCTGTACCTATGTTTACATGTATGTATGTACATATGCATATGTATGTGTGTGCATATGTGTAACAATAATAATTAAGGAATAAGAGGTCATTAACTATAGGAGAGGGGAGGATCCAAGAATAATTGGGGAGAGGAGAAGTGGAAATGACACAAACACAGAGCCCACACACAAAATTCAAAAATAACAAAAAGGAAGAAAGAATAGAAAATAAAATGAAATGAAAATTAAGATGGTCCCAATATGAAAAGTGAGTGTTTGAAATCATGAGTCAGGGGTGAGTGAGAGCATCTTTTTTTCTTTCTTTGCTCAAGGAACATAGACCATGGGAACACAGTTCTTATAAAAAACACACGACATGGAAAAAAAATTGGTCCTTGTAACAGAGGGTCTGGAATATTACTTCCACTGTCCTTTCATAACCTCAAAGAGTGAGATAGGGATGAGCCCTAAAAGTGTCACAAATAAGCATTTTGAAAACAAACTTCAAGAGGAATATTGATTTAACAGTTGCCCAAATTACAAACTGAAACTAAGGTTATGAATGTATAGGGAAATAATTGGTAAGAGAAAAATCAACTTATTATCAGGAGATAAGTACTATTAACAATTTCATATATTAAAATACATAATATATTAAAATGTACACAGAAATCTACACAACTTAAAAATCAGGCTCAAAGTACACATACTAGTTTACAGCCTATGCTTTAAAATTATACTGTGGAATTTTTTGCTGTCATTAAGTATTTTCTCAGAATATGACCTGAATGCTTCAAGGTACCCTAGAAAGCACCTAACATATGTGTTGCTGTTGGCTGTGTGTGGTCTTGATTTGTTTTTCCTTGTGTTGTTTCTGATCATGGTCTCAAGATCAATCTAAAGATGTAAATGAATGAACTTTTTTTTTTTTACTTATGCCCATATTATACTAATCAACAATGCATACAATGTATATAAATAGCACAGAGGTTACATTTAGAAATAGCTAATCCAAAGGTTAAATAAATATAAGATGGGTTGATATGCAGTGGCTTTGCAAAGGCCCTCAGGTATACATAGTGGAATTGCAGTCATCAAGCAGAGATGCCTCTATTCAAGTTAGCAGTGACCATTATATGTTCTTTAAGCAACATTTGCATGGTTGTGTAATGGTTGTGGTATTGCAAAAGCAAGATGTGGACGTGCCTCCAGTTCTGTTATTCAGTAAGACTCAGTCCTTTGCAGCACAAAGATGTCAAAGTTAGGTACTCTCCTTTGGAAATGTTATGGATCTTGGGAACCTACCTACCTTTTATCTTTTTGGAACTTTCCTCTTCTTCTAGGACATAGGGAGGTGTCCATTTCATTTTATCTTCTCTAACAAAGGCTCTAGAATCTTTTCCATCTCCCTCAAAAGATAGGGCATTTCCCTATAAATCCTACAGCTTCCTTTATTCTGCAAATAAAATATAAAAGGTCTCATGGTGGAAAATACTTATGCTGGCTTCTCTGACCTCATCTCCGATGCTCAGTAACCTTGAGTCTCGCAGGACTAGTTCCTGTTTTTTGAACATTTTTTTTACCTTCATTTTAATCCTGGAGACTTTTCAGAGCAAAAACTTGCAGTTAGAGGTCCTGAGGCAGGGTGTGATAAGTATTATCACAGGATAATGAAACATGCACAAAATATAAAGTCCTGTTTGCGAACTATCACAGTGATAAGGATGATAGCATCAGGATTTAGGAATCTGGCACCTCTGAGCCCACAACACTCAGTGGCAGCATCTGAGACGTGATGAATCACACTGGACCTGCCACTGGGAGCGCGCATCCTGCGGTGTCCATGCTACCTGCCATCTGGAGTGTGTGCTCTGCAGCTTCCACTCTGCTTTTTTGGTTGAGCCTTGCTCATCTGTGACATATCTGTGGCCCTCAGTGTATTATTTCCTCAACAACACTATCTCCGTGGGGCCTTGTGCTTCTGACACAAATGGAACTTCCAGTATCTGCCCCAGGCTCTGCTCCTACTCCCAACCCCTACCCCACCGGACCAAGTAAAGACTGAACTATTTGATACGATCTGGACTGGGGCCATCACCATGGGCAAAAATACTGGTTTATCAGTATGCCCAAGCCCAGCAGGACAAGGAAAAAAATGATGAAGAGTGAGAGGGAAAAAGCAGATCTCTGACAAACAACAGAAACAATGATACCAAGAAGAAACAATAACCACATGACACAGATATTTGGCTTTTTTCTCATCTCTCTAAAACAGGACTTGGTGTACATATAATTTATGATGTAAGATTTATTCAGCAGAAGTTTCAAGATGTTAGACTTCCACTAAATATTAGACCTATAAGGACTTGGAGAATGTGTAATAAATAGCTTTTACTGTTTAGAGGAAGAAAACAGAGGCCTCGATTATACTGGTACATCTTTGAGAAAATTGCTTTGTGTGTGTGTGTTTTGAGGAAAACAACAGGTCAAGACATTTGAGAAGGATGGAGATCAAGCAGAATGTGGGAAGCAATGACCTTAGAGATGCTTGGGATCGGACAGGATCCTGAGAAGCGCACAGGCAGCCTCAATCATCCACAGCAAGACTGCAATCATGATGCTAGGGGGCTGTAGCTGAGATGAAATGGATGTCTGATCACAGAAGCCAACATCATCAGCTGTGCCTGACTAACTGATGGTGAGGCCATTTAACATGCTCCCCATGGAACAACTGGTGACCTTCTTTTTGGTCCAACCCCACATGACAAGGATATAATTTGCCCTGATTCTTAAAAGAACAGGAAAACACTAAACACTGATGTAATCTGTTTGTTTAATTCTAGAAAACCTCTCCCTGAAGCCTCTTTCCCCCAAACCCCTTCCCACCACCAAACTAGAAAGCGATGTCTGGGAGAGTAATCAAAGGCTTTAAATGGGAAAGAGGCTCTTACTATAGTGTAGGGACCTCTCAGTGAGACTAATGAGAAACAGGGGAAATTTAGGCAGCCAAGCAAAAGATCAAGGAAGTCTGTGGATACTGTTTAAAGTTGGTGCCAACTTGAGCCCATCAGCTACAGTTCACCTCTGCAGTCTATCCTTAGCAATTTAATGTTTGTAAGTAGGCTGCTAGCTGCAGAAGACTGTCTGGGAAAGAGAGCAGACTGAAGGGCTGAGCTGCTTCCTGTTGACTACAGATTAGAATAGATACTGCGGTAATGGCCTTGCCTAGGAACAAAGTTGAGAATAGCAGGTTAGCATTGCTCTTATGACCTAGATAGAGGTGTGTTTTAAAGCTAGTATTCTATAATATTCACTTGAAAATCACCCATATGAAATCCTCACAAGGAATACTAACTGGACATAATCACAACTGAAGTCAGCATTTGTTCTCGACTTCGCTGGCTGATGTGGTTTTCCATCGCTTTATCATTCATTTGTGGTGTGTGTGTGTACTTCCATATGGAGACTAGAGGTCATTGGTGGGTATCTTTTTTTCCTCAATTGCTTCCTACGCTAGTTTTTTGAGACAAGGTCTCTTATTAACCCTGGAGCTCACATGTTGTAATTCCGACTTCTCAGGCAGAGCTTTGAATCTGAGCTCGTTCATAGGTTCTGGGCGCTTGACCAACTGAGCCATCCTCCTAAGCTTTTATTAATCATTCTTGATTCCTTAGAAACATGTGCCTGAATGCATAGTTCCAAGGAATATTTTGTTACTTTTTCATTTGCTGGTTTGTGCTCAAACCCAGATCTCCACACAAGGTAGGTAAACTCTGTGTCCCTGAGTCATGGCCCTGGCCCAGGTAAATGCTCTTAAGAGCAAATAAATTCCAATTTTTAAATCCTTATCTACCACCCTCAGAGCTTTAGGCTTATATGTATAAATGTTCATCGGCCATCTTGGCTTTTCTTTATGCAGTCATTTTAATGCTTTACAGATGTTCAGAGAGCCCCAGTGTGTTTTCCAAAAACGGACTAGGTGCGTAGTAAGCAGCTGGTAGCTGAATTAAGGAACTATTATCTTCCTTTATCCATATCTACATTCCATTCTCTATGTTTTGATTTTACTTAATTATACTGCAGTGACACCCTCTGATTCAGGCAGTAAATACAATGGCAGTTTTGGCTCTTTCTACAATTCATCTTCTGAATCTAAGCAGCCATTAAACACTTTAAATTCTATGAAAGGAAATTTTTTATAACACAATTCTTCCTTTTACAGACTGTTGCTGGATAACTTGCCTTTCCTAATGAAAGCATTATAATTTGTGCATTGCATTATCCCTAAAATGTACATATTACAAAGCCTAATCTTGTGGCTGGGGAGATACCTCAGTGTCTAAGAGCACTCACTGCTCTTCAGGAGGTCCTGAGTTCAATGCACAGCACCCACATGATAGCTCACAGCTGGTTAATACCTTCTGGTGTGCAGAGTACATGCAGACAAGAGTACCTGTATACATAAAGAAATGCATCTTAAAAAAAAACCTAATTTCAAGTACCTTAAGATGTAACTGTGTTAGCAAATAATTCTTTTAAAGAAGTAATTTACTTAGAATGAGACCAACCCAATTTGATTTTTCTCATTAGAAGCAAAGTTAAACACATAAAAAGGCACCATCGATGTGTTCTTAGAATGATGATCATGTGAGGAGATAAAATGCAGGTGTCACTTGAAAGTCTAGGAAATGGGCCACAGGAAAAATAGGACTTGGAACTCTTAAACATTTCAAAACTATAGGAAAATCAATTTGTTTAGCCCACTTAGTCTGTGGTATTTTGTCATGATATTTCTAGAAAATTAGCATGTCTTTGATGAAAAAATTGCCCAGTCTGCAGCATGTTGCCTGTTTGTCTGTCTGTCTATTTTTCTGTCTATCTATCTATCTATCTATCTATCTATCTATCTATCTATCTACTATATCTGCCTACCCACCTTCCATTCATATATCTCTGTCTGTCATATTTCTTTTTTTCCCATTCAATAAGATAGATTACAAAGAAGGAACAATACATACACACATATTATGTATATTAAACATTTAAGGTATAAACCAGTAAACCAGCCTCATTTATCAGTCTTCTTAGACTTATATGATCTTTCTTAAACAGCCTAAAAACTTCAAATGAGCATGTTACTTTGGTATTTCAAAACTATTTTGCTGTTTCTATTCTAACAGTAAATTCAAACTCCTTAGACTTCCAGACGAGGCATTTTGCACTTTGTTTCTCCCCTACTCCCATTTGTCTCACCCAATTCATTTGATTAATATACATAAATACTTAGTGTAGGGTTGATATATTGGGAGGAGCCTAACACTAAACTGAGGATTAATAGGCCATGTTATATAATCAGAACACCTTTATGATTCACTATCCCCAATTTAAATGAAGAGTAAGAAAAATTACAAGAGGGAAATATGGAGCCAATTCCCACATTATCTAAAGCAGGAGAGGAATGTTATTCGGATAAAACAACAATGTCACAGTATCCTAGAGATTCCACTGCATCTTAGAAGGTGGAGCATTACATCTCTCTGCTTTTCTTTTGATTCATTCATTCTTTTTTCCCCCTGATTATACTTGTAGTAGTCTTAGAGACAATTGGGTATTCTTTTAAAGTTTGACTAGAAATATAGAGTCTTGCCTTGCAAATCAAATATAGAATTGTTAACATCCCAACATTCTGATTACCTTAATTTTGTCATCAGAATATAGGCTTACAAATATTGTCTGGCATTTGAACCTAGGAATTCATTGTTTTCCATATTAGAAAAAGTTATGGTATAATTTCTTTTCCAGCCTCCTTAATGGAGCAAACTAAAACTAAAAATATCTCTGAGTTTATTTAATTAAAAACAATTAACTTAGTGATTTTTTTATGCTGCTGCATATTAAGTCAGGCAATTGTACATGTAAGGCAAGAACTCTACTAGTATCCTGTACCCTGGTCTCCCAATTTGGGACTCACATAAATTTTTTAAAGTAATCAATAGAAGTTCTGAATCCAAGTAATACAATTTTGTGAAGTTTATATAATTTACCCCCATATTTACTTCAGAAGATTCAGTGTCTGTCCAACATCCCCAAAAGCACAATATTAGATAAGGCAAGCATGAATCATAAATATGTTCTGGAGTAGAGAATTATGTTAAGAGTGCCTGATATTCCTATTATCACTTGATAAATATGTATGCTTGCCTATCATCAGCTAGCAAGAGATAGCAATAACGTGAGGGTTTTTTAATAGCAAATTTTACATACCAATTAGAAAATACTTTCAGACTTGCAGTAACAAAAATGATACTCACAAGAAAACCATTGGGTACATCAATTTTCTAAATGTTAAAAACACTTATAAACATTTCTATACAAGAACTTAAGGAAAGCTCTCGATATTCAGGAGAATGTTAGACACAGAGGAAGGAATGTACCCTTGCAACTATGCTTTGGTGCCCAAGTTCCAAATGTGGGACAACATCTTACCTGATCCAGCTATACTTCCAGAAGCCAGGGCGGTAGAACCAATTCTGTTCAGGCTCAGAGTCAAAGAGGTCTCTACCTATGGGATTACCAGGTCTATAACTCTATGTGGACAGTACTTTCTACAGTTACAACTGAGTGTATTGATGACTAGCTCTGAGAAACAGTTATCAGTCAGGTATTTAGACAAAGCCACAATGTTACAGTCATCATAGATATGTTACAAATAAGAGATGGTTATAAGCTTCTCTTCTGAGGAAATCATCCTTGAATAAAGGACAAAAGAGTATACTGTGATAGGAACAAATGTGCTATGTTGATGTCTTTACTGTGGAATTGTGTACACTGGCATATATTAATGCATATGCCAGACTCTTCTGATGGGGCAGACAAATAGATGTGTTTCACCATACCTAAATCAAAGTACACCTCATTACCATTCAATGAAACAAAAGGCAGTTCTGGGCAGGTGACTGGTTTTGGAAGGAGAGTCCTGTTGAAACATGAGGCGTTCAAGAATGCTCTAGAAAAAAAAATGCTCTAGAAATGTTTCCGTTTGAGCCCCACAAGCCACTTGCTCTTGCTTTTCCAGGCCTCGTGGTAGACTTTGTCCAGTCCACAGGCTGACCTTGTCATCTAAGCCTGACCTCTCATCAGCTCTTCACCCTCTGCTCCTCCTTACCTTTAATTTACAGTTTGTGGTCTGCTCTGGCTTTCAGTTTCACTGTCATCATATTCACATTATAGAATGTGCTGAGACAATGGATTAACATGTAGTAAATAAATAAGTAGATAAATAAATAAGAAAAGTAGAAAGAGAAGGAATCAATGAAGGAAACCAAGAAAGGGAGAGAAGAGAGTAAAAGAGATTGAGCCATTTATAACAAGGTATAAATGATCCTTTAGTAGGGGAAGAAATTAATCTCATTGCTCCCCCACTTCCTTTCCTGGTGTTCCTCATTTAAAAGCATTTTCTAAGGACACAAGAATGGCAGAGTAGGGTACCTGTTCTAGGCAACAAGGATAGTAAATAAGTACTAGTGGATGACTGAATGGCTGAAGTTGAATCACTGAGCGGGCTACTGACTCACTACCAAATGAGTGGGAGTTTGCTCATGTCTCCTTGACTGTGATCTCTGCACTCTGTACACAGAGGATCCAGAAAAGCACTGCAGCCCAGTGAGAACTCAGGATTGGAAGGAAGGTAGCCATGGCCTCAGTTCCAGCTCTGCCACCTCCTACCCTGTGGGAGCTGCAGTGACTTAACGTCACAGAACCTGCTTTCTCATTCCTATTAAGCAGTTAGGATCCTCTTTTCTATTGGATTATCTGAAATGATAGTCTTGAATATTATTAATTTCTTTATATTTCCCTTCCCTGACCGCGAGACAAATTCACACTTGGACAAACAGTTGTGCAGTTAGAATCAGCAAGGGTTCAGAGACCCGTGGGCAATCCTCAGGTATGGAGCTATAGGGGAGGAGAGGACAAGTCAGGAAGAGGGTAACAAGCATGTTGGTGTGCTAAGGGGTATCATGGATACGACATATGTGAGAAAAATGAAGAGGACAGCTTCCCTAGCATCACCGAACCACCCTGACACAACCCAGACCTAATTCCTCTATGATGCTTAAAGAAGACAGGAGTTAAGGTCAGTAACCCTCTCTGCAGGGAACACCATCTAGTGCATAATGACATGAATGTTTGCTATATGAAAGCATGTTAAAACCAAGTGTAGGGACCACTTTAAGGGAGACCATAAGAAATGCACAGAACTGTAAAAATTATTTAGATTATGGGTCACCACCACAACTCTTCACAAGCATGTCCTCTGAGGACATTAGAGTGACCTACAGACAGGGTTGCGGGAGGACAGATTTTGTTTCCCACTAATTCTTCTGTTTATCCAGCCCCACAAAATGCAGTGTTTCTTTTAACTCCAGAGTTTAAAAAAGACCTTTATAAATATTTTTAAAAAGTAAGAGAAAGTAAAGCCACACTATGTGAGTATACAATTTTAAAGTGCTGATCGATTTGGTTTGTTTTAGATTTATTTTACATGTACAAATATGCACAACATGAATGCTTAGCAGTTATGGTTGGTTGTGAGGCACCATGTGGGTTCTGAGAGCCAAATCCAGGTCCGCTGTATGAGCAACAGGTGTTCTTAACCACTGAGGCATCTGTCCAGCCCCCGCCCCCGCTCCAATTTGATTTTATTTTTTAATTCCAAATTCTGTTTTCAAGGAAAGGATAAATACATACTCGCCTGCACTTTCACAGATGACATTATAGTGTAGTCATCCTTTTAACCTCCTGCGTTTTACTCCAGCATGCAGTAAGCATTCTAGCCATAATAATTCTTCATAAATTTTAAATTACCGTGTATCACGGAAAGTATGTATCCAATATTAATGAAAATGGAACTTGATGTGCTGCAGAGCTCAAGAGTCCCGAGCAGGAGCCCTGAGTGGTGGTTGCTTCCAGAAGGAAAGCCGTGTTCCTTGGTGGAAATGGCCCATGCTTTCTGTAGCATTTGGAAAGCTGGGTAAGATCGCCTGTCAGACTGATTAGATAAAACGTGCACCTGCGGGCCTCGAGCTTAAAAGAATATGAATAACTTATGAGAAAGAAGACTGACAGGGAAAGCCAGAAAATCAATACGGAATGTCCTGTCAGCCAGTCAAAAGTATTTTTGGCTGTGAGAGTTTTGTCCATTATTAAGGAGGCAGGGTAATGATGAGTGTGCGCTGGCACCTCTCTACACATTTGAGCAGACTGGAGGAGACAGATTTCCTCATGATTGTGAAGCACTATAAGATGGGCCATCTTGGTTGTGAGGATAGCTGACATCTGCCAAGGGCTTTCTGCAGACAAGCAATTCTGTTTTCTCTGCAGCCAAAGACCCAAGAGAATCCTCAGATAGTCCCAGTTCATAACTTCCATTGTTGTTACAATAGCCCCATTTCACGCACAGGATAGAGGAAGCTCACACTGCCTTGTGATAAACAATCCAGATCGTGGTTTTTTCCCTCACAATCTATTGAAATAAAACCTAAGAGGATAACTTTATAATATCACACTCTGTCCTAAATAATTACAAGTCTCTTAAATTTACATGAACTAATAGTTATTCATTAATATAAAATGAATATCCAATAATGTATGAGTAAAAATGTATATGTAGGACAATCTAAGAAAAAGGAAAAAGACAGGCTAAATATAAGGGGAAGAAGAGGGACTAAAGGCCAATGGGTAGCCGGCATAAGATATGAAAGAGGATATAAAGCTAATTGTTTTCCTAGTTCTAATTCTGCCACAAATTTGTTTTTCTTCATGTATAAGTGCATAAAAGTGTAAAACTTAATGTGAAACTCCACACCTTCCTTTCAAATGCCTATTTTAACCGTATAGAGGTTCATTGACCTGCACAGACTTGGGGTCTAGGTAATGGTGTTTTGATAATTATATTTATATGCAAGTCTTTTTAGTAATAAAGTATATAATGTTAAAATAAAAATGTGCTCAAAGCTAAAAAAAATGACAAAAACCCCGCAAGACTTGAAAGCCAGTAGAGTCTACCGAGTGGCTTAGCTAAATTTTTAGAAGATTTAAGACCAGCATCTGTTTCCAGAATCATATCTGCATTATATGTGTGAGTTTTCACCAATACAGTCTAAATATACTTACACGCAGAAGGCTGAATATATCTAGTTAATCTACCTCATTCTGTGTGGTATCTTTGTGTTGTTTCCCTACTAAAATATTGTCATCGTGTGTGAATATGTGTGAAGTGTGTGTGTGGGGGGGATGTTGCCATTGTGCACATATGGAGACCAGAGATCTGCTTTGTGAGGCTGGTTTTCTCTAACTTTCATGTGGGTTTTGGGAATCAAGGTCAACTTTCCAGGCTAGCAAGACAATCAAAATCTTGCATACACTACTTCTTTCACCACGCAGAACCTATTAAAGTCTTGCCTGTGTCTGTCTCAAACTGTGGTCTAACGCTTTCCTCTATGTCTACAGAAGTTAAAGAACTGCACTAATGAAAACCCAGTTTCCCATCTCACATAGTTCTCCATCTCCATCCTGCAGATTTTCTTCATTTATCCTGTAGATGCAGTTTCTCTATGATCACAATTGTTGCTGTGATTTGCAGAGTCTTCTGGTTGGACCTCTTTGTAGATTCTCCAGAAGTTAGCAACTCCTTCTAGGACATTTGTCACTATTTAGGTTCAATGACAAAGGACAACCTTGATTCCTTAATATTTATGGCATTTTTATAGGCTCTTTGATTTGAGCCCTTTGACAAGTATTGTTCTCCAGATTTTGTTTTCTCTTCTACTGTTTTCTGGATATGCATTTTTCATCACTCAAACATTTTTAAAGATCCCCTATCATGTTCATGTGAAAGTTCTTCAACATAGTTATTTTCTGGGAGTAGATAGAACTGTGCTGAAGTTCAAGTATACTAACCTGTGAACTGACCACTCTCTGACAGGCACTATATGAACAACAGTCAACACTAACCTCCCCCCAAGACTCAATTCCTTCTTGGATAATAAGTCTCCACTAACTGGACTGCCTTAATTTGATTTATATCACTATTATAAACACTGTGACCAAAGGCAAGCTGGAAAGGTAGGGTTTATTTCAAATTACAGCTCCCAGGTCATAATTTATTACTGAGGGAAGTCAGGTCAGGGAGTTAAGAGAGGAACCAGGAGGTAGGCAGTGAATCAGAGACCATGGTGGGAGGTCTTACTGTATTATTCTCCATGGCTCACTCAACTGTCTTTCATGTATAACCCAGGACCACCTGCCCATTGGTGGTAGCATAAACAGTGGGTAGACCATTCCCGTATCAACCATTAATTAAGAACACATTCCACAGACTTCCATGAAAGGTGAATTGATAGACCTATTTTCTCAATTGAGGCTCCCTCCCAGATGATCTGACCTTGTGTCAGTTGATAAAAATCTAACCAGGACAAAGTATCATGCTTTTATTAATTATGAACTAGAATACTGAGAGAATTCTTTGAGTGTTTCCTTATCTATTTGTGGTGTAAGTTTTCAAGAGAGTATTTGATCTCCTAAATAGCATGGAGTTTTGTGTAAATGATAGCACTAATTACAGAGAAGAAATTCAGCCTCAATATTCCATAGGCACAAGAGAATCCAGTTCTGTGGATTGAACAGAATCTATCTTTTATTCATCCCAGTCTCAAATTTATATATATTTATATATATATGCATATATATGTATATATAAATTTACATATATACATTTACACATATATAGAAATTTACATATATATATATATATATATATATATATATATATATTGTTTACCTCCATGCACGTTATATCTCTAATGTTTGGTACAGTGATTGTGGTTGAAGAGGAGGTTGTGAATTTAGGAGGGGATGACAGACTCAGTCTATCCACATGTACAGCAGCTCCATCAGCATCACATTGCTGGCATAGAGTGGTTGTAGATCTACTCACAACACAGAAATGGCATAGATGGCTTTATCAGGTGAATCAGGGAAGAGATGCTACACAAAAGTGATCTCCATGGTGAACTACCCTGCCTTTTCACCCCTAATTCTACTTCTGTTTCTCTTCATTTCTAAATCTCCCTAGTTACTCATCTAACCTTTACCTCTGCCTCTCTCTACGTCTCTTCCTTTCTAATTATGTTGTTCACCTGAGGACCATGAAGGAACATGTGCTCAAGACTCATCATTTTAGCTCCCTTTCTTGTCATCATGACAAAATACCTGACAGACAGAAGAACTTAAAAGGTTAATTAGTAACTCGAGCTTTCATTGGCCTCTGTCCATAATCCTTGGATTTGTCAGTTTTGAGTGCATAGCGAGACAGAACATCCCATGGCAAAGGCTTCTCATCTCAAAATGGACAAGAAGCAGAGGATGAAAGAGAGGCCCTTCACTGACCGTCAAAGTACTTCAAGTGAACTGTTTCCTCCATTTGGGACCTGTCTCTTCAAGTGTTCAGAATCTTCCAAAAGAATACCATAAGCTGTAGGCACACAGCACATGGGTTGATGAGGGCATTGCACATTCAAGTCATAAAACCACCTTTATGAAACTCCTCCAAAGTTCTCTTCATCTTCAGGTTAAAGTCCAGATTTCTCAACTTGGCTTTCCTGATGCTGGGACCTATGTTTAAGAATCTGAAGTATTTTTACTCCCTGAATACTATCCTTTAAAACAGTAACAAACTGTTAAAACTAGAAATACAAATTAACTTACCATATGCTCCAGACTGATATACTTTTGTGCAAATTCTTCAGTTAATTCTGTCAACAGTCACATCAGAAAGTCATGGCAGTGCCCATTGCTTAGGAAAAACACTGAAGTTCAGAAACAGTAGTGGGCAGGGCTTCTACACAGGGCCACAAAAGCCTTGGGGCTGGAGTTCCTCTGTCATAGAGTGACATTGGCAGCAACTGCAGAGGGTCCTGGACAGCTGTGCCTATCACATCAGAGTGTTGATTTAAGTTTCATTGACTAAAGGGGGTTGGTATAAGTAATCTGTGATGACATAAAGCTCCAAGTTTTCATGGCAGACTACTATCAATGACCTGATATTTGCAGTTGTATTTGTTGTCTTAGGGTTTTATTGCTGTGAAGAGATAGCATGGCCCTAACAACTCTAAGGAAAACATTTAACTGGGGCTCCCGTACAGTTCAGAGGTTTAGTCCATTGTCATCATGGTGGCATGCAGTCAGACATGATCCTGGTGAAAGAGCTGAGCGTTCTATATATGGATTAGCAGGAAGTAGGAAGAGCGAGTGAGCCACTGGGTCTGGCTTGAATTTCTGAGAGCTCAAAGCACAATCCCAATGGCATACTTCTGTAGCAGAATTTTCCTTATACAATCATGTTAAATATTCATACAATATGAAGCATGTGCTTGGACAGGGAAAAGAGAGGCAGAGTGAAGATTTGCAGAGATGGAGATAGAGGAGACCAGTAGAGGAAAAGGAAGGAAAATAGAGGATGAATAGGATGCTTCAGGTTCCACATGGTTGTAAAAGTCACAGGTTGATATAATATAAAGAGAATAATTGGGGTAACTTGTCTAATCTAGGTGGGCAGCTTGTACCATTTGCAACTGAATTTATTGTGTGGGCATCTAGTGTATTGAGAATTTATTGATATATAAATCTGACTGGTTAATTATAAGTTTCTAGAGTTTTGATTTTACTGTGTTACTAGGAATTGTGATAGCTATGAGGTGGGTGGTCATTGCATTGGGCCTGGTGTGGTAATTTCAAGGGAACTTGACTTGGGAGCTCTGGGCCAGAGAATCTGCTGAGATGAGCTCTGGGCCCACCAGTGCCCAGAATAGTGCAGGAACTTGCTGTTCTTTTTAATATTCCCTGCAACATACTTCCTTCAAGACCATACCTCCTAATAGTACCACTCCCTGTGGGTCTATGGGGGCCATATTCATTCAAAACATGACATTAATGAAAGTTTTTTTTTGATGTAAGTGAAAACAAATAGTCTTATGAGAGTGAAGGAAATATGATTCTTATGTTTCTCATAAGAGAGAACATGCTAAGGAAGGAAAAGCATTTTCCAGGATGCTGAAAGATCAGTGTTCTCCAGATCCATACCCCTTCCTTGAAACTCATTTAGATACATTTTTAACATCTGCAAACCGTGGTTTTCATACATGTAAAATGGTTTAAAGCAGGTGTCCACCCTGCTGTTGAGTTAATGACAAGGTGTATTCAGCACTGGGAAAGTACGCTGAAGAGTCATAAGGCATGAAAAGCCAGGGATCTCATGGTCCATTTGAGGCAGTCCTGCCTGGACAAGCAGAACTCACATCCTGACACAGAGAGGCAGTTCTCATTATATAGTCACTGCTGTTAATGCCAGTGTAATGCTTTGTCTGAGAATTTTAACTGAAGAGGAGTCTAAGATGTCGGGGAAAAGTGGCTTCTGACACCTGCTCTCATGTAACCACACCGTGTTGACTTGATCACATTCTTTCCTATGGTTTTTTCCACCACTCAGCTTTGTGACTGATGCTTCTGTCTTACATCAGTTTAGAGAGAAATATCAAGCCAATCTTTATGATATTGAGGCTGCATATTTCCAGCATACCTAAAGGCTCATCTTCTGCTGAGGGAAGAAAAAATTGGGTCTTAATTTCTTGGGGAAAGCTTTCTTCTTGACATGTTTCCTCTTTGTAAAGAAGCAGGGAACAGCCAGTTGAGGCTCCAAAGGAAGTAGAGTAAGTATGCACTAAAAACTGTATTTTATCCTTCTTGTGGGGCCTGCCTTTCCTGAAAATGAACTGTATACCCTTAACCACAGGCATTCCTCAATGTGAAAGTGTCTCATAAGCTATCTTAGGCAGAAATGGCTGGGGTCCGCCTGCAACCTCTAGTTTGCATTTCTTCTAACCTCTGGCAGCAATGCACTGGGGCTGTGTTGGCCTTGGCTGCCTTTAGCAAATCGTGGTAATTCTGGAATACAGTGGCTTGGCTGGGAGAAGCCTGAAGCAACACGTGTGAGAGAATCTTCTTATTCTCTCAAAGCTTGGGCAGCATTCAACTATCAGCAACATCCCACAGCTAGGGGCGTTGGAACTTGGCAGAAGCAGCCATTCCTAACGGTGGGTACAGGGTCAGTCAAAGGTTCACAATGCTTGGTAGAAGATGGCATAGGGCTGTGTTGTCAGTTGTCTGATTCTCTGAAGGACATATTTGCAAGATATTTTTTTTTTGCTAATTGCTTCCTCTTCACATCTTCCAACATCAGTGTTGGCACTACTGAATACTGGGTCTTCAACCACATGCTGTTTTCTTTGCTGGGATGGCTTGCATAACCTCAATCCTTCCTGGACTTCGGTTTTTCTACATAGTCACAATTACATTCTCATCAAGTTTCTTGTCAATTAGGTGTTCTCCAGCTTAGGGGCATTGCTTCTCCACCCCACCTGGTTAGCTCTGAAAGTCCAGCATGCTGTTGCCTGGATTCAGGCAGGACCCCCTAGTTCATGGGACTGCTGCTATCTCCCGTCCCTTTCTGCTGAATAAATTGGAGGTTGTGCTTCTATAATGGAGTTTCCTGTCTGACCTAGTACTCTGCTCTCCAGTTATTCTGCCTAACAAGTGTTTTACTTCTTCAGTAATACTTGTATTTTGTTTTATGAGATGTGGTTTCTCTGTATAGCCCTTGCTGTCTTGGAACTCTCTCTGTAGACCAGGCTGGCCTTGAGATTTGATATCTCCCTGTCTCTGCCTCCCAAGTTCTGGGATTAAAGGCATGCACCAACACCTATCTGAATGTGGAAATGATCATTTAATCACTGTATTACCCCACCAAAGTGCAAGCTCTGTGTGATGAGAGCTTAAGGGTTAAATAACCAGGGTCCAGTATACTAAATTGCTCTTTGTTCAGTGTTAATCATTCTAGAAATATTAGGAAAGTAAATCAAAAATGAAAATATTAGATCCAGCCAATCATAGCTGTCATTATTTCTTAGTTTTACATGTCAAGATTTGACTCTAATGCATTTATAATATATACATCTGACCTGATGTAAACTAAATTACATTCATTATATTGAAGTTCAATCAAAATCTCCTTTATTAAGTTACATGCTTTGAATATTAGACATACAGCTTTTTTTTTAACTTTTTGATAAATCAAAGATTGCCAGCATCAAGTATGCCCACATTTTCCAATGATATTTTTAGGCTAAATGGAATGTTTCTTTGTATCTGAATTTTATAGTATGGTAGCAATATTATAATTAATATTGTCACTTTTATGATACTATCTTTGAGAAAAGTACTTGGGTATGCTTTTTTTTTCTTTTCCTATCTAAGACTTCTGTTTTATTTGTTATTTTGTGTGAGAGTATGCATATGTCAGAGAATAACCTGAAGGAATAATTCTCTCCTTTTACCTTGTGGGTAGTAAAGGTTGGCTTGGCAGAAGAAATCTCTATCCACTAAGCTATTTCACTGACCCTCTATTTTATTGAGGAAGGGTGTCAAACAGCCTTGGGTAGCCTGGAAACCATTATGTACAGTGGACTATCTCATTCTCACAGTAATTATCCTGACTATGTCTCCTGAGTGCTGAGATTACAGATATATGCCATTGTTCCTGGATTAGATTGGTTTTTGTTTGGAGACAGAGTCTATGTAGTTCAAGGCTATTCTTGAACTCAAAATATCCTCAGATTTATTTTGAAGGCACCATCCTCATCCCTCAGCTTCTTCAATATGGGGTTTGTAGAAATGTAAACCATATCCAGTTAGGTATTGAATTTTAGGATAGGTCTTTACCAACCCCACAATTCTCTTGAAATAGATTCATTTTTCCATCTACATTAATGAAATTTGTTTCGGTGTCATTTGACTGCATTCTTTATTGTTCCATTGTTCTCTGAAGAAGTGGTACCCCACCCCCTTTCAAGATAAATGTTCTTGCTCTTCTTAGGATCTCCATTAAGCTGTTGGTCAATTTAGAAATCCTGTTTTGAGTCCTACTAAATAAGATGCCATTTCAGTCTCTCTGTTCATGGTCCCTTTTTCTGTGTGTTCTTGTTCATCCTCATGAGCCTGATTGTGTCTAACAAAGATCTCTCCTTTGAACACCAAAACCTTTTTCTTTCAGTATCTTTACTTAGTTTTTTTTTTTTTTTTGGTGCCTCTAACATATTCTTCCATGACTTCTGCTTGAGTTCCTGTTTCTAGATCCATGCCTTGAGTTTCTGCCCCTACTTGACTTTCTGATGGACTTTAAATTGTAAGCTGAAAATAACACTTTCCTATCCAAGTTGCTTTTGGCCATGATAGTTTATTATAGTGATAGCAAGTAAACTAAGCCAGATCTATCACTGGCCTGGGAGCTGTGGGTTCCATTTCTTTACTCCTTTTTTCACTACTGTCATGCTCACAGCACTGTTATGTGCCCTTCTAGATTATTTTAATTCTCTCACACTCAGTCACTAGTTTCTATGTTTACCATTCTGCAAATCTGCTACCCACAGTAGTGACCAAATAACCATGTAAGAGATGTTGACTTGATCATGTTGTGCCTACTCTTAAAGCTCTAAATGATTTCTTATCACTTTAAGGACCAAATCCAAAATATTCTGTATGACTTATCAAGAAATGATTCCTTTCCAAGCTGCCATCGTTCTTCCTCTGGAACTCTCTGTGAATCAATTATAAAATTATCTTTTTTTTTCCTTTTCAAAGCAAGCTCAAAACCTTTATATACATTTTAAACCACATCACTATTCACATTATGTAGAAATAAAGTATCTCACCATAGAGAATGTGGGAACATACACATGTATAAAATAACCTTTAAAGGGTCTGGCTCTGTTTCTCATGATATTACCCTTCTCCAAAGTATCTAATGTTGCCTCTTGTATATTTTTCTAATGTATGAGTATGTGTGTTTGTGTGTGTATGTATGTGCCTGTGGATGTGCTTGTGTGTGTGCATGTATGTATGTGTAATATGATTTGTTTAGTGGTAGGACTTCATGTCCACTTCTCCTCTCTGCCAGGATTTTGTCTGGCTTGAACTTGTGTAGGTCTTGTGTGTGCTGTTACAGTCTCTGTGGGTTCATCTGTACCTTGTTGTATCTGAAAAAATGTTGATCCCTTGGATTCATCTATCACTTCTGACTCTCACAGTCTTTCTGTCTACTCTTTCACATAGATCCCGGAGTCTTGAGGAGAGGAGGGTTTTAATTGAAAATCTTTTTAGGAATGCGTGGCCCAAAGTCTCTTGCACTGTAAATGTGCCTGGCTGTGGGTCTCTGTGTTAACTGCCATCTACTGTAAGAAAAAGCATCTCAAATGAGTGTTAAGTGTCTCACTGATCTTTAAGTGTGAAATTTTTATGGTTTTATATTCTAATTGTGCTTTCTATATTTTTGCAAAGGAAAAGTAGTTTTAATTATGTAATTTCTTTACTGGTATACATTTTCTCTTAAGATCTATTTTCTGAGGCTTTAGAGATCCAATTCCAGTTAGACATGTATATACAATTCCACAATGTTGACATTAAGATGTATTTGCTACCTATGACAAAGCACCACCTTCTTTAGGCAAATTTTACAGCCTGATTTCCAACCAAAGCAAGAGCAAGCTTTCTAATAGACTGGAGGGAACTGACTGCTTCTGCTGAGGAAACAATCTCAGGATGAGGTAAGGGAAATCCTTGGATCTTTTAAGCTCATTGTTTCCCAAAGAAAGTCTAGGTTTTCCACTGGAGACCTAGTGAGTCTGAATTCATGCTAGTTTATCTCATTGGATGATTTATTTATTCTTTTCTACTTTCTAGGGTAGCAGTAGTGTCTTGTGGTAGCTGGTATTTAGGAAAGAGACCCTAGTTGAGCTAATCCTAATATTCTCAAGTTTTATGATGATCTTTGCCTATACGTCCGAACAACATTTTCTAAGTTAGCTAAACCCCTTCATCATATGAAACAAAGTTGCTATTATGTGTTATTCTAAATGTGATTTTCCTCTTCCACTACACTTCATATTCAGCTTACTCTTTCAAATAGAGAACATGAAAATTTACATAAAATTTTGTCATTCAGTTAATTGATTTCTCTAATTCTTTTTCTCTAGCTATGCTTTCAAGTATGACATTTTGATATCTGCACACAGTAATTTCCTCATTCCATCTCGTGTTTATATCTCACTTCTTCCTAATGTGTATTTGCCTTTGCCAATAATTCCAGAACAATGTACATAATGGATGTACATAATGGAGGTATTAATGGCTGTTATCATCTTGTTTGTGCTGCTAATGGTGATGTCTCAGTCAGTGTCTTACTATTAAGTTTATTGATGCTGTCGATTGAGAGAGGTATATATAAAAATAATAACTATTATTATTTTAAAAGCATCCATTTTTATTCTTCCAAAGATGTTTATGAAGTCCTGGTTTTGAATTGTGTCTGTTTAGATTGTGGGAATATATAAAGCCTCATTCCTTTCTGGTGTATAAACATGTTGCTGCTTGCTGTATTTTCTAGAAGTCATTTCTTTATTTTTTAACAGTTTCCATCACAACTTATTACTATGTTGTCTTCTTTTAATTATACTGACTTAGAAAATAAGATAAGTACGTTGAGTAGAAAAATCATCTTTAACATCTAGGACAATATTCTAAGTACTTCTGGCTCCTCCACTACAATTTCCCTTTCCTGTTCTTTTTCCTTTCTTTTTTAACTTTTTATTGATTCCTTGTGAGTTTCATATCACATACCCCTATCCCACTCGTTTCCCTCTCCCTTAAATTCAGTCCTCTGCCTTGTAACATTACCCCAGAGGAAAATAAAAAATAAAAATAAAGAAAAAAAATAAAGCAAATCGAAAGTTGTAGTGTGTCACATTGTCTCCCAGTATACATTGTTCATACATTTTTACTTGCAAATGTTCATTTCAGTGAGTCATTGGTCTGGTTCGAGGCCTGTGGTATTTGAATATGCTTCACCCAGGAGTAGCACTATTTAGAGTTGTATCTTTGTTGAAGGAACTATGTCACAGTGGGCATGGCTTTAAGACCCTCCTCCTAACCATGAGGGAGCCAGTTTTTTTCTAGTTGACTTCAGATGAATCCTCAGCTCTTCCTGTACCATGCCTGCCTGAATGCTGCCATGTTCTTGCCTTGATGATAATGGATTAAACCTCGGAACCTGTAAGCCAGCCCCAATTAAATGTTCTTATAAGAGTTGCCTTGGTCTTTGTGTCTGTTCACAGCAGTAAAACCCTAACTAAGACAAGACCTCCACCAATTATACTGGATCCTCACAGGACTCCTTTTGGATAGCCTGTTGTTGCCCTGTGTCATAGCTTTCCTTCAGCTTTCAGTCTGCACACTGGCCTTCCACATGCTCCCAAAGTTCATAGATGAAGTAGATGTCAGAGTGGGCCAACTCAAAGCCCTGGATCTGGGCCTGGATGGTAGCAGAATTGAACATTTCTCCTAGGCCCATATCATCATTGTGAGCTCTCCACATTTCCCCAGCTAGCTAACCCAATGCTGTAACCATCAGCACGGGGCTATCAGTTCTCTGTCTCTCACACCTTAGAGTCTGGCTCAGTCTCACTTTTGCCACCAGGGCCAGCTCTACTGCACTGCCCAGGTGGGGTCTATGTGTTGTGGCTGGTAAGGGACAGAGCCTGCTCTCTTTGTACACCTTCCAGGCCAGCTTTCCCACAATGCCAGGGTGAGAGGTAGAGCCAGTGCTGCACAGTCCTCAGGCATCAGCATGGCCCCAGGCAGTATCCCAGATCAGGAAATCTGGACTTTGATAATGACAGACCTTTGATACCCCCTCGTGGCAGCATGGACCAGGACCTCAGCATGGCCTTCACTGGTATTGCCAGGTACTCACATCAGGTTCCTGAGTACCCTCAACTCTCCAGTTCTACTTCTCTTTACTATGTACACATCCACATTCTCTGCTTCTCCTTTTCTTCTATCTACCCACCACTTGATCATCGTAGTGGCACTCTGGGCTTCTGGGTGTCTGGGGTCATTTGGAGTGCTAGGCTTTGCTTGTGCCATGTAGCACCAGACAGTTATCTAGTAATTAGTATAGCAACACAATGGAATGTTACAGTTCAGGTAGATCACCTTTCTCTGGGAAAGGATATAGTGCACAAAATGTGACTGAGTTTCAAATGTACACACACACACACACACACACACACTCACACACACACACAAGTACACACACTGGAAACAATCAGTAAACATTTTAAAGCATTTATTTAAATTCTTTAAACAAAATTTTAAACAATTCTCATTAAATTCAATAAAATTCTCTCAACCCAAATCAATACATTCAATTTTTCCCAATTTTAGATTTTTGTAGTAATCAAATTTAAAGTACTATATAAATAATTATTCATCTACTGAATGGTATATCACCCAGCTGATTGGAAGCATAATGTCATCTGAAAATTTTAAGTCAGCCTCAAATCACTTTCATAATATAAAATCGTAAGTAGACCGTACCTTTATGAGATTTTGGAAATCAGTTTCTCTGCACACTGTACAACATTGAGCATAATAAATATTTTAAAAACATCTGTTTCAGAGTATATTATTCACATAAATGGGTATAAATTTGAAAATCAGAAGTTGAGGGCCTTCAAAGGCTTTTTATCATTATTATTTTTCAAGAAGAGTATGTGACATATGCCAATCAGCACCCTCATGAGTTTACAGTCTTTCTGAGACATGGGTTTCTAAGTCTTTCTAAGACTAAGTAGTGACTGATACGTGTTGGGAGTAAATGGTAGTCTAGTCATGGAGAATGTATGGGCAGTTTAAAATTAGTTTTCAGGGATGTATTTATAAATTTAAATACTGTCTAACTTTTGGGCTTCAAGTAACAGTAGAAAACATTTTATATTTTTAACTTTAAAGCTGAAGTAATGACTCTGGAGTGTCTCAGAAATATCATATATATATATACATATATATATCATATATATGATATATATGATATATATATATGTATATACATACATACATACATACATACATTGGATATTTTATGTATTTTCCATTCAAATGTTATCCCCTTTTCTCGTTTCCCTTCCAGAACCCTCCTATACTATCCCCCTCCCCCTGCTTCTATGAGGGAGCTACCCCACCACCCACTCCCACTTCACTGCCCTTGAATTCAACTACATTGGGGCATTGAGCCTTCACAGGACCAAGGGCCTCTCCTTTTATTGATGCCAGACAATACCATCCTTGGCTACATATGTGGCTAAAGCCATGGGTCCCTCCATGGGTACTCTTTGGTTGGCGGTTTAGTCCCTGGGAGCTCCAGGGAGTCTGGTTGGTTGATATTGTTGTTCTTCCTATGGGATTGCAAACCCTTTCAAATCAAATATATTTTTTTAAGATAGATTTTTTTCATCTTCCATTTTTAAAATATCTTTTCATAGTAGATTCCAATCACAACCCTCCTCCTCTTCCCCAATCCCTCCTGTCATTACATCCTCCCCTTCTCATAAGAGTCTACCCCACCCTGGAACATCTAGTCTCAGGACTAAGCACCTCCATTTCCACCGATGACCAACTTGGCAGTCCAGGTGTGGGAAGGGGCACCAATGGCAGGCAATAGAGTCAGATACAGCCCCATTCCATTTGTTATGGGACCCATATGAAGTCCAAACTGCACATCTACTACAGTTGTATATGGGTCCTAGGTATAGCCCCTGCATGCTATTTGGTTAGTGACTCAGTCTCTGTGATTCCCCCATGGGTCCAGGTTAGTTGACTTTGTAAATCTTGTTGCAGTGTCCTTGATCCCTCTGGCTTGCTCAGTTCTATCCCTACTCTTCCACAAGACTGCCCAGAATATTTGACACCTTAGAGGCCATGCGTAAAAATGCTTTATGCAGGTTTGAAGGTTACTCAAAATAGTGTGGCAACATTATCGGAATCAAATTTCCTTCATGATTACTGTGCACAGGAAAACACCTACTGAATGGTCTGAATAAAATATTAGTTATTTCTTACTGACTATTAACATTGCATGGAATATTCCATCTCTATCCCTCTAACTCGTTAACACTGCCTGTTTGCTACATGACCTTACCTTTCAAATATATGTATTTTTTGGTTACTTATTAAATGGTTGGATCTGGAAAATATCATCCTAAGTGAATTAACCCAATCACAAAAGAATACACATGAAATGCAATCACTGATAATTGGATATTAATGAGCCCAGAAGCTCTGAATACTCAAGGCACATTTAGCAAGTTAAAAGTTTCCCAAGAAGAAGGAAGGAGAGGACCCTGGTCCTGAAAAGACTGGATCCAGTTTTGTATGAGAGTACCAGAACAGAGAAATGGTGGGGGGAGGGTGATTGGGGAATAGGCGTGGGGGGGAGAGGACTTATGGGGCATATGGTGAGGGGAGAACTGGGAAAGGGGAAAGCCTTTGGAATGTAACCAAAGAATATAGAAAAAAAGAAAAAAGAAAAAAGAAAAAAAAAAGAAAAATGTCTAGATGAGTTCTAACATATGGGAAGATGTGTGTAGGTGATGTTCAAACATTTTGATTTTCACAGGACTTTAGGGTTTCAGTATTTGGAGGAAGGTCCTGGAACTTAGCTTTTGAGAGTTTTGAAAGATACATGTGACACTAGCTCTGCCAGTTAATACACATGAAGTTTTACATTTTATGTATACTATGTTTTACTATGATTCTGTTTTACTTCTCAATCACACTTGCTGATGCTTAAAAGTAGAGTTTAAAACATTAAACATAGTTAATGTTGAGAAAGTAATGCTGTAACAGCATTATAGAATCCAAGGTAGGGAGAAAGCTACAGGTGTCAGATGGGAATTATGTCTTCTCATTAACAACATGGATATTGCAAGACACCACCTTGCTCCTTAGTGAGAGAAAATTTCCATGCTTAGAGTTAAATGGGACACTTCCTGTGAAAGAACTATATGTCTCTAGATAATGATAATTATATTTTCTGTTCTCTGAAGGACAAAGGAGCAGAACATTTTAGGGACTGAGAATTCCTGAAGGCCACAAGAACCAAGAACAGTGGCTCCTGTTGGGCAGTTCAAATAAGTATATTTGTTTATATTTCTTTGCTTTGTTGATGGCAATCCTACTTGTTCTTTATTAGCAGAGTGTCCTCTAGCTCTATGAACAATTGTGATTTAAAGTTAAACTTGATAGCATAAACTCGCCTAAGTATTTCATATATATAAACTCTCAGAACAAAATTTGACAGTGATGTTAATACAAAATTTATGAGATAAATGAAATAAAGTTAACACTTCTTATAGAGGTAGCTTTAACTCAAGAAGTTAGACCCCAGAGAACCAAATAATGCTATTAAAAATGGGGTACAGAGCTAAACAAAGAATTTTCACCTGAAGAACTTTGGATGGCTGAGAAGCACCTTATGAAATGTTCAACATCATTAGTCATCAGGGAAATGAAAGTCAAAACAACCCTGAGATTTCACTTTACACCAGTCAGAATGGCTAAGATTAAAAACTTGGAAGACAGCAGGTGTTGGCGAGGTTGTGGAGAAAGAGGAACACTCCTCCACTGCTGGTGGGATCGCAAGATGGTACAACCACTCTGGAAATCAGTCTGGTGGTTCCTCAGAAAACTGGGCATGACACCTCCAAAGGACCCTGATATACCACTCCTGGGCATGTACCCAGAAGACTCCATGGCATGCAATAAGGATACATGCTCTACTATGTTCATAGCAGCCTTATAATAGCCAGAAGCTGGAAAGAACCCGCATGTCTTGCAATGGAGGAATGGATACAGAAAATTTGGTATATTTACACAATGGAATACTACTCAGCACTAAAAACAATGAACTCATGAAATTCTTAGGCAAATGGTGAGGTAACTCATTCACAAAAGAACACATGTGGAATGCAGTCACTGATAAGTGGATATTAGTCGAGAAGCTCTGAATACCCAAAACACAACTCACGTATCAAATCATTCCCAAGAAAAAGGAAGGAGAGGGCCCTGGTCCTGGAAGGGCTTGATACAGCATTGTAGGGGATTTCTAGGACAGAGAAGAGGGAGGGGGTCTATTGGGGAATGGGCAGAGGGAAGAGGGCTTATGGGACTTATGGGGAGCTGGGAACCAGGAAAAGGAAAATCATATGGAATGTAAACAAAGAATATAGAAATTAATTTAAAAAAAAGAAAAAAATAAATGAAAATTTATCAGCAGATATATGAAGTTTTGTTAATGTTACTTATTACATTGTTAAACATTCTGCATTTTCTACTGTTAATGATATAAAAATCTTTAGAAGAGTCTGTGTTTTGAGGGAAAGAGTAAATATTTTTATAAATATAGGTAAGTATAAACTTTGGAACATATGAAAGTTGCTAATATGCACAAAATATGAAAACATACAAAGGATCAATAGGTCTTATAAACAGAGCAGTGATTTTTAGAAATGATAAAAATGCACACAGAATTGTGTGTACTTGGTAATTGTGGTGTTCTGAATATGCTTAGCCCAGGGAGGGGCACTATTAAGAGGTATGGCTTTGTTAGAGGACGTGTGTCACTGTTGGGGTGAGCTTTGAGATACCCTCCGCATAGATACTTGGAAACCAGTCTTCTCCTGTTTATCTTCATAACAAGATGTAGAACTCTCAGCTCCTACAGTGCCATGCCTGCCTGCATGCTGCCATGCTTCCAGCCATGATGATAATGGACTGAAACTCAGAACTAGTAATCCAGCCCCAATTAAATGTTTTTTATAAGCCTTTATAAGAGTTGCTTTGGCCATGGAGTCTCTTTACAGTAATTGAAACCATAAGAGACATAGTAATCCATCACAGGATTACCTAGAACCAAAAGCAATTGATCCAACTGAAAATTAATACCAAGGATGTGGTTTAAGTTATACCACTCCTGGGCATATACCCAGAAGATGCTCCAACATCTAATAAGGACACATGCTCCACTATGTTCATAGCAGCCTTATTTATAATAGCCAGAAGCTGGAAAGAACCCATATGTCCTTCAACAGAGGAATGGATACAGAAAATGTGGTACATTTACACAATGGAGTACTATGCAGCTATTAAAAACAATGAATTCATGAAATTCTTAGGCAAATGGAAGGAGCTAAAAAATATCATCCTGAGTGAGGTTACCCAATCACAAAGAACACACATGGTATACACTCGCTGATAAGTGGATATTAGCCCCAAAGCTCAGAATACCCAAGATATAGCACACAGACCACATGAAGCTCAAGAAGAAGAAAGACCAAAGTGTAGATACTTTGATCCTTATTGGAAGGTGGATCAAAATACCCATGCTTCACAGCCAACCAATTGACTGAGCACAGAGTCCCCAATGGAGCAGCTAGAGAAAGGACCCAAGGAGCTGAAGAGGTTTGCAGCCCCACAGGAAGAACAATAATATGTACCAACCAGTACCCCTCCCAGGGACTAAACCACCAATCAAATAGTACACATGGAGGGACCCATGGCTCCAACTACCTATGTAGCAGAAGATGGCCATTTCATACATCAATGAGAGGAGAGGCCATTGGTCCTGGGAAGGCTAGGTGCTCCAGAGTTGAGGAATGCCAGTCAGGATAGTGGGGGGGGGTTGAGCAGGAGGAGGGGTAATAGGATAGGGGATTTTTGGAGGGGTAAGGAGGAAAGGGGATACCATGCAAAATGTAAATAAAGCAAATATCCAATATAAAAAATGAAATTACCCATTTAATTGTCAGGTAATTAGCATGGGAGCTTTCTTATAAATATTGTTAATATAAACATGCTAATAATATGCACAGCACATGGTCACTAAGTAAATATTTGGAAAAATATATAAAAAGAGGAATATGTGAATGTGGCTCAGTGATACAGTGTTTGCTTTGCATGTATGTGGCCCCTGGTTTCAGTGCTCAGTCTTGCTTTTTAAAACAATTGGTTAAACTGGACAAGGGGAAGATGTCTCCCATCTCACATCTTAATACTTATGATAGGTGGAAGAGTCATGAGGGTGGGAGAGCGGACCCTGGCGCTCACGGGCTGTAAAACTCAGGAGAAAGGGCCCTGAATTTTGCCTGGCCAGCATAAAAGAGTTGGCTCACCCCTAACATCTACCTCATCTATGATCTGCTAGAGTACACAAAGGGGCTACAGTGCCATTCCTACATATCAACAGCTCCAGGATCTCCATGATACAGGGTAACAAAGGATATCTGAGAGTAGTCCCAGGCAGGATACATTATTGATAGAGCCTGAGACTTTGAACATGACCAATGGCTCACCACTGTGAACATTTACAAGTAATGTCCTATGGACAAAAGTGTGTACTATGGGACACACTCTGACACACTGTAAGTTCTACAATGAGTTGTTGTTGTTGCTTTTCTTCTTTTTCTTCTTAGGAGGGAGGTTCCAAGAGCAAAAGGCCCTTGCACATAGCCACATAGAAAAATGCAAGGCGAGGGAGAAAACCAACCCGGCAAGAGCCCTTACTTTGCTGCCTGAGAGCAGGAATAGGAGAGACTATGGTTCAACAGGAAGCTCATAACTGGTTGGTTTTAAATAAGTAGAAACCACAGGTACAGGCCTGACTCTATGTGTCTGACATTTGCTCACCAAACAGTACCTTGAATACATAGCCCAGTAGAGGTGCTTTGGGGTATGGGATGCTTGGACTGTACAGTGTTGGCAAGTGCAGCCCTTTGCTATTGACACATTTGCTGGCAAGTGGAGCCCTTTTTTGTCTCCAAAACATTGACTAGCCTTAGGAGAGTCTGAAGTTTTACGGACTTATATACTAAAACATCAAACAAACCGTTAGTAAATACAGCCTTGCTTCTTAACACATTCTTAACCTAACTAGGATCTAGATATTAGCTGCTCTCCTAGCAGGTTAAATATCTAATGCCCATGATCTACTGCTTTCCCTTCAAACCCTAAATCCCAGCTTCTGCCAGTTGCTTGTCTGGATATGCCTCCTTTGGTCCTAAGGCTATTTGTCATTTTCAGTTCATCTTGCATGGGACTGTGGCAGCCATAGTACCTCTGCAAACCCCAACACGTCTAGAATCAGATTTAGACTCAAGTCGTATCTCTGAACACTGCTTTGCCATGATTCATGCCACTGTGGAAGCCATACTCTCTTAAAGTACCAATGTCAAAATGATACAACAACCCCTGCTTGAAAATCCCGCTGAGCTGCATTTCTTTTTTTTCCCCTTTTTTTAGTTGGATATATTCTATATTTATATTTCATTTCCCTTTTTTTTGTTTCCCCACCCCCCTAAGGTCCCACATGCCCTTTTCCCTCCCCCTGCTCCCTCATCCACCCCTTCCCACATAACAGCCTTATTTATAATAGCCAGAAGCTGGAAAGAACCCAGATGTCCCTCAACAGAGGAATGGATACAAAAATGTGGTATATATACACAATGGAATACTATTCAGCCATTAGAAACAATGAATTCATGAAATTCTTAGAGAAATGGATGGAGCTGGAGAACATCATTCTAAGTGAGGTAACCCAGTCTCAAAAGAATACCCATGGTATGCATTCACTGATAAGTGGATATTAGCCTAGAATCGTGGGACACCAAAGACACAAGTCACACACCAAATGATGTCTGACAAGAAGAAAGGAATGGACACTAATGAGCTGCATTTCTATGGTGCTGACGTTTGAGTGTGATTTCCTGGATTTCTGCCTTTTCCTTTTTTCCAGCCCATCTACTTTGTCTCCTCCAAACATCAGAACATCTCTCTTTCTTTCTGTCTTGGAAAAAGTGACTACTTCTTCATTCTCTAAAGCTCAGAAAACAATTATGAGATGGGAGTTAAGTAAGTATAGCTTTAGTGTTAGGCTCTGTAAGGAACCAGAGTTAGGATTCACAGGGCCCGAGCTTATGGCGGCTCAGTAACTATTAGTGGCTGAGTACTTCACATTCCCCAAGTTTATACCTACAGTCCTAACCTCCAATGTGGTGTTGGTAATTGGAGGTGGCCTTTGGGACATAATTAGATTTAGATGAGGTCTTGTGATTGGTACAAAGAAGCAGAATTAGTGAATGAGTCAGAAGAGACACCAGAGAATTGGCATGCTCTTCCAAGGAGGACTATTTCAGGAGAGGCTATGTGAACACACAAGAAGAAACTAACCTCTTTGCAAGCGTGGAAGCGTGGAAGAGTGGCCTCTTCATGACCTTACTGTGAAGGCATCCTGATGTCAGGCTTCTTACCCCAGAACTCAGAGAGAACAGACATCTACTGTTCAAGTCTCTTTCATGATATGCTGTGACAGATGAGTGTATCAACACAGTGTGCTTCAACAATCTCATTATAGTAAAATTTTAAAGTCAGCCAAGGTCACTTAACTCCTCTATATATCTCCCTTTCTCCAAGATGCACATTCTCAAGTTGTGGCTTTCCACACTTTAAGATTGCCTTGGCAAATGTGACTGTTTATGCAATGTTCTTACCATATTCTTAATAAAGATTTAAAATTTCTATGGAATTTAGAACTTCTTTCCATTCTTATGTTTATAGACCTTTGCATCAACCACTGGGTAGACTGCAAGCAGGGGTTCACTACTAATGGTGTGCAACATGGATCAGCCTTGTCATGAAGAAATACACAACTGCTCGTCCAAAGCCAGCTGGGTCATATATTCCAAATCACTTTTCATGCTCAATCATTGTGTGATCTCTAGTCTCTCATCCATGAAATATCAAAGGCGATGGAGCAGCAAGTGCTCCAAGGGACCATTCAATCTGCCCTGGGATTTTTTACAGCAGGATGTAGTTTCCATATAATTTGCTGCCTATGCTCTTTCTGGCTCTTCTACTGTATGTTTCTTCAAAATTGTCTCCAAATGTGCCAAGGCCACAATTCTTGGAACTTCTGCTACTGAAATTGGATTCTTCTTGAAGTTATTTAGAAGTCCATAAACCACACGAGAAGATGAGCAACTTCCTTCACTCCTTCATGACCACACGTATCCATCTTTGCAAGCCTGCTTTCACAATATTTGGGCACAAATACAAAATGACATGCTTTCTAAATTTGGGTCTATTATAGGTCAATGTACTCTGACTTCTATATGTTTTAATACTTGCACATTAATATTCAGTATTATATTATAAAATAATAGTGTTATTTCTTTATTTTCTATAATTGAAGTTATTATAATTATGGATATATCACAAATATAAACACATAGACATAACGAGACTATACAATATCAAAGGTAATAAAAATAAAAGCAAGTGGCTAACCATATCTAAAATAACAGTTAGTATAAGTCTTAGAATCTCTACAAAATTCCCTTTCATTCTAGAGTTAGAGTAAAGTACAGAAAGGTCATATGCATTGACCATGGTCAACATTTCAGAAAATAACTAATGAACAGTGTGTCTAAAGTTAAAAAGCAGTCATAACTGAATGTTTACAATGGATAAGAAAATCTTTTTGGCTGTAGCAAGAGTAAGCATCTTATAGTATATTTTAAAATATAAAACTGAATTAACCAAATCAATCTTTTAGGAACTGCAAGCTATTCCTATGGACATATTTGGTCATTTGATCTTCAACTTTTAATTTGCCCCAGGACTATTAGTTTTATTGAAATATAAATTTTAGAATTTAGAATTAAATCTAAAATATAAATTTTAGAATTGTAAATCTATCAGTCAAAGCACTTACAAACTTATACATATACATTTAAATTTTTATTATATTTAGGAAATATCACTCATTATTGAAATTCATAATATCTTTTTGTTACAATAGGGTCATCCTATCTTAACACCTATGCAGTTTAAAGCTAGTATGGAGTTTGTAATCCCTCTGCCTCAACTTCCTGTCTTGGGACTGAAACGATGCCCATAAAACTTCTTGGTAATTTTCAACAAAAAAGCAAATTGCTTTTTATTTGTGAAACTACATATCATACTCTCATATATAAGTAGGGTTGTACTTAAGCATGGGAATTGATAACAAGAGACAGGGTAACATAAAATCCCAGTTTTAAGGAATGTTAGCCTATAAAGACATGCTATCCCTTGGAATGTGAAGGACCTCATTCTACAGAGCTGGCAGTAAGCAAGGATGCAATGATTACTTGGGGTTTTATACCAAGGTGCTGAGCCTTAAAAGAGAGCAAGATGTCAGTAGCCTTACATGGAATCTTTAATTAGAGACTGAGAGCATCAAATGTGACAAGACATCGTACCTATCATTTTTTTTTAATCAGATACTTTAGATTGCATTTTGAAATACTGAAGAACAATTTAAACACTTAATCAAATTACTGGTTTAGAAAAATTCCCAATTTGATGATGGTTGATTGAAGCAGAAGGTTAATTTTATTAAAGGCTCATATAGCTGTCTGCCTCCCCCAACAGAAACTCTAAGCACAACCAAAAGATAAAAAGAACTGTCTTCCTTTCTTATCATCAGACATACAATAGTCTCTTTCCCAAGTGTTATTTATGATCTATGTTCTCACATGTACTGCAACAAAAGTAATTTAATTAACCGAGTATAAGAAAGATTCTCTGAAATTTGGACCCTGTAAAACAGAAAGAGCAGAAACTGTGGGCTGTATGGCCGTGGATGAGGGATGGAACACACACACACACACACACACACACACACACACACACACACACTCTCACACACACACTCTCGCACACACAAGCACACATGCACACACACATACACACACTAGACTAGTTATATTAAATTTCAAATAAACAATAGACAATTTTCAGTGAGTGAACCATGGAAATTAACATTTAGATTTAAATCCTTTTCCCTTCTATGCAATTTCCAGGAATTACTACTTCCTTAGACCTCAACATCAGCTGAAGACAGCAGCCTATTTTCAGGCTATTGTCAAGTCTTAGGATAAATGTGTATGCTGAAGACCTTGAATACCATCTAAAAGGTGTCACATACTTAGGAATTGTCAAATTCCTTCACCCCATCAAAAGCTCAGTACAGCTACATGGAAACAGCTGCACTTTACATTGAACTTATTTCATGTCAAGGTCAAGGTAAATCAATAACAGATATTTGCTAAGCCAATCTTTAATAAACTAAACCGACCTCCATTGTTTTACAAGCACTAACAAATCTTCTGTTTCAGAAGCCTGGGAGGGAAGACAGTAGTTACTAAAGGGCAAACTTTTGATTATCTGCCCACTTAATTCTTTCTTATATTCTGTAATTATAGTAAGAGCTGTCAGAAGGTTAGTATAAAGTCAATCTAATTGAAATAGAGTTTTCTGTAAAAACAATCTATTAATATCATCCTGAAAATAATTATTGAAAAACAAACAAACCACAAATCCACAAAGCACAGCTAACACCCAAATCTTGACCTCTATACCTCCTTCAGTGAAAACATATAGATTTCCTTGAAAAGATAGTAGTTTTGGCCAGGGAGGGGAACACATTAGATGATCCTGGGGCATTCTGTAGTATCAGAAAGTTAAGAAGTATTAGAAAAGTCACCAGTAACTACAAATATATAGTTCTCCTAGCTTGTTTCCTGTTTCATGATAAACACAATGGCCAAAAGAGAACCTTACAGAATGCAGATCTTCCATAAATGCAAGTCAGGGAGAGAACAGCAGGGGCCTGAAAGTCAGCACTGAATCAGAGGTGATGAATGATGGATGATTATTGGTTTGTTCCCTATGGCTTCCTTACTCTACTTCTTATACATCTCCAAACTACCTGCCCAGGGGTGGCATCAGCCCAGGGAATGATGCCCCCTCCTAAATCATTAAGCAATAAGATGCCCCACATAGTGGCCTACACACAAATGTGATGGAGGCATTTTCTCAGTTATGGTTTCCTCTCCCTAGATGGCTCTAACTAGTATCAGAACTGAAAAAAAAGATAATAAAAGAAAATTAAAAAACCAAAAAAAGGAAAAAAAAACTGGCACAATAGAGTAAAGGAGAAAGGATTCAAGGAAAAGACCTTGCAATAGTGGCATCTAGTACAACTGCTCAAGAAATGCACCTGCACCTGCACACACACACACACACACACACACACACACACAGAGAGAGAGAGAGAGAGAGAGAGAGAGAGAGAGAGAGAGAGAGAGAAGAGAGAAAGACGGGGGGAGGGATTACACTTCAGAAAGTGTAAACCACTGTCATTATTTGCTTTCTTGTTTTCTAAATGTTCTATTAAAGAGAGAATAAATATTAGTTTGGTGAAGTTTAAACAATGTAATTTTCTATATAGCTTCTATCTTTATGTCTTAACCATTCTCCTTAATTTAATGTCACAAACATCACTCATATTTTCTCTAGAAAACAGTTTTGGCTTTTATTTTGAATCTATGGTCTATTATTACTTTAACTTGTGCATGATCAAAGGCAATGATTAAGATTATTTTTAATAATGGTGTCCAAATATTCATGCACTGTATTTTTAAAGAATTCATTGTTACACAACCTTGGCAATTTCCTGTTTATGGACTCAGATATCTAAGATTCCTACCACTATCCTACAGTGTCTCAGACTATCTTTTGTTTATTATAATTGTGCAATAAATTTTGGAATCACGGGATCCCAGTAATCCCAATGATGTTCTTGATTTTAATTCTTTCTATACAATATTTACTAGGAACATTTTTGATTAATAGTATAACTAAGAAAGTAAAAATAAAGAGATTCAGTATTTTCTAGTACTAACATCTGACATTCATTCAGTACGTTTGATAGTCTTTTTTAATTTAATTTATTTATTTATTTATTTATTTATTTATTTATTTATTTATTTTTTGGTATTTCCAAGTGGCCAGAATGACTCTTTATTGTTAAATAATCTCAAAGATAAAATTAGGTTTCCCCTATCATAACAGAAACGAGTACACCATGGTCTTCTTATATAATGAAAATCAATCTGTATTCTCAAACGTCTCCGTAATGTCATATTACCACTTGCACTGTTTTTTTATTACTTTTATTGGATATATTCTATATTTACATTTCATTTCCCTGCCCCCCAAAGGTCCCACATGTCATTTTCCCTCCCCCTGTACTCCCATCCATGCCTTCCCACTTCCCTGTTCTGGTATTAACCTACACTGATGCTTTGATCCTTTCCAGCACCACTCCTTCCGTCTTGTCAGACATCATTTGGTATGTGGATTGTGTCTTTGGTGTCCCAAGATTTTAGGCTAATATCCACTTATCAGTGAGTGCATACCATGGATATTCTTTTGAGACTGGGTTACATCACTTAGTATGATGTTCTCCAGCTCCATCCATTTGTCTAAGAATTTCATGAATTCGTTGTTTCTAATGGCTGAATAGTACTCCATTGTGTATATATACCACATTTTTTGTATCCATTCTCCCATTGAGGGACATCTGGGTTCTTTCCAGCTTCTGGCAATTATAAATAAGGCTGCTATGAACATAGTAGAGCATGTATCCTTATTGCATGCTGGGGAATCTTCTGGGAATATGCCCAGGAATGGTATGGCTGGATCCTCCAGAAGTATCGTGTCCAGTTTTCTGAGGAACTGCCGGACTGATTTCCAGAGTGGTTGTACCAGCTTGCAGTCCCACCAGCAGTGGAGGAGTGTTCCTCTTTCTCCACATCCTCGCCAACACTTGATGTCTCCTGAGTTTTTAATCTTAGCCATTCTGACTGGTGTGAGGTGAAATCTCAGGGTTGTTTTGATTTGCATTTCTCTAATGACAAATGATGTTGAACATTTTTAAGGTGTTTCTCAGCCCTATGAATTTCTTCAGGTGAAAAGTCTTTGTTTACCTCTGCACACATTTTTAGATGGGGTTATTTGGTTTTCTGGGGTCTAACTTCTTGAGTTCTTTGTATACATTGGATATTAGCCCTCTGTCGGATGTGGGGTTGGTGAAGATCTTTTCCCAATTTGATGGTTGCCAATTTGTCCTTTTTACAGTGTCTTTTGCCTTACAGAAACTTTGTAATTTTATGAGGTCCCATTTGTCTATTCTTGCATAAGCAATTGGTGATCTGTTCAGGAACTTTCCCCCGGAGCCAATATCCTCAATGGTCTTCCCCAGTTTCTTTTCTATTAATTTTAGTGTGTCTGGTTTTATGTGGAGGTCCTTGATCCACTTGGAGTTGAGCTTAGTACAAGAAGATAAAAGTGGATCAATTCTCATTGTTCTACATGTTGACCTCCAGTTGAGCTAGCACCATTTGTTGAAAGGGCTATCTTTTTGCCACTGGATGTTTTCAGCTCCTTTGTCGAAGATGAATTGGCCATAGATGTGTGGGTTCAATTCTGGGTATTCAATCCTATTCCATTGATCCACCTCCCTGTCACTGTACCAACACCATGCAATTTTTAATACTACTGCTCTGTAGTATTGCTTGAGGTCCGGGATACTGATTCCCCCAGAAGTTCTTTTGCTGTTGATGATAGTTTTAGCTCTCCTGGGTTTTTTGTTATTCCAGATGAATTTGAGAATTGCTCTTTCTAACTCTATGAAGAGCTTAGTTGGGATTTTGAAGTGGATTGCATTGAATCTGTATATTGCTTTTGGCAAGATTGCCATTTTAACAATATTAATACTGCAAACCCATGAGCATGGAAGATTTTTCCATTTTCTGAGGTCTTCTTCCATTTCCTTCTTCAGAGACCTGAAGTTTTTGTCATACAAATCTTTCACTTGTTCGGTTAGAGTCACACCAAAATATTTTATATTGTTTTTGGCTATTATGAATGGTGTCATTTCCCTAATTTCTTTGTCAGCCTGCTTATCCTTTGAGTATAGGAAGGCTATTGATTTGCTTGAGTTGATTTTATAACCAGCTAATTTGCTGAAGTTCTTTATCAGTTGTAGGAGTTTTCTGGTGGAGTTTTTTGGGTCACTTAAGTATACTATCATATCAACTGCGAATAGTGATAGTTTGACTTCTTCCTTTCCAATTTGTAACCCTTTGACTTCCTTATGTTGTTAAATTGCTCTAGCTAGTACCTCAAGTACTATATTGAAGAGATATGGTGAAAGGGGTCAGCCTTGTCTAGTCCCTGATTTTAGTGGGATTGCTTCAAGTTTCTCTCCATTTATTTTGATGTTGGCTACTGGTCTGCTGTAAATTGCTTTTACTATGTTTAGGTATGGGCCTTGAATTCCTGTTCTTTCCAAGACTTTTAGCATGAAAGGATACTGAATTTTGTTAAATGCTTTTTCAGCGTCCAATGAGATGACCATGTGGTGTTTTTTTTTTTTTGAGTTTGTTTATGTATGTAGTGGATTACATTGATGGATTTCCGCATATTGAACCATCCCTGAATCCCTGGGAAAAATCCAACTTGATCATGGTGAATGATTGATTTGATGTGTTCTTAGATTCTGTTGGCAAGAATTTTATTGAGTATTTTTGCATCAATATTCATAAGGGAGATTGGTCTGAAGTTCTCTTTCTTATTTGGATCTTTGTGTGTTTTTGGTATCAGGGTAATTGTGGCTTCATAGAATGAGTTGGGTAGTCTTCCTTCTGTTTCTATTTCATGGAATAGTTTGAAGAGTATTGGTATTAGGTCTTCTTTGAAGGTCCCGTACTTTTTTTTGGTTGGGAGACGTTCTATGACCCCTTCTATTTCTTTGGTGGTTATGGGATTGTTTAGATGATCTATTTGATCCTGATTTAATTATGGTATTTGATATCTCTCTAGGAAATTGTCCATTTCCTCCAGATTCTCCTGTTGTGCTGAGTATAGGCTTTTGTAGTAGGATCTGATGATTTTTTGAATTTCCTCAGTTTCTATTGTTATATCTCCCTTTTCATTTCTAATTTTGTTAATTTGAATACTGTCTCTGTGTCCTTTGGTAAGTCTGACTAAGTATTTATCTATCTTGTTGATTTTCTCAAAGAATCAGCTCCTGGTTTTGTTGATTCTTTGTATGGTTCTCTTTGTTTCAACTTGATGGATTTCAGCCCTGAGTTTGATGATTTCCTGTCTTCTACTCCTCTTGTGTGGAATAGCTTCTTTTTGTTACAGAGTTTTCAGGTGTGCTGTTAAGTTGCTAGTATATGCTCTCTCCAGTTTCCTTTTGGAGGCACTCAGGGTTATGAGTTTTCCTCTTAGCACTGCTTTCATTGTGTCCCATAGATTTGTGTATTCTGTGCCTTCATTTTCATTAAATTCTAAAAAGTCTTTGATTTCTTTCTTTATTTCTTCCTTGACTAAGGTATCATTGAGTGGAATATTGTTCAGCCTCCATGTGTATGAGGATTTTCTGTTGTTTTTGTTGCTATTGAAGACCATTCTTACTCCATGGTGATCCAATAGGCGGCATGGGATTAGTTCCATCTTTTTATATTTGTTGAGGTCTGTCTTGTGACCAATTATATGGTCGATTTTAAAGAAGGTACCATGAGGTGCTGAGAAAAAGGTATAGTCTTTTGCTTTATGATGAAATGTTCTCTATATATATTTGTTAAATCCAATTGTTCCAAAGTTTCAATGAATTTCCCTGTGTCCCTGTTTAGTTTCTGCTTTCCTGATTGGTCCATTGAGGATAGTGGAGTATTGAGGTCCCCCGCAATTATTGTGTTAGGTGCAATGTTTGCTTTGAGCTTTAGTAAAGTTTCTTTTACAAATGAGGGTGCCCTTGCATTTGGAGCATAGATGTTAAGAATTGCGAGTTCTTCTTGGTGGATTTTTCCTTTGACCAGCAAGAAGTGACCTTCTGTGTCTCTTTTGATGATTTTAGGTTGAAAGTCAATTTTATCTGATATTAGAATGGCTACTCTGGCTTCTTTCCTGAGACCATGTGCTTGCAAAATTGTCTTCCAGCCTTTTACTCTAAGGTCGTGTTTGTCTTTGACCCTGAGGTGTGTTTCCTGTATGCAGCAAAATGTAGGGTCCTGTTTCAGTATCCAATCTGTTAGTCTATGTCGTTTTATTGGGGAATTGAGTCCATTGATGTTAAGAGATATTAAGTAATAGTGATTATTTCTTCCTGTCATTTTTGATGTTATTTTGGTTTTCGAGTGGTTATCTTCTTTTGAGTTTGATGGAAGAAGGTTACTATCTTGCTTTTTCTAGGGTGCAGTTTCCCTCCTTGTATTGGAGTTTTCCTCCTATTATCCTTTGTAGAGCTGTGTTAGTGGAAAGATATTGTGTAAATTTGGTCTTGTCATGGAATATTTTGATTTCTCCATCTATGTTGATTGAGAGTTTGCTGGTTATAGTAGTCTTGGCTGACATTTGTGTTCTCTTAGAGTCAGCATGATATCTGCCCAGGATCTTCTAGGTTTCATGGTCTCTGGAGAGAAGTCTGGTATGATTCTGATATGTCTCCCTTAATATTTTACTTGGTCTTTTTCTCTTACTGCCTTTAATATTCTTTCTTTGTTTAGTACATTTGGGGTTTTGATTATTATGTGACGGGAGGTATTTCTGTTCTGGTCCAGTCTGTTTGGAGTTCTGTAAGCTTCTTATATATTCATGAGCATCTCTCTCTTTAGGTTAGGGAAGTTTTCATCCATAATTTTGTTTAAGATATATGCTGGCCCTTTAAATTGTAGATCTTCACTCTCATCTATCCCTATAATCCTTAGCTTTGGTCTTCTCATTTGTGTCTTGTATTTCCTGGGTGTTTTGAGTTATAAGCCTTTTGCATTTTGCATTTTGTTTGACTGTGGATTAAATGGTTACTATGGTATCTTCAGCATCTGAGATTCTTTATTTTTTAAAGTTTTTTTTATTGGACATTTTCTTTATTTACATTTCAAATGTTGTCCCCTTTCCTCCTTTCCTCTTCAAAACTCCCTACCCCATTCTTCCTCCCCCTTCTCACTAACCCACCTACTCATGCTTCCCTATCCTGGCATTCCTCTACACTGGGGCAATGAGGCTAAACAGGTCCAAGACACTCTCCTCTCATTGATGTCCCACTAGGCCATCCTCTGCTACACATTCTGGTGGAGAAATCGGTTCCTCCATGTATACACTTTGGTTGGTGCTTAAGTCCCTGGGAGCTCTGGGGTTACTGGCTGGTTCATATTGTTGTTCCTCCTATGGGGCTGAAAACCCCTTCTGCTCCTTGGATCCTTTTTCTAGCTCTTACATTGGGGACCCTGTGCTCAGTTCAATAGTTGGCTGATAGCATCCCCTTCTGAGATTCTTACTTCTATCTCTTGTATTCTGTTGTTGATATTTGCATCTACGACCCCTGATTTCTTCCCAAGGTTTTCTATCTCCAAAGTTGTCTCCCTTTGTGATTTCGTAGTTGTTTCTACCTCTGTGTTCATGTCTTGGATGGTTTTGCTCAGTTCCTTCACTTGTTTGTTTGTGTTTTCTTGCAATTCTTTAAGAGATTTTTGTGTTTCCTCTTTCATGACTTCTGCCTGTTGACTCAATTTCTCCTGCATTTCTTTAAGTGATTTTTCTCATTTCCTCTTTATTGGCTTCTGTCTGTTGATCCATATTCTCCTGGAATTCTTTAAGTAATTTTTGTGTTTACATTGTACGGGCTATTCATGTTCCCCTGCATTTCTTTAAGAGATTTGTTTATGTCTTTTTTGTGTTCCTCTAGCAGCATTATGACCAGTGCTTTTAAATCCAAATCTTGTTTTTCTGGTGTGTTGGGGTATCCAGGACTTGCTGTGGTTGGCAAATTGTGTTCAGATGCAGCCATATTGCCTTGATTTCTGTTATTAACGTTCCTACATTTGCCTTTTGCCATCTGTTTATCTCTGGAGTTCATCTTATTGTTACTGGTTGGTGTTTGAAGCTCCTCTGAACCTGGGGTTTCGCGCTGCTGTAGTACACGGAGTCTGTGTGCCCGAGGTGGAGACCGGAAGGTTTCCTCTACTGGGCTCTGAATTACCTCCTCAGCTCTGCTGGGCCAGACCCAAGTCTTCCCCAGGCTTGCTGCTGGACCTGCTACCTCCCGTGGTCTCCTCCTGGCCTGCCTAGTTGCCAGCTCTTAAAATCAGATCTTTTTTCCCACCTATCTGGGCTCGTCTGTTAGATCTTTATGGTGACCTGGGCTCCTCTGTTGGTTCTCTATGGTGACCTGTTCAGGCCACCAGCTCCAAGATGGTGGCAAGTCTCAGGGCTCTGTCTAACCGCGGGATTCCCTGCAGGACTGGAGGTTCCCTGGTTGGACTGCTGGAACCTAGATGGTGGCGCTCTCAGTCCACAGGGCTCTGTCTGGTTAGCTGTCTGTGGTGTTCTGAGGCAATATGTCGGCCTCTGGCTGTACTCCAGGCACAGACCCACGAGCAGGTTGTGCCCGCATGGGTTGGTGCAGAGACTGCCCACCAAGCTGCTCTGGCTCTGGGCACAGGCAAGAGCCTGATAGGGTAGTTGATGCTAGGCTAGGTCTCTGTCCACACACCTAACCCCAGCCTCCAACTGTCCACAATGACCCCACGTTTGATATAGTTAGTAGGCCCATATTGAAATAGAGTAGCTGTGGAGGGACCCACGACTCCAGCTGCATATGCAGCAGAGGATGGCCTTGTTGGACATCAAAAGGAGGTGATGCCTTTGGTCCAGAGAAGACTCAGTGCCCCAGTGTAGGGGAATGCCAGGAGTGGATGGGGATGCCAGGACAGGGAAGCAGGAGTGGATGGGTTGGTTAGCATGGGGAGGAGGGAAGGGTTAGGGTGGCTTTCTGAGGGGAATCCAGGAAAGGGAATAACATTAGAAATGTAAATAAAGAAAATATCTAATAATAAAATAAAATAAACAATTTAACCGATAACTTCAGCTTTTACATAGTTTAGCTTTTTATCTGTTATTCCTAATCCATGCATTATTTATCTGCCATATATCTTTATCAAATGTCATATATATTTATCTGTCATATGTCTTTATCATATATTTTGGAAAGAGCCCAAGTAAAATGCATAATTACATACCACATATAATTATATATGACAACATATATTGGATATATATATATAGTCATTTCTGTATACATACATATATATATATATACAGTCATTTCTTAGCTGTATACATATATATTATATATATACCTATATACATACAGTCATTTCTTAGCTCATCTACAAATACATAGAAAGAAACACATTCTATTTCAATCCAATAATCCAAGATACAGTCTAGCGTTATCATTTTCAGAATTTTTAACATCCTTTTTGAAGTCTGAGAAGTCAGGTTTTCTTTGTCTTTTCTTATATGAACTCTAAGTGTGACCTGTCCTGCTCCTCTGTCCCTACCTACTGCAGGATCTCTCCTGGGGGGGGGGTTTCAGTCACCTTCACTGGATTGAAGACTTGCAACCTTGCCTCCCTTCATGGCGTCTAACAGATTCAGGAACAAAATGTCCAGAAGGAAAGAGAAGGGAAGATGGAGAGGTAGAGGAACTTTGTTGCATAATTTCTATGGGGATTAACACAATGCAATTACCTTGTGGGTTCCATGCCTTTTGTTGTTGTTGTTGTTGTTGTTGTTGTTGTTGTTGTTTCACCTAGGACATGAACTACTTAAAGATAAACACTTTAAAATACTTAACATGTTTGTGGTTGAGAAGTTGATAGTAGATATATTTTCCTCTTACATAAAATACTTTTAAAACTCAGAAATGAAGTTATATACCTGTAATCCCAACACTAAAAACCTGAGGCAAGCAGATCTGAAGCTGAAGGCTAGCTCAGATTACAGAGAGAGTTGAGACTGTCTCAAATATTAGTGAAACAAGTGAAGCCTTAACAATTAAAATTACATATTAATTTTATATTATTTAAATTTGCAAAATTTGTCTCTGTAGCACAGCAATAACCCTGACACAATATTTCCACCATTATATACTGCTTTTTATCTGTGATACTGTTATCCTAAATTATCACACTATCATGCCATTTTTTAGTACTGAACCAAGGATAAAGATATTGCCTCTTGTTTAAGGCTAATTTGATTGTGATTTATTCCAAATGATCTGGTCACCTAATTTTTCAAACCAGTCAATATATAATGATCCAGGCTTATTTACTTTATATACTTATGTTATATGGTTTACTTTTTGTGTAATATACATGTCGCCATTTTTACGGAATAGTAGCAAAGAAAACTAAAATAAGTAAAACTTTCTACCTATCACAGAGACGAGTAACATAATTCATTATGCAAAAGATGATATTTGCTTTCCTGTTTTGTGGTATGATTTCTTCCAGAGGGAAAAGCTTTTGACTTTGAGACATTATGCATGCAACAGCATGTCCCATGTGATAGCCTAGTTGCTAAGGTAACTGAATTTTCCTGAAAATACCAAGCTAAACAGGAGGCTGAATCATCAGTGTGTAATTTACTGCTATTACATTCATTGAAATCTTTGTGAGCATTCAAATAAATACATAATGTTCTGGCAACCTGGACCCTTTCTCTAATCCATCTCAGTCTGCAAGGGCATAATTTTTAAAATTCAGAAGCAATCAGCAAGGCACAGTTGATTACACAAAAGCCAAACTATTTTGCCAAATCTAGCATCAAAATCTCAGGGTCCATTAATTAAAATTATTTGTTAATTTAATCTCTATTAAGCCACTTCTGTATAATCATTTGCCAAGCAAAGAAATAGAAGAAGTTACATGGTAGGGCACCAAAGGAGTTAAACTGCTATCTGGAATCTTAGAATATTCAGTAAACAACAGTAATATTTCTAGTAACCATTGCATCTATTTTTTGAATCAGGTCTTTATAACATAAAATCTTTATTTCATAATATGTGATAAAGTTCTTCTGTGATTTGTTTATTGTTTCCCACTTCATTTACACATGTTCTAACTTGAATTTTTTCATTCTGTCAACTGGTAAGGGTTTGACATAGTTAGTAATGAAAAACTGCTATTAGCATATTATATATGATTATAATGGTTTGGTTACCCTGTGACTCTGATAAAGCAGCTTGCTGTTGCACAATTTCTATTAGCTAAAAAATAATAAAAGCAATATACAGCAAATGTCAAATTAAATGGAAAGAAACTTGAAGCAATCCCAATAAAATCGGGGCCTAGACAAGGCTGTCCACTCTCCCTACCTATTCAATATAATACTCAAAGTTCTAGATAGAGCAATGAGACAACAAAAGGAGATCAAACAGATACAAAATGGAAAGGAAGAAGTCAAAGTAACACTATTTGCAGATGATAAGATAGTATACTTAAGTAACCCCAAAAATTCGACCAGACACCTCCTAAAGTTGATAAAAATACTTCTGCAGAGTGACTGGATAAAATTAACTCAAACAAATTATTGGCCTTCCTCTTCTCAAAGGATAAACAGGTTGAGAAAAAAAAATTAGAGAAACAACACCCTTCACAATAGTCACAAATAATATTATTTACCTTGGTGTGACTCTAACTAAGCAATTAAAAGATCTGTATGACAAGAACTTCAGAAAGAACTGAAGAAAGAAATGGAAGAAACTCTCAGAAGATGGAAAGATCTCACATGCTCATGGATTGGCAGGATTATTATAGTAAAAATGGTCATCTTGCAAAAAGAAATCTACAGATTCAGTGCAATCCTCATAAAAATTTCAACTCATTTTTTCATAGAGTTAGAAAGAACAATTTTCAAATTAATCTGGAATAACAAAAACCCCAGGATAGCAAAACCTGTTCTCAACAATAAAAGAACTTCTGGCAGAATCACCATTCCTAACCTCAAGCTGTACTGCAGAGCACTACTGATTAAAAAACTGCATGGTATTGGTACAGAAATAGGCAGGTAGATCAATGGAATAGAATTGAAGACCCAGAAATGAACCCACATAACTACTGTTACTTGATATTTGACAAAGGAACAAAAATCTTCCAGTGGAAAAAAGACAGCATTTTCAATAAATGGTGCTGGTTCAACTGGTGGTTAGCATGCAGAAGAATGCAAATCAATCCATTCTTATCTCCATGAACAAAGCTCAAGTCCAAGTGGATCAAGGACCTCCACATAAAACCAGATACAATGAAACTAATTGAAAAGTAAGTGGGGGACAGTCTCAGGCACACGGGCACAGGGAAAATTTCATGAACAGAATACCAATGGCTTATGCTCTAAGATCAAGAATTGACAAGTGGGACCTCATAAAATTGCAAAGCTGCTGTAAGGCAAAGGATACTGCCAATAGGACAAAACAGCAACCAATAGATTGGTAAAGGTCTTTACCAAACCTATATCCAATAGAGGACTAATATCCAATATATACAAAGAGCTCTAGAAGGTAGACTCCAGAGATACAAATAACCCTGTTAAAAATTAGGGTACAGAGCTAAACAAAGAATTCTCAACTTAGGAATACATATTGGCTGTGAAATACCTAAATAAATGTTCAATGTCCTTAGTCATCAGGGAGATGCAAATCAAAATAACCCTGAGATTCTACCTGACATTAGTCAGAATGGCTAAGATCAAAACCTCGGGTGACAGCAGATGCTGGCAAGGATGTGGAGAAAGAGGAACACTCCTCCATTGTTAGCAGGATTGCAAACTGGTACAACCACTCTGGAAATTGATTCAGCAGTTCCTCAGAAAATTGGACATAGTACTATCTGAGGACCCAGCTTACCACTCCTAGGCATATACCCAGAAGATGCTCCAACATGTAATAAAGAGATATACTCCACTATGTTCATAGCAGTCTTCTTTATAATAACCAGAAGCTGGAAAAAAACCTAGATAACCCTCAACAGAGGAATGGATACAGAAACTGATGTACATTTAAACAATGGAGTACTACTCAGCTATTAAAAACAATGAATTCATGAAATTCTTAGATAAATGGATGGAGCTAGAAAATATCATCCCGAGTGAGGTAACCTAATCACAAAAGAACACACTTAGGGTATGCACTCACTGATAAGTGGATATTAGCCTCAAAGCTCAGAATACCCAAGATACAATTCACAGACCATATGAAGCTCAAGAAAAAAGAAGACCAAAGTGTGGATACTTTGGTCCTTCTTAGAAAGGGAAACAAAATACCCATTGGAGGAGATACAGAAAGAAAGTGTGGAGCAGAGACTAACAGAAAGGCCATCCAGGGACTGCCCCTCCTCCAAATCCATCCCATGTATAGTTACCAAACCCTGATAATATTAGAGATGCCAACAAGTGCTTGCTCACAGGTGCCTGTCATAGCTGTCTAACAAAACCCACCACAATACCAGGTATCAGAAACCCCCTTTTCACCTTCAGATCAGAGGAGTCCCAACTATGGCTGAAATTATGTAGGCTACTTGCACTGTTCTTTGGTTACCTCCCAGAAAGTAAAGTCCCTCTTGTGGAAGATAACACACTCTTATGACAGAGAACTTGGAGAAATTGAGCTGTAAATGCCCTTAAAAGCTCATCCCTGGGGACTAGCTCCCATTGTACCTGAATGAGTTATGCAAGCTGCCAGAGAAGAAAGCCATCAATAGCTGTAATGTCTGTGAGCAGCAGTGACCAGAAAGGCAAGATCTCCTATAAATGTCCAACAGTGACACTTATTCCCTTAGGTAACTAACAGTCACATAACTGGACTTAAAGTCTGCTCAATAGAAGGGATTTTATGTTTGATACCATAAACCAAGCCCCTTACTGACAGATTTTAGAAGAGAACTCACTACTGCTACTTCAGTAAACCAGTAAATTCGAAATACCTATCCTTCTATCCACTGATGAGTGTAGCCCTCACTCCTTATCAAAGGAGCTTCTTTTTGCAGCAGACAGTGACCATTACAGAAAACACAGCTGGTCAAAATGTAGAGAACAATGCCCTGTGGAGAGCACAGCTCCAACGGGTTCATCTCCTACACAAGCCCTGCACATAAGCCCCAGGGAACATCAGTTAACATGGGGCAAAAAGATGGTAAGAATGTGAGGACCTGGCCAGGATATCCATTATTAGCCTTTTATATAAGACTGGGAAATTGTACCCAGGAAGTCGCAAAAATATGATCATCTAACCAAGACATAAAACATGGCAACATCAATTGTCATGTCATGTGGATGAGGTAATTCTTATAAGGTACCACCCCATAAAAGCTACTGGAAATTAATAGTTTCTAAGAGAGGAAGAATCAGTCTATTTCAGTAGTGAGTTTTTAATAGGTTATGCAATACCAAAGCCCTAAACATATGTGCATAACTCTAAATGATTTCATCAGGTAGTATTTTACATTTTTATATAAATATTTACATATATGTAACCATCATAACTAAAGAATAAGAGGCAATAAATTTGAGGAGGAGTGAGAGGAATTCAGGGAGAATTATAGGGAGAAGAGGAAAGGGAAATTATGTCAATACAGTATTTATATATGAAATCCTTAAGAATCAAATAAAACTAGAATTTTTAGAAGCATACTTATATCTGATACAACAACAAAGGAAGCTACCTAAAGCAAGCATTTACAGTCTCTCCAGAGCCAGACATCCAGGACTCAACTTCAGTTCTGCAGTTCTTCTGTTTGCAGAGGGGCTCAAGCAGCTGGTGAAAACAGCTGTGTTCCCGCCAGTCTGTTGAGGACTGGAGCAGTGTCCATGTAGGACTGTCAAGCAAGTACATTAGTCTGTACAAGGAAACTAACACTGTGCTCAACACATGAAGCATTGCCTGCTATTACTTCACTCCTCATTGTTATGTAGACAGGAAAATTAAATTCATGTTAAAATTTCCTTTATGAATTTCAGACCATTTGATGACTATTGTCTGGACTTGGGCACTGTGGAACTCATCCAATACTCTCCCTAGCTTCCCAGGCCTATAAAGTTTATCACTAAGCACCTGGTCAGGTGACCATAGACTGAAGTACAATAGCTGCATTATAAGGAAAGAAAAGTCTCTGGCAAGCTTAGTTTTGAGAGCAGAGCTTGACCCCCCATCACAAGACACAGCTTTAGTTTATGTTTGTTTATTGTGTGGACTCCAGGCTTGGTCAACAGGGCTATTTGAACACAGGTTGACATTTATTTTTTTCCACTTTTATTGAACATGAATGCTTTTCTCAGTCAGTATACCCAGAATACAGATTCCCCTCCCTCTGCTCCTCCCAGTTCCTCCACTCCCATACAGATCCACTCCCTTTCAGGGTTGATATCCTCTTGATGACTCAAGCTACTTTTTGTAACCTCTGCTGCTGTAGACTTTGTCCCTGGGGATTTCTGTAATGCTCTGGCACTATTCCTTGGCTCAGTGTGTCTCTGTCAGAAGTCACTTCTATCGATTTGGCAGTTCCGGCTCTAATCTGGAAAGAAATCAAGTTACTAACTGAAACAATTGGCCACCTGGGAAGGGTAAGCTAGGAACCGCGGACCTGTTGACCTTAAGACAACCACTCTGTTTTCCTGGGAATTTTGAACTTGGAGATTCAAAGCAGCTCTCGCTCAGTCAAGAAATTAAATGAGATGGTTTACAATGAAATTATCCTGAGTGAGCTGCAGAAAGCTGTTATGTGGAAGAACTCTGCATGTCATGGGAACACTGAATGCTTGTCTGTTCCATTCTCCATAGATGACAATGAGTCATGTAGATTGCATAATAATTTTGTCAGGACTTCTCCTGAAGCGGCCTTTTACGTGCTTGCCTTCAGACAGTAATTTAATTGGCATTTTAATTGCATGAAAAGTTTTTGTATTTTGTATTATACTGCATTGTCTTAGGCAGGCACCAAATAATGTGAAGCTCCTCTAAACATCTTTCCTGATGAGGGAATTTAGATGGTTTTACTGATTGGACTTATCATCACACAAGAATATCAGATATTGAAGTCTGCCATCTTTAAGCCCTGAAGTCCTTTCTTTTTTATAGATATCCAATTTTATGTAAAGCCAGTCTTATATTCACTTCATTCTGCCAACTAAGATGTTAACTATAAACTATAGATTTATCATTGTATGATGTCATGCACTAAAGTTATATCTGATTTTAGTATTTTATTTATTTGGTTTAACATTTTATTTTTTCAGTGTCTTTAAAGAGTAATTTCTTAATTGAACAAACGTCTATCATGGATTTTATTATTTTTTTGTTATTACTATGGTTGGTAGAATGTCTGTCACACATTAGGGGTTCATTCTCTACCCATGCCCCTGCCAGTCGCAGTAGGAATGAGTATTGTTATATTGATATCAATTCAGGGTTGCTCTGAAGAACCTAAGATTGTCTATTGATCATATTTTGATAATCCATAAGTTTATTCATCTGTGCTTTATGATGAGTTCATAGTTTACAAGATGCGCTTCTGTCAGTACTGACAATGCAGGAGTGAGCTAAGCCCTCCATTTCATGCCCAGCAGTTCTTAGGGTACCACCCTCAGATACAAAGGCTGTATATCTTAGCTCAAGAGATAAAGCAGGGGATAAGTGAAGAAGTTGGATTCTGATTTATTTTCTCAACGAAAGAGCGATGACTACCTCAGCTCACTAAGTATTAATGCCTTTATCACAAGTTCATCATCTCTCTCTGAAGAACTGTTTGGAAGGGCAAATGCAAACTACATTTGTCTCCAGTATTCGGCATACCCAGGAAGTACTCACAGCTTTGGACCTCCACTGACCTATTCCCTCCAACAAGACCGTGTAGTGAGAACTCTAGAATTTTGGTTTCTTAAAAAGCACAGAAATATTATAAGAATATGTTTTCATTGTAATCCCAGGTGTGGAATATGGGGCTGCTTCAGATTGTCCACAGCTGCTGATTATGATTTGCCTTGTGCTTTAATAATGGTATGGTTTGGTCAGTGACAGATAGCTTTTGTGATTTTATGACCTTTGCAATTCTGGGGATTTTTGAGAAGATATATAAATGCTAGCGTCCTGAGAGGCAGGGTTGGTTGCTGGTGGGTGATTGGTTATTTGTTGATTGTGGTTGGCTGGAGTTTGTTAAGTAGTCATATGCAAAGAATAAACCAGAATTAGAGATCATGACAGTGAAAATCAAACTTGCCCCAAGGAGCTCAACTCCTCTAATCAGCAGGAAGTTTAAAGGTAAAATCACCCCCTTTCTGACTCCTGACTCTATTCAGGGATTTTCCCCCTTTTTTCTTTATCCCTTTTTATTTCTTATCTATTGTTAGGGAGTTGAAAGGGTAAAATAAAAAAGAACTCGCAAAGTATCCAGTCTAGCTACAAGATTCCATCTAACATTATTCAACTGATGATTACCTCAGTAATGAAGCAAGAGCCCTCATGTTCTATTTGCTTCCCAAAACTATCATCAGCCATGAACCATGTGTTCTGCACATCACTCTTTGGATGTGAGAAGGAAGTAGATGCAATATTCAAACCTTAACACACACACACACACACACACACACACACACACACAGAGAGAGAGAGAGAGAGAGAGAGAGAGAGAGAGAGAGATCATGAGAGATTGGGGAAGAACACAAGGTATGAACAGTACAGATAGATCTGAAGGTGCTGGCCTTGAAATATAGAGCAATAAGGTAGAGAATACAGCAAGCCACCAGATACAAGAAGAGGAAAGATTCTTTTGCAGTAGTCTGGAAATATCAGAACTCTACCATTAGATATCAGAGTACTGCTGATCTGAGACTCTCGCCACTTTAGAAGTGAAAACATAATATTTTTTTTGGAAAAATAATCAAATCATTTCATTTAATATTGCACAAAACACAGGGAAATCAATTTGTTTCTATGTGTTAATATGGACATCCTAATAAACCCAACCTAGTTAGCATGCTTGTGTATCTTTCTGCAGACTTGAGAATGGCAGCTCTTTTGCTGTCTATATACAATTTAAATTTTTTTCCACAACTTCAGATAATCACAATTTTATATGAACACCATGGGGTAGTCATATGTTATAGCAAAGAAAATGTTCTCTCTCTCTCTCTCTCTCTCTCTCTCTCTCTCTCTCTCTCTCTCTCTCTCTCTCTCTCTCTCAGTGTGTAAGCTATTGGTGCTCTGTTCAGGAAATTTCCCCCTGTGTCCATGTCCTCCAGGGTCTTCCCAAGTTTCTTTTCTAATAGTTTCAGTGTGCTGGTTTTATGTGGAGGTCCTTGATCCACTTGGAGTTGAGCTTAGTGCAAAGAAATAAGACTGGGTCAATTCGCATTCTTCTGCATGCTAACCTCCAGTTGAACCAGCACCATTTGTTGAAAAGGCTATCTTTATTCCACTGGATGGTTGTGGCGCCTTTATCAAAGATCAAGTGACCATAAGTCTGTGGGTTAATTTCTGGGTCTTCAATCCTATTCCATTGATCTACTTGCCTGTTGCTGTACCAATATCATGCAGTTTTTTTTTTTAACACAATTGCTCTGTAGTACTGCTTAAGGTCAGGGATATTGATTCCCCCAGAAGTCCTTTTATTGTTGAGAATAGTTTTAGCTATCCTGGGTTTTTTGTTGCTCTAGATGAATTTGAGAATTTCTCTTTCTAGATCTATGAAGAATTGAGTTGGGATTTTGATGGGGATCGCATTGAATCTGTAGATTGCTTTTGGCAAGATGGCCATTTTTACTATATTGATCCTGCCAATCCAGGAGCAAGAAATATTTTTCCATTTACCACCAAGTTTATATCAGCTTCAGAAAATTAACCCAGTTATGAAGTTTTGTCATAAAAATAGCAGAGTTAAATATGACCACTTGTGTGATTCTGAAATATAAGACTGAAATATGACCTCTTTAATGATCTACTGTGAATCAGCCATGTGGACACACTACACCATCTCAATTTCCAAAGTTCTGCTGCTTTTGCCTCCTTAGCAGACACATGTCTATTAGGAACATTGGCACTGATGTAGACTTTCACTGATGATCAGTGTTACTTGGATATATTTTTATGGTGCGTGCCATTGAGCCTATAGCTGTGCACATACTGGGGATGTGCTCTACCATTGAGCTATATCTAAAAGCCCTTTTTTCACTTTTTTGAGAAACCGGGCATTGCTAAATTCTAAGCTTTGCATTGAACTTGTGGTATAGCATAGACAATCCTAAACTTGTGAGTTCTCAATCTCCTAAGTAGTTGGGAGTAGAGGCATGGCTACTTAGACTTTTTTATATAGTTGCTTGAATTTGAATGAGAAGCTGTGGATACATAGTATATAAAAGTAGTATATAATTAGGTAACAATAAAAGCAATTAAAGTCTTGGTTGGCATATGCCTTCCTGGTTTTTGTTTTATTCAATGTAGACAGATTTGTTTGCTGTTATTTTAACCTGTGAGTTTTGTTCAGCATCTTCTCTGTCTAGTACATTATGGGAAATTGGAAAGCAAGACCCAAGTCTATGCCAGTCAATGAGCTAAAGGAGAAAATAAAGATATATTCTAAGTTGAAATGATCCATCCAGCCGAGACCAACATCAGCTATTCTTGTTTGACTCCATCTGTCCACCTAATGCTGCCTCATAAATGCTCATGAAATAGCATAACTTATAGATGACAAGCTACTCCAGGGAGCAGCACACTTACATAGATTAGAGTCAGCATAGAATGAAGAACAACATGATCAGAGCATTTGCCTGCTTTTATCAGCTCCTCATTTCTGAGATGGTTTCTGAGGATACCAGATCCAGGGACAGTTGTTGAGAGAGTTAGTAATGACTATCCCAGTGGACAACCTGAATTTAATTTTACTATTTTTTTCTCTCTGATGCTACCATATGTCCTCTATTTCATTCAAAGCCCCATTGTGTACCCATTGTACAACATAAATCTATTCTAATTATTTTAATTGAAAATGAGATTTTTTTCCCCACTTGTCTCTTATCTTCTTAGAGTCTGTATTTCCTTTACATACTGACACCTACAGGAGAAGGGCCCATGGCCATATCTCTAGTGCTAAGATTGGGTGTGCATTGTGGGAGGGTAGCTCTCCCATACTTCTTGAACTTTGTAAACTCAGGTCAAAAAATTCTGTTCCTAGTGATTCACAAAGATTAGGTCAGACACCCTAGGGACTTGCTGGTCATAGGAATTAGCAAACTTCTCTTTTGTGTACTCTAGATAGGCTAGGATTACTTCTATTTTCTCTCTACTGGGTTTAGAATTCTATGGTATAGTATAGTGTATAGTAATGCATAGTAAACTCTTGAGTATTTTATTCCTAAATGCCATATTCTTCATGTATATATAAAAAAGTAATAGCAATCTCCATAAAAAAGAAATAGTATTCACCAGATGGAAACTTCTGAGCAGAAGGATGGACACCAGATCTAAGTGAGATCAAAGCAACTCTCTCAAGAACATGAACCATTGATGGATCTAACAGTTGGAAAGAAATGGAACTATGTAGCAGTACCCAATTAATTACTCAGATTGACCCTGGCATTGTCAGAGTGTTCCTCACTACCTGCCCCAACGTTCTGGGTTCCTGAATGAAAGACACACAAGTGCATAGCCTTTACAGTTTGATATACCTAAAACAGCTCAATGGCTGGGCAGGTACCTAACCTCTATGTGGCTAATCCTTCTCGCTCTGATATTCCTGAATTATTACTTACTAAATTCTTTATTTCAACTTTGTTGTCCTGGACCCAGTCAGGGCGCCCTCTTCGGCCACAGTCCCCCAGCTCCTATATGGTGGCTATGCTTTCTGTCCCTCACCTTCTCAGGTGTGGAATTTCCTTACCTTCTCCTAGCCTGGGCATGGTGGCTCTCTTTCTCTTTCTCCTTCTTTGGTCTCTTGCCTGGGGAAATCCTATAAGTCCCAGCTCTGTTTGCTCTACCAAGCTATTGGCTGCCTGTAAGTTTGTTTAACAATCAGAACCTTCTGGGGACAGGGTCTACCTGTGCTTCACATGCTGATGTGCAGATTCTTGCACAAACAATTTTGGGGACCCAAAATAACATAATATAAGCAGCACTAGGTCAAACCCACTAGAGAACTGGTTGTTTTCCACGACAGTGCTTTAAATTACCTTACTTCAAGGTGTTTAGCTTTCCATTGCAGTGGTAGAATCTTAATAAAATGATATAAAATAAGGAAAGAATTATTTTGGTGGTTTGTTCTAGAAGTTTTTGTTTATAGTCACTAGACTCTTGTTTCTGAGCTACAGTAAGACAGAACATTACAGGAGGGAAAATATATTGACAAAATCTCTTTAACTTCTTGTAAACATAAAGCATAGGGACTAAGGAGAAGTTGTGGACAAGAAGTATCTTTCCTTAGCACATCCCCAATGACCTACACCCTCCTTACCTTTGTCCTACTTCTTTCTTTCTAATACCTCCCGAAGATGTCATCACGTTTTAAATCTGCTAGTGGATTAATCCACTGATAAGGTTACCCAGCCTTTGAAAAACAATCATTCCCTCAAAGCTGTGAGCTGCAATGGAGATTTGAGAACTATTTCACTTCCAAGCCCCACCGTTTCCACTCTTAAGTTTTAGCATTTGGGGTTGCTAGTCAAAGTTCTTCTGCCTTAGATTTATTCGTTTAACTTATAAATGATTTAGAAAATTTAAGCAGGTGTGTCCTTAAGGACAGTAATAGACTTGAGATCAGAATGTGTGCAAGTTTTTCGAGTGAATTACAAAGCACTACTTACAGCAGGTAATTCATGCTTACAATTCTAAGAATGCAATTCATGTCCAGATATTATGGCATTGGTACTTGAATTCATGTTAAAGGGATTAGTTTTATGGTGTGCACTGCACTGTGTCAGAACATATTGTACCTGTTCTCTTTAGATAAACAGTGGTGATGCATTCAAATTACCACTTCCCTAGAAGTAATTACACTAACCTCTGGAAAGAACATATGTGGGGTCCATTTCCAAAGACTCCATCTCAACATTAAGCATTTCCTTAAGAAATTAATAAAATCAGGTGATGGTCTGTCTCCTCTGACCATCTGGGTTTCAGTACTAATGGCAGCTGATGAGTTCTTTCTGTTGAATTTTTAAGTTTAGGTGGAAACAGCATTTTGTTTTTTATTATTATGCATGCTTCAGTTCACACTTCCTCTCCAAGGAAAATTAAAGTAAATAGATTAGGAAAAATTAGCCAGGGGATAATTCCAGCCTGTGTCCTGATGCTTTAATTAGAAAATGTGTTTAGGCTTCAAAGTTAAATATTTCTAGAGAAGCTTAATTAAAAATAGATAAAACCATTAAAAGGCAGAAATAGAATTATAAGATTTAGCCTCATGAAAAAATCAGTAGGCAGTTAATAGGAAACCAAAATCATGTCCTTGTCTAGATATAGAAACTATGCACTATGCAGTTAACCAGTTACCAAACATTTGTGAAATATTTTGCATATACATTCACCCACTGATAGAGCAGGTAGAAGTCACTATAACTGATGCACAAAAAAGAAACAAAGAACCTCAAAGTTATAGACTTATTTGAAGAACCAACTTCATGTTCAGTTCCACATTGTATTTACTGTTCTTCAACTGAAAATTGTACCATTAGATTAACCTTGAAGGGATTCCTAACTGAAATAGTACCTATCCTTAGTAAATAGTAAGAAATCATTCATCACAATCATCTTATGATGTGAAACTCCACAATAATGTTATCTTTATGCTCCTGTGAATAATTCAAAAATAATTTGATTCAAAATTTCAGAGGCTTTTGCTCCTTGGTGCTCTATCACATTGTGTGACCAGAGCAAGGCTAATAGGATGGTGGAGAACAAACTTGCTCCCTTCAGGGTATAAGAAAAGCAACCTGACAAATGGAACAAGAAAATATCCTTAGTGAGGTAAACTAATCACCAAAGAACACACATGGTATGCACTCACTGATAAGTGGATATTAGCCCAGAAACTCAGAATACCTAAGACACAATTCACAGACCACATGAAGCTCAAGAAGAAGAAAGAGCAAAGTGTGGATACTTTGGGATTTTAATACCCATGGAGGAGATATAGAGACAAAGTATGGAGCAGAGACTGAAGCAAAGGCCATCCAGAGACTGCCCCTCCTGGGGATCTATCCCATATAGTTACCAAACCCAGACACTACTATGGCTGCCAATAAGTGCTTCTGAGAGGAGCCTGATATAGCTGTCTCCTGAGAGGCTCTGCCAGTGTATGACAAATACAAAATTAAAAGTTCGCAGTCATCCTTTGGACTGAGCACAGGAAGGAGCTAGAGGAAAGACCCAAGGAGCTGAAGGGGTTTGCAGCCCCATAGGAGGAACTACAAATGAACCAACCACTATTCCCAGGGCTCTCAGGGAATAAACCACCAACAAATGGAGTACATATGGAGGGACCCATGGTTCCAGCCACATATATAGCAGAGGATGGCCTTGTTGGACATCAATGAGAAGACAGGCTCTTGGTCCTGTAAAGGCTCATTGCCCCAGTGTAGCGGAATGCCAGGTCAGGAAAGTGGGAGTGGATGGGTTGGTGAGCAGGGTAAACAGGCATGGGATAGGGGATTTTGGGAGGGGAAACAAGGAAAGGGGATAATATTTGAAATGCAAATAAAGAAAATATCTAATGAAAAAATAAAACCTGAAACACTGTGGCAGGGGAGACAAAGTAGGGGCGGGGAACAACCAGAGATGAAGAAAGAAGCCAGGATCCCAATATCTTATTTTTTTCCTTTCAAGCAGGGTCTTTCTGTATAGCCTTGACTGTCTTGGAACTCACTCTATAGACCAGGTTAGTCTCAAACTCAGAAATCTGCCTGCCTCCTCCTCACAAGTGCTGGGATTAAAGGCATGTGCCACCACCTCCCAGCCCAATATCTCTTTCAATGGCATGATTCCAGTGACCTAATGACCTTAAAACAGACCCCACCCTTTAAGGATCCTTTAAAATATCCACCCTTCCTAGTAACTCCATATTCTGGGAACAAATCCTTAATGATACTCTCTTTGGGAGAACATCTATACTATACAATTATTCTATAACAATGAATTTAGAACTAACTATGAAGATATTATCAAATAAAAGGAAAATTTTTATCATCAAGTAAAACATTGGAAAAATGTAATCTTTTGAGTTTATTTGCAACCTGGTACAGAGACTCACAGAGTAGGAGTAGAGAAAGTTGAATTTATAGTTTTCCCTATTTGAGTTGTTTCATCTTCTTAGATTCATTGGTGGCACATTTTACTTTTCATTTCTTATGAGCTATATCAGCAATTTATGGTTTTACTTTCAGAACAGTCTCTGGCCACACCTTACCACCTTTACTGTTGACACCCCAGGCAAATCTCAGACATCTTGTCTTGGTAACTGGTTGTCATTAATTTGCACTTACCAGGCTTTTATTTTATTTCCAATCTATGTTAATTCTTTTCACAATAGTGATTCTCATAGATGAATATCTTACATCACTCTTCTGCTCCCAATTCCCCAATAACTTCTCAATCATTTTGAATAAAATTAAATGTGCTCACCAAGGTCTGGGTGTGTCTGTGAATGACGCTTCTGGGAGCTTTTGTCATACTCCTCTCATGTCATTCATTAGCACCAGCTGTCTCCCTGTTAGATGCATGCCCATTGCATCTCAGACTCTTGACACCGACTCTTCTATACCTGAGATATCAAAGCCTATCTCACAGTAGTTTATAAATGACTGACACCAAAAGACAATTACTGGTAAATAATAGGGAAAAGAACTTGAAGAAGGTAAGTGCAGTAGTTTAGAAAGCAGTATAAAATAATGTATACCTTCATCCATTTAGTCTTGGTTTTGGGTTCAATAACAAACTACCATAGACTTTGAAGCTTACAAATGGTGAATACTCTTTTGTCATGGTACCGGAGGTTAGGAAGTCCAAACAAAGGCACTGATGAATTCCCCACTGTGTGAATAGTAAATGCTTCACAGGCAACACTCCTTCACTCTGGAAGATACTAGGATACTGGAATGATTAGCTTGATTATATTCAACTTGATATAATGCAGAGTCACCTGGGTGAAAGTCTCAATGAAGGAATGTATACATTGGGTTGACCTATGGACATGTCTCAGGGCAAGGGTGCTTATCTTAATTATGTAAATTGATGTTGAAAAATCAAGTTCACTGTGGATGGCATTACAGACAGGCATTTCCAGACTGAGTGGATGGGTACAGCCAGGAATGCAGGGAACACCCAAGTGTAAGATCACTTGGGACATGGTCCACCAGTGCCCCGCCTGCACCCAGGAGCCTGGCAGCACCACAGCCATCTGCACCTATCCTGCCAGGGGACATCTGCTGTACTGGGCATTTAGAGGTGAGGTCACCATCTTTGCTCCTGTGACTGAGCTGACTGGTGCAGCCAGAAAGGCAGAGTGTAATATCAGTTGGGACACAGTCCACCAGGGCCCCACCTGCACCCAGGAGCTGGGCAGCATCACAGCACTCTGTGCCAAGGGAGAGTTGGTCACCCAGGGGTGCTGAAACAGGCTTTGAAGCACACAGCAGGGACAAGCACCAGTCAGAGACAGTAGGACAAACTAACACCAGACATAACCATATGGCCAATAGCAAACGTAGGGATGTTACTAACAGAAATCAAGGCAACGTGGCACCATCTGAACCCAATTCTCCCACAACAGCAAGTCCTAGATACCCCAACACACCTGAAAGCAAGATTTGGATTTAAATTCAAAGCTCATGACGCTGATAGAGGGCTTCAAGAAGGACGCAAATAACTCCCTTAAAGAAATACAGGAGAACACAGGTAAACAGATAGAATCCCTTAAAGAATTACAGGAAAGCACAACCAAACAGGGGAAGGAATTGAACAAAACCATCCAGGATCTAAAAACAGAGGTCGAAACAATAAAGAAATCACAAGGCGAAACAGCTCTGGACATAGAAAACCTAGGAAAGAAGTCAGGAGTCATGGATCCAAGCATCAACAACAGAATACAAGAGAAGAGAGAATCTCAGAAGCAAAAGATAACATAGAAAGCATTGACACAACAGTCAAAGATGTATAATGCATAATGCAAAAAGCAAAAAATCCAGGACAAAATGAGAAGACCAAACCTAAGGATTATAGGTATAGAAGAGAGTGAAGACTGAAAACTTAAAGGGTCAGTAAATATCTTCAACAAAATTATAGAAGAAAACTTCCCTAACCTAATGAAAGAGATGCCTATGAACATACAAGAAGCCTACAGAACTCCATATAGATTGGAACAGGAAAGAAATTCCCCTTGTCACATAATAGTTGAAATGCCAAATGCACTAAACAAACAAAGAATATTAAAAGCAGTAAGGAAAAAAGGTCAAGTAACATATAAAGGTAGACCTATCAGAATTTCATCAGACTTCTCACCAGAGACTATGACAGCCAGAAGAGCCTGGGAAGATGTCATACAGACCCTAGGGGAAAACAAATGTCAACTCAGGCTGCTATATCCAGCAAATCGCTCAATTACCATAGATGGAGAAACCAAGACATTCTATGACAAAAACAAATTTACACAATAGCTTTCCACAAATCAAGCCCTTCAAAGGATAATGAATGGAAAACACCAAAAAAGGAGGGAAACTACACACTAGAAAAAGCAAGAAATTAATCTTCTTTCAACAAACCCAAAAGAAGATAACAACACAAACATAAAATTACATCAAAAATAACAGGAAGCAACAATCACTGCTCCTTAATATCTTTTAACATCAATGGATTCAATTCTCCAATAAAAAGACATAGACTAACAGACTGGATACATGAACAGAACCCAACATTTTGCTGCATACAGTAAATGCATCTCAGTGTCAAAGACAAACACTACCTCAAAGTAAAAGGTTGGAAAACAGTTTTCCAAGCAAATAGTGGCAGGAAACAAGCTGGAGTAGCCATTCTAATATCATATAAAACTGACTTTCAACCAAATGTCATCAAAAAAGACATGGAAAGGCAATTTAAACTAATCAAAGTTATAATCTACCAAGAAGAACTCTCAATTCTGAACATCTATGCTCCAATGGAAGGGCACCCTCATACAAACAGAAACTTTACTAAAGCTTAAAGCACACATTGCACCTCACACAATAATTGAGGGTGACTTCAACACCCACTCTCCTCAATGGACAGATCAGGGAAACACAAACTAAACAGAGACACAGTGAAATTAACAGAAGTTTTGGACCAAATGGATTTAATAGATATCTACAGAACATTTCATCCTAAATCAAAAGAATATACCTTCTTCTCAGCACCTCATTGTACTTTCTCCAAAATTGACCATATAATTGGTCACAAAACAGACCTCAACAGATATAATAAGGTCGAACTAATCCCATGCCTCCTATCAGATCACTATGGTGTAAAGGTGGTATTCAATAGCAACAAAAACAACAGAAAGCCCACATACACACAGAAGCTGAACAATGCTCTACTCAATGATACCTTGGTCAAGGAAGAAATAAGGAAAGAAATCAAAGACTTTTTAGAATTTGATGGAAATGAAGGCACAGCATACCCAAATTTATGGGACACAATGAAAGCAGTGCTAAGAGGAAAACTCATAGCTCTGAGTGCCTCCAAGAAGAAGTTGGAGAGAGAATACACTAGCAGCTTAACAGCATATCTTGAAGCTTCAGAACAGAAAGAAGCTAATATACCCAAGAGGAGTAGAAGGCAGGAAATCATCAAACTCAGGGCTGAAATCAACCAAGAAGAAACAAAAAGAACTATACAAACAATCAACAAAACCAGGAGCTGGTTCATTGAAAAAATCAGCAAGATAGATAAACACTTAGCCAGACTAACCAGAGGGCACAAAGACAGTATCCAAATTAACAAGATCAGGAATGAAAAGGGGGATATAACAACAGAAACTGAAGAAATTAAAAATCATCAGATCCTACTACAAAAGCCTATACTTACACAACTGGAAATTGTGGATGAAATGCACAATTTACTAGACAGATACCAAATAACAAGGTTAAATCAGGATCAGATAGACCATCTAACGAGTCCCATAACCCTTACAGAAATAGAAGCGGTCATTGAAAGTCTCCCAACCAAAAAAAAAAAAAAAAAAAAAAAAAAAAAAGCACAGGACCAAAAGGTTTAAGTACAGAATTCTATCAGACCTTCAAAGAAGACCTAACAATACTCTTCCAAGTATTCCACAAAACAGAAACAGAAAGAAGGAACCCTACCAAACTCATTCTATGAAGCCACAATTATGATGATAACAAAACCACACACAGATCCAACAAAGAAAGAAAACTTCAGACCAATTTCCCTTATGAATATCAATGTAAAAATACTCAATAAAATTCTTGCCAACCAAATCCAAAAACACATCAAAACGGTCATTCACGACAATCAATCAGGCTTCATCCCAGGGATGTAGGGATGGTTCAATATATGGAAATCCATCGACGTAATCCACTACATAAACAAAATAAAAAAAACACATGGTCATTTCATTAGGTGCTGAAAAAGCATTTGACAAAATTTAGCTTCCTTTCATGTTAAAAGTCTTCGAAAGAACAGGAATTCAAGGCCTATACCTAAACATAGTAAAAGCAATATACAGCAAACCAGTAGCCAACATCAAAATAAATGGAGAGAATCTTGAAACAATCCCACTAAAATCAGGGACTAGACAAGGTAGTACTGTAAGTTCTAACTAGAGCAGTTAGACAACAAAAAGAGGTCAAATTGGAAAGGAAGAAGTCAAATTGTCACTATTTGCAGATGGTATGATAGTATACTTAAGTGATCCAAAAAACTCCACCAGAGAATTCCTACAGCTGATAAACAACTTCAGCAAAGTGGCTGGATATAAAATTAATTCAAACAAATCAGTAGCCTTCCTATACTCAAAGGATAAACAGACTGAGAAAGAAATTAGGGAAAAGACACCCTTCACAAGTCACAAACAATATAAAGTATCTTGGTGTGACTCTAACCAAACAAGTGAAAGATCTGTATGCCAAGAACTTCAAGACTAAGAAGAAGAAAATTGAAGAAGACCTCAGAAGATGGAAAGATATCCCAAGCTTGTGTATTGGCAGGATTAATATAGTAAAACTGGTCATCTTGCCAAAAGCAATATACAGATTCAATGCAATCCCCATCAAAATCCCAACTCAGTTCTTTATAGAGTTAGAAAGAGTAATTCTCATATTCATCGGAAATAACAAAGACCCAGGATAGCTAAAACTATTCTCAACAGTAAAAGAACTTCTGGGGAAATCAGTATCCCAGATCTCAAGAAATACTACAGAGCAATAGGGTTAAAAACTGCATGGTATTGGTACACCTTTTCAACAAATGGTGCTGGTTGAACTGAGGTTAGCATGCAGAAGAATGCGAATTGATCTATTCTTATCTTCTTTGTACTAAGCTCAAGTCCAAGTGGATCAAGGACCTTCATATAAAACCAGACACACTGAAACTAATAGAAGAAAAATGGGGAAGACCCTTGAGCACATGGCCACAGGGGAAAATTTCCTGAACAGAATACCAATAGCATATGCTCTAAGATCAAGAATTGACAAATGGGTTCTCATATAATTATCTCATATAATCTTTCATAATTATAAAAGTTTCTGTAAGGCAAAGGACACTGTCAATAAGACAAAACAGCAACCAACAAATTGGGAAAAGATCTTTATGAACCCTATATCAGACCGGCATTTCCAAATAGGATCAGAGTGGGAAATGAAGCCAAGCAGACATGAGCAAGCAAACAAGAGTGCTTGCTGTCTTCTGAGTTTTTAATCTTAGCCATTCTGACAGCCAGAAGCTGGAAAGAACCCAGATGCCCCACAATGGAGGAATGGATACAGAATATGTGGTCTATTTACACAATGGAATACTACTCAGCAATTAAAAACAATGAATTCATGAAATTCTTAGGCAAATGGTTGGAACTGGAATATATAATACTAAGTGAGGTAACTCATTCACAAAAGAACACACATGGAATGCAGTCGATAAGTATTAGCCCAAAAGCTCTGAATACCCAAAACACAACCCACATATCATATTATTCCCAAGAAGAAGGAAGGAGAGGGCCCTGGTCCTGGAAAGGCTTGATGCAGCATTGTAGGGGATTGCTAGGGCAGAGAAGTGGGAGGGGGTTGATTGGTGAACTGGTGGAGGGAAGAGGGCTTATGGGACTTAGGGGGAGCAGGGAGCCAGGAAATGAAAAATTATTTGGAATGTAAACAAATAATATAGAAAAGAACTTCCATTAATTAATCAATAAGAATTAAAACAACACATTTTAAATTTCTATTGTGTTTATTTTTCCATGTATATCTCATAAATGTTATACATGGAAGTGCCTGGCTCTTGGGGGTATACAATGAAGTGAAGAATCAGGAGGCAGAGAAAAAACAAGGAACACAATAAAAATTGGATATGAAATTTAAGGAAGAAATGGATATTGTAGCTAAAAAATAGTTGTGGGTGGGTGGTTGGGTGGAGGAGCACATTCATAGTAGCAAGGAGAGGGGCAATAGGATGGGGGCTTGAGGAGGGGGAACCTGGAAAAGGGATAACATTTGAAATGTAAATAAATAAATTGTCCAAAAAATGGTCAAGATGTAGATGAAATCTCTTTAGTATGTATACTGAAGAAGTATGCATCTGTTTATTTTGAAATAACTCAATTGTTTTATTCTTAATAGTACTTTCAGTGTATTCATATTTTTGCAAAAGCTTATTGCAAGAAGTTAATTTTTTTCTGGCACAGTTGTATACGTTTTTCTGTAGGGTTGAATATAATGAAACCACATTTTCCTGAACTCCATGATGTGGAATGGTAACAACATTGCTGCTTTAACAGGAGCATCTAAACTAGTTCAACCTTTATCATTCTCATTCAGTACAGAAGAGAATAGCTGACAGGGTAGGATTAAACAAACCAGAAAAAAAAAATCCTTGACACTCTGGAAAACTTCACTGTGCAAACTCAATAACCCATATACCATTAGGACCTTCCTGCAATACACTAACATCAATAAAAATTGGGGTAACATGAATAGTTCTCTTTTTCTAAAGACAGGAATGTAAATTTGTTACAACTGGATATAAACATCACAGTTTATAATTTCTGGACTCTGGGCAAAACTATCTCGTTGCTGTAAATATTTATGCACTAATTATTAAATAGATCAGTGTAGCACGCTTGCTCCAGCTGGAAGCGAACAGACATCTTGCTGCTCCTCACATCTCTGTATAAATCATTCTGCAGATAAGGCTAAGAATGGTGGTTCTGACTCGTGGTCCAGGAGACTACATTTTCATAGGGCCCTTGCCAGATGAAATACTCAAAATGTGAAAGCTAAAAGGAAGGCTGCACTTTGAGGTTATTTCTCTCATCTGAGTTTTCTTTAATTGAACTCAAAGAGTATACTTTTTGCAAAACAACGTAAAAATAAGATAAAACAAAATGATATAAATAAAATGCAGTTAAAATAGTGATGAAGGCTGAAGAGAGAGTTCACCATTTAGAGTTCTTGTTGCTCTTGAAAAGGCTTAAGGTTCAGTTCACATCACCTACTTACGTGAGCTATCAACCACCTGCAATTCCCCAGGGAACATGATGCTTTTTTTCTGACATCCACAGGTACGGAGCCACATTAGATTCTCTCTCTCTCTCTCTCTCTCTCTCTCTCTCTCTCTCTCTCTCTCTCTCTCTCTCTCTCTCTCTCTCAATCAACTATCCATCTATCTCCCTTGATAAAGGTGTCCTGTAGTGACAGTTTGGGGATTTTTTTAAATAGAAATATTATAAAAATATATTTTTGTTTTAATCCCAGGAGTGGAATACAGAGGGCACTTGAGATAGTTCACAAAACTGACTATGATTTGCCTTGTGCTCTAGCAGGGGTGTGATTTTGCAAGCTCCGGATAGTTTCTGTGACTGAGTGACATTTGGGATTTTAGAGACCTTTCAGAGAGTGCTAGGGCCCCAAGATGCAAGGTAGATTGTTGCCTGTTTGTTGTGGTTTGTTAAGTAGGTTACAAAGATGGAATATTACAAAGAATTAGATGTTGTGCCAGAAAAGATCAAAGTTGCCCCCAAGGAACCTGACACTTCCAATCAGCAGCAAGTAGACTAAGGACAAACATCACCCCCTTTTCCTCTATCATTTTTTCTCTTCTATCTAATGTTAACAGTTTGGAAAGGTGGGGAAAGGTGGGAGAAAGGTGAACCCATAAAGTAGCAAACTTCAGTTGTGTATTCCTCCCACTATGTGAAATTCTCTTTATCTGCTTGGAATCTGCTCCACGTATAGAGCAGTTATTTCTTCCTTGCCTTTATTCTTAAATAGTCTACGTTTCAGCTTTGAATCTGATATTTAGGTTCAATGATGCATTAGTATTCCTAAAGTACTTTCATCCCTACAGTGTATATAAGCCATTTAAGCATAAACTTAAAGCCTTGAGTTCTAAAGGCTGGCAAATCCATGATTGTGGTCTGGTGGTCTACAGTTTTGAGTGCAGTTGCCATTTTGTCTTGCATATGATGGTCTTCCTTACAATTTACACATGACTTCTTCCTTCTTGTATCCTCACATAAGCAACAGAAAAGAAGCCTTGCAGTGTTCTATTAAATATACATCTCTGTTTACAAGTTTCCACTAAACAAATCTATTCCAAATACTATTATGTTTAAGATATTGCAAACAGGGTATGCGAGATAGCTCAGTGGTTAAAGGTGATTGCTTTTAAGCCTGATAACTTGAGATGAATCCCCAGAGCCAACGCAGTGAGCAGAGAGAATGAACACTTGAAAATTTTCCTACACACACACACACACACACACACACACACACACACACAAACACACACAAACACACACACTATCACCACCAGCAGTAACACAAGCACACACTAATAAGTTAAATAATTAAATCTAAATAGTTAAATTAGTTCTTAATGGTCAACAAAATAATGAAGTCAGAAACATATTATGCCTTGTTGCTTCCAAACTTAACAATTTTCATGAGGGTCTTTCAAAAGTTTTATATTCTTTTATTTGTTTAGTAACAATTACATGTAATCGTTAAAGCATGTGTTGCTTTTTTCCTTTTGGTGTTGATGTTTAATAATTATGTCTCCAGTGCTGTGCTTCATGATTCTTAATGATCCAAACTTAGAAAATGAAATTTTAATTTAAACCATGCCACTCAAGAAGTAACTGCTTGTTCCTCTCATATGGCATATGACCACTCTAGACCATGTGACTTAGATCTTCTGAACACTTGGTAATATTGTGGATATGTTTTCAATTTACTGTTATTTAACTAGTTTAATTTAAAAAAAAAAAACCTTGGTTAATTTAAAAATAAATGAAAACAGATATTGTTGCCATTACAATCAGCATTTTGAAAAAACAAGAACCTAAGTTCAATTTCCAGTCACAATTCAAGTGTTCTGAGATAGGTGTCCTTTAAGCGTTAAGCAGAAGACATCACTGCTGGCATCTAAATGATTTCAAGTTACAGGAATGAAATAAAGTAATGGTCTTAGGGGCTAAAAAGATGGCTCCTCAGTTAACTCCATTTGCTGCTCTTCCAGGAGTCGTGAGATCAGTTTCCAATAACCACATAGGGTAGGTTTGAACTCCCTATAATGCTAGTACCATGGGAACAGCTCTTCTGGTGTCCACAGGCATCTGCACAAATGGCACATACATAGCATGCACACCACAGACACACACACACACACACACACACACACACACACACAGACACACACATAAACACATACTTGTATACTCACACCCATATATAAAAATAAAATAAGTGTTAAATTATAAAGGTTGCTGTGAATCTCAGTGTTTGAACCATTTAGGCATTTATTACAATGTTACCCTAACATGCACAGTTATCTTGCTCTATGGTTGATATTGTGTAAAGTGAGCACTTGCTTGTAATGGCATCTCAGCAGAGAGAGATGATAATATGAAGAAATGAGGCATGGTCCTAGTTCTTAGAGATTGATTACTCATAAAATATTCTTAGACTTTTATCCAGTGACTGACTTGGCTGGGAACTGATAAAGACCATGCAGTACACTCAACTTGAGGCCCCTCCTCGTATTATAGATGAGTGTAAGGAAGCCCTGGGTTTCTCTAATGTACAGGGCTTTTAGTGTCTGTTAATAGCTTCTTTTCATCTCTTCTCATGGCTCTGTGTTATTCAGTGTGTTCAACATTTCCTTTTGTCAAACTGAATGGGGCTCATTTGTCTGGGTAGAGCTCGAAACCTTGCTAATAATGTTTAATTGTCTTGATTCCTGTTCACAGCAGATATTTTCTTTTTAGACAGGGGGACTACAAAGTCTCATTACTTAACATAGGACAATTATATGCATCATGTCTTTGGGAACCATTTATTAGTCAATGAGATTTAAGGAATATCCAAATAATATTAAAATAAGTATAATATTATAAATAGACTATGAACGAGACAAATGGTATACAAGCTATTATTGACTGTGAAAGAACTCCCTCTTTCATTAAAGTAATATTTGTCTTGATTTGCTTGCATTAAAAACCAATTTAAATATGCAAAATTAATCCAAAGAGAAAAGGAAAACTCTTGCTTCTTTTCCTATGTTAGGAAGAAGGTGGCTTCCGAAATGACATGGATACTAGACTCAGCAGGTTGATGCTTAGGAAGTTCTTGATTTCTGATTGTATTTGTATGTGCTGGTAGAACCCTTTTTGAGTAGCATCACTATATTCCTTTGATTTGTAATGAAGTACAATGGTTAGGAAAAGTGTCTGTCTATCCATCAGGAGGTTGCAACCCTCAAACATTGAGGATATTGTCAAGAAAAAAATGCTCTAGCAATTAGTAAACTTATTAGTTACTTAGATACTTTCTTTGGAGAAATATTCAGTCATTTCCCTTTTCTGTAATTGGGTTGATTTATTGTTTAGTTTTGAGAGTTCTTTATATATTTTAGGGATCAAATCATGTTTGCATGTATGACTCAGAACTATTTTCTGTCATTCTGAAGGTGGTGTTTTTCACTGTCTGAATACCATTATTTGAAGAAAAAAATATTTTGCCATTATTTATCATTTTGTTGATTATATTTTAAGATTACTCCTATATTTTCTTCTGGTGGTAACATTTAGATTTTTAATACAACATACATTCTTGTCCATATGTGGTATTAATTCGGGCTCCATTGCTTTCATGTGAAGATCTGATCATTTTGTGATTATTTATTGAAAATTAAATGTTTGTCCCACTGAATTCCTATAATATCCCTATTAAAAAGTCAATTGTAATTCTTAAGAGAGGAAAGATAGAGAATATACATGCATGGCCTGCTAGTCTCTTGGGAATAAGTATCTGAAGAGGTGGATGATGCCCAAGTATCTCTCCTTTACTAGAAAAGTAAAATATGGAATTTTGCCAAACAGATTAAGTCAGAAGTCCTTCCCTGAGGGACTTACTAGTGGTCTTAGCAAGATCAGATGGTAGGAGCCACACGTTAAGACAGGAAATCTCAGGAAGTCTGTATTGCACTTTGACAGCCAGCATAGAGACCACAACTAGTCAAAGTGCAAAAAAATTAGAGACTGTATATTTCTCACCTGTAAATGAGACCTCTATATTATAACTCTTTCTTTCAGGGCTCAGGGAACATCAGAGAAGGAATGGAATGCTTGTAAGACACAGAAGCAGTGGGTGACTGCAGCAAAATCCTGCTTACTGGGCATAACAAGGTAGTTGTATTCCATGAATTCATAGAAGTTGTGTTACCATACATAAGGCCCATGTAAACCCAAACAAGATAAAAATCCAATCTGGAGGGGAAAAGTAGGCATAACATCCAAGTTTTAGCTGAGGAGCTATTGGCAGTTGATATAAGAGAAAGGAACAGTCTTGTTTAATGATGTGGACCCTGGAAGGTTGATGACCAATAGCAAGAGAGCAGCACACATTACACTTGGTGTGTTTAAGAAACAAAGTGACACCAAATCATGGAAGGTAGGTTTTGAGCAGTTGGGTGTTGAATGTGATCAAAATACATCAAATGAAATCCTTAAAAACTTAATTTACAACATTATTTAAATTATAAATAGGAGAGAACCATACCAAAGAGCACGTGACAGCACTGATACAGGGGAGTTGCTGCAGGAAACCTATTCTCTGGGCGATTGGCCCTCAGCAATCTATGAGAACATCCATGGGGTGCCTTTCTAAAAGACCAGTCTTGCAGTGGCCTGAGACCATGGAACTTCAGGGCAGTTGTGAAGGGAATAATGCTTGAACCAAGATAACATAATATTGCCAAAATGAGGGGAAGAAATTTGAATAGGAATGGCATATTTGGTGAGATACAAATGTGGCTGGAACTGATTCTTAATGAGACTCATACACAGATATCAAGCAGTTCTTTAAATATTAGGAATAATTTCAGAAGAGTGGAGTGTGAGTTCTATATAGACTAATAAAGATTGGCCAAAGTTAAAATCACCTTTGGAAACTAGGCCTGTGAAACAAGTCTTAGAAACTGGACTGCATCTGTGGTTGTATTTACCAACGGAAGGCCCAGCAGTGAGCCATACTCGCAACAAAATCCCCTAAGGACAGGAGTGACAGAGATCTGAATCTGACCTTGGTCAGGGGCATCCAGTTTTGTGACCAAGAAGGAATGCCAAGTAACTCTAGGTCAAACTGAATTCATATACTCCCTGGGAGCTGTCTCCCTTTCTCAGTTATTACTCCTTTATTATTAATACCCAACAACCACGTGACAGAACATCTTGTCCTGTGCTGGTTTTGGCCCCTTCTATGTTTCTTCTTCTCTTCCCTCCTTGGATCTTTACATTTAAAGTTTCTTTCCTATAGTGCATGAGCTGCAGGCCTTGTCAGTCTCAACCTGTTGAGAGTTGGAACTGTACTATATTTACTGATTGGACAACTTAACTGTTCTCTTTTTACTCTTCTTCTAGTTAGAACGGCTTAATGCACATCTACTTTGTCTCTATCCTCCCTCTTCTATTTTCACTCACCTTCTCTACTATTTCTTTATCAACCAATACTAATTATGACTTAATCTGCATCTTTACTTTCCATGATTACCCACAGTAAATAATATATCAATATACACAGTACTATTAATTCCCCTTTTTTTCTTGAGATAGTTGGCACTTCTTTTAAAAACTAAACTATTACTCTATTTTCAGTATCCTTCCCTTTGATGGTCACTGAATTTGCAAATTGTTTTCTAGTCTCACAGAAGTGCTCTCTGTATACCAACACAGCGTCTAATGCTCTTAGTATTAAGAGCAGATGGAAATGACACTGATTGAGCTGCTACCAAATACTACTAAAATTTGGTTCTTATGTAGTATTATCAACATTACCATGGTATGAATAGGATGATAAAAATAAATCTTCACCTCAAGTCTCAATGCAAAAGCCAAGACCTATACACATACAAAAGGCAAAATGACTTCTTCTAAAAATTACTAATTCTTTAGTAGTGGCCTTTAATAAGAGTGAACTAAACAAAATCTCAGACAAAAATTCAAAAGAATGGCTATAGATGTGATTAACCAAAAAAAAAAAAAAAAAAAAGACAAGCACACAAATAACACGTGAATGAATTCCAAGAGAACACAAATAATCAATTGTAGAAATTATTTAATCATGACTCAAGGTTTCTACATCACCTTTGATCATTCAGTTCCTCCATAAAAGATGCATACAATCTTTATATTTACAATAAGCCTTAAACTGCACAAGAGCTGGACAGATATATACCCTCTATACTATTAGAATCTACTTTCCTATCAATAACCCTGGGTTTTTGCTTCTTATGTTTCATCTGGGCTGCTCTTCTCTCCAATTGGTCAGCACTCAGGGCCATGTTCTCTTGACTCACCTAACCCATGGTGGCTTCTCTCTCCTCCAATCCTTCTTCTCTCTTCCTCTTGGCTCCTCCCCAACCCGAAGCATGGGAAATCTAAACCCCACCTATGTCCCGTCTGACCAGCTATTCACAGTCAGAATCTTTATTTACCAATCAGAAATAACTGGATGGCAGGGTCACATATGTCACTCAGGTCCATGTGCAAACTCCAGATTTTGGGAGCCTAAAACTAGCATAACAATAGACAGCAAGACGAAACCTCAACAAGGTAAAGAAAGAAAAATGTCTGTATGTCTAGATAGCACATTAAATAGAAATAAAATGGTACAGATACTGAAGAAAAACTGAACAGGAATATCAAAGATGAAAATTTCAGTGAGGTAAATAAAATGCTCTATAATCAGCCTCAAAAAGTTGAGTGGTTAATGAGGACATAGATGGGAGCCAGTAAGGAGATAGTAGAGAAAATGGAAATGTCATTCAGCATAACTAAAGCATATTAGAATAGTAGATAATCAAATCAGAAGTTGAAAAATACCAAAATCAATAAAATGGGTAAAATGACAGGAATCAACACACATCCTTCAATAACAATTTTAAATTTTAATTGCCTCAATTCTCCAACCAAAAGATTAGCAAATTACATGTAAAGTAAAACTGAAGATCTAGAGATGGTTCAGCAGTTAATGGTATGTACTACTAGTTCAAAGGACCCCATGTCAGGCACGTCACAACCACCTGTTGATTACAGCTCCGGGTGATCAAACGCCCTTCTCTGAATTCTGCAGGCACCTTCACTCACTGATGTACACGTACACACACACACACACACACACACACACACACAAACACACAAATAAAGTAAAAACACAGGATCCATCTGTATAAATAAATCAACATACAAATATCTAAATAAATATATAAGTGGAACCAGAAAACAGAGTGAATTCTATAGTACTAATTAAAAAACAGAATCCCAGACAAAACTAATCAGAAGAGGTAAGGAAGGTCATGTCACACTGATTACAGGAAGACATGATTCTAATTACAGGGAGACATGATCTTCACCATATACATAAACATGGTAACAAAAATGTACCTTGCTTTATCAGATAAACAATACTGGATATAAAGTCACAGATATGCCACAAAGCAATAATATTGTGACTTCAGTAATATACATTCAACAATTGACAACACATTGAGACAAAAGTAAATAAATACATAAACAGAGAAACACCTGAGCTAAGTGACACCATAGATAAAATGAAAACAAAAACAACAAATCAAACAAACAAAAAACCAAACCAAACCAAACCAAACCAAAACTTGGAGAGTAATCCACTCTAATACCACAGAATGCACATTTTTTTCTCATGAGTCCTGGGTTTTTCTCTAAAATATATCATACAACAGGACACAGACCAAGAGTTAACAAATACAAGAAGGTTGAAATAACTTGTGTGTTGTATCTGAACAGAACAGAAACAGTAGTACATAGAGGTTCAGCAGGATTGAACAATGTGCTATTGAGTGATAAATAGGTCATTGAAGAAGTCAGAAGAGAATAGATAAAAATTCTCAGAGTGAAGTGAAAAGGAAAATATGAGAACAAAAACATAAAATAGGATTAAAGTAGTTTAAGAAGTAAACTTATAGTCATAAGAACTCAATATAAAAGTCAAAGTAACTTTTGCACCTTACAAACTTGAAAAGCAAAACCAAGCCAAATCCAAAATCAGTCAATATAAATAAATAATTAAGATGGGGGTAAAAGTTAATATATTCAAATCAAAGCCCAGCAGTTCAATTCCCACCAGAAAATGGATTTTCTGACAAAAAGACAGTTCCTTCTTTTATTCTCATCATCTGGCATGCTACATAATTCTCAAAGCAAGTTATTAAGCTGTGTAAATAATTCTCAATTTTATCTAGTTTCAAGGCAGTGAACCTATGAAAGTTTACTTACAAAGAAGACAAGTGTTGCTTTTTCATTTTTAAATCAGTAGAGCCATAGCTGGCCTTTTCAAACTTCTGTCATTCATAGATAACTTAAAGGATTTTTGATACATACAAAACACACAGATTCCTGGTTCTTTTCCAGTATATATTTCAGTTTCATTTATCAAAGTATAGTAGTTTAACAATGAGCATGAATGTTAACACAAATTATTGAACGTCAATGACAGGAAAGATATGTGTAAAATCTTCCTAAAGTGCAGCTGAATGTCCTGATTTTAGATACTTTCTGTCAAGAGCCAAAGTATATATTAACATTATGTATTGTTTTTATTCTGGATTAGAAACTCCTCTAGATAAGTGGATCTGTAAATTATATTTAATTTAATGAGTTCTTACCAAGAACTCAGGGCTTAAAGGAGACATCAGTTGGAAATTGTTAATAAGTAGTTATGATCAGGAAAAAATTATTCTCTGACAATTTAATTTAAACCAGACACTGTAGTAAGTTATGATCTCCATTAAAAAAAAGAAACAAAACAGAGTTGTAAAAGAAGGGGCTGAAGCTTCTGGTGCCTGAATGTATGACTTCGTTGACTAAAGCATTCTGGGAATTTGTGAACTGTGAGATGTATCTCAATATGAGTACTAACCAAAGAAACTTAAAGAAAAGACAGAAGTGGTTAGAATATGAACAACCCAGGCAGAGACAGTTCTCTTTATATAAAATACTTAGTGAAATAATTTAGAAATGCACAGCACTACATGCAACTGAGGAATGCTGAGAGCAGGAAATTACTTTTCTCCAGAGAAGAGACACCAATTAATACCAAATGGTTACCACCACCGTAACAATAATACAAGTAATTTTGTGCAGACTAAGCAGGTTATATTTAGGAATATATACATGTATATATTCATGTATATATACATACATTTATGCATGTAATAACAATTAATTTAAAAAGTGGCCATGCATTTAAAAGACAAGGAAAGGTTTAAAGCAAGTTTTGAAGAGAGGAATAAAATTCTGCAATTAAAAAATATTTATTGTTTTTAAAATTCATATTAAAATTAAAAATATCCACCTTTTGGTTCCTGAGCCTCCAGGCAGTATCAAGCACAGGCTTCCTCTCCTGGCATAGACCTCATTAGAGCAGTCATTGGCTGGCCACTCCCACAAGCTCTATTGGCCAACACATCTCTTAGGAAGAACTGGCTGTGGACTGAAGGGTCTCTGGCTGGGTTGGTGTCTCTGTCCCAGCACTGGATGCCTTGCCTGGTAACAGCGAATGGCCAGTTCAGACTCCATACCCTCCATTACTAGGAGTAATATAGGTGGGAGGTGGCGGGAGGGGTAGGAGAAGTAGAAGGAGCAGAGGCTGTAGTGAGAATATACTGCATGAGAGAAGAATAAGTAAAAAGAAAAAACACACACACACACACAAAATAATCTATTAAAATGAGTGAGTTAAATTTCCCAGTAACTATATCGATAGAATAACTATAGCTCAGTTTAATAAGGAGGCAAAGAGACATTTACTCATGTTGATTTGATATTGGTTTTATTTTTTGAAGTAGTCTTGTTATTTAGCCAAGGCTGGCTGAAAAAATATGATCTTTCTGCTTCAGCCTCACACAGGATGCTGTTTAATGAGTGGACCACCACATTTTGCTTATGTTGAACTGGTATGTAGCTGTATACTTTCTAGAAGGGAAAAAAAGACACAGACAATTGGCTATATTTAGATATTTGAGTCTTGCCACAACTAAAGCAAATCTTTAGACTCTAACTAGTGCCTTCTTAATATTCTTCCAATACATAAGAAAATTTCATTGTTCTTTTTCTGACATAATTGTATCTCATTTATTAGATGTATTTCATATATTTATTTATTAGATATATTTCGTATATTTCTTTTGCGTGGTTGTGAAGATGAGAATCTCTTGACGTCCTTGCCTTAATGGACACAGCTTCAGATAGACATGGGTGCTACCAGCTGAGGCTGCATACTTCCTGTCAGGAGCTCATCTATGAAACATGTTTTTCATCTGCTATGCAATATGTTTTGATCACTGTTGCCTGTGACAAAGACAGGGGGATTGTGTTAACATTCAATGACTGTAACAAATAATCTGAGATTATCAACTTAAAAAGGAGATGAATTTGGGCTCAAAGCTTCATGTCTCAGTGATCTAATTCTGTTGGTGGTGGAATAGCATGGTTGTAGTGCACATAGACCCGGACTCCTCAGCTCATAGATAGCAAGATACACACAGAAGGGTGAGGACCTAGAGTCCTAGAATGTCCTTAAGACCATGCCTCTCCAGGCTTAAGACCCCTCCTTTGTTCCCAAATAACAGAGCTGGAAACCTATCTATAATTCATTGACTTTTGTCTCAAATGATCAGTTGCTACAGATGTCTTAATTCTCCATTTCACACCCTGAGTTACTGCATGAATATGAAGCTGAATAGCTGTGCCTTTCTGAGCATTCTCTTAATATAATAAGTCTTCAAAAGAAATAATAACCCCTTTTATCTGATGGGTTCCATTTATACAAAAACTTGTCCCTCAACATAAAAACTTGGAGCCAAGCTTTACTTGGTCCTAAAACCCTTCTGAAATTCAAAGGAAGCAACTGGACTATATTTTTTCTTTGTTTTGGTATTAGCAATCAATGGGAGTTTGGTTGAGGCCATGATAGTTTTAAATAGAGGGGTATAACTGCCTGGGTTTGGTCATGGCTGCTCTTCTGTTGGAACAACTGTTTATTTTTTTCCCCAGCATTGTATATTGTCCTCGGACTGGGAATAGTTAGTTTAATGTTTGTCAAAGAAAGTATCTAAAATCAGGACATACAGCTGCACTTTAGGAAGATTTCACAAATATCTTTCCTGTCATTGATGTTCAACAATTTGTGTTAACATTCATGTTCATTATTAGACTACTGTACTTTGATAAATGAAAATGAAATATACAATAAAAAAGAACCAAGATTCTGTGTTTTTTGTATGTATCAAAAATCCTTTAAGTTATCTATGAATGACAGAAGTTTGAATTGGCCAGCTACTGACAATTTTTTAAAAATGAAAAAGCAACACTTGTCTTCTTTGTAAGTAAACTCTCATCAGTTCATTGTCTTGAAACTAGATAAAATCGAGAATTATTTACACAGCTTAATAACTTGCTATGAGAATGATGTAGCATGCCAGATGATGAGAATAAAAGAAGGAACTGTCTTTTTGTCAGAAAATCCATTTTCTAGTGGGAATTGAACTGCTGGGCTTTGATTTGAATATATTAACTTTTACCCCCATCAATTATTATTTCTTTATATTGACTGATTTTAGATTTGGATCGGTTTTGCTTTTCAAGGTTGTAAGGTGCAAAAGTTACTGTTTGATATCTTTGACTTTTATAATTGGTACTTATAAGTTTACTTCTTAAACTGCTTTAATCCTATTTTATAAGTTTTTGTGCTCATATTTTCCTTTTCATTTCCCTCTGGGAATTTTTATCTATTCTTTATGACTTCTTCAATGACCCATTTATCACTCAATAGCACATTGTTCAATCATGGTGAGCCTCTGTGTACTATTCTTTCTCTTCTGCTCAGATACAACACAAGCTGTTATTTCAGCATTCTCATATTTGTTAAACCTTGGTCTGTGTCCTGTTGTAAAAAATATTTTAGAGATCTCAGGATTCATGAGAAAAATGCCCATTCAGTGGTATTAGAGTAGATTATTCTGTAAGGTTTGGTTTGGTTCGGTTTGGTTTGGTTTTTTGTTTGATTTGTTGCTGCTGCTGCTGCTGCTGTTGTTGTTGTGTTCATTTTATCTATGGTGTCATTTAGCTCAGATGCTTCTCTGTTTATATATTTATTTACTTTTGTCTCAGTGTGTTGCCAACTGTTGAACATGTTACTGAATTCACATTATTATTGCTTTCGGGTAGATCTGCAATTTTCATTCAGTATTATTTATCTAATAAAGCAAGGTACATCCTTGTTACTATGTTTATGTTATGATTATGTATATGCTGAAGATCATGTCTCCCTGTGATCAGTGTGACATGACCTTCTTTATCTCTTCTGATTAGTTTTGTCTGGGATTCTGTTTTCTAATTAGTACTATAGAATTCACTCTGTTTTCTGGTTCCATTTATATATTTATTTAGATATTTGTATGTTGATTTATTTATAAACCAAGACCATGCTAGGAAGGACACCAGTGTCTGATATCATTGGTACTCTTACTGAATGTTTTGCTGTTACTGTCACAACATTTTTTGTTGTACTATGAGTTCCTGTCATAGTATATCACTGAATTTTATGTCAAATTATTAGACATGTATTTTCCATTTGGATTATATTTATCATGTAATTTTGTATTTTACCATGTTTCTTTGATTCTTCATTAATATATAGTCAATCGACACTTCCTTTTTTATTACTATGAGTTTAGCATTTTACTTACACCCTCAGTCTTATTGAGCTTCAAGTTGTACCAAAATTGAAGCCAGATCACAGCAAATGTTATCATTCAACATATAGTTACTACTTAATACACTACTGAATAAATCTCACATAAATGTGACTTTAACATATTTGATATCAAATATGAAAATAGATAAGTTAAAAGCAAACTATAAACTTTAAAAATGTTTTTCATTGAAATAGTTACACAATTTCTCCGTGCTCTCATCTATTCTCTCAGTTCCCATTCTTTAAACCCTTTACATGTCCGTATTCTCTGTACTCCAAATTGATTATGAGTGTGTGTGTCTGTGTGTGTCTGTGTGTGTCCTGCTTTCTTTTTATTTATGGGTTACTAATTTAAGAAACATTTATAGAAGTGCTGCCATCATGAGCATGGGAAGCATTATAAAGGGGATAATTTCAACACAAAAGAGAAATTTATGACGGAGCATTGGAAAGACCTACACGTGGAAAATGGAACCACAAAAGGAGACGAATGAAAGGAATGGCTCAAGAGGCACAGGCGGGTTTCTCCTGTAAAATCCACCAAAACCTTAACATTGTGACAAATCTTTTCAAGATTGAAGAGATGGGAGCCTCTCAGAAACCAGGCTAGTTGTTTAGGAAGGTCTCCATGACCTTTATGGTAACAGAAATGGAAAGAAAATTCTAGCTGAAGTGTTTTTCACAGGTATTTGAATTCAGATTGTTGTTTCAAATTTATTTGTTGGAGGCAGAAGTGATGAAATGAAATAAGTGATGAAGAAGATTGAACTAGAGAGAGGAAGTTAAGCAACTGCTAAACATTTATCTGAGAAAGAAGGGGTGATCCTTGAAGTGAGCAGACTGGGGACAGGACAGGAGATATTGTGGGAACTGGTGGTGTAGAGTATAAGGGAAGTGGAGAGTGCTGGGAGAAAGGGGGGGTTGTTACTAAAAGAATAGCAGTGAATCCTGAACCAGAAAGCAAAGTGACCAAGAAGATGGCCATTCTAAGGATGGAACAAGTTAGGTACTCACACAGGTAACTTATAAAGGACAGGAGAGTTTAAACTGCTTAATGATTTCATTTCAGACCTAGGAAGTGTTTTCTCAGTGTCTGTGGGACTTTTAACTCTATGAAGAACATTTCAAAATGTTCTTGTAATTTCAGTTGTTACTGATAACCCTGAAGCTGTTGGCAAATTAAGAACAATTGAAAATGAGGCTTGCAAGATGGGTCCTCAGGTGAAGGTGCTTATAAACAGACATAAAAAAATAATTCAAAATGAATAGTTAAAATTAAATGAAAGTGAATAAATGAATGAAAGTGAGAGAAAAAAGAAATGGACAGAAGGAAGGAAAGAAAGAAAGAAAGAAAGAAAGAAAGAAGGAAAGAAAGAAAAGGAATTTTTCTAAGTAAAATTCTAGTAAATTCTTGGAATTTACTAAGATTTAAGACTAAATCCACAATCTTTTTATATTGTTTTGGTACTTGTGGCCATATTACTGTATTTAAATAATAATTAAATATTTAAAAATATATTTTAATGTTAAAATACCATTAGAATGTATGGCAATTTCCTAACAATTTTGTATTTATGGTATTTATGGTTCAAAAAGCATTCCTGGCTGTTTGAATATAGAGGTAGTATGCACATTAGGTTTCTTTCCTATTTGTTCTGTATGCTTAGCATTCTTTCTACAGTACTCTAGTTCCATGAGGAACATCTGATTGGATCTCAGGTATGCTAGGTGACCACAGTTCCTTGAGGAATGCCCTTTGAGAGAATCACAGAGACAGTATCACTGCCCCCTGAGGAACATTCTGTGGTGGGATTTCAGACTCTAGAGGTGTTAGTCTGCTGCTTTACATCTGTCTCTTTCACTGAGAGAAGACTCACTTCAAATTCATTTTCTTTCAGTATTGCTTAAGTAAAAATTCCATGAGTATTTGTGAAGGAGAACCTGTCCCAGAAATGCTTGCTCTTCTTCAAGAGGCTTTAAATAGATGGATAATGGCCACATTTGGAGGTAACTTAAATAAATAAAAGCATCCTCTCCCGCTGGTGGAACCATTTTCAGCCCATTTCTTCCTCCATACCTGAGCTACCACTAGAATATGTATGTAGTCCCTTCCTTTGCCACATCTGAAGGGCATGGAGACTTTTTGACTTGGTTCTCTGTGCACTAATCTTTCCTTTGCTTATTACCAGTTACCTCTTAGATGACTCTGCAGCATCTGCTACCTTTGTTCTGTGGTCTAAGCTTCATAGAGCAAAAATAACCCTTCAAAATCATCAGCCAGACCATGTCCACCCTTCCTACCCCATCTTCTACCACATAGTCCTTCAGATGCTGATGATGTCAAATGGCCACAGGCACTGGCCTCCATTTGTCTTACTTCACCCTTTAAGTGAAATCACTGCTGTGAAGAACTTGCAGCTCATAAATTTATTCTGATTACGTACATCCATGTAAGTGAGCGCTTAGTTAGAGGATCATCAGAAAACTGCAGTGCAGCATCATAGCAAAGCTCACCAGGGTGTCTGACAGTTCCAGGAAGCTCCATTCATGGAGCTCTCTCTAAGATGGGCCATACAGGTGGCACAGTAGGTCTGTCTCCCTCCCCAGAAGTTGGAATGTTTTTATGACTTTAGGCAGAGGTGCTGTGAATCTTCTAATTTCCAGGAACTTACTGATAGTACTGAATTCTTTTCTTTCTTTCTATTTTTTTAAAAAGATTTATTTATTATTATATGTAAGTACACTGTAGCTGTCTTCAGACACACTGGGAGAGGGCGTCATATCTCATTACAGATAGTTGTCAGCCACCATTTGGTTGCTGGGATTTGAAATCAGGACCTTGGGAAGAGCAGTAACAGCTGGGGCATCTCTTCAGGACCCCAGTACTAAATTTTCAAACTCTGAGTTTGAACAAGCCTTCTCAAAAGGTGACACATGTCAAGAAGTTGTTAAATAACTGAATCAATACAATAAAATATGAAGGTGACAACCAAGGCATCTCATCAGTTGGATGAAAAGTATATTAGGACAAGTATAAAGTACCTATGGCTTTATATTGTACATTTTGATTCATAGCTAAGCGACTAGCTGTCAGTTATTATCCATATCACTTTTGGTTACACAAGGTTTGATGCACAGGCTGAACTTCTAGAAGTCAAGTACAAAGCTAAAATACATAAAAGTTTAAAAATATTTGTAGCAAGCAGGTAAAATGATTCAGTCCCCTCACTGTTTTAATTTAAACAGTAGTACCAGGAGTTAAAGGTGAGAACCTGGGCACTTTGTAGGAAGGAAAACCAAGAAAGCAAACAAATAAACAACTACAAAAATAAACAGCTGATAAAAAGCAGAGTCATGTTTATTATCCTGTACCGATTCTACCCAGATTCCCAACGTATTCCTCCTATAACCCCATAGTGAGAAAAATCAAAGCTCTTTGTTTACTTTTTGCCAAGCTTCTCATCAGCGTCCTTCAGTTTGTAGCCATGGTATCTGAAGTAGCTTAACAAAGTGATCTCTTCAGCCTCGCATTGTATTCCCACACAGAGGAGTTCTATAAATACACTGTTCTACAGCAGGGTGCAGCCATTATTCTGTGCCCTCCTAGATTGGTACCTGAGCAAGGGCCCCGCAGGCTAACCCTTTAATCCTCTTCTGGTGGAGCTCTCCTTTGTGTGGCCTTTAGGAATATGGAGCGCTGTTGTTCTTCACCAACAGTACTCTTTAGCTGAAATCAATTGAATGCAATCTTTCAACTTCACTTAATTACATAAGCCCTTCACAAAAACAGCCATTTTCCTTATTATCAAGGACAGCATTCAAACTTCAACAATAATAAAAACACACAGAGGCCATGTTTTTATGCAAATAAGAATTTACATCGAAATGAAAGAAAACTGTTCAACTAAGATTGCTAAAATAATAAAATGGATCATCCAGATTCTGTTGTTTAGTTTGTTTGCTTTGTTTTGCTTTTTTTTTTTCATTCTTGGGCAATTCTGCTAAAGAGTTTTCCTCTGGCCTGCGGGCTTTGTGAGGGGCATCTCCAGCTCTGTCCTGCAGAGAGATAGAGAGAGAGAACAGTGAGGGGAGGACAAAGGCAACTGCAAGATTGGCAGCTCCTGCAGAGTTGGAGCCTCTTAGATACAAAAGGAGCAAGCAAGGACAGAGTGCAGGCAAGGTCAAAGTCATGCAAAATCTCAGTGAGCTGTCAGGTTCCACCCCCCTTATTTTCTAGTTTGGGATCCGTTTGCAACAAGTATGTCTGTTTCAAATAAATAGGTTTATTACTAGTCTTGAGTTTCATGCACTTGGCAGAAACTATATTAGTTAAAATACATTGTAGTGTTTTACTTGTTGAGTGAAGGTGTTGAGTAGGACAAAATGGAAGGGAGTTACTTCTATGCCCGACTTGTTAGGACAATGTCCTAGTGTCCTTGTATTAGTAAGACCGCAGAGGAAGCCTTCAGGACTTTTCAAATAATGCTAAGCCCACCTTCTCCAAGAATGTCTCCATACAAAAACAGTGTCATAGTTCATTATTAGACTAAGTCTACTAGACTTAGTAATACTAGACTTAGTCTAATTAATAGTTTGTCTGTTTCCCTTGCTAGACTGTTAGCTAGTTTTTCCTAGTAATCCCCTAAAGTTATCTGTCAGAATACTGAGGTTTCCAAGCCTCCAGAGCTACTATATTTTTAACAAAATCTTTCAGACCTTTGTAGCAGGTCTCTTAACTCATCAGTTAAGAGAGCTTATAGAGGGTCAGGATTGGTTTCCAGTAACCACATAGCATCTCACAACAATCTCTAATTCCAGTTTCAGAGAATCTGATATACCTTTGCAAGCTCCTGAATACATATGATGCATAGTATCTGTATTCAGAAACAGGAACATCCATGTCAAATAAATAAATAAATATGAGACATTTTTAGCCTATTTGCTTCTTCTCATTTTATCACTGGAAACCCAGCATACTCCTAGATATTCGGTACTCATCAACATTTCTAAGTGTTTACTTGTATGGACTCTTATCCTTTGACATTATACTTAACCAGGGTTTCCTGCTGACTCTTTGGAACCGCCCTGAAAGAAGTATCTTGACCAAATACCTCAGACAGAATACCATAAAGATGAGGCAGAGAATACAATCTCCTGCCATTTTGGGCAGCTGCAGTAGTTCCTTTTTCTTTCTTATAAGTTGTATTTCCATGCTCTTCTGCATGCCTTACAGTTCTCATTCTGTTGCCAGATATGATAATTCACATAATTTGTATGAAGATAGTTTTATATTCCTATAAATTTCCTTGACCTTTTTTTCTGCATATGGTTGTTTGGAAACAATGTGATCCACTGGGAATTTGTTCTTATCTTGTTAGATGGAACAAGAACTAAAGTTAATATTCCTCAATAGTGAACCTAGATACTTTAAAAACTGAGTCACAGTCTCATTTTATTAGGTTATCTGCTTGTCTGTTTCCTAAGACAGTGTTTTGATTGTGTACTTCTCCCTCTATGGCCTGTGGACATTCTTTCCTGAGCTCTCATTGATGTGCAGATCAGCTAATTATTCCTTTGAAAAGGAATGTCTGTATAGTTTTGGAATTTTCTCTCCCTTATAACCGTCATTTTTCTCCTACACTATAACTATATGTCTACCCCAATGATAAAGTATTTTCATAATGGAAATTAAAGACTTATAAATTGCTCATTGGAATCCACAGACGCAGAGTTCCTTTGTAAAATAGTTTGGCAGTTTCTGTGAAAACTAGAACTGGATTTAGCAAATGAATCAGCAATTGTTCCCTAGAGCACATATCACTGAGAACTGAAATCTTATTTTCACACAATAAACATATATGTGGCTATATTTAGAAATGACCAATTCAGAGAGCAAAACTGGCAAATAAAGTATTCTGCAAGTAGATGCTTGATTAACTGACCAATCAGGAAACTGTCTGATGATGAAGATGTTCATAAATTCATGAACAAAGTCAAAATAGAATGGAGAAGGCTTGTGTTTGGCCAGGCTGAGTAAAAATGAATGTCTTATAAAGGTGTAGTTATGATGTTGTCTCTGGTAATGGTGATATTAGCCTCTCTATACAGGGGTATAGAGGCACACATAAATAAGAATTCATATAACTCAGAAGATCTACTAAGTTCTATAGACTGTAAAGATTTTAGTAAAACTGTTGGTTTTGCTACTGCATTGCAACACAGAAGATTAGGAGTTAGTGTAGGAGAGTTTGTTGGCACGTTTCTCTATAACTTTCTGTTGATCTGCTCTTGTTTTGTAAAAGAAAGCATTGCCATATAAAAATGAAGCAAAACCAACAAGGATGACAGCTATAAAACTTGGGTAAGTTAACAAAGAAACAATCTGTAAAATATGACTTAGTAGTCATAGAGGAGCTGAGCCCTGAAGACCTGGGTTGTTAGGCTAACTTTTACTCAAACCTCTTCTTCCTATCTCAGAAAGTGATCGGGTCAAATAACTTCAAAACAAATCTATAATCAAATAGATTTGATTATAACAAAATTTAATAGTATAAAAGGAGATTTCTTGACCAAGGAGAAAGAACAGAAAGCACATAGAAATTTTGAAAATCACGCATCATGTTCTGTTGAAATGGAATGGCAAGATAGGTTGACAAGCTCTGGAGCCCAACCTGAGTTCACTCCTTAGATCCCATGTAAAGTGAGAGGAGAGCATAGACTCCAGGAAGTTGTCCCCTGACCTCTGCCTGTGTGCCATGACATGTCACCGCCCCATGCCTCTCTCCCTCACTCTCTCCTTCACCTGCACAATACTATTACTAAATATTACAATAAATAAATCAATTAACAAAACTGGATACAAATGTAAATATAAGTCTTTCAACTGTAAAATTTCTTTTAAAAAGTATACAAGAAAATACTTATGGTTAATTCCTAAGAAACAATCCTTTTTTAATAGGACCTCTGAAGCATATGGAAGAAAAAAAAAAGCCATCCATAGTAATGAAGACCTATGACACTATCACTGTAGTGTAAGGTAGGTAGATTTTCACGTGTCAAGGCCAGTCTGGACTGCAGAGACTTAGAGAGACCAAAACTAATTTAATGGAATTTCAACACATAACAGGAGAAAAAAAAAACCAAAACAATGGAATTTAAAAAAAAGAAAGAAAATGAAATGGGTTGGGAGAAAATATGTAATCATATATCTGGTAAGGGATTAATATCCAAATCACATAAGAAATCTGACAACTAAAAGTAAAGCAAATGTTGTTTTGAAATGAGCAGAATATATAGATAGATGCTTCTTGATAAGAGACACACAGGAGGGCAATGGCTATACGAACAAATGGAGGGCATCAGCAAACATCAGGAAGATTAAAGGGAAAACAGCAGTTATTACAAAAGTTACTCATCCTAGGTAGAAGAGTGAGCACACCAAACACAAAAGACAGTAAGTGTGTAGGGAAACACGAACCCATCTAATGGGAATGGAAATCAGTACAGTCATTGTGGAAATTGGAAGAGTGACTTCTAATGAACCTAAAACTTAATTTTGTGGATGATGCAGTAAATGAAATAAGAACATGGAATGGACTCCATGTACTGCCGTGCTTACCAGCACTGCTCAGATTGTCCCGGATGCAGAATCAGCATGCCTGCCAATGCAGAGTGAACTTAAAACATATTCATGAATACAAAAACTGCATTTACTTCACCATTAAAAAGAAATGAATTCTGTTATTTATGACAACATAGGTGAGCCTAGAAGGCGTAGTAAAACGAACTAGGCACAGAGAAGTGACTACCACTGGATCTCATTTGCATGCACAAATCTTGAGCTCATGAAAGTAGCACTCAGTAGTGTTATCAGGGATGAACTGAGAAAGTTGTGGAGGTAATGGTTTAGTTCAGGGGACTTAATGAAGAATTCTACTATAGATAATATAGGGACCTATAATATAGGGCCATAGATATCTATGTATCTATTTTATAATATATATTCATTTTCAAACATGCTGTGTACAATGAATGTGTATAATTTAATGCTTAATTAAAATAATGGATTAATAAAAACCAGAGAGGCCTCTCAAAACCCTGTCTTTCTGGTGTCTTAGTAAAAAATTCCCAACATAATTCTGCATACTTTCATAGCTTCTAAACCAAATAAACAAGTTGTATATAAAGAGTTATTAGGGTAACTGGAGATATTAAAGGTAGGTGAAGCCAGGCAGTGGTAGCCTTTAATCCCAGGAACATGGAGGCAGAGGGAGGCAGATTTCTGAGTTCAAGGCCAGCCTAGTCTACAAAGTGAGTTCCAGGACAGCCAGGGCTACAGAGAGAAACAAAAACAAAACAAAACAAAACAAAAACCAAAACAAACAAACAAAAACAGGTAGATGAAATTTGGTTCTGTTAACTAACCACTGAGAAAGAAGAAATAATGTAGGACCTTCAACTTAAGATTCCTGGGAGAAAGTATAAAGTCAGATTCTGAAAGATGATATTTTTATAGAATCACAAATGCTCATGAAACAAAAGGAAAAATAGCTTATCTATATGACTTAGCACAGCATGATGAGAGGCCAAGGTGTTGACAGTTTGCAAGTTAGCATATATATATATATATATATATATATATATATATATATATATGTTCTCTGTTGAAACAATAGTGTACATCTATTAGATCTTTATTATTTTATGACTTTCAAAGTAAAGCTAATAATTTCATTATCTTAGCCCACTTACCTGCTTATCTTTTATGCATATGCTCTCACAGATCTGTCAAAAACCAGAAAATGCTAATCCATAAGCTCAAAGCCTTCAGTCAGTACTCTTATAGTTCATTTGAGTTAGCTTAGTTCATTAGTAATAAGACGTGTGTGTGTGTGTGTGTGTGTGTGTGTGTGTGTGTGCATGTACATATAGGCTGTCCTGGCCATAGCAGGTCCGTAGACTCTTTCCTTCAGCCATATGAGTTCTGAGCATTGAACTCACATCATTAGGCTTAGTGGAAAGGGCTTTATCCATTGAGCCTTTTCATAGAGCCTAGTTTGCTTGTTTAAGATTTGATGTTCCCCTTTTTATTGGTTATTTATTCGCATTTCAAATGTTATCTCCCTTCCCAGTTTCCCTTTGACTAGCTCCCTATCCCCTTCTCCCTCCCCCTGCCTCTATGATGGTGCTCCCCCACCTGCCCTTCCACTCCTTCCTCAGCAGCCTAGAGTTCCCCTATCCTGGGTCATCAAGCCTCCACAGAACCAAGGGGATCCCCTCCCAGTGATGTCAGATAAGGTAATCCTCTGCTATATATCCAGCTGGAGCCATGGGTATCCACTGTGTCCTATTTGCTTGGTGGTTTTCCTTTGCTACAAAAAAAGTGAGTAGGTTTATAGAATTAAATTGCTTTAATCATGCTGATTTTCTTTCTTCTAAGGAAGACAGGGCTTCTTGAACATCGCCTTCCTTCTCTTTCTTAGATCATTTTTCGTAAATTAGACTTCACAGCAGGTTTTAAGGAAGGACAAATGAGAGGTCCATTCTTTCATTTAATTATTTCACAATTAAACTTTTTTATTCAATTCTCAAAGTTAAATGATGCCTTCTCTGTGTATAAGTTTAGAGAATGAAGAGATTTATTTTTAGAAATATTAGCATCATTGTTCCATCTCTTGAGTTCTAATCTTGCCAATCATATTGACAGTAATTTTGTGAAAATGCCTGCCCTTTAATATTTACCAGTAGACCTTGTTTATTAATAAGCCTTCATGTGGCCATTTGATTTTATTAATTTTCTGACTATTCAGTGAGTTCTTTCTACTTAAAAAGGCAAGTCATTCCATTCAAAGTCGTTTGTTCAACTTTGGTAATTTATTCATGTCTTTTCTCTCTTTCTGTAAAGTTTCTGCTAAGTAATTGTCAGATCAAACAAAGACATGGGATTTACAATGCTTCCAGCATTATTTCCCTCAGTGATGTTCTGTTTCCTTTGTAGGCTTTTAATTTTCTTTAAAGACATCGTTTTTTGTTATTATTTTGTTGTAAGAGGGTGCCAGAGGTGTCAACTGAGTGACAAGAGAAACTGTTCAATCTACTGCACTTAGAGAAAACACTCAACATATGTAGGACTTGCATCTTGTATGTGGAGACGCTCAACTTCTTTTCACAAATTATTCTTTAATTTTTCTTCTGAAATGAGACAAACACAGCAAGGCCTGCTTTGGAAGCAGGGCAGAGGAATGTCAGGGGAAAGTAACATTAGTTTCACCCTCACTCAATGGTAACGGATGCTCAATGGTTCACGGACCAACTTCCACAGAGACGAAGCAGTTCTCCTAATGTATATATAGAGAGAGAAAGAAGGAGAAAGGGATTTTCAATCAACGGTACAGTCTTCATGTTCCCTCCTTCTTCCAACTGGACGCTCTTGAGGACTTAGAAGATGAGTGAGATCATGACCCTGCAGAAACCACTTCTGACATAGTTGATCTATGATGGCCAAGTTCTCATGTTGAGAAGTTAAAAACTATTTAACCATGAGGGGTTCCGAGCAGGGCATCATTAGAGGAAAGAGTATCCAGAAGTCTTTGTTGTGGTGCAGAGCATAACAGGGCCTCGGATCTCATCACTACACTATTGCTAAATGACTTCCCTGATATCTACATCACTCCACAGCCATATAATATGAACTATCTGGCCCTTCCACTGATAATTTTGTAATTGCCCTCAACCACTGAGAAACGTGTCATTTTTACAGTTCACAGTTCAGGAAACAGTGTTTTCACTTCGAACAGTCCCAAGTGAAACTGCACGGACCTAAAGTCAGTTCTTTGTAACAGAAAATCAATCACGGTTTCTCTCTCACTTAGGGCAGAAAAAGAAAAAACATCAAGATAAATTGCCTGTAGCATAAGTGAAGGGAACGTTTTAAGCAGGCAGGAATTTATTTAGATTCCTTTATTTAATGTAGCATGAAAAAAGGAAAACCAGTGAGAACTGGGAAATCATCATCAAGGAATCTGCCAGCATCGTGTCTTTTTCCCTTACTTGAGTAATAAACATTAGCACTGGGCAGTTCACTTAGCAAGGGAAGTTAACAGATTTTCAATGGTCTATGTTCTACCCGGTGCACTTTCACATCCCCTAAGACAAGAAATAATGTAAATAACTCATTATTCACCTACTGACTAACGAGGCAGCAAAATCACATTTGTGACCCAGTGCAAAAGCCTGTTAAGTCCACACTGTAAAACTGCTTCGAAACAGTTTTGTTCTGCTTTGTTTTATTAAGTGGAATTGCATGTAAGCTTGCAAAACCATGAAAAATTTAGTTAATACAGAATTCATTTAAAAAGCCTTTTTAAAAAAAAGATTGTAGGGAAAAGTAAGAAGACCCAAAATTGCTTATAAAGGATTCCATACATATTTTAAATACACAAATAAGAACATTGATGGAAATTACACCAGTGTGAGCTGATGTTCCAACCAGGGGCACATGCCCACAGGACAGTCCGATACCCAGCAGAGGAAATTTGGAATTCTCCATGTGATAATACCTGCTTTCACAGACATCTTGTCTACAGCTGTGACATGAAAACCGAATCTCAGTTTGCTTACTTATGACTATGTCACCCGGGTTGGGGGCGGTGGAATTCCTCTGGGAATGAGTCCTGCCTGCTGGGAAGAAGTGCCCTTGGGAAAAGAGCGTTTGCTGGACCACTTAATACCTTGCTTTCTTCATGAAATACAGGAATGGAAAACCTGAGCGTGCTGTTGCTGTCCTGTTTATCCCACGAGGGAAAGCCCTAGATATTCACATTTATCTTTGAAATAATCAAGCTATTTTTTCAAGGCTTCTTTTTAGAAAACCACATTACTGATTATTTAAGTTGTTTCTCTTTTGTGTTCTTGCCATTTGCTGCCATTATCAACCTGACTTTATTTATCTGGTTCCTATAATCTTTCTTTAATAGCCTTGACTCTGTATTCTAACTATAGGTGTAAACTTGAATTACCTAAGATATACCCTCATTTATTATGCCTGTCTACATGGATCCATTGACGGGTTTGGTCTTGCTATTTGCCTTTGAAATTTTATTTATTTCTCATTTAATGAAAAGTTAACCATCCGTTTAGTGAGGTTTTAGTTCTATTTTTAGTTGCGAGCCTACCCTTTAATGGCTGAGCCATTTCTCTAGTTCAATAAGATTTTAGTTAGTGGAACATCTTCAATGAAAATGTTCCTGTCAAATAGTCTCTCTACCGCCAATACAATGAAAATATGAACACGTGTTTTCTGGGCATGTCATGCTTACCTTTTTGATTATGATCAAAAGAACATATGGAGAGCAGTGTTATCCTAGATCTGGGCTTTGGCTCTTCCTGTATCAGCAAGGTAACATTCAAAAATCTTTGCATTATTTGTTGCTTTTAGTTCTTCTGGTTATAGTATGCATCTTCTACAATGAAGTTCAGGTGTAGAGGGGAAAGATTGGGATGCTTTTCCATAGAAATGAATCTTTAACTTATCTGGGATAACATTAAATTTAACAGTCTCAAAATGCTTGAAAAAAAATTCCATCAATGAGAAGCTCTTTCACATCAGATGTACTGTAGTGTTTAATCATATAGATTATTAATAGATGTAAGTATACTCCATCTTTTAGGCCAAACCCAAGAGAATATTGCACAAATGGTGGACAAATGATAGCCAAATGACTGTCCCTGCCAGAGCATTTGCCACCCTTCCATGCTCATTTCCAGGAAGATCTTGCTTGTGGTTATCAGGAGTGGTAACCCTTGTGAGGTCAGTGCTTTGTAATGTATATTGAGGTGTCTGTAAATCTCAAGCTTAACTTTAAACAACTTTAAGAATATGCATTAAATGTAAGCAATCCTAGGAAGACATATTCCCAGAACACATAAAGGGGAGACCTGAGAAGTCAACCCATCGATTGCTTGGCATTTTAATGGAGGCTCTATGAAAACATTGATCTTGAAATTGTTTTATTCCATAATAGAGATAGATGGATACACCATTAAGAATTTATAACCAGTTTTCAATCAGGTAGATTCTAGAGCAAAAACTAAGAAATAAGTATTTGAAATTTTGTTTCAAATCTCACTATGCAAATTCATTAAAATAAACATGTTTCAAAACTGTTAAGTTAAAAAGCAAAGATGAAAATTTTATTCAGGTTGAGTATGAATAGCAAGAAGGAAAAACAAAACATCTAAACATTGTCAGGAACTGAAAACCTACAAATTGAGAGGGTTCTTTAGTTTTCATCTGTGAACACTTGCCTTTAAAAACAGTGGAACTCCAACCCACCCATTAACTGGTGTTTGCCTGTTGTCAATACAAACAAATAGGCAAGAGTGGCTTCCACATAAACAATATCTCTTCATCTTTCCTCTTTAAAGACCTGGCTAAAGCATATATTGTAATCTTTAAAGCAATCAGTTTCAAGACAGAAACTCAAATCAAAGGCAATTCATATTAGTTGCAAAAAAAAAAAAAATGACCCTAGTCAAGATTTAAATGGAATATGTAGAATTTACAAAATAATAGTTATAATAGATACTTCAGAAGATCAAGCAATTGAACATTGCTTCTGGGCAGAGTGGTCTTATGCATTCAGGTGGATGTGAGATGGATTTTTCACATATCAAAAGGACAGAGCAACTAGAAAATGGAGAAAAACAAAACAAAAGGAAAAATTGCCAAGGTAAGCACTGTGAGGGACATGATGAACAAAAACACTCAGCAGAAGACAGCCCCATGGGAAGAACAATGACTTTGACAACCCAGATGCCCCAAGACTCCCAGGGACTGAACCATCAACCAAGGGGTACTCATGGTTCCTGCCAAAAATGTGGCAGAAAAAGGCCTTGTTGGGCATCAGTGGGAGGAGTGATCCTTGGTCAGGTAAAGGCTGAATAGAAGAAGCCCCAACAAAGGGAAACCGAGGGCAAGAGGTGGGAGTGTGTCAGGTGGAGGGGCATATACATGGACGTAGGGGGTGGGAGGAGGGGTTAGGGAGGTCTTTTGGGAGGGGGGGGAATTGAGAAAGATTTTACCATTGGCAATGTAAATGAAGGCAATATTCAATAAAAAAATAGGTACACTGTGCACCAGAGAGGTCAGTGGAGCTGACAAGGGCACAGTTTCCATCACCACTCTTACAATGTGAAAATGCTGTTCTGGTTCAATGTCACTTCTGCTGACAGTTGTGAACCAGGTCATTAGTGGAGCGTGTTCATGGCCTGTTTCTTGAAGCTCTTGGGGTCTAACTAGTTAGATAAGGTTAGAAGAAACCACTGGCTTCTTTTTTTTTTTAATTTTTTTCCTATATTCTTTGTTTACATTCCAAAGGCTTTCCCCTTTCCCAGTTCTCCCTTTACCATATGTCCCATAAGTCCTCTTCCCCCCCCCCGCCCTCCCCACCTATTACCCCATCATCCCCCCACCACCACCATTTCTCTGTTCTGATACTCTCCTACAAAACTGGATCCAGTCTTTTCAGGACCAGGGTCCTCTCCTTCCTTCTTCTTGGGAATCTTTTGATTTGCTAATTGTGCCTTGAGTATTCAGAGCTTCTGGGCTCGTTAATATCCACTTATCAATGATCGTATTTCATGTGTATTCTTTTGTGATTGGGTTAGCTCACTTAGGATGGTATTGGTACAGCAACAGGCAAATAGATCAATGGAATAGAATTGAAGACCCAGAAATGAATCCACAAACTTATGGTCACTTGATCTTTGATAAAGGAGCTACAACCATCCAGTGGAAAAAAGATAGCCTTTTCAACAAATGGTTCTGGTTCAACTGGAGGTCAACATGCAGAAGAATGCGAATTGACCCACTCTTATCTTCTTGTACTAAGATCAACTCCAGGTGGATCAAGGAACTCCACATAAAACCAGACACACCACCAGCTTCTTAAGATCATGTCCTGGTCTGTTCCAATTTTGACATAAAAGACACATGTGAAGGATCTTTAGACTTGTTTTGAGAAGAAAATGCTCAGGATCCATTGGGTAATTAACCTTATGAGTGATGCAAAAGGAGAGTGGGCTGACCCCACATAAGCCTTGTCTTTCCTAGTAGACCATCTCTGTCAACTGGACATACGAAGTGTCTCATCCTAAAAAATGCAGTGGTTCCTCTGGAGCAATGATGGACAAGAAGTCAAAATGCATCCCTTTAGAGAATATCAACTAAGTTAAAATATTGCAGCATAGCTTGTCTGTACTGTGGTTAGCACATAAATTCCTTTAGCTGTCATTAGTATATGGAAATGTGGGTGGGTGGCCTGAAAATACAATCTGAGGAAAAAAAATAAAAAACAAACTGGAAACATATGTAACCATCTGCAGAGAGGTTATCACTAACCATGAAAATTTGGATGTGTTTATTGGCAGAGCTGTATTGTGTTAATTCATGGTCTAAATATCAGAGCTTAGACATCACAGCATGCGACACCAGAAACTTGAAAGGACAAAACAAGTGATGTAAGAATCACATTTCTATTGGTGCTCTAGATTAATTTGTTTCTCTTCTAAATACACTTGTATTCACTATAGCATACTTTCTGTATTAGATGCTCGGCAAACTATCTTCCAAGTCTTTATAAATATGTTATAGTGATTATAATCCATGTAATTTATTTATTCTTTAAAGTAGCTTGCTTTCTTAAGATGTTTTGTTAACTGGCCATCTTTATGTTTTCACTTATGAGGTAAGATGAGTGTGAATTGTTACAAAATAAATTTTATATCCAAACTTGTGCAGATTGATTTACATGAATCATAAAGATTTGTTTTTGGTTTCCTTTGATCGAGAAATTGCAGTCCCTTTTAAATTGCTTTGTAAATTTGGTTGCATACTGATAACATTTAAAGCTGTTAAGGCTAAAATGCATGGAGAAGCTTAGGCTGAGTATCATATCCATTTGTTTGCATCTTAAATTTTATTTAAAATGAACTTTAAACCTTCAGTGCAACATTTCTGTCTTTAAACTAAGTGAATAATTTTTTGTTTCTTATGCTTCATGAGCTTTTAAAATGCTATTTTCTTTAATTCTGTAGATTAAAGTCTTTAAGTCTCCGAATCCTGTTGTAATTATTTGATGTGATATGCCTTTCTACATCCTCAGAGCAAGTGCTGAATCTTGGTCTTCAGCTGATTGTGCTTTTTTTGGGAAATTGAAGACATTGAGAGCTGGGTTATAGCTGAAAAAAAGAGGGTAACAGGGGTGTGCCTTCAAAGTACATAGCTTCTCTCTGATTCTGAGCACCTTGAGGTAGAAAATCTGCACATGCACTCTTGTCCCCCTGATTGCCAAAGCACAATATGCTAAACACACATGAACTAAAATCTCTGACACTCAGCCAAAGAACCCTATCTCCTCTAAGTTTGCTACTCTGCAGTTCTGTCAAAACCCCAAGCAAAGGGTCTAATATATAGCCCATTTCCACTTTGTCCCTTTCTATTTCCCCATCTTTTCCTCACTCCTATTATTAAGATGGAGAAACATGAGTAAAAAGAAAGCAATTAGAAGTATATTGAGATTGGCAAGTGTGGGCAAAAATCTGGATCGCTACTGGAGGTGCCATGGTCCCATGTACCAAGCTTATATTTTGTGTCTTGCATATATAAGGAAATGAGAAACATAGCTCCACAACGGCGAGCTGCAGTATCCACCCAACTTTCCATCTTTCTCCTCCCTTCTCCCAAAGACAGCTTACAAGTAATAGTCTAAGTCCTATGTAAAAGAAAAAAAACTAAGTTCAAATCAAATACAATTAGAAAACCAGACAGTTTTGGAGAAACTGAGCCAACAAGCTCTAGTTCACCAAGCCTTTTGCTTCTGAACTGTTCTTTGATGCCTCAGTTGAATCCTGGAAAGTTTCTAGAAAAATAGTGATGTCTATCAGTTGTATCTTCCTCTGCTTTAGCTTTTCAATCATCCTGCCCCCTACCTCCCAAAACCTATCCATAGAACATGTCTTATTGGTTATGTCAGGACTCCAGAAATGAATGAGTTACTACTTAGTAGCCTCTTAATATGTTTATGCAGAATCTTTGTGAAACTGTGTTAAACTAAACATGAGCTAAAAAATAATGGTATGTTATAGAGGTCCTGAAGCACGATCAATGGTAAAGAAAAGTTTGACTTAGAGAGCAGCCCCACTCTCTTCACACAGGATTAGCACTGAGGCAGCAGGAGCTCTTGTCTTCTATAGTAGGGGACAGCATGCTACTCTTCAAGAGCTAGCCCTCCAGCTGCTTGGTTTCCTAGATGATAGTTTGTAGCACTCAAGTGATGTCCTGGGTACAATGATGGCTTTTCTACTACCATAGCAGAGTTGAGCAGCTGCGGTAGACAACATGTGGTCCTCGGAACCTGTAATATTTACTGGCTAGTGCTTTCTGGATATATTTGCTAACTTCTGCTTCATAGGAATAAGAACACTAAAAAGTGTGGCAACTCTTTTACTTGTTTCTGTTCCTTTTCTCTCCCCTCCTTCCTCATCCTTTCATCTTCAGTTGCACAGCCAAGCTATTCAAACTGTATTTTGGCTACTTAAAAATCTCACTTCAAATACTAAAAGCAATACATCATGGTCATCTCCAGAGAGCTTTCATTTCTGCTGCCTTTACACTACAGATAAAATTGAATGAAATTGAAAGTGATTATCTTGCTTTGGTTACATACTTCTAAATCAATTCCTATTCAATTCCCTTGTGATTACTTCTAATGGCTTCTGACTTATCATGCTGGGAACTAAAGTCCAATGCAGACCTGACATGAGCACATTCTGTTTTAACTTAGAGGCTTAATACATCATATGCACAAGACAAGAGCATGAAATGTTAGATATTTCAAATATTTTCAGGATGACACAGAACATAACAAAAACATTGGGTAAACACTATGTATATTGAACTTTAAAATCACTAAGAGCCACTCTCTTCAAAATATAATTTTCCTTTTGTGTTAGTAGGCTGTCTCTATTCTGCATAACATAAGCATGCTTCACAGAAACTATTCTTTGTAAGTAAGCGAAAAGAAAAGAATAGGGAGGTGAAATGAAGGCAAAGTTCCTCCCATTGGAGTTTTCAGAGCATTTAACACAAAAAATTTCAATGACAGTTACAGGGAAAAATGTGATATAGCTGTAACAACTTCATTCATTTCTTTATCCTTTCCATGAATATTGTACATCTGCCAATCATTTTTTAGGCACTCTGAACTTAAACTTTCAAATTATTCTAAGATAATGGATAGTCAGAGAATATTATTTATACCTGAAATGTTTTGGGAAAGAATTGGTGAAAGGAGATGAGAGAGAAGTGGACTGGAGTCATTATTGCTGAATGTTGACAAAAATGGATAAAACAGTTACTAGAAATGAGATTACAGGTATCTGTCTGAGTCAAATTGAATTGCATGTAATAGAACCATTGAAACTCCACAACAAAGACATCGCTGTGAGTATGGCCTGTGTGTGTGTGTGTGTGTGTGTGTGTGTGTGTGTGTGTGATCTAAATGTCCACATGTTTTCATGTAGTCACAACAAAGCAATCTTTCAATTTGGTTCATCAATTCATTCTTACTCTATTAAATTTCACTGACATATTTATCTGGACTGTGGTGTTTGCCAAACATGTTTGATAAAAGATGTTGTCTTTGATATCTGATTATCTGGTTTGTATTTTTAATCTGTTTTTTTTTCCTAAACAGGATTCTCAGTTTCCCTTTGACTTATTCTAAACATCAAGCTAGCAAAAATAAAACATAGTTTTATTCCAAAATTCTGGCTTAATTTAATATAGAAATGGTGATACCCAGATATTTTTGTTTAAAGTTTTGTAATTTATCCAAATTATTAGGGGGCTAAATGAACTGTTGAATTTGCTGATCTATTTAAAGAAACATCATGATGTCGTTCATTAATGGGACCTGGTAAATAACTTGGTAAATTAATATTGAATGAGTATTTATGTTTATTATATTCATGTCTTCACTGGGTTCTCTCCAACACTTCTACTAGCTGCAAAACCAAGAAACTAACCATGTCTCAAATTAGCTTTACTTTTGTGAGTATCATTTTGACCTTTTTCCTCCATGCAAACTTTCCCATACTTCCCCATTATCCTTCAAGTTCCAGGCCTTTTTTCCCATTGCATTCATATATGTACACACAGACATATTTATAAATATAAGCTGCTCACCATATACTGTTACTTGTATCTGTGTTTTTATGCCTGCCTGTTCGGCACCACAATAGATTTTCATCTTCTCCCATAGCTTCTCTCATGTTTCTCTTCTCATAATATATTCTTCAATCTACTGATTAATTTTGTTCCCTCTGCCTTGAAAATATACTCTTCCACAGAGCATTTTATGACCCATTATTATCCAATGGGAAAAAATTCCAACATCCAACTTCTGGGTGTTTATACTCTTCTACTGCGTTCTTCTTTCTTCCAATTTTACTGTAGTGTTTTGAGCAACTTTGACAAAGATTATGTTCAAATTTTCAAGGGGAATCTCATTTAATTAAAATATATCACTATGAAAAATATTACAGTGGTGCACCAGGGCCCTAACTTAACTGTACATCTCTGTCCTCAAGTCCTACTCTGTCCCTTTTATTACCTTGCTCTGTCTCATTGGGGTACTTGAGGTTCCTTGCAAAGTCTGCTCAAGCCATATACTTGTATTCATTTCTTCTGGGCAGTCCCTTTATCTAGTTACAATCCTGGTAACCATACTTTCAGATCATCATTCAAATACTTTCTGAAGGAAACATTGACTGACAGCCTTCAAATTATTCCAAGAGTAAACAATGGGGATTGAAAGGAATTAAGAAGCTTTGGTGCAGAAAAAGAAACAATTTAAAGAAGCAGATTACAGCATAGAAGAAAATTTTTGTCAACTATACTACAGAAGAGATTAATATCTAGAGTATAAAAAGAATTGCAAAATTTGAACAACCCCACACACAAATCTTCCAGATAACAAATGGACCTGGATACTGAATAGAGAGTTGTCGAGAGAGAGTGAATGCAAATGACAACATGAATTTACAAAATTGTCTAGCATCCTTAGGCACCAGGGCATTGCAATTGAAAATTACCTTGAGTTTCACATCACTGCCCAGACAGCTACCATCAGGAAACAAGCCTAGTGGCTACGGATGAGCATTGGAGAACTGTTGTGCAGTGCTGGTTGGGGTTATAAGCTTGTGGAGTCACTGTGGAAATTGTTGTGCAGGTTTCTCAAAAGCTGTCACCTACCTCAGCTATACCATTTGTAGGCATAAGTTCAAAGTCATGTACTACAAAGAATTTGCACATCCATGTTCATTATTACACTATTTACAATAACCCAGAATGGAATGTCCATTGATCAATCAACAGGAAAAGAAAACCTGACACGTATATGCAATGAAATTTATTCAACCATAAAGAAATCAGAAGCTATGACATTTTTAAAGAACACAGATGTAATTGAAACTCATTATGCCAATCAAGCGTGATAAAGTTGATTCAAAAGGCAAACATTGCATATTTTCTCTTAGATTCCGAACTTGTATTTAAAACTATATATGTGGGTGAATGTATGTGTGTGTCATGAAATTATTAAGAGGGTCATGAGGGGACGAAAATGTATGGGAAGGGAGAAAGAGTGTAGTGGAAAACACGTGACTTGAAAACGCAAATGGGGACATCTACAGAAAGAAAGAGAACAAGTGAGAGGAAACAGGAGACACAGAGGACAGAGGAAGAGGATGACAAGTCACAGAAAGTTTCCTTACATATGTATAAAAACAATATAACAAAACATTCACTCAAGTACTAATTTAAATGATTAAAGAGAAAAACAAGACAGAAATGAGCCTTGCTAATCTGCATGCTTCGAGTGTTCTCCCTCCTTTGGTTGTCTTCACAGCTCCTTACAACGGTCTAATCTTGTAGGTTAACCCCACTTCCTCTGTCTTAAGGTGGATGAGAATGTTTCTGCTTATTGTCTCTTTGATGCTGTACACGCAGAACCCAGAGCGGCACTCAGATGCTCAGCACTCAATGGGCATGAATTAGAACTTCTGCCATTCTGCATTTGGATTTGACTTGGAGATTTTGAGTGTCTGTAAGATGGCTTTAGTAACACCATCTATGTCATGCAGGCTATACATAATCTGAAGCAATTTCTGACCATGTAAGGAGATTTCTGAATTACTTTGAAAAATAAATTTCTGACATTAAGGTTCAATAGGCATAGGTACTTGTTGCAGGTAAGGCGACCTGAGTAAAATTGACATAAAGGGGGAAGGGGACATCAAATTTCACAAAGTTATCATCTAACGTCCATGTGCAAGCTGTGGTACAGGTACCCATATGTAAAATTTTCTCTATCTCTCTCTCAAGAAAGAAAGAACTTTAAAAATCTAATGTTCCTAAAATATGGCAGCTTTAAATTATTTGTAAATTTTATGCTTATGAAACATTGCTTGTATTTTTACCTTGTTTTAAACCTTTCTGATATAAGATGTATTAAGAACCTATGTAAGACTTCTGCCAGGAAGTAGGAAACTACATAGCTACTTCCAAAGCCTGTCCTTTGTGACAACAAAAATCTACTATCTTGCCATGTTCCCTTCCATGAGAAAAAAAGTCAATGTGAAGATTATTTACAAAGAGTCTAGCTCAGTGCTAGGTGCATTATATACAAATTCCGATTACTTTAATGCCATGATTATCTTACAAAATGGATTCTTCTGTAGCACCATGGTGGTCTCCAGTTTGGACACAAATAAGCCTACTAAGGGCAAGTCTCAGAAATTACATATTGCAAACCTGATCTTAGATAAGTAGTATCTCCTGGCTTCACAATTTTTAGAAATATTCTGTATTTGAGAGAAATGAATCTGAGTTTCCATTTTTTTTAAATTTATAGTAAGTATGTGATCTTGCTACAATCTGGGTGTATCTACATACAGTCCTATTCCACTCTTCTTATTTATTAATTTTCTGCTATATACAATTCATGTCTTGGTAAGATATTTTTGTTAGTGAAGAAAATTTGAAGAAAAGTTAAGGATGGAGAGAAAACAAAAATCTCTCCATTTGTCCGGAACTTCACAGACCTTATAATGTACAATTAAGTTATTACTAGAGCCTTTCATACCCTCCTCTTTTTTAAACTGCCCTACATTTCAAGTTGTATTTGTTTTAAGTGGGAAAGCCTCTGTAGGGGTGCATTTTCCTTCCTGTTCTCATCTTGACATTCAGCCCAACAGCATGACCTATATCTCCACACATACTTTGCTAAGAGATCTCTGTCCTCTTGTCCAGTGCCCTGAGATGGTTGAAAAAAATGTCAGGAATTGTGTCAGTAGTGTCTTTAAAACAAGAAGAAAATAAAGATTTATTTATATTTACTCCAACTTAACAATGTTAACTTTTTAATATGGAAAAGTACTGAGGCCCTCAACAGGCCTTTCTCTTTGTGTTGTGCTAGGGATTGAACCCAGGGGATTGTACATGGGTTCCCAGCTGTTTAATCCTGCATACCCTCAGCCACAAGGCCTTTCTATTTAAATGTGACGAATGGGCATGGAAGGCATGCTGAGGGAAGACAGACATGATACCATGAGTGTTGGGAACTGATCTCTTTGTCCTATAGCAATGGATTATATATATATTGTCTTGTGTTTGATAATGTGAGTTTTCAGTTTGTACCATATGGTATGTTTAACCTAAGCTAATGTCTACCAAATGACAAGTACCAGGAGCTTCTTGCAACTGCAGGAGGAAGATAACTTGGCTAACAAAACTGAAAGCAAATAGCAGGACATGGTAGACTGAATAATTCTTCTACCCTAGCCATTGTTAAAGAGCCTTCTTAGCCATAGTCTAAACTAACTGTGATAACCCAATGATGTGTGTCAAAGTGTCAGCAAAACATTTAACATTGTAAAGAAGCCAAGTGAAATGAACTTTTAATCCTCCATTATTAACAAAAGTGCCTCCCATCCTAAGCACACACACTGTCTTGTGCATCACTTACAGAAACCCAACAGACAGTCCGTGATTGCCAAATAGTTTAAAACTGAGCATACAGAAGCTGTTTTTCATGACAAGCAAAAGCTTGGAGAATAGGGCTCATTTTACTCATCACAGCCTCAGCTGAGGATCTGATTCTGTGATTGATGGGGCTATTTCTAAGTTTCTTCTGATGCCTTGCATTAGTTTTTAATAAGCCCAGAAAACCATAGTCAGAAGATTAGATATTTTTCAACCAGTTAATGTATTTCTTTTTGAAAAAAATTCTTTTTATTGATTCTTTGTGAATTTCTCATCATGCACTCCAACTCGACTCATCTTCCTTTCCCTCCATATCTACCCTCTGCCCTTGTGATGTCCCCTCCAAAAGAACATACAAGCAACAAAAACAACAACAAAAACAAACAAGACAGAACACCACCATAAAAGCTACAGTGTGCCATGTGTGTCATATGGTATACCCCTTTGTCAGAATACCTTTTCCTTTCTTTTCCTTTCCTTTTTTTTTTTCAAACGTACATTGTAGTGAGTCTGGTCCAAGACCTTAGCTTCTGCTACACTCTCAACGTGGACTCTTCACCGGGATTTGTCTTAGCTATCCTATTGACGCCCTGTGTCACTGAGATCCTGAAGCTTTGGTTCTGGAGGACTGTCCCTTTTATGCAGTCCATCAGTTCATAGATGGGTAGATATTGAGGTGGAACAATTCAAAACCCTGACTTTGGGCCTGGGTGGCAAGTTAACTGGCCAGCCTGACAGTTTTCCCATGCTCATGAGCCGTCTGGCAAGCTCTCTCACAATGTTACAAGCGAGGGGTGGGGCCAGCTTTACACAGACCTAAGATATCAAGAGGGACCCAGGGATGCAACCCAGGACATCAATGCAGAACCTTCAGGCTACAGGGCCACAGACTCAGACATCAGGCTATCCCTCGTGACTCTCTAGTCTCTAGTTCTGCATTTCTTTACTGTGCCCACATCCTTTTTGTTGTCCTCTTCCATCACTCGACCACTTTTTTGCTCATTTTAGTAGTGTCCAAGACCTCTAAATGTCTTCAGAGTGTCACCTAGTCGGGGTTATCTCAGGAGTGCCCATTTAATGTTTTACAAAGAACAGGGCAAACTCACAATTTTTTAAAATGTATTTTCCCTCTGAAAAGAATGATGAAGTTCGAAAAAGGTATTGAAAATTTCACCCAGCATAATTTTCCACTAATTTCTTTCAAATTCTTTCTTTCCTACAGAAAATCCCAAGTATCATTATGATGAGAGTGATTTCCCACTAACCAGCAGTCCCAATGACAACTATGGCATGCTTCAGATTCTAGAAGTGAGTTAATTAGATGAGAATGCACTCTCAGATTTTCTATACTGCCCAAGCTAATAAGAGTACCTTCAAGCATGTGTTAAGAGACCGGGATTTCTCTACTGGGCACAAAAATTAAACTTTTTTTTTCTTTTTTCCCTACCCTCTGTTGGGGTGAGACTTACTCTCCATGATGGGAGCTGAGACACAAAGGCCACAACTAACTGGCCCAAAAGGAGAGCCCATGGGTGGAGGAAAGACCTCTCTGACCTACTCCTGCTAGAGGCTGAGGCTATCTTGTATCTGGTTTACAGATTGAAGCAGTTTTCTCCATGAAGGTCAGAGATGAGCGGGGGCTGCAGAGGTGGATGGAACAAATGTCATCTGGGCAGAACCTCTCCCCCTCCTTCCTCCAGCACATGGGCACGGAAAGTGGAGCTAATTGCCCTCATCAAGGCCTTGGAACTTGGGGCAGGCAAGAAGATTAACATCTACACAGATAGCAGGCATGCCTTTGCCAGAGCCTAGGTCCACGGGGCCATGTATATACCAAGAGAGAGAACTGCTCATATCAGAGGGAAAAGAAATAAAAAAACAAGCAGAAAATATTGGATCTATTGAATGCCCTGATGAAGAGAGCAACTGTAAGTATTATTCATTGCCCAGGACATCAGAAGAGAAGAGACTCAGTGTCTGGGGCAATAACCAGGCAGATCAAGTGACTATGTAGGAGCCTATCCCAGTTAGCAGCCTGTAAGAGACACCCACTGGCAAATGGGACTGGACTAAGGGATGGCCTCACTTGAAATATACAGAAGAAGAAAGGACTCAGATTACTAGCCACCCTATCAACTATTATCTCGCCATGGAAGGACAATGGCTCACACAAGAAGTGAGAACTATACTTCCCAGAAAGCAAGCAAAAGACTTACTAGGCCAAATGCACAGATGGACTCATTTAGGGGATACGAAGCTTGTCCAAGCAGTCAAGGGATCTAATGTGTATATAATAGACCTCAGGTTTTGGGCCAGAGAAATAGAAGAACAGTGTAAGGTATGCCAGCAAGTGAATGCGTATGCAGCCAAGAGTAAACAGGGCAAAAGACCTAGGGGAGAACAGCCTGGAGTATATTGGGAGGTTGATTTTACAGAAGTTAAAGTGAGTAAAATATTGTTACAAATACCTTCTAGTGTTTGTGGATACTTTCCCTGGATAGGTTGAGGTTTTCCCCATCAAGTACAAAACAGCTACCATGGTAGCCAAGGAGATATTAGAGGAACTTTTTCCGGAGGTTTGGAGTGCCCAAGGTAATTGGATTGGACAATGGTCCTGCTTTTGTTTCAAAGGTAAGATTGGCAGAGATATTAGCAACTGTGGAAGCTCAATTGTGCATGCCATCCTCAGAGATCAGGGAAGGTAGTGAGAATGAACAGAACCCTACAAGAGACCTTAACTAAACCATCCTTGGAGACTGGTGCTGACTGAGTGGTGCTCCTTCCCCTGGCCCTGTTCAGAGTCCTGAACAACCCCTACCATTTTAACCTGACCCCTTTTGAGATCATGTATGGGACCCCACTCTGTTGATCCTGGCTCTTGACCTTCCCAGAGTGACTTTTCAAGGTGACAAGGATGTTATGGCTTGATTGCAAGCTTTCCAGATCAGCTACCAGGAATTGTGACCTAAATTTAGTGCCCTGTATAACACATATACCCAGAATTTCCACATGAGTACCAAGTTGAAGGTTGGTATACGTTAAGAGGCATCATGTGGAAAACTTGGAAGCAAAGTGGACCTGGCTGTTCCTGGTGTTGTTGGCCACCCCACCTCCTCTAAAGTAGATGGAGTAACTGCCTGGGTTAATGTAACTCATGTCAGACTAGCACCTGCGCCTGATAACAAGTGGATAACTGTCAGACACCAGAGCAACCCCCTCAAGGTCAAGATCACTCATACTTCTGCAAGGCCAAAGAAAACATGAGATGGCTATGGTGTATTTTTCTTCCAGTGCTGAGCCTCAGTAACCCCCACAACCCTACCAAAGTGACTTGGCAAGTACTCTCATCCACGGGGGATGCAGCTTGGTCCACTACAGAGGAACACCCATCTTATATCTGATGGCAGAACCTTGTCTTTGATCTCTGTAAGTTATCAGTGGGCTTTGAATCCTGGATTATCCCTACCCTAGAGACACAGGGAGGGATTACCAGAATGTTGGGGATGAGGGACTAGTAAATCTAAACCATGTCCGAGAAGGGGCCTTGGAGGGTGGGCCATGTCCCAGAAGGGGCCTTGGAGGGTGGGGCTTAAGGTACAGACACCGGAAGTTGAGGAGTATCCTACAAGAAACTCCAATATATGTGTGCTCCTGAGATGAGAAAGCCAGTAGCAGGCCCATTAATGTTGGGAGCCAATCACTTTCTCCGTGCTACCTGGGGGTGTGAAACATTAGGAAGCACATCCTGGAGATCATTCTGGGGGTAAGATTCAGTGGTCAAAATGAGAGAAAGGCTAGCCACATGGAAGAGAGAAAGAGAACAGAGTCAGGGCTGGTTCTCGATTTAACTCTTTCCTTGGTTAACTACCCTCATATCCACCTTGTTAGGTCCCCTAAATGTTCCCCTGCTATTGCTGACCTTCAAGCTTATCGCCTTCATGAACGAGAGAATAGGAACAGTGCAGCTGATGGTCCTGCACCTACAATATGAGACCCTGAGGATAGGACCTGAAGAATATGTGTTAGTTGCCCAAGACCCCTGAGTGTAGCTACAGGATTGGAGCTTGTACAAGAAAAAGGGATGGGAGGTATGAGGGACCCCAAGGGCTTTTTCCAGTCCCACACCCTCCTTATAGCTTCCCCCTCCCACCTGGGGTTAAAGCTAGGCCAAGCTTCATTCTCCACCCATAGGAACATTCCTGAGTAAAAATAATTCTCAGAATATACTGACATAGTTACCTGACCTTCTGGAAAGTCCCAGGTAGAGTTCAAATGCATGTCATGCTTGCTAGCCAATAGATTTAAAGGTCAATATGCTTAGCCAATCAATTTGATCTGTAACCTTGCTGATGTAACCTGTGCCCCTAAAAGTATAAAAATTGCTTGTAATAGCCATTTGGGGTTCACTTGCCTGGAGGGACTGATTGAGGATTGACCCAGACATGCCAGAAAATAAACACCTTGTTTTTGAAAAACAAACAAACAAACAAACAAACAAACTCAAAGCAGTCAGATGCCCAGAGAAAGAAATAAGATATCATGGAGTCCAGATCTTACTTATTATATGCTCTTTAGAAATGGTTACTTAAATCCCATGCTTCTGGGTTTTCATGGAGTTAGAGGAAAAAGCACAATTTCTTATATATGAAGCTAAAGCATCCATTAAAATGCTCTAAAATTGACCACTGACTGAAAAAGCTAGTGCCAGGCTCATATATGAATTTTAAGAAAATAAAATTTAAGATAAGTGACCCAGAGTGTCAAAATTGGTTCATCTTTCAGGGTCATCTGTGACTTTTCCCTTGACAACACTCAATGAATAGAGATAATGCAAAGGCTGTGTAGGGTGGATGAAAACGGGTGAAGACAACTTGTCTCGCTTGTCAAAAGTCTTGAATTTGCTCTCTAGAATTGCTAAGGGAAAAAAGGCAAAGTGAAAATGGAAAAAAAAGGAAAAAAAAGGAATGAAAGAAGAAAAGAAGAGAAAAATTAGAAATAAGGGTAAAGAAGATCCAGATGTAGATAGTGGGTAATAATTCTTACATAATAAAAGTATGTAATGACCCAGGATTTCTCACCAATCATGCTAGATTGTCTGGCCAGTGAATGGCAGGAATCAGGCTGTCTTTATCCCCACATCTCTAGGATTACAAAGACAAACCTCTTCTACACTCTTTTCTTAATGTGGGGTCTGAGACCCAAATCCAAGTCTTTTGAAACTGTAAACTCTGCCCCCAGTAACAGACTTCTTCCAACAAGGGCATGCCTTCTCTAACAAGGCCATGCCTCCTAATTCTTCCTAAACTGTTTCACCAACTGGGCACCAAGTATTCAAACACATAAGCCTATGAACATTCCGATTCAAAACAACTCACTTGGTATTTTAATATATTATGTCCATATTATAATTAACAAATGTTATCCTATGATATAATACCATGAGTGCAGCACATTACAGTGTAAAACTCATTTTAACACAGAATGCTGACAATGAAAATGTTACTGATTTTCTATAACTGGTTACATATATTTCCATCAAATTTACTTTGTCTGCCAGGTGAATTCATCTAGACTATTACAGAAATATAAAAACAAACAAACAAAAAATTAGGGGCAAAAGAGAGGTCACAGTAGTGGAAGTCTCTTATCCAGACTTACTCTCTGGACATGCAACCTTTGGCTAAATCTCCTGTCTGAAGAAATAGAGCTGGACTCAGTGTTTCCGTATTTCTCAACATTTCCTAATGAAGAAGTACACCTGTTGTGCTTGTGTTTTCTAAAAGCAAATATTCTCATACTCTGTTCACTTTTGTTAAATGAGGATGTCAAGAGAAGTGCTGGTAGGGAAATGTGACAGACCCTCCAGGTGATTTTCATCTTCTCAAAGTCTGGGAATCAATGACCTCAACATCCTTGCTCTTCTGAGTCAGAATGTCTGGGGCCCCCTTAATTTATCATTTATAATAATTGGTTTTTCCCCAAATTGTAAAACCTGGAAAAGAGAAGGTGCAAAGAAGGGAAAATGTTAGTTTTAAAATGAGAATTACATTGAGGAAGCTGAGGACATGGTTTGATGAATAAAATCAGTTACCTCCTTTTAAAGTAACTTCAAACAAAAAGTGCTTTAAAAAAATAAAAATCTGGGAGCAGTAACACTCCTCTGTAATTCCAGCATCTTTATGCTGAGCTGGGTGGTACAAATAGGAGGACTGGTCAGATGCTGGCAGTCTTGTAGTACTCACTACACCCAAGTACTACAACCACAGTAGCAGAAACAGCAAGACCATGCCTTGAAAACCAGGTGGGAGGTAAGAACCATGGAAGATGTTATCTGACCTACACCCCCTCACATATAGACATAAATGTGCACACACACACACACACACACACACACACACACGTACACAGAATAATTTCAAAATAATTCAACTTAGCTTTCTCTATGAAATTGTAAAATAATTTTATAACAAAGTTTTTAGAAGCTAGACATTACATGTGAACATTTTCAGAATTAAAACAGAATCATTTTTGTCAAATCCTAAGGTATTGTTTGAATGTGACTAGTGATTTGGGTGTTTGTTGGTATCTAGTGGCACTGGTCTGTAAGAGTCTGGGAACTTTAGTAGGTATAGCCTTGTCAAAGGAAATGATATAGTGAAAGTAGATTGTTGGAGGCATGCTATCTACTTTAGCTTCCAGTTCCCCTTCTGTCTCTTTCCTGTGTACCAAAAGACAGAGGCACGGGTCTTTCACATGGTCTTACATGCATGATGCTTTGCCTAAGGGCATGATGACAAAATGCTATAGAAAGGGTCCTCTGAAATAATGAGCATAATAAGCCTTCCTGTTAGTGATTTTAAAGCAGCAATACAATTATCTCTAACAAACTAGTACTACTGCTGCTTCTGCTACTATTACTACTACTACTTCTACAACTACTACAGCTATTACTACTATTACTATAGCTACTGCTGTTGATTCTACTGATAAAAACTAGGAAGTCATCATATGTAGCTCTGCTGAAACAAAAGACTGTGTAATATCATAACTGTGCCAGACATTTCAGCCATACCTGAAAAAAGTTTCACACACACACACACACACACACACGCACGCACGCACGCACACGTGCGTGCGTGCGTGCGTGCGTGTGTGTGTGTGTGTGTGTGTGTGTGTGTGTATTTTCTATACTGTTTTGCTTCAACTTGGGTTGGTGGCACCTGATCCTGAGTCTTGATTTGAAATCACTTACATAATCCTCATTGTCCTTAATAACTTTCTAATGCCTCAACTTTTCCCAGCGTACAACTAGTTCATGTATGTTGCTTTTAATGTCTATTACCAAATAAATCAACCTTTAAGAAGACTCTAATATTCTGCAGTTCTGTTTTTTGTTTTGTGGGATACCTGGACTCTTATTTGTTCTCTCTTTCATTATATTTTTCATATTATTGTTAGGACAGAAGATTCCTTTGTTTCTTCTCCATTTGTTTATTTTTCACTCACTTACTCATTCCTAATTTTTTTAAGATGGGGTATTGGCTAATCTCAAATTCAATGTAAAGTTAAGCATAACTTTGAGATTTTGAGTCTCCTACCCCCACAACCCAAGTATAGGATTTGTAGGAAATATACTGAGGTTATGTGGTACAAGAGGTGAAATCCAGGCCAAAACTCTATCATCTGAGCTATATTCACACCCCTTCCCCACTCTGAACATTGTCTCAAAGCTGTTATGACTGAAGAAAAGATGTAACATGTTACACAAATACTTCTTTGCCATATACGATGAGAATATTTTATCCCAATCTTAACTTCACAAATATATTTCTAAACATTTCTCTCTAAAGAGATAATAAAATACATATTGCCATGTTAATTTGAATTTCTGATTTCACAAATAGATCACAAACTTTACTAAAATACATTTTAAATTCTACTATGTTTTGAATATGACAAAATGTAACACTTGCTGGCAATAAGAATTAGTCATTTGGTTTATCTCAATTCAGATTTCTAAATGACTTCAGGACAGAGAGATTAATTTCAAGTCTAAAGTGAAATGTGTTAGGGATTGTTTATATATCATGGAAACAGTGTCATTGTTACCTATAAAAATGTCAACTGTCTTCTGAGAGATTCAAAATGTTGCCTCATTAGTTTCACGCCTTGATTCTATTATATTTATGGCTTCAGTGCTGTTATTCTTTTTCCTATGGAGACTTACTTTGTCTACTGTGACATTGATGTGTCTGTGTAATTTTTTAGGGAAATTCTGTATTTTTTCCCTAAACTCTGAACTTTTTACTTGCGAATCTAGAGACTTCACTCTTTAACTGAGTTGAGCAAGGAAATGAGAGCAACAAAAAACCACACACTCTCAATCAATCTTTAAATTTCTGCTTTTCCTTCCAATTCTCTCACATATTAACATACTTATAACAGAAAAATACATTCACTTTTTTCCCAATATTGTATATCATAAATGAACAAGTCTTCATGATGATATTTTCATACCCTTGTGATATGTTGACAATAAAGTAAAATCATTAACATATAAATTTTTGTTATACAAAGCTAGAGGGTGTGAAATATTTATAGAATTTCAGCCATTTATAAATGGCTTTACAATTAAAACACCAAATCTGAAATACAATAGTCTTTTTAAAAAGACTATAATTTTTTACAATTTTTATAGACATGAGATGATATTTCCTTGATTTAATTCCCTTTTACTTCATCACCATTGATGGAAAAATATAAATAGCATTCCCTACCATGCAAATTAATACTGATTTTTAAATAATTGTTTGAAATCTACTATAAAAATATTGATACAGCAAGCAAATTAGTAAGTCAAAGTATAGATTAAAACACTATAAGTGAGTTGCTAATACTATAAACATACTTTTAAGATTTGTTTGAAAGTTATCTCTATGTTTTAAAAGTTTTTGTGTAACTTTTAGTTAAAATATTAAAAGATAGATGGTTTTATATGAGCTTATTTTATTTAAAAGTTAGCCTTAGGTGAGCTTCTATTCCAGTACATTTTCCCAGTATGAAAATGATAAGGTGATAAAATTTGCATAATTACATGATAATTGCAAGACTCTCAGGATATAACAGCACCTTATAACTGCCTATCACCTTTAAAGTTAACATCTTAGTTTGGTTTTGTGTTTATTTTAATAAATGTCTGACTTCACAGATTGCCTCTCAATCAGAGATGTAAGCTGTCACATGCCAAAATTAGATTGGCTTGACTGCCTAATTTAATAAAGTTTCATCTGGAAAAAGTCTTCTCTGCTTTTCCATTCCAATCTAGTATCAAATTTGGAATGACCCCTACATGCTCTAAACTGACCAAGGACAAAGATAAAATACTAGTTCTCTTCTGTGCTGCTGGGAACGCAATAGGAACTTAATATACATAGAAGAAAAATGTGGAGGAAGAGAAGGCATACCCTAATCAGATATGCCTACATCAATATAACCCAAGAACAAAGTCTGAATGTACCCATCTATCAAGGAACCCCATTTCCTCCAGAATTATCACAATGTGCTACGAGAATGAAGTCACCACTTCCACTTGAGACAATTTACCATCATGACATCTATAGAAGAGCTGAAGCCTATAGGAAAAGATGTGCTGTCTCAGGGAATGTGAACCCCAACTCCAAGCTGCTCCTCAATGAGCATGGTCCAGAGGGACCTTACAGGGTCCCTGGACTCAATTTCTCTTCTTGAGAAGTGAAGAAGTTAGTCCAAAATTCTCTCATTTCTAGAAGATAGTTGATTTCTTGAATGTCTGCTTAGTAGACCCAGAACAGAGAAATCGTGGGGGGGGGGGGGAAGAGTGGGGAATAGCATGGGGGGGAGAGGAATTATGGGACATATGGTGGGGGGTAACTGGGAAAGGGGAAAGCCTTTGGAATGTAAACAAAGAATATAGAAAATAAAAAAATTAAAAAAAAAGAAAATAAAAATTAAAAAAAAAAAGAGTCATGGAAATGCAGAAGGCAGAACATTTCAACTGAATATTGAAAAGCTAACAACAGTAACAACCAGAAGAACAGAATTTGACTAGCAGACAGTGGAAGATAAATAATGCATTGTTAATATGAGCAAAGGTACAATGTTTATATAATCATGTCCAAAAAAAAAGGACTAGAGATAAACTGGAGGATGAAAAAATACTGTTTGTTGCAGCAAAGATAAAAATTGTCCTGTAGAAAAGATATCCCTTGTTTACTTACTCTGTTGGACACTGGGTTAAACGTTGCTTCTCAAAGTTTATTTCACTTTAATTTTTCAAAATATAATTGCAAATAAAATGTAGCATAAGGCCAATGTGTAAGTTATGACATCTAAATGTGATGTGACATTTCATTGAAAAGAACAAAACAGAGGTCACCCAAACATTTATTTCCTCCATTGAGGGAGGAGGTGGGAGGAGAAGAGACCTGAATAAATTGCAAAGCCTATAACGTTCTTGAAAAAAAATCATTTCACTTTTATAAATGTGTTCAGCTTCCTGGAAGTACAGAAATGAATTGTTTATATTTTTATGTTTTAAAATGAACCAATAAGCCATACTTGTAATATCTAAGTTAATAACACATGCAGATTATAGTGTGGTGGGTGAATTCTGTTCTATATTTATCATGACCTACTTTAATAATTGACCTCTGCTTTGCCCTTTCTTTCTATTAACATCTATTCCAGCGAACTATAGACTTTGAACACATTTTGTAAAGCGATACAGCAAAAAATGCAAAGAAATATTTACTCATTTTTTGTTTAATAAGGATTGTTTATTTTATTAGTAAAGATAATTAGCAAAAATAGAAAAGATGATTATACACTAAAACAACAAATGTTATTGTTCTAGAATCATCTTAGTCTTAGGAACACATATCAGATTAAATTTTAATCAAAATAATCTTTTCTTACTTCATTGATCTTAGACAAAATATTTTTCTTTCTCATTTAGTTCACACCAATATAGAGCAAAGAGATGATAGCATAAGGTTTTTAAATTAGAGATGGCATATTTATACATGTGTTTGTACATTAAGAGGTATTGAATATTTCACAATAAGTAACTGCATATTAATTGATTTCTTTAATCACAAAAATACTAGCAAGAAAATGTTTTTTTAAAAATGTATTACCTTATTCTCTAATCATGACAATGAAATTCTATTGATCATTTTTCATTTATCACAATATTCAAGTGAATTTAAAACATAATTTTAGCATATGTTCCAACAGAAATAAGCATATACATTCTCAGGGATCTAAGAAAGTGAACTAACCATGGTGTCATTACTAAATGGCATATTTAGAACGAGGTTTTTCTCTCCCAAGGGAAAACAGATACTGAGTTTCATAGTTCGATATGACTGCTTTATATTTTAACAAAACGTGTGCTTATTATTTACAGGAAATGTTTTTAAACTTTGTGAAATTCACTTATTTGCTATTTCAAACACTTATTGTTTTGAAAACAGTTCTATGAAAATGGATATTATAGTTTTACATCTTGTAGTGACATTAATTATTATTATTTCAATATATATTAGAAATTGTAGTGACTATGAAAAGGTAGCTTGATTGAGCAAGTCATCAGCCTTGATCTTTTAGCTTTTGAAGACACTGAGTGAGTGTATTCACCTTGTCTGCGCTTCAGAGTCAGGCTCTGCTCCAATTCCTCTTTCAATGATTTGCTTCCAGTTCCTATTGAAAGCTGGATGGTTCTTTTGGTTTTTTATTCTTTTGTTCTTTTTATTTTTCAGGTGTTTGGTTTTTCATGTGTTATTTGAGAAATTCTAAGCTCTAATTTACTAACATTTTCAAACAGCAAATTCAATTCAAGTAGTATGCATTGAAATCGCTAGAAAAGTTGTTTATAAATATTTATCCATAAATTTAATTCTGTGTCTGTGTGCATGCATGGGCTTTGTGCACTTGCGTGTGTGTGTGTGTGTGTGTGTGTGTGTGTGTGTGTGCATTCCAATAACATTCAGATCCTGAGGAAGGTGTCAGATATCTGGGACCTGCGGGAACTCAAACTAAGGTCCTCTGAAACAGCAGAACATACTCTTCATCACTCAATCAACTCTCCAATCCTCTAGAAAAAAATTGAGTTTGTTTGCTTTTTGAGACAAGGTCTTATGACATAGCCCTGATTGGTCTAGAACTCAGTCTGTACACCAGACCGGCCTCAGTCTCACAGATACCCATGTGCCTCTGCCTCCCAATTGCTAGGATTAAAAGCATGTGCCCCCACCAGGCTTGGCTAGAAAAGTACTTATGAAGCAAATCTCACAGATTAAGGGAACTCTAAAGAAGTTTCTTGTTTTTTTTTTTTTTTTTTTTTTTTTTTTTTTTTTTTTTGCTAGTGAGTCTTAGTATTTTGAGGACCTCGTGAAACTGCAGAACTGGCCTAAATGTCACAGGAACTGACAGCAAAAAAGAAGCCTTATCGCATTTCCCTTTAACAGGAGAAATTTATAGGAGCAGCTGCCACAGACACCCTTCCTTTTCGTGGGAGTTTTTTGACTGCAGTAGAAGCAAGAGTGAATCAAAGATCCACAGCTGCGTTAAAAAAGTATCATCACATTGTTGAAGACCTCCCCTCCTCCTGATGGCTGTGTAACCATTTTTCCTCCCACAGAAGGGTCTTCTCCCCTCCCCCATCTTCCACTGAATTGTCAGGACTACATAAACTCAATGGTGAACACTTTCTAAGCTATTCCTTTCACATTTTCTGTATGTACAGAAATTCCATTTCTTAATCTTTTTGTTGTTGTTGCTTTGGTTTTTCACGACAGGGTTTCTCTGTATGGCCCTGGCTGTTTTGGAACTTACTCTATAGACAAGGCTGGCCTCGAACTCAGAAATTGCCTGCCTCTGCCTCCCTGCCCGGCTTTTAATCTTAATCTTGTAGATGTACCTACCTATTGTCAGTTACATTCTCAGGCCCCCAAAAACAGAACCTAGAGAGATAGAAAAAAATATTTCCTCCCAGGAAACATTCTATACTGATTAAAAGTATATGATTTTCTTCCTGGAGAAATATCAGTAGGAAAATAATTTATGAAATTTAACCCAATAGACATAAGTAATAATATTATATCTGACAAGCTAAAAATGTCTTATACTTTAAGTTTATTGTTACTTTAAACTTAGTAGATCTCTAGTTAGAATGCATTTTGGATAAGAATATATAGATGAAATGAAATAATTGCTATGAGAGGCACAGAGTAATAATGTAGATTTTACCATGTTTACTTTTCAATTGGCAAAACGCATAGAAATTTAGTTAAAAGAAGTTTTTCAGGACAAAGTAACTTTTATAAAAATGGTAAACAACAACAAAAAAGCATTTGGTACCAGTTGCATGCATACTAAACTGAACAAGAATATTGAGTCACAAGACAGCAGCTAAGTTTCATGGGGAAGCTGAGAAGATAAGCTAATTTTAACTGAGTCTGTATAGAATTCTACTAGCTTGAACTTCCTGTCCTTGGTGATAAGATTATTGCTTCCTTTAGTGTAGGGATGATGCTGTTCATATTTCCTGTCTTTACAAAACAGAAAGGAAGTCAGAATTATCTTCTTGTGCTGCCTGCCTTCAACCGCCTTTAACTCAAAATAGCCAACATGTTAGAGTCATTTTTCAAAGCTCTTCCATTGTTGAGTTTTAAAAACCTCAAGTTAAAAACCAATTATGCCAGATATCTGCACTATTTACACGATGTAGGCAAGGAGCTTTATGGATTGTAAATATATATATATATATATATATATATATATTCTATAGTCTGTCTCTGTAAGCTACACGTAGTATGCTCTGAAAAGGGAAGGCATTGTGAGTGTTCCCACCATGTATGGCAGTGAGTCTGAATCACCCTTATCTGGGCAAACTGGAAAGAAAAACAGCTTGAAAGCATTCTACAGATGCTGACTCACAAATACACTTGAAAAGAATAGTGTTGTTCTGGGTGATCAATGTTTATTATATTATATTATCAAGAAATGACTAATAGATGTTTTAACAGTTGTGTCTTTACAAATTTCTCCACCCCTTCTTGTTTTATACACCCATTTTATGATAGAATGAAGCTATCCCATGATGGATTCTCTCCAAGTTTATATTCCTAAGAAGTTAGTAATTCTGTCAATAAAGCAAGCCTTAATGCTTCTATCTTAATGCAACTTATTGGGCATTATAACATTACACACTTTTAAGATCTGCAGACCTTGGCTTTTGATGATACGTTCCATGCTTTTAGGAAATTACGTTGTTAACATAATGTGAAATTTTTCACCACATAGAACTTTGGTCAACTTATTTTTTCTAAAACATTTTATTTAAAAAATTTTATAGCTGTTTTTCAAAAATTTGAGTCACTGAATGTTTAGTAAACATAACATGTATTCTAAAATATACTTAAATACACAGTAACATGTATTATTTCTATTATGCATATAATGAACATTAAAGTTATGTACAAAAAATATTTAAATCATTAAACAATAACAAAATGAAATATGTCAATTGTTTATTTAGTGAAAATTCTCTTCTTTCCATTAATTTCCCTTATCTTCTGCTGGAGGATAAGAAATAATTAATTCATCAATATAATACTAAGATGAAACAAATGCTCATCCATATTTGAATCTTATTGTCAATGCATATTGTGTATATTTACATGCATAAAAATATGTGTGCACATATATAAACATATGTACATAAAATATGTGTGTACGATATACATAAACATATGTACACACATGTATGTACAAAGCTTGTGTTTCAAATCCCTATAAAGTACACATGCCGCTTAATTATCATAACCATGCTACTTGTGAGCAGCATTCAATTGTTAGAAAGACAATTTCTAAGTTGTTTATTACGTCTTTAAAAGAATTCCAGGTGTCTCTGGACACGAGTCGCTCACTAACACTGCCATTCGTCCACCGTCCATGGATTCTACCTTGAGAAAGGGGAGGGGGCTGTTTACAGGATAGAGTACTTGCTGAGCTTTGAAAGGCCAAATATCATCTGATCCCTCCTTCCCTTGCAGTCTTTACGTAAGCCAAACCCAATTCTTGTCTCAGTTCTTGTCTCAAACAGTAAGGCAGAGCTTGCGAGTGAGTTTGCACACTTCCTAATGAATCCATTTACTAGTTTGAACATTTTGTCTAGTTAGCACAGTGCATTTGGCTCATATGTCCACTTTCCTGATTTATCTGGCAAGAGTAAGATTTTTACTTGTGTCCTTATGGACATTTTTAGAGTTGCCGAAATAATTTTAGATATAAAGTAACTCAAAACATTCTTACTGAATGAATGAAAAGCTGGATTATGTTTTGTTGATCCATTTGAATATAAATATAAATCAATAGTTTGAAGCAAATTATTACCTCTGGTGACTTGCAGAAAAGATAACGTGTTCTGGATGGTTATTCCAAGATGATAGCCTGAGAGCTATAAGATAGATTAAGGTACACTAGTTAGGCGTCACTCACCATAATAAAATGCAGAATACAACTTCAGGAAGGATTTCTTTTGGCTCCTGATTTCATGACTAGTCTGTTTAGCTGGTTTGCAAACATTATGCAGGCTTCCGAACAGGTGGAGGAATGCTGTGTAATTGCAGCCAGAAAGCAGAGGAAAACACCCTCTATACAACACAGTTCATGTGAACAAGCCTCTAGTGAGCCTACCTCCTTTAACTCAGCCCCTCTGCTGAAAGCTTCTGCCTCCCAACAGTCCCATAAAACTGAGTCCAGCACTGGGTTCAACTCATTGACTAAGGCAAGGATCTTGTGATCCAATAATTCCCCCAAATCCTCACCTGTGAAACCACTTACTTGGGGGACCAAGCCATTAACACATGAGCCCTTTTAAGGAAATGTCTTATATCCAAGCTACAACAGAGGTTATACATAGGTCAGGTTAACTGCCATATTGAAGGACTCTTTTCTTCATATGTCTTTACCATGAATTATATTATCATATAAGTACAAGTAATCATCTGGGGATTTCCACATACCCTATTATTTCATCTGTAGTGTTAGAGCGACTATAGTCAATTGAAACCTAAGCCACTGTGAATATATAAATAGTTTGGATCTTTTTATAATATAAACCTTCAGCAAACTTACCATAAACTTGGTTTTGTTGCAACTTCACAATAAAAATCTCCACAAAAATATTACTTTGGAATTCTATTCCTAAATGTTAAAGATCTTTTGTTAAAGATTAAACATCCAGACTAGAGAGATGGTTTTGTGGTTAAGAGCACATACTACTCTTGCAGAGACTCCAAGATTGTTTCCTACCTCAACCAGGTCAGATGGATCACAGTCATCTGTAATTCTAGCTCCAGAGGAGCTGATACCTTCTTCTGGACTCTGTAGGCACCTGTAACCACATGTGCATCTACCCACCATTCACCAACCAATATACATATAATTAAAAATAAGTCTTTTTTTTTTTTTTTTTTTTTTTTTTGGTTTTTCAAGACATGGTTTCTCTGTGTAGTCCTAGCTGTCCTGGAACTCACTCTGTAGACCAGGCTGGCCTCGAACTCAGAAATAAAAATAAAAACTCACATAGTTTGAGTTTATTTATTAAGAAAAATATTCATTGCAGGAAGATGTACTCTAGAGAAATTGGAGGTTAGACACCAGCTTCTGTGTAAAAATACCTGTCAGTGAACATAGTTACATTTTAGCTTAACAAGTAGCTGTGGAAACTGCTTCAAGTGTCATGTAAATAGATGGATCTAGGAAACAAGCAGTTGCAGCATGGATATTGTTCAAGTTTTACATGAAAGTTTAGAAAAACAAGCCTATTTTAATTTGTGACAGTTTTGGACCAGACTGAGGAATACTCGACTTACATCAGTTGGAGGATGCCTAGGTTGCCCAGTTCTCTCCAAGTCTGGATGTGCTTTGAGAAAAACAGCGTTTTGAGAAATGATGCTTCATGAGAGGCTCCGGCTGGTCTGGGATAGCACAATATGAAAGCCATAAAAAGTAGTAGTCTCACACTGTGACATTCTGTCATCCAGTAGTGGATACATTTTACTAAGGAAAGCAAATATATAGCAATGGAATTGTCTGGACTATCATTGAAAGATGGATTCATCTCACTTATCTGCGCACATCATACTAAAATCAAATAAATTCTGTGCAATATTATTGAATATGCACTAAATCATAGCATAGCAAATAAAATTGTATTTCTCTAAACATGCATTCAATCACTGGATTATTTAATATAGTTCGCTAATGCAAAATAAATTCCTAAAGATGAATTCACAAAATTTAACTTTACTTATTGGCAACTGACACACACCAATGGGAACAGCAGCAAAGGAAATCTCTAGCTCAATAGTTTCCCAAGGTTCTGAAATTATATAAGTTAAATTTGTTTGAAAACAGAATTTCCTACAAGTAGCTACATTATTCTGTTATCTTTTTAGCTATATATTTCTTCTGTATTCAAAAACACTATGTAACTAAATATAGATATAGCATGGGAAAACACAAAAACTAGGTGATGTTGTTCTTAATTTGAAATATAAAACAAATTATTATTTTCACTAAGCTAGTTTTCACTAAACTGAGTGTTTGCAGTTAAGATGCATATCTATGCATTTTTCTGGAATCTTAGACGTGGGAAAAATAATTTATTGATTGTTTTTATGACTGTAATACAATTATAACATTCCTTCTTCCCTTTCTTCCCTCCAAGCCCGTCCATATAAACTCTCTGCCCTCCTTCAAATGTGTGACCTCTTATTTTCATTTTTATTTATATGTACATACATAAATATAGTTTGTTGAGTCCATGTAAGTTTACTTGTGTATATGTTTTCAGATTGAACGTTCAGTTTTGAAACTTCAAGCTAATAGCCAAGTTTCATATGTTGGTCCTCAGTGTTCTTTTCTTTGAAATTAAAAGGAATCTTCCTTTGAAAGAAAACATAATAGTGAATCAATACTTGTGATGATTAAATCTTACAACTCTTAAACTATGAAACAAACTTTAGAAATAATTCTGTTTAGTGCAGAGACATTCCTATTGTGACTAGAAGGAAATGGCTATCTTGTTTTTAGACTTCTGGAAAGGGAGAAGGAAGATGAGGAAGAGAAAGGGGATGAGGAGGAATAGAAAGATGAGAAGGGAGAAGAAGAAGGGGGAGGAAGAAGAGGAGAAGGAGAAGGAGAAGAAGTGTGTGGATCTGTAATGTGAAGTACAACTGCAATATGTAAGGGAGCCAGCAAATACACAGAGTGAGTTCAGCTTTCTTGGGATTCTAGTTTCAATGATTCTCTTGACAGGCTTTTATTTTCCTCTCCTGCCTTGATCCTAAATGGATGTTACAGAGCTGTATGCTACCAAAGAATTGAAATTTCTTAACATGCTACTAATTTACTCCAGTATACAAGCATGAATCTAACTTTGTTCTAGTTTTCCTTATTGAGTCATTATAAAGCAATTAATCTTGCATTCATTCAGCAAAATCCTTCTTCATAAAATACTTTGTGTAAGTGTGGCAGTTTTTAGTAGACCACAAAAACAGTAACCTGATGTTGTGGTGTTTGTATGGTTACTCAGGTAATGTTTTAAGAAAGATGATTTTTCCCATAAAGAAATATTTAGCATTTTAAGGGACTCCTCCATCTCTGCTTGCCTTTGTGTTATAAACAAAGAGTATACACATGTCTCTATGGCAGAGGTGAAGATCCAGTGAGTTTCTGCATTGATCCTTTGTAGGAAGATCATTGTCTACTTAGTGAGACTTTACTGTCCAGTAGCAAAGCCTCAAGAATTCTGTCCAAATAGCCCATGATCTGAGTACTCCTGCCCTGAGAAGTGTGTATATCCTGTGCACACATATGCTGAGCTACGAGAATGTCACAAAATATGTGCTGTGAATCACAGTTATATATTAGAAACCTATACAGTGAAATATAAAGTTCTGGGCAGAAGCAAACCAGAACAAGGTGAAAGATGACAAGAAAATAAAAATCCATGTATTTTGCCTAAGCAAAATCTAAAAAGAGTGATAGTAATTGACATGCCAACATGGATGGGAGAAATTGTGTACAAGACCTCACCCCTAGATAAAGAGCTACATACAATACAGGACTTCTGAGAAAGGAAATATCAGTTATCTTCAGAGAAGAGCCCTCTGCTAGGTTAACAAACCCCAAGATGTCAGACCTAAACATACACACATACAAGCAATAATAAATGAACTTAGAAGATTGTACTTACAAATTTATCAATGAACAATGGATACATATATATGGCATGGGGTTGGAAGGGAGCAAGAAGACATGGGACAAATATAATACACATATGGGAAGTATATAGTCAATATTTAAAAATATTGACTATATATGCATTATTAGTAATGTGGTATTTCTAAGAAAATAATTCATGAAAGTTTATGATATCTTTTACTCATTTACGTTAACTGGGAATTTTTTGCACACTGTAAAAAGGAAAAATAAAAATACTGCTGATTTTTATTTAAATAACAAAGAATCACTGGCTTGTCCTATAAAAGAACAAAATTTCCATCTTAGCTCAAGCACTGAGAAGAGATCAATCAGAAATAGGGAGAAAAGGTAAACATTCTACTACAAAGGCACTGGCTTGTGAACTTTAGAGGGATGCAAGACTCAACTGGCCATTCGTGAGATATTTTGTATGCAGGACTGGTCAGGTGGGTCTGAAGAATCAGCTGTGATTAATAAGAGAGCATAACCACAAAGCAACATCTTTGCTCTGCTGGGAAAGTCAATGCTGGTTAAATGGAGTTGAGCAATTAATGGTGATTCAGAAGAGGCCAGGATCATTTAGGTGAGATCTTCTGGCAATATTTCCTCAGAGTCAGTACATGTAAGCTATGGTCCAGAGGGTGCCAAAGCTGTACTTTGTACTGGCATCAGAAATTGGTAATGTGTAAGAGTTTACCAGGTGGTTACTGGTATTGAAGGCATGGAGAGCAGCCAAAGATTGGCACTGTACGAGAGCAGAAAAGGCCACTGAGAAAGATGAAGCCTTGAGCCCTGGAGTTGAAGGGGTTGTAGAGACATGGTGAGGCTTGGTGCCATGTGGTAAGAGTCTCTAAAGAGAGTCCAGGAGAGGCCTTTGGTGAAGGTGCACCCCATTTGCTATAGAGACTCCAGCATATTGGAAATGCCAGTATCATGGGGTATCCAACAAAACAGTAGCAGATCCATCCTGAGCCTACAGGATAAACTGTATACATTGTAGGTAGCAAAGCCAAAGGAATGGGACCCTTTTAAACCCATAGGATTATGAATGGGTACCAGACATCCAGCAATGAACATTTAATGCTGCTGACTTTTGATGTAGCTTTGGTCCTATTGTGATTGTGACTTGGTTCTTCCCTCTTGAAGAAAAAATAAAAACCTATTTAACATATGTCAGAATTTTAAGGATCTCACAATTGAGAGACTTTGGAAGTTTAGAGAAACTTTAGATGTTTTAGAGAGATTGGATATTTGGAGAGACGGGATAAATTTGGGAGGTTCTGAATATTCAGAGACTGAACGTTTCTGAAAGACTATGGAACATTTATAAGTTTGCATTGTGATATTGATATTAATATGAGATCTTAATGGTGAGCAAGAAAGAACAGGCAATGTGTTGTGTTTGTGTGTCATGTTGACAAGGGTTCAATTGTCCTAGCTTGTAACTGCCCAGGTGACATAAGCCTAAGCCTATGAGGGATGGGGGAATCAGTTAAGAAAATGACTCTATCAGATTGTCCTATAGGTGAGTCTGGAGGGTATTGTATGTATTAATGATTGATAGGGGGTACCCCATGGTGGTTAGTACCTCCTTTGGGCAGATGGTCCTGAGTTGTATAAGAAAGCAGGCTAAGCAAGCTTTGTAATGCAAGCTAGATAACAGCACTCTTCCCCCATGACCTCTACTCCAGTTCCTCCATTCAGGTTCCTACCCCGACTTCCTCTCAGTGATGAACTATTACACTGAAGTATAAATGACAAAACCCCTTTCCTCCCCAGGTTGCTTTTGGCCCTGATGTTTACCACCACAACCGAAACCCTAGCTAAGATACCTTCTAAAGTAACTTTCCCTGTCCTCATATACATTGAAATTCTAATTCCTTTCATTAAATAAATGATCACAGCCTACCTGATTTAATCAATTGTTAGTAAATTTTGTCTTCAAGCAGAAAGGAATCTCACCTGTTTTCAAGGGCCCCGCATCCTCTGTATCACAGAGTTTGGCTGAAGGCCAGGACTCAAATTGTTAAAGTATGACTTACAATGTAATTATTAAAGCAAAGTTATATAATATAATATAATACTTTGTGTGAGCAATTCAGACTAATTTATATTAAATTGATATGGAATTGTTAAAGCAAAATTGCCAATGTGTTTTGTTTTTCTTAAGTACTGTGTTTTGGGTATGGCAATATTCATTTATTCACTTACAGCATTCATTCATCTTTGTAGTTGGGAGAGCAGCTGTGTGGTGGATGATGTCATCAATATGACTAAGACAGATTTCCTGACCCAGCAGTTAAACAAGAAGCTATTTGTTGGATGTAACATTTTCACTGGCAAAGTGCATATCTCACTTACCATTTCGCAGTTTGACCCAGCATCTCTTTTTCCTTCTTAGCTCTAAGAGATATTTGACCACAGAGAGATTTAGAGGAAGAAGACTGGTGTCTTCAGGAAGAACTTTGGCCCCACGTACACTTACCTCTAGTTGGGGGTCAAGAAAAATCAATACCTAATTGTGTGGCTTGGCTGTTGCTTAGTCTCTCTCTCTTTTTTAAAGAAAATATAATGGGCCAATACTAACCAAACAAGATTCCTAATTCCCCTTTCTTAGGCCATGAAGATGAAGAAACTACTGATGAAATAGAGGCTCATGGTCCAACCCCCTATGGCTATAATAAGTAGAAGTGTACTTGAGGAAGATGAAGGGCTTAGCAGACAGACTTATGTTCTTTCGATTTGGAAAGCAAAAATCTGGCTCCTACCAATGAAAAGAATTCATCTCTTTGTCTAAGTCTCTGGAGTTTTTTTCCCCATAGAAATGGCTTTTTTCAAATAAAATCATTCAAATAATTACAGACCTTAGGAATAACAAATTATTAAGTAGAAAATTGTGCTTCTAAAATAAGTATTACCTTATGTGGGCTTCATTCAACTTCAGTCAGGGACTAATAACTTAATGAGAGCTTCCTTTTCTTTATGTCACTTGAACACTGTATTTATGGGAAAAATGCCCCCAACTTTCCATTTTTAGGCTTAAATTAAAAGTAGCTGTTATTTCGAAGAGTCCCATTTTCAGTCATTAAAGGTTCAGGGCATGTTATGCAGTGATAAAAGAGATGTTATTGGGGCTACAACGCAGAGTCCCCTGAATGCCCTCTTACCTCATTGTAAGCCTCAACTTGAGAAACTCAAGTAACTTAAGTATATTTTAAGATTATTAACCAAAATTGGCCTTTCCTCAAGTTTTTCATGAAAGGGTAAAAAAATTATGGCTGAAATATTAATCCCAGATTTCTCTCCTGGTCCTCTTGAAGTCTTGTTCTGACATGTTCGTCTCACTAAGGGTAAGTATTACCATATTTACTTGATGATATGAAACTACTTTGATTAGCCATAGTCATATTTTTGCCATCTTTTTCCTTTGTAGCATAAAAATTTGAAAAGAGAAACAAAGGATAATTATAAATGTATTTGAAAGATAGCTTTTAAAACAATGTATTTATTTAAAATTTAATTTAAATGTTAAAATTAATTATATAATGCCTAATATTTGTGCCAAGCCAGGGTATGTGGCTCCTGGTTCTTCCTCTCCTTTTGGGGAGTCCAGGCACTACCAATACACCAGCTTGGAGAGAACAGGGAAAAGTTTGGAATAGATCAGGTCTAGGGTGTCAGATTCCACTGCTTGCCAGGCCAGAAGCAGGTGGAGTAGAACGGGTCAAGCAGAATCCTGGTCTTGTTGGTAGCAAGTGTGTGTGTGGGAGGGGGGCTGTGAGTGTGTATTGGGGGAGGAGGCCCTTTTAAAGAAAAGTCTTCTTTTTCTTCATTTTTAATGGTGCAACTCTCTGAGACAATCTTAGTTTGCTTGTATTTCTCTATTGGTTGTGAGTTTGAATGCATGCTCTTTATTGCAGGTGAACCAAAGGCTATATAGGTTTTGGAGTGTGACTACCCAGGGTGGGAAAAATCTTTTAAATCAATCACTATGACAGGCCATTCCTTAGGCAACAAGAAAGGCAATAAATAAAAAACATCTAGTGATAGATCTTCCTCCATTCTCTAAGACCTCCAGTCCCACCTTTACACTGCCCAATCACAAGCTCTAGCCTTTATCTGATGAGTTAGAATGGGGAGAAGTTTCACATGACATCACCTGAGTACATGATCCGCTCCTCCTGGGGCAGTTCCTCCTGAGGAAACAGGATTACAAACCACAGAATACAAACCCCACCAGAGCAACCCAAGTTGGCTGAAAGCTAAGGTACCAAGATCCCTCATTAGCATGGAGAGGCAGTCTATGTGCTGTGTGTGTGACTGACTATGACCACTTGGTTGGCGGTCACCTGCTTAACTGCTGAGGCAGGCACAGAAACAGGGAGCAGTTAGCCAAACTCCTACTGGTTTCAGAATGAGGTACTAATCTCAATTTTTGAGATCTCCAGGTTTGGGCATGGTCACTGCTTCTGTTCCATGACAATTCCTCTGGTGGAATGTTCCACGTGCCCTACAAAAGTATACAGATTGAACTCATTCTTCAAAGATCACAATGCCACGGCTCATTGTATAGCCTCATTCTGTTGCAGTTTTCACATAATCTCATCATGTCTGTGGATGCATTCTGAACCAATAGATACTTAGGAATATGAGATTTAAATAAGACTAGATAGATGGCTTAGTGTGTAAAATACTTGCCTTCCTACAATAGTGAATAGGACCAGGGGATCCCTCCAGCAGGCTGATTGCTAGAGTAGCCTAATTGGGGAGCTGGTACAGCAAGAGACTCTGCTTCAGTATATATGGTAGTGAGTGATAAAGGAAGACAATTATGTAAATCTTAAACCTTGACACTCTTGCCCTGTACTATCCCCAACATACGTATTCCTACACATGCAAACACACATACACATACACAACACACCCATACACATACAAAATTTCTTATGGGTGTAGAAGTCTTCAAAGTGATAGCAATACAAGCATCTTTCTTAATGTGATAAATTCACTAGCCACATACTAAGGTAGACTTATTGTCTATTTTTTTTATTCTTAAAAACTTCATATCCAACAATATGATTTTATTCTATTCACAGGAAATTATCTAATTTTATTTTAAATGTCCAAGTCCATTCAGTTATTAAAAGTAGGACCTATATTTATATCATCATATTTACATATTATATTAGAGGATATGTTAGCATTTAATGTAATATCTTTTATTACAGAAAACTTCACAAAGCAGATCAGAGGCTTTCTTGGGGAGGCACACAGTTGAACTGTCAGCTTCTTCAAGACACCTGACATTCATTAAATTAGACAATCTCTAAGTGATAAAACAGTACTTTTTGGAACTTTGCACACTGGCTTTACACATCAGACATGAGAGTGACCCCCAGATAGTAAATATTACCTTCTCTTTTCTGAGTAAGGAAGTTGAGGGTCAGAGAGGTAGGTGACTCCAGTTCCAGTTGAGACATCACCCTAATTTTTTTTAATTCAGTTCAGTTCTGTCTCTCTCATGGTTCGGTACATTTGTTGTAGCAGAGCAATTGAGATCACAGAGACATAAAGGGAGACAGCGACAATTCCAAGCCAGAGAAGCCTGTGCCATCTTCCTGTGAGAGTCTAGAAAGCATGAGAGAATGTTATAATATGACTGTGTTTTGGTAGATGACCTTTTGAAAAATTAATCCAGTCCCACACAGAGAGAAAAGAGGTAAACAGAGAAACACAACAGAAGACAAGTTCTTCTGTTCACATGAACTTAAAAGCACAGCAGTGAGGCAAGCTGAGTTATTTTACAAGATATCTGCTATCTAGCATCAGGATGCCACTGAAGCTCATTTAGTCCCTTAGGAATTACATAAAATAGAAGACAAGCTCAACTTCAATTCATCTGTTTCTCAGCCATTTTATTGCACATGGATAAAACTCTCATCTGACTTGCTTATAAGAGATGAACAATGCCAAGTTCTAACTTGAAGCCACAGAACACTATTACTGTAATTTGAAGACTCGTCTAACATCTGCATTCGCCTTAGAATTGATGGCATTATGCCAGGCCAAGTTCAGGTCAAAGTTGAGTCTCTGTCTTATAATTATATACTACTAACATTCTATAAAATATAATAATTTGTGCTTCAAATTTAAAATCAAAGTATAACTGAGAATTCACAGAGAAGTATTGCCCCGGTTATATGATTCTAGAAAACAAACATATCCATAGTTGATCCTTGCTACTCACACCCCCTTTCTCTCAGTTTTACAATTGTATAAAATTTGGTAAACAAAACAGTAATCCTTTCTCAAGATGTCCAGATTCCAATACCCAGTACAAGTGATTGGTAGTCTAAATGGTGACTTTTAAAATAATATGGCTAGATATCTTGCTATGGCAGATTATCCTGCTACATCCTGTTAGACCCTCCATGTAACATCAGGAAGCAGGGCCACTACTAAATAAACCAGGAAGTTATACAGGTGGCTTTGAAGATAAATGAGGGTGAAAGGTAGCCATAGACATCATAAGGACCATCCAATGGACTCCCCACTAAACCTCTACAGAATGTAGACACCCAAATTTCAGCCACAGAAAAGTAGCATCATACTTCAGACTAAAAAAAAATTTTTAGCAAATCAAAATAAAGTTTATTGTTTAAACCACCAAGTTTGTGTTCAGACTTTTAAAAGAACCACAGTAAAACTAAAAGTGAATAAATAAAAAACAAAACAAAACACAAGTAAAGAGACATGAGCGTCATGGGTAGGACAAGAGACCATTTTCATGCTTACCAGGGTACTCCATAGTCTGGTCTACATGAGTGGGCTACAAAGCGTTGTCTGAGCAGCAGTGAGGGGAATCATTTGTCAAAATCCCTGGGAATACAAAAGCACTCCTCCAAAGGGCTAAACCTAGAAAGAGGTGAAGTCTTGGAGGCTGACAGAAAAACTGATAGAAGAAGCCAAATGGAGACCTGCAGGGTTTGTGAGAGAATGAAAACCCAGAAGCAGGGAAATCAAGCAGAGGTGCCCAGCTTGCTGCCCTGATATTCAAAGCACTCCACGATATTCTCCCACCACTCCTTCCTCAGTTCTTCCTAGAAAATCTGGTGAAACAAGCCTGAGCTGTAAGTTTTACAATGTGCAAGTGAAAGTATTTCATATGGAAACAACTTCTGGGTTTCAGTTTATGGCTTTTTTTGTTCCTTGTTTGTTTTTCATTCACTAAGTGCTGTTCTATACCTGATATGATCATTTCCCTGAATAAACACATAGACAGCATGCACAGCCACTTTCCTGCATTGAAGGGGTAAGATTACAAGCAGTAAACATTACTGAGTGCTGACTAATCACTGCTGGAAACTTGGGAAGAGAGTATCAATGTATATGAGCAGGATTCCAGCTCTGTTTATTTAGGAGTCCTACTGTCAAATTCTGTTAGAGAGATTTCCCCTTACCATGCATCTAGATGCCTGTAGATTTATTATTCCTCCTACATTGTTTTTTTCTTATGAATAAACTGATATTTTAGCTGGTCTTTGGCTGATGTTAAGCAATATTTTGGAAGTTTTTTTAAAAATGTTTCTCTCTCTGTCTCTGTCTCTCTCTGTCTCTGTCTCTGTCTCTCTCTGTGTGTGGGTGTCTGTTTGTGTGTAATACCTTGCTATGGTTTAAATATGAAATATCCCTTGCAGCTTTATTATTTAAATACTTAGTTCTTAGCTGGTGGCACTATTTTAGAAGGTTATAAAAATTCAGGAAGTGACACTTAGCTGGAGGAAAGAAGTAGGTCACTGGGGCAGATCCACTGAGGTCCCCATATCTTGTCTTTCTCTGTTTTCTGGCCCACAGTGATATAAATGGTGTCTGCCAGGAGGCGTTGAGCCTCTTCTCCATCCTCCATCCATTTTAACAGAAGAAACCATGAAACAGAGTAACTCCTCAGTTGTCTCTGTCAGGTATTGTCATGGTGATAGAACAGAACAGTTATGACTGTCTTTAAATGTCAAAGTAATAAGCCTACCTACCCTGCCCCCAGTCCCCTTGTCACTTAGCACCAGTATATATCAACCGCCTTCTGTGGAATCCATTGATATTGCATTAAAACTTAACTCCACAGTTTGATGTTGGCATTGGTGCCTGGAAAGTTATTATAGTGGAGTAAATGCAAAGGTATTAGATATATTAAACCTTGCCCTAGAGACAGAAAAGACAGTTCACAGATTGCACCTGCTTCATTTTGTAGGAGAGTCTCCTTGGGAATTATTTCCATATTATTTTCAAGAGATGAGTGTTCTAAATGGAAACACTAAAGATGGAATGGCAGACATGTCTAAGATACAAATATGTTTGTCTTAAGTTTGTTTGAAAATGAGTTTTATATAAACCAGTGGCTCACAGTTAACTCTAAATTTTCCCAGATAATTTGATTTTTCTGATATAGTAATTGCTTTGCAGAATGTATCTGGTAACTGGTAAGAGCAAAAGGCAATACCCGTTTCTCCCCAAAAATTATAGTTCAGTTTTCTTTTGGAAGAAAGTTTTCCTACAGTCAAAGGTTACCAATATGACAATTTGTTTTCCCTGTACACTGTGACTATAGGCATAGTGTCACATGCTGCAGTCCCAACAGTTTTGGGAGGCTAAGATGGTGAGAATGGGGTAGGTTGCAGCTAGGCTAGGCTACATAGCAAGTACCAGGTCAGACATGGTACCTAGCACAATCGTTTCTCAAAACTGTCACCGCATATCAATCTTAGGTAATTGCTAGGGTCTGGTAATCACATGGAGCCATCATCTAAAGAAAGGAGGAAGCTGATGACCACAGACAAGAGCTCTTGGGGCTGGAGCCTTGGCTCAGCTGTTGCTTTTCTGGAGAATTCAGCACTAACATAGTGTTTCCCAGCACTAACATAGTGGCTCACAAACAGCTGTAACTCCATTTCTACGGGATCTCACACCTTCTTCTGACCTCTGAAGGCATCAGGAATGCACATATTACAAACATGCAAGCAAAACAATCATACACATAGAGTATACAAATAAAAATAATATGTTTTTATATAGGTGCTGGGACCTGACAGAAACTTTTTTTTTAAACCGTTGTACTAACAGTCTGCTATTCTGGCAGGTACTGAAAAAAGTTAGAAATCACCTCTCCGCTCAGAACAATTTTATGTCCTTCAAAACAACAGCAGCAGCAACAACAACCCAATAGTAGTTGGGTTTTGCCTCCCTATGCATAAACAACCTTTCTCTGATCTTATTACCAGGCTGTATTCTATTGTTTTCATTTTAAAAACTGAAGAGAATGCACCAGAAGGTATGACCTACATTTGGGATGAGGCTTTCCATATCAATTTAGACAACTACAATAATTCCTCACAGGCCAGTCTGATGTAGACAATTCCTCTGTTGAGGCGCTCTGGTCAGGTGACACTAAACTCTTTAAATTGCCATTTATCAGATTTGCTAACAGGTATGTATCCTCTACACCAGACATATTTACTTTCATGTTTAGGGACTTTGTTTATGTTGAAGGAATTTTTCCATTTGTGACTTGTAGATATGATTTTACTATTATTTTTTCGTCTGAGGGAAGATGAAAGCTTGTATTATAAAAATAAAAACAAACAAAAAACCAAAAAAGCAAAGATTTATTTTTAAAGTGACAAATGGAGGAAAAGTTTCACAGCTAAAAAAGTTTAAAAAGATATAATTTATAAAACTTAACTGACACTGACTCAAATACAACAAAATACCAAGCTTGAACAGTATTCCAAACACTCAAAATTGACAGGGAATCACTGGTAGCTTTGAAAGGATCTACAATGATTTGTAGCAACAAAATTGATTATCCTTAAGAGGTATAAAGATAATCCTTAACTTACATTTTCTACAGCTAAATTTAATTAAAATATTTTATCAGTATATTTTTATACATAGTATATAAAAATAAATAAATCATTGCATTATAGATATACCCTCTTTATACAGCTTCTATTTATAGAAACGGTGGACATTCATAATTGGCTGACTCTGAATCACTGGTGAGAACTGAAATGTCAGAATTTTTTTCTCTCTCTACACTATATGAAAAGATTGTCTTAAAAATGTATGTGTCTGGGGCAGACAAGAGTGATAGCTCAGCGGGTAAGTACAAACCATCAGTATACATAAAGAAATGATAAACAGAAATCTTTTTTAATTCAATAAGGGTTTCAATTTTAATTATGCAATCTGTACTTGTTGAAAGCCAGCTCCATTCGTGCAATCAGGTATAAAAAGCACAAAGTTATACAAATCAACAATGCTTTGATTGATTCTTCCAAGATAAGTAAGCTAAAAACATGCCTTCATGTTTTAAGCTCTTTGGTGAAGTATTTTATCAATATCTGATAAATTGATTAGGCTTACTTTTACAGTTGTAGGACTTGTCCTTCACTATTTTAGGACTGATGACTTTCCTCTTTTAATATTGCCCCATCTGTTGAATGTTACCTTGTCAATAAAACTATTTAAACAATATTTAAATTAATTCCTACTCTATTTTTTCTGATTATATGCTATTATCGATCACTATATTTCTAGTATTCTAAGTATAAGTATTCATGTTGGAATTAATAATAGCCTTCAATTTGTTTTATTTTTTTGTTTTTATATCTGTTTGTTTAGTGTATGTGCCCATGGTATGGCTGGAATTCAGTACTGGGACAACATATGAAAGTTGGGTTTTTTTTTTTAATGTCACCACATGGGTAGCAAGGCCAAGGTTCAGGGTGTCAGGTTAGGTAGCAGACATCTGTACCTACAGAGAGGTCTTTCTGAGCCAACTTTCAAAGTTTTGCCTAAGTTTCTATGTACAGTCACCCAGTCTTTACTGACAGGGATACCTTCTAAAAGAACCCACCTTCGAACTGCTTGTTTTATTTATTTGTTTGTTGTTTGCTTGTTGTTGTTTAAAGAATGTACCTGCATTAAGAGAGCTGTGCTGCGACTTATAGGATCCCCTGTGTATATGCCACCCCTCCTTCACTGAATGTTATTATCAAGCAATGCCTACTAATAATTATGGCTAAATTATTTTCCTAGCTTCTCTAAGATGAAAACCAAATGCAAAACATTCACCCATCAATGAGTCAGTTTCAATGGCTTTCTTCTAGATGGTCTTTTGTATTCCTTAGTTTTCTTTATGCAAACGAACATATTTCTCCCTTAGTCTCATACACACACATCTCAAACTATGTTCTCTACTTTCAAACTCTACTTCTCAAGTCTCTTGAGACTTGAACTCTGTCTTTCTTTGTCATGATTTACTTGAATTATTTTTAAGATATAGCACTTCAGAAAAGTATTCACTTTCCCCCTTACATTAGGCATTTTGGGGGGAGACAGGATTGTAAATGCCAAGCCATTTTCTTTAATGAATGCAGCTACTAACAGACTCAATGATTGTTAGTTGTAATTTTCCTTCATGTGTGCTATTTCCCATTTCTAGAGACTCTTATGAGCTCTTGTTCATACTCTGTTTTCTGAAATTACACTAGGACATGAATCTTTTTTTCACCTGGTGCTGATCTTTCTGTACTCTCTTTGGTGCTAGGAAGTCATCATTTCTACTTCCCTTCCCTTCTTTGTTCTACGGTCTCCAACTTCAACTTGACATTGGTCCTGCACTGACATCATTAATTTTCTGATCCTTTGTTTTACCTCCCATAGTTTTGCCCCTTTGTCCTTGACTAGACAATATTCTCTGAATAATACTAGTGAAGAATTACAGAAGATATTAAATGAGTGCACTTATGCAGACTATCTGAAAGATCTTTATTTTTTCCATGGTATTATTTTATTTTCATTTATGTATGTCTATAATTGCAGAGCATGCACGTCTTTGAGTGTTTGCATGTATGCATGAAGGTCAAAGATCAAACAAGTCAAGCACCTTTCTCTATTACCCTGCTCTTCTATTTTTTCTATTTAGTTTCTTAAGAAAGTCCTCCACAGAAACCAGAGATCACAAATTAGATAGGCCACATAGACTAGGCTTTGAAATCTATCTCTACCTGCCCCAGCACTAGGGTAATAGATATATAACATCCTGCATTTACATCAGTCTTAGGGATCCAAATTCAAGTCTTCATGTTGCACAGCAAAGCCTTTCCCTGTGTTTCTTATGGTAGGCATTCAAGTTCCATTACTCACTGTAATTACAATTTCATTTTTGCCTGTACACTGTTACCTTTCCTTCATTGTCTTTGTCCTTTTTCTTTCATTTTTATCAAACATTTGTATTCAGTTATACTCATCCTACCCATCCTTTCTTTTAGAATAAAGCTTTCTTTGAACAATGGAAAGCCTTGACTACACATTCACAATTGACACTAAGGAACCTTAGAATGAAGAAATGTTTTCAGGGTCTAAGAGTATAGTTAAACCAGATAGGTTGGCCCGATACCCTCTCACACTCTACAAACTGCCTATCTCCCAGGAGGTCTGCAGTAACCAAGGATACAGCCTGACTGTCTCCCAGGAAGTCTGAAATAACCAGAGGCACAGGAGTCTGCTTTAACGAGGGGCATAGTCCTTCTGGTTTGCACCTCACCTGCAACTGAGGTAGATCCTGTCCCTGGAACAGAAAACCTTCCTGTTTCCCAGGTTTACCCTAACCAAGAATACAGGAGGCCTGCTCTAACCGGAGGCACAGAGAAGATTACTATTGACCCTGCACAAGTGTCTTAGTTAGGGTTTTACTGCCGTGAACAGAAACTATGATCAAGACAACTTTTATAAGGGCAACATTTAATTGGGGCTGGCTTACAGGTTCAGAGGTTCAGTCCATTATTATTATCAAGGGACGAACATAGCGTCATCAAGGCAAGTGTGGTTCAGGAAGAGCTGAGAGTTCTACATCTTCATCTGAGGGCTGCTAGCAGATACTGGCTTCCAGGTAGCAAGAATGAGGGTCTTAAAGCCCACTCCCATAATGACATACCTACTTCAGCTACTGAAGGCCACAACTACTTCAACAGGGCCACACCTTCTAAGAGTTCCACTCACATGACCAAGAATATATAAAAAATCACAGCAAGGAAGCCACGTAATTTCGGGAAGCTTTCTATATTTTCTTAATGTCTTAAAGAAATACAGGAAAATACAATCAAGCAGGTGAAGGAATTGAACAAAATGGACCAAGACCTAGAAGTGGAAATAGAAACAATAAACAAAACAAAAATGGAAGCAACCCTGGAGATGAATAACTTAGGAAAGAGATCGGGAGCTCCAGATGCAAGCATCACTAACAGAATCCAAGAGATAGAGAAAAACTCAGGCATAGAAGATACCATAGAAGATATCGACACATCCATCAAAGAAAATATAAAGTGTTAAAATCTTCTATCACACAACATCCAGGAAAGTCAGGACAAAATGAAAAGAACAAACCTAAGAATAATAGGAATAGAAGCGAGTAATATTCCCAGATCAAAGGGTCAGATAACATCCTCAACAAAATCATAGATGAAAACTTCCCGAACCTAAAGAAGAGGATGGCCATTAATGTATAAGAAGCCTACAGGACACCAAATAGATTGCAGCAGAAAAGAAAATCCTCTTATCACATAATAATCAAAACACTAAATGCACAGAACAAAGAAAGAATACTAAAAGGTGTATGGGGGGAAAGGCCAAGCAACATATAAAGGCAGACCTATTTAAGTTACCCCAGACTTCTCAACAGAGACTTTAAAAACCAGAAGATCCTGGACAGATGTTATCCATATCCTAAGAGAACACAAATGCCAGTGCAGTCTACTATATCCAGCAAAATTCTCAATTACCGTAGATTGAGAAACCAAGATATTCTATGATAAAAACAAATTTAAACAATAATTTTCTACTAATCCTGCCCTACAGATGATATTAGAAGGAAAACTCCAACACAAGGAGGGTAACTACATCCAAGAAAACATAAGAAATTAAAGATCTTACAACAAACCCCAAAGAAGAGAACCACACACATTATACCATCTCCATCCATCAACAAAAATAAGAGAAACTAATAATTATGTTTTTAATATCTCTCAACATCAATGGACTCAATTCCCCAATAAAAACACGCAAGCTAACAGACTGAATACTTAAATAGGGTCTACCATTTTGCTATAAACAAGAAACACACTTCAGTGACTAAGACAGACATTGTCTTAGAGAAAGGGGCTGGAAAAAAGTTTCCGAAGCATTTGATCACAAGAAACAGTCTGGAGTAGCCATTCTATTATCTAATAAAATAGACATTCAACCAAAGTCATGAAATGAGATGGGGAAGGACACTTCATATTCATCAAAGGAAAAATTCACCATGAGGAATTTTCAATTCTGAATATCTATGCCCCAAATGTAGGTGAACCCACATTGGTAAAGAAACTTTACTAAAGTTAAAAACATGCATTGCAACTCACTCATTAATAGTAGGAGACTTCAACATCTCATTCTCATCAATGGACAGATTATTGAAACAGAAAATAAACAGAGACACTGTGAAACTAACAGAAGTTATGAACTAAATGGACTTAACAGATATCTTCAGAACAATTCTCTCCAAAACAAGAGAATATTCCTTAGTCTCAGCACCTCATGGAACCTTCTCCAAAAGGTTGTGACCATATAATTGAACACAAAAGAAGCCTCAACACATAGAATATTGAAATAATCCCGTGTGTTCTATCAGAATATCAGAGACTAAGGCTAGCCTTCAATAACAAAAAAAGCAACAGAAAGCCCACATACTCATTGAAACCAAACAACTCTCTGCTCAATTAACTCTGGTAAGAGAAGAAATAAAGAAGTATATCAAAGATTTTATAGAATTCAATGAAAATAATGACAGCATACTCAAACTTATGGGACACAGTGAAAGCTGTTTTGAGATGAAAATTCATAGCAGTAAGTGTCTTCATAAAGAAAATTGGAGATATTATATAGTAGCAACTTAGCAGTACACCTGAACACTATAGAACAAAAAAAGAAAAAAAGAAAAGAAAAATAAAAATAAAAAACAAACATATACAAGAGAAGTAGACAGCAGAAAATAATTAAATTCAGGCAAGTAATCAACCAATTATAAACAAAAAGAATGATAAACAGAATCAATAAAACCAAGAGGAGGATTTTTGTGAAAATCAACAAGATAGATAAACCCTAACTAAACTAATTAAAGGGCACAGAGACAGTGTCCTGAATAACAAAATCTGAAATGAAAAGGGAGACATAAAAAACTAAGGAAATTTAAAAAAAATCATCAGAACTTACTATAAAAGCTTATACTCAATAAAACTGGAGAATCTAGATGAAATAATTTTCTACACAGATATCATGTAACAAACCTAAATCAAGATCAGGTAAACTATGTAAGCAGTCCCATAACCATTAAAGAAATAGAAATAGTGACTGCATTCCTCCCCAATCAAAATAAGCTCAGGGCCAGATGGTTTTAGTGAAAAATTCTACCAGTCCTTCAAACAAGAGCTAATACCAATACTCTTCAAACTATTCCACAAAATAGAAAGAGAAGTACCACTACCTAATAAATTCTATGAAGACACAGTTACTCTGATACCTAAACCACACAGAGACTCAACAAAGAAAGAGAACTTCAAGACAATTTCTCTTATGAATATCAATGCAAAAATGATAAAATTCTCACAAACTGAATCCAAGAACACATCAAAACAATCATTCACAAGTAATTAGGTTTCATCCCTGGGATGCAAGGATGGTTCAATATACAAAAAACCATCAATATAATACAATACATAAACAAACTCAAGGAAAAAAGTCACATGTTCATCTCAATAGATGCTGCAGAAGCCTTCAACAAAATTCAACACCCCTACATGTTAAAATTTTTGGAGAGATTAGAAATTCATGGCCCATACCTAAATATAATAAAATCATTATATCGTAAACCAACAGCCAATGTCAAATGAAATGGAAACTAGAAGCAATCCTGTAAGGGGAGATTCTGTCCACCAATTGTTCCCCAATTGGTTCTTGACTTGTTAATAAAGAAGTCTGGGGCCAATTGCTGGACAGAAGGTACAAGTGGGATTTCTGGATCCCAGGAAGAAAAGAAGATTCAGGGAAAGAGGGAGGACCTTTTGCCCATGCTTTGGAATGTGCAAAAAGCAGCAGTCATGTGCATTCTCAGGGAAGCTAGGGCCTGAAGCCTCCACTATGGGTGGGGGCCCAGGCAGTTAGTGGTGGCTAGCTGATACAAACCACTAAGTTTAGCGTAGGAGAAGAAATGAAGATAATAATTGAGGGCACACCTTTCCAGGAAGGGGATTCTGCACCTAGCAACTGTGTCTAGGTGGCAAGATCTAAAATAATAAAGCTATGGGCAAAGCTTCTGTAAGGCAAAAAACACTATCAATAGGACAAATCAGAAACCCACATATTGGGGAAAAAAGCTTCACTAACCCTACATCAAAAAGAGGTCTAATATCAAAAATATATAAAGAACTGAAGAAGTTAATCTCCAAAACACCAAATAACCCAATTAAAAAAATGGAGTACAGAGCTAAACAGAGAATTCACAATGGAAGAATCTCAAATGGCAGAGAAGCACTTAGAGAAATGTTCAAAGTCCTTAGTCATCAGGGAAATGCAAATCAAAATGACACTAAGATTCTACCTTACACTATCAGAATGACTAAAATCAAAAACTCAAGTTCCAGCAAAGTGCTGAGGAGGATGTGGAGAAAGAGGGACACGCCTTCATTGCTGATGGGATTGCTAACTTGGTGCAATCATTCTGGAAATCAATCTGGCAGTTCCTCAGAAAATTAGAAATAGTTCTACCTGAAGACCTGGCTATACCAGTCTTGGGCATATACCCAAGATGTCCCACCATAACATAAGGACATGTGCGCCACTATGTTCATAGCAGCTTTATTTGTAATATCCAGAAGCTGGAAACAACCCAGATGCCCCTCAACCAAAGAATGAATACAGAAAATGTGATTTTTTTTCACAATGAAAAAAAAATACTGAATACTCTTCAGCAATTAAAAATGAGGACATCATGAATTTTGCAGGCAAATGGATAAGAACTCCCTGAGTGCGGTAACCTAGACCCAAAAGGACATGCATGATATGTACTCATGAATAAGTGGATAGTAGCCAAAAAGTAGAGAATACCTAGGGCACACCCCACAGACTGTAAGAAGTTTAACAAGCAGGAAGGCCCAAGTAAAGATGTTTCAACCCCACCTAGAAAGGAGAACAAAATACTCATGGGAGGTAGAAGGAGGGGAGATCTGGGCCAGAGAGGGGAGGAGGAGGGGAAAGGGGGAGCAGGCTCAGGTATGGGAGAGAGGCACAGGAGAGAAACCCAGAGGGCTAGGAGAATGAATGGAAATATGCAGCCTCAGGGGGTGATGGATGGGGGGTGGGGTATCCTCTAGAAAGTACCGGATACCTGGGAGGTGAGAGATTCTCAGGACTCAATGGGGGTGACCTTAGCCAAAATGCCCCCAAAACAGGAAGAGAACTCAAGAGTCCACCTCCAGTAGATAGACAGGGCCTCAAGTGGAAGGACAGAATTACCAGCCCATGGTTAGAAGTTCTGACGGGGAATTGCTCTTGTATAAAAGAACTGCAGGAACAAAAATGGAGAAGATCCTAAAGGAAAGATGATCTGTGGTGACTGGCCCAACTTGGGATCCATCTTATGAGGGAATCACCAAGGCCTGACACTATTACTGATGTTATGGTTTATTTACAGACAGGAGACTAGCATGGCTCTCCTCTGAGAGGTGCTACCCGGCAGCGGACTGAGACAGATGGAGTGACTTACATGCAACTGTTGGACCAAAGTGGGTGACCCCTATGATTGAATTAGGGGAAGGATTAAAGAAGCTGAAGGGGAGGGCAACCCCATAGGAAGATCAGCTGTCTCAACCATCCCGGACCCCTGGGAACTCCCAGAGACCGAGTCACCAACCAGGCAGCATACAGTGGCTGGTCTGAGGCCCCTGGCTCATATACAGTAAAGGACTGCCTTGTCTGGACTCAGTGGAAGAAGATGTGCCTAATCCTGGAGAGATGTGAGGCCCCAGGGAAGGGCGATACCTGGTGGCAATGGTGGTGGGGAACACCTTCTCAGAGGCAAGAGGGAGGAGGAATGGGATGAGTAACTGTGGTAGGGAGGACTGGAAGGGGCAACAACTGGAATGTAAACAAATACATTTTTAAAAGAATAAATAAAAGAGAAAAACAAAGAGTAGAGTTGAAGGGTCTTTTGGACCAGTAGAGAAGCATCACTGAAGCTTCTACTTACAGTCAGCACCTGAGGTATAAGAGGAACTGACACTTTCACTATGCTGTCAGTAGGTGCCACAGGTCGACTCTGTAGTTTCATAACCAGTCTTCAGAATGTGAGATCTGACACGACCAGTCTCCATTTCATGCAGAAAGAACTCCAAGATCAGAGTTTGGGTAGCGTGTTAGGACAGTGAGGAGGAGAACCTAGAAGAATGTTTTCTTGCTGAATTATTAAGAAGATACAACGTTACAAACCCAGGATTCCTCTCCTTTACCATAGCTTTCCATCAACCCTCCCTTCTCACCTGTCTTGTCACTTCTAATTTCCAAAACTGATGACTCTTATTTTTCTTAAACCCAGTCACTTCCTGTATAAAAGCTGAGCTTCAAAATTTAGCTTTCTCTTTTGGTTAAGGACGCTAATTCCTCTTCCACAAACTTAATTCCCCCACATGTTAATGTTACACACCTCGTTTTATTTTACCGCTCATGAGTTTTAACATTTTACACCTTTATTATTTCAGAAATGTCTTAGAAACAAAAGAAGGTTGGGTGGTTTGAACAAGAAATTTCCCCGACAGGGGTGGATTTGAACTCATAGTCCACAGATGGGAGCTGCTTGCGAGAGTTAAGTGGTGTAATATCACTGAGAAAAGTGTGTCACCAGGAGACAGCTTTGAGATGTCAAGTCTTTGCCTGTTCCCTGTTCTCGTTTTCTTCCTCCTGCTTGTGATTGAACATATGATTGATTTCTCTGACACCTGTTCCTGGTCCACACCTGTCTCATTCTTCCGTGCTTCCCCACCATAACGGATTTTTATTTCCCTGGAATCCTAAGCCAAAACAAAACTTTTCTGTAAATTTGCCTTGGCCATCTTGTTTTATAACAGCAATGGAGTAACTAATGCAGGAGATGTTAAGAATATTGAAAGAGAATCTGAAGAACTAATTTTAAGGTTAACTGTATCTGAAATTTTAAGGCAGTATTTTAGAGTAACTCGAGGTTCACATCAGTACTGAGCCTGAAGCACTGAGTTTCCATATGTCTTCTCAGCCCACATACAATGTCATCCACAATCAACATCTTGCTCCAAAATAGGACGGTTGTTATGTCTGATGAGCCTGCAATGGTTGAAGCATCATTATCACTCCGAGTCTCCAGTGTACATTAGACTAGTTCACTTTCTGTTAGTGTAGTGCATTGGAAAATATCTACAATGACATACATCTACTGGTACAGCATTCTATGAAATAGATTCACTGCTACGAAAATCTGCTGTGCTTTGAGTTTTCATCACCCCCTTATTCTCAAACCCTGACAAACACTGAGGCTTTTCTGGTTCTGGAATGTCACACAATTGGGGGGGGTGTCTCATAGTAGGTAGCATTTTTGACTAGCATCTTTCCCTTACTAATTTTATCTGGAGAGCTTCTACATCTTTCCATGGCTCAGCATCTGATTTGTTTTGAATTGTGAAACAGTATTGGTATTGGGTGTTTCATAATCCATCCATCATGGTAGGTCTGAAAGGATGCTTGGAGTCAAAGTTCTTAAAGACAAATGACCCTGGACATGATCTCCTGTGCTTATCTGACACCTGCACATTTACGTCAGTGAACTATCTGTTCACATATTTTAAATAGTTTAATTGTGTTTGTTGGCTTTCTTTCTGGTGAGGGCTAGTGCTTTGCATGTTTTATAGTACAATCTTATTAGATGTATTTTTGCAAGTATTTTCTCACAGCCTTGTCTGATTCTGAGTTATCCTCTTGACAGTATCTTTCACAGTATCTTTGACATGGCCTCATTATGTTGACTAGAACAGGCTTTAGTGGCTATTCATAGGTTCCATCCACCAGTGATTCTGAAATACAGGAACTCTTCCACCATAGTGCATTATCACCTGGAACTTCTGGGTTCATGTCATGTGATCTTCCCAAGTCACTCGCCCTAGTCTCTGACAAGCCATGCCCACCACTCATTCCCAATTTAAGTTTAATGGCATTCAACATATCACCTATTTCTTTCATAAGTTGTATTTAAAATATTGTACCTTAAAAGAGGTCACTCAGCCCAAATACATTTTATTCTGTGTTATCTCTAAAAAAATACTTGTGGTTTGCATTCTGGAATTACATTAGGTTCATAACCTACTAGCATCACACAGGTAGGATCTATGTCTAAGGACATTTTTTTAAAACTCATGTGTATGAGTAAGTCACTGCAACAATATTATATGAGTATTTGTGAAGATATTCTTTTTAGAGTATTCTAAAATGTAATTGAGGAATACACAAAAAATAATACACAAACTATATATAACAGAGGGATATACAGAAAATATAGATAAGGAGATAGGACATTAAAATGTAATTAAAGTTAATATAAAGGTAATGCTTTTGGAGTGAATGCCCTAGACTGGAAGAGGACATCTCCGAGCCCTGTGGCGCCAGCGGGTTCCACGCAGTGTTATGTGGAGGAAGGTTAAGTAGCAGTCGTGGCTCTCTGAAGCCTCAGCATCCCTCCTGGTTCTGTTACGGAGGGATGCCGTTGGTCCTTTCCTGGTGGTCCCTAAGACCCCTGCTCTCTGCCTCGTCCTCTTCTGACCCTTCAGGTCTTATGTTTGCGAGTAGCAGCACACTGTTCCCCCCGCCCCCCTGCAGCTAGACATCACTCACATTTTACCTGCCCTGCAAGATTTTAAGCTAGCTCTCCTGCCTGCTTCCCTGTGGAGAGCTTCCATGGCTTACTAAGGCCATTTATAGACCTCATCTCTTATAAAGAAAGGGCATGTTACATATTGCCTTGACTGTTTTCTCCAACCACGTTTTAATGGACTTCTAATATGCTATCTTACCTCAAAGCCCTGACATTCCTATTTTAGTTAAGTTCGATGTTGCCATTTCAGTCATTATCAGGCTGTCCCTCAAGAAGACCACAATGCAGAGAAGGGCACCAAGAAGACCCACTCTGGATACTCTTTCAGAGAACAGTGTCATCTTCGTTGCATGTAAACAATACTCATAACAGTGGAAGCCTATGGACTGTGCTTGCTTAGCACATTACTTTGGATTGGCCAGTGAGCCCTCATAACACCAGGGGCTGTATGCAGATTAATCACATGAAAGGAGACGTGGAGAATACAGACAGGTCAGTAGGTCAACTACTGGCTACTCACACTGCTTCAGAATTCAGTGTTCTGACTTCCAGGAACATTCAAATGCATGGTGTTCCATGCCACCTATTTAGAAGCACAGTGTGCCACATGGACTGCCAGGTCATGCCTGCATTTTCTCCCCCAAACATATACACTCTGTCATTTCTTACACATTACTCTATTCACTAAATAGTCATTGAATGAATTGCCATATTCTTCATAACAAAATTTATTATGTACAATAAGGATCTTATTTTTAATTTTCTTTCACAAATGCTTTTTTGATTGGTACCCATATCAGATCATTTTTTTAAAACCCATGGATAAAGGAAGTAAGATGAATTCATCTAAGAAACTTATTTGAAAAAGAGTTTGCAAGACACTGTTTAACATATAAAGCAATAAAAGCTTGCAGATGATTGAATATGTCTCTGTCCTCTTTCTCTACATCACTCTCGAAGCTACCAGGATAGTGAAGGGAGCAGGCTTCATGTCAGACAAAAATGTACAGAGACAATCTCAGTACTTAGAGATTGTGGTCCTTAGAATGAAGGCTTTCAATACGATAGGGAAGTTCAATGGATCTAAATAAATGATTTATTCTCCGCAGCAAGACAACACAAGAGAACCTACAGTATTATGTGTCCTTACTTCACTGCATCAAAGTTTCAGTTGGAAAAATGAATAAAATAAAAAGGACAGGACAGAGAACATAGTAAATGTCAAAAAGGTCAAGGGGCCAAAACATCACAAAACATACAGTATTTATGCTACCCACACAGCCTGTTAGGGTGTTTTGGGATCCTTATGAACAGCTTTAAGAAAAATATTAATGAAAGAGTTAGAAAATGTGAAATTCTTTAATGTCAGAAAGCAGTAGAAAATCCTCATAGGAAAAAGGAAGAATAAAATAATCTACTTCCCTGTTATATTATTTCAAAAGAAATAGACTGTGGTTGAATAATAGAGATCTTATTTTATTAAGAATTTATAAAGTAAATAGTAAAATCCAGTGCTGAGGAACACTTTCCTGAGAAGCTATACAAAGAGTGTGTAATTGATTTGGTAGAGATGAATCTCAAATACTTATACAGCTTTGTTGAAAAAGACAATGTTTCAAATCACTTCTTTAAATTTACATAGCATTGGCTATTCTAAACAACTCCAAGTGAAAGTCCATTACATAATTCTCAAAATATCCTGAGATCGGTGGCTATAGGAAGGAATGCTCCTGATCTACAGACATGAGGAGGTTGAGTGCTCATGAGTGCCCTTCGAGTGATCTCTGCATCTGGGATACCTACAACCGAGGGGGATCGTGGATCCTCATTGTCTTAATTACTCTTCCTATTGCTGTGATTACAAAAAAAAAAAAAAAATCCCCAAGGAATGGAACTTCAGGAAAAATAGTTTATTAGGCCGACAATTCTAGCTTATAGTCCATACCAGCATGGAAGCCAAGTAGCAATGTCTTAAGAGAACTGGCCACATTTGGTCCCCATTCAAGAGAGAAGAGAAATGGGTTAATGCGCTTATCCCAGGGCTCAGTTCTCTTCTTCATTCACTCTTGGGCCTGGGCCAGGGACTGCTTGGGTGTCACCCACATTCAGTATGGCTTTTCTGAGATAACTAACCTAATTCCAAAAATCCCACATAGGAGTGCTTGAAAGTCTAACTCCCAGGCAACTCTAGAGTTTGTCCAATTGGCAATTAACAATAACAATCAAACTCATAATCTGAAGTTCAGCAAAATAATTTATCGCCTGTGTTTTAGTATTCGTTCCACATACAGAACATCTATCTCCATGCAGTTATTGTCATTTATAACAGCCTAAAGTACTTTCTGTGCCTAAATGTATTGCTTTCCTCCTAACAATATACATGGCTATGAATATCAATTGCTTACATTTACTCTCCTTCTCTTTTATCTCTTTTACAGTGTAGGGTTCCCTCAGTTTGCACATCCTCTTTTCTCTCTCACTAAGCATAGGCTTGTAAACTTCTTTCTCTGGAGATTTCAGCCTTGTGAGTAGGACTTTGATGTCTTTCTTTCCATTTCAATAGCACCCAGAGAATTTTTATTTAAATTTCCCCATGTCAGCTGCCTATAGTTTCCTTCCTATGACTTCCAGTTAATTTCCAATATGCTAGTCCAGATCTTGTCCTGCAATATGAGGGCACACTTTAGCCTTACATGATTCCCTTGGTCAGTTGCAGTGTATCCTGGTATTGTTCTTAGTCATGATGGTTAAAGCTGGTTCCATTTCTTTGCTATCGTGACTAGCACAGCACTGAACACTGACGGAAAAGTATTTCTGCAGTGTACAGAAGTTCTTCCAGTGTATACTTTAGAATAGAGTGGCTCAGCCATATAACACAATTCTAAATGTCGCTGAGCTGGTAATCATATCAACTTGTCTCTAAATACTAATAATTTGCCTGGTGGCTAGGCTCAGATTCTCCTTTCCATAGCTGACTTTCAAACTGCATTTCAGATGTAAAACCTGACAGTTGGCCATATTCATTGGTGCTGCTGATTTCTAAAGGTATCTTGTTAAAGAAACTGTGGTCTGTCTTACAGTCATGTTTTCATGCCTGAGCAGAATTCATAGAGCATTAACTACTCCTGGCTAATGCAATCAGCCCAAAGTTTTTCCATCCTTGCTTTCGACTTTCTCCTGAGGCACTAGATCTCTAAACCAAATTCAATTTCTCTGCTGCTCCAAAGCTCATGTCAAACTCCTTATTTCCAGGGATTTGGACTACTGTAAATACATCCCTGGGGCTATTTCCAATTGAATTAATAATTAGGGTCCCACGGGCACATGCCTATCCCCAGGCTAGTTTCTGTGATGGGAGAACTCTTTTCTTTGATGGAAGAAACCTGTCCATTCTCCAAGCATGCCTGTGAAATCTCCTTCCCTCCCCCTCTCTCCCCTCCTTGCTTCCCCTTCCCCCTTCTCTCTCTCTCTCTCTCTCTCTCTCTCTCTCTCTCTCTCTCTCTCTCTCTCCTCTTTACTTTCTTTTGTTACACCTTCAACCTTAGCAAAGACAAAACAGGCAAAATGACAGTATATTCTACCTTTCTCTTTGTAGTGAATTTAGGAATCCAGAGATCCTTGAGGACATCTCCCTGCCTGTCTTTAACTGGTAGTAAGTGTCCCCTCACCCCTCTGCCTGCTCTCTTCCAAGGCCTGCTCTCATCTTTCTGGGAAAGATTGTTTTATCCCATGGGCACAATTCTCTGTTTTTGGGATACTGTGAGCAATTTCAGAACCATTTGGTACAGTCATTCCGTGTCTCAATATCTCCTTCCAAGGTAAGTATCCCATGCTTCCAGTTTCTTGAATCTGTTTTTTAATTGTTCAGCAAGGTTCAAAGAGAGCAGGAACAAAAGCCTCTATTTTCAGGTTCTAATGTTAACTTTCTTGTACTACTTCTATAACATTTGAAGAAAGTCACTTTGTCAAAGCTGGTTTTGTTTGTTACATACCTTCTTGACAAGATCTATCCCTTAAGATAAAAACCAAAGTACACATTACAAATAATAATGACACAAACAATAAAGAAGCCCTGTTATTTACTTTGTATATTGTGTGCTAGGCACAATCTCACTACTTTTTATCCTTATAGCTGTTTTGTGACAGAGGAATTATTTTTAAAATATCAACATAGAATTGATTTGACAAGGTAGCTTCTACTTAGCTTTTAGGTCGTCTTAACTGACTTCTGAACTCAGTCTTGCTCTTTGGACTCCAATACTCAGTCACCGATAAACACATGATCCTCATTCCATACAGTGAATGGCACATATATCTCACAATTCAAGAATCTTAAGTCCTTAAGATGTATTAATTTCAGACAGGAGAAGCTTCAACAAAGCAATGTCAAGCAACATCACAGACAATGTGATAACACTGGCAGTGGTTGAATGACCAGCATGGACACCAAAGCAAAGTCCCTTGTTTCATGCTATGCAACACTGCATACCAAGGAGACTGCATACCAACACTGCATTCCAAGGAGACTACATACCAATACTACATACCAAGGAGACTACATACCAACACTGCATACCAAGGAGAATACATACCAATACTACATACCAAGGAGACTACATACCAACACTGCATACCAAGGAGACTACATATCAACACTACATACCAAGGAGACTACATACCAACACTGCATACCAAGGAGACTCCATACCAACACTGCATACCAAGGAGACTACATACCAATACTACATACCAAGGAGACTACATACCAACACTGCATACCAAGGAGACTACATACTAATACTACATACCAAGGAGACTACATACCAACACTGCATACCAAGGAGACTACATATCAACACTACATACCAAGGAGACTACATACCAACACTGCATACCAATGAGACTCCATATCAACACTACATACCAAGGAGCCTACATACTAACATTGCATACGAAGGAGACTACATACCAACACTACAAACCAAGGAGACTACATACCAACACTGCATACCAAGGAGAGTACATACCAACACTACATACCAAGCAGACTCTACCAGTTAATCTGTGGTTTCTTTTGTGTCCAAGATTCAATGCAGGGTCTCACAGTGAGACAATACTTCACTTGTCACCATGATGTAGTCCCTGGGAAACAGAAATACCTAGCTGTTCTCTTGCCAAAAAGAACAAAAGGCAAAAAACAAACAAATACTCTGACACTCTGAGTTTCAGCTCCTCTTATCACTGAAATCATGAGAAGCAGCTGGTTATTTCTGTACCTGAAGCATTACCTCACTCCTATGTTGGTTCTTTCCCAACAAAACTAATCCTTTCTATGATGCTTTGTATTTAAGTCTTGTTTCATTTTGCTGTTATAAACAGGCTATTGGAGCTATCTGTCTTTAATGAGTTGACTCATGGGATGGTTTCCAAAGTTGCCATGTTTACTTCTAATAGAGTGTCTAAAGCTTTGTATGAAGACTATTCTGGGTTAGCTTATGCCACATAAAAATCAAAACTAAGCCATGCACAGCAGCACACACCTGTAGTCTCAGCACTTGGGAAGCAGAGGCAGGAGGATTGCTAAAAACTCAGCAGCTGCAGCAGCAGCAGCAGCAGCAACAACAACAGCAACAACAACAACAGCAACAAATCCCAGCCCAGCCAAGGCTACACAGATGAACCCTGTCTCAAACAGAACAACCAACCTAAAGTGAGCACTGGAAGCCATTTACAGAACTGATGTAACACTGTCCCTGCAAGGGTTAAGCTTAGTTTGGGGAGACACTGCTGAAAGCTCCACAGTGAGGTGGTCTTCCCCACAGCTCTCCTCCGCACCGTCTCCTCCTCTCCCCACTCCAACCTTGGACTGTCTTTCTGTCTCCTCTGTTTCTCCTCCTGCTGTGATCCCTAATGAAATACATTTCAGGAAGCCTGATTGAATCCATGACAAGTATGTAATTGGCAGGAGCAGCTGGGTCCTCTTGGCACAGGACAATCCTCTCATTCTGTCCGTCGGCTTCTTTTCTCATTCTGCACTATCTTAGACTTCTCTCCATTTCTCTACATCTCTGAGAAACCCTTAGAATTCTTACTTCAAAATTTCCTCCTCTACTTTTTTTTTTACCCCCTCAATTCCTAAGGTATTCCACAGAAATCATCCCATTTTTTTCCTCAGTCTTAGGAACTTCTACGGTCTCCTTCTCTGATTATAAAGGTCTCTCCCCTGAAAACACAGAGCAATGATAGCAGCCACTGATGCTCTTATTGATCAAACTTTCTTTTGCTTCCTCGCTTGCTGACATAAACTAGAATTATTTTCAATGATCCTCATTTTACAAAACAAAAATTACTTTTTCTGATGATGATGATGAGAACTTGGGCACCAGGAATTTTTGTTTATGAGTTAAGTCCAAATAGATCAGACATCACATAACTATCTTTCTCAGTTTGTCTGTATGTTTATGAGTGCTATGTAAAAACACAGGAAGTACATTTAAGAAGCATCTAAGAGTGTCTGAGGTCATTACTCCCTACAGGGATTAGGCTAATGTTTTCTGTCTTGAGAGGAGTCTTCTGGGGATGGCTGTTTTAAATACTGAGCCTGCCCGAGCCACCAAAACTTAAGCTTTCCTATCAGGGACCTTAACATCTTTTCTGCTTCACTTCTTCCAACTTCATCACTGGCTTGGACTTATGACCCAAGTCTAACCCTCATTTCTAGTGTTGAACAGTGGGTGAATTCCTGAACTTTTCCCTTTCTATTTAGATAATTTTATCACTTTCATTACTTAGCATTGCAATATTGTTGCTACTTATAGCAATTTTGTCTATTCTAGGGTGGAAAAACAGAATGTTTTTTTTTAATTTTTCTATGTTAAAATTATTTTATTAATGAGTGAATGTTTGAACTACATGTGTGTCTGTGTGTGTGTGTGTGTGTGTGTGTGTGTGTTGCCCAAGGAAGTCAGAAGAAGGTTTTCATTCTCCTAGAACTGGGGTTACAGATAGTGGTGAGTCATCATGTAAGTGCTGGATAACGATTCCAGCTCCTTCGGAACAGCCAATGCTCTGTTCCTTCTGACGTTATCTAAACCCACCCCCTGCTTCATTGTTCCACTCTATGCCGTAACCCTGCCTCCCTTTTTCAATTTCAATATGATAAACATGATAAGCTTCTGGGGTTCTGTGGCTTCTCCACCTGAGAATGCAGACCACCCGATCCCACCTACTCTCTGTGTGCCTTGCCATGTTTTCATTCCCTTGTCAGGGTTCTGGAAGGGTTATATGGTTATATGGTATTAGGATAAGCTTTCTGTGTTCCTGTCACTTCTCTCCACTAAATCGATATCTCTTACAAGCCACTGCAAGGATGGAATGGTATGATTACCTAACCCAAGGGTAATGGTGAACACGCTTATGACATATAACAGGTTAATCAGAGGAAAACACCAATTTTCTGTAACCAAAGTTTATGTGGCATGAAAACTTGAAAGAGCAAAGGCACAAAGCCACAAGGAAAGCCATCTGTTTTTATTCTTAGATTTGATAAAAATGCCGGCAAATAGAAGAGGAAGTCTTCTAGCCCTATCTGCCTAGATACTTCTTGGTATTTCTGGGTAGCATTCCTTCTTTTAAGGCAGTGTCAGTGACCATTTTAGGTCTCATGGTTGGCTAAAGGGCAAAGAACTCTGACCACAAGCCTCACTTCTGCACCTCACTGCAAAAGACAGTGAGGAAACTACAGACAGAAAAGGAGGAAGCCAGAGACATCTGGCTTCTGAGGCCCCCTGGTCTCTAGTTCAGACTACTAGGCATGCCAATGGACAAATACTTTTCAGTACCTGAGTCCCAATACACTTTAACTCAAATTCAATACCAATTAGCATTCAAGTACTTGCAGCACATGTTGGAAGCAAATGTTTCTCTTATACTTTTAAGACATACATAATTGTATTCTAATATGAACAACGGCATAGTCTGTCTTGAATGGTCTTCATTGAATCTAGTTCAATATTTTATGAATGGAAAGTTACTAACAAATGACTATCTTATTCTTTTTAATCTTATTTATTTTTTGGTTTTCCGAGACAGGGTTTCTCTATATAGCCCTGGCTGTCCTGGAACTCACTCTGTAGACCAGGCTGGCCTCGAACTCAGAAATCCACCTGCCTCTGCCTCCCAAGTGGTATTAAAGGTATTAAAGGCATGCGCCACCACCTGGCGACTATCTTATTCTTATAATGTACATTTTTATTTTAAATGCCTTAAGTATAGAGTGAACACATAGTTAAATGGCAGAAGTCTCTTTTAATATAATCACTCTTTTAGAAACCCAAATTAAAAATGTCTGTGATACTGTTTGGTTAATTATATCAGTTCCCTAAATTTCTAGTAGGTTGTCTGAAAATACTTAGCACTCTTCGGAGCAAAGGTAGATTTCAAAACACTCACATGACGAGCTAATGCATTTGCTACAGACTTCTGAGGGAGTTGCATATTGTTTAGATGGCATGAAATTAAAAATGCAGAGGAGTGAGGAGCCAAGACCTCCCGAACACCCTTGAAATGCTTAGAGGTTTTTCTAGTTTCCTTTTCCTTCACAGTAGACCATGCAGCCCAGCTAGCCACCTGTCAATCAAATAATAGAAGAATATCTGTTAAGGTTTGAATTCCAGAGTCATCAGCTATGAAGACTGGGACAGAACAGAAAGGTGGCAGAGCTGTTTCCAAACTGTAGCACCTTTGTACTTGGGCTTGGTCTCCCTTATCATCACCGTGTTCTTGGGTTCAGCCAAGACTCAGCACTAGTGTGCTCATTCTGTCTCTGTACTCATAGCTTTCTGTTCCCCGTAAGGATCTGCTGGGTGGTGTGGGGCAATTTCCTTCCCATTGCCTGAGCAAGGAGCTCATGGTTTTCCTCTAAGGTTTTTTCCCTCTGTTTGTTTGTTTGTTTTCTGTACATTTAGTTTCTCTGTGTGTCTCTGTCTCTGTCTCTCTCTCTGTTTGTGTGTGTGTGTGTGTACACATATGCTCATTGCCACAGTCCATATGCTACAGTATGGGTACACAGGTAACAGGAACACAGGAGTCAGCTCTTTCCTTCCACCAGGTGAGTTCAGGGATCAAACCCAGGTCCTCAGGCTTGGTGGTAGGTGCCCAATGCCTTTAGCAGCTGAGACAGTTCACCAGCTCCTTGAGTGTTTTTAAGGGAACAAAGTCATTTAATATATAAAACTAGAAGGAAATGGTTATAGTATATCGTCGAAGATATTTTATTCTCGCATTTTTTTCCCTACAAGAAACCGTATTTGTTAATATGGCACATAAATACATTAATCAGTAGATTGTCAAGAAGCACTTGGTCCCACTCTTGGGTGGGTGTGTTTAATTATGTCTTCAGGTAGGAAACAATCCATTTAGTTTACAAGTAAATAGAAACATGTTTTTGGAATATATTGCCCACATTTTTTATGCATTTGGAGTCCCAGACTAAGATGTACAATACATAAAATAATTACATTAGTCTCTACATTTTAAAGATATCTACTAGAGGAACAGGCATTTGAAGAAAAAAGATTCACAATAAAGCCAAACTGTAAATTTATCACTCAACCAATGAACCCTCTTTCTTTATAAAGCTGAGTTTAATAGTTAGCTTGATTTTGAATCACTTTTACTGTAGTAGCTAATATTTAAATGTATGTAAATGGTAACTGGAGGTTTGAGGGCCCTTGCTAGTTCCAACAAATGTTAGCAGTCAAGTTGGACTGATAATATGTGTTGCATTAACTAAGCAGTTAGACCAGGCTCTTCTGTGCATTCTCACAATAATGTCACCAGTGATGCTGGTCTATTAGCATTTTTTCTAAGTAGTGCAAAAAAATGTATTTAGGCTAATAACAAAGAAAACAACAACAAAAAACAAACAGACATGAAGGGCAGAAAGCGACTTGCCCATGCCGCTTACCACCCTCACTCATTCAGAGCTGGCACCTTCTGGGATCAGCAGGTTCCTACACGCGCTGGGCAAAGCAAGGTGCTGTGCAGGGCCAGGGCGTGCCCACCTGCAAACCGCTGGTTGTCTGGAGCACGCAAACACCTTGCGAGTTCCGGGGAGGCTCTGAAGATGTCTGTCTCCGACTGCTCAGCTCAAAGCTTTAGACAGAATGTTGCCAGAGTCCAGAAGGTTTTCAGTGTGTCAGCAACTTCACTTTACAGAGCTAACCGGTGGAGGATCTAGGAGGAAACCCCTCCAGCCATATGCTGGCCAGAAGCCACCGCTGCCCTAGAGCACCTTTTGTTCTGACCACTGATTCGAGTGGTGGCGGCCGTGCCAGGCGTGCAGGGGCACCGCGATCTCTGCTTCCAGAGGCCACCTCCCGCCCTAGGCGCCCAGCCCTGAGCCGGCGGCCCAAAGCTAGCACGGCGGAGACACGCCCCTCGCCTCCCTGCGGTGCACGGACTCGCCCGGGCTCCCAGGCTCCGCCCACCCCGCTGGGAGCCTAGCTCTCTCTCCTGCCCCCTGCACTCGAGACCCAGCCGAGCGCCGAGCCGAGCTGCAGCCTTTGGACTGCGAGCAGGGTGCTGGGTAGCACACCAGGGACCGAGGCCATGCGCTCTCCAAAAGACCTCCAAGGCTGAGCGCGGGCTGGAAATGCGGCCGGAAGAAGAGTCGCGGCGTCCCCGGTGAAGGTCCCGGGTTGCAAGGTAGGGAGTAGGCAGATGGCCAGGCAAAGTTGATCACAGAGAGGAGGTGGTTGGCCTGCGCCCTCGGGCTGCTGGGAACCGCCGAGTTACTTGGACTTGACCCCACCGCGCCCCAGGCGCTCTGAGCAGCGCCTATCTGTCGCCCTGCACGGGAGCGCACTTGCAAACTTGGTAGTGGTGCCCTGCGCGTCCTGTTGTGTAACCTCCGCGCCGCCAGCTGGACCTAGAAGTTGCCCGCGCGCGTCCTTCAGCTTGGATAGGTCGCAGCCCCGGGCGAATTTCATGGCCCGGGACAAACGCGGGGCCAGAGCCGGCGTGGGCGAGCCCCCGCGCGCTCCGACCCGCGGGGAACTCCCGCGCGCGGTCCCTGCTCCTAGCCGGCGCCTCCGATGCGCGCTGACTCTCTCGCCGCCGCTGCTGCCGCTCGCCGCTGTCTGCCCTTCCGAAGAGTAGCTGCCTGAGTTGGAAAGAAGAGGATGACCGAGGTGCCTTGGTCGGCTGTCCCCAATGGGACGGATGCTGCCTTCCTGGCTGGCCTGGGCTCGCTTTCGGGAAACAGTACAGTCGCCTCGACTGCAGCAGTTTCCTCTTCATTCCGATGTTCTCTGACCAAGACCGGTTTCCAGTTCTACTACCTGCCGGCCGTCTACATCCTAGTGTTCATCATAGGCTTCCTTGGCAACAGCGTGGCTATCTGGATGTTCGTTTTCCACATGAAGCCTTGGAGCGGCATCTCCGTGTACATGTTCAATTTGGCTCTGGCCGACTTTTTGTACGTGCTCACCCTCCCAGCCCTCATCTTCTACTACTTAAACAAGACTGACTGGATCTTCGGGGATGCTATGTGCAAGCTGCAGAGATTCATCTTCCACGTAAACCTCTACGGCAGCATCTTGTTCCTCACCTGCATCAGCGCGCACAGGTACAGTGGTGTGGTGTACCCTCTCAAGTCTCTGGGCAGGCTCAAGAAGAAGAATGCCATTTATGTTAGCGTACTGGTGTGGTTCATTGTGGTGGTGGCCATCTCCCCCATTCTCTTCTACTCTGGCACTGGGATTCGGAAAAACAAAACTGTCACCTGCTACGACACCACGACCGATGAGTACCTGCGAAGTTATTTCATCTACAGTATGTGCACGACTGTGGCCATGTTCTGCATCCCCTTGGTGCTGATCTTGGGCTGTTATGGATTAATTGTGAGAGCTTTGATTTACAAAGACCTGGACAACTCCCCTCTCCGGAGGAAATCCATTTACCTGGTGATAATTGTCCTGACGGTGTTTGCTGTGTCTTACATCCCTTTCCATGTGATGAAAACGATGAATCTGCGAGCACGGCTGGATTTCCAGACCCCGGAAATGTGTGATTTCAACGACAGGGTTTATGCCACTTATCAGGTAACAAGAGGTCTAGCAAGTCTCAACAGCTGTGTGGACCCCATTCTTTATTTCTTGGCTGGAGACACATTCAGGAGGAGACTGTCCCGAGCCACCAGGAAAGCGTCCAGGAGGAGTGAGGCCAATTTACAATCCAAGAGTGAAGAAATGACTCTCAATATTTTATCTGAGTTCAAGCAGAATGGAGACACAAGCTTGTGAAGGCACGAGATCCAAACTCCTCAGTTTTGTAACATGGTAGGATGCTCATAGTACCAGAGGCTTTTCTTCCTAAGTTCCTAGTAATGTAAGAGAATGCTCCAGACAAGGAAGGCGTGAGTCTAAAAATAAGAGGCATCGATTTGATGCACACATCCACATTTATCTTTCTTTCCTGTAATCTACTTTCTTACTGAGTAGAAGAAGTATGTGTAATAAAACAGTGCTACTAGATCAACACTTCCCCTTCCTCCTTTTCAATTCACAGGGTTTTGTTTTTTTTTTTCCTGTTTAAAGTATGTGTGTGTGCATGTGTAGCAGAGCAGTTTTGATATTAAACATGTCTCCAAGAAAACTGGCCACCTGGAACTTGAATGTATGATTTGGTCAGCCTTTGTTGCTGTGAATAACTCTTGGCATAAACAAACTAAAATCTTTACTTTGGAAAACTCTTTGGCATAGTATAATGAAATACTGGTCAGCCCATGGACTAGCGAGCAGGTGCCTGAGGTACTTGTCTTTCAGTTCCTCAGAGGCAGACATGGTGGCTGATGATCTCTCTGGGGAATTGAATAGAAAAATAAAATCAATGAATGCTTATGTGAGGAAAAGGAACCTTTCCAGGTATTTCTGGAAAACTGATTAATAAACCTCACTTCTTCAATGTTTGGTGGTGGGAGGCAACGGATATTATATTATTGCCAGGACACACTCAAAATAATTGAAGTGCATGTGTTTTTCTTATAAATACTGTGGACTCTTAGGCTTCCTGGGATCAAAAGTTCTCCCTTGCACCACTGCTGTGCAGTGGTCTTAGGACTTCGTGTTCCAAGACAAGTGCTCACTCACATCTGTGAAAACAATTTTGAGAAATCCCAGTTAAATGTCAGACTAAAGGGTGAAGGCAGCAGCGGAACCCTTAGCCGATTGTGGGGTAGTGGGAGGGACTGTCTTGTGGGGTAGTGGGAGGGACTGTCGAGGTTTCAGAGGGCCATGGTTGACAGCTGTTCTCTGCAGCTGGAAGTAAGGAGAGGAGTTAAAAAAAAAAAAAACTGCAAGGTTCTGTCTGTCTCTTCAAAGTTCTTAAAAACATTAAATGCTGAATGGAAGGTGATGCAAGGAAATCACTTAGGTGTGCCAAGATGGCGGAAAGCTTTATCTGATAACAAGTTGAAACCTATTGACGACTTTCTAAATGAAAAACGCTTTCAAGAAGAAAATAAAGGAAATTAAGATGTAAGTGCTTGAGGCATGATAAAACCGAAGAGAAGTCCATTACAAGTGTTCATCAGGCCATTCATAGTAAAGAGACAGCAGCATTTTCTACTCTAGACAGTCATAATGAAATATTTATAAAGTATATTGAATTTTAAAAACAATTTCTAATGAATAACTAATTGCTACATTTATAGCCCTTGAAGTGGTCAAATTTAATTAAAATAATGAGGAATTAAATCGTGCAAATAAACAAATCTGATGTGCAAGGGATTCTGGTTGGGAAAGCTAGTCTTCCCCATAGCCACCTCCTGAGTTTGTAAGTGACAGGGGACACTGTTTTCAAAGTACTCTCTGAGAAAACAACCTTTGTGCCCAATAGGATACATGACAGAAGATTCAAGATTTGATATCATTTCTTAAACATTCAAATGACTGGGGATCTGGGAGATCTTTAGTGTGCTTCCATTGGCCCAATTTCTCATTACTCAGGCCCATGAAGAAAAGTTTCATTTAGCCTTCCTATATACTGGTTCTTATACACATTCAGTTGTAACATACATAGGTAAAGAAGCCAACTAAGGAAGACATTTACTGTGTCTCCAGTAATTTTTGAGGTTTTCAAAGTTCTTAAGTGATAAGACTAATGCAACATTTTCTGTTTCAGAATCCTACAGAGAAAATCTAAAATACATCCTTATTATTGTTGACACTTTACGTATGTTCAGTGGCTCAAAAGTAATTTTGTTAAACTGACCCAAATGGAGATTTTGGAAACTCACAGCTCAGTGCTCCATATGTCTGTATTATTCCCTCATTATTTAATACAGTTTTCTCCATTTGAGGCTTAGGATATCAGCCTGATTTCGGATACGTGTTAAATGCACTCTTTCAACTTCCAGAAAAGTTCTTTGGGTTTGTATTTGGCTAGAGGAGCAAAGTTTCCTTCTGATCCTTGTCATGCTCCTCATTCTGGGGGTTGGCCCCAGGGCCTTGTGGATACTAGGCAAGAGTTCAACCACTGAGCTTTTGCTGCAAGCCCCTAAAGTGTTCTTCCTCATCTTACTACATCATTAAATAAACAATGATATGTCACATAGTAACAAGACTGACTGTGCCAATGTCTTGTGGGTCACAAGATGTCTCTGAGATGACCTGTGCATGCACAGGTCACGAAGAAGCAACAGTGTTAGCCGAAAGACCAGTCTGTGACACCAGAGTGGGGGTTTTCATGTAAAGACAGCTATGTTGGTGTTTTGTTGAAAGACACCTAAAATTGTAAGATTTAGCAAGTCATTAAACTTCACACTACAAAAATGTCTTCATTCCAAGTTCAAGGGTTTGTTTTTCTTGTCGCTACCTGGTGTTATTCCTTACAAAGTGCTGTTCTGACTCTTTGAAGGTTGCTTTGAACCTGTATTGAACTAAAATGATAAATTAAGAAGAAACTTAGCACACAGGGCAGAATTCAAGATAAAAACCATGATGTGGCCACCGAGAAGAATCCTGTTCTTCACGAACAGGAAAAGCGACAGGACACTATGTGCTGATGCTGTAGGTGCTGCGGTGAATCTTGAAAGCAGTGAGAACTGTTCAGAATCTCCTCCTACACTTTCCCAGGACTCTCCAGTCTAGTCCCTGGATAAAGTTCTCATTTTCCACCAACTGTGGTATGGACAAGTTAAAACCTTATAAATCTCTGCTCACTCAGCCAGGACACTAACTCATCTTGATATCACACATATCAGTACTTAGTAGCAGCTAGAATTCAACTATTGACTGGACTTAGAAGATGTGATACTAGTAAATATGTATTGATGCTTTTCTTCTATTGGTTGGATGTAATCATTGTAATAGTATTTATCGTAGAGGTTTATGGGTCTTCAGTTTTACAGATTGTAAAACTTCCCTGAAGATACAATGTACTGGTGTAAATTCTATTTATTGCAATGTATAATGTTTGAATGTCACACATATATTTTACAGTAATATATAATGCTAGATAAAATGAGAATTATATTTAAGATTTTTTTCAGATATTAGTATCTTTGAAACTTTAAGACTAGTTTGTATTTGTATCTGAAAAGATGAAAATGTGTTTTATAACAAGTGTTTAATTTTTCCCCAGATTTGAATTTGCATGCTTTCCTTTTGGGTGGGGTTCTTGCTATACAGACATGATTTGGGGTTAGATTATTGTAAGATTTATAACAAGTATAGTATATTTTAGATAGGTTATGTATTATGTACATTATATATATATATATATATACATATATATTTATACTATAGAAAGTTTGTGTTGTCTTTCAGAAAGTTTAGAATATTGCCCTAACTATGGTCGCAGCTTCCACTGCCAAAGGCTTGTCTACTATTCAAAATTGATGGTTTAGAGGTCTAGTAGGTTTGACAGTAAAGATATAATGTGAGAATTTAAAGACAAACTAGTGATACAGAGAGAAAGATGTGCAGCTGATAGTTTTCTGCTAGATCTTGACGCTTTCCAATATATTTTTTTCCATAGGGCAACATAGTACAATCTTTTTTTTTTTTTTTTTTTTTTTTTTTTTTTGTAACACTACCAGGAAATTGAGCATTGCTATTGATTTTAATCCGTTTTCATCAGGCAGTTGGTAACTTTAATGCCAACATTTTTAAGTGATAACTATGTCATTTGGCTGCTAAATTCTGTCATTTTTTTTATGAAGGTGAATTTATGTTACATATCAAAATTTGTACATTTGAGTTATGTTGTTTCAGCGCTTTTGTGAGGAAAAAGTTTATTTTTATAATATCTATGATTTTCCTGTAGATGATTGAAACAGATTTCTTTGTGGTTAACAGTGCTATTGAGCGGTATGGAACAGTGTTACTTGGCATTTTGAGCCTTCTCAGGTCTATCTCATCAGTGGTAGCTTAACAAACTCTGGATCAATTGTGTATACTTGTCTTTGTATTAAACAGAGGTTCACGTCCGTAAAAGCACAGTATTGTTTGACTGTAGGGAGCCACAGAATTGCCCATGTTTCTGTGACTTTGCTCTCCTGTGTGTGTGTGTGTGTGTGTGTGTCCCTGGCATGGCAGCCAATCTTGTATCTGCTATTTATAATAACAGCAGAGCTTCACAATTGTGGTCCTTAGAATTGTACTTACCATAGAAAACTTAAAGTGAGAAAGATTCAATAAAACTATGAAACATGGTGATGGTGTCTGTATTATTGGACTTTTCTTGCTCAAAAGTTTCATCACATTTTAACATACACTGAAGGCACTTTGGTTTAATTTGGGTAATTTCTTAAAATGACAACTGGGCTATAATATTTTATAATAAAGGGAGAATCCTGATGTGAGATAATCCCTAACACTGTTCTTATTTGATGTTTAATCACAAATGAGGACATATTCTACTCTCTCTTTTGTTTTTGTTTTTGTTTTATTAGAATACGGTTTCTCTATGTAACAGCCTTGGTGGTCTTAGAACTCACCTTGTAGACCAGGCTAGCCTAGAATGTATAGAGATTTGTGTGCCTCTGTCCATCCATGGAAGTAATTATGCTAACAGTCTTTTGTAGTTTCTGGTTTTTAGTTTATATTGCCTTTGTCTCCCAAGTGTGAGATTCATTCATTCTCTCTCTCTCTCTCTCTCTCTCTCTCTCTCTCTCTCTCTCTCTCACACACACACACACACACACACACACACACACACACTTAAACACACACTAAAGTATGTTTAAATGATTATCTGCAATAAATATTATCTTAGTAGAGAAGGTAAACCTGCATTGCTCCTGTACTGGGTTTTCTGGCATCTGTAGAAGTGCCTTGCAACAAATTCTTGTGGAGAGGACATCAGGATCTCTGGCAGCCCTTAAGATACAGGTAAGTCCTTAGGAATACCTTCAGTAGACTTACTAGTTAGACTGCACTGTTTCTGATATTGACTTTTCTAAAGATTGTGTGTATGTGTGTTGGTGTGTAGATGTGCATTAGAATATATTGGAATGTCCATTTGCTAGAGTGTGTCCTAGAGTCTATTTGGAATACACGTGTGTGTGTGTGTGTGTGTGTGTGTGTGTGTGTGTTACAGTCTGTATGTTGAAGTGTGTAAGAGTTTGTATGTGTGCTAGAATGTACCTCAGAGTATGTGTGTAGTGTACGAGGGTGTGTGTATGTTGGAGTGTTTGTAATTCATACCTGGAAATAATGAATATAACTATCTTGATACTTTTTACTAAAGTTTTAACCACTTCGACTTTGTAAGACACCTTAAGTTTAGAGTTACAGAACATTTTTTTTCTGGAAATAAAACTGAATTTTATTTCTCTTTCTTTTGTTAATGGATTAGAAGCTTAATAGCTCTTTTCGGGAAATCTGACCCCGAATATGGTTAGAGCTTCCATTTCCAACCGTAAAGACTGTCTGCTATTCAGAGTCCCTGTGTTACGGTTTGAGAGTTGGCACACAAGTGTGCAGGCACAGCAGATGTTACTTGGAATCTATGTTAATGCTTTTCCTGTGCTTACCTGTTAACCCCACAGAGTTGAAGCTCTGCTCTGGGCTGGTCCTGGGGTCTGCCCTGAGCAGTCAGTATGGCTGCTGGGATTGGTGTACAGTACAACGCAGCGGTTGTAGTTATGTCTGGCCCCTGCAATGAGCAACTGATCAGACCACAGTGACCCGGCAATAGAGCTGGGAACGGGGAGGGGGCATGGAGGTAAGTAAGCTGCTTTTCCTACAGAATTAGAAAAAAAAATCGTCACTACATTTTTTTGTTGTTGTTGTTTGCGTGTTGGATAGAAATCACAAGTGTGAATAAGGTAAATCTCCTGTGGTGTCTTGGAGATAATCCAGTAAATTCTGTCAGGTGAGACTAAAACTTCCATTCAAAAGCCAAGAGAAGAAGGAACACACATTAGTGTAATGGGTTTCCAGAGAAGAGCTTCAACAAAGAAAATAGAAGAGGGTTGATTAGTATCGGTAAATGATTTCCGTGTGTGTGTGTGTGTGTGTGGGTGTGTGTGTGTGTGTGTGTGTGTGTGTGTGTATGCGTCTACATTTACTTGTGTCATAGGTTTTGCTAGAGATTTTACTTTTTGATAGACATGTTAAAAATCGTAAATTATTCATTACTTCATTTAATAAAAGATGGCATGAATTTATCCAAAGAAACAGGATAAGACATGGTTTCTCAAAACTTTTTAAATAAATGCAAATGCATTTACTTAGTAATAAAGAGCAAATGCAAAACAAAACATAAATTTAACTTTGTTAGATGCAGTCCGTTTTTAAAAACCTGTTACTTTCTTCCATTCAGAATTTCCAAAATGTGTATTTGAAGCCATTTCACTTGATTTATACAAATGTTGACAACATAATTTTTTGTCCTTTCTGTAGGTTTGGACAGTGACCATCCACTTCAGTGTAAGAGGAATAATTTGCTATCTATCAGAAAGCCTCAGTTCTGAACTCAGGGCTGCTACTTACAGCTTGTGTTCTCTGGTCAGGATATTCAAACCTTTCAACCATGTATTCCATAACTACAAGAAGGGCATCATATAGATGTATATAATGCTGGAGAAGTAATACAAATTGTATACAGTATTCCCCACAGTGCATGCCTGAACAGCAGGGAAACATGTTACGGTCTTTGTCTGCTCTTTCATTTAGAATCCATGAAATCACTCTGTTACTCTTCCTTGGCAATCTGCAAGCAAGTGCTGCTTTTGCTACCTTTGTTTTAGATGTCTGATGCCTCCAATCATGCTTGGAGGCTTTGTGGTTCTCTCCTTGTGAGACCCTGTGGACACATAATACTATTCTTTTACCCAGTTCATTAACATTCAAATTACTACGAAGACAAAGTATATCTAGTAAAAGCATATTAATAGGAAATGCCTACTGGCCTCCCCCACTGGGCCTTACCTCTTAAGTTCATGGTTTATTTTCAATCACCACAGTCCAGAGTCTGGTCTTTATTTGTGCAGATACAGAAACTTGATCTCCACAGTTCATCTAGAGTTCACCAACACTGAGGGACTGACTCACACTGAGCAAACTGGCAAGAGAATCATTTACCAGCTAGATTGCCGATTCTTACGTACAATGGTCATATCCCAGTCACAATAGCAGGCATCTGCCTTTTTGTTCTGGGGGATCTAATTATATATCAGAAAGATGCCTGCAGAGCTTGAAATAGGAACAAAGATTGAGACATTCTTGAAAAGCCTGTCTATAAAGGAAAGGCCAGCAGAGAGAATGACATGTCCCCAGAGACACTGGCCTTGCTAACCAGTATCTGTCTTTTACTTAAGAATCTTGAGCTGCTTTGCTGTCTTTCTGGGACAACTTAACAGTGTGTGGAAGGAAACAATCACTTTCACTTATTTATTTTAAAATTAGTCATCACTATCATTATTCTTTGAATGCAAATAAAAGGAAAGGAAGGAAGGAAGGAAGAAAGAAAGAAAGAAAGAAAGAAAGAAAGAAAGAAAGAAAGAAAGAAAGTGGTGGTCTTTCTGACCACCATGCTTGCTGGGTGGGAGACACACAAAATCTACCTGTAACAATGTAATGTTATGGCAAACAGGATTCCACAGTGCAAGACCTATTTATTCCTAGAGATAGAAGCTCAAGATTTGTCCCTGTGCAAATTTTAGCTGTAATCAAGAAAGTAGTCACAGCCTCCCAGGGAGTATCTGCACAGAAGGAAAGATCAATGGAGAAAGAGGGGAGGGGTTAGTGGGCTATAGTTCCTCCAAAAAGAATGGAACAGATAATGTAAGCAGAAAGAACTAAGTAATTGAAGACCTAAGACTGTTGCCCTACTACTGAGGACTTCATTCTCAAAAGAGAATCTTGTGGAAATATCATTCTCTGTCACGAGTCATGAAAACACCATAAAGAGTCCCTTGGATTTATAGGTTGCAAAGGATTGCTGTTAGTGAGGGAACACTTAAACCATAAAACAATATTTCTGACTGCTCAAGAAGTATGTCTGTGGAGAGAAAAGGCATTCTAGGTCATTGGTTTGAAGTAACAAGGTAAGAAGTAGAAAGTGAGGGAGAAAGATTTCCTGAGGAAGGAAGCTAAATGTGGAAATTGGCAGTGGGGTGGGGGTGGAGTAGGGGTGGAGGGTAAATTCAACATAGCAATGACAAAGGAAGGACCCAGTGGTATTACTGAGTATGTAAAGGCCATTGGAATGCAGAAGATCTATCATGTGAGTCTGGGACAATAGCCATATCCCCGAGTAGCAGGAAAATTGCAAAAGTTCTGTAGGAAGATGGATTTAAAATTAGGTACAGGACACCATCAGTAAGGGAGCAGTTAGCAAGAATTACTTGTCATTATTCCAAAAATCGAGTTTATGTGGCAGTTGATTAATGTTAAGCAGCAAGGAGCTAGGCTGCTCTTGTTCTGATGTGCAAGATAATAAGATAGGAGACATGGTGTTGGCAAGGAAAAGGACTACTGCACTGTTCTAGAATGTGTGTCAGAAAAGCTGTGCTGAGGGGGTGAACTGGTTCATAAGGTTCGTAAAAGGAGGTGGACAGGCAGAGAGTCTGAGTACAGCCACTCAAACATTCTGGTCACTCTAGCCAGGCATCAGATATACTGGTGGAAGAGAGTGATCAAGTCTCCAGCTGGTCCAGCTACCCACAGCCATACAGACATTTTCCTTCTTTCTTCTTTCTTTGTTTCTTTTTTAAAAATTTATTTTTTACTTATTCACCTTACATCCCTCTTGCTGCCCCACTCCTGGTCACCCCCTCCCATAATCTTTCCCCTACCTCCTCCCCTTCTCCTCTGAATAGGTGTTGGCCCCTGGGTATTTCCCCACTCTGGCACTTCAAGTCTTGTCTCCTCTCCCACTGAGGCCACAGAAGGAAGCCCAGCTACAAGAATATATCCCACAGCTTTTGAGATAGCCCCTGCTTCAGTTGTTCAGGATCTACATGAAGAACATGGTACACATCTGCTACATATGTATGTGGAGGCCTAGGCTGAGCCTGTGTATGTTCTTTGGTTGGTGGTTAAGTCTCTGAGAGCCCCAAGGTCAGGGCCAACAGTATCATACAGACTTTCGAAAAGTAGGCCTTAGAAACTGAGAAAGACCTTCCCTGCCGAGATTTTATTTTCAAATTCTTAAACCACAGAAAGCTATGATGAGAGCAATATTGTGACTGATTCATACGTCTGGCTTTTGGATACCTCTTTACACAGAAATAGGCAGCTGGAAGAAACCGAGACTAGTTAGAGCTGAAAAGATTCAAGTTCTCAGTATTCTTGTATTGTTGCTACGGAGATTGGTGCTACGGGAGGTAGGGGAGCAAAGGAGGAGGCTGAGTGGACAGGTTCCTTAGGAGTCATTGTAGTTTCATTTCCTGTTGTTTCTGTAAAATATACTGATAAAAGAAACTCAGGGTAAAAGTTTTATGGCCAGGTTACAGCCCCCAAAGGCCACAGAGAAGCCCATTCCAATGTAAATAAATGAGGGTCTTTATTACAAGCTCTAGAGCAAGGTCCCTCACCATCCACAAAGCAGTGGATCAGAGTGAGAACTCTGAGTCTAGGGGTGAAGGGTATTTATTGTAGTTACAGCAAGCTTGGGGAATTTCCATTCAGGTCAACAAGTTAATATTTTAAAACCTGCATTTCTGGCATATTCTGTAGAAACTGAACATGGGGACAAAAACACCTGACAAAGAGGATGGCTAAGTTATCTGCAGGATTTCTTAAGTTATCTACATGTACCTTGACCCTGCTATTGTAGCCCAACTGGGTGTTGCTAAAGGGAGGTGGGTTGTCATGGATGCTTGTTCAGGAGGACTCTGGGATTTTTATTCCTAGAACTGGAGTTTAGTCCCTGGTCTTGTACAAAATGGCGTTTCTTCAAAAACAAGAGTTGGTTGGGCTTTACCAAAAGAGCTTATTTTAGTGCAGAGTTCCATCTTATCATCCCTCAGATTGGAGAAGTCATAGCGAAATCAGCAGCAGTGGAGAACAGTGAATGTATACAAACACATGCTCACCTCACTTTCTCCATTTTTCACAGTCTGGATTCCCCTGCCTGTGGAATGGTGCAACCCACACTGGTTAGACAGGTCTCCCTTAACATAAGACAGTTCTCACAAGAGCATCAAGATAATCCCCACAGACATACCTATAGAGGCCAACTTGATCACTAAGGTTTCCCAGGTGATTCTAGATTGTATCAAGTTGGAGGAATTAACCACCCTAACATAACTCTTGCCATTTTGACACACAATGCATCACTTGAAGGCATTCCCTTTCAACCCTTTTACCCAAAGTCTCATTTTTTATCTCATAATGTAAATACAGCACAATTTTAAAAATTCTTATAGTCCAGCCTTAGAAATGTCCAGAGACATCAATAGTTTCAATACTTTAAAAGCTTAGTTTCTGTGAACTCCTGTAAAATCAAAAGCTAATTCATACTTTCAACATATAGTAGTACAGAATAAGCATTTTTTTTTGTTACAAGAGGGCAGGATCAGGACACCACAAAGAATAATCACATCTAATCAATACTATAAATTCTCTGAGGTAAATATGAAACCCTTCATGTCTGTGTTTGGTATCTGGAACTTGTGATCTTCTGGGTTTCAAGGGACTTGGGTAGATCTACTGTCTTAGTTACTTTTTGGTTGCTGTGATAAAGTACCATAACTGAAAGTGACTTACAGAAGAAAGTTTATTTCGGCTTATGGTTCCAGAGAGATAAGAGTCCATCGTCATGGTCATATATGGCAGAAAGCTCCAGGAAGGCCAGCAGGAGCAGGAAACTGGGAAAACACATGTCAATCACACGCATGAAAGAGAAGGTGCAAATTGTTATGAGGGTAAAGTTATATATTCTCAGAGCTCCTCCCAGTGATGTACTTTCTCTATCAAGGCTATAGCAAGCCTCCCCAAACAACATTACCAACTGAAAATCAAATGTTCAAATACCCAAACATATGGAGGACATTCCTTATTCAATGCCTGCCTCCAGTATGAGTAGTTGGTGTTCTATTGATGTGAAAAGCCACCATGATCACATCAACTCTTACAGAAGAAACCATTTAACAGGGGCTGGCTTACAGTTTCAGAGGTTTAATGCATTATCATCATTACAGCAGGAGGCATGAGGAAATGTAGGCAGACATGGTGCTAGAGAAATACTTGAGCATTCTACAAAGCCTAGATCCTCAGACAGCAGGAAGAGAAAGACTCTGGGATTTGCATGAACTTTTGAAACCCCAAAGCCCACGCCCAGTGACACACTTCCCCCAACAAGGCTACATTTTCATTTATTTATTTATTTATTTATTTATCTATCTATTTATTTATTTATTTATTTATTTATGGTTTTTTGTTTGTTTGTTTGTTTGTTTGTTTGTTTGAGACAGGGTTTCTCTGCATAGCCCTGGCTGTCCTGGAACTGACTGTATACCAGGCTGGCCTTGAACTCAGAAATCTGCCTGTCTCTGTCTCGCAGAGTGCAGGGATTACAGGCAAGCACCACCACTGCCCAGCTGGTATTTTTTAAAAAAATTAATGCCACTTCCGGTGACCAAGCATTCAAATCTATGAGCCTACTGGGGCCTTCCTTTCTCACTCATTCTAATCTCCACATGCACCCACTTCCAGATCTGCCAGATAGAATACAGTTTTTCTCTTAGGCGTAGGACAGTTTCCACTCTATAGCTGCAGCACTCCTTAGCAGATGTCCCACAGCCCTGGCATTCCAGTATTATGGAGTCTCAATTACAACTGAAGCTTCACCCTCACAGTTTCATGCAATGGCCTCTTAGGACCTTGATGCAGGGACTTTGACTCTTCATGGTTCTCAGAGTCCTGAAATAAATCTGGGAGACTTTCATTTGTGCTACTCCCCCCTCCCCCCCAACAAATGTTACAAATCTAGTTTACTCTTGAATTACATGTTTTTAATTACCTACTTGTGATATCTTTCTCATAGGCAGAAATGTCAGATTTGTTTGTCCAAAGACAAGGAGCACTCCCAGGACTTTGAGTCCAGACCCTCTAAGCAGCCAAAACACAGCTAATGAGCTGCTGGAAGTGGCTATATGGGAGCTTTCCATATAGCTCTCAATGTCAGGCATTGAGAGCTATATGGAAAGCCAGCCATGACAGTTTATAACTCTCAGCACTCAGGCAACAGAAGCAGAGGATGAACACAAGTTCTATAACAGCCTGGCTACATAGTGAATTCTAGGACAACCTGCAACACAGAATGAGTCCCTGCAACTTCTTATTCCTAGAAGAATTCCAGAGAGCTTCCTAAAGTCAAACATTGAGACCCCCTGACAAATGCAGCTCAGGGGTTTTAACAGCTCGTCCACTGGCAGTCAAAGCCTAGAGCAATAAGACTCTCACCTAAGAACCAACAACTCTCAGGCTAGCCATATGAGCCTCTATGACTTCAAACTTATGCCAATGGTGCCCATGGGCTCAGGCTGCCAAAAGACAGGGAATTGCTCTTTGTGTATCCAAGAGTTCTAGCTGTGCAGAGCAAAAGATTAATGACAGGCAAACATTAATGACACTCTCTAATGTCCAGTATAAAATATTCCCCATCTGGATCGGTTATTCTTGATAGCAGACAGTCTGAATAGACACTGACAGGTTTGTAAACTATCTGTTACCTTATTACTGTGCAACAAGATGGCACTTTCATCATTGGACAGGATTCTAAGCACCAAATGCCTAGAATGTCCATGAAAAGGTTAGTTAGGCTTTGCTGTCCTTCTCAACACTGGATTTCCCTAGGCTCTTGCTTCTGAATTGAAAAAAAAAAACAAGTACTGGGATAACAGTGCAAAACCTCTGGCATGAAGGAAGCCATCCACCACATGGAGAGTACACAAAAGGAAAATAACCTATGAATTAAGCTGAAACAGGAAACCATATTATAAAGGCAAAGTATGTCTTAATGATGCAAATATTTAACATTTTGTGGGACAGTTGCTTATAGTGTTTAAAATTCAATAGCCATGAAATATAAATTCAAATTTTTATTAAGAGAAACTGCGTATTACCATGCCCTCTAAGGCTTGGTTCTAGAATCTTGACTGACTATGGGCGGCAAAGGAATTAAGAACATACAGATATTGAAAAGGTGTGCCAGGTGTATATTCTGATGGAGTGGTACTGACTGCCACAGTAATTCCTAACCTCACAGAATTTAGGAGGTAAAGCATAGAGGGAGGGATTATCATTAGAAGGAGGTATCTGTAGGTCAGCAGTCTGAGACTGTAAACATCCAGGGAGGAGAAGTTGAATTTGTTATGTATATATATTGGCTACTGATTCACATTTGGACCCCTCAAGAAAGCTTTGGCTTATCTCTGAGTCTTACCTGAGGAAGACTTTGCCACTTCCATAGGGTTGAAACACCGGAGTCCTTGACATGGCTTTGGCCATATTAACAATATAAATTCCCTCAGACTGCACTCACTCAGGAATTCCTTTGCTTCCTACAGGGTATAATTCTGAACTGTCTAGAACCTCAGTTTGCTCACCCAAACAACGAGGTTGGTAAGACATTATTTTATTGAGTTCTTTTAAAATAAGACATGGTTTATGTGAAGAGCTTTGTAAAACTGCCCGGCACTTACCAATTGCTCAGTAAAAGGTTGCTGTTGATAGTGAGGACTAGACTATGAAATTGGGAGCCTGAGGAAACAGAGCTGGGTATGTACTTAGAGAGTTCCATGGAATCGGTTATAGGGGACAGGAAAGCTGAGAATCTTCCTCACCTAAGGAATCCAGGAAAATGGTGATGGACACAGGAATTGTACCAGCAACCCTGAGGTGGATATCATCAGAGCTAGATGGGAAAGAGAATGAGCAAGGAGGGACGAAGGGGAAGACAACACTGCAAGATCAGAGAGGAGGGGAGGAAGCTGGGGGAAGATGTGGGAGAAGGAAATGCTGAGAAACATCACATTCTCCTGCTCCTCTATAAGAGACCCTGTGTTCAGTCCAATGGTTGGCAGAGAACATCCACCTCTGTATTTGTCAGGCACTGGCAAGGCCTCTCAGGGAATAGTTATGCCAGGCTTCTATCAGCTAGCACTTGCTGGCATCCACAATAGTATCTGGGTTTGGTAATTGTATATGGAATGGACAATGCTCCAATGACTATAGAGGCAACACATTTTTTTTTCTTGGTGTAAGGTTAGGAGGGTGGGATGGGAAGTGAGTGTGATAGAATATATTGTATGAAAGTCCCAAATAATCAATAAAAATACGATTTTGAAAAAAAATTTAAAACAAAAGAAGCATCACATTCTCCGGGACAAATTGCATGTTAGGCTGATCCTAATGGCCAGGTGATAAAATTTGATTCTAAAGCACGGTGACCCTGAACGTGTGTCTCTGAGGCTGTGGCGGTTACTCAGGTCCACACACTCAACTTTGAGAGAACATGCAGGCCCTAGTTGCCAGGATATGATCTCTCCTGCTGTGTCCAAATCTGATGTTGGCATGCTCGGCTCTTTCCCTGTTGAGCTCCTGTTAGCATCACCCAGTACTCATTAGGACTTGAAATCCCCCAAGCCTTATCAAATTCCATTACATGGCACAGCAAATCTTAACTCGTAGTTGGCAGTGTTTCTTTTTCTATCAACTTAGTTTGAAAATTAATTACAAAAATAGTAACATTTTTGCTCTTACACTACTTTCTTTATTATTATAGTTGATGCTTAGCAATTAAAAGAATCTTCCTTGTGTATGTCTGAAATAGTTAAAAATACTAGTGGATTTTCAATTCAGTTCATGCAATTTGTAAAGTATCTGACTTGTCTCATCTCTCTAACCCATCTGAAATTTCCAGCCACCTCTTTCTTATCTTTCAAAAGGATAAGTGAATTACAACAATGATAGTTTTTAACATAAAACATGTCTAGAAGTCATTAAATTATACTCTTTTTTCCTAAAAACAAGTAATTTTTGGTAAAAACAAAGTTTATCACAATTATATGCAAAAGATTGAGCCAGGAAAAGGCCCAGTTATATAAGAATAATGTCAATCTCCAACGATGCACTTGACTATACAGCTTTTGTGTCTCACAACATTACTTAAAATTTAGTGTGCTCTTGTCATAAAAGGTACCCTCAACAAATGTTCTCTGTTCACTCTTTCTTGAGGAGAATTTGAAAATGATGCTTAAGCAATTACATTTCATCCTAGCAGCAAGAGAACATTGTCTTCTGTACAGAATGCATTACTCAATGACACAAGTTGAGGTTCTAAGTCAACAAATATGGAAAACTTAAATTGTACGGTTTTATTATTTGTTTGTTGTTTTTTCTTCTTGGTTTTGTTTTTTAATTTGGTTTTTGTTTTTCTTTTTTTTTCCCTGAGACAGGGTTTCTCTGTGTAACAGTTCTGGCTCTTCCTGAGTCTGGCCTTGTTGCTCATGCTATATTCAAACTCATGAAGATCTGCCTGCTTCTGCCTCCTGAGTCCTGGGATTGAAGGTGTGTACCAGCATACATGCCCCTATACTGTTATTATTTGTTACTATTAAGTTAGCACACAAAGCACTCTCAGGATACCATTTGCAGATATGTCACTACATGGGTATTATTTACCCACTTTATCTATCCCCCTCTCTTGCTGGTTTCCCTCTTACACAAAAATCCCTCCTACAAACACACACACACACACACACACACACACACACACACATACATACACACACATACACACACACAAGCACACACACACATACACACACATACACACATACACATACACATGCACCATCTAAATCTAGGTTCCACATATAAGCAAAAACATCCAGGATTTGTCCTTCTGTGTCTGGCTCAATTTTTTAGTAACATAATGATTTCCAGACCCATTCATTTCCCTGCAGATGTCATTATTTTGATTTTTCTTCATGGGTATATAAAATTCCATTTAGTATATGGCCTATGTTTTTGTTAGTTATTCATTCATGCAACAGTAAACATGGATGCATAAATCTTGCTCTTGAGATTTAGACCACTGTGGTATGTGTTTGAGGGGTACAGATGTATCATGTGATAATTCCGTTTTCAGTTTTCCGAGTAAATTCAAAACTCTTAGACTTGAGAAACAAATCCATCAAAGTAGCAAAATATAAAATCAACATAAAAACACCACTTTCTTGTCTATGTGTAAAATAATGGGCTTTCTGCCAAGAAATTAACCAGGAAAGGGCACATTCACAAGAGAATCAAAAATAAAAGTAAACACTTCGAGATAAACACAGCCAAGGAGGTGAAAGACCCAAACAGAAAAACAAAGCAATGAAAGAAATTGAAGACACTGGAAAGATGGACCCCACATGCCTGTCGATTGGTAGACTTTAACAAAAATGACTATATTGCTGAAAGGAATCCACATATGCAATGCAATCCCCCTCAAAACTTTAAGAACATTTTTTTCACTGAACTAGAGAAAACAATCACAAAATGTATACGGATACTCAGAAGGCATCAAGTAGCCAAAGAGCAGTAGGTCACATATTACTAATTCTCTAATTACATTACAAAGCCAATGGTTAGAAAACCATAGGATATGGACACAAAAGTAGACAAGAAGACAAATGCAGCAGCATACAGGATACAGAGATACCCACCAAACTCCATCCATATAATTTTGGTCTCAGAAGAACTCAGTCAGAAAAGGAATACAGCATCTTCAAAAACTGATGCTGTGAGAAATACAAATCTACCTGCTAAAAATTAAACTGAATCCGTAATTCTCATCCTGAACACAAGTGAACTCAAAGGGAAAGACCCTGATATGAGACTAGAAACTTTGAAACTGCAACAGAAAATATATAATTAAAACACTTCAATATATGAGCAAAGACAAGACCTTTCTTGTATTTTATTTTATTATAATCATGATGGATATCATTTATACCAATTCTATCAGATGTGAAAGTATCAATTTACCTCAGGAATGTCACCTTGTTGGTGATATTGTGACATAAAAAGTTCTCTCAAAAATTGAAAATTAAGAGACATTTGTTTAACTGTTGTCTTAGTCAGGGTTTCTATTCCTGCACAAACATCATGACCAAGAAGCAAGTTGGGGAGGAAAGGGTTTATTGAGCTTACACTTCCACATAGCTGTTCATTACCAAAGGAAGTCAGGACTGGAACTCAAGCAGGTCAGGAAGAAGGAGCTGATGCAGAGGCCATGGAGAGATGTTACTTACTGGCTTGCTTCCCCTGGCTTGCTCAGCCTGCTCTCTTATAGAACCCAAGAATACCAGCCCAGAGATGGCACCACCCACAAGTGGCCCTCCCTCACTTGATCACTAATTGAGAAAATGCCCCACAGCTGGATCTCATAGAAGCACTTCCCCAACTGAAGCTCCTTTTCCTATGATAACTCCAGCCTGTGTCAAGTTGACACACAAAACTAGCCAGTACAATTGACCCCTTGTCAACTTGACACACCAACATATCACTATTAAGCCTCAACCCTTACTTTCTTATTCATCCCCAAGATGTAAATAACGTAAAAAAGTCCCACAGTCTTTACATATTAAAAGTTCAACCCCTTTAAAATGTCCAATATCTTAAAATTCCAAGTCTTTTAAAAATTCAAAGTCTCTTAACTGTGGGCTCCACTAAAATACCTTCTCTCAAGAGGGAAAAATATCAGGGCACAGTCACAATCAAAAAAGCAAAACTCAAACTCCAATGGTTCAGTGTCTGGGATCCAACTCACGATCTTCTGTGCTCCTCCAAGGGCTTGGGTCACTTCTCCAGCTCTTCCCATTGTAGCACACACCTTGTCTTCTAGGCTCCAGCTGCCTGTACTCCACTGCTACTGCTGTCCTTGGTGGTCATCACATAGTACTGGCATCTCCAAGCCTCAACTCTTTTGCATGACACCTTCAGTCCTGGGCCATTAATTACAACTGAGGGTACACTTTCACCAATGGCCTTCCATGCCCTCTCACAGTACCAAGCCTCAGCTGTTCTTCATGATGCCTTCATGCCTTCAAAAGCAGTACCACCTGGGTGACTCTTACACAGTACCAAGTCCTGCTACAGCATGAGGCACAACCTTGGCTATCTGGAACACACCCTCTGTGCTCTCAGAAAACAGTTCCCAGAAGATTTCATCTCAGTGATGCTGGCTTCTTCTTAATCACCGCTAATTTCTTAGCTCCAGCTAACCAGCATCAATAGTCCCAGTAACACAAAGGTTGACTTTAATAGTTTTGGTATCTTGTTACTCACAGCTGATTCTTCAGCCCCAGCTAACCAAAACCATAGAATCTTCATGGCCCTGATAAGAGTCTTTAATTTTCCCTCTGAAACTTCACAAGCCAGGCCTCCATCTTCTGCCTTGTTCTCAACATAATCTTCCAAGCTCCTACACATCTCACAGAGGTCTCAACACTGAATGGACCATCTAATCCAAAGTTCCAAAGTCCTTCCACAGTCCTCCCCAAAACATGGTCAGGTTGTCACAGGAATATCCCACTACGCTGGTACCAATTTGTCTTAGTCAGGGTTTCTATTCCTGCACAAACATCATGACCAAGAAGCAAGTTGGGGAGGAAAGGGTTTATTGAGCTTACACTTCCACACAGCTGTTCATTACCAAAGGAAGTCAGGACTGGAACTCAAGCAGGTCAGGAAGAAGGAGCTGATGCAGAGGCCATGGAGAGATGTTACTTACTGGCTTGCTTCCCCTGGCTTGCTCAGCCTGCTCTCTTATAGAACCCAAGAATACCAGCCCGGAGATGGCACCACCCACAAGGGGCCCTCCCTCACTTGATCACTAATTGAGAAAATGCCCCACAGCTGGATCTCATAGAGGCACTTCCCCAACTGAAGCTCCTTTTCCTATGATAACTCCAGCCTGTGTCAAGTGGACACACAAAACTAGCCAGTACAACTGCTTACAGTTTTTTCTTGGTGTTCATATAAATTTATTCATTTATTTATTTTAATTGAAAAGGGAAGTAAAATACTTTATGATAAAATTAAAGATTAAAATTGACAGTTTTCATGGAAAAATAAAGAGTAAAGTAGTAGACATGTAAAACATTGCTAAATTAATTGAAATATGGAATAAAAACATTTTATGACAGAGTTGAAGATTTACATGGAAAATATTTCTGATAAAATTGTAGAAAAAATGTACAAAAACATGTCAGAATTGAAGATTGCCATGGAAAATTTTATATAGATATAATAAGGGTAGGCATAAAAGTATTCCTAAGTTGATTGAAATTGGAATTATAAACATTTTCTGATAAATTTGAAGATTTACATGGAAAATATTTTTGATAAAATTGAAGAAATATATAGAAAATCATGTTAAAGTTAAAGATTTTCATGGAAATTATACAAATAAAATGATAGGCATAAAGATAATTCTAAGTTGATTGAACATGGAATTATAAACATTGTCAGATAAAATTGAAGACTTACATGGAAAATATTTCTTGTAAAATTCAAGAACTATATAGACAAACACGTTAAAATTGACTATTTCATGGAAAATTTTAGATGGATTTCATGGAATTTTATGGAAATGATAGATATAAAACCTCTAAATTAATTGAAGGTGGAATTAGAAACATTTGTGATAGAATCAAAGGTTTACATTGAAAACATTTCTGATAAAATAGAGGAAGTATATAGAAAGACATTAAAATTGAAGATTATCATGAAAAATAATGCAGATAATAATGCAGATAAGGTAGACATAAAAACATTACTATATTAATTAAAAGGGGGAATTACAATCATTTCTGATAAAATTGAAGATTTACATCAGAAATATTCCATTAGTCTTTGTCTTTTTACTGGGGAGTTGAGTCCATTGTTGATAAGAGATATTAAGGAATAGTGATTATTGCTTCCTGTTATTTTTGATGTTATTTTTATGTTTGTGTGGGTATCTTCTTTTGGGGTTGTTGGAAGAAGATTACTTTCTGGCTTTTTCTAGGGTGAAGTTTCCCTCCTTGAGTTGGCATTTTCCATCAATTATCCTTTGTAGGGATGGATTTGTGGACAGATATTGTGTAAATTTGGTTTTATCATGTAATATCTTGGTTTCTCCATCTATGATGATTGAGAGTTTTGCTGGGCTGGCATTTGTGTTCTCTTTGGGTCTATATAAGGTCTGCCCAGGATCTTCTAGCTTTCATCTTCTCTGGTGAGAAGTCTGATGTTCTGATAGGTCTGCCTTTATAAGTTACTTGCCCTTTTTCCCTTATACTTTTAATAATCTTTCTTTGTATAGTGAATTTGGAGTTTTGATTATTATGTGCTGGGAGGAGTTTCCAGCACATAATATTGCATTGTTCTGGTCTAGTCTGTTTGGAGTTCTGAAGACTTCTTGTATGTGAAAGGATAAAAAATAGTTAGGAGGCTCTAACTCCAGCCTCCTAAGAAGCCCTAAACACCGCAAATTCCAGACCCTGCTCTTTGTTAAAAACTCAATAAAAAGGCCTTGAGTACATGATCCTGGACCCATAAGGGAAAAATGAGCTAACTAGTTGCTATCTGGCTTCTATAGAAAACTGATTGGTCCTTGGAGCATGGGCTTGGATAATTTAGACTGATTGGCTTAGAAGCTATGGAGTGGTATAAATCGATTGGCTTGCAATGCACAGGCTTTGTTATGAACTTATAAAAGCTGTCCTGATTCTGCACTCGGGGTCCACAGTCCTCTACCCCTGAGTGGTGTATGACTGTGAACCCCAGAGCTTCAGGAATAAAAATCCTCTTGCTGTTGCATCAAGACCGTTTCTTGCGAGTGATTAGGGTGTCGCGTTCTGAGGTGTGAGGCACTAGGGTGCCCTCATTTTTCTGGGTCTTTCATATGTTCATGGGCATCTCTTTCTCTAGGTTAGAGAAGTCTTCCTCTACAATTTTGTTGGAGATATTTACTGGGCCTTTAAGATGTAAATCCTCATTCTCCTTTATACCTATAATCCTTAGGTTTGGTCTTCTCATTGTGTCCTGGAGTTCCTGAATGTTTTGAGTTACCAGCTTTATGCATTTTGGATTTTCTTTGACTGTTGAGTCAATGTTTTCTATGGTATCTTCAGCACCTGAAGTTCTTTCTTTTATCTCTTGTATTCTGTTGTTGATGCTTGCATCTATGACTCCTCAATTTTTTCCAAGGTTTTCTATCTCCAGAGATGTCTCACTTTGTGATTTCTTTATTGTTTCTACTTCCACTTTTATATGCTGGATGGTTTTGTTCAGTTCATTCACTTGATTGTGTTTTCCTGTAATTCTTTAAAAGATTTTTGTGTCTCCTCTTTAAGGGCTTCTGCCTGTTGACCCATGATCTCCTGTATTACTTTAAGGGATTTTTGTGTTTCCTCTCTAAGAACTTTTACCTGTTGACCCATGTTCTTCTGTATCTCTTTAAGGGAGTTATTTAAGTCTTTTGTGAAGCCCTCTATCGGCATCATGAGATACAATTTTAAATCCAACTCTTGCTGTTCTGGTGTGTTGGAGTATTTGGGACTTGCTGTGTTGGGAGAACTGGGTTCTGATGTTGCCATGTGGCCTTGGTTTCTGTTGGCAGGGTTCTTGTGCTTGCCTTTTGCCATCTGGTTATTTCTGGTCCTAGTTAGCATTATTGTCTCTGCCTCGAGTTTGTTTCTCCTGTGGGCCTTTAAGCCTGTGTCCTTACTCCTCTGAACTGAAAAGTGAAAGCACTGCTGGGAGTTCTCTCTCTTCTGGCAGGCTATGCACAGAAGGCTGTGTAGTTTTCCTGGCTCTCTGTTGCAAATGGTGGTGGGAAGACTGTTTACATGTTTTTATTTTAATTTTATTTATGTGCATGGGTCTATCTATCTATCTATCTATCTATCTATCTTATCTATCAATCATCTATCTATCCATTTGTGTGTGTATGTTTGTGTGTGGGTGTATGGGTGTGGGTGGGAGAGAGAGAGAGAGAGAGAGAGAGAGAGAGAGAGAGAGAGACCTGGGGTGTATATGTGTACATGTGTTTGTGTTTATATGTTTGTGTATGTGTGTGTGTGTGTGTGTGTGTGTGTGTGTGTGTGTGAGAGAGAGAGAGAGAGAGAGAGAGAGAGAGAGAGAGAGAGAGAGAGAGTATGTGTGTACCACATGTGTGTAGGAGCCCAAGGAGACCAGAAGAGGAATCCGGACCTCTTTGAATTGGACTTCCAGCAGTTGTGATCTTCCAGATTTTGTGTGCTAGGAATCAAATGGTACCTACTGACTTAGTACAACATTCACAGAAATAACATACTCTGTGGACTTCCAGTCCATATTGATTTGAGGTGGGAAATTGTCAGATAAAAAAAAATAGCTGTTCTCTAAGTTTACCATTTTCACATTTATCACCAGTCCTACACTGAATCAAAAGTAAAGGCATAAAGGTAGGAGCCATCTTAATTTCCACATCAGCAGAAGGGAAGCCTGCAAAACGTGGAATAGAAACAAAGGCACCACCAAGGATGATACAGGGAACAGGGTGTGTGTCACACCCAGGCTAGTGGGCAACAGGAAGGGCCTAGAGGGCTTTTAGTAGAACCACAAGTAAATCCCTATTCCATGCATTGCACCTTCAAATACAATGCAGTTACCAACCTTACAGACATTGATAGAAAACTGCACATAAAACGAGAAGGGCAGGGAAAGTGTTTATTATAGTTTGTATAAATACCAGATTTCAGGACTATATGTCATAAACATCTTCAGCAGCTCTCAGAATGCCACTCGCTGACCCTGGGTACTGGGATTAATTTATGTTCTGAAAAGATATTCTGCCTTTTACTTACATAACAATACTAGAAAGATTTGACATATTCATTATTTAAGATAGCTAACGTAGCTAGACCAGGGAAAAACAAATCCTTTCTATGATGAGTGCCAGCTTTGATTTGCCTCAGGATGCCCATAACATTTTAATAACGGGGCCAAATTTCTAATGATGCTGAAACATCTTCTTTAGGACAGGGTAGGGATATTAGATTTCAAATTTTTGATTTGACTTTTACTACAATGAAATAAGGTTTTTAACTGCTTTAGCAATTTTCAGAATGTATAAATATAGGAATGAACCCCCTCAGATAGCCAGAATCCTTCTCTTATATGAAATTATGAATATGAAAGGAAATTGCTTTGAAATCACAGAATCACAACCACAGACATGATCATTAATTGCAAGATATATTTTTGTCTCTTGGAAACCTTGTCCCAAGGTCGTTCACGGTTGGCAAAGGCATTTTGTGTATGCTTATGCGGAATCCTTGAACTAAATGGTTAATTGGTTGTCATTCGCTCACTTTACACTTACATGCCCATTGCTACATTGAATCATGTTTAGGCAAAAACAAAGTGGCCAGTAATGGATGGTCTATACATCTTATTTCCTTATATTGTCATGAATGAAGCAGGGCAGAAGACCAAGTGTTTTCCAGGATGAATGCTAGTATAGGCCAATAAAGCAGATGTGCCAGGAAGTGTGAGCATTCAGAGGCCACTCAGCCCTGCTACTCATGTAGTGTCACAGCCCCAAGGAGTGAGAAATCATGTGGCTCTGTCCCCTTCTGTTGGGATATTTCCAAAAAGCATGTAGACTGGCTTGTTCAGTAGTATGTCTCTCACTGAAGTTCGATGAGAGTTGAAGTTTACATTCCAAGGGCATAATGGGCCTAAGTCAGTATTCTCATAGGAGTTCTCAGCCTTAAAAGGAAATGTTTTCTTTTTCCATAATAAAAAGTGCTTTGATTTATTCCATACTCTATTATTTTATCTTTAGCGAGCAGACAGTTGAAATTGCATGCTTGTAAGGCTTCTGAAAGAGTCCTTTCAGGAATCCATCATTTGTTCTCTCTCTTTAGTGTGACTAGATCCTCCCACAATTCTCTTTCTGTCTAGCTCTCTCTCTCTCCCTCTCTCTCTCTCACCAGATTCAGTACACACTCCTAGACAAGCAGTAAGACATTACTTAAAAAAAACCCTGAAAACAATTTCTGACCACTATATAGGTATGAGCTATTTAAGAATGTATGGATATTTTTCTTGCTCAAAATTGAGAAAATAAAAGATTTTTTTTTACATTGCAAACTTTTGTGTTTTAAATTACCTGTATTGTGACATTGTAATTCTGGTTCTTTTTTTTTCAATTTCTCTCTTCCCTACCTCTTTTTTTCTTTTCCTCTTCTTTCTTGAACAATTAGACATAAAGCTATTGGGCACAGCATATCCACACAGTCATTCCTGCCAACCTTGCCATCTGCAGTTACCTAGACCAGGCAACTAAGCTCTATAAATACTGAGGACACATTCTGAGGGGAGCCTAGCATGGTAGTCAGAATCTTTCCAGGTTGAGGGTGGAGAAGGCTATGAGGTTATGAGACCAGGACCCAGTTGGGGCAAGATAAACACTAAAATAAGCAATAATGGAAGTTGCACAACTGCGCCCCATTTAATAACAGGAAAACATAGTTAATTCATATACAAATAGATACATAGGTAAGTCAAAAGCTTAATGTGGAATGAGATAATAAGAGCAGTAGCCCACAAAATACTATTGATTTAAAAAGGAAAAACTTACTTTGCAGTGAAAACATTTTGATTGATAACAGCTGGAGTCATACATACATACATGAATACATACATGTATGTATGAATACATACGTATATTTATTATTCTTCAGACCTCAAATTAATACCTTAGACTCTGTTACTTCAATATAACCTATTTTATAAACATATAAACTAACAAATTCACACAGAAAACTATTGAGTGGAAGGAACATGCTATTTGTAAATGCATATTTGGACTATATACATTCCTGATTCATCTCTGATTAGAAACCTTCTGAAACAGTGTGGCAGCCAACAAGATGCAGGGGACCAGGCAACTGTGCCCCACAAAGCTGTGTACTCTACTTCTCCTAAATGAGAGTGCTTTAAGAAATATGGTAAAGACAATGTGTAGAGACATTTAAAGTTTATGGAGACAAAACAAGGGAAGTACCTAAATTTCAACTGTGCGGCTATGGATTATTTCATTTAAGGGGTGCTAAAAGTTATGGATCAATGGAAGGATTCCATCTGAATCATACATCATTTTAACAAACACACAAACTCTCAATCACCTTGTTGACTGACAGCCATATAAAAACAGAGAGTCCCCAAAAGTCAGGGATCCTTTACCTCTTCTCAACCACCCCAACAATGAGGTCATCTGCATTCACATAAATGAGGAGACAGGCAAAAGTTAGGTGAAACACTAATCAGATTCCATAAAATGCCTGATCTACTACATGACTCAACTTAACTTGAATTAGGCTAAGAAAGGTACTAAATTATTAGGACTATATTTGGTATTTTAAATATTTAACAACTTTAAAATAAATTTAGTCTACCATTGCTGTTTAATATCTTAAATTATGTCCTTCTAAGTGGGAAAAGATCTTCACCAACCCCACATCTGAAAGAGGGCTAAGATCCAGTATATACAAAGAACTCAAGAAGTTAGACCAAATAACCCTATCAAAAAATGGGGTACAGAGCTAAACAAAGAATTTTCACCAGAAGAAATGCGAATGGCCGATAAACACCTTAAGAGATGTTCAACATCATTAGTCATCAGGGAAATGCAAATCAAAACAACCCTGAGATTCCACCTCACACCAGTCAGAATGGCTAAGATTAAAAACTCAAGAGACAACAAGTGCTGGCGAGGATGTGGAGAAAGAGGAACACTCCTCCACTGTTGGTGGGATTGCAAAATGGTAAAACCACTCTGGAAATCAGTTTGGCGGTTCCTCAGAAAATTGGGCATGTCACTTCCAGAGGACCCTGGCATACCACTCCTGGGTATATACCCAGAGGATTCCCCTGCATACAATAAAGACACATGCTCCACTATGTTTATAGCAGCCTTGTTTATAATAGCCAGAAATTGGAAGGAGCCCAAATATCCCTCAAAGGAGGAATAGATACAGAAAATGTGGTATATTTATGGAATACTACTCAGCAATTAAAAATAATGAATTCATGCAATTTGTAGGTAAATGGTTAGATCTGGAAAATATCATCATAAGTGTGTTAACCCAATCACAAAAGAATACACATGAAATGCAATCACTGATAAGTGGATATTAATGAGCCCAGAAGCCCTAAATACTCAAGGCACAATTAGCAAGTCAAATGATTCCCAAGAAGAAGAAAGGAGAGGACCGTGGGCCTGTAAAGATTGGATCCAGTTTTGTAGACCCAGAACAGAGAAATCGTGAGGGCAGGGGGAATGATTGGGGAATAGTTGGGGGGGAGAGGAATTATGGGATGTATGGTGGGGGGGGGAACTGGGAAAGGGGAAAGCCTTTGGAATGTAAACATAGAATATAGAAAATAAAAATTTAAAAAGATATTAAATTATGATAAATTTTTTCTTGGGTAGAAATGGCATAGTAATATCCATCTGCAACCCTAGCAATCAGGAGACAGAACTGTGAAATTCTTGAGTTTGAGACTATCCTAGATTACACAGAATATTTCTGTCTTACTGAAAGCATGAAGAACAACAGATTTTTCCTTAGACTAGTTAATGTACAGCATAATTTTATTTCACTAATCTGTGAAAAATTTCCTTCCCAAAATTTTCCTACAATTTACAAAAGAAACTCTGCGTGATTATAATTTCTAGGTTAACCTACATTCGAAATCTACTGAAATCATTTCTCTTCAGAATCTCAATATTTTTATTCCATTGTGTGAAATGAAGCAGATTCTTTTCTTTAGAACATGATGCCACAATTATAGAAACATATCTGCTTCAGATTGTCCTCACAGCTTGAAGTTCTATCAAGAAGTTGTACAGCTTTCCAGAAGGATGGTCTGAAAGCCTATGGAGCATGAGTTATATGTTAGAAGTTCAACTTAGTTGCTCAACTGACTAGTTATTACTCAAATATAATAGGAGGTGAGTAGACATGAAAGAGTCACATGATTATGGCCACTACCAAGAAATTGCTGAGTCTGTCTGGATACTAATAGTTTAGACTCAGGGTTTGGATGTGAATTCAGGGCAATTGCTCCAAAGATGGATGCCTGAGTTCAGTTCTGTCTTTTTTTTTTTTTTTTACTATTTATCTAAGGTACCATACTTAGCTCTAGTTCCCTTGCCTGAAGAACAGAATGAGTACTTACGACTCAGTTTTATCAGAATGACTCCATATACAACCCTTGCAAAAGTCTCTTGACTGTAGTAGTACTGAATGAGCTCCACAAGTGTGTACCTACACATGGCACTGTATGTGTTCCTCTCGATGCCTTGCTGGAACTTCTAGTTTGTTAGAGAGCACAAAGCAATCCTTTCTCTTTATAAAGAGCTCATTCCTTCAATAGCTACTACAGTGTCTTTGAAGTGGGATATGGGTAGGTGCTGGGCTAATAGTCTTCCTTTGTCTTTCTAGAGCCACCACCATGACTCCCTCTCTTTGAGCTGCTGCCTTATGAGGTGGCCATGTACTCTTCCGGCTCCCACTCCCCCTGCTGCTCTTCTTAGAGGCATCTGGAGAGACTGGAGAAATGAAATAAAAGGATGAAAGTCTGAGTCACACTTTTCTTCTCACAAGAGCTGTGGACATTCACCCTAACTACCGACAAGCTCTTTCTGTGGCTGTGGTCCTTACCTAGTTCTACCAATCCTCATCTTTTCCTCCTTCTAGCTTAGCAGCTCTAATCCCTGCTAGTTCTTTTTGGAGCACCTGTGCCTCATTATCCTTTATTACCTCCCTTGCCATGTCAATAAACATGATTCAATAATTTTTTTGTTATTGTGAGTTTCTAATTAGATATCTTCTTTTTATTTAAGCACTTTAATGTGTTAATACTGTGTGTCAGGAATCTTTCCAAGTTGACATGTTTCTAAATTCCATATTTTGTATTATAGTATGTATATGTACAAACATGAAATAAATTAACTAGGAATTGTCATAACATCTAGACTTTGTAAAATATGTCCCAATATCAGAATTCTTTCTGTGTATTGTAAGAAATTCTTTAAAATAAGAGTTACATAAATTATTAGTATTGTTTAAGAGTTTTGCTAGATACCAACTGAAGGTCAGTTCTAAGTCGGGACTTAAGAAATTCTGGAAATCCTTTAAATGAAAATATACCAAACTCCTTTTCCTTTCGCAGAAGTTATTTTTTCATGATTAACTCATCGATGACTGTTGGCCTCTCACCAATGTCATATAGCACATAGATTACTAGTATATTTATAGTATAAAATATCACAGAGGACTTTTGGATATTCTGACACACAAAGATATAGTTTGAAAGATATCATGGGATAAGAATTTGACATTAAGAAATGGGAAGCTAGAATATTGAATATTTTCATTTATTTAGAAATCAAGAATCTAAAATTTTACTATGACAGGAAAAGGAATCAAACACACTGATATAAGGAATCAAGGTGATGGTCAGGATGGGCAGAGTTCCCATCTGAATGTCACTCACCAACTAAAAAGTTTTTTCTCTTTTTCTTGGATTCCTAGCTATTTGCACTATTGTGAAATACTTAGCAAAATCTCAGAAGAGAGAAGAGGGGTATAGTACCACTGTCAAGACAGTAAACTACACCAGCTAAGCTCCTACCCAGCACTCAGCATTCTATCTACACAAGATAGGAAGAAAAAGAAGCCTCTCACATAGTAGGTAGAAGGCTAGAAGACAAAGAAGACATATTCATGAATGCATTCACATTATCTTATCTAAAGCCAGGAAAAGGAGAGAGAAAGAAAGAGAGAGAGAGAGAAGCAGCAGATAAAGAAACATGAGAATCTGCACAGTACTCTATGATGAGCATCATGAGTGGAAGTATCATAGTAAAGTAGAGAAAGCAATCAAGAAAGGGCTGTATTTTTCAAAATGAAAGTAAAACACGAAGATATATAATGCAATGATACAGGGCTCCTGACACTAATGTGAACTGGAACCTAAGTTTGATCCCTATCAGTTCAAATTACTCTCTCTCTCTCTCTCTCTCTCTCTCTCTCTCTCTCTCTCTCTCTCTCACACACACACACACACACACACACACATTGCACAGGTACACAAAGTCTTCAGACCTCCCAGATTAAAAACATAAAAGGAAGATAAAGAAGAAAACAACAAAGCCAATGAAAGAATTTAATAATTGGCATCTTGAAGGATTCTTAAGAAGAATCTAAATTCAAGAGCTTAATGTGTGTGTGTGTGTGTGTGTGTGTGTGTGTGTGTGTGAATAAAACTAGAGAAGAAGGTAATGAGAGTAGGCATGTCTGCAGCCAAGGATGACAATCCAAGTTTGATCCTGGATCCCAAAGAGTGGAAGAAGAGACTGTTCTTCAAACTGTCCTCTGATTTCTATATGTGCACGCTGGTATGCCTGTGGAAACAACTCCAACCAAAATAATAAATAAATGAATATATTAACATAAACAGAGGAAACATGAGAAGTTATAGATTTGAGAAAACAGAAGCTTTAAAAATAATCACAGAAATAAATTCAAAATGAGATAGTATAAAACTAAAAGTTTACACGCATGGCTGTGCTCAACTAAGGAGAGAATAATTCATGCCATATGGCAAGAATTTTAGATGATATGACATTTGTTGCTTTCTGATTTATTTAATCATTTGGAAGTAAATATGTCTTAATTTTATAAAAGAAACATTTGTTTGCCTAGAGTCACTGAGGCCGACAGTGACCACGTCATTCACAGCTCTCCTACCTCTCTGAGATCTTCAGCCTCCTCACAGCCATTATTCACCTCTGTGTCCAAGGACATCACTTCTCACTGTGGAAGAGTGCCATATTCTTTAAGCCAGGGGTTCTCAACTCATTGGTCATGACCTTTGTTGGTATCAAACTATCCATTCACAGGGGTCATCTAAGACCATTTGAAAATAGATATTTATATTATGATTCACAACTGTAGTAAAATTATAGTTATGAAGTACCAATGAGAATACTTGTACAGTTGGGGACACCATTATATGAGGGACTATATTAAATGGTCGCTGCATGAGAAAGGCTGAGAAACACTGCTCTAACAAGGCTGAGAACACTAGCAGAGCAGAAGTTGAGAGGTTAGCATTCAGAACCCCAAAGCCACTCATCTTGGTGTTCCAGTGAAATCATTCTGATAGCTTTTCTAACTGTTTTCCAGAGTTAACCTCACGGATTAATGTAGACAGAGTGGGCCACAACCACACTCTTCTTAGCTGAGTGCTCTTCCCAGGCCTCTAAATGCTACCCTGGACAGGATCCTCTTCTCATCTCAAACAAGCACTGGATTAAAACCTTAGACTGCACTTTTGAAGAACACAAGCTGACTCATACACTATTTGCATGCAGTAGAGAACATAAACACTGTGATATCTAGAGTGTATTAAAATGATTCTGAATGGTTAATATAATAACTAGAGTCTATCTGTTTACTGGAGGGTTTCAAAATATATAAAATACATAAAAATTGCCAGCATATTATGCCCTTTCCAATTATTTCATAATTGATTGTCCTCATAGAATTGTACTGGCATATCATTATAATATCATACTAACTTCTGTACTTACCTATTGCGCGCACGCGCACGCGCGCGCGCGCGCGCACACACACACACACACACTCACACACACACATTAAAAAAGTCCATTTTAAGTATCTATACAGATTCTTCCAATCTAATTTAATAATTTTACAATTTAGACTGAGATTCTTTCAATTTACATAGGATCATTTCAAGGTCAACAAACTGGCTCCAACTATCATGACTAGAACCAAGACAGTTGTCCTGAATTCTAGACACATTGTCCTCATTTAATATGGTTGTTTGAACATGTTTGGAGACTGATAGCAAACTGGCAGGGGACAAGAATATGTTTTTCAGAACCATGTAGTAGAGGAGTTAAAAAAGTAAGATCAAGACAGTTTACTCAGAACCTGATATGATTCACTGATTTCTAATGAAGGAAATGGGTGGGTCATGTGGGCACAAAGAGAAGTCTTATGCAATAGCAACAAGCCCAGACAGGGCTTCTGCCAAAGACCCACCGTGTCTGCCCAGTTTCTCTTCTAGGATAAGTTTAGTCACAGTTCTTGACATAGTTCCTCTTCCTCTTTTGTCCTAGGGAACCAAGTTGCTGCAGTCGAAAACAAAAATACACCTCTAAGTCATTCACACACTTTTAAATAAGGCATTCCTACCACAATCTTGAAGCCCTTTCACTGCTAGACTCTTTAGAAGTAATTGCTTGGAAATTCAGGAAGGAACAACAAGCTCTTTAGCATTTTTAAGCACAAAGAAAGCTAAAAATGGTCCTCAGCCAATGAACTATGTTTTGAAAAGTATACTTTCCGCTTCTAATTAGAAGACAGATACTTAGAAATTAAAATGAAGTCGTTCTTTATTATGTGATATAGAGTCAAACAAATTTACACATGCTCATAGATAGCATGATACTGTATGACATCAGTGTACAGTAGACTTTTATGTTTTGTCTGTCACAAACTTCTAAGCTAAACTTAGAAATTAATGAGACCATGTCATAAATTCTCACACAGTTTGTTCAAGTGTGCTGTATATATCAGGTAGAGGTAGTTATCACAGTCAACTTAGAGATGAATAAATTACTATTCTCTTGTGATAAAGAGCTGGTTCTCAGATAAGGAATGTAGCTGTCATAAAGGCATCAAACTGAGTAGAGTTTTTCTTGTTGACACCAAGGGTCATGGAGGTAAATCTCAGGGCTTTTCTGTAATGCTGGATTCACGGTATACCTTTACTCAAACTTCTTAAATGTACAGAAATGAGAAAGGGTAAAAAAGGGACAGAATTATAATGAAACTTCATTAGTTGTCTAGGGTCACAGTAGGTTGGTGTAGTGCATAGGCCTATGAAGCTTAAGTTGCTCTAAAAATATACGCGCCCAGAAGGAGAGATATAAATCCATGAAGCTGTGTTTGATATCAATATCCAGAAGTATTGTGTATACATCTTTTCCTTTATGAATCTTATGCTATGCAGATTTAATAAAAATTAAATAAAATTTAAATTACAATATGTTAGCTTTGGTTTTAAACTCAAACTTCATGCTACAAGGGCTATCTATACCTTCTGATATCACACAATGTTCTTGTTTTTCTTTTTTAAACAATTTTTCCTAAAATTTATTTATTTATTATATGTGAGTACTCTGTAGCTGTCTTCAGACACACCAGAAAAGAGCATCAGACCCTGTTACAGATGGTTGTGAGCTATCACGTGGTTGCTGGGAATTGAACTCAGGACCTCAGGATGAGCAGTTGGTGCTCTTAACTGCTGAGCTATCTCTCCAGTTTGTTTTTCTTGAGTCTATATAAATGCTTTGTTATAAAACTCCAGTTTTCACTTAACTGTGTTGGCAGAAAATTCAAAAATCCCTTCCCAGCACATAGTAATAGAGAAGACCTCTTTAAGGTCTTCATAGCACTGGGTGTAATTAAGTAACTCACAAGAAGAAAGCAAAGAATTGAAAGTCAGATCTCATATCTATCAAGCTAATATTCCTGCCCTAAGTGCAATTTCCCTCCCATTCCACCTTGAGAAAGCTGGGTTTGATGTTAATGAAGCAACTAAGATGCTTCTATTTATAGACAAATTCCTAGTGTAAGTACAGAGGTGATAACCACTAGCTGGAGAGCAGAGTGAAGAGAGCTCATCAAGGCCCTCTATGTGGAAACCCAAATTGGCGGATTGCACAGTGGGAATCTGGGAGAGATGGCCTTTCTTGGCTGGGAGCAGCACCAGCTGAGGCATGGTATAAGGAGAAAGACTGAGTTAAGAATTCCTCAGCTGAAGATGACTTATATTTGTAGCCCAGATAAGTTAGGGAATAATATGCTATTAACTAAAAATGCAACAAAAGTAATGAATATTTGTTGGGGAATTATGAGTGGGAGAAATTCAATGGTGTATTGGATTCCATATGTCTATCTTCTCCCAACTCTGTATTCACTGAAGCATGAAACAGACCACAACGGGAAAATTTATGCTATCAAAATTGTTAAGTGCTATAAATTATTTGACAGCCAGATTACCAGTAAAGATGGTAGGATATTTCTATGGAGTTTGTTATTCAGGTCAATACTCAGAAGACATGTCAATATTAGAGATGTGGTCTTAGAACTACTTATTTTAGTTTTACATGTATTTATTTATTTATATATTTACTTATTTGTTTATTTGTGTGTGTATGTTTGCTTGCATGTGTGTGTGCATTCATTCAAATTTGAACTGAATAATTCTGAATAAAAGACATTTTAGTAATTGCTGACATGGCAAGTGTCTGAATTGGAATTCTTCTAACAAAACCAAATCATTGGGAAAAAAAAAGTATTGTAAATTCAGTAATGTAGGATAAGGTAGCAAAATTCCTGCCATTCTGGAATTAACTGTACCAAAATTCCACCTTAACAATGATATCTTCAAATTGAAGTTTATTTTATTTTAAAGCTTGGCTACTAAAAGTGGTTTCATTTTTCACAAAGGCTAGCACATCCTCTAAAAGATAGAATCTTAGCTCTTCCTGTCTCGATTCTCAAGTTGGAGAAATACAGAGAACTCTATCTTGTGATCTGGGTTTTGTTTTACCATTTATACAGATATCACTGCTACATCTTTCCTTATCTACCAATTACACTGAAGGCAAGGAGAGAGACTCCTGTGAGACATACTCATTTCAAGAATTTTCATGGTTAGCACAGTGAAAGAAACTCCAAAATCTGATGTAATATTTGAAATAATGAGTGAGGCAATTAAAACAACAGTTTAATATCATTTATAAAACTCCAAAGTAGGACTTAAACGAATCTTCACAATTTGAATACCTTCGTGCATCTTCTCACATCACATTAGAAATAAAATAGAAACAAATATCAAGGAAAAAACAAAAACATTTAAATACATAGAAATGTAGAACAAAGAAATAACATTTTAGGAACAAATAATCTAACTAAAATTGCACCAAGCAGATATGAAGCACATGAATAACAAATGAAGTGATTGATGCACTAATAAAACTCCCGAGAAAGAAAAATCCAGAACTGAACACACGTGGTGCTCCATTTTATTAGACATTTAAACAAAACCTGATACTTAGGCTCCTCAAGCTTTTCCATGATAAAGAAAGACAATATTTCTAAAGTTATTTTACAAAGTCAGTGTCTTAGTTAGGGTTTTACTGCTGAGAACAGACACCATGACCAATGCAAGTTTTATAAAAGACAACATTTAATTGGGGTTGGCTTACAGGCTCAGAGGTTCAGTCCATTGTCATCAAGGCAGAAACATGGCAGCATCCAGGCAGGCATGGTACAGGAGGAGCTGAGAGTTCTACATCTTTATCTGAAGGCTGCTAGTAGAAGACTGACTTCCAGGCAGCCAGCCAGGGTGAGGGTTTTAAGCCCACACCCACAGTGACACACCTACTCCACCAAGGCCAGACCTCCTAATAGGGTCACTCCCTGGGCCAATCATATACAAACCATCACATTCCACTCCCTGGCCCCCAAAGGCTTGTTCAAACATGAGTCTGTGGGGGCCATACTTAAACATAGCATAATGGAAAATACATTTAGTCCAACTTCAAAAGTCCCTTAGACTATAGCAGTCTCAACAGTGTTAAAAGTCCAAAGTTCAAGGGCTCTTTTGAGATTCATCCAATCACTTAACTGTAATCCCCCAAGCAAGACAGAAAACCAGCTGGGCAAAGTCCAAACTTTGCATCTCCATGTCTGAGGGCAAAGCAGTCTTCAGATATCCAACTCCTTTTTTGACTGCAACAAGGTTCTTTCTCCTGGGCATCTTCCACCCACTGTTAGCAGCTTTCCTTGGCAGGCATCCTGTGGCTCTGGCATCTTTAACATCTTGGGTACCCCAAGTCAATTTCAACTTCACAGCTTCTTGTTCCAATGTCTGAGATCCACACATGATCTTCTGTGTATCTTCAAAGAGCTGGTGTCACTTTTCCAGTTCTGCCCTCTGTAGCACTCTAAGTTCAGATTGATCCCCTCCACTGCCACTGCTGTTCTTGGTGGTCATCCCATGGTATTGGCATCTCCAATATGGTAGGATCTTCCACTGCAACTATGATTCACCAAAGCCTCTCATAGACTCTCTTAATGGTACCAAGCCTCAACTCCTTTGCATGACCCCTTTAGTCCTGGGCTGTCAATTACAACTGAGGGTACACTTTCACCAGTGGCCTTCCATAGCCTCTCACAGTACCAATCCTCAGCTGTTCTTCATGATGCCTTCATGCCTTCAAAACCAGTACCACCTGGATGATTCTTACACGTTACCAAGTACAGCTGCAGCATGAGGAACACTTGGCTATCTCTGGAATACAGCTTCTTTGTGCTCTCAGAAAACAGTTCCCATATTTCACCTCAGTGATGCTGGTCTTTTCTTAATCACCACTAATTTCTTAGCTCCAGCTAACCAGCATCAACTGTCCCAGTAGTCTCTTTCTCCTCTTAAATATAAAGCCAGAGAAACATGGCCGAAGCTGCTGAGTTCTGCTGCTTGCAGGAGCTGGAATATTGGCCCCTTGTTCTATTACATTATCACTAGCTTCCTTTTTACCAGCTCCTTCACTGCCTAAGTTGGCTGTCCTGAATCTTGTTCCTTAGATGGATTTTGAACTCAAGAGACCTGCATGCCTGTCTCCTAAGTACTGGGATTAAAGGTGTGGTCCACCAAGCCTGGATTTAAGTTTTTCTTCACCTAGAATTTTCTCTGTTCTAGGCTGGCCTTGAACTCATCTGCTTATCTTTGCCTCCTGGGATTAAAGGCTTGTACTACCATGCCTTGCCCTAAATTTAGCTGGGTGGAATCTTGCCCCCAAGGTCACCACTCCTTTAATTCAGTTTAATATCCTTGAATTCAGCTCCATTTCACTTCCTGGAGTCCCTTTAATACTCAAACTATATATTTTGTACTTTTCCTTTCTCAGCTTGCTATGATTGTTCAAAATTCTCTTCATCAGACTTAACCAGAGAACAAAGTCTTTGTTGGGCTTTTTCGAGACTTCCTTTGCAGATGCAATTAATATAAATCTTTTCCCTTAGCCCTAGGCAGTCTCTTCAGGCAACGGCAAAAAGCAGCCATGTTCTTCACCAAAACATCACAAAACCTGTCTCTTGGCCACATATTAAAGTTCTCCATGGAAACCTCTTGGGCCATCTGGTGTAAACAGTTAAATGACCCTCAGCACCACTGTCTTCCATATTCCTACTAGTCTGGCCCATTAAGCCCCACTTAAAGGATTCCATGGCTTTCCAAATCCAAAGTCCCAAAATCCACATTCTTCCGAACAAAAGCATGGTCAGGCCTATCACAGCTATACCCCAGTCCCTAGTACCAACTTCTGTCTTAGTTAGGGTTTTACTGCTGTGAACAGACACCATGACCAATGCAAGTTTTATAAAAGACAACATTTAATTGGGGTTGGCTTACAGGCTCAGAGGTTCAGTCCATTGTCATCAAGGCAGAAACATGGCAGCATCCAGGCAGGCATGGTACAGGAGGAGCTGAGAGTTCTACATCTTTATCTGAAGGCTGCTAGTAGAAGACTGACTTCCAGGCAGCCAGCCAGGGTGAGGGTTTTAAGCCCACACCCACAGTGACACACCTACTCCACCAAGGCCAGACCTCCTAATAGGGTCACTCCCTGGGCCAATCATATACACACCATCACAGTCAGTATTACTCTGAATCAAACTAAAACATACACATATACATACACACATACACACAAAAGAGAAACAGAGACAGAGACAGACAGAGAAAGACAATCACTTGAGAGAGGGAGACAGAGAGACAGAGACAGAGAAAACTATGTAACAGCATCCTCGATGGACAGAGACACAAGAATTCTCCATAATTACATGTAAAGTGAATTTATCAACACATTAAGAAGATCATATACTATGATCTACATGATTAGGCTTTTTGATTTGGGAGATTCAAGGATAAGTGAATGTATAGAGATCAATGCATGTAGTACTACAGCACATAAATAGAATTAAAAACACAAATTGCATAATCATTTCAATAGATCAGAAAGCCCTCTGACAAAATTCAATACCTCACCATAACAGTAGTCTTAAAAGAACTAGAAGTAGGAAGATCATGCATGGACATGCTAATATCATGTACCACACATACATAGCCAACATTATATTTTATGCAGAAAAACAAAGCATTTTAGTCAGCAGCAAGTAATGGCTGCCCACTCCTTCCCCCTCTTGCTCAATATAGTGTTTTGGGCTTTAGATATAGCAGTAAGGTAAGGGAGAGGGGATAGAAACCAGAAGGAAGAAGTCAAAACTATTCTCAGTTATAGATATGATCTTACTGGGTCATAAAGATTCCACTAAGACTTTCAGACTTGCTAAACACTTCCAGAAAATTATAAGAATTTGGAATCAACACAAATCCCAAGCTTTTCTATATACTCACAATGAACCTAGTGAGAAATCCTAATCAAGAAAACAGTCCTAGTTTCTGTAGCTTTAAACAAACAAACAAAATAACAAAAAAAACTTCAGAAATCCAGCTAAAGAGATTAATAAAGACATCTGCAAGGCAGACACTCTAACTTTGAAAAGGAAACTGAAGAAGATCCTAGAAGATTGGGAGAACTTCCATGTTTGTGGACTGGCAGAATTTACATTGTCAAAGTGCTTATATTACTCAAAGTGATATATTAATGGAATTCTTCATCAAATTACTAAAAAAATCCTAAAACTCATGTGAGCCATGAAAGAATAAAAAGACCCAAGTTTCTGAGGGAAAAGAGTGCTGATTTGTCTTTGCTATAATAGCAAATGCAGCGTGGTACTGGCACAGGAACAAAATGCAGACTGATGAACTAAATTAGAGGACTGGGGCAAAAAGACACAAAGCAGAGCTGGCTTTCAGCAATGTCTCAATGGTGACAAAAACACACATTGAGAATGAAGAGCCTCTTTAACAAAATGTGAGAGGAAAACTGAATATTCCAACATACAGGACTGAAAGTATCCCCCCTTTTTCACCCTATAAAATAACCAAGTCCAAACACATCAAAGGCATTCAAGCCTGCCCTTATTTTCTGAAACTCATGGGGGGAAAGATAGGGAACCCAAACAATGGCTTTGTGAGCAGGAATAATAGGAAGAATTGACGACTGTGATCACAAAAAAAAAAAAAAAAAGTTCCACAGAGCAAAGGAAACAATCAATGTTGTAAATAGCCTACAGAATGGGAAAAAAATCTTTGTCAGCAATTCACACAACAGGAAATTAATATCTCTCCCACACAAAGACATAAAGTTTCCAAACATCAAAAGAACAAGTAATCCAAACAATGAATAGACATATGAGCTGAACTGACAGTTGTCAAAGAAGAAACATGAGTGACTAATAATTTCATGAAAATATGTTCACCCCGCGTAGCCATCGAGAAAGGCAAATCAAAACTACATTTAAAATTATCTTGATAAGTAAGAATAGTCATTGCCCAGAAAATGAGTATGTGTGTGTGTGTGTGTGTGTCTGTGTGTGTGTGTGTATGTGTGTGTGTGTGTGTGTGTGTGTGTGTGTGTGTGAACATCTCTTAAATATTGTTGGTGAAAGTGGAAACTAGTCTTTACACTATGGGAATGCCGGTAGAATATCTTCAAACAATTAAAAATAGAATTACCACGTGGTTCTGCTATACTGATCTTGGTTTATGCCTGAAAAAAATTATAGTCAGCTAGTTATAAAGATATGTGCATAACCATTTTTATTAAAACTTGTTTTACAATAGCCACTTTATGGAATCATGGTGCAAATGGTTAAATAAAATGTGGTGTGCATACATATAACAGTATCTTTTGGACACAAAGAACAAACAGGCCATTTTCAGGAAAGTGGATGGGACTGGACATCACTGTGTTAATTGAAACAATAGAGGCATAAACAAACATCGTACGCTTTATTTCCTAAATAGAGCTTGGGGTAATAAAGATGACACTGACGTAGAAGAAACCCTACTAGGAAAGAGGAAATGTTCTTAACCCTTCTGTTAACATTTCCACCTGATCCTATAACTTGAATATTTTACTGAACTGCACTCCTACCACAGTTCCTTAGCCACAATGACTCCCTAAATCTTGATGTATTCCAGTCTCACCAGCCACCCAGGGACAGGAAAGGATTTATAAATTTTCCTTCAGGTTCCATGGATATCTTCTGATAACTATTTCATAATAAACTTCAGTGTTTTCAAATTGAACTCTATCCTTCCATGCAAGGCACACCCTTCTCTGATTTCTGTATGTCTGACCAGGACTTTACTATTACCCCAGATATTAATACCTCTGTTTTCCTTTCTCCTCAAAATGCCAAGTCATCTGGTTTCTTGCTAAAGACTTACAATACCCTTTCAGGTTTTTAATTACTAGCTCACAATCAACTTCTCAATCACTGCTGCTCAGCCAGTTCTGTAATCTACTTCTGCAACCACTGTTCCAAAGAATGAGTCCAATAATAACACTCCTAGAGAAGGAATCATCAACGCTTCTTATTAATAACCAATTTAACATCATTTCCTTCTGGCATTCAAAGTTACCCATCTAGTGTTTATGTCTTATACCAATGAGGAGATTAAACTAAAACATTCAACACCCCCTGTCCCCCAGTACAGGCCTGACTTTTGTTCCTCGGCTATCTTTACTTTCTCAGGAAGAATAATTCTTGTCTCAAACAGCAGAGCAACACTCTCAAATAAAACTTTCAGTGAGAATGGAAATGAATCACCATCCTCTATGATCATGATGCAGCAAGAGGTCACATTTCGATATTGAATCATTTGCAAGTAGCCTCTCCAATTGAGGAAGTCACTTCTTAATTTTATTGACCTTGGTTAACATGAGTTTCCACATGCATGTTGGTAACTACTAGGAAGTGCAGGCTTATGCCCTGTTTTTCTCTGTCAAAATTCTCTCACCATTCTTGAGTACCCAGGAATTAAAATTACCTGAAATGATTCCCATGTATAGAACAAGTCTTTCTTCATATTGACAATTTTACATATTTGCGCAGCTTTTATTACTCAAACGATGTGGGAAGTAACAAAAACTATGAGCTTGGTCTTTGGGTCCATGTTGTCATCTAGTGGGCTGTGCAACTCAGAGTAATTCTCTTAATTTTCTCAAACATCAGCTTACTAGTAAGATGGTTAACCCTGAATGTCAGAGCCATTCAAATAAGAAATGACAAAAAGAGGGATATAGTTTGCTTTTATTTTCTCATAAAGTATTTGTGTTCAAATCAAGTATAGTTTTAAATGATAAACCCACCACCTTCTGAACTTCCTCCCTTCACTTCATATGCTGAATAAGATGAAGTCTCTGTTATTCCTTATTTTAAAGACTCATGGAAAGATATTTTCCATCTTGGTTGCCATGTAAAACTTTTGTCCTAAAGAAAGAACAAATTGTATTTCTTTAAAGTTTTTTCTTTGTTAAAATTTAGGCATTTCATACATGTATACAGCATTTAGGTGAAATCCATGCCTATTCCTTTCCCTCTAATTCCTCTTCTCACCTCCCTGTTTCTTTTTTATTTCTTCCAGACTTGGTGTACTTTATTTCAGACCCTCTTGTCCACTTAGTACTGCCTATAGGCATGCATGTGTGCAGGATGATCTAAAACATCTGTATCTTCTAAACAGCTGCATCATCAGCTAAAAACTGACTCTCCATCTCCAAGAAGGCATCAGTTGACGTCAGCTGAGTAGCTAGGTTTGGAATTTCATGAGCTCCTTCCCCTATTCATGATAGAAGTTTTGTTGACGTGATCTTATGTAAATGGTGTTAAAACATTCTATGCACACTTCTGAGCTGAAAAGAAGTCAACAGCCCTTCCTTGTTGTGAACATTTCTAGCTGAGATAACAACTGGTTTGCCAAAACATGAATTAGTGGTATGAATATTATAGGAATAAACAATCACTTTCTGATTGGATTTGAAACTTACCCCACAAGGTTGAACTCATACCTGAACTGTTAACGGGAGAGAAATATATGGCTGCTTATAGGCCCTACAGAAGAACTTAATACTATTATTTTGATAAATGTCCTACTAGAAATAATCGACCTCTTACATTTTTATCATTATATCTATAAATAAGGATATATGTCAGCCCTGATCAACGAAGCTTTTTTTTTTTTTCAGTAGATGCAACTAACATGGAGACTTACAACTGGTCAACCTGCAAAATATAAGAAAATGCATCATGCTTTTCTCTGAAGGGATAACTACATCACAGCGTACCTCCTAAGGTACAGGAATTGCCTCAGAAGAAGGGGTGGAAGACTTCGAGCACCACAATTAATGCCATCTGCAGTGAAATAGTATTTGCCAGAGATGGCAGAGCTGTTATACACAGACTGTTTTTCTTTCTTAAGGAGGGGATTATTTTGAATCTCAGTTTCAGAATATAGTAAATCATGATGGAGAAGTCACAGAAATCAGGTGCTTAATACATTTTGAAAACAGAGTAAGGACACTAGTGCACAACTTGTTTATTATTGTTGTTGTTTGTTTGTTTGTATTTAGTCCAGGACCCAAGCCCATTTTTTGTCTGTGGTGGTCTTCTGAAAGCCTAGTTACATAGCTCTGCTTTTAAATATAGGTGGTCTTTGCACTTCATTGAGGCTTAACTCTATTCGAGGGTTATCTGTGCACACATTTTATGCATATTTTTCTCAATATGGCCCCAAACTGAATAACTGGAAATTTGAGACTAAGACTGTTTTGTTGCTTTTCTAATGTTGATATCATATAATGATTGAACTCTTATGGAAATTAGTAAATACCGTTTCCCTTTTTAAGAGATGATTTAATAAAAAATAGAAGCTCAGTCAGATGAAGCAAAACCAGAAACATTGCTCCTGCTCTGTACCCTGATGGAGATTAAAAGGGATGTTCATCTGACAGTGTCCTTTGCCTTACAGAAACTTTGTAATTTTATGAGGTCCCATTTGTCAATTCTTGATCTTAGAGCATAAGCTATTGGTGTTCTGTTCAGGAACTTTCCACCTGTGCCTATGTCCCCCAGGGTCTTCCCCAGTTTCTTTTCTATTAGTTTCAGTGTTTCTGGCATTATGTGGAGGTCCTTGATCCACTTGGAGTTGATCTTAGTACAAGGTTATAAGAGTGGTTCAAGAGTGTATTCTTCTGCGTGTTGACCTCCAGTTGAACCAACACAATTTGTTGAAAAGGCTATCTTTTTTCCACTGGATGGTTGTAGCTCCTTTATCAAAGATCAAGTGACCATAACTCTGTCGGTTCATTTCTGGGTCTTCAATTCTATTCCATTGATCTGCTTGCCTGTCATTGTACCAACACCATGCAGTTTTTAACACAGTTGCTCTGTAGTACTGCTTGAGGTCAGGGATATCAATTCCCCCAGAAGTCCTTTTATTGTTGAGAATAGTTTTATCTATCCTGGGTTTTTTTGTTACTCCAGATGAATTTAAGAATTGCTCTTTCTAGATAAACGACAACCAATTGGGAAATTGGGAAAAGATCTTCACCAACCCCACATCCAACAGAGGGCTAATATCCAATATATACAAAGAACTCAAGAAATTAGACTTCCAAAGAACCAAATAACCTTATTAAAAATGGGGTACAGTGCTAAACAAGGAATTTTCACCAGAAGAAATTCAGATGGCTGAGAAGCACCTTAAGAGATGTTCAACATCATTAGTCATCAGGGAAATGCAAATCAAAACAACCCTGAGATTCCACCTCACACCAGTCAGAATGGCTAAGCTTATAAACTCAAGAGACAACAGGTGCTGGCGAGTATGTGGAGAAAAAGGAACACTCCTCCACTGTTGGTGGGATTGCAAGATTGTACAACCACTCTGGGAATCAGTCTGGTGGTTCCTCAGAAAATTAGGCAAGACACTTCCAAAGGACCCTGTCATACCACTCCTGGGCATATAGCCAGAGGATTCCCCTGCATACAATAAAGACACATGCTCCACTATGTTCGTAGCAGCCTTATTTATAATAGCCAGAAGCTGGAAGGAGTCCAGATGTCCCTCAAAGGAGGAATGGATACAGAAAATGTGGTATATTTATACAATGGAATACTACTCAGCGATTAAAAATAATGAATTCATGCAATTTGTAGACAAATGGTTGGATCTGGAAAATATCATCCTAAGTGAGTTAACCCAATCACAAAAGAATACACATGAAATGCAATCACTGATAAGTGGATATTAATGAGCCCAGAAGCTCTGAATACTCAAGGCACAATTAGCAAATCAAAAGATTCCCAAGAAGAAGGAATGAGAAAACACTGGTCCAGAGAAGACTGGGTCCAGTTTTGCAGGAGTGTACCAGAACAGGGAAAGAGTTGGGGGGTGATTGGGGAATGCACCAGGGGTGCGGGGGGCGGGGGGGAGGACTTATGGGACACATGGTGAGGGGGGTACTGGGAAAAGAGAAAGTCTTTGGAATGTAAGCAAAGAATATAGAAAATAAAATTAAAAAATAAAATTAAAAAAAAGAAGCAGAGAAAGAGGATTAGAAGTTTACATGAAAAATTGTAGGCACCATGGGGCTACGAGATTAAAGAAGGCAAAGATGTTCATTCTGTTTCTTCCCCATGGTGACTCTGAGATAATTCTTCAGAGAGTTGTTAACACTATCAACATCACTAAGCAATGTCATTTAGATTGCCCTCACATTGTAGCTACATCTTTAAATTAAATTTTGTCTATAAGATCGGAACTAATAAGTCTAGTTCACATGCTCTTTATATAGGTTTTCAGAATGGCTAACAGCTGACTACTGCCTACCCAACATAAAACTCAAAGCAATGATGAAATGGAGTACTCACTTTCCCACTAAAATAATTTTATTTGAAAGTGTATCACACACACATATATATATACACATATATATGCGTATACACACACACACACACATATGTATACGGGAAATCATAGAAATTTAAAATTTCTATGATTTCCCATAGGGAAGCCAACCAACTTTAAAATATTATATCATTCTGAATCAACAAATTCTCTTACCACTCATACAATTTAAAAAGCCTTTTTCTAAATTTACTATTTCAAATTACCCTGATTTTCCCTAATTGTGCTAAAATCTATTATAATAAATGTGGCTTTTACAATCCCTTTATCTGTATATACTCTAATGCAAACCAGGAGACATATCTATTGGGAACTGAGGAAACTCCCACAATCTGTTAGAATTTCTGTAACAACCCTTAGTTGTTTCATAGTATAAAATTAACACACATAAAAAAATTACCAAGCTCTTTGTATATATTGGATATTATCCCTCTGTCAGATGTGGGTTTGGTGAAGATCTTTTCCCAATTTGTTGGTTGCTGTTTTGTCCTTCTGACAGTGTCCTTTGCCTTACAGAAACTTTGTAATTTTATGAGGTCACATTTGTCAATTCTTGACCTTGGAGCATGACCTATTGGTGTTCTGTTTAGGAACTTTTCCCCTGTGCCCATGTCCTCCAGGGTCTTCCCCAGTTTCGTTTCTATTAGTTTCAGTGTGTCTGGTTTTATGTGGAGGTCCTTGATCCACTTGGAGTTGATCTTAGTACAAGGAGATAAGAGTGGGTCAATTCACATTCTTCTGCATGTTGACCTCCAGTTGAACCAGCACCATTTGTTGAAAAGGCTATCTTTTTTCCATTGGATGGTTGTAGCTCCTTTATCAAAGATCAAGTGACTGTAATTCTTTGGGTTCATTTCTGGGTCTTCAATCCTATTCCATTGATCTACTTGCCTGTCGCTGTACCAATACCATGCAGTTTTTAGCACAATTGCTCTGTAGTACTGTTTGAGGTCAGGGATATTGATTCCCCCAGAAGTCCTTTTATTGTTGAGAATAGTTTTATCTATCCTGGGTTTTTTGTTACTCCAGATGAATTTGAGAATTGCTCTTTCTAGATCTATGAAGAATTGAGTTGGGATTTTGATGGGGATTGCATTGAATCTATAGATTGCTTTTGGCAAGATGGCCATTTTTACTATATTGATCCTCCCAATCCAAGAGCATGGAATATTTTTCCATCTCCTGAGGTCTTCTTTGATTTCTTTCTTCAAGGGCTTGAAGTTCCTGTTATACATTTCTTTCACTTGTTTGCTTAAAGTCACGCCAAGATACTTTATATTGTTTGTGGCTATTGTGATGGGTGTTATTTCCCTAATTTCTTTCTCAGCCTGCTTGTCCTTTGAGTTCAAGAAGGCTACTGATTTGCTTGAGTTGATTTTATAACCAGCCACTTTGCTAAAGTTGTTTATCAGCTGTAGGAAATCTCTGCTGGAGTTTTTTGGGTCACTTATGTATACTATCATATCATCTGCAAAAAGTGATAGTTTCACTTCTTCCTTTCCAATTTGTATCCCTTTGACTTCCTTATGTTGTCTGATTGCTCTCGCTAGAACTTCAAGTACTATATTGAAAAGATATGGAGAGAGAGAGCAGCCTTGTCTAGTCCCTGATTTTAGTGGGATTGCTTCAAGTTTCTCTCCATTTATTTTGATGTTGGCTACTGGTATGCTGTATATTGCTTTTATTATATTTAGGTATGGGAGTTGAATTCCTGTTTTTTCCAGGACTTTTAGCATAAAAGGATGCTGAATTTTGTCAAATGCTTTTTCCGCATCTAATGAGATGGTCATGTGGTTTATTTTCTTTTAGTTTGTTTATGTGGTGGATTACATTGATGGATTTTCATGTATTGAACCATCCCTGCATCCCTGGGATGAAGCCTACTTGATCATGGTGAATGATCGTTTTGATGTGCTCTTGGATTCGGTTGGCAAGAATTTTATTTAGTGTTTTTGTATCAATATTCATAAGGGAAATTGGCCTATAGTTATCTTTCTTTGTAGGATCTTTGTGTGCTTTTGGTATCAGTGTTATTGTGGCTTTGTAGAACGAGTTGGGCAGTGTTCCTTCTGTTTCTATTTTATGGAATAGTTTGAAGAGTATTGGTGTTCTTCTTTGAAGGTCTGATAGAATTCTGCACTAAAATCATCTGGTCCCGTACTTTTTTTGGTTGGGAGACTTTCTATAACCCCTTCTATTTCCCTAGGGGTTATGGGACTGTTTAGCTGATCTAATTGATCCTTGTTAGATCCCAAAGAACCAAATAATCCTATCAAAAAATGGGATACAGAGCTAGACAAAGAATTTTCACCAGAAGAAATTTGGATGGCCGAGAAGCACCTTAAAAGATGTTCAACATCATTAGTCATCAGGGAAATGCAAATCAAAACAACCCTGAGATTCCACCTCACACCAGTCAGAATGGCTAAGATTAAAAACTCAAGGGACAACAGATGCTGGTGAGGATGTGGAGAAAAAGGAACACTCCTACACTGTTGGTGGGATTGCAAGAAGGTAAAACCTCTCTGGAAATCAGTCTGGCTGTTCTTCAGAAAAATGGGCATGACACTTCCAGAGGACCCTGTCATACCACTCCTGGGTATATACCCAATGGAATTCCCTGCATACAATAAAGACACATGCTCCACTATGTTCATAGCAACCTTATTTATAATAGCCAGTAGTTGGAAGGAGCCCAGATGTCCCTTAAAGGAGGAATGGATACAGAAAATGTGGTATATTTATACAATGGAATACTACTCAGCAGTTAAAAACAATGAATTCATGCAATTTGAAGGCAAATGGTTGGATTTGGAAAATATCATCCTGAGTGACTTATCCCAATCACAAAAGAATACACATGAAATGCAATCACTGATAAGTGGATATTAATGAGCCCAAAAGCTCTGAATACTCAAGATACAATTAGCAAATCAAAAGATTCCCAAGAAGAAGGAAGGAAAGGTCCCTGGTCCTGAAAAGACTGGATACAGATTTGTAGGAGAGCATCAGAACAGAGAAATGGGGGCCAGGGCTGATTCGGGAATAGTTAGGGGGGAGAGGACCTATGGGACATATGGTGTGTGTGGGGGAACTGGGAAAGGGGAAAGCCTTCGGAATGTAAACAAAGAATATAGAAAATAAAAAAAAAATACAATCATATGATCAATTAACTTGGAAAAAAATTACCAAGTATCCATTTTGATAAAAAAAGATATGGCTTTCTGTTTCTTTTTTGTTTGTTTATTTGTCTGTTTTGTTTTGTTTTTGAGACAGGGTTACTCTTTGTAGCCCTGGCTGTCCTGGAACTCACACTGTAGACCAGGCTGGCCTCAAAATCAGAAATCTGCCTGCCTCTGACCCCAAATGCTGGGAATAAAGTCGTGCAGCACCACTGCCCAGCTGATTTCTGTTTCTTAGCTCATTTTTATTTTCAGTAAAGATACCTTTACTGACACAAGCATAGTTTTCACTTAAAGATACATTGCTTCTTTGGTATGAGAAACTAGGAGAAATACATGAATAATACACTGAAATATGAAACTGGGGTTTAACAGGAAAAGGAGTTAGGAAGCCTGAGGGTAGACCATCATCAAACACACCTCCCTCAAACCAACATTTGATCTGCTCAAATCAAATACTCTTCTGTATTCTTAAGTAAAATCTTCTCCATTTGTTGAATTCCTCTGTTACTTTGTTTCCTGATTTTAGTAACAGTAAAGGATAAATAGTAGAAGTTTGGGACAAGGTAGTCCAGATTTAATTTTCTTGAAGTCATTGATACTGTTGACTTGGGGGCATCATTTATTTCTATACACTTATCTAAACTCATTTTTCTAAATTAATTTGAAATTACATAAAGGACTTATATAACTTCAAACTGAAGATCTGTGTTTGTTTTTGCTTTTTATACAAGAGGCTGTTGAAAATACAGAATTAATGTGGAACTTTATTCCTTCTTCCTGCTCTGGGAGTTACCTATAATCATTTTAAGCTTTTTCAATTTTGATAGGTCTAGAAATCTTATAGATTTTTTATTTGATTATATCCATTTAGATGTTATTATCGTATCATTTGATAACACGGATGCTCCTGAATTTCTTTTCCCTTGTATCATTGGGTTTTTCCATCTAACTTCAACAACATGTGGCTTTGTCACATGTTTTCTGTATTTTAAACCTCAGATTCTTTGTCTGCAAGTTTGCTACCAAACCTGTATCAAATTTGACTCCCATGGTTTGCCATTTAAAACCATCCTCAAACTCAGTGATTTATTGACATAAGCATTTTATTTTATGCTTTACATATACATGCCATATGAAAGTTTGCTGGACCTGGGTTTGCTGGCTGGAGTAGCAAATTGTAGGCAATGTCCAAACTTAATCTACAGAACATTGGTTCTTCTTGGTTGTTACAGCCAAAGGCAAACAAACAAACAAACAAACAAACAAACAAAACAAACAAAAATGCTTTCACTCAAGCCATTGATAGTTTCATATCTTCTTATTCCAGTGGTTCAAACAAGCCATATGACCAATAGGTCAGGGAATATATTCTTCTGGAAGAAATGGGGCTTCCCTATTGAGTGAACATATGATGGGAAATAATTAAATCCATGTACTGTTCCAAACTATACAGATATAACATCCTACTTATCAGATATGCTCAAATGAAGTTTGATCAATGCCTATAGTCACTATCTATGTGCCAGGAGGATTTAGTCCCTTGTTTCTAAAACTCTCCTGTCACATTTATGTTGTTATGGTTAAATATCTTCTCAAAGACTATAATTTTTTTCTCTACTACCAGTCACTTAGTTCAAAAATCACAAAATTAATGTAAGTATTCTCTTAGCTTCTTTTCTATTGTTTTGGGATTTATATTTTACTCTCTTCATTATTATGTCATCACTAAAAGTTTATCCTGCTTTGTATGAACTTCCAAAATGAAGCTAAGAGGTTCTTTATATTCAGGTGGAAAGTTCTTTCACTTAATCTCAACTACTGCCCAGCCAAGCCTTGTATTGTTCTAAATTAATTCAGCAGGGCAACATCATAGGGGACAGTCTGCAGAAAATGGCAATCAGGACCCAGACGGTTCAAGTGCTGGCTGTGTCACCTGTTGAGCAAATTACAGAAGCAAGCTGTGCCTCTGGGTTCCTGTTCTTCTTTTTGGCTGTGTTTGCTTTGTCTTGGTGTATGAGTGTCTAAGACAGTGTGGCTCAATCTAACCTTTATCCTCACTGATCTTCTGCCTCAGCCTACTGAGTACTTGGGCCAAAGTATTCACAGCAGTTCCTGGCTGGATTTTTTGTATAGCCCCTCCCTAAATCTTGTGAGGAAGATAATCAATTACTTTATATCAACTCTTTATAAAAGCTACAAATTTAGTGCTGTTAGCATTGGAGGTAGTTTGGACAGCTTGCATAAGCTTCTTCTAAGCATATTATCTTTACCTGGAACAGCAAGTGAAATCAATCATCAACAAAAAGTTTACTTAGGCTCATACTTCAGATTGTATGTCATTCATTATTTATAATAGTATTGTAAGATAGGTTGTATAACTTCTTAATTAAAGAGGTATTTGAGCCAACAAAAGTTAATTTAACTTTCTTGGGATAAGACAACTGATTTGTGCTGGGCGGTGGTGGCACACGCCTTTAATTCCAGCACTTGGGAGGCAGAGGCAGGTGGATCTCTGAGTTCGAGTTCGAGGCCAGCCTGGTCTACAAAGTGAGTTCCAGGACAGCCAGAGCTACACAGAGAAACCCTGTCTCGCAAAACCAAAAAAAAAAAAAAAAAAAAAAAAGACAACTGATTTTTGATAAAATTGGGATGTAATCCAAGGTCTTTATATCCATTTTCTTACCCTCTGGCATCTCTATAGTTATTATTGTTTGTAGGAAATGATACATAGTTTTCATACTTCCAGAAAAAAAGAATAGATGGACTAAGCCAGTCTATAGAGTATATTAATCCATTTTACCAATAAATGTAAAATTTCTTGAATTTAACAATAAAATATAATATTTCCTCTTTCTAAAAGCATATTCTTTATTAAAAAATACACAACATAGGAGAAAATAGCAGTTATATACAAACTCTAAAAAAACTCCTATAGTGTGAACATTGTAAAAAGTACAGATAAGAGAATACAGTTGTATGCTTGAGATATATTATAGATACACATATTTTTTATTGTGTACTTTATTAAAGAATAATCTCAACATTAATTACATCCCCCAAATTTTGACATTATACTAAAAATATAGAATGTTTTGTAGTGGCATAGGTATTATATTACAATATTCATTTCTCTTTTGTTCCAGTTATTGAAAAGACTGAAAACAAAATATTCTCTCCATATTTTAAGAGTACAGTAAGTCAAACAATTATGTTTTTTCATCTTAGACAGTTTTCCACCAGACCCCAAAGCGGGACTTCATAGGCAGGTAGAAAACATACCTATCCAGGGTTTTGTTTTCAAAGAAGATCAGTGTTACTGTCCCAATTGTCAAGAAATATGGTGTGTGTTTAGTGAGACCATGCATGAAAAGTTCTGGCTGTAGAGTCCACATAAAGGTACACATAGGAAAATCATCATTTCTTTACACACAATGTCACATCAGATGTAGATCGAGACACTGAACATCTCAGATCTCACAAACAAGAGCGAAGGAGCAAGGGCTCTGGGTTCTAATTTCCTGTATCGCTATCCAAATACAAAGTGAACAGAGTAAGAATAAGCAGTATTTAATTTCTCCTTCCCTCATGATCTATCAAGGTCAAGTTTAGCATTGTTTTAGAAATAATAATAAACAATAAGATTTTTATTATGCCCTACCAACGTAAGGCAATGTTATACCAGACTGCCCACAGTATATTCATATATATGAAAAGTACCTTCAGATGCTGTACACAACAGGAGTTGTAAACTCTTGCCAGAAGTTTGACTCATGGGAGAGAACTCACATGCTGTGTTCTCAGCTTTGTGGTAACTTCTCAGTATGTTTGCACTAAAAGGTTTTATAGTCACAAAAGCTATCGATTTTGTAAACAAATTAAACTAGAATATTTGGGCATGTATCTGAGCACAATCCTGCACTGTGTGAAAGTCTAATTTCTATCTAGTCAAGAGAGAAGGCCCATTCACTTAAGACAATACATCTCCTACTGACTGGGTAGTGGCTACTGTCTGGGTAGCAGTTAATAATTATGCTGTAGAACAGAGGAAGGCAACTACAGTGAAGACAAGCTACAAGCTGAAAGAAGCCAGTGCTCAAAGAATGAGATATGTGGTTATTTGTCTCTGACTTAAATTTAGTGAGTGAAATGTACTGAAATTCAGTGGAAGTGGAGAAGCGTTGAGAGCTAAAGAGAGGCAGACCCAGAAGAGTAATTTTGGCAGATCTGGTGCCATGCTAAGAGGCTTGGCTTTTGTTCCTAATTGTTCAGTGAAAAATTGGAATCTCGTTGCTGGGGAACTCCCAAATTGGATTTGCATGTGAAAAAGGAGCATATTTGGCAGCAATGTGGGTAATGAACTGGAGAGGGCAAGGAGAACAATTAGTATTCCAGAATAAGAAGATGAGCTTATGCTTAAGGGAATAAATGAGAAAGAAGTGATTGAATAGATATTAAGGAAATTATATGGATAAAGTTTAGAAAGTAGTAGTCATGGGCTACATTACTTATATCTACTTCAAAATGAAATACAATTCACAAATAGTCACAGTTTCTAAATGTCGAATTCTGTCTCTGCATCTACAACAAGGCTGTGCTTCCTGTGGACTGTTTCTAGCCAAAGGATAAGGATGCCTGTTGGAATTAATAGAGACAATTTTTGTAGTACATAAGACCCTATCTTCTATGTAATATATAATTTCTATAGCCAGAGATTGCCACATGGAACTTCTCATTGGCCTTCTTGAAACTTTCTATTCTTCTTCCCTTAATCTTTCTTTCTTTTTTTGTAAAAGATGTGGGACTCTAAGAAGTTACTAACTATATTGAATTCCTATAGCCAATGAATGCAGTTATAGATTTGAGAGCTGATTAGCTCATAAGAAAGGAACTGTAATTGATAGTATTTATGTTACCTGTCTTATTTATGTTACCTGGTTAAGTTACTTTTCTTTTGCTGTATTAAGATACCATGACTAAGGTAACTTATCAAAGAAAAGAGTTTTATTTTGGGCTTGCAGTTCAGAGGGTTAATGTATGAATATCACAGCAGATAGTGTGACAGTCGGAATATAGGCGTGTCCCTGGTGCAATAACCTCAGAGTAAAGAGCTGAAATAAGATTTTCTTAGCAAACATAGCTAAGGATCAAGATAAGTTAGTCATTCTGATATCTAATAAAATAACCAAAAGTTATGAAAAGAGATAGGGTAGGACACTTCATAATCATCAAAGAAAAAAAACCATCAAGATGATGTCTCAGTTCTAAACATCTGTGCTCCAAATGAGAGGGCACCCACTTTTGCCAAAGACACTTTACTAAAGTTCTTATCACACATTGAACCCTATATAATAATAGCGGGGGACTTCAACTCTCTAATTTCACTAATAGACAGGTCATTAAAACAGAAATTAAACAGAGAAACAATGAAAGTAACAGATATTATGAACCAAATGAATATAACATATATCTACAGAACCTTTCACCCCCTAACAAAAGGAGGTACCTTCTCAGTACCTCACAGCATCTTCTCCAATACTGACCACATGATTAGGCACAAAGCAAGCCTCAACAGATAAGAGAAGATTGAAATAACTCCTTGTATCCCATCAAATCATTACAGAATAAGGCTGGACTTTAACAAAATCAGAAACAAAAGAAAGTCCATATGATCGTGGAAACTGAAAAACTCTCTACCCAGTGATAACTTTTTCAGGGAAGAAAGAAAGAAATTAAAGACTTTCCAGTATTCAATAAAAATGAAGGCACAGCATACCCAAACTTATATGACACAATGAAAACATTACTAAGAAGAAAATTTGTAGCACTAAGTGCCTTCATAAAGAAATTGGAGAGATCTCATACTAACAACAACACACCTGAAAGTTCTATAACAGAAAGAAGCAAGCACACCCCAGAGGAGTAGACAGCAAGAAATAGTCAAACAGAGAGCTGAGCCTTACAAATACAAAGTCAGATGCTTGCAGTCAACGATTGCACTGTGTGCGGGTTCCCCAATGGAGGAATTGGAGAAAAGACTAAATGACCTGAAGGGGTTTGCAGCCCCATAGGAAGGACAATACTATCAATCAACCAGATCCCCCAGAATTCCCAGGGACTAAGCTACCAACCAAGGAGTACACATGGTTTTAACTGCATATGTAGTAGAGGACATCCTTTTCAGACATCAATGGGAGGAGAGGTCCTTGGTCCTATGAAGGTTTGATAGATGCCCCAGTGTAGGGGAATCAAGGGCAGGGGAGATGGGAATGGGTGGGTGGAGGAATACCCTTATAGAAGCAGGGGGAGAGGGGGAAACTGGGTAAGAAGTTATACTTGAAGTGTAAATAAATTAAAAGAAAAGAAAAAAGGAAACAAAGAGAACAATAAACAAAACAGAGCTAAACAAAGAATTTTTTACACTTTTTTCTTATTTTTTTGTATTAGCTATATTTGTTATTTACATTTCAAATGTTGTCCCTTTTCCTGGTTCTCCCCCACCCAGAAAATTACCCTAACCCATCCCCCCTCTTCCTGCTCACCAGTACACCCACTCCACCTTTCTTGTCCTGGCATTCTCCTATACTTGGACATCTTAGCCTTCTCAGGACCAAGGGCCTCTCCTCCCTCTGATGTCCAACAAGGCCATCCTCTGCTTCATATGCATCTGTAGCCCTGGGTTCCTCCATGTGTACTCTTTGGTTGATAGTTTAGTTCCTGAGAGCTCTGAGGGTTCTGGTTAGTACATATTGTTCCTGCTATGGGGCTGCAAACCCCTTCATCTCCTTGGGTCCTTTCTCTAGCTCCTCCATTGAGGACCCTGTGCTCAGTTCAATGGTTGGCTGAGAGTGTCCCCTTTTTTTTGTCATGCCCTGGCAGAGCCTCCTAGGTAATAGTTATATAAGGCTCCTAAATAGAGAATTAGAAATCTCGTATGACCAAGAAGCAGTTAAAGAAATGTTCAAAATTCTTAGCCATCAGAGAAATGCAAATCAAAACGAACCTGAGATTCTGTATTAGACAAGTTTCTCTAGAGTTACAGAACTTATGGAATATCTCTCTATATTGAGGGGATTTATTATAATGTCTTAAAGTCTATAGTGCAGCTAACCCAACAATGGGCATCTGTGGATGGGAAATTCAAGAATCTAGTAGTTGTTCAGTGCCACAAGGCTAGTTGCTTAAGCTTGTCTTTTGTAGAAGGTTCCAATATATGTACTGGCAAATAAGTACAAGCAGTTGAAGAAGAGTGAGGCTTCCTTCTAATATCCTTATATAGGCCTCCGGCAGAACATGTGACCAAGATTAAAGGTATGTACCACCATGCTTGGATCTGAGGCTTGCTTTGTCTGAGGCTCACCTTGAACTCTGAGACCTCCTTGCTTCAGTCTCTTGGGATTAAAGGCATGTACTATATTGCCTGGGCCTAAGCTTTTCATGGCCACCATGCCTCAAGATCTCCATGCCAAGATCAAGGTCAGAAACCTGTGTCTTCAAGACTCAGGATCTGGATCACAGGTCTCCCCTCCAATTCTGTATTGTAGTTCATTCCAGATATAGTCAAGATGACAACCAGGAATAGTCAGTACAATTATACCTTATCCCAATCACAATGGCAAAGATCAAAAACTCATCTGTGACAACATATGCTGGCAAGCATGTGGAGAAAAGGGAAGGTTCCTCCATTGATGATGGGACTTCAAATGTGTACAGTCACTCTGGACATCAATCTGGTGGCTTCTCACAAAACTGAAATAGTTTTACCTGAAAAACTGCTCCTGGACATATACCCAAAAGATGCCCCACCATACCCCCAAGGACATATGGTCCATTATGTTCATGGTAGCATTATTTGTAACAGCCAGAAACTGGAAATAACCCACATGCCCTAAAACTAAAGAATGGTTACAGAAAATGTGGTTGATTTTCTGTAATAATGTGCAATGTAATAGTATACATCTATTTATAACAAGGACATCATGAATTTTACAGGCAAATGAATGGAACCAGAAAATACTCAGACTCAAAAGTAGAGGCACACTATGTAATCACTGATGAGTGGATATTACCCATGAAGTACAGAATACCCATGATATACTCTACAGACACAGAGATGTGAAATAAGAAGGAAGGCTTGAGCAAAGATGCTTGAATCACACTTAGAATGGGAAACAAAATAGTCATAGGAGGCAGAGAAATGGAGGAAATTGGGAATCAGGACAGGTGTGGGAGAAAAAAGAGGACAAGGGGAATAGAGAGGTAGGATCTGGTACCAGGAGATGTAGGAGATAGGCCCAGAGGGCCAGAAGAATTAATGGAAATTAGCAACTGCCAGAGGTAGGGAATATCAAGGAAGTCCAGAGATCTGGGACAGCGGAGCCCCCAGGAGTCTATGCTGAAGATCTTAGCTGAGATGATTGGCTGTTGGAACATAGAACCTGAAGAGACTACTTCCTGTAGCCAGAGAGGACCTCCAGTGGAAGTATAGGGACACTAACTCACCCTCAGAACTTTCAACCCAAATTTATCCTGTCTAAAGAAATGCAGGGATGGAACTGATTTCAAAGGAAAAGCCAACCAATTACAGGTCTAACTTGAAACCCATCCCGTGGGCAAGCACCAGTCCCTGACACTACTAATGATATTCTGTTATACTTACAGACAAGAACCTAGCATAACTGTCCTGAGAGGCTCTATCCAGGAGAGGACTGAAACAGATGCAGATACACAAGCCAAACATTAGATGGAGGTCAGTCAGGGACACTTAAGGGGAGAGAGGGAGGTTTGAAATGCCCTGAAGTAGATGGGATCTGTACAGGAAGACCAAATGAGTCAATAAACTTAGACCCCTGGGAACTCTCAGAATCTGAGCCACCAACCAAAGAACATGGGCTGTAATGAGGCTCTACCAGCACATATGTAGCAGACAGGCAGCTCAGTATTCATGGATCCTCTGTCTGGCCTCAGTAGAAGAGGATGTGCCTAATCTGGCAGTGACTTAATGTGGGGAGGATACCCAGGGGTCACTCTCTCAGAGGAGAAGGGGAGGAGTGATATAGGGGAGGGACTTTGAGAGGGAGGGAACAGGACCAAGCACTTTGAGAAATAGATTTGATTCATGGATACCTGGTATATAATATTCGAAACCCATGAGTGAGACATTTTCCTTTTACTTGTACACACACTGTCTTTCTATTCTATCTTTACTTCTGTTCCCTTCCCTTTCCTTTGTCCCTCTTACATCTCTCCCAGCCATCTCTTTCAACTTTCTTCTGCTCTTATTTTCACTGTATTCTTCTAAAAGAATTCAACATTTGAAAGTGCTAATTATATGTGAGAAATAATAATAGAAAATGTCCTAAGAAGATTCTCAGATTGCTGTGGAAGAAATACTTAAATTTACATAATAATTACACAAACAAGAGGCTTGGAAAGACAAGTTCAACTGTGTAAATATATTTTTAGAATTCTAGGACAGTCTAAAATAGCTTTCTTCCACTATTGTTGGTATTTTCCTGGATTTCATTAAGGGTCTTTTCCTCTTTATACACCACTATCATCATCATACGATTGGATTTAAGGTTACATTCTTATTCTTCTGCTGTGTTAGAATATTCATGATTTGCTCTGGTAGGATGGGTGGGCTTTGTTGGTGCCACACTGCCCTGATTGTTGTTGATTGTGTCCTTACACTGGCCTCTGGTCATCTGTGTTTTGGGTTATTAGAGGTTTAGGTGCTGATTTTTGGAGTATAGCTTTGTTAGATGAATCTTTTTTAACTCCCTTCCATCCCCTGCTTGGATTCTGTTTCCTCTATGGCCTTCTAATCTGAATTTTGTTAACCAGCAAGTCTTCAGGACCACTAGGGTGCTTCTACTGAGGTTTTGCAGCCGGAGTGACCGCTGATGTTTTAAATGCCAACTTGCCTCTGGAATCCTGAGTAACTATGTGGTTTCTGGGGTTCTGGGTACCAGCTTTGTCTCTGGGATTCCAAGTATGGAATGGCCTCCAGTAAGCCAGAAGTCTTCTGCTAAAATTGTGCATGAGAATATGGAGCCCAGGGAGAGGGTAGGACACTTTTTGTTTGTTTGTTTCTTTACAACCGGACATAAAATAGTCATCCAGAAAAAGGGAACCTCAATTGGAAAAAAAAAAAAAAAACTTGATCAGGCTGACCAGTAAGCAAGTCTGTGGGGAGCATTTTCTCAATTAAACAATTAAAGATTGATATGGGGGGGTTGTCCAGCCCATTGTGAGAGGTGCCAGTCTTTGGCAGATATTCCTGAGTTGTATAAGAACACAAGCTGAGAAAGCCATAGAAAGAAAACCAGTAAGTTGTGTCTGTCCATGTTATCTGCTTCAGTTCCTGCCTCCAGCTTCCTGTCCCAGCTTCCCTCAGTGAAGGACTGTAAGTAGTAAGCCTAGCAAACCTTTTGTTTCCCAATTTAATGTTCATCAGAATGTTTTATTACATTAATAGAAAACAGAATAAGGTACCATCATACACATTTTATAGCAGGCTATTTTCACAGTTGGTCTACTTAAGCAACTCTTGTTAGTTTACTTAACATACTCATTGACCAGTGGATCATTTTATTTCCTAGAATGCTTGCGATAGATAGTAGTTGAATTATAGCATCACCACCACCACCACCACCACCACCACCACCACCACCACCACCACCACCACCACCACCACCATCATCATCATCATCATCATCATCATTTTGTGACAACTTCCTGCTATGCAGGCCAGGTCTATCACAAACTTTTAAATATTATGTCAGTAATCATTTTCCTTATTTTGTTCATGAATCATTCCTCAAAAAAATTATCATCCTTGATTCTTCATAGGACAAAACTATCACTAATAAATATGAATCAAATCTATACCCAGATCTCTGGCTTCTAATCTAAGATTTGTATTTATGAGGCAGTCCTGGAGAATAGAATCTAGGTATGTGGATAAGAATTACTGATATAAGCATCATCAACAGAATAAAAGAGAAACTCAAGGGATAAAGAAATAATAGAAGAAATTGATATATCAATCAAATAAAATGCTAAATCTAAAAAATTTTGATATAAGACATTAAGGAAATCTTGGCTATTATGAAAAGATGAAACCTAAGAATAATAAGAGTAGAGGAAAAACATTCCCAGATCAAAGTCCCAGAAAATTTTCAACAAAATCATAGAAGAAAATCTCCCTAACCTAAAGAAAAAGATGCCTATAAACATACAAGAAGCTATAAAACACCAAATATATTAGACTAGAGAAAAAAGTCCCACTACTACATAGTAACCAAACACTGATTATACAGAGAAAATAAAGAATATTAAGAGTTAATAATGCCAAGTAACATATAAAGGCACACCTATTAGAATTATACTAAACATCTCAACAGAGACGCTAAAAAATCTAGCATAGCCTGGACAGATATTTTGCAGACTTTAAGAAGCTAAAGATGTCAACCCATACTACTATACACAGCAAAACTTTTAATTACTACAGGTGGAAAGAAACAAGATATTTCATGACAAATCCAAATTTAAATATTTTCTATTCATGAATCTACCCATACAGAAGATACAAGAAGGAAAATATCTAACACAGGGAGGTTAACTATACCCAAGAGAATACAGGAAAGAAATAATTTCACATCATAAAACCAAAAGAAAAGAAATAGGAAACACACACACACACACCACATGTGCACACACATGCTACCATTACCACCATCAAAATAATAAGAATTAACCATTATTGGTTGTTAATATTTTACAACACCAATAGACTAAATTCTCTAATAAAAAGACATAGGCTAACAGACTAGATGCAAAAACAGAATCCATCCTTGTGCTGAATATAAGAAATACATGTCAACAGCAAAGATAGATATTACATCAGAGTAAACAGTTGGAAAAATATTTTCCAAACAAATGGCCCCAAGAAGCAAGCTGGTATAGCAGTTCTAACATCTATCAAAATAGACTTCCAACCAAAATTAATCAGAAGAAATGGGAAAGGGTACTTCATAGTGTACAAACAAAAAATTCACAAAGATTGTCTCTCATTTCTGAACATCTATGCCCCAAATGCAGGGACACCCACATTTGTAAAACAAACATAATTAAAACTTAAATCACACACTGAAATCCCACATTAATGGTGGGGGACTTAAATATTACACTCTCACTAATGAATAGGTCATCTTGACAGAATCTAAACAAAAACAATGGAAGAGAGAGGTTGATCAGTGGAATGAAATTAATGATTCAGGAGTAAATCCGTACCTATGGACACTTGTATTTTGACAAAGACGCCAACATTTTACAATGTAAAAAGAGATAATCTTCAACAAATGGAGTGTGTCTAACTGGATGTCAGAACGTGGAAGATGCTGATAGATTTTTATCTATCACCCTCCAGAAAAATCAAATTCATGTAGATCAGAGAACTTAACATAAAACCAAATACACCAAATCTGATAGAAGAGAATGTGGAAAATAGCCTTGAATGCACTAGCACAGGACACAACTTTCTTAACAGAATACCAGTCACACAGGCCCTAAGATCAACAATTAATAAATGGGAACTAATGAAACTGTAAAGCTTCTGTAAGACAAAGGACACCATCAATAAGACAAAATGGCACCTTACAGAATGAGGAAATATCTTCAGCAACTTTAAATCTGACAAAGGGCTAAATTCCAAAATATATAAAGAACTCAAAAAACTAGAGACCAACAAACCAAATAATACAATCAAAAAATACAGTACAGATCTAAAAAGAGAATTCTCAGCAGGAATCTCTAATGGCTGAGAAGTACTTTAAGAAATGTTTAACACCCTTTGCATCAGGGAAATGCAAATAAAAACAATTCTAACTTACATTTATCTGAATGGCTACAATAAAAAACTCAAGAGACAGCTCATGCTGGCAAGGATATGGAGCAAGGAGAACATTTCTCCATTGCTGGTGTGGGTGCAAACTTGTACAGCTACTTTGAAAGTCAGTGTGGCAATTTCTCAGAAAATTGAAAATCAATTTATCCTAAGACCCAACTATACCATTCTTGATATATACCCAAAAGATGTTCTACCATATAAGTACTCTTAGTTAACTATGTTCATAGTATCTTTCTTTGTAATATCCAGAAAGTGAAAAATTCCTTTTGATCAATAAAAAAATGTTATACATATTCACAATGTGCCTGTATTATTACACTAGTAATGGGTATCACTCAGCTACTAAAAAAGACAATATCATGAAATTTGCTGTCAAATAGTGGGACTAGAAACAATCTTTCTGAGTGAGGTAGCTTAGACCCAGAAAAAACAAACACTGTATGTATTCACTTGCATATAAGTGGATATTAGCCATAAAGTAAAGATTAGCCATCTTATAATACAGAGACTCAGTGAAGCAAAGTAACAAAGAGGATGCACGAATCTCACTGTGAAGGAGAAATAGAATAGACACTGGTGGGTGTGGGGTAGAGATGGGAACAGGTGGGCTAAGCTTAGGAAGATGGAGGGAGAGAGTACAGAGAGAGACACATGGAAAAGGGCTGAGTCTCTCTGGGACAAGTTAGAAACCTAGTGCAATGCAAACTCCCAGGAATCTATGAATGCAATTCTAGCTAAGACTTCTAGCAATGAGAGATATGGAGCCTGAACAAGCTATCTTCTGTAACCAGGCAAGACTTCCAGTAGAGGAATTGGGACACAAACTGAGCCACAACACCTTTGACCTACATTTTGTCCTGCCTTCAGGATGTGCTGTGATAAGGGGGCCAAGAAACTGTGAATGTGACCAAGCAATGACTGGTCCATCTTGAGACCTGTGCCATGGGAGGGAGCCCACCCCTGACACTGTCTGGAGGGTCAGAACTCGGAGTTCTAAGATAGAATGAAACATGTCTGGAAAAAAATCTATGAAATGATTACTAATCATTTTCTGCTACACTCATAAATTGGTGCATAGCCCAACTGTCATCAGAGAGGCTTCACTGGCAACAGACGAAAACAGATGCAGAGACTCAGAGCCAAACATCATGTAGAGCTTGAGGAATCCTGTGGAAGAGGGAGAACAATGATTATAGAAGCCAGAGAAACATGGGACACTTTAAGAGAATCCACAGGATCAACTAACCTTGGCTTGTGGGGATTCACAGAGATCAAACAAACAACCAGGGTCCTTTTATGGAGACTGATCTATATCCTCTGTAGCTTGGTTTTCTTGTGGGATTCCTAGCAGCATGAGCAAGAGCTGTCTCGGACTCTGTTGCCTGATTTTGAGACTCTTTCCTCCTTCTGGATTGCCTCATCCATCTTTAGTAGGAGAGGAGGTGGCTATTTTTATTGCAACTTGATATGCCATGGGTGGTTGATATCCATGGGAAACCTATGCTCTTCTAAAGAGAAAGGGGGTGAGTGAATTGAGGGAAGGAGAGGGAAGGAGGGATGCTCTCGGAGAGGATGGGTGGAAACTGTGGTTGTGATGTAAAAAATAAGTAAACAAACAACAATTAAATTAATTAAAAGAAAACAAACAAACAAACAAGAGCTAGGCAGCACACAGGGAATGGAGAATAAGGAAGCAGACGTCAGGTGCTCATCATTGGTAGTAGTTATAGTATGGAAAAAGGGAAGAACTAGAGTACCAGTTGGAGATGTAGAGATTTATTTGTTTCTTTTTGACATGGAGATGTAAGTTCACAGGCAGATAGTTGGACCTCAGACTTAAGACAGAATGAATGGTGAAGTTGAATGAGTTGGAGCTAACCTGAAGATGCCAGAGAAAGTATATTAAGAATACAAATGTGACCACAACATCCCTCAGCAGGATGGTATTGGATAAGAAGATCTGTTTCAAGGTGTAAAGTCAAGATGGTAAGTCATAACCAACATTTTCACACATGCATTCATCTTCTTTGAGGGAGAGCGCTGGAAAAATGGGAATACTTAAGTGGACAACATTAACAACTTTTTGAAAGGGAAGTGCTTTTTTAAAGATGCTGTGGTCTGAGAGCAGGATATTGAAGCCTAGGGCTTTAGAGTTCCCTAAAGGTGTTAATAAAAAAGTAGACAGCAAAGCACTGGTGAAGAAGCAGGAGGCTCCAGAGGGTAGGTCCTGATAACCAGGGCAGAACAGACTACAGCAGCTCCAAAGTCCACAGGCAGCACTGCAGAAATACCAATAGGGTAGAGTGAAGCAGGGCTTATCCCCAGGCCATTAGTCTCTGAATAGGAAGAACCACTCTGAACTAGAGAGCAAACTAGACATCTATCAAATGCAGAGAGGAGTTGGATGAACTAGGGAGGTCTAATCCATGCTTTGGAAAATAGAAATTCTAAGTAAAAGCAGTGAATCTCTATTGAGGATTGCAAAGATGTTTCTGTCCTTTGGAAGAGCCATGTTTCTTTCAGTCAACAGGCTTGATGACGCAAATGATATTTGTTAATATATTATGATCTGGTACTGCTCCAACTATTTTTATATTCCTCAGCTTATTTCTAGCAAGGAGACAGAGAGAGTAATGTGTTGAAGAAGGTGAGGCTGTAGTAATGTTAATTTTCATTAAGTAAATCAATTCTAACAGTTAGATAGAAAGAACTTTGAAATCAGCCATTAAATAAAAAGAGAATGTAGGGAGCATTGTAGGGATTAGAATGTTAGTCATGTTTAGATTTTGGCCATGAACAGTTTCTCAAACCAGTTTCTTGTAGATATTACTGTTGGATTCACAAGGTGGGTTTCCATAGATAAGGTACAAGAAAATGTCAGAGGAGAATTAACTTTCATATCATTCCAAAACTTACATACAACCATTTGTATCTGTGAGCTATTGTGTATAAACAACCCACAGTGTTTCCTTTTACCTGAGATTTATTATGATCCCTGCTAAGAGAGGTGAGGCCATGGATTTGGAACATTCCCCTTGGGCCTACAATCTCACAACTTAGAAGTGTTACAAAGTTGGAGAGCAGAGGTCAAACCTGGGTCTTGTCTTATTCTACAAACCAGTGTTAACTAGGATTAATTTCCAACACTTAAAATTTCAGTCTCTCATCTGGGAGACAGCAATCATAAAATAAATAAAGAAGCCCCAAAAGGGAAAACTTACTTATACTGAGAAGGAGTAAGGGTGTCAAGATTTATCCCAGCTTCCCAGGTACATTCTAGTTTTAATGCTGAGAATTCATATAATAAAAACATGGCAGTTATTGGAAAACAAGGACCATTGACACCCAAAGAAGAAGTTTGTTTTATATTAATGGATTGTGCTTTGAAAATGCTACAGAAAGCACTAATTATCTGACCAGTTTCTACATCATGGCCTATCAAATAAAAAGGTATGGACAACTGGGCTAATCCTTTCAGTAAAGCAATGACTACCTTTCTTTTTTTGTTGTTGTTTTTGGTGTTTGGGTTTTTTTTTAATTTTTTTATTGGATATATTCTATATTTACATTTCATTTCCCTTTTTCTGGTTGCCCACCCCCCAAAGGTCCCACATGCCCTTTTCCCTCCCCCTGTTCCCCCATCTACCCCTTCCCAGTTCCCTGTTCTGGTATTCCCCTACACTGATGCTTTGATCATTTCCAGCACCAGTGTCCACTCCAGTCTTCTTGTCAGACATCATTTGGTATGTGGATTGTGTCTTTGGTGTCCCAAGATTCTAGGCTAATATCGACTTATCAGTGAGTGCATACCATGGCTATTCTTTTGAGACTGGGTTACCTCACTTAGTATGATGCTCTCCAACTCCATCCATGTCTCTAAGAATTTCATGAATTCATTGTTTCTAATGCCTTAATAGTACTCCATTGTGTATATATACCACATTTTTTGTATCCATTCTTCCATTGAGGGACATCTGGGTTCTTTCCAGCTTCTGGCTATTATAAATAAGGCTACAATGAACATACTGGAGCATGTATCCTTATTGCATGCTGGGGAATCTTCTGGGTATATGCCCAGGAGTGGTATGGCTGGGTCATCCAGAAGTATCATGTCCAGTTTTCTGAGGAATCGCCAGACTGATTTCCAGTGTGGCTGTACCAGCTTGCAGTCCCACCAGCAGTGGAAGAGTGTTCCTCTTTCTCCACATCCTCGCCAACACCTGCTGTCTCCTGAGTTTTTAATCTTAGCCATTCTGACTGGTGTAAGGTGAAATCTCAGGGTTGCTCTGATTTGCATTTCTCTAATGACTAATGATGTTGAACCTTTTTTAAGGCATTTCTCAGTCACCCGAATTTCTTCAGGTGAAAAGTCTTTGTTTAGCTCTGTACCCCATTTTTGGATAGGGTTATTTGGTTTTCTGGGGTCTAACTTCTTGAGTTCTTTGTATACATTGGATATTAGCCATCTGTCAGATGTAGGGTTGGTGAAGATCTTTTCTCAATTTGTTGGTTGCCAATTTGTCCTTTTGATAGTGTCTTTTGCCTTACAGAAACTTTGTAATTTTATGAGGCCCCATTTGTCTAGTCTTGATATTAGAGCATAAGCAATTGCTGATTTGTTCAGGAACTTTCCCCCTGAGCCAATATCCTCAAGGGTCTTCCCCAATTTATTTTCTATTAATTTTAGTGTGTCTAGTTTTATGTGGAGGCCCTTGATCCACTTGGAGTTGAGCTTAGTACAAGAAGAAAAAAGTGGATCAATTCTCATTCTTCTGCATGTTGACCTCCAGTTGAGCCAGCACCATTTGTTGAAAAGGCTATCTTTTTTCCACTGGATGTTTTCAGCTCCTTTTTCAGAGATCAATTGTCCATAGATGTGTGGGCTTACTTCTGGGTCTTCAATCCTATTCCATTGATCCACCTCCCTGTCACTCTACCAATACCATGCAGTTTTTAACACTACTGCTCTGTAGTATTGCTTGAGGTCCGGTATACTGATTCCCCCAGAAGTTCTTTTACTGTTGATGATAGTTTTATGTATCCTGGGTTTTTTGTTATTCCAGATGAATTTGAGAATTGCTCTTTCTAACTCTATGAAGAACTGAGTTGGGATTTTGATGGGGATTGCGGTGAATCTGTATATTGCTTTGGGTAAGATGGCCATTTTAACTATTGCATTGCTATGCTGAGCAATGAATGCTTCACTTCTTCCCTGGTCTTCCCTGGTCTTCACTTTGTAAAGAGAAACACATCAAAGAGCTTCTGGTGTTATTCCAGCTGATTGAACTGCCACTGCTGATTCATGCTTGTCATTTACTATTGAACTAGACTGACAACAAGGAGTGGAATCACTTCAAAGTACTACTACTAAACAGGTCCACAACCCCCTTTTCCTATTTACCTTCTTTTCCCACTACCTCTGGTCAGTTAGTTAGAAGCGAGGTGGAAGAGCTTAAGAATACTAAATAAAATAGGGTGTGAAAAATTAAAGCCTGTCAAGATAAATGATATACTAGTATTCCAAAAATGATTAGCCTCACATAATCCAAAGATCTATAGAAGCTGTACACCCCAAACCCTAAGTGGTCAGTAACATTTTCTCATTAAGAACCACACAGTGACCTAATTTGTAACAGATATATGAGGATAGCAAACTATGGGCTGCTGTGAAATACACCGAACATGATGATTTTCAACTGAACAGAGTTCTCCCAATGTTCAGAAATGTGTATATGAAAACTACACCTATAACCTTCATTGAAGTGTAACTATGAGTGCTGCTTCTCAAAATAGAACATTATCAGTTTTATAAACAATTATTTATAGTCAGCAACAGTTGCTCAGGTAAAGTTCAATGATCAAAAGGTGTGGTTGTGAAATAGCAGTATATAAAAGCTGGCGTGGCTGGTAATTGCTACAGTAGCCCTTGCTGTTTCCTTAATTCTGGGAGATGAGAGAGGTTTATTACCTGCAGCCTTCCAGCTGCCAATGTGGCTCCTATGGCATTTCTAGGACACCTGTCACTGTGTTGCCAATGCTGAAGCACCAGACACTGATTTTCGGTGAGGAAATAAACCAAGGTATTACAGTGTACAGAGAATCTACCAAGGTTGTTTATTCTTTCATAGAAGTTAATAAAAGATGATTCAGGAAAGCAGTGTATACAGTAAGACTTACTCCACAAAAAGGAAAGACCCTCCTCCTTCCTTAGAGTAGATTTACATCCAGCAGGTAGGTAGGTAGTAATCTACCAATATTTGCTGAATTAATTTTTATTGAATACGTTTCTTGATCTTTGTACAACTCTCACTTTTTAGAGCCAATAATGATTTTTAATAATTAAGCATGTAACGGACAGTGGTGGCATATGCCTTTAATCCCAGCACTTGGGAGGCAGAGGCAGGCAGATTTCTGAGTTCGAGGCCAGCCTGGTCTACAGAGTGAGTTCCAGGACAGTCAAGGCTACACAGAGAAACCCTGTCTCGAAAAAAAACAAATAATAATAATAATAATAATAATAATAATAATAATAAAGCAAGTAGGAGGGACGAACAAATGAAGTTGCTAAAAATCTCTTGTGATAATTTGTTCTGCTTTTGGCATAACAATTTTACTCCATTTTCTATGTATGAAATTTAAGGTGAATGTTGTTTTTCAAATATTAGTGTGCTAGTGATTGTATAATTCTCACCCATTTCCAATACCAACATTGCTAATAGGAAATGAAATTTACAAACTAGCACCTACATCAACTAGTAGAAGATAATAAGCAATGGAGCAGGTTTGATTAAAGAGAAGTCATACTGGTAAATAAAATGGCACATTAGTAAGCAGAAAGTCACACCAGGGAAAACAGCATTGATAAAACTAGGTGTAAGATGACACTGAAGTGCCACTAAAGTAGCTCAGGAAGGGACTTTAAAATATACTTTTGCAAACTTGTTTCTCCTGCCAGAGAACAACAGGCCTTTCCCCAGTATTGGAGACAAATCTTACATCTTATATCTCCTCATTGTCTGCCTAGCAACAGATAACAAACCATAGATGGGATTCTTAGTTGTACAACCCAATGCAGTGAGTCATCTGGACCCAGGGACTCCAGTACTCCATGCAACAGATGATGCAGAAAATAAGCTTCTTGCTCTACTACCTATAAGTAGACAACAATCAAACTATATTTCTCCTTGCCTATATCTAGTTGCTGAAAAAGATCTAAGATTACAAGTACTCCACCCACTTCTGAAGGTAATATGGAGCCTGTAATATTGGGGATTCCTGGCTCTGTACTTGGATGTGAAAGACATTTCTGGCATGAGTTTCTCACTTCTAGTGGTATCACCCAACAACCGTGAGTAACAGAAGATGGGCAAGAAGTATTTGCTCCAGTTCTAGAGCCAAGAGTAAAAAGAAACAACTGTTTTCAATATATGAGAGATATTTCAAAGCAGCCACTATAGAATTGCATCAGTGAGAAATTACAAGCTCACAGAAACAAACAGAAACACAAAGCCTCAGCAAAGAAATAGCATTTGTAAAAGGAGAGCCATATGGAACGGAAAAGCACAGCAGCAGCAACAACAGAGGAACAATGACTGGCATCTTCAGATCAAACTGACAGTTATTCAATCCATGCAAGGACACAGCACACTCTACTGAAAATCATGACAAAAACCAAAGCTTTAAAGAAACATCAAGAAGCAACACACTGACCACAGACAATCTCAGTTTGAAAGGACTGAAATTCCTAATCAGAAATCATAGGATCGAGAAGACAGTGGCACATTTATTTTGTGAAAAGAGTTGGTAGCTCATACTTCTGTAATTGGTAAAACTAGATTCCAGAAATGATGTTTTTGTTGTTGTTTTTTGTTTGTTTCTTTTTAGGTAACATAGAAATAAGAGAAATTTTCTCTAAGATGTATCCACCTTTAATTGGAAGCTAAAGGAATCTCATCAAGCCGAAAATAAATTCAAATTGACATTTCAAAAAGGAAATAGTAATGTGCTGGGGAGAATAAAGGGTAAATACAATGAAGCACTATTGTGCTCTCAAATCCCTAAATCAATTTTGTTGCTTGAAAATCATTATAATTCCACCTATTGTGGAGCTGTATATAAGCAAAAATATTTTAGAACTGAAGTAAGCAAAGAGCATAAGCAAAAGAAACCTATAAGTCAACACAGGTGGTAAAATTTTGCTACCAACATATTGTGATAAGAAACGTGAATAGTTTGATACCTCTGTGTGGACCTCCAAGAAAATGATTCCAAGTAATGTTTTCATGTGTAAGAGTACACTGCATCTACCTTCAGACACAGCAGAAGAGGGCATCATATCCCATTACAGATGTTTGTGAGCCACCATGTGGTTACTAGAAATTGAACTCAAGATCTCTGGAAGAGCAGTCAGTGCTCTTAACCACAGAGCCATCCCTCCAGCCCCCAAGTGATGTTTTCAAAGTCATTATAAATACAAATAGATGGAAACATAAGTTTTTCAAAGAGCCAAACAGTGGCTTTGGGACCCAGAACCACAAGCTAGAGGAAAGAACAAATAAATTTGCAAGTCCTAGCTGCTAGAGTGGACTTATTGCTATCATACTGCTAAGTGGGCTCAACATCAAGCTACCCTCTTCGTTCTCATCTCTTTACTCATAGATTAGCACAGCTCTTAGTCTTCATTTAAAAAATGTGGCTTTGTGCAATAGACTAGGGATAAAAGTATAGTGAGTAACTGTATAGAAACACTGCCACATGTGCTCCTGCCCTAACAAGTTTCAGGTAATTTGGAAAAAGAGGGGACAGAGATAGATTCTTAAGACTTAGGGATCAATAAGGACTGAGTAAAACATTGCCTCCAGGACATGACAGAACTTCTGGCCTCCTGACCTCACAGCAGCAGTGGATGTCTACATGAAACTGTATAATATCAAGTCAGACAACATACTAGCATGGAAAAGAGGTTCATGAGCACCTGCCTCATAACTGAAGAGCTATGGGACACATGATGTTATCTGGAGAAAGAAAAGTCAGTTTTCTTTAAAGTATGGCCATTGAATGGTGATCCATGCTCCAGTGACTGGCCCCACACCCGGGAATATAGAGCTGCACAAATTGATCTCACTGGGTTATTTACGAAAAGAAAACATTGTGAAGAGATAAGAAGAAAAAGTGTATTTGAGTGAACTTATGGGAAGAAATGGGAAATAAATATGATCAAAGTACATTTTATAAAGTTAAGTATTAATAAAATATACACAATAAAATATCATAAATATTAAAATGGCAAGTTTTATGTTAGTAATAATTTTAAATAGATAGTGATTAAATAAACTAGTTGGGAAAGAGTTACTTGTTTATTGGATTAAAATATAACTCAACTAAAAATGCCTGATACCTATTAAAACTCATTTTAACGCATTTTTCCTCACCACATTCTTTAAAGTCTACTTTGTCTGATATTAACTTACAATCTCATTCTTTTGTATTTACTTTTGTTTTCTTCATCAAGCCAGAGATTATTAAATCTAGAAACAATTTATCAGAAATATCACAAACTAGAGTTTGCCAAATCTGGTGTCATAAGCCAGAAAACAACAAACTTGTAATAGATAATCAGTGCATTTTGACCAAAAAAATGAAATCAAATAAATACTGATAGCAAAATAAAAAAGACAAACAAGTGAAAGAACTGTACAACACTTGCTTCAAGTCTCTCAAGAAAGAAATTGAAGATCTCAGAAAATGGAGAGATCTCCCATGCTCATGGATTGACAGAATTAATATAGTAATAATGGCCATCCGACCAAAGTTAATCTACAGATTCAATGCTATCTCCATCAAAATTCCAACACAATACTTCAAAGGCATGGAAAGAGCAATTCCCAAATTTATCTGGAAAGGCAAAAAGCACAGAATAGTGAAAACAATTCTTAACAGTAAAAGAATGGCTGGGGGAATCACTATCCCTGATCTCAAACTTTACTACACAGAAATAGTGATAAAATTGCATGGTATTTGTTCAGAGCTAGACATGTTAATCAATGGAATAGAATTGAAGACCCAGAAATAAAAGCACACACTTACAGACACTTGATCTTTGACAAAGACGTCAAAAATATACAATGGATAAAAAAAGCATCTTCAATAAATGGTGCTGGTCTAACTGGCAGTCTGTATGTAGAAAAATGAAAATAGACCCATACTTGTCAACTTGCACAAAGTTCAAGTCCAAATGGATCAATGACCTCCACCAGCTATTCTGAATCTAATAGAAGAGAAAGTGGGAAAGAGCCTTGAACTCATTCATTGGCACAAGGGGAAGTTTCCTAAACAGAACACCAATGGCTCATACTCTAAGATCAAGAATTGATAAATGAGACCTCATGAAACTGGAACACTTCTGTAAGGCAAAAGACATAGTCAATAAGACAAATCAGGGACCTACAGATTGGGAAAAAATCTTCACTAACCCCATATCTGATAGAGGGCTAATATCCAAAATATAAAAAGAACTCAAGAGGCTAACTACCAAAAAAACCAAACATCCCAATCAAAAAATGGGGTATAGAACTAGATGAAAAATTCACAATAGAGGAATCTCAAATGGCTGAGAAGCACCTAAAGAAATTTTCAAAGTCCTTAGTGATCAGAGAAATGTAAATCAAAAAAAACCCGGAGATTTCACATTACAAGAGTCAGAATGGCTAAGATCAAAATCTCAAGTGATAACACATGTTGGAGAGGATGTGGAGAAAGAGGATCATTCCTCCATTGCTGGTAGGATTGTGTCTTAGTCAGGGTTTCTATTCCTGCACAAACATCATCACCAAGAAGCAAGTTGGGGAGGAAAGGGTTTATTTAGCTTATACTTCAACACTGTAGTTCATTACCAAAGCAAGTCAGGACTGGAACTCAAACAGATCAGGAAACAGAAGCTGATGCAGAGGCCATGATGGGATGTTTCTTACTGGCTTGCTTCTCCTGGCTTTCTCAGCCTCCTCTCTCTCTCTCTCTCTCTCTCTCTTTTTTTTTTTTTTTTTTTGCATTCTTGACTATTTCTTTTTTTTTTAATTTTTTTTTAATTTTCTATATTCTATGTTTACATTCCAAAGGCTTTCCCCTTTCCCAGTTCCCACCCACCATAGTTCCCATAGTTCCTCTCCCCCCCCCCAACTGTTCCCCAATCATTCCCCCTCCCCCCTCGGTTTCTTTACTAAACTGGATGCAATCTTTACAGGCCCAGGGTCCTCTCCTTTCTTCTTCTTGGGAATCATTTGACTTGCTATTTGTGTCTTGAGTATTTAGGGCTTCTGGGCTCATTAATATCCACTTATCAGTGATTGCATTTCATGTGCATTCTTTTGTGATTGGGTTAATTCACTCAGGATGATATTTTCCAGGTCTAACCATTTACCTACAAATTGCATGAATTCATTATTTTTAATTTTAATTTCTGAGTAGTATTCCATTGTATAAATATACCACATTTTCTGTATCCATTCCTCCTTTGAGGGATATTTGGGCTCCTTCCAATTTCTGGCTATTATAAACAAGGCTGCTATAAACATAGTGGAGCATGTGTCCTTATTGCATGCAGGGGAATCCTCTGGGTATATGCCCAGGAGTGGTATGCCAGGGTCCTCTGGAAGTGACATGCCCAATTTTCTGAGGAACCGCCAAACTGATTTCCAGAGTGGTTTTACCATTTTGCAATCCTACCAACAGTGGAGGAGTGTTCCTCTTTCTCCACATCCTCGCCAGCACTTGTTGTCTCTTGAGTTTTTAATCTTAGCCATTCTGACTGGTGTGAGGTGGAATCTCAGGGTTGTTTTGATTTGCATTTCCCTGATGACTAATGATGTTGAACATCTTTTAAGGTGTTTCTCGGCCATCCGAATTTCTTCTGGTGAAAATTCTTTGTTTAGCTCTGTGCCCCATTTTTTGATAGGGTTATTTGGTTCTTTGCGGTCTAACTTCTTGAGTTCTTTGTATATATTGGATATTAGCCCTCTGTCGGATGTGGAGTTGGTGAAGATCTTTTCCCACTTTGTTGGTTGCCATTTTGTCCTTCTGACAGTGTCCTTTGCTTTGCAGAAACTTTGTGATTTTATGAGGTCCCATTTGTCGATTCTTGATCTTAGAGCATAAGCTATTGGTGTTCTGTTCAGGAACTTTTCCCCTGTGCCCAAGTCCTCCAGGGTCTTCCCAAGTTTCTTTTCTAATAGTTTCAGTGTGTCTGGTTTTATGTGGAGGTCCTTGATCCACTTGGAGTTGATCTTAGTGCAAAGAGATAAGAATGGGTCAATTCGCATTCTTCTGCATGTTGACTTCCAGTTGAACCAGCACCATTTGTTGAAAAGGCTATCTTTATTCCACCGGATGGTTGTGGCTCCTTTATCAAAGATCAAGTGACCATAAGTCTGTGGGTTAACCTCTGGGTCTTCAATTCTGTTCCATTGATCTGCTTGCCTGTTGCTATACCAATACCATGCAGTTTTTAACACAATTGCTCTGTAGTACTGCTTGAGGTCAGGGATATTGATTCCCCCAGAAGTCCTTTTATTGTTGAGAATAGTTTTAGCTATCCTGGGTTTTTTGTTGCTCCAGATGAATTTGAGAATTACATTGATGGATTTCCGTATATTGAACCATCCCTGCATCCCTGGGATGAAGTCTACTTGATCATGGTGGATGATCGTTTTGATGTGCTCTTGGATTCGGTTAGCAAGAATTTTATTTAGTATTTTTGCATCTATATTCATAAGAGAAATTGGCCTGTAGTTCTCTTTCTTTGTTGGATCTTTTTGTGGTTTAGGTATTAGTGTAATTGTGGCTTCGAAGAATGAGTTGGGCAGTTTCCCTTCTGTCTCTATTTTGTGGAATAGTTTGAAAAGTATTGGTGTTAAGTCTTCTTTGAAGGTCTGGTAGAATTCTGCACTAAAACCATCTGGTCCCGTACTTTTTTTGGTTGGGAGGCTTTCTATAACCCCTTCTATTTCTTTAGGGGTTATGGGACTATTTAGCTGATCTACTTGATGCTGATTTAATTTTGGTATTTGATATCTGTCTAGGAAATTGTCCATTTCCTCCAGATTCTCCAGTTGTTTTGAGTATAGACCTTTGCAGTAGGATCTGATGATCTTTTGAATTTCCTCAGTTTCTGTTGTTATGTCTCCCTTTTCATTTCTAATTTTGTTAATTTGTATACTGTCTCTGTGTCCTTTGGTTAGTCTGGCTAAGGGTTTATCTATCTTGTTGATTTTCTCAAAGAACCAGCTCCTGGTCTTGTTGATTCTTTGTATGGTTCTCTTTGTTTCTATTTGATTGATTTCAGCCCTGAGTTTGATGATTTCTTGTCTTCTACTCCTCCTGGGTGAATTAACTTGTTTTTCTTCCAGGGCTTTAAGGTGTGCCATTAAGCTGCTAGTGTATGCTCTCTCCAGTTTCTTTTTGGATGCACTTAGAGCTATGAGTTTTCCTCTTAGCACTGCTTTCATTGTGTCCCATAGATTTGGGTAGGTTGTACCTTCATTTTCATTGAATTCTAAAAAGTCTTTGATTTCCTTTTTTATTTCTTCCTTGACCAAGGTGTCATTGAGTAGAGTATTGTTCAGTTTCCATGTGTATGTGGGCTTTCTGTTGTTTTTGTTGTTATTGAAGACCACTCTTACTCCATGGTGATCTGATAGGAGGCATGGGATTAGCTCGATCTTCTTGTATTTGTTGACATCTGTCTTATGACCAATTATATGGTCTATTTTGGAGAAGGTACCATGTGGAGCTGAGAAAAAGGTATATTCTTTAGCTTTAGGATGAAATGTTCTATATATATCTGTTAAATCCAATTGGTCCAGAGTATCAATTAGTTTCACTGTGTCCCTGTTTAGTTTCTGCTTTCCTGATTGGTCCATTGAGGAGAGTGGAGTGTTGAAGTCACCCACAATTATTGTGTTAGGTGTAATGTGTGCTTTAAGCTTTAGTAAGGTTTCTTTTACAAATGAGGGTGCCCTTGCATTTGGAGCATAGATGTTCAGTATTGAGAGCTCTTCTTGGTGGATTTTCCCTTTGGCCAGCAAGAAGTGACCTTCTGAGTCTCTTTTGATGATTTTACGTTGGAAGTCAATTTTATCTGATATTAGAATGGCTACTCCAGCTTGTTTCCTGAGACCATATGCTTGTAAAATTGTCTTCCAGCCTTTTACTCTAAGGCAGTGTTTGTCTTTGACACTGAGATGTGTTTCCTGTATGCAGCAAAATGTAGGGTGCTGTTTCCATATCCAGTCTGTTAATCTATGTCTTTTTATTGGGGAATTGAGTCCATTGATTTTAAGAGATATTAAGGAATAGTAATTATTTCCTCCAGACATTTTTGAAATTATATTTATTTATTTTATTTATTTTTTATATTCGAGAGGTTACCTTCTTTTGGGTTTGAGGAGAGGAGGTTTCTATCTTGCTTCTTCCCGGGTGTAGTTTCCGTCCTTGTCTTGGTGTTTTCCCCCTATTATCCTTTGTAGGGCTGGATTTGTGGAAAGATATCGTGCAAATTTGGTTTTTTCATGGAATACCTTGATGTCTCCATCTATGGTGATTGAGAGCTTTGCTGGGTAAAGTAGTTTTGGCTGAAGTTTGTGTTCTCTTAGAGTTTGCATTATATCTGCCCAGGATCTTCTAGCTTTCATGGTCTCAGGTGAGAAGTCTGGTGTTATTCTGATAGGTCTTCCTTTATAAGTTACTTGGCCTTTTTCTCTTGCTGCCTTTAATATTCTTTCTTTGTTTAGTACATTTGGAGTTTTGATTATTATGTGACGGGATGTATTTCTGTTCTGATCCAGTCTGTTTGGGGTTCTGTATGCTTCTTGTATATTCATGGGCATCTCTCTCTTTAGATTGGGGAAGTTTTCTTCCATAATTTTGTAGAAGATATTTGCTGGCCCTTTAACTTGTACATCTTCATTCTCGTCTATACCTATAATCCTTAGGTTTGGTCTTCTCATTGTGTCCTGGATTTCCTGGATGTTTTGGGTTACAGCCTTTTTGCATTTAGTATTTTCTTTGACTGTTGAATCAATGGTTCCTATGGTATCTTCGGCTTCTGATATTCTGTCTTCTATCTCTTGTATTCTATTGTTGATATTTGCATCTATGGCTCCTGATTTCTTCCCAAGGTTTTCTATCTCCAATGTTGTCTCCCTCTGCGATTTCTTAGTTGTTTCTACTTCTGTTTTTAGTGCCTGGATGGATGTGCTCAGATCTTTCGCTTGCTTGATTGTGTTTTCTTGTATTTCTTTAATAGATTTTTGTGTTTCCTCTTTCATAGCTTCTACTTGTTGGCCCACGTTCTTCTGTATTTCTTTAAGTGATTTTTGTCTTTCCTCCTTATTGTCTTCTTCTTTTTGATCCATCTTCTCCTGCATTTCTTGAAGTGATTTTTGTATTTGCCTTGTAAAGGCTTCTAACTTTTGATCCATTTTCTCTTCTATTTCTTTACGAGATTTTTCTATGTGTTCAGCTACCAGCATCCTGACCAGTGATTTTATATCCAAGTCTTGTTTTTCTGGTGTTTTGGGGTATCCAGGGCTTCCTGTTGTTGGCGAACTGGGTTCAGATGCTGTCATGTTGTCTTGATTTCTGTTAGTGACATTCCTTCGTTTACCTTTTGCCATCTGGTTATTTCTGGTGTTAGTTGACCTTGTTGTCACTGGCTGGTGTTTGAATCTCCTGTGAGGCTGGGCTTACCTGTTGTTTCTCTACTGGTGGTTATGCATGATTGCTGCTCAACGGGATCACAAGCTGGCTGCCACCCGCTGACTTTGTGCACGGCCTGAGGTCTCCGGGAAGTGTGGGGGAGTGCAGCAGAGCCTCGGCAGGTGCTGCTGGGCCTGCCTAGTAGCGAGAGCCTAGCAGATCCCCCCACGTGGTAGCCCCTGATGGAATCTGTCTACCTGTGCCTTTCCAGCTGTGTTCTGGTTGCAGTATGGAGGGCTGCCGCTATCGATGGTCCGGGGTCCTGGGGAGCTGGGTGGTTCCGGCTGCCTCGGTGCAAGGCCTAAGCTTGCAGGGATGTGCTGCAGAGCCTAGGCGCCTGGGCCCGCCTGTGGGCGAGAGCTTAGCAGCTCTCCCTGCTCTAGCCCCAGATGGAGTCTCTATCTGCACCTTTCCAGCTGTGTCCTGGTTGCAATATGGAGGCCTGCCACTATAGCTGGTCCTCACTCTTCTTAATAAACAAGAATTGTTGCTTATCCTGGTTCCGTAGGCAGGGTCTGAGCACCTGGCAAGCTGGCTAGGTCTGGCTGACCTGCTACTGGCTGGATGGGAAGCTGCAGACAAGATGGCGCTGCCTGCAGGGGGTTCGGGGGTCTGGCCTGCGAGCGCAGAGCACAGGCACAGCCGCTGTACTCCAAACCGCTAGTCTGTGCGCAGTTCCTGCCCCAGACCTGAGTCCCCGGAGGCCTTAAACTAGGCCTGTCTCTGGTACCTGGTTCCGCTGGCAGGGTCTCAGCACCTGGCAGGCTGGCTAGGTCTGGCTGACCTGCTACCGGCTGGATGGGGAGCTGCAGACAAGATGGCGCTGCCTGCAGGGCAGCCTCCTCTCTTATTGATCCCATTAATACCAGTCCAGAGATGGTTCCACCCACAAGGGATCCTCCCCCCCTTGCTCACTAATTGAGAAAAATGCCCCACAGCTGGATTTCATGGAGGCACTTCCCCAACTGAAGCTCCTTGCTCTGTGGTAACTCCAGCCTGTGTCAAGTTGACATACAAAACCAGGCAGTACAGATTGCAAACTGGTACAACCACTCTGGAAATAAATCTGGAGGTTCCTCAGAAAAATTGGAAATAAATCTACCTGAAGACCTAGCAATACCACTGTTGGGAATATACCCACAAAATGCAGCATCATGCCACAGGGGCACATGTTCCACTATGTCTATGGTGGTCTTATTTGGGATAGCCAGAAGCTGGAAACAACTGAGTTGGCCCACAACAAAAGAATAGATACAGAAAATTACAGAAAATGTGGCTCATTTACACAGTGGAATACTACTCAGCTTTTAAGAATGAGGACATCCTGAGTTCTCCCTCAGTATGGAACTAGAAAATATTATTCTGAGTGAGGGAACTCAGACCCAAAATGATGAGAATGGTATGTAATAATAATTGGATATTAGCAGAGAGAGAGAGAGAGAGAGAGAGAGAGAGAGAGAGAGAGAGAGAAGAAGAAGAAGAAGAAGAAGAAGAAGAAGAAGAAGAAGAAGAAGAAGAAGAAGAAAAGAAAAGAAAAAAGAAAAAGAAAAAGGAAGGAAGGAAAGAAAGAAGGAAGGGAGGAAAAAAAGGAAGGAAGGAAGGAAGGAAGGAAGGAAGGAAGGAAGAAAAAAGAACAGAAAGCCCAAGATACAGTCCAGAACTCAAAAAGGTCAACAAGCTGAAGACCACAAGTGAGAAAGTCTCAGTCTCATTTGATTTGTGAGGGAGAAGAAAGTAATCACAAGTTGAGAAGGAGGGAGGGTCTTGGCAGGGAAAGTGGATGGAGGTCAGGGTTGGGGAAAGGGTAGTCTGATCTGGTATTGGGTAAGGGAAAAGAACTGATGCCCTGAGGGCCAGCAGAAAGAATGGAAACCCTCCAGAATGCACCAGAGATGTGGTAGGTGAGAGACTCTCAGGACTCAAAGGGAAAGACCGTAGATGAAATGTTCTACAGTAGGGAGAGGAAACTTAAAGAACCCACTTCCAGCAGGAAGACAGGGCATCAAGTGAGGGAAGGGTTGCTATCCCACAGTCAAAACTCTGACCCATAATTGTTTCTATCCGAAAGAACTGCAGGGATGGAAAGGGAGAGAAGCCTGAGGAAAAGAAGGTCCAGCAACAAGCCCAAAGTAGGATCCAGCTGGAGGGGAGGTCCCATAGCCTAACACTATTACTGAGACTATGGAGCACTCACAAAAAGGGACCTGTCGTGACCACACTCTGGAGGACCCAACAAGCAGCTGAAAAAGTCAGATGTAGATATTTGCACCCAACCAATGGACAGAAGCTGCTGATTCCTGTGGTTTAACTAGGGAAAGACTGGAAGAAGCTGAGGAGGAAGGTGACCCTGTAGGAGGATCAGTAGTCTCAATTAACATAGAACCCTGAGATCTCTCAAACACTGCACCACCAACCAGGCAGCATACACCAGCTGATATGAGGCCCTCAACACATATACAGCAGAGGACTGTTGGGTCTGGGTTCAATCAGAGAAGATTCACCTAACCCTCAAGAGACTGAAGGCCCCAGCGAGTTTAGAGGTCTGGTTGGGTGTGGGGTATGAGGTGTGGATATCCTTGTGGAGACAGGGTAGGGAGGAGGTATGAGATATGGTACAGTCGAAGGATGGACCAAGGGTGAGGGGAAATAAAATCTTGATTGTAAATAAATAAATAAAAGTCAAAAGAAAAAAGTAAAAAAAATAGACAAAAAATTTAATCGTTGGAAATTAAGCACTGTGTTTCTGTGTTTTGAAACAATTAATGGTTCAAAAAGGAAGTAAAATTAAAACTATGAATAAATGAATGGCAATGGCTATATAGTATAAAACACAAGAATGAGGAAAATCTTCATTATAAAAAATTGACATTCCTGGGAAATGATTTAGTACACCCCAGTAACTCAACCTCTAGCTGTCTGGTTGATGATCAGTTGCTCACTTTATCATATATCATGCACCACTTAGATTTTCATCCCATGACTCTTTGAAGTCCCCACAATACATCCAAATTATACAATCTCTTGTATCTTTAAATACGCCCAGTCTCTCTGACATTATTATTACTATATACATAAACAGATGCGCAGAGAGGGAGACAGAAAGACACAGAGAGTCAGAGAGACAGAGACATAAAGAGACAGAGACAGAGTGGGAGAGAGAGAGAGAGAGAGAGAGAGAGAGAGAGAGAGAGAGAGAGAGAGACCTGTGCTCACACCTAGCTATTTAGGGTATAGGTCAGATTGTCTCTATTTTCCAAATTATCCAGCAGCAGCAGAAAGAACTTGGATGACACTCTGGTAGTACTTAAAGAGGCATGCCTAATAGACTTGAATTTGGCTGCCACATACAATGACTCAGCAGTCTATTCCCAGAGAGTGTGAGGGGAGGAGGATTTTCTGTGTTGGCTTTGGTTAAGTCACATTATTCTTTGTATACAAAATACAAAAACTGGTGGCTGTCAATTTTGTCTTTTATTCTGAAGCACTACTAATGTGTGCAACTGCTTAACTACAAATAAAACAATCTCATTTACCTAATTGAACATCTAAATAGGAGAAATAAATTTGTAATACCAAAAAATTAGAATAAAATAATGCTTAAAGAAGTATGTCCATAAACTTTATTTGGCTAAAGAAAGACATGAATGATGCTTTCTCATGATGAGGTATGTTGTATTTAGTATTCCAGGCATTTGGGAGACAAAATGTTTAGTTAACCCCATTTTGCAAAAGAAGAGATGTGATAGAATGGCAAAGGAGCATTCATTAATTTGTGAGGAATCCCACATCACGGAGGCATTGCCCCCTGACATCAATGGATGCGTTCCCAGATTTTTGCTAGTATAATGGACATTACAAACTGGAAAACTAACAAACAATAGAGATGTATTTTTCACACTTAGCTAATTCTAAGATCAAGGCTATCATAGGTTTCATGCAAGGGAAGGGGAAGACTGTGGTTATCTTTCCAAGACAGTATATTGTTTCTGCCTCTCTGAAGACAAGGCAAAAACATTGTGCCCTTGCATGGCAGAAGGGAGAAAGAAGGGCACTTTCTTAAGACCATTCACAGGGTTTCTGTTCCAGGGCAGACTTTATATGAATACTCAACCCAGAAAGGCCCTGTCTCTTTATCATGTTTCCACGAAGACTGGATTCCAACATGATTTAGAGAAGATACAAGAACACAGAGGTGGGTGTTCTCAGAAAGGACCCAAGGAGCTGAAGGTGCTTGAAGCCCCATAGGAGGAACAACAATATGAACAAACCAGTGCCCCCAGAACTTCCAAGGGCTAAATTATGAACCAAAGAGTACACATGGAGGGACCCATGGCTCCAGCTGCATATGTAGCAGAGGATGGCCTTGATAGACATCAAAGGGAGGAGAGGCCCTTGGTCCTGAGAAGGCTCCATGCCCCACTATAGGGGAATGCCAGGACAGCAAAGTGAGAGTGGATATGTTGATGAGCAGGAGTAGGGGGAGATGTGATAGCATGTCTTCAAAGGAGAAACCAGGAAAGGGGATAGCATTTGAGATGTAAATAAAGAAAACATCCAATAAAAATATCATTCCTCTATTGTAGTTCCCATTTTATTAAAATATAGTACACCAACTCCTCCTAAATGTGTCAAGTTGAAAACTACCCCTACTGTGAACTCCATTTGTGTCTTTGTAGAAGATGACTCAAGATAAGTGAGAATGGCTCTATGAAGAAATGACAGTAGTTGTTCTGAAAGACAAAGTCGTTAGTGGGTACCTGAGTATCTGTGATATGCGACTTCTCTGAGGAAGGTAAAGGTATGTTACCTCAAGACAAAACTTGAAGTTGGTAGTAGTAGAAGAATAGAAGATAGAAATGGAGAGAGAGAGAGAGAGAGAGAGAGAGAGAGAGAGAGAGAGAGAGAGAGAGAGAGAGAGAGAGAGAGAGAGAGAGAGAGAGAGAGAGAGTATAAGAAAGAGGGAGATTCAAACTTTCAGAGGCTCTCTCTCATAATAGTGTTTCCAGATACACAAACCATCAATAAAGGTATTTGTAGCTCAGTTATGAAGAGCTGGGAGCCTGTTCCACTCTTGTCTTACAGAATATCTGCCATGGATATCACCCATGCCTTGCTTTAACTTGGCTCCGAGCTTCACCAAAGCTCTTTCTCTTTCAGCCTCACCTCTGAAACTCACCTGCCACTTTCCTAGCCCATGTCCAGTTTCTCCCCAAAGCGACAGAATGCTGCATTCCAGACTAACTCCTGCTTCAAGCTTTGGCATGGCAAAATAACAGGACACCTGAAACAGAGGTTATAGGAACATATTAACTTTTGGGAAGTATCAATGAAATGTGGCTTCAGACTTACACTCTGCAATTTCACCAAGCTGTCAGATGATGGATGCAGTGCCTCCAGAATGGGAGGAAAAATTCACTTCAGATATTTGCTTGATTGTTTGTTTCTGTGCTTCTTAGGAAACCAAATTTCTAGACTTAGCCCATACCTACTGAATCTGAAGGTACATCCTAATAATCCATATTAAACTAATGCAGATAATCCATATCAAGGCTACAAGCTATTGTTTATGCCTATCATTTGTAAGACATGATGTAGATGAGAATGTTTTGTGAAAGTTATGGACTGGATCCTGTCCTACATAAAGCCCTATTTCTGAGACCAATGAACATGACATTGCTTTATGCAGGTATTCTACAGATGCAATCAAGATGAGGTCATAGCTTAAAGGTGGGCTGCAACTTCAAGACTGATGCCCTTATAATAAAATCTACAGGCATAGGACAGAAGGTCATATGATAAAGAAGGCAGGCACTAAATTGATGCAGCCAGACATCCCAACCCTTACTTCATGAGGAATCACCAGAGCTAAAAACGAAGCATGGGACTCATGGTTTTTTTTTTCTACAGCCTTCAGAAGGAAGATGAACCACCTAAGACTTACTTTATGTCTGACCTTTGAAACAGTGGAAAAAAAAGTAAATTTCTATTGTCAAAGTGTGCAGGACTTTGCAATGGCCATCTAGGAAAATAAAAAATAGGAACAAAGAAAAATAATTGCAATGGTCTATTACATGGTGAATTAATTTATGTTCTCTGGGGACAGAAATTTAACAAGGGATTTAAAAATATCGCTGAAAGTATATGAGGGATTTTAACATGGTCAGAATTGAAGTCTAGACATTTTAGATTTATAGATTTATAGTCCTTTGCAATAAATTGAAAAGACTACAAGCAGTCAACTGTCAATATAATCATAAGGTTTATGAGTACTTCTGGTTCTTCTTGGTAAATAAGATTGCCATGACAGCATTTCTCAGCATTTAGTTAGGGAAGTTCTGGAACTATATAGTCTAATGAAGCAGGCTGTTGGGCTCTAACTCAGCTTAATGGTAGGGGACCTGAACAGTGCTCCTTATCAAGCTCCACTGAGAGATCCTTGTCATTAAAGCTTAGGATCAACTACAGTTACATTTCCTGCTGACATGATAAAACACTGAATGAAAACCATTTATGGGAGAAAGGATTTTATTATGGCTCCCAGCTCTACGGTAGAACCACCATGGCAAGGGAATCATGGTGATAGCAGCCTGAGATGACTGGTTACATTGCACCCAAAGCCAGGAGATAAAGAAAGATGAGTCCCAGGACTCACTTTTTCCTTTTTTACATTACGACCTGTGCCCAAGCCTATGGGATGGTGCTGTCAATAATTAAGGTGGAGCTTCTTACCTCAACTAACCTAGTCTTCTGACATCTCCAGGCATGCCAGATGCTAACCTAACCTAGAAAATTCACCACAAGCATGCCAAAGCTTGTTTTTCAGGTGAGTCTAGATCCTGTCAAACTCTCAATCAACATTAACCATCTCAGTAACTGTACAGAGAAGCTCTAAGAGCCTTGAGCCTTTTGGAAGACCTTCATGAAGATGAGAAAACTGGGTGGACTCACGAGGTCATCTCCAGTGAAAATGCTATCTGGAGGAAGTTAGCAGCTGAAGCAAGGGTGGTGTTGTCTGGAGGCAATGGATATTAGATGTAGGTGTGGACAGCTGAGCAAGCAGTGGTGGCTAGAGATAACTGATGCACAGCCACAGCAGCTGGTACTTCAACGAAGAAGCATAGCAGGTGCTCTGCAGCCCCACTGAATCAGAGACTGTGTTAGAACAACATGGTTGGTAACTTGAATACATATTAAAAGCTCGGATGCTGTGGGTGAAGAGATGGTTCACAGCTTAGGCGCATTGACGGCTCTCGCAGAGGGTGGCGTCTCTGCAACCATTCCCCAGTCACAGGAAATCCAGTGCCTTCTTCTGACCTCTTGGATACCAGGCATACATGTAGCACAGACATGCATGTAGGCAAAACACTTGTAGAACATTTTTGTAAAGCTCAGGACCACTTCCTGGTGGCAGTAAGGAATCCGTGTGAAGTTGCAGGGAAAAAAAATTGATCCGACAGAGTTCTTTGTGGAAAGGCTTCATTTAGTGAGGGTATTTAGAACAGAGGGCAGTGCTTACAGAATTTTCCAACAAAGGAACTTCTTAATGGTGGAAAACTTAGCAACTGGACTATACAACATGTGGCTACAGAGCTTCTACCATATGGCCAGAGTGAAAGGGAAACTAAAACCATACTTTTATTAAATATAATTAATATTTAAATAGCCATATGTGGTCCTATTTATTGATCAGATGAAGACTGGTTGGAGGCACCTGCGGTGGCCAGTGCTCAGGCGGCTTTGACCTTAGAATATTGCTACATGGTGTGAAAGGCACTCCGCGTTTCTGTTGAATGACTAAATGAATTAGTGATTAGCTCTTTACTGACGTTGCCATCAACCTTTAGTTATAAATGGCCAGAATACCCTGTCTAGTGGCTGTCCACATCTACAGTTTCTCCTTAATTCTCATTTGGCGATTTCCCCATGAGGCTTGTCAATGGCACTTGCCAAATTTTCAATAAAGACAAATGGCAAGGTACTTAGTAAGTCAAGATAGTCTATTATTTTCTTAAAACTTTGTTTGCGTCTCTTCAGCAAACATCAATTTTCTGTTTTTCCCAACATCATTGTCTTTTTCCCAACAAGTCTGAGTGACAGGTGGCAAGCTAAAGGTGGGCGGCATCCACCTGTCTATTATTAGTGGGGTTATGAACACCCCCATGACAGAGTGAGGATGGAAGGACCCTCAACTATGGCGTGTGCATTTGGCCATGTTTCCATCAGTCCATCTCACTCCAGTTCCTAAGCACTCCAGTCCTGTGGCAGGAAAATATATATTGAAACAAAATATCAAAATACACATAGGAAAGAAGTCCATTTGTAGGTAACAACTACAATTACCTAGTCTATATCTAACAAATGGAACATGCATGGAAAACAGGAGTGGTGTGGACTATACAGGTCGCATAAAGGATCCCATGCTATGATGCTAGTTGCTTAGGGTTTTGTGTTTGTTTGTTGATTGTTTTGGCATTTTTCTTTACTTCATTAGAGCTATATTTTTCCTTTCATAATGTCTTTTTTTAAGTTTATGTTTATTCATATTTTTCAAAATATATGCACATAAAAAAGGAAGATTTATAACAGGAAAGATTACCTTCCATGCAACATAAATCCCAATGACTCCTGATATGACCTCGCATGTATGAGCCACTGGTTCAAGTCCAATCCATAAGTCCGTTTCCCAGCCATATGCAGCTGTGGGGATCTCAGAAGACATTTCAAGCGGAATGCATCTCAAAAAAACACCTTCTCCTCTGGAAACATGTAAGGGGCTAGAGGATGTATACATCAAAAAGCTGAAGATAATTAAAATATTAAGTGCCACAGGGAAGAATAAATGATAAGCAGAAACTGTAGTTCTCAAGTAGGAAGCTAGTACTGTTTCACACAACCTCACAACCCTAAACAAATACAAATAAGAAGAGGGCCAGGTAGTACAGCTTCATTTGCTTCCCCCCTCCTCTCTTCTGTTAAAATATCTCAAAAAGGAAACCGTATGCCTGATATCCACAGTTCTATGAAAAGAATGGGTGACATGGGAGTGGGAGCACTCGCACAGGTCAGTCTGAAAACTGGTCATTTTAGCAAATGATGTTTTTGCATTTCACATTTCTTCACTAGTAATGGGAACTCTCAAACAGAGACAACTCATGCCCCAAATGTTAAAAATATATCCAGACATTTGATCAAGAATGTTCTATCATTTTTGGTAATAAGCAACACCAGGAATCAGATTCCTTGTATTCCTGTACTTCCCCTCCAGTCAAAAATCAAGTAGTGCAGACTTGTGCTTGCTGTTTAGGGAACAATGCTCTGGGCAGCAAAGCGAGCTTGGCAGTTGGTCAGAGCGACCAAAGGAGAGGAGATCTTCAGAATCTATGGGATCGCATAGACTGGGGCTTCTTTCCCAAGTGAAAATGTCCCCCGCTCAAGCTGGAGAATGGTCAGTGGAGTGACTTAACAACCAGGGTTCATCACCACCGCTCAAGCGAGTCTCCAGGCAGGGAGCAACGCCTTTCCAGCAGTGCCTTTTCTCCGACTTGACGTCCAGCACCAGACCTATAGGTGCTCACTACAAATACATCTTTGCAGTTGTTTAGATTAACTTGAAGGAGGAAAAGAAACAAAGCCCAAATCGGATCACACAAAGAGGCTGAGGGTTGGGGTTACGGTGAACACAGGAAGCCGGGCAGTTAACTACACGGTCAGCGAGACCCAGGACTACGGCAGAAACCAAAGTGATGAAGAAGCAGGCACTGAGGCCAGCACCTACACCGACCAATGTCTATACTGGTTTGTTTATAGTCCTTCCCACAATGTTCATATGGGAAGAGAAAAGTAAAATTTAATAGCATTATAACTAAAACAAATGCACACTGACCTTATAAAATAAGATTCTGAATTCAATCATGATACCCTTTTTCCTATACAATTTACTATTTTGTCTTGAAAGACTTTTTCATGGCAGATTCGCCCTTGCCAGGCAGTTTTGCTTCCTTTCTTGCACTGGCTATGGGCTTTTTTTGGAGGAGCTCACACCAGACTTCTTGATGACTGAGAGTGAAGGTCTGGTTTTCCGGGAAGGCAGGCATCTTGGCCTTGGGCGGGGCTTTCTTAGACAGCAGCCGAGCTTTCCCTCTCTGGGCAGCAGGGACTCCCCGGATTCAGGCTTTGACGCTCTCTGCTTCATGGATGCTGCTTTCCCTTGGGACTTGGCTGGTGTTTTCTTCTGTAACTCCTCTTAGGGTTTTACTGCTGTGAACTGACACTATGACCCAGGAAACTCATAAGTACAGCATTAAATTGGGGCTGGCTTACAAGTTCAGTGGTTCAGTCCATTATCATCAAAGCAGGAACATGGCAGCATCCAAGCAGGCTTGGTGCTGTTGCAGGAAATAATAAAAAGAACAACAAGTTCCCTGCTATGCTGGACATCAGTGGGCCACATAACTCCAGCGGGTGTTCTTAACTCGGTGGTCTCACTCGCCTGGAGCTCCTGAGTTCCTTTGGCAGTTTATTGCCACACCAGCCCCACCCAATAACTGCCCACCCCGAGGTCAGCCAACACAACACCCAGCAACCTGGTAGAAACAACACTCTAGAAGCTTATAATTAAACAGTCAGATTAATATATCAATAAATTCTCAATTCACAAGATGCCCATACAATAATTTTTATGCCAATTGATAATGATACAAGCCATCCACCTAGATTAGACAAGTTAACCCAATTATACTATCCACTTATGACTTTCATAACTAGCTGTGGTTATTTAAAACCATATGGAATCTGTATCTTCTTCCTCTCCCTCTATCTTCCTTTCTTTTCTGCAACCCTTAGCGCTGCCTCCCTTTTCCTTGTCCAATCACAGGCCTCCTGCTGCACTAATATTTTAATCTAATTGAACAGGGAAAATCCTGCCCAGTGGTGAGAGTTCTACATCTTCATCTGAAGGCTGCTAGTAAAATACTGACTTCCAGGCAGCTAGGATGAGAATATTAAAGCCCATGCCCACAGTGACATACCTACCCCCAAAGGCCACACCTCCTAATAGTGCTACTCCATGGGTCAAACATATACAAAGCGTCACACGTAATAAGCTGTTTCTATTTCAATCAGTAAGCATGTGTTCCTGGTATTATGTTTCACCTTATGTTTTGCCATACAACCTGATGTGGCAAGCCCTTTGAGCTCAGATCCACAGCTCCTCACTCTTAAACCTGCTTTCCCTCCCCCCAGTTTTCTTGATCCTCCCCATCTTTCTTTTGATGACTGCCAGTTTTCAGCTTATCTATGTTACTATTTTTTTCTCTCAAAGTCTAATGAAATATGTCATGAACTTCCTTCGGAGCCAATTTTTAAATTCTCTTACTAATTAAACTAATCCCACAAATGAATCTCAATTTCCTTAGTAATACCCCCATCCACATTATTATTTTTTTGTCTTTTTGAGACAGAGTCTGACTATATGGTTGGCACTGGTCTCAAAACTCATGATCCCCCTGCCTTAGTTCTCTGACTGCTATTATAGGGATGAACCATCTTCTCCAGCTTAGATTTTTTCTTAGTCTAGAAAACCAAGTTTCCATTTCATTACATATCTGTTATTTAGTTGCTATTCATTACATATCCATTATTTAGTTGTAAGTCCTCTTGCAACTCTGGAACACCAAATCTCACTCTCTGGATGTGACTTTGTTTTTGTTCTGTCTCATTTTCTTTTTCTTCTTCATTTTTTCTTGTTGTCTTCTTTCTATTGAGACTACATTTTTTGATGACAGTAACTCCTACACGTATCCAACTTATCCATCCATGTTTTCTGCCAAGGGTCCATGTAACAAACATGTGGCAAACAAAATAATGCTGAATTATATAATGATTGAAAGTCTTTACCTTCATCCCACCCAACTTGAACCCCTGTTATCCCCGTCTACAGGGCTACTGTGAAGATGCAAAGACACCATGACTGGTAGGACACAATTAGAATTAGCAGGCATCATGTAAATGTTAAAGCTATTATAAAGCCAATGTGATTTGGAGACATTTGTAAACTATTAAAGCTTGGCTCCTTGAATATTCCAGGCTTCATAAAAGAAAGCCTGGAATAATAGAAATTAGATCCAGGACAAATGAGCCATTCTGAAATAAAGGGCTTTCTAAAGGCAGCGTTCTGGAAAGTTGTGTGAATGGGACGATTTTATGCTCGATCAGGTCTCTTTAAAGTCACACAGTGATATTTGAAGAAGTTGTATTTATAAGTCACTTCTACTAGGCCAGCATTTACTTTATTAGTGAATTTATGGACTGTAGACCCTCTCAGTAAAGCCATCCATCTTTGTAAAAGGGACTTATGTTAAATTTCTGTGATGTTCATAAGGAAGATGCTTCATTTTAGTCAGTGACTCCCACCCTTACCAAACACCCTCACATAATTTAAAAGTTGCACAGAAACTCATGTCCTCATCAAGTTCTGACCAGTTAAGAAAGCTCTATGAATACAGGCAAGTAGAAATGTTTCTAAAGCAATCATGTGATGAGAAAAAACCTTAATATTAGTATTTTCTTCCTTCCTTTCTTTTCCTCTCTCTTTCTCTTTCTTTCTCTCTCTCTCTTCCTTCCTTCCTTCCTTCCTTCCTCCCCCCTCTCTCTTTCTTTCTTACTTTCTTTCTCTTTCTTATTGGTTATTTTATATATTTACATTTCAAATGTTATTCCTCTTTCTGGTTTCCCCTCTGCAAACCCTCTATCCCATCCCCCACCCTTCCTGCTTCTATAAAGGTACTCTGCCACCCACCCACCCACTCCAGCCCCATCATCCTAGCATTCTCCTATGCTGGAGCATCAAGCCTCCAAAGGACCAAGGGCCTCCCCTTCCAGATAAGCCAATATCAGATAAGCCAATCCTCTGTTACATATGCAGCTGGAGCCATGGGTCCCTCCATGTGTACTCTTAGGTTGGTGGTTTAATCCCTGGGAGCTCTAGGGAGTCTGGTTGATTGATATTGTTGTTCTTCCTATGGGAGTTGCAAACCCCTTCAGCTTCTTCAGTCCTTCCAACAACTCCTTCATTGGGGTCCCTGTGCTCAGTCCGATGATTGGCTATAAGCATCTGAATCTGTATTGGTCAGGCTCTGGCAGAGCCTCTCAGAGGACAGCTATACCAGGCTCCTGTCATTAAGCACTTCTTTGCATCAGCAATAGAGTCTGGGTTAGAACTCTCTTGCAATCCTCTATCCTGTCAAAAGACAATTCTTTGAAAGCAAAAGAACATAAGAAAGCATAGTAAAAATAAAATAAAACAAAACTAAGCATAAAGGTTTTAATAGACCTGTTTATTTTTAAAAGTTCTTGACCATTTAGATATTGTTTCTTCTTCCAAAGATCTCATAAATGTTGTGTCAGAATGCAAAATTAACTTTATCACTATGTATATTTTTCAGTATATATTATATATAACATATAATGAAATATTATATAGATAAATATTGAGATATATATTGAGAAGAAGGCTGAATATCTGGCTCAACAGTAAAACACAATGACCACAAAGAGAAACATTTCCTAAAACTTACTATGGCTACCTACAGCCCCTTGTAATTCCAGCTCCAAGAAAACAATCCCACATTCCCTTCTGAACTCCACAGGCATCTGGAATCATGTGCAACCTTCAACATACATATACATATACAACTGAAAATAAAATAAATCTTAAAATTTATTTTGGCAAAATAAAAGCCAAATGAGATGGGGAGGGCTTAATTGAATGGGACATTTTGACTAGTATCTCAAAAGAAAAGCAAATACTCTCCAGATAGATGTGAATGAGGTCCAAAGAAAGGAGTCATAGAGGCATAGAGAAACATGTTATGAGAAGCATTCAGATAACTCTGCATGCCTTTCATGGTGCACGTTCTGATTCATCCTTAGAGGCTGTTTACCAATAGAAGCATAACTATGGACCCTTTAGCCCTATGGAGACTTTAACCCCACTTGTGGTGAAAAACCAGAGATTATTCCAATTGGAATTAATGTATGTCTGACATATTCCAATGGTTTTAAGGTAATGATGATAACAGAACTGTCTATCAGAATATACAATGGTATACAACAGGACGGCTAAGTCTGTGTGAACCCTAAAGTTCACAATAGAATAACATTAATTTGAAAATATCTGGCAATGGCTATTAGGTGAGAATATTAGCTGCTGAAATCTCAAATGAGATGCTATTTTCCCCCACTTAGGAATAAAAAAACATGTTGCATGTTCTCTCCCATCACAAACTCCCTGCTACAAATCTTCAGATACGAGTGCCTATTTGCAGTACCTGTGGAAAGAAGGAAAGTAAGAATTGACCACTGTTGGGGTGTGGGTCAGGGACCAATAGAGAAGGAAATAGCAAGGGAGAAGTGATTTGATTAGGAAAATGGGAAAAAAGAACTGCTGTAACTAGGGAGGAGAGAAATGCACACAGAAGGAGGGAAGAAAATAAAATAACACTAGGAATGTTTAAATGTCTTAAGAATGCTTACTATGTACTAACTAATATATAAATATAATAAATGTAAGACCATGTATAAATATATATATATATAGTTAAATTTCATTTAAACTATATATCCATATATATAGTTAAACTATATATATGGATATATAGTTTAAATGAAATTTTTTATCTGAGATTTCTCTCCAAGATGTTCCCTCTAAAAGTCAAAGACCATCTAACAAAACCCGAACAAAAAGAGTGAAAAAAATCTTGTTGGTAGTCAAGATTATTCCAATAGATCACCAAAATAGTAGACTATTTCTAATGCCTTCAGTTGACTCCCAGAGGTCAAAGGTAAGTCACCATTGCTGAAGACACCATATGCTCCAGACACAAAGCATAGACTCTCTTGAGTTGGAACTGATCCGTAGGTCTGATCACTGAGGGCTCATTGGTATCAGAAGATGCCATGCAAGCTTCCAAAGGAGGAAGCAAGCAACAGTCCTACCTAGCGCTGATGCCTATGAACCAGAGCAACAACCCACTCTATAAGTACACAAGTAGCACAAGTTCTTGAATAGTAACCAATAATATTCTAATTGGACATTAGACACACCCCACAACAAGAAGAAATTCTGGTCTGGTCCTTGAAACCTAGCCAATTACTCAGGTCTAGTGAAGTCATGGATCTGAGAGAAGAACCTACAACCTACACTTTATTAAACCAGAATAATCCCTAACTGTATTTTTAACTCATTTTATTCGATATATTCCTTATTTACATTTCAAATGATTTCCTCTTTCCTGGCTCCTCATTCCCTGAAAGTCCCATAAGCACTCTTCCTCCCCTTGTTCCTCATCCACCCCTTCCCACGTCCCTGTTCTGGTATTCCCCTACACTGATGCACCGAGTCTTTCTAGAACCAGGGGCTACTCCTTCCTTCTTCTTGGACATCTTTTGATATTGGATTGTGTCATGGGTATTCCAAGTTTCTAGGCTAATATCCGCTTATCAGTGAGTGCATACCATGAGTGTTCTTTTGAGACTGGGTTACCTCACTTAGGATGATGTTCTCCAGCTCCATCCATTTCTCTAAGAATTCCATGAATTCATTGTTTCTAATGGCTGAATAGTACTCCATTGTGTATATATACCACATTTTTTGTATCCATTCCTCTATTGAGGGACATCTGGGTTCTTTCCAGCTTCTGGCTATTATAAATAGGGCTGCCATGAACATAGTGGAGCATGTATCCCTATTAGATGCTGGGGAATCCTCTGGGTATATGCCCAGGAGTGGTATAGCAAGGTCCTCTGGAAGTGTCATGCCCAGTTGTCTGAGGAACCGCCAGACTGACTTCCAGAGTGGTTTTACCAACTTGCAATCCCACCAGCAGTGGCTTGACTGTATTTTAAATATTTGTCTTTATACCCATAGCTATGTCTCTCTTAATCAAAGCAACTTCTTTTTGCAATAGATAGGGACCATCACAGAGAACCATAACCAATTAAATGCAGAGCTGTGGCACTCAGTCCCAATGGATACATCCACCAAACAACTCCCACTCCTAAAACTCAGGGACTATGGCAAATGAGGGGGGCAAATACATAGTAAGAACAAGAGGAATATGGAGTTTACTATTTGCTATAAGACTGTCTTTTGTGATGACGACTAATCTTAGAAACTACACCAACAAACTATCAGCAGCATGACTGCCTAAACATAGACTGAACAAGGCCACCAGCAACAGGCAGGATAAAATGCATGAGGGCATGCCTGGAAGGCCTCAGTCCTGAACAAAGAAATAGACCAAATTAAGGAAAGTTGAGAGGGGGAGAAATAGTCTTCCCCAGGGAAGAGAACACCAATTGGTTATCTGATACAAAATGATTAACCAGACATTTGAATAACATACATATCCACATACATATAAATAATGGCCTATAGCAGGTTATACTGTTTATGTACATATACATGTTCATAAATATATATGAATGTGACAAAAATCAATGAAAAAGGTGAACATGAATTTGAAAGAAGGCAAGGACAAATATATGGTAGATTTTTTTTGGAAGGAGAAAAGGGAAGCGGGAAATGTAATTATACTCTAATCTGTGAAATGCAAAATAATAATAATAATAATAATAATAATAATAATAATAATGAAGGAAGCTGTCAAAAAGGTGCAAGTTTTACCCTTGGAATCAGGGAGAGGAGAAATTTTACAGAAGAAAGTGAATTGTTTCATTCTGTGTGAAATATAAATTAAACAATGGCTTAAAATTAAAACTAACTAAATAAAAAGACATGCAAGCCTCCTGACAGGTTAACAATACTGAGTGGCCATGGATTCAGCAGGTCGTTTTATGCGTTTATGTATTCCTTTGTATATGTAACAACAGTGGTCAATGAAGGAGGCCATGAATTTGGGAGGTGGATGTGGAACACTGAAGTGGTAGAAGGGAGGAAAGAGGGAGATGATGTTATTATATATCACCTTCCATCTATGCAGATTATTGGGCAGCCTACCCAGTGTTAAGGAGGTCATTCTGACCTTGCAAGGCTGTGGTGAGGATAAATAAGTATGATGAGCTAGTGAACAACCCTTTATCTATCATCCCCTTCCTAGCTCCTATTCCAGATCTAAAATCCATGTAAAAATTCATTCACATAGGGAAAATGGCTCGTTTTGAACTTGTATAATGTATTTTCTAATAATTAATTTCATCCTAAGAGTATTAGACCCAGGTCCCTATTTGATAATGAAATCTACAGTAACTGTTACATCCAATTGATCATGGTGGAAGGATGCCTGGAGCTGACATTTTCCATCAATAGACTTGTTGTAGATGATGTCAGAGTCAATAAAGTACTCTTGTGTGATTTACATTGCCAATTGGATTCTTGAAAATAATTGAAAATCCTCAAAGTTGAAATCGTTATTTCCAGCCAAAGGTTGTTAGGTGCATTTGTCCTTATTCTCTGAGAAGCATTTTAGAAACAACTTAAAATCAAATCTTCCCTTGTACAGAATTATCAAATACATCAATGAGAAAACAGTCAGAAAAGGGAAGATCTAGCATTGGTAACTGCTGCAATTGCCACAAAAGTCAACTTGAAATGATTTTTTTTTTACAGTTAGTCAAATCGCAAACAACAAGAACAATAACAACTGTTTCCATTAGAATGCCAAGGGTTTGTTTTAGTGTTTTAGTAAAATTTCAGTAAGAAATATAATACAGGTGAAATCACGTATCTAAAGTTAAATTTGCAAAATTGATGAATAATTGAAAAGTACAGTTCAGCAGACATATGTCTGATAATAGTGCATTCAGAATGACAGAATAAGCTGTGTAATAACAAAATGAGACAGAAACTATATACAAACTTGTGAAAAACATTAATTAAAGGAAGCTTTGGTTCTTATATGTAGTATCCTGGTGATTCCATAATCACCCATAAAAGTAACCCATAATATAGAGCTAGAGTTATCTTTAGGGAGGAGTTCCTAAGCCTGGGGAGTCAAAATAACTTATTTAAGCTTTCATGTTCACAAAATTTCTTATATGACTCATAGAGCTAACTCATAGAATATGAATCCACATCTGTCTGAAATGCCTACTTTTTATTGTTTCAGATAGATTCTGTTAAAACTTAAAAATTATTAGCTGAAAATTCAAAAGACAGTTATTTCTATATGTACAGATGTATAGATGCATAGGAGATGGATGTAAAAGTAAGGTCATATAAGTTCTTGAAGTCAGTGGGATTTAGTAGAGACCCACAGCTGGACAGTATGCAGAGATTTAGAGACTTGGGAGCACTCAGTCTTAAATGGGATGCTACCAACAACCTCTCCCCTCAAGGTTCAGGTATCTATGCAGGAGAGGAGGAAGAAAGATTATAAGAGCCAAAGGTTATGGATGACTCCAAGGAATCAGCTTGTTCAAAGCACAACAGGATTGATGTATACATCAACTCTAGAGTACTATGAGAGCATTCAAATGGCTGGCATCAATTTGAACTATAAATGGGCCTAGCACTAAGAAGGGGAAGGGACTCAAGTTTTGCCTTTAACCAAGAAGCTCTCTACAATTGAGACTAGTTAGAAAGGAAAAATTAGTTTCCATCCACACAATGCCAGTGGAAGTATCAAGCACACTTCTAGTTAGGCTCCATACCCAGGATTAATTGGCTAACACAAATGAACTCTATGTTGTTTATTTTGTTTGTTTTGTTGTTTGTTTATTTGTTTTGGTATACTTTTGTGTATATGTGTGTGTGAGTGAGAGAGAGAGAGAGACAGAGACAGAGAGGCAGAGAGAGAGAATGTTTTCTTTCAGCATTTTTGTCTTATCGTTTGTTTTATGTTTTGTTTATCTTGATTTCATTTTTGTGAAAATTTCTATTCTTTTTTCAAGTTATATTTAAGGTAATTTTAAAATTTAAATATATTTTGATCATATTCTTCTCCTCCTCCCTCAAGTCATTCTAGATTCTTTACCCCTCCCTATCACATAAACTTTAAATTCTTTCTCAAAAACTAAAATACAATGCAACAAAACCCATAAAAACTAAGAAAGTAATTTAAAAAAACCCCACCACTCCAAAAACAAAATGCATAAAACTGTATCCAAATAAAAGCACACAAAATAACTGTGGGGGCCATTCTATATTGGTCAAGGAATTCTGAACATTTTTTCTTCTCCCAGCAGATAGAAGTGACAGTTCAGTTGTTAACATTTATCCTAGTGGCTAGGTTCTTATTCATTCAGTCACTCACTTACTCATTCAGTCAGTCATTCAGTCAGTCCTTCAGTCATTTAAAAATATAAGAAAATAAAATATAATATAATATAATAAAAGCTATCACTTTGGAACTGGACAAAACAAACTAATAGGAGAAAATAATCAAAAGAGAGGGTACAAGAAAAAGAGACCAATCAAGACACAGCATGACTAAGTACATCCTCTCCTACTGAGGCCAAACATGGAAGCCCAGCTAGACTAAGGGGATCCAAAGGCAGACAACTAAGTAAGAGACAACCCGGTTCCAATTGCTAGGGGACCCTAATGGTGACAAAGCTGCACATCTGATACAAATGTATAGAGGGTCTAGGTCCAGCCCAAGTATGCTCTTGGTTTGGTGGTTCTGTGATCCCATATGGGGTCAGGGTAGTTGACTATATAGGGCTTGGGGTATCCTTGAGTCCTTCTGCTTGCTCAATTCTATCACCAACTCTTCCACAAACTCCTCAAGCTCTGCCTAATGTTCAGCTGTGAGTTTTTCCATTTCCATCAGCTGTAGGATAATGCCTCTCAGAAGATAGTTATGCTCGGCTCCTGTCTGCAAGCAAGCATAGAAAAGTATCATTAGTAGTGTCTGCGGTTGGCTCTCTCCCACGGGATGTTACTCAAGTTGGGTCAGTCATTGGTTAGCCATTCTCTCAATCTTTGCTCCATCTTTATCCCTGTACATTTTGAAGACAGGACAAATTTTGGATTGGAGGTTTTGTGGGTGGGTTGGTGTCCCCTCCCTCCAACGTAAGTCCTGCATGGTTGGTACCCATGGATGGGGCGCTTCTCTTTCTCTGAGGAAAAGAGGAGGGAACAATAGGAGAGGGGGTTTGTGCTGGTGGGACTTGGAAGAAAGGAGGCAGGCCTGAGACTGTGATGTAAGTGAATAAATAAATTCATTAATGGAAAGGAAAAGGAGACTGCTCATTTGCATACTCAACATTCCCATAAAAACACTAAACAGAAAGCCATGATATATACCCAGAAGACCTGGTGCTGAATTGTGTAGGTCCTGTGCATGTTGTTTCATAAGGTTCAGTTCTTATTGACTTCATATAGAATTGCTTAGTCAATTGAGAGGTCTTTTCTTGGTGCCTTTCTTCCCCTCTAGCTCCTAGACTCTTTTCTCCTTAAATTTCCCAGGGTTTCCTGAGTTCCGAGGGCAGGGAATTTTGTGGATCTTTCTAATTTAGGCCTGAGTGTTCTACAGTCTTCAACTCTTTGCATAATGTCTGGATGTGGGTCTCTATATTTGATCCCATCTGTGCAGGAGGAAGCTTCTGTGATGATAGCCAAACAGGGCACCAATATATGAGTAAAGCAGAAAAGTATTACGAGTCACTTAATGCTTCATTTCTTTTTCATTTTAGATCATTATTATTAGGTCTTCCCTTAGGTCCCTGGACTAACTAGTCATGAGTTCTTGGCTACTGAAGCAGTGTCAGATAAGAGGTCTATCTTGTATAAAGGGACTTGAGTCAAATCAGTTATTGGTTAGTTACCCCCTATATACAGTGATACAACTGATGCTACCACCATTGTCCTAGTATATCTTTCAGGCAGTACACCATTATAGAGAAGTGGTTAGTTACTGGTTTGGGTTTTTACATTACTCTTCTGATAGTGTGCAGAGTACCTTCCTGTACCAAAGATGCAGGAATATAGTGATGAAGGTTCTATGTGAATATGAAGCACCAGCTGGATATTTCTATGGCTCAATATAGTTGTTGTATTCAGCAATGAGGCCTTGTTATCAGCTTTTGGATAGCAACCTATAGTCTTGGCAACATCCTGGGTTGCTTGGTGATTCCCATGAAGCCACTTTGGCCAACAACTCAATTAGATGTAACTCAATTCCAGTAATGGATGTTTCTTTGGGCAGCAAAGATGGTCAGTTACATTCTGTCTTTACCAATATTCACTGACTTCATTTAGATACATTTCTTGTGTATATATAAAAATATTTCATATGTATGTATATATGAAATACATATGAAGTTTCTGTAGTATTAAGTATTCATAGTACCCTTTAAATGCTCTTTAATTTTAGCTGTCTCAAGAAAGTATATGAAATTGGGTTTATAGGAAGATGGGGAAGATATGGGAAGAGCTGGGGAAGAGGAAACATGATCAAAATATATTGTTTGAAAAAAATTTAAATAAAGTAAACAGTATATTTAAATTTTAAAATATAAAAATATATTTTAAGTGAAAAAAAGAAAAAAAAAGAAAAACACAAAACCTCTCACTAGTGTCTCCAGGCCTGCTCTTCTACAATAACAATTACTTCTTCAGAACCAATTCATTCTCTGCTTACCTTATCTTGTTTGCCTGTGTTTTATGGCAACTAAGAATGTCCAGTACTGCATGTGCTTAGTGTTTTGGGTTTTTTTTGTCCCCATTGAAAGATAGTTCTATGATAATTGAAACTTCGCTTTGTTCATTCTTTAATTCAGACTGTGATTCAACAAACTAGATTTCTAATTATCTCCTTACTGTGTGGATAAGTTCCACATACAATAGTAATAGCCATAAATATTTTTAAAATGTTTGGGTGGGTCAATCAACTACCAACTGATGGAAAAATTTACAAGTGAACGATTGTAGTGCAGTTGCAAAAGTACTGTATAAAAAGTTCAAGATGTCCCCAAAAGGATTTTTGATGGATAATTAGGACAGACTGGAGTCAGTTTTGGAAGATCCATGAGAGGATATGCTCGTGAGATACTGTGGGAAGGTCAGAGGATTGTGTTTCAATTAAACAACAATGAGATTAGAAGCTCGGACACAGGAGACATCCATACAAAGACCACAGCAGGCCTGTTAGAGCCTCCCTTAGTGTGGTCATTGTAGAATCTTTTGCTGCATGGAAGACCATGAAGAGCTTCCATGCTATTGAAACAGTTTGTACTTGAGGAAGCCACTTTCACAGAAGTACATCCCATCTCTCTGCTATGAAATGCTGAGTGATAACCATTATCAGTTGACTTCAAGAAGGCTTGCAGAAAAAACTTCTTGTTCAGATTGGATTTTCATATTAGGTGAAAAGACTAGAAATGATTAAGATCTATTGACTGAAATAGAAAAAGGGTTTAAAGGGTTTAGGCACTCTCTCATTTAAGCAATATTTAAGATAAATAGAGTTTGATCTTGCTGGTATTCATTAAAGTATATATGATAAAAGATATAATTAATATTGGACAAATAAGTTGTTTTCTTAAGGACTGAGAATATTCTACATGTTGTGTATATGTCTGTGTGTGCTAAGGCCCAAATACAGAGATCAGAAGATAACTTCTGGGAATCCTTTCTCTATCTCATTGTGTTGATGAGATGAGAGATGAGGCCATTGGAACTGATGAGGCCAGGGACTGACCTCATCTTGTTAGAGTTGGCAGTGAATGCTTTTACTTGCTGAACAGTCTCAATGACCTCCTTAAGTTCATGAAACAATTTTTTTCATATAAAATATTTTGGTCATTCTCTTCCTTCTCCTAATCCCTTCCAAATCTTCCTTACCTCCATACCCACATAATTTAATTTGTTTTCTCTCTCCCTTCAAAACCAAACATAAAAAAAACTAAAAGCCAAATAAACAAAACACCAAATATGAATGCAAAACAAAATCAAACAGAAAGCACAAAACCAAAAAGAATGAACAAACAAAAGACTCAAGTCCATTTTGGGTTGGCCCACAACTCCTCTTGCACATGAGACCTGCCCTGGAGTGTGGGTGATATATGATATATATCCAGTAACAGAATATTAAAGAAAACTGATTTTTCCCTTTCCCAGCAGGTATCAATTACAGATAACTAAAGTGAAATCATCTGCCTTATTCTTTGTTTCCTCTCCATATACTGACTGATTTTATATATATATATATTAGAGACTTCCCCTAAATCTTTATATAACTAAAAACATTTCAAAAAATATAAAACCTTAGTACTACAATTCATAGCTTCAGACTATGATTCTATCATATATGCAATGTCTGTACATTAAACTTGATTTCTAAATTCATTCACTCATTTCTTCTTTAATGGCTAAGTTCTATCTAGGATAACTTTATACTGGGTATTACCTATATGACCATAAAGGAAAACAACAAACATTCCTTGAGTCATGGAAGCTAAGAGGTCATTTGAACTCAGTAGGGGATTTAACTTAAGTCCCCTGAGCCTAATGTATAGCAAATTCAAGTTGTCTCTCAGGAAACTAATACAACACAACCAGGCAGGCTCCACTGTGACCTTTCGACATTCCATAAAACTGTGGCTATTAAAACCAAAATGCTGAGTATAATGTGTGTCTACACAATCTTCTTTAGCATGTAAGGATAAAGAGAGCCTGTTTCATATCTTCTTCTCCACACAAGTGAAGGATTACTATTGCTCAATCCTAATATTCCCATCACAAAAGGCAATATGTGTGGTAAAATGCCTGGTATTGTGGTAACCAAACAGTTTCTGGTTGTGTTGCTCCATGGGAGGGAATTTTCATTTGGTACTGTCAACTTTGTCAAAAGCCTGCAGCTGGGAGGTCATAAGCCCTATTGGAAAAGTTACTGTTGTTTTGCTAAATAAATATGATATGTTCATCCTATTGCCTTCTCAGATTCATGTTTGTGCCTGTTAGTTAATACCATCATTAGTTTTTCTCAGTTATTTTCACAGTAAGTAGTAGATACTGCAGAGACTTGTAATGGGTTCAATTATTTTTTTAAATTAAAAAAATATACATATGAAACTGAATCAGAGCAAAGCATGTTCAAATAAAAATTTAAAACATCAAAAGCAATAGCAAATACAGAGTTTTATGATTATCTGTTAAACATTTTGCTTTTCAATTGGATTATTTTTGTAATTATAAACCTGGCTCAAGTCTAAGCTGTCAAGTGGGATGTCTATAGCATCCCACCGAGGCACACAAATCATCATAGAATAGAAGATAAGAATGTCAAGAGCTGAAGAATGACACGAGTGTTGTGTAACATTGTTCTCTGGGCTTGACATGCCTGTTGCACTCAAGAATTCATAAGAGAATTCTTGTCATAAGGCCCAACCCTTAACCAAGGTGTAATAGTTTGGTAAGTGAGAAAGAAACATCTTCCTCAGTTGTGTAATCCTATGTAAATTGCCCATTCTATAAAAAATTCCTCACCCATGATCCTGAAGACAACCTTGATTAAACTCATGGGCTACACATATACAAAGGGAGAAAAGTAGAAAGGATGGCAGTTGGAAAAAGGAAGATTATCAGTAAGAGTGGAAGGGAAACAAAAGAGTGTAAATGGGGATGGCTTTAAAAAAGATTCTATATAAAAATGTGATAATGAAATCCATAATATACATCAAGAAAAAGTGACAACAAAGACAGGGGTATGATTTACAGCACGCATAGAAGATTTCCAACATCCAGCCTTTGTCATTACTCATTTAGAACACATGGAATAGGATCCCTGGACCTTGCATAACCACTCTGCCTCATCTCCTGGATATAGTTAAAGAATGGTACAGCAACTATCTACTTCTAATAGACTGAGACAGTAGAAGATCCAATACAGAGTTCTCCAACACATTAATTACTAAAGTAAGGGTTCTCCCTAAAGAATTGAGACCTCAAGTTTCATACATCATAAGGAAACATTGACTCCCCATCCAGCTTTCTCCTCTGAGGTGTCATTGCTTCTCAACTTGGTGCCTATTCCGGATTTCCTTCCTCCTAACTCTAGAGACAAGGGAGAGTTATCCAAAATGCTTTCCCCAGACTAACAATGTCATATTCTTGTTTTTGTGTTCAGAAATCTAATCTTTATTTGATCTTTTTGTAATGAGGATATGATTGTGAATATTGCTTAATCCAGGAGGCAGAATGTTCATTTTTGATCCTGGCCAGTCATTTCTAGAGTAAATATTGTCACAAGAATAAATCTCCACCCAATCATCACCAAAGCTCTGAAGTCATTATGAAAAGAACACATTTTTCCCACTTGGATATATTAATAATTCTTTCATTCTATGGAACAGTCAAAGATTCAACGTGAAATAAAACATTTATAAAAATTCTATTGGTAATTATTAAAAGTCTTCTATTCATATTTATTTTCTTAACAGAATTTCTTTGCAGTGTTATCGGTCATCAGTTGCATTGTCTGCTTTCAAAATCATGCTTTTCATAGCAACTACAAACCGTTACATCTATAAATCAAAACCCCAACGTTCTATTAGGAAGTAGAGGAAATTTTCTATTCTTATAAAGCTTTGTTCTCACAGCGAATGAACAACTTTGCTGTCATCAAAATCTGGAGCATGAGGGTACAAGGGGATGGGAGGATGATAGTAGCCACCACTCTCCCTTGAACCAGAAAAGAATCATAGTCCAGTTGAGGACCATTTATTTGGTTTTCCTTAGTAGTTGCGTAGGTGAATAGAGTTTATGTTTTGACTCCAGCCATGTGTTAGAAAACAAAGTCTTATTGATTTCTATGTCTCATATTTAAACATTGTATCAATTAAATATTAAGCGTGGCTTTTATATAATATATTATGAACACATTCTCCTCCCCCAACTCCTCTCAGATCCTCCTTACCTCTCCAAATTACCTCTCTCTGTCTCTCTCTTTCTCTCTCTCTCTCTCTCTCTCTCTCTCTCTCTCTCTCTCTTTGTCTCTGTCTCTCTCTCTTGGTCTCTGTCTCTCTCTGTATGTCTCTGTCTCTCTGTCTCTGTCTCTCTCTCTCCCCCCTCTCCCACTCAAAAACAAAAAAAAAAACAGAGAAACTAAAAATAAAAAAATATACCAAAACAAAACAAATTGTACACACAAAAACCATGGAATAATTTTTGTGTTGGCTAGCTACTCATGGAGATAGGGACTGCTCTAAAGCATAGTCGATAACCCAGAGCCACTGCTCTCTCCTTTCTCAGCACTGAGCAATGGAAACAGCTTCTTAGTTAGGAGTGGCACTTTGTGGAGAGAAGCTGTTCTTGTGCTTCCAAGGCTTTGATCGTGTGCAATGTGTATTATGCTATGAACGTTGTTTATGCCTTCATTCTTTCTTCAACTTTTAAGAAGGAACCATACAGAAATATAAAGTTTCTTAGTGTAAAAGGTTTTCAAAGGAGAGCAGCATTTGATAGTATTTATGAATTATTTAAAACAATGAAGGGAGAGAAAACTGGCAATCTGAAATAAAAACTGTTGCTCCAAGGAAGAGTCTGAGGAAGGCCTGAAGACATGTGTGTCAAAGAGGTCCATGGACCACATGGGTTGAGAAGAAAATGCCTACCTGATTCATAATGCTAAGAACATAAGAGAGGAGAGAACTGGAAGAAGGTTTCAAAGGACTTCAAAGCATGTTTAACTTACCCACATATTAGTCATGGTATGGTAGATTTGCCTAGAGAGGCCTAGTTACAGTGTGGCAGACTTACCCAGGGATACTTGGTCACATTGTAAAAGTTACCCAAAGATGCCAGGTCACAGTGCAGCAGACTTATCTAGAGAACACTGTCATAACATCGCAGACTTATCTAGGGAAACCTGTGACAGCACAGCAGACTTACTCAGAGAGGTGTGGTCACAGTATGGCAGACTTATCCACAGAGACCTAATCAGAGCATAGCTGACTAGACAGCCTGGTAAAATCTTACTCAGAGAGATGTAGGTCATCACAGGCTTGGCAGCAAGTACTTTCATTCATTGAGCCATCTCTTCACCCCTACTAATTTATATTCCTAGTGCATAATAGTCAAGAAGCTGAAGAGATTGCTCAGTGGCTAACAGAAATGGATGCACATCTAGATCATCCCTGTTCAATTCCTAGCATCCACCTGGTAGTTCAGAACTATCTGTAACCCTGCCCTAGGCAATGCAGTCTTCTGACTTTGTGAGCACCAGGTGTACATGTGGTATACAAACATACATTCAGGCAAAATGCTTATGCACATAAAATGAAATGAAATGAAATGAAATAAAATAAAATAAAATAAAATAAAATAATTCGTCTATGTGCCAGCCCTTTCAGGGGACATATGCCCTGCAGACTGATCAGCATTTGGAGGGGTCTACACCATTTTGGCTCCCAGACAGACCAGATGGGCAGTGCCAGGTACACAGAGATATCCCAAGTCTAACATCTCTTGGGACTTAGCCTGTCAGGCTTCTGCCTGTGCCCAGGCCCTGGGAAGCTCTGTAGGCCATTTGTGTGCCAGCCCTGCTGGGGGATGTTTGCCCTGCAGACTGATCACCAATTGGAAATGGTCCCCTCAGCATCCACCAGCTTCTTTGCTCCTGGACAGAGTGGACAGGCAGCACCAGGTACACAGAGACAACCCAAGTAAAACACTGCTTGTGGCAAGGCACACTGGCTCCAATGGCACCCAAAAGTAGGGCAGCACATCAGCAAACTGTGCCAGAGAAAACTCCGTCATCCAGTGGTGCAGAAATAGCCTTACAGGCCCTCAGGAGGTCCAAGCAACAGTCAGCGACAGCAGGACCACCTAACGCCAGAAATAACCAGATGGAAAAGGCAAATGTAGGGATGTTTCTAACAGAAAACAAGGCAATATGGCAGCATCTGAATGCAATTCTCCAACAACAGCAAGTCCTGGATACCCCAACACACCAGAAAAACAAGATTTGGATTTAAAATCACTGGCATGATACTGTTAGAAAAACACAAAAAGGACATAAATAAATCTCTTAAAGAAATACAGGGGAACATGACTAAGTTAGAAGCCCTTACAAGGGAAACACAAAAATCACTTAAAGAAATTCAGGAGAATATGGGTTAATAAATAGAAGCCAATAAAGGGGAAACAAAAAATCACTTAAAGAAATGCAGGAGAATTTGAGTCAACAGGCAGAAGTCATGAAAGAGGTAACACAAAAATCTATTAAAGAAATATGGGAAAACACAAACAAACAAGTGAAGGAACTGAGCAAAACCATCCAGGATCTAAAAACCGAAGTAGAAATAACTAAGAAATCACAAAGGGAGACAACTTTGGAGATGGAAAACGTTGGGAAAAAATCAGGGGACATAGATGCAAATATTAACAACAGAACACACAAGATAGAAGAAAGAATCTCAGACACAGAAGATACCATAGAAACCATGGACTCAACAGTGAAAGAAAATGCAAAAAGCAAAACGCTTGTAACCCAAAACATACAGGAAATCCAGGACACAACGAGAAGACCTAAGCAAAGGATTATAGGTATAGATGGGAGTGAAGATTTACAACTTAAAGGGCCAGCAAATATCTTCAACAAAATTATGGAAGAAAATTTCCCTAACCCAAAAAGAGAGTTGCCCATGAATATACAAGAAGCCTACAGAACTTCAAACAGACTGAACCAGAACAGAAATACCTCCTGTCACTTAATAATCAAAACCCCCAAATGTATTAAACAAAGAAAGAATATTAAGAGCAGTAAGAGAAAAAGGCCAAGTAACATATAAAGGAAGACCTATTAGAATTACACCAGCCTTCTCATCAGAGACCATGAAAGCTAGAAGATCCTGGGAAGATCTCATACAGACTCTAAGAGAACACAAATGCCAGCCAAGACTACTATACCCAGCCAAACTCTCAATTACCATAGAGGGAGAAACCAAGACATTCCATGATAAAACCAAATTTACACAATATCTATCCACAAACCCAGCCTTACAAAGGATAATAGGTGGAAAACACCAGTACAAGGAGGGAAAATAAACCCAGGAAACAGCAAGATAGTAAACTTCTTTCTTCAAACCCAATAGAAGACAACTACTCAAATATAAAAATAATATCAAAATGACAGGAAGTAATAATCACTATTTCTTAATATCTCTTAACATCAATGTACTCAATCCCCCAATAAAAGGAAATACATTAACAGACTGGATACGTAAACAGAACCTTACATTTTGCTGTTGCAGGAAACACACCTTAGGGTCAAAGGCAAACATTACCTCAGAGTAAAAGGCTGGAAAACAATTTTACAAGCAAATAGTCTTAGGAAACAAGCTGGAATAACCATTCTAATATGAGGTAAAACTGACTTTCAACCTAAAGTCACCAAAAGAGACAAGGAAGGATGCTCCTTACTGGTCAAGGGAAAAATCCACCAAGAAGAACTCTCCATTCTGAACATCTATGCTCCAAATGCATGGCACCCTCATTCATAAAAGAAACTTTACTAAAGCTTAAAACACTACTTGCCCCTAACACAATAATAGTGGGCAACTTCAACAATCCACTATCCTCAATGGACAGATCAGGAAAACAGAAGCTAAACAAGGACACAGTAAGACTAACTGAAGCATTGGATCAATTGGGTTTAACAGATATATATAGAACATTTCATCCTAAAGAAAAAGAATATACCTTTTTCTCAGCACGTCATGGTACCTTCTCCAAAATCGACCATATAATTGGTCATAAGATAGACCTCAACAAATATAAGAAGTTCAAACTAATCTCATGACTCCTATCAGATCACTATGGATTAAGAGTGATCTTCAATAGCAACAAAAACAACAGAAAGCCCACATACACATGGAAGGTGAACAATACTCTACTCAATGATAGCTTGGTCAAGGAAGAAATAAAGATATCAAAGACTTGGTAGAATTTAATGAAAATGAAAGCACAACATACCCAAATGTATGGGACACAAAGAAAGCAGTGCTAAAAGAAAAACTCATAGCCCTAGGTGCCTCCAAAAAGAAACTGGAAAGAGCACACACTAGCAGCTTAATGGCACACCTGACAGCTCTGGAACAAAAAGAAGCTAATGCGCCCAGGAGGAGTAGAAGACAGGAAATCATGAAACTCAGAGCTGAAATCAATCAAGTAGAAACAAAGAGAACCATACAAAGAATCAACAAAACCAGTAACTGGTTCTTTGAGAAAATCAACAAGATAGATAAACCCTTAGCCGGACAAATCAAAGGGCACAGAGACAGTATCCAAATTAACAAAATGAGAAATGAAAGGGGGGATAAAACAACAGAAACTGAGGAAATTAAGATCATCAGATCCTACTACAAAAGCCTATACTCGACCACAAGTGGAAAATCTGGAGGAAATGGACAATTTCCTAGACATATACCAAATACCAAAATTAATCAGGATCAAATAGAACATCTAAACAGTCCTGTAACCCCTAAAGAAATAGAAGGGGTCATACAAAATCTTCAAACCAAAAACAGCAGGACCAGATGGTTTTAGTGAGGAATTCTATCAGACCTTCAAAGAAGACCTAACACCAATACTCTTCAAATTATTCCACAAAATAGAAACAGAAGGGACACTAAGCAACTTGTTCTATGAAGCCAAAATTATGCTGATATCAAAACCACAAACGATGCAACAAAGAAAGAGAACTTCAGACTAATTTCCCTTATGAATATAAATGCAAAAAATACTCAATAAAATACTTGCCAACCGAATCCAAGAACACATCAAAAAGATCAAGTAGGCTTTATTCCAGGAAATCAGGTATAGTTCAATATAAGGAAATCCATCAATGCAATCCACTACATAAACAAACTCAAAGAAAAAAAAACACATGGTCATTTCATTAGATGCTGAAAAAGCATTTGACAAAATTCAGCATCCTTTCATGCTAAAAGTCTTGGAAAGAACAGGAATTCAAGGCCCATACCTAAACATAGTAAAAGCAATATACAGCAAACTGTTAGCTAACAACAAACTAAATGGAGAGAAACTTGAAGCAATCCCAATAAAATCAGGGACTAGACAAGGCTGCCCCCTCTCACCATATCTTTTCATTATAGTACTTGAAGTTCTAGCTAGAGCAATTAGACAACATAAAGAGATCAAAGGGATACAAATTGGAACGGAAGAAATCAAACTATCACTATTTGCAGATGATATGATAGTATACTTAAGTGACCCAAAAAACTCCACCAGAGAACTCCTACACCTGATAAACAACTTCAGCAAAGTGGCTGATTATAAAATCAACTCAAGCAAATCAGTAGCCTTCCTATACGCAAAGGATAAGCAGGCTGAGAAAGAAATTAGGGAAATAACATCCTTTACAATAGCCACAAACAATATAAAGTATCTTGGTGTGACTCTAAGTAAACAAGTGAATGATCTGTATGACATGAACTTCAGGTCTCTGAAAAAGGAAATTGAAGAAGACCTCAGAAGATGGAAAAATCTTTCATGCTCATGGATTGGCTGGATTAATATAATAAACATGGCCATATTGCCAAAAGCAATAAATTCTTGCAAAAAATCAGTGCAACCCCATCAAAATCCCAACTCAGTTCTTCATAGAGTTAGAAAGAGCAATTCTCAAATTCACGTGGCATAACAAAAAACATAGGATAACTAAAACTATTCTCAACAGTAAAAGAAGTTCTGGGGGGAATCAGTATCCTGGACCTCAAGCAGTACTACAGAGCAATAGTGTTAAATACTGCATGGTATTGGTACAATGACAGGCATGTAGATCAATGAAATAGGAATGAAGGCCCAGAATGAACCCACACACCCATGGTCACTTGGTCACAAAGGAGCTGAAACCATCCAGTGGAAAAAAAGATAGCCTTTTCAACAAATGATGCTGGTTCAACTGGAGGTCGGCATGCAGAAGAATGCAAATTGATCCATTCTTATCTCCTTGTACTAAACTCAACTCCAAGTGGATCAAGGACCTCCACATAAAACCAGACACACTGAAACTAATAGAAAAGGAACTGGGGAAGACCCTTGAGGGTATGGGCACAGGAGAAAAGTTCCTGAACAGAACACCAATAGCTTATGTTCTAAGATCAAGAATTGAAAAATGGGACCTCATAAAATTACAAAGTTTCTGTAAGGCAAAGGACACTGTCAAAAGGACAAAATAGCAACCAACAAATTGGGACAAGGTCTTCACCAACTCTACATCTGTCAGAGGCCTAATATCCAATATATACAAAGAACTCAAGAAGTTAGACTCCAGAAAATCAAATAACCCTATTAAAAATGTGGTGCAGAGTTAAACAAAGAATTTTCACCTGAAGAATTTTGCATGGCTGAGAAGCACCTTAAGAAATGTCCAATATCATTAGTCATTTGGGAAATGCAAATCAAAACGAGCCTGAGATTTCACCTCACACCAGTCAGAATGGCTAAGGTTAAGAACTCAGGAGACAGCAGGTGTTGTCAAGGATGTGAAAAAAGAGGAACACTCCTCCACTGCTGGTGGGATTGCTAGTTGGTACAACCACACTGGAAATCAGTCTGGAGGTTCCTCAGAAAAATTGGCATGACACTTCCGGAGGACACTGCTATATACCACTCCTGGACTCCTGGACATATATCTAGAGGATTCCCCAGTATGCAATCAGGACACATGCTCCACTATGTTCATAACAGCCTTATTTACAATGGCCAGAAGCTGGAAAGAGCCCAGATGTCCTCAATGGAGGAATAAATACAGAAAATATGGTATATTTATACAATGGAATACTACTCAGCAATTAAAAACAATGAATTCATGAAATTCTTAGGGAAATGGTTGAATCTGGAAAATATCATCCTAAGTGAGGTAACTCATTCACAAAAGGACACACATGGAATGCAGACACTGATAAGTAGATATTAGCCCAGAATACACAAGACACAACTCACATATCAAATCATTCCCAAGAAGAAAGGAAGGAGAGGGCCCTGGTCCTGGAAAGACTTGATACAGAATTGTAGGGGATTGCCAGGACAGATAAGTGGAAGGGGGTGATTGGGGAATGGGTGGAGGGAAGAGGGCTTATGGGACTTATTGGGAGGGGGGAACAGGGAAAGGGAAAATCATATGGAATGTAAACAAAAACTATAGAAAATAAAAAAAACTTTCTACTTCCATTTAGAATACATCATGTATTGTGTGAAATGTTATGGTTTTCTGTTAAACAACTCATTTAAAGGCATAGTGTTTTAAAACTCAGAGAACCTGTAAGCTGTAAAAGAACCCATTTCTAGTTATTAGCACAGAATAGAACATGAATGCATTCACATTGTCCTGTGCTTTGTGTTGTGTCTATGTTTCAACATGTTTCTTTTATGTATAATGCATTGTACAGTTTTCTCTGACAAATGCATGTGAAAATCCAATATAGTATTGAAATACAGTGTTGTTGAGTAAAGACAATCACATAGTAATAAAAACTTTTTCCTTGCATTTAGAATATATCATGTATTATGTGGAATATTCTAGTTTTATGTTAAACAACATGTTTAAATGCATAGTGTTTAAAACTCACAGAATTTGTAAACTGTAAAAAAAATAAAAATAATTGAAAATGAAAGCATAGCACATATAAACTGTTCAAATCCCCATCAAAGGACAAGAACTTAAAATTTGAATAGAAACTGTAATTCTCTCTAATTAAATACTTCAGGTTTAATTTAAAAGTTCACTTAAAACATTTTAAATAATGATAAGTGTTTGATCATGTTTCCTCTAGTTGTTTTTTGTTTTGTTTGTGTTTTTTGATGTTGTTTTTGTTCTTTGAGGGATTTTTGAGGTTGTTTTTTGTTTGTTTGTTTGTTTAAGCTTGTTTTTTTCTTCAGATGTATGATTTTTAAGACAAGAACCGTATTACAGTAGTTGTAGATATGTCATTGCTTTGGGTTTTTATTTTTGTTTTCATTGGTTTCATCTATGGTAAAATGTCTACTGGGTACCTTTGTAAAGCATAAAAGTATTAACAATGTGTAATATTCCCTCTTCTGGACATGGCTGTACAACAGTAACAGGAGATGAGAAGACAGAAAATGATGTTCTTTTTTGCTTTGGTTTCTCCTGGCTCATATTTTGTCCTCAGATATATTTTTAAATGATTAATGGAAGTTATGAAAATGTTTTTGAGTATTCTCTCTGGGAATCTTTCTAGGTATCTGCTCTTGAAGAAAGGACTATGTATTTGAGAAAAATGTGTGATTAGAATTTATGACATAATACCCATAAAAAAGCAGAATAAAAAGGGGAGAGATGAATGGTCAATGCACATGAAAGAGATGAATGGACAGTACACATGGGACTGAGAAGAAGTAGGAATGGATGAATTGGCAAGGCACACAGCACTGGGAAGAAATGTTTTTAGGAGAACATTAACTGGAACTGGGGGACTGTGGTGTCTTCTGCTGGTGTATGGTGCACCAAGCCCATTAACAGCTGTTCTGGTATCTAGAGGACTGGGTTAAATCTGTTTGCCCTCCTAGTTGGCAATTCTCCTAACAGACTTTTCTCTATGAAGGCAATATGAAGTCTCAAATGTTGGGATCCTCAGTTCTGTTTTTTCTCAATGTATTCTTTGAAAGAACAGACTCCAGAGTGAAAAAAAAAAAGAGTGAGAAGAGTTAAGATTCAGTAACTATTTAGAAAGATTAATTATATAAAATTGAGGTCTTGTTTTCCTTTCTTAAATTTAGTATTTGGTCTGTTTAGATTTTTGTGACATCTTAGAATTCATCTAGCCAAGTATAAAAAACATATGGAGGGACAACAGTTGTAGACAGAGAAAGGGGAGTGAAGAATTAACTCCTGAAAATATACTATGTTGATGCTGAAAACATATAATTATAATTTTTGTAGGTAGAATAGTCTAATCCACTATCTTTCATGAAGATTCCTCATGTTTTTAATTCACAGTCTTTAATTTATATGTGCTGAACTCCCTATTGGCTTATTTTATTTTTACCAATATTACACTGTAAAACGCTGTATTCATTTGTGGATAGTTTAGGTATGAGATATCACACATGTTCCTTCATCTAACAATAAAACAAAAAATGTCCCTGAGTGTTAATTGGTCATATGAAATAAAGCTTCCATAAGATCAAGAGGAGAAAAATCTTTTGAAAAGGAAAATTGCAGATTAGAAGTCCGTGAGCTTGAAACACCAACCAGAGAAGAGAGATGAGTGTCTGAAGAACAAAAGTAGCAACTTTGGACTGTTGGACACAACTAGAGAAGCAGAGAATGCTGATCCAAATGAGGAAGGAGTGGTTTTTCAGAGTGCTATGTCTCAGCAGAGTTCCTGGTCGTTTTCCAGAACAATTCCTCTGGATAGCCATGAGCCATCCTCTAAGTAGAGAAGGCAGATTTAGGGTTCTTCTTTACCATGTCATGCATTCTAGAAAATTTTCCAGATGGCATACTTCACTTATCTGTAAAAAAAAATCTAGGGGAAGCAGTTTCCCACAGTAATGTATAAAGTGTATTTCTATTCTTGCATCTAAGGCTCAGATCCTTTATTCCTGGCAAAGCATTCATGCTATCTACTTAGTCTAAATGGTTCATAGGTAGAATCTCATCACATAGTATCTCAGAATTATACTATTATTGAATTGGGGGATTGTTTTTGAGTTAAACTTCAATGAATCCCCCCACACAAAAATATGTTTTCAGGTTTAAAATCTAGTACTGACTTTGCTCAGATCAAGAGGACATTTCAATGTGTGCTATTGTCTCCTCAGACAGATCAGTAACTTTTAAAAGGCAGTGTTCAGCAGCCCAAATGAATATATTTAATTCATTATGCAATTTCACATATTTATTATGGCTTATGTGCAGTTTAATGGTACTGTAATCATGTACTCATTCTCCCAGGGTTTGGGGAGGCATATATTTTATATTCTGGTAAGATATGACTGCATGATAGTTTGTTATTCGATGACATAAGACCTCCTTGCTAGAAGTCAGAAAAACCATGTATCAAATGGGTAGTTAAATCCGGACTCCTATACTTGAGAATTTTGATGGCAATTATTTGACTCTTCTTACTGTTTGCTTCTGAATATTTCTTTTCCTATGAGAATGGACAAATGTGTTCATCCCTGTGACTGAGCGTCCATCTCTCATTCCAATCTTCTGTTCTTCTACACTTGGTTCTTATACTTTCCTGTTTATTAGTCTATTCTGCATGAACTTACACAATCTATCTTATATCTTACCAAAACATATCTCATTAAGGATATTTTCTGATGTTGATGTTATGGAAGTGAAGCTATTTTCAATGGATCTGTTGATATTTTAAGTAGAACTTCTGTACAGCTTCATTAGTCTCTAATTTCAACTCAAACTCCTGGCTTAAGTGAAAACATCTCAGATTATTTTAGGTGACAGTTCTGTTGCTCAGTATAATTTTTAATGTAGACAACCACGTTACTCTCAATGTCATTCCAGATAACAACTCTCTAACTTTCCATCGAAAATACTCAGTCTTGGCTGTGGGTATCTGCATCTGTCTCAGTCAGCTGTTGTATAGAGTCCCACAGAGGGCTGCTTTGCTAGGCTCCAGTCTGAAAGCACAACATAGCATCACTAATAATGCCTGGAGTTGGTACCTGCCCATGGTCTGGATCTTGAGTTGGAACAGTCTGCCATTCTTTCAGTCTCTAATCCAACTTTGTCTCCACATTTCTTTTACATAGGACCAATTTGGGGTCGAAAAGTTTTATAGGTTTCTCCATCCTTCCACTGGGGATCCTGTCTGGCTACTGAAGGTGGCATTTTTAGGGTCCATAAGCCAAGTCTTGAGCATTTCAGCTAAAATCACCTGCCCAGGGAGCCTCCCTCATCCCAGTTCCTGACACTTTCTTAGTTTCCTCTCACACCCACTCCTGGCAGCTACGTATTTCCATTCATTATCCTGGCCCTCTGGACCTCTCTTCTGACTCTCCCCATGCCTGATCCTGCCCCCTGTCCCTCTCATCTTCCCCTCTCCCACCTAGGTCCCTCCATTCCTCTGCCTACCATAACTATTTTGTTCCCCCCTTCCTAGTGAGATTCAAGCATCTTCACATGGGCCTTTCTTATTTAACTTCTTTGGCTCTGTGTGGATTGTATTGTGGTATTTTCTACTTTATAGATAATATCCATTTATTAGCAGTGAGCATGTACCATGCATGCCCTTGTGGGTCTGAGTTACCACGCTCAGGATAATATTTTCTAGTTCCATTTATTTGCCTGAAAAAATCATGATGTTCTTATTTTTAATAGCTGAATAATATTTCATTGTGTAAATGTACCATATTTTCTGTATCTATTCTTTGGCTTAGGGACATCTGGGTTGCTTGCAGTTTCTTGGTATTGTGAAAAAAAGCTGCTATGAACATACTGGAGCATATGTCCTTGGGGTATGGTGGATATTTTATATTATTGTCACTATTGAGAAGGGTGTTGTTTCCCTAATTCCTATTTCAATCTGTTTGTCACTTGTATAGAGGAGGGAAACTGATTTCTTTCAGTTAATCTTATATCCTGCCACCTTGATAAAGTTGTTTATCAGCTGTAGGAGTTCTCTGGTAGAATTTTGGGGTTCATTTATGTATGTATTATGTACATTATGTATCATGTATGTATTATGTAGCACATTATCCATGAATAGTGATACCTTGATTTATTCTTTCCAATTTGTATTCTCTTCAGCTCCTTTTGTTGTCTTATTGCTGTAACTAGAATTTCAAGTATATTGAATAGCTAGGGAGAGAATGGACAGTCTACAACAGCCAGGAATGCCTGGCAGGATTAATATAGTAAAAATGACCATATTGACAAAAGGAATCTACTGATTAAATGCAATCCCTATCAAAATTTCAACTCAATTCTTCAAAGTTAGAAAGAGCACTTCTCAAATTCTTTGGAATAACAAAAAACTCAGGATAGTAAAAGCTATTCACAACAATAATAGAACTTCTGGTGGATTTACCTTCCTGACCTCAAGCTGTACTACAGAGCAATTGTGTTAAAAGTACCCTATGGTACAGTGACAGGCAGGTAGATCAATAGACTAGAATTGAAGCCCCAGAAATGAACCCACTCACCTATGGTCACTTGATCTTTGACAAAGGAGCTAAAAACCACCCAGTGGAAAAAAGACAGGCATTTTCAAAAAACCTGACTCAACTAGAAGTCAACTTGTAGAAGAATGCAAATCTATCCATTCTTATCTCTCTGTACAAAACGCAAGTCCAAGTGGATCAAGAACCTCCACAAAAAACCATAAACACTGAATCTAGTAGAAGAGAATGTGAGGGAAAGTCTTGAACACATGAGCATAGGGGAAAAGTTCCTGAACAGAACACCAATGGCTTATGCTCTAAGATCATGAATCAACAAATGGGACCTCATAAAATTGCAAGGCTTCTGTAAGGCAAAGGACACTCTCAATAGGACAAAACGGCAACCAACAGACTGGGAACATATCTTTTCTAATCCCATATCTGATAGAAGGCTAATATCCAGTATATACAAAGAACTCAAGAAGTTAAGACTCCAGAGAACCAAATAACCCTATTAAAATGGGTAACAAAGCTAAATATAGAATTATCAGCTGAGGAAACTTGAAGGGCTGAGAAGCACCTAAAGAAATGTTCAACATGCTTAGTCATCAGGGAAATGCAAATCAAAACAATCCTGAGATTCTATCGCACACCAGTCAGAATGGCTAAGATCAAAAACCCAGGTGACAGCAGATGCTGGCAAGAATGTGGAGAAAGAGGAACACTCCTCCACTGTTGGTGGGATTGTAGGCTGGTACAAGCAATCACTGTGGAAATCAATATGAATGTTCCTCAGAAAATTGGACATAGTACTACCTGAGGACCCAGCTATACTACTCCAGGGAATATACACAAATGATTCTGCAATATATAACAAGGACACATGTTCCACTATGTTCATAGCAGCCTTATTTATAATAGCTAGAAACTGAAAGGAACCCAGATGTCCTTCAACAGAAGAATGGATACAGAAAATGTCATACATTTCGAATGGAGTACTACTCAGCTATTAAAAACAATGAATTCATAAAATTCTTAGACAAATGGATGGAGCTAGAAAATATCATCCTGAGTGAGGTAACCTAATCACAAAAGAACACACATAGGATATGCACTCACTGACTGATAAGTGGATATTAGCCCAAAAGCTCAGAATACCCAAGATTCGATTCACAGACCATGTGAAGCTCAAGAAGTAGGAAGACCAAAGTGTGGGTGCTTCAATTTTTCTTAGAAAGAAAAACAAAATACTTGTGGGAGCAAATATGGAGACAAAGTACAGAGCAGAGAGTAAAGGAAAGGACATCCAGAGACTGTCCCACCTGGGGATTCATTCCAGATACAGTCACCAAACTCCAACACTAAGTAAGGCTTGCTGAAAGGAGCCTGTTGTAGCTGTCTACTGAGAAGCCCTGCCAGAACCTTACAAATACAGAGTTGGATGCTTACAGCCATCCATTGCACTGAGTGTGGGGTCCCCAATGGAGGATTTAGAAAAAGGACAGAAGGCGCTGAAGGGGCTTGCAACCACAAAGGAAGAGCAACAATATCAACCCCTCAGATCCCCCAGAGCTCCCAGGGATTAAGCCACCAACCAAGGAGAATACATGGCTCTGGCTGCATATGTAGCAGAGTACGGCATTGTCAGACATCAATGGAAGGAGAGGTCTTTGGTCCTATGGAAGTTTGATAGATGCCCCAGTGTAGGAGAATTGAAGGCAAGGAGTAGGAGTGGGTGGGTGGGTGGGAGAACACTCTCATAGAAGCAGGGGGATAGGAGAGGGGATTTCTGGGAGTGGGGGAAATCAGGTAAGGAGATAAATTGAAATGCAAATAAATTAAAATAAATTAAAATTAAGACAAAGTGTTAGCAGAAGGATTGAAGACCCTGAAGGAGGTGGCAAACCCACAGGAAAAGCAATATGGTCAACTAACCTGCACCCCTGAGAGCTCCTCGAGACTGAGCCATCAACCAAAGAGTATGCATGAGCTAGTCCAAGGGCCCAGGCACATATGAACCTGTCTTGTCTGACGTTGGTGAGAGAGGATATGCCTAATCTTGCAGAGGCTTGATGCACCAGCATGAGAGGATTGAGGTAGACTGCTCTCAGAGGTAAAACAGAAGGAGGGGGAGAGGAAATCTGCTGTGGTAACTGGGGGTCATGACAGCTTCTTAGATGGAAAGAAAGAGAAAGAGAAAGGGGGACAAAAAACCCTTAGCCTTCAATTATCTTTTATTGTTTCATATCCCAGTGATATTTAGCTGTAAGCTGCTTTTGGTTTCTTTGTTTGCTTCTTTGTTTAGCTTTAGTTTGGTTCATATTGCTTTTTAACTTGCAAATAACAAAACCTATTTCAACTAAGATGCAAGTTTTATCTAATTGTTATTATGATTTAACCATGTAATTTGGCTGGCCCATATTTTTGTGATGTATTTATTTTCTTCTCTACTAACAATTTCTACATTCCTTTCCTAACATATATTTTACTTTTCCTTTTTGATCCAACGTGCATTATTCTTTTCTTCTATTACAGAAGTTGAACTTAGAACTACTATTTTCCCTGGGGAACACATTTTTTTTCTGGCCTTGGTTGACTTTTAAATTCCTTTCTCAATCCCTCACAGTGTTCTGCTCATGTGTCCTATTGATTTCCCTGACAATTCTCCATTAACACAGCTCATATCCAATAAAGATATGAATGTCTTCTGTGCTCCAGAGACTATGTTGAATACCAGACATGCCTCAGTTAAAAATTAAAGACCCATCTCTCCATTCTGAATGAAGTAAGATATATGGAAATACAAAATAATTAGACAATATGATCAATGATCAATTCTATAAAAGGAGTACTGAAGTGAAGTGTAGGAGAGGACAAATGGAAATTTTATAGGAGCACCAAAATGCTTACTGCATAAGAAAATGTAGGTATGTAAGAATGTGACATATAAAGAAAATCACATGTGCAAACTGTCCATGATATAAGGTCACTTGGAATAGATGTGTGACTGAAATCAGCCTTGTGTGTATCATGTACTGTAAGAGTCTAAGTCTTATATTTTGTGCTAGAAAACAGGTTTGGTTCTCTCCATTTTCTTGTCTACTGATGTTCCTGAACTTAAAGCAATCTTAGTAATCTTCTGGAGGAGGTAAAGGGTCTAAGCCACTTCTAGGAAAAACACTTTTAATTGATCAGTCTCCTTCAATATCAAGAACAAAATGTTAAGTACCTCAATAAATTGACCTGCTTGGCATGATTTCTCTGGCAATGCAATTACCCTTGTGAGAAGCACTAGAACCAAATGTTTGCAGACATGGGAAGGACTTTGAAGCATATTTCCCACAACATATCTCCTTTCTATTGTGGATGAGCTTTTGAAGTATTTTAACTTTTTAATTAAATGCCATTCCTATTATAAATTCTAGTCCTGTTTCAAGACCATATTTTTATTACTCTGTTTTTACAGAATATATGTGTCTTCACATAGTTTAGTGTAACATCTAAAAAGCCTTGAATATCTGTTACTAGACAGGTGGGTAAAAGGAACCTGAGCAGAGGTACACCAAAGGGTAAAGATGACAGATAAGGACAGGACAGACTTCTACTGAATGGGAGCATGTACAGAATGAGACTTTAGTGCAGGAACCAAGAAGAAGACATGAACTAGAAGAACTCTTTCTAGGATCATCTGTTGGCCCAGGACACTGAAGCAGATCTGGTATGGTAAGAGGAGTACAATCTCCCACTTGGCATAGTGTCCTTTCTCCCAAATACCAGGTATCCCTGCAGTATAGGTAAATGGTTATCAAAGAACAACAAAAAGGTTCTGAAAGGTTAGAAGTGGGCACAAACTCATAATGAAAGATATCCTAGGTTTGAGAAGTTAAAAGAAGAACATTAACCAGAGAACTAGGAAGCACTCAGTCGCAGGGAAAGCCACCGGCAATTGTTCCTGATAATCATGTAGAAACATTCCTAATAATACATTTTCCCATCTAAGCCTTTCTGCTTGCCCTGTATTCATATATGATTGTTTTAGGTATATGTACTTATTTTTCTGTGTGCATAAATAGCAATAAGTATATGCATGCATATAGATAATCTGGGTCCTTTTATTTGCCAAAAACATTAAATTTATATGTTGTAAAAAAAAAAAAAAAGAGAGAGAGAGATGATAGCAATGCTGGGCCAGGTTTCTGATGCTGACATATTCCTGTGGAAGCAGACAGAAAAACCTTAACAACAAGCCAAAAACCTAAAGATAACATGTAATATAGCCAAGAGACAAGGTATTTCCATAAAGTAAAAACCAGATGCGTTGGGTTCAAGCCATCTGCAACCCCAAGACCACATACTTGCAGCAGCTGTGCCAAAGGGAGTGAAGGAAAATAGGCCCACTCAAGAAGGAAGGACCATAAAGTAGCCAGCAGGCCTGCATGTGGGAGGGTGAGGTGCCCACATGGGACAGCAGTTGAACCACTGGGGAGAAGTTTACCCAATGCAGCCGCAGGTATGTGCAGGAGCCAATAGCAGATTGTGTCTCTGAAAAGCTGTCCCACTAGGGTTCTCCTAAAAAAAAATAGACCTGTACATTGAAGAAATTGGCTTCCAAATGGAGAAAGATACAAGATGTTTGAGACAGTGGAAAGAAGAGCCCAATCAAAGCAGGCCAGAGGAGGCAGAAAGCCTTACACAGGTAAACAATAGCCTTCCTCTCTACAGGAAGCTGGTTGCTGCTGGCTTATCCCCTGTGTCACTAACAACCTAGGACTACGTCAGAAATGTACTTTCCAGGCTGAGAACTGTTGTCAACCCTTAGTTCGCATAAGCACATGCTTCCAAGCAGGGCTATCTGTAACAGCCATCACCTTGGTGATGGTAGCAAGTTAATTTGCCCTAGCACAGTCTCTGAAAGCAGTAATTTAAATTTCTGCTTCGCTGACATAATTTTGATCTGACTAGCTCACTTTTAAGGCTTGAAGCTTTGCTTCAAAGCCACGGTGAGTTATACCCGAGGCCCTGAGCCATCAGATAATAACAGGTGGCCTTAGATGAAAAACACAAACTCAACATCTGGCTTACACTCCCATTCTTTGTTCTCTATTCTCTTATATCTGCTAGAAGAGTCTGGGCTTGTTTTTTGAAATTTATTATTATTTTATCTAGCATTTTAGGTATTCTTTGCCAGGAGGCATTTCTCTGAATATTTACTCTGCCACATTGCTTAACATGCAAATTGTGTTTATTTGCCATTATGTATCCAGGAACATGGCTTTAAATAGATTCTCCTAAATCAGCATCGCAGTCAAGATCTCTCTGAACTCCAGACTCATCTAATTACTTTCAACCCTGCTGCACCATAGCCTTAGAATATTAGTAAATGGCAACTCTGAACCTCTGTTGTTTAGACCAAAACCTTGTTATCATTCTAGCCTCTGCTCTGTCTCCTATCCTGTTATTTCATGCATTGCATCGGAAGCCCAGCCAGCTCTACCTTCTGCACATATCTAGAACTACATCTTTCATCATCCTTTGAACTATTGGCACATGGTCTGCATAGAATCGACAGTCATGTGAACTGCTGCAATGAGCAATGCTTTGTTCTGTTATTCCTACCTAAAACTTTCTTCTCAAAACAGCCAGAGTGACAGTTGAGATGCTCAAGCTATGTTACCATATACTTAAGAAATATAGTATGTGGTTAACATCTAAAGAAGCACTGTGGCACTTTTATGAATATGCAGTCTTATATTGCGTTTTTCCCCTCTCCACTATTTCACCTGTGCTCTCTTGTTCCTTCTTTCCTTCTTAAATAGCCCCTCCCATTCTGCTTTCTGAATGTGACATGTGTCTTCCCACAGATCAGCAGGGTTCATTTGGCTGATGTGAATGAATAACCTCGTTATTTCCTCCCTCTTTCATTGCTCCAGGTGTACATCTCTTGAAGCTGCCCAATTGGTCAAAGGAGATATTCCTGGACAATGGAACATTCTTCAGTCAGATGCACACAAGTAGCAGCATGTGCTTACTAGAAGTACCGAACTGGCTCACATCACCCCTGTTCTCAGAATACCTTGCTGAATTATGTCTTCCTTCTGGTTCTTTAGGCCATAATATAAGCTTTGTGATGTTCCAAATCTAGTGTTTGATTCTCTGATATTTCTACAGAATGTAGAAAAACATCTGACTGGCCATAGGTGACATGGAAAGGATAGGTGAATTACTGTATGACTTCTAACAAAAAATATGGTGGCAAATAGATATATTTCTGCTCCATCAACTGAAATAACAAAATGTAAAGTCTTCTCTTGAGAGTATGAATTCAAGTATGAATTCATAAAATAACAGAATGATTTTGCTACTGAAATTCACAATGTATATTCAAAATTTTCTTTTTTTGGGGGGTTGGATTTGTTTTTTTTCGAGACAGGGTTTCTCTGTGTAGTCCTGGCTGTCCTGGAACTCACTCTGTAGACCAGGCTGGCCTCGAACTCAGAAATTTGCCTGCCTCTGCCTCCCAGAGTGCTGGGATTACAGGCGTGCGCCACCACTGCCCAGCTCAAAATTTTCAAACTGAATTCTTTTAAATTTGAATTCATAGCCTTCCTCTTAAACCAGTGGTTCTCAACTATTCTTTTTTATTGGATATTTTATGTATTTATACTTCAAATGTTATCCCCTTTCCTGGTTTCCCCTCCAGAACCCCCTATCCCATCTGTCCTCCCCCTGCTTCTATGAGGGTGCTCCCCCTCCCATATACCCACTTCCCCCTCACTACCCTGGAATTCCACTACAATGGGTAATGGAGCCTTCCCAGGACAAAGGGCCTCTCCTCCTACTGATGCCAGACAATGTCATCTTCTGCCACATATGCAGTGGGAGTCATGGGTCCCTCCATGTGTATTCTTTGATTGGTGGTTTAGTTCCTAGGGGGTTCTTAGCCTTTCTAATTCTGAGACCTCTTAACACATCATGTTGTGGTGACTTCCCAAGCTAAAATTATTTCCATTCCTACTTAATAACTGTAATTTTGCTACTCTTATTAGTCACAAGGTTAATATCTGATATGCAGGATATCTGATACATGACTCCTATGAAAGCTCTTTCAACCCCAAGAGGGATTGTGATCCACTGTTGAGACACATTGTCCTAGACCCTTCTTTATGCTACATTGGATTTATTGGGTTGCATGTCTGCTGAATACATTGCAGCATATGCATCACTCCTCCCTGGACCAGTTGTGAGATGGGAGATCACTACAGTAAGTTTTCAGGGATGTGCCCCTTATCTATGTGAGCTTCACCCCATCTCACCCTCTCACTCATCTCAATTTTCTCACTTTGAAGCAACAAAATTAAGGAAGTTAACAGGAAGTTTTTCCTTAATGGAAGTTTTGTTCTAAAATTGTAGCATTAGGTTATTCTGGCTTTTACCATTTTCACTTTTTTTTTCTTTTGGTTTTTCGAGACAGGGTTTCTCTGTGTAGCCCTGGCTGTCCTGGAACTCACTCTGTAGACGAGGCTGGCCTCGAACTCAGAAATTCACCTGCCTCTACCTTCCAAGTGCTGGGATTAAAGGCGTGCGCCACCACCGCCCTGCTCATTTTCACTTTTCTTATCTGCTTGGAACTCGGAGGGATCACCTCCATTCTTTTGGAATATGTCATCCTTATATACAATAACTATTTGTAGACTTAATCAGGGTTAGTATTTTTTTCTTGATCTATTTATGTTTGAAATTGAAAATATCTAGAGCATTTTTTTCCAGCTAATCTGGAAAAACTCTTGCACTAGATTTTAGTTAGGATTTTATTGATGTGAAGACGCCATGACCAAGACAAGTCTTATAAAGAAAAACATTTAAGTGGGGCTGGCTTACAGGTTCAGAGGTTCAGTCCATCATTATCAAGGCAGGAGCATGGGAGCATCCAGGCAGGCATAGTATAGGAGGAACTGAGAATTCTACAACTTCATCTAAAGGCTGTTATCAGAACACTGACTTCCAGGCAGCTAGGATGAGGGTCTTAAAGCTCACACCCACAGTGACACACCTATACAAGAGAAGGCCACACCTCCAAATAGTGCCACTCCCTGAGCCAGACATATCCAAACCATGACAGTAGATATGAAATATTCTTGGTTAAGGGTAGGTCTGGTAAGAAGATAGGAAGCACTAATTGGAATCTGGAATAAACAAACCAAAAACATGAACACACATAGTTACAAAACAAGAATATGAAGCTGGGAGATATAAGGGGCAGTCCTGTGCAGAGTTGAACTGGGACTGACCTGGAAGCCCCGTCACAGAGGTCTACCTCTCCAAACATCAGAAAATGCTAAGAGAGAAATCAATATCCACGTCCAATTGTATGTCTTGTGAGCCATGACAGTTATTAGCCCAGCAGGATATTCTGAAAGGTGCAGAACTGGCACTTTTATCTTTGGGAGTAACCAACAGATGTATAACTGAACTTAAAGCTTACTCAGCAAGAATTCATGCCTAGTAGAGGAAAGCTGACCAGCTATCCACTGCCTGAGAGATCACAGAGGCTGGAAGAGAACCTACTCCAATGGAGACATTGTCCTAAACCAGAATAATTTCTCATTTTATTCCAAATACATATCCTTATATTCACAAATAAGTGTAGTTCTTACTCCTCAAAAAGAACTGTAGTTAATGTAACTGACAGATGGAAGCTATTGCAGAGATCTAGATAAAATGCAGAGAGCAAGTGATCATGAGGGTGTCCAACCCTAACTGGAATGTCTAAAATGCAATTCCTGCACCTAAACTTGGAGAAAACAGTACAAGAGGAAACAGAAATAGTGTAAGAAGAGAGAACCACAATGTCAAATAATTCTAGATAGTTTTTTCCAGAAATGATGGAGAAGCTGCAATCATGAAATCTCAACAACATGGTTCCCTAAACAAGACTAACATAATGACAAGAGTTAACATGCCAGTGTAATTAAAGGGAATTTTACAAGGTCCCAGGCAGAGATGGCACAGCATTAATAAAATCATTGAATGCTGAGAGATGGAACATCAGTTTTCTCCAGGGATAGATATGCTCTCTGAAGTGTGTGTGTGTGTGTGTGTGTGTGTGTGTGTGTGTGTGTTGCATGTGGTATGTGTGTTTGTGTAGAAAGGGAATAATGGAAGTTATGTAAATATAATACTCATGCAAAATTCTAAAAAATTACAAAAATATGCTAAACAAAAGATTTGGGAGGAACATTCAAAATCGAAGTATTTCTGGTTTCCAAGAAAACTGAACAATTAGCCAGATAACATGACTATCATACTATCTTTGTTATCATGCTATGAGAAGGGTTTGAAATGGTTTCATGAAAGGAATATTTAGAGGAGTGCATATGAGACATTGTCATCATATTTTTGTCTAATCTAGTAAAACACGCATATAGGTTGTGATTACATAGATTATGTAGGCCATAGAAAACATGAAATTAGATTTCTGAACACTCAAAGCAAGTCAGATTATCTTTAGTTTTTGTAGTCATAAATTTTCTACAACCAACTTTAATAATGATCCAACCGTTTCTCTAGACTAATATCCATCATGGGCAGTGGAAAAAAATTGTCATGATATGGGGGAAGTGGACTTGTTTAAAGATAGTTTGGGAGGCAATTCCAATATACCTTGTTCTCAGTCTGGTCATTATCAAAGACCAAACACGAAATCAGAAGCTGCAGTCCAGTCCATTCAGCAGATACCACACATGAATCAGCAAGAGCAGTACAATTCAGAAGCAACTGTGAGTCTCATCAATTGGCCCAAGTCCTTGGAAGCAGCAAGAAGCCACAGTGAGTTCTTTGGCGAGTTTCTCTCTATGAAGTAACCGCATGTGAAGCTCAGCAACACAATGTAAGGTGGACCACCAATACATGGCTGTTGTCAGCAAAGACTGGTGAGGTGGAGCAAAGCTAACAAATGCTCAAGCTCCCTCTGTCTGTGGGGTCATATTTATATTCTTTCTAAACATCTTGGATCCTTTCATTGCCAAGACAACCACCACCGTATTCCCAGAATCCACTTGGCTTACCTCCCATCTTAACCTTTTCCAAATAAAAGGAAGACCTCTCTGACCTCTCTCTCTCTCTCTCTCTCTCTCTCTCTCTCTCTCCCTCCCTCCCTCTCTCTCCCTCCCTCTCTCTCCCACCTTCTCCTTTGCTGCCACCTCTGCCTTTTCTCCTACAATAAACCTCATGTGGAATTGTTTGGCCTGATAGCCTGATGACCTGATGTAGTCTGTCTGGAGCTGTGTGTCTAACACAACATTGGTGCTAAAGACTCAGTGAACCACTACCCAGGGGAGCTACAGAGTCCAGGCAGTCATCACCACCTGTACAACTGTGAATCCTCTGCTGCCATGGGCTGGCATGACTGTGAAGCTGCCACCTGCCACCACAGCTACACCACATGGACACCATTACCTGCCACCTGCCATATCCACCGCTGCTGCATACCATCACAACCCGCAGCTGCGAGACTCAAAGACTTCTAACAGGTGAGTGAGTACCATGGCTCACTATGTAGAGCTAGCCTCTGCCACATCGGTTATGAAGTTGGACAGGCCCACACAGACCACACAGTTCTACATTTTCTGCAACTAGACTAGGAAAGCTAACAAACACAAACAGACATATTGATTGGTAAGGAGTTTCTTCAGTTAGTGGGAGGGACCCTAAATGCCCAGATAGGGCCTATCCAGCCCTTTTAGGGCCAAGGGATTGACATTTCAATACCCTGGTCCTTATGGTCATACTTCTAGCAGACCTACAAGTTGAAAATTGGACCTGTGGGTGACTTCCCTTCTCAAAAGCAGTTCATAAATCCCTGGAGCTTTTGCAGTTGGTCCAGAATTCCTAGTTCTAGGTTGGACTGCTTTCTGGCAATTCTGAGAAACCAATGCCCTAGCCCCTAGTTATCTACTTGATGACCTGAATTTCTAGCTTGACTGTATACTCATGACCTGTTACTGAACTAACTCTTCTTGGAATGCCAGTTAGAATAGTTCAGTAACATCCCCATCACCCAGTGGGTGCTAAATTGTCTTCAAACATACCACCAAGCACCCCACTGGAATGTCTCCTGGAAAATCATAAATCACTGAAGTTAGCACAGGATTTAAAGGCCTCAAAACTGATACACCTCTGCAATAAGGTTTGGATTCAGTACCATTAGACAATCGCTAAAAATGGCCACCTAATGGCATGCTAGACCCAATCATTTTGAGGGATCTTCAGAATACTGCCAGTAGTCTGATAAATGGAAAGAGGTCCCTTATATATAAGCATTCATCTATCTTTGCTCCCACCCCTCTATGTGCTCTACTTGTTCCTCAACCAAATATCTCTGAGCCATTAAACCTACTCAACAATCACTAGACAACACTATAACCTTGGATACAGCTCACAAACCACCTTCCTTCTGCAGCAGACCTGTTTCCACACCACCAAAAACCTACACTAACACCTCAGTTTCTGTTTCTCTCCAGGATACCCCAGAGCCTACTAGCTTGACCTCTCTAGACCCCTCCAAACCTTCTGGGCCAACTGCAGGTTGCTCCAATTGCCCTGCATTGGTGCCAAATTTTACCCCTTCTAGCACACCCTCTAAAGCCACAGCCAGATCCCCAAGTCCTTCTCCTCCAGGGACACATGACTCAGTATCCATCCTGCCTCTAAGGGACGTTACTCAGATAGATGGTCTTGTCAGAGTACATGTTCCTTTCTCAGTGAGTGAACATTCTCAAATAGAAAGCAAAGAGGGTTTCTATACCTCTAACTCCTCTGCCTTTATTAAAGAATTCCAATACATCACTCAAATCTTACAGCTTGACTTTCCATGATGGACATATGATCTTTACTAACAATTTATTTCCTAATGAACACAGGTGAGTTTGGAAAGAGGCAAAAACACATGTAGACAGGATTCATCTAACAGAACATATCCAATCAGATCTGAGGCAGTGCCTGACCAGGATCCTTGATGGAATTACAATTCCACAGGTGATATCTTAGCCAGATATAGATTTATAACATGCCTTCTGGCTTGTCTAAAAAAGGCAGCCATAATGCCAGTAAATTTTGAAAAAAATTCAAGAGGTTGTCCAGGACAAACAGGAAAACCCATCTCAATTTTTAGAACACTTCACAAAGTCTTTATTGCATTAATCTAATCTGGACCCTGAAAACCCAGAAGCTTCTCAGGTGGACTCACTGATTTTGGGATGTCCAGAACCGCTCTGATGCTAAACATCATTCCCCTGTTGTCATCAAATTACTGGACTCCACCAGGTACATCACCCAAGCTCAATACCATTTCATTCTCTCCAGAGCCTCATGGGACATAAGCCTATCATTTCTGAACTCTTAAGGGAAAAACTCCTTCACCCTACTGCTTTCCCCCTTAACACCCTTATACTAGCAGTTAAGAAACCTAATGGTACCTATCGCCTGATTCAAGACCTCAGGCACATTAATTCTTCAGAGGTTCCCCTCTATCCTGTTGTGGCTAACCCTTATACATTTCTTTCCACTATCCCCTCAGGAACTTCCAATTTCTCAGTCCTAGATCTCAAGGATGCATCTTTCTCTATGCCTCTAGACACCCAGTCATAGAACATATTTGCCTTTACCAGGACAGATCCTGACACCCACTTTCTACCTAACTTACCTGAACTGTTCTACCCCAGGGATTTTGAGACAGCCCACACCTATTTGGCTATGCCCTGGCTTCTGACTTACTCTTTTTGTCTCTTCCTAAATCTAAGATTGTACTTTATGTAGATGGTGTCCTCTGTAAACCCTCTCTAGAAATTAGACAAGCTAACAACTCTGCTCTTCTAAATTTCCATTCCAGTTGAGGCTACAGGGTCTTACCTTCTAAAGGTCCCACTGTCCACTCCTAAGGTCACCTTTTTGAGCCTAACAATGCTACTACCTTAAATAGAATGAACCTAATTCAATCTCTAACTGTTCCTTCTACAAAGGAAGAGATTTTATCATTCCTAGGAATGGCTAGCTTTTTATGCTCCTGGATTCCTTCCTTTTCCCTCCTTTCTTGCCCCTTATATGAAGCAGCATTAGGCCCCACCCATGAACCTCTTCTCAAACCCATTACAAGCCCTTTCAAAGGCTCCAACAGGCTCTCCTAAGGCACTAGCCTTACATCCCCTTGATGTGACTCATCCTTTTTCCCTCTACATAACTGAAAAAGAGGGATTTGACCTTGGAGTCTTAGGTCACCAACTGGGACCCTCTTTAGAACCTGTAGCATACATGTCAAAAAATAAAAACCATTCAATCTAACCATCCAGGAATGGGTACCTTCTATTCATTTGTACTTTAGCAGATGCTGAATTCCTTATTTGAGAGTCAAAAAACTAACCTTAGGGTCTCTTATAACTATCCTCTCTTCTTATAACCCATCACAGATCATAACTTAGAAAAGGTTTATAGACCCTACCTCCCTCCACGGTTCTTTCTCTTCAGGTAGCACTAATAGAAGACTCCACACTCACCTTTCAATCATGCTCACTTCTTAATATTTCCAATAATTTTCCTTGAACTAATACTAACCACTCCTTACCTCACTCCTGCACTGAAACTTTAGAGGAACTATTAGCTCATCATTCACACATATAGGAGTGTGCATTGCTTCAAGTCATTTATACCTGGTATACAGATGGAAAGTCCTTTCTATATGAAAGGGCCAGAAGAGCTGGCTATGCCATAGTGTCTGAGACTGGGGTGGTGGAGGCACAGGCCCTTCTTCCTCACACCACTAATCAACAGGCTGAACTAATAGCCCTTACCTGTGCCTTTCAACTGGTACAGGGACAATCCCTCAACATCTACACAGATTCCAAATATGATTTCCATATCCTCCTTCCCATGATGCTATCTGGAAGGAGCTTGGGTTACTTACCACAAAAGGAGGATCAGTAACTAATGCAAACCACATTATGGCCATGCTAAAGGCCTGTCATCCTCCCACAGCTACTGGGATTGTCCATTTGTCCTACCAGATAGATGACTCTATTGTCTGCAAGGGAAACAACCGAGCCAATGAGGCAGCTAGAGCTGTGGCCCTCAGGGGCCTAGACTCATCTCACCTTCCTCAGGGCATCCTTACACTGCATCCTACATCCCCCTGACACTCACAAAACTCTTTCCTAACTTCATCAACTCTTTCATTCTAACACCAAGAATTGTCTTATCTTGTCAAGACCCACCTACAGACTACTCCTGGGACTTAAGTTTCCTAAAATCTCTCACTACCTCTTGAAAAATCTGTCAGATGTCAGACTCCAACTCAAGATAATGTTGTAACACTTTTCCTACCCATCAGGCTAGAATTTCCTTTCCTGGAATTGACTGGCAACTTGGCTTTACCCACATGCCCACTGCCAAACATGCCAAGTACATCCAGGTCTTGGTGGACACCTTCTCAGGGTTGGCAGAAGCATTTCCCACAACTAACAAAAGGGCTCAGACAGATCTCCTCCTCCAAATACCATCCCCTGACTTTGTGTCCCAGCCTACCTCCAGTCAGACAATGGTCCTGCACTTCCCAGATTTCTCAAATTCTATCTAAGGCCCTAGACATGCCCTGGCATTTTCACATTCCCTATCACTCTCAATCTTCAGGTAATGTAGAAAGAACTAACCACTCTTTAAAAACTACTCTTGCTAAGCTGTCACAGGAACTTCACCTTGCTTAGGCAAAACTTCTACCTCTGGCTCTTTTCAGGCTATGAGTGCTCCTCAAGTGACCTCTCCTCATTTTACCCTTCAAACTCATGTATGGATGTCATGTCCTAATTCCTGGTCTTTTACCTCCCAGACCATCTACTCACTCCATTACTTGGCCACCTCTGTTCTCTCCTATGGAACTTTGCTGGTCAGCCTCTACCATGGCTACTCACTGTCTCCTGTCCTATCCACTGCTTGTCAACATTTCAGACCAAGTCCATTTATCCCCTTTATATTATTGGCTCTCATCCCTCTCTTCTAAATAGCAGGGCCCTTTTAAGGTAATTCTCGTGACTCCTACAGCTACTAGACTCGAGGGACTCTCATTGGGTCTGCCTGTCTCACCTCAAACCTTTCTTCCCTCCTCCTAAAAATGACTCTTCTTCATACATGTCGAACCTAACAGGACCATGCTCTGTTAAAGTCCAGTGAACATTGAGACTGCTCAATTTGTCCCCAATCCCAGAAAATGAGACTCCACTCTGGCAACCGAGTTCTATCTCACTGGATTAGACATGGGTTTCTCATCATCCTCCTGCTGTTCGTTTCCATCCAGGGTAGCCCTTATATCTGGAGATTCGAGATTCAAGAAACGCCCACAGATAACAGTCTTTCCATAAGGGGTCAGGAGACTGCTCCATAGCTCAATTCCAGGAAGTGATGCAAATTGCTCACATCTCCATATCTGTTATCCCATCTAAATATTATGATATCTATATTTGCTTTCTTTTTGAACAGACAAAAGATTACTGTAGAAAATGGCCAAATGAATATGAGAGTTGCCTATATGGGTCTTGTCAGACACATATGCTAGGATCACGGACCATTCATTTAGTCTATCAACATCACATGCCACTCTTTTTCTACATACAAGACCTATGGGATTACAGGTAGAAGACAGGAATTGTTGGTAAGCTCTACCACAAAAATCAACCCAGGTCCCCAGTAAGTGCTATCCATATCCAGAGAAAATGTTTCTCAATTGCCCAATCACTAGATATTGGAAAAGTAGGGGAGGTAATCAAACACTCCTGAGAGGTCCTTACCTTTTTGACATTACCTCTCACAAACGGCACTAACTTGTCATTTTGCCTTCTGCTTCAGACCTTGACCCTGGTGTACAAACCCCTTAATGTCACCAAACCTGGTCACTTTAAAGATTGCTGGTTATGCATACCCCCTGCAACCAAAGCACAATTTTCACTTACCACCTCTCCAGTGATATGCCAAGTACCCTTACCTCACCTTTTGTCAGCTACCCTGACTCTGATATTTCCATGACTCCTTACTTGTCCTCTATTCATCTTTTTGGTGTGGCAAACTGTTTAGGGTTTCGGGGACATGTTCTGTCAGAATGCTAAGCTCCCTAGACTGCAAGAAAACCACAACCCTTGATATATCATCTCTGCCTCAATGTCCTGCAGTCCAAAACACATCAATTCTTTGTGGCACTCAAGTATATCATCACCTATTAGCCAATTGGTCAGGAGTTTGCACATTGGTACTACTTTTCCCTGAACTATAAGTAATCTAGGGAAACGAGCCCCTGCCAATCCTAGTTTTAGATATGATATCTGCCTATTGTAAGAGGGCAGTTCAGAATGTGTCACTTTTGGTTGATGCAGGAATAGCCATAAGTAACAGAATTGCAGGGGTAACAACTTCCATGACCAAATATAGTAAATTCATGTATGAGCTAAGCAGCAGTTTTCAAAAATATCTGAAACCATGCTCACTACACAGAAACAGATTGATTCTTTGGCAGCTGTGGTACTTTAGATCTGACGGGAGCTAGATGTCCTGACAGCTAAAGAAGGTGGTCTTTGCCTGTTCCTCCGAGAAGAATGCTGTTGCCGAGCAGTGGTGGCACACGCCTTTAATCCCAGCAGATGGGAGGCAGAGGCAGGTGGATTTCTGAGTTCAAGGCCAGCCTGGTCTACAGAGTGAGTTCCAGGACAGCCAGGGCTATACAGAGCCACCCTGTCTTGAAAAAAAAAATAAAAAACCATAAAAGAAGAAGAAGAAGAAGGAGGAGGAGGAGGAGGAGGAGGAGGAGAAGAAGAAGAAGAAGAAGAAGAAGAAGAAGAAGAAGAAGAAGAAGAAGAAGAAGAAGAAGAAGAAGACTGTCTCTATGTCAACCAATAACCAATCTGGGATAGTAAAAAATAAAATCCAGGAGCTAAACAGGGAATTCTCAACTGAGGAAACTCGAATGGCCCTCAAGCACCTGAAGAAATGTTCAACATCCTTAGTTATCAAAAAAATGCAAATCAAAACAACATTGAGATACCACCTCACACAGGTCATAATCGCTAAGATGAAAAACTCAGGGGACAGCAGCTGCTAAAGAGGATGTGGGTAAAAGAGGAACATTTCTCCATTGGTGAAATTGCAAGCTAGTAAAACCACTCTGGAAATCAGTTTGGTGGTTCCTCAGAAAATTAGACATAGCACAACCTGAGGATATACTCAGAAGATGCTCTGACATGTAGTAAGGACACATGCTCCACTATATTCATAGCAGCCTTGTTTATAATAGCCAGAAGTTGGAAAGAACCCAGATGTCCTTCAATGGAGGAATGGATACAGAAATTGTGGTGTATATATTGGATATTAGCCCTCTGTCGGATGTGGGGTTGGTGAAGATCTTTTCCCACTTTGTTGGTTGTTGTTTTGTCCTTCTGACAGTGTCCTTTGCCTTGCAGAAACTTTGTAATTCTATGAGGTCCCATTTGTCAATTATTGATCTTTGTGCATAAGCTATTGGTGTTCTGTTCAGGAACTTTCCCCCTGTGACTATGTCCTCCAGGGTCTTCCCAAGTTTCTTTTCTAAGTTTCAGTGTGTCTGGTTTTATGTGGAGGTCCTTGATCCACTTGGAGTTGATCTTAGTGCAAAGAGATAAGAGTGGGTCAATTCGCATTCTTCTGCATGTTGACCTCCAGTTGAACCAGCACCATTTGTTGAAGAGGCTATCTTTAAGAAGTTAGACCCCAAAGAACCAAATAACCCTATCAAAAATGGGGTACAGAGCTAAACAAAGAATGTTCACCAGAAGAAATTCGGATGGCCGAGAAACACCTTAAGAGATGTTCAACATCATTAGTCATCAGAGAAATGCAAATCAAAACAACCCTGAGATTCCACCTCACACCAGTCAGAATGGCTAAGATTAAAACTCAAGAGACAACAAGTGCTGGCGAGGATGTGGAGAAAGAGGAACACTCCTCCACTGTTGGTGGGATTGCAAAATGGTAAAACCGCTCTGGAAATCAGTGTGGTGGTTCCTCAGAAAATTGGGCATGTCCCTTCCAGAGGACCCTGGCATACCACTCCTGGGCATATACCCAGAGGATTCCCCTGCATGCAATAAGGACACATGCTCCACTATGTTTATAGCAGCCTTGTTTATAATAGCCAGAAATTGGAAGGAGCCCAAATATCCCTCAAAGGAGGAATGGATACAGAAAATGTGGTATATTTATACAATGGAATACTACTCAGCAATTAAAAATAATGAATTCATGCAATTTGTAGGTAAATGGTTAGATCTGGAAAATATCATCCTAAGTGAGTTAACCCAGTCACAAAAGAATACACATGAAATGCAATCACTGATAAGTGGATATTAATGAGCCCAGAAGCCCTAAATACTCAAGGCACAATTAGCAATTCAAATGATTCCCAAGAAGAAGAAAGGAGAGGACCCTGGGTCTGGAAAGATTGGATCCAGTTTTGTAGAGAAACCGTGGGGGGAGGGGGAATGACTGGGGAATAGTTGGGGGGGAGAGGAATTATGGGACATAGGGAGGGTGGGAACTGGGAAAGGGGAAAGCCTTTGGAATGTAAACATAGAATATAGAAAATAAAATTAAAAAAAAAAGAAACATTATCCAAAAAATAAAAATAAAAAAATAAAATAAAAAAATAAAATAAAAACAATGAATTTATGAAATTCTTAGGCAAATGGATGGAACTAGAAAGTGTCATCCTGAGTGAGGTAACCCAATCCCCAAAGAACACAGATGGTATGCACTCACTTATAAGGGAATGTTAGGCCAAAAGCTCAAAATATACAAGTAACAATTCATCCAGCACATGAATCTCAAGAAGAAGGAGGACTGAAGTAAGGGTGCTTTGGTTCTTCTGAGAAAGGGAACAAAATACTCACAGAAACAATAATGGAGACAGAGTATGGAGCAGAGACTGAAGGAAAGGCCACCCAAAGACTGCCCTACCTGGGGATTCATACTATAAACAGTCACCAAACCCCGGCACTATTATGGACAAGAAGTTCTTACTGAAAGGAGCCTGCTATGGTTGTCTCTGGAGGGGCCCTGCAGAACCTTACATATACAAATGCTAGCAGCCAACTATTGAACTGGGTGTGGGGTCCCCAATGGAGGAGTTGGAGGGCTGACTGGAGGAGCTGAAAGGGTTTACAGCCCCATGGGAAGAACAACAAGGTCAGACACCCAGATACCCAGGACTCCCAGGGACTAAACCATCAATCAAGGGGTACACATGCTTCCAGCCAAAAGGGCATCAGTGAGAGGAGAGGCCCTTGGTCCTATGAAGGCTCAATAGAGGCCCCAATAAAGGGAAATCAAGTAGGGGAAGTGGGATTGGGTCAGGTGGAGGGTCATATTCTTGGAGGCAGGGAGCGGGAGGAGGGGTTGAGAGTTTGGGGGGAGGGGAGAAACCAGGAAAGGTTTTAGCATTTGAAATGTTAATGAAGATTATATTCAATAATAAAAAAAGAAGGAAAGAAAATCCAGTACCTACAATTAAACATACAAAAGTTCAGGGAACATGAGGCTTCCAGTTCTGTCATTTTTGAAAACCCTATATGGAAGTGGATACTCCCTTTTGTAATGCCTTTTCTAGTCATCCTCCTAGCGTTATTATTTGCTTCCTGCCTCATTAATCTTATTTCTACATTCATTCAATGACAAATACAAAGAATTTCTAACGAAACTATTAATCAGTTCCTGTTACAGGATTACCAGCCACTGTCTACAGAGGAGCCGCTGTCCACAGAGGAACCTCATGTGAATGTTTACCAAGTGGACCCCAATGGAGAAAGTCAGCTACACACCAAAATTGATGATGCGGCTAGACACCCCTAGACAGCAGGAAGAGACACAACACCCCCATTCCCTTTTCTTCATCAGCTTGCCCTCCCCTCTTTTTTCTTCTCTTCATGATAAGAAAAAGGGAGGTATGTTGGTATCAGGATTGACTCTGAAAACCCAGTGACATCACACCTAGGTGATAGTGACCCACACAACTTTTGCCAAGGCAATGGCCACCTTATTCCCAGAATCCACTTGGCTCACCTCCTACCTTTACCTGAAACTACATTAATATCCAAATAAAAGGAAGACCCCCCCTCTGATCTCTCTCTCCCTCTCCCTTTTCCTCTACTTCTCCCTCTCCCTCTCCTTCTCCTTCTCTTCCCCCCTTCCCCTCTTGCTCCCCCTCCCCATCTTCCCTCCCTTCTCCTCCCCTTCCCCTCTCCCCTCCCTTCTCCTCCCCTCCCTTCCCCCTCCCCTCCCTCTTCCACCCTCTTGCTCTCCTCCCTCCCCTTCTCCTTCACTGCCACCTCTGCCCTTTTCTACTACAATAAACCTCATGTGGAACTATTTGGCCTGGTGTGGTCTCTCTGGAGCAGCGCTTCTAACACAACAACCTGTGTGTGCTTCTGCAAAACATCATTTCACCTGTGTGAGCCAGCAAAACATCATTTGACATAACTGATTTTTCAAAGAAGCCAGAAATTTCCACTTCAGTCTTCTATGCATTTCAGCAAGGTATTCAAAAGACAGAACCTCCTGACTTTTTATCAGAAATATATAGCCAAAGCCATCTTCAAAGAGTCAATATTCTTGAATGTTCTTCCACAGGGTGGAAAAACATTATATTAGGCTTGAGTTAACTTAAATATGTTGTTTTATTACAAGTTAATATCTTTTGCTATATTTTCAGAAACTTGGATCATTTTTATTTTTATTGGATATATTCTTTATTTACATTTCATTTCCCTTTTCCTGGTTCCCCAACCCCCCAAAGGTCCCACATGCCCTTTTCTGTCCTCCTGTTTCCCCATCCACCCCTTCCCACTTCCCTGTTCTGGTATTTCCCTACACTGATGCATTGAGCCCTTCCAGAACCAGGGTCCACTCTTTCCTTCTTCTCAGACATCATTTGGTATGTGGACTGTGTCTTTGGTGTTCCAAGATTCTAGGCTAATATCCACTTATCATTGACTGCATACCATGGGTATTCTTTTGAGACTGGGTTACCTCACTTAGTACGATGTTCTCCAGCTCCATCCATTTCTCTAAGAATTTCATGAATTCATTGTTTCTATTGGCGGAATAGTACTCCATTGTGTATATATACCACATTTTTTGTATCCATTCCTCTGTTGAGGGACATCTGGGTTCTTTCCAGCTTCTGGCTATTATAAATAAAGCTGCTATGAACATAGTGGAGCAAGTACCTGACAGAGGGCTAATATCCAATGCATACAAAGAACTCAAGAAGTTAGACCTCAGAAAACCAAACAACCCTATCAAAAAATGGGGTACAGAGCTAAACAAAGACTTTTCACCTGAAGAACTTCAGATGGCTGAGAAGCACCTTAAGAAATGTTCAAAATCATTAGTCATTAAGGAAAGGCAAATCAAAACAACCCTGAGATTTCACCTCACACCGGTAAGAATGGCTAAGATTAAAAACTCAGGAGACAGCAGGTGTTGGCGAGGATGTGGAGAAATAGGATCACTCCTCCACTGCTGGTGGGACTGCAAGCTGGTACAACCACTCTGGAAATCAGTCTGGTAGTTCCTCAGAAAACTAGACACCATACTTCTGGAGGACCCTGCCATACCACTCCTGGGCATATACTCAGAAGATTCCCCAGCATGTAATAAGGATAAATGCTCCACAAAAACAAACAAACAAACAAAAAAACAAAAAAGAGTAGTACTCCTTTTGTTTTCAGTATACCTCAATTAACTTTTAAAAACTCAAATTATTGCAATTAATTATTTCCATATTTTAGTGGGTCCAGATTACTATTAAATGACATTCTACATTACAAATTGCATACTATGAAAAATACTAAAATACAATGTTTAAATGTCTTTACTCTTGCTTTTGACTGTCTGAGTTTAGCAGCCTTACTTTCATAGTGTTTGCACATATGAAATTTAAAATACCATTAAGCTGCTTGTATGACACTCTCAATATTAATTGGAATGGAGAGACTTGATATGAACTTCATACAGTAACATGTTACATAACTGACCCTCTTCTCACTTCTGCTGCTAAGACTCAACAAAGTGTCACATTCCTTTTAGCTGACTTTTCCTGATGCCATTGAATATTGTGTACTGGACAGCTAATCTCATCCCTTTCCCCCATATATTAAGAGCCAGTCTGAGCCTGTTAGCTTACAAACTACAATCCACTGTTCAAGGCTGCTTTTTGCCTATGGGCTGAGATTTTTCATCATCAATGTTACAATGATATTTAAAATTATTTTGACACAGCAAGACAACTTGAGCTGTAGGGTGCAGAGAGAAGCCAAATATTTAACCTGTTCAGATGAGGAAATACGGTTTTTATCTCTTTATTGTGTCTGTGTATGGCCACTAGAGAAACCTCTGTTAATCAGAAACAACTTGTCCTAACATCTAAATTCTTTCTACATCAGATCCAGATAACTCTGTTTACTTTCTCCTATTCAAGGCACATGGGTATATTTCTATGCTATCTGAATTTTAGTGAACAAAATTAGTATCTGCAACTTCCTGTTATCTAAACAAATTTATATTTGATCTTTAGTCCACTTAAAAAGAAACACACACACACACACACACACACACACACACACACACACACCCTCTGTTCTGGAACTCATTCTGTAGAACTAGATGGTTTTAAACTCAAACATCTGCCTGCCTCTGACCCCACCCCCACCACCCCCACACACACCCTGTTCTGGAACTCATTCTGTAGACCTAGATGGCTTCAAACTTAGACTTCTGCCTGCCTCAGCCTCCTGAATGCTGGGATTAAAAGCATGTGCCACCACTGCCTGGCAAGCTAATGCTACCCTTTAATCTTCTTTCATTTAACAAAATATTATATTTAAATCAAATGTTTTTTTAAATATCAAAATAGTCATGAATTTTACATATTGAAAAGACAAATTTTGTCTACTGTGGTAAATTAGTACCACAGTACTAATCTGAAAAAATGTATTTGTCTACAACGCAATGGCTGAATATAATGCTCCATTAAAGACTTTTCCTCCCATCTTTGTGTGTATCTATGTGTAAATCTGCAAGAAGGTGTGTGTGTGTGTGTGTGTGTGTGTGTGTGTGTGTTTGTGTGTGTGTGTGTTTGTGTGTGTGTGTGTGTGTGTGTGCACATGTGTCTAGAATAGGATGCAGGCAAGATAGTGCTATTTTAAGAAATACTTAAAAGACAATGGATATATATACACAATAGAGTACTATTCAGCCATTAGAAACAATGAATTCATGAAATTCTTAGAGAAATGGATGGAGCTGGAGAACATCATACTAAGTGAGGTGACCCAGTCTCAAAAGAATACCCATGGTATGCAGTCACTGATAAGTGGATATTAGCCTAGAATCTTGGAACACCAAAGACATAAATCACATACCAAATGATGTCTGACAAGAAGAAAGGAGTGGACACTGGTGTTGGAAAGGATCAAAGCATCAGTGTAGGGGAATACAAGAACAGGGAAGTGGGAAGGGGTAGATGAGGGAGCAGGGGGAGAGAAAAGGGCATGTGGGACCTATGGGGGGTGGGGAACCAGAAAAAGGGAAATGAATTGTAAATATAGAATATATCCAATAAAAAAAGACAATGGAAACTACAAAGGTAGATTAGAAGAGCTATGTCTGTGGCCTTGTCACTCTGAATATGCTCAATCTTGGTTGATCTCAGAAGCTAAGCAAGATAAGGTCTGCTTAGTATTTGGAGGGGAGAAATATCTTACTCTTTGCACAATTTATAACTTGGGTACACATAACAATTTATTACAAAGGAAAATTTGGAGTATACTTGAAGTTAGCTTAATTTATTAGAACACTATTATTTTAGAAAACTTAAGGAGCTAAGCATGTTAAAAGAAACACTAGCCACACTTTCTCTGGTGTAGAGATGACATCCAAAGAAGGGAAAGAGAGCATTTTACAGTAGCCAAGGTGTACACTTCTAGTGAGGAGTGCCCTAGTCTGTCTTGGAATGAGCTCAGCAGACCTGCTCAAGTCTATACCTGCTACAACCAAGCCTATTTGGCATTTTGTAAAGCTGGGGCTTTGTGCCAGACCTGTTGGTCAGAATTTTATTCTTGGAAATAGCTCTGCCTCCCACAAACCACTCCCTTCCCTTGTGCATGTGGTTCAGCATCTCTCAATTGCCAGAAAACTCCTATGGAACTCTCACCCTGAGAGTCACAAACCACTAACATATGTATTTTATTGGACATTTTATAAAAGCAGAAAAAATTCTATCTTTTTATCAATTTTGACACCTAAGAAACCTAGAAAACAAGAAACTTTGTTGAGATAGTTGACGTCTAGAATTATTACATCTCTACTCACAGCTGGGAAGCTGAGTCACTGAAAGTATTGTTTTGAAATCCCTTTGCTGTATGTGGTAGAAATCGACCCCAATGACCCTCTGTGCCATCCCAGATTCACCCTAACCAAGCCCTCCTTCTGGCACTGGCCTCCAGCAACAATGAACTACTGGTTATCACAACATGACTTTATCTCTGCCGTCACATCTGGCAGAAATTTCCACTCCCCTTGGCTTCAGTTCAGTCCTTCTCATGGGAAACTCCTGCTGGTGACATAATCAATGACTGGAAGCAGCTCTTTTGCTTATGATAAGGGACCCTTTCTAGTCAGTTCTGGGCCTGTTTACAGTGACATCCCCCACTCCTGTACAAATAAGAGTACTCTGTGAACAGCTTCCTCTTCCCAAGCACTGTCGGAAAACCTCTATCTCTTTATGACCATTTACTCTCTAAAATACTAATTATTTCCAGGGTTCCATTGCTAATACCCACATGTGATAGATATCCTTCTTTCTGAATCTGATTCTCATTAAGAGCTGTCCAGCTAATCCTACCTTTTTGCCCCAAAATTTCATATTTCTCATTTTTTCTATTCCCTAACCAATTCTATACCTGAGTAGCTCTAATTATGGAGATGAAAATTATATTAATTCCTCAATATTAAATTATATCACTTCTTAATCCATAGAAATTCATGATCTATCGATGAAAGGTAGATTTTGGAGCCACATTAAATCTAATCTATGTGCTTTTCTTGAGGCAGGTGCACCTGTGCCTCATATTTACAGTAATTCCTTATAGCTGGGTGTCTGAAACTAAATTAAAAAAAATGAACATCTGGTAGCCAACAAACTGTGTAGCTATTTGAATGTCTAATGCCTCAATAATGTGTTTAAAAATAAAACAAACATAGGATTTAGCTTGGAAAAGAGAAGGAATTGAGAGAATTTATCATTTTGCCAAGTTCAATAAACTCACTTTTGATATGCCTAAGGCACCTTAATCATTCATCAGTAAACAGAGAACAAGTATCTGCAAAGGAGACAAAGTCCACCTCCTCCCTCTCTGTCACACATTCCCCTACAAACTGGCAGGAAACATGCCATTTGCCTGTGAAGGCTTTAGACTTTGGAGCCTTCAGACGGAAACATATTTTACAAATACATTAGAATATTCAACTATACATAATTCCACTTGATTGTTAACTATATTTTAAGCATTCAACTATACGGATATGAGACAAAGAACTTACTAGCCGGCAAAAGAGTGAAATATACACTACCCAGGAAGTACCATGCTTATTTTGTGTAAACAGCATGCCAAGAACCATTGATAGGCAAGTGTAAGCATTACAGAAATTCAGAGAGGGCAACCTTAATTATGTTCTACTATTGGGTATAGAGATTTCCAGAAAGCTAGTTATGACAGTACTGACAGTCCAACCAGACTTTAAAAGTTGAATCACAACTCACCAGAAGTAAAGTAGGTAGGAGTAATTTCAGACACAGAACATAGCCAAACAAAGGCACATGGAGAAAGCATTGGGAATAGAAGGGGTTAGGAGGGGAGGAATGTGGGCACTGACAGAAATATGGGTAGAACTGTTAAGACTGATAGAGAAGAACTGTGGAGGATTGATTACCAGGTGCTAGAGCATTTGGTTCTGGAAATCATCAAGAGACGGAATCAATGTCCATTAGGGTCTGGGTTACCTCACTCAGGATGGTATTTTCTAGTTCCACCCATTTGCCTGCAAAATTCAACAAAAGGAAGACCCAAGCAAGAATTCATGAGTAACACTTAGAAAGGGTCATCATAGGAGGCAGAGGAAGGAAGGGAAGTGGTTGGGAAAGGGAAGGGGAATAATGAGAAGGTGTGTGGGAGAGAAAATCTTTGAGAAGTCCCAGAGACCTGAGATGCAGGAGGCTCCCAGGAGTCAATGTGGGTGGAGACTTGGAACCTGAAGAGGCCATCTGCTTTAGCCATGCAGAATCCTCAGTGGAGGGCTAAAGACACAAACACACTTACCAAAAGTCTGACCCAAAATTTGTTCTGTCTTAAAGAAGTACAGGGACAAAGATGAGGCAGAGACTGAAGAAGTGACCAACCAATAACCGGCCCAACCAGAAGCCCATCCCATGAGCAAGCACCAGTCCCTGACATTATTAATGATACTCCATTATGCTTGCAGACAGGGGCCTAGCATGATTGTCCTCCGAGAGGCTCCATCCAGCAGCTGACTGAAACAGACAGTTACCCACATCCAAACATTAAATGGGGTAGGCGACTCTTATGGAAGAGTTGGGGAAGGATTGAAGGCTCTGAAGGGGATGGGAACCCCACAGGACCAACAAAATCAACTAACTGGGACCTCTAGGAGCTCTCAGAGATTGAACCCCCAACCTAAAACCACAAGGGATGGGAATGAAGCCCGCAACAGATATATAACAGACAACTGAAGCAGAAGATCTCCCTAAAGGTGTAGCCTGTGATGACTACTCCCCCAAAGTGCTGCCTTGTCTGGTAGCCTCCATGGGTGAGAGGATGTGTCTAATCTAGCAGAGATCTTATGTGCCAGAGTCAGGGGATACCTAGGGAGATCACACCCTCCCAGAGGAGAGGGGGATGGGAGAAGGAAACTCTTGGAAGGGGGCAGCATTTGGAATATAAATAATTAAATAAATATAAATAACAAAAGAGATGGAGTCAAGACTTGTATCTTTAGATATTGCTACAACAAACCTCAGTTAATAAGGATGACATGTGTCAATAATTTATCCTTGAATCACGATGCTGCTTCATCCAGTTTGTAGTAGTAAGCCCCTGGAAATTTACAGGCTATCTGCAATTTGTTCAGAAGTTTGTCCAAGCTGCTGATACAAAAGGACCAAGAGTAGTGCATTGCTATGGCTCCAGTCAGATACAATCTATTTCCAAAAATGTGATATGACTGCATTACCTAAAGAGACTCCCTTGAAAAGTAGTTATTGTATTTGTGTCTAAGAAGAATACCTTTCTTAACTGTAGATTTTGGAAATCTCACACTTACAAAAGTGAAACTCTAGAGGTGCAGGTGACTTAAATAATGGACAAATTCTGTCTTTTGACACTTTGAGTGAATCTATTTTGCAATAGGTCTTCTAAGGCTCTCAGTATTTTGATACTTCCAGTAGAAGTGGGGAATTTATAAAGGACAGAGTACCAGTTGTCCAGTATTCTTCTTTTTTTAATGAATTTATTAGTGTCATTAATTGCTAAGTTTCTCAAACAAGGTCCTGAACTCACTCTGTAGTGCAGGCCAGCCTTTGAGGATGCCATCCTCCAGCATCTATTTTTTGATTAGCAAAGATAACAAGGATTACCACCAAAGCTTGGCCATTTCTTCCTTCTCCATGAACAGAGCATAGAAGGAAATTTTTGATTTTACCCACGTGTCATTTGCTGCTAACACCAGAAAAAAATTAAATGTCATGTCTGTATTGGTCACAGACATTATGTCTACACCTTGTCAACAGCTATTCCAAAACCAATCTGTCATTTTGTCTTTGTGAGAATTGAAACAACTTCTTAATTCTATTTCAGCTCTGGGTTTATTTCACTGTCACTAATAGATAAATGATTCAGTCACTGCAATTGTTTTCATCTTATCCCAGTAGGATAAGGATGACACTACATGCTAATTCTGACACAATGAACATTTAAATGAGCAGGAAATTACAGGATGCCAGTACTTTGTAAAGACTTCATTCCTATCAAGCTTAGGAAAAAAAAACTCTCAGAGCATTGCTCTTTCATTTTATTACAGATTCATCAATACAAAGCATTTTTATTGGTTTTGGCCACCAGGCAGGATACATATTGATTTATCCTAGTTGGTTTGGAAAGTTTAGAATTCTCCTGTAATTATTTAGGTTGCTTTAAAACAGGACATGTTCATTTATAGTACATCATGACAATGGTAAGATGTTGCTATATTTGGTGGTTATATTATAGAGGAAATAATGTGACCTCTATGCACTAAAAATAGTTGGCTTTAACAGAGTTCCTTGCAATTTCCTGAAACGAAAATACTCCGACCACAGAATGTTGGACCTGCCAGGCAGAAAAGTCTACTTAGCAGAAGCCCACCAAGTGTGTTCTCTGGTGCTGGGCATTTTACATAGAGCATCCCCGCTTTGTAGTCAAAACTATGAAGCTTAGAGAGGTTGAGAAATGTTCTTAATCAGGTAGGCAATATGCCTGTTACTATGGAACACATAATCTTCAAAGAAACTGTGTTAAAATACATACAAGCATATATGCACACATATATACACTTACATATGCATACATACATATATACATATATGCATATACATACACATACACACATATGCATACATATAAGCATAGATTCTGAATTAAGGCCTTACTTCTCAGGGTAAAGGGCAGTAAGGATCCAGATAAAATGACAGTGTCTTGCTAAATATTTTATGAGTTGAAAAAAGCTCAGAATTCTCCCCTTCCTTTTCTTTTACCCTTCATTTATTTATCTCAATACAGAGTCTCACTAAATATCCCTGACTTGTGTACAGCTTGCTCTGTGGATCAGCATGGCCTGAAATTCACAGCCATCTTCCTAACTCTGCTGCACAAAGGCATGAATCTACATCACCATATCTTCAGAAAGAAAGTTAAGAGAATTTTAGAAGCCAGAATTCTGAGAGGTAGAGAGAGAGAGAAGCAAGGAGGGGGCCTAGGGTGGGTTCCCTGACTCTCCTTAGACACGTGCTGCTGCCTGCAGAGGAGTGCTAGGCTCAGCAGTATGTAGGACACATCCCAGAGATCCAGCACCATGCTGTCCACGACTCTCCCCTGTTGCTGGTGCAGTAGAACTAAACACCCGAAGAGACCTGGGCTCCCAGGTCTTCACACAGCTGGCTGTATTGAAGGAAAGTTTCATTGCGTTTAGTCACCACTACGTCTAAATATTTACAAGCTGTGAAGGTTCACTGGTCTCTAATGCGTAGGGCATTTGCCTTTAATTTGTGTCTAACTTATCTATGGTTATTATTCTTTTATTTCATCATTCTACAATGCTTTTATTTCAGAAAACTGCTTTGACTTTCGTTTATAGTATGTACTACTGTCCTCTAGTGGGTAGACTTGTGGACCAGATAATAAGAAAATAATCACCTTCCTGTAACAAATCCCCAAACAAAAACCACAAAATATTAAAATACTTTAGGAGTTCTAGGAGCTCGGGTGAATTTTAGAAATCATTGTTCATGTCACTGTTCTTGTCATTGGGTCCTTAAGTAACTTCTGAGTGTTTTTAAATATCATTTTAATCTCTAACTTTCTTCTCTGGAAACTGACTTAGATTCAGGCAGGAAGGAAGATGCTTCTACAGGGAGGGATGAAATCACAGTCTCGGCTGTTATTCTAAATCAGAAATCACTTAAGACAAGGTTGTGTGTGTCTTCCTTCTACTTATATCCCTGTAGACCTTTAAATGTTAAACTAGGCTGTAAATTTTAGCCCTACACAGAGGAGGATTTTGTGCTTTGATGTGGCCTTTAAACTACTTAATTCTCTGCACATGTTTTTCAATCCAATTCAATTCAGGACATTCAGCTTGGAATGTGAATTATCAAGTTAGATAGAATGTTGAAATGTGATAGATTTGTGGACTTTTTGTTTCTCATGGCTTTTGTTTTCTTTGTTTGTTTGGATTTTGAACTTTTTGTCTTATTGCTCTGATACGTATTTGTTTTGACTTTTGTAGGTTATTGTTGTGTGTGTGAATGTGTATGTGTGTTTGTGATTCTTAGTGTTTTTGTTGGGTTTGGTTTGGTTGGGTTGTGTTGGGTTGGTTCTTTGGAAAGAGAGAAAATAAAAATGATCATAAATCTGGGTGGGTAGGGAAGTGAGGAAGATCTAGGAGGGTCTGTGGGAGTAATGGAGTGAACAACATAATCAACATGATCAAAATACACTGAGTTTACAATGAAGAGATGAGTTAAACTTATCCTACAAATTAATCATGTCCTATTTTAACATTATCAACTATACAATGATATATTGTATATAACAGCTATATAAATATACTGTTAAGAATGTACATGCCTAGTTTTAAAGTGCCTAATATTAGTCTTTAATTTTTTAAATACTGCAATTCTTGGGGCCTTTTGAAATCTAACAAATTTTTTGCTAGTAGCACAGCATAGAATGATGTCTAAATAATGAACTTTCCTCCATCAATTAATCTCAGCATCCCAAAACCTTGTTCTAAGATTCAAGGCCACAATCCTAATTCAGGTGAACATCTGCTATTTATGTATAATTGACCACCCACCCAAATTTGTACCAGAGTTTCAACTAGTTATCATGGCAGCCCATTAGTATCAAAATTGCCCCAATTTGAAAAATATGTTTATTTTATAATGATCCTCATTGGCTACTTATATTATGCCAAATAAATAAAAGAAGATAATGTCACAGAAAATGAAGACAGGGGTGGCATTGCTTCTGTGAGCCTGTCTCCTGCTGTTTTAACCCTCCATCATTACTGATGAACTGGTTTCAAAGTGGAAGCTTCAGCGGCTGCCTACTCTGAATGTTCCACAGGAGATGTCTGCAGCTGTTTATGTAACCACTGTCTTAATATTGCACATTCAGCCTTCTCCTAGCACTTCTCCTATTATATAATTAAACTTCTCGTCTCTGGCATACAGAATATTAATTACATTAATTTTTTGCCTAATTTTCATTTATTGCAATGTAAAACGTGATACAAGATAAACTTTAAAAGGCCATTCAGTTTTAGATCAAATTATTTCAGTTTCTTACACTATTATTGCTTAAAATTTAAGAGTTATTCACATTGCCTTGAAATTTTGCCTGGTGTGTTTGCTAATACACAGAGAATTACTGAGCAGGCGCCTTTACCTTGCTGAACCACGGAATTTCAGTCTCAAAAGCCCTGAGCTGAACTGGCTTTCCAGCAGACTCCTGACTGTCTCCTGTGTGAAGGGAAGTGTGCGTTTGTGTTTCACTTCCCCAGATGTAATGCAGTCCTAACATAGTACATCCATATTGTCATACCAAGCATCTGCCCTCCCCTGCTCTCCTTTCTCCAGACACTGGCATTACCTGGCAGGACTTCTGAAATAGCTGACTAGTTTCCTATCACCAATGTAAAGTTTTTCTTGTTCATGGTTCTCAGAACTGACAAAATATTCTTTCTGGAACAACTCTCATTATCAAATTATTATGTTTAGAAATGTCAGTGTTCTTTCTTTTTAAAATTTCTCAATAATTAAATTTCTTTCTTCCCTCTCCTCCTTTCAAGCCATCTCATATACCCCCTCTGCACTCTCCTGAAAATTCATAGCTTGTTCTTATAACTGTTATTGCACACACACAAGTGGCTCAGGTTTGATCATGCCCCCTGTATATATGCTTACTGACTTTCAGCACTGGGCAGCTAACTGCTGTGCTCTTTGCTGGAGAAGGCCACCTCTCCCATTCCCAGACCGCCTCCCTTGCTTACAGTTCTTTGTGTAGGCTAAGGCCTCTGAGTCTTCTTCTTCCACTTTTGCATGTTAATTGGTGTCATTGCTGTCAGGTCCACTTTTAGGCAGCCATGATGTTGGTGAGACTCTGTGGGGGTAGCTTCTGATATTACTAGGAAATAACCTCACAGCAAACACTTCTGGCTCTTAAAAGCTTTCCACTCTTTCTTCTACAACGTTTCCTGAGCTTTAGATGCAGAAGTGTTTTGTAGATGTATCTGTTGGGGACTGGCCTACACAGCTCTGAAATTTGATCAGTGGTGCTTGTCTGTAATTCTGCATTGCTTCCAAAGTAAAAGCCCAAAATCCTGTAAGGATATATAAATGGGCTTACCAGATAGCTCAGTGTCTAGATGGGTAAGGGTGCTTGCGGCCAGGCCTGGCAAGCGGAGTTAAATCTCTACCCCAGGACCTATATACACTGCAATGAAGTCACCCATGCCCACAAGTTATTCTCTGATATACATACATGTGCTGTGGCATACACACGCATGTGTGCACATAAATTAACACACAAAATAAAATACATACAAACATTTAAACAGGTATGTAAGATAACTCATGGTACGTTTCTTTCTCTGGCTTCATTTTTGCCTTTATCATTGTAAACAACAATGTGCACCTCTACAGACATTCTAGGCTTCTGCCTTTTCTCTGTAGAATTTTCTTCTCCAATCCTGCTAAACTCCTACTGAGTCTATAAGTATTTGGGAATCAAATAACACCTTCTCAGGAAAAATGTTGGTGTTGAACAAAATATAGGTAAACATAGCCACTATAGTATTTGTCATGTTAAATTAATCTGTATTCTCATATTGATGTTAGGCATATACCTAACCAAGTGTATGACACATACATTAGACAACTGATACATAGCTGAAGGAAGAAAGTTGCAGAAAATGGATGAAACTGTAAAGTATTGGGAGTAGCGGAAATGATCCAGTCTTAAAACGGTGAGTAGTGAGTGTTCTTGCTCAGATATAGATCCTAGCTTCTAATTATTATGCACAGGTATATACAGAAGAGTACATGTATGTAGAGGCCTGTAAAGTAGAAAGGGGCCCATGAGAAAAGAAAAAAAATGAGATTTTAATGGAGGCCATTGGTAAAGACAGTAGGACTGATGCAATGCAAAATGGAAAGGGGAATCATAATGTGAAAGCGTATGAATGGGGATCCGGTAAGACAGAGACATGTGGAGAGTGGGGTTCAGGGGAGGAATGAGAATTGACCAGGACTATGTTTGAAAAAGCCACAAGCAAGCATGGTACTTTGTAAGTTAATAAAAATGTCAAATTAAATTTAAATTTATAAAAGGAAGGAAGGTGAATGAGTGTTTTACATTATTTTGTATTGTACTCTGTATTTAAACTGTAGTATGCATTTTTGACTATGACTTCATTTAAATTTGGAGAGCTAATTTTTTTAAAAATGGATCTATATTGAACACATGTGATAAATAAAAATTTAAAATGTATCCATAACTTCAATTTTATAAAATTTTCATTTGAAAAAAAAAGTATATTGCTATAATGGCTTTTTCAGATAGACATTATTTCTAATATTTAATTGAATATTCACTCAGGTATAAGTTAACTAAAATTTGATAATGTGGGACTAACAAGGTGGTTTAATGGTTATGTATATCTTTTCCTCTTACATAGGACATAGGCTCAGTTTGCAGTAACTGCATAATGGCTCAAAACCATAGGATACTCTAGGGAATCTGTTGCCCATATATACAATTGAAATATTGAAATAAAACCATCTCCAACTTACGGGCAATTTCCAAGAATGAATAAGTGTATGTTTTAACAGTCTTGCTATTAGTTTTAAAACACTTTTTTGTATGTTATTTATTTTGTTATGCCAACCCAATATTCAACAAATTTAAGAGAATAATGCTTCATTTGATTGACAATTTACAAAGGGATGCAATCTTTCAGAAAGGTGAAGGCATGGTGGCAGGAGATTGAGGCAACATTCACATGGCATTCTCTGTCAGGGAGCACAAAAATGAAGACTGGTCTTCAAATGCTTTCTCCTTTGTTCTCAGTGTGGCAGCACATGAGCTGCCCACATTCAGATTGAATCTTACTTCTTTAGTTAAACTTTTTTGGAAATATCACAGACACATAGAGGAGTATTTCCATGGTGATTTTATAAGCCATTATTGAGATGTTTGGAATGTAGCAAGGAACCCAGATAATTAAAATGCAATTACAAGTTCCTCTGCAGCTCCTTGTTCTTATATTTACAGATATTTACTAATAGGCAACCAATTAAAAAATTAATCATCTGTATCTCCATTGACTGAATGGCCTCAAAGACATCAGCCTGAAAGCAAGAAACAGATAATTTCCAATGTGGATGCAAGTATCTGTACACCAACATATCATTGAAATAGGAGAGGTATCTTGAAAACTTTGGGATTCATTGTTTGCCAGGAAAATTTTTAGCCAGTCCTCTGAAATTTGAGCAAACTGTGTTGTGTGGCTCTTTTTCTGAGTTGAATCCAAAACTGTGAGAGATTGAACAAGTGCTCAGATACTGTGCCTAGACAACTAGAGAATAGTGCCAGCATCCACCACTCCTTTCCTGCCTACTTCATTTATTTTCATGTGCATTTAAATTGTGCTTTGTGAAATTTTGCTAGGTTTTGAAAAATCTCAAAATCTGGTTCCTTAGCTAATAATAACATATTTGTATAATATTTAAATGGTTTAGTGACCATGAGTTAGCCTCCTAATTCCTATAGTAATTGAGAGAAATGCATAGCTTGAGCCATAGATGAGGTCTATTCTGCTTCTCAGAAGTTATCAAGGGCTCTTTAAAGAGATGTGTGTTGAGCCTTTCATGTGTAATCAAGCAAAATTTGTAACTCTACTAAGTACATTTTTAAAAATGTCAAACAAAATGTACATTCTTAAGCCATGTGTTATGTTATTTTTAAAGTAAGTTTAAATATATTTTAAGAATAAGATCAAATGACTATGCTATGTAAAATAGGGAGTGGAATTTCCAAAGGTCAAGTAAGCAGTTTTATCAGATTGTCTATTGCAATCAATCTCTGGTACTTGGTCTGTGATATTTTTGTTTGCTTCATCATCAATTAAACCATGAAGTAGGCAGATTTCTGAGTTCAAGGCTACCCTGGTCTACAAAGCTAGTTCTTGGATAGCCAGGTCTACACAGAAACACTGTCTCAATGAAATGAAATGAAATGAAATGAAATGAAATGAAATGAAATGAAATGAAATGAAATGAAATGAAATGAAATGAAAGAAAAGAAAATAAATAGTAAAAAGTAAGCCAGTCTTAGCTTTGCAGTCCAAAACAACAAGCTACATTTGCTCACTGGCTGTTCTTTACCAGGATCCAGTCTAGAAAAACAAATATTAGCCAACTATTTATAAGAACCCAACCTTTGAGCAATACTATTACCCACATTCTGTCTCAATCCAGCATCTATGACTAAAGTCACATAAATGTTCCAAACTTGCTAGAACTGCAAGCATTGTTGGGCTGTTCCACTGGAGCGTGCTGCTTAACACAAACTTCAGGTGATTTGTCAAGCCAGTGTTTCAGTAGGACCTCTTCTGTCATAAGTCAAAGGCATTCTTAGAAAGAGCTTAAAATTATATGCAACGTAAAAATGATGATGATGATGATGATGATGATAGATACTTGACAGATGTTTTCCATCTGCCTAAATACTTGCCTTACATTACTTATCCATATAGTATGTTAGAAGGTAAGCATCCTGATAATCCTTCTGTTAGTGATGAAACTAAAAAAAAAAAAAACAAAAAACCAAAAACCAAAAACCAAAAACAAAACAAAAAACCAAACATTTATTTAACAAAAGCAGAAAGTTTTTTGAAACATGATACACCTCTAATATTTCTTAAATGAATAGTTTTTAATAAAACCCACAGCAGAGTACTTTCTATTTTCTCTATGAGGAGAAAAATCTGCCTATTTATTTCTGTTATTACTTCACAAACTCATGGAGTCATGTATTATACACAGAGGACGTGAGTATATGAGTTGCAGTTAATATCTAATTTGCCACACATAAGACTAGAATATTGAATATCATCATCATTTCTACTTTATAAGTGAAGAGGCAGGCATGAGGGTTGCATAATCTGGGTAAGATGCCCTATCAGTAGAAATATACCTTAAATATGAGCATTGTGTCCTACACAGGTCCTGTTAACTACTGTATAATGCTAAATCACCACACCAGTGGCTGAGTCTTTATTAGTAGATCTCTCAAAAATTCATTAGATTTGTAACTCATCATTATTTACAAGTTATTTATATGTCCGGTAGAAACTTCTATATCTATGTAAAGTGTCAACTAAGTGCTATATTTATTCTTGCATATTATCAAGCTTTAACTGTTATCCAGTACTTATTGAAATACTTATTGTACATGACCTATGAAACCAAGTCTCTTGAGAGTATCCTATACTAGACTCAGAGTATGCTTACAGATATCACATGCTGTTGGAGTTCATATTTGATTTCCATTGTCATTATGAGTAGTTTGCATGTGTACATGCCTCATTAGTCCTTAATTCCAACCTTCATTTTTGAAGAAAACCTCATCACTAATGTGTAATACTTCAGTTGTTAACAATGAAAACATCTCTTGAGTTAAGAAAAGAATATTTTTATTCAGCCATTAGAAACAATGAATTCATGAAATTCTTAGAGAAATGGATGGAGCTGTAGAACCTCATTCTAAGTGAGGTAACCCAGTCTCAAAAGAATACCCCTGGTATGCAGTCACTGATAAGTGGATATTAGCCTAGAATCCTGGGACACCAAAGACACAATTCACATACCAAATGATGTCTGACAAGAAGAAAGGAATGGACACTAATGCTGGAAAGGATCAAAGCATCAGTGTAGGGGAATACCAGAAGAGGGACATGGGAAGGGGTGGATGAGGGAGCAGGGGGAGGGAAAAGGGCATGTGGGACCTTAGGGGGGTGGGGAAACAAAAAAGGAAATGAAATGTAAATATAGAATATATCCAATAAAAAAGAAAAGAATATTTTTAAATATATATTTTGTTTGTCTTACAACATAAACACATGTGCTAAACCTAATGAAATTAAATTCTTTACTTGGACAATGAGAATGTTAGCTCTTTAATACCTGGGTGTTTTGGGAAATCTGCTTTTAACAGAGCAATTGGTGCTTGGAGAGGCATTAAGCAAAGAGTAAAGCTATTTAAGGTTTTGTGGCTTTGTGTTTTGGCTTGGCTTTTTCCTATATAGAAATGAATGAGACTCTTGGGTCAGAAAACCTACAAAGAAGAAAGTAAACTGTCTGAATTTCATCAGGCTGAAACTGTTCCATGAGAAATCATGTGGCTAAATTAACATTCAAGATTCCCCTGGGTAAGAGACAGTTCTGAACAATGCTATCAACTGGTATAGAGTGATGTCCTACTTGAGCTTAATGGGAAAAAAGTAAGTGGGACCAATGATCACAAGTCATGTAAGGTGAAAAGCATGCAGTGAAAGAGAATAGTGTCTCTTCCTGTATTTCGTATCATTAAACTGTCTTCCTCAAAAAGATGCTACTGGACAGAAACAGCTACTAGTGGCCATGTGTTATTCTTAGGCTTGAAGCAAATATGGCTTGTCCATTAAATTCCATCACTACTAGAAAGGTACTCAGTTCCTGAATTAGAATTAGAGCCAAAAATTAACTCAAAGCTGTAGAACTAATTGAAAACTGAAGATGGGCAGGGAGTATAGATAAATGTGTGTCCATGTCTAACTACCAAACATAGTGAGTAGAGCTATCTAAGTGATGAAACAACTGAGTACTTTTCTACAATGTAATTAGAGAGTAACCGGTTTCGATATGCAAATGCACTTTTCAGTATCTCTGATGCTTTATCCACTTGTCCTCATTTCTCCCCATAGCACTTATCCACATAGGTTCTATGTGCTTTCCATGCCTTCTGTACTTAATTGGTCTGAATCTTAAGCCACTGTCACAAGCAGCCTTCATGTGATTTAGCCTAGTCATTTGTAGTTAGAATTAAATATATCTTGGCTGTAATATAATTTTTTTTCCTTATCTAAAACAAAAACATTTTTCTAGTGTCCTAAGGTATTACAGACTGGTTACACACAAAGCAAAAGCAAGAGGTATACACCAGAACAATAATGTGCTTCTACTCAAGTAAATAAAATTTAGAATGCCTAACTGGAAATGATACAGTAGATGGGAAGTCAGCACTGACACTTGTATGTACCCCTTACTAATGACTCAGCTGTCTTCAACAGAGCATGGACTGACAGGATACACTCACAATTGGTTTGGATTCTATCCATAATTCCCACCAAAGCTACATTATACAAACAAAATGTATTGCTTAAAATAATGTAAATTATCAGTACAAACAGTGCACAAAACACATTAAGTCAGGTGTGTGAGTGTGTGTTTATGTATGTGTATGTATGTGTGTGTGTGTGAGAAAGAGAGAAAGAGAGACAGAGACAGAAAGAGACAGAGAGACAGAGAGACAGAGAGACAGACACACACACATACACAAACACACACATATAGATCATATGAAATACAACCATACTATATCATAAAAATTCTTACTACCTGAATATTCCCATTCATTATAATTTTACATAAAACAGCAACTTCCATGTTTATTATGAAAGCCAAATCTTTGTTATGAGTCCTTTAATGAAAGTTAGTAAAACTGTGATATTTCTGGTATGCAGCAAGAGATGTTAAATTGCACTACAGACACCTTAGAGCTTTTCCCCACCTCACTGTCTCCACTACTGTCTGCAGCCTTCATGAGATATTAGTCTCTTCTACATACTAGCTTCTGCTCCCAGTCTATTGTGTGTGTAGAAATTAATATAACAGTTCTAAAGTACATGTAGAGATATAAAATTTTAAATATCCAAACAATCTTGGTGAAAATATAAAACTGTAGTATTAAACTATCAGAAATCAAGGGTTATTGTACAGCTATATTTATACACTGCAATATTATAGTACAAAAACATGTGATAGGTGACCAAGAGGAACTGAAAGCACCAGACTACAAAATTAGACTCTTTTATGAATAACGACTTTAAATGGAAACATTCACTTATCTCACTGGTAGGATATTAATGCTACTTTTATATAATCTATTTTTAAGCACATTCCATTTCTTGTTTCTTTATGCAATCCACTCTGGTACTCAAAGACGAGTTCAAAACAATGTAGTCAGCAGTCTCCACATGTGCACAGTTGACCCTGGTATAAGCTGCTTGCCTATGCCCTGCTCTTCACAGAGTAGTTCATTCTAGAGGAGGAAGAAGACTTAATCTAGATGCTTAACATTTAAATGCACAGACAAAACAGACAATACTTACTTGAAGTTCTGTATACACTTCAGCTTCTGCTTCTTCCCAACATCTATCTCTGATGAATAAATAGTTATTGAATTACTCATGTATAAATTTGAGCAAAATAATTCAGGCATAAAGGTATCTATTATATAATTCATTTAATTTCAATGATGTAGCAAAGTATACCAAAATATTAGACATCAGAATAGTGCTTATCTATTGAATGTGAGGAAGCCTTCCCATATAGCACTAATGTTTATAGCATTATCTTAGTAAGAGGTGCATATACATCATCTAGTATACTTTAGATAATATTTAGATTATTTATAAAGTCCTATAAAGCATAAGTGTTATATAACTAGGTGTACAGCTATGCTCTATTGTTTAGCAAATAATGTTACAGGTAAATAGTCTTCACATATAAGAGTGAAAGAAACTTGGAGGATTAGAGAGGCAGGAACTATAACCAGGCTACATTATGGGAGAATAAAATCTCTTTTCAATAAAAGAAATACATTTAAACTAAAATATTAAAATTTTTTGTCCGTATTCAATTTTTGAATATTTTTGAGGATATAACTTTCATACCTACAGAAATCTGGCTGGACCTGGAAGTAGTCTTGTGTGTATATAATTTTCCACACACATGTAACAACTGGGGATTTTATAAAGTAAATTCTAATTTACTTCAAATGGTATTTGGAAAAGTAATGTTCTACTACCTCAATTAGAGTGTATGTCTGCACATGTGCTATCTATTGGGTCAAAATGTTTGTTAAGCAAGAAATCGAAATTGCTTTTGTAGACAGAGATAGTAATGCTCTGTTTAAATTATTTCTCAAGTCTTGGTCTTGGGTATAGTTAATCATCTATGTACATATGAAATTAGAATTCTGAACCAGGACCTTTCCAGCCAGCATCCAATTGTCTAGTCCATGGAGATATCCTATCTGGGCTGCATAGCAGTGCCATATGCAAATTCCAAGGTTATATTACATTCTATGTATCTATGTATCATCTATGTATCTATGTATCTACGTATCTACATATCTATGTATGAATGTATGTGTGTATGTATCTATCTATCTATACATACACACATACATACATACATACATACATACATACATAATTTAGTCAATAGAATGCCCAATCTATAATTATAAACCATATTGCTAAACTAAAACTATTTTAGAATTACAGGTTTTGGTACATAGGTATCTGTCCACTCACTTTCGTACCATAAGAAGTAGTAAATCATCATCAGACAAGAGTTGACTTAGTGATTTCACTGTAGTCCTATCCCTGCTTATGTCTATTATACCTAAGCCTTCCATGTATGCTCTAACAAAATTATCCACTTGCTGCTCCTAACAGGTAGTCTCCATTGTGTTTCCAATCTGGAATGTCTACTCTTACGCTAGCCTCTATACACAAATCAAACATTCTGGATTGTGTCGTCCACAAAATTTCCTATCTCTGTGTTAGGTCTAAAATCAGATTACTTGTGTGTAATCCCAGTTACAAGATCCATCAGCTCTGTGAGTTTTAAACTGGGCAAAGCACTTGTGCTTCTGTATTTAATGGGGTGATTTTGTTTTGTTTGTTTGTTTGGTTGGTTGGTTGGTTGGTTGGTTTGGTTTTATAGATCTCAGCTGGTGAACACTGAAGCCTTCACCAATGGGACCCACGCTCCTGGGGGAATCTTCTCTGACAAGAGCTGCTCCAGGATGAAGGTGTCCCATTAGGCAAGACCCACAAGGTTTAAATTCCAGAATACTATGGAATCAAGGGTGTTAGTCACAGCAACCCAGCAGCCATAGTGAGCACCCTTGACATTGCAACCCACTTCCAGCTTACTTTTGGAAATCCAGAAATACAATTTGGCCTAAAGTTGATGTCCAGAGTTTGAATGCATAGAAATGACAGATTCAGTCCTTGTTTTAATTAAACAGACCAATGTCTTAAAAGTCCTGTACCCAGTGGCTCTCTAACCCTATCCCTATCATTACTGGCATCTTTTGCTTTAACATAATTTCTTAATGTTTCAAATTCTGTGTTCCTGCTCGTATTCCAAACTTCATATCAATTGTTTTAAAGTTCACCTTTAAAATACATTTTATTATCATACCAAAAAATCTACACACTACAGGCAACTTTCAACAAAATAAGTATGCCATTCTTCAAAGAAACAAAAGAAATTCTAAAATTTACATAAAAGTATAAAAAAAAAACCAAAATGGTCAAAACAATCCTGAGCATGTAACATTATAGTACTTGACTTCAAAATGCACCACAGAATGATTATGCCCCAAACAGTTCAACACTGGCATGCAAACAGTCACTTAGACCAGTGAAACTGAACAGAGACCAGACGTAAATCTGTGGTTTCAAGCAGAGTGGTTTCCAATGAAAGAATGAGAACATATGAGGACAATCACTTCAACAAATATATCAACAACCATTTACAGAGGAATAAACACAAATTAAAACCAGAAATTACTAAGCAACTCTAAGAAAATATAAGAGAGTGCTTCTACATTAAAATGGGAATGAGGTTTTCTATATAAACCACAAAGGCACCAAGAAATATAAAAAATAGACAAATGATATTATTTAGACATAAACAGTTATGTCTCACAAAGGGTACAATCAAGATTGTGAAGATGTGACTTAAAAATGCAGAATACATGGAAAACTGTATATTATATGAGGTTAATATTGAGAATATAAAGGTAACTTAATAACAAAAAGAAAAAAAGCCAGACAACTTGATTTTAAATATGCCAAAGAACTAAAAAGACATTTAAAACAGAAAAGATGAACAATAATAAAAAATACAAAAAACACTCAGTGTCAACTGTTATTGAGGAAATTCAAACCAAATTATGCTGATGCCTGGTATCATTTCAGAAAGACACTAGAAAACTAGTATCAGAGGGAAAGAAAGTGGGAATAAAATTTCATGTAGCTATTAGGGAAACCAATATGAAGATTCTTCAAAGAATTAAAAATATAGCTACTCATATGATCCCAGCAATCATATTAGAGAACAGAAACAAAGAAAATGAAATCCATACAGCAAAGAGTCATTTACACTGTCATATTCTTAGAAACATTAGTATTGGTTGGCTTATTATTATTATTATTAGATATTTTCTTTATTTACATTTCAAATGCTATCCCCTTTCCTGGTTTCCCCCCCCAAAAAAAAAACCCTATCCTATTCCCCCTCCCCCTGCTCACCAACCTACCCACTCCTACTTTCCTATCCTGGCATTCCCCTACACTGGGACATTGAGCCTTCACAGGATCAATGGCCTCTCCTCTCATTGATGTCTGAAAAGGCCATCCTCTGCTACATATGTAGCTGGATCCATGGGTCCCTCCATGTGTCTCTTTGGTTGGTGGTTTAGTCCCTGGGCGCTCTGGGGATACTGGTTGGTTGATATTGTTGTTCTTCCTATGGGGCTGCAAACCCGTTCAGCTCCTTGGGTCATTTATCTTGCTCCTCCATAGGAACCCTGTGCTCAATCCATTGAATGGCTGTGAGCATCATCTTCTGTATTTGTCAGGCACTGGCAGAGCCTCTCAGGAGGCAGTTATATCAGGTTCCTATTAGCTAGAACTTGTTGGCACCTGCAATAGTTTGTGTTTGATAATTGTATGTGGGATGGATTCCCAGGTGGAGCAGTTTCCAAATGGCCTTTCCTTCAGTCTTTGCTCCATGCTTTGCCTCTGAATCTCTTCCCGTGGGTATTTTGATATTGGTTAGATTTAAGTCAACTTGACACAAGCTAGAGCGTTCGAAGAGAAAAGGGTTTCAATTGAGAAAATGCTTCCATTTTGATGTAAATAAAATGATTTAATCTGCTGTTATATTAGATTGCCCTAAGGCCACTCTTGTATTTCTCAAGAAAAAGGTCCAAATTTGGACCCTCTGTGTGTCTGTCTATAGCTGGTCATGGTATATTGCATGTGACTCTGTCTACCTTGCAAAGGCTTACCTTATAGAATCTCATGCTGACTAAATAGGACACAAAGCAAAATTTAAGTCAAGGTTGAGCATCCACGAGACAATGCAGAGGAGAATGCAGTGACTTTTTAAAGGTCTTAGAGAAATGCCTAAATGCAAATCTCCCAAAGACATGGCTTAAATCTGTCATGTGCTACACTGTGAGTGGCAACCACAGAAACAATCCTATTTCTACCAAATAGCTCTATGAGTATGCTATTGCTCTAATATTAATTCAGATATAGATAGCCAGAAGCAACCACTGCCATAACCTGTGACCACTTCTTTCTTAAGCCTTATTATTTTTAAGGATAACCTTTTTTTTCTTATATTTTTATTGATTGTATTGTTATATCTGATATTATAACCGATTCTTAGAAGTAAGTTGATTTAACAAACAAATCCTAAAATACATGTCACTGTCCTTGTTCGCTTATGTTGCTGTGATAAAACATTGACCAAATCCAACTGGGGGAAGAAAGAGTTTATTTGGTTTACACTTCTGTCTCATAGTCAACCACCAAGGAAATTCTGGACAGAAACTCAAGCAATATCTAGAGACGGGAACTGAATCAATGCGGCTATGTACTGCCTCATTCTTCATGCTTGGCTCAGCTAGCTTTCTTGTAGAACTTAGAACCACCTGCCCAAAGATAGTACCATTCACAGTGGGCTGGCCTCTCCTACATCAATCCCAAATGCATGTCCACTGGCCAATCTGAGTGAGGTTCCTTCTTCTCAGGTGCCTCTGATTTGTGTCAAGTTATAAAAACTGACCAGTAGTCACTGAATTAGAGTAAGTGGCTATATGGGGCACAAGGGTCTCCACAGACTGTATGTGAAGGCAGGGAGTGGGGAAAAACACTGTCCGTGAAGAGTAATGATTAAGATAGGTTATCAGTGGTAAAGATAAAGACAGTGACCTCTCCTGGAACAATCGGAACATAAGAGCTCATAACATTTTAGATACAGTGTAAAAACATAACCAAGCAATATTTCTGAAAAAAGCCAATTTTGTAATTAAATTGCCAAGATAAACTCAGATGAACTAAGAGAAATAAGGACTTGAGTGTTCATATAAAAAACAGAAAACACTTCCAATCCCACAAGTAAAACCAGGAAATAAAACTCTGCCCTTCAATCATGGAGGCTGCATGGGTCTGACATATATCCTCTGCATGTATGTTATAATTATGTGGATTGATCTTCTCATGGGACTCCTAACAGGGCAAGCGTGGGCTGTTGCTGACTCTTTCCTTACTTTTTGGACCCCCGTCTTCCTACTGGGTTGCCTAATCCAGCCTGAATATGAGAGGAGATGTACCTTGTGTCATTGCAAACTGGTATGCCATATCCTGGGGCCTCAAGACTCTTGAGGGTTAGGCATGTCTTCTCTCACTGAGGCCAGACCAAGCAGTCCTGTGCTATATATGTGTCGTATTTGGGGGCCTCATAGCAGCTAGTGTACACTGCCTAGTTGGTGGCTCAGTGTCTGAGAGATCTCAGGCATCTGGGTTAGTTGAGACTACTGGCCTTCCTATGGGGTCTCTCTTCTCCTCAACTTCTTCCAGGCTTTCCCTAATTTAACCACAGACCCAACAAGCAGCTGACTGAGACAGCCTCAGATATTTGCACCCAACCAATGGACTGAAGTCAGGGACCCCTGTAGTGGATCATTTTTTAAAGAAAAGAAAATGATTAAGCAAGAAATGTGTGGAATCCAGGGATTATGGTAGTTCCAGTAATGATAGAGTTCACTACGTGGGAATATAACTTTCTATACTGAGCAGTATGTCTCACTTCTCGAGCTAGAGGAAATGGGCATATGTGTAACTGGTTTTAAGAACTGAGACACACCAGTGGCTTCTCTGATCTGCCTCATGGATTTACTGCCATCACGCTATCCCAGGTAACACTGAGTATAAGGTGCATGAATGACGACTGCTCTCTCACTTTATGGAATTGCAGCTGAGGGGCCCCATCCACACCGGAGCCTGACTTAAATGAGAAGCTACTTAAATTTCTGTCATAATGGAAGGACTACTTGTTATTTAAGATCTGAGGCTAAGTTACTTTGCCTTAGGACCATATACTGCTGAAAGCTAGAAGACAAATTGTGGAAGGTGATCTTTAAGGATATTTTCCCACTATTAGACCCATACACTACCACTGTATCAAAAGATGGAGCCTGTCTGAGAAGACAGCTGAGGGGTAGAGTGCTCACTGCACACACTTGAAGAACTGAGTTCTAACCCCAGCACCATATAAAAAGTCAAGAACAATGATATGTGCCTGTCATCCTAGAACTGTGGAAGCATATTTTTGGGCATCATGGACAGACAGCCTAACCTAATCGGCAAGCCTCAGGTTCCAGTAAAAAGTCATGTCTCCAAAACAAGAAGAAGTGATACTTTTGTTTCTGTTGTGATCAAACACTGACCAAACACAAGTGGTTTAGAAGTGGAAACAATTCGCTGTACTTTCAGGTCACAGTCCACCACTAAAGTAAGACCAATGCAGGAACTCAAGTTAGAGACTTGAAATCCCACTTGCTATTCCACACAATGGTACTTTTAATTAAGGAGCTCACTTTGCAACCAAAGGACTACAGAACAAACCATGGAAGTTACTCCTTGCTACGTGGCTCACAGGCTTATTGCACTCAGCTGGCTTTTTTAAAAAATAGAACCCAAGACTTTATGCCAAGGGATGGTGTCACTAACACCCTCCGGCATCAATTAATAATCAAGACAATCCCCAGCAGACGTGCTTACAGGAAAATATGATCTAGAAAATGCATGAATCCAAGCAGTCCTCTCATATTGCCCTAGATTGTGTCAGGTGTTCATTAACCAGAACAAGAACAGAGGTTGACCTCTGGCCTCCCTGGACTCATGCACACATGTGCACTTGTACTTCCATGTATACAAACATGCATACATATTTACACACATTCACAGTCTTTCCTTATATACAAAAAAATATGGGTTTAAGTCAGTATTTCTCAATCTTTCTAATACTGTGGCCCTTCAATACAGTTCTTCATAAACGACGAACCCCCAAAGACAAGATTATTTTATCGCTACTTTATAACTGTAATTTTCCTATTGTTATGAATTGTTGCTATCTAATATGCAGCATATCTGATATGCAGCATATCAGATACGTGACCTCCAAAGGAGTAGGGCACCACAGACTAGGAACCACTGCTCTAAAGAGACATTGAATAAGTGCTGAACTTGAGGGTGATTGTGAGCAAAAGAATTCAGCAAAAATTGCTTTTTTATCTTTCCAAATTCACACTGACAGGTTCCACTTTGTCTTAGAATCCAGCAGTTCTGGATCTTTACTGGGAATTTGAAAAATTCAATTATGCTTCAGAAAACATAGGCTTATTCTCCTTACTAAGAACCTAAACAAAGTGAGCATTTAATTAGGAAACAAATAATAAATTAAAGAAAAATATAATAATTTGTGAAATGTATCTCCCTAATGTGCTGTTTAGTCAAAATATATTAAAACTCCTTTCTAAACATGGCTACAAGCTATTAATTAAATTCATGTTATCTGATGCTTGTGCTATTATGGGAACAGCCCTTTATTCTCCCAAGAGACTTCCATACTTAATTAATAGCTACATTGCTTCAAAGCTTTAAATTGTTTATCCACAAGTTTACAGATTTTATTATATTTTGAATGTGAAACTATGGCAACATCTTATTAAGAACAAGACAATTAGAGTAGAGGCTAAACCATCTATATCATAATGAATGATTAACAAAGTTAAGGTTTAAATTCCAAATGTGTGATATTTGTGTATCTTTTTCAATTTTTGTATTCTGAAGGAAAGAGTGGACCCTGGTTCTGGAAAGGCTCAATGCATCAGTGTAGGGGAACACCAGAACAGGGAAGTGGGAAGGGGTGGATGGGGGAACAGAGGGAGGGAAAAAGGCATATGGGACTGTTGGGGGGAGCGGAGAACCAGGAAAAGGGAAATGAAATGTAAATAAAGAATATATTCAATAAAAAATTGCAAAAAAAAACCAGAAAGAAAAATAGCCTAGGCTCTTACTCTTAAAGTAAAATGAGCAAGATTCTTTATATTCTTTGACAGTCTTAATGCTAAATATGCCATTCTAGAAGAATGGAAGTCAGTTCTTGGCTTCTTCTCAGACAACACCCAATAGACACAGGAGGAGTCTGGACAACCCCTTTCAGAGAAATTGGCTGCATTAGAATTTGAAGAGAAGCTGAGATGGCATGTGACATGGCACTACACCACAAGCATCACCTGACACTATACTGCAAGTATCTATTTCCAGAATGACTCAGATTTGGCTTCAAAAAGTGGGACATGCTTCCAAAACACTAATGGAGCAGAAGCCAAAGGAAACAAAATCTGAGCCTAATGCACAAGTTAATTAATGGTGCTAAACTCACAAGCCAAGACCCACTCTATCAACCTGCAAGCACCTGCTCAAGGGGTGAGCATGCTTTCCTCCTTCAGCACCTTATCCCTTCACTCTAGGAGAGTGTATCTAATGATATCCTTCCTTCACTGGGTATTCTGAGGTCAAAGTCCTGTTTTCTGGTATTGCTTCAACTTCAAGATGGCAGAGAGTGTCAAGGCTTAAAACTTGCTCCTACATCTCCTCTATTACTGATCTTCTGTAGTCTCATCCTTTTAGATCACTCTAATACTTTCTGATAATACAAATTTTCCAGGTATAACCTCTGCAGAGATATGCTCCCAGACCTGCACGCTCCTGCACCATCCTACTACTTAATATCTGTTCAGGGGTGTCCTATAAGCACCTTACCTAGTCATCTCCTAAATTATTACTTGGATTTATTTTGCAAAATTATCTCCATTTAAAGAAATTATGACTGTATTCTTCTAGTTGCTCAGGTCAAATCTATTGGCCATTTTGTATTGTTCTTTCCTCTCTCTCTCTCTCTCTCTCTCTCTCTCTCTCTCTCTCTCTCTCTGTGTGTGTGTGTGTGTGTGTGTGTGTGTGTGTGTGTGTCTGTGTCTGTGTCTGTGTATTGTGCAAGATAGTTCTGATTCTCTATTCAAGTTGTCCCTGAAATCTGAATTTTTCAATTATAAATCAAATACATTTCTCTCCTTCAGTAATCCATTGACCTTTTGGTCAGTCATTCTTCTCCTTTGCCCCCATACAGTCTATTTTCAATATGATAAAGGGATAAAACCCCATGCCAGAGCTTATCATTTCTCTGTCAATGGACACTGTGGTTCTCCATTTTACTCACTGTACATCTTGCAAAGATCTTCAAGGCACAGTGTGGTCTGACTTCTCTTCAACTGCCTCCTACCACTTAGGTTGAGGCCCACTTTATCCATACACCTTGCCTTACTCTTCTTGTTAGGCATCCTCTTCCCTTGCTTCTTCATGATTGCTGTGCCCTGTCTTTGAATACATATCTCATTATATGGCTACCTAGAATATTCTCTGAAATCTTTGTTCAACTTCTCCTTCATTCCATGTTGTTCCCTACAGTCCTGCTCATCACTGTAGTCCACATCACTCCTTGCATGCTTACTGTCATTAAAACTTTGTCTCTTAAGTATACTTTCATATCATCTGCAAATAGTGATAGTTATACTTCTTCCTTTCCAATTTGTATCCCTTTGACCTTCTTATGTTGTCTAATTGCTCTATCTAGATCTTCAAGTACTATATTGAAAAACTATGGAGAGAGAGGGCAGCCTTGTCTAGTCCCTGATTTTAGTGGGATCACTTCAAGTTTCTCTCCATTTAGTTTGATGTTGGCTACTGGTTTGCTGTATATTGCTTTTACTATGTTTAGGTATGGGCCTTGAATTCCTGTTCTTTTCAAGACTTTTAGCATGAAAGGATGCTGAATTTTGTCAAATGCTGTTTTAGCATCTAATGAAATGATCATGTGGTTTTGTTCTTTGAGTTTGTTTATGTAGTGGATTACATTGATGGATTTCCATATATTGAACCATCCCTGCATCCCAGGGATGCAGCCTACTTGATCATGGTGGATGAACATTTTGATATGTTCTTGGATTCAGTTGGCAAGAATTTTATTTAGTATTTTTGCATCGATATTCATAAGGGAAATTGGCCTGAAGTTCTCTTTCTTTGTTGGATCTTTGTGTGGTTTTGGTATTAGCATAATTGTGGCTTTGTAGAACAAGTTGGGTAGTGTTCCTTCTGTTTCTATTTTGTGGAATAGTTTGAAGAGTATTGGTGTTAGGTCTTCTTTGAAGGTCTGATAGAATGCTGCACTAAAACCATCAGGTCCTGTACTTTTTTTGATCGGAAGATTTTCTTTGACTCCTTTTATTTCTATAGGGGTTATGGGACTATTTAGATGATCTATTTGGTCCTGGTTTAATTTTGGTGTTTGGTATCTGTCTAAGAAATTGTCCATTTCGTCCAAGTTCTCTAGGTGTGTTGAATAAAGGCTTTTGTAGAAGGATCTGCTGATTTTTTTTGATTTACTCAGTTTCTGTTGTTATATCCCCCTTTTCATTTCTAATTTTGTTAATTTGGATACAGTCTCTGAGCCCTTTGATTAGTCTGGCTAAGGGTTTATCTTGTTGATTTTCTCAAAGAACCAGCTCCTGGTTTTGTTGATTCTTTGTATGGTACTCTTTGTTTCAACTTGATTGATTTCAACCCTGAGTTTCACGATTTCCTGTCTTCTACTCCTCCTGGGTGAATTAGCTTCTTTTTGTTCCAGGGCCTTCAGGAGTGCCATTAAGCTATTAGTGTATGCTCTCTCCAGTTTCCTTTAGAGGGCAATCAGGGCTATGAGTTTTCCTCTTACCACTGCTTTCATTGTGTACCATAGATTTGTTTATGTTGTGGCTTCATTTTCGTCAAATTCTAAAAAGTCTTTGATTTCTTTCTTTATTTCTTCCTTGACCAAGGTATCATTGAGTAAACTATTGTTCAGTTTCCATGTGTATGTGGACTTTCTGTTGTTTTTCTTGCTATTGAAGAACACTTTTACTCCATAGTGATCTGATAGGAAGCATGGGATTAGTTTGATCTTCTTATATGTGTTGAGGTCTGTCTTGTGACCAATTATATGGTCGATTTTGGAGAAGGTACCTTGAGGTGCTGAGAAAAAGGTATATTCTTTTGCTTTAAGATGAAATGTTTAAGCCGGGCGTGGTGGCGCACGCCTTTAATTCCAGCACTTGGGAGGCAGAGGCAGGCGGATTTCTGAGTTCGAGGCCAGCCTGGTCTACAGAGTGAGTTCCAGGACAGTCCGAACTACACAGAGAAACCCTGTCTCGAAAAACCAAAAAAAAAAAAAAAAAGAAAAGAAAGAAATGTTTATATATATATATATATATATATATATATATATATATACATATATATATATATATATACATTTATATACATTTATATACATATATATATATATATAAATGTTATATATATATAAAATCTAATTGGTCCAAAGCTTCAATTAGTTTCACTGTGTCCCTGTTTAGTTTGTTTTCCTGATTGGTCCATTGAGGAGAGTGGAGTGTTGAAGTCACACACAATTATTGTTTTAGGTACAGTGTGTGCTTTGAGCTTTAGTAAAGTTTCTTTTATGAATGAGGTCGTCCTTGCATTTGAAGCATAGATGTTCAGAATTCAGAGTTCTTGGTGGATTTTCCCATTGACCAGCAAGAAGTATCCTTCTGTGTCTCTTTTGATGACTTTAGGTTGGAAGTCAATTTTATCTGATATTAGAATGGCTACTCTGGCTTGTTTCCTGAGACCATGTGCTTGTAAAATTGTCTTCCAGCCTTTTACTCTAAGGTATTGTTTGTCTTTGACACTGAGGTGTGTTTCCTGTATGCAGCAAAATGGGGAAGACCTTTGAGGACATGGGGACTGGGGGAAAGTTCCTGAACAGAACACCAATAGCTTAGGCTCTAAGATCAAGAATTGACAAATGGGGCCTCATAAAATTACAATGTGTCTATAAGGCAAAGGACACCATCAGAAGGACAAAACAGAAACCAACTATTTGGGAAAAGATCTTCACCGACCTTACATCCGACAGAGGGCTAATATCCAATAATTACAAAGAATTCAAAAAGTCAAACCCCATAGAACCAAATAACCCTATTAAAAATGGGGTGCAGAGCTCAAAGAATTTTCACCTGAGGAAATTCTGATGGCTGAGAAGCACCTTAAGAAATGTTCAACATCATTAATCATTATGAAAATGATAATCAAAAAAAAACCCTGATATTTCACCTCACACCAGTCAGAATGGCTAAGGTAAAAAACTCAGGAGACAGCAGGTGTTGGCAAGGATGTGGAGATACAGGAACACTCCTCCACTGCTGGTGGGATTGCAAGATGGTATAACCACTATGGAAATCAGTCTCTTAGTTCCTCAGAAAATTGGGCATGATACTTCCAGAGGACCCTGTCATACCACTCCTGGGCATATTCCCAGAGGATTTCTTGGCATGCAACAAGGACACATGCTCCGCTATGTTCATAGCAGCCTTATTTATAATAACCAGAAACTGGAAAGAACCCAGATGTCCCTCAAAAATGCCTTTCTTTAAGTGCTTCTCAGCCATTCAAAATTCCTCAGTTGAGAATTCTCTATTTAGCTCTGTACCCTGTAACTTAACTGAGTTATTTGGTTTTCTGGAGCCTAACATATTTTGGATACTATCCCTCTATCAGATGTATAGTTGGGAGAGACCCAATCTGTAGGTAGCCACTTTGTCTTATTGACAACTCCCTTTGTCTTACAGAAGCTTTTCAGTTTCATGGAATCCCATTTTTCAATTGTTGTTCTTAGAGCCTGAGCCATTGGTAATCTGTTCAGAAAAATTTCCCCTGTGCCAATGCACTTGAGGCTATTTCCCAATTTCTCTTCTGATAGATTCAGTGTACCTGTATCCTTGATCAGTTTGGACTTGATATTTGTACAAGGCTATAAATATGGATTAATTTGCATTCTTCTACATATAGACCACCAGTTAGGCCAGCACCAATTGTTGAAGATGCTTTCTTTTATCCACTGTATGTTTTTGCCTCTTTATCAATAATCAAGTATTCATAGATTGTGGGTTTATTTCTGCGTCTTCAAGTCCATTCCATTGATTTACCTGTATGTCTCTGTAATAATACCATTTGATCCTTATCACTATTGCTCTGTAGTACAGCTTGAGGACAGGGATTCCTTGAGAAGTTCTTTTACTGTTGAGAATTATTTTTGCTATCCTGGGATTTTTGTGATTCTATATGAAGGTGAGAATTGCCCCTTCCATGACTGTGAATAACTAAGTTGATAATTGAGACCACGGGAAGCTCAAGAAGAAGGAATATCAAATGGGGGTGCTTTGATTAAGAAACGGAAGAAAATACTCACAGGAGCAACTATGGAGACAAAGTGTGGAGCAGAGACTGAAGGAAAGGCCACTCAGAGACTTTCCTACCTGGGGATTCATCCTATAAACAGTAACCACACCCCAAAACTACTATGGATGACAAGAAGTGCGTATCAAAAGGAGTGTGTTATAGTTATCTTTTGGAGGGGCCATGCCAGAGCCTTACAGATACAGAGGGGCATACTAGCAGCCAACCATTGGATGGAGTGAGGGGTTCCCAGTGAAGGAGTTGGAGGGCAGACCGGACGAGCTTGGGGGTTTACAGCCTCATGGGAAAAACGCCTATGTCGGCCAACCAGATGCCCCAGGGCTCCCAGGGACTAAGCCATCAACCAAGGGGTACACATGGTTCCAGTCAAAAGACTGGCATATGAATGCCTTATCAGGCATCAGTGGGAGGAGCATGATACTACAGGAGGACTCAGTTACACAATTCCTGGTCATATACCCAGAGAATTCCCCAGCATGCAATAAGGGCACATGCTCCACTATGTTCATAGCAGCCCTATTTATAATAGCCAGAAGCTGGAAATAACTGAGATATCTCTCAACAGAGGAATGAATACAGAAAATGTGGTGCATTTACACAATACAATACTACTCAGCTATTAAAAACAACGAATTCATGAAATTCTTAGACAAATGGATGAAACTAGAAAATATCATCCTGAGTGAGGTAAAAGAACACACATAGTATGCATTCAGTGATAAGTAGATAGTTCCCAGAAGTTTGGAACACCCAAGATACAATTCACAGACAAAATGAGCTCAAGCAGAGGATGCTCTTGTTGGTCTTCAAAGGGAAGGTTTTATGCTGCAGTATAGGGGAATGCCACGACAGGGTAGAGGGAGTGGGTGGGTTAGTGAGTAGGGGGAGGGGGAAAGAGATAGGGTGTTTTTGGAGGGGAAACCAGAAAAGGGCATAACATTTGAAATGTATATAAATAAAATACCTGATTAAAAAAAGAAAACAAAATGTAAGGATACAGAAAATATGTTTCATTTACACAATGAAATAGTACTCAACTATTAAAAAAGGACATGATGAGTTCTTCAGGCAAATGGGTGGAACTAGAAAATATCATCCTGAGTGATATTTGGTAACCCAGATCCAAAAGGACATACATGATATGTACTCATTGATAAGTGGGTATTAGCCAAAATGTTCAGAATACCCATAATTCCCAAAATATGTAGGATATTGCTTTTGCCCATAGTGGACACCCAGAGGTTGAAGATAATTCCTTATTGCTGAAAGTACCATGCACCTCAGATATAGGGGCCAGAAATCCCTGAGCTGGAACTGACCTGAAAGTCTCCTCCCTAAATACTAGCCTTTATGGTACCAGAAGGCACTAAGCAACCAATAGTCCTACCCAGCTATGACACCTATGACCACTAGCATGGCCTGATAACACTCAAGTATAGTAGTGGTGCTCATACCTCTGTGGTAATGACTGCCTCTCTTATTGGTCTGATGACATGCCCCATAAGAAGGAAATTATGGCTATAGTGGAAACCCAAATACCCTGGGCTAAAGAAGTCAAAGATCTTGGAAAAAAAACTTTTCTTTATTAGCTTTATGAAACGAACATAATACTTAACTACTTTTTAAAAATATATCTTTTTATCCACAAATAAGTATACTCCTCACCCTATGAAAAGGAAACTTATCATTGCCACAGATGAAGTAGAGAAAGTCACAATCAAATGCAGAGTTGTGATGCCTGACCTGGCCTTAGTGGATAGATCTAAAATACCAGTCCTGTTCCTAAGGTTCAAAGAAAATTATGGTTGAGGGAGCAGAAAGATTGTAAGATTCAGAGGAGCAGCGAATTCACTATGACATTGTGTTTCCTAGTAACATCAGAAACTATAATCTTAAAGCCTCATCAAAATGAATGCCTAAACATAAGATGAAAAAGGATAACAATAATAGACATGCCAAGGGGCATGGAAGAAAGACCAGGAAGATTCACCCATATACCAAGAACTACAAGTAACAAGGAATTCTGAGAGCGGGAGAAACAGTGTTACTCAGAAAAGAGCATATCCACTCGTGTGTGTGTGTGTGTGTGTGTGTGTGTGTGTGTGTGCGCGTGTGCGTGTGCGCGTGCGCGTGCGCGTGTGCGTGTGCGTGTGTGTGTGTGTGTGTGTGTGTGTGTGTGTGATAGCAATAAAATGACTCCAAATTATATACTGCTTGTCCATTGATCAGTGCTTTCTCAACTCACATTAGAGAAGGTTCTTGTAACAGATGGAATTAAAACAGATTTACGGCTGGACAGTGTGCAGGATAAGAGACTTTGAAACACTCATTTCTAAAGGGCTTGTTTACATCTAATTCTTCTCAATCTATTCAGAAAAAGACATACCCAAGATACTGACAAAGGAATCAACAGTACAGTAAAGTTGCAACACCTATGAACTATAGCAACAAGTAGCATGCATGAGAACACTATAACTGGAAATGTCTCACCACTTTCCAAAACAGCGTCATGAACTGAGGGTGTTTTACACTCAAATTATGATGTTGCCCAAGATAAAGTGGCACACAAAACATTTGTCAAAATGGACAAAGTCTGAAGAATAAGTAACAGGTGCCCAAACATCCCAAACACAGTGGATAATATGAGTAAGTTGTAGCATTCTCAAAAATAATCAAGTGACTATAGTCTATGTTAATATGTTATATTATTCACTATGTGAGAGGAGCTTCAATGAAATAAACATTAATTTCTTTGATTTGATTAGTACATATTTTATTCCTACATTGAAATATCACACTCTACCTCATAAATGTGTACAGCTTAATTTTGGAAAATATTAAGGAAAATAGAAATGTTAATCATTTTGATCTGGTTGTATTCTTTATACATGAATTACCATACTCTCTAAATGTATACAATTAAAATGTTTGTAAAATTGAAGATGAGTGATTTTTAATTAAAAGCAAAGTGTGGTCCTATGGTCTCTGTTCTTCCTCAGAACCAAGTTCTGCTCTAACCCATTCCTCCAACTTCCAATGATAACCCCTCCAGTATTTTGCTGCATATAGAAAATTCACCTCAGTGTCAAAGAAAGACACTACCTCAGAGTAAAAGACTGGAAAAAAATTTCCAAGCAAATGATCCCAAGCTAGAGTAGCCATTCTAATATTGAATAAAATTAACCTCCAGCCAAAAGTTATCAAAAAAGATAAAGAAGAACACTTCAAACTCATCAAAGGAAAAATCCACTAAGAACTCTCAATTCTAAACATCTATACTCCAAGTGCAAGGGCACCCACATTCATAAAAGAATCTTTACTAAAGCTCAAAGCACACATTGCACCTCACACAATAATAGTGTGAGACTTCAACAGCCCACTCTTATCAATGGACAGATCATGTAAACACAAATTAAACAGAGACATAGTGAAACTAACAGAAGTTATGAAGCTAATAGATTTAACAGATGTCTATAGAATATTTCATCCTAAAACAAAAGAATATACCTTCTTCTCAGCACTCATGGTACCAATGATCACCCTCAATGATTTGTGTTCTCTGAGCTTAGGTAGCAGTGCTCAAGGGTTTCTGTGGGGCTACATGGGTATCTTCAATAACAAAGAGCTCTGACCATAAATTATTCTGCCATCAAAAAAGAAAAAAACTCTTTGGGTGTCAGCATATTAAAGTTTAATCTGTCTTTGCAAAAGTCACTGTATATTATTGACTTATGTATCATATAATTCAAACAAAAACATTTAATGGCTACTATCTGGAAACTCTACTGCCCCACTTTGAAGGAAAGTCCTTAGCACAAAAGGATCAGGGACTAAAGATGACTTTGTTACAAAGAAAGGATTATGAGAGATTTTGAGATGATTCAGGCTCTGTTGTCTGTGAATTTCATGGTTTGGGGGAAACAAAGCAAATTCTTCAGGGTTTTGTGGCTAGAAGCTTTGTTTGTTACAGTAGAGATGAAACTAAGAGAATAATGTATGCAAATTTACAAAGGGAGTTCTCCCCAAGCCTAGACTCTTAGGATGGCTTTGGTATCCACACACTTTGGTGACTTTAAAGTTCAATCTCTGGGTGCTGCCTTCCCCACTTGCATTTGAAGATGAGACTATGTACAAGTATCAAAAATAGAATTTAAATAACATGAGTGACTGCCATGATCACAGAGGAACTATTATTAAAAATATTACTTTGATTAAAAATGTCAGTTTTGAGAAGCTTTTAATATCTCTTACAAGCACTGAACTGACATTAGTGACATTTTGATATTACTTTATAAAAGTTAGTTTTTCATTTGTATCTACATTTAACTGAGTTTTTGTATTCTCCGAATTTGTAAAAATGGTAACTTTCATAACGTTTTAGTTTACAGTGAAAGTCATTGGAAAATCTATAATTGACACCAAATGCTATGAACAAAAGTAAATACATTCCCAGTATTTGATTAGTCATTTGTTTTAGAATTCAGAGCCTAGGAACATGACAACCTGTTTACATGGAAACAATATTGCTAAATGTTGATGTTTTCCTCATTTTAGATTAAAGTGCACATTTGTTTTTCAACATTCCTCAAAATAGGTACAGCTCAAAATTACCCTTCCTTTGGGGTATTTTGAAAACATAAATATTTTAAATTTTAAATTACTATTTTATGTGTATAGTTGTTTTGTCTTCATGTATGTCTGTGCACCAAATACAGAGTACAGAAATATCATCCCAAGCCAGCTGTCTTTTTGTTTTTGGTTTTTTGTTTTTTGTTTTTTGTTTTTTGTTTTTTTGTTTTTTGTTTTTTTGGCTAGCTTTAGGGCAAAGATAACAAATGACCCAGTGAACACCATTTATACTGTAAATAACTCTTGTAAATCTTACTGACAGTGAGAAAATAACATTGTCAGAGCGAAGTTACAAAAAACAAATATTTGTAAGGCAATTCTCTTCTTTTTCAGGTACATTATTTTACAATATCTTCTTAGGGCCCAGCCTCTTAATGTTAATTAGTTTGAAGTCATAAAGTACTTCATTATCTTTACAATATGTTTCACACATCATTTCATAAAATTGGAAATGTTGACAATGATTTGACTTGCTGCATGTGTTTTGTATAACAGTGGCCTATGCACTTTGGCTTAGCCCTCATACATGAGTGGTGGGTTTAGAAGGGACATGCAGACATGTAATGTACAAGTATGCCATTACATGATTGCAGTATTACAGATCATAGACAAGTTATTGCTAAGTACATTGGTTTGTATTATCTCAAATACAAAAAGCCCAGTCCTTTCACCGATAAATGCTATGCTTCATTTTATAGCCTGCCTCCTGGTCAAGGCAACTGATCAAGACTATAGATGAAGATACTGGGGCTTCCTGTTTTAGTATTTTCCTCTAAATTGCTTACAAACTGCTTGGAAACTTTCTGCTCAGAGACAGTCTTCCAAATATAAAGTGAAGTAACAACCGTGGTCTAGCTGATCAGGGGATGAAATGAAGTGATTGATGTTAAGCACTCATTGAAAGGTAAGAGCTATTAATATCACTATTGACACAGATGTGTAAAAGAAAACCCATTATAGGGTGAAACTCTAGGAGGACACTGATATATTAATTAATATGAAATAACCTGTAAGATAAAAGCCAATGTACACACAAGTTCACTTCAATATTTTCAAATCTCCCTATAAATTTCAATCTAACTATATTAATATTCAAATAGTATTTCTGTGAAAAAAAATCCTGGGCTCATCAGAACTATACTGCTGGGGCTCTGTACTCCATCATGACTGTGTTAGGCAGAGATTCAGGATAGAAATGGTGATTTTATACTGACAATGTGACATTTATTTCCTCTTAAAGCAGGAGAAGAAGCTCATGATTTTAAGAAAATATTTTGACTATGACAATGAAATCTAAAACTATCCTTGCTTTATGATGCCTTCAAGATTAGGTCAATTCATCTTCTGACCAAGATCTATGGGATGTATGGTGGGGGGGAACTGGGAAAGGGGAAAGCCTTTGGGATGTAAACATAGAATATAGAAAATAAAAATTAAAAAAAAAGATCTAGAATTCTCTAGTTTTGTTATTAAGCATAAATTGATTTTTCTTTTCTCCTTTTTCATTTATTTCCTTCCCTTTCCCTTTCTTTTTCTTTCTTTCTTTCTCTCTTTCTTTCTTTCTTTCTCTTTCTTCCTTTCTTTCTTCTTTCTTTCAAATCCTTTCCTACAAAATGGAGACAGTATTAACTCAAAAACCAGCTAACATTTCAGTTGCATATGAAAAAGAATGTTCAAAAGGTATAAAACAATATTTTCAGTGGTCTTATTTTAGTCATTGCAAAACAGAATGCCTACATTTCTAACTTCCAATAAAAGTTACAAAGTAAAATCATTTTCCCTAGTTGAACAAATGTCTTCTGGTAGTATTTATTTATAGAGCAAGAAGCTAAGGTCCCCATGGCTGCTGGGAAATGGATACTGCCTTAAGGGGAAAAAAGAGAAAGAGAATAAAAGACTGTTGTCATTATCTTTTCCACCCAGAAGGCTAAAGAGAAAGCTGGGCTCCCTTGCTTCCTCATGCTTCCATTTCTGCACACTGTGGGATGACTTGCTATCATTTCTGGCTGGTAAAGCCCAAAGTTTACCCTGAAGAACTGACACACAAAGAGAACTTGAAATATCCCGAATAGACTGGTGAATAGACTCCCCCAAGTGTACTCATTTCTTGGTCATCAAATTGAAAATGATTTGACCAATTCAGTGTTTTATTCTCTTTGGCACTTAGGTCCAACCTCAGGGTTCTGAGGAGGTTTCTATTCATAGCTCTTCAGTGGTACAACTCATTTATTTTACTTGACCTGGCAATCAGTTCTACTTGTGCCCATATTTTAGCCCAAATTTCCAATTTCCTGTCTTCTACTGCAGCAAGATTGACTGCAAGAGATAATTTTCTATTTCGGGATTCAATAGAATAAAAGTCACATGCAAAATAATGAGACACTAAGCAGGGTTGCTTTTACCAATCTTTGAATAGGTACAGGACTTCATTGACCAAATTGGCTTCTATTTCATAACTGATGAGTCTTGAAAAGAAATGTCTGATATATAGCTATTTAGTATGTATATATCATTCATCTTTGAATGTTATATTTTAATATACTTCTCCAATTATAATATATAGCAACCAGAGATCTGATTTGCCAATGATACTTCTCTCAAAGTGTATTTATAAAGAATAGCTGATATTGTAAGTCAGTTAGTATGGCTTGCTTGCTACATGCAAAGCCTAGAATTTGACCTTCAGTGTCAAGTAAACCTGATGTGGTAAACATTTCTTTAATTCCAGCACTAGGGAAAGGATTGGAAAGAGGGTCACAAGTTTAAGGTTATCCTTGGCTGTATTAGGAGTTTGAGGCCAACCTCTATGAGACTGCCTCAAAGTAAATGTATGATAATGCCAATGACATCAATGAGATGCTAAGAAATACAGTTTTGGATACTGAAGTATCATACCTTATTCAAGTTTCTATATCTTACAGTATGTTTCTGTACTGATGTTTGCATGGCTAGTAAAACAGCTAACTATGTCAATTCTATGGAGCAATTTTGTAGAAATATGTCTTTAGAGCTTTTATATGTTATCAGATCAGTAGCCACTTTGGCTTAGGACACAGGGGAACTCATATTCTCTGTGTAGATTCCTTTGTTTCTCTCAATGTCAGGAGAGTTTGTGAATGACTTAATATTGTAAATGCAGAGACTCATGGAGATGGTTGTAGTTTGCAATGGGCATATGCTTGTGCTCCATAGTCTAGCACCAGGGGCAACGGGCATTGTGGTAGTAATAACTCCAATGTGTGATGCATGGTATTGGACTATCTGCCCCTAGCTCCTTCAAGGCAAGCATGACAACACTAAAACTCAAACCACTAGTCACCAAGATACACAGTCATATTGAGATACATCGAGTCACAGTCATCAAGATAAGATATCTTCCATAGACCACTCAAGACCATTGTTTGATGCCAGACTCTGTGTTCCATGGAGCCAAAGATGCAAAACTGTAAACCACGTGACCTTTTGCAGGTACTGTGGTAGTAATGGGAGCAATACCAACATTTGCATCACTTCTGAAGATGAAGCTAAGGAAGTCCCATGAAATAAGTGCAGTGTGTTGTCCCTCACAACTCTGGAAACTGTTAGTCTAGTAATCTCAAAATTTTTGTGAGGTCTTCATCAGGTACCAAGAGTCAAGCACAAGTGAATCCAGGGTTTTTACCACTAAAATCTGGAATTATGGGTCAGTGACTTGACTTCTATTCCCCTGTAAGTACAGGACATGGATTGAACATTTCACAGGGCCTAGGGCTTCTAGTTGTTATAACTCAGAGCTGTATGTACATGGTGGACACTGAAACAGTCCAATTGATATTGAAGAATTAATAAAAGTAATTTACATAACCATTTGGGAGGACAGGAACCATTGAAATACAGAATCCACTATCTTTATTCCAGACCCAATTATTAAGTAGAAACACCCAACTAACTGAAGCTGGAAGGGACCTGCATGCCACATTGATGGGAAGGAAATACTTATACCAGGGTAGCCCACCCTTGAGTATTTACTTAAGGAATTAGTAAACTGGTACAAGACCGAGTGGTTGGAGAGTCTGTGTTTGTGCTTTTAAATATACTAGCAGCTGGAGACACTTCTAGATATCCAAACTATTTCTCATTCTTCCTGATTTCTCTGATGCTTCTGTGGAGCAAATATTGATCGCAGATATTTTGAGGGCTGGTGTTGGTCATACATGTTTAGTCGTACATCACAGTCAAATCCCATCTCCTTCGATCTCTGTTTCTCTCTTTCCAGAGAGTGTGCTGAATGGTATTGGCAGCAAGTTGTTTTAGAGGGCCTTGTTCTCCTGATGTTCCCTGTGCCCTCTGGCTGCCGCATTCTCTTCCATGAGGCTCACTGAGCTCTATGGCAGGGATTTGGTGGAGACATCCCATTTAGGGCTGAGTGTTCCAAGGTCTCTAATTGTCTGAATAATGCCAGGAAACAGGACTCTGTATTTGTTCCCATCTGTCACAGGCAAAAGCTTCTCTGATGATGGTAGAGTAAGGTACTCATCTATGGGTATAGTTGATTATCATTAGGAATCATTTTATTGCTACTTTTTTTCAGGAATAGTATTTGGTTTTACACTGAATCCCTGGGCTATCTAGTCTCATGTTGTTGGTCACCCAAATAGTGATGAGTATGGGTTCCATTTATTAGAATGGGCGTTATGTCAATCTCATATTGGTTGATTACTCCTACAAATTTTGTGCTATAATTCCACTAAAATATTGGTAGTATGTATAGTATCTTCCTCTACTAAGCATGCTGCCATATATGAGGGAAGGTTCTACAGAAGCATCAGCTCAACTTCTCCATTTTTAATGAGCTGTGTAGGTGTTGTCTTCAGCAATGGGGCTCAGTTTTCTCTCTTATTTGGACACATTCTTTAGGTGGCCTTCAAATATATGCATATCTTCGGAGGCTTCTCCTTTATTAGGTTTCCATACTATATGTCAAATGGATCTTAATTGCAGCAATCTTTTTCTGTATTTTTTCTTTCCTCCCCACTCCTCCCAATCCCTTCCCAGTTGATTCTCAACAGCTATTATTAAATGTTCTACTTCCCTTTCCTTTGAAGATTCTTCTGACTACCTCTGTTCTCTTACCCCATACATAATCACTGTGGTTCTATGGATTATAGCTTTGTTACCACAGACATAACAGCTAATATTCACATATCAGTGAATAAATACAATATTCATCTTTCTGAGTCTGGGAAACATCATTCAGGATTTTTTTTTCTAGTTCTATCCATTTACCTGCAAAGTTCATGATGTCATTTTTTAATTGCTAGGCAATACTTCATTGAGTAAATGTACAACATTATATTTATCCATTATTTAGCTGAGGAACCTCTAAATTGTTTTCAATTTCTGGCAATTGTGAATAGAGCCACAATGAAAATGCTTGAAAAAATGTGTCTGGGGTAGGATGAGATAGGCTTTGGATATATGGAAAAGAGTGGTAATCCTAGATCTTGAAATACATAGATTCCCATCTTCCTAAGGAAACACCCCACTGATTTTCATAGTGGCTGTACCTATAGGCACTCTAATCAGCAATGTCCAAGTGTTCTCCTTGCTCTGCATCCTCTCCAATGAGCTGACATTTGTTTATTAGTCTTAACTATTTTGATAGGTCTAAGATTAAATCTCAAAGTGGATTTGGTTTGCATTTGCCTGATTTCTAAGGATGGTGAACACTTTAAGTTGTTTTTTTAGCCATTTCAGGTTCTTCTTTAGAAAAATATTCTGATTAGATGTATATCCTATTTTTAATTAGGTATTTTCTTGATATCTAGGGTTTTTTCTTAATTCCTTGTATTTTTTAGATATTAGCTCTCTATCAGATATGTGGTTTCTAGTTTATATTCCCTAAACATTCTACAGATGTATTATTGCTCTAGCTAAGACTTCAAGTACTATATTGAGTAGGCATGGAGAGAGGGGACAACTTTATTTTGTTTCTTATTTTATGGGAACTGCTTTGTGTTTCTCTCCATTTAAGTTGATGTAAGCTATGAGATTACTCTAAACTGTCTTTATTATGCTGAGGTATGTCAGTTGTATGCCTGATGCTGTCAGAGGTCTCTTTCTTCATCTAGTGATAATGATCATTTGAGGTTTTGACCTTCAGTTTGTTTATTTGGTGTATTATATATATATTTATTATCTCTGAGATAAAGTCTACTTGATCATGGTAGAGATCATACTGATGTGTTCTTAGACTTAGTTTAGTTCGCAAATATTTTCTTAAGAATCTTTGTATTTATGCTTATAAGGGAAATTGATCTGTAATTCTCTTTGTTGGGTCTTTATGTGACTTGGGTAAAATGGTAACTGTGACCTCATGAAATGAATTGGGTAACTGTCCTTCAGTTTCTGTGTTGTGTAATACTTTGAGGAGTATCAGGTTAACTCTTATTTGAAAATCTGGTAGAATTCTGTGATAGACCATCTGTCTCTGAACTTTTATTGATTGAGAAAAATTTAATGGCTGCTTCTATTTCATCAGGAATTAAAGGTTTGTTTAAATTGCTTATCTGGTCTTGATTTAACTTTGTTGAGTAGTATGTATTGAGAAAATTATCCTTTTTTAAAGATTTTTCCAATTTGCTGTAGTATAGATACTTAAATTATATGCTTATGATTCTCTGAATTTCTTCAATGTTTGTTGTTATAACCTTTTTCCTATGCAGAGCTCAGATACACAATGCTCTCAGCCCAACATGGTGTTATAATGTTTTCCTTGAAGACATAAGGCTGACTTTTAACTCTAGGAATGGATTAGTTACAAAAAATAACTAATGTGTGTTGTATCAGTGGACAATTTTGTTTGTGTACTGATTCAAAGTATTGACCTTACATGATGTATATAAATATAAACAGGCATGGGTTGAACCGTCATGTTATAACTTGGCTCATGGCTGTAAAGTTGCCCTGAAGCATTTTAGTCCATGCCTTTTGTTGATTGCGAATTAATTGCTCTGTCTCTGATTAATAATTTCTTTGGAATCCCACTCTGTGGCATAAGGGGCAGCCTTTAAGTGCTACCAGATCTTCTTAGGGCTTTAACCTGAATTTTTTCACTAGTGGAAATTTATGATCAATAACCAAATTTATCCTTGAACAAAGAGAGAGCAATTGAAATGCTCTTGCCTTGTTGATCATCTGTTTCTACCCACCATACATGAGTCATAGGAGCATAGGCAGAAGTAAGTTAGCAGGTAGAGAAAGCCAGTCTTGTAGAAAACAGAAAACAACAACAACAACAACAAAAACAACAGCAACAACAAAAACAACAACAACAGCTAGGAGCATGAATGCTATAGCCAATGGAACACACGACCCAGATGCCAGACAGATCATCTTAGGCACTCAGCTCCCTCCCTCCTCTCTTCAGAGCTGGGGTTTTCCTATCCAGGACATTTCTAAAGCTACCTTTGGAGGATTTTCATGTACATCAAGTGCCCCTCTCTGTGTCAGCATTCTATTTACTGCCTAGTCACATTCTTTGCTATCTGTTATTGTCCTGTGATGTATCATGGCCAGGTCTCTTGATTTTGTTCACTGTTTTGTTAGCTTCTCCTCACTGGGTGCTAATCCTGTACTGAGAAGATGGAAGCCATTCTCTTCTGTGCCCCAGCACCTAGAGCAGTGTGTGTTATGTGAAGAGTGCACATTGGGACACCTGTGTAAGTCAGTACTGGACAGTGTGATCACATAACTTCCCAGTGAAGATACATTACTCAACAGGAGCAAGATCACAAACCCAGGTATCAGTGCCAGAATCTGATGTGATTTAGCATATCAAAGCAAGTTCTGTTAAACTCTCATTCTGTTAATGGTTTTCTATTGCCTAACTATTTTTTGAGATTATAATACAATTACATGATTTCATCCTTCTCACCCATCCCATGTACCACCCCACCCTGCTGTTTTCAAATCTATGGCATCTGTTTTTAGTTGTTATCTCTCTCTCTCTCTCTCTCTCTCTCTCTCTCTCTCTCTCTCTCTCTCACACACACACACACACACACACACACACACATACACACAAAAAAATGAAATATATATATATTATTGATATTTTATAATATACATATTATAATATATGTGTGTGTGTGTATGTATGTATTTAAGAACACACACATTTCCCATAGGGTGAATTACTTAATTACAGCAATATTATATATTAATATATATTATTGTGGAAAATAGAAAAGCAACAACTCTCTCTTTCTCTCTCTCTGTCTCTCTCTGTCTCTCTGTCTCTGTCTCTGTCTCTGTCTCTCTCTCTCTCTCTCTCTCTCTCTCAAGAACACACAAATTTCCCCTAGGGTGACCATTGGTGTTGGATAATTAACTGGTTCTGTATTCTTTAAATTGACTATTAGAGATCCTGAAACAGAAGCCCATGAGTTAGATAAACTTATCCAAAGTAGTATGTGGCAGTGTGTAAATGGTGTAAATGTAGACTTTCCCTCCATGTATCTTCTAGCCTAGTGAAAAGAACTGAATAGGAGACAAGTTTTATTCTGTGAATAACAAGCAGCACTTAATTACAGCAGACAGAATAGGGGCAAAGTCATTTATACTGATGTTACCTGAATTGTTCAGTGGTGCTTCCCACTTAATTGCTGTCCACTGGCTGATCAGCCTGGGAGAACAGATCTCAGCATCCTGCTGTTGCTGGGTTTTATACATAGATGTGGAAGATATTCTCACATTTTGAAGGTTCAGGTTTATCCTGAGTGTAGTTGTAGGACAATTTCTTTGAAATGGATTACTTCAGTAATTTCAAATAATAAATATAGAGCCAAGGTTATTAAATATTCTCCCACTAGACAGAAAATAAGGACAGTATAATGGATTAACATTTACATTTGTAAAGAGACAAGACAAAATTGCAGAGATGACAGATAATTGGACAGATTATAAAAATAAGATTTTTTAAATCAGTGCTAAATATTTGTTTGACTTAATTTATGTCAAAGGGGTGATACAAAATGACTCACGAATTATGAGTCTTCCCACAGTGAAGCTCTAATTTTTCAGGCAGCTTCTCAGGCAGCCTGTAGGAATAAGAATAACAAATATGCCATGGGTGGACAGGTGATGAGTAGCAGATCAGAATATTTTTCTGGCAAAACTCTACCTTTATTAATTACTTGCTGTTTCTTCAATCTGCATTTGTAGTTTTTCTTTTATGAATATGTATGGAATACATGTGTGTGTGCGCAAGTTAATATGATTTGCTTATTTCTAGATACCCAACCCCCAACCAGGAATACAAGTATATACCATCATTTCATCATGCCAACTTTGTTTGCCTATTTTCTGTTCTAGCAAGATTTTATCAACTAGACACAAGCCAGGGTCATCAGGGAGGACCTTGCCCAGGCAGGTGACCTTGGGTTGTATAAGTAGACTGAGCAAGCCATGAGGAGTAAGCCAGAAAGCAGTACTTCTCTATAGCTTCTGTAACAACTCCTGCCTCCAGCTCTCTGCCTTTATTTCACTTAGAAGTGTAATATGAAACAATTCCTTTCCTTCCCAAGTGCTTTGTTTATGTGCTTCATCACAGAAATAGAAACCTTAACTAAGACACTTTTTTACTGTTCTTTTATCTTTTATTTCTTTTCATTTATTTATTTATTTTTTGCTTAGGTTCTGCAGACTTCAAGGGCTGATGCTTATATAATCTTTCATTAAAAACAAAGCTTTAAAGAATAAGCATGAAAAAAATCATCCTGTGTGAGGCAACCCAGACCCAGAAAGGCAAAAGTTATATGCACTCACATATAAGTGGATGGTACCTGTTAAATAAAGGATCATAATAAAATCCTCAGGCCCAGAGAAGTTAGATAAAGAGGATATGTTTAGGGGGAACATATTGATCTCCCTAGAAAGGAGAAATAGAATAGATTTTGTGGGTGAACTGGGAGGCAGGTGGAGATAGGAATGGAGAGATCAGGGGAGGGAGGAAGGGAAAACAGAAGGAGAGAGAGAGAGAGAGAGAGAGAGAGAGAGAGAGAGAGAGAGAGAAGGTGGGCTTTTAAGGAGTGATATGGAAACTTCCTGCAATAGAAACTTCTTAGAACCTATGAGTTGACCCTCATGTGAACTCTACTAATGGAGGATATGGAGCCTGCACCAGCCACCTTCTGTCATTAGACCATGTTCCTGGTAGTAAGAATGGAACACCAAAACAGCAACAAAATGTATGACCCACAGCCTGTTCTGCCTTCAAGATTCACAGTGGATCAGAGTTTGTAGAAATGGCAAACCAATGACTGGTCTAACTTGAGGTCCATGGTTCATGCCACAGGAAGGAATCCATACTGGACACACTGGATGGTCAGGAACTGAAAGCTAGGACCTAGAGTAGAACCAAATTTGAAGGACAAAAAAGCCAATTAAATGATTCTTAGTGATGCTCTGCTATACTCATAAGATCAGTGCCTAGCCCAATCATCATCAGAGAGCCTTACTCCAGTAGCTGATGCAAAATGATACAGAGGCCCACAGCCAAACATTAGGCAGAGCTCAGGGAACTCCTGAAATGTGGGTGGGGGTTAAAATCAGAAGGGTTTAGAACACCAAAAGAACACAGCTCACAGAATCAAGTAATCGGAGATCATACCAAATACATATTTTAAAGAAATTTTACAGCAAAACACATGTTTGAAAGCTCAGAATTTGGGGAATTTCTAGAGATTTCATTTTTTAATTGGAACTATTTATTTATTTATCTTTTAAATTATCTTTTTTAGTTATTCACTTTACATCCTACCTACTGTCCCCATTCCAGGTCACCCCATCCCACAATTCTTCCCCCTTCTCCCTTCCCCTTCTCTTCTAGTGGGTACACCTGCCCCAAGTATTCCACTTCAAGTCTCTGCGAAACTAGGTGCTTCCTCCCCCACTTACAGGCAACAGCTTTGGGGATAGCCCCAATTCCAATTGTTTGGCACCCACATTAAGGCCAAGCAGCACATCTGCTACATATGAGCTGGGGGGCCTAGGTTTAGTCCATCTATGTGTGTACTTTAATTGATAGTTTAACTCAGAGAGCCCTATGGGCCCAGGTTAGTTGACTTTGTTGTTCTTTCTGTGGATTTGCAATCCCCTGCAGGCCTGAAATCCTTCCACTTATCCTTCCATGAGTCCCTATGCTCCATCCTCTTTTTAACTGTGGATGTTGGTATCTATCTGAGTCAGCTGCTTGATAGAGCCTCTCAAAGGACAGCATGCTCCTGTCTGCAATAATAACACAGTATCATCACTAGTGTTAGAGAATGGTGTTGGTCCATGGTATGGGTCTTAAAGTTTGGGCAGTTATTATTTGGCCATTCCCTCAGTCTCTATACCATCTCCCATATCTGCATTTCTTTTAGACGGGATAAATTTTGGGTTGGAAGATTTTTGAGTGAGTTGGTACCTCTGTAGCTCCAGTGGGGATTCCTGCCTGACTAAAAGAGGTGGCCTCATCAGGTTATATATTTCCAGTGAAGTGAGTCATATCTAAGATCACTCCCATTGATTCTTGGGGACCTCAATTATCCCAGGTCTCTGTCTTCTGGAGATGCCTGCCCTCTCACCTCCTCAACTCCAACAGTTGCAGATTTCTATTCATTTTCATGGCTATATGGAGATATCTCCTGTCCTTCCCCACACCTGATCCTGAACCCCTCATTCCCTTCCCCATTCCTCCTCCCTACCAATCCCTCCCTCCATCTACCTCTTATGACTATTTTATTCCTCCTTCTAAGTCAGATTCAAGCTTCCTTGCTTGGACCTTCTTTCTTGTTTAGCTTCTTTGGTTCTGTGGAACATAATATAGTACCTATCTTTTATGGATAATGTCCACTTAAAAGTGAGTACATACCATGCATACCCTTTGTGTATGGGTTACCTCACTCAGGATGTATATCCTCAACTTCCATCCATTTGCATGAAAAATTCATGATGTCTTGGTTTTTAGTAGCTGAATAGTGTTCCTCTGTGGAGATTTCTAAGAAAGGAAGAGAAGTGAGAGGCAGCTGCAAAAGTGAGCTCATTGCAGACTGGTATCTATAGAACACATGCCTGTAGTAGTGCCTCCTGTGCGCCACAAGCAGAGAATCGCCTGGCTTTGCCTGCTGACATCACCAGCCTGATGAAGTCTTTGAAGCACAGTTACATGATTGAGAAGTTCAGCCATTTATAAAACTGTAAGATTTAGATGCAGACACATTAATCTAGAATCTTAATCTAATTAATTTTGCTTTTGAAGATGAATTCAGTGGAGCTGATAATGTGCCATAGTGCTCCATACCCAAATACCACTGGGAGAGAGCATGTCTCCCAGGAGTGCTAACAATCCTGTGAGCACAGGTAAGACCACCACTTTTGCCCCAAGGGACCTAGCCAGAGACCTCAGAACACAGGAAGCAAGGAGCAGGGGACAAGATACTTCTGGTTTCCTTCTGCGCCCAGAGCTGATTCCTTCCACAGCACTTCATACCCAAATACAGCCAAGAGAGAGCTGGTCTCCCCAGAGTACCGAAAAGACAGGCCTGCAAGAGGGACAAGCCATAGTCAGAGACAGCAAGACCAGCTAACACCAGAGATAACTAGATGGTAAGAGGCAAGGACAAGCATGTAAGCAAAGGAAACCAAGGCTATTTGACATCATCAGAAACTAGTTCTCCCATCACAGCAAGCCCTGGAGATTCCAACACACCAGAAAAACAAGACTCTGATTTAAAATCACATCTCATGTTGATGATAGGTGACTTTAAGATAGACATAAAAAACATCTTTAAAGAAATACAGGCAAACACAGGTAGACAGATAGGAGCCCTTAAAGAGGAAACACAAAACTCCCTTAAAGAATTATAGGAAAACAGAACCAAACAGTCTAAGGAATTGAAGAAAACCTTCCAGGATCTAAAGATGGAAATATAAACAATAAAGAAATCACAAAGGAAGATAACCCTGGAGATAGAAAACCTAGGGAAGTGATCAGGAGTCAGATGCAAGCATCACCAACAGAATGCAAGAGATAGAAGAAAGACTCTCAGGTGAAGAAGATACCATAGAAAACATTGACACAACAGTCAACAAAAATGCAAAATGCAAAAAGGTTGCATCCCAAAACATCCAGGAAAGTCAGGACACAATGAGAAGAACAAACAAAAGAATAATAGGTGTAAAAGAGAGTGAAGATTCTCAAATTAAAGGGCCAGTAAATATCTTCAACAAAATTATAGAAGAAAACTTTCCTAACCTAAAGAAAGAGAAGTCTGGAAACATAAGAGCCTACAGAACTCCAAATAGATTGGACCAGAAAAGAAATTCCTCACAAAATATTCAAAACACCAAATACACAAAACACAGAAAGAATATTAAAAGCAGTGAGGTAAAAAGGTCAAGTAACATGTAAAAGCAGATATATCAGAATTACACCAGACTTCTCACCAGAGACTATGGAAGCTATAAGATCCTGAGCAGATGCTATATAGACCCTAAGAGAACACAACCACCAGCCCAGGCTACTATAGCCACCAAAACTCTCAATTACCATATAGATGGAGAAACCAAGATTTTCCATGACAAACCAAATTTACACAATATCTTTCCACAAATTCAGTACCCTAAAGGATAATAGATGGAAAATGCCAATACAAGAAGGGAAACTACACTCTTGAAAAAGCAAGAAAATAATCTTTTTTCAACAAACCCAAAAGAAGATAGCCACACAAGCATAAAAATAACATAAAAAATAACAGGAAGCAACAATCACTATGCTTTAATATCTCAACATCAATGGACTCAATTCCACAATAAAAAGACATAGACTAACAGACTGCATATGTAAACAGTATCCAACATTTTGCTGCATATGAGAAATGGACCTCAGTGGCAAAACAGAAACTACCTCAGAGTAAAGGTCTGGAAAACAATTTTCCAAGCAAATAGTCCCAAGAAACAAGCTGGAGTAGCCATTCTAATATCAAATAAAATCAACTTTTAACCAAAAGTTATCAAAAAGGATAAGGAAGAACACTTCATACTCATCAAAGGAAAAATCTACCAAGAAGAACTCTCAATTCTGAACATCTATGCTCCAAATGCAAGGGCACCCACATTCATAAAAAGAAACTTTACTAAAGCTCAAAGCACACATTGCACCTCACAAAATAATAGTGGGAAAATTCAAAACCCAACTCTCATCAGTGGACAGATCATGTAAACACAAACTAAACAGAGACACATTGAAACTAACAGAAGTTATGAATGAAATGGATTTAACAGATATCTATAAAACCTTTCATTATAAAACAACAGAGTATACCTTCTTCTCAGCAACTTACAGTACCTTCTCCAAAACTGACCATATGATTGGTCACAAAGCAGGCCTCATTAGATAGAAGAAGATTGAAATAAACCCATGCATCCTATCAGATCACCACAGACTAAGTCTGACCTTCAATAACAATAAAATCAACAGAAAGCCCACATACACATGGAAGCTGAACAACACCCTACTTGATGATATCTTAGTCAAGGAAGAAGTAAAAAACTTAAAGTCTTTTTAGAATATAATGAAAATGAAGGCACAATATACCCAAACTTATGGGACACAATGAAAGCAGTGCTAAGAGGAGAACTCATAGCTCTGAGTGGCTCCAAAGAGAAACTGGAGAGGGCATATACTAGCATGTTGACAGCACATCTGAAAGCTCTAGAACAAAAAGAAGCAAATACATCCAAGAGGAGTAGACTACAGGGGTTCCTTGAGAAAATCAAAATTTAGATGAACACTTATCCAGACTAACCAGAGGCACAGAGACAGTATCCAATTAACAAAATCAGAAATGAAAAGGGAGAAATAACAACAGAAACTGAGGAAATTAAAAAAAATCATCAGATCATACTACAAAAGCCTATACTAAACCAAACTGGAAAATGTAGACGAAATGGACAATTTTCTAGATAGATACCAGGTACCTAAGTTAAATCAGGATCACTTCCCTGCACCCAAACTCACTCCATCTGTCTGTGAAAAGCATCCAAACTCCCTGATCATTTTTTATCAAGTTGGGCAAATATAAGTAGAAGTGGCATTTTTCCTGTTTGTCTAACAGAGCCTGGTCTCTTGCCCAGCAGCACCACCTTTTGGATGTCTGATTTTTCTAGTTCTAGTGCTCTCTCTGGACTTGAGTAACACCACTCTGTCCTTTTGTTCCTTCTTCACAATTCTAACCAGCAGCTAAGATGCCCTTAACCTTAACCTTAACCTTAACCTTAACCTTAACCTTAACCTTAACCTTAACCTTAACCTTAACCTTAACCTTAACCTTAACCTTAACCTTAACCATAACCATAACCTTAACCAAAGGTCTGCAATTACATGCATTAAGTTTTCCATATCTGCATAAAGATAACTTATGTACATCACCTTTTAAAAAAGTTTATTTTGGCTCACATTGTCAGGGGTCTATGCTTGATTGATCTTATGCCTTTGTGACTTTGGAAAGACAAAACATCATCACAGGAAACATATGTTGAAGAGCTGTTTATCTCATGCTGACCAGGAAGCAAAGAGCATGAGAAAGCCATACAGTAATGTGCAGAGAAAGGGGCTCGGGGTAGCCTTCAAAGGCAAACAGCAATGACTTTTTACAACAAGTCCTATGCACTAAAGTTTCCATGACTCTTATTAGTCTATTGATATTTGAATCTATAAATGGATCTATTGATGTGACCAAAGCCCTCTTTGTCTAGCTCATCACAAATGTCGGATTTTAGAATAGTGACTGTGCATTAAAACAAACTTTTAGGAAGCATTTAAGTATCAAATTATAGCACTAATCACTTCATGAGATCTTTACTTGTATTCTCTTTCTGTCACTTGAGGAATTTAGTTTCCAATGAGATTCTAATTCATCTTCATGTTATATAAATTTGAAGAAGAATTAAGACAGGAAAACCAGAAGTTGGAGAAGTGTTTATACCTCTTTGAGAAAGGGGCATTTAAGCAAATACTTAAGGTAATCTAGTTTTCACCTATTTAATTTTTTAATTTTATTAATTTCTTTTTGTGTTTAGTCAAACATTTATCATTTCTCTTCCCAGATAAAAGGTATTACATATTAAGTGTAAATTTGAAACACACACACACACACACACACACACACACACACACATATATATATGTATGTATATATGTATACAGAGACACATGTACATATGTGCGCACAAACATAAGCAAATATAAACTTCCATAGTTTGTATATGAAGTGTGTGCCAGGGTGATTCATTGAGTTCAAAGCCTGGTTTCAGCTAGTAGATACTTCCAGAAGATACGATTATGAAGACTCTAATGTAATGTGTGAAATAATTTCTCTATGGATTTGTAACATGGTGCCATTTTGGGAATATGGTATAAAGTAAGAGTGGGTGGCTACTATTGACTGAATTAGGTCACTGAGGAGCAAGTTCTAGAAAAATATACCTCGGTATCGCATATCCTTGTCTCCACTCAGCTTTCTGGCTTTCATGAAGCAGACAGCTGTCTCTAGTCTGCTCTTCCCAGGTGATATTTCTATCATGACACAGGCTTGAAAGCCATAGAGGTTGCTTACCATGGGCTGAGTTCTCTGAAAGTGTGAGTAGAAATGAAGGATGAGGTATCTGTCACTGGGACGAGGAACTAAATAATGATCCTTCAAATACCATACCCAATGTAATATTTTAATGTGCATATATGAGATTGTGCTACCATGCATTGTTTTTTGATGGAGCTTGAGCCCAGGACCCCACATACGGTAGACAAATATTCTACCGTTAAGATAAGTCCTCATCCTTTTCATTCTCTTTACGTTTGATTTGGAGATGTGATTTTAAGGTTTGCCATTGATGGTGACAGTGTCATTGTTTATTTTGTAAACACGAGTTTATTTTTTTGAACTCACATTCTGTCATTTGTACATACTGTTTATGTATTCTTTTATTCAATTCTTGATAAGCATTTTCAGTTATTATATATCATTTTATAACTGGCCTATTACCTTTTTGCATTTCTAAGATAGCTCATTGAAATCACTTGTGAAGTTATGAACTTCAACTAGAGAAGAGCTCCAACTAAAAGACTTTTCCAGCAAATACTTTAAAATTGGCAAACTTCTGGGAGAGATGGCAGACCAGTGTTGCCTCTGTGTCATCTCATGAAGCAGAGTCAGCTTCCAAAGTAACAAGAAACACAAAGGTAAAGCAGTGCACCTGATAAGCACTAACAACTAAGTCAGGAAAAACCCTGGGGTGGTAGAGCATCATAGCACAACTTGTCCTATTGAGAGTGTCCTTCTGCATTAATTTTTCAGGTTCATGATGTCTCATTTATCAATTTTTGACCTTAGAGCCTGAGCCATTAGTCTTCTGTCCAGAAAGTTGTCTCCTATAGCAATGCGTTAAAGTCTATTCCAACTTTCTTCTCTTAGATTTAGTGTTTGGGGTTTTATGTTTAGGTCTTTGATCCCTTGAACTTGAGTTTTGTGCATGGTGATAAATATGGATCTATTTGCACTCTTCTACATGCAGACATCTACCACCATTTGCTGAAGATGCCGTCTTTTTTCCATTGTATAGTTTTGGCATCTTTGTCAAACTCAAGTGTCCATAGGTGTGTGGGTTTATTTCTAGGCCTTTGAGTCAATTTCATTGAACAGCTTGTCTATTTATATATCAAAACTATGCAGATTTTATTACAATTGCACTGTTGAACAGCTTGAAGTCAGGGGTGGTGATACCTCCAGAAGTTATTTTATTCTTTAGGTTTATTTTAACTATCCTGGGTGTTTTTGCTTTTACATACAAAGTTGAGAATTGTTCTTTCAAGATCAGTAGAGAATTGTGTTGTAATTTTGATGAGAGTTGCATTGACTCTGTAGATTGCTTTTCGTAAGATGGCCATTTTCACTAAGATAATCCTAATGATACATGAGCATGAGAGAGCTTTACATCTTCTGGTATCTTTAATTATTTTCTTCAGAGACTTAAAGTTCTTATCATACAGATAATTCACTTGCTTGGTTAGAGTTATACCAATATATTGCATATCATCTGTGGCTATTGTTGCTATTATGTTTTCCATGATTTCTTTCTCAGCCTGTTGATTGTTTGTATAAAGGGGAAGTCTACTGATTTTTTGAGTTAATTTTATATCCAGCCACTTTGTTGAAGGGGTTCATGAGCTGTAGGAGTTCTCTGGTGGAGTTCTTGCATTACTTATTTATGTTATTATATCATGTTAATAGTAGTACTTTGATTCCTTTGATTTTCTAATATGTACCCCCTGGATCTCCTTTAGCTGATCTATTACTCTAACTAGAAACTCAATTACTATAAAGAAAAGATACAGAGAGAGTGTACAGCCTTGTCTTGATCCTAATTTTAGTGGAATTTCTTTAAGTTTCTCTCCATTTAATTTGATACTGGTTACTGGTGTGCTTTATATTGCTTTGATTGTGTTGAGGTATGCACCTTGCATTTTTTAATCTCTCCAAAACTTTTAACAAGGAGGGATAATGGATTTTGACAAAGACTTTTTGAGCAGCCAATGAAATGATAATGTGGGTTTTTTTTTCAGTTTGTTATATGGTGGATAACATAGATGGAGTTTTGTATATTCAACCACCCCTGCATTACTGGAATGAAGCTTACTTGATTATGGTGGATGATGTCTTTGATTTGTTTCTGGATTCAGTTTGCAAATACTTTATTGAGTATTTTTTCCATCAGTGTTCATAGGGGAAATTGGTCTGAAATTCTCTTCCTTTGCGGAGTCTCTGTATGGTTTACTTATCAGGTGACTTTGGACTCATAGAATGAGTTTGGCAAGGTTTTTTTTCTGTTTCTAGTTTATGGAATCATTTGAGGAGTATTGGTATTAGCTCTTCTTTGAAAATCTGGTAGAATTCTGGACTAAAACCCTCTAACTCCCCCCCTCATTTGTGTGTGTTTGTGTATGTTAGTGTGTGTGTATATGTGTTTGTATGTACAGACTTTTAAGGACAGCTTTATTTCCTTAGAGTATATAGGACAAATTAGATTTTAGATTGTTTACCTGAAGATAATTTAACTTTAGTAAGTAGAATTTATTCAGAAAATTGTTCATGTCATTTAGCTTTTCCAATTTTGTTGAGTATAGATTTTTGAAGTGAGATCTAAAGATTCCTTGGATTTCCTCAGTGTCTGTTGTTCTTTCCCCTTTTTCATTTATGATTTTGATAATTTGGATACTGTCTGCCTTTTAATTAGTTTGGCTAAGGGCTTGTCTATATTATTGATTTTCTCAAAGAACCAGCTCTTGTTTTTATTAATTCTTTTTATTGTTCTCTTTGTTTTTAACTTATTAATTTTAGCCCCGATTTTGACTATTACTTGCGATCTACACCTGTTGGGTGCATTGGCTTCTTTTTTTTCCCAGATCTTTCAGATGTGCTGTTAAGTTGCTAATAAGTTGTCTTTCTAATTTCTTTAGGAAGACAGTTATTACTATGAGATTTTTCTCTTAGCACTGCTTTCATTGTATCCCATAAGTTTGCACATGATGTGTCTTCATTTTTATTGAATTCTAGGAAATTTTTAATTTCTTTATTTTGCCTTGACCCCGTTGTCATTCAGTAGAGAGTTGTTCAGTTTCCATGTTTTATAGGCTATCTTATGTTTTTATTGTTGTTGAAATCCAGATTTAATCCATGTTAGTCTGAGAGGATAACAGGGGTAATTATTCAATTATTGAATTTATCCCTGTTATCCTATCCGACTACCATGGATTAAATCTAGTCTATCTGTTGACATTAATTTGGGGTTCAATATATGGTCAATTTTGGAGAAGGTTCTGTGAGGTGCTAAAAAGAAGGTATATTCTTTTATGTTTGGGTGAAATGTTCTGTAGATAACTATGTAGTCCTTTTGATTCATAACCTCTGTTGGTTTTTGCTGTTTCTTTGTTTAATTTTTGTCTGGATGACATGTCAATTGGTGAGAGTGGAGTGTTGATGTTTCCCACCTTTAATGTGTAGGGTATAGTGTGTGATTTAACCTTTAGTAATGTTTCTTTCACTAATGTGTTTCTCTTGCATCTAGGTATAGGTGTTCAAGGACCTCCACATAAAACCAGACATACTGAAACTATTAGAAAAGGAACTTGGGAAGACCCTGAAGGACATGGGCACAGGGGGAAAGTTCCTGAACAGAACACCAATAGTTTATGCTCTAAGATCAAGAATTGACAAATGGGACCTCATAAAATTACAAACTTTCTGTAAGGCAAAGGACACTGTCAGAAGGACAAAACAGCAACCAACAAAGTGGGAAATGATCTTCACCAATCCCACATCCGACAGAGGGCTAATATCCAATATATACAAAGAACTCAAGAAGTTAGACCCCAAAGAACCAAATAACCCTATCAAAAAATGGGGTACAGAGCTAAACAAAGAATTTTCACCAGAAGAAATTCGGATGGCCGAGAAACACCTTAAGAGATGTTCAACATCATTAGTCATCAGGGAAATGCAAATCAAAACAACCCTGAGATTCCACCTCACACCAGTCAGAATGGCTAAGATTAAAAACTCAAGAGACAGCAAGTGCTGGTGAGGATGTGGAGAAAGAGGAACACTCCTCCACTGTTGGTGGGATTGCAAAATGGTAAAAATGCTCTGGAAATCAGTGTGGCGGTTCCTCAGAAAATTGGGCATTTTACCTCCAGAGGACCCTGGCATACCACTCCTGAGCATATACCCAGAGGATTCCTCTGCATAAAATAAAGACACAGGCTCCACTATGTTTATAGCAGCCTTGTTTATAATAGCCAGAAATTGGAAGGAGCCCAGATATCCCTCAAAAGAGGAATGGATACAGAAAATGTGGTATATTTATACAATGGAGTACTAAGCAATTAAAAATAATGAACTCATGCAATTTGTAGGTAAATGGTTAGATCTGGAAACTATCATCCTAAGTGAGCTAACCCAATCACAAAAGAATACACATGAAATGCAATCACTGATAAGTGGATATTAATGAGCTCAGAAGCCCTAAATACTCAAGGCACAATTAGCAAGTCAAATGACTCCCAAGAAGAAGAAAGGAGAGGACCCTGGGCCTGTAAAGATTGGATCCAGTATTGTAGACCCAGAACAGAGAAATGGGGGGGGGGCAATGAGTGGGGAATAGCAGGGGGGAGAGGAATTATGGGACATATGGTGGGGGGTAACTGGGAAAGGGGAAAGCCTTTGGAATGTAAACATAGAATATAGAAAATAAAAATTAAAAAAAAAAAAGAACGAACATCCTCTTGGTGGATTTTTCCTTTGATGAATATGAAGTGTCTTTCCCCATTTCTTTTGATAACTTTTAGTTGAAAGTCTATTTTACTAGACATTAGAATGGCTATTCCAGCTTGTTTCTTGGGTCCAATTGTTTAGAAAACCTTTTTCTAGTCCTTTACTCTGGGGTAATATCTATCTTTGTTACCCGAAGTGTCTTTCTTATATACTACAGAATGATGGATCCTATGTTTGTATCCACTCTGTTAGCCTTCGTCCTTTTATTGAAGAATCGAGTCCATTGATGTTGAGAGACATTAATGTCTATTGACTGTTAATTTCTTTTATGGTGTTGTTGGTGATGTTGGCGTGTGTGTGTGTGTGTGTGTGTGTGTGTGTGTGTGTGTGCCTTTCTCTTCTGGTTTTGCTCTTGTGAAATTATTTATATTTTGTTTTCTCTTGGGTATAGGTACTCTCCTTGTCTTAGAGTTTTTTCTCTAGTATCCTCTGTGGAGCTTGATTAGTGGAAAGATATTGTTTAAATTTGGTTTTATCATAAAATATCATGTTTTCTCCATTTATGCTGATTGAAAGTTTTACTGGGCATAGTAGTCTGGACTGACATCTGTCCAGTGACATCTGTGGTCTCTTACAATCTGCAAGACATGAACCCAAGCCCTTATGGCTTTTAGATTCTCTTAGAAGTCTCTTACAAGTCAGGTATAATTCTGACTTTATATGTTACTTGAGCTTTTTTCCTTGAAACTTTTAATACTCTTTCTTTGTTCTGTATATTTAGTCTTTTGATTATTACATGGCAGGAAAATATTGTTTTCTAGTCCAATCTATTTGATGTTCTGTAAGTTTCTTGTATGTTTACAGTTGTCTCTTTAGGTTAGGGAAGTTTTCTTCTATGATATTGTTGAAGATAGTTTTCGCCTTTTGAGCTGGGAATCTTCTTGTTTTTTCTATTCCTATTATTCTTAGGTTTGGTCTTTTCATGGTGTTCCAAATTTCCTAGATTTTTTTTTTGTTAGAACCTTTTAGTTTTAGTATTTTCCTTGACTGGCGTATTAATTTCATGTAACATATCTTCTACACCTGAGATTCTCTCTTTCGACTCTTGTATTAATTTTGTGACATTTTGTCTGCATTTCCTGTACTCTTTTCTAGAATTTCCATATATGGGATGGCTTCACTTTGTGTTTTATTTATTATTTCTCTTTTTATTTTCAGGTCTTAGGCTTCTTTATTCATTTCCTTTACCTATATAATTGTATTTTTCTGTATTTCTTTATATTTATTCATTTTCTCTTTAAAGGCCTCTATCAGCTTGGTTGTATTTTCCTGTACCTGTATTTCTTTAAGAGATTTAATTCTTTTTCTCTTTAAAGGCCCCTATTTAGATTCAAGATCACTTTCTTGCACTTCAGGTATGTTAGGTATATTTGCTGTAGTTGGATAGCTGAGTTCTGGTGGTGCCATATTGCCCTGGTTTTGTTGTGTTATTATGCTGGACTTTAGCCATTTGTTTGTCCCTGATGTTGGCTGGCTTGGTATTCCCTGATTGCAGCAGGCCCCTGGGACTGCATGTAGAGCTGGTAGTCCCTGATGGCTTTAGGCCTCTGGTTGTCTGATACAGCAACAGGCCTCCAGGGATGCAGGCAGACCTGATGGTCCCTGATGGCTATAGGCCTCCCAGATTACAGGTAGAGGTGTAGACCAGAAGATGGAGCACAGAAGGGACAGGACAGATATTATGGCTGCTGGGCTTGCTGGTAGTCCCAGCAAGCATGGGATTGGGAATTGAGGAATAGGGGGTTTTATCTGTGTCTCCTGGGTAGCAGCAGGACTCCAGGGATGCAGGTATAGCTGAGGCCCAGGGAAATGAAAATTCTGAAATTCTTACTATATTAATTTTACAATGTCTGCTTTCATTTTTTCCAGGAATGACCAATTTGGATTCTCTAATGTTAAGATTGTGAATTTTATTCAATAGATTTATTTAAAGCTGTTATTATCGCTTTATTTTATTTTTTAACTTTGGGGAATTGCATACATGAGCACTATATCTGTTTCTATCCTTCCCTCTTCCCTAATGAACTTTTCCTAGTGCCCTCCTACTCCCTACCTATATATGAGCAATACTAAAGGGATTCAGTTGGTTGAATATATTTACAAATGTGTGTATAACAATAATAATTAAGGAAGAGGTCATAAATTTGTTTTTAGCTTTGTTCATATAATCACCTAATTTTTGTACATATTTTAATTAATAATCTTTTTCTTTTTTACTTTTTTACTTTTTGCTCCTTCTGTACAACATTCCTCCAGTGTACTTTCAATTTCCAGTGGACTTTAAATATTTACTTTTTATTACCAATTTTAAAGGAAAACATTTTATATATGCATATTTAATCTTAAATCCATGTTTCAAATGAAAATGGAAACATGCCACATTTTTCTTTCTGATTCTGGCTTATTTAAAAATTACCCCAAATTTTTAATAAAATATTGCCAATTGAATCCAATAAAATAACAAATTTTCAAAAACCCTTCATACAACAAATAAAATAATCAGTTAAGTGGGGAGGAGGCACACAGAGTAGGAGAGAATCTTTATCAGGTGTGTATTCAATAAAGATTAATATCCAGTATATGTAAAACTCTTAGATAACAAAGAATATAGAAAACAAACAACCCAAATCAAAAGTGAGCTATAAACCTGAAGAGAGTTCTTGAAAGGAGAAATAAAAATGTTTAAGAAATATCTTTTAACATTTGTTCAACATATTTAACATTCAGAGAAATTCAAATTAAAACTACTTGGAGATTTTGCTTACCCCAATCAAAATGGCTAAGATTAAATAAAAGCAACTGACAACAAATGCCAGTGTAGATGTGTGGAAATGTCAACATTTATTCACAGTTGGTAGGAGTGAAAATTAGGGCATTCTCTATGGAAATCAGTGTGATGAATTCTCAAGGAGATGAAAACCTATCTATCATATGACACAGATAGTCTACTCATTAGCAGATACCCAAAGGACTCTATTCTGCTACAAGGATACTTAATCAGCCTTTTTGATTACTACTTTGTTCAAAATAGCTAAAAAATGGAAGCAGACCAAATGACAAGTAGATAATGAAAATATGGTAAATATACTTAATGGAGTTCTATTTAGCTTGGAGAAATAAAAATAATAAAAACAGCGAGATCATGAAATTCAATGGTAAATAAATGAGTGGGACTTGAACATATTGTCAGTGAAGTAACCCAGACCCAGGAATACAAATTCTGTATGTTCTCTCTTTCTGTGGATCCTAGATATAAATTTTTATGTTTAATATATAATATAGAGTAACTAGAAGTCATTAACATAGGGAAGGAGTTCTAGAGAGTGGGACAGCAGGACTCAATGCTATGAAGGAGGTGTAAGAGGACAATGGGAGAGGGCTTAACTGGGAAGAGTGGAAGGACAATATAGAGACAGAAGGGAGGAAGGGTAAATAACATTAAAGATGTTCACAAAAAAAACTGTACAGGAATTCAAGAGATCCCACCCCAAACAATAGAACCTGTTTTTATTGCTTTTTGTTGTTGTTGTTCTTTTGGTATGTAAAATACTATTGTTGAATACACCACACACTTCGGTCACGGAACATGGATATTTCAAGTTGGCACTCATATAGAAGCCTTCCTCATAACTAACTATCATGGTATTGAAAGTTACTATGTAAAATATAATGGGAAAACACTTATCAACAATCCTACTGGTCTATAAATCTAGTACACCACAACAATGATAGGATTAGTTGACTGATAATAATGTTTCTTATGATAATACGTTCCTTCTGAACATGACAGGGATATTACTCTCATGAAATCTCAATATAGTTACTTACACAAGAGGTGAAAAGACCACCAATAAACAAGGCAACAGACATGAAGGAATTTCTCATACTACTCCTAGATAAAGAGCTCTAGGCAATCAATTGTTGCTGAAGGAGAGATGCCAAGTTTTTGTTGGGGGAAAAAGAGGAGCTGGATAAGATTCCAATGCTAAGTTGTCAGTCTTAAATACATGGAAAGAAGAGCAACAACATCATTAGACTTAGTGTGTGTGTGTGTGTGTGTGTGTGTGTATGTGTGTGTGTATAATATACATACACACATACATTTGTGTGTGCGTGTATGTATGTAACCTAAGAGTTTTGAATATTTGATCCATGCCATCATATTCTTTTTTTTCTATATTCTTTGTTTACATTCCAAAGGCTTTCCCCTTTCCCAGTCCCCCCCCCACCATATGTCCCATAAGTCCTCTTCCCCCAAACTATTCCCCAGTCATCCCCCACACATACCATTTCTCTGTTCTGGATCTACAAAACTGGATCCAATCTTTTCAGGCCCAGGGTCCTCTCCTTTCTTCTTCTTGGGAATCATTTGAATTGCTAATTGTGCCTTGAGTATTTAGGGCTTCTGGGCTCATTAATATCCACTTATCAGTGATTGCATTTCATGTGTATTCTTTTGTGATTGGGTTAACTCGCTTAGGATAATATTTTCCAGATCTAACCATTTACCTACAAATTGCATGAATTCATTATTTTTAATCGCTGAGTAGTATTCCATGGTATAAATGTACCACATTTTCTGTATCCATTCCTCCTTTGAGGGATATCTGGGCTCCTTCCAATTTCTGGCTATTATAAACAAGGCTGCTATGAACATAGTGGAGCATGTGTCTTTATTGTATGCAGGGGAATCCTCTGGGTATATGCCCAGGAGTGGTATGCCCGGGTCCTCTGGAAGTAACATGCCCAATTTTCTGAGGAACTGCCAAACTGATTTCCAGAGCGGTTTTACCATTTTGCAATCCCACCAACAGTGGAGGAGTGTTCCTCTTTCTCCACATCCTCACCAGCACTTGCTGTCTCTTGAGTTTTTAATCTTAGCCATTCTGACTGGTGTGAGGTAGAATCTCAGGGTTGTTTTGATTTGCATTTCCCTGATGACTAATGATGTTGAACATCTCTTAAGGTGTTTCTCGGCCATCCGAATTTCTTCTGGTGAAAATTCTTTGTTTAGCTCTGTACCCCATTTTTGATAGGGTTATTTGGTTCTTTGGGGTCTAACTTCTTGAGTTCTTTGTATATATTGGATATTAGCCCTCTGTCAGATGTGGGATTGGTAAAGATCTTTTCCCACTTTGTTGGTTGCCATTTTGTCCTTCTGACAGTGTCCTTTGCCTTACAGAAACTTTGTAATTTTATGAGGTCCCATTTGTCAATTCTTGATCTTAGAGCATAAACTATTGGTGTTCTGTTCAGGAACTTTCCCCCTGTTCCCATGTCCTCCAGGGTCTTCCCAAGTTTCTTTTCTAATAGTTTCAGTGTGTCTGGTTTTATGTGGAGGTCCTTGATCCACTTGGAGTTGATCTTAGTACAAGGAGATAAGAGTGGGTAGATTCGCATTCTTCTGCATGTTGACCTCCAGTTGAACCAGCACCATTTGTTGAAAAGGCTATCTTTTTTCCACTGGATGGTTGTGGCTCCTTTATCAAAGATCAAATGATCATAAGTCTGTGGGTTTATTTCTGGGTCTTCAATCCTATTCCATTGATCTACTTGCCTGTTGCTGTACCAATACCATGTAGTTTTTAACACAATTGTTCTGTAGTACTGCTTGAGGTCAGGGATATTGATTCCTCCAGAAGTCTTTTTATGGTTGAGAATAGTTTTAGCTATCCTGGGTTTTTGTTGCTCCAGATGAATTTGAGAATTGCTCTTTCTAGATCTATGAAGAATTGAGTTGGGATTTTGATGGGGATTGCATTGAATCTGTAGATTGCTTTTGGCAAAATGGCCGTTTTTACTAAATATTTTACTAGAAATATTTTTCCATCTTCTGAGATCTTCAATTTCTTTCTTCAAGGACTTGAAGCTTCTGTCATACAGATCTTTCGCTTGTTTGGTTAGAGTTATGCCAAGGTACTTTATGTTGTTTGTGGCTATTGTGAAGGGAGTTATTTCCCTAACTTCTTTCTCAGTCTGCTTGTCCTTTGAGTACAAGAAGGCTACTGATTTGCTTGAGTTAATTTTATAACCAGCCACTTTGCTGAAGTTGTTTATCAGCTGTAGAAGTTCTCTGGTGGAGTTTTTTGGGTCGCTTAAGTAAACTATCATATCGTATGCAAATAATGATAGTTTGACTTCTTTCTTTCCAATTTGTATCCCTTTGACTTCCTTATGTTGTCTAATTGCTCTCGCTACAACTTCAAGTACTATATTGAAAAGATATGGAGAGAGAGGGCAGCCTTGTCTAGTCCTTGATTTTAGTGGGATTGCTTCAAGTTTCTCTCCATTTATTTTGATGTTGGCTACTGGTTTGCTGTAGATTGCTTTTACTATGTTTAGGTATTTAACTGAAATTTTTAAAGTAATAAGCAATACTAATAAATGCACAATATTACAAAATTTACTCACATTAAAATTCCATTTCTCTTTATGACAGTGGAATAAGGAATGAGATTCGGTTATGTCCACAAACTCTATGTCCACATAATCTACCAGAATTATGTCCACAATCTTAATTTCCCTCTTATCTGTATCCATGCCATTAATATTTGATACATGGGGAAAAGATAATATTATTGGAAAGAAAATTAAAATGGTACTATCTTATTCTCTGATTTCTTTTGTAATGTGACTATCACTTTACACTCCTACACAAAAATTTTGTACATACCAAAATAATTGAACAAATCAAAATTTTAAAAATGGAGATTTACAATCAAAGTTAGAAGTGGATAGTGAACACTGATCTACAATTAGAACTAGCACCCTGCAAGAAGTTGTAACTATGGAATCGATTAGCCAGAAGAGAAATTAGAATTAAAAATCAATTGTCTTTAAAAACTATAAGCATTAAAAATTATTTCATAGAATGTAAGTGGCCATAGATAGAATAAAACACACAGTCAGTCTAATTCAAATGAATGAGAAGACCCAGAGAGCAATTGATTATTAAATAAAATGATAGTTTCCTGTATTGGCTGTCTTTACTCCTTTAGACCATACCACATGAGCACACATGCTCATGGCTAAATCCGAACTAAAAATCTTAAGATACTAAAGTAAGGACAAGCAAAAGATGGTATGGAAAGACAGAAGATAGCAGTGGGAGAGGGGATGAATTAGGACAAATTATAAGGGCATGTAAATAAAATCCCTTACTAAAGCCCATTTCTATGTTTGTTGACTTAAAACTGATACTAAACAGAGGCTAGAAAGATGGCCCAGATCTTTGCACTTGTTCTTGAAGAAGACCTGGATTTCATTCCCAGCATCTGTATGATGACTTTCAAGCAATTTTATCCCCAATCACAGAGATTCTGATTCCGTCTTCTGGCCTCTGTAGACACTTCAAAAATATGATGCACATACGTACACACTCACAAAACATTATACACAGAAAATAGGAATAAATTATTCATAAAAGTTTATAAAAATAGATAAATAGAATTGACAAGTCAAACGATATCAAGTCCAATTCTGGTACATTTTAATCTGACTAGGGCTGATGTCTCTCTCTCTCTCTCTCTCTTTCTCTCTCTCTCTCTCTCTCTCTCTCTCTTTCTCTCTCGTAACATGCTAAAAAGATGAAAAAAAAATTCCTAAATATAAAATATCCTGAAATATAAGATGGAAATCCAATGATGATATTATTCTGAAAGTTTTCACACATAGCTAAAAGGAAAAGTCTTCTCAATTGGCTTCATTGAAGAAGCAGCGAAGCATTTGAAAACATGCAGTCAGTTCAAGTTCATCAGTACTTGAGGTACTCAAGCTGAATGAGAACAGTAGATTCCAGAACACTTAAAAACGTTTATCACTTATTACCCTTTGAGTCTCATACTGCACGCTCCAGAGTACAATTGCAAGCCATATCTCATACGCTTTACCTTCTTATTTATTACTGTGTGTGCTGGTTAGTTTTTAACTAGAGTCATCTGGGAAGAGGAAAGCTCAGGTGAGTGACTGCCTTTATCACACTTGCCTATAGGCATGTTTGCTGAGCATTTTTTTTTATTAAGAAATGATGTGGAGGGCGCAGCCTACTATGGGATGCCACCCTGGGAAGATGGTCCTAGTATGTATAAGAAACAATCTGAGAAGTACTGGAGAGAGTAGACTTCATTCCTCCATGACCTCTGTTTCTTGTTGGATTCCTGCCCTATCTGCCTTCAGTGATGTACTGTCCCCTCCATATAAGCCAAATAAAATCATTTCCTCCACAAGTTTCTTTTGGCCAGTGTCTTATCACAGTAAAAGAGAAGCAACATAGTACACTGAGAGAGTGAATGAGTGAGTGGGTGAGTGAGTGAGTGAGTTAATGAGTGAGTGAGTGAGTGAGTGAGTGAGTGAGTGAGTGAGTGAGATGTGTATATGTGTGTGTGTGCATGTGTACCACAAGCACCTGTGCTTATCTGTGCATCTGAATTTATAGAACTTAGAAGTCAGGTGTCTTTCTCTATTGCGTTCTATCTCATTTTCTGAGATATGGTATCTCACAGAAGCTGGAGCTCTTCATTTAGAGTAGATTGGCTAACTAATAAATTGCAGAGATCTTCCTGTCTTTGCTTCCCCAATGCTGCGATACCACAGGACATTACAGTGTCTGCTTTTATGTGGTTGTGAACTCAGAGATTTGTACTTATGCAGGAAGCACTTGCTTCATTTTGAGCCCTCTCATATGCAAAATTAAACCCAAATCTAAATGGTACTTCATGACAAAACATATAGTTATACTTCCTAAATTCTTCCAGCCAACATTTTAAAGAATTTGAAATTCTTTATATGTCTTTTGTATACCTGCAACACAGCCAGAGCTCATTCAGTGGATTTAGTTACTTCCCTTCTAGAAAAATTTCTGAGTATTAGAAGCTACGTGGAAAACGTAGGCAAGTTCAATTGCCCTTCCAGACCAGACATGTCCAGTGCCCCATGCCCAATTCAGTGTCTGCAGAAAATAAGTGAGCTTAAACTGGAATCTACTATGTCAAATAAGATGATAGGCAGTCTGGGCAAAGGACATCCATGCCACACATCCATGTTACAAGAGTGATGCATAAACTCTGAGAGCTGAAAGACCTGAAGGTGTGTCTAAGCTAGTTAACCAATGAGAAGATGGAGTGAGTCACAAGCACAGCACAGCAAAGCAAAGGACAAAACTACAAATAAACAATGACCAGATGGTATCCCTGAGCCCCGCCTACCTAAACATTAAATAACACAGCTGCGTAGGCAAACACAGGCAGGGTGGGCCTTATAAGACTGAGGTTATTGTTAGATTATTTTTGTTCCTTTTCTTCCCTCACCATTCAGATGAAAAAGATAACTTAAATAAAAACTTAGATGAAAAAAGAGCATTGCATTTCCTATACATCTGAGTTGCTATGAAGCAGGAATCACTTAGACGTAATGACCTCAAGCATTCACTTAATATTATATATCAGTCATTAACTACACAAATCAGACAGAAAACTAAAAACTGCCTTAACTCTCAACAATTCAAACCTGGGTTCCTGGATTGACTGTGTACAAAGCTCTCTCAATATCACAAAGCTGCTTTTTCAACACTCAAGACTCAAGCCCCAGCAATGCTCCTAAATATCTAGCTAAAGCTTAATCTTGTCTCTTAGTATTAAGTCTGAAGCTACTTCTTCTGCTCCCCATAGTTTAAGAGCTAAAAGCAATTTTTGTGGCTTTGAAGGTGACATTGCTAGTAATTTCTGAGTTCTGTGACTTGGGTATAAACACTGGAATACATGTGCTGAAACCTTAATTCCAAGGTTATATATTAATGATTTTTGAAGGTGAATTCCCTGGGAGATAATTAGAATTGGATGAGGTCATAAGGTCGGAGCCCTCATGATTGAATTAGCAGCTTTGTAAGAAAAGAGGCCAGAGGCAAGGCCACTTATCTCTGATGATTGCCTCACCTCTCCAGAGTCCCCACTAGTCCTATTTTGAACTTCCCATCATCCACATTCTCCAGCTGAATCAACATTTATTCTTTACAAATTACTCAATCTGTGATATTCAGGTGCAGCAACAGAAAGCAGTCTTAAACATAATCTCTTCCTTATGAGTCATCTTAAAGTTTCCAATCTCTGAAATTATATCATCAAATTTGGAGCCCGTTCCCCTGGCAGTTGGCTTATCATCTTACCAATACTGATGTGAATTCACACTTGCCCTTATAACAGCTAGGGCTTACATAAGTGTTCTGCTATGCGGCCCTTCCTGAATGCTGGGTCTGTGTGTGATAAGTCTGTTACAATGAAGTGGCTTTTCCTTTTACATTTGTTTTCACCCACTGGTGGAATGCATGTCAAATCGTTATTATTGGATCTCTGTTTTCTGTGAACTCTGGCCAGCTTTTGGACAGTTATGCCACTTGTGGGCATGTGATCCTCACAGGCTTCTCAAATGTTACTCAGTTCATTTTCTTCCTTGCTCTTTCACTACTGAGTCACCCACAGAACCACTTCCCTAGAGCACTGGGAAGATAGAAACCAATGGTTAATGGCATTGGCCATCAGACAAGACAGCAGCAAATGCAGTTTTCTTTCTCGCTAAGAAAAGCAACTGTGTTGCCTAAAGACATAGAATGAATGGTAATGAAATAGGGTACAGAAGGCATGGCAGCCATTATGACATGTGAGAGGGTTGACGGGATGCTGAGGGTTAAAAGGATGCTTTACAAAGAGAATCAATGGCTCTGTGCCAGTGTGCCCAACTTCCATTTAGATACCCTTGACCAAGTGAATACATTTCTGAATATTTCACTGGTAAAAACCAAACATTGAGGAGTTTGTTAAGATCCTCCACGCCATTTTCATAAAATTACTACATAAGTAATTTACAGTTTATATCAAACAAAATCATTTCATTGTAGCCTCCTTTGTTCAATAGCTTTTCCTTTCCTTTTTCTGTGTTTTATTGGATTGATTGCTTTGTGAATAATTCAGTTAGTAAATAATTCTGAATTTCTGAGAAGTATTAGGCCTTTCCGGGATTTACAGGCTTGGATGCAATATCAACAATCCAGGTAATATAAAATAGCAATGAGATTTATATCATGAAATTGTCAGTATTCCCATTTTCCTGACTATGACTCATCCCACATCAAGTCCAGCTTCTGGACTAGAGAGGTTTTCTACATTTTTTCCCCATGGTGAGTAACAGATGTAAAGGGGAGAGCATGTCACTGCACACACCAGTGACAGAGCTTTGGGGGTAAACTCCCTGGGCAAGGGACAGGGCAAAAAAGCTGGCATGTGTCCACAATTAATTCCGAAGTTTGTGTATAAACTAGAACTGAATTTTAAATCTCTCACTCAGAAGAGTCAACAACAGTTTGACATCTATTAATAATTCATCATTTCTAAACATTCTTACAGCATCTTAGAGAGTACAAACTTGGAAGTGAAGAAATATAGGTCCAGCTCCAGCAATTTCTTTTTATTTTGATTTTCTGTGCTCTAGTTTATTCTTTTAAATGTTTTTCTATTTAAGAAATTCATACACATATATGATGAATTATACACTGAATTATACAAAGAATTATACCTACCTCCCCTCCGCACCCCCAGTTTCCTGAATGACCTCTTCCTACCTTTTTTATTATCACTCAATAACCCACCAAACCAAGACAATGTTCCCCATACATGCATAGGTTTCAAGCAATCCACTGGAGCAAAGACAAGTGACCAATAGCCACATCCTTAATAAGAAGTTATTTTTAACCCAGCAATTATTCACTGACAATAGCTCTTCAATAAGGGACATCAGTTTCTTGGTTGTTAATAAATATTTACTTTAGTGAGACTAATGCTTCTACTTTAACTTAAAGGAAAAACTAGAATAAGAACCTTAATTAGGGAGGAGAACTGAAGAACAATGTAAAAATGACAACAAAAATAAAGGCTTTTTGAAAAGTCATGTGGAAACCTATTTTGAAATCTTAAAATATAAAAGGAACTTAAATGGAGTTACCACATAATGGGAGAGACAATGACCCAACTACATGTTTTATGTTACTTGGTAAGATACTGTATACCAGGAATGAGTTACAGTTTGTTGAGTAATTGACCAAAAGGATCCCAAAGACACCCTCTCCCAAACTTTAGAGGCTAATCACAATGATACTGATTAACCTGTGCTACAGGACAATGGGAACCTATTGCTTAAGACACAATTTGCATATGCCATCAAACAATGAGAAACAGTAGCTAACAGGAAGCTTCACTCATACTGACCAGCATTTATTGTGTTGAATACTATATACTTCTACCAAAGGAGAAAGTTAATAATATTACTGTCTTAGTCAGGGTTTCTATTCCTGCACAAACATCATGACCAAGAAGCAAATTGGGGAGGAAAGGGTTTATTGAGCTTACACTTCCACACTGCTGTTCATCACCAAAGGAAGTCAGGACTGGAACTCAAGCAGGTCAGAAGCAGGAGCTGATGCAGAGGCCATGGAGAGATGTTCCTTACTGGCTTGCTTCCCCTGGCTTGCTCAGCCTGCTCTCTTATAGAACCCAAGAATACCAGCCCAGAGATGGCACCACCCACAAGGGGCCCTCCTTCACTTGATCACTAATTGAGAAAATGCCCCACAGCTGGATCTCGTAGAGGCACTGCCCCAAGTGAAGCTCCTTTTCCTATGATAACTCCAGCCTGTGTCAAGTTGACACACCAAATTAGCCAGTACAATTGACCCCTTGTCAACTTGACACACCAACATATCACTATTAAGCCTCAACCCTTACTTTCTTATTCATCCCCAAGATCTCAATAATGTAAAAAGTCCCACAGTCTTTACATATTAAAAGTTCAATCCCTTTAAAATGTCCAATATCTTAAAATTCAAAGTCTTTTAAAATTTCAAGTCTCTGAACTGTGGGCTCCACTAAAATACCTTCTTTCAAGAGGGAAAAATATCAGGGCACAGTCACAATCAAAAGCAAAACTCAAACTCCAATGGTTCAATGTCTGGGATCCAACTCACGATCTTCTGGGCTCCTCCAAGGGCTTGAGTCACTTTTCCAGCTCTGCCCTTTGTAGCACACACCTTGTCTTCTAGGCTCCAGCTGCCTGTACTCCACTGCTGCTGCTGTCCTTGGTGGTCATTGCATAGTACTGGCATCTCCAAGCCTCAACTCTTTTGCATGACCCCTTCAGTCTTGGGCTGTCAATTACAACTGAGGGTACACTTTCACCAATGGCCTTCCATGGCCTCTCACTGTACCAAGCCTCAGCTGTTCTTCATGATGCCTTCATGCCTTCAAAAGGAGTACCACCTGAGTGACTTACACAGTACCAAGTCCTACTACAGCACGAGGCACAACCTTGGCTATCTGGAACACACCCTCTGTGCTCTCATAAAACACTTCCCAGAAGATTTCACCTCGGTGATGCTGGTTTCTTCTTAATCACCGCTAATTTCTTAGCTCCAGCTAACCAGCATCAATAGTCCCAGTAACACAAAGGTTGACTTTAATAGTTTTGCTATCTTGTTACTCACAGCTGATTCTTCAGCCCCAGCTAACCAAAACCACAGAATCTTCATGGCCCTGATAAGAGTCATTAATTTTCCCTCTGAAACTTCACAAGCCAGGCCTCCATCTTCTCCACTGTTCTCAACATAATCTTCCAAGCTCCTACACATCTCACAGAGGTCTCAACACTGAATGGACCATCTAATCCAAAGTTCCAAAGTACTTCCACAGTCCTCCCCAAAACATGGTCAGGTTGTCACAGGAATACCCCACTACGCTGGTACCAATTTGTCTTAGTCAGGGTTTCTATTCCTGCACAAACATCATGACCAAGAAGCAAATTGGGGAGGAAAGGGTTTATTGAGCTTACACTTCCACACAGCTGTTCATCACCAAAGGAAGTCAGGACTGAAACTCAAGCAGGTCAGAAGCAGGAGCTGATGCAGAGGCCATGGAGGGATGTTCTTTAGTGAGTTGCTTCCGCTGGCTTGCTCAGCCTGCTCTCTTATAGAACCCAAAAATACCAGCCCAGAGATGGCACCACCCACAAGGGGCCCTCCTTCACTTGATCACTAATTGAGAAAATGCCCCACAGCTGGATCTCATAGGCACTGCCCCAAGTGAAGCTCCTTTTCCTATGATAACTCCAGCCTGTGTCAAGTTGACACACCAAACTAGCCAGTACAATTACCCAGCTAAAAACCCTGTGACCTACAACAGTGACATGCTTGCAATAGTGACCCAAATGCTTTTGGTTTACCAACCACCTTTTTATTTGGTTTAAGACCCATACCATGAGATGGAACCAACACCTAAACTTTTTATTTTTTTCACGTGAATATGATTTGATTTTATTTTTTTAATTTTTATTTTCTATATTCTATGTTTACATTCCAAAGGCTTTCCCCTTTCTCATTTACACCCCAACATATGTCCCATAATTCCTCTCCCCCCCTGCTATTCCCCACTCATTTCCCCCCATGATTTCTCTGTTCTGGGTCTACAATGCTGGATCCAATCTTTACAGGCTCAGGGTCCTCTCCTTTCTTCTTCTTTGGAGTCATTTGACTTGCTAATTGTGCCTTGAGAATTTAGGGCTTCTGGGCTCATTAATATCCACTTATCAGTGATTGCATTTCATGTGTATTCTTTTGTGATTGGGTTAGCTCACTTAGGATGATATTTTCCAGATCTAACAATTTACCTACAAATTGCATGAGTTCATTATTTTTAATTGCTGAGTAGTATTCCATGGTATAAATATACCACATTTTCTGTATCCATTCCTCTTTTGAGGGATATCTGGGCTCCTTCCAATTTCTGGCTATTATAAACAAGGCTGCTATAAACATAGTGGAGCCTGTGTCTTTATTGTATGCAGGGGAATCCTCTGGGTATATGTCCAGGAGTGGTATGCCAGGGTCCTCTGGAGGTGACATGCCCAATTTTTTGAGAAATCGCCACAATGATTTCCAGAGTGGTTTTACCATTTTGCAATCCCACCAACAGTGGAGGAGTGTTCTTCTTTCTCCACATCCTCTCCAGCACCTGTTGTCTCTTGAGTTTTTTTAAAGATTTATTTACTATATTCGAGTACACTGTCTTCAGACACTTCATTAGAGAGAGTCAGCATCAGATCTTATTACGGATGGTTGTGAGCCACCATGTGGTTGCTGGGATTTGAACTCAGGACCTTTGGAAGAGCAGTCAGTGCTCTTACCTGCTGAGCTATCTCGCCAGCCTGTCTCTTGAGTTTTTAATCTTAGCCATTCTGACTGGTGTGAGGTGGAATCTCAGGGTTGTTTTGATTTGCATTTCCCTGATGACTAATGATGTTGAAAATCTCTTTAGGTGTTTCTCGGCCCTCCGCATTTTTTACCACAACCACAAGGGATTCAGGCCAGAAGACCAGAGAAGAAACAGAAACCAAGAGAAAAATATCCATCCAATAAAAATAAACGCAGAGTCAGCACCAAAACCTATAATTACCCCTAGAGAGTAAACCTACAGGCCAGTGTATGATACCACCAAAGCCCAGCCTCTCTACTACACAAAGCCCTGGATATTCCAACTCAACTGAAGCAAAATAAAATGACTTTAAGACCAGTTTTATGAAGATAATAGAGGAGGGCCCTTCTTAAGGAAAAATAAATAAATACCTTAAAAATATCCAGAAAAACCACCAACCAACAATTGGGGTAAATAAAGAAATCCCTTACATAAAGCTAGTAATGCCAAGAAAACAAACAAACAAATAGGTAAAAAGCAATGAATAAAACTGGTGAAGACCAGAAAACCATACAGAAGCAATGAGGAAAACACAAACTGAGGGAATCCTGGAAATGGACAATCTAGGTAAGGAAACAGGATTTACAGATGGTATATGGAACCCCAGAGCTCATAAATGCTTGAATATAAGACATTAAAAAGAACCTTAGATGTAGAAGATGCCAGTTTTTAAGACTCCTCTTCCCCTACTGGGTTTCCTTGATATGAGGTGAGGTGACTAGTGTTATTAGAATATGATATGCTATGCTTGGTTGATATCCTTGAGAAACTTGACGTTCTCTAGGGGGAAGTGGAGGACGAGTGTATTGGGGAGAGAAGAGGGGTGAAGAAGAGGGATTAAGAAGGAAGGAGGGAGGGGAAACCAGAGTTAGCATGGAATACATGAGAGAATAAGTAAATACATTTTTAAAATGTAAATACAATTTGTAACTTTAAAAATTCAAATGTTTCAACTTCCTATCAAATGAGAGTAGAGTATTGGTCATGCCCTACGTTCTCCAGTTCCTCCAAAGTTTTGCCTCTCAACGATACTAAACTACTTGGCTTTATGGCAATTGAAACATCTTTACTAATAGCTTGGTAAAAATCAAGTGGATCATAGAATATAGAAAATAAAAATTAAAAAAAACTCAAGTGGATCGTGGGCTCACATCAGTTTCCAAAACTAATTGTTTAATTGCAGTACAGTTTTATTTATTGATAAATTCACTGAGGCTGGAGTGAGCACAGAGCTCCTTCATTGGAAAGTGGCACATGCACTGAATATCACACTCTGGACATTATTTTTGTTTCTAGCCTTAACCATCATGATATATGTTGATTAGGAGCAAACGTAAAAACCCAGCAATAACATGATTATAATGTGTTCTCAGCTGTGTGATGCTCACTGACAGACTCAAAGTTAGCCATTTCAAACAATATGTAAGCAATAATGAAAGCAGACATAAAATGATATTGGTAAATAATTCTTCGTTATGCTAATTTATCTAATTAAAATGAGAAAACTTCCTTAAAAGGCTATTATCTAGGGGAATTATTCTGAGAGGAATGCCAAGCATGTTCCTGAAACTGGGTGATGTCTAGGCTGCTCCCTGGAAGGCACTGCACACACAGCTTCTGAGAATAGGTTATAGGCAAACAAGACACAAATCTGACTATTTGGAAAGGACATAATATTGGGAAGTCTATTGATATGTCTCTCCCTATTTTTGTCAACCTTTAGGCTTCACAAATAATCTTCCTAAGAATTAATTACTTGGATAAAAGATGAACTTGAATCACATTTAGCTTTTAGAGGATGGTAAAAAAAAAAAAGCTGTTAAAATGGAAAGCATTTTAGATCTTTGAAGATATTTAATGAAGCCCAGAGCAGCAAGTTTCAATCAAATTATAAAATCATGTGTGTTGATTTATGCCCATATTAGCAATTGATTTATTATATTGCTATTTCTCAATTTGAGGTTCTTCTTGGGAGGGGTGACCTTTCTAACAAGTACCTAAAGGATAAGAGCCATAAGTGTGATTGCCCAGGGTTGCCTAAAATAGCAGAACTGATCTGTGCATTAAATACTCAGATCTCAGTTCTGTTATCCATGCCATGCCCTCAACAGTGTTTTTTAAAGGCATAAATCCTCCTTCTGTTTCTGAAGTAGAAGTCTGTAGATATGTCATGTGATGCAGAATCATATGGTATTTTGCTGAGGCAAGACCTGTGGGAGGACACGTGATGTTTGGAGAGAGTATAAATAGGATTCAATGGACAGTGAAGGTGTACTCGTATAGGTAGCCTTGCAATGCTTTGTTGGTCTCACATCTTCATCCTCCCTGATATTCACTTTGTTGAAAGAGATATGGCTGAGAACTTCTCCTGGTGTCTCAGCTAGTCGTCATTGTTCCCATTAACTAATGCTGATTCAGCAGAGGCCTGATGGTTTCTGCTGGATGGCACCACGACTGCCAATTTGTGTTTGGTATCCTGGCACTACTGAACTGGACTGCTTATATCCTGACAAACGGAGTATGGAATCTTCAATCTTGGTGGTGAGGAGGGGTCAGGGGAGGTTGTATACTCTGATAAACATTCTACTCACCTTGAACATTATGGGATATCAAAAGGAAACTAGAGCAGGCTTTTGTATGGCAAAGGAGATGTCTTGTGTTTCATCTGGCCTCTTCCTTTCTTTCCTCCAATATGTCCAAGCTGTATAATCTTCTCTGATCTTTTCCATATTCTTAATATGCAAAGCCTGCTTTGACCACTATTCTGTAGAATATTCACTGAAGACATAAGAATCCATGGCTTAAATATCAATGCTGTTTCCAATAGTTATGAAGCATGAAATGAATCTATTAAATATTTCTGTACTCAGTGTCTCCACTGGCAACATGATCTTCATGAGCACATGGCCTTTATGGTTTGAATGTGTAATATCCCCACAGGCTCATAGGTTTCTACAGAATCTTTGAGTCTATGGCCTATTCAACAGCAATGGGTTGCTGGGGACAGACCCTGAAGGGGTTATTGGCTTCTCCCTCTAGCAGATCAAAATGGACCTGTTTTGAAAGGTTCCTTAGAGCGAATCCTGTGTTGTCTGGAAATCAGCAGTTCAGTTCACAGGTCAGCAGTGGCAGCTCTATCCACTCACAAACACTTCACAAATATACCTGCAGTGCAGTTTGATAGAGTCATGTTACCAACAGCAGTGGGACAACCTAGCAGGAACAGCCAGGCCTCAGCACAAGTAAGCAGGAGGGACCAGCAGAAATATAGGAACAGCAGGAGAAGTTCTTGGCTGTGCCTCTCTCAAAAGAAGATCAGAAAGGCCAACAAACATTGTTTTTGTTTTTGTTTTAATAGATATTTTCTTTATTTACATGTCAAATGTTATCCCTTTTCCTGGCTTTCCCTCCAAAGAAAACACTCTATCCCATCCCCACCCCCCTCACCAGCCCACCCACTCCCACTTCACTGTCCTGGTATTCTCCTGTACTGGGGCATCCAGCCTTCTCAGGGCCAAGGGTCTCTCGTCTCTTTGATGTCCAACAAGGCCATCTTCTGCTATATATGGGTCTGGAGCCATGGGTCCCTCCATGTGTACTCTTTGGTTGGTAGTTTAGTCCCTGGGAGCTCTGGGAATACTGCTTGGTTCATATTGTTATTCCTCCTATGGGGCTGCAAGCTCCTTGGGTCCTTTCTCTAGTTCCTCCATTGGGGACTTTTTGCTCAGGCCAATGGTTGGCTGAGAGCATCTGCCTCTGTATTTGTCAGGTACTGGCAGAGCCTCTCAGGAGACAGCTATGTCAGCAAGCACTTGTTAGCATCTACATTAGTGTCTGGGTTTAGTAACTGTATATGGGAGGGATGCCACCCCAGGCAGTCTCTGGATGGCCTTTTTTTTCAGTCTTTGCTCCGCATTTTATCTCTGTATCTCCTCTCATGTGTATTTCGTTCCCCCTTCTAAGAGGAACCAAAGTATCCATACTTTGATCTTCCTTCTTCTTGAGCTTCATTTGATCAGTGAATTGTGTCTTGAGTATTCCTAGTTTCTTGGCTGATATCCACTTATCAGTAAGTGCATACTGTGTGTGTTTTTTGTGTGAGTGGGTTACTTCACTCAGGATATTCTCTAGTTCCATCCATTTGCCTAAGAATTTCATGAAGTCATTTTTAATAGCTGAGTAGTATTCCATTGTGTAAATGTACCACATTTCTGAATCCATTCCTTTGTTGAGGGACATCTGGGTTCTTTTCAGCTTCTGGCTATTATAGATAGCGTGCTATGAACATAGTCAAGCTTGTGTCCTTATTACATGTTGGAGCATCTTGTGGGTATATGCCCAGGAGTGGTATAGCTGGGTCTTCCGGTAATAGATGCAAAGATGGAATTGGAATGAAAATAAAGTGAGAGACAGCAAAAGGTGCAGCCACTCACAAATTCTCCCTGCATACATATTGCCCATCAACCCTTACTGCAACAAGGAATGCAGCTTCCTTTGTAGGGCTCAGCATATTTCAAACATATCATTTTAATCCAATCTGATCACTGCACATCATATACATGTGGTAAGATGTACAACACTTCATAAATACAGTTACATGCCAATGAAAGTTGTTAAATCATTTTTTAAATAACCAATAAGGAATAGAAACTTAAATATCATGAGAAAGTTCTTTGGTCAGATCCATAGAAACAGAGTAGATAAATCTGAATGCAGTAAAAGACAATAAAAGACAATTTATTGGAACTAAATATAGAAGATTTACAAAGTCTAAGCAGGAAAAAAATGCCTAAAACAAAAACTGAAAGTTACATAGACTGTGAGTCTAACTCATGCTTTAAAGTTATCAAGACTCAAGTTTCACTGACAGTGTAAAGAACAGATAAATCTGTTAGGTGGACAAAAAGCTTACTGTATAAGATGTAATATATTTTGATAATAGAAGATAGGTATATAGATTAATAGGTATATGATAGAGAATTTTTCATATTACTGACTCTAAAGAGAAAAATTATATAAACAGCTCTAGGAAGGAAATTTTATGCAGAAGCCCTGGTTTTCATGGTGGAGGCCGATGTTTTGCAAAGCCACAAAACCAAGGTGGAAACAAAGGCCAATGGGGGGGAGGAAGAGCTATTGCAGATGAGGAAAGCCACAGATGACAACAGACTTCTCAACTCTGTCAAGCACAGTGGTGGCAGGGTCAAGCTGCTAACAAAAAAGACTTGATTTAGACAGTGTGTGTGTGTGTGTGTGTGTGTGTGTGTGTGTGTGTGTGTTGGACACTGAAGACTATAATTGTGACAGTTGTGTAGCAGCTCTCTTGAATGCATTCCTATGGAACCAAAAAACTGGAATAGTCACGGACTGATATTTGTAAATAAATACAAACAAATTAAATTACCTTATCTTATTCAAGCACTATCCCTGTCTTTAAAGGGCACTTGTTCTAAGTATAGCCACTCCAATTAGATGGGCCTCATGCATCCCTATCATTTAACAGGCGGTGTTGTTTACTGGAAGTACCACCCAAATGTAATCAGACATAAGAAACTGAAAGATATAAAGATGGAAGAGAAAAGGAAATGACCACTGTTTCCTATGTTGTTTCTGAATTCTTCACAATCACAAGAGATTCCATTGAAGGATTCACAAACAATGAGAATTCTTAGGAAATGTAAGGTGTGTAAATAAAATATGAAAATCAATACCTTGTTATATATAAAATCAGATATCACCGTAAAATCAGTGCTGATTGCTGCTTTATATATAAGTATAACCAACTAGAATATCAGTGGGAGAAAGATTCCATGTATCTAAAAAAGTAATAAAATACTAAATAATTAGCTTGATAAGAAATGTAATGATTTCCTAAGAAGACATTCATGAAAAGCATAATAATAATTAATGAATGATACAAACGGGAAGGCATTCCATGATCATGAGCAAAATAATTAACATATATTTTAATTCCTCATACATTAATTAATAAAGAAAATCTGAGTGAAATAGCCTTTTCATCTTCAAGATTAATGTGAAAACTGACATTTTTTTTATTTGATGACAGTAAAGCTTTAGACACATCAAAATACCTATCAAGTCACAGGTGTGCATATACTTGTCAGTAAGGAATTGGTTGAATAAATAAATCTGTCCAATAAATATGTTGATGGCTATAAGGAATTGTGCAGGGAAAAGTTAAGAGTTTGGTGAAAAACAGCTTTACCACACATTAAAAAATTTTTATATTATCTTAAAAATGAGACAGTATGGATATCATTCTCAGATGGCAAAAGGACAAATCAAACAAACTGAAGTGTCTAAAATGTGAAGAATGAGCCTAAAAAAGAAAAAGTTGCCTCTCAAATGACTGGGAAATGAGAAAACTTTAATAAATAATATTAAAACAAATTGATAGCCTAGATGGGAAAACAAATAAGATGCTCTCCTTATTTACCCATAGGTAAAATTTTAGCATAAAAATTAAATAGCATAATAAATATCAAGAGCATTGGGTTTACCTTATAATTCAAGTTGGCATGACCTTTTAAAGTATTACACTAATATTCAGAATCCCTAAAAAGATTTTTTATATTTGATCTCACTTAAAATTCCTGTATACTGATGAATATCATAATCAGAATAAAATTAAATGTAAGCACAAGAAAAACTTGCTACTCATATCATTTTCTAAGTAAATTTCTGTCATCTATAAAATGGTTCCACAAAGATTGATAACTCATTGGAAAAATAAATGGATCAAAGACGTGAACAGATAAGGGGAAGAAAATGTGTCTGGATCTTACATTCAGCAGAAATAAACTACATGTAAGTTAAATTCATTGAGATTTCCATTTTACATAATTAGTTGGTGGGGGTTTGGTCTAGTTCTGAGTCAGCAGAGATGAGGCTCATTGAGAGCTCAATAGTGAGATTGTAAACTAGGGAAATTAATTTGACCTTAACTTCTTAATCAAGCAAGTTCCCTCTGAGAAGTTGTATTTCTAGACTACCATAGGAAGAAGATTTGATACTTCTTCAATCGGTGAGAAGAATCACTACTTCTAAGATATTTAGGTGTGCAATGGAATTCTAGGTAGAGGAAGTGGATCCCCAGAATATATTTCTACAACAGTGAACAGATCAACTAGAGCAGCAAACGTATTTGCAGTTAAGGAGTGTTAATATGTCCAAGAAAATGGGGATAAGTTGGTGTTTATTTTTATATGCTTCAGTAAACTAGCTAGGATATATAAAAGTATTTGAGAGTAGTAAATAAAGGAAGGATATTGCTTTTGTATGTATTATAAATCTTATTATTATGAATGATAAAACATAAGCTATTCAAGATTCAATGCAGTAATATTTTATGCAACTTTTATTGGATTTTTCCTTGGCAATTTTATGTGTAAATGATGCTTTCGTCACTTCCGTTCTTACATTTTTCTGTCCCATTCTACCTTTATCAACCACCCTTCCCCTTTCCAAATCCTTTACCCACAGTCACGTAATATTTAAATCGTAAAGAAAATATATAACGTCTATTATCTGAACAAGTTTATTCAAATTACAAAGTAAGTGATTCAAACCTTATTTATATTTGCCATGGCTAAGAAGTGCCATCTTTACTTAACTCATACATTTTCCAAAGTTATTAATAATCCCAGTGAAACCTAATTTTATAGTATCAGAATAAGTTTGTTACAATAGAATGCATATGGCTTTAATAGAGAGATTTGTAGCAAAATAAAATTAATGTTTAAATATTATTTAGAAATTGATTTTTATTACTTTAATTGCACCAATATTTTTATTAAGCATGCACTTAAATTATTGCTCAAACATAAAGATAACTTTCATATTAATAGCTATTGCCTAACATTAGGAATTGTTCTTCAAGTCAGTGACTTATAAACGTTGTGTAAAACTATGTTGATTTTGTCAGTACTTTATGTTTTTCATATACTAAACTGTACTAAATGTTCATATTGAATCAGGACTTGAAGATACAATGTTTCTTTTTCATTCTTACACTGCTAAAAGGTATTTTAATTGGTTTCAAAGTGCATAATAAAGTTATAGAAACACATGTAAAAATGAAATGTTTCCATGACTGCACCTCATTCATTTTGCAAATATTCGATGATGAATCATTCACCTTCCTCTGTGCTGTGTGCTCTTGGAAATGAGTTAAATGCTTAGGGTTCAGTGGGACAGACCTGACTCGGTCCTCATGAAACTCCCAGCCTAAAGCTGTAAGGTCAATGGCATTCAATATGTTTATACACCCTTTTATCCTTAAAATGTCTACATAATTGTGTGATATTTTATTGTCTGTTAGGTAGGTAGAATGATCAGGGAAACCTATGTGGTTATATTTGTTAGATATATTTCCAAACTTCACATGCCCATTGTACAAAAAGAACTATGGAGATGAGCTCTTAACCCCTAAGACTTTCCTAAAGGGCATCATTTCTTTTCTAGGAGCCAATACCTCCTCAGATTGTGTCCTTGATGACCTCATTCCCCAACTGAGAGTGTGAGTAATGGGAATGTGGCAGTTTGGCTTATAAAGGACTGACAGTCACAAATATGTGGATAACAGAATCTGAGTCTCCAAGAGAAGAAAGAATGTAAACAGAATGGAGAGAAAGAAGGGGGCAATTAGAACCTTAAATAGTCTATGAAATGACTGAAACTTTTCCAATATTTTCTATATTGCATTTGACAGAAGAGCTATTAAGAATGAATTCTTGCTCTCTAAAGCACATTCTATGGTATATTTTATTGGAAAAATAAAATTTTGGAGTCATGACACCTTGGGTTTCAAAGAGAATTCTTTCAAGTGAGATGACATGAATTCCCACACACCCAGATGACATTAGAAATAATTTCTGAGACTCATGCTTTTTGTCTCATACACGAGTCTCAAAGTGAATTATAAACTTGAAGAGGGGGAGGACTCCACCCTAAATGAACGAATGGCTTGTCAGAAGGGTGGTGTGTCTGCATCCAACTGAGAGAAGGAACCCAGCCTCATGGTGTAGCTCCATAAGAATGTTATAGACCTATGGTTTGGAGTAGGGAATGCTGGATGAGAAACCAGGAAAAGGTTGAACAGGGACTCTCAAAAGATGATGGAAACAGCCTAGGTGACAGATACAAAATGTAAGAGCATCCACACAGGGAGAGAACTTTAAGAACATGGAATGGTAGCCTAACTGGTAGGGGAAAAAATGGGTTCTGGAAATTTTCTTTAGATCAGTTAAACCAGAAATAAAATACCTCAAGAACTGGCAGGCTTGGCTTTGGGATGATCAGCTACCTTGTCATTTTTCTTTTTCTTTCTTTCTTTCTTTCTTTCTTTCTTTCTTTCTTCCTTCCTTCCTTCCTTCCTTCCTTCCTTTCTTTCTTTCTCTTTCTTTCTTTTTCTTTCTTTCTCTCTCTTTCTTTCTTTTTCCAACTTTCACTCTCATAATTATACTTCTCAGAGAAGAACACTCTTAGTCTCATGGGCAGAAATAGGTTAGTAGACAGAGGGATAGCACACTGTATGGTCCAGGCAGAAGAAAGGGCTCCTCACAATGCATTCCTTACCCTTCACTGGACACAGATGCCACCCCAGTCTCAGCATCTTTCATCTTCCAAAACTTTCACCCTTATATGGAGCTACTTTCTCTGACTTTCCTGCTTTATCACAAGCAGAGGCTTCAGTCTATAAACCGATGTTCACTTCTTAAAACTGTGAGCTCTGTTTTCTGTTAACACATAAAATCAGGTTTCTGCATTTTGAGCAAGGTCTCACTTAGTAGCTGTGGTTGTACTGGAACTCACTATGTAAAAAGGGTGGCTTTGAACTTACAGAGTGCTAGGAATAAGGATGTTTGCCACCGTACCCAGTTTTGTTTGATTTTTTGAATGTTAAAAAAGAGGCACAAAATGTCTATCTTTAGTCTTCTTTCATAAAATAGAAATATCAACTTTCTTTTTTAAATACTAATACAATGTGTTTGGGCTAATATAGATTGAAGCTTGCTCTCAGTCAGCAAAAGCCCCCTTTTCCTTTGGTTTGTTAGTCATTTGGCTGCGTTTTTAAATCTAAATTGTCAGCCTCGGGGATTAAATCTCATTGTCATAGACCACTGTCATTGCTCCCATGAATATGATCAGTCACAGCTTCTCCCAGTTCCCAGCATTTAATTTGTCACCATGAGAGGACACAAACTCATGATAATAGCTGGGTGTTTTACCATCTTTACCAAACATCAAAATGCATTTCCTATTGCCAACATTTGAAACACTCTTTCAGGCCAAAGATTACTCTTCTAGACAGAACAGATGAAAAATGATGCAAGAGTAAGAGTTCTGTTGTGTGCTTCCCACCACAAGGCACTGAATCAGTAGTCCCAAGATGTAGGTGGTAAGTTTCTTAGTCTGCTGACACTCTGGATAAAGCTCAGTGCATTGGGACAGTGGTAGTTATGATAGTTTGTCTGCTTCTTAAGACTGTAGATTTAAAAGAGATAGAAAGATGTTTCAATGGCTAAGAGAACTCATCACTCTTGTAGGGGAACTCCTCTTTTCTCAGTACCTGGATCACACTAGCTCCAGCTCCAAGAGATCTGATGCACAATTTTGACATATATACTCACATGTAAACACAAACACACACACAAACACAAACACACAATAAACCTTTTTTTGCAAGACTGAAAGTTTTAAAGGAAGTAACCTCAGCTGAGACACTGAGTACATCAATTTACCATTTGTGTGGCATGTGTGACCTTGGGAAGACAGTTGACATAAGAACTTTGTGCATTTATTAAGGGTAGATAAAGCACTTAGTTTGGGTCCCAAATATCCCATAAGAAAATGGTTAGGCAGGTGTCCAGAGAGATTCATTAAAGATTCAGCTATTCTTATCTTGTCATAAAGAATATGGAGATACCTGAGATGAATTTGAAGCAAGAGCCTTCAAAAGTTGGCCAATAATCATTTATAGACTTTCTTAAGTATTAGTAGTACTTGAAAATTTAGTAATTATAAAATGGTTGGATGAATGATGAATCCATGCCCTCTTCCTCCTAGTCAAAGTCTATTGCTTCATATAGACTTTGTGGTTGGCCAAAGCTAATCTTACTCCTAGCTCCAGAAGTGAAAACTGCCTCTTTTAAGCTTCAGCAACTAATAGGAAGCCAATCAATTTTGAATTGAGCTCCTGCCCTAGGAACAATAAACCAATGTAAGCCAACAAAAATGTACTCTTTTGTGATAAATGTTACATAATTAGAAAAAACAACAACAAAAAGTGTACCAATTTTCCAAAATCAGATTCCAGTCCAATCAGAGTATGTCTAGTTTATCAGGGTAACCTGAGAACACTGCTTTACCACTATAAGAAAAGTAAATTTGAGATGATTGATTTCTTTTGTACTTTTTCTTCTATCCTTTCCTACTTATAGACCAAATCTCCTTGGTTCATTGTGCAATCACTGTTGCTCCATTCTAAACTCCCAAATAAACGTTAATCAGAATTTTTAACTGTATGATTTTGCTTTTTTTGCAAAGCAGTTGAAGCTGTAGGACCCATCACTCTAAACTGGTTGCCTGGAGGTATGTTTGCCATAGAATTGGAAAATAAGAAACACAAATAGCAAGTCAAATGAGTCCCAAGAAGAAGAAAGGAGAGGACCCTGGGCCTGTAAAGATTGCATCCAGTTTAGTAAAGAAACCGAGGGGGGAGGGGGAATGATTGGGGAACAGTTGGGGGGGAGAGGAACTATGGGAACTATGGTGGGTGGGAACTGGGAAAGGGGAAAGCCTTTGGAATGTAAACATAGAATATAGAAAATAAAAAAAAAGTTTAAAAAAAAACAAACAAAATTATATACTGAGACCTTTAGGGAAAATATGGAAATCCTTTTAGCAGAATCTACAGAGAAGTTCTGTGTAGTCCTGGGTGTGAACATGGTTATCTAAAGTGTTCAACAGTTATTTGTAATGCCTCATGATGAAAAGGTCAGCAAGTCACTGGTTTGACTGAAATTAGAAAGACTAATTCTTGGTCTAGTTAAATATAAACCCATGAATCATTTTTGATCCTTAACATGATTTGAGCTAAGTTTTATATTACATGGTACTAAAATCATTGCTACACACATTTGGGTTGGTATTTATTCTGCAAAGGAAGCAGAAAATGTAGGTATCATTTGCCAAGAAGAATGCATCTCTATTTTCAGGATTTATAGCTCTAAGATGGTATGCATGATGAGGTATATGCAAAAGGAAGCTGTGTCAGTCCAGAGAAAGTAAAACGGGGTGAACGGTTGTTCAAAGTAAGCAATGGGTTGCTTAGTTCGAGGAAGAAAGCAGATGCTTCATTTCTCAAACACATCACTATTTTCATTCAGCCAACTAATGAATGGATACTCTGTTGTCGGTGAATACCAGCTGAGTTCAAAATGACAGCTGGACTGCCAGCAATGTGGGAGCAATGGTTCCCTTCAGGAGATTGCCATGATTTTATTTGAATGAAATGAAGAAGAGATCTGTGGGAGGAGTGCAAGTTTGTGGAGGGGGGGTGCATGTATTTACATAGGTGTAGAGGGCAGAGGGACTATCTAACTTGTATCTAGGAACAGTCTCTAAACCAGGCTAGGCTGGCTGCCTGTTGCCACATTGTCAGCTCTCTGACTACAAGATTGTGAAACCACCTCCAACTTTTACATGAATACTTGGAAATCAAGGTCAAGATCCATGTTTACATGACAAGCTCTTTATGATGTCAATATGTCTCCCACTCCAAGAATGGCTGTAAGAAGTACTGCTAAAGTAATATAAGGCTTTCTAATCTCCTTAAATATAAGAAAAGAAACATTTTTTTAAACAGTGAAGTATAAGAAATATACTGGAGTTACGGTCTGAAAAGCCACCACCTGGAATTATTGAATTGTTTTAGAAATATTGAATTTTTTTCTAAAGTAAAACATATAGATCATAGTTAATGGATGTTCTGGTTTATTGACCAAACATAGCTAATCATTATGTGGGATAGATGGGCACAGGAAAAAAGGCAAGCTATAAAGATCTTTATAGGAACACCTGGGACACCTGGGGAACTTGGGGAACCTGGGGCATCTAGGACACCTGGGGTACCTGGGACACCTGGGACACCTGGGGAACCTAGGGCATCTGAGACAACTGAGACACCTGGAAAACCTGGGGTATCTGGAGTTCTGGCTTTGATTGCATTCAACCAGCATCATGAATGACTGACCGTTTGGGGGTACGCTGTCTAATTGAGGGGCCAAGTAGAATAGTGAAGATCAAGTGACATGTCAGGCACAGTATTTGATTTGTAATTTTAAAATTCCTGGGTTGTTTATTGGGGCATTCATGACCAATGTTATAGATCAGAGTTTCCTGGCTCTCCTGGGTCTTTCTTTAGTCTTGTGATTAATACGGTTGAGCTTACTCATGAAAAGAACTGAGAACCAAGCCTGATGATTAAGGGTAAGTATGTTAGGCATTGTTAGGCATTAGCTACTAATATTCTTATTGTAGCATGGAATTACAGGGTGAATGACCAAAAGTAAAGACAGCTCTCTCTAGACCATACCAGCATAACCTGGGCTGCTACTAGGATCAATCCTACTCTCCCCTTCCCAATTCTTTCCCAGGCTAGCCCTTCATGAACACTAGGATATCTTTTCTAAATATATTTGTTCCACAGGATTAGCTTAGAACATGGAAGCTTCCCTAACCCTCAGCCTCCTTCTTTATACGCCATTTACTTGTGGGTGTAATGTATAGGAGAAAACCTTCGTATACTATTGGCTAGCATTTTATAGAAACCATCAATCCTTCATGATCCTGCCCAGGCTAATGGCTCCTTTTACATGCTGCTTCTCAGTCTGTGCATAGGAACCAGAAAACCCAGAAGCCCCAGCTTGAACCCACCTTGTTGAGTGGAGGAACACTGTGACCTTATTCATCCAGCATTAGTTTCAAAAAGGAAACAGAAAGTCCAATCGTTTCTTTTTTTTCTCCATGGAGGAAAAAAGTTTATTTTGATTAGAGATGTTTTCTTTCTTTTTTATTTTCTGTTACTTTTTAAAAATTGGATATTTTCTTTATTTACCTTTCAAATGTTATCCCCTTTCCTGGTTTCCCTTCTGTAAACTCCCATCCCGTTCCCCCTTATCCTGCTTCTATGAGGGTGCTCCCCCACCCACCCACCCACTTCTGCCTCACTGTCCTAGCATTCCTCTACACTGGGGCATCAAGCCTTCACAGGACCAAGGGCTTCCCCTTCCCCTGATGCCACATAAGACCCCTTCAGCTCTTCAGTTCCCCCCTAACTCTTCCACTGGGGTCCCTATGCTCAGTCCAAAGGTTGGCTGTGAGCATCCACATCTGTTGGTCAGGATCTGGCAGAGCCTCTCAGGAGACAGCTGTATCAGGCTCCTGTCAGCAAGCACTTCTTAGAATCCCATCTGTAATAGTGTCTGGGTTTTGTATCTGCATGTGAGATGGATCCTCAGGTGGGGTAGATGCCAGTAAAGCAAGACCCTCCCAGGACCGCCAGGGATGACATTAGCTGTAATATCCTACAAAGGGGAGGTATAACCTGTTGAGATCATTGGAGTTAAGCCCCAGGGTTTGATGGTGGACTGATAAGGAGCTGATAATGTGCAAGGAAGCCTGAGGCAACAACACACAGAAGCATCTAAATCAAGTATGAGTCCAGACAGCTTCCTGGTGAGTCCTTTGCTGTACAGCAGTACCTGCAAGTGCAACTCTGGGTTTAGAGGAAAGTAGATAAACAAAGACAGAGAGGAAGAACCAAGGGAAGGCAGGAATGCAGATATCCCAAGGGTGAGGACCCAGGAGAGATGCAAAGATGGAGATGACCCAGAATGCAGTGTTTAAAGCCTTATACAGGGGCAAGTTGGATAACAAAGATTTCACTCTAGATTTCATCCCCCTGGAGATGCTCAATCATGTATCTCTTAATTATAAAGTGACAAGCAGTAGAACGTTCTCCAGGGTTTTAACTAGAAATTTGACTTAAACTTGGTGCCAAAATTGCATACAATCCAGCTTCTGTTGATTCTTGTGTTGGTCTAGAACCACTAAGGTGCTGGGATAGACGAAGGGGTTGACAGAATGCTTCGCTGGAAGAAGCTCAAATCCATAATATTGATTCATAATTTCATATACTGAATAAATAATCCTACCGTATTTAATCATAATAAATCTCAGATTTCAAAGATACCGTTTCCTACAACATTTCACCATTTCCAGACACAGGGCAGGAGGCAACAAAAGATATGACAAAGACTCAGCATGTGCTGATATGTGAGGCTTGGGCTTTCTGATCCACAGGGACAGAGCATGAAGCAACACCCAAGACAAGCCACCAGGGCTAACATTCGTGTCTTCTTTCATCTTGATTACGAAGCTTGCTGGTTTCCACGAACCTCTGCTAGCTATCCTTATAGGAAAGTTTCCAGGCCTAAAATCTTTCCTGCATTTTCAGAAGTGGTTAATGTCTGTCAGACACTGGTGTAAGTCATTTTGAGTGTGTCAGTAAACCAAAGCCCTGCAGCTGAGGAAAAGGTGTTTATTGTAGTGTAACAATGGAAAATAATTAAAGTCCAGGCAGTCCTTACCCCAAGCCATGCACTAATTTAACCCTTTGCATTTGCAGGACCAATATGGCTCATTTTCATTGTGTTTTGAATGCATTGCTGTTATCCCCAGATTATAGGAGAGGGCTGAGGTGCCTGTGAGTTTCTTTAGATCACACAACGAGTGACAGCTATGAACTAAGTTCACATAATCTAGAACTAGAATACGTAGTGCCTTGCTAGTTCACTGGGGTGATAGTAAAAGAAGCTCAAATCCAAACAGCTGCCAGCTTCTTGCATTTGCAGTGGCTCTGTAGAAATCAGTGAGTCAACTTGTGGAAAGATTACAATCATTTCCAATTACCAAGAACATGAAAGGGCCACTGAGTACATCTCGAAAGAGGAGGTGTTTGTTTGCTCCTATTCATTGAGACAATGGCATATTTGTTTACATGCCATCTCCTGTGTCTTCAAGAATTCACCAAGTCAATTCAACTCATTTCTGATGACACCACTTCCTGATGATATCACTTCCTTTCATTGCTTGAATATAAAAGGATGCTCCCACAAACTTGGTCTTGTGTACCGGGGGCTGGACTGCCTTCTGATGATCTTTGAGGTTGATCTGGAGAGCTCACACTTATCAATGCATTGATCCCTCGATAAATTTATAATATGGTCCAGTACAAGAAAATAGGCCACCAGGAAACTGCCCTGGCACTCAGAACAACTTTACAGCTACAGCTTGTCTTACTTCCCTGTAATAACCCTTTCCTCTGTTTCCTGTCCACCATGAGGTGAGCAGTTTCTTCCACCAGCCCCTTTCCACAGCGATCCACCTCACCACCAAAAGGGTCCTCTGAAACCACAAGGCAAAATAAACTTAAGTTGCTGTATCAGATACTTGGTCACTGCAACGCAAAAATAATTACCATACTTCTCCTTGTTTAAATTATCATAGACCACATGTCTTAGTCAGGGTTTCTATTCCTGCACAAACATCATGACCAAGAAGCAAGTTGGGGAGGAAAGGGTTTATTGAGCTTACACTTCCACACAGCTGTTCATTACCAAAGGAAGTCAGGACTGGAACTCAAGCAGGTCAGGAAGCAGGAGCTGATGCAGAGGCCATAGAGGGATGTTACTTACTGGCTTGCTTCCCCTGGCTTGCTCAGCCTGCTCTCTTATAGAACCCAAGAATACCAGCCCAGAGATGGTACCACCCACAAGGGGCCCTCCCCCAGTTGATCACTAATTGAGAAAATGCCCCACAGCTGGATCTCATGGAGGCACTTCCCCAACTGAAGCTCCTTTTCCTATGATAACTCCAGCCTGTGTCAAGTTGACACACAAAATTAGCCAGTACAATTGACCCCTTGTCAACTTGACATACCAACATATCACTATTAAGCCTCAACCCTTACTTTCTCATTCATCCCCAAGATGTAAATAAAGTTAAAAGTCCCACGGTCTTTACATATTAAAAGTTCAATCCTTTTAAAATGTCCAATATCTTAAAATTCAAAGTCTTTTAAAAATTTAAAGTCTCTTAACTGTGGGCTCCACTAAAATACCTTCTTTCAAGAGGGAAAAATATCAGGGCCTAGTCACAATCAAAAGCAAAACTCAAACTCCAATGGCTCAATGTCTGGGATCCAACTCAGATCTTCTGGGCTGCACCAAGAGCTTGAGTCACTTCTCCAGCTCTGCCCTTTGTAGCACACACCTTGTCCTTGGTGGTCATTGCATAGTACTGGCATCTCCAAGCCTCAACTCTTTTGCATGACTCCTTCAGTCTTGGGCTGTCAATTACAACTGAGGGTACACTTTCACCAATGGCCTTCCATGGCCTCTCACTGTACCAAGCCTCAGCTGTTCTTCATGATGCCTTCATGCCTTCAAAAGGAGTACCACCTGGGTGACTCTTACACAGTACCAAGTCCTGCTACAGCACGAGGCAACCTTGGCTATCTGGAACACACCCTTTGTGCTCTCATAAAACACTTCCCAGAAGATTTCACCTCAGTGATGCTGGTTTCTTCTTAATCACCGCTAATTTCTTAGATCCAGCTAACCAGCATCAATAGTCCCAGTAACACAAAAGTTGACTTTAATGGTTTTGGTATCTTGTTACTCACAGCTGATTCTTCAGCTCCAGCTAACCAAAACCAGAGTCTTCATGGCCCTGATAAGAGTCTTTAATCTTCCCTCTGAAATTTCACAAACCAGGCCTCCATCTTCTGCACTGTTCTCAACATAATCTTCCAAGCTCCTCCACAACATCTCACAGAGGTCTCAACACTGAATGGACCATCTAGCCCAAAGTTCCAAAGTCCTTCCACAGTCCTCCCCAAAACATAGTCAGGTTGTCACAGGAATACCCCACTACGCTGGTACCAATTTGTCTTAGTCAGGGTTTCTATTCCTGCACAAACATCATGACCAAGAAGCAAGTTGGGGAGGAAACGGTTTATTGAGCTTACACTTCCACACAGCTGTTCATTACCAAAGGAAGTCAGGACTGGAACTCAAGCAAGTCAGGAAGCAGGAGCTGATGCAGAGGCCATGGAGGGATGTTACTTACTGGCTTGCTTCCCCTGGCTTGCTCAGCCTGCTCTCTTATAGAACCCAAGAATACCAGCCCAGAGATGGTACCACCCACAAGGGGCCCTCCCCCAGTTGATCACTAATTGAGAAAATGCCCCACAGCTGGATCTCATGGAGACACTTCCCCAACTGAAGCTCCTTTTCCTATGATAACTCCAGCCTCTGTCAAATTGACACACAAAATTAGCCAGTACACCACAGCACCACAGGATAAATGTTAAATTTCTTGGTATCACCCAGGAAGGGCTTCTCCATCAATATGCTCTCTGCTGACTTCTAAGTCATTTCTGCCAACTTCCTTCCTGCATCACAAATCTACAGCTACCATGGACTTGTTTCCCTAGCCTCTTATATACAGTATTTTTAAAAGTCTTTCTTTTCTTCAAGCCATAATTTGAATATATAGGGGCTTTATAGTGACATTGACTACAGAATTCTAATGCCTAGCACTAAATGTTCAGCCCAGCCATCTCGAGTTTAATCAGTCTGCTCTGTGTTTATTCCTGTGTTTCCATATTTGAGGACCACACCCCATCTGCTAGCAATCCTCTGTGCCTTTGCTCTAACCTCCCACAGATCAAATATCTTCCCAAGAAAATGTTTGTTGACTTTCTCCTTCCCTGGAGAAAATTGATCCTTCACCTTTTCTGTGAACTCACTATATGGGCTTCTACTCTGCCCCATTTTTTTTGGGGGGGGGTGTAACAGCCTAAGATTTCTTTGGGACTCTTAACTTCTTTGTCAACAAGGTTTGACTGGATGTCAATAGTAACTGATGAGAGAACACACACACACACACACACACACACACACACACACACACATACACGCACCAAGGAAGCTGAGGACCTGATGACGTGGCCATGACAGAGCAGAGTGTGCCAAGTGCTGGCAAAGGCAGCGGAAGGGACTTCTGGGTCCTGCAAGGGCACTTCCCTTAGGATGCAGGCCAGGAAGGAAGCTTCTTAGGAGAGATCCTTAGAAGATTGATTCAGAGCAAACTCCAAAACAATACAAGACATGCTCTGGCTTCCTATATGACCATTTAAAGTCAGATTAAGCAAACTCTTCCACCTTAACAGGTGCATGGCTGAGCTTCAAACCCAATACTCTATGTCATAACATCTCCCTTTTCTTCTCTCCCAAACCCCTCTGTGTGTGTGTCTGTGCATGTGTACCCCCATGCATGTATGTGAGTGCAATTACAGGTGAATGAATGCATGATATTAACATTTATATAAATGACAATGGATTGAACATCTTCAGTTTTGAATTTGAGCATGGTTTGTTCCATCTACATTATTTGGGGCAGGTTATACAATGTTTGTGCAGTGTTTGTATAATGGATTCAATAGTAGTAGCTTTATGTCACAAGAATATTAAATCCATTATTAGATAACAAACATGAACTGCTTAACCTAACACTTAGCATGTAGTAGGCAATTTTGAAAGGGCAATAACTACTAAAAGACTATCTTTAGATTTAGCTTTCAAGTCTAAGTTCCATTCCATACTAATCCTGAATGACCTTGGCCTCTAAACTAAATGAGTCTTTCCTGCTTTGCCCTTTGGAGTTGGATTCCTTGCCACCCAGAATAAGAGTTACACAGAACTCACAATAAATCATTACTGTCATTTTTATTATACTATACGACACAAATATGTTTTGGGTAATTCTATTCATTAATAATTTGTTCATGCTTGGAAGCTGATTTCATGTTCCAAAATACAAGACTGTGGTTTCAAAACTGCAATCAATTACAAAAAATTGCCACAAGATGGCACCAGACTATTTCTATTCTATCCCCACACTTAGTTCAGGCAAAAGGCCTGTGTTGTGGGAAAACAAATCTTCACTATATTGCATCATCTCCCCTGTTCCCTCCTCCTCCCGCTCCCCCCGCCAACCCCCCCAGTTTAGGCAGGCACAGTTTTAAAGTTGAGCACCTATAAGACACACCACACTAAAGAAATTCTTTTCGTAGATCCTGTCATTTTGCTGTATTGAATATTTTGCCTGAAGCAGTAATTTTAGCCCTTCCTCACATAAGAGTCTTTTCAAAATTGTTAACCAAAGAATACCAAATAGTAAAATGGACTGATCCTTCACCCACCCCACCCACACCCACACCCCACTCTGGCTTTTATTTTCAGGTTTATTTTCCAAAACTAATGAAATTTGTCATTTTTTTTCAGCCACGTGTTTTCTTTGAATTTGTTTCCAAGGTTACAGATAAGGGGAAGTTCCAGGCCCTCTTCTCTTACTGGGACTTTGACATCAGTCTGAGTCAGGAGGGCTGTGACTTGTCACAGACTTTCTTGTTTGTTTGGGGCTTGAAATCTACCAAGTATTAACTGTGCCAGCTGCCCTGAGCACCCGGATAAGATTCTGCCAGTGACATTATGTTTCCTAGAGCCTGGAGCTCTATGGCTCCTTGCTAGCTGGGATGTTGCTGGCTTTTTCTTCCTTAGCTGACCTCCAGCCTGAGCACCCAGAGTCAGCCATGAAAATGTTTCCTTCTGCTTCTGAATTTTATTTTAAATCGACGGCATTAAGTTAATGCTATCCATGAAAATTCCATCATTCATAAATAACCCCCCCATCTTTACATACAGGATGTTCATTCCCAGGAAGGACAGATGTGTGCACGTGCATACTCACGGATACATACCATTTATGTATGTTTTGTCTAGTATTTATGGTTCCTGCTAGTTTATTGTGGCAGAGCCACTAAAGAGGACATTGTAAGACCCCGAAAGAAAAACGGGGGCACTCTAGCACCCCACGCCTTGGAAGGCATCACCCCAGTCACTCACGAGAACCAGTCTTGATGCACTAGCAGGAGGATTTTAATTCCAGAGCTCTGGGGTCACAGCCATTCCCTCATGCGGGGTAGGTGACTGTGAACACCGGGTGCAGAAACAGGACTGCTTTTATAGATTTACAGCAAAGCCCGCCTAACACAAGCCACTCCATAGCTTCCAAGCCAACCAGTTTAAATTATCTGAGCCCGTGCTCTCTGAGAACCAATCAGTTTCCTATAGAAGCCAGATAGACTAGTTAAGTCATTTCTACTTACATGGCCGCCACGTACACATTTCCTGCTACAGGGCCGGGGGTCACACACAGCGTCACACACACGTATTTCCTGTTATGCATTTCCTATGGGGCCAGGGTCACATACGTACGTACGGGGCCAGTGCATCTGCCGCAGTGACCCTGCAGACTCAGCTGCGTTCGCCCTTGCCTCAGCTTCTCCACGGGAGGTGAGGCGGGAAAGGATGCTAGGGACCTTCCCAGCCTGCAGCCCTCATCCTTTCAACATCAGCTCCCATTTTGCTACCAATCTACCCTGTTTAATCTGAGAACTCTGCTCACTTATCCATGTTGACTGGGTCTGAGTGAGTATGAGGCTGTGATCTCCACCTGGGGAGCTCTGAAGCTTAACAGGAAAGGCATGCACCTCAAATAGAGAAGAAAGAATTTGTCTTCCTGTCTTCCTGTGACTAATTCTCAGGTTGAAGGCTAATTTGGCTAATTTGCGTTTGACATTCCATGGGACTTTAGAATCCTCTAGAGAGTAGTGTAAATGACCGAAAGGAAGCTCTCTTATTTTGGACCTCTGTGACTCTTAATCCCACAAAACTGAGGCAAGGAAGAGTCACAGGCTGTATTGAAAGTCTATAAGATAACCCGAAGTGGCTAGATGCTAGAACCCAATTAGTAAGGTAAGGTAGCAGGGGTTCTGTAGAGTATACACTACTGGAAGGGAGAGATTATGCAGAGTTCCTCACTTAGGTTAATCGTAATATGGAAGTTGCTCTGTCAAGATCCAGGACAGGATAAGACCTTCCAATACAACAAGGCTCAAGAGTGATGCTTCAGTTACTCTTGTTACAGCTGTGTTCTGACTATTGCCAAAGCATCATCAGGGAGGAAGAGTGCTTTAGCTCACACTTTAGCACAATAGAACACCATCAAGTTCCTCTCTTTCTCTGCTCTGCTCTTACAGTTGCTTTCTCTTACAGTAGACACAAAGAACAGTGAACTGCTCTGCCTAGAGATTTCCTCCACCAACCAAATTAATCTATTATATTTTCATTCAGACTCATTGATGTTTTCAGGATGTGGGCATAATATAGTACAATTACTTACTGGGTAGTGACATGAATGGACTGCAGCCCAGTGGCCAGCAGAGACCAGGACTCATCACTGTGCATCTATCCTGTTGGTGTTCTGGTCTCCCACACTCCTGCTAGAATGGCTCCGTAATCTCTGCTTGTAAGAAAGTTCTAAGTTTTTCAAGTCCAGATTTCCAAATGTGTCCATATGTCTCCTTTAAACTAGTTTGAAAGTCTCAGTGGCCATGTTGTTGTATTGATTGGGGCAATGGCCTACGTCGCAACACCACTTTTCTGATTAGTTACTTCTCTTATTACTGGCTCAAGCATCTAATAATATGTAATGATGGGAAAGAAATGTATCCTTTGGCTTCCAGTTCAATAGAATGCAGGCCAGCATGGTGTTGAGCATAATGGCAGAGAAGGCAAGGTTCTACAGTCAGTAGCAGAGCCAAACTGTAAAGCCTCAAGGCCCAATCCTCTGTCCCCACTTCTTTTAGGAGGCTTCACCTCCTAAAGGGAGCATGGCCTTCCAAATCAGCGGCACTAGCTGAGATGCGCTTGTCAAGCACGTGAGCGAGCCTATGTTCTTATTCAAACAGCAGCACATGGAGATATCCTTTCAGGAGTGTCTAAAGCAAACATTTAACTAAGAATAGAGGAAACAGAAGGAAGTTTTTCAAGCTCTGTATGATTCTAAGCACAGAGAGAAGGAAGCACAGACATATCTTTCTTAGAATAGTAGTCTACTCAGAGACGGAGACAGAATCCTCCATAATTACTAAGTCAATGGCATGGGTAAAGTAACTGAGGATGGACCGAGCTTACAGAGCCACAGCAAAGAGTGAGGCCGAGGCAAAGGTGCAGCTCTATTGTGTAGCTATTTGCCTTTTCATTGAAGCACTGAGTTTGAGTGTAAATAAAATTAATTTAAAATATGCTTGCACTAATCACAATATGTAGTGCTCTTAAATATTCTGTGCTAAATCCATTATCAAATATATCTCAGATTTATCATATGGAAGAAATCTATACATCCTATGATAGCCCCTCATCATCTGATTCAAATCTGGTCATGGGTGGTTAATAACATAGACCAAAAATTGTAAAAGTAGCAGGGATCAAAGAGAAAAATGCAAGGCGTGGCATTTAAGGTAACATTCTCTCTCTTAGCATTAAACATAGGCAACATTGGCACTGAATAGTGAGGACCACCTTAAATTCTATGTGCTGGATGGTTGTCCTGCTTCTCATTAGCACAAGGTTCATGATTTTTTTTCTCCCACCATTTGCTGTTTATATAATATTCAAGAGGAGCACACTTGATGTTGCTTCCATTGTTGGCCAGAGAAAGATTGGCAAAAACTACGGGATTCCTCACCTGCATCATGGCCAAAGTGTCTCTCCTTTCATACCCTGCTGTTCTGTAAAACAATTAGACAAACTTCAGCTGTCTCATTTCACCCACGCCAGCAGCTGCTTGGAGTTGTTCCATGCATCACAGAACAAGTGTGTGTGTGTGTGTGTGTGTGTGTGTGTGTGTGTGTGTATTGGAAAGACATATAAGACTTGTCATGACTCAAAATGCTATCCAGACATTTTCCCACAGAAAATATACATCAGACTGCATCTACAACAAAAGCTTAAGAGAAGTTTTTAATTTTTTTTTCTTTTTAAAGCACAAGACTTACATCACTCAGGTTAATCAAGATGGGAACATTATAAAGATTCTGTAGGAAAATGTCTGAATAGCATTTTAAGTCATGGCAAGTCATAAATTCCTTTCCAACACACACACACACACACACACACACACACACACACACCCTTGTCCTGTGATGCAGTCTGATGTATTAGCTATGAAGACAGCTTTATAAACAACCTCAGCAAACTACCTAGTTTTAGAGCTGAGAAAATCAGCCAACATTTCCCCCTCTATTTCAGTATTTATACTTTTGATGTATTTCACAAAGGACCAAATTTATAGAAGTACTATGAGGCAGTTTTCAGTATAACCATGAGCTCTACAAGGATCAGGAAAAATGTAGCAGCGATGTGTGTCTTATTTCATGGTTGGTGTTTGATGAAACAAAGTAAGGGCTAATTCTAAGACTGACAAGACCCTTGGACTATATGAAGAAGGCTAAGGTGTTCATGATCAGCTAAAACAGAAGAAAACCAATGGCCAAACGGAAGGAATCCTGATCTTGAACACTGGGCATTACCACATGTGTCCCATTATCAACAAGACAACACAAGAAAAGTAGAGAGCTCTACCTGGCAGAGTTCCCAACTGACTTCTAAGTGAGACTGAGGAAGGAGTCAGAGCCTCTTTGCATGAACTGGCAATCATCTTCCATCATCCTCAATCTGAAACCTGCCTAATAGTAGAAAGTACATTTCAGCACAGGGGCTGGCAAGAAGTTGTTTAGCTTCTTAACAGCAGAATGAGATGACTAGAAGAACATAACTCATGTTCTTAAGAAGCTTCTAGAAGAACAGAACAGTTCCAGTGGAAGATCCAGTAAGGTACTTAGGAACTGTGAACTCTGTTTTTTGTATTAATTGACACAAGCCATTTCAACAGAGGATCATATTTACTAGAGCATACTTGTAAAATTCAAAGTTCACATTTAAATATATTTTGCAACATTTTAAATACTAAATAAAAATGTGAAATATTATGGTATAAACATAAAATAATATTCCAGGTTTTATATCAAAGGATACTTATCTTAGAAAATACAGAAATCTAGTAGGAGAAAGGGAAGGAGGGAGAGAGAGGATAAAAAGCAACAAGGAAGGAAAGATGGAAGGAAGGGAGAGAAGGATGGAAGGAGGGAGGGAAGAAGGGGAAGAGGGGAGTGAGAGGGTGGGTGGGTGGGGGAAGCTGGGCAAGCAAAAGTGCCCACACTAAGCAGATATATTCTAAACACTTTAAGAAAAACTCAGGCTGGTCCATGAGTCGGTAGCCAACCTTCCTGCCAATCTGTGAGGCATGGGTCCACCACTACTCTATTTTGAATCTGTTACAGTGTGTTCTTCCTTTTGTGTATAGATCCTGTCACTCATTTGTGTTTGTCTGTAGATAGGTGCAGCTCTGTAGACCAGTCTGATCTAAGACTCAGATACATATAGAGTCCACCTCACCTGGCTTTTCATTCTTTTATATATAAGATTTTCAAAACATTCAAATGACCCAGCAAAAGAAAAATATGAATACTATTTAGGCACATATTGAGAGATTTAGATTCAAAGTATATGACCATTCCAGGCTTCGGCAGCTCTGAAAATCCAGTCTAGTCTCTAAGTCCTACATGTAGAAAAGTTTGCCCAACTCAAAAACACTCTGGAAATTCCCTGTTTGTCAGTTTGTCACTGCCTGAGAAGTCTTCCTTAGCCCTTTCATGGTGTGTGTGTGTGTGTGTGTGTGTGTGTGTGTGTGTGTGTGGTGTGTGTGTGTGTGTGTGTGTGTACAGTGGGATATGACCACCCCCTCATTCTTCCGTGTACCCAGCACCAAAATGAGACAAAAAATAAGGATTTCATACATCTTCCTTGCATGCAATTGAATGAACCTGGACTTAAGGTGACCTTTCCCCAAAAGTTCATGGAGGAATAAATTATTGTGTATGAATTTCTTCTAAGTTTCTCCTTAGACATCATTGTTATAAGCCATAAACTATTGCTTAGAGTAGCATTAGTCTGGTACTAGCCTACAATCCATTGTCTATAATTAATGCTAGGTGTAGTTTTGGAAAACTTATTACTCTAAACTGTCCATGATAATAAAGTAGTTTAACATTTTGGTGTTTATTCCTGTTTTCCTTCAACACCCCTGCAAGAAATAGAGCTCGTTATTGACAAAGCTTTTAACAGGTGCATTGGTATGAAAGAGAATGTCCCCATAAGCCCATCTATTTGAATGCATGGTCACCAGGGAGTACAAGTATTGAGGATTAAGAGGTCTTGGCTTTGCTGGAGGAAGTGTGTTGCTTGGAGCACAGTCTGAGGTTTCAAAAGCCAATGAAACCCTCTCTCTCTCTCTCTCTCTCTCTCTCTCTCTCTCTCTCTCTTCCTCCCTCCCTCCCTTCCTCGCTCCCTCCCTCCCTTCTTCTCTCCCTCCCTCCTGCCTACTGCTCATAGATTGGAATGTAAAACTCCAGTGTCAACTCCCTCTGCTTTATACCATGATGAGCATGAACAAACCAAGCCCCAGTTAAGTACATTTTTTTGAAAAATAGTTGCCTTGGTAATGGTATTTCTTCATAGCAATAGAACAGGAGATCACACGCACCCCTGCATTATGACCACTGAGGATCCACCATTGAAGATGAAAAAGATATAGTGTTAACATTTCTGTCTTAGGATTGCTACTTCTGTGATGAAACACCATCACCACAAGCAACTTGGGGAAACAAGGGTTTATTTCACTCACACTTCCATATCATTCCATATCATTAGAAGCAGTGAGGGCAGGATCTCAAGCAGGGTGGAGACGTGACTGCAGGAACTGATGCAGAGGCCATGGAGGGGTGCTACTTACTGGCTTGGTCCCCTATGGTTAGTGCATCCCCTCTTCTTATAGAACCCAGGACTACCAGCCCAGGAATGGCACAACCTGCAGAGTGCTGGTGCCTCCCCTTACCTCTCACTAAGGAAATGCTGTACAGGCACTGACATAAAACTAGAAGGACAGTTTCTGAAATGTCAGAATGGACATCCCAGTGTCTAAATAATATGCATAATAAGATATCAAACAGCGGAAGTGTGAACAGTGATGCTGTGATGATTTTAAAATAACTGTAGGCAAACACAGGATGGAGATAGAATGCAGCTTAGTACAAGAGAGGCCCTAGGTGTGGTCCCTATTAGTCCAAAACCATCAAGAGCAAATAAATATACTGTGGTATATCACTCAGCAAGCACAAAGAGTAAAATCATTTTGTTGACTGCAAAGTAGATGGAACTGAAAATCATTATGCTAAATGAAATAAGACAGAATCAAAAACATCGCAGTTTCCTTTATGGGCTCGTAAAAAATATCTAAAATTAAGTGAAATAGGAGAAGGAGAGCTGGGGTGGGAATGAGAATATGTGAGAGAAATAGATGATACAGTAAATACAATCAAAGTCTATTAAGTATATACTTATGAAGAAACATAAAGATCTTGCCACTTCAGGTAACAAATATCACCAATAAAATATTAAAAATAAACAGTTTTAATGTTGGCACAGTGATCTTGTAAATTCACTTAAAGAAGCATAATGTTCTTTTAAGTGTGCTTAGGGAAAAGAAGAATTTTTAAATTGTTAAATTTAGATATATGTAATTTATGCATACATGTGTCTAAAGAGCTTTCTAGGTAGTTGATTCATTGTTTCATTTATATTCCATAAGACTAATGTTTAGATGATAGATCTGAGCTTATTTTGGAAAAATCTTTTCACTAAAGTAAACAGTTTATTTTACTGCATAGCTGCTGTATTTTAATTGTGGTGTGTCAGTGTGGAGTCTGATTGGTTTGGGTTTTACATAATTTTAAACCAGTATGTCTGTACTTGTCCCTGATACTCTTTCTATCCATTCTATCCTTGAAAGTTCCAGGCGAGGCAGCCTCCAGCTCTCTTCGATTAACTATTAGTGTACAGACTTATGGGTTTCTCTGCCAATTATCCATGTGTGTGTGTCTGCACATACGAACAGATGCGTCCTTCTCTTTTTTTGTCAGCTCTTGACACAGTGTCTTCCTAAATCACTCAGGCACAACTTGAACTCTGGATGCTCCTGCCTCAGAATCCTGAGTAGCAGCGTGACAGGCCTGTTCCAGCAGGACCATTTTTGACTTTTTGAGACACAATCTTATGGTCTAAAATTAATTCACTTTGCTGGACACACTGCCTAGAAGCAGTGCTAGGGTCACAGCAATGCTGCTCACCACCTTCCTGGGTTTTTTGCAATGTATGTCTCATTTTCTCTGCCCCATTTCTCTACTACTTGATGACTAAGGTAATTCTATAACTTGAATTTGTGGGCAGCCCTGTGACTGTGTGTGTGTGTGTGTGTGTGTGTGTGTGTGTGTGTGTCTGTCTGTCTGTGTGTGTCTGTGTGTGTGTGTATGTGTTAGCCCTTCTCTATGTTTCTTGGCATATGTACCTAGAGATATTACAGCTAGACTGTTTGTTGCAGCACCTATGTTTGTTTGAATTCCCTTCTATGACTTGGCTTCTATTTCACACAGATTTTTTTAAACTCTAATCTCCGGCAGTGTTATGTCTATATTTTCCATTACCTCTTATCCAATACTATCAACTATTGTTTAGTCACTGCTCTTCTTGGATTAATGCTATTTGTTAATTTTTCTGTAATAAGAATCATACCCCAAGTTTGTCATTGATGCTTGTACAGATGTTTGCGCATATCTTATTGGTGTGCTTCATTTTCTTAGGGCTGTTACTGTCATTTCTCTGATAATCATGTTAGCTTCACCACATGGGCTGTGCTGTTTTCAGATGACCCTACCTCATGTGTTACATCCCGACTGACTCTATTTTCTAGTCTTTAAACTTATGGACTACCATTTTAGTAATAGTATTTCTGAAGAACTTAAGGATTTTCAGCTTCATTCTTTTTAGTTCAAATTTTATGCTAAATAATTTGCAAATAAAGGATGTTGAAGGCATTTTTCAGCATCTATTATTTCAAGCAAGGCATTGGGTTCTGATCTCAGTTCTTGTTGGACCATGGAAGCTGAAATTATAGCCATGTCTCTCAGCTTTGAACCTATAACCCAGAAGATGCACTTTCCCAACAAAATCAGTGATACTGTTTTAGAGTAACTCTGTCTTTTAATCTGCTTTCTTTTTTTATGTTATATATATTTTTTTATTGAATATATTTTTTCTTTATTTTTCAAATGTTATACTCTTTCCTGGTTCTCCCCTCCCAGAAACCCCCCAACCCATCCTCCCACGCCCTGCCTCCAATAATATACCCCTCCACCCAACCCACTCCCACCTGCCCCCCCACCCCGATTTCCCCACACTGGGGCATCTATCGAGCTTTCATAGGACCAAGGACCACTCCTCCCACTGATGCCTGACAAGGCCTTCCTCTGCCACATTTTTGGCTGGAACCATGTGTACCCTGTGGTGGATGGCTTAGTCCCTGGGAGCCCTGGGGCATCTGGTTGGCCAATATCCTAGTTCTTCCCATGGGGCTGAAAACCACTTCAGCTCCTCCAGTCTGCCGTCCAACTCCTCCATTGGGGACCCCACACCCAGTCCAATGGTTGGCTGTTAGCATCTGCCTCTGTGTGTGTAAGACTCTGACAGGGCCCTTGCTGAGAGAACCATAACAGGCTCTTTTCAGCGAGCACTTCTTGTCATCCATAAGAGGGTCAGGGTTTGGTGACTGCTTATAGGATGAATCCCCAGGTAGGACAGTCTCTGGGTGCCCTTTCCTTCAGTCTCTGCTCCACACTACGTCTCCATAATTGCTCTTGTGAGTATTTTGTTCCCTTTCTCAGAAAAACCAAAGCACCTCCACTTTGGTCTTCCTTCTTGAGCGCCCTGTGGTCTGTGAATTGTAACTTGCTTATTCCAAGCTTTTGGGCTAATATCCACTTATCAATGAGGGTATACCATGTGTGTTCTTCTGTGATTTGGTTACCTCACTCAGGATCTGTTTTCTTTATAACTACAATACTTTGTGTCAAGATTGTGAGTACAAAAGGAACTGAATGGCAAGCAATGCCAACTAAGGCTTGGTGGAATTTGTTCATACTCAAAGAGTAGATTTAAAGTAAGCCTCCTCTTCACCAGTAAAATCTAAAATCCAGAGGCTAAAACCCTGTCTCCAAGTCTTAGAGTAATCTAAGCAAGAAGCAGGTACTTAACTAATAATAGCCGACTAAGTACTCTGCTATTTACACCTGAGTTAGCAGGGTAGGGAAATGAGGAAAATTGTCGTGGAAATGATGAGAGGTTGCTGTGAGTTGCTTTCACACTCTGATAGACAGGCAGTGCTGGTGCTCAGGGTACAGTACACAGGACGGAGGCGGTGGGAAACGTGACCAACACCACCTTCATCTGGAGAGGGAGACAATGTGTACCAGACACCCACTAGTAATAAAAACATTTCATGAATGTTATCACCCATAAGTTTGAATGAAGCAAAGACTGCAGTAACATGTATACAACTGGTCCAGCTTTCAAACCTAGGAAGTGGTGATGGAGACCAGAGCTGCTTAAGCACATTCACTCACAGCCTCTTTATGTCTGACAAAGTTTCACCTGACCCTGGGTATATAAATAGGTAAATAAGCCAAACATTTACCCCTGACAAGGCATAAAGGAGCTTATTTTTCAGTACTTCCTTGGTATTTGTAATTATACCATTTGATAAAGGGAACAGGAAATTTACCTACTAATGAGATAATGCACTTTTTAGTAGTACATAAAGAAGTAAATCATTGCTGAACATTTGACACTATAGGACATATAGACCATCTTTGACACTTTTCAGGGTCGACTGATTTTTTTCAGTATTGTCATCCCTGCTGAGAAGGCCATGTCACAACAGTACATACCACAATATGACAGACATATGTTTAGAAATATTTCAGATATTGTCGGAAATTCTGTCGTCATCACAAGCCAACATCTACTTAATGATCTTTTATGAAACTCAAGTGACCAACTCAAACACCAATTTTTAAATTCCAACAGTACATTAAAAAGACAGAGAAGGATCATAGGAGGAAAATATTTGAAGCCTCCATTCTTCTTCATTAGACCATTGTGTTTCTTTGTTGTTGTTGTTGTTGTTGTTGTTGTTGTTGTTTTGTTTTGTTTTGTTTGGGGGATTTGTCTTTTCGAGACAGGGTTTCTCTGTATAGCCCCGGCTGTCCTGGAACTCACTCTGTAGACCAGGCTGGCCTCAAACTCAGAAATCTGCCTGCCTCGGCCTTCCAGAGTGCTGGGATTACAGGTGTGTGCCACCACCACCCGGCTAGGCCATCATGTTTCTAAAAGAGCAAAAAATTTGGTATAGTAATAACACTGCAATATCCACAGGAGGATCTGGAGCCTAGGCTGAGGTGTGTCAGCCAGTGTCTGCTGGTATTGCATGACAATACTTTGGATTCATGACACATTTTTTTTTTAATAACTTTGTCATTGAATGTTCACAAACTTTTTTTCTCTTGACAAATTTTTCCTGACCCTTCCCACCCACAAGACCACGTAGGGACACAAATTACATCTGTAGAAACTGAACTACAGAGAAGGGGAGAGTTTTTCTAACTACTCCATTTATTCTGTATAGTGCCTTCCAACTGGAAAGACGCAGACAGCTTTGGGAGAAATCATATGTATCCTAGCAAATAGTGCAAGGCTACTACAGTAGACAGCAAAGGTCAGAGGTTAATTTTGCAGTGAGACTTCTTTGTTAGATATGTGAAATCAGAGCGTAGAGCCCTTACAGAACTGAATGGATGCATAATGTGATGAAGAAAGATTACAAAAATAAGACAGCATCTCCATGGTAACGGAAGAGGCAGAGCTTGCTTTGAGTGTATTATATCAACACTAACAGCAGAGACAGGTTGAACAAAATGACTGCAGAGCTAAAGTGGGGGATGTGGAGAGCATATGGGGAAAGAAAGGGACTAAGAGCTCAAGGTTATTGCTCAGGGTTTGATCTCCAAGCACTGTACAAAGAGAAACCAAAGTTTCAAATCCATTTGTTTTTGAAGACACATGACCCCAATACTTTTCAAACCAAAGACACAATAACTCATTATAGCAATATTTTGAATAAGCAAGAATGAATGTAAAATAGGTATGTTTTAAAAATCAGCGGGCTATGGAAATCAAAATGTTCTTTATCACATAATGCCTTTGACAAAGTGTGCGTGAAGAGGTTGAGCTGCAGATGCCTGATGGATAAATGCAAGATGAAAGTTGCACAGTGGAACGGACTTTCACACATCAGCAACACTGCATAATGCACATCCACACAGCACAACGATGCATCACCACTGAAGTCCTCATTAGTAGGCACAAGGCAACGAGGAAAAGCACTATCAGTGGCCTTTATGTTGCCTTATGATCTCCAAAGCCTTGCTATTTTATTTTGTGGCTGAAAATACATAAGGAAATTGTGTTTTGCTTTTCTCAGCTTCATAGAGAAATAATTATGATTAGCAGAGATAGCAGGAATATCTACAATCATTTTAATATACATATATTGATTCATAACACAACAACATATTTATGAAATGCAATGTGATATTTCAATATGAACATTTAATATGAAAGGGTCAGATCAGGGTAGATGCTGTATCTGCCCTCAAGCAATTCTCATTTCTATGTTTGGAACATTCACAATCTTCTCTCCTAGCTGTCGTCACCCATGGAAATACTTCTTCATTGTTTTCTTTCTTTCTTTCTTTCTGCCTTTCTTTCTTTCTTTCTTTCTTTCTTTCTTTCTTTCTTTCTTTCTTTCTTTCAATTTCTACATGTTTATTAATCATTCACAAAGTGCATTTAAACTAAATGCCTTTAAAAAACTAAGGCATAGTGTAGGAACTGGGAATAATAGTTGTTTGTTGCTGATGGAGAACTGATTAAGTTAAGTGAAGGGAGTAGTGGAAAGAGATAACAGAAAAGTAAGGGAAATAATTGGTCACAGGTTACGAATCCACGTGGGGTAGAATAGAAGCAATTCAGGTTGAGGTACGCCCCCCCCATCTACACAGGTGAAACAACAAGATATTTGCTCAGAAACCCAGTGGAAGTTGGGGAGAACTATGCAGTGATTGAGGGGAGAGTCTGTGTAAAACAGGAAGGCGATGTATGCTAGTGTGCTGGACAAGGGACAATGAAAGGAGAGAGTGCAGCACAAAAGAGGAGGAAGACAGATGTTGAAGATGAAGGGAGAGACATGGATGGGGAAGCACAGGCCCATTAGGTTCTTGGGTTTATCCTCTGAGGAACAGAAAGAGATTAATGGTTTATTTGATATATGTTCGTTTGTTTTCTGTTTTAATCTTGGGATTTAATGGTGCTTTTTTATCTTTTATTCTTTTCTCATATTTTACATCCTGATCTCAGTTTCATTTCTTGACACTGCTCCCAGTCCCTCACCCACCTCCCCTCCCCCCCAGATTGTCTCCTTCTCTGTTTCCCTCCAGAAAAATAGCAGCCCTCTCAGCGATATCCATTGAACATGGCTGAACAAGACACAATAAGACTTGGCACAAGCGCTCATATCAAGGCTGGACAAGGCAACCCAATAGGAGGAAAAGGGACCCAAGCACAGGCAAAGGAGTCAGAGATACTCCCACAGCAGAGACACCCTACCCACCACGCTTCAGAGTCCCATAAGAATACCAACATACACAATCATAAGAAGATCTAGCTCAGACCCACACAGGATCCTCATTTGTCACCTCAGTCTCTGTGAGCCCCTATGAGCCATGCTTAGTTGGTTCTGTGGGCCACATCTTTTGTTGTCCTCTACCTCTCTGGCTTCTACAATCCTTCCTCCCTCTTTTGCAGGGTTGCACCTGGCTTCTCCTAGTGTTTGGCTGTGGGTCTCTGCATCTGCTCCTAAAAGTTGCTGGATGATCCTCCTCTCAAGAAAATTCTACTATGAGTATATCTGAATATAATTAGGAATTATTTCATTGACTGATTGGTTGGTTGACTGATTTTGTGGGTTTGCTGTTATGTTTTGTTTCCTTGTTTATGATGATGTTGTTTTGTTTTGTTTTTTGTTTTGTTTTGTTTTGCCAGTTGTGTTTACTTCTATCCTGGGCTCCTGGGTTGTCCTCTCTTCTTGGCCAGCCAGGTATGTGCTCCCTCGCATTGCCTGGGCCTCAAGTTGGACCTATCATTGGTTGGTCACTCCCAGATGTTTTGTGCCACCTTTGCCCCACAATATCTTGCACACAAGGCAGATTGTAGGTCAAAGTTTTGTGACTGAGTTGATGTCCCAGTCCCACTGCTAAGAGCCTTGCTTAGTTATAGAAAATAACCAATGGAGGCCATTTCCCCCATAGCATGGAGACTTCACTGTGGTCACACTTGTAGATTTCAGAGAGTTTTCCCTGTACTGGGTTTCTACATTGCCACCAAATATACCCAATTTCAAATATTCAAGGTTATTTATCTTACAGTGAATGTTATTATGTCTTTATCCAGTTCCCTAATCTGTTATGCTGGCGAGTGAATCTAGTGGATTGCACATAGAACCCAATTAGTCTGCCACTAGCCCTCGTCCTCAGGCCTTAACTGTACTTCTGTATCCATTGACAATGTGCCCAGACTCTGACCTCTTGTATTCTATTTCCATAAAATCAGCTTTAATCCTCCACATGTAAAGGGTAAATTTTTCTTTCTTTCCCTGATTTTTCTCACTCACCCTAATGTTCATACTGCTGAAATGCAAACTATGTTTATGACACCATTGTATTTCAAGATGTACACATGCTATACTTTTGTTATCCATTGCCTGCTTGGTGGCTACCAAGGCTAATTACAGATCACGACTACTGTGAATGATGTCATTATATGCACAGGAGTGCAGGTCTCTCTGATAAGAGGATTTCACTGCTTTTAATTTTACATCCAGTAGTGAAATTGTTGGGCCGTGAACCAGGTTTGTTTTCCTATTTGTCTGAGACAATTTCACACTTTTTTTCCATGATGACTATAAAAATTTACAACCTCACTAACAGGTTATGAGCTTTCCTTATTCCACATACCTCTGCTGGATTTTCTTTTATGTAGTGGTCATTCTAGTTGGAATGACAATGTGTCTATGACATGTTGATTTGCATTTCCTTTATGGCTACTGTGGTTCAAAATATATAATATATTTGATAGTCATTTGTATGTCTTTTGATAAATGAGTAAGCAGGTCATCTGTCCATCATTTAATCAGATGATGGTGGTGATCATGACATTAATGATGGTGATAGCTGTTATAGTTGAAGGTTTTGAAGTTCTAGATGTAAACCTTTTAGCAATAAATATAATGCAGTTATTCTCTCCTGCCCTACAGGCTGATGCTGCATTCTATACATAGTTTTACTTGCTGGGAATAAATTTCTTAGTTTTATGTAATCTCAATTGTCAAGCCCTTTGTTGCCTGTGCTTTTAAGGTCACATCTAAAACTCTTCCCAGACATGTCTGCTCTTTTTTGGCACTGTGTTTTGTGGATGGAAAATTTGGTATACTGTTATCTCCAATTCTGTTCTTCGTGCTCAAGTTTGCCTGGGTGTCATTTTTAGTTCCACATAAATTTTAGCATTGTTTCTATTGCTGTGAGGAAATTATATTGACGTGTTAGATTATTTTGGGTAAAGTAGACATTTTGATTGTATTAGTACTTACAACACATAAGCATGAGATATCTTGTTCTGTGACCTCTTCAAGAGTTTTCAATGAAGAACTCTTTACTTCCATGGCTAAATTTATTTGTAGATGACTTTTAATGCTTATTAGTCATGATATATTTATATTAGTCATTAGCTGCTTTCTTTTAGTTTGTATGGCATTCAGTTATTTGTGTTGTAGGAAGAAAAGTACACATGCCACAGCACACTTCTGGATGTAGATCAGACAACATTTAAGAGTCAGTTCACATCTCACACCAGAAATACCAACAACTTTAAAGTTAAACTTTTTACTTTGAGATATTCATAGACTCACATTCAGTTAAAAGAAATATTGTAAAAGATCATTTATACCATTTAGTTATGTTTACAAAAGTGACATCCTCTGAGGATATAGTACAATATCACAACCAGGTTATTAATTCTGATGCCATTCATCCAAAGATTTTATTTATAGTTCCCTAGATTAATTTAGAATTAGCTGTGTGTGTTTAGTTTTACATAATTGACTGAATTCCTATGTGTGCATCTCTAGTAAATCAGCATATGACTTGGGAGTATTGTTTTTTTCCAATCAGCATAACTTATTTTGAGATTTATCCATGATATAATGGCATCACTATTAGTTGAACCATTCACCTGTTATGAAGCAGCCAGGATTTTGTCTATGTTGCTATAAATATAACCACTATGAATATCTGCATGCATGTGTCTTACATGAAGGCAAGTTTCATCCATGATCAATATCCAGAATGCATTTACCACATGACTATCGTGTTTTTCATTATAAGACACTGCCGAGAGATTAATCAAGTATCATTTGACTTTTCCATCAGCTTCACATTCTTATCTATAGAACAGGAGTAGCAATACGTGTCTGTCGAAAGTGTGTTACAAAACCATGAGAATTATAGCTTGCTTTACTGTATTTTTTAACATGGTGTTAACAGGTGAAGTGAGAAAAAATGTCTACAAATTCATTACCATGTGCTGACAGTGCAGGAAGAAAAGATCATCAGAGCTTAATGGGCCTCTTTTGTGGGAGTATGGACTCTAAGAATGAATGACAACACAAGGATTGTGGAGATTGGGCACACAGGGTTTCATCTGGAAACAAGGAATATACTGAGAATTCGAGCAGATACAGTGTTGCATTCTAGCCAGTAACTGGCTGTCTCTGCCTGTGTCCTGATAGTTGAGTGAATATGAATCCAGATGTACTGGATAAGTGGCTTTGAAGAGATAATGTCAAGATACCGTAGTGTCTTGGTGATGGTATGTTACACTTTACTGATTTTGACCAGACCTACAGTAAAAGAAAAAGCAGAAATACATAAATTTTATTTTACTTTTTCAGAAAAGGAGCATGAACAATTCTACGTTTGCAGACAAGGCTAGTGCAGAGAGGTCAGTGTGTGAAGTGGTAAAAACTACGTCCGAGTTACAATGGAGATCCCAGGATGTTGGAAATGACAGAGCCATGGCACAGGTACTTAGAAAAGCTGAAGGTCAAGGCCGGCCATGACCACGTAGAGAGAGGGGGAAGGGGAGGAGAGCCCAAGATGGGGCAAGAGAAAGGCTAGGAGTGTGTGAGAATAAGAAATGCAGGAGAGAGAGGAGGGGCAGAGCAGCCCCTTTTATAGTGGGCTAGGCCTACCTGGCTGTTTGTGGGGTGGAGCTTAGACAAAATCCTAACAGTGATACTTCTCTTTTATTGTAAGCATGCACTTTAAAAAAACAAGTGAATTATACTAGCTGAAGAACCTGAATATCTTGAATTTCTTGATGCCCATTTCAAACTCTGCAAAGAGTGTCTAACAGGATTTTGATACTGTTTAAAATTATCGGGAGAAGCCACAACTGTATTTGTAAAATGTAAATAGTTGCACCGTATCTATAAAGTGTTGATAGTCTTGGCAACCTTGTGCTTCCTCAGCCTTTTGTGTATGTTGTTTTTCATGGGTTCATCTCAACCTTGCACAGTCTGCAGTGGCGATCAAGGAGAGCTAAAAGCCCCTAGCGTCTCTAAAAATACCTGCACACATTAATGACTTTTCCCTCAAAAATCAGCCTTGCAAGGCACACTTTTTTCTTTTCTATGCAGGGACTAGAATTGGATTTCATTTTTCAGTTACTTCCAGTTGCTTTCCTCCCTTTAATCACTAGGTGGCACCCAAAGAATCCACTAAAACTATTATTCCATGGTAGATTTGATTTGTTATTTGGGGAGAAACAAAACAAAACAAAAACAAGAAACAAAACAACAAGCAAACATATCTTCCTTTGTCACCAGCCTCTTAAAGTACATCCTAAAATGTAATTCTTTCAAATCCATTATAACTTTGTACAAAGGGCATTCCGGGCATTCTTGTACAGTAAGGCTCCCATCCCTTTGTGTTATATAACAAACATTACTTATCCTGGCCTTTCCTTAGTCAGACAGACACTCCGGATTGGCACTGCCTCCTTAAAAGCACTTGACTCACTCCACCCTCTGGAGAGATACTTGGCAAACACCGTTCCTGCCTTCCCTGCTTAGCATCTGCCTCAACTTGCTGTCAACATGTATCCTGAAAAGCCCCCTGGCTGCACTTCCGCCTTCCAGCTTGCTACTTCGGAGTTTCACATTTTTATCTCCTCTAGGTGTTCATGACACGATGATGAAAATTCAGAGAACCAAGCTCTGTGCTGGCTCTCATGATTCATCATTTCCCTCACTTTGGAAGTGTGGCGTGGAGGGGGGAGGGGGGAGTGTACTGAGAGGCAGTAGGCACGGGGAAGGGAGTCAGCATCGCCCCTCCCCCTCCCCCGCCACAGCTCACTAGAAATTAGTTTGGTTCTGAATCAGATTCTGACTAAAAAGTTATGAAACCTTTTTACTCATAACAAATTCCATGCTAAACTTTAGGGAACTCCTCTGTCTACATAATTAGTCAAGAAACATGCTGTGGGTGTGGCTCAGTGGTAGAGTGCATGCCTGAATAGAATGCAAGAAGCCATGAGCTCAATCCATAGTGCCAAAAGTAAAAAGAAAAAAAAAGCCTAATAGGCAGGTGCTTTATGGGAGTCTATCTTGATAAGTAAAACCATATAACCATATATATATATATATATATATATATATATATATGCATGTATATATACATACATATATAATTTATGTGCATAAATGTGAGCATGACTATATACATAATGTGTAACTATAACACAGACACATACATGTAGAGTCTTTGTCATTTTGACCCAGTCTCACAACACTCAACTTTTGCAGATCTTTATGGCATCCAGCTTTGTAGAATGTGAGTGAGTGTCTTTGAAGCATTTTCTCATCCAATCACTTCCATCTCCAAAGGACTCAGCTTTGAGCACAGTGTTCACTCGACACTAAGCATGGCTCGCTTTGGTCACCTCTTGCATGTGAACGTTCATTGAGGATGCTTCTCAAAAGCAGCACGTTTTTCTTTAGGATTCAGATGCTTCTCACCTGCCAGCACACATCAGCAGTGCCAAGGTAGACAGGAACTTTCCAAACCTATTTGCTTGACAAAATAAATAAACCTGACATTTTGCTCCATTTTGTCTGTGTTGTTACCTATTAGGACCTTGGGGGACAGAACACATTGACTTCCTCTCTGGCTTGCTTTCCTTGTCTTCCTCGTCCATTCATCAGAAAACATTTGATACCCAGAGAAGCCATTGCAATGCTAGCTTCAGACATGACCTTCCGAAAGGTGCAGGGAGCTTTTCTGTAGGATACATGGGGTAACTCCACTGATCTCTTATCTCCATGATTGCAAACTTGACAACTTATAATCAAGCAGGGACCTGGCTTTGTTCATAAAATGCTGAACAGAGGTAGAAACATCTAGTTGAACAGCAATACAGCTCCCCGAGCTGTGGAATGAGAGTCACCTCGGGTAAAGAACCGGTCACTTTTGAAGATAAAAAATTGCAAGATCGTGCCATTCAGAGCATAGATGATTTGACACTCATAGATCCGCATTCACTCTTGCATCTCTAATTGTCCCTACTGATTTAATTGATTGACTAAGTAGTCGTCAAGACTAGGGACTGAGTGAGCCAATAATGCTAGGCATGATTCTAGAGCAGGCCATAGCTTAGTTCTAGGAGTCAGACTTTGTGTGTTCATAATTCCTGCCTGGCCCTTTATACTCCTCAACTTTGCACACAAGATTTCACTTGTCCTTGATTTCTATATCTGTAAAATAATGTTATCTTGAATAAGGTAATATTCATTTTTGAATCACACTAGTGAATAATGTAATATTCACTTTTCAGTGTTATCATAAAGACTAAACAAGTTATTATATGTAAAAATTCTAGAATGGTGCTAGAAGCAAGGTATGTGCTAGAAATCATCATCTTTCTTTGACTACCGTTTCATTTAATATTCTATAAAAACAAACTTATTTTTTTATTTACAAAACTTGTTTTGATCCTCAGTCAAATCTGAAGTTCACACAAATATCTTATAAAAAATATAACAAAGCTGATAAGAATTAAATTCAAACACAGTCTAGATTACTTTGAGTCTATCACCTTAACCTTGCAAAGCACCTTAAATACCTCAAAGGATGGCTAAAATTCTGACATTCAAGGCCAGGAATTTCATCATGGATATTTCTGACAACTGTAGTATAGTATGAGGAGGATTGTGGGGAAAGTTTGAAAAGGAATCAAGTCCCCATTCTTCCAACTGTCGCTGACTGGAGCCACACCCTCTGCACTCTGTAGGTGTTGATTCAGTTGATCATTATAATCGTCCTGCAAGTAGATATTATTTTCTCTACTTACCAGACAGGAAAGTATTTCAGAAGGGTGACATATATAGTTAAGTCTTTAGAATCAGCATGTGGCAAAACAGGTATTTAAACCCGTGCTTTCCTGACTCTGTAATTTGTTTCCTCTGCCACAGGAACTGCTCTGATCCCTTGGCAAGTCTTTCCAGAAGCCCAAAGTCCTGTAGACCTGTTCTTACAGCTTCCATCCGTAATGCCTAGATTTCCTCAGGGTACAGAAGAGTGGAACTTCGCCTTCTCCATCTATGTCAAGTTCAACCTTTCTCAGGCTTGGGGTGGAAAGCTCCACTTTGCTGGTTAGTGCTTATTAATGCGACACAAACCTAGGAATTTCTGGGAAGGGGGGGGAATCACCTCTGCCAGGCTAGTCTGTGGGAATGTCTGTGGTGCATTTTCTTTGTTGCTAATTGATGTGGGGTAGGTCAGACAGTGGGCCCCGAGTTATGTAAGAAAGAAAGCCTATCAAGCTGGAGGGAATGAACCAGGACGCAGCACTCCTCTGTGATCTCTACGTTCCGGTTCCTGCTTGAATTCCTGCCCCAACTTCTTTCAATGATGGAATGTGATAAGGAAGTATAAAATAAGCAAAGCTTTCACTCCTGCAAAGCTGTTTTGAGTTGTGATGCTTATCACAGCAACAGAAAGCAAAGTGGGACAGGGATTAGTTTTATAATGTCCAAGTTCTTTCAAAGAATCCAGACCAAGAGTTCCATTATGAAGGTCTTTCCCTTACCTGGTATAGAGGGAATCTTTTACGCAATGTGTGGAAGTTTCACCTGTCAATAAAAGTCTGTTGGCCTATGATTTTAGGCAGGAAATAGAGAGTTGGAAGTTCTGTTATATAAAGAGGATTCTGGTATAGGGTCAGGGGTGCAAGAGATTCACCCTGAAACTCTGAGGAAGATGATTGTATGAACTCTGAGGAGAGGTAACGAGGCATGTGGCACTCATAGAGTAGAACAAATGAGGCATTGAGTTATGAGCTAGTGGAGAACGGGGTCAAACTTATGGCCTAAGCATTTACTCATATTTAATTCAGTCTTAGAGTCGTCATTTCCGGTAACTTGGGCATAGGTGGCAAGGCACACATTTACAACCTGGCCTCATTTTGAGACCTCCCAATTCAAAAGTCACTCATCTCCACCTGTGCCGTAGACATCATGGTCACTCTATTTTTCTGAGCTATCCCAAGAAAAGATGGCACAGTGGGTGGCTGACTCTGACACCTGCCCACAGGCCAGGGCCATTTCTAATAGGTCCACAAAGAGGGTTCTTCAGTTTTTAAATGTGAGGTGTGTGCATGTGTGTGTGAGTGTCTACTTCTGTGAGCTCTTATGTGTAAAGGCTAAAGATCAACCCCAATATCTTCCTTAATTGGTTTTCAACATTTTTGGACGTGCATGTGTGAACGCTATGTTTGCCTGAGTGCATATGAGTGTTCTCATGTATGTGGACAAACATACATTCATATTTGTTTGGTCGGAGGTTGACATTCAGTGTTTTTCTCAATTACTCTATATCCTAAAATGCCTACAATATCGAAGCAGGGTCTCTTACTAAACTCAGGCCGGCTTGCCCCCAAGGGATTCCCTTGTCCTTTCTGAGTTCTGGGATTACAGGCAAACTATCATGCCCATCCAACACTTAGGGCAGTCCTGGAAATGCAAATGCTTGTCCTCATGGTTGCTTAGCAACTGTTTTAGCCACTGAGCTGTCTTCCCTGCCTGCTGTGACCTGAGGTTTTGAAACAGGGTCTTTCACTGAACGTGAAGATCGGCAAATTTAGGTTATACTGCCCGATCACCAAGCCTCAGAGATTTTCTTGTCTCCACCTCCCAGGACTGGGATTATAAACTTGTGCGGATAGTAATTCAGATCCTCCAATTCTGTTGAGAAGGCTCTCTCTCCAGCTCCTATTTCCAGGCTTATAAGGAATTTATTTTGTTTTGTTTTAAAATTTTTCTACCATTGCGATCCAGTGGTAGTCGGAGGCAAAATAAAAAGTGGTAGAAAATTTGCATTGGTTTCTTCCTAAGCAATATTCACCTGTACAGAGACATGCCAGAATATACAGCCCACAGTCATCTCAGCACATCAGGCCCACGTTTTACCAAGTTCCTTGAAGACAAAAACTCTTAATGTTCACATTCTACTTTACTTTGTTGGATTATTTCCAGCAGGTGAGAGGGCAGTTGCTGCTCGGGTATTTCCTTTAACCCACGTGAATTCTCTTAGTTAAAGATGTCTGCATTTCACATTAGCAGGAGAAAAAATGATTTAGAGAGCATAATAATTAATTCTTGTCTAAACTTTTAGCCTTGTTATTTTTAGGTCACATGGAATTGCCTTGAATCATATTAAACTTTGTTGTGTTATCAATTAATCAATAAAAAATAGTTCATAGCTAAACAGCAAAAAAAAAAAAAAATACAGCAGTGAAAACTGGAGAGAGGTTGAGAGAGTGGGTGACAGATCCTATAATGAATCCCAAGAGGTTTTGGATTATTTCTTACTGTCCTATTTCAAGATGATAATCATGAGGATTAAATACAAGAATCCAGTTTTCCCTGGCCAGTGTTTCATAAGGATGTCTTCCAATCAATGAGAAAAGAATATGTCCAGTAATATGAGCATGTAGCTGCGTGCCTTTTGGCCTTATTGTGAGTCTACAGGCCTTATCCAGGCCAATCCTAATATGCCACTAAACAATAAACTAAATTACTAATTAAAGCCATCTAGGTTTCTTTAATTTAGTTTGGAATTAAAGACTAGTAGTTCAAATTCTAATGAAGCATGTCTACTTCTTTGACATATTAATTCAATTTGTCTTTTATTTACTTAAAAAGTTCTTTTGCGTTAGATACTCTGGCCTTTTGACCAAGGACACTGTGATACTTATGGGCTTTTGAATTACCACTTCAGTATCTAATCACTCTAAGAGCATTCTAAAAAAATCTATCCATCTCTTATCTGAGCCTTTGATCCGGAAGCAGGATCTGAAATGAAACCGCCTGACCATGCTCTCGCTGCATCTGTTCATCTGACTCAACACAGCATCATGAGTTCAATTACAAAAATGTGACTCAAGACAGTCAGAGAGGAAGTATGAGTCCCAGGTTCTATGGGTGCTCAGGGCAGACTAAAAACCAGAGAGGTCTGAATCCTGAGGAAAGGCCACAGCAGCTTCTGAGCAGTGTCTGTGTCTAGAGCAAAAATCACACCCACAAAACAGAAGACAGAAGGGAAGAGACAACAAGAACTAACTCAGCCTTGAGCCAAACTCAGCTGCTTCCACTATTGTGCTTCTCAGTCCTGTGATCTGACAATCCATTCTATTCCTCAATGTCTGGTGATTCCAGTTTTCTGTTACTTTATCGGTGACTTTCATGAGCCCAGATTCTCCTCTGTAGAAGATATTAATGTGAGCCACCCCCTCAGGTGCCGCCTGTGATCGTATGAAGAACAAGCACTATAGGCCCAATATTCATCAGCTGTGCAATCCTGCCTCCTTATTTTCCCTACATCTTCTTACCAACTTCTGGGTAACATGAGTCACTACAGTGCTCCATCTCTGCAGTAAGTTTTCAGAGAAGGAGGTGGGATAGGACACAGACTAATATCATGATTTAAAATGAAGGCCTAGTCACCAGTGGCTACCCTAACATCTCACCTCTGCCCTACAGCTATTTGGGGGTTGAGTAGTAGCAGTTGTAGCAATGTCCATGGATTCTAGTTAAGAAACATGACCATCTCTAAGTTGAGTAGAAAATCAAATGTCTAAACAAACTAGATATTTCTTGGAAACACACTATAGAGGGGGCAACCTTTAAATACCAATGAGTGTTCTGTTACTAGGATATGAAGTTAATGCAGGACAATAGCTGAATGCAGGCAATTCAATGCAATTCTTTGTTATGGTAAAAAAGAAAAAAAAAGTTTTAGGATCTACAATCCATAAAGCTATCTAGCCAATACTGTGAGAAATAACACCATTTAATATTGAGGAAAAAAATGATTTTTTTCATGTTGCATGCAATATTTATTTATTTATTTATTTATTCATATCCTTTCTTCATAAATGAATGCATCTACCAAGAACTAATAATAACTAAAGGTCAGAGTAGCGAAGTGACTAAGTCTGAGTCACAGCCCAGGTTTCTTTCATTTGGCTCCATCCCATTCTCTGATTAACAGTCTCCACTTTCCATTAGAAACCCAGGGTCCAGCAGACTGTCAAAATCCCAGCAAGTCTAACCAACCTAACTGGTTTCACAAGGGGTGTCACAACCACTTGTGAGTCAAGCCTCAGGGGCACAGTTTCTTCACGCAGGACAAGCAAATCATACAGCAGTGCCCAGTAGACACCTGGAGGATGATTTGACAGCCTCAGCCTTCTTGATACTGTGATGAGACATCTTTTTGTTGAGAAACAGAAAACCAAGTGGAAAGAGGGAAGAGTATCCTTTAGGGATCAATAACTACACACCACTTTGGATCACTAAACATGTCTTCTGGCCATTGTCATATGTTCATGAGGAGAAGAATCCAAGTCAACACTTTGAAAAACAGTGCTTTAGAGAAAAGTTGTTTTGCAGAGGATAGTTTTTAAGCCACTTTCCCCTAAGTGTGCAGAGTCCAGCAGAGCTAAAAATGGGAGATGAAGACAAAAAATATTCTAAGCTGTCTGGATACTTGGGATTTGAAAAACATGTTTTAAGGGGAGGTTAGTTAGGCTTGTAGGAGATGCAGATGTCACTCAAGTTTAGAATAATTTTTTACACTGCATTAAGCATCCAAAACTCCAAACCAAAAACAAACAAAAAACAACCAAGAGAGGCGAGACAGACAGGGAGACAGAGAGAGAGAGAGAGAGAGAGAGAGAGAGAGAGAGAGAGAGAGAGAGAGAATAGTTAGACTTTTGAGCCTCATCTTTGTTGGTCCCCATTATTTTCATTCTTTGTCAGTAAGTGTTGTACTATCTTTGCATGAGAATCTTATTTCCAAGGACTAGGGAGATGGCTCAGCAGTTAAAAGTGCATATTACTCTTGCAGGGACCCAAGTTAGGTTCCCAGCATGCACACAGAACAACTCACTACCACTTGTAACTGGAGCGCCAGGGGTTTCAGATGGCTCTGACCCAATTGGGCAGATGATCTCCCATGTTCATACACATAATTAAAAATAATAAAAATAAATCTTTTTAAAAATAACTATATTTCCTTTTAATTTTGTCTAGCAATCTAGATATGTTTACTGAACCAGAGAGACCTCTTTTGTTGGTGATATTTTATCTTGATAGCAAAGACTATATTTCAAAGAATCTGATACATTGTAAACTACCACAAGAATAAGTATGTATGCATTAAAAATTGTCTAAGTCTTTTAAATTGGAGAGGCTACCGCAAATATGAACAGAAATGACAGTAAGACCATGTGGAAACTAAGACAGTAAAACTGCACCCTGGAATACTTTATACTTCAAAGCCCTGACCAATGCTTTATCTCAGGGTCTGCTGATGACACACACAAGAGTTCCTCAGAGAGTCCCTGACTAGCTCCACAGTGCTGCAGCACACACCTATAGGCAGAACCTGGGACAGCTGATAGAGGTGGACAGCCAGGGCCTGTACAAATGCAGCAGAGTGAGCGGGGAGAGGAAGCAAAGGAAACATACAAAGCAGAAGTATAAAGTCAAACTTGCCGGATGACTAAAGTCTAAATCCTGGGTGGGGAAAAAAATAAATTATTTCATATAACATATTGAAAAATGTTAGAAAGTGTTCATAAAAATAGTAATTTTGTATTTGTCATTCAGAATACTAAGCCATGTTAACTTTGTGTTTCTAAATCTGACGAGAGATTAAACCCAGTACTGTAGCAATTTGCTATAAAGGCTCCTTCTGAAAGAATATCCTATTGTTTCTTGAGCTAATCAAGCTGTCCTTGGAGATAGCCTAGGCCAGCTTTATCAACAAGGATTCCTTTCTTCGTTCATCATTGTCTAGGATAGCACATTCTTAGGTTTTATTTTTAACCACATGAAAATTTTAGATACTCTAAAACATGCCTTCAGTTTCATGATAAATGAGATCTGGGTTGCGAACTGCGTATGGTTTCTTCTCACCTGGCTGATAGCCTGTTGTTTGGGCCTCATTTTGGATTCCAGATATAGAGAAAACAAAATAAAAATATAAAATCGAGCTACTTTTAGGAGCACCAGGCTCAGATGAGAATAGAAATAGTTTCCCCCAAACCAGGAAAACTCCGTAAAAAAATAAAATTAATGAAAATAAAAACACTTGCGGGGACTGGAGAGATGGCTCAGAGGTTAAGAGCACTGTCTGCTCTTGCAGAGGTCCTGAGTTCAATTCCTAGTGGGAACATGGTGTCACATCTATCTGTGATGGGATCTAATGCCCTCTTCTGGCACACAGGTATATATGTGAATAGAGCATTCATATGTATAAAATAAATAAATAAGGTCTTTTTAAAAAATACATTTGAGAGCAGAGATAAGGCAGTATGTCATGGCATCACTGTGACCCAAACATCCAAGGAGAAACAGCACAATGAGAAGACAGCCAAGTCGCATTTTCTTATACAAAAAGGAGACACCTCAGCATCTCCTCAATTATAAAATGCAAGTTAAGCATAGTCACACCCTTGCAGAGCTATCAAATTATTGATGCTACGCTCTGTTGAAAGAAAGCCTCGAGTTCAATTTTCATGTAAAACTAATGAAGATTTATATTGACCCAAGCAAGCTCTAACAGCTCCAAGCAAACTCTCTTCCTCTGAGTGCTCCTGAGTAAAGAAAATGCTCTGTTCCCACACCCCTTGCAGTTAAAATTACCATGGTCCCTTCTAAGCTTTTTTTTTTTTTTTTTGTTTTTTTGGGTTTTTTTTGTTTTGTTTTGTTTTGTTTTGTTTTGTTTTGTTTTGTTTTGTTTTGTTTTGTTTTGACAGGGTTTCTCTGTGTAGCCCTGGCTGTCCTGGAACTCACTCTGTAGACCAGTCTGGCCTCGAACTCAGAAGTCTGCCTACCTCTGCCTCCCAAGTGCTGGGATTAAAGGCATGTGCCACCACCGCACAGCAGCCTTCTAAGCTTTTAATATAATAATTCTCACTTGAGGTTTAGAACTCAGTCCTTTTCTACTCCTAATCCCTTATCAGGATGAGAAACAACTGGAAAACCCAAGTTGTAGAACAGAATGTAAAATAGCTGTCTTATTATATTAGAACCAGAGTTGAAGTGACCATCAAACTACATTCCCTGTGTGCTCCTGATGTACCCCGTGTGGCTGCTGATTATGGGGATACTATATCTTTCTCCTGATCTGTCATTTATGTTTTGTTTTGTTTTTAACTAAATTTTTATCTGGAAAGCTTGCACAATTTGAAGGTACCCATCTGTTCTTGAAGGTCATTCAAGAGAAAGATCATTCAAGAGAAAGATCATTCAAGAGAAACTGATTCTAAACATGATCCCACACAAATGCTTCCTCTCTTCATAGTTTTGATAGTATAAAAGTTTTGAGTTACTAAAATCCAACTGAAAGGCTGGAGAACCTCTTGTGACCATAATTGATAGGCAGATTGGTAATTAACAACTATCAATTTTTAATTGATTGTTGTATTGTTGGGGTTGTATTACAGGACTTATACAGTAGTATGTTCTACTGGTGACTTTCCTAATTGCATGACAAAGCATCTTACAAAAGCAGCTGATGGATGGATGGATGGATGGATGGATGGATGGATGGATGGATACATGGATGCATGGATGCATGGATGGGGATGGAAGGAAGGAAAGAAGGAAGAAAGAAATAAGGAAAGAAAGAAAGGAAGGAAGGAAGGAAGGAAGGAAGGAAGGAAGGAAAGAAGGAAGGAAGGAAGGAATGAAGGATGGAGAAAGGATAGAAGGAAGGAAAGAGAGGGAGAAAGGATAGAAGGAAGGAAGCAATGGTTTCTATTATGCTGGGGTATGACAGTGAATTGGCTGTGGCTGTGACTGTAGCAGTTTGAAGCAGACATTGCTTAGCTGCCTACCTTTTTTCTCCCTTTTTATTCAGTTTTGGTGGGAAAGCTCATGGAATGCTACAACCCACATCCAAGGTGGATCTTCCCTCAGTTAGATCTCACAGACATACTCAGGAGTATGACTCTTGTGTGATTCCAAATCCAGGCATGTTGACAGACAAGATTAACCATATCAGTTATGAAGAAAATAAAACAAGATATTCTGGCACACAATGACTACAGAATCAGTTATTTTAGATTTGTTAATACCAAAAGCTGAACAAAAAAAACAAAATGTATCTTGAATCACTCCGGGCTAAAATTTATTAAGGGAATAGATTATAAAAGAAAGCATACCTCACTACCTCACTCTCTATATTGTTTGCATGTTTAAAGTGGTGTGTGTGTGTGTGTGTGTGTGTGTGTGTGTGAAAGGGCATCTATCCCCTGTTTGTTATGGGTCCACTAGAAAAGCTGTATGTGTTCTTAAATGCTGAGCCATCTCTGTGGCCTTATATATTGCCTAAAATTTAATATGGCATTTTTCCTGAAAAATTTTAATTTCTCATCTTGCCATTCATAGCATGTATTTTTAAATAAAAGGGCCAGACAGACCACCTTTCACCTCCAAATGAAGTGAATCCTATTTCTGGAATGTTTCAATCAGAATTTTCATGGAAATAGTGAGTATGATTATCCCCGATATTTCAATCAACATAAACATACTTAAATAGAAGTATAAAAATAATTAACTAGAAGTGGAACAAGAGAATGGTTATCACTATGTAAATAGCATCTCAGTTTACTTAACAGACCTCAGGCAATCCTCCCTTCTCACTGGAAACCTGCGGGGAAACAGAAAAATAAAGTCAAACACGTGGTAGTGCTTCGCTTCAAAAATAAATCACGACTCAAAATCACAGCTTATGCATCAAAAATACAAAAAGCAAATTTCCAAACATCCACAGTTTTGCAAAGATTTTAAGCCATTTAGTTTATGATTTAAACTCAAAAGAAAATAAAAATAAGACGTCCTGATTTTTTCTATCTTCAGTGTGAGATATTAGTGTGTTCCCAGCTGTGTTTATGAATCCAAGCAGCAGCTCGATTAAACACAATGTGTGCTCCTCCACACATGGAATCTCTTCTGGGTTTCCCATCACTGCTGCTTAAAGCAGTCTGGTAGCAAACATGGGCGCACAATCTTCATATTTGCCTCTCTTGGAAGAGGAATAATTCTCCATATCTTCCACCTATAAAGTAATAGCAACAATATGGTCAGAATCCCCACTGCATTGCATTCTTCCAGGAAAGAAAGATGCTTTTCCAGCTCAGCTATCACAGCCTCATATATTTTACAAACAGGTCCTTGAAAACAACATAGCATGGCAAATAAGCCCCGCCTCCCCCCACCCAACTGCAACATATTGTTGATTATAAAATCATTGAGTTCAGCCAAAAGCAAAATTGCAAATTAAGACTGCATGGAAATAGCCACCCATCTGTCATCATTGATCAGGTCACACCATCAGTTTCGTTTCTAACTAATAATGAGACTCCATTCATTTCCTACCTGGTGATGTATAATTGTCGATGCGTTTTGTTGACTATATACAGTCTTGGTAAACAGAGATGACCGGACTTGCATCATTTTTGACATACCAAAGGCCTAGTAAGAGAACTTTCCCAAGGTTCTTTGGAAAACAAGTATTAGTAAGAATTTCAGATTGTAAAATATAAATAACAATTTACTTTAATTCAGCTTTTTTTTCCTAGCTGAGGATGCTTTCCCATACGTCTAATTAATTGGTGTGATGGTTTGAATAAAAAAATGTCCCCCACATTCTGAGTATGTGAATATTTCATTCCCAAATGACAGCTCTGTTTGGTAGGTTCAGGGAGTGTGGCCTTGGGGAGGAAGTATATTACTAGGAGTCAGGGTGAGTTTTCAAAATCACACGCAACTCTAAATCCACCCTCTGCTCCCACTTTGAGCTTTCAGTGAGCCCTCGGCATCTTGTTCCTGCTGTTGTTCCTCAACCCAGCCATCACGGACTCTTATGCCCCTGGAACCACAGGCCCAAACAGATATTTTCTGTAAGTTGTCTTGGTCACAGAATTTTATTACAGCAACATAAAAGAAATGCATACACCCTTTTTAAAGATTTATTTATTATATGTAAGTACACTGTAGCTGTCTTCAGACAAACCAGAAGAGGGTGTCAGATCTCATTACAGATGTTTGTGAGCCACTATGTGGTTCCTGGGATTTGAACTCAGGACCTCCAGAAGAGCAATTAGTGCTCTTAACTGCTGAGCCATCTCCAGCCTCAGAAATGCACACTTGAGACTCACAGTAATGCTTTGGGGTAGCCACAACTACATAAAAGGAATAACAAGGCTCAGATCTGAAAAAATTAAGTTCACATATCAAATTAGGACTCTAAGTCCACCTTCCTTAGTCAGAAGCTCTGGAGTGTGCAGCTTTGCAGAACTGGGAATTAGTAAATTTTAGAGACCTGTTTGCTGACAAGGAAGTCTGACGGGTTTTAAGGTTTTATTTATCATCTGAGTAATTCTCAGGGGCAAAGGGTGTGTGTGAGAGAGAAACTCTGGGAAAGGGGAGACTGGAAGAGGGACAGCATTTGGAATGTAAAGAAATAAAATAATTAATTTTTCAGAAGCAAAGGGAAGTATTCTTTATTGCAGGGAACCTGATCTAAACTCTAGGCATGTTACATTGTAAAGCGGATGATCTAATTTTGAAAACTCTTTACATCGTGAGATCCTGCGATGTTTTCTTCAACTTACTTGTTCCTTAACTCCTGGCTCTATTGGGTGGAGTATAGACACAGAAAACACTTCTTTGTAAGTAGTAACACCGGTAAGCCAGTTTCTTTTCTTTTCTTTTCTTTTCTTTTCTTTTCTTTTCTTTTCTTTTCTTTTCTTTTCTTTTTTCTTTTCTTTTCTTTTCTTTTCTCTTTTCTGTTTTTTTCTTTTTTTCCTTTATTTTCTTTTCTATCTTTTCTCTTCTCTTCTTTTCCCCTTTTTAAGGTGTATGTGTAGCCACCCAGAGATGTATCTGTGTGTTTTCTCAGTAATTGTGACATACTGAGAAAGGACAGTAAGCTAAGAAAAAACTTATTGAGGCTAATCTGTCCTGGGACCATTCTCTGCTGCCATTTATTTACTATATGAGGACTAATCCCTTCCAGTAGGAGTCAAGTAGATTGATTCTTTCTTTCAACGTGGGACAATTCTTTCATGGCTCTTTTATTTTAAATGTGGGCTATACATTATCTATGAATTTTAAAATATGCCTGTAATCATAAACTTAACTAGGTTGGTATCTCAGTTACTGTTCAATTGCTGTGAAGAAACACCATGACCAAGGCACTCCTAAAAGAAAACACTTAATGAGAAGCTTGCTTCCACTTTCAGAGGGTGAGCCATTATCTTGGTGGGCAGCAGGGCAGCAGGCAGGCAGGCATGGCACTGGAACAGTAGCTCAGAGCTCACCTCGTATTTACAAGTCAGAGAGCAGAGAGACCGAGCCTGGCATGAACTTCTTAACCCCCAGATCCCACCCCCCAGTGACATACCTCCTACAATGCCACACCTTGTAATCCTTCCAAAACTTTGTTTACCAACTGGAAAACAAACCTTCAAATACATGAGCCTAAGGCAGCCATTGTCATTCAATCTACTATAGTTGAATATTTTCAATATTTATTAACAAAACAGTGCTCCGTTTCTGTCCTTTGAAGGAAAGCATGTACCTAGAGTCTCGGCTATTCCAAAAGATGGGGCCAGGAGATCTTTGGTTCCCAGAAGTTAGGGGCTAACCTAAGCAACATTTCAAGGACTGGTCTCAAGAAAAAAAAAAAAAACTCTATTGCTAAACTGTATAATCCCATCCCAATTTGTCTGTATTGACTTAAACTTTTTAAAGTTAGTTTCCACTGGAAACAGAATCGCATTTACATGTACGAACCATGAAGCTAACATGTCATTGATTCACTAAGTGCTCTTATATGACAGCCAGAAAAGGAGTCTTATCCCCAGATCTCCTTAATGTATAGGGACTTCCAACAGGTAAATGACAGTTTTGGTAAATGGTGCCTTCAAGCGGCATCTTAGCCTATGGTTTCTCATGAACAGCTCTTATAATAACACCCTGAACTGGCATCTCTGAAAACTTCAAAGCTATCCCTTTATCATTATATTTTTATCCTCAAAATGCCTCTGGGAGAATAGAGAGAATATATCATTAAAGCCACTCCACAGACAGAAGACGTGAGTCTCCGACACCCTGCATATCTACTAAGCTCTACGGAGAAGTCAGTCATTACACACCACGTAGAGAGTTCCTATTTGATCTTCATCTTGAAGCCATGCGTCACGTGCTCCAGAACTGGCAGAACATGTTCTGCTTCTGGAACAAGGCTGTGTGAGTTGCCTGAACCTTTCGTCATGTCTGTTCTTCCAGTTTCCCCTACATTTATTAGGATGTTTTATTAATAATGGTCTGTATTTCTTCACTTACTTGGTAAAAACAAATAGCTAAATGTAAATAACAATAACTAGAAACAATTCAATATTAAAATCTACTATTCGATTGATATTTTGTTTATAATATCTATATATTATACAAACACATACAATATGTTATAGTTTATATTTATAAAAAGTAAATAGTAAAAAGAATCTCATTTATTTTTCTACCCCTAAAATATCTACCTGTGTTACTTTGTGAGTATAACATCCCTTCACTTAGCTTTTCTACAAAATATTTTAAGACAGTAAATAGAACTCTCCTTTCATAATCTATACTGAACATCTCTATCGTCATATCTTGCAGCCTGGTTAAGTTTCCCTGAATATAGCAAATGCAGGGAAAAGCAGGCACAACATACTGTGCAGCTTGATCGTAACAATGTGAACGCCCTAATATCATCCTGAGATCAGAAAGAGGACATGCCCAGAAGTCCAGAAGCCCTGGCTCTTTTTGTCTGACTTTGAATTACATAGAGATGGTAGACAGGATAACCTCTTGCATGTCTGGTTTCTTTTACTCCAATAGTACATTCCTTAGGTTCTGTCATGCATAGATTATTAAAGGTTGCATAGTATACTATCAGATGAATTACTATTATTTCAGTAAGGTTTGAAGCAAAAAGCTCCTCTTCTGCAGATAGCTAAGCAACATTGCTTGGGACATGTTTTTTTTTCCTCTTTTATTTTTTAATGATAAAAAATCCAAACTAGGGCCCTGATTGCTGGTGAGCAAGCATTCATCAACGCAATATATTCCCAGGCCCTCTCTTGGTTCACTGTCCTCTGCTGAATATATAAGATGTTAGAATTGTGAACACTGTTGTGGGGACAGACACCCACAGTGTTAGGACTTTTGGCATTAACCTAATTAACAGAGGTTTCTTCCTCTCCTGTCCACCACTACATACCACAGCCTCACCTTTCCACAGTAATGTCTGGTGGCACATGCACAGAGAACATCATAGCTATTATTGATAGTATTCACTTGTTGAGACAGGATCTCAGAATGTTGGTAACCACGATGGAATAGTCCTATCCTAATTTAAAATTAGTGTGCAATCCAGGCTGGCCTCAAATTCTTAATCCTACTGCCTCAGCCTCCTGACTATTAAAATTGCAGACACATGGCATCACATAGCCATAAAAGGTAGTACGTCTTGACTCACACGTGAACTTTTTTTTAAAGTTAATTGGTTTGGCTTAGTTTCATGATTTTTTATTTTTAATTCTTGGGGTGATATTAGGGGTATGATACTAAAAGGTCTTTATTGACTATCAGTTATGAACAGTCTTATAGCCACAAAAGAGTACTCTGTGTCTCTCCAACCCACTCTAAGAACCAGTGAAATGCAAAAACAGAGAGTTTTCTCCGTCCGAGGAGGGGCTCCTGGGGTATAGAAAGTATTAGAAGCCTTTATAGGGACTGAGCAGAATTCCTGAGAAGGAGATCTGGAGAGGGTCCCTCTTGTCACTTTTACAGAGGTTCACCCCTGAAGAGTAAGATGGGGGAGGGGACTCCTTACCTTGGCATGCTGCCAGTGGCAAAGGCTATGATGAAGAGGATGACTGTGTGAACAGGCACACACAGAGGAGAATCATTGTTTTATATTCCTTGTGTTGCTATGTTAAGGTGTATTATAGTCTTTCATATATATACACATTCATGCTAATTCTGCTTTTTGTGTTTTGTAATCTGTTTCATTTTCTCTCCTAACATGTCTTTTAGATGTTTTCACATGGAACTATCTTTTAATCTCTACAATATTAATCTATCAGTGTGTTTATATGCTGTTTCTTCTTAAGGAACTCACATCGTGCATGCTGCTGAGAAGGTCCTGACAGACAGGAAGGAATCCTGAAGCCCGAATACGATGTTTTCATCAACGCTATCCTCTGGAGTCCAGCCTACCCTCTTCCTGTACTATGTTCCTAGCACATTTTACACAGTCAAAATCCAAACAAATCCTCCTTTCTACTTTTGTAAATTTCAGTTTCCTTCCAAGATCATTGAAGGCAGAGTTCTGCAGTTTTCTTCTGTTATTTCTACATAAGCAACTTCTGGGAAGCAGTTACATAGTTCCTGGTTTTTTTTTTTTTTTTTTTTTTGGAAGTGTTCCTATTACTGAAATTTAATGCAAATGCATGGACTCCATGCTTATCAATTGAAAGTTCTGTTACCATTCATTGAAGCTGGGACTGGCTTTTCTTCTACAGGATTAGGGTTTATTTCCTAACAGCCACATAGCAGTTCACAACTGTCTGTAATTCCATTGAGGTGACCTAGGGCCCTTGTCTGAACTCCATGAGCACAGCACATATATGAGACATAAATACACATGTAGGCAAACAGCCATGAGTACAATAAATACTTTTTTAAATACATGAACTTGTAGCTGGAGAATGGACTCCACAGTTAAGAGAATTTACTGCTTATGCAGATTCAACTTAAGCTTCCAGCACTCACATGACAACTCATAACCTCTGTAATTATAGTTAGAGATGCCCTCCTCTGGTCTCGCTAAACACTGTACACGTGTGCCACTCTTCCATGCACGCATGCATGGAAACTCTTGTGCACACAAAATAAAAATAAATAATTCCTCCTTTTTAATGTAGGTACTCATAGTAAGTTGTTAGCTAGTCAAAAGAACACACAGTCACTGTCTACAGCATAGAGATTCCAAGTGCTAGGATCTGGAATGGGTTTGATAACTGTGCTAATGAAATATCCAATACAGGGAGAAGGAGCCTTTGCTAAAGTTCCACAGCAGAGTATTTACAAGAATATGACCAAGTAAATGAGTCCTTACTGCACAATTGATTACTATTTTCACTCCGAATGCTTCAACAAGGAACACAAAAGAGAGACATCAGTTTTGGGTTTAACATTCTTTTCCACAGTAAGAGAAGTAATTGTTCTAAAATTTTTGTTAAACCCATCTCCACTTCATCCAGAAAATAAATAAATAAATAAATAAATAAATAAATAAATAAATAATTGAGGCTGGAGAGGTGGCTCAGTAACTCCGAGTATTTACTGTGCTTGCAGAAGACTCCAGGTCAGTTCCCAGCACTGGCATGGTGGTTCACTGCAGAAAACACTAGTTCTAGGGATCTAATACCCTCTTCCTGCCCCCTTAAGTACTGAGCGGACACACAGTGATCAAATATATGTGTAGACACTTAAATATACACATAAACATGAATAAATATTTATTTTAAAAAATATTGTTACTAGCTGGGGAGCAACAGTCAGTTTTCTCAAAGACTGTAGCCAGTGGTAAATTTTTACCATGTCCCAGTAGCAGGCCACACATCCAAGAATATTTTGGTGGCAAAAGTTTGTTCTTGACTTTTTTTTTAAGTCATAAAGTTGAGTGGATAGGAAGTAGGATGCAGGGAAATGTGGGAATTGGGGGAGGAGAGGAAAACTGACAAAAACAATGTACAATATTATTAAACAACTAAAAACAATTTAAGAAAGAGTAAAAATTCTACCCCCTCGACACCTCACTCTGATGACCAGTAATGATTTCTTTAAGGAGTCTAGTCATTGTCAGAGGTCTTACAGAACATTAATATTCATAAGAAACATTTATTTTTTTCTTTTGACAAAGGTAATACACAATCACTAGGCCTTCAAACTAAACCCAAGATGAACGGTCATAGCTTTCTGCCCATCCATGTAACCCCTGGTTTAAATACAGCTGAGAAACCATCTGCTTGCCAGGAGGCAGGGAGGTGCAAATCCTTGAGTGCCATATGTATCAGCAGAAGTGTAACTGCACATCCTGAATGTTTCCACTATTTTTAATTCATTATTATCTGCAGGAACTTGGGTTGGAATAGCTTCCTTTCCTTATGCATTGAATTTGAGTAATTATGTGAGTCCTCCCTTATTAAGTAATTACACACTTTCTTATCTGTGTGTCTACATTTTAAAAGTAAGTACTTCTTTTGTTGGAGAAAAAAAAAAACAGAACACTGGCCCCCAAAAAGAAGCACTAAGGTATTACCTTCAATTCCCTCCCCCCACCCAAAAGAACCAATGAATCTTGTAGTGTTTCTCAAGACTAAGACACTGACTCAGTCATCAATCATCTTGCCCCGCAGCACAGTTCCAAACAAGAGAGAGCTGGCTGTACCAAGCCATTGTGCTATTAACTTGTCCTTGGTGAAATCATTTAACTCTGAGATCAATTCCTCCCACTCATATTCCAAAACGTAGAGAACAGTCAGCATTTGAAACTCAAAATGTCAAGAATGCTACTCAGTTGGAAATTGCATTTTGGAAATCTCACCAGGATGAAGGTTCACTTTGGTCAACCTCTGAAGCAAAAAACGTATGCTTGCCAACTACAAAACCAAAAGGGCTAAGTGGGGAGACCCTTTAGAGGATGAGGAAAAAACAGAGTGGGAAAGTTTTGATACACTCTCTGTGTGTATGTGTGTGTATGTGTGTATGTGTGTTTGTGTGTATGTATGTACACATATCTGTATGCATTCATGTGCATGGGCTTGCACCAGTGTGCATCCATGTATGTCTATTGGAATGTGAAGGCCAGAGGACAACATTTGGGGTCATTCTCAGGAGTGTCAGCAACCTCCTGAATGTTTCTCATTGGACTAGAGCCCACCAATTAGGTTAAACTGTCCTCCATCAACTTCTGGAAATCCTCATGTCTCTCCTCCCAATGCTGAGATTACAAGCAAGAATACAACCCCACCATACCCATCAGCATTAAAGCACATAAAGCTTCTTTGTGGTGCAATTTATATGGATGTATACTTTCCATATGACTGTCTCTTGCCTGTGTGCCACATAGAACACAAGCATTCTCAATCTGTCACCTCATTTAATCCTTACAACCACTTCAAGAACAAGGCAGCCATTAGGGTACCTCTCCCAGATAAAAGATGCAGCATGCTGCTGAAGACACAGTGTAAGCTGTTCAGTAGTAGCAAGTACCCTGGCTGAGGCCCATCTTTTCACTGCATTAAAATAGCTCATATGCAATTTTGTATGTGCAACCCTCAGAATGCCACAGTGATTCAGCTGAATTATTGAAACAAATGGAAGCTAGAAGTTATCAAAGTAGAAACAACCCAGAAAGACAGTAAATTCATGGGGTTGGTTTTCTCAGCCCTGCACAGTCTTTCAAGGTGCTTACCTCAGATGCTCAGCATGTGAGCTTCCTTAAGTGTGTTCCTTTTAACAGTAATGCCATTTGGTAGAAGTCTCAATGCTGTGCTGCTTTCTCACTGACAGAAAAAACTAATGGCAGAAAAGCAGACTGGAAGCTGAGGGGACCAGAAGGTCTCTCCCTTCTCCTATGCTCAAAGGCTGACCTCAGTGATAGACCATCAAGTAGGGTCAGCCCAAGGACAAACCTGAGATCTGCTACCAAAAAAAAAAAAGAAAGGAAGAAAAGAAAAGCAAAGAAGAAAAAAAAGGAAAGGAAAGGAAAAGAAAAGAAAAGAAAAGAAAAGAAAAGAAAAGAAAAGAAAAGAAAAGAAAAGAAAAGCAGAAAAAAGAAGCTTCTGGCTTGTCTTGAATGACAGCTCCTTCCTACCATCCTCCATATTCCCAGCATTCTATTCCAATCTGCTTTCCTTGTGTGGCAAGTTCTATAAAGGGACAGCAAACAGATGTAAATTCTTTAACCTGAGCTTTAAGATTTCTGTAAAATAATCATAAACAACCAGGAGACACAGCTATTCCAAAATGATCTAGAGGAATATGATTGTTTCATTGTGTTAATTTTGAGAAAGAGAAAACTTGTGGGTGACAGGGGTTAAATGATGTCCATGAGTTGGTATAATGAGCCAGTGGTGGATCTATACTGTAGTAATTCAAGCCTTCCTGACACCGAAGTCTAAACTGTCTTGTTTAGATTTATGTCTGATGACCAGGACACACACAGCCCATGTGATGTTCAGCCCCACTCTGCTAGTCTCATCAGCATACCCAATCCATCCCAGTTCTGCATTACTGTGCAAACAGGTCTTTCACCTTGCTGTGGTTTGCTTACGAAGAGTCTGTCCCCAAACACACATTATTAAAGGCTTACTTCTGAATGCAGTAGTGTTCAGACTTGGATCTTTGAGAAGTGACTGGATCACAGGAGGTAGGACTTTATCAGCAGGCTTTGTGCTGTGGTGAATGTATTAATATAATTTGATGATATTATGGAGATATGATGGCGAGATTAAGAAGTGGGCCCTGGCAGGGAAATGGGTAACTGAGAAGCATGCCTTTCAAGCTTGGGTCTTAGCTCTGGCTCTTTCCTCTCAGACCCTGCTTGCTACCTGCCAGGAAATGCACAGCTTTCCTCTGCCACATCCTCCTCCCATGATGCTGCGCTCCAGCAAAACCCTACCGCAACGAAATCTGCACAACCGTGAGCCCAAATGAATCCCTCTTTCTTTTAGCTGTTTGTCTGACATATTCATCACAGGGATGAAAACTGATTAGTCCATACCTGGAATAGTCTCCTTAAACCTGCCACCTGAGGAACGGTCCTTAGGTCAGGGTTAATGTTGTCCTCAAAACCAACTGTGAATTTTACCTGAGGCAGCCTTGCAAATAAGGAAGAAAGAGAACAGGGGTAGGGGTGGGGTGGGGAGGAGGGGGAGATTGCCCTTGTTTGAATGCTTGTCTGTGGACTTTGGATAGCTCTTAAGGCACATCCCTTACCTTCTCATTGTACTTCATTGTGCATTCTCCTTAAATCTTGGTAATGTCCTTAGAGACTTTATTGTTAGCTGTATACCCGTGTAGCCCGCAGCAAGGATTAAATGCTTAAGGAAAGATTTGTGATGCTGAACATTGAGCCGCAGTGCAGAAGATGTGCCTGTGAGCAGTTCCATGCTCTGCCCTTGACTCTGATTCCCAGCGGCTCCCTCGTGCTTCTCCATGCAGGGGCCTATCAGCAAGCCACCACCAAGCAATTCTAGGTACCAAGTTCTGACCTTCCCTTTACAGGTTCTACACCCAAATACAAACTTAAGTATGCTTGGTTCTGGGAATACGAATATTTACTTCCTCGATCATACCATCTGCAGGGGTTCAAACATGATCCAGTCAGAAATTCAAAGGAGGCAAAATGTTCAACGTCCTTACTGGGTTTCCTCATCACCTTCAAATGAAGCCAACCTTCTTCAAATTGACAGAACAAACTCTAAACATGCCTTTTAGTGTTAATTGCATGAAAACGGGTTCCAGAGTTCTTTCTCTTTATGTAAACAATGTCTTTATATTCCTTATCTCCTACTTCTCAAACCACTTTATCTGCTTCTTTCTTTACCACCAATCAATTTTGTCTTCTATCTCCTCACTTACAAAGGACCCCAATGGTTTTGATTTGAGCAGTTCAGAAGGACTGAGTTGTCAGTTGCTTTAGTGCCTGAGGTATGCTTGCATTTGGAAATAAATGGTAATTTGGAGATGGTAGGAAAACATTTAAATTTAGAGTTTGAATATTAGGCAGTAGGTCAAAGTTCAACCTCTAAGCTTGGTGATTTTCAATGTCGAGGATAGGAAACTTTCTTCCTGAAGAAATTCAGTTAAGCCTGTGGTCCTTTTCTCCCTTTTCAAATTAAAATCACAAGATTGCTTAAACTCCCAAACCAAAGTCCATTCAGTATTAAACACCAGTATTGTTTAAAATAAAAATTCTCAGAAGCTGGGCTGTAGCTCAGTAGCAGAGAATTCTTCTAGTATACACGGGAGACCCAGCAGCACAGAAAGATAAAAATTAATAATGGCTTTATGGTATAATTATATGAGGATTGGAAAAGAAGAGGGTAGAAAGGAAGTGGAGTAAAAGTTGATTGCAAATAGTTTATATTCAGCACAACCAGGACTCGATGTAATGTGTGAGGCCTGAAAAAGCCTTTGTCCATCAAATGGAATTGAACATGGAGTTTTGAGAATCCTTCTCTCTCAAATTTTCCACTCCTTAGAAAACCTACAAAGATGGACAGCTTTGTAAGAGAACAGCAGAACAGATAACTGATAACAATGTATAAGTGCTGGACATTGTGTTCCTTTTAGAAAAGGTAAAGATAAACCAGGGTTCCTACCCCAGGGAGCTTTCTATTCACCAGATTAAACAGACACATAAACATACAGGAATATATCCCTATGTGGGGATACAGAAGTCGACTGATCCATTTGGAAAGCAAGAAGTGGGTGCAAACAACTCCTTTATACAAGAAAGGAAGTTTGTTCTGAATCTGGGAGGACAAATTGGTTGATATCTTCAGGCCAAGGAGACTGGTTTAAGGAATAGTATCCAGGAAGACAGGTGTAGCCTGGAAACGGCAAAGAGTTTCAAGTAGAGTGTGAGTTTGAATGCATTAGAGCTACCATAGGACCGATAGAAGAAATGTTTCTAAATGGATAAACTTCAGCAGTTCCACAACAGCCTGAAGACCCTTCAGGTCACTTTTCTTATAGACAGTGTCTTAAAAGATGGGCAACAGCATAACCTTGAATAAAAGTTGCACAGCCAGAATTTGGTTTTCCATAAGGCCAACGGAGATCACAAGGCACGTTACATATGTTTGCAATCTAAGGAAGCCACGATAGGGCCAAGTGGACTCTTGTTAGGTCATATATACTAAGATGTGCAATTCCCTACGTGGAAAATGGGATAACCCAGAGTTCTCTTTTCTTTTTCTTATTGTCCCTCTCTATCTTCCTCATTTCTCTTTCTCTTCTTAAACATCTATTGTCTTTAAGCGATTGATAGCTGTCAGGTCCCAGTGAGACCTGTGAAAAATCTCACTCAAATCTGTGGCTCCTCCCAGCATTTCCCACCTAGCTCCTTACCCAAACCTCTCCATTCCAGGGGCTGGGTTTCCCTTTCCCCAGCTTCTTGTCCCTATATAACTCACCCATTTTGGCTGGTGCTTTCTTGTTTCCCATATGTTCTCTTGGTCCTCTGCCTTCTTGGCTCTTGGTTCTTTTCTCTCTCTTGATTCTCTTGGTTATCTCTGCCCTCCTGGTCTTCTTTTATCTTCCCTCTCTTCTGTTCCTCTATCCTCTCTTCTCCCAGGGCCCAGTCTATTCAGCTGCACTCATCCAGATGCCTCTGGCTGTGTTCTTCCTCATAAACACAAGAAAGCCTTTCCCTCCACCCATATCTCGGAGCAGGCGTGTCCTCAGTTTAATTCAATAACCACAATCTTCAATGAGTTGTGGTTATTTCTGAGGCAGAGTATACAGGACCCTCATCTGTCTTGTGGGAAAGATCGGTGTGCTATGGAATGGTACCTGGCCCAGCCCAAACCCTTTGTCTATGTAAGGAAAACAGCTTCTGTACATGTGTGATAAGTTTTGCTGCAACTCAAAATATCCTGAGTTTAAACAAAAGGAGAATCAGGAGTATTCATATTCTGTCAGTGAAGGGAGAGCAAAAGGTTCCCTACTATCTGATCCCTAAAACTTTGCAGCATGGGCAGGGACCCTAGAGGCTGCTTCAGTGACATCATTCAGGAAGTAAATCACAGGCAGTTACCCTATGGGCAGCATTATGCTTTATGACTGGAAGTTTCCTCCTTGTTCTTGGACATAGAGTCCTTAGGACTTATCACCACCCAGTGATAAGAGTCTAAGAATTTACTCTGGGAGGATTTTCTCCATTCTCCTGTTTGCAAACATCTGATGTATGCCTAGGTCTTATCCATCTTTGTGCCATCTGGATGGCTGGAAACTGATAGTATGACTTCTGGATGGTGTCTGCTTCAGTGACTCTTGAAAATCTACTTGCCTTTTAGATGCATAAGTAGATTTTGTTTTCTGCTGGGAGTAAAGTACGCTGACTCCCGCCTGCCTGGGATGCTGAAGGACATCAAGAGAGTGTTTTGTAGGGAATAGTTAAAATGTATGTGCCTATTTTAATCAACCAATTCGTCTCAAAAATTGTCCTTTCCACATAAAATTAAACAGAGAATCTAATTGTCAGAGATTTTCTCTGCTCTCCAATAAGCAGCCGTCTGCCCTTGTGTTCTACAAAAGGAAGAATTCATATGGGACACAGTAAGAAATCAAGCATACAAGAGCTTAATTAGAGTGGGAGAGGACCCAAGAATATACTCTTTCAGAAAAAAGCAAGCCAAGATGAGCAATGACCATAGTCTTAGCAGGCACAGGGCTCTGCCTCTCCACTGTTATGCCCTCTCTAGTGGGTGTGTCTTAATCAGGGTTTCTTTTGTTGTGATGAAACATCACAACCAAGGCAACTTGGTGGGGAAAGGGTTTTTTCTGCTCACAGTTCCATGCAACAGTTCATCATTAAAAGCAGTGAGGGCAGGGACTCACACAGTACAGGAATCTGGAGGCCGGAGCTGATGCAGAGGCCATGAAGGGTGGTGCTTAGTGTCCTGGTGGTCTGCATGGCTTTCTCAGCCTGCCTTTGTCTAGACCCTGGATCCACCAGCCCAGGAATGGCACCATTTACAATGGGATGGGCCCTTCCCATTAATCACTAATTGAGAAAGTGCCTTAAGAAAAGCAAATCTTATGGAAATATTTTCTTATATGAGTTTCCCTCAGATGACTTCAGCCTGTGCCAAGTTGACATAAAACTAGTCAACACAGGGTGCATCTAAGAAAAGGGTGTGTTCTTCCCAGAAGACTGTCTATCCAGAATGCAGTCTGTGTAGATGTATATGGTACAAGAATATACCTGGGTGTTTAAATAAGCCTCCAAGACAAACATTTTCCCTGGGGAAAGGGTAATTATTCCACTTTGCCCATGCTATCCCAGTGAGGGAGTCTTGCACTTGCTTTAACCTGACATAGCTTTCATGGGCCAGGATCAGACATTATCCCTTACATATATGTTTGAGGTCCTGAGCTGGAGGTCAAACTCTGGAGTTAATCACCGTTGTGATCTTTATATATTGCCCACCAATTGATCATGGCCCTTATTTTTGCACCCGGTTTCAGGGCCTCCATCCATTCTTTATATTGTGAGAAATAGTCTTCTCTCATGTGTATATCTTTTTAAGGATGAACATAGCACAATTATGTTAGCTTTAAAATATTAATCAGTTTCAAGTGAAATACTTCATTAAAGATGCAACATTTCAAAATGTTAAATATTACCACACTAGTAGCTTCCAAAAAGATAAGGCAGAATAGATTTCTGGGAAGGCATCTGATCACTGACCAAGGGATTTTCAGCAATATTTCTCTTTAGTTTCTATTACAGACAACGTCATAATTCTATGCTGACAGAGGACGACTACCTTACAACTCATAGATGTTCCTAAATCTATTCTTGTTAAATACTGACCCATTTTTAAACAATTTTTCCTCTCAGAACATGGCAGTTGTGCTTTAGAATTGCACAATTAATCTACTTTTTGGTCAGACCAAACCAGAGCTCTTCTAAATGACAAGGGAAAAAAAATGGGCATAGGGAAGACTGCCAAATGAAATTATTCACAGGAAAAGGAAGCTAAATGGATTTAAACTTGCAACCTGTCATTGCCTTCTTGCGGTCATATTGGAGAACTGAAAAATAGAATAGCATTTTGTCAAACTTGTAAAACTTAAGAAGAAAAGACTGCTGTTTACATCATCACGTTCACTGTCCCAGCTGCTTGTGAACTCAGGCGGCCGGATACTCAAAGAGCTGTAGACAGAGCCCAGACTCCCATTGTTCTAGAGCTGTGTGGCCTTGACAGCAGAGGGTGCAGCCTTTGCTGTTTAGAGGTATGCTCCATCTAGTCCCAATGTCTACAGATCATTTAGTACGAAGGCACGTTGAGCTTTGTCGAATGCCTTTTCCTCATCTATCAGGATGATTATGATTTCTGTCCTTAAGTTTATTTGATATAATCCCTTTTAAAAAATTTTTATATGTTAAATTGATTTGTACCTCCTGGAAAACTAAAAAAAAAAAAAATTGCATGTTCTCTCATGTACAGACTCTAGCCTGTATTGTACACACACACACACACACACACACACACACACACACACACACACAGAGAGAGAGAGAGAGAGAGAGAGAGAGACAGAGACAGAGACAGAGACAGAGACACAGAGACACAGAGACACAGGACACAGAGACAGAGAAAGAAATAAACAGACAGAGAGAGACAGAGACAGAGGGAGACAGAGACAGAGGGGTGATCCCATGTAGTGGGAAATGTTTAAAAAGGCACCATCCCACTACTCTCTGGCCCTGGCAGTCTCGCCCCCTCCCTGGCTAGCCCCATGCAGTGACTGCCCATCTCTTGGTTCTCTTGCTGGGATTCTGCTCACATTCCCAGTCCTTCATCCCCTGTGGTTAGCTGTCACAAGTCCTCATAACCAGGTGAAATCAAAGCTCTAGAGGCTTGTAATTTATCAGTCAGATTTATATCAGTAAATTCTCAACCCACAAAACACCCACATAATCAACACAGAGCCAATTGTTATTGATATAAACTGCCCACCTAGATAAGACAAACTGTCCTGTAATTATCCATCCCTTATAAGATATTCATAGCTATCTGTAGCTATTTAAAGCCATGTGGAATCTGAATCTTCTTTCTCTTCCTCCATCTTTCTTCCTTCTCTCCTCTCTATCTCACTCCTCTCTAAAACTCACAGCCTACCTTCTGTATCCACTGCGCGTTGATTGGTCCCTTGAAATCTTTATTCATTAGGGGAAGATTCTGCTACAATCGCCCTAAGAATCCTCCTCTGTAAAAAAGACCAAGAGAGAGAGAAAATAAGTAAACACTGTGGGGAAGGGGGTTGCAAAAGAACATATGGAATAGGAAAGAAGGAAAGACACTTGAGGGAGAAAGGGAATTATAGCATGAGGTTGGAAGAGGTGATAAAAAAAAGAGAACCTTCTAAAGCACACTTTGTTTCAAACTGCTATAATACTAACTGGTATCTTGTATGTTAATTAGAAAGTAAAAATTTTAAAAAAATTATATGTGGTTAAATATTTTAACTTATTGAAAGTTTAAATAAAATGTGTGAAACTTAAAGATGACAATGTACAGAGAAGAATAAAATCTGTAATCTAATGAATAGTTTCATATGTAGAAATAGGGTACCTTTCTGCATAGAAGTACTTGTCATTATTAAAAGGAATCACATGTCCTCAAATTAATGTTATTCGGTAAAGTATTAGTTCTTTAAAAAGCAGATCTTTCTGAGAGTATTCTGAGTTCAACTGGAAAAGTACATGAATAAAAATATCCTAAATTTTTAATTCAAGAAAAAAATAAGTTTAAAAGGTTGAGAACAGTCTATTGTTGGGATAAGCTGATGATCTCAAGTAGATTTTTGGTCCCATTCACTTAGCTAGCATTCTTTCCTGAGCATATAAGTCAGTGGCTGGCAAAAAAAACTACATGAATTCAGAGATTTCTCCTATTTGAGAAATTAAAAATTTCAAAAATGGGCAACTTATTCCAATATTCCCCAACTAGTCTTTTCCCTTTAACCTGGACTGAATTACTCATAGCCCATCTATGAACCAAACTCAAATATGTATATACACAATAGTCATGCATCTAATAATGAAGTAGTGTTTGAATATTAAATTATAATATTTCTGGACCTGTCTTGAAGTGAAATATAGGCTTTGACACATAAATGCAACTTTAATTACAGAATTCCAGGTAGTACATTCTTTTTGGAAGAATCTCATCTCCAGAGTATTGTATTTTTAAAGTGTCTCTTTCTTTATGGATACAGGTGACCACACATGAACCAACAGCAAAACCAACTCTTGTTTCACAGTTCCACGTTCTGAATTCTCACCATCAAGACCAGTCTCAGGAAACTCCTAAATAATGATTTGCAGTGTAAAAATTCAACTGAGATAGGATGGTAAAGTGAAGGAAAGCCTTGAATTTTCTATAGTTCTTTGCTCCAGTTGTGTCTGTTACAAACAGCCACCACTCTAAGCTGTTAGATCCATTCTGGAGGGCAAAGTTGTTGGGGATCATACCCAGACCCTGGTGCATAGTATACAAGAATTATTTCAATGAGTTATATACGGAACCCAGAATTTAGACTGTGACCTAAGATTTTAAATCTAGAACTAAGAGGCTCATTCATATGTTCATCACCATAATTTTTGCAAATTTGCCCTATGGATTAAGCTATTCATGTGAGTGATGACAAAGACTCTGACTGTAACTTAAAGTCTGGTTTGTTCTGGTACTAAGTACTGAAATGAGGAGTAGAAGATAGCTTGAGCAATTTATTAAGGTTGGAAACAAAGAAGTAAAGACAGTTCACATGTGTTCCGAGACATATAGGTGCAGAAATTTGATTACTGCCATTTATGGAAGGAACTAATAAAATTAACTTTAAAACAAGAAATTTGGAGAAATCTGGTGATGTATACATCAAGAGAATGAATATACATCTTCCTGGGAGAATGCAAATCTTGGTGCTATCTTTGCTACTGAAAAGAGATTTGAGTTAGTCTTTAAGTTTATCGACCAAGTTAATTCAAAGACGCAGGTAGATTAGAGAATTGTATAGAATAGATATAGATTCTTTAGATTGTTTATTTTCATAGAATCCAGCTATAAAATATGAGAAAGAATGTGTGAGACCTTGGCAGTGATACTTCTTAAAACCAGTGAGTGCAGTCAGGACTGTGTCGCTCTATACTTGTGGAACATCACAGTGCACCTTAGGAATCATGAACAAAGGTGAAATAGGGTAGCTATGTGCTATTTTCCTTGCTTCCTGGGTTCCTGGTGTAAGGCTTCTAGTTCCCTGGGTTCCTGGTGTAAGGCTTCTAGTGGGCTGTTTGGTAATGGCAGCATTTGTGAGCAGACTCTTGCCATAGTGCCTAATATCTTATAGCTAATATTAACTTTTATGAAATAGCTTTTGAAAAATCTCGTCATTATGCAGGAGAATTATTTCTGCACTGTTTTTGAACCCAGATTTTCTCTCAATCAAGGCAGGGACTCCTCTATCTTGGCACACATTGTCTCCCGTCTTAGTACAGGCAGGCCCTCCTCTGTCACAGCCCACACAGAACATCTGGATGTAACCTGCATGTTCCTGGTACTGACAGCTCTGCCTCTCTCTAAACTGTCACCATCTGGCCATCAGCTGTGCACTTCTGAGAACCCATGCCTGTGTATGCCAATCTTAACTCCCTGGAAGGCTGCAGGTTTAACTTCCCCCAGTATGGCATGTGAGTCTTAGGGGAGCCTTAGCTATTCTTTTCCCTAAAACTCTCCTTCTACAAGCCTTTAAAATAATAAGTTACAATTAGTGGTGAAATTAACAACACTCCCTTTTAATTAGGGGAAGTTTTTTTTTTCCTTGCCAGGAGACTCACGGTAAAACACGTATTTTCGATATTATACCATATCATGGAAATACTCATAATCATAATGTGTGTTTAGAAAGCACTTGATTGCAACTGTCACTGTAGGAACAAAAATATGCTAATATTGCTTCAGTCACACATTTATCATGTCAAAAGATTGTGCCTGATAAATTAATAATTCTTTTGTAGCTTCACAAAATCACTTGTAAAATGTTATAATTGGAATTAGATAATAATTTCAATTTGTCTCAATAATTAATTGATTTAAGAAACATTTTTCAGTTTTTACATTTGGCCAGCCTCAAAAGCAGGTGTGCCCAGGATATGGAGATGACTTCATAATTTGCTGGAGAAAAGACAAGAAAAAGAAATACATTTTTACATCTGCTCACAGAACAGAACTATAACAGACACAGAAGCCTTCAACAAAGAGCATTTCCTTCCTCAAACATTTAGCTTTGGTCAAGGTAGAGCTAGGTGAGCTCAAATTTATATTTGATTTGTCGAGACAAGTCAGGTATTTTGTCCAGAAATAATAAATAATTATAAAATCTTTTGATAAAATTTGCTTTCTATCTCCTGGAGAGTTGGATGTAAATACACGAATCAGCTTTCTAATATCCCAGGAAAGCTTTTCTGGCCTATTCATAGACTTTCTACTGCAGTGTTCACAGGCTTGAGCTAGGAAGATTTGTGATGCAGATGGTAGGCTTGGTCTCAGAGTTTACGATGAGTAGATCAGGATCGAAGTCTGAGCATCCTCACTTCTGTTCAGCTTGCAGACACTGTTGATTCAATGGTCAGAGACCCAGTTGCTGAGTTCTGAAAACCTCTCATTTCTTGTTCTGAGTGGTGGCTGATAAGGGCCCTGTCTTCACAGCCTTGAGAACCTCTGTGTATTTCATAACCTTGTAGAAAAGACTGCATTATGTGAAATCCCCCCAGACTATTGTGACATTCTATACCTTTATCACTGACCAATGGTGAAGTTCCTCACCAACCTCACCAGAGCCTTTAACACCCAATGTTCATCCATTCCATATGTTCAAAGATATTAGAGGTCTATCATGTTTTAAACCAACCTGTAGGTGTGTTATTTTTTCATAAGGCAAATCTGTAGTGTATTTAAACAGATTCTAATGAAATTAAGCTACATCTAGTCTGTCTGTATTGAACTGTTTTGAACTATTGGTATTTCCTATGTCTCTAATTATAACACAGAATTAATCAACTTATAGAATCAAAATTAAATCCCAACAGTGTACATTAAAATAATAGGTGGTCAATAATATTAACCAGTTGTCTAAATATTGAGAACAGAAGATAGAAGCTCTCCAGGTAGCACAGTCGCAAACCATTCATGCCGATGGTCAAGAACCCTGGAAGAGAATCCTGGTTGCTGGTCCTTGTTGTCTTTTACCCCTGCCCAAAAGTTCCACATGAGGCAGGACTTGACAGAAACTGAGAGGGGGCACCTGGAAACCACCCAGATGGGCCAACTGAATTACTGGTTACTGATTCAAATGTTGTCTTTTCCCCCAAACTCCTTATAATACATTTCATTTTTGTTGTTGTTCTAAAACTCCACCTCTGTGGACAGTCAATTTCATTCTTTAAATTCTCTAGACAAGAACCTAAAAGCCACTGGCTAGGACCAGCTTTAACAGCCATTAAGGTTTATCTTTTCTTTTTTCTTCTTTTCTTTTCTTTTCTTTTCTTCTCTTTTCTTTTTTCTTTCCTTTTCTTTTCTTTCCTTTGTTTGTTTGTATCTTCCTTTCATTTGGTGTCACAGTCCCTGAGCTAAGAACTCCTGGTGTAAGTGGAAAGGCCTATGTTGAACTGAGAAAATGCCTCTAGATACTCTATACCATAATTTTTAATGATCTAATTTGTTTACCAAGGAAATTTAAGGAGCCCCACAGTGGGTCCTGACAACACAGCTCAGAGAGAGGAGGTGAAGAAGTAGAAACACGAAAGCCATGCCTTTGCAGTGGGTGTCAGCAAGCAGCATCATGACAGGAGTTGGAGATGCTTTAGAGAACTGGTCAGAAAGCTCTGAACGTCTGGGAAATCATGACCTGGCTTTGAAATAGTACATAGCAGGAAAAGGGAAAGGGAGACTCAGACAAGTGAGAAGGCCGAGGGTCCACAGGGCAGCCCTAGGAAAGTTCCATAAGTCTGTAGCCAAGGAGGGGGCATCTGTAGAAGAAGTGCACTATCACATTAAAGGAATAAGTAATCTTTACCATCCTAGCATCTCTGTGGGGGAAACAATTTTCCTGGGGCATAGACTCCTGACCAAGTCATTAACCCAGTTGGATTATTTCTTACCTTGAGGAGACACTAGTATGTGCTAATCACTGAGGCAGGTTTGACTGTCATGTTTCTACTCAAGACTAGAGACAGAACTTAAATTTAAAAAAAAAAATCAGGAAAAGAGCAATTTTATCTTGCTGGGCCTGTCAAAGCCCAGATACCAACATTGTTTCTGTGCTAATTTAAATCTAAGGAGAGATTCATTTGCTGGTGCTATCAGAGAAAAGGGAGGTGGGGTTCGGTCTGTGAGGAAGGGGCTTCCCCAGTGGCCTCCAAACTCACTAATCTGCTTAGCTACATATCTGTCCCTTTTAATGGGCTGCAGTGCTGGATCCTGAAAAACATCCCAAGTCTCCACCTACAGGTCCTCTCTTCACTGCTCCGTTCTCACAGCTTTCTGAGAGACTGTGCCCCAAGGCTGCCAGTCCTTTGCAAATTTTAACAAATTCATTTCCTTGGTTGGTTGTTGTTTTTGTACTACTTTATACAACTCTAAAGTGATGATGTCTGAAGTTTCAGCTTAATTTTAGCTTCTATCAAAAATTGTTTTCTAAGATTTAATGAGACATCTAGCATATATATTTTTAAAGACTTCTGAAAGCACACAAGATTCTCCAGGAAAACAAAAAACAGTTTTTAAATATTTTGTATTTTTCTTTAGTTAAACTACAGTCCCATAGGTATTAAAGACAAGACACAAACTGTATTAATAGAACAATAGACAACTGTAACTACAAAATTGTATTTTTTTAGAAGACTAACTATACCAGAACACGACCACAATTAAGGTTCCTAAGAGACTGAGAAAGTGCCTCAGTAATAGAACAAGTACTTAGGGTGTGTGCTGGAGCCCTGGCCCCAATCTCCAGCATCCCTCCCCATATGTCAACCACCAAAGGATGCTGGTACTACTTTGGTAGTAACTGGCTATGGCGTTTCAGAAAATCAGACAATAGCAACCTTACAAATGAGAGGGAACTCTCATCAGAGGCCCTCCAGGCTGCCACCTGTCTTTACATCCATGGCATCAGTGAATTTTAATAAATCTCTTACCTAAAAGGACAACCATTCTCAATGTCCTTTTTGAACCCTAAGCTCAAAACCGTTCAACAGTTACTCAATTTTCATATCAGAATTAAAAAACAAAAAAAAAAGAAATAGGAATAGGTAACAAAATGAAAAAATGCAAAATAGAGAAGAGTTCTAGTAAACACCAATGATTACCCAATATAATGAAAATAATATTTTTTTTCAATGCAAAACAGACAAGAGAATTTATTTCACTTCTGGAAATGCCCCATAGCTCAATATCAGATGCATCTTTATTGTGACTACTTACAAAAAGTATCCGGTGATAATTTTGAATAAGGAAGAGAGTTATGGTAGTATAAAAGCAAAGCAAAACAAAACAAAACAAACAAAACATGCCACTTGCGAATGGGTCCTGTGGAAAGCAGTTATTATTTTCATGTAAGTGGGAGACCTAGCCTTGTCTCTGTCCTCTGTGTCTTCACTTTCTCTGATTTCCCAAGGTGTTGGAACTCTCAAAGGCTCGCAAGCATAGCAAGAAACAGCACGTTTGAAGAACCATAATCTGGAGGTCACATGAAGAATAGGCTTGACTATTACAAGGCTGAGAAAGACTTCAGGCCTGCCTCATTTTCATAGTGTTCTAATTCTGAGTTTACACAACACTGAATGTGTGGTAAAGATTTACATGAAAAAACTATTTACCAAGAAAATATGTCACTTTTGTCATACAGGGGTGTCTTTCTGTATATATTAACTTAGCTTGAAGAATAAATAAAGCAAAAATAAGCTTAAATTGAAATGTCCTCTTTGAGGCTGTGATCCCTATTCTATATGGAATTCTTTTTTTTTTTTTTTTCATCTAATAATCCTCACGCAACCAATTGGGAGAGCCTAGATCTTAAAAGTGTCTCATGGAAATGATAAACCAAACCAGCCAACTCGCCTAGGTTGACTCATGAAATTCCTGCCGCTTTAGTCAAGCATTGTGGTAATCCTGGGTATTTTACACTCACAAAAGGCAGCAACCGCTATGTTACATTGATAAAAATCTGAGTCATGGCATGAAGTTTAATTAGAAAATAAACGTTTGAAAACACAAGACGATGATAACTGGTCAAATAGAAAAGTGCCACTCTATATGGATGGCTTGACATTAGATAGCAAACAGCCGTGCTTAAATCTTACAGAAGCAAAAACCTAAAAGAGGGGTCAACTTGCCAAAATGATCTTCCAGCTCTGCACTTGTGTTTGCCTCATGAATATTTGCTTCATTTGCTTCATTAGGCCTTCCTATATTCCCAAGTCTAATAAGTCTCCCTGGTATAAATATACCCAACCTTTGTTTTTCCTGTTCAAATTACACTCCATTTCCTCAGGGTAAATTCTATCATACTGAAGAAAGGTACTGATTAATTTCAGTTCCTTCAGCCCAGAAAAATCTACTAGTGAAATGTATTTTTTAAAAACATGGGAAACACATGCATTAAATGCCTTTCGTAGAACATGTGTCTTTCAATAATGGGAAGGGGGGGATTTGGCAAATATATTTTGTGTTCTGCCAAACCCAGTGTTCCAAGCAAAATGGATTTTGAAATTTAACTAAGGCTAAAGTTCTGGTTCCCGACTTCCTCTCTGTGAGAAAATATTCTCATAACTTAATAAGATTTTCAAGCATTTTTTGTAGTTTTGTTTTTGTTTTACTTTTTGTTTTTTTGTTTTTTGTTTTTTGTTTTGTCTGAGCTATTAAATCTTGGGATTTAGTGTTATCAGGGAAACAACTTGATTTAAAAAATAATGCTTATAATCTATTAAACAAATATTGCTCAGGATTGTTTGGCCCTGTTTGATTAATACTATGCACATATTTTTGGTCTATGACTCATCATAATATTCCAATAGAAAATGAAGACGGAAATCCAAGGAAAGACTCCCCTAAAGCATTGTTATGACTCACTTAAGCCCCTTAGATTAGACACAACTCTAAGAGACCTTGAAAGCCTTGGATGGAAAAAGGGTTGTCTTTGCTCTAATAAGCTGACTCCTGCTTTACAATGACAAAAAATCACATGTGAATATATACTTATTTAGCAAATAAGCATTAGAAAACAATTCACAAATAGCTCTTGCAACTTGCTGTATCTATATTAGGTATTCTGCATTGAAGTTCACTGAAGATGGGCCAGGCAAAACAATAATCTATAGGCAGAGTCCTCTGCTTCCCCTCTCCTATGAACCACTATTAAATCCACAATCAGCAAAGAAACACAAGGTTGTTAAAGAAACAAGATTGGAGCCCTCTGTGCTACACAGGCACACATTCGTGCTTCCCTGGATTTATAAAGATAGAAAATTTCTAAAATGCCTTAGCAAGTCATGAATACATTTGCAGTCACCAATGACGGCCCATTTCAAACATTCATCATGCCTATAAATAAACCATGAATTTCCCCAGATTATAAAAACCACTTCTGACATTTAGTATGCTAATTAGCCAAGTCTCAGGTGTGAGATGCAGATAGCTGAAGCACTCACTAGTTACCTTCCAGAAAGTAGTGTTTTCTGGTTGCTTGAGGTCCATCTCTTCAATTTCCATAAAGGGGCATTGCCTGGCCATTGGCTCAAAACTGAAGCTAACAGTTGTGTCTCTGATAGTATACTGTTCTGCTGGAACATACTCAAACTTCAAAAACTAAACTCACTTATTATTACTACTAAGCATTTTTGAGACAGCATTTGCAGCAATAACCCACTGTGACATAGTAACAAAGTAATGTCCCCGGTTCCATTTGGAGCTACTGTGGGCACCCTTCTGGGAGTCAATATTCATTTCACCATATGTATTTCATGTGAGTTCATCAGTTTCAGTAGGTAAACACTGTCCATGGTAGACATTTTGGTTAATTCCTTTGATCATTGTTGATTTGAGACACCCTAGTTAGAAACGGTTACATGAACAGAAGCTTTAAAGAAAAAGAACACCACTGTGGTTGCTTTTCTTTCCCCCTCTAATGCTTAGTTGCTAAGCATTAGAATTGTGAAGACTATTTTTAAATTTAAAAGCATTTTCATTATCTGACTCTTATGAATTCATAAGTACACAGAGGCAGATCCTGAAAGAGCGAACAGGATTTGACACTGAGTCAAGAGAAATAACCATTATGGTCAATCTTTTCAATAAGTATATTCCCTGCTGGCATTCCGGAAAGGCCCAGGAGAGCTAGCCAGGAGCTACAGAAACGTGATGGTCTTTGAGGCTTGCAGTTTTCAGGGAAGTGAACTAACATTTGCTGAGTCATTATGTGTCAGGCACTGTGCCAAATAACGTATAGTCATTATTATACTAACTATATTCAAAATAATTCCATTAGAAAAACTTAGCCTGATGATAGATATTGTCAAATTGTATATGTGTGTGTATGTGTGTGTGAATTGAAAGCCAAAAAGTATAATTTTCTTTTCATAGTTTCACTTCATTTCCTTAGAACAAATTAGGAATATTATCCAAAGCTTCTGATGAAGTAGGTTGGTGGTCTACATACACCCAAGCAAGCCAACATTTATAAAACTTCTGGTAGCAAAAATGTGGGGTTTTTTCAACAACAAATCATCTGTTAATTCTCTGTGAAAACGAGCTGAGTATTGTATATAGTTTGACCAAGGGCTCCACAAATCCACCTCTTATTTCTACAATTGCAAGTTATGAGTTCCCAGGTTCCTTACAGTGGCGCAGACTTGGCAATCAACCAAGGCTTCTAAGGTCCACTTATTAGGCTTAGCAACTTGCTGTATCTACTCACAAGATGAGAGGAACGTCCTTATTTATTATTATCGGTTTACTATAATGATACAAGTTGAGCACAGCAAATGTCAGACATGCATAGGTGTGAGATTAGAACACGTCTCCTTTATGGGGAAATTGCGTGGAGCACGCTTTTCCTACTGCTCTCCTGGTCAGCATCCCATGTATTAACCAACCAGGAATATCTCTAACTGCTGTTATTTAAAGTTTGCAAAGCTGTGCTATGCATTAAATTATCAGCGTTTGCTGATTGCCTCTATCTGACCCTCACCTCTGCATCTCAGCTGTCACCGGCCTAAGGTAAAGATGATGTCTCAACCCTTAAATCTTATGCTTGCTTCCTCTATAAGCAGTTCCCTTCCTTCAAGACTTATGGCTTAAATTCAGTTGTAGCTGAAAGGGATAAATTATGAATTAGAGACTCTGCCCCTCCTGACATTGCACTTAGGGGAGGTTCAACCCTTCTATCCCAGGAGCTGGTGTCAGAAAGCGAAGGTATGTTTACTACATGACCCTGGTATATAGTCACTATGAAAATGTAGTGCCTATTTTCTGATTGTTCATGAATCAGCATTTCTAAAATGTACTAAAAGCTACATTTACACCCCCTAAATCGGTTGACCATTATACTGAAGGCCTAACACACTCTCTCTACTTCAGAATGTAATTATATTTGGACATGGAACATTTAAAGAGAATGTTTAAATGAGACTATTAGGGTGTTCTCTGATCATGTCTCATTGTATTCTTATAGGGAAAATTTAGTTCTAGAGAGCCCCCAGCAATGTTCACACATAGATGAAAGACCTACTGGGTACAACAACAAAAGCACCGGTCATCTTAGTTATTTTTCTATTGCTTTGAAGAGATTTAATAACCAAGACATCAGATAGAAGAAACCATTTAACTGGGTGCTGCCTTATGCTTTCAGAGGGTTGGTGCACAACCATCTTGGCAAAAAGAAAAATGGCAGATATTTGTGTCACTGAGAGCTTGGATCTTATCGACAAGTTGGAGGTCCACCCCTGACACACCTTCTCCAACAAGGCCACCCCTCCTATTTTTTTCTAAACTATCCACCAAATGGGGACTGAGCATGCAAATATATGAACCTATATTTCTCACTCAAACATCAACCATGTAAAGCCGGAAGAAAGGCATCAGAGAAACCAGACCGGGGTACCTGGATCTAGCATTGCAGTCTCCAGAACTCTGAGGAAAAAATGGAGCTTTGGAACTTAATCAACCTTGTGTGGCATTGTTATGAGAGTGTTGACAAAACTAAATGAAATGTAGGTACAGTTATCCATATACTGGTACTGACACTAATTAAACATCCTTAAATATTTAATTATCAAACTATTATAATATATAAGTTAATGAAAATAATTCTGAAACACAAGCCCTTCCAAGTGACAGAATATCAAATGGGATGCCTTTCAAGGAACATACATGAAGTATGTATGAAACAGAGATGAGCAAGAGTTGGCAGTGGATGAAACTTTGTCTATTAGTCTATTGTGCCCTTTTTGCTCAGCCCAGGTAATAGGAAGAGAAATTCAATTCTGTCTCTATTCTTAAAGGGCTCAAAGACAAAACATACATCATGCATTTTCTAAAAACATTCCTAATTGCCCAGAGTAGGGATGACTTAGGAGTCTTCTCATTTCCCAGAGAGCTGAGAAAATGTAAGCTGGAGAGTCTTCAAAGGCTGTTCTTGAAAGTCACTGCTCTCGTGAGACATTTTTTCCATCTAGAGAATTCTACTAACAGTAAAGGTGGCACTGGAAATGACACAGGCAAGCAACCCCTTGCTAAAAGTTAGAGAGTCATTGCATGTCACCGGTGCCTCTACTTCCTCAACCTCCAAATTGCCTTTGAAAGTACATTTGTTTTTCTCAGCTCAACTCTGACCACATTGTCTAAGGCCTGCCATCTCCGCTGCAGAAGCTGTGGCCTTTTGTCTCTCTCCTCTGCAATCTGTTTCTTTTACCAGAACAGTAGAATGATAACTTTGATTTATAAAGCAGGTTGTTTCATTCAAGTTTTTAAAACACTTTATAGAGTAGTTATGTTGAATAGCAAAGAATAGCTGTTTCCCCCCAACCCCTATTGCCTGTAGGGCCCTCTGTGAGGCTAGCTTTCCAATTCCATCTTTCTCAATTGCTTTATTCATGGGCAAAAAATGTGTCTTCCGATTTTAGGTTGCTTTTCTTCAGATACAAACTTTTGGAAATGCTATTATCCTAGATATGTTCATACCTGTATCTTTTGCAGTTGCATTTCAGCTTAAACATGATCTCCTTAAAGAGACCTCTTCTGAGTATAATTCCCAGCCTAGCTTACCTGTTAGACATTTTGTTTTCACTTTGGCACTTCCCATTAGCTGGTATGCCCATGTGTGTTTCTTCTCTGTCCATTCCCAAACCCTCACAAGGAAAGCTCTCTGGAAGTCCAGGACCTTCCTGCCTTTTCACTGCAGCACACCAGCATCCAAGGAGTGTGTCCAGAGTGAGCTGGCAAAACTGTTTTAATCGGAGCTTTGTTAGAGATAGGCCAGTAAGGAAGGCTATAGTTAACACTATCACTGCAATCTAAAACTGAGAAACAAGTTAGACTTTTTTCCCTCTGACTGATTTTGTTTCCTTTTGTTTTGGTTGACCAGGAGATCAAATCCAGGGCCTTACGTATGGGATAAGCACTCTGGAGTCATTGGCCACATAGTTCTAGTGTATTAGATTTAAGAGAAGTGGATTTTGAAAGTGGTAGCTTGAAGAGGATTACAAATAACATCAAATAAAACATCAACCGTTTTTACTCAGAAAACAACTGCACACTCAAGTTCAAAGGGCTTAGATTCTTTGTAATGAACAAGCTCTATCACTGAAAATAAACACTGGAGAATGGACTCCTAGACAATTGAAACTCTTAGGTGCAAAGACCCAAACTGAACCTTAAGACGAGTTCTCATGTACAGGTGAAAGTCACAGGGCAGAAAGCCTCAGATCTTTCATAATATCTTCCAACCACATAGTTTTGTAACTTGACTTCAACTACACTTAACTAAACATTTTGTAAACTATTCACGTTATAGGAATTTAATTGATTTGCCCACTAAGACTAACCCACTCTTTAAATGACATACAAGCTTTGAGTTCAACATTGTCATAAAGTTACTGTAATGAGTGAGAGTGTTTAAAACAAATATGCACAATACATATTAGTTAGTTGTCCCTTACAGTCTTAGAGGTAAACATAAATGATCATAGTCCATAAATATCTTATTTGTAGACATACATGCTCACAAAGAAAACTTCTGTCATTTTCCACAGGCTTTTGTCCTCTTCTGTGTATAGACTACATCATTATATCTAAACTGTGCATTTATCATTTATCAAGGGTCATAGAAAACTTTTGAAACTAACAGTGGATTGCATGTATTTCATATAGTCTAAAGTTGACATGTCTATATGAGTCATCTTTAATCATCCTCTTTTATTAGCTGAGCCTCTTGATTTGATAATCTTTACATTTTTCTTGGTTTGTCAAATATTTCCTTAGAATCCACTATGCACATGACTTTGTGCCATCCCTTGATTCATTTATCCATTAATTCACTCATCAGCTTCTTAGACTCTTCTTTATTACGATTACATTTCTGGATAGTAGAGATTGATGGATAAGGTGTGACTGCCTTTAAGCAACAAACAAAGAATTCAATTCAATAAAATATTTTCTTGTATCCATTGTTTAGGTTTTGATTCCCCTATTCCATGAAAAACTAGCATGATTTGTTGCACTGATTTCTTTTTTTCTTTTCTTTTCTTTTCTTTCTTTCTTTCTTTCTTTCTTTCTTTCTTTCTTTTTTTTTGTTTAGAAGCTTGACTTTTTCCTACCCACTACACAGTCACTTAAATAAATATGGAAATTCTAATATTATTACCACTGCTATTTATATGTTAGTGCATCAAAATTCATTTTTGTTTTCTGGACTAAGAATAGTTCTTTTCTGTGCATGACTACAGGCAATTCCAGATTTATGGGAACTGTATTCTCAAAGCTGTTTAAGTCAGATCAGATTTCCCTGTGGGTGCTGCTGCATGCATTTGTCTGACTCTTACACCACTTCCCAAGCCTGCTTAGCCCACAAGAAAATTAAAATGTTTTAGTAATAGCCCACGGGTCTCAATAGGTCTAAAACCTACATCCTAGAAGCAGGACGTCACTTGGCATGGAAGGGAAAGCCGAGGCCTTCTTAACCCTATCTACAGACTCTGCACTTAGGGCTATTTGGAAATGAAAAGTATGTTTTTGAAGGCAAGATTCCTCAAGTTTCAATGAGTAGAGCAGTCATCTCTGGGGGAGCAGTCATCTCATCTGAGGGTTCCGTTGAAGTGCAGCTCTGCTTCATTAGGCTTAGGATGGAGTCTCCAGCTGCATCTTTATTTTAGTAAGCTCCCAGGAACTGCTGTGCGCTGGTCCTCAGACAGCAATTTGCAAGGGAGATTAACTAGTCATACAATTTCAGTCTCCACAGAGCATGCACTCCTTAAATTCACTCTAACAACCTGTCATCTCCCCCTCCCTTTAACTTTCCCATGTTTAAACTAAGCATAAAAACCCTGTTTCACCTACTAAAGCTGATTCCAGCTAGTTTTAGGAGAAAAAAAAAAAGGAGTAACCGATTAGTTCACCTTCCTGTGAATCATGCCGCACTAGCCCTAAAGAATTCTGTAATTATTTATCCTAACAGCTCTGTGGATCAAACCCAAGTCTTCCTGCATGCTTTGCAAGTACGCTACTATTGGGGCTTTTGGTTTGAAAAGCTACGCCTTAGTTAAAGGGAATGTTCAGGGAAGTTCGGAATGTTGTAAGAGAGTAAAGCAAGTTCTGGTGGTCATGCCTGTGTGCCTAGCTGACCAACCGGGACAACACACTGACCATGTGCACGGAGTTCCTAGCCATGAATGCTTTCAAGCCAGGATCTGCAATGCTATTGACATTGTATCCCAGTTCCCAAAGCTCCTCAATTATCTCTGCATCTCTCCAGGGATCCTTTGTCCTCACTCCTGAACTAACAAAGTGTTTGACATTGACACAGGTTGATTATTGTCTCTTGGCTAAATTCTACCCGAAACAACTTGTATTTTCCAGGAAACTATTTTGTACAGATACTGTGATAGAGGCACAGAGATAAGCCTGAGCTCACAGCTAGAGTTCATGGCTTGATAGGGATGTTCTTTTGCCAAATTCTTTTCCCAGAATAAATGGCATTTCACATGTGTTATCACTTAATACACTTGCAGAAGGCTAGCTGGAATCTGGGGACATTTGTTTTCTTGGGAGCTCTCATTCTAAAGCCTGCATGTTCCAGTGTTCCAGCTGAGGGCCTTTGGCCACCAGTCTCATATTGACTCCATCACTGCTTTCCATTCACTCCCCTACCCTGAGTTCTGTAGGTCTCATTCAGTGTCCCATCGCCTGCTTAATTACAAGATGTGATGTATGTTAAAGACATACCCCATTATAATATAAACTCATTAAACTTCAGGAAGATCTGCTGACCTAATGTGGTTGACAGAGATGGGTTTTCATATATGGCTGGATTCGTTTATATCCTGTATGAAGAAGATTGAAGAAAACAATGGCCATCCATAGGCCTCACTTCTGTTTCAGCTGTAGATGCTCCACTCGCAGTTACTGGATGAATGTCATAGAGTCGCTGGTAGCATGTCCCAGGACACAATCACAGGGGCCTCACCATTGCTGGACATGAGGCAGTCACTTTGTTCTGCTGTGGTTTTTGTTTCTCTGTCATCACTATTTGTTGTGTCCACCAGAGACTCAAAGCAATGGCTCTATCCAGCCTTTAACCTCAAAAAGTACAAGAGAAAAATGAACTTCCTTTGTTTGTAAATTAATGTATAGGATGTAGTTAACTAGTGTACCAGATATCTGACCATCACAGACAGTTAACAGAAGAGAAATAGGTAAAAAGAAAAAGAGATTTCTTTAAAGGAGTTGGATCATATGATGACAGCAGCTGTCAAGTCTAACATCTGCAGGTGGGCCAGCAGGCTAAATAAAAAGAAAGGAACACCCAGGTTGTAGGTAAGAATTCTTTCCTTTTGAGGTGGTCAGACTTTCAAATGATTGAATGTGACCCAGTCACACTAGAAATGTCAATTTTTCTTACTCTTACCATTTAAGCTCACTGATCAAAATGTTTATCTCATCAAAATTGTTGTTACAAAAGCCTTGAGGATAATATTTATCCACTTATCTAGTGACAAGCTAAATTGACAAATAAATTAACCACTGCCACAGGAACAAGTGACAACAAAGATCACATTCTTATTTCAAAATAATATGGAGCAGTGTCTCATGCATGAGAATTATCTTAAGACTTCTGGGGACTGAACTGACCCTGTGGCTAGAAACTTTCAACCTTGGTATCTTCCCAAGCAAGATTCCATACTCTGTGTTGATATAGCCAGAAAAATAAAGCTTTATCATCTGTGTTAGGAAACAGAGTAAGAGAAAGAAGAGACAGTGAATCTGATATTAGGGAGGAGTTTATTCTCCTATGTTTCAAAGACATGATGAATTCAGAATTACTACAGTCATTTAAAAATCTTGAAGTTGATAATTCATGTGATCATTGATATAAAACAATGTAGGAGACTTGTTCGGTTTGTATAACCACACTGTATTTAACTCCTAACAATTTCCTTTATGTTAGAAATTCGTGGCACATTCACATTAACTCTGAGTGATTCTGTTGTTGTCCCATACTCAGTTCATTTGTGATTTTGCCAATGAAGAAGCATTTAATCCTAATAATTACATAATCTTGAAACTTGCATGGATAGAGCACATGGCCAGGTTATATAATGCAAATCAAAACTTGAGTTCTTTTAGCCCATACAAATGAAGAATGGGAATTGACATTCATTTCAAAACAAAATCATCACATACTGCTCTTAAGATATGCTCTATTGGGATTTTCAGAATGAGATCATTTGTGTTCAAAATGTCACTACATTGTGCATGCTTCATTTTATTTGAAAGGCAATAGAGATAACGTTGTTTTGTAATGTAAAAGATGTTATTAAACTGTGGACCCTTGGAGTCTACGTGTCTCATATTTTCAGAAGAGTAAAATTTATCCGTAAGTATGGAGGATGTCTCATAAGGCAGCTTGAAGTAGATTCTTATCTTATTAACCCAGCCATGTAGATTTATTCTGTTCTGAAAAATGAACATTTTTCCTTTATAGTAGATTGGTCAGTTATGACAAAGTGAACAAATATTTATGATTTGACTAATCTGTATAATCACAATGCTCACACCCTTAGGCAGAAAGACAGACAGAAGAACTACAGTGGGAAGAGAACATCAAAAATTAGCACTGTGAAAATACTTGAGCACCAGATGTTCAAGACAGACCCAAAAGTGCAGTATGGCCAGGGAGCGGGGAAGATGAAATTCTCTTTCTGTCCTCTCTCAAACCTATGACCTTTCTATTCTCTTTTTATAATACTTAGTTTACTTATTTTATGTGCATTGGTGTTTTACCTACATGTATATCTGTTTGCCACATGTGTGCCTGTATCAGAAGATGTCAGATCCCCTGGAAATAGAGTTATAGATGGTTGAGAGCTGAGATATAGGTACTGGGGATTGAAACACAGTCCTCTGGAAGAGCAGCCAGTACTCCTAATTACTAATCCATCTCTCTAGACTAGCCTTCCTATTCTAGTCCACTTTCTTGTTAAATCTTGATTATTTCAAAAGTTCAGGTATGGCTGCTGGTGCCCCTATGCTGCATTCACCAACAGTTCCTCTGCCATTGCCAGAGATCAGCCGAATCAGCAGCACCTCAAACCAGGCTCCTGGGAAGGTGACCTGCATGGATGCTGTTAGAGAGAATCCCTGAACCCCAGAAAAATAAGAAATACAATGTATAGGACATTTAAATTAGTTTATACTTATATTACATATGAAATATAAGTTTTAAGTGTTACTCCATGGCTTTCATTCCGTATGTGGAACATTCCTGTGCGGTACTCTAAGCACCTGTGGCTGCCTTAAACAGCACACAAAAATTGGGTCTTCATAGCTTGTCTTCCAGCAACAGAAGCATGGTTTCCTAAGCGCATAGCCTTTGTCTGTACTAACTTTTCTGAAAAGAAATCCACAGGAACTTCAAGAATACTGGATTAGGGTTGGAGCCGTAGATCAGTAGCACAGGGCTGGCTTTGCCAGAAGAGTAGCCTGGCTTTCATATATTAGAGCAGAAAAGTGGGTTGAAAAGGACAATGATGTCTGAGAACCTTAAGGAATAAAGGTAATTGAACAATCCTTGAATGCCAATGTCTGGTGCAATGCCGTGTTGAGAAACATAGTAACTAACTTCAGGCTTTTCAACTCACAAAACAGTTCACACTGTAGCAGTGGGTCCACAGAAGCCTCTCTCAGAGCAGTCCCTTTTGTCCACAGCAGATGGGAGCCAGTCCCACTCACATCAACTGGGGGCCACTTCTAACAGATTGGGTACACAGATGGACAGTGGGAATACAGCGCAGAATCTGCATGATCAAGAATTCATCAGTCTTGCTAGTTGAGGAGGAGGTATGTAGAATTTATGAAATTGTTTCCAGAAGTGACGGATATGAAAGATGTATTAGTTTGCTTTTGGTTGTTGGGACAAAATGCTTGAGAAAAACAAGTAAAGGGGGAGGAAAGGAATTTGGCGTGTGGTTTCGGAGGTTTCTGTTCAGTTCACAGTGGACTGAATCCATTGCTGTGGACCCAAGGGGACTTGGTAGGAAATAAAGCAGGAGGTTGCTCACCTCATGGTATCCAGGAAGCAGAGGCCAACAAGAAGGCTAAGGACAAGATATATTCTTATATATTCGCATATTCATATATATGGACATCATCAATGGACTAACCTACTGACGAAATGACAACATCATCATCAACCAATGGTTTTGTCAATGGGAGGTCAAGCCTTTTGGGGCAATCATATTTAAACCATTAAAAAAGACATGACTACCACATCCCTTTATAAACATGGAGCGATGAATGAAAAAAGGATGCCCAAAGCATAGTGGATAGAAACTGCAAAACATGAGGATGAAACTGAAGATCTTTCATCTGACGGAGAAGGTGAAGTCCTTCTGACTAGACCGAATGACCAAGATGCTGGGTCTTGCAATCTGAACATTCACTGTGCTCTGATGGGCCTCTCATCTGAAAAACTGCAGTAGAGCATGCGTCAGGGCTTTTGTAGTAAACTCAGAGAAGAGAGGGCTGAGCCAATCCCAGCCAATCTTCTTGGGAAGAGCCCCTAGGAACACTTACTGATCCTCATAAGTCAGGAGACTCTGCCAGTTTCCCTAGGTGCTGTGGATCTGCGTTCAGGGAGCTAGTGGTACAGAGTTCTCGTAGGGCTTATGCAGAGAAGGGAAACAATTGAAGGTGTGATTTGTGCGCTACAATGAAGGCTATAGTTTGAATGTAGTTTGAGCGTGTTCAGATGTCATAAACTTGGTCCTCAGTTTGATCACATTTTTAGGTGATGGAACTTTTAATAGGCAGAAAGCTGGAGCCTTTGACAGGCCACCGGGCTATGGTTCTTAGCTGAGATGAGGATCGTTGTGTGGCCTTGGTTAGTTACTGCAAAAATAGGATGTTTTGGTGTCTTTCTTTTGAAGTATAGGACCTCGTGTATTTGTAAACTATTACCTACTGGAGCAAATACATATTCTAGTGTGAAAGAACAATTCCACCTACCAAGTTGTCTGAGAGGAGAGGAGGGGAGAGAAATCTTGATATGGCCGTGGAAACAATGTGATTCTTAACTGACTTTGCTGTTGGGACTGCTGGGAAAACTTCCTCTCAGAGTTGTCTCCTTGGTGCCCATGGTGCCTCAGTTGGACTGCCATTCAGGTCCTCAAAACAAAGCAGCTTCCTCCTAGTTCTCGAAACCCAGAGGTTGGTGCCAAAGCTGCACCAGCGTGGGCTGAGTGGGGAAGCAGAAGCGCTTGGCAGTGTATTCCTGAGCCATCAACAGGTGTTATTCTAGGCATGGTAGCTCCTCTGTGCCGCTCCAGGCAGCAGCCTCAAGGAAAGCACTTCCTTCTGGATCCCCTGTCAACTGTGAGTGTGTCAGCCCCAGGGATGGGAAACAGAGAAAATAATTCAAAAGTGTGGCTAGTGCAGCCATTGAAAGTCCTCATTTGTTCTGTGAAGCACCAACTCCCCCAGAAACCTTGATTACTTTCCTGAATCGCTCACAGACCATACACACCAGTGCTGATATGGATAGAATCCTGGACGGCCTGCAGAATTTGAAGATAATGAACAGAATCACTCTTCACGTGGTTGATAGTCATAGTCACAATATGAGCAGTGAGAGAGTATTTGCAAGTCTGACACACCCCCCCCATCTAGGCTGTTTGCTTACTGAAAGGCAGGCTGGAGCTTATTCAGGATTATTGGTGGGAAAGTGGCAGTAGTACAGTGCCTGGCACATAAACTCTTTGAGGGCAACAGAAAGAAGCCTGGGAAAAGACTGCGCATAATTATTGGAAAGTGCCTGTTCAGACTGCAGACAAACTGCCGGGCGGGTGTGCTTGATGTCCTATTTGCCACATTAGTCCTCTCTGAGTTTGTTCCTATTGAATAAAGAGCAAAAACTTCAAATAAGAATAGCACTGTACATTCTGTCAACCCCTCAGGAGAAGGACCAGTGATCAACTTAATCTCAAAAGCAACTAGCTAAAAATTACAACTGGCTTTATACTGATAATCATGTGTTTTCAAAGCACCCTTTCTTCCTCACATCTTATAACTCCAATTCACATTAAATGCATTACATAAAATCATCCTATATTAAAGATGAATGGATTTTTTATTTTCCAATAGACTAAATATGGTCTAATTTCTGCAAATGTTTGTCTTGGTATAGAACCTCAGGCATATTAGGCAAACACTTCTCCAATTAGCTATGCTGAGGCCAAATATATTGTTCGTCTACAATTTTGCATGTCAAAAGGAACTTCTGTGCAACAATAATCATTCTCTTTTATAATATTGGATATAATTTGAAATCCAATTATAATTTTCATTTTCCCACTGAAGCCTATATTCAAGGAAATTATTACAGGGACTCTATCATGTTAAATCTAAAGTAATTCATATATATATATATATATGTATATATATATAATCAGAATTTGTCATACTCCATTTGAACAGTAACACTTGTAAATTTAATATATGTATGTATATGTACATATGTTTCATTATTCAATGATAAGAGTATAGTAACTCTTTGCTTGGAATTGTTCACAGGATTAGTTTTATTTTGATTCTTTGAATCATTTTCTATTAATTACATTACTTTTAATTTACAGATTGAACTATTGTTGCTATCTTGAGCTCAAAATTTTAAAATATATGGTGAAAACATGGCAACAAATCTATAAAATCTGATAGCTCAGTTTCACATCTTAGCTTTTTCCGACTAAAGACAGTGGATTATCTTTGTAAGTAGAAGAAATCCAGAAGACATGTGAACTTTTGATTAAATATTTAATTTTTCAAGACTTATTATATTCTGCTATGCAAAGATGATGGGTCCGAAGAAGCTTCTTTAATTAGTTGAAAGTGGAAAGTTAATTACATATAATTATAACTGCTTTAGGATAGGACTGTCATAGTATTCACTGTGCTGATATGTGGTTAATTTTGCCAATGACATTCTAAGAAAGGTTTTGTGCTAATGTCTCTGATAACATTAACCTACCACAGCAACCAAAGTATATACATTTTTAACTTAAAATAATTACTTCTATTTGCTTTTTCAAATTTCATTTTCTTATTGTTTGAAAATTATATGTGTGCGGCTAGTTTTATGTCAATTTGTCTCAAGCTAGAGTCACTTGAGAAGAGGTAATCTAGAGGGAGAAAATGCGTCCATAAGATCAGTCTGTAGGTAAACATGTAGGGCATTCTCCTAATTAGTGATTGACGAGGGATGGCCCAGTGCATTGTAGGTAGCCCCATCCCAGACCCAGTGGTCCTTTGATCTAGAAGACTGAATAAGCAATGAGAAACAGGTCAGTAAACAGAACTCCTCCTTGGCCTCCATATCAGCTCCTTCCTTCAGGATCTTGTCCTCCTTTGATTTTTTTTAACTTGACGGCCTTTGATGACTGTGATACCTATTCTTGGGTGTCAACTTGACTACATCTGGAATAAACTACAGTCTAGAAATGGAGGGGATACCTTAAAAGTTTTTTTTGTTTGGTTTGAAATAGGTGAAATCACTTTGAGTTCAGACCTTTGAGATAGAAAGGACTTTGATAAAATACATAAAAGTTCTACCTTCTTTTTCTATTCCTTCCCAAAAGGGACCTACAGCCTTTTACAAGTATTACTGAACAATGGGGGAAACAGTGAGACATTCCAGGGGCCTGTTGGATACTGTTCTGAGTACATGCTGTGTCTGGGAGATTCTAAGAAACATTGAGGTTCTCAAGTTAAATTAGAGCTTATGGAGGTCAGGTGATTAATGGAGTTTTGACTGAAGTCTGACTCACAGGATGTCTTGTAGGTCCCTGAACTCATCCTGTGGTTATTTCCCCAGTCCCAGAATGTATAATTGGGATAGACATACTTAGAAGTTGGCTGAAATCCCCCATTGGTTCCCTAACATGTAGAGTGAGGGCTTTTTATGGTTGGAAAGGCTAAGTTGAAACCATTAAAAAATGCCTCTGCAAAGGAAAATAGTGAATCAAAGCAGTATTGAATTCCTGGAAGAACTGTAGAAATTAGTGTCTCCATCAAGGAATTTGAAGATTCACAGGTGGGTTGGGGTGGTCCCACCACACCTCCTTTTAATTCTCCTATCAGTACAGAAGACAGATAGATCATGGAGAATGATAGTTGAGTATTGAAACTCATTCAGGTAATAACTCCAATTGCAGCTGTTGTAATAGATACAGTGTCCTTACTTGAATAAATTAAGGCACCTTCTGGTACATGGTATGCAGCTATTGATTTAGCAAATGTCCATTTCTCAGTACCTGTCCATAAGGACTACCAGAGAAATTGCTTTCAGTTGGAAAGGCCAGCAGTATACTTTACAGTTTTACCTCAAGGATATTAACTCTCAGTTCTATGTCGTAACTTCATTAGAATGGATCTTGATTGTCTATCTCTTCACAAACTACCACATTTGGTGTACCATATTGATGACACAATGCGGATTGGACCAAGTGAGCAGGAGGAAGCAACCACTTTGAAGTCATTGGTAACACATATGCACATCAAAGATGGGAAATAAATGTAACAAAAACTCAAGGACCTCCTAACTCAGTGAAGTTATTAGGGGTTCAGTGGTATGGGGCATGGCAGAGGAATTCCTTCTAAGGTGAAGGTTAAGTTCTTGCACCTATACTCTCCCGCCACCAAGAAAGAAGCACAATGTTTAGTGACACTACATGGAATCTGGAGACAGTACCTGCCTCACACGGATATGCCACTGCCGTCCATACATCAAGTGACTTGGAAATCTGCTAGTTTGGTGTGGGTCCTGGAATAGGAGGAGGCTCTTCAATAGGTTCAGGCCACTCAACTACTTGGAATGTATGCTCCAGCAGATCCAGTGTTACTTGAAGTGTCAGTGGGAGATAGAGATGGGGTTTGGAGCCCTTGACAGATCCCTATATGTGAATCACAGAAGAGACCTTTAGGATTTTGGAACAAGGCTCTTCCATCATCTACTGACAACTTTTAGAGACAGCTTTTGTGTTGCAGCTGGGCCTTAATAGAATCTTAACATTTGACAATTGGCCACCAAGCTACCCATCATGAGCTGGATATTATCTGACCCATCAAGTCATAAAGTAGGATGTTTTCAGCAACAATCGATTATCAAATGGAAATTATAATATATATATATATATATATATATATATATATATATATATATATAACTTCGGTCCTAGCAGGTACTGAAGGTTCAAGCAAGTTGCATGAAGAAGTTGCTCAAATGCCTATGGTTTCTACTTCTGTTACAGTGTTGTTTGGTGATAAGAATATGCCTATAACCACATGGAATGTTCCCTATGATCAGTTGACTAAGAAATAGAAGACTAAGACCTGGTTTACTGGTGGCTTTGGACACTATGCAGGGTCCACCAAGAAGTGAACAGCTACCACATTATAACCCCTTTCTGGGACAACCCTGAAAGAAGCTGAACTTCAGGCAGTACACATGGTCATATACTTGTTTGGAAGGAGAAATATCCAAATGCACCATTGGTCAGTGATTCCTGGCCTATAGCAAATGAATTGGCTTGATGGTCAGAGACTTGGAAAGAAAAAATTAAAAAGTTGGTGAGAAAGACATGAGGACAAAGTAGGTGGATAGATCTCACCAAATGGGCAAAGGATGTGAAGGTGCTTGTCCCATGTAAATGCTCATTAGTAGGTGACTCTAGCTGGGAAGAAGCTCAATAATTAAGTAGACGAGATAACCCATTCTATGGACAGCCAGTCTCTTTTCTCAGCCATTCTTGTCATTGCCTACTGGGCCCATGTACAAAGTGTTCGTGGTGGCAGAGATGGGGGTTTATGAATGGGCTTGACAACTTGGACTTCTACTCACCAAGGCTGACCTGAATGCAGCTACAGCTGAGTGCCAGATCTGCCAACAGCCAAGACCAACATTGAACCCCAGATATGGCACCATTCCCCTGGGCAACCAACCAGTCATCAACCTGGTTGACTACATAGACCCTCTTCCTCCTTGGAAAGGACAACACTTTGTTCTTCCTAGAGTAAATACTTGTTTTGTTTATGGATTTGCCTTTCCTGCCCAAAATGCTTTTGCCAAACCATTATCTGCTGATTTATAGAATGCCTTATCCACCATCATGGTGTTCCACACATTATTGCTTCTGACCAAGGAATTGACTTCACAGACAGAGAAGTACAACAGTGGACCCATGATCATGGATGGGATCCACTGGTATTATCATGTTCCCCACCATCCTGAAGCAGCTTCCCTGATACAAAAATGGTATTGCCTTTTGAAGACAGAGTTAACTGTAACACTAATTAGGTGGCAGCAGCCTGGAGTACTAGAGCAGGGTTCTGTAGAGTGTTGAGATGATGGGAATGTCAAGCTCTGGTTGCATTTTAACATAACCAACCTGATGGCAGAAAAGCAAGCAAAGAAGTAGGGAGGAGAGTCAGAGTGGAGGGAACAGTAGGCTGCCCCTTTGGGCAGGTTAGGATTGGATCTTCACCCAGTGCTCACCTGAACCATTATATGACTGGAATGCTTTCTGTAAAAGGTTGTTACTATAAAAGTCATCAAATAAAATGGAAAGACAATAACACTTAGTTTAATTTCCCTTTGATCTTAAGCCTTTGTTTTGCTTTGGAATCTATCCTGCTCTGTTTCACAACTTGGCCTTGAAACTCAGGGCTCGAGTGATCCTCCTGCCTCATCCTCTAGAGTAGCGGAGAGTACGGCCATGTGACACCACTTTTGGCTGTCTATCCACTGTCTTTGTGCTGATATTTGAAGGAAAGCTGTGTTTTGTTAAAGGATAGCTAGAGTTAGGCAGAGATTTGAAACATGGCTAATGAGAACTTTTTAAGAGTTCAGAAATAAAACAAAACTGCCCCCGTATTGTGTATTTAACCTTGTTCTAAAGCTTATTATTCTGGGTTAATGTTATTTGCCTTGTAGATAACAAAGGAAAAGAAACACGAAAATAAAAAAAAAAAAAACAGAAGAGAAGGTTACATTTCTCTTGAGATAAGAAAGAAAGATGGGGTAAGTGAAAAAGAAATGGAATTAAATGGGATGATGAGTATATAGCAAATATCAGCTAAAATGAAATAAATTAACTGAGATAAAAAGATGGGTGTTTGTTTATTTGTTTGTCTGTTTGTTTGTTTGTTTGTTTGTTTGTTTAAAAAAATGGAAGATCGACTGGAGAGATGGTTCACTCAGTAAAATGCTTCGGTTGTAATCAAGAGGATCTGATTTCAGTCCCCAACCAGTCCAGCTGAATCGATCACACAAGAGACTCAGTTTCCATTTGAGATAAACACCCAATGTCAACATGTAGCCTCCATATTCACAGAAGTGAGCACAACTTACGCACACGCACACACACACACACACACACAAATACCCTCCCACACATGATCGCATACACACATATGTCACACACCAAACAAAAAATGGAAGGCTAAAACTTGTATGTGACGGTGCTAGCTAGTTTTAAGACATCTTGACCAAAGCTAAAGTCATCTGAGAGGAGGAGGAGGCCTCAACTGAAAAAAATACCTCCATAAGACTGATTGGCAGGCAAACCTGAAGGGTATTTTCTTAATTAGTGACTGATGGGGGAGGGCCCAACCCATTGTGGGTGGGGCCACCTAAACCTGGCTGTCCTGACTTCTGTAAGAAAGCAGGCTGAGCAAACCAGAGGGAGCAGCCTGCAAACAGCCCTCCTTTATGGCACCGGTTCCTGTGATGGTTTGAGTGCCTGTCAATGATGAACAGTGACATGGAAGTGTAAGCCAAATAAACTCTTTCCTCCAAAAGTTTGCTTTTGGTCATGGTGTTTTATCACAGCCATAGGAATCTTAACTACAACTTTATGCTTTAGGAGAAGAAAAAGGTGTATATGAAGGAAAAGGAAAAATTAATAATTATGTGGAGAGATTGCTTCTCAGCCTTGGAGCAGACAGCCGGAGAGTAAGGCCATTGAAGACACAAATGGCAGGTGAGAATATAAGAAATGTGTACCTGAATTAACTCATCCTAACATAGTGCCTTTATTTTCTGGGGACTAGAGAGTAGTAAAAGTTCTGAGATTGTTTACGGATCAAAATCACTGACATAGCTTACAGCATCCTGATGTAGTTAGCAATTGTCTTACTATAGAATGTGTTGAGATGTTAAGGACAAACATTTCATAAAGGAGGATGATTTGAGATTAACTGGGAAAACATGCTGATGCCTTATTCCTTGAATGGTTTCAGCCTTTAGGAAATGAGAACTGGGGAGACATATGATAGATCCCTACTTACATACATGTTCACTGTGTATTCCTTTTACTATTGAACATATCACAAGATGGTGCACGTGTCGATCGATATGCAGAATGGATGTGCTACATCATTCTGGATAATGCTGTCATAACAGGAGCAAGTACCTATTCATGATTTCACAAAAATTTCACTGACACACTCCATGTGTAAAACAGAGAATGACAATGAAGCTCAAACATATTGGATCAAGACACCATTAAAATATCATGCAATACTTAAAATGCTACTACTTCATATTCTTTTCAACTTAATTCTTTCAAAACAAAGAGGTAAGTGCATGCTAACCACAACAGCATCTAAAACAGTAAGGAAGTGTGCAAACTTTCCAAATAATTAGCATGAAAATTGTCTTATATCCTTTCTGGCCAGAGAAACAATGTTAACAGCAGGCTAGCACGAATCATCTCTAATGATCATGATTCTCACTGCAGTGTAGGCGGGGCCTTAAATACATTTCTCACTACTGCATCTATTTTTAATATCTAATTCAGCACAGAATTCTTAACTCACTGACTCTGACTTGGAGGCTATTTGCAAAGTCTTAGGTGAAACACTAGTACTTTACCTAGTGCTTCAGTTTCAACATTTCTCCAGCAATAAACAAACAAACAAACAAAACAAACAAACAAACAAAAACCTAGATCTTAAAAATCTGAGGGGTTTTTCTTCCTCAATCTCCAAAATAAGTTAGCATACCAGCAATGGTGGTACTTTTTTAACCCAGCAAGTATCGATGAGTGTGCGCTAAACAATAGGCAAATAGTCAATTAACTCTTTCTTGTTGCTGCTTTGTCTTGTTCTTGCTAAAAGTTCATGTCTAGGTGTGAGAAATGCTCTGGTTATAAAGTATCATTACATTGCATATATGTACATAAATAATGCATATCAATAAAAATAATTTACCTTGTAAACATTAGCCAAAAGATAGGCCATTTTTAATGACAATACAGGCAGTAGAATTATAGGAATACTACTGTTCCAGCTCTATAGTCTGCTCTTAGAACACTTGACTAGTGTATTTGAGACCTGAGGTTTGATTCACAGTCAAAAGTCAATTCTAATTTAATATCAGGAAATAACATTTGGTTAAAAGTCAATGTTATGTTTCTACAGACATTTACAAGCCAACCATAAAGCAATTTCTAGTCAAGTGAATTGTGTTCTCCTTTTTTAGTTCAGATTTCATTTGGACAAGAGTTAGAATATGATCTGCAGAGGATCGCCTCCCACACGCCCCACCTGTGCCAACCTCCCCTTTCCACAGTCACTCTCCGGTAATCAGAAAGTCACCCTGTTCTCCAAGTTGGGAGCAGCCGTGAGTCTATTCCTAAGACAGGACAAATCTGGAGTTGAACCTAGAACAAGCCACTGTAACTCAAAGTGCATTCTTTCCGCAGGAGCTGAGAGTATCTGGACGGTGAGGTTCCGTATATCCTTATGCACAGTGGATTTAATGTTCTAGATTGGAAAGTTTTGTTTTCGGTGCGGAAAACAGAATAGGTGTCACGGTGAGAAAAGTAAGTGAACAAACCTCTGTGGAAACTTTAGAACTGTCTGAGGAAAGAATCATCATAAGCCCTCTTTAATTATTTCTGGTTTAAAAAGTTCGTGTGCCTCCTGTGTTGCTTACCGATACCATTCTTTTTCCTATGTGTACCCATGCTAGGACCACAGAGGGTCTTGTGCTCACAGATAAGCAGCAGAGAAACCAGGAATGTTAAACACACACAATGAAAGCAATGGAATAACCTGTTTTTCACACAGAAGGCGGGGAATGGAGGTGATGACTAGTGTAGGTGACCTCTGTACTGTCTCTAGAGCCAGGCCACACCTGCCTCCTCCTCCCTTACTAATAGGACCAGAGGTGAATAATAGCCTAGGGACCTTTGTGCTCTCTGTGTGACTGATACTTCACCAGATCCTCCTCACAGGCCATTAAGATAATACTTACAGCACCCATCCTTATAGAAGTAGCAAGTGCTTTGAAAAGAGTTTTGATATAATTATGTCTTAAGCTTTATTGTGCACATGGGATTATGTTAAACCAGGAAACTGTTTTTTTTTTTTCAAACTGAACAGTATTTAAAGATACCTAAAAATAACCTTTTTGGTGTCGGACTCTAAGAATTTGACCACACCCGCTACTGAGTCCTGTTGAGCTGGACTTCCTTCTTGCCTCTGGCAGATCATTGCCTCTCCTGGCCAGGATGATGTCATCTGCAGAGATAAACCCCCTCCCCACCACACACACACACACACACACACACACACACACACACACACGCGCGTTTGGGAGTCTTGTAGTCTATGAAAAGTGTTGAGCGTTTTTTTTTTCCCACGAATTTAAAGAACTTTAACCCAAATGAAAATGATGTTTGCAATCTGAGGAAAGATAGCTCATACCTGTAAGGCCAGTCCCTGAGAGGGTGAAGCAAGAAAATTGCCAGAAGTTCAAGGCCACCTTATGCAAGAAGGAGAACTTGTCTCAAAATGGAAAATCACACAAACAAGCAATCAAGCAAACACAAGCATCTTGTCATGCCAGGGTTTCTTATCTGAAGGAGTTTACAAATAAAGCCTCTTATCACTTCTTTAGGACAGAGTTTATTCTGTAGTGCAGACTATCTACCCAAGAGCATTACTCTTTAAAGAAAAACAAAGATCAATGTATCTTGAAAACTCATGAGCCCGGGAAACAAACACCTGCTCCAGATGGTTGGCTGGACATTTAGGGGCACCTTATTAGCTTGGCTATCCTGCCAGGCTTCATTTTGAAGGCCCGAGGTTTTGCTTAATCATCATTTGCCTGGTAGAAAATGAATGGAAAAAGTCATCTTGTTGAGAAACCTCTGGAGGAATTTTGGCCTAGTAGTTCCAGCTAATGCATCCATTCCTTACAGAGCCTTCTCCGGAGACTTCTTAGCCGTTAAGTAAGTGATCCTCCTCCTCCCATGCTCCTCCGGGGGAGACTGGTAAGAAGAAGAAAAAATATGAAGGTGAGTCGAATGACATCCACAGCGATGACTTAATTATAATTTAATCAATAATTTACTGGAGTGTAATAGTTTGTGGATATAGAGAGACATGCGCTGCATTTTGAATGAACACGCCAACCTGCCATTTTAGCTGCTTTCATCCTAAAATAATGGTTGAAACATAATCTCTAAATTGAGTACAGAGGTTAAGATAAGCATTTTTCAATGTTCTGCTGAAGCTATTTCTCTGTAACAAATTACCTCTAAAACTGAGAAGCTTAAAACCATAAAAATGAATTACTTTCGGTAGGGTTCAGGGTTCAGGATGGCTTAGCTGAACACTCCAGCTTGGTTTCTTGCTGGTTTGACGCAGCTCTGACAATGCTCATCTAACATTTGCCGACATGATGGCGAATTAATCCCGCCTAATGCTGTGTGATACTGGCACTAAATTCTTAGAACCCTAGAGTTTCCTGAGTGTCCTCATGACACAACAGCACAACATACTATTTCCTTCAGGGAAATGATGTAACAGAAAACAAAATGGAGACCTTTGAATGTTATTCCGCCATATGCACAGTGTTCTATGGATTGGAGAGTTTAGCGATATTCAGTGTGGAAGCTCCCTAACGAGGAGGATGAATGTCAAAGACACAAAGAGAACTATCAGAGAAACCCACCTGGGGCCTGAGTTCCACCCTATTCCTGGCTCTCTAATATTAAAATTAATATTCCTCGCTATTTCAGAATAATCAGTCCGTAGTCTTGTCATTGAAGTCAGGTCCAGGTGTCAATGAGACTCTACCAGTGCAGTTCCACCGAATACAGCGCTTCACCCATTAGCCCTCCCCTTCCAAAGGCTCCACAAGCATACTCATGATCTAATGGTAGTGCATGACACATAGGGTAACTGCTCTGAAGATTCTCCTCCAAAAGCAGGGAAGCTAAGATGCAAAAGGGGACCCATATAGCTGACTTCTGAAGACTCTTTCATGCAAATGTTGAGACTGTAAATTCCCACATGCACTGATTTTCAAATGAAGCCACACTCCATTCGGTCCTCAAGGTGCTGTTGGCATCTATGCAGTGTGTAGTGTGGGGGATCTTACCTGCACATGGAAAAGAATGAGAATCATCTCTGATTGTTGCAAAGTTTCCATTCTCAATAGTTTATGTTTTGTGTTGGGTATAGATTGGAAATACGTAAGATAACACTGTTTATGCACCACAGTATCTGTTAAAGATACTTACAGAAGGTGTGTACAAGACTCAAGGTTCATTCTTACGAAGCAGAAGTCTTCATGTGTCATCTGTTTTATAGGGGTACATAGTTCTGCCTTCTACCTGTTGGTGAAACACCTTCTTCCAGATCAAAGACACAATGACTGTTTTTTGTTTATTTGTTTGTTTTTTATTTTAGGTTCATATTAATCATCCAAGGCAGTCCAAAGCTCAGTTTTGGCACCAGAAATCCTTCAGTAGGAATCAAGGATTTACTGGTTACTAGTAGTGTGGCCCTGAAGGTCATTTTCCCAGCCTCTTCTTCCTCTAATGGAGACCCTAAAAAGAGTAAATGTGGTAATGGATGTGAAACATCTGTATACTCAGCCCAGAGTAAGTTCTACAATTATTATCATTATCTAAAATTATGGGAATTATCTGATCATTTCACTATTCTTTACAGAAAGTTGTCCCATCTGTAAAATTAGAGGTTGCTCTTGATTTCTCGGGTTCTGTACAGCTCATTAAACCTACAGTTTTCCAGCCCAGTTACCTGAGTAGATTCCCGTTCACAGCAATCATTGCATTTGCCTAGCATTTCTAACTTCAAAATCTGTTCAGAGCTATTACCTCTTTCGGTCCTTCTTGTCATCGTCATTCTTTAAAGCAAGAGGGCAAACCAAACAATATCATCTTCAGTTGACTAATAGGGAAACTAGGTGAGGGACAGTTAGTTGTAACTTGCCCAGAGAAGTTGATTACAAAGTTAAAACTAAGACTAGAGGAATGTCACCTGAAAGGGGTACACATCCACTATATCCCCCCACCACACACACACACACACACACACACACACACACAAACACACACACCAGCTCCTTCCTCCAGGCAACCTGGCATTGCTTAGTATTCAATCTCCTTTTTTTTTTTCAGCTCAGAAAATATAATAGTTTTTTAAAGTTCCCAAGAAAGGTAAAGATATTGACTATTTAAAAAAAAAAGTTTTGAGCAAGACCAAAGGTAGACAGGAAGTAGAATCTGCCTCACCTGTCCACACCCATCTGAAAAGGAACATTCACCTCGACCTTTCCATGACACACTCTGATGTCATATCTATTGATAACTCAGTTATGTCCTTGAGCTGTGCCTAACATTTCAACGGCAGGATGTGAGTAACTTTATACTTCATTAGTTTCTCTCTGGGCTGTGGTTTCCAGTTCTGGCCAAGATTTCAAGACAGCGGTTAAGTTTCTTCCTCTCACTCAGTAGTCCTGTGTAGAAACCAGTGACTAGAAAACCTGTCCAGAGAAAATTCAGGATGTGGATTTGCTGACATCAAGTTTGTCACTGAGGTTCCGCAGCCAGCACAAAGGCTCAGACACGCCTGTGGGCCTATCTATAGCATTCCACCAGTGAATAACACCCTGCTTTGCTAAGGGCACAGGCCAAAACATTGGCCACATATTGACTTTTTGCATCCCAATCCACCATGACACAGGTTTTCTAAAACAAGTGACAAGAGTTCAGTGGCACTTTGTTTAGTCAAGGTACTTACTACTATTTTGGTTCCCATAGATGATGGCTATCCCCGATTTCAGTTTTTGCTGGGCATGGTCTGTGCTTATTGAATTATTATGGATGATGAAACAGTTTTCTTTCTCATTTTCAAAATATGGTAAAGAACTTGTCTTCTGGAAAGCCCTGCTGGCTGGAAGAAGCTATGCCAGACTGTAAATGACAGTGTAAAAACCCAACTGTGCCTTTACCAAGTCACCTGCCTTTGTGTTTTTATCATAGTCTAAGGAAATGTTACTTATTTATAGGACACTGAAGGCATGCTTCTTGAAGATTACAGATGTTATATATATTTAAATAATAACTGTTGACTATAGCATAGTATCTTTTTTGAGAATCCAATGTCAGGACATGACATATTGAGAGATAGGGCATTTTTCAAACTTCTATCAAAATGTCTTTATTAAAAATGTATCTTGGGGTCTGTGGATCATAGGGTGACTTCCCTTTACTTAACAGGTGAGTATATATCATGTTTGACTTTCTGGGTCTGGGCTGCCCTTCCTCAGGATGATTTTTTTTCTAGTTCCATCCATTTACCTGCAAATTTCATCTCGTGACTTTTTTCTGTGCCATAATGGGGACCCTCAAACGTTTTTATTCTGTATAGCAATGGGAGCAAGGGTGAGCTCGTCTCAGCAGGAGGTCGCTGCAGGCCTGTGGGTGAGCAGTCTTAGGCAGGAAACAGTGAGGGAAGGATACAGCAGTGGCACGTTTTTGTAGACACTGGTCACTCACTTGCACCAAGTTTGGTCATCCCTTGGAGCCTCATGTAGAAAAGGCTATGTCATTCCCGTGTGACTGAGTCACTGCAGTCTTCAACTTGACCGCTGTCAACAATACATACTCACTCTTACCTCCGACCTTACTAACTAGTCCTCCTCTGCTCCCTACAATTGCTCTTATGCTTGCCTTGCGTCTTCTAAGCTCAGTGGCATTCATGTGCCTTCTTCTTGCCTTCTACCCCTTGTCTCCCACCAATGGAACCGTAATATATCTTCACAGGAAAAGTATTTAGGTTTGTGACAGAGGCAGCAAATGTAGGAAGGAGTGAAAAATCAAGGAAGATTTTAAAAAGAGCATAGAAGTATGCACAGAAGATCAGCATCTTGTTACAGGTTAATTAGGGAAGGGGGAAAGTTGAAGGGCCACTAGAAGACCATCAGTGAGAAAGAGAAGCGTCATGAAAAAATGTGAGGTAGGAGACCATGAAACTTGGCTGTCCCAATGAGTAGCCCATTGGTCCTCACCTTTTCAAAGAACCGTGGCTGCTGAAGTCCTTTCAGGACCAGCACCTAGTGCAGGAGATATGGTGTGCACTGGTGTGAAGAACCCTAAGTAAGTTCTCTTTATCAAACTGTCTTTATACACTGATGGTCTATACAAGCCTGGACTGGTACTTAAGAGCATGCTGTCTGTAAGCACTATAGATACCATGCTGGGAGAGAAGCTATTCAGAACCCTAGTGGACCAAATGCCTCCTAACAAGGAATGCTTTTTTCTAATAAACAACCAACATAATGCAGTGTTCCACTGAACATTTTAAATTATTCCCATATTGGCTACTTATAAATCAGAGTATTTCATGAGCCTACTATATAATATCCTTATATAATCAGTAATGGAGAATAGGTAATAAATTCCCAAAATAAATAAATATCCAAAGTATACTTTTGTTCCTTGTTTTTTCCTGTTATTTTGTTTTGTGGTGTTTTTTTTTTGTAGCATAATATTTCTAATAAGGTCTAATTTTCAGTATAGAATTTATTCCCTAAATTAAAACAATATTAGTCAAAAGGATTCTTTCTCACTATTTAACATAGGATTCCCAAACTTCATGGTTTATTCTTGGAATGTTCTAGAAATACCACAGGTAAAACTGATAATATGAAGTAGTTGCAATATCTAAAAGCAGACTTTTAAGTAAGTCATAAATATCCTGAGGCAATTTTAATTTACCTTTTTATGTTTTATGTGTATGTGTGTATGCCTGAGTATATGTATATGTACCATGTACATGAACCAAGGTAATTAAAAATGTTTATTTTATTTGTATGTGTGTCTTGCATGCATGCATACATGTCTATCAAGTGTTATTCTGGTATCCACAGAGGCCAGGAGATGGTATCAGAGGCCCTAGGACTAGAGTTATGGGTGGCTCTGAGCTGTCATCCGAGTTCTGTATATGAAACCCATATTCTCCTCAAGGATAACAAGTGTCCTTGCTTGCTGAGAAATTTCTAAAACCAGACAATTTTATTTTTTGAGACAGGGTCTCCTGTAATCGAAGTTGGCCTCAAACTTGCTATGTGGTCAAGAATGACTTTGAATTTCTGATATCCCTGCCTCAAACCCCTGAATGCTGAGATTACAGGTATGTACTATAACTGGTTTATCCTATGTGAAATACCATGTTAGACAATCACTTAACAACTGAACTGCAGTCCTAGCCCGACAAAACAATTTTAAGAGTTTATAAGAAAATCGAAATGGAGATTTCCTAGTTTAAAATGCCAGTGCCCAAAAACAATCTTGAAAGGAAGGAAAGTGACAGAAAAGTTTCATACAACCATGCTGAGAAACATATGAGGAGAGGGAATTACTCAATTTATTTTACATGTAATTAATATTAGCAAGCGCCATTGAGCTAGTTCTCTCCCCAGGGCAAAATTTGTAAGTATTTACTGCCCAGCTTCCAAGTTCCTAACTAAGAGCAGTCTAGATACTTGGAAACAGTACCTCCTGGGAGTGGTGACAAGCAATGTGACAAGAGAGAAAGAAGGAAAGAAAGAAAGAAAGAAAGAAAGAAAGAAAGAAAGAAAGAGGAAGGAAGGAAGGAAGGAAGGAAGGAAGGAAGGAAGGAAGGAAGAAAGAAAGAAAGAAAGAAAGAAAGAAAGAAAGAAAGAAAGAAAGAGGAAGGAAGAAAGAAAGAAAGAAAGAAAGAAAGAAAGAACAAAGAAAAGAAAGAAAGAAATGCAAGAAAGAACAAAAAAACAAGAAAGAAAGAGAAAGGAAATCCTTCAATTGCTCCCTATCTCCAGTGACAAGAAGTAAAGGTAAAAGTCATATGCAAAAGACATAATAAAGAAGTTTCCAGAAACACACTCTACAAGCACTGTATGCAAAGGTATACTTTTCAAGGATCAGATCCTAAAGCCAAAAGCAGTTAATTAGAAGATATCTTTGAAAGACTGTGGCCCTAATGACTAACGTAACCGCAGGTCATGGTGGGATGTGAGAAAACTTGATGAATGGGAGCCATTGTTACTGTTTGCTCTCACCAAGCCCGACCTCTTTGCAGAGCCAGCACACGCTTCTTGAACACCTACTATTCACCCCCACCCCAGAAAGCTCTTGAGTGAAGAGCTTCCTCACTGTAAATGACTCCATTGGGGATCAGAACAATCCCTTCTTCTTTGTGGTTTCAGAAGTAGAATACTGTTGGTTGAAAGTGAGTGGGATATGTGTACAGTTTTGGGTACAGCTTATTTACACATCATACTTTAGAAGCATGTTGCTCCCGGACACAGCGGGTGAGACTCATTAAAGGAAGGTGCTGTACAGAAACTGGGTGAAACTGCCCTGCCCATTCCTCTGGCACAGAGCTTAGCTAGCTAGAGAAACCGAAGGTTAGGGAAAGATGACTTGGCATGACTCAGGTGGAAGGAAGCTGGCAGAAAGGAAATCCCCTAGTTTGTTTTGCTAGGTCAGCAGTCTTCTAGGCTGGAAACCAGGAAGATGGTAATGTGTTGAGGTAACCTTCCTCTGACTCAAGTCTAGTTCACACCCAGGCCAGATAGTTTCTTGAATCTCCTCTTGAGCAAATACAAGTGTTTTGCAGTGAGTCCTTATTGGAATGTTGTGTTTCTACTTAGCAAATGCTTTCTTTATCTGTTTTTCTTTCTTTCTTTTTCCACCCTTTCTTGAAATGCCTCCAGTAACAATATAAAAATGTCAGGATGTAAAACAAAGGAACAACTGTTAAGGTCTATTCCTCTTTAAATCCTAAGCATTCCCCCATGTGAGACATCTTTGTAAGCCAGTAGATACTTGGGTAAGTTTGATGAAGGGGAACAGACAAAGCTTTCCAAAGCAGAAGAAACCTGAAAATTATTGTCATCAATTTCTCACATCTATAGATTGGGAGAAATCAACAAAGGCCTGAAGAGGAATCATTACTTGCTGAGGTTACGGTACAGCAAGATGAGAGGAGCTAGATTTTAGTGGTTTGATTACTAATCTTAGTGTTTAAATTTTTATAAAGAAGATGCCACGGACTTTATGAGGCACAGAGTTTTCAAGCTTACAAAAATCTCAGATTTTTAGAACGCAAACTAGCCCACATAGATTTGTCATGAGTTTGAAGGGGAGGAACTGACCATGCACCTCACCTCAGGCTGTAGCTCCAACCTTTAGCCTTATGTTTCTCTTCCAGAGTCTCCTGGATCTTTGCTCTAAAACAATTTACAGTGTTTCCTGGTGTTCTCATTTATTTATTGAGAATACTAAGGCCCACTGAAGAGAAGTGGAGGCTGCGTTCAGGAAATTAGAAGTCAAGAAAATCACTCCTCATGTCTTGACTATTTGAAACTTCGGAACCAAAGAGGATGTCTGCATTTAAACCCTGGAGGACAAAGTAAAGGGGAAAAACTGTGCATTTCTTCAAGGAGAAGCATACAGACAGCATCTTAGAAGTTGCAGGGCACAGTATACTAGGACTCCACATGCTAAAACCAAACTCAAAGTTCACAGATCAGACTTCTCACAGTGTTCATGCAGTTGAAGTGTGGACCTCTGAACTGGGGTTATAGAAACTACACGACCCATCTTCTCCCCTTGCATCTATTTTTATGGCTTTTAGATTGTATACTGTAAAGACCACAGAACACATATGATGAACTCTGAGTTGCTCATCATTCCTAAATGGCCAGATTTCATGTATTGAACCTAGGGACTGTATTTGTGATGATCTGGTTTTCATTATATACATATCTGAAACTCTTCATTCCAGTCCTTGGAGGGAAGCAGTAACTGTCCTCCCCATGGTTTACTGTACTGAGCACTGGAGACAGAGACTCTTTGTGTTAAAATGCTGCTATACAGGGAAAACAAATGCCACGTTGCAACATGCAGCAAACCACAGTAGAAGCAGCAAAGGTTCATTTGTTAAATAAAGAGTAGCAGTGGGTCATCTAAGAGCCCCAGGTAGATCAGCTGATACTCCAGATGATGAATTTAAATAAATCACTTAGGTTGGTGAAGTTCCAGCTTTCCTTTGGCATGTCCTGCTCTCCAGCACTGCTCCAGATCAAAGGAAACAACTCATCAGTCAGATCTCACCAGCGTGAAGAAAGCTTCATACCCACCTGAGAGTTTGAAGGAGAACATCAGTTTTCTCTGCCTGTCAGCTGGGATACTCAAACATAGATGCTGAGAATAGCAATTTTCCTTTATATGACGATCATTGTTCTCTCTGGAGCTCCATGAGAGCCAAGTAAGAGTACAGCTCACATTTGACTCATAGGATAGCACTGTAGCACCCCATGGGCATGTGTGACAATACATCCTCATGTAAAACTGGAATCTCTGGAGATATGTGCCTATTTGGGATATCTCTAGTATATTAAGGGGTTAGAAATGCACATATACTCTACAGATGATAGCTTAGGATGATTCCTTAGGAATGGGTTGTTAATGCATAAGAACTAAACATTTGTGATTTTTGTTATGAAAGACCCTGGAGCAGTCCTTAGTAATCTAGCATAGATGTTCGTAGGCAAAGTAAATGAAAAATAAAATAAATGTTATGAGTGCAATAATACAAGTAAACTACCTTCAAGTAAATTGAAGAGATATGTGAACACAAGAGAAGATAGAATGGGTGAATGGCTTTTACTAAAGGGGAATCCATGGCATTGGGAAGAAAACATGAGCCTGACTGTCACTTCCTCTCTGGGTGCCTGCATCTGACCCCTGAGTGAGTCCACACCAGAATCTGCCACCTCCTGAATGGGCCTGGTATCATCAGACTCAAAAGGTCAGATGAGCCATTCCATTTTGCTCCAGGTTTGTGTGTGCACACTGTGTGTGTGATTTGTAATCTTGTTACTGTTATAATGCACTCAACTCTAATAAGAAATGGGCTCCTTTCCTCACCTATAAAGATATATATAATTAAGAAACTTTAACCCAGGTTATAGTCAGTTTGTTTATTCTATATTTATTTAACAAATATTTATTAATTTCTTCTTAGTACAACCAGGTCTTCAGCAATCTGTCATAAACATAAGCAGACAGATTGAGTGAGTACAAAGCATAACTTCATGAGTTCTGTTAATGTGGCCTGAAATGGCCGTGATTAGAGGTATCATAGATAGTCTCACATCTGTTGCTGGGATAAAAGAGCAGGACAAAGAACAGCATGCTGTGGATGGGCCTGGTGCTGTGCTTGTGAACCAATCCCCTAATGAATAATGTAGCCAATCACTGGGTGAGTAGGTGGGACTTCCATGTTGGTCGAAGGAAAAGAGGAAGCAGGAGAGAGGTCTTTTTAGGTACTGGACAGCATAGCTGTAAAATGTAGCTACTAGAGTTTCCTGGTATCATGGTGGATCCTCAAGAATTTGCCGCCAGAGGAATCAGATTTTAAAAAGGCTTTTAAGGTTAGATTTTAGTTGTCACGCCCAGAGCTTGAGTTACCATTGTTTCTAAACTAAGTTTGAGTTGCGTTTTCCTTCATGCGTTGGCTCATCTGGGATCAAGAGAGAAAGTTACGGCAGCAAAGCATGGGTTTGCCATATGTGCACCACAAATGCCAAGGGGGATTTGAAGCATGGGGTTGTCATGGTAGCAACCTGCCACTGGGAACCTATAGAGCTGGGTGGAGAGATTGTGGAGTTCTGAGTCAGTGTCTCTGTGAGATAAAAACAGGTCGGCAATTGCCCCCCAGTGCATGGCCGGCCAGGCTGGCCAGGGCAGAGGCACAAGCACTGGAACGTGCTGGTTTGTTTTGTTTGTTTGTTTGTTTGTTTTGTTTTTGTTTTTTGTTTCTAAATATTTCCAGAAACAACAACTTAATGGAGAAAAATGTTTACTTTCACAATTCTAGATTAGAGTACCTCATTGAAGGGAAGTCATGGCAGCAGTGACTTGAAACAGTCACATCATATCTAGTCAAGAGCAGAGAGAAATCAGTGCATGCATACTTCTCTCCCATCAGCCTCCTTTCCACACTTCGGTATCTGGAACCCAAATCCATGAAACAGTAGAATTTATAATGGGAAGGTTGCCCACCTCAATTAAAACAACCAAGACCCCTGGTGGTGGTAGCACCCACCTTTAATCTCATCACTCTGAAGACAGAGAACAGAGAAGCCTACACCAAGAAACCCTGTCTGAAAAGACAAAACTAAAAGCAAACAAACAAACAAAAAAGAAAAAAAAACAATCAGGATAATGAATGCCCCTAGGCCCACAGGTCAACACGGTGTAAACAATTCTTTTAGATGCTCTTCTCAGATGATTCTAAATTGTGTGTCTGAAGCTGAGAATTCAGACTAAGCACCACAAGAAATAACACATGTGTCCTATGAAGAGCCATATTAGCTATATGTGGGCTGGTGCCCACCTCTTTGAAACAATTTGACCAATCTAACTCTTACATCCTAAGAAGAACCATAACTGGTCATACATAACCTGTCACCCAGCACTGGGCAGGTAAGGCAGAAGGATCTTAAGTCTGAGTTCCACCTGAGCTACAAATGGAGTCCTATCAAGAGATTGCAAGCTGCTACATCCACTCTGGAAATCAGTCTGGCAGTTCCTCAGAAAACTGGGCATGACTCTTCCAGAGGATCCTGCTATACCACTCCTGGGCATATACCCAGAGGATTCCCAGGCATGCAATAAGGACACATGCTCCACTATGTTCATAGCAGCCTTATTTATAATAGCCAGAAGCTGAAAAGAACCCAGATGTCCCTCAAAGGAGGAATGGATACAGAAAATGTGGTATATTTATACAATGGAATACTACTCAGCAATTAAAAACAATGAATTCATGAAATTTTTAGGCAAATGGTTGGAATGGAAAATACCCTAAGTGAGGTAACCCAATCACAAAAGAATACACATGGAATGCAGTCACTGATAAGTGGATATTAATTAGCCCAGAAGCTCTGAATACTCAAGACACAAATAACATATCAAATGATTCCCAAGAAGGAAGGAGAGGGCCCTGGTGCTGGAAAGGCTTGATGTAGCATTGTAGGGGAGTACCAGGACAGAGAAATGGAAGGGGGGTTTTGGGGGAATGGGCGGAAGGAAGAGGGTTTATGGGACTTATGGGGAGAGGGGAACCAGGAAAGGGGAAGTCATTTGGAAAGTAAACAAAGCATATAGAAAATAAAAAATAAATAAAATAAAATAAATAAAATAAAATAAAATAAAATAAAATAAAATAAAATAAAATAAAATAAAAGAAAATAAAAAAAAAAAGAAATAGAATGTTGCCAAAGACAGATGATCAGGACTGCAGTTATGAAAGATCATCATACACCAGATCTTCAAAAGAACATTCGGACTGTTAGGTTTATGGAATTAATAACTGTTTCTCCTGTAAAAAGTTAAACTTTGTAAAATTATTAGTGTAGGCAGAAGGGCAAAATGTCACAGGATATTTGATCATACTGTGAACCCTGAGATTGTGTTATCAACTGAAAATAAAAACTGTTTCTTTTAAAAAAAAATTCAGCTACTCTAAATTAATTCACCTATGTTCAACTAAAATGTATTTATAAATGGCAAACTTTAAACTTTTTACATTTTCATTAAATATTCTTAATCTATTTTTAACTTCCAAAAAAGTTTAAAACTGTTCTTAATTTGTAGACAATACAAAAGGTGGAAGTCAGATCTGTTCTATAATATGCCCTCTGCCAACTCCTGGCTACGTGGCTCGGGGACAAAGCTCTGCTGTTAATCTGAAGAAAGGCTGGTTCTGCATCTCTGCCCAGAACATCTGGGCTAGGGGCCCAGCTCAGTGGTAGCAGACAGACTTTGCCCTGTCAAGTTTCTGGGTTCAATGTCAGGTGCCCCAAAAATATAAAAAAAAAATGACAGCTTCATGGATGAGGGGAATCCAAGTATATGATGTACTGAGAAAAGGGGGGAAAGGGAGTAAGGAAGGGGAGAGAGAGAGGGGGAGAGCAAGAGAGAGAGAGAGAGAGAGAGAGAGAGAGAGAGAGAGAGAGAGAGAGAGAGAGAGAACCTGAAGCTGTGAAGCCATCAAATCCCTCGGGACTCCATGATGCATATGATTGTATATAAAGGCTTGCCAAGAAATAAAATACTGACTTTGGAAACCTGCAAAGTGCTTGAGCTATTATATGTGTAGGCATTGATCTCTGGCCATAAGGAGAAAAATATGGTAGGAAGGAATGGCACAAATGGAGCATAAATAATCGCTTAGCAGAATGTCAGACTCCGCCCCCTCCCCCCAGGCATTGTCTCTTTAGAATAAGTTGGTTCTCCCCACGTCTGTATAGTGACTTGGCAGAATAAGAAAAGAATCATGTAAAGTCTTTGTGTTGATTAAAATGAATTTTCCTGTGGCAATGATAGCATTTTTCATTGAATGATTTAACCATATGTCTGTGTCATTGAGAATGTGGCCATATGTTTGCCAACCAAATGTCATAATTCATTTGGGTGGGATTTGTGCAGTGAAATCATGGGTGAAGATGAATAAAACATTATGAATTTATATATTCATTTAGAGTCTATTCTTCTAGATCGTTCCTTACATTTACAATGAGGTTGCTTTTGCCGCCATAGACTTGTGAAGTGGCCATCTGGGCAGGGCGATTGGAGAACATCCATAAAAATGATTGATGAGAAGAAATCACCAAATACTGCTTTGTATACTGGCTTTTGTGAACTCATACTTCACTTGTGATTTCAAAGCTCGAGATGGAAAAAAAAAACAGAAAAGGATTACTTGCAGAGTCACCTCGTCGAGCAGAGATTATTACTTCTGCCTGTGTTTTAGAGCTCTGACAGAACTCCACGTTTTACCCAGATGCTGCGAAGAGGAACATTTCCTTCATGTTAAAAAGATACCTAGAGAACACGCCCATCTGTCTGCTACAAGAACGTGTAAAGGCCCCTTGTTTATCAGAGAAGAATCTGAAGTGTTAGTGGGAGCTAAAATATGCCAAGAAAAGAAATAAATGAAAGTTATGATAAACAGTATCTGACACCTAAAAGGCATAGCCCAGTATATTGCATCAATATGTTAAAAACAACCCACAGGGCAATGGTTGTGGTTCCTCTTGCACGGAAATGAGAACGCTGAATATCATAAAACATTTGGTGTCTACTTCATAGTTTTCCTCATTAAACAACCTCTCAAGTTGCATAGGAACTCACCACTGGGACTTTACACCAATGCATATTTAAAATTTGAGCATCCTAGATTTTATTGTGAGGTGTCGTTTTTATCGAGCCTCAGTTAACAGACATCTATCTAAGATTTACACACATGGAACAAATGACTTAAGTGTTTGCCCCAATTTTTACTTTTATTAAAAATAATAACTTCAAGGAACTCTACTGTAATCAGAGAAGTTAAAAAAACTTGAAATGCAGGGAGACAGCACTGAGGAGAGCTGTAAGTAAGAAGAGAATGGTTCGTTTTTATGAAAGAAATCTAGGTTGCTTCAGGGTGAGCTGCTCTTGGAGCCGAACCTGCAGCAGCTGAGGGTACAGCAGTAGGTTGCAGTTTAATACAAGGGAAATCAATGTTTAGAACTGCAATGATCATTTGGGCTCACTTCTCTAGTTCCAGTTCAAAATTATAAAACAACAAACTTGCAAACATATATTTATCATAAATATTAGACTTGAAACTTTTTCTGAAGCAGATAATTGTCTGACTCCCATCATCCTGCGTAACCAGACAAAGCCTGAGAAACACCTCCAAAATTCACCTGTCAGAATCAGCATCAAAGCTGCACTGAGCCTGGTACTGACAGGAGTCCTGCAGTGCCCAAGAGGCCAGTAAAGGGCATTGGATTCCTTGGATCTGAAGTTACAGACAGCTATGAACCACCACGTGGGTGCTGGAAATCCAATCCCAATCGTCTGGAAGAGTAGCCAGTGCTCTTAATTGCTGGGTCATCTCTCCAAGCCCTGTAATCATTTCTTTTTTAGTAAAGAGTCCATCATTTTCATTTAGCGTGACCCCATAATCTATAAGGTTGGGGAGATGACTCAGTGGCTAAGAACTTGTTCTGCAAGTGTGGAGACTGAAGACAGGATAGTCATTTACCTGCCATGCAGAGACAAGGAATCCCTAGGGCAATCTGAGTAGCCAGAATAGGTGGAATTGGCAAGATCTGTTTTCTGTGGAAGACCCTACCTCAACAAAGAAAGTGGAGAGCGATCAAGGAAGGCATTGTTTTATGACAAAACTTTTACTGGGGAGACAAGAAAGAAACTTGCATCAGCTTAGGGCACCCTAAAACCTAGTACTCTGTGCAAAGAAGATTTATTTTCCCCAGAGAGACAAAGGGTAAGGAATAAGAGACAAGGACAGGAAATAGAGGGATGAGGGAGAAGGGGAAGGGAACAAGAGAGAGGCAGGATATATGTCATGGTAGGACTGCCTCTGGATGGAGAGGAGACATGTGACATAAGACAAGGGTAGCTCATAAAGGGAAAAGGGAAAACCCTGTGTTAGGATGAGGTGTTTAATCTTGGTTGAGCCTGTTAATTAGGTCAGACAAAAGGGGCCTTTGACTGCTGGACTTTACTATTTTCATAGCTGGACCTTGGTAGTCAGCCTTAGGAGGAGGAAGTGACCAAATAAGGGAATAGACTTTGGTGGCTAGCTGTAGGTTTTTAGCAAGGCAGAGGGAATGGGGGAGAAGGGCAAGGCCTGCCAGAGAAACACCCTCAAAGTGTTTGCCAGCTCATCATGAGAGGGCTGGCTAGAATCCTTTCAAGATGTATTACACTACTCACCCCAGATAGGGAACCATGGCAGAATAAAGTGAGGATCACACCAAAGTCCAACCTGGTGAACCAATAAGTTTTATTGCCGATACCAGCAAAACATGGGTGAGGATTACTTACAGGAGAAAAAAAATGACTCAAAGACAAATGCATCACTAAAGTCCACACTCCTCAGTCTTCAGGCTGTTCAACATGTTTGAATGTTGTTTACAGGTCCGTATGTTGGTCTGAACCTCTTCCATACATCTTGGCTGATTTCAGTTTCTTCCAGGCAGCTGGCCTGCCTGTTAAAGATAAGTCAAGTGTTATCTTTATAGCTTAGCTAGTCCAAGAGGGACTCTCAGCTTTTATTGCCTACTCTAGCAGAGAGGGACCTAGTGAATCTAGTCAGTTTCAGGGACTTCCTAAAGCCATTTTGAGTTGTTGACCTTCATGTTTAAGGAATTTCTCTGCATGATTGAATGTTTCAGTCTCCAAGGAAACTGTTATACAAGTGTTATCAATGTCCACTTTTGGACTCCACAGACATATTCACACATATATACATATATATACATATATACATACACATATTTGTACATATGTACATATGTATATATACACACATACATGAATATATGCATTATACACATGTGCATATGCATATATATGTATGTATATACATATGTATGTATATACATGTACACACAACACACTCATGAAGGAAAGGAATAGAGTTCAAGGAACCAAATGCTATTTCTGTATGCTACTATAGCCAAGAAAGGAATGCTCCACCTGAACATAATGCACAAACACAACTGCATGTGTGTAGATATATGCTTACATGTTAATATAGTGTGTTTAAAAGAATTAATATGTAGAAGTAGTTTAGGACAAGAAGTGGGTCTGTAATGTGTACAAGGTAACATGGCATCAATAGTATGAGGCCACATAGCCAAGTTGACAACAGTGCTAGTGAGGATACCTATGACTGGAGTGGTCTGGGACAGTGGGAAAGGTCAAAGGATAAAGGTAAAGGTAAATCAGAGCCAACACTCCAAGTGCATGGCATGCAGTCATCCTCACCAGATACTCCCTATTACAGAGACTTGGGAAAGGAGATGTACAATTATAGTAGACCATAACAAGGTCACAGAGGCCTTCTAGTGGACAACAGGTTGGACCTGCATCATCCACCTGCAACACTGTGTTTGTACCGTCGTCGACTAAATATGTATCAGACATTGCCATGAGGCATCCTGAATAAGATATTTGTTATTAAGTGCAATGACTATAAGTAACAAAACCATTCAGAAGTCATAGAGTGCCAAGGCAATGCCATGGTCAGTTCTGCTGGATGACATCCCTTCTGCCATGGTACTAGGAAAAAGCAAAAGACATAGGTTTTATTTTAATTATGCTAATCCTAAGCAGAAGTCCTTCAAAAGTTAAAGATGTAAAAAAATTAAGTCACGAGCAAATAGATTTTGGCAAATACTCATTTTGTATGTTTAACTATGGTGCAGGGCCCACACTGGACTGTTTCACGTATGTTATCAGCATATATATATATATATATATATATATATATATATATACATACATACATACGTGTATGTATATATACACATATCGACTTATAGTTAGGATATTGATATTTAAGGAAGTTTTATAAGTTGCATACTTTTGTATAACCTGTTACTCAAAACTTTACCAACTTAAAGTAAGACACATTTATCTCACTTGGTCTCTTAAGCCAGGAACCTTAGAACAGGTTAGCTGGGTGGTTGTATCCAAGGTTTCTTGTGGAGTTACCATCGATGGACATGCTGAGCATTAACTTCTAATTTCTCTGCTTTGGTTGACTACCAGCTTGAGTAGATTTCAATAAGGGCCTATTTAAAAGTAGGTGATTGGATATCTGGAAGGCATAGAGGCTGGCTTTGCCCAAGATGAGAAATTCAGGAGAGGCAGAAGCCTCAGTCTATAACAATCTAACCTAGAGAGTGAACTGCTATCACTTATTAATGTTCTATTTATCATTCTTGCTAGCCATGATGGATTATGGGGGAAGAAATTCAGATGTGGGTGTAGAAAGGTAGGGTGCATGGGAGTTCTCCTGAATACTAGTTGTCATAGACAGTGAGCAAGTTATCTCACATTTTTGAAGCTAGACATTCACATTTTAAAAGGAAGTCAGTGAGGCTAAAGGTCCTGGGTTATCTCTATTTCATGAGGTTTTAGAAATCTGGAATTAAAACATAAGCTTTTTTTTCCTCTCCAGAGTTTTTCCAGAAATCTATACATTAAGCCCTGGTTTGGAATGAAGCTACTTAGTGGAGTATTTTCTGTGAACAACGCGCTGAGTTCGAGCTTCCCTGTCACAGGAAAGCAAACAAGTCTTCACATGATGTATAACCAACCAAATGATAAATAAAGGTTTTTAAAGTGTCGTTGGTAACGGAAAAGAAGAGATTGTACCCATCTCTTACATGAAATCTACTGGAGAGGCAGGGTGAAATTCTTCACAACTTTAGTTGAAAGAAACTTCATCTCTGAGACAATTTGGGATTTGGTGTTGACAGGACAGGCTGGCTAGTTCAATATGAGTTTCAACGTGTTTCTCTTTAGGTTTAGTTTCTTTAGGGTTAGGGTGGGTTCTTCTTTGGTCTGTCTCCTATCATTATGAAAGGTGAAGAGGAGGAAAGCAAGATTCTTAGCTTCCCTGGCAGCTTGAAGTATAGTCACTGCAGGCCTAGTCAAAGAACTTTGAAAGTCTGTGCGATTTGGGACTTATGAAAAGACAGAAGACCCTCCTTGTATAAACTTTATCTTGATATCCAAGCCCACCCTTTTGTCACAAGAGCTGACCTAATTTCTGATTTCACTGAGCTAAGTCAAAAGCCCTCCAGTTATAAACTTCTTGTCACATGCTCAATAAACACTTGTTTAGTACTCTTACCCCCTTGGTTCGGTTTCCTGTTCGTTTATGTTATAAACACTCCTAATCCTCTTTGAGAGTTCACTTTAGAAGATATTAAAAATAAAGCCAGAAGAACAGTATGAGGGGAAAGAGGGGATGCTGAGAAATATTTGTGGCTTATTGAGTGTTCATTTCTAAACAATCTCTTGTGTATCATAATTTCTTTCATTAAGCTGCTACAGGAATAAGGCAGTCCATAATCATACATTGTTATCATTACTATTATTGTTGTTGTCATTGTTATTGCTATGGTAGTTGTTTTACCTTAGTTTCTAGCCACAGTGGATAAGTTCAGACCCCCTTTTCTTTTCTTCACAAATAGCACTGAGAGTCTATACTTGCCCTGCTGGCCCTTTTTCTAGACAGCCTTGTTGACTGCATGGTGGACTGACTATATTCCTGCATTAGCTCATTATATTGAGGTTTTTCTACAGGTGTCAACATTCATGACTGTCACTCTCCTAAGTTATCACTGGCTGCTGTGCCATATCTAGCTTCTCTAGCTACCTGTCCTGAAAGCCTAGAAGCAAGAGTTTGGGAATTCATGGCCCCAGCATCCCTGGTATCTTAGGAGTTCATTCCTTGAATCTCATCTTTCTGGGGAAACTGTGGCCTTATCAAGATCTTATCTCTGATATAAACTCTGTATTTAACTCACATCTCCATTTGAGGATTTCTGCTGTCATCCTTGGATCACACTTCTAAGCTTGAATCATGTTTTCCCAAAGGTAACTTGGACTACTGTAAAATAGCACAGGCCTTCTTTAACTTTGCTACATTTTCAAACTTTTTGCCTGAGAAATTTCTAAGTGATTTGGGGTATATAAGAATGTAAGATGGATATGCAAATAAAACATTTCCTGATATCAAAACATAAATTCATCTTAAAATAGTTCTTGTTATACATGTAATTTACCATTTGTTAAACATGAAAGCAAATTTCCATACTAATGAGATGGATGCACTGGGTTTATTTTTACATTAAGAATTAAATCTTGGTTGAATGGTTGATGCTGCAGGATGGTGGAATGGAGGATACTGCAGGACACAGAGCACCTTCAGTTTGTTGAGGTTTTTTTGAGTTGATTGATATTTGTTTTATGATTATTAATGCTGAGACCATTGGCTTTATAAAATACTTCTTATAAAATGGCAGAAATAATTTTACTTAAGTTGTTATAACATCTGTCCTAATCCAAAGCCAAAATTCATTTAGCAATATTTTATGACACTCAACTCAGCAACTCAGACAGCAGTTTATAAAATTAAGCATTTTGACATTATAACCCCAAACTATAAAAACTGGTACTCACATGCAAAAAAATGCTAGGGAAATATCAAAAGTTGTTTCCCATACTTAAACTATACTGTTTCAAAAGGAACATTCTATATATCATATATAGTGTATATATATGTATATAATATATATTATATTGCAAACATAATCCATGATTAAAAATAAATTAAAAATAAATAGGAAAGAAATAAAAATAATAAAGCCTGGCTAATGCCTTTGACATTTTTGTAAAAATAGCAATATAAGCACTTATAAGTTATATAAATTGAGTTTCATGTGTTGACATATACCCATTATTTGACTGGCATTTTCCCATTGATTATAACCAAATGTGTAAAAGACAAGTAGTTCATTTTTATCTAAAGACAGTATGGCCACAAATGAGGATTTTTCTCCCGCCCTCCTCAATCCATGGTTTAGAAATTGACAGATCATAGGCTTGCATATTTAGTAAAAACACTGAAACCTCACCTTGCATCTGAGCTAAGGCACTCCTGTTTATGTATGTTGGCATTGCTTACCAAGAAGGCCTGCAGAAGGCAGCTCAGATCCAGGCTTGGAGTAAAGTTGCAGAATACAACATAGAAACTCTAAGGATACTTTAAGGAAATTCTTGATCTGACATCATGTCAGCAGAAATAACCTGATCTCCTATAATGTTCATCGTTGAGAATAAGTCATTTCTCAGACATACTGGAATAGAACTTGGGTGAAGTAAGGAGCAGATTACTTTTAAACCCCTGTAATCCTTAGAGAAAACAGAGAGAAGCCTGGGTGCATTCTAACAAAGAGGGCAGAGATGTGTGGGTAACACAGAAGCTGCTACCGGCGCTTTGAATGGTGCTAACATATCAACGGGCACTGCTAACCACAAAGGAGAAAACCATCTCTGGAGAGTGACAGAACCCCTGGGAAGAATGTGCCTAAAGCTTTTGACTGACTAGCTGATTATACAAACAGGCAGACATGTCCAGCCACTCCAGGGGTCATGAACTCCAGAGGTCATGTGTGCTTAATTCCACATTCAGGAAAAACAGGAAAAATAGACCCAAATAATGTGGGTCAGGGACTTAGTCAATAAGGCAACTTCTGGGCAACTTTTAATTGTAATAACATTAGAAAAAATAGATATGAGCTTCCCATAAAGAGATAATTTAATAAAATCATCTGGTATTTAGGACATTTAAATTAACCCCTGTTTGCAGAACAGGTATAGAATACATAGAGTCTAAATTGAGCTGTAAGTTAAGGCAGTCATGATATATATGACCTTGTTCAGAAAATAATTTTTATAAAAACAAAAGACTATCAACCAAAATATTAAGGTATATCTTAAATGATTTTTTTTGTTTTTTTTTTTGTTGTTGTTTTTGTTTTTGTTTTTGTTTTTGTTTTTTTTTCCGAGACAGGGTTTCTCTGTGTAGTCCTGGCTGTCCTGGAACTCACTCTGTAGACCAGGCTGACCTCGAACTCAGAAATCCACCTGCCTCTGCCTCCCAAGTCCTGGGATCAAAGAAGTGCGCCACCACTGCCCGGCGAATGATTTCTTTTTAATTTCCCACTTTTCTACATATCCCGAGGTTTTTATGATGAGGATCTACCGCTTACGTAATAAAAATGGATGTATGGATTTTTATTACTGTAGCAATACCAAATACCATGAACATCTTGTGGACAGCGATCAAGGAAAACTACTCACAATGACTGATTTTCTGAAAGTGAAGCCACGTTTCATTGTCACTTAGCATTCATTTGATAGAAGGGAAAATCCAAAGATCACACTGGGGACAATTTCCTTGAGCTCATTTACTTTTCTCTCTTTGTGTTGTATTTTTAATTACCAGGGCCACAAATGTACTTCTACTAAGGGTGCAGACACTTGAGAGATGTAAAGTTCATTTTTTAACCATGCATTATATCTGTTGCAAATAAACCCTGCAGGTTTATTTCAATTGATTTTCCTCTCTCTGAAAAACTTGAAAGCAATTACCACCATGTAAATTTTTGAGAAAGTGAGTTGGGATGTTGGTAAATTCAAGTATCTAGGGTATCAAAGTTGATAACCTAGCATCTTTGTGCTGTGTGCAGCACAGAAGGTGTGACAAACAGCTTTCCTGCTTTCTGGGACACCCCACCCCCACCTGCTGTTCCCCCCTTTCCAGCAGGCACATCGCCATTCTTTAGTGATGCTGAGGTTGTTCCCAGTGCTCTGATTTTGGGGATGTCAGCTCATCCTCAGGTCACTAGGCTTTTCTGTCTCTTTGCTTCCTCCTGTGATCCATATTCTTAGATTCCTCTCTGCTTCTCCTCAGAAGCGGTTATTCCTTAGACATCCCATTACTCGGGTTTCTATGTTATACCTTTCTTCTTTATTTGAATAGTAAGTCAACACATAGCCATAGACATGCTAGAAGAAAACATCAGCTCATGAAAATTAAGGGGGATTAGTACCTGTAGCATGAAATCCACAAAGGAAACCCAATAGGAAAAGGGCAAATTCAGAAAAAGAATATTTTTAAATTTTTAATTTAAAAGCCATTTAAAATCAAAAGCTAATTACAAATTAATAAAATTATTTCCAAGGTATATATATATATATAAATGACAGTAATATATATATATATATATGTTATGTAATATGTGCAATACATAAGTATTATATGTACAGCACAGTATATATATATATATATATATATATGCAATTACATAAAAAATAAAATCCATATTATTAAAATAAATAGGAAATTAAGAATTAATTAATAGAAAATAAATAGGAAAGAGGTAAAAATAATAAAGCCTAGCAAATGCTTTTGACCTTTGTGTAAGAATAGCAATATAAGCATTTATAAATTATATAAACTGAGTTTCATCTGTTGATATCTACTCACTATTTGACAAAGCAACTTCCCATTGATTATAGCCAAAAGTGTAACTATATCTCTTGACAGGCTGGTCGTCCACTTTTATTTAAACACATTCTGGCAACAAATAAGGATTTCCCTCCCATCCCTTCAATTCATGGTTTAGAAATCAACAAGCCATGGGCTTGTGAGCCAAAAGCAGTCCACCACCTGTTTCCACAAAGGAAGTGTTATTGGCACTCTGCCATGACCATTTATTTGCATATTGTCTAAGGAGGCTTGTATGCTAGATGAAACTTAGAAGTAGTAAAGAGGTGGTACGGCCTCCAAAAAGCTTGACATATTTATGATGTAGCCCTTTACAGAAAGCGTTTGAAGCACTCATTTATAATATTCAACCTACTCAAAACCCACAAATATTTATCAGTTTTTAAGGGTTACTCCTTTTTCATTCCACAAGATTGTTTCTATAAAACAGGAAGATTTTTAAAGATAGAAATCTCTTAACAGAAAGGAACTTTAAAAATACATTTAGCAGTCATATGACCGTATTACAAATGATGAATAAATAACAGTAACCTTTTGGTGCATAGGAGGCTTTAAATATATTTTCTTACAAGCATTACTAAGAGACCTGAAAACAATAAACACAAAACCGTTTTCTGCTCTGAGGTTCGGTTTTCCTAAGCTATAGCTCATAGATCTTTTATACTACTTTCTGATTGCTCGATTATGTCATTCCCAGTAAAACAGAGTCCCCATTAGGCAGATTCTAGAAAACAGACCCCACTGCTGGTGATAATTTACAAGTGAGACTTCCGTTCCTCGGCACAGGCCCCCATTGTCTCCCTCAGAACCACAGGCTGAAAGAGTTGGAGCAGTCACCGCTGCAGAGGCTGATAGGCTCTGGCTGTGTCAGGGGAAGTGGTGTGCTGTCATCCCCGCAGGGGGAGATGGGGGCTCCTTTCATCCAGTGGTTCGTGAGGAAGAAGAAAGAGAGACAAATTCTTTGTAATGGAGCGAAGCAATTTCTCCTATTTCTATATTTGGTTCTCTGGAACAGAACGTTCTGAGGAGAAGAATCTTAAACAGAAGGGGGTTTGAGATGGTTCTTTCAACCAAGAAAACCTAGATCAACTAAATCTCTCTAAATGCTTCCGTTCTCCAGCTTCACCAAATAAAGTTGTGCTGCAGGAGGAACGCGGGTCTTCCCTATAGATGAAGTCTCTGGCAGATCGGAGACCCAATAGCCAGAGGAGCACGGGTCTTCCCCATAGATGAGGGTCTCTGGCAGATCTCAGACCCAAGGCAAAAGGTCAGATCATTTACTTTTAAGAGAAGAGACTTTGACCTTGTTTTCTAAAACTGACTGAAAGAATTAACATACACCAAGCCATTCAAAACAGGGGCATATAACAAGATGAGTGCAAATCTACTGAATGTCCCTCAGGACATCTCAGCCCATGACAACTTCTTTATTGAGATGAATAGATTTTAATTCTCAATATTAACAAGTATATTAATGTATTTGCGGGGCATACTGTGCAATAGCAGACTGATAAAAAGAGACAAATGAGAAAATCGATGATTTTATTCTCCTGATATTGTGTGTGAGTGTGTGTGTATGTATTTTGTAGAGGTTGAATGATTTTCAGAGGTTCTTTAATTTAAAATTATTTCATGCATATTATTTTGAAAAATAATTGAAATAAGGGAAAAAAAGGATCAGCGTACAAGTAATCCAGACAGGCATAGTCACTCCAGGACTAAGACAGAGCAGGACTCTTTTCACTTTAGTTACAATTCTAAGCTTTTCCTGATGGTTCTAAGATAACAAAGATTCAAGATCTCATCGAGGCATCCTATGCTTCTTACAAGATGGCTGCTCAGTCGGTGATAGGGCTGTATATGAAGCAGTGCGAACTATTAGAGCCATCCGAAGTGTAACCCCAACCCTATGAAGCAATGACTGCCCGAATTAGAAAATATGTTCAGAGAAGCTTCTTGTGGGTTATTTTAAAAAGTATCTTTGCTAAAACCCTAGAGCAGCTAGGTGGTTCTGGTATCAGAAGTTCAATTATGTGAGATGTACCATCTGAGAACCCTGCAAAATCATTTGTCTTCTACTTTAAAATTAGAATCTAGTCACTACCGGCTTACTCTTGGCATTTCAGAATTAGGAGAGTTTAGATTTATTTGTGTATCTGCAGTTAGCTCTGGCAGTCCTACGGACCTCGCTGGGTATGAGTGGACGCCTCTGTATGGTCGGGCTGTGCAACTGAGCAGTTTTCTGCTCGAGAGCTTTAAAGTCTCACCTTGTCTCATCCCTGCTTCCCTTGCAGGCCCAGAGCTGCATCTCATAAGGTGCTTAGCAACTGTTCTGTGAATGTGAAGGGCAAAGACAGGCTTCTGTTTACCAGGCATATCAGAGGTTAAGCTGCCCTGACATATTTCCTTCAGACTATTAAAAAAAAAAAAAACAAACAAACAAACAAAAAATAACCAACAACAACAAAAGCTAGAGGATAATGTCTTTTTAACAGAAGGCATTTGCCCTTTGGAGCTTGGGAGCCCCTCCCCAAACCCCACCTCCACGCCAGTGGACAACATTATTTTTGTGTGGCCACTCAAGATAGTATGTATTTTTGTGTGGCCACTCAATGTAGTGTGGTTTCTTGATTGTCATTACTCCAGCATTTTCAGGACTCAGATTTGGACACTATAGAGGTTTTTTTTGCACCAAGGAGTTGCTATGGCTTATCAAGGATTATCATAATCTTCTACTACAGATAGAGCTCAGAAAAGCAACAATTCACCTATGTGCTGATGGGTACTTATTGAAGGTCTCTTTTAATAAATATCGTGAGCCATGGGAGGCTCTAAAGATAAACCAGGTGTAGTGTTGCTCTCTAATATTTCACTTGGTGCTTAGGGTAATCAGACTTAGTTCTGAAAACCCTTATAGCACGGGGCAGATAATGACTCATTAAAAAAAAAATCAAAACAAGACAAAGAAAATTCTGATACAAGGAAGTGTTCGACTTTAAAATACATATGCTTTAAGCCAAACTGAGCGATCCAGGCCTGCCTGACTAGCTACTCACAACACACGCGTGCACATACATTGCCGAGAGCCCAGGTCAATGGTATGGCACTTAGTTATCATGGTAAACAAGTTGTGTTCAATCTCTGGCACCCTTCCTAAAAATTTTTGGACCCTTGGCTTCATACTGAATCCCAATACCCCATGTATATCTTATCTATGGGAAATAATTGGGATGTAATTAAAAATTGCTACTGAAAAATGCCAAACAGAATGCTTTCAACTTGTAGCATTTTTTATTCTGTTATTGAAAAAAATATCCATCCATCTTCAGTAGTACCATCTACTTGTCTACACAGATATCTCTTCTAGATGGGGCTGTCCCCCGGCTCAGGCAGAGGAGTAATTGATAAATACCTGGTGCACAATGGCTTTAATGGGTGTTACTCTCTATCCACTGTCTGTTCCTTCTCACCTCCCAGGAATGCGTCAAACTGCTGGGGAGGGCAGCCAGGGCACCAGGGCTCTAACTCTGCTCACCTCTCTGCTGTAAACAGAGCGCCTTGCTGTTCAGATTCTCTTCAAGGAACCTCGTACCGTCATCATCACTCTTTTGTAGATAGGCAAACTCAGGTGAGCAAGCCCCGTGGACTTGTCCAAGGACCCAGGAAGTCGCCAAGTGAGGTCCAAAGCGTCAAATGACAGACTACACATATGAGTGGGAAGCATTCTCTTTCAGGTTACTAAGAAACACACCTTGGTGGGCCCACAGCCCCTTAATAAAGTGCCCAGCCCAACAAAGAATTATTAACTGCACATGAGCGAGTTGAGAATCTCTCAAGCGGTTCTGGAGGTGGGCTTGGCACCACACAAAAAGTCCCCATCTCTTGGAGCCATAATGTAGATAGATGAAGTAGCACCTTCCAAAGGGATGTCATACCCACAAGAAGAAAGCAAAGCATGGTCATAGCAGAGGGTCCTCCTCTGGTTTAAAGGTTCCTCTGATTATGTTGTTACTAAATTCTACTTGAGAAGAAAAGCTGGGTATTATCTTATGGAAAAGTACCACTAGCTGTTTGACTGCTCTACAATCAAAGACCTAGGTTGTAATCCTGGCTTTGCCACTCTTAGGGCAAGCTATCTAACACCTGGAAATCTCAGTTTCTTCATCTTTAAAATGGGCATAAAAATTATTATTATGAGGGGTAATTGAGACAGCGCATGCAAGACTGTTGGCATTAAACACTGGCAGAATGTTGGCAGGGTTCTAGCCAGCTATGTTAAAGTTTGATTCAGAGATAATTCTCTGAAGAATTATATAAGCATAATTATATCTAAGCAGTCAATCGTCTACCACGAAAACCCTTCCTCCACTAAAAAGGCAGAGCCAAGGCAGAGAGAAAGCACCACTGCTTCAATGCGGCACAGGATTATACTGAGGTCCTGCCTGGCTCTACTGGCTGGAACTTGCCGCTGCGGACACCCACTTGCGTCTCGCAGCCAAGAATCTGGAGCAGGTTCACTCTCAAATGGAGCAGTAAGTACCGCTGTGACGCTGTGACTTGGAACCAAAAGCAGCATTGGTCGGTTCTTCCTTCTGTGGGGACTTTTAAAGCAGAGGCTAGTGGCAGCGCGGTTGACTTGACACAAAACCGATCCCCACCCCTCCGCGCCCCGGGCTCCCGCTGCCGGTGCAGCACACTGACAGGTCTCAACATCTCTCCTAGCAAGGAACTAGAGAGACTCGGGACAAGTCCAGGCGTCACCTCGCACCCCCTGTGTAAGTGAGCGGAGCCAAGTCTTGAGACAGCCCTCCCCACCAAGCAGAGCTTTGGGAAGAGGCAAGCCCGGGCAGCCCCACCTCCCCTGATGCACGAACTCCTGATGGCTCATTCTTGCAAAGATCAAGTTAGGAACTTTAGGGTTTCTTGCAGACAGGGAACAGCAATGATCTCTAGCTGCTCCCTTTAAGGGACGGTCGTGACTGGGCTTAAAGAAGTCAGACTCCCTCCTGAACACCAACAAAGGACTATATTTAGTTTGGAGCACTCCACCTAAATTCCTTCGTTTCCCCTCAGCTTCAGATGCACAGGCCCGGGCAGTGGGTGGAAGGGGGCGGGGGAGCAGTGGAGAAGGAACAGCTGGGCCTCCACCTCTCCACTCAATCTCTATAAATAACCAATCCTGAGCGGAGGCGACTTTCCAGCCAATGAAGCTGTCTAAAGTGACAAAACCTCAGCAACAGCCAATGGGAAAACATTTGGGGGTGTGAGACTCACATCCTGGGGCCAATGAGTTGGGAGTCTGGGAGAGGTAATTTGAGCTGGCGTGTGGGTGTGCGGTGCGAAACCTTCCTACTTGCAAGCCCCAAACCTGCTCTGCAGACTGAGCATGCCCTGACTCGGTGAGGGAGCCGCGGGGCTCGATCCACTAGCCATATTTTGATTCTAGCCAAAGGGGAAGTAGGATGACCGGGTAAACCCTGCCCTGAAGGCTGCTGCGCCTCACAGATTCACACCCCTAGCTCCTTGTCCGGACAGAGACTCATGGGAAGTAACAAACACTAGGCGAAGTGGGGGCACGAACCCTTGCTACCTTCCCCGGCCTGAAAAATGCCCTGCAAGTGTACGATCCTGAGAGGTGTGTAGCGGCTTGGGCTCGGGGACAGGTATGTATCCTTTAACAGCGCAAGCCGACAGGGAGGTCACAGCCAGCTGCTGCCTGCTGCCCTCATAGAGGAAGCCCGCAGCCTTAGAGCCCTGACAGAGGTGACTTCGGTTTGGAGACCTTTCCACTTACAAGCACACACAAGCAGGACAGCCCGGTTCCAAGATTCGCGCCGCCCCGCCCCGCCCCGCCCCCGTCCCGCCCAGACCCTGTTTGCCACACCTTCTGGCACGCCCCTTCACGATGCGGCGCAAAAGCTGGAGCGGAGCTCGGGCGGGGCACCGCGGACGGTGCACTGGGCATGCTCGGCTGGGCGGGGAGGGCCGGGCTGCGCGCGGCGAGTAGGAAGCCCTCGCCCAGCGGAGGCTGCGGGAGAGATAGGAGAGAGAGAGTGATGGGCCACGGAGCTGGACGCACGTTCCGCGGGGACTCATGCCACGCGTGTTTCAGCCGGACGCGCAATTAGCAGCCGCCTCTGCAACCAGCCGCCACCGCCTCCCGGCCCTCCCAGGCTGCCGTGGCGAAGAGCTCCAGCCGTTGTCTTGCTCCGGCTGCGCGCATTGTCCTCAGGGTCCTCCGCCAAGGCTGCTGCGGAGCCCGGGACCGGCGCCCTAGGGACGCGCCCCCGCTGCCGGTCGACCCGGCGCGGGGCTCTGCTAGCCTGTTGGCGAGCCCGTGCTACCGGGCTAGTTTTGCCGGGGTTTTTCCTGCGGAGTTGAGGAAGGGGAGAAGTCCACCCGTCCGCCCAACCCAGCCTTCCCCGGCGCGCAGCCCCGACGGGGCCGCGGCAGGCGCGACGAGGGCGCCGACGGAGCCATGAGAGAGTACAAAGTGGTGGTACTGGGCTCGGGCGGCGTGGGCAAATCCGCGCTCACCGTGCAGTTCGTAACAGGTTCCTTCATCGAGAAGTACGACCCGACCATCGAGGACTTTTACCGCAAGGAGATCGAGGTGGACTCTTCGCCGTCGGTGCTGGAGATCCTGGACACCGCGGGCACCGAACAGTTCGCCTCTATGCGGGACCTGTACATCAAGAATGGCCAGGGCTTCATCCTCGTCTACAGCCTGGTCAACCAGCAGAGCTTCCAGGACATCAAGCCCATGCGGGACCAGATCATCCGCGTGAAACGGTACGAACGCGTACCCATGATCCTGGTAGGCAACAAGGTGGACCTGGAGGGTGAACGTGAGGTCTCCTATGGCGAGGGTAAGGCCCTGGCCGAGGAGTGGAGCTGCCCCTTCATGGAGACATCGGCCAAAAACAAAGCCTCAGTGGATGAGCTATTCGCAGAGATCGTGAGGCAGATGAACTACGCGGCACAGCCCAACGGCGACGAGGGTTGCTGCTCGGCCTGCGTGATCCTGTGAGGCGCCGTCTGCCGCCGGGCGCTGGCCACGCTCTGTGCACAAAGCCAAACGCACCCGATTCTCTTAATGTGATTGTCTTCTTGCTTTGGGATTGGAGACGACTTTGTTGTATTGGCTGGGATGTCCGAGGAACCTGGCTGACTTGTGTGGCCAGCATCCCCAGCCATCAGCCGGGGTCTGAGAGGGTGTCTGTTGCTGAGCATCTGAGACCCTGATGGAAAAATGGCTCTATACAGCGTGTACGTTCCTCGTTGATTTTGGTTAATGCATATCTCCCCGTTTAAGTAGCTATTAAGGCTCTGTATTGGCTGCCTGACACCAGCAAGCAAAAGTTTCAAGCCTGGAAAAAAAAAAAAATGGGGGTGGGGAAGCAGAGGAAGTGGAGGGGAAGGAGACAGTGGGGGAGGGTTCCCCCAAGCAACTGTTCATAGTTCCAAGTTTTGACCCAAGGAAAGAGGTTCAAGAAAATCGTATGAAGGAACCAGAAGAAGGGACGAAACTTTTTTTTTTTCTTGTTTTCCAGGATTATTTGGAAATTAAGACCAGGGGTTCCTTTTCTGCCAGCTTGGAAGGGCAACCCAGGGACTGATTAGGATTCTGAGGATGTCTATGCAAAGTTGGGTTCTTGTTACAGTGTATCCAATCTGAAGTATTGCACATGTGAACTGGGACTGTTTAACACTGATGCCAATACAGTGTGGGGTGCCAGGAAGTATATCTGCTGATATTTGTGGGAAAAAAAATCTATTTTGATTACCTACTGTATCAAAGGGGAGTCTGGGGAGAGAATGGTAGTATTTTTTTTTAATCAGCTGTGAAAAATGTTACAAATCTGCACATTTTTTGTGTGTGCTCTTGTGTGTGTGTGTGTATGTGAGTGTAAGTTTAGCTTGGTTTTTTTATGTTTTTTTTGTTTGTTTGTTTTATTTTATTCTTTTGTGGTTGGCAGTGACAGATTTTGCTGACTAGCTTTTAAAATGACAATACAAAGACTTTGTAAATGTGATTCAGGGCCCCCAGCACCCCTGTGTCTGCAGAGTGCCTTCAAACTCAGCTGTTCCAGCCGGTGCCAACCTGTGAATTCCCACCATATCCCAGAATCTGCTCTTCTGCTCTCCCCAAAACTACTTTAAGCATCGTCCTGAGAGCCAGGACAGATAGGACCTGTTATTCCACGAATTGCTTCATTAATTTTAGCTCTCTCTTTTTTTTTAATGTTAAGCCCACAAGTCTTGATTTTTTTTTTTTCCTCTTCATTATGTTCAAATTTCAGGTCTTAGCTCCCTTCTGTGTTGTTTTCGAAGTGTCTGTTGTCTGTTACAGGGTGTTCCTCCAGAAACAAAAAGCAAAATTTTCTTGTGATGTACCAAAAGAATTTTAACAAGTTGTAACTCTGAATCCCCCTCATTTAGTCACTGTCTCTTCATCTTAAGACCTTTTAATACAACTGTCATTTTTAAAGAAACCCCAAACTATTTGTGTTTTTTTGTGTTTCACATTCAGTGATGGACAAGTCTCCAAGAAAATGGTGCCAGGCAGAGGAGGTGGACAGGGCCAGGGCCAGGGCCAGGGCCATGTTGCCTTCCAGAGTTATTTGTCAAATTTTGAAGATAGAATTGTGCCTGTGGAAAACTGGATAACAATGTTTCCAAGTCTTTAAAAGTGGAGAAAAGTATCAAAGCCTAAGAATCCCAGGGTGTGACCATGGCATCTGACTCCCCAGATGAGGAAGTGTGTCGGTATTGCTCTGGTGAAGAGCAGTGAATTTTACTGGTGATAGCAAAGGGGCGGGCCCCAGCTACTAACGCCCTCTTAGGTCTGGGAAAGCAACATGGCCCTGGCAGAGTAAGGGAGGGGGGTACTTTCTATTTGTCTTGGTTTCGTGTTGTCTATGTCCCTCACCAAGTCAGAAGTGTTCTTAACTTTGATATCACACACCCTGTGCTCTACAGCGTATGGTTGGAATACATTCTTCTAGCCGTTAGTAATTTCAACCCTTCCAAAGTTTTTATTTGGAGCCAGGTCATAAGATTGAAAGCAAAAGGTAAACAATATGAAGAAGATTCCCTTGCATTCCTTATATTTGACCACAAAAGTTTTAAAAAGTCAGAGGCAATGCGTGCTGGTGTTTTATTTGTATTTTGCATGGGCTCTCCAGTACAGTAATCTTTACAGAATAACAAAGTATCTATAGGATATTATAGCACAGGTTCATGAGGCAAAGCTGTCGTCTGAAGAGTCTTAACTAAGGAATTTGCTCCTTTGAAAAAGCCAAAAGAGATCACAGGATTCTTTAAAGAGATATCAATATATATTGCCTTAATTTTTTTTTGTCTCCATCCAAGTTGCATCTCACCATTTCACGGGGAGGAAGAACATTTTGCCTGTACTAGCCTTTGTTTATTTTCCAACTCTGATCTCACATCTCCATTAGTGTCAGACACGATTATGCTTCCAAGTATACAAATTGAAAAATAATGTTTTTACAAGAATTCATTCTTCCCTTTGAACAAATGTATTTGCTTAAGTGGATGAAAGTGTTGCACATTTAAAGTGTTGACACATTTTGAAGTTGTGTCAAGCACTGTTGGAGGAGTTGCTTTTTTACATGCTTTGGTGGCCCTCATGATTTGGAAGGCTTTGAACAAAAATGTTGCCAACTATATAGCTCAGAAAATACTTGAAGGTGGACAGTGCACCAGATTGCTGGTGCATTAATCACCTCGCTCCGGAGGCTTTGGAGAGGTCATGAAAGGCAGGGCAGGCTTTGGAAAACATGTTTCTACTGAGTACTGTAAAATAAATGCTTTTGGATTGTACAATTAAAGCTGCTGTAGGAAAATGGAGCCCTGAGTTGTTTGCCTTTTCGCCTGATTTTTTTTTTTTGTTGGTTTGTTTGTTTGTTTTTTGTTTTTTGTTTCCCCCATGGCAAAATAGACACTTGTCTCTGGGCCTTTTTGTTTTTTGCTTTCTTTAAGAAGAGAATGTTAAGGGTGACAGTTTTATGTGGCTAGGAAGAGCCTCATCTAGTGCTATGCCGTGAGGCAATAAAAGCATTTGTTTCAGGGCAAAAGTGGGGCTGGTTTAACTGCTTAAGGAAGTGAGTCAGGGCGGGAGGAGTTGGTTGTAAAGTAATGTCACCTGTCAAAACAAATTGGGAGGGAGAGGAGCTCCCTGGAGGGTGAGAACTGACCACTAAACTTGACCCCTGCTGGGGTCTCCCCTCTCCCCTCCTTCCCTACCTCTCCCTCTCTGTCACACTGTCACACACACACACACACACACACACACACACAGCTTTTCCGTTTGGTCTCTGCCAGCCAGCCCAGTTTTCTGTCATTCCAAAGCAGTATTTTTGCACATTTGTATATGCCTCAAGAAAGCTAACGGTGTCTGCCCAACTCTCACACTTCCATCTTCAGGTCAAGCCGTTTCCATCCTATCTGTTGAGAGAGACTTCATTGAGTCACAGTGAGAAACCAGATGTATTTGAAGTGAGTCTTGAAAGGCCAGAGGCTTCCTGCACCCTGAGCACTGCCTACTGCCCCTGGCTGAGAGTCCCTTTCCTTGAAAGGTCTGAGCAGCTTTGCTCTCCCTCTAACCTTCTGGGTGACGGAAAGTGAGAGAAATTTCTGCGGAGCAGGAGTTTGCAGAAATAGATGTGAAATGCCTGTGCTGTTACCCATTATAAAATATCCTGCTCTATAAACGTGAAGAGAACCAAGTTTGAATTTGGAGATGTCCACTGTTTATTAAAAAGATATATGTCTGTGCCTGTTTAATGGGGGGCGGGGAGAGGGAAGCCTGCTAATATATATTTTCTCTAGGAAATGTTACAGGTCTAAAAATCATGACTACATTTTTCCTTGATTGTGATTTTTTTTCAGACTACAAGATGTTACTTACCATGGCACTAGTAAGGGAAATATTTGGTCTCTTCACAGGTGCACTTTGGTAATTTGAGGCAATAGGGGTCATCTCTTCCTGACAGTTTCAAACCAAACTGCATATCAGTATGACCCAAAGGATAAAACAATACACATGGCTGCCTCCTATTTTATTCTTCAGTGGATCTGGTATTTCAGGTGACAGTGATGTTGCTGGTCCAGGGACTGTACTTTGAGGATCAAAGATCAAGTCTCGGCTCTAAATGCACCTCACATAGGATCTACCTAGGTACTCAGAGACTCAGACTTAGGAGCTACATTTACAATTCACTTCTGCTGTGGTGATAAAATGGTCTACATAGAAATTTCCTGAAGAGGACGTATACCATTGAAAATAGCTGTTAGGCTCCTGTGTGTGGTCAGGGCTTTAACTTCACACAACTATCTGAACAAAATTGGCTGTGGTTTTCAGGGCTAAATCAAAAGCAGACTTTGAGAGAAGTAATTTATCAGAGTCAACATCCCTACCCTATGAAAAGACAAACAATAATACCTTCAACTGAAGGAACACTTTAAAAATATTTACGTCCTCTTTACTTCAAAATTAATAGGCAAGGCCTTTACTTTTTCATGTTCTCAAGTGAGGTCTCCGAAAACAAACCTGAGAAATTTCAGTATTAAGGTCACAGTACACACAGGTGTATGCCTTCTTAGCTTCCTAGGCAATGGTTAATTCAGTCTGAAGTTACACTTTTCTCCTTTTTGGGAAAATACATACTACAAAACTGTTGTGGTTGTCAGGTCATGTGTTTGTTATGCAACGTAATGCTCAAGAACGTTCCCAATACCATGCTTGAAAAATCCCTGTCTTCACTGGCTTCAAAAAAGCACTGAGTGGAAGTCCAGTGATAAACAGAGAAATTGCTCTTTCATATTTTTTTACAAGATGGAGAGAGTAATGTGCAGATGTCAGGTGAGTGGAGATGGGTGAGGAGAAGGGATGTTAGCGAACCTGTTTTCCACCTTTAATGTGTTCTGGAGTTGGGTTATTTGCTTGCTTTTGCCATGATTAATAATTATAGAGTAACAAGTATTTTGGTGAAAATGTTTTGCTCCACCCCCCTCGCTGCTGCTCTTGTAATTTTCATTCACATTACTCATCCTGACAAGTTAGAAACTGTCTGAGTAGAAATTGAGAAACAAGGGAAAAGTAGTCGGACATTTGACCCGTCTACCCATTATAGATCCCTTGGGGAGACTCTAGAATTGTCTTCAATTCCAATTACACATAAAATGAAAGGTTATTTTAAAGCTTAATTCATCTATCAGATAAAAGAATATTCTTGTGTCTTGTGAGTAAATGTCACTTCAAATAATTCCAAAACTTTATGTGCATCTATAGATATGTACCATGGTTGTAGAGATCTTCATAACCCACTGCTTATGGTGGCAGGTGCAATGGTGAAATTATGTGACTTTTATATTGGCCTTCAGCTTATGTTTCTTTGCACTGCTGTTAATTTGGTTCACTAATATTTGACTCTGTTGAACTGTTAAAAGTTGAAGGTTATATTTATTTTAGAATGGTATATTTATAGAGTATACTGTATTACAAAGATACTTGCCTTATCTAAGGAAAGACAACTTGTAGTTCATTCTAACATGTTACTATTCATTATAGGAGAACTTTGTTACTTTGAAGAAATGAAGGCATAGTAGAGTGGCAAATGCAAAAGGCTTAATTAGTAACATTTTGTTTTATGCAGCAGAGATGGCTGAGGAGAGGGAGGTTGGGGGAGAGAGAGAGAGAGAGAGAGAGAGAGAGAGAGAGAGAGAGAGAGAGAGAGAGAGAGAGAGAGAAGGAAGAGGAGGAGGAGGAGAAGGAGAGAAGAGAGAAGACCAATGACCTTGCAGACCTTGTATTTTTTTCCTCATTCGGTTGACTAAAATTAATCTTTTAAAGATGAATTATCTTGTAGGATTATGTGAGGCTAAAATTTTCAGAGGTTTGGAAATGTGTGTTCTTTTATTTGTGATAACAGAAAAATTTCAGAGGCAGATTTGTTTTTAATAGAAGGAAGATTATTGATGCTTTGGAAATGTAAGTACCCAGTTGAAGGTTGGAGCTTATTATTTGGTTGCTAAGAATCGAGTTGCAGTAGAGCTGGTGAGTATGGCTAAAGTGAGTCCATGCATTATTCAACAAACACTTACCGAGCCTGTGACATTCACTGTGATGTCAGCACCAATGCCTATTGTATCCGTTTTCAATTGTTGCTTCCATTTACCATCAGCTGCAAAATAGCATCTATCAAACAAGAAAGGTATAGAAAAGCACATCTGTATGCACTACCAATTAAAATGCTGTGTGTCCATGTACTAGGCATACAGATGTTAAATGGGACTCAAGATTTCTCAGTTTCAGTTTTGTGAACTTACAGAGCAGAATAAGGCTGGAGGGGTGGGTGTGCATGTATGCATACGTATGTGTACTGGGACATCCTCTTCTCTTTAGGATGCTGGGGTCAGCCTGTTCTTTCATCACTGAATGCTCTCTGCCCAATTTGTGACAATCAAAAGTATTAGCACACATTGCTCTGAGGTGCAAAGGAGGCCCTGGTGGTGAACCATCACTCACACACACACACACACACACACACACACACACCCAAGACCCTGTGGCAGTGGAGAGGAGCCATAGATCCGAGGAGAATAAGTGTGAACTGATAAAGTGGGCATAGTTAAGACTCTATAAGATACAGTGTGTGCTTTTCTTTACAGTACCAGTATTCTCAGACTTCCATCAAGATCACATGGAACAATCCATTAAATCTATACCTAAGAGTAGTCAAAGTATGGCGTTTATTAGGGATTTCTTTACCAGGGACAGAGGGCAGGGGCTCCACTCAGCCTGAGGACCAAATATCTAGACTTAAGAATCCTCAAAGGATAACCTAGGGCAACTGTTTTGATTTCAGCCTTCTCAAGTCTACTGAGAGACTACTGGAAAGTTTCTCTTCTTCTTGCAGTTTCCTGCAATTCATCTCACTCTTCAGCTGGATCTGCAGCCCAATCAGCAACTCGTTACTGGACAGAAAGCTTGCTCATCATGTGTCTGCTTCTATTTAACGTTTGTTTTAGACAGTTAACTTCTTCATTATATGTACCTTTTCCTTCTTTTCTCCTTGTTTTCTATCTTTTTTAATCCTCCCTCCTACTCTCTCTCTCTTTCCTTCCTTCCTTCCTTCTTTCTTTTTTTTCTTTCTTTCTTTCTTTCTTTCTTTCTTTCTTTCTTTCTTTCTTTCTTTCTTTCTTTCTTACTAGATGCATGCATGCATGCAAGACAGATTCCTATTACTGAGCTGTGCACACTGTGCCGAAAGTACTTAACTGAGTATAAAGAAGCAGGCAGTTGGAGGTGGTGACTACACTGAAATGGAGTCCTCAGCAACCTGGCAGCCTCTGTGCAGCTCATGGGCTGTGCCTGCCAAGCCCTGGAACTCAACATTGAGAATCCTGTCAGCAAGTTCATTAATGTGGAATTAACTCAATAACCATGGATCTTTAATTTACTCTGAACCAGACATGATTGTTCTGTTCTTACAGTTTAATGACATCCAAACAAGATACCCATAAAACTTCAAACAACCAGACTACTAGGCATCCCACCTATCTGGAAAATTATGACTCTATATTTCTAAGAGTTCACATTTGGAAGTCAGGCACACTTAGTATACAAGGAATACTAACAGTTTGCAAATGAGCAGGAACAATCTCTTAAAATCACTAAAGGGATTTGCTCAGCTAGAAAGGTCTCTAAAATCCATGTATGCAGTTAACAAGATAATACTTTACAATTAGAAAGCACTGGTTGATGGAGAAGAGTAATTTGTGTAGCTCAATTTGACTCCCAAATTTGATAATGCTCTCATATTAAAATGGATGATGCTGGTCTAGTATCTTTGTGTTAAGTTATGCACTAAAACACTAGATTTAGTGGTAAAGTGGTCACAACATTAAGAAAGCAAACTTTTTTCTTTTGTCTCTAAATTTTTTATTTTTCTTATACTGTTCCTGTTTAGTCATGTGTGTGCTTTCAAATTTTTTTGTCCCTAATCTCTAGGATTTACTGGCTTCTGGAAAGATTAGGTTTTGTCTGTAATTTAAAATTCCATAATATGGGAAAATACTATAGATGTCAAGAAAATACATGTATTCATAAATTTAAACAAGTTAATGGGACAGGATTTTGCAATGTCATGGTTAACATTTATGGTCTGGAGCATGAAAATAGTTTTCAGTGGAAATGAGATTTGTCTTTTGAGGAGTGACCATTTGATTATTGATCTTAAAAATTATCATATGTATCACTTTTTTGTTGTTGCGCTTTGAAGTGGATCTCCCTGTGTACCCTGGCTGTCTTGGAACTCTCCATGTTGATTATGCTAACCTCAGACTCACAGAGACCTGTCTCCTCCCAAGTGCTAGCTCCAATTTCCATCGAAATACTTTTATTGCTTTTAAATAACAATCATAATTCTCTCATTTATATTTTGCAGAAAGATTACTATGTTGCTATTTAAACTAAGTTCACTAAGAAGAGTAGCACTTTATGGATGAGAAAGCGTATATGTTAATTACCCAAAAGACATAGATCTGTTATTCAGATATATCACAGCAGTGGAGAGTTGCCAAGATGTGCAGTCTCTTAATTACAGGGAATGGAATTGGTGTTTACTAGGCAAAATGCACACGATGTGGAACTAAAGTGACATTTTGGTTCTAGCAGTTTTGAATAATGGATAAAGCAGATAATGTGACAGAAATAAATGACCCTCCTAGGAAGTATTTCTGCTTAGTCATTAACATTATGCTTTAAAAATTATGGGACCAGAGTGATCCTTTTTTGTTCTGGGTGGTATACGATGAGAATTGGAGAGTTCCAGATGTTAGGAACAATTTTGGAGTCTCTGAGTTATCGTTTTATTTCTCAACACTGGTCCACTTTGGCTGTTGAAAACACAATGTGTGTGTGTGTGTGTGTGTGTGTGTGTGTGTGTACATGCATTCGTCTGTGTGTGCCAAAGAGAATGAATCAAATTTGTTGTCTACAACCAACTACATTCTAAATTAAGTTTTAAAAAATTATAAGAATCTTGACTTCTAGTATCAGAATGCAAGCCAGGTGTGCAGCCTGGTTTCGTTCATAAGTAGATTATCAAAAATCGTTGAATAGATACGCTTGAGAAACTGTTCTTTATGATTACTATTAACATCAGTATTGCTGAAATTTCACTTCTGCATATTTGTGCAACATATTTTCTTGGTTTTTCTTAATGTATGTCTTAAAGCAAAGAAGAAAGACATATACTTATCTTAAAATTAATCCTTCTGCATATCCTTCCTTCCTTCCTTCCTTCCTTCCTTCCTTCCTTCCTCCCTCCCTCCCTCCCTCCCTCCCTCCCCTCCTTATTTAAATCTTTCTTGGCAGAGTTTCATGAAGTTGCCCAGGCAGGCTTTGTTCATACACTCCTCCTGCCTTGTCCTCTGTGAACAGTTGGGTTACTGCCAGCAGACATAGATGTTTCTTAACACCTAAAGCATTACAGATGTCCAATGGCTTTTACTGATCCCCAAGTCTCATTTCCACTAAAAGGCTAGCTTGTAGTATAGAATTCCCCACTCTGTGGACCTCCGTGCCTACAATGATGCTTTATACAAATTAATATTTGACGTTAGTTGAATGAGTAAATGAGTGAATGACTACAATGTTAATCGAATATGTCAGCGTTACCAGAAGAAAATAGAGCATTTCAAGGCTTTGATCAACTTCATTCAAAAATTGCTATAGAACAAAAGCCAATAAGCAGCATTTCTTAGTCTACAGTTGTAAAGACCATGGGGCTTAGAATATCAGTGTCACTATAGTATCAATAGAACTTACATTTTCTTTAAAGCGGTCAAAAGAAAGATTAAAATAGGTAAAGAATGTTGGGAAGGGTGACTAGAATGGTAATAGACACATTCCATAATCTGCAATGTGGGAACGTCTTACTTTAGATAGTGTCATTCCAAAAACTCAGCATGTAAAATTAAATCATATTTAATATGTGGTTTTAGAATGTACTATTTAATAGACCCACCTTTGAATCATTTGAACACAGTTTTGTAATACACTGTTTTGTAATATCTGCCAGCTAATACAAACAGTGATGTGACCCATTAGAACTTTCTGTAATGTGATGTAGTCTGTATAGGGACAGTGGTTTTCAAAGTGAGGTCCTGGACCAAGGACACTGTATAAACTTTCAAGCACTGCCTCAGTCATGCTTAGTCAAGAACCTGAAGTTGGTGTTCAGTAATCCATGTCCTTTGGTGAGGCTTGAGAGCCATTGCTGGATGGGACGGAAGAAGGGAAACATATCAATGCTGACGTCTCTATAGGAAAAGCAAAGACAAGTGCAAAGGATTAAAGTAATGGAAGAATGATGCGTATCACTAAACAGCTATGTACAGAGTGCAACGGGAGTAAAGAGATCCCTGTGGAGATGATATTTCCAATCTCCCATCTGTACAGTGAGACATTCTGGGCCTCAAACTCATAAGATGCGGGCCCAAAATGAAACTCACAAGCACATGGGTTTACTCACTTATCATAGAAGACCACAGAGTTCACTGGTTTTCAATGTTCAGGATGTGTCAGAATCACTCTGCCAGCTTATTAAAATGCATATTGAGCTGGCAAGATGAATCAGGAAGTAGAGCATTCCAGTTGTACAAGCAGTCTTATTAGTTCAATCCTCAGAACCCACCTGAAGGCGACATGAGAGAACTAAGTCCAAGGTTGTCCTCTCCTCTTCTGCTGTGGCACATGTGCTTCTACACACATAATGTGCACACACATCTGACTTAATCTCTGCGGGCTCTGGAAGGCGTTGTTCCTGACAGATTCTCAGGTGGTACTGCCACTTGTCCAAAGCTTCAGATACAATACCTTCGAGTTGAAGGTGTAATGCCCCCAAATTTGACATGCCCAATAGAATCAAGTGATGCTGAGCTGGAAATGAAACTAGATTCCCAGACAGAACTTGTGGACAGGACCTCTTCAGGATGCCCTTGTGACACCTGGAGAAGAGGTCGGCTTGATGGTACAGTGATTCTAACATCCACAAGAGAAAGGAACTGATAACTCAAGGGTATTTCGTTTGGCTCTTGTTTAGATTCCATTTCCGTGTGTTAGAAATTATTTTTTCGTATATATTGGATATTAGGCCTCTGTCAGATGTGGGGTTGGTGAAGATCTTTCCCCAATTAGTTGGTTGCTGTTTTGTCCTTCTGACTGTGTCCTTTGCTTTCCAAAAACTCTGTAGTTTTATGAAGTCCCATTTGTCAATTCTTGAACTTAGAGCATAAGCTATTGGTGTTCTGTTCAGAAACTTTCCCCCTGTGCCCATGTCATCCAGGGTCTTCGCCAGCTTTTTTTTCTATTAGTTTCAGTGTGTCTCGTTTTACGTGGAGGTCCTTGATCCACTTGGAGTTTAGCTTAGTACAAGGAGATAAGAGTGGATCAATTCACATTCTTCTGCATGCTGACCTCCAGTTGAACCAGCACCATTTGTTGAAAAGACTATCTTTTTTACACTGCATGGTTGTAGCTCCTTTATCAAAGATCAAGTGACCATAATTCTGTGGGTTCATTTCAAGGTCTTCAATTCGATTCCATTGATCTACATTGCCTGTCACTGTACCAATACCATGCAGTTTTTAACACAATTGCTCTGTAGTACTGCTTGAGGTCTGGGATATTGATTCCCCAAAAGTTGCTATGAATACACAAGTTGCAATTAGCAAATCATATGATTCCCAAGAAGAAGGAAAGAAAGGGCCCTGGTTCTGAAAAGACTTGATCCAGTATGGTAGGGGAGTACTAGAACAAAAAAATGGGGGGGGGGAGGATTGGGGATTGGGCAGAGGGAAGAGGACTTATGGGACATATGATGGGGGAGGGACTGGGAAAGGGGAAAGCGTTTGAAATGTAAACAAAGAATATAGAAAATAAAAAATTATTTTTTCTCTTTATTTATGTTGCATGTATGGAAGGGGAGAACCAACTGGACATGTGGAATTCAGACACACCCCTAGGAGCCTGTCCTTCCCTTCCACCACGTAGGTCCCAGGAATTCACAGTAGGCGCCTTCACTCACTGCTCCATATCAACAATGATGGATTTTAATTTGTTATTCTAAAATCAATATTCCTTTTTATTGGAGTCTATAATCTACAATGCAACTATGGTCCTTTGAGTACTCGATTTTGGCTTTGATTGACCTGTATATAAATTTAACACATGCAGCATAGCATTAGTGGTTGTAACACTAGCAAAATTGTGTCATAATTTATCAAGCAAGGAATTAAATATATGCAGGAAGACAATTAATAAAGATAATGTTCTGTGGACTTTTTGCAGATAATTTTCACTTTTGTTTCAGAAATGTGTGCTTTAATCCATAAATCTGTGATTAATTTCACTAATTCTATAAATTACAGAAAACATGTTAATATCCTTTTGAATGGTGATAAAGATAGATTCCTCCAAAAATTTAATTAATCCATTTGCATTCTCGAATGAGTGCGTGAAAATTTAGACCCTTCAGCACAAATCATGTAATTTCATTTTAAATGACAATGTGGAACAATTGGACATGGGTAAGAGTAATATACTCTGAAGTGTATCATGACTCCCTTTGTAATTTCGAAATGCATTTTTAATTGCTTTCATTTTGAATTAAGTCTTGTCAGGAAATTCTTCTGAACTGCTGAGGGTTAGCACTGAGGAAGGAACAGAATGTGGAAGAGCAGCCGCCACAGCCAGCGGTTAGCCTTAGCGAGTGCTTCCCGACCCAGCGAGGAGCGCGGGACTGCGGCATCCTTTTAGACTAGTCTATTGCATACAAATATGCTAATTCCTTATCACTGAACCACTGTTATCAAATAGAACACGGGGAAATGTCCCTTCTCTCTGATAGTTAAACTCTCATTCTCTCTCTCTCTCTCTCTCTCTCTCTCTCTCTCTCTCTCTCTCTCTCTCTCTCTCTCTCTCTCTCTCTCTCTCTCTCTCTGTCAGCTAGGGTATAAAAAGTATCCAGACTCCAACGCATTAAATCTTCGGCACTTTCACTTGTCACATCAACATGTAGTCTTCCGAATTAAAGAACAGCTGTTTGATTCCCTTGGGAAGGATGCATAAGCCCCATTTCCCACTTCCTGTGGGGCTGTTGCAACTATTTCTGATCCGCTAGATCTTCAAGCAATCATCTATTCTTGAGAGAGAGAGAGAGAGAGAGAGAGAGAGAGAGAGAGAGAGAGAGAGAGAGAGAACCAAAGAATATCTTTTGTGACCATATATTGTTTCCAGACTGAGAACAACTGGTTCGTTTTGTTGCCAAATACAGCACTTTAGAATTGCACGAAAAAGTTGATTTCGTGTACCTATACGGTGTGCTAGAAATAGCATAAACTCTGCTTCCTGAGAAAAGAAGGCAAATAATTGCATGTCTGTTCTGAAAGAGTTTGTATGCCTCTCTAATAATCCCACTTTAGTAGAAAGCTACTTTCTAATGCATTTTAGCTCCGTTCCCCGAGATTGGCTCCAAAGGAAAAAGTGATGGTGGAGTGAAAGGAAGAAGATCATTTAAGGATTAAAATGGATATCTAATAGAGCTAAAGGGACTTTTAAAGGGCCTCTTGGCTCAGATTGCTTAGCCATAGATGGTTTAGAGTAACTTCGTCATGCAATTGGCTTAATTTCATTATTAAACTTATTAAGATTCTGGCACATCTTTTGTTAGCCTTATCAAGTTATTTTACCATTTGAAGATGTGTATAGATCAAGCAGGTACCTCACAGATCCTAACTGAGCAGAATTCAGAATCTGTGATTCTAATAAAGTTCCACGGTAACACTAAGGGACCTTGCTGGCAATGGACCTCACGTCAAATGCCGGCATTGTTCATAGTACGTACAGCCTGTGGATTAGTTTACACTAAAGCATCTTGTTCCTTTACTGTCTGCTCTGACTCGCATGTAGACAACTTTTTCAAATTAAATAGTTGTTATAAAATTCAAGGCTTTCAGTATTGCAGGAAATTTGATTATAGGGAAAAATTCAAATTGTTTATATGGTAGAGGATGGGGCTTTAGAGGTTTTTTGTTTTGTTTTGTTTTGTTTTTGTTGTTTGTTTTTTTAATTTGTTATTTATCCTGTACCTCTGGCTTGATATGCTCTTCTCTCTCCTCTCCTCCCTTCCCCTTTCCTCTCCCTTCCTTTCCCCTCCACTCCACTCTCCCTTTTCCTCCCCTCCCCTCTCCTCTCGCCTATATTCTCCTCTTCTCTCCTCTCCCCTTTCCTCTCCCTTCCCCTTCCTTCCTCTCCTCTCCCCCTCCCCTCTCCCCATCCTATTCCCCCTTTCCTCCCCTCTCCCCACCTCTCCCTGTGCTTTCTGCTTTTCTTTTCTGTTCTTTTCTTTTCTCCTCTTTTCTTTTCTTTTCTATCCTTTTCTTTTTTCTTTTTTCTTTTCAGAAAGTAAGAGAAAGTACTAAAGTTACACACTTGGTATTACCTTTAAAATGAACAGTTTGAAAATGTGTCTAATTCCTAATGATTCATTTTGACTACCCTGAATTGCCTAGTTTTCATTTCAAAATGAATGTCAGGCTCAGAATTTTGGTGTCACTCAAAATCAAGTATCAATTTTATGAATACCAATAAGTGAACTTTTCAGGCCAAATTTAATTTTAGAATGTTATTTTTCAAGAATCCAGATAGCAACTAGATATGCCATGGTTCAGCACTAGTTGAATTGTTCAATATGAGTTTTCTTTCAACAAAAATGAGTGTGGTAAAAAAGAAAAGAGCCCTTAAAACTAAAAGAATTACTGAAAAGATGGCATATTTCATATGTATATTATAATTAAGTTGAGTAACAAAAAGCCTCAATGATAGCATTAACCATTTAGCATACCTATTCTCATAATGATAGTGTCAATGAACAGTTTAAGCCCACATATCTGAGGTAGTTTACACTAATAACTCAAACATGAAATTTAAGGAATAAAATTTTAATACTTCATTAATTAATGTTTGTTTTTCCCACGCAGTTGGGTGACCTGCAGCCGGTGGCGGGAACCGCCTGGGCCTCAAGCCGCAGCGGAGAAGCCAGGAGATGTGGGCCGCGGCAATAATACTAGACCAGACAACTCCACGTGGCTTTATTTAAGATAGGGGTACAGGGGAGTGGGGTAGAGAGAAGGCAGGGAGTGAGGAGAAAAAGAGAAAGAGAAAGAGAAACGCTACCCTTTTATATGGGTGGTAATTTAAATTACAGGTAAAAGAGGTAGGCCCATTGAATTCTGGGTACATGGTGGCCGTTGCCTTGGTAACAGGCCTATGCTTGCGAGCTGCACTAATTGTCGCGTATATGACGTCACAGGTCTCAGACCAACAATTAAGAACTTATTGTTTCCCTTTATCTTTCAGTTTTACATTTCATTTTATACTTTCAGTTGACACAATAATAGCACCTGTTTTGGGGTTGCAATGTAGTTGTTTGATATTTACTTACAATGGGCAATAACAAAACAGTATTTGCAATTCCAATCAAGCAGTTTCTATTTAAAAGTAACCATTCCCCATTACAATCTTTCATGGTCTGAAGAATACAATGCTTATTACATTCATGTGAGAAATATTTGCTATAATTTAATGCTACAAAACTAAATTTAATTTGTATAGTGCAAATTTTAGAGTTAACTGAAGGTATTAGTGCAAATTTTGGGTGTTACTTATTTACAGTTCCTTGCTTGAGTATTATGGTTGAATGAAATTCCTTATATATGTGTTTTTTAATATGTGATTTTGACTTTGTTTCCTGTCGTGTATAATTCTCAGGATGCTTTTCAATGATAGTAAAGTTGTTTTGTAAGTCATTGGAATTCTGAGTATTCTGAGAAGCTCTTTGTCAGTTTTTTGGATTGATTTACAGTTCCTTTATCTCTAAGCCATGAGGATCAATTTTAATAGTTACTATGTATAAGCTATCACACACACACACACACACACACACACACACACGTACACACATACTCTTACACACTGAAATGCAATCTGCATAATCCTACATGTACTTCATTGTCATTCTTTTTGAAGTCAGAGAATCTAAGTAATTTATGAAGCCAAAAGATAATAACCACTGAGCTGGCTTTTAATGTCTGCTCTCTTCACTGACTGTATTTAGGCCCCTCATATTGTGGCTTGCTACTTCTGAAATGCCAATTAATTTAAATATTTGTCTGTAGCAGATTTGACAGTGATTAATGTTGTTACAGTTGCAAAAATGAATCGGTTGTGTTCCTTTCTAATGCTGGCCATTTGGAATGTTATGATTATTGCATTTTTATTACTCCCATTCTGTTGTGTTATTCTGGTAATTAAAGGCAACTGAACTCCTTTATGAAAATTATTAAATGACCATCAGAATAATTATTTTAAGATGCTAATACAAGTTGGTATCTATTAAAGGCAAGCAGGACAGTTGTCTCTGCATCTCTACCCTGGATATGGTTACTAGCATTTCCTCATGACTTTATTACCTACTTTTTTATTATGAGAATAATAAAAATGTTGAGTGCACTAATAATTCAAGCATTAATTTAATATGTGAAGTATAACTTCTCAAATAAAATTGTGTTAACCTTTTCATAATTGTTTATTCTACCATTTCCTCTTCAGTCCTCCCTAGGCCGACATGACTGGTGCGTTCATTTCTATATCAAACACTACAAGTTACAGGGGGATAAAATGTAATATAGACCATGATCAGCAAAGCTACTGCATTTTATTTCTCTTGCTATAACCATTCTCTTCATTGCATTTAAGAGCCAATTCTAGCTTGACTCAAACTATGTCAGTAAAACCCTGCCATTATTTTTTTCCAACAGCCAAAAAAAAAAAAAAAAAAAAAAAATGGATTCACCGGCTTACTCATAAATTACTTTACAAATAAGCTCTCTGATGTAATCCTACCTTGGTTTTTAAAACAGGTAACGTGCTTGCTCACTCAGCTAGGAATTTCTCCAGGATTTCTTCAGGTAAGTTTGTTGATATACTTACATGGTACTGTTTCATAGAGGCACAGTTAGAGATGTCCATGCCTCATTTCCTCAGAAATTATATCTGGTTTTGCAAATGCAAAGCAATTGCCTATCTTCCTGGTTCTGTGAAGGAAGCAAAGTGGAACTGTGTAACTTTTTATTAATTTATTCATTTTCTGCTGTCAAGGCTGTTCTTCAAATTGCATTTGCACCTCCCCCCACACCCCACCCCCACTCCCCCACCCAAGCCTCTACATACCTTCTTGTTTGGTATGGCTTCATTCTTTACTCTGCCACTTCCTTGGTGGACATCACAGTCCTCTCTGAAAGAAAACAATATCAGCCTCACGTTCACCTATGCAGGATACTCTTACCTCTCCTGGCTCAGAGTTCTCCACTGATCAATGAAGCTATTAGCAAGGATTTTTCTTTTCACAATGTTTTCCCTCCACAATTAATGAAATGGAGCCACTGTTAGCTAATAGCTATTGCTTGAGCACAATGGAGTTGTCAGTGTTTAAATGCTGCAAGCAAACCTTTTCTAAGAGTAACATTTTAGGCACCCAGCAATCACTAGTAAGTAGATTCAAAACACCAAAGTCTCCTCTCTAAGTAAGTACTTTGGGTAATTGTTTATGAATGTGACTGAGCCTTTTATTTTTTTGAAGTGGAATTTTCATTTACTCTTCTGATGAGTCAAACTGTAATGCTTTCCAATTAGAACATGACATCAGTCAGTTATAGTTGAGGCTCTAGAGCAGCAAAGCAGCCTATCAAATATTAATTTTAAAAACACAATCCAGCCAAGCATTTCAGATCTTTAAATAATTGGTGTTAGTGTCATATTGTTGTTAAATAATGCCTTGAAAATGGGAGGCACAGCCTGAAATAAGATTGTACAATGACGGTGTGGGTTCATATTGCCAGAAGTACATCTTAATGAATTTTCTTTTCTCATTTCCAGGAAAAGAGTTTTCAGTAGCTCTAAAATCTATCTTAACATTTGTGTTTAAAAACATGGTCCAATTCTTGAGGCTGAATATATACTGAAATTTTTTTTTGTTTTCTGAAAACATCTGGAATGTGATTCTACACTGAAAGCAAACATACACACAGTATCAGTGTGCCTTAAGTATCATTTATCAATAGTATTTACAATATGCATGCTTGAGAGATGGTTTCTCCGTTCCTTATAGACCTGCATGCACAGGGTTAGTCATGTTATTATGCTATTCTGACTCGCATGAATTTACATTCAGGTGGACTTCTTGAAAGTCAGCAGAGGTATTAGATTGGGGTAAAGGTCTTCAGGACTATACTTGGAAGCATGCCTGTAATGTGTGCATAGGAACATGTTTTCAGCACAAGCATTAGGGCCTGAGTATCTAAGGGAAAAGCTCACTGCTGCCCCTGCAGCACTTAGTAACCACCTGTGAAGTGCTGGTTAATTTGAAATCCCAAGCAGGAAGTGGGTTACATGTTATAAGTGACAATAAGTACACGTCTTGCTCCTTTCATTACTTACATCAAAAGTAGACTTGAACCATCATCCCCCGTTGACTTTAGATGAATAAAGAAGGAAACTTAAATGAAAATAAAAACTAGCGGAGGGCAGTAGACCATGTGATTAATGCCAGTGCTTGGGAATTGGAAACAGGAGGATAGGTTCTCAAGGCCAGCCTTGCTTGGTAACATAGAAAGTTTTAGACCAGGGATTCATGATACCTCATCCCCAAAATTAATTAAATAATATTAAGATAGTAAAGGCTACAATGTGTCTAAATATATGTATACCATATATATATATATATATATATATGTATATATATACATATATATACCATATATACAGATTTATAACCTAATCTTTTGTGTATATGATATTTATGCATATGTGTCTATGATGCGTGCTTGTGAGTTCATGTGTGTTAGTGCTGGTGCATGCCACAGTGTACATGTGTAGGGTAGAGGACAATTCACTTCATGTCTTGTACCTTGCTTCCAACAGGGTCTCTGTTTTGTTGCTTACCTCTGAGTACTTGAGGCTAGCTAGCCTTCACACATCCCACGATTCTGCTGTCTGCCTTCCATCTTGCCACAGACTTCCTGGGATTACAGATTTGTACTCCTAGGATGCCCAGCTTTTATGTGGGTTCTATGGATGTAAGCTAAGGCACATTTACACTTCGAAAGCACCTGCTTTATGACTGAGCAATCCGAGAATTGGTACACATTTTTCTGAAATGAAAAGCCAACAAAATTCTAGAAGGTTGGAGGTGGCTCTTTGTTATCTATTAGTTGACTCGGTTATTTAGTTGAGACAGAGTGTTGCTATATAAGCGAGGGTGGTCTTGAACTTGCTGACCTCAGCCTCCAGAGTATTGGGAAGATAGGCATAAACTACAGTTCTGGTTTCATCATGTTTTATAGAAGTGCTGTAAGCAATATAACATGTAAAAAAAATATGTTATTCTTAATTTTGATCTCCTATCCTGGATATAGATTTTAAAATCTGGAGAGGATTAAATTACAGGTATAGAAAACACTACCCAGTGAAAAGGGCAATTAAATGGGCCTATTAATTGTGATTATTAGAGTGTATGTCTGCATACAAGTACTTTTCCAATGTACAGTATCTGAAGTAGACTATAGAAAAAGTCTACGTTATAGGAGGGGCTTGTGGCTGCATTGTGTTATCATTACTTCTTTTGTAAGAAATACAACAAAATTCTTCGCTAATGTGTAGAGTTGACACTGTTAACTTGAGCTCTTTTACTATGTGTTGGTCTCTCTTTCTGCTCTTTCCTATATGCTCAGATTCACTAAGCTTCTAGGACAGGGAGAGTATTATTAGCAGATATATATTAAATCTGGAAAGCATACACCAACCCCAACAATTGATAGACAGCTTTTTAGAAAAGCAGCATACATTATTTAATTACCGAAGATGATTTATTCATAAGCATTAAGAATATGAAATAAATTCAATTTATGAAGATTGGCTTCATACCCTTTGCTTGTGTTATGCAGTAAGATATAAGGTTAAATGGCTTATCCCCCCTGACTTGACCTTTCTCTTTATTTTCATTATCTTGGGGATTTGATTTCATTAAAGACGCATTAAACAAGACATTTTATAGAGAATAACTCAGGTCTGGCACTTCGGGATTTGTCTCTAGGTTTTGCTGCAAACAGATTAAACAATACATCCATAACTACTATAGTATTATTTTTTTGTGTGTTCAAAAATTATGAAACTTTGCTTTATACCAGAGTTGCTTGTGTGATTAAAATTATGGGTTAGTGATTTCAGTAGATAGAATTCATTCTGTGAATCTTGTGTTAATAAAAAAAAATCTCCAAACTCAAGACCATGTACAAATTTTTGCTGAAGGGAAGAATGAAATAACTAATGTGCAGGGTGGAGTGCATTTTAAACAATTTTATACTCAAAATCTTGCTTGAAACTTACTCTTAAATCTATTTAATCCCCAATAAACCCACTCAATTCATATTCTCTATAAATGTTCCTGTTGTAGTCTAATTTTTTAATTAAATACTCATGTCTGGGCAGAAGCAAGAACTCAGCTCTGGAGCTCTTAGTGTCTACTGGCAGCTTGTGATGCTTTTCTTCAGGTCTGGACTGACACAGACAGAGTCAAGGATTAGTCATGTGCAAGTTTGCAGCTAGTTATAACAGCAAAAGCATCATTACTTGTAAAGTGAAAATGTTTTTAAAAAAGTAGTGAAATAAAAAAATTCCTGATCCAAGCCTAAACTTTAAAACTGAATTATTGCCCTTCCCACCTCCATGGTCATCTATCACATTTTCAAGGTGTATTATCATTCCTTTCCAAAATTAGCTTTATGTATTATTTAAGTCTTTTATTAAAGATGTTTTTTGACAAATAGTTGCATCTTCACTATCAGAATGCTAACCAACACTATTTTTTAAAGACCAAGAATAAAATTCTTTCTATGAAGTAAAGAATTATAGAAAATCCATGTATCTTTGATGCTTTACGAAACTGATTTTGAGACAGGTCTCTTGTTCCATCACCCTCAATGACTAAATTCCCTTCACCCTCCAATGTCAGGCTCCCAGAGAACTTGTGTTCTCTACCTACACACCAGCACATGTGGCTGATACCACTTTCTACCATTAAAGCTGAGCTGCTTTCCGGTTTTGTTATCTTTGATTTAAGGGAATATGGATTCGTATCTATACCAGAAATTTTATGTTCTAAAAACTCTTAAATCTCACATTTAGGTATCAACAATTTCCACAGCTTTAAACAAAATTATTTAGAAATAAATGATAATGTGTTTTTTTAAACACTCAGTTGTGGCCAATTTCAAATTCCAGTATTAACGTTGGAACTCTGACTATTCAGCACACAACTCTGTTTAGAGATAGAATCTTTATAAAATAAATTAAATTGAAGTTATTAAGGTGGGCTATCATTTAATTTGCTATCCTTATACAAAACCGAACTTGGGACACAGACATCTAGAGTGAAAACCTCATAAAGTTACAAAGACTAGACAGCCTGCAGGTTGAAAGAGATCATAGAGAGACAAATCTCACTATTACCTTGAGTTTCGACGTCTACCTTGAAATACATAAAAACTGTATTTTGAGTCTTTAAACTACCCAGCCGTGATATGCTGTTATGGTAGCCCTCACAGACTGAAACAGGACTAATTAGGAGCAAGGGGAAGAGATTCCTAATTAGATAGCGAATTTCAAAATGTCCCTTCTTTCTTGTTCTCACAAAATGATTCTATGTGACTGACAATTTAAAAAAATATAAATGTTTTCTGAGTCAGATTTATTTAACAGTCAGAAAAAATAAATTTGGACATGCTGGAAATTCATTACGTAACCCAACTGAAGTATAGGCACACCTTGGAAGCTGAGGTAGATGTAATAAGATGATCCCTTGCACACACATTAATATGTTCCAGGAGCTGATGTGTTCTCAATAATTTACATTTCATGTATTACTCACCTTCGCAATAATTCTATGAGGTCTAGGAACAGAATATCCATTTTATCAGCAAGACAACAGAAGCCAAAGAGCACCTTAAAAGAGGAAGCCAGACATAAAGGCGCACATAAATGCAGAGCGGGAGACACAGTTTGTGAGTGTGTAACAAGCTGTTGGAGGCATTAGGGGACTAGACCTTATCAAATCTTCTCCATATGAGCACCAAAACTTTTGGCTGCATGAGAAAATATTGGTGCTAAGTTTTGTATTTCCCTTTTTCATTTTGTATCCATCTTTTAAAATGAATGTGCTGTCTAATCACAACACGCCACATTCTTATGATGCATAGGTTTGTTTTCATAGACAATGTTTACAAGAGCTCTTAGGGAGAGAATTTTTTCCCTTTGTGTTTTCTTTCCTTTTCTTTCTTTTTTTGTTGGGGTGGGGGCGAGCAGGTGATAGTTATGTTTAATAGTATTGTAGTGGAACTGCCAGGATCACATGTATATGAACAAACACATCAAACACATGTATCAAAAATGTACATATTTTGAATACAGAAGTATATTGTCATATATATATGAGCACACATATGAACAATACAGTTATTTAAATGGAGTTGGAGAGTTGGCCCAGGAGTTACTCTTTATTATTCCTTTTATTGAAAAGAGAATTTTTTTCTTATATAATATATCCTTATTATGGTTTTCCCTCCTGCTACTCTGCCCAGTTCCTCTCCACCTTGCCTCCCATCCATATTCACCTATTTAATCTCACTAGAAAATAAACTGGCTTTGAAGGGATTATAATATAATAATATATAATATAAATTAAAACATAAAACAAAAACTAGTACATTGAAATAGGATAAAACAAACAAACAAGGAAAAGAGAAAGCCCAAGGCAAGGTTAAAAAAAAAAAAAAACAGACTCAGAGATCTACTCATTCCTATGCTTAAAAATTCTGTGAAACTACTAAACTATAAACCATAATACATATGCAAAGGGCCCTTGAGTAAAAAGAGAGAAAACATAAAAATAAAATAAAATGAAAATAGAAAGTAAGATAAAATTAAAAGAATCCCTAACAAGACATTATGGGACAAGGAACCGCCAAAGATACCACTGCGTTTGTTTTCTGCTGGTCATCTGGTGATGGGCAGTCTGTATGCCCTAAAGAGTAGTTTATTTTACTAATGAGATTCCTCTGAAGAAAAATACATTTTTACTTGCAAGTGGCTATCAACTAGATATCACTTCTGGTTTAGAGGTAGGGTGTGTGTGATTTCCGATACTGGAACATTTATAAGTGACTCTGTTAGTAACTGACGGCTTGGAAGAAATGAAATCAGAAACTTATATGTAATAAAAAGTTTATCTGTGTTCAAATTGTAGTTAAAAATATAATTATAAAAATTCTAGATTTAGAGCTGGGGTGCAGGTCAATGGGAGAGAATGTTCTCAGCACTCAGGAAGCTTCCCCCCCCAGTTTATCCCACACTGAAATTATACAGAGCTACTAAGACTGCAGGAGGTCATTGCTTTTCAGTGATGGCAACTAGAGCCTTGAAGCTGTTAGGTGCTCTACCACTGAGCTGTGATCACCAGACCTTTATGGTTCTACTCTGGACACAGTGCTGCAAATTGAGTTTTCCTCAATGAACTAAATCATGAATTAAGTTTTGAAATGGACTTTCAGTATGTTGTTGCCCAGCCTTGAACTTCTGGCCTCAAAATAATTCTGCCTTAGAGTTCTGAATAAGTTGGAGTATAGCTATACACAACTAGCCAGAAATTTATTCCTAAAGTATGAGCTAAATATATGAATGGGTCTACATACCAGTTGTTCTTCTAAACACTTTATTTGAAAAGTGGCACCCATTTACCTATCAGGAAACTGAGTTACGGTGGACTCGAATGTCTTGCCTGTGACTACCCAGCTGGTCAATGAAGGCGTTCTGGCAGTTGACTGTGGAGCCCTCCTCCCCTGAGCATAGAGCCTTTTCCCAAAGGTGCTCTTGTATGTCTAAAAGGAGGCTGCAGAAAATAAAGGGCTAAATTTAGACATTTGAGTTTTCTTCCTAGAGATCAATTACTGTGCTCAAGAACCAGATTTTAAGTTTTCCTTATTTCCCCTAAGACAGAAAGTTCAAAAATTCCTCAGGTATTTTTTATTTTTTTTTGTATGAAGCCGACATTGAACTGGATGCTATTTCTGTTGAGTCTCTGGCCCTTACGCTGTCTTAGCTGTGATAAGGAATTACTCTGGTGTTAACACATTGAAAGCTGGAACACTCTATATCACTTTGACAAAGTTCTGAGGGCTGTGAGGATCAACGTCTCCCCTACTCTTCAGTCGCTATGGCAGAGCTGACTTTTAGAATTAAGAGTAAAAGGTTCAGGCAACTCATATACTAGTGTTCCAAAGCACACAATTTGGCAAGAATGGAAGTGCCTAAAATATAATGGACCTATCCATTTAATATGGCAAGTCTCATACAATTTATTCTCAGAATACTTTTCATTTTTTTTAAAGGTTAGGACTCAAAGGAACTTATTATTTTTTTAATCTATTAGTATTTATCAATCTATAGAGCAGGGAACTTTTTTAAATATTTAATTCTTTTAAAAGTAAGTCTAACAAACATTTAAAAAATCCATACCAACAAAACAAACAAACGGGTAAATCTAGCTGGGTGTGGAGCATAACCCTTCAATGCTTTAATATTAGCACTCAGGAGGCAGAGGGAACCAGGTCTCAAATTCCAGGCCAGCCAGGGTACTAGGGAGAGTCTGTCTCAACAATAAAACAAAATAAAAACAAAAAACAAAGCAAAGAGAAAAACCCACAATAAAAAATCTTTTGGCCTGGTATCATAGGACCATTATCAGAAGCTGAAGCAGGAGGATCAGAAATTCACAGCCACTGAGGATACATAGTAAGTGCAAGACAAGCCCGGGCAAGTTAGTGAGACCCTGCCTTAAAGTAAGAACCATATAATAAATAACAGGCAGAGCTGGGTGGGACACAGCTTCATGCCCAAACACTTGCCTAATACTTACCTGACTCTGACTTCAATCCCCAATAAGAAATGAAGAAATAATATATTTTTAAGAATTGTTTGATCAGTTAGAATGAGAAATTTCTTTGGCTGATTAAATTTGTTCCTTGTCAGTTTGACCCATGTATAAAGGACATTTTGTTTACTCTTACCCCTCATCCTCTCTGATCTCCTCCTTCCCTCCCCATGATCCCTTCTCCCTACAAGTCTCTTTCCCATATTCATCTTATTATGTTTGTGACCAGATGATGTATATCAATATGATATACATATCATATTGATATATATATATATATATATGTGTGTGTGTGTGTGTGTGTGTGTGTACTACTGAGAAATTATGATATTTGGATTTTCCTGTTTTTGTATTCAGTTAATTGTGATGTTTTGATTGAATTATGAAATTCTGGCCTCAACCAGATACAGAATTAACTTTTTAAAAAGATAAAAAATAAAGTTTGTTATTACACTTAAATTTGTCAAGTTGCTACAGGAAATTTTGGAGGGTCCAAGCAGAGTTGCTGCAAGGCCCTGAAGCAACTGACAACCTCTCTCGGGGTTCTTAGTTCCAATAATGAAATAATTTAAGAATGGATTCAGAAAAGAAACAGTCCATGACAGGGGGAGGAAGAGGAAGAAGAGAAGAGAAGAGAGAAGGCCAGGCTGTTTGAAATAAAGGAGCAAGCAGCCAACTGGAGGTGGGGGAACCCTTAGAGGAACAGTGGAAACCTGTGGTTTCAGAAAAAGCAGACACAGGCTCTGGTGAGCACTCGAAAGAGACAGAAAAGAAAAACAAGGGAACTTTATCTTTCTGCAGCCTGACTCAGGGAGATTTAACAGAACCTCTTGGCTCTGACAGTACTGGGGGGGATGAGAATTCTGGGAAGGAAAAGCACATTATCTCATTAAAGGCAAAATGATTTCTCTTATCTCTTTAGCATGGCTGAAGATGGAAAACTGTCTTTCTGTGGCATGGTCTCTTGGCCAGAAGTTTGGTGGGCCCAACTGGATTAACACCTAAGGAAAGGCTAATGGCCTGTCTTCACTGAAGACAGGTTCCACTCCATTGATCATAGCTTTCTTTTGATGGCTTTTAATTCTACATTAACAAAGTGGTCGTTTCTTATGTTGGTTGAAATGTGGTTCTGAAGCCAGCTTAGTGAATGTCCATTTCTGCTCTTCTAAATTTACTGGTTGCCTGGCAATTTGAAGGAATCATTACTCTTACATGATCCTCTAACATTGCAGATTAGTCACGTGGAAAATTTGCATGTTTAGCAGGTTTAATGTTTAATAAATGTATTTGTTACTATCCTTAACAATTTCTTCAGAAAAGTCTTTAAGAATTAGGAATCTGACAAGCTTACGGCTAAAAGTTGTTACAAGTCTTCCAAAATTCTAACGTTTAGCGTGAAAGCTGAACTTTGTCGCTTGTGCTTAGACAGCTAGTTATTTTCCCCAATGTGACAATGGATCACCCATCTTTGATTCCATGGTTTTGAAAAACCATAAGAGTTACTGGTCAGGCAGTGTATCATGTATACAATACACATGTCAGACACTCAACACGATTTGGCTTAAATATACATCACAACACTGCTTTCTTTGTCTTTTACTCTCTGCACAGGAGAGCATTATTTCTACCCAGACATAGGTGGTGCCATGCCTGATAGCCCAGCTGCTCAGGAGGTGATGGCAAATAAATTACACATTTAAGGTGAACCTGGGCAACTTAGTGAGAGCCTGTTTCAAAAGAAGAGGAGCAGGAGGAGGAGGGGGAGGGGAAAGGGGAAGAGAAACTAAAAAGACAACATATAGAGCTATAGAGTTATCTTGTTTGTCTAGCATGAGTGAGGCCTTGGATTCAACTTCCATAGGACAAAAAAAAGATTGTGGAAAAGTTATTTCAAATAAATAAGTGTGCTCTGTCAATATGACGTGTGGACCAGCATATCGACCACAGGATGTGGGACTACTTTTTCATCATTCCTCAGCTCCATTTCCGATTAACCTGTTTTTGTTTGCTTCTCTTTCTTGGGAATCAAACCCAGGCTCTTGTATAGGCTCCACTCTGAAGAAGGCAGTTAACTTAAATTAGCCTTTGATATTGGGGAAACTCTTGGCAATACATAGAGAGGTACTTTGTTTATTTAACTGTGGTTGGGGCATAGGAGTCACTATCATTCAGAACATCAGCATCATGGGTAGTCAATGTTTTCCTGACAGTAATTCTTATTTCAGTAAAAAATAATAACTCCTTTGAGAAACACTGTATTTTATCTCTCTTTCTGAAATCAGGTGACCAATGTGTTCCCCTTGGAACACAATGTATCAAAGAATGATAAAGGCTGATTGATTCCAAGGTGAAGGACTTCCGAGGAGATTCTGCTTGAGGGGCCCCCTTCCCCCACACTATACAGCGCCTCCACCAAACACGCCATTTCCTCTTTATCTTTTTTTATAAAACACAACACTGCTGGCTGCCCTGTATGTGACAGTGAACAGCACTGGGCTCCCCAGCCTCATAAGGCAACTGCAAAGTATGAAAGGAAGAGAGAGAGTGAGAGAAAGGTTTTCTTACTTCTACACTGTACCTCCAACCCTGATTAGGATGCTGAGTTTTAGTTTTAAATTTTATGTTTATAATGTGATACTATGCACATATATACAAATGCACACATCCACCATCACATACATGTACATATGCATGTAAATCTCGAGATGTCCCACCTAAATTTCCATTCAAAAAATACAGAATGAGGAAAGTTCTGAGATATGTAACACTCATATTTCAACTTACAGGGAAGGCGAGGAAAGGCTGCGTCACTGCTTTCAGAGTGCTGAGCAAAGCTGTCTGCGTTGTTTTCCAATGGGAATTTACACTCCAAAGAGGGAATAGCTTTTTTGCCAAAATCACAGAGCAGCCAAATGAAATGCACTATGTTGAAGTGAGTTACAGAGTTAGATGACCATGGCCGGATTAAGTATCTGGAATTTAGTATTTTACATTTTAAGATTTGTATCACACAATACTTCCTAATATTGGCAAACCTTTATCAGTATAACTCAAAATTTTGTTTTTAAGCTGTCTCAAAATTAAGATCAGCCTGTAAAAATTCAGTATCTTACAGACGTAACTATTAACCAAAGCATGAAGTCTTCAGGGTTTTTTTATGCAATCTTCTATAGCGCATTCAATTTCTCATGGTTTACTTCTTCATTTGTGAGTTATTTGGAAGCTTTGATCCATGACTCCTTCCTCTTATAATGTTTCAGCAGCTTCCAGGCTCCCAAGACATCATCTACAAACGGACAGGCAAAAGCTCATTTATTCATATTTGTTTTGTTGAAATAAGGGATTAAAGGAGAGAATTTCAGGGAAGAAACTCTGACCTGTGAAGTCCCAGTCCACTCACCTGCTCCCTCATGTCATGTCCTTTCTATAGCTGCTTTCTTAGCTGCAGCGAATCTGCAGATATCTATGTGTAACTCAGAAGTCAGAACAAATGTATTACAATCTTCTGTCTGCTTCTGTCAGCTGGGTAACTTGGCCAAGTTTCCATCGCTCTTTGGCATTGAAGGTGTAGGTCTGAATTCCAGAACATCCACTGAAATCCCCAGGTTCTTGTGTTTCAGGACAAAGGATTGTACCAGGGACATGTGGTTATAAACAGAAATAGAGACAGTTTCTTAAAGATGAGATGGAACTGGACCAGTGAGCAGGAAAAAGGCATGAACTTAAAAACAGTTGGTCATGAGGCTCCATAAGTCATTTTGAAAGCACTTGTTTCCCACACACTTATGCATCTTTGGCTTCTCATCATCATCCTGGCTTAGATGTACATTTGTCCCGTCAGGGAAAGGATTCCTGCTTATTGCTGGTTTTTTTTTTTTTTTTGTTTTTGTTTTTGTTTTTGTTTTTGTTTTTTGCCTTTTCCAACTAGCTTTTTTTCAAATGCTAATTTTGATGCTTCTTCCTATATTCCTATTCTCTCTCCACACTGGAGTTACATTATGCAGTCATTTGAGGATTAATTTACATTCTGTTAGTAAATTATAATGCTTAATGCCAACTAGAGACTTGATCATCAATTTAAATGACTCCCTTTATGTTGTGTAACCTCTCCTGGAGAGATATAAGAAACCCTCTGCTCACCCCAGATAGAGAGGACATAGCAGATAAAGAAAAGGATTTGTCATAGTCCAGCTTGGTGGACCAATGAGCTTATTCATTAACAGACTGAGGCACTAGTGATTCACAGGCAGCTACCCCTCCATTTCTAGTGCAACACTAGTGGTTCAGGATACCTTGCCCCACTAGAGTCCTCTGAATTCATTATGAAAAGTCGCAGCACCAAAATTCCCACAGCTATCCCACAAAATAACCTTACAGTTATTCTTTAAATTCTCTGTACATCTTTTTAGACAAAATTGGAACCCGACCTGACATGTAGTGTTCAAATAACTGTCTGTGTTTAGGACCAATATTTGAAAGCTGGTTTTTATTAATTTCGTCTTTCAAAATCAAATTCCAGTATTAGTGTCACAAAACAAAGTTTAATAAAAGAATTCAGAATGAAATTTTGGGTAGTTTTAAAGCCCATAAAATTCCTAATAGTTCATTTTAAAGAGTTGTAAAAATTTTTTTGCATTTAAATTTTTTGAGTTTTATTTATATGTTTAACATGAATATATATTCTATCTATAATTTGTTTAAGAAATACCAGCAGGAATTGGCCACATTTGTATTTTTATGAATTACTGAGTTGAGCCAATGTGCCTTGAATGTTGGCTTTCATTTTCAAGTTCTCCTAAACTTGTACTGGAGTCCAGCTCTCCATGAAGAAGAAGTGGAAGGAACAAGCCTTTACTTGCTTGGCTGCAAACTTTCAGCACCAATTACTTTCTTCACAGCGGTGTCAACTTTCCATGCACCCACTTGCAAATGTGCAGACTGGCAGGGCCATGATCGTTTAGCTTAGACATATTGACTTCAGGCTCCTTACTTCAAAGACTGTGCCAACTGTCCCAATGATGTGTGAAAACTGCTCCGCGAACTCTGACCATTAAAAGGCTAAAAGAGAACATAGTTGTGAAAGTCTATGTGAAACTTCCCAAGGCAAAGAAAGCATGAGTGTTTAATCTACTCATAAACTCCTATTGTGGCCATTCTTCTAAATATGATATTGTTCAAACATTACTGAGTTATGAGACAAAAGTGGCTTATTTGCTGGTTTTTAAAAATTTTGAAATATTTGCCTCTAGAATTCTAAATTTGCTTTTCACATGGTAACAGATTTCAGCTGAATATATATGAATATATATGTATATATAAAATCATGATTACATGTATGATCATATATATATATATATATATGTGTGTGTGTGTGTGTGTGTGTGTGTGTGTGTGTGTGTATTTTTTTTCAAAAGAAAGGTAGATGCTAAGATGCTGAATTGGTCATTATTACCCTAAATTTGTGAGTATAAATTGGCATGGGGATTCTTTATGAACCTTAGAATGATTGACTGCCTAGCCTAAAGGAACAACAGGCATGCAGTTTTATGCACTAAACATAGCATAAATTTTCATTATTTCTTGATGTCAATACCACTTATCTTCATAATTTAATGTGCTTTTCACTCATCTGAAGCAGACTATGAGCTCCTTTCCCTTCCTTCTCTTCCCTTAAAAATAATGTTTTCTGATCCCAAGGTTTGGTTGTTCATTTTAAAGGCCCAGATTCTCTTGTGATTCCCTAGCATATGAAGCTGTCCAGATAGAAAACCATGAGTAAGTTAGTGTTCATCACTACAAAGGGTATTGATCTTTTAAAATCTATTTTAGAAATGATTTATATTTGGTTTCTGTTTGCACAAAGATTTCAAAGACAGAATGAGGCTTCTGGTCTTGCTTTTCATCTTAAACACACAGAGTCAACTTGATTCCATCTGTGTGTGAAAACAGGCTTTCCAGAGGAACCTGGGATGGGTTTTTACTCTGCCTTGTACTTGTCAGTAATCAATTCAAGGTTCTTCCTTGATGAATGAATATTTCTGCTTTATTTCTGCTTCTGTTGAATATGTTACACATGGATTGTCAAAATTTGAATATGATTGAATGAAGAGCAATACATCTATAACAATATAGCTTAGTCCTTGGGTTACAGTATATGAAGCATGGTAGACATACATTTTCACCATCAGTGATCATGGTAGCTATAAGAAATATAGGAAATTGACTATAACAGCCTTCATCCCGTAATGAACTGAAGTTGTTTAATGAAAGGAATCCTCTTTTTGGCTTTATGAATGTTAAACATGAAAATGTTTAACATTTTCATCATTCATAAAGGAGAAAATTAAGGTGAGGGAGTAAGGAATGGGCAATAATGAGGAGATATGGAGTGGGTAGTAGATGTAGTTCTTTTTTATTTCATAATATTATGTTATCCAGTTTGACATGTAGTCAGAAGCATGGACAAAGAAGAAGACACTGAGCCTTGGTGATGAAAGACTGTCCTGCTGTTCACTTTTCCCAAGAGCTTAAGAAAAGGAGCAAACAGAGGTGCAAATTCTGTCACTCAGGTCATGACTCAATAGTCTTTACTTCATTCGTCCCTGTGGGGAATCCTCTGTGCCACTTAGCGCTGTGTGTCTACCTGAGCATGGAAATATAGACACATTGCCATCCTAAGTCACTCCTGGCTTGCCTTCAGGCCTCCTGAGTCTCCTCCTAGAAACACAGCAGGCCATGAACCAGGGTATAGATTTAGATTTTTCAAAATCTACTTTAAAAAGGGTTTTTAAACTCTTCAACCTTCCTTCTAGCACACTGATCAGAGGTGGGGGAAAGGAAAAGTTAATAGGAAACCAGGGTCATGGACCTGTTTAGTAGCAGTTCTTTGGGGGAGATTCCAATCTTTGTTGTCAGGATATCAGCAATACAAGGCAAAATATCAAATACAAATCAATAACAGCAGTTCAGTCCAATCAGTAAACACAAAACTCAAATCAGTAGAAGCAGCTTGATCCATAAGGAGCCCCAAGGCATGAGTCTACGGAAACAGCAAGAAGCAGCTGGAATTCTATGAGAAGTTCTCTGGTGCATTTTTTTCTCTATGAAGTCACAACAAGCAAAGATCAGCAAACACCAGCAAAACATTGCAAGGGGAACCAATGCAATGCAATAAGGATACATGCTCCACTATGTTCATAGCAGCCTTATTTATAATAGCCAGAAGCTGGAAAAAACCCAGATGTCCCTCAACGGAGAAATGGATAAAAATGTGGTATATACACACAATGGAATACTATTCAGCCATTAGAAACAATGAATTCATGAAATTCTTAGAGAAATGGATGGAGCTGGAGAACATCATACTAAGTGAAGTAACCCAGTCTCAAAAGAATACCCATGGTATGCTGTCACTGATAAGTGGATATTAGCCTAGAATCTTGGGACACCAAAGACACAATTCACATACCAAATGATGTCTGACAAGAAGAAAGGAATGGACACTGGTGCTGGAAAGGATCAAATCATCAGTGTAGGGGAATACCAGAACAGGGAAGTGGGAAGGGGTGGATGAGGGAGCAGGGGGGGGGAAAGGGCATGTGGGACCTTAGGGGGGTGGGGAACCAAAAAAAGAAAGTTTCTGTAAGGCAAAAGACACTGTCAAAAGGATAAATCGGCAACCAACAAATTGGGAAAAAATCTTCACCAACCCCACATCCGACAGAGGGAAATGGAATGTAAATATAGAATATATCCAATAAAAAAATTTTTTTTGAAAAAAAAAAAAAAAAAAGAATGTTGTCCATTGTCTGTTGGGTACTACTTATACTCTTTGTAAACATCATGACTCCTCTCAAGTGTCTACCTCACCAAAACATCCTCTCATGTGTCAGCTTCAGCAAAACATTCTCTCACATGTCTGCTTTAGCATCTTCTTGGAAAAGAGCTTCCAGAAAAACATCCCAACTGAATCTCCAAAGAAACCAGAAATTTCCACTTTACCGGGGATGCAATTTTCCTGCAACAAGCCAAGCCTGGAGACGGGAGGCAACTGGGCAGCTTCTGCTTTGCTCTGGGCTAATTTATCCTTCGTCTTCCACCTGTAATAGCTATTCGCCCACACTGTGCCCACTGTCGCTGCCTTTCAGAGCAGGTAAATCGGGTACTTCTACTCCTTCCTCCTGGGTAGGGAGTCCTACGTCTCTCACCTACTTAAGTCCCATTACTCTTCAGCTCCTACAGCTGAGACCAGTTGGAATGATGTTTCCATCTTTTGCAACATTTCTATAGCTATAAACTGCAATCTCTTTTAGGATTAGAGGGTTCTCCTCCTAATGTACTATAATTTCACCAAGTGTGCCACCTCTCTCTAAAAGGTAAGACTAAACAATCCTGGCACAGCTGCCCACGATCCTTCCTTGCTGGTCTCTGAAAGCTCTTTTGGCCCATCTTCCTTTCTGTGTCTTAACCTAGCCTCCTCTTTAAAGCTCACTTATTCCAGTGTGAGAAAGCAGTGGAACTCAGACACTCAAGTCCCCTGTTATGCTCCTGTTCCCCTGTCTTGCCTTGTAAGCCTCTTTGCTATCAATTTCTTTCTATTACAAATGTGGGAGCTGAGAAGCCTGGGGAATCTGAAATAAACTAGGGAATGAAAGAAAAATAAACCAACTCAGGAAAGGAAAGTGTGAGCCTTGTTTTCCCATCTTATCATGGGATCGCACATTATCTACAACTGCAAATGCAATAGCTTCCCTCTCCACCCTGAGGTTCGATGACCACAGAAAGGTGCATGTCTGTATATTTGGTTACAACATATGCCAAGTTATGACAAACTCTGATGCACTTGTAAATCAATTGGAGGATTGTCTAGTCTTAGATACTGAATTGGATCCTGGCTGCAGAAGGGGTATTGCTACAAGCTGATTTTTACAATGCAAGGCTGTCATAATCTTTGATGGCTTAGGCTGGCCTTCTCTTCCTGGACAAAGAAACCTTGAACCCCAGCCTGCCTCTGCAATAAACTACTCTTTCATCTGTATTCCTCGCTTCCCCAGATGGCTTTTCAAAAGAGCAGTTAACTTTTAAAATAAATGTTACTTCGGTTGGAAGTTGGTCATATATTAATATTAGAAAAGGCATGGGTACATTCTATTAAAATTAATAATATGCATTTTATTGATTAATTTTGTGATTCAACAATTTCATGTATTCTGACTGCTCTCCTCATGCCTCTTCTTATATCTTTCACATCACTGTTACCTCTGTCTCATCCCTTCTTTCCCAGAATTATAACTTTGGGGCTTGTTTTTGTGAATCATTTAGTTTAACCTGGGCTACCTATATCATTGTCTTGAAGGTATCCACAGGAGCCTTGCGGGTTCCCTGAATCCATCAGTAATAACTGGTTTCGTATTGAGTGGTACCCACCATCCCCCAGCCTCTCCTCCATCCATACCTGCTGTTGAAGGCATCTTCTTACCTAGACTCAGCATAGAGATTTTGAGCTGCTTTGAGTTCTTGATGGTAAACTCTGAGCCTTGCCCAGAAGATGACTTTCTCAGCCCTTCTCCCATCATATACATTTTAATTTGAGCTGCCTTTGGTAAAAAATGTTTGAATATCTTTAGTTCACCTAACGCAATTTTAGCTCTATGACAATTTGCCGTTTGCATATTGTGTATCTAGTATCTACTTTATTTTTAATTATTGTGATGATGTGATCATGTGTTGGAGCGTATTTGAATATGAGTACAAGTTGAGATCCAAGGACTCCAATCTGCTGTAGTTGGAGTTAGAGGAGATTTGGAGCCACCTGCCTTGGATGCTGAGAACCCAACCCAGGTCCTCTGAAAGAGTAGTACATGCTCGTAGCAGCCATCCCATCACCCTCATCATACTGTATATTTGAAATAACATTTTATATTTATGTTCTATACTATTTTAGATCTGAATCAAAAATTGATCACTTTGGGGCTCCTAGGGCCCTCCAAAGCACAGTGTATCACTGTCTCCATTGCACTGTGAAACAGGTGTCTGTGATCACATCAAATACTACATCTTAAGTTGGCTTTCCTTATTAACTAATTTTATTTGATAATTTAAATAATGATTTACAGTTCGGGACATTTTGTTGGTATGCAATCACGTTTCACAGACTCAGTAACACTGTTTCTGTAAAGAATAGGTTGGCATCATTCCAGTCTGCATGCCAGACACAGTTCTCCTGCTCTAGATTTGGTTTATCACTGAGACAAGAATATATGCTTCAGAAGAACACTTACAGCCTCCATGATGCCAGTTTCAAAAATTAGTCAATTTATATGGAAACTGAAACTTCCTGGGGGAAAGCAAGGAGTCCTCAGTTGGGACAAGAAAGTCATGATGAATTTTTTGTTTGTTTGTCAGGAAGCATCCTATGTCAAAAGTACAAAGAGGCTAACTTAAATGCATTTCTACTAGAGAAATCCAGGCAATTTTATTAAGAAATTGAGAGAGATTTATGGATTATAATTTTAAAAAACCATAAGAAGAATTCATATAGCCAATATGATTTATCACTAAATAAAAAAGAAGGTAAATTTGTTCTTTACAAAAAAAAATGGTGGCTGGGGGAAGATACAGAAAATAGAAAAACTAGAGTTAGAAACAAAATTTTACAGTCATCACAGTTATACTGAACATAGAGAAAGATCAACAAATGATACAGCAGAGCAGATTTTAATGAGAAACAAGATAGGTAGAGTACTTCAAATTATCTCTCAGCAATTACACAGTAGCATAAACAATAAGGAGGGATATAGTACCATATATATATACATACATATATATATATATATATATATATATATATATATATATATATATGTCAGCATCTTGCACGATACCATCATCAAAAACTGAGCAAGTACCACCTGAAAGCTACACCACGTACATGAGGACCCAACCGAACAGGAATGACCTTTGTGTAATTACAAGGAAACAACAAAGAACCCCAGGGTTAAATAGATATATGCTAAGAATAATTGGCTTTCTTTGGTCAGAAATGTCAATGACATGAAATCAATGGAGGGCTGAACATGGCTCCAAACTAAATGAGAGACCCAGGAGACAAAATAAGTACAGGGAATCAGTGCTACTAGACGTTGTCTTGAATTGGAGAAAAGCACTATAACAGGTATTTTGATAATAATTGGAAAAACTATCATAGACTTTAAAGTGCCATGCCAATGTAAAATGTCATGGATTTAAAAGTTACCCTGTGATTCTCTATAAGAAATAAATCTTGTCATAGAAAATATGAAGTATGAGCAGATAAAGTGGCATGATGCATGCAAGTTACACTCATACTGTTAAAAAAGTATATTTAAAATTTATTATATATATACATATATATTTAGTGCATGTGTATGAGAGAGAGAGAGATTGAGAGCTAATACAGTCTATCTGGATTAACAGTAAGTAGGTATTCTGGTGCTCTGAAATTATAATATTTCGAACATAATTATATTTCCATGAATCAGAACATAGTAAGTCAAGTCATTTTACTGAATGCTCATAGTTCTTCCTCTTGTTCTTCTGTGCTTTGTATGTCTAGTCAAGTCCCATCAATAGGAGGTTTGGTCCTCAGAGTGGTTGTATTGGGTAGTGATGGAACCTCTAGTTCCATCCTGTAGATGTTCCTTCTGATCACAGGGGTAGGGGACCAGGAACAGGATGACTCTTTTCTCAGAAGGGATTTACAAAGGTTTCCCAACAAGGTGTAGCCTTTAAAGGGACCAGCTGGCCCACCTCTGCTTTCTGCTGTTCCACGTGAGCCTTCCTGTACACAGCCTCCTCTGAGCTATGATGGGGTCTTTGCAGATCCTGGGCTCTGTGTGCTCTTCTCTAACCCACCCCCTCCAAAGAAGCTTGATTGTTTCTTTTCTTTATGTGCCTGACTGCCTCATATATATCCTTGACATGATGAAAAGCTTCACCACTCTGAAAAACAAAATAGAAACCAAGGGACAGAAAAGCACCATAAAAATTTTAAAGTCTAGCTGAAATGTCCTTAGCAGATAACAGGATCAAATGAATGACTCTTCTGCAACAGAACTCTAGCCACTTCATGTAAATAACAAAATTAGCATATGCAAAGTTGGGACTGCCCCTGTGGACCTGTTCCACAGTCTCTCCCTGTTGAGATGTAGAGATCTGTTTTGTCTGAAATTAGCAATGCTTAGCTCTCTGTCCTTTTAAATGGCATTTATCAATTTAACACCCAGGCATAGATGATTTCTTCCTAGACTATGTCTCCTAAAAAAAAACAGCGTTATCTCATTTTATCTGTTTATAGTATTTATGTTTATTTTATTTAGCTCTTTTTTTTTTTACTTTTTTTTGTTATTTTTTTTATTTTCTATAGTCTATGTTTACATTCCAAAGGTTTTCCCCTTTCCCAATTACCCCCCCACCATATGTCCCATAATTCCTCTCCCCCCCTGCTATTCCCCACTCATTTCCCCCCCCCCCACGATTTCTCTGTTCTGGGTCTACAATACTGGATCCAATCTTTACAGGCCCAGGGTCCTCTCCGTTCTTCTTCTTGGAAGTCATTTGACTTGCTAATTGTGCCTTGAGTATTTAGGGCTTCTGGGCTCATTAATATCCACTTATGAGTGATTGCATTTCATGTGTATTCTTTTATTTAGCTCTTAATTTCACATGGCCTCAGTTTCTACATCTGTGAGGTCAGGTAAACCTAACAGTCTTCCAAAGTTCGTGGGATTTAAAAGACCATCTACACGGGTGCTGCTTTTCCAGGTCTGTGGAGGGAAAACAGGTAGAAATAGCTAAGGATACGGACTACCTTGCAATTAGGACTCTTACTCTAATGCTAGACTTCTATTAAAGCTCAGGTTTTTTTAATACAAGCAGGATGCTGTAATGCTGCTTGTGTTTCTTCACATGCCTGCATTGCCTGACATTTTGTAGTCAAGTGGGTGCGAGGTGCACAGACATGTGTTTTCAATCCTGTTTGCTTGAGACATTAAACCAGATATGCAAGCCTTGCATCCTTCACTAATAATATTGCTGTGTTGACATACCAACGTCAGAAATATGGATCCACAATTATTTAGAAGGAGAAACGTTGTACCCCTGGGCTTTCTTCCATTTCTCTTTTTGCATTTTCCATACAGCTACTTTATCATTATTTACTTATTTTTTAATCACTTGGGAGATATTCTCGATGACTACTTAGCCTATATTTTGCTAACAGGTTGATTAAACTATTTTTAAGTAAAAAAATCCTTTTACATTATTACATGACATTATATACACATTAATATGTGAATATTATTAAGGAAAGATATATCACGATTAACCTATTAAAAGGAGCCATAATCTTGTGTTAATAGACCTCGACTACCTGAAGGAAGAAGACTCTTTCAAATGTCAAATCAATTCTTTTTTTAAATGTGTTAAATATCACACAGCACAATAGCTTGCTCTGTGTGTATGTGTGTTTTAACATTTCTTCAGGTTTACAGAGGAAGTCTTTGAAAATTCTAATTAACTTAATTTTTTATAGTGGATAAAATTAATATATAATTTTATATTCTTCTGCTTCTAAAAATAAACCTCTGGCTACTTCTCCTCTGTCACCCTGGAGCCACATAAACCCCAGTGTAAACAACTGCTTATGTCTGGATCCAGCCAGCTGACTTTGTGATTTTCAAATTCAGAAATCACAGGCTTGTTTCACTGGAACACTGCAGACAGAACACAGCCTCACCCTCTTGGCCTCTGCACCTCACATTCCACAGAAATAAAATGCCTCTCAAAATATGAAGGAGAATGAGTTCCTATAAATCCCTGGATCAAAGAATTGAAGCTTTCTAAAATACTTCTCAGAGATAAGTGGAGGGTGGGACTGTGGAGTGCAAGGATTCACATGACAGCAGAGCCAGGCATGAGCTGTGGGAGCATCTCTGCTGTCTTATAAAATGCAGGCAATTATAGTATTTCTCTCAAACTTTTTTTTCCAGGAGATTAGCCAGGTTAGAGCACAGGAAACTTTTGGAACTATTCCTGGAAGATTGCTCAATAAAAGTTGCATTTCGTTTTTTTGAATGGAAGCAAAAAGAAGAAGAAGGAGAGGGGAGGAGGAGGAGAAAGAGGAGGAGGAGAAGGAGGAGGAGGAGGAGAAGAAGAAGAATGGGAAGAGAAAAAAGAAAGAAAGGAAGGAAGGAAGGAAGGAAGGAAGGAAGAAAGAAAGAAAGAAAGAAAGAAAGAAAGAAAGAAGAAAGAAAAGTAAATCTGCAAGCAAGAAAGTATAGTCATCTCTTAATATCCAGGACTCCTCACACATGAAAATCTGTAGAAGCTCAAAATGATCTCAGATTGCTCATAGCCAATGTACATCCTCCATCATGCTGTAAAACATTACAGATTATTTCTGTGTAGATTCTTTAGAAACGGTTATCATAGCACAGCACTTGGGGTCATGATGGCAAAAAAAAATCTACATTTTCAATATACATATCAACCTTTTTCTAAATATTTTAATCCATGGCGAACTGTGCAAAATAGTTTAATAGTTAAGTTCTAAGTTTAAAATTAGCAAAAATTCTAGGGTAGAGTAAAGCATAATCCAAGATACTGACTTAAGGGCTACAGAGGAAGTCATTTAAACCTACCTTCACCTCACTCTCCACACCCATGTCCTCATGCAAAAAAGAACGTGTATCTTTTGTTCCAATCAAAGCAAAACAGTATTCTTTATTACAATTGTATTTCCATAAAGGGCTAAGGCGTCTGCGGGTGACTGGGACATCTCTGTCATCAAATGACAGTGAGAAGGATTCCACACCTAAGCATCTTTTATGAAACTTGACTGTATCAGAGGTAAGAGTCTAAGAACTTTCTTAAAGAAGAAACAAATTACCTGTACTGAAATGAGAACTGGAGTGTGCTACTCTCCTCCCAGGAAAATTGATATATTGAAGATAATGGGAAATGCTTTAACGTTCTGAGGACAAATCCTTTTAAAGCTGGAATTGCACACCAATCTAAATTACCTTTCAAGCTCAAAACATATTTTCAGACATTCGAGTGGTTAGAGCTTTTTACTTTCTCTGCATATTTTCTAAGAAAAAAAATATAAATGAAAAGACGATTTGGGCTGTCTAAGGGGGGGAAATGAAATGATAATCCAAGACAAAGAAGATCGTGACAGCCAAAAGAAAATGAACTTGACCTAGAAATCTGTGAAAAACAGTTATTGGGTGAGAGCTGTCTAACGGGCTCGGACAGTTAACAGTGCAGGTGGGACAGGGATACTGAAGTATGAGAGGCCACCGCACCTGTGCAGGAGGACAAGAGACAGAGGTGACAATGGAAATGTGTGGCCTCTGCGCATCTAGGGATGATGAATTGCCTGGTCTGCCTTGGCCATGCAAAGGACAGTATGCCAGAATTTCCCGCCCTGGAACAGAGCCTGCAGGGTGTGAGGGTCCATGAGTGTTGATGGTTACTGTGGCGTGAGGCTTGTGTGTATAATAGTGTACATATTTTCCTGCTCCTCCTTTGAGGAAGGACTTTCCTGCCAAGGTTAACAGTCCCATGATAATTGGAGACAGCACAAGTCTGGGAGGCAAGGGTGTGTCCATGTTTCAACAAAATGGTAGAATGCTTTGACCTTCAGGACAGCTCTTAAGGCTGTGGGAAGAACTCTAAAACTGTGAGTTCAAAACTATATCTTTTTTCAACTCTGCAAAACATAAGGAGAAAATATAAATTGTACAAGGAGTGTCACGGATCTACAGAAATAGAGAAAGCTGCAATAGGATCCAGCTTGTCAGAAAGATAGAAAGGCGATAAAGAGATGAAGGGAGTGGCGATCACAAGGCAAGCTCCTACACAGCTATTTTGTTTATTTGTTTATGATTACAAAGGTAGGTAATTCCTGAGTATAAGGTCAGCCTGGGACAGAGCTAATTTCGGTACAGGCATGATCAGAGTGGTAATTTAAAGGCAGGGTCCAACCTAGCTATCTTATTGACTGTGCTTGTGCTTGCTGTCTCTTTCTAAGAACCAAGGGGCTGGGGTCATGGAACACTGATTCATAGGATAACAAAAAGGGAACCTGGAGTAAATGAATGAATTGATATATGAATTAAAAATTGGGTTTTTGGTCAGTATGAGATGAGCTAGCATCAAACGATAGCAGTTCATCTTTTTAGATTTTTTTTCTACTGAGGGTGAACTGTCTGGCAATCTGTGGAGAGTGAACACAGCCCTTCAAAAATTTTTTCTAATAGGATTTCCAACCTTGGTCTGACCTTGGTCGGAAATCCTAAGAATTATTTAGAGAGCTAACACAAACGGCTCTTAGAATGTTTTCTGGCTTTCTGATTTTGACCAGAAACCTGAAAAATTACTTTTAGACTTTTTCTAACAGGATTTCTGACTTGGTTGGAAAATCCAGGATTTTTTTTTATAGCAGCTTTTCAGACTTTGGTCAGAAAAACCCATGAGCTATACAGAGAGCTTTTAGAATTTTTTGCTAGAGGAAAGAGCTGTCTCACGCAGAGAGAGCTGTCTCGAGCAGAGAGCTAGCTGTCTCAACTAGAGTTTTTAGAGTAGCAAGAGGAAGCTGTCTTCAACAGAGCAGAACACAGAGTCAATCTGAAAAGCTGTCTATAGCAGACTATAGAACCAAGAGCTATATACAGAAAGTTTTCTAGGGAGTCATTTCAAGCACAACATAGGGTGTCAACTTGAACCCACAATTTGACTTCCAGTCATTTGTTTCACTGCCCCCAGATGCCACTTTTCTCAGGAACTCAAACCTAGCTGAGTCTGGTCCTTGGCAACACGTTCTGTTGTCTGTTGTCATGCTGAGTCCCTCTGGCACTGGCTAAAAAGGTGCCTGATCGCTAACAGTATATGTCTTAGGGTTTTTAGTGCTATTACAAAACACTATGACCAAATAACAAGTTGAGGAGGAAAGTGTTTGCAGTCTAGCATTGGAGGAAGGCAAAAGGATTAGAACCTGGAGGCAGGAGCTGATGCAGAGCCCATGGACGGCTGTTGCTTCCTGGCTTGCTCAGTCTGCTTTCTTACAGAACCAGGGCTACCAGACCAGGGATAGCACCAAATTGAGAAAATACCTTACTGCTAGCACTCATGGAGCTGGTTTTTTAATTGAGTCTTCTTTCTTTATATGTAATGGGTCTATAGTATACACATTATGTCATGCTATAGATGAAGAGTAGAAGGCCGAGGAGGCTGGGGATTTGCCCAAGGCTACACAGGAAGTATGTTCATCTGACTTTAGAGCTCATTCAACTCAACTCTACTGTGGTACTTCTCGATTCTTTAAAAAAGTAAAACAGAGCTGATATCTTTGTATATTTCTCTCTCTCTCTCTCTCTCTCTCTCTCTCTCTCATTCTTACTCTTTCTCCAATTAATTCAACAATTACTGAATATTTATGTGGCAAGTATTTGGTAGAGTAAAGTAACAGACATATGCTCTCCCACAAGTCAAATTATACCTTGATTTCCTAGGTGTGATCTTTGGCCATATGAAAGCAAATCATTGTGTTGAGAGTCATTATAACTTGAAATACAAACTGACCTCATGTGTTTCTTCAACATTGTAAACATGGTTACAAATTACTTATATCCTTGCAGCCATGTCTCTGAAATTTTCATCTTTCAGTCCATCATGAAAGGAAGTTAAGACAGAAACTTAAGACAGGAACCAAGGCAGAGACTACATAGGACTGCTCCTTGCTGGCTTGCTTTCCAAACTCATGTTCTGCTCCCTTATTTACATCTCCCAGGACTACCTGGCCAGGGTGGCACTGCCTACAGTGCTGGGCCCTTCCACATCAATTACTATTAAGAAAATGCCGCCACAGATTTGCACTTGCTCGGTGTGAGTTTGCCCAAGATAACTTTAGCTTGTGCCAAGTTGACAACATACTAGCCAGACAGGATGTGAGTACTTTATCCTGTGGCAGAATTTGACTGTAATTTAAATAACCCAAAGTAGTTCTGAAGCTTTTTAGTAATTGGTTTAGAAAGATAGGGATTTACTCAGTAGATTTATTTGACTTTCATCGTGATCCAAAACTGAGTCTACACACATTCATGGTTTGAAACATCTGCCATAGGGTATGTCCTGAGATGGTCTTGCCAAGTTCCCAGTGTTTTCACACTGTTAGGGAACATCAGACTGAAGTCTCCAATTTGGCATCAAACAAAAAAAGGAGAGGCTGATGAACTTCTCTTTTCCCTTCAGTACAATGCTTTCTAGTTCCCTTAAGGTAACTGATGCACATGTATCTTGCAGTTTGTATTTAATTGGAGATTGTTTTCTTTCGATTCTTTCTCCTTTCATACAGCAGTGTTCAGTATGTTGGCGGGTCCTCCATGTTCTCTCTCTCTCTCTCTTTCTCTCTCTCTCTCTCTCTGTCTCTCTCTCTCTCTCTCTCTCTCTCTCTCTCTCTCTCTCTCTCTCTCTCGTCTATCTCTCAAAGTGATTCTTCTCTCATCCTAACCACAGTTTCTCTTCCCGCCACTCCTTCGACCTTCCCGCAACTTCCCTTTACTCCAGACACACTTCCTTCCGTTTCCCTTCAGAAGAAAGCAGGCCTCCAAGAGACAACAACCAAAACAGAATAGAATCAGATAATGCAAAAGCCCTCACATGATAGACTAGACAATGCAACCCAAAAGAGTTCCAAGAGCAAGCAAAAAAGTCAACGACACACCTGCTTCCACTGTTTAGAAGTTCCACAGAAACAGGAAGCTCACAGCCATAGTATGTATTCAGAGGACCTGGCACAGACCAGTGCAGGCCATATGCTTGACACTTCAGTATGTGTGAGTCCTTATGAATCAACTCCTTATGAGTTGATTCAGTGGGCCATGTTCTCCTGGACAGCAGCAGATTGGAGCAGGGGCAGAGACCCACAGCCAGATATTATATGGAGAGAGTCTAAATTACTGGTCTCCATTGGGTCCCTCTCCTCAGAGCTCTGGGAACTGTGGGAAGATGGGAAGAATGATTGTAGGAATCAGAGGGAATGGAGGGGGCCAGGAGGCCCATTCCTATTCTCAAGGGTCTTATTACCTATAGAGAAGAAAACAAGCACAAATAGTTTTAAAGGACTATATAAATTTTAATATTGCGTGTTTACGAAATGTTGTATAATCAAAGAGAAAAAAGGCTTGGTTCAACTTAGCATTTATATACTAACCTCTCTTCCAGCTTCTTTACTTGATGTCCAAAAATATAACACTTACTCTGTAGATAGAGGGATATTAAAATACATTGGACAAAACCAGGCATGTGGTTCATATCTTTAATCCCAGCACTTGCAGAAACAAAGATTTCTGAGTTCCATGTCAGCCTAGTATACAGAGTTCCAGGACAGTCAGGGCTACACATAGAAACCTCGTCTTTTAAAAACAAAACCAAAACTGAAATACACTATACTATGTCTAACCTTGGCTTTATTGGTTTGACAGACAAAAGCACTTGAAGCTTGAGTGTACCTCAGTCATTCTCGCTTCTATTTGGGGGAGGGGTGGGGAGCCTGACTTGTTATCTTGGTTTATTAGCACTTTTGAACAAATAATTCCTGATGCTAGTTTCCTATTTTATATCATTAGGCGCTCTTGTCATTCAGAATTCAGCTTAGATGGTTGTATCCCTCACACTTTATGAAATAAGTACCTAGTTGCTGGATATTGTATGAGTAGGCCTAATAGAAATGGGATGATGATGATGATGATGATGATGATGATGGTGATTTGTGTGTGCATGTATGTGTGTATCTTTCTTCCAGCTGCCACTACTCCTTCCTTCCTTCCATCCTTCTTCCTTCCTTCCTTCCTTCCTTCTTTTCTTCCTTTCTCTCCCCATCTCTGCCTCTGTTCCAACACCATTCCTTCCTTCCTTCCTCCCTGGTCTTATTATTCTGCCTAATGTCTAATGGCACATCTGCACTCAATCCCCTGCCTCAATCTATTGCTTTCATGTTTAAAATTAGAACCAAGTCCAGAATATGCCACTGTGTGGTAGAAGAGATCTCAACAGAGATTATGTTCCCATAATGAAGAGAAACATTGATATTATTTTTTCTCACTCCTAGGCCTCTCCTAAAGCATGCCATCAGCATATTACTCCATAATACATGAAAAGATAAATAGAAAAATTCAGGAGGACTATCAGGCACATACTTGGATAGATTAGAAAAGAAAATGGATTTTTAGTCATGGAAAACAGTTTGTAATAAGACATAAGAAAATAAATATATTCAATGTTGTTGTAGCTGAAACTCACAATACAAATTAAGATTCAAGAAGAGTGGGAACAGAAAAATAAGAAATGATACTTCTTTCATCATAGCACACACACATACACACACACACACACATACACACACTTGCATACAATCCTTGAGGAAAAGGGTAAAATGAACTTTCCAGAAGACGCTGATGTATTTGATCTAGTATAACTGAAGTTCCAACTTTGACATTAGCAATCTTGGAATGTTTTGTGAATGAACTCAAGATATTTCACAGGATCTGGACAGATGTGAAGACAGACAGTCAGTTTGACCATTATTCATTTGACAAAACAAATCACCACAAGCAGTAGCTACACTTATAATGCATGGTTGTATATATAAGATATATTGTTTGGGTTTTATTTATTATTTCTACATTTTAAAGACAGTTCTGGAGGGACACTGAAGTGGCGGTCACTTTGACAGGCTCCTTTACTCTAAAATGGAAACAGACATGGGCATGTCAGTGAGGTTTTCTAAAGCTCTAATGATTTTGAACTGTCAGGTGAAGAGAACACTTGTTGTAGTAACAAACCTTTGTTACGCTCTCCTTCACTTCGATGTCATTGTTATCAATATCACCGCCACGCCCTCTGCCATCGTCATCTACCACTCAAGGAAAGAGAAAAATAAATGATGTTAATGAGAAAGTTTTATAGCACATTAAAAATACTTTGTAAAGGCAAATGCCTTTCCCCTTTTTAATGTGGAATATCCTTCCTTCCTTCCTTCCTTCCTTCCTTCCTTCCTTCCTTCCTTCCTTCCTTCCTTCCTTCCTCGTCTTATTATTCTGCCTAACATCTAATGGCACATCTGCACTCAATCCCCTGCCTCAATCCATTGTTTTCATGTTTAAAATTAGAACCAAGTCCAGAATATGCCACTGTGTGGTAGAAGAGATCTCAACAGAGATTATGTTCCCATAATAAAGAGAACATCTCAGGACTCATGCTCTGGTTCCAGCTCCTTTCTCCAAGTCTTGAGGGTGGTTGTGGCCTGTGGTTCTACAACTCAGCTCTTTGTGAGAGAGGAAGGAAGGGCGGGCCTGCTTGAGATTTCCTGTTGCTGTGAGTCACTGATACAGAGCTGGTTTCATAGCCTGTTCTCAGGAGAGCAGGAATGTGACTGTGGATGCTAAACATGTCCGTGCTGATAACTGCTTTCCCAGCTGCAAACAAGGGGGATCCAAGCTGTCAAAGTGTGCTCCTGCCCCTTCTAGTGACAGATCCGAAGCAGGGCTTTGCCTTACAAGTCTAAGGTTCTGATAGCAAAACACAGGCAAAGCAACATCCCTCCATGTCACTTTCCTGAAGTGCAGTGGAAAGGCACTGTGGCAGACAGAGGGACAAGTCTACACTTTGACTCTGCTGAGAAAGACCTTAATCCTCCATACTCCCACATTTCTAATACTCAATACCTACCCAGTTTGAAGCAAGCTGGAGTGGAATGGGGGAAGGTTTGTTTGAAATCCCTGGAACTGTCTTGAAAATAAAAGTGTAAAGTGATTTTTACTTTGGGATTATAATGTGAAAGAGATTAATCTTCTTAGAAGAATTCTATCAAAAGGGAATGATGACAGCTCTTCTCTATAACTTCTAAGCCTCCCCCAGATGATCAATAATAATAACAATAGTTATTGAGCCCATGCCTTACAGTAGCTATTGTACTTTATATACAGCATTGGTAATTTTCACAGAAAGCCAGGCAAACCCACTGTTCTGTTCTCTGCCTTAAAATGGAGCAATGCATATAAGAATGCTTTGAAACCTTAGTTATTAAAGGTAGTAATGGCAGTGAATTTATTACTACATATGACAGGGTTAATGTCTTATGAAGCTTATAAACAGAATACACTTTGGATTTGCATAGAATTTTGTTCAAACAAGATTCTTTCCCCTTTAAGTCGATGGCAAAGCTGTATTTCTGTGTGTTGATTTAGTCCCATGTAAAATGGGTACTAAACCAAGTACTTGTAATCATAGCATTGGAAAGGGTACATATAAAAACCTGCCAACTCTGTGTTTCAAATATAGAAAGTTTGTCACAAATATGTGTTCTTCCTATTTTCTATTTTTTTTTCTAAAAATAGTTGAAAGAAACCATAAGCTGTTCAAGGTGTCTTCAGGGATATTTCTAGGGATGGACGAGGCAGGCAGAATAGTGAGAAGTAGCATAACTTTAGAAGGAAGCAAATCTTCAGTCTGTTAAGAGAATCTGCTTGACATGGTCAACTGGCCAGACCCCCAGGAGCTCCCAGGGACTGGACCACCAACAAAGAGTACACATGGACGGACCCATGGCTCTGGCTGCATATGTGGCAGAAGATGGCCTTGTTGGACATCATTGGGAGGAGCAGCCCTTGGGCCTGAGGGGGTTCCATGCTCCAGTGTAGGGGAATGTTAGAGCAGGAGTGGGTGGGTGGGGGAGCACCCCCATAGAGGCAGAGGGAGGGGGGATGGATAGGGGATTTCCAGAGGGGGAGACTTGGAAAGTGGATGACATTTGAAATGTAAATAAAGAAAATATCCAATAAAAGAAAAAAAAAACACATTCTTATCTATGAGGCGAACAACTATATTTAATTTCTATTTAACCAAAATTATCAAAATAAGAATAAATAAAAATTGGTAATTTGAAAAAAAGGAGAATCTGCTGTTTTAACTTACAGCAATTGCCTTTTTTTTTGCCCGTTTGCCTTTAATTTTTCTTATAAGCTCTCGTTGTATATCATAGGCTGCCCTTGAACTTATGATGCTCCTGCCTCATGCTCCTGCACTCTGGGACGTGCCATATACACTGCTGTTATGTGTGATTTCCAGAATGTACTGGTAAGTGGTTATTTTTTTTTAATTAGGGACAAGAAAATAATATTTTAAAGTTGCAGTGGAAGAAAAATTACTAAATTGTACTTTCTTTTCTTTAATATTGATTATAATGATATAAATGAGATTATGGCCTTTGTAGGGAAATTACAATAGATTCAGCTGCAATTATGATATGAATTTAAATTGCGTGTTATTAAGTGGCTGTTTTTGAAAGCCATGACTTTCAGAATCTATGTTTATGAGAGAGAGAGAGAGAGAGAGAGAGAGAGAGAGAGAGAGAGGCATACAGAAAAATTGGTAGTGCATTAAAAGTGCTTGAAAACAGAGATCTATTATTTCAATATATTTATTTTGTCCCCACAATTTAGCTTTCCTTTTATCCTTGAGGCTGGGATAGTTTCTCCAAATGGTAATTATTTTATTAAGCTAACAGCTCCTCTTCTCATTTGTTCATTATGTTTATACTGTAGGGTAGAAAGTAATAGAAAACGCTTTCTCATACCAGCATAGGCGCTTCAATACATGTTGAGACAATTAGAGATGTGAAATTATTAGCATATGTCTTCAGAGCTGCCTCAGCAAACACACACCCCTGACTCTGGTCCATGCCTAAAGCTTTACAGTTTTCTGCCTGCTGGATTTTGTATGAATCTGAGCATCATTATTGAACAAGGAGCAGTTTCCTTCTATTTGAGAACCAACATAGTTCTTTGTTTGGGGGAAGTAAAACTGAGACCACCATTGTCTCCAGAGAGTTTTGTTTGAGATTGGGGAAGGAAAATGGAATCTGAAAAATCCCCATTAGTTTAGGGGATGGAGAATCCCACCTTGTTCCAGGAATGGCAGAATGAAGTTTTGTTGGTAACTCTACAGTTTTCATAAGGGGAGAGTTCAAGATTTTCCTGTCTTTACTTTAGACGTCTTCTGCAAGACGCAGACTTCTTCACTTCTGTTAAATACATTAATTTTGAAAGTGAAAAAGGGTGGCAGGGTGACAGCGGAAGGACGAGACGTGAGTGTAGAATTCGTGTATTTTAGTAAAGGCAGCTTCTTTGTTCTGTTTCTGGACACCATTAGCACATTCAGCTTTTCCTTGTCATTTGACATAAACGAATGAATAGCATCAATGAATGGATAAGATAAAACCCAAAACAAAGTAATTGCTGAGGTGCACTGACTTGAATAAAAGTTTTCTGTTTTCTTGGTGCTAAAGGCAATGACGATGACGACGACGACGACAACAACAACAACAACAACAGCAACAACAACAACAACACCTTGCTATCAAAGTTCTTTAAGCATAAGGAATATGAGATGAACTAAGATCATAGACCAGGGAAAGGCAAACAATGCAAAGGAGTTAAGCACTGTTAATTCCTCTCTCAAAGCGACCTTATTTCTGTTTCCGAAAGGGGATGTCCGAAAAATGTGACAACATAAAGTCTCTTGTGACTGTCACATGCTTCAGCAATGTAGCACAAAGCAGTTTTGAAGAGATTCCTAATAAACAGTCCTGTGTCTATTTCATACCATTTCTTCAAACCGCTACCACCTCGTGAACTCCTATTCACCCTGTGTGTGAATAAGGAAAGTTACAGCTTCAAGTCCGTGACTAATTTAGTAATGCTAGTCAGTGTTTCGAAATGGCTTTTCCTGTGTGTTCTCTTCCTTCTGGGAACCCCGGGAGTGTCATGTGAAAGAAGGAGGCAGGAGAACAGGCCCTGTGCTTGCTCTACTAGGACCGGTGGGTATCTAGTGAGAGATGAGCAGACTATGAGGACATTGGTGCTGGATCCCTGCCGCATAACGTGCAGCCTGTGACACTAAGGAATGGAACCCTAGAACCCTAATTACCACTCTGAAGAAGAGAATCCAATTCCTGTCTGTAGCCTTGGGACAAGACATGATATCTTTCTTGTACTGTCTGAAAAGTTATTAGTAGACAACCACCTGGTTCTAGGGACGCTAAACATGGTAAGATTAGTGCTCAGCATGAAGTTTTTTGATAAATACAATGGCATACCACTGGTCTCTCCAGAAGCAGGTGCAAATTGGCCTCTCGATTATCTGCATAAGATTAAGGACACAGAAAAGGCTGCTCGTTCCAGAGACCGAGGAGATGGACTAAAAGCCTACAGAGAGTGTAAATGGCACCGAAGTCCCTCTGGCCATTGTCCACTCTTGCCTCTTTACTAGCAAGAAACTCTTTTACTTTTTTTTTTAAATTACACTGTTGGGACTTGAACCCAGGGCCTTGTACATGCTAGGTAAGCACTCTAATGTGAGCTACATCCTGGTATCATCATCTCTATTTTCTGACGCACACTGTGTGTCACAGTTTAAATCTTCCCCAGTGGAATCCTAGGGATGGCACTTCATGGTGGTAGAAATTCCTGTGCACATGCTGCTGTTTTACACATGTCCCTTCCAAATTTTAAATCAGTCTTTAATGTTCTTGGCTTTATAGTCCTGTTAAAATGTCTGCATTGAATGCTTTAAAAATATGTGTATGTATTTCCTCTCCATGTTTATATGTGCAGACATGCATGCTTGGTGCCCACAGAGGCCAGAAGAAGGTCAGAAGAAGATCCCCCGGAACTGGAGTTACAGATGGTTGTGAGCCACCATATGGATGTTGGGAACTGTTTGTACTTTATAAAGAAGTCCTTAATTTAAGCTGAATAAAACCTAAAAGGAGTTAAAAAATCATATTGGTTTCATCTAGTAGGAAAGCTTTGCATGGGCTCTGTTGAACAACTTTACAAAATTAGTTAAGCAACTACAGTTTAATCAAAGCTGGACATTGACCACAGGCTTAGTCAGGCTGGGACTACTTCATACAGTATATTAATCTCATAATTTCTAACTTGTTTTGCACAGATTTTTCTTTTTTAATAAATAGATACTGAAAAAGAATGATTTGCATTAACTCAAAAGAATCTGTAGTCTTTCATTAATTGAGGAAGCTTGGGAAGTTCTTCCTGGCATACTGTTTGTTTTTCCCTCTTTTGAAAAAGTAAACTAAAAATTTAAATGTTTGTAGAAATGAAATGAAATATCTAGTTTTTTTTCTAGAGATTTTACCTATAGAAATGATCAGATACCTTACAGAATGCCAGTGAGTCTAAGCTCTGAGTTTTGTTATTTTATTTTGAGATAGGGTTCCACTACATAGCCCTGGCTGTCCTGTGACTCACTATGTAGTCTGTGAATTCAGAGATCTGCTTGCCTCTTCCTCTTGAGTGCTGGGCTTAAAGGTGAATTCCGCCATACGTGGCTTCATGCTAGTTTGAAGAGATACAATATCATCATGAATTTTTAACTCTTGTGCTAGAGATAGCCTCAGGCAGATGATGGAGTTTGGAATGAACATGAATTTATGTAAAGACATAGAAAATCAAATTATACCCATGTCTTTAAAAATCTCATTTTATGTAAATTATAAAATTGGATTGTGCAGTATCATTGGTAGTCTTTGTTTTTCATGGCTAAATATTCCATTTTTATGATTCCATTGGCTCTTGCTCAACAAAATGAAAAAGTGACACTCATCTTTGCTATTTGTTATGTGTAAATATATCTTACAGATTTACTTACTCGGTCAGCATGGTCACTGGCAAAGCCACAGCATTTCATCAAACAGTGATTGTGTTGAAAGTTTGGCACTGCTCAGCAGAATAGCGGGGAGTAGGCAGATTTTGCTGTGCTTACAGATTTGATTAATTGCCATTTTTGTATACAGCAGGACTGAAAGGAATGTTTCCAAAAGCTTGGGCTAAAAATCATCTGGGAAGCTTTTAAACTGTGAGGCTTGCTGGGCACATAAAGGCAAGACCAAATTGAAACCTTTGAGAGAAATCTCTGGAAGAAGAAATTAGCATGATTATTAAGGCATCTCCATGCTCAGTAAATCTTACAACCGTGCCTTAGAGACACATCTAGAGACAGACTTTAATGGATCTGCCGTGTGGCATACTTCTGCGTTATTTCCTACTTTTCTTTTTCTTGTACTCTCTAGAATCTTGGAGCTACATACCATTAGAATTCTTTGATAATAAGCAACAGAAGTTAATTCTGTATGAAACTGAAATGAACAGTTATATTATGTAGGGAGCAAAGAAATAAAGAACAAATCCAAAAATCTAGCACTGTGAAAGACAGTTAGAATGACCTCAAATATTGTTAATGAGTTCTGGCCATATTTATTTCCTGTATAACTTTATTCATATTTTAAGTTACACTGAAAAAGTATGAGCTGAGTTTACCTATGTGCCAGTATCCTCAGGTATTGGCCAGTGAAGGAAATAAAGAGAGGGACACTCAGGCCAATTACATGCCAGAATGTATCCCCACACATCTCTGTCTTAGTTTCTTTTCTGTTGCTGTGACAAATACTCTGACTAAAATCAATATGAGGGAGGGATTGCTTGTCTCACCAGTCCACATTACAGTCCACTGTGCCACAAGCCAATTCAGGCACTTAAAATTCATACCTATAGTCAAGAAAACAGAGAGAATAAAGAATGCTCCTTTCTTGGTTTCACTCTTCTTTCTTCTTACATAGTTCAGGACCCTCCTGTTAAGGCACTCCTGTTTCCCACAATGGCTTAGGTCTTTCTTCATCAATCAACAAGAAAACACTCCACAGACATACCCACCAGCAAACTGACGAAGACAATTCCTCAACTCTTCTCTGAGGCTCTCTTCTCCAGTGATTCTAGGTTATGGCAAAATGATAATTACCAATTGGTCAGCCCTGAAATCATAAATTATACTAGTAACACTAAGTAGCCTGGCCAGGTGGTTTTTATATGTATTCTCCATCTCAGCAACTACCAATAACTCCTCAGCTATGGGTATGCATGGTCCCCTCCCTGACTCCTGCTGGAACTCTGGCTGGCTTGATCTTATATAGGCCTTCTGCTACAGCCACAAACTTGTGAGTTCTTGTGTGAAAAGTCCTTATCATATCTGAAAAATGGCTCTCCCCAGTTCCCCCACACCTCTGGCTTTTATAATCTTTCCAGGGCACACACCCCTTTGTGGTGAATCTGAAATCTTGAAAAGAAGATATGTAATACAGACATTCCATTCAGGCTGAGCATTTCATTTTCTTAGTCTCTGCACTCTGACCAGTGTATGTGACCATCTACTGCAAAAAAGAACCGCTCTGATGAGAGCTCTGCTTTTTCCACACATGAATGCAAAGCTATTGTGGAAAACAGCATGCCTATTTTTTTTTTTTTTGTGAGAAGCACAGCTCCTAAATTAGAGCCGCCTACACCTAACCTCAACCCTTGCAATTCAGCTTCCAAAGAGACAGGAATAGGCTTTACAAAGCCCAAACTATTTTCCCCAGCTCTTTCAGAAAAAAAAATTCTAATATTCCGAATAAAGCTCAAGCCATTTATTTAAAATAAAAAGCACATTATTTATCCCTTCCTGTTAGAACCTGCCTTCTCTGTCTGCTGTGCGCTGTCAGTGAATGCTGCCTGCCTCCCCAACCCCAACCTAGAGTCTTTACTACTGTAGGAAATTTGACATCTTTCCAAGCTGTCTTCAGCTGAAAAAAACAACAACCAAGTTGCTGCACACAGTATCAGTGCTGCCAGATTTTGCAGACTTAGTATCTTAAGCTTTTAAACATGCCCACCCTCTATTGATCCTTTATGTTGTTATCTACTATTTTTTGTAATTTTTATCATATTTTTGATATAAACAGTTAAGGTATATATTAAAAGTTAATGGATAAATGTACTTTCCAGATCTTTTTTATTTATTGGATATTTTATTTATTGACATTTCTTTTTTTTTCTGTCTTTGGGTATTTTTATTCAGAGATAGACATGAAACATGGGCAAGTGTTTGGATTTTGTAAAACAAATAACAACTTATAGGGTTCACAGAGTTGTATCCACATGGTGGTCATTTGGAAGAGAATAAAAGCTAGTCAGCAATTCCTTCACTTTGTTTGCTATGCTATTGACCACCAGACATATAAGGAGAGTCCCTGTTAAATATAATCATTTTGATGGCCAAATATCTGCCTATAAACGCATTAAAATGATCACTCCAGACAAGGCAAGTTGTCCTCATTATAACAAATGTCTAGGAAAGAAACAATATTATGATTTAAGTAAAATATTATAGTTCTGTATATATTCATTGTACAAAACTATGGCAATTGCATGTATATGCTACTATTTTTCTTATATTTATGAACCCTTACTCTTCCTCATATCCATTCATGCCCTTTTCCTGTTTTTTGAATTTTGTATTTATTTTTTATTGGATATATTCTTTATTTACATTTCATTTTCCTTTTCCTGGTTCCCCGCCCCCCCAAAGGTCCCATATGCCCTTTTCCCTCCCCCTGTTCCCCCTTCCTCCCCTTCCCACTTCCCTGTTCTGGTATTCCCCTACACTGATATGCAACCTTTCCAAATCCAGGTTCCACTCCTTCCTTCTCAGACATCAATTGGTATGTGGATTATGTCTTTGGTGTTCCAAGAGTCTAGGCTAATATCCACTTATCAGTGAGTGCATACCATGAGTGTTCTTTTGAGACTGGGTTAACTCACTTAGTATGATGTTCTCCAGCCCCATCCATTTCTCTAAGAATTTCATGAAATTCATTGTTTCTAATGGCTGAATAGTACTTCATTGTGTATATATACCACATTTTTTGTATCCATTCCTCCATTGAGGAACATCTGGGTTCTTTCCAGCTTCTGGCTATTATAAATAAGGCTTCTATGAACATAGTGCAGCATGTATCCTTATTACATGCTGGGGAATCCTCTGGGTATATTTCCAGGAGTGGTATGGCAGGGTCCTCCGGAAGTATTATATCCAGTTTTCTGAGTAACCGCCAGAATGATTTCCAGAGTGGTTGTACCAGCTTGCAATCCCACCAGCAGTGGGGGAGTGTTCCTCTTTCCAACAAAAATGTGTAGCCCAGGCTGGCCTCCAACTCATGATCCTCCTGCCTCTGCCTCCTTCAGCAAATCCTACTGGTGTGCGCCACCACAACCGGCTTACTGACATTTCAAATGTTATTCCCTTTTGCCAGTTTTTCCCTCTGGAAACCCTCTCCCATTTCCCTCCCCCTGCTTCTGTTAGGATGCTCCCTCTCCCACCCACCCACTCCCTGCTCTGGCATTCTCCTACACTGGGGAATAGAGCCTTCACAGGACCAAGGGCTTCTCTTCTTATTGATGCCAGACAATGGTGTCCTCTGCTCCTTATGCTGCTGGAGCCATCGGTCTGTCCATGTGTACTCTTTGGTTGGTGCTTTAGTCCCTGGGAGCTCTGGGAGGTCTGGTTGTTGATATTGTTGTTCTTCCTATGAGGTTGCAAACCCCTTCAGTTTCTTCAGTCCTTTAGCTAACTGCTCCATTGGGGACCCGGCGCTAAGTCCAATGGTTGGCTGTGAGCATCCGCCTCTGTATTTATCAGGCTCTGGCAGAGCCTCTCAGGAGACAGCTATATCAGACTTCTGAGAGCATGTACTTCTTGTCATCTACAATAGTGTCTGGGTTTGGTGTCTGTATATGGGATGGATTCCCAGATGGGGCAGTCTCTGGATGGCCTTTTCTTAGTCTCTGCTCTACACTTTGTCCCCATATTTCCTTTAGACAGGAGTCATTCTGGGTTAAAAATTTGGAGAGGAATGGGTGGGCCCTATCCCACAATAGGGGGCTTTGCCTAACCTCTAGATATGGTCTCTACAGGTTCTCCCTCCCCTTTTGATTGGCATTTCAGCTAATCTCACCCCCTGTTGGGTCCTGGGAGCCTCTTGCTTTCCTGGCATCTGGGACTTTCTGGTGGCTACCCCCAGTTCTCCTCCCCCCATTGTTATACAGCTCTGTTCAAATTTCTGACCATCTGTATATCATCCCTGTCTCCTCTCATACCTGGTTCTTCCCTCCTTTCCCCTCTTCCCCTTCTTTCTTCTGCCCAAGTCCCTCCCACCCTCTACCTCCAGTGAGTATTTTTCCCCCTTATAAGAAGGACTGAAGTATCCACATTTTGGCCTTTCTTCTTCTTGAGCTTCATTTGGTCTGTGAATTGTATCTTGGGTATTCTGAGCTTTGGGGCTAATATCCACTTAACAGTGAGTGCATACCATGTGTGTTCTTTTGTGACTGCGTTACCTCACTCAGGATGATATTTTCTAGTTCTGTCCATTTGCCTAAGAATTTCACAAAGTTATTGTTTTTAATACCTGAGTAGTTCCCCATATATAAATGTATCACATTTTCTGTATCCATTCCTCTGTTGAAGTACATATGGATTGTTTTGTTTCTATTAAAATAAGGCTGCTATGACCACAGAGGAGGATGTGTCCTTGTTATATGGTGGAACACCTTTTTGGTATATACCCAGGAGTGGTATCGCTGGGTCCTCAGGTAATACTATGTCCAGTTTACTGAGGAACCGCCAAAGTGGTTGTGCCAGTTTGCCATCCAACCAACTATGGAGTAGTGTTCCTCTTTCTCCACATCCTTGACAGCACCTTCTGTCACCTGAGTTTTTGATCTTGGCCATTCTGACTGGTGTGAATTTTCCATCTATTATCCTTTGTGGGGCTGGATTTGTGGAAAACATTGTGTGAATTTGATTTTGTTATGGAATATTTTGGTTTCTCCATGTATGGTAATTGAGAGTTTTGCTGGATATAGTAGCCCGGGCTGGCATCTGTGTTCTCTTGGGGTATGACATATGCCTAGGATCTTTTTAAATAGATAAAACTGAGATTGCCATTCTGTACCACCTGTCATGATTTCCCAGAGTGGTAGGTTCAAATGTCTGCTGTTTTCTGCCTGTCTTCCTTTCTTACCTTTTCCACTAGCACACTTCCCAGGATTACCTCTGGGAAGTAAATGTGTCCACTTGAATCTTTGTCACTGCTTTTGATGTTGAAGAAGCCAAGCCTGAAGCCAGATTTATGGTCTGTATTTCAGCCAACATGTCTATAACATTTCTGTATGTTTCCCTATTTTTATTCATATATATACACATATATATACACACACATATACACACATATATACACATATATGTATCTGTGTGGTTTATGTATATGTGTGTATGTATGTATGTATGTATGTATGTATGTTTTCACATTGTTTCTCAGGCTGGAACAACTCTGGCTCTCACCTATCTCACCTAGCTATACCTCACTAAATCTACAAGTTTAGTCCCCAGCATTATTTCTTAATGGAAAGACTTCTTTTTATTTAAAAATATTTTTTTCAATATGTCTTGATCATATTCTCTCCCTCTCTGAACTTCTTCCCGTTCCTCTGTTCTCTCTCCCATCCAACTTCTTGTTCTTTATCTCTCTTTTTAAAACAGAACAAGAACAAAATAAAACTAAATTAATAATCAAAGCATAAAAATGTTCAAATTAATGAGGGAAATTAAAAATGAATGCATTTTGTGCTGGGTACCTATTCCTGAGGATGAGGACTGCCCTGCATCTGGTTGATGTACTAAAGTCAATCCTTTGGAAAGAACCATTTTCCCTCTCCCAGCAGCTATCCTGGCTGTGGGTGGGACTGTCTCTTTTAAGGGAAGCACTTAATGCTGAGTTAGAACTGTGCTATTTCATTAGGTCTGGCATAACTGTACCTTGACAGATGCTTTCATCTTTGATTTGTTGTAAGGAATGCAGAGATTGAGGTATACTTGAATTTTCCATGTAGTCCTAAAATTTGGGAAGTGATAATATCAATTAAGCTATCTATCATTACATTGGAACTTGCTCCCATTATAGCTGCTAATATTTTTTGTTACTGTATTAAGATGTCTTGTACTTTATGTAGAGTTTTGGGGACTATTTTAAAGTAGTTCAGAAGAGCAAGAGTCTCACAGAGGCCTTTTGAACTCTATTACCAAGTTGATAGGAAACAAGTAATTCAAAGAACACCCTGGGTTTGAGACTTCTCTGTTTCTTACAAGGGGGTTGATAACTATGTGGCAGAGCTTCTTGTCTTACTCTGCGTTGTCCTTCAGGGTGGCTAAAACAATACTGTTTCATTATGGACTTAGATTTCCTAAGACTAGGTTTGGAGTTTCATTTTGCAAACACATTCAAACTACAGAGCTGTCAAATACTAGTTATGGTCATTTATCTTTTTCTGAAAAATGCATTCCAAGCATTTTTTCTGTATGTTGTAGGGGCTAGCTTCTAGATACATATACATTAAGTCAAGAATCTGCCAATTGATATGTAGCAGTTTATCTGAATAGATACTGCCTTTGTAACTCTAGGACCAAAGACCAAAGGAATCATCCAATTCTCTACTATGTCTGGAATTAAAGAAACTGGCAGGGCTTTTGATAATTTTTTTTGTTTGCTTAGAGTCTTTTTGCCACAAAGCTCCAGATGCTTGCACATATTAATGTATTTATCTTGAAATGAGAGCCGCTTATATTAAGACTGAACCCAAATTACTTCAGTTTTACCTATGAATTCTTTATTTTTTTCTAACTATTTTTGTTGCTCCCCGCCATGTTTTCTTTGGGGATAAGAAATCATACTTCATACTTCAAGAAGAATGCTTTGCCTCATCTATCTTTGCATCTTTACAAGGCTGGTACATCATTAGCACTAGAAAACTATTCTTGCAATGGGTGAAGTATAATCCTCTGTGACATTTAGTGCAATGTTCTAAGGCTGAAGAACTACCAATATTTTTTCCAGAGTAGTATTATAGGAATTATACCAATACATTTATTTTAATTTAAGTCCTGCGAATTCATGTAAATGCTCTTGAATATTCACCCACATGTCTTATTCTTGACATAATTTGAAGCCAGTGATAAATTATGATTCATGGAACTAATGTCTCACGTCAAATCCTACGTGCTACCTTTCCATCAGTCATCTGAAGTGTGTAGTCATCAGGAAGCCTAAGTGCTGGCGTGCTGCCAAGCTGACTCGTTTGTAAGCCTTGATGGTCTTAAGTCACATCAACTTAGGCTCAACCACATAAGTGAAAAATATCAACATATCTTAAATCACTAGTCTGTGTTTTCTAATGGAGAACCCAGTGTGTGTGTGTGTGTGTGTGTGTGTGTGTGTGTGTGTGTGCATGTGTGTGTGTGTGTGTGTGCATGTGTGTGTGTGTGTGTGTGTGTGTGTGTGTATGTGTGTTTGACAGGGGCTGGATAGTCCAACAAGGGTCATCGGTAGAATCTGTAGAGAACAAGAGAATCCAGCAATTGTGTAGTCCACAGAGCTGGATTCCTCAATTACCTCAATTTGGCTTCGAAGGTATGGTGATCCCTAGGGCATTACTGATATTGATTCCACCATGGAAGAAGCTTCAGTCTTATATCAGGTGGGGAACAGCAACAGTGGAGGTAGACATACTTAGTTGTAAGGAAGCAACACAGATGTGTTGCAAGGCACATTGCTTTGACCCAGACCACTTTGTATCTGGGCCAAGCATTGGAAAGTTCTGGGTAAGTCTCTGAGGGTATGTCTTCTGTCTCAGTGACTCCTCCTCATATACATCATAGATATGTCCAGATATATTTCCTAAGTAACTCAATCCTGTCATATTGATCATCAAGACCATCAAGATCGACTGATTTGAAATTGATTTCTGCAATACTGTAGTTATTTCCATAAAATTCCAAGTTAGCCTCCTGAATTATATTCAAAACTCATTTTGAAACTAATATGATTAGGGGTTGGGCTGAGGATATATAGTTTAGTGAGTATGGGTTAAGCTCTCACCACATAAGCATGAAGAATTTAATTTGGGTCCTAAATTCCTATATAAATGCCAAAGAAGGAATGGACTCCCACCTGCAATCTCAGAACTCAGGAAATGAAGACATTGAGATCCCTGGGAAATGAACATAGTTGCCACATTTGAAATTGTTGAGTTTTAGATTCAAGTGAACATAGTTCTCTCAATATATATGAGAGAAAGTTATTGACCCAACCAGCCAAAGACAAATTCTTTCTTCGAATCATAAGTACTAGTCTGTGCACATACACCCACCCCCACACATGTGAATACACACATGTGAATATGTATATGTATGCATATAACATATATACATGAGAAAAAGTAGATGAATTGCAACAATTATCCTCTAACTTCTAGACACTGGATAACTGGGATAGGAGATGTGGGTTTTCCAGGAGGTCAAACATCCCTCAGCTCAAACAAGAGTAGAGCAAATCTTTGGCTTGTCTATACTACACAGTGTATGAGCATTTACATTACTTCTAGTTCAAATATTCCTTTCCTGACCTAATGATAAAGAAGAAGGTGGGTTTTCCTAGTTTCAGACTTATGGCATTCTTTATATATCATCTACAAGCATGTCTATGAAGGATCAGGGAGTGAAATCTTAGGTTTTTCAATCTCAACTCTTTTGCTGTAGCACAAAAGCAAAGAAAATGTTACATTGATAACTGTGACTGACTATTAAGAATAAAGTATCATAAGCTGGCATTGAAACTTTAACACTGAGTATATTTTAATCTACCACAGAATTTTTTGCTGGATTTCTTTCCCAAGTTCTCAAAAATTGTAGAAGAGGTTATTGGTCATATTGTCCATTAATTTATATTTGGGTCATGGGATGTGAATCCTGACTTAATTCAACTTATATTTAAGTTTGGATTTTTGGCATCTCTTTCTGTCATCTCATTTATGGATGAACTTTGCTCTACATTGCCTCATCATGCCTTGCAGAACTACCCTGTGAAAAAGTAACCTTGGCTTCATGTCTCCCAACACCCCCCAGAATTTTCTATTTTCTAGGTCTAGTTTTCTAGTCTGTTCTTCAGAAAACCAAATGAGACTTATTAAGTATCCTGGCTAAGATTATCATATTTTGGTGTATATTAAGGATACAAAGTAAAGAGTAAAGAGTTTCACCGTGAAGCATCTCTGCGTGCATACAGTGTGTTTGATACTCCCCCATTCTTTCTTACCTCCTTCTGCTTCCACATTCTTAGTACTTCTCCTTTTACTTTCATGTTCCCTCCCCAAGCCCAGCTTTCACATAGAAGACAAAACATCCAATATTTACTTTTATGGGACTGGCTTATTTCAGTTGACATAGACATCTTGCTTGGTCTATTTTTGTTATTTTGACAAGGAAGATAATTTAGTTCTCTTTGCTAGCATAGTGAAACGCTAGTATTTGTGCGTGAGACACACAGAGAGAGGCACACAGAGAGTGATAAAGGCAGAGAGGCAGAGAGATGCCACCTTTTCTTTGCCCACTCACTTGTGGGTGAGTTTTTGAAAATACAGATCTGAAACTATCTAACACTTTTATGCCTTTCCTTTGAAGAAAAGATACAGTTTAATCTTTAAATAGAATCTACTTAGCGCTTTGTAATCCAACCCACACCTTGTGCCTTATCAGTTTCGTTGTTCACCACACCCATGATCTAAATGCTGTGGTCAGATCAATGTGTATTCCTTACCCAGCATTAACCCTGCCTACCCTCCTGTGCTCGGACTTGCCACTCTCTCTGTGGGTGCTCTCAATCCTGCCCCCTGACGATCTTCAGGTATCCCTTCAAAGCATTCCTCAATTTAAATTTGTGTTTGCAGAGAAGCCTTTGCCAGTATTCCAGAGTGGCCAAGTTTTTTAAAAAAGATTGTAACATAGGACTCTTTTATTGTGCCAGGTAGGACACTATATACCAACTATTTGTTCAGATATTTTCATTTCTAGCCTTATTCTGGCTTTAGGTAAACAAGGACTCTCCTTTCCTCAACTTCATAAATATCTGCTTCTTCTGCTTATAGATCATAGCAGAGTCAGCATCATAGTTATGTTCCCATGAAGGAATGTTCATTTCAGAGCATATAATGTGAGCTGCAGTGGCTCAGCCTTCCAGTTTCTGCTGTGGGTTACATGCTAGGTGCCTGTCAGCTGGCTGTGTAGAAGCCAGACTTCAGCACTGCCTGTTGCCTGTGAATATTATTAAATACCAACAGAAGAAGAACATAACCTTGCAATCTTGCCATTGTTACACAATTTTGTTATTTGGTAACTAGGCAAGATTTGGCTTATTAAATACCAAAATGGGTAACTAACTATTCACTGAGGTAAGGGATGGATTTGGGGTTAGAGTGAAAGCTTCGAGAAACTGAAATAGCATTTCTTGAGGATCTTTTAAATTTTTTCTCTCAATAGGATCTCAGTATGGCACCATGGCCTAGACCTCTGGAGGTATGTAGATCAGGCTGGCTTAGAACCAAGAGAGACCCAACTGCCTCTGCCTTATGAGTGATTATACTACCACCGTGCCTGGCCTTGAGGCTGCTTTGGATAGCAGCACAGATTTAGTTATTAGCAGGTTGGCCTGATATCTTAGGTAAAGAAAGTGCAGACACAATGGATAGAAAGTGATCCATGAGAATATTAGCAGGGAAGAGAGAATGTGGAGAAGAAATAAATAGAGCTAATTCTTTCCTTAACAAAGTGGCTTACCTGAGAGTAAAACATTCTGAAACCTGGGACTTCAGCATCTTGGCTACATGTAAACAAAACATTTCTTTAAATGCTTTTTGCTATTAAGCTTATATATTTAAAGCTAACAATTCCTGCAATATGAGGCACATTTAAAATGTTTTGGGATATCTTTGGATTAAGAATATTAGGAGATGGCTCCTAGGGGAGAGGGAGTCTGTTTCCCCTCTGAATGTGGCCTCTGGTATGATACCCATGATGCTCCGGTAGAGGGTCCTGTACTCCTGCCCATATAGGCAACAAGAGATGAATGCAGTGGGTTATAAGAGAGAGAAAGAAAAAGCAAGAATGAGGTGAGGGAGAGGGGATAAGAATATAAGCTGGGTTGTTCAACAGAGTACAATAGGTAGAGATGGTGGTTATATAATCAAAATTCATTGCACATCTGTATGAAGGCTCCAAAGAATAAAGGATTTAAAAATAGAATGCCATTCTGTTAGATTTTGCTTTGAGTCACCTTCAAATTAATTTCTCTGATGGAAACTTACTACAAATCATGTTGGCAAAGCACCTATACCAACACACTATTTGAGAAGAACAAAGAGCCAGAGAGAACTGGAAATGTGCTGAGTTCTCAGGAGGAGGCATGATCTGGAACATTGGTACAGTTTTTCCTTTAGAAAACCTACCACATAAGTTAAATAAACTCCAGCTCAAGACGAAGGAAGGATCTCTCTGGTTACTGCAACAAAATTCAGCAAAATATTCAGTGTTGCCAGAATGCAAAAAAAAAAAAATCTTGACAGCTATAAATTTCATAGATGATTAATGTCTAGATCATAATCTCTATACCTATGAATTTAAAAAACAATGAGTTAAAGATGATAGCAAAAGTTGGCTATGCTTTTGAACAGAGAATTTCCCAAAGAAGAAACAAAATAAATAGTTCAGAAATAACTCTAAAGTGTTCATCATCCTTAGCAATTAAGAAAATGAAAATTAAATTAACTTTGAGATTTCATCTTATCCCAGTGAGAATGAATAAGACACAAGAAAGTGACAGACAACAAATTCTGATGAGGCAGGTGGTGGTGGACCGGGCCTTTAAACCCAGCGCTAGGGAGGTGGAAGCAGAGGGTTTGAGGACAGCCAGGGCAGTACAGAGAAGCCCTATCTTTAAAAACCAAAGAAATAACCCCAGATCTCAATCCCAAACAAAAACAACAAATGCTGCCGATGATATTGGTGGAACTTCAAATTGGTCCACCCATGCTGGAAATCAGCATAGAGAAGTCTGAAAAAGCTAAAAGCAAATCAGTCATATGACTGAGGTACAAGCTACTCCTTGGCATAAGCCCAAAGGAGTCAAAGTCCTACTCCACAAATATTTGCTCAGCCATGTACACTGCTGCTCTATCCACAAGAGCAAGGGAATGGAAGCACATTGAATGTCCTTCAAATGATGAATAAGTTAATGAAAATGAGACAATATATTTATAGCAAAATTATATTCAGTTGTAACAAAAAATGAAATCATAAAATGTGCAGGTAAATAAATGAATGGAAGTGGAAAATACTATACGAGGTGAGGTTCCCATATTCTGAAAGACTGTCTTAGCTAGGGTTTATATTGTTGTGAAGAGATGCTATGACTCCTGTAATTCTCATAGGGGAAAACATTAACTGGGGCTGGCTTACAGTTTCAGAGGTTTAGTGCCTTATCACCATGGTAAGAAGCATGCTGGCATGCAGGCAGACATGGTGCAAGAGAAGGAACTAGGAGTTCTACATCTCAATCCATAGGCAGCATAAGGAGACTGTATGTCATACTGGGTATAGCTTGAGCATGTTAGATCTCAAAGCCCACCCCCACAGTGACATACTGTTTCCAACATGCCCAGTGGTGGTTGAGGCATTAGAATCCAGAAGAGACCCTGCTACTTCCACTTTACTAATTAATCAGGATTTCAGATTGCAATCAATTTTAAGTTTAACCTTATAGCCACCCATTCCTATCTAATCCCTTATCAAGGAGACATTTTAATTTTTTTTCAGAAGATGGAGACCATTGCAGAAATTCAAAACTGGTCAAAGTGCATAAGAGATCTGACCATGGTCCCCAGTCTCAACTAATACATCTATCACACAATCTATATAGCTAAGGCTCAGGGAACATCTCAGAAGATAGAACAGATGAAGTGTAAGAGGCAAAGGACCATGACATTAACTGCAAGATTATACCTCCTTCTATATATGACAGAGAGGCTGAACCCATTAAATCTCAGCATATGGTCACCTAAACAAGATGTGAACAATGGTAATACCACTTGATGTGCCAATGTGAATGGGAAAAATTTCAGAAACCACCCTCCATGGGTAAATAATGACTTCTAAGTGGGGATGAATCAACCTCCCCAAGAGATGAACCTCCTAGGTGTTTGTCCAATACAAAGTTGTCAGTCCTTAGAAACATATACATACAGTAACACTAAATGGAGGTTTGTGTGTTTGCTCTCTGTCTCTGTCTCTCAGTCTCTGTCTCTGTCTCTTCCTCTAGTGTATAAAACATTAATAATTAAAGAAGAAGAAGGCACTAATTTGAGAGAAAACAAGTGTAGGGCTAACATTGGAAAGAAGATAGGAAGGAAAGAAATAAAGATATAGAACTCATAAATTCTCAAAAAATGCATTCTGATACTTTTTAAACAAACAAAAGTAGAGCGGCCTGATTCTAGCAAGAGTCACCATGGCCTACTTTCAGCACTCCTGGCCAGTGAATGAAGACTGTATAATGAATATCTTCTGCCCAATCACAAATTCAAAGGTTTTTTTTCAATGAAGTTGGAAAACAGGTCCAGAAGTTTATCTATAATCAGATGCACAGCCACTATCGTCAGGGCTGGTGGAGTCAATGGCAATTAGAAGAAAGGCAAGTATTTAGATAAAACGAGTTTATCAGAGCAGGAATCTTGCCATTGGATATTCAATACAGCTTTTTGAAGTCCAAAACGAACTAGTTAAATCAGCCTTTCCCAGTGTTACCACATGGTCTGTTTAGAGTGCTCAGCATGTGGCAATGATCTATCATCACACTGTGAACACAGACCCGAGAAAGGCTTCGAATTTCATTTATTACTTTCATCATTTATTGTGATCAGTGTCTTCTGGTTTTAACCTCTTTAATAAAATTTCTGTTACTGGCTGTTATTTATTTTATATTGTGCCTACAATATAGATTATATCACAGGATCATCTACAGTCATAATTTTAGTGATTATGTAAGAAACATTATAAACTACACATATTCCCTATTTCTGAAATGCAGACACGTTAACATGCTTCCCAACTTGTTTCTTGCAATGAGCATGTATTATATCTACATGGTGTCTTATTGAAAGCTCTATTTACATAGCATGAATTTGCCTGTCTGAGGATGCTTTATATTTGCCTTTGTACAAGTCATACTGTAATTAAGAAGGCTAATATCCCATTAGAATGTTTCTTATTCCAGGCCCAGCTTTTGCAAAGATGAAGGAGTGAACAGAAATAACAGTAAAGACAATTCTCTGTACCTTATATGAAGGATTCTATAGACTCTAACACTGCCATGAAGAACTCACTTTCTTATTAGAAAGGAAGAATGCAGGACAAGACACAGTGCCTTTAATTAGTTTTCTTAGCTTCTGTATGAATTATCTCATATAATAAGCTTTAAAAACAATGAAAGTACAATGAAACATCTTCACCATAGATCTTTAACTTGTTAACAAATTTTTGCTTAAGTCATCAGAGGCAGAATTCAGTAGGACTTCATTTAGCCTTCTATAAGAATTTCTGGGTTGCTGTCCTTACCCTTCCACTGGGATTCTTGCCTGGCTACACAGGAAGTGGCAACTTCAGGATCCATATTCCCCACTGCTAGGAACCTCAGCTAACATTGCCCACTTAGGCCTGCTTGGGGCTCTCCCCATCCCAGGTCTTTAGCATGTCCTAGAGATCCCCCCCGCCCCGCCCTGCACCCAATCTCTCTTCTCTCTTCCCTGCTCTCCCTATATATGATACTTCCCCTGCCCCGCTCCCTTCCTCATTCCTTCTACCCAGTTTCCTCCTTCCATAAATCTCTGATATGTATTTTATTTCCCCTTCTGAGAAACATTCAACCATCCTCCCTTGGGCCTTCCTTGTTATTTGTCTTCTTTGGGTCTGTAGATTTTAGCATGGTTATCCTGTATTTTATCACTAATATTCACTTATAAGTGAGTACATACCATACACATCTTTTTGGGTCTGGGTTACCTGCCTTGGGATGATATTTTCTAGTTCCATCTGTTTGCCTATGAAATTCATGATATGCTTGTTTTTAATGGCTGAGTAGTATTTCATTGTATAAATACACTACATTTTCTAAATCCATTCTTCTGTTGAAAGAGTATGTTCAGCCTACAAGATGTGTAGGGACAAATATAGAACAGAGTCTAAGGGAATGGCTAACCAATGACTGCACTAAATTGAGACCGATCTCATGGGCAAGAATCAATCTCCAACACTATTAATGATACTCTGTTAGGAACCTTGCATAACTGGGACTGTCCTCTGAGAGACTCCACCCAACACTCAATGGAAAGATCTATAGAGACTCAAGAGTAAATGGAGCGCCATAAGTCTTATGGAAGTGTTGGAAGAAAGATTGAGGGTCCCAAAGAAGACAGGAACTCCACAGGAACACCTACAGAATCAACTAACCTGGACCCCTGGTGGCGGCTTCCAGAGACTGAATCACCAACCAAAGAATGAGCATAGCTTTACCAAGGCCTCCTGCACATATATAGCATATGAGCAGATTGGTCTCCATGCAGGTCCCCCAAACAATGGGAATGGAGGTTGTCTCTGAGCCCATTACCTACCTGTTTGCCTCAGGATCACCCCCAAATGGAAATCCTTGTTTGGCCTCAGAAGAAGAGGATGTGCCTAGTCCTGCAGGAACTTGATCTATGTGGTCAGGTGGTGGAGCTGGGGTAAGGGGTGGGATGGAAAAAAATTCTATTGGGCAGAATGTTCTACCCTTCATGGCAACTTTTTTTTTAAGTGACTAGCTATTTATTTTACAACAGCATTTCCTTGCTCTGAATGTAAGTCAGTGGCTGATACCTTTTAACAAACATGACAGGATCATCCATATTTATTGGATTAAAAATAATGTCCTAGAGGAAAGCTATTTACATTCACTGAATTCAGGAAGAGACAGCGAGACATGCCATAGCAACTAATAGAATAAGATTTCTGAAATCACCCTGTTTTCAAATTTGTCTATCAAGCAGTAATAATCCCTCAAGGGATTGGGGGCCATATGTTTTCTATCCCTGTATGTATATAGTAGCAGAAGATTAACTAGGAAGTTGGGAAGAAGGTATTATTCTGGGTACTTCACCTCTATTAATAACCCAATCATCACAATGTCTCTCTGAAAGAAGCCACCATTAATAGAATCATTGTACAGTGAGAAAAAGAATAAAAGGCAGAAAGGTCAAGTACCTCACTCAAGGTCATAGTTACTGACAGTACTGTGGAAATTATCACAGGAGAAGACTTATCCTGGAGCCTGTGATTTTACTACTGAATTTTCATCCCCACACCCTGCATTTTGTAGACATTCATGGTGTCTCTACAAATTAAGAAAAGAAGAGAAGACCAACAAGATATTAACAAGATTTTGAAACAGGAATATAGATGAAAATGGAGAGAGCTCCTTAGTAATTTTTCAAAAGATAAATGCAATTTCTCTCATCTTACAGTTACAGCTTACCCCAGCACTGCATAGACTCTCATAGCCTCTTTATCATCTGATAATGCATTTGTCTTCATCATAGACACATTATTTAAACAGGTACTCAGGAACTTGCATACTTCTCTATGAAGCATGTTTGTTCTACAAGTTTTTAAGCCATTTCAAGCTTCTGAGAAGGGAAACCATTTGTCTTAAAGTCACTTTAAAAACATCCATCAAATCTTTGGATCTAAGGAAACCTTTACCTGACAAAATACGGGTTATTTATCTACATCAGAGGTAGGCAAATGAAGACAAGAATGTAGTTACAGGACACCTGGGGACTGACAGTCTGAAAGGAAGTTTTGGATGGACAATAGAGTCCAAAAATGTAGGGACTTTTAAAATTATGAATGCAGAGATGGGAGGTTCATATATGAGTGCTGGGGCTATGAATGCTAATTAAGTGTACAAAGTTGTGTTAATATTTAATCCTTGATTTTCTACTCTGCTTAAGGCTCTTAGAATTAAATGCAAAAATTGTGAATTGATATTTGATACACATATTCAAGTACATTGGAACATATAAAAAAGTGGTAGTAAATTAGACACAGAGGTTGATCTTAGTTTTCTAGGGATGTTCAAGTGCTTTGATGAGTAATAAGATTAGAGCAAGAGTTGGGATTTTAAACCTCAAGAGCATCTGTGAGAAGCTTCAGAACTTTAGCCACTGTGCTGGGGTTTGAGTACAGCTTTAGTTATTAGGCCATTTAGTGGAGCTATGGATTAAATATATGTGTTTTGGGATAGTACTCTACCACTGAGCTACATCCAATCCCTAAACTTGAGTATAAATATATTATGAAGCTAGGCAAAAGCTGAATGATCAAAAGGTGGGAAACAAGGCCAAGCATTGTCATAATACTGGGAGAAGTGCAGGGGCTGCATATTCTGTGTCAACTGGGCCAAGGTTCCTTTAATTCTTCAGCCTAGTAGATAGTGTTGCATCTGTATGGGATTTTGGCCACAAAGTGAAAGATACTTTGCCCAGTTTTGCAGTCTGGAGCCAATCTCTTACATTAATGGACCACACATGGCTCTTGGATTACCGAACTGGAGACAGCTTCAAGAGAATGGAAAATGAGATTTCAAAGGTAACTTTGTGCTTCCTCCAGAGTGGTTGAGGGGCCAAAAGATACATCACTTCCAAAGCCTCAGTGCAGGCATCAAAGGTGAAAACACAGTAGTAAAAACACGGGCTCTAGGCTAAGTCTTTTCCTGTGATAGTTTCCACCCTCAAAAACATGCATGTGTTCCTGCCTACACAATGCACCCACAAACAAGCAAACAAACATTTAAGCATACACACATATATACACATTAAATCTTTGTTCTATATTAAAAATGTCTACAAATGGGCAAGAGATTTGAATGGCTATTCAAAGATTGTGTGCGTGCCTGTGTGTATGTGTGCATGCATGTGCATATGTGAGCATATATATGGTCAATAAATATGAAAATATGATCAATATTGTTAATTACAACCCACAGAAAGATGCTACTTTATACCCATTAAGTTGGTTACTAATAAAAAAGAATGACCCCTTAAAATAACAATGGTTGGTGGGGAGCTAATGTTTTGGGACCTCGAGACAGAGCTGATGGGAAATGGAAAGGAATATAGCTACAAGTGCAGCCAACACAGTGTTCCTTGCAGCCAACAGAATGTTCCATAACAAATGAAAAATGGAGAAATGCAATATGAACACATAATGGAATTTCATCTAACCTTAAAAAGCAAGAAAATTATGACACATGTATGCCTTGAATACATTACACTGAGAGAATTAAAGCATGCAAAAAGGCACCAGATGCATATATGCAATACCCGGACTTGTCAAATCCATAGAATACAATACTGGATGCTGAATCTGGACATAGGAAGGGATAGGGATTGTTTTCATAGGTACACAGTTTCAATTGGACTAAACAAATTCGCCTGGTAATAGAAGATGGTGATTCTTTCCAACTCTATAAAAGTAGTGAGCATCACCATGATTGTCTTTTAAAATCAATCAAATTATAAATTATATCATTTATCAAAATAACACTCTGAACCAAACAGAAACACAGTGTCATGTTTTCCTATTACCTAATAAGGCAAAGTAGAGAGGGTTTAAAGGGTAGATAGGAGACAAGGAAGTGCATGCGATGAGTGAAATCTACAGATATACTGGGAAGAAACACAGGTTGGTAAGATGTAAAAGCAAAGAGGGATCAGGGATTTCCTTCCTTTTGGGAACAGAAATGATGGATGAGAAAGGCCAATGAAAAGGCATGTAAGAGAAAGGAATGTGTCAATGGAATTCAGAGATTGAAATGGCAGTAAAAGCCCTGAGAGGAGGGACAGACAGGAACTATGGGTAGGAGAGTGTCCAGCATCATTTTATCATTCTAAAGGATTCTTGAAACTGCTGATTCCTATTAATTTATTCTACAGAGAGAAAATATAAAGATTTTAAGAGTACACACTTTAATCAATTTGTGTTCTCCTTAATGAGAATATGTATGGGTTTCACAATGTTTGTCCTTTGCTAGAGCCTTAATGTCACAGCAGTCACAGACTTAAGTACAGTAAAGTTAGATGGTGACTTCATCTGTGGATAGCTTCCTAACATGGACTGTGGGACCAAATGAGCAGGTTTCCCTGCTTACCTGCACTGAAGGACTATAATAGCAGGCTTTTACATTGTAAGGTAAAATGTGGTCCACATAATATGGAAGTCCATGTTTAGACCTAGAAGTGTTGCTGGCTTAAATCACAGAATTAAAACAAAACTCAAAAAAACAAAAACAAAAATACAAAACACATGTGTTGGCTGATTTTGTGTCAACTTGATGCAAGCTAGAGTTACCTGAAGGAAGTGAACCTCAGCTGAGAAAGTGCATCCACAAGATTAGTCTATAGAGCATTTTTAAATCTAGCAATGGATGGGGAAGGGCCCAGCCCATTGTGGTTGATGCCTTCCATGGGCTAGTAGTTCTGAGTTCTATAAGAAAGTAGGGTGAGCAAGGCATGATGAACAATCCAGTAAGCAGCACCCCTCCATAGCTTCTGCATCAGCTCCTGTCTCCAGGTTCCTGCCCTCTTTGAGCTCTTGTCCTGACTTCCTTGGATGATGGTTATACAGCAATGTGGAAGTGTAAGCCAAATAAACCTTTTCTTCTTTTTGCTCATGGTATTGCATCAGAATCGTAGAACTTGTCTTGTTTTGTTAGCCCTAACCCCAAGCCTTGGATGAGGTTATTTTTAATTGATAGAAAGAATTGAACTAACCAAATGTGGAAAGGCAAGAAAAATCTGAGTTTTTAATTATTTGTGTACTCTCATAATTTTACTAAAATATCTTATAATTGGAGATTTAATTAAGATATTTACAGTCTCTTAGTCAATTCCTATAAAATAAATATAATTTAATCTTTTTAGCAATTTCATAAGCCTGTGTTTACTGAACAGTGCTATCAAGGTTAAATCCTCAAATTAGTCTCTAGAATGTGTCATAGTTTTTAAAAGTATGGTAGAAGAAATGTAAAGTTTTGTATGTTTCAATTTAATACTGTTGTGTCTTCAAACTTTGACAAAGGTAAAACAAATATATTGGTTTATTTACAATTTTATAAAATGTGACAGGTTACAATGGGGTCAGGCTTTCTGAATGTTATTATTTTGTGCTTCTTCCATTTGATGAAAACACTAATACGTTCTTCCATCTTACTCTGTCTTTCTAGAGTTGAGATCATGGATAATCTCTTTGGCCCTCCTTATTCTTTAGCTCCTTTGAGTCTGTGGATTGTAAAATGGTTATTCTGTATTTTATGACTAATGTCCACTTATAAGTGAGTACATACCATGTGTGTCTTCTAGGTCTTGGTTACCTCACTTAGTATGATATTTTCTAATTTCATCCATTTGCCTGCAAATTTTATTATGTCCTTGTTTTTAATAGATGAATATTAATGCACTTTCACCAACAATGTAGGAGTATTCTCCTTGCTCTACATCCTGGCCTGAATGTGCTGTCACTTGAGTTTTTGATTTTAGCATTTCTGATGAATATAAGATGGAATCTCAGTGATTTTGATTTGCATTTCCCTGATGACTAAGGACAACTGGACATTTCTTTAAGTGCTTATCAGCCATTAGAGATGTTTGAATCTCTCTCAGAAGGAGAAATAAAATAGAAATGGATAGAAAGAGGGAACTGGGTGGGAAAGAAAGTAGAGAGGAAAACAGGGGAAGGAATCAGGTATAAAGAGATCTGGGGTAGGGAGAGGACTGGGAGGGGGAAGGGAAATTGATGGGTGGTATCTCTGGGACAAGCTGGAAATCTGGGACTGGAGAGACTCCTGAGAGGATATGGTATTGATCCTAGCTGAGACATCTAGCAGCCTTTAGCCAGGCAGGAATTCCTGCAGTGGAAGGAGCATTACCAAACCACCCATAAAAACTCTGACCCCAAATTTGCCCTTCCTAAAATATATGCAGGGATAAAGGTAGGACAGAGATTGAAGGAATGACCAACCAATGACTGGCACAACTTGAGACCTACCTTGTAAGAGGGAGCTAATCTCCAAGACTATTAATGATACTTTGCTCTGCTTGCAGACAGATGTCTGCGTAGCACAAATATCATCTGAGAGGTTTCATGCAGCCGCTGATGGAAAGAGATGTTTCCACCCAAAGTTTGGCAGAGTCTTATAGGAGAGTCAGGGGAAGGGTTGAAGGAGCTGGAGGGATCCAGAACACCACAAGAAAACTTACACAATCAACTAATCCAGGCCCTTGGAGACTCACAGAAGCTGAACCACCAACCAAAGAACATGCATGGACTGGACCTAGTTCCCTTACAGATATATAGCAGATTTGCAGCTTGGTCTTCATGTTGGTTCCTCAACAATTGGAGCACGGTCTGTCTTTGATTCAGACTCAGTTGCCTGCAGTAGGAACTCTTTCCCCTAGCTGGGCTGCCTTGTCTGACCTCAGTGGGAGAGGATACATTTAATCCTGATGCAACTTGATGTGCCATGGAGGCTTGGTATGGGAGGACTCCCCTTCTTTGAGGACAGGGAAGCGTGGAATGGGGGAAGGGGAATGGTAGGTTAGAATTGGGAAGAAAGGAAGGAGGGAGCTATGACCAGGAAGTAAAGTGAATAAAATAACAATAAAAAAGATTATGGATAACCCTACTATATTTTATAAAGTAGCTATGTATGAATATAAGTTACTATTTCCAGAGAAGATAATCAGATTATAGTTTGTTTATATAATACTGTAGTCAATGACTTAAGGTCTTAATTTTCAAAATTGTCTACCTTATTTGAAAATCAGTATTTGCAAATGTTTAAATGCTGAGATCTGGAGATGAGAAGAGGTTTTGTTAGGGTTCTCCAGAGAGTCAGTGTTGATCTAATGTATATGGAAATATATGTGAGAGTTTATATGAGAAATTGGTTCATGGGGATGGAAGCCCATCCTTTGAGGAGTCCGGGGCCCTTGTTTATTGCTTCACATGGCACTGGTCTGCAGTGGCTCCAGGGATTTCCTTCAGTTTAGGCGGGATGGGCTTTAGTAGCTGCTCCCCTCTGCTCACTCTTTTTTTTTCTCAAAGACCCCTCCCTTCTGTGCCCCAAAATGCTACTCATACCTCAAAGCTCAGTCCAATTCCATTGACTATTATTCTAACTGAAGGACACACACATTGTATAATGCATCAACTCACCCAATGTTTCCTGGCTCATAGACTCTATGTGTATTATATTTGTTTTCCTCTTAATAGATAAAGTTGTGCAATATGTAGACTAGGAAATGTCCTTCTCTAATGGCTATACTAACTAGGAAAATCCTGACACTGGTGTTATTGCTTAGTTACTATTTTTTGCAGTAAGTACTTGCCATGACAAGGGCTCCAGTCATGCAGTAACTATTCCTGGCTCCCTGGCTGCTGATCGCATTGTTCATCCAGACACTGATGATTCATGGGGAGTTCATGGTGCAGCATTCTGGATGCTGAAAAGCATTCCTTAGTATTTCCTAGTCAAAATAACTTTGCAAACATTGAACCCAATGCTAATAATTATATAAAACTTTATCTGCAATAGGATTTTCAGTGATTTTATTTAGTATAACTTTTATTATTATGAGTACTAAAAAGTAATAAAACATAGAATTTTCTCAAATTTCTTCAACAAAAAGTAGGATTTTTTGTTTTTTATTTCATGAGTCATTGTAAGGGACTAGAAATGTATATTTGGGGAAGTTGTCTTAAAAATCTGACATTCACGTGTCTGGCTTTCATTTTTATGAGAAATTCTAGAAGGCTGTGTGAACAGAAAGAATGAGTCTATATATTTGGAATTCAAGGCACAGGAGAAGTCAGTGAGGTGGTGAGGAACTGTTTCATCTGGATCTGACACTGGTCAAGACTGACTCCTCTAGTAACCTTAAAGAAGTTCATACTGGGAAAGTTACACATGTGGTGAGCTGTACTCATGATAATCTTGCTGCAGTACTAAATTCTCATAGATTTTGCATTATCATTTGTGTCTCCTCTTGCTGTTTCTGACCTGAGCCTCTCCACAAACATCTTTGCATGTCTAGGCATTTAAGGATTGTCACTTCTCCATTATCAGCAATGGGACCTCATATTTTATTTAGTCTGCAGTTTGAGGAAGTCTCCTGTCTTCAGAAATGTGTCATTTCCCATCTGGTTGGGAACACTTCCACATTAGCAAACCAGCGGGAGCCACCAAGCAAGCAGAATATGAAAAGGCCTATGTTTTATGTTGGCCTTCTGTCGTTATTCCTGAAGCAATCTAGATTAATACAACAAGCTCACACTTGGCAGTTTGGCTATGTGATATGTACCTGAATACCTTGTTCTTATTTTCACTGTAGTAGAAGGCAAAATCTGATCTAAGTAGTCTCTTTTCTTCCTAAGCTGTGTGTATAATTATGTAATACTTCCTCTGCAAAGCTTTATGTTTAAAGTTCAAAATTAAAGCCCTCACTCAAAGGTGTAGGAGTTCCCTGTGGAACACACACGCTTACCTCTTAGACTGTGGTCATCAGTTAATTATGAATTCTCCACAGCTAGTAAATGCATATGACTGCAGGGATATGTTAATTTCAAATAATTATTATTAAAGACATTCTATATATCTTTTCTAGTATAAAAGCAATATCTTATTTGAACTTATCTTTGATAATGATAAGATTATTATCCTTAATATAATTTCCTTTTCGAAAAGACCAATAATGCTTTACAAACATGATTTTCTCTAACACTGCTTTGTTGTTTATATTTCTAGACACTAGGCTGATGAAGTTATCAATATTTAATGATGAAGAGACAATTCAAGTTTTATTTGTAGAGATTCATAATGAACAACTGTATGGAATGGCCTTGGCAAAGGACTTTTCTCCTATCTGTTAATTCTGAGTTGAGGTGGGCTAGTTTTGCTGGGGTATTTTGCTTGGGGTGTATTTTGGCCATGGTAGCCAGGGGAGTCCTGGGGCAGGTAGGTTTGGTCAAGTGGAGATGGTTCTGTATATAGCCAGAGTGAGGTGGATAGGCAATGATAAGGACACTTTGTACCTTTGCCCCATGGAGCCTCTAGACAGTCAGAGTCCTGTGAAGGAAAGGGCTGAAGAAGTGGTTTTCTATAAGGACTGGTGAAGAACCAGGAAGCAAGTTCATAGCCTAAAGGCCATGTGTAAGCATAATAGCTAGGTACAGGCATTATATAGGTTCCAGTATACCGGCAAAAGTCTCTACTTATTCTGCTAACTGAAATTTCCTTTTGCTCACAGACAAGTTAGAAAATATAGATTTCTGTTAACACACAAGGAGGTGAAAGGGCTTTGCTCTCCTAACATAAAGAGGTGCAATGGAATGAAGAGGAGGCAGAGGAACTGGGGCACCTCTGGGGATTATGGTTTTAATAACGTTAGACTTGGCCTCTCCTTGGTCATTGTCACTGAGTGTAGTTGTCTGAGTAAAAATGATCCCATAGGGAGTGACACTGTTAGGGTGTGTGGCTTTGTTGGGGTAAATGTGGCTTGGGTGGATGAAATGTGTTACCGGCTCTTTGCGGTCTCAGATACTTAAGCTTTGCGGTCTCAGATACTTAAGCCAGGTCCAGTGTCTCACTCTCTTCCTGTTGATTCAGATATAGAACTGTCAGCTACCTATCTGGCATCTGCCTGAGTGCTGCCATGCTTCCCACCATGAGGATAAATGGACTAAATATTTATAATGGAAAGGAGCAAACTGAGCAAGGAAAGTTATAAAATGTACAGTTTGAGAAGAAAGGGAACACCAGGAAGTTTAATGTCACAAAGTCCTATGTTCAAGGAGATAAAAAGATGAAGGAAAGGACAGATGTTAGTTGGAATAAAGGGAGTGGTGACCTCAGAGCAAGACCCTGCCCAGCCAATCTTCCAACTTGTGAAAAGGAATTAAAGAAATGCTTAGGGCAGGGCATGATGACGTACACCTTTAATCCCAGTATTTGAGAGGCAGAGACAGATTTCAGAGCTCTTGGCCAGCCTTATCTACTGAGCCAGTTTCAAGACAGCCAAGCTTAAGCAGTGGAGGAAACCATCAAAATCAGAGCACTGAGCCAGGTGGGTTGGTACAGGCCTTTAATCCCAGAACTCAGTAAAGGAGGCAGAGGCAGAGGCAGATGGATCTCTTTGAAAATATACAACCTCGTCTCAATTGAGTTCCAGGATAGTCAGGAATGTTTTACGGAGAAACACTGTCTTGAAACAAACAAACAAACAAACAAACAAACAAGAACAGTAAAACCCAGAATGCTGGTAAAAGTGTGTTTGAGCAAGGAGAATGTGTTCCAAGCCCTAGCATGCAACAGAACTCAGTAGCTCCTGCCATGTGGTTCTTAGAGTCAAGGATAGAAGAAAGGGGGTTATAAAATCTCCCTTTGTGACTAATGAAAGCCATGAGGACAGGCAGGTATCAGGCATGTTCCTACATTGAGGCCTAGAGAGGCCATTGCTTAAAGCTGTAAAAAGCAAAGCCTGGATTGACATGGAGACTGCAGGATGTTAGAGATGCCAGAGCTGTGGGATGCCTGTCGGGATAGCTGCTAGCAGGGAGTGGAGCCAGACTAAGAGAAAGGAGTGTGTTGCAGTCAACAAAGTTGAGAGCCATTGAAGAGCTGAAGAGCATTTTGACATCAGACATGGAGAGGCAGAGTTCGGAGTTTGCCCAGCTTATTTTGTTCTTCCTTGGCTCCATCATTTCCTCATTACGCTTCCTTTCCAACCCTTTATAATGGGAATGTACAGCATCCTGCTCCATTACATGTTGGAAGTATATGACCTGCCTTTTCGTGTTGATTTTATAATTAAGAGATTACAGGAGTCTCAGAAGAGACTTTTAGCTTTGAATTTTTAACAGTACTGGTACTGTGGTAAACTATAGAGACTGTTGAAGTCGTACTGAATCTATTGCTGCATTATGAAATGGATACAAGCCTCTGAGAGCCAGGGAACATGATGGTTTGAATAAAAATGGGCTCCATAGGCCCATAGGAAGTGGCCCTATTAAGAGGTAAGGCCTTGTTGGAATACAAGTGGTTTTACTGGAGGAAGTGTGTCACTGCGGGTAGGTTTTGAGGTCTCAGATTCTCAAGTCAGGCTTGTTGTGGAATTCTTTGACAGCCCATTCAAATGGAGAACTCTCGGCTACCTACCTGCCTAGCATCTCATCTGCCTGAGTGCTGCTGTGATTGTGCTTCCAGCCACAATGACAATACACTCAACCTCTGAACTGTAAGCCAGCCCCAATGAAATGTTTTCCCTTGAAAGAGTTGCAGTAGTCAGGGTCTCTCTTCACAGTGATAGAAACCCTAAGACACTGAGGATCTGAGAAATACCTGGGAGCTTTCTGCAAATAGTTGTATGAGTGGCAGACATTACAGATAGGTAGCAGTGAGAAAACTGATTTATTTAAGGTCAGGAGCAGAAACCTCTCGGAAACTGGGCAAAATTCTTAAGAAATTCTACTAGGAGGGACATGTTTCTTGTATAACTTTACATGGACATCCAGAGTTTTGAGACCAGGGAAGGAAGATGCAGACGCTGACAGTAATTGTATGTGGGAAGTGGGAGATAGTTAGGCCCTGACAATTTATTTGTTTAGTGGCTTTAATAACATTTGAAATGAACAAGATTCAATCACAGTAACTCCTAAAACGTTTCCCCAAGTTAAGTGGATCTAAATTATGTAGAAACCTGCATCCAATAGCAGAGGCTAGCAATTTCTCAAGCTGTCTCCTAGTCATTGAAATGCTGTCACTGCTGTCTTAGGTAGTCACTCAAAGACTCTCAAACTGGTGTTAAGATGAGCAGAGTGAGTAAGTCTGCTCTCTGGTGCGGAGCCAGCTTGCAGGGTGCAGCCTGATTTCCTCCGGGTCTCACCTTAGTAAAGGCATGTCTGTCTGTCTGTCTGTCTGTCTGTCTGTCTGAGTGACTCTCATTGTCATTATGCCACATTGTCCTCCTTGTCCCCAGAATAACAATAGAAAGGGAGAGGACTACAGGGGAAGGTGTGAATTTTTACCCTCTCAGGATGGTTCATTGGTTGCTGTTGTCATTGTTGGTTTACAGAGAATGACTCTCAATTTATTTGTGTCTTATTATTATCAGTTCTCCTACATATTTTTATGCATCAGACCACTTCTTCCAGAGAGAGGTGCTATGTTAATTTAGGCATTTTATCTGCTAAAGCACAGGAATGTATAACCATAGGTATTTATATATATGCCTTTTGTATTAATGTACTGATTTTATATTTCATTTTGTTTCTTGGAGCATTACCTAAATATTCTGATTAGTTCGATTCCTGAATGATCCATTTTTTAAAATTTCTTAATGACTTTTTCATATTTGTATATTTTATATTGCTTTTTTCATAGTACAATGCTCTAAGTAGAAGGAATCATTTTTAGTGAAATTTGAGGTTTATTTTAATAATTATAAAGTGAAACCACTGAAAAGCAGTTGTTTAGGATTTCATGGAAGTGTATCAAGTTATGGAAATTATCTAAATATTACATATATGTAAAACAGCATCAGTCATAAACGAGATACACACCTCACGCTATGTTTTCTCTCTTTGCTGTTTATGACCCTCCTTCGACCTCTCCATATAAAACTGCTCCTTTCCTACAGTAGTTCTTTCTTGCTGTGATTTGCTCAACTACTACACACACACACAAACACACACACACACACAAACACACACACACACACACACACACACACAGAGGGAGAGAGAGAGAGAGAGAGAGAGAGAGAGAGAGAGAGAGAGAGAGAGAGAGATTTCAGACCTGTTGGAAACAAAGTGGTCTCAAGATAATTTGATTTTAACACAGAAACTAAAAATAAAACTTGAGGAATATGAACCTCCGTGTTTCCTCAATAATCGGCAAATCGAGGCTCATCTCTTCTCAGCTGCATCTTCATTCCCCAATGCTCTTACTCTGTACTTTTTTTTTTTTTAAGAACATGATCTCAAGGCTGGATATCTCTATGGTTAGGATCACTTACTTCTCTTTTGGAAGACTCAGGTTTGGATTTTATCACTCACATCAGTCAGCTGACTACCATGGGGTAAGTTCAGGTCTAGAGGATCCTACAGCCTCTTCTCGTCTTCGGGGATACCTGCACAGATGTGGCGAACGTACAGACAAGGTGGCACACAGTCAAACTCATTAAAAATTAAGACTCATACACTCCAGCACAGGGTCCATCTACAGCTCCCAGGAACTTTACTAGAGGAACCCAGCCCACACGGCTGCCTATACTCAGCTCCCCTAGGCTTAGGCCCACTCACCCTGCCCAGGAACCTCCTGTAACAGTTCCATGGGAGAAAATGGGCATCTCCCACTAACACTTAGTCATCTCCTGAACACAGCCTCACTTGATAGAAGATGACATAAACAGAAAGGGATGAGAGAGAGACAGAGAGAGACAGAGACAGAGAGAGAGAGAGAGAGAGAGAGAGAGTCCTCAAAAGAAGAAATAAAAATGGCTGACACTATTTTTAAAAACCTATTCAACATCTTTATATAATAAGGATATGCAAATTCATTTTTTGAGATTTTATCTTACGTGAGTCAAATAGATTAAGATCAAAAAAGACAAATAACAACAAATGCTGGTGTGGGTATAAGGACATAGATCACCTATTCATTTTTGATGGGAGTGCAAATTGGTACAGCCAGTGTGGAAGTTAGCATGAAGTGCCTCAGAAAGCTAGAAACAGATTCACTGTCTCATGCAGTTTTATCACTCCTGAGTATCTCAAAGAATTATATACCTTGTGGGAAAGACACTTGTTCATCCATGTTCATTGCTGCTCTTTATTCATAATATCAAGTGGAAACAGCCAAGATGTCCATCAACTGATGAATGGATAATAGAAAAAAGCGGCACAAATACATAATGTGGTACTCTTCAGTTGTAAAGTAAAATTAACTTCACAGGAAAATGAGTGGGGCTTGGAATACTCATTGTGAGTTAATACCACTCAGAAAATAGATATTAGAAAGATAAATACCACCTTTTCTCATTCATATGTGGATGGTAGCCTTAAATATTTAGATATGTGTATTTAAATAATAGTCATAGCTATTAGGTAACCAGTAATGGGTCATGGAGGTTTATTTCAAGGGATAGCAGAGGGAATACACATGGGAAAAGAGAATCATAGATCTGAAGGGGTTGAATGGGTTGGAGGGAAAGGAGGGAAGAGTAGAGAGAGTATGGGAGGGATAACTAGCATTAAAGACCTTAGAAGAAAGATAAAGATTGAATCATGTAGAAGCTTCCTAAAATATATACATATACACCTATAAAAGGCGTTTAAAGAGACTTATCCTACAACAGAGAAGCAGGAAGGTTAGGAGGGAGGGAAGGGAATAGGGGGCAAGAAAGAAGGAAAGGGAGGATTCTCTCTACAGGTTTTCAAATAAAAATCCTAGTGCCAGGTTTACCTTATTTATTTTGGAGTTATGGATCACTGGGGTGCCATGTAAATTCCCAATAAACTTTACAATCCATTCCCATTGCTCTTGATAAAGTCCTGAACTGTGGTACCTTCATTCCAGCTGGCTAGCTTTAAAGTGCTGGAATGTGCTTTCAGTGTGTGCAACTTGAGCAGGGTTGGATTGGAGAGGAAAAAACCATGAGTGGTGTTACCTACTTGTATACACAGCAGGCTACAATAATAACTGGACCAGCAAGATGTGGCCACTGGCTCAATAGTGGCATGGATGAGATGGAAAAAAAGTCACTTTCTAATTTGATTAAAGGTCCACTTCACAAGATCGAATTTATACCTGGTACTACTAACTGGACAAGACCCATGGCTAGCTAGGTCAGAGAATAGAGAGGAGAAATAGTTATGATTGTAATGATTATGATAATGATGATGATGATGATGATGATGACAATGATGATAGTAATAATAATAGTAATAAATATTACATAAGCTATACAGACATAATTTTAAATGTCCTCTAAATTTTTGTCTTTATACCCATAAATAAATCTAATGTTCAACTCTTATTGCGAAGTTTTTGTTTATGTTTTTCTTCTTCCTTCCTTCCTTTCTTTTTCCTTTCTGCATTTTATTTTCCATTGTATGGTGATTAATCCACAGACCCACAGCTAGTCAGCATACAGAGAATAAGAGAGTTAGAAGTGCTCAGCTTTAAATTGGATAACCTCTTATCCCAAGGTTGACGATAGGGCAGAACGATTCCAAGAGCCAGAAGTGGTTCACACCTGAGGTGAAACAGGATTGCTGGCCTTGGCAGGGTTGGTGCACCCTTAAAGCCATCACACCTGTGACTCTATGCATAAGATCAAACCCTCCAAAATTCTAGGATGTCTAAGGGGAGGGGCCCATCAAGTCCCACACCTGATTGAGTAGTTATTGCCAATTTGGTGGTTTCTAGGAGGAGTCAAGATTAGTTTCTTTTTTTTCCAGGAATCTGAGTCATGCGAAGGTGGCCAGGCTCCATTCAATGGTTCAGCTCCACCATATGTAGTAGCAGCTTTAAGTAGCCTCAAAGAGTTTTTTAAAAAAAATGAAATTGGGAGGCAAAATTGTGCAGGAAAAGGGAAGGATTTGAAGTGGAAAAGATGGAGGATATACTTAATCAAAACACATTATGTATATATTTAAAACTCTTGAACAACTAAAAGATGAAATAAAAACCTATGGCTATAATAATTGTGACACTAAATCTTCAGCACTGGAATTATAGGTGTCTATCTCCAGACCATAGGTATTTCATATTTCACAAGAGTCCTGTATGTTGCTTACTATTTATTTACCTTCATTTTAAAGACCTGTGTCTTAGAGGTGTGAAATGAGTTGTACAGAGGTTGGAGTCAGGAATTCAGTCTCTAACTCCTGGTCCCCCTCACCTGATGATACTGGCTTGGCATGCAGCTTTCTTTCACTGATTCCATGCAGAGACATTCATAGTGCAGGTGGAGTTTGACGTGAGCATGAGCACATACCTGCCTTTCTGCTCCATAGAGACCACTGTGGCTCTCACACATGTGTTGTATACAGCTTGACATGCTGGGCCAGCGGCTTCTTTGGGAGCAGAGAATAGAACCCAAACTAACATCTCCTCTCAGGATCTCTTGCCTGAGATTCCCCTTCCATCATAAAATCATCTTCCTTCAGCTTTGTTATGTTTTACTGCTACGGGTAAACATAAGATTTGATTCATGACACAAATCCAGAATCTATTAGGAAAACATACAGAAACTAGACAGATTCTCCAAGACTTCACTGCTCCAATTCAGATAAATACGTGGAACACAGTTTTGAAAGATATAGCTGTAACCTGGGAGGCTCTGCTAGTGCCTGGCAAATACAGACGGGGACACTCTCAGCCAGCCATTGAAGTGAGCACAGTGGAGGAGCTAGAGAAAGAACCCAAGGAGCTGAAGGGGTTTGCAGCGCCATAGGAGGAACACAATATGAACCACCTAGTACTCCCAGAGCTCCCAGGGACAAAACCATCAACCAAATAGTACACATGGAGTTACCCATGGCTCCAGACTCATATGTAGCAGAGAATGGCCTTGTTGGACATCAAAGGGAGGAGAGGCCCCTGGTCCTGGAAAGGCTTGATGCAGCAGAGTAGAGGAATATCAGGACAGGGAAGCAGGAGAGGGTTGATTGGGGAACAGGGCGAGGGGAGATGGCTTATGGGATTTTTTTGGGGGGAGCGTGAACCAGGAAAGGGGACAACATTTAAATGTAGATAAATAATTTATCTAATCAAAAAAAGAAAGAAAATGTAGTTTTGAACATTGGAGAAGGAAAATTGAACACTTGAAAAAATTCTGAATTAATATTCTAAATTATTATTACAATTTAGTGATCTTCATGCAGTGGCTGTCTATTTCTTTTGTGGAGGGGAGCATTGCTACCCACTCCCTTCCCTGAGTGGTAGCAGAAGCCACACGTGGCTGCTATGATGGTGCAGTTGGTCTCTGTGTCAGGGTGATCTCAGGATCACACTCCTTGAATCTCTCTGAGCAGCCCAGCTGGGCAGTCCCCTCCACAGAGCTTCTGTGCTCACCTTTGTGGGCAGATGTTTGTGTTGTGTTCAGGAGTAAATAAGGAGTAAACTGTGAACTTAGCTAGCTCGCTCTCTTGCTTCTCAGAAAAGACCATTTCAGAGAATGCAGCCCATGCTCAGAGACCCAGGGCGCTCAACCTAGAGGAAGGGGACAGGAGGAGATGCATGTTGAAATGTCTCCTTTTCCCATTTCTGTCCACATTTTGAAATGTAGCCAGAGAACACTTCAGCTCACCACACCATACCCTGCAAGGTCTGAGTTATCATTTGGAAAACAAAAACAAATAACTTTATCTCCAGTATTATTCAGAATAATACTTCTTTTTACACATAGATGTAGACAGATTGCCTTCTGCTCAAACACTTGCTAGCTGTGCATCCTGGAGCAAGACACCTAAGCTCTCTAAACTGCAATTTACTACTTGTCGTAATAATTTACCTATAGAATGGTTATATAGATTAAAGGGGATGCCGTATGTAAAAATGCACATCACTCTCCGCCGAATTGTGTTTGCTCTTATTTTCTGTAAAACATTACGTGGACTGATGGAGTTAGAAAATGTGGCAGGTTGAATTACTGACTATGGTTTGCTACCCTTTCTGCTACGTTCTTGGACTGTAGCATTCATTTCCCCTACAGGTGGATGTGCTTTCATATCCCACTGACTTTCAACTTGACCATGATTTGCCTTTTTTTTAAATTTTATTTTTAATGTTTAGTTATATGTCTCTAAGAGTATATGTCATATGTGTCCAGTTACTGATGAGGGAGAAAAAAGAGAGCTTCCTATTCCCTGGAGTTTGAGTTGCAGAGCTTTATAAGCAATGCGGGTGCTGAGAACAGAACTTGAATGCTCTGGAAGGACAGCACTGATGCTAAGCCATCTCTCCAGCCACTGTCTGGCTATTTATCCCATAGGCTCTTCTCCAACCTAATACATGACATCACAGGTCTGAGTAGTGCTTGGCGCCTTTTACATCCCAATGGGTCGCTGGAGCACTCAAAGCTTGTGGTGGAGCAGAGCTGTCCAAGGGGATTCACAGGCCACTGGAAAATAAATGCTTCCTTTTCTCAAATATTGAGAGTTTTCTGGTTATAGCATAGCAAGCAAGATTGGTAACAATTAATATCCACCTATTAGTGGATTTTTTATAAGCAATTAAATTTAAAATTATGTTATGTGTATGTATGTTTTATCTGTGTGCCACATGAATGGTCGGTCCTGACAGAGGCCAGAAAAGGGTGTGAGAACTTCTGGTATATCTCTAGATGAGCCATTTTGGGGGTGCTAAGTATTTAGCCCAGGTTCTCTAGGAGAGCATCCTGTGCTCTTATCCACACAGCCATTTTGCTAGCCCTATTGTTGTATGACAAATCTTTTCCTGGGCAGATGCAGTATGCGCATTCACTAGCTTCAGGTAGAGATTCCAGGACAGATCAGAGACAACAAGAAAGTCCAAATTTGTGGACAATGAACTTTGCTGGGGTAAGGAGTGACAGGGGCAGAATGAGTCAAAGACATCTGAATCATCAAGGCCCACCACGGCGCAGGGAACCTGGAGCTCACAGCACAGATGACAAGCAGCTCAACAAGTTGGAGAATGTCCTTTCCAAGTGACTCAGTTGGTTCAAACCTGTTGCAGGCAGTTCAGCTGGATTCTACTTCTTCCTGGCAGCTGGTCTGATCTTGAGTCTTCATAGCTTAGCTTTTCTGCATCTTCTTTGCCCCTTCCTCTGAGGACAACTCAGTGAAGGACCTGGTGAATCTGGTCAGTTTCAGGCATATTATTAAATTATTTTGAGTTGGTTACCTTCCTGTTTAAGGAATTTCCCTGGGATTTAGTGTTTCAATCTAAGACAAAAACTGTTACACAATATCTCTTAAGTGGATTTTTAATTGATACTGATCTTTAATAGGGAAAAGTTAATAAGCAAATATAGTCTACCAATAAAGAAACCATCTCATTAAGAATGCCAGAAGATAAAGCCTTTATATATGCAGATTTCATTGTAAACACAACCAAGAAAACTAGTTTCTAATGGACAAGCATCACCGGTAGGGGAGAATGTGATCAGAGGCCTGAATTTCATGAGGACACTATGATGAGTTTGTGCAGGGTCATACAAGCTTAAGTTGTCACAATAATGTCTGAGTTGACAATCCTGGTTCAGGATCCCTAGTCGAGTAAGCTACAATGGAGAACATTGAACCACACAGCACTGCAAACTTGGAAAGGTTTGACTCTCCCAATGGCATGACTCTGAAGGTAATGACCTTCTTCTATATATTTTGGTCTGCTTTTAGCTGATGTCCTCAGATTGTTAAGTCTAAAGAAGATATGTGGAGAAGAGTCTGAGGGAAGGACAATCCAGAGGCTACCCCACCTGTTGATCCTTCCCATATACAGTTAGAAAACCCAGACACTATTATTGATGCCCATAAGTACTTACTGATTGGAGCTGGATATAGCTGTCACCTGGGAGGCTCTGCTAGTGCATGACAAATACAGATGGGGACACTCTCAGCCAGCCATTGAAGTGAGCACAGGGTCCCCAATGGAGGAGCTAAAGAACCCAAGGAGCTGAAGGGGTTTGCAGCACCATAGAAGGAACAACGATATGAGCCTCCCAGTACTCCCAGAGCTCCCAGGTACAAAATCATCAACCACAGAGTACACATGGAGTTACCCATGGCTTCAGACACATAGGCAGCAGAGGATGGCCTTGTTGGCCACCAAAGGGAGGAGAGGCCTTTGGTCCTGGAAAGACTCGATGCCTCAGTGTGGGGAATGCTGGGACAGGGAAGTGGGGGTGAGTTGATTGCAGAACAGGGGGAGGGGAAATTGGTTATGAGACTTTTGGGGGAGGACCCAGGAAAGGGGACCACATTTGAAATGTAAATGAAGAATGCATCTAATTTTAAAAAAAGATAGCTTGTAGTAATTATTAATTTAATACATGTAACTGATTGCTATTTATATGGCACTTTCATCTTTATATATGTATGTGCTATAGGTGCATATCAGAGTGTTCAGCAGGAGAATGGCAAGTACCAAGTTTGAAAATGTATTGATGAAAAGAAGGAAAGTGGATTTTTCTGGGGAATGTAGTTTGGCCTTATCCAGTCTATGGGTATCTTGAAGAGGCTCTTAGAGACTGACCAAAATGAAGATGATTTCTTTCTCTACCAGTTCTTAAGATTAGACACAATAATCTTCTGCGTTCAATTAGATATTCAAACAAACTGGAACTTACATTATAACCTTTCTGGTTCTTAGGCACTTGAACTTGCAATAGAACTATAGATTAAACTATAGATTAAATCTCTAGGGTGCTGTAGATGGCAATCTCTCTCCTCTTCAGTTTATGTATATATTCATGTATATCACATGCACACACACACACATACACACAAACACACATATATGAATATAACCTATGGATTAGAATGTATGCTGGCAGAGGGGTAATGTCATCAGAATGTGGGCCTCATTCATTTTGCTAAATCAATTTACTCCTTTACATTTTTTATGATGTCCAAGAAGGAAGGCATGGCCCCTGGTTCTGGAAAGGCTCAGTGCAGCAGTGTAGGGTAATACCAAACAAGCAAGTGGGAAGGGGTGGATGGGGGAACAGGGGGAGGAAAGAGGACTTATGGGACTTTTGGGGAGGGAGGATCTAGAAAAGGGGAAACCATTTGAAATGTAAATAAAGAATGTATTGAATAAAAAAGTAAAAACAGAAAAAAAAATTGGCCAGACTTTCTGGGGTAAGAGATACAAAAGAGTAGTATAGAATCTTGGTCTTGTTTGCTATCTGTGACCTACAGACTGAGTATAACTCAGAGACAGTGGGAGTTTAATTGGACTACTCTAGGGTTTTTATTTTTAAAAAACAGCTTTTCAGATGTTTCTCTTTGTCCTTTGCACCCTTGCTCTATGGCACCTGCATTAAATGTAAAAAGACTCGGCCTAACTCATTTATCAAGTTTCCTTGGAGATGTTTTGTGCAAAGACAAATAAGAGATCATCTCTAGGTACTGTTGTTGCTTCTTTTCCAACTTTGAATAGAGTTATTTTTGAATATAGAATCTTGGAGGATGTTATCTGCATTATTTTGACTAGTCACCTCTGGTTTTGTTGTTTGTAAAGAATTCTAGAAACTTGAAAGCTAGTACGTAGGAAAAGTGATGAACCCACTGTGCTGTTAAGTTTGCTAATTTGTGTAGCGGTGTTTAAAAAGATGAATATATAGTTTGTATTAGAGGAGGTGTGTCAACAATGTATCCCTAGGTAGGTAGCAATGTGTACTGATGGATTAGGGCAATAAAGGTCACACGATCTGCAGGAGCACCTACACTGACTCTCTGTATGGGCTCTCTATGTGCAGAAGACTGAGCTGAGGAATCGCAAGATTCAACGTTCACAGCAGTTCCTTCCTCGGGTGGCTCTCTCACATGGAGCAGTACCTGTATTAAAACCACTCCTACAGATCAAGCTCGTTAGCTGTGAAATGCTTATAAAATTAACAAAGATGAAGAAGCAAATATGTAAGCATCTCCACTGTCAATTGCGAATTCCCCATAATTGTGGACAAAGTGACAGCAAGAAGAAAATTGATATTTAATGTTACAAGAAGTGACCAGATGGGTGTGTGGATAGATTTCTCCATCTGGGAACGGTAGCAAGGTTATAAGGTGAGAGTAAGAAAGGTTCCTAAAGAGAAGGATGGAGGGACAATGGAGCACTGTCTTTACCTACCGCTTAGAAAATGCATCCTTTCAGGATTGAGAAACATGTCACATGAGTCTATTTAAGAAGCGACCAGCAGCAGGGTTGTGCAGTGGATTCATTTGGTTCAACTGAGTTAGTGGTAAGAGTTGAGAGCCTTTTCCTGGAAAGGATTAACTTATGAGCTCAGCAATGAGGAAGAAAGGCATTATCATACAATGGAGAGAAAAGCATTCCTCAGTGACATAACAAAGTATGGGTCACTTAATCGTCAAACATGTAATTAGACGGAGACATAAAATTTTCCTGCACTGATTAGAAATAAAATTAATTGAGAAAAGTGGCAAAAAAGTTGTTGAGAAATTGAGAAATTTTATGGCCTGATTTTATCCTAAATACCAGGAACCAAACAGGCCCTTTCTATATAACAAGTGTTTGAATAATGATATTAGCTTCATGACACCTAAATGTATTTGAAGAATTATTGGAAATATGCATAATACAATATGTGTTTAAATGGTGTAACATTTTTTAGTGTTCTAAATTAAAAGCCTATATTACTCTTACTGTGATATAATACAAAAATCATTTTAAATTAATAAGTAATTTATAAGCTGGACATGGTGGCCCACGTGAATTTTGGCACTAGTTGGGGCTGAGACAAGTGGATTGCCTTAAGTCTAAGGTCAATCTGGGTTCCGTAGCCGATCCCGTCTCAAAGCAAAATCAAAAACAGAAAAGGGATTTAAAAAATACAAAATAAATAAGTGGTCACTAAGTAAATGATCCACATTCCAGTCATTTTTAATGTCTAAAAATCCCTACAAGGATGATGGAGCTACAGAAAGGCATTTTGTTTCTTAATGTATTCTTTCAATTCAGATACTGATTTGTGACAGAGTCAGAGGCAAAGGCCAGGTCTTCATCTCCCTTCTGCAGCCTGCAACCCCGCCCTCACCCTTTGTGCTGCAGGCTTTAGGAGGAGGGGGATGCTCTCACAGGCTGCATTCTCTGCTGGGGTGACTGTCTGTAGAAAGGTACACAGGAGCTTGTGTTGGACTGATGGTTAATGTGGACCTTTATAGAAATAAGGGGACTAGGGCTATTTTATTTTCATATATGGATCTGATGAATAAATACATTTATTATCAGTGTCCTGCCAAAAAGAAACTAGAATTGGCGGGATGTTTTCATGAGAGACTCTGCTGCTACTGAAGGAGGGGGAGGGGTTGTCTGTTTCCTCTACCACATGCCGAATAGACTTCTGCTGCATTCTGAGTCATGGTTAATTGCACTAAACTTTCCTGCCTGGCTGGCAGAACTTCAGGGTCAGACATGTTACAAAAGGAACGTTGCTTTGGAAAACTAAGGAGATTCATTTCCCGATTCGATCTTTTATTTAGCAGACGCACCAAAGATATTAGAGGCATTGTTATGTAGGTAAACGGTCAGTAAAGTACCTGTAACAGACTGAAATGAAATGAGGGGTAGAGAATCCATAGTCCATGCTATTCAGAAGTGGCTCGGTATAGATAATTATCCAGTTATTGGGAATGTTTGATTTTTACATAGGCAAAGCAGCCCTCTATGTGTCCGCATGCTTTAAACTGGGATACTTTGGTTATCAAGTTATTTGGATAGCATGGAGAGAAGAAAATCCCTTTCTTCCCTAACTACTCAGAGCTGAGGAATTGGGTTTCTTGTTGGTCCTCCTGTTCATAGTCACCAGAGGGAGCCAGAGTTACCTTGCCAGTGGTCCTGACCCAGGATGCTTCCTTCAGTCATGCAAGAAAATGGGAGCCAGGCATCAAGCCCCCTTCTGTTTCCAACAGGTAGGGAAGGTGCAACAGTGGTAGCAGCTTTCTGAGTCGGATATGGCAGGCTTTTATTATGTGCTGATGTGTTTCATTAAGACTTAGAATTTACAAATGAGGCCTTTGTAATTTCCTGTTATGAAGGGCACATCCTGTAATTCATGCAAATTGTGCATTGTACAGTCTGCTTCTTGGAGATATATTGTGTGTGTAGAGCTGATGATTGCTACCTTAGGCACTGGTGTGCTGTTAGAAGATGCACAGTGCAGTAAACTGTTAGGTTTTGTCCTGACTAACATTAGGGCTGCTGTCCCAAGCTCTTTTGCTGCGTCTGGAGGTCTGCAGGAGCCTCCTGATGGCTCTCTGCTTTCACTCTCTTTCTCTCTTTCACATTCAGTTTTCAAACCAGGAGCCAGAGGTATGAGAATGATATATGTCACGTTTAAACCTTTGGTAAGTTCATTCAGGCACACTATCCTCAGCTTCCTTCACTGCAGCCACGTGCCCCTATTCTTCTTCAAATATATTCATTTTTTTGCCTTAGAGCCTATGCAAAGGCTACTTTCCTCAGGCAAACAGCAACCACAAATATTACTTCCTTTTATGATTTTATTAAGCAAACTTGTTCTTTGACAATTTCACACATATACATAATGCACACTAAAAATAAACCTAGGCTATTTTTGCTTCTCATGCCCAGGACTAATTTTTATATGATATTTAATTTGCAAGCTATGATAACTACTGTGTTTATTACTTTTCAAGTATTAGAATATAAACTTCCAAAGGTTAGGAATTTAAAACAGAACAAACTAACAAAAGAACACACACACACACACACACACACAAAAAAAAAAAAACCCAAACCTTCTACTTTCAGATGGCTGTTTATCCATGCAAAGTTAATTCATATGCAGTGTTAAAACAAAGAAATCCTCCAACCAGAGACTTGGTGTTCTCCACTGTAACATCTGCTAAAGCTAAACTACAATATTACAACAAAAACAGTGTGGCTGGAGTCTATAACCCTTATTTATATTGCACTAGTTTACATCTACTTTTTGTAAATATGTAGTCTGACTCCATTTTAATCACACGTAGATTTATGTGAAGAATGCTTTAGTCAATACACAGAAAAATTGCAAAGATGAAGAGTAAAGATGTTTCTTTTATTCGCTGATGTGCTTGAAAGCCCTGGATCTTACCCATGAACAGAGTTTTTTTTGTGCAAATCTCCTGTATATCATATTATAAGCATTTTACCATAAAAGAACTTGAAAGCATATTCTGTTTTTCTTGGCTGTCAATTTGAAATATATTCATGTTTTTATTATAAATATTATGCTTTATACATGTATATTGAGCAGGTTTATCTCAAATGCTAGTTATAACCCTATGACTACTAAAAGTATCAATCTTGAAAGCATGATTATTTAAGAGCATAAGCAAATTATTAAATATTACTGTGTCTTGCCTTGTCTCTCTTCAATCATTGTCCTTTAATGCAGGGAACAGAATGTAGTACCGCATGCATACTAATAATAGACTATGCCATTGACCTATCCTCTCAACTAACTACTCCCCATTTACATGCAGTAATCTTTGAAATTAAAAACTAAAGGTTTTTTGTGCTCTGCTAGAAAACCAGGTAGCCTGTCCACAGTCCTCTTCTCTCTGTTTTCCTAGAAACAATTCCTTAGTCTAGCTCCTAGTGCAACAACGGATCACCAGCTAGATGCTTCTATCTCCCCTGTCTATGTCTGCTGTCTCTCCCACAGACATCCCTTCCGAACCTCCCTTCCCCCCACTCATCACTTACCCCAGCCTCCAATACCAGCAGGCACTCGCTATGAACACACCACATGAGCAGGACAGGAAAAGAGGCGATGGATAGCTATCACTCTCTTTAAAAATCCAGAGAAGAAACAAACAAGAAGGAACAAAACACCCACCAACAAATGTAGAAATTAGCACCTAGACCTGTAGTCATCCCAAACCCAGACACTAACATACGAACATAATCAACAAGAAGCCTCGGCAATATGCCCCACTAGAGCCGACCTATCTTCCAGGAGGTAGGGTGTAGATGTAACTACCGCAGGCCCTGATTATTCCAACATAACTTATGCACAAGAGAAAATCATAAAACCAACTATATGAAAATAAGAAATTAAAGAGGAAATGGAACCCCTTAAAGAAACCCAGAAAAATACAAACAATTGCAAGGATTAATAAATCACTCAAGGATATCCAGAAAAAAACACAAAAACTCAGGATAATGAATAAATCCCTTAAAGAAATGCAAGGAAAAATAGTTGAAGGAAACAAATAGGCTAGTTTAAGACTTGAAAGTAGAAATGGAAGCCATAAAGACAACACAACCTGAGGGTATTCTGGAAATGAAAAATTTTAGAATTTGAACAGGAACTACAGGGATAAACTTCACCAGCAGAATATAAGCAACAGAAGAGAGAATCTTAGGCACTGAAGATATACTAGAAGAACTGGATACACTAATCAAAGAAAATGTTAAATCTAAAAATATCCTGACACAAAACATCCAGAAATCTCCTTCTGCATAATGCCTGTCTGTGGGTCTCTCATTTAATCCTATCTGCTGCCTGAGAAAGCTTCTCTGATGATGGCTGCTCAAGGCACTGATCTTATTTGTCTTTCTGTGTCTGGAATGTTTAGTCATTCTGTTAGAATAACTAAAATCAATACCACAAATGACAACTCATGCTGGCCAGGATGTGACGGATCCTCCATTACTTCTAGGCATGCAAACTTGTACAGCCACTTTGGAAATTATTATGTTTTCTCAGAAAGTTGGGAATCAATCTACCTCAAGACCAAGATATACTAATCTTGGACATATACCTAGAGTAGTCCATCTTACCACAAGGATGCTTGCTCAACATTCATTGTATCTTTATTCATAATAGCCAGAAATTGGAAACAATCTACATGTCCCTTAACAGAAGGAAGGATAAAGAAAAAGTGGTACATCTACACGATGTAGTATTAGCAGTTAAAAAATAACATCATGAAATGTTCAGACAAATGGATAAAAAGCAAACAAACAAACATCCAAAGTGAGGTAACATAGACTCAGATAGACAAATATGGTATCTATTCACTTATTAATCATTGAATAAATAAGCAAGCTACAATGCCACCTAGAGGGGTTAGGTAAAGAGAAGGGGTCTCAGGGAATGCACAGATCTCCCTGGGGAGAGGAGTTAGAATCAATTTTACAGGTGGATAGGGGCAGGGAGGGACAGGAGTAGGAGAGATCAGGTCAAGGTAGGATGGATGGAGAGAGTATAGGGGGAATGTTTGGAATTAAGGGAAATTGGGGGATTATGTGAAAACTCAGTGCAGTAGAAAGTTCCTGGAGTCTATAAAGGTGATACTAATGAGGCCTCCTAGTAATGGGAAATATGGTCTCAACTGACCATCTCTTATAGCCAAGTAAGGCTTTCAGGTGGAGGATTGGGAGGCATTCAGTTGAACTATTGGCCAAGGGGGGTCACATGGAAATTCCTAAACAGAAAAGGATGATGCCAACACAAAGGGTTGCTCTTGGACAACTGACCGTGGGGCCCCATTGCTGAGGACAATATCCACACAACTCAGTGAGCATGGAGAAGTTGAGCTGGTGCCTGCATGGCACCTTCAACCTTATGTTCTAGTCTCTTTGGTATAAGAGGACACTCTGCAGGCTACTGAAAAAGAAACATGGACACTAACCTAGTCACAAAACCTTTCACCTACAATCTGTCCTTTTTGCATAATATGCTAGGGCAACAGTGGTACAGAACAGTGGTACACCCAAAATCTGATGTGACTTAAGGCCTACTCCACAGGAAGGAACCCATATCCAGGATTGCTTAGGAAACCAAGAACCTGAGACTAGATAGCCCAGAAACCTAGGGTAGAACTAAATCATTAAATGATTCCTAATGGTATTCTGCTATACTCATAGTCATCATCAGAGGCTTCATCCAGTAGCAGACAGGAACAGATGCAGAAAAACACAGCCAGTCATTATGCAGAGAGACCATCTAAATAGGAGGTCTCCATCAAATCTCAGAGCTCAGGAAGTCCTGAAGGAAAAAAAAGGTGGAAAGATTGGGAGTCAGAAGGGATGGAGGACACTAGAAGAACAAGGCCCTCTGAATCAACAAAGCAGAAATAGAGAATGAAGAAGTAAGCACGGGGTTACATGGATGTGTACCAGGACCTCTGTGGATATATTACAGATTTAGCTTAGTATTTTTATTGGACCCCTGTCTATGAGAATGAGTGGGCCTCTGACTCTTTTGCTTGCACTTTCAATCCTTTTCCTCCTGTTGGATTGTTGTGACCACTTTTTATATGAAAGTTTCTGCTTCATCTCATTACATTTTATTTTGTTATGTTTGGTCATTATCTCTTAGAATCCTTTTCTAACAAGAGACAGAAAGGGAGTAGATCTGAAAAGGAAGCAGGGGTAGGAAACTATAATCAGGATATATTTTATAAGGAAAGAATCTACTTTCATTTTTTTTAAAGAGCATTTTGCCTCTAAGGTCACCAGAGTTCCCACATATTCTAGAAAAACCTCATGAGAGTGAATGTGATAGAACTGTCAAGATATCTGCCATTTTGTCCGCCTCATTGAAGGAATACATTGTTAAAACAGAAAAATGGAATCAGCCCAAGTCCCCCAACAAATTCAACCATTATTATCAACCTTAGATTTTGCTGATTCATTATATAACAAGACAGGGGTAGGAGCTCATCTTCATTGCTTTGATGTCTGCAGTGACTGACTTGGTTGTTTTGACTGGGAGAAAGGAGAGTTTTTCTCTTACAGTACTTTTTTTGACCTGGTCAAACATGTAACTCAAAGGTTTATCTGTGTCAACATTATAACACTGAAATGATAAGTGGCTGGAACAGATATCCCTGGCAATAATTCTATGTTCAAAGGTTTCTAATAGCAAGATGCTCCAACCACCTGAGGAGGTGAGCTTTAAGATCTCCCAGATTTTTCACAAAACAACAAGACTGTCTTTCATCTTTGAAAGTGTGAAAAGCAGTTCAACTACTTCTTTACTTTCCTAGAACTTATTTATGTGATCATGAACTGTACTATTGAATTTACAAGAAAAAATAAACAAAACTGAGATTAACATTGAAATACAGCTTTTACTGGTCCTTACCAGGTCTTTTTGTTTTGTTTTGGGTTGGATATATGAAATTTTGTTGAAACCTGAGTAATTTTTTTCTAAACTAATTTGATAATGTTAGTGTTTCATCTAGATTAGATTCCAAGTCTTATTAGCATAACAATATACTAGGGATAATGTAACTCAATTTATTTTAGATTTACAATAAGACCTATGATGGCTTGGGAGATAAGATCAGTGGCTACTTACAGTGGACCAAATTCAGTTCCCAATACTCACATGAAAGCTCTTAATTTTCTATAACTCCAGTTCCAGGGACTCTAATCACCTTGTCTGACTTTTGCTGGCCCCAGTCCATGTAGTAAACATACATACATACATATATACATACATACATGCAAAACACTCATACACAAAAAGTAAAAAAATTCCAAAAATATATCTATAGCATTTTGGTTTTGGTTTTGGTTTTGGTTTTGGTTTTTTCAAGCAGTCTCTATGTAAGTCTTGCTGGCCTACAACTTGTTATGTAGACCATGCTAGCTGCAAGCTCACAGTAATATGCTTCCCTCTGCTTCCCAAGAACTGGGAATAAAAATATTTACTATCATGCCTGGCCAGTTTGACAGCATTAAACTAAGAAAGTAGAAGAAAATGTTCATGATTTAATTGGGGAAATTTTTCAAAAGATGGAAAGTATTTACTTATGAGCAAAAAATTTTATTATTATAATTTTAAAACTATCTGTCCATATAAGGCTATAAATCACTCTAATTCACTACTCTAAATCAGTCCATATTGTATAAAATGCTTTTTCAGGATGTGCCCTAGGAGAATCCATCTTACCAGTAGCTGTTGATTCCATTTTGAGGGAAAAGGAGGACTGCAGCCCCTGTTGTGGACCAGAAACTATATCATCTGTCAAGTTCAACATACTCAGTACAGACAGATAAATGCCTTATTCCTGGGTATGTTTTAGAGTATGGTATAGATTTAGTCAAATTGTGGGGAAAATATGAGAAAAAATTGAAGAGAAAAATAACAAGCAGTTCCTCTGGGTGACATTTTTTGGTATGAGTATACTTTAAAACATATAATCTTGGCAATCACATGAACAATGGCTGAATAATTTTGAGAGGTTAATCAACTAAAATACTTGAACAGGAAGTATAATGGTGTGTGTGGAATGCAGCTGAGACTGTATCTCATACTCTATAGCCGTTATGGAGGATCATTGACTATCAGTGCATTCTGGATGTAAATTAAACAGATACTGCTGGCATCCTTCTTGGTCACTCTACTAAAGAAGATGTACATGTCTTTTTCAATATAATAATTTATGTTTCATTTGAACTGAAATTAAGTGTACATGGTACTATCTTTATATGTTATTTTATTTCCTATTTATTACCTGTTATTACCACATTTTCTTCCTTCCTTCTTTCCTCCCTCCCTCCCTCCCTCCCTCCCTCCCTCCCTCCCTCCTTCTTTCTCTCTCTTTCTCTCTCTCTCTCTTTCTTTCTTTCTTTCTTTCGTTCTTTCTTTCTTTCTTTCTTTCTTTCTTTCTTTCTTTCTTTCTTTCTTTCTTTTTTCGAAGTGCTTACCAATAAAGACAAACATTATTTATCACTTATCGGTAAGCTCTGATGTTTGCACACATCTCTTAGTTGGTTGAAGTTTGTCTTTCAACATTTTATAAGTAAGGGAACCAGGCTGCCAGAGTACTTGCACAGTCACATTTTATAATTCCCTTTGTACTTGTGAAGCTTCTGACTCAGAATAGCATGCTTGGGCCACATTGCCCCAGCAGCACGTGAAAGCACTTTCTTCAACAGTGTTAAGAATTGAAGGTACCTTTGTAGCTTCCCAGGAAGGCAGAAGGTCCCTGCTGTCACTGCCTTACTGATGGAACACTCCTGGAAGCATGTGAGGCCTCTGACTCAGAGTCATCACACTCTCGAGCTAGTGAGAATAGAGACACTCCTACCATTGCCTTTCTGCCCGCCTTGTCCACATGACGATGAAGTCCCCACCACAAGGGCTGTAGGCCCTTTTTCTCATGTCATGACAGTAGTTGTCTGTTTTGAAGTCACTTTTAATAAAAAAAGAAAAACACTGCAGAAGGGAGAACATGTTTCCCCATGATCTTTTCTGAGAACGTGGGCTGCAGGAACCATTCCGTGTTTTAGGGAACTGGTCAAATGCCTGACCTTCATAATTCTGGTGCTTTTCTGCTCAGACTGACTAGGAATTTTACTTATTTTTTAGATTTATCAACATGGAATTTGAATTTCATTTTTTTTATTCTCTGTAGGTTTTGGGTGATTTTTGAGAGGGAAGTGAGAAAAATCTAACTTTATTAATAGTAGAAGTCTTTTATGTTTAGGGGTTTATACAGAAAATAATTGCAGTACTTTATCACACACCCTTACAATTTTTTGAAAGTGATTTATATTTGACCAGTTTCTAAAAGAACTGGTCACAGTGAATACTTGTGCTTCACTTTTTACTAGCCCTTTTATTTATTCCTTGAATAGCAATTTCTTAGTTCTTTATCCTTTCCTTTTGTGTCTTCTCTCTCTTGGTTTTCCCATTCCATGATAGCTTGAGAAATAAAGCAACAGTTTCATACTATTGAGTTCAAAGGGAACAACTGAGAATGAGATAAACTGCGGAGGGCTAGAAAACACAAGTACAAAGGAAGCTGGTGGCCTTGGTGTTTGCTGCTGCCAGAAAAAGATAGCAGAGGAGAATGAGAGTGGGGGCAGTTCTGCATTGTCAATAGGAACCTCGAAAGTTTCTGCTAAGGTAAGTGCTTTATGACTACTCAAGCTCCAAGTGCATAAAAATAGAAGCAGGAAAGGAGAATATCAAGCATTCATTTCCACCAGAATATCAGGATACACACAGAGAGACCAGACTGAATTATTTCACAGACACTTGCTGTGTTGGTATGTTTATTTGGAAGGTTGTTACGCAAGATAATCTTAGTCCAAATTATTTATCACAATTAAAAACCCAGAAATGAATAATATCATTTTTAGTATATATATTTGAATGTAAAATAATAAGTATTTTAATTTTTATTAAATGGTTAATTGAATGCTTTTGTTGGTCTTGAGGTTAACTTGTGGGCCACTTTGGTGAGCAAGTGACTTTAGATGAGAATTTTTTGCTGTGACTACAGCCTAAAGAAGTTCAAGGTGTCCCTTGACAGTCACACTGTTCTTCATGCAGCAGGAGAATGGGTAGGACAGAATACTTTTCATGATAAGATTTATAAATGGTCCAGTTTAGTTCTGTTAAAATATGAACACTTTTAATAGTAGTAATACCAAATAGGTACCAAAAATACCTAATTGTATCATAAATTGATTGATCCATATTAAAATTATAAACTGCTACCATCTTTAAAAGGAGTGTTTTTACATTTATTTACTATTTACAGGGCCTGGATGGTGTAAACCTGTTGACCATAGTAAAACCTGTTGACCATAGCTCTGCATTTGTCCCTTTCTTCCAATAACAATGTAGGTAATTTCTTCCAGTAATGACATGTGAATAGATAATCCTGTTTGTTTGCTTGCTTGCTTGCTTGCTTGTCTGTATGCTTGAGACAGCATCTCATATAACCCAGACTCTATGACCTTGAATTCCTGAGTCTCCTGCCTCAACCTCCCAAGTGGTAGGATTATACACAAGAATCACCACATCAAGTTTTAGATAAAAATAATGTGGATATTGGCTTAGACATTCTTGTTATAACTAACAGCTCCTGACATTTTCACAGGGACAGCTCACATCTCAGGTTCTCTCATGTTATTCTTGTCTATAAATTCTTTTCACAGTAATAGAATCTTCTAGTTCACTATATCCCTAACACACTGGAAATGGAAATAGAATACGTAATTATTGGATGAATAAATATAGTGTCTGGTTAGTGAAATACCCTTATCTTTTTATAGCCTTGATCAAATTAAAGTACAGGCATATTTTAGTATAAAGTCAGGAGTCAGCTATGACAATGAGAAAGTTGCTTAGCTCTCAGTAACTTGGTTCCTTCCTTCCTTCCTTCCTTCCTTCCTTCCTTCCTTCCTCCCTTCTTTCCTTCCTTCCTTTTATTCTTTATTTCTAAAAAAAAGTTGGGCTATTGAGATGATTCATTGAGGGAAGGTATATCAACTAAGGAATGAATATATATATATATATATATATATATATGAACTATATATAAGAACTTAATGAAGACAGATGGATAGGAACAAGAATCATGGTCTGAAGGCTTTTAAACAATACAGAATAATAGGTAAGAGCAAGTACCCTATTGAATTCCAATTGAGCAGTGAAACTTCTTGAATTTGCTGCTAATATCACCTTGGGCCTATTGACTTGAGCTATCTAGTAATGGGCATATAAAACAAGGAGTAGTAAATATTGATCAGTGAAATGTCTATGATTAAGTCGAAAATAAAAGAGCTCCATTCCCCTACAGTTTTGTGAAAAATATTGTTCATTGAGTCTGTTATAAAGGTTGTGAGTCTTGCTGTCATAGAATTAGAATGAAGTGCAAAAGAATTTCATATTGAAGGAACTGCTCAAATAGACTACTAAAACTGTGAACTAGACTTAAATATTATATATATATATACATATATATGTATATATATATATTCCTATACATAGATACCAACGATAAAGTTCAAGATTGTGAAAGTCTGGTAATGTAGTTCAGTAATAGACATGCATGAGGCCTTGGATTTAATATCCAGTTCAGGCTTAGAAGGAGCAAGCCGAGTTTGATATTTAAATTAGGCACAGAAAAAAGCTTAGAAATATAAAAATATGACTACAAAAATCTGTCAATGTAATCCACCATATAAACAAATTGAAAGAAATAAAACATATGATTATCTTATTAAATGTTGAAAGGGCCTTTGACAAAATCTAACATCCCTTTATGACAAAAGTCTTGAATAGACCAAGGATACAAGGGAAATACCTAAGAATAATAAAAGCAATTCATAGCAAACCTCTAGGCAACATCAGGTTAAATGGAGATAAACTCAGAGCAATTCCACTAAAATCAGAAACAAGAAAAGGCTAGCCTGTCTTTCCATATCTATTCAATATAGTACTTGAAGTTCTAGCTACAGCAAAATTACCACTAAAGGAGATGGAGATAGATACAAACTGGAAAAGAAGAAATCAGAGTATGACTGTTTTGCAGATGATATAATAGTATATATAAGTGATCCAGTGATCCCGAAACTTGTACCAGGAAACTCGTACAGTTGATAGATACACTTTAGGAAAATGTCTAGATGCAAGATTAACTAAAAAATAAATCACTAACCCTCCTATATACAAATGACAACCAAGCTGAGAAAGAAATCAGGGAAACAACACCCTTCAGAATAGGCACGAATAATATAAAATATCTTAGAATTACTATAACCAAGCAAGTAAAAGACTTCTATGAAAATAACTTCAAATCTTTGAAGAAAGAAATTAAAGAAAGTATCAAAAGATGGAAAGATCTCCCATGTTCATGTAACAGTAGGCTCAGCATAATAAAAATGTCCATCTTACAAAAAGCAATGCATAGATTCAAAGCAATCCCCATCAAAATTCCAACATAATTCTTTACAGACGTTGAAAGTAAATTACTCAACTTCAGATGGAAAAACAAAAACCCCAGGGTAGCTAAAACAATCTTGTACAATAAAAAAATTCCAGAGTTATCAATGTCCTTGATTTCAAGGTATAATATGGAGCTATAAAAAAAATATTATGGGCCGGCCCCTGGACCAGCGGTGTAGCGGCGGGCCTCCATATTGCAACCAGGACACAGCTGGAAGGGCCCAGGCTCTGTGGGACATCTCCGCCCTCTGGTGAGCACCTAAGCTGCGTTCTGCAACCAGCTCGCCGGCCCCTAGACCAGCGGTGTAGCGGCGGGCCTCCATATCGCAACCAGGACACAGCTGGAAAGGCCCAGGCACTGTGGGACATCTCCGCCCTCTGGTGAGCACCTAAGCTGCGTTCTGCAACCAGCTCGCCGGCCCCTAGACCAGCGGTGTAGCTGCGGGCCTCCATATTGCAACCAGGACACAGCTGGAAAGGCCCAGGTAAACACCCCTTCCAGGGCTACACTCACGGGGGTATCTGCTGGGGTCTCGGAGCCAAGCAGGCGGAGTCCCGCCTAGGCTCTGTGAGACATCCCCGAGCCCTCTGGTGAGCACCAAGGCTGCTTCTGCAACCAGCTCGCCGGCCCCTGGACCAGCGGTGTAGCGGCGGGCCTCCATATTGCAACCAGGACACAGCTGGAAAGGCCCAGGCTCTGTGGGACATCCCCGCCCTCTGGTGAGCACCTAGGCTGCGTTCTGCAACCAGCTCGCCGGCCCCTAGAACAGCGGTGTAGCGGCGGGCCTCCATATTGCAACCAGGACACAGCTGGAAAGGCCCAGGTAAACACCCTTCCAGGGCTACCCTCACGGGGGATCTGCTAGGCTCTCAGAGTTCCTTGCAACCAGGACACAGCTGGAGAAGCCCAGGTAGACAGACTCCAACAGGGGCTACAATCGCATGGGTGGCAGCCAGCTTATGATCCCTTAAAGCAGCAGTCACACATATTCACCAATAGAGAAACAACAGGTGAGCCCAGCCTCACAGGAGATTCAAACACCAGCCACTGACAACAAGGCCAACTACAACCAGAAATAACCAGATGGCAAAAGGAAAACGAAGGAACGTTACTAACAAAAATCAAGGCAACATGACAGCATCTGAACCCAGTTCTCCAACAACAGGAATCCCTGGATACCCTAAAACACCAGAAAAACAAGACTTGGATATAAAATCACTGGTCAGGATGCTGGTAGCTGAACACATAGAAAAATCTCGTAAAGAAATAGAGGAGAAAATGGATCAAAAGTTAGAAGCCTTTACGAGGCAAATACAAAAATCACTTCAAGAAATGCAGGAGAAGATGGATCAAAGAGAAGAAGACAATAAGGAAGAAAGACAAAAGTCACTTAAAGAACTACAGAAGAACGTGGGCCAACAAGTAGAAGCTATGAAAGAGGAAGCACAAAAATCTATTAAAGAAATACATGAAAACACAATCAAGCAAGCGAAAGATCTGAGCACATCCATCCAGATACTAAAAACAGAAGTAGAAACAACTAAGAAATCACAGAGGGAGACAACATTGGAGATAGAAAACCTGGGGAAGAAATCAGGGGCCATAGACGCAAGTATCAACAATAGAATACAAGAGATAGAAGACAGAATCTCAGAAGCCGAAGATAACATAGGAACCATTGATTCAACAGTCAAAGAAAATACTAAATGCAAAAAGGTGGTAACCCAAAACATCCAGGAAATCCAAGACACTATGAGAAGACCAAACCTAAGGATTATAGGTATAGACGAGAGTGAAGATTTACAAGTTAAAGGGCCAGCTAATATCTTCTATAAAATTATGGAAGAAAAATTCCCCAACCTAAGGAGAGAGATGCCCATGAATATACAAGAAGCCTATAGAACCCCAAACAGACTGGACCAGAACAGAAATACATCCCGTCACATAATAATCAAAACTCCAAATGTAATAAACAAAGAAAGAATACTAAAGGCAGCAAGAGAAAAAGGCCAAGTAACATATAAAGGAAAACCTATCAGAATAACACCAGACTTCTCACCTGAGACCATGAAAGCTAGAAGATCCTGGGCAGATATCATGCAAACTCTAAGAGAACACAAACTTCAGCCAAAACTACTTTACCCAGCAAAACTCTCAATTGCCATTGATGGAGACATCAAGGTATTCCATGACAAAACCAAATTTGCAAGATATCTCTCCACAAATCCAGCCCTACAAAGGATAATAGGGGGAAAACACCAAGACAAGGACGGAAACTACACCCGGGAAGAAGCAAGATAGAAACCTCCTCTCATCAAACCCAAAAGAAGATAACCTCTCGAATATAAAAAATAAATAAGATAAATAAATATAATTTCAAAAATGTCTGGAGGTAATAATTACTATTCCTTAATATCTCTTAACGTCAATGGACTCAATTCCCCAATAAAAAGACATAGATTAACAGACTGGATACGGAAACAGGACCCTACATTTTGCTGCATACAGGAAACACATCTCAGTGTTAAAGACAAACACTACCTTAGAGTAAAAGGCTGGAGGACAATTTTACAAGCAAATGGTCTCAGGAAACAAGCTGGAGTAGCCATTCTAATATCAGATAAAATTGACTTTCAACCTAAAATCATCCAAAGAGACTCAGAAGGTCACTTCTTGCTGGCCAAAGGCAAAATCCACCAGGAAGAGTTCTCAATACTGAACATCTATGCTCCAAATGCAAGGGCACCCTCCTTCGTAAAAGAAACCTTACTAAAGCTTAAAGCACACATTACACCTAACACAATAATTGTGGGTGACTTCAACACCCCACTCTCCTCAATGGACCGATCAGGAAAGCAGAAACTAAACAGGGACACAGTGAAACTAATTGAAACTCTGGACCAATTGGATTTAACAGATATATATAGAACATTTCATCCTAAAGCTAAAGAATATACCTTTTTCTCAGCACCGCATGGTACCTTCTCCAAAATAGACCATATAATCGGTCACAAGACAGATGTCAACAAATACAAGAAGATCGAGCTAATCCCATGCCTCTTATCAGATCACCATGGAGTAAGAGTGGTCTTCAATAGCAACAAAAACAACAGAAAGCCCACATACACATGGAAACTGAACAATACTCTACTCAATGACACCTTGGTCAAGGAAGAAATAAAAAAAGAAATCAAAGACTTTTTAGAATTCAATGAAAATGAAGGTACAACCTACCCAAATCTATGGGACACAATGAAAGCAGTGCTAAGAGGAAAACTCATAGCTCTAAGTGCATCCAAAAAGAAACTGGAGAGAGCATACACTAGCAGCTTAATGGCACACCTTAAAGCCCTGGAAGAAAAACAAGTTAATTCACCCAGGAGGAGTAGAAGACAAGAAATCATCAAACTCAGGGCTGAAATCAATCAAATAGAAACAAAGAGAACCATACAAAGAATCAACAAGACCAGGAGCTGGTTCTTTGAGAAAATCAACAAGATAGATAAACCCTTAGCCAGACTAACCAAAGGACACAGAGACAGTATACAAATTAACAAAATTAGAAATGAAAAGGGAGACATAACAACAGAAACTGAGGAAATTCAAAAGATCATCAGATCCTACTACAAAGGTCTATACTCAAAACAACTGGAGAATCTGGAGGAAATGGACGATTTCCTAGACAGATATCAAATACCAAAATTAAATCAGCATCAAGTAGACCAGCTAAATAGTCCCATAACCCCTAAAGAAATAGAAGGGGTTATAGAAAGCCTCCCAACCAAAAAAAGTACGGGACCAGATGGTTTTAGTGCAGAATTCTACCAGACCTTCAAAGAAGACTTAACACCAATACTCTCCAAACTATTCCACAAAATAGAGACAGAAGGGACACTGCCCAACTCATTCTTCGAAGCCACAATTACGCTAATACCTAAACCACAAAAAGATCCAACAAAGAAAGAGAACTTCAGGCCAATTTCTCTGATGAATATAGATGCAAAAATACTAAATAAAATTCTTGCTAACCGAATCCAAGAGCACATCAAAACGATCATCCACCATGATCAAGTAGGCTTCATCCCAGGGATGCAGGGATGGTTCAATATACGGAAATCCATCAATGTAATCCACTACATAAACAAACTGAAAGAAAAAAACCACATGGTCATCTCATTAGATGCTGAAAAAGCATTCGACAAAATTCAGCATCCTTTCATGCTAAAAGTCTTGGAAAGAGCAGGAATTCAAGGCCCATACCTAAACATAGTAAAAGCAATCTACAGCAAACCAGTAGCCAACATCAAAATAAATGGAGAGAAACTTGAAGCATTCCCACTAAAATCAGGGACTAGACAAGGCTGCCCTCTCTCTCCATATCTTTTCAATATAGTACTTGAAGTTCTAGCAAGAGCAATTAGACAACATAAGGAAGTCAAAGGGATACAAATTGGAAAGGAAGAAGTGAAACTATCATTATTTGCAGACGATATGATAGTTTACCTAAGCGACCCAAAAAACTCCACCAGAGAACTTCTACAGCTGATAAACAACTTCAGCAAAGTGGCAGGTTATAAAATTAACTCAAGCAAGTCAGTGGCCTTCTTGTACTCAAAGGACAAGCAGGCTGAGAAAGAAATTAGGGAAATAACACCCTTCACAATAGCCACAAACAACATAAAGTATCTTGGCGTAACTCTAACCAAACAAGCGAAAGATCTGTACAACAGGAATTTCAAGTCCTTGAAGAAAGAAATCGAAGAAGACCTCAGAAGATGGAAAAATATTTCTTGCTCCTGGATTGGCAGGATCAATATAGTAAAAATGGCCATCTTGCCAAAAGCAATATACAGATTCAATGCAATCCCCATCAAAATCCCAACTCAATTCTTCATAGATCTAGAAAGAGCAATTCTCAAATTCATCTGGAGCAACAAAAAACCCAGGATAGCTAAAACTATTCTCAACAATAAAAGGACTTCTGGGGGAATCAATATCCCTGACTTCAAGCAGTACTACAGAGCAATTGTGTTAAAAACTGCATGGTATTGGTATAGCAACAGGCAAACAGATCAATGGAACAGGATTGAAGACCCTGAAATTAACCCACAGACTTATGGTCACTTGATCTTTGATAAAGGAGCCACAACCATCCGATGGAATAAAGATAGCCTTTTCAACAAATGGTGCTGGTTCAACTGGAGGTCAACATGCAGAAGAATGCGAATTGACCCATTCTTATCTCTTTGCTCTAAGATCAACTCCAAGTGGATCAAGGACCTCCACATAAAACCAGACACACTGAAACTATTAGAAAAGAAACTTGGGAAGACCCTGGAGGACTTGGGCACAGGGGAAAAGTTCCTGAACAGAACACCAATAGCGTACGCACTAAGATCAAGAATAGACAAATGGGACCTCATAAAATTACAAAGTTTCTGCAAAGCAAAGGACACTGTCCGAAGGACAAAACGGCAACCAACAAAGTGGGAAAAGATCTTTACCAACCCCACATCCGACAGAGGGCTAATATCCAATATATACAAAGAACTCAAGAAGTTAGACCGCAAAGAACCAAATAACCCTATCAAAAAATGGGGCACAGAGCTAAACAAAGAATTTTCACCAGAAGAAATTCGGATGGCCGAGAAACACCTTAAGAGATGTTCAACATCATTAGTCATCAGGGAAATGCAAATCAAAACAACCCTGAGATTCCACCTCACACCAGTCAGAATGGCTAAGATTAAAAACTCAAGAGACAACAAGTGCTGGCGAGGATGTGGAGAAAGAGGAACACTCCTCCACTGTTGGTGGGATTGCAAAATGGTAAAACCACTCTGGAAATCAGTTTGGCGGTTCCTCAGAAAATTGGGCATGGCACTTCCAGAGGACCCTGGCATACCACTCCTGGGCATATACCCAGAGGATTCCCCTACATGCAATAAAGACCCATGCTCCACTATGTTTATAGCAGCCTTGTTTATAATAGCCAGAAATTGGAAGGAGCCCAAATATCCCTCAAAGGAGGAATGGATACAGAAAATGTGGTATATTTATACAATGGAATACTACTCAGCAATTAAAAATAATGAATTCATGCAATTTGTAGGTAAATGGTTAGACCTGGAAAATATCATCCTGAGTGAGCTAACCCAATCACAAAAGAATGCACATGAAATGCAATCACTGATAAGTGGATATTAATGAGCCCAGAAGCACTAAATACTCAAGACACAAATAGCAAGTCAAATGATTCCCAAGAAGAAGAAAGGAGAGGACCCTGGGCATGTAAAGATTGCATCCAGTTTAATAAAGAAACCGAGGGAGGAGGGGGAATGATTGGGGAATAGTTGGGGGGGGAGAAGAACTATGGGAACTATGGTGGGTGGGAACTGGGAAAGGGGAAAGCCTTTGAAATGTAAACATAGAATATAGAAAATAAAAATAACTAAAAAAAAAATAAAAAAAAATTAAAATAAATAAAAAAAAAGATATCTCAAAAAAAATATTATGGTGCTGGAATAAAAATAGACAGGTTGGTCTATGGACACTTGATTTTTGACAAAGAAGCAATGGAAATTATATAATGGTAAAAAGAAAGCATCTTTAAGAGATGGTGCTAGTCTCACTGGATGTTGGCATGTAGAAAAATGCAAATCTCTCTACCTACCTATGTATGTATGTATGTACGTATGTATGTATCTATCTATCTATCTATCACCCTGTACAAAACTCAAGTGCAAATATATATATATATATATATATATATATATATATATGTAGATAGATAGATAGATAGATAGATAGATAGATAGATAGATATACTGAATTTGTTAGAAGAGAAAGTGGGGAATAGCCTTGAACATATTGGCATAGGAGACAACTTCCTGAAAAGAACATTAATTGGGTAGGCACTAAGATCAACAATAACAAATGAGACCTCAAGCAACTGAAGCTTCTGTAAGGCAAACAATACTGTTAATAGGACAGCCTACAGAATAGGAAAATATTTTTGCCAACTCTACATCTGACAGAGGGCTAATATTAAAAATTTATAAAGAACTCCAAAAAACAAAAAACAACAACAACAAAAAAAACTAGACACCACAGACCTAAATTATATAATTAATAAAGGGTACATATTTAAACAAAGAATTCTCAAGAGAAGAATCTCACAAGGCCAAACACCACCTAAAAATACATGTTCAACATCCTTAGTCATCAGAGAAATGAAAACAAAACTATCAGATTCCAACTTTCTCCTGCCATAATGGCTCAGATCTAAACACAAATGACAGCTCATGCTGGCAAGGATGTGGAACAAGGGGAGCACTCCTCCATTGCGATGGGAGTGCCTTGGAAATCAATATGGTGTTTCCTCAGAAAATTAGGGCTTGAGTTACCTCAAGACCTAGCTATCCTGGGGTAAAGGTGGTACAGAACTTGTAGGAGTGACCAATGAATGACTGGTCCATCTTGAGACCCATGCCTTTAGAAGGAGCCTCTGTCTGACATTGCCTGGATGATCACAATGCAGAGACAGGATAGACCAGAGACCTAGGATTGAACTAAACAAAACTGACAATTAAAAAGTCAATGTCATGATTCCTAGTGATAGTCTCCTACGTGTATAAATCAGAGCTTAGTATAGTTGTCAGCCGAGAGGCTTCATCTAGCAACTGGTGGGAGTAGATGCAGTGATCCTGTGGCAGAGGGGAAAGAAGTGTTGTAGGATCCAGAGTGATCAAAGACATCATAGGAATACAGTCCAAAGAATCAACTACTCATGTCTCATAGGAGTTCACAGAGACCGAATCTACAATCTGGCAGCTTCAATGGGTCTGAGCTAGGTCCTCTGTATGTATGTTATTGTTGGGTAGTTTGTCCTTCTTGTGGGATTCCTCATAGTCAGAGTGAGACTCTTATGCCTGATTTGGAACCCTTGTCCTCCTACTGGATTGCTTTGTCAGGCTTTGATACGAAGGTTTGTGAGTAGATTTATTATAACTTGTCACATCACACTTGCTTGATAATCCTAGGAGGTCTGATCATTTCTGAAGAAAAATGCAAGTGGGGTGGATTCCAAAAAGGAGAGGTGGGGTGTGCTCAAAGTGGAGGTAGGCAAAACTGTGGTCAGGATGCAATATATGAGAGAAGAATAAATACATAAATCATATTAATTAAAAATTATTTAGATGTAACTTATAAAATAATAAAATATTTTAAACTTACAATGAAATATTACAAAACATATGTGACTATCTCAAAATAGTTCATTATATGCTTACCTTTCATATAGAAGACTTTAACTTTCTACACAGTGACAACACTGGCATACCAAATCACCAGTACTGCACTATTGTTCTTTGATATAAATGAAGAGGGATTATTACTGCTAAATCTCTGAGGAACACTGTTGATCTAAGATAGTGTGACTGAAACACTGAGGGGTGGCATGTCCTTGATGAATGAGGGAATCACATGTCCATGGGTAGATAGTTTTCCTCTACTGCTCTGAGGAGTAATAGTTTACAAATTACAATTTGTTAGTTTCTGGAAATTACCACCTTGGATTGCAGTTGATGACTGGTAACAAGTCTTAGGAAGAGAGACTACAAAGGTGGTGGTGATTCCAGAAAACTTCTCCAAAAGTTATTCAAAATAATGAGTTAGCTTTCAGATAATTTAGGATGCTTGTAATTAATTTGCTTTGGAATTTTGTAATTAATTCTTTTGAGTATATTCAATTTTCTGGCAAATCTTATGGCAGAACAGCTAAACTTCTGTTAATTACTTTTTAAATTTTATTGACTGAAGAACTTTATAAAGAACACCATAATCAAAGTATATTTTAATATTCCAAAATTAGATCACTTGAGGAAATTATGATATATATTTTAATGTATAATGCTCTGGGGCAAAGAAAATACTCTAGTCACTGTGATATACATGAGCTGGGGATAGGAGAAAGTATTAGAGTTCTCTCAAATATAGTATGTCTGCTTGCTAATAGTGTTCAAAGTAGTCAACTAAGTTATCTCATAAAGAAGACTACTGTTTCTTCATTCACTGCCACTGGTATTATTCCAATGGAAATTTTTAGTAAAGCAGAGAGTGGAGTTAACATCAGTATGTTTATGAGAGTGAGCAAGTCACCACAATTCCCTTAATTGTATTGAAAGCCTCGTTAAAATGCTTTAAGTTCACACACCAAGCTGATCAATTCAAGTAAAATGAAAGTAAGCCTCAGCACACCTAGAATTTTTGAGCAGTATTTTGTAGAATTTGGGGGCATATGCTGCCTAGTATTGTCTGTCTGCTACTTTCTCTAGAACTTATAGATGGACCCTGAAGGGCAAAGAAAAATATCTGAATTATTAGTGAATGGTATTCATCAGTGCTTGGGTTTGGCATGGAGTAGCTATGTTAGGACAAATTACATGATTACTGAACTTTAAACTATCCAAGAGAGAAATTGCAAAATCAAAGGAAAACGTTTTCAGAGTTTTACTCACCAGTGGGTAATTTTAAGATATGGAGTTATTTAAGCAATGGAAATTAACTTATTATATAAGATGTTATATGATTTGCTTCATTTTTCTCATTATTTTATAATACATGGATTACATAGGGTTTTCCAAATGTGGCCAGGATCCTACTTCTCTTAGCCACGACAACAAATGTTATTGTGGGAATCGGAAAGACTGGTTTTTTTTTCTAAGAAAGATTGTGTTAATAAGGAAGACACCAATGAAGGGAAAATGTTACTGAGCTTGCTGCTCTAAGTGGAATCTATCTTGGAACAATTGGATGTTTACTCTGTTGCAGATTCATATGAAGCCGAGGATACAATGAAACCAGCAAGGCCCCTTGGTGCAGAAAAGTCCTATCTGAGTAAGAAAAACAAAGAGAAAAACAAAACCCTCCACTGTTTGTAGTAATAAGTGTTATGTGAAAAGTTATGCATAGTGAGTGGGGGCTGGGGGAGGTTGTGGTGCAGGTCTGCTGTTCTTAGGAGTGTCATGAATTGAAAGGTGATCACAATTTGCTGCAGGGAACAAATAAGCAGCATCAGCACCATGGAGCCCCAAAGCCCCAGATTCTGAGGGAGAGAGGAAAGTAGTGGAATCCCTTGAGGCCAAGCTCACTGAGATGAAGATTCAGTGAAGCTAGAAAGGACTGGGTGGTGGGATCTGGTCATGGAGACCATGCTTACGAGTTTACAGTATATTTTTAGGCTTGAAAAGAAGCCATTGGTCTATCTCAAGCTGCGACAATGACAAGGTCTGACTTAGACTTTGCATACTCACTTAGGTTAAATAGTGGTGGACTCCATGTCGGAAGTATGCGTTCCTGGGAAAGAAGATGCTGGCGTGGACCACACCCACTATCGCTGAAGGGCTTCCTAAAGGATCAGATACAGACTTGGAAACATAAAGAGCAAGCGGGGACATTGGCTCGAGGCCTGAGTAACTAGGTCAATGATTCAAAGATGGCCGAGATTCAGGCTTATTCCAAATCAGAAAGGAAAAACGATCTCATTAACAGAAGCAGAACCTCTAAAAAATTCTTTAAAAATTCTTGACAAAGATAATTCACTTTGAGAAAAGAAAACACTAGCTGTTCAATCTTCAATAACAAAAATCTCTTTCACGGGAGAAACCGGAGGCACACAGGTTTGTTTGGGTGAGGAGCTTCCTTTTGCAAGGATTTTGAGAAAGTAAGTGAGGAAGAAAGACAAAAATAGCTCTTAATGAGATATAGATTCATTGCTTTTAACATCAGAAAAAATTCAAAGTCCCTGAATATGTCCTCAACAAGCTGTTCTGGGCTAAATTGGATAGTGTTTCCAGCAAAGACAATGGAGTTTACTGATCCTTCAGGGGAGAAGTAAACAACTATTTTCCTCCAAGGAGAAAACTAAAGTAGCAAGGAGGGAGCCTTGCTTGCCCTTAAAAAATAAAGCTAGCTACCATCCTGCTGTGTTTTATGAGAGTGAGGAGCCTGCTAATTTCTCCCTTCACAGAAAACTTAACAGGACAAATTATGAAGTAGTGCCTTGAGTTAGGTGCAGATAAATGTAGTTTTGTCAATAAATTGGTGCTAAGAGTAGGTACATGTTAACAAGAGACTGGACTTTTAAGATAATTCTGCATGGCAGGTTGATAAAGGAGCAGTAAACATTGTTTTATTGCCACAGAAATCTATTCTTGTAATGATGTTACATAATAGGAGGATGGGGAATAATTATGAGTATCTAAAAATACAAGTGAATTTCCTTAACACGAAGCAGCTTCATGACAGGAGGGCTGCTATAGTTGTTGAAAAAAAACCTCTAATGTCCTAGAGGGACACTTGACTGTTTTGTAATTTCTAATAGCACTTCTTTGTGACATGCTTTGAACTGTTAAGTCAGTAAAGTATGGGTTTTCGAGCTAACAGATGAGCTACACATCTGTTTGTAATATTTTTCCATGTCAGTGCTTTCCTTTCTAAATATTTAATCAGTTTTGGATATATGACTACCTTTTGCTCCAGGACACAGTAAAATAACATGGGAATGGGATTGTAATTCAGTGCATAGCCTTTGCCTGGCATGCATGAAGCTGTGGGTTTGATCCTAGAGAGTAAATAAAACCAAACACTTAATTGTTCATAGGCGTAAGTGTTGCTTCGAAGGCAGCTGGTTTCCAGACAGATCATACCAGACCAGCACAGTCCCACAAGAAGAAGTTATTTTACTGGGTGTGGGGTAGAAAGCAAGGAAGAGGAGAAAGAGGGGAAAAGGGTAAGGGTTCAGGGACTTGGTCTTTTATTTGGGCCATGATGTAGATGCCAGGTAATGATAAACAGGTACAGGAGACATGTATGCCAGAAGTGTGTGGTGGTTGCCATGGCAACAGATGCAAGAGGGTCCTTGTTACCTAGGGATGATGTCGTCTCTGGATTCTGAGGCTGACCGTAAAGCTGCTTCTAATGTCAACAACATGGACTTGTTTTTGTCGAAGGGTTTAGCTATCTATCCAATGACCCTCCTGCCCCAACCTCTTGAGTGTTGGAATTACCATTTTGTGCCCCTAAACTCTTTCATTCCGTGAGCTTATGGCTTTAAAAAATAAGCTAATAAACCCTGCATGGTCATAGCATCTCATCTCACTGAATCCATTATTGTTCAGTTGCCTTTAAAGTTTTTATGAGTACAACTGAAGTGCATGGTTTAAAAATGACATTAACAATTCTGGAGAGATGGCTCAGAGTGATAAAAGTACTTGTCAACCAACATGAGGACCTGAGTTCAATTCCAAGGACCCACAAAGTGGAAGGGAAGAAGCTGCTCTTGCAAGTTTTCCTCTGATCTATAGACTTATGTCATGTCAGGCATGCATCCTTACCTGGAGCTGGAAGGTTTGCCACAGTGCACCCTGTAGCTACTGAAGAGGCAGACTTGGTCATCTTCTCAACTCTAAATGCAAGCAGAAAAGCTTATTTTCATCACCCTTACAATGCTTTGGTCCTATCAATTCCATTTGCTGTTTTACCTTAGTGTTCACTGTACATGTATAATAATAATAATAATAATAATAATAATAGTTAATAATAATAATCTTGGTTGGGTTAAAGGGAAAATATTGTATATACATTTAATTCACTTTTCTTCTGTAAGAGAGTTAAGCCAGTCAAGCTTCTTTGAGTTTAGCTAAGTTTTCAATAGTGTTGTATTTAAATAATGCCCATGTTTTATGCAAGTAAAAAATTTTTTAGCTCACCTACACCTTATGAAATTATATATATTCTATAACCAGAATCTCATAAACTGACAAACTCTACTAACAGGAATTTGTTCCCACTTGACTTTTTCAAAGTAAGCATATGTTTTCTTTCTTTTCTTTTCTTTTCTTTTTTTTTTGTTTGTTTTTTTCAAGACAGGGTTTCTCTGTGTAGTCCTGGCTGTCCTGGAACTCACTCTGTAGACCAGGCTGGCCTCGAACTCAGAAATTCGCCTGCCTTTGCCTCCCAAGTGCTGGGATTACAGGTGTGCGCCACCACGCCTGGCCCTAAGCATATGTTTTCTTAAATGTGAGTAATCAGGCAATTCCATCCAGCCTGGTCCTGAGTCAGGTGAGATGAGGGACTCCCTTTACCTTGCCTGGCTCTCAGCACTCTGTTGTACAGTGGCATCCCCTGGGTGGAGAGGTAGGTCCAAGATGAATTCCTCTTCTGAACACATAAATACAGCTTGGACTGTCTCTGTCTGCTTTGGAAGGATCTGATGCAGTGGAGTATTTTGCTTAAAAAACATGAACATTTTGAATCTCAGAGAGGACCTGAAGGAGAAAAACATTCCAACCTCAATACTGCCAACTAAGGAATTCTGCCAAGCTTCAGAAGATACCAAATGGCCAGGGCAACCAGGAGACATTTTACTAGAGTCAATCTTCAAGGCAGCGCTGACAGAGAATGGAGAGGGATTCTGATAGAGCTGTCTCCTGAGAGGCTCTGCCAGAGTCTGACAAATACAGAGGCAGATGCTTGCAACTGACCATTGGACTGAAGATGGGGACCCCAATGGAGGAGTTAGAGAAAGGACTGAAGGAGCTGAAGGGGTTTGCAACCTCATAGGAAGAACAGCAATATCAACCAACCAGGGTCCCCAGAGCTCCCAGGGACTAAACCACCAACCAAAGAGTACTCATAGAGGGATTCATGGCTCCATCTACATATGTGGCAGGGGGATGGCCTTGTTGGTATCAATGGGAGCACATCGGCCCTTGGGCCTGAGGAGATTCGATGCCCCAGTGTAGGATAATGCCAGGGCAGTGAGCTGGGAGTGAATGGGCAGGGGAGCATCCTCATAGAAACAGGGGGAGGGGGTTTGGATGGAGGGTTTCTGGAGGGGAATTTGGGAAACGGGATAACATTTGAAATGTAAATAAATGTCCAATAAAAAATGAATTGTCATAACATTATGACCCTTTGTTCTTCTACTGTAAAAGGGACATTGGAGGGCAACAGCAGGAGGTTGCAATAGGAAGTGCGTGGCTCTATATGCAAATTTAGGCCATCCAATTTATGATTAAAATCCTAAGGAATATCTGACTCTTCATCAAAAGCTTAGCTTAACTAATTAATTGAAGGATGTGATGGAATTAGACTTGGAAGCTGTGAGCCATCCTATCATCGAGAGTTGCTAAGGCAACTGAGAAGGATTGACTCGGGTTCTGTAGGGTAGATTTTAAAAGCAGACCTGGAGGAGGTGGAGAAGCAGGAGGAACAGAAAGGACAAACAGCTGGTATTAAACAGTAGCTTAAAGGCCTGGAGGGCTGAGCTTGTGAATGGTGCTGACTGGGCCCATGGCTCATGCAGAGGCTTTGGCATTTATACATCAGGGAATTTTAGCAAATCGCTGGCTGGTCTTGCATACATTAGAGACCAAATATCATGTGGGATCAAGGCTGCCTATTAAATGGGGTGAGGCAGCTGAGTTCTGTGTGATTGTTGTTATTCTCACTGTTCCTGGCTCCACTCATTTCAATACTTCTTTTTTTTCCTGGGTGTTCATAAGAACATTTGGACTGCAAACATTTCCTTTTAGCAACTCGCTTGTATTAAAACCACACAGGCAATATAAAGATAATTTAATAAGTGTATTATGGTCTATCTAGCTTCAAAATGTTGAAACTGTTCCAGTCTACTAATGTAAATCTCTAGTGCTTAATAAATTAAAAACAAACAAACAAAAACCGATTTGCTCAAATTTCTTCTTTTATTCAGTTTCTTCAGACTTCTGGTGTCAGTGTATATAAAATAATATATTTTTCCCTAAGGTTTCAACCTACATTAACTAATAATAATTTTATTTGTTTTAACATGAGATACCAAGTTGTGATTATTTTGAAGATCAAGTCTGTTTTCCTCAGGTTCATTTACAAACTGTGAATGTTGGAGTGTGAGGAATTTTAATTAGTTAGCATTGTAAAATGTCTTTTATATAAAGTATATCCCACCAAGGACTTGGTGGTAAAGACTGGGCTCCCAGTGAGTAGATCTGATCAGGAGGCATTAGGATCAAAAGGAGTCTGACTTAATCAATTGATTGGTGCAATCATGGAATAATAATATGACAGCATTATTGGAAGGTGATGGGAATTTCAGAGGTGAGGTCAAATGTGATGTTGCTGGTCACTGGGGCATGTCCTTTTGACTAAATCTTGGGCAAGGTCTGTGTCTGTCATTTTCTTTCTCTGCTTCCTGGCTACCATGAGTTGAGTAATTTTATTCTGCCATGATAGTCTAGCTCACCATGGTCTCATGGCAGGGAAGAAACCAATTATAGACTAAAGTCTCTGGAACTGTACATTGAGCCACAGTAAAGCCATCTTCTGAAGTTGTGTTCTTGGTTATTTTGTTGTGGGAGCAGAAATCTGACTACCATTCTCTGTTGATGAAATGGAGCCCGTACCTGCCACTTTTTAGGTAACCAAGAACTAGAGACTAAATAGCCTAGGGACTTAGCATAAAACCAAATACTACTGGCCTTTTAAAAAGTAATAATAAAAATGAATCCTAATAATATCTGCCATTGACATTCCCTCTATCACTTTCTTTTCTTTCTTTATTTTTAATGGAGAAAATGTCTCAGTTGAGATTCTTTACTTTCAGATATCTCTCTCTTATATCAAGCTCGCATAAAATGAACCAACACAACTGATCCCTTTCGACTTGACATATGAATGGCTTCATTTTAATTAGAACCATTCCTTTCTTACTTATCCCCAAGATGGTATGGTAAGGGGATAACATTTGAAATGTAAATAAAGAAAATATATAATAAAAAAGAAAAAGGAACAATAAAAAGGGAAAATATTACCATGCAATTTCTATCACTTTCTAATGACAGCCAATAAAAGAGCACCTTGAGTCCTGATATTTATGTGTTATATATATATATATATATATATATATATATATATATATATTATATATATATAATGTGAATAATAGAAACACTATTAGTAGTTATCTTTGGAAAAGGTTTCAGGTGGAAGACTAGTGAATCAAGGCAGGGAGTATGATTTGTGTAGTGGGATATTTAGCTTCTGGATAACTGTACAAATCAAATAATATATACCTGTCATGTGACTTCCAGGAGAAATGTTGGAAAATGATTGTTCATCTCAGATAAGGCACCAGTGAAAAACCAAAGAAGTGGAAAAAGCCAAATAAGTCTTTCTTGGTGAGCCAATGCGTTCATTGATATGATTAGCAGGAGATGGCTGAGGGATTCATTTCAGGAGTGTAGCAACTCAGATGCAGCTGCCTCATTGAAAAGACCATTCAGGACCATATAGCTCACAACAGCTGCATGGCTGGAGCTCTCTGCGTAGCTTGCAGTGGGCCCTCACAGACAGACCCTACCCCTCAGCGTTTGAGGAAGGATCTTGAGAATCTTGCTTCTGAGTCCTTCCAATATTATGAGCCTTCCTTTCTTCCTCTTCCCTTCTCTCAGGAAGGAAATAGTTACATAATGTAACATCCTTCTCTTGGCATTTCCGTTCTGTTGCCTGCCATAGTTCTTTCACCCTCTCTTATCGGATTCTGCCTGAGCTTTTTGGAGTTGGTGATGTACAGGTCTGATCATTTTCTTTTGTTTGTGTCTGGGCAGTGGCTTGCTATGCCACGTCAGTCATTTATTCTTAGGAGCTTGACTGGTCATTAATATCTCAGTAGCTGCTGTCAATACAAAACCAAGGTTTTCATCTGTGATTGAAGTAGACAGTTTTAGTAATTTTTAAGCATAATTGTTTAGAAGGCAATCTGACACCCGATCGCATGCCTATAACAATTGCCTTCCCACTGAGGACAGTTATTTCTTTAGCTATAGGTCTTTGTCTTATAATCACAATCCTGGGTTCCTTCCTATGAATCCATCCAGGAATCATTGTACCCACAGCACACATACAATTGTGCCAGTGTGTATAGTTTTCCTGGCATATCATACAGGATACCTAATTCAGCAGGACCTCCAGTGACAATTCTTCCCTTACAGCCTGCATAATGCCTCTGGTTACTATGAAGCCATTCGGTAGGGAGTGAATGCCCAGCTCACTTAGAGTCTCACTTCAACAATTGTGGTGTGTTAACAATAGGGACTTTCCATTTGATTCTTCTTTGCAACCAGAAGCAGTGACAATAACCTCTATGCTTGTAAGATCTCAAGGACATCTGTGATGTACAGTTCACAGGAAAGTAGCCTCCTTCTGACATTGGGATTTTTACCCCACAACTTTACTGCTCCCTAGAGTGCTGGGTCTGCTCACACTAGAGGGCTTTGTCTAACCTCCTTAATTACTATATCTACTGTTTTATGATATGACTTTACAAATCTGCAAGGCAGTCAACTGTTAACAGTTTATGAACAAAAACACTTCACAGTCATGGGTATGAATAACTGCTTCAGAAATGTATTGAAGGCCCCAGGAAGGAACCTGAGATTGGGACTAGAACACAAAGACCTGTGATGTGAATGTCACAGTGCCCAGTGGGAGCTCATTTCTACAGTTCTGTTAAAGGGACACAGTCTTGGATGGCCCACCATTACTCACTCCAAGCAAATATCAATTGGTCTCATATAGGTAAGTGATAAAAAAGAAATCTTAAGATCTATTACAGCCAGCATGAAAATATCTCATCATTTGTATTATTTTTTCAAGAGAGCAAGAATGGGTGCAATGGTATAGAAAGGAAGCACTGTCCTAATTTTACAACTGTGATCCTCTGTCATTCTTTTAAGCCCTCAGGTTTCTTTATCCTAGGGTACTGCTGCTACCACCATGGGACTGACTTCTGCACATCTCTCTACCCTATGATCCTGACTGAGATGACCTGGTTCTCACCCAGGGAGGAACAGGGTTATCATCTGGCTTGTCAGGCCTGCCATTGGAGCTATCTCTCCCATTCTCATGACTCTGGAGAAGCTTCATGGCTCCTTCTTTTTCTTCAGATAAACATGGCTGCTGAAAGGGCCTCAGACTTCCTGCCCTGCCCCCAGTACACAGTCTCACAGGGAAAAAAATGCACATAGCATAGGCAAGGGGATGACTGTCAATTCTCAGGACATGCTTAATATTTTCCATCTGCATCTCTTTATTATTTATGTTGTCTGTGAACAGTTTCTCAAGCATGAAAGCCTTCTAGAAGCTGAGTTACCCAGCACTGGATTCTTGGTGTTGCCTCTAAGAACTCTAGCTTGACATACTGTTGAGTGAACCAAAAGACCTTTCCTGTGCTTTGTCATTTCATTTTTATTCACCGTCGATAACTTTAGATGTTATCACTCAATTTGCCATCTGTTATAGAGCATTCAGATCTGCCAGAGTCTTTCAATAACATAAGCATGTGGCTCTGAAAAGCCACTAAAGTCCCATATAAATTCTGCAATCCCTTTTGAATCCATTTTGCTTAATTCTCCTGGGAATACAGTTTTCTCCACCCCAACAAATGAGGAATCAAACACCTCTTCTTTTGTAGTCCATTTCCTTTAAAAATGACTGTCTTTGTCTTTAAGTCCCTGACATTCAAGAAGACCTCAGCTGGAGAAAATCAACTATCTATTGTCTCTCATATGGGCCAGTACATTAGGGATTGATTTTACTTGTATGCTGTTATGTTGTGCTGCCTTTGCATTAGGGATGAGTATTATATTCCTTAGTTTCTCTGTGTGTGATTCCTTGTTTATGTCTTCCCCAATTAAAGAAGTTCAGATACAGAGAATTCCTGGTCAGTATAGTTTCTTACTGGGGCATATTAATGTCTGTGTACACAGTGAGCTGTGGATATTCTCTTTTGAGTAAAGATGAGAACTGAGAGTTACCTTACTCTCTCCCACTTTTTTTGTCCAATTATTTCTATGGCTTCCAAAGCTTTGGATCTAACAAAGTGCTCTTTAGCATGGATATGGATTTTATTTTCTTTCCCTCGTCCTCTGCAGGATTCAAGAAATGGAAAAGAATTCCCCCACCTTATCCTCACCATTTATCTGCATTTTTCTGCCAAATCAGAGGTTAATGTGGATGTTAAAAAGCCCTATTTTTTCCTATTGTATTCCTGTTTTTTATACAGTCACACCTTTCTGGGATCAGGCTCAGTTGCTCCTTATCCCTCCAGCAAAGGCCACATATGTGAACTACCTACAGCTTGCTTTTGCAATCATTCCATATGTGCTATTTCCAGGAATCGTAATATAGTCTTGAAAGAGTAATTTCGGGGTCATCTCACTGATGTTCATCCCAGCAATCAAAGAGGGGTGTGACTTTATATAGTCTGACTACTCTGAGGATCCCCCTGATGATATTCCACTTCAGGCAGTACAACCTCAGTTTCAAGTCTTTTATCCTTTTTTTCATTCAATATATTCTTTATTTACATTTCAAATGATTTCCCCTTTCCTGTATCCCCCCTACCTGAAAGTCCCATAAGCCCTCTTCCCTCCCCCTGTTCCCCAATGAACCCCTTCTCACTTCCCTGTCCTGGTATTTCCCTACACTGCTGTACTGAGCCTGTCCAGGACCAGGGGCCTCTCCTTCCTTCTTATGTCATAAAATTCTTAGGCAAGTGGGTGGAATTGGAGAATATCATCCTGAGTGAGGTGACCCAATCACAAAAGAGCACACATGATATGTACTCACTGATAAGCGGATATTAACCCAGAAGCTCAGAATACCCAGTTTCAAGTTTTAACAGTCATTGCAGGGAGCATGCAAATGCCATTTCAGCAAAGATGCATGCTACTCCATACCACATTGAGAAAGGCAGTCATATTGGGATTGCCTCTGCAGATGATTTACTTGTAGACATTTTAGCTCCAGCTGAACATTTTCTTATTTATGGCAGTGGCAATGCAATGATTGATCCCCAATTCATCTTTCATTCTGACAGTCCTTATTTGGATGACAATTGTGTTGTGTGACTTTCTCAGGAAAGACATCAATGAACATTTATTTATCCATTATAGGGCACCTATGACAAAACAAAGAAATGATTCTGCCCAATTCTATCAGGGTAAACCAATGAGTTTATTTAGATTATGTATAGGAGCATGATAAGGGGTTACTTTCAGGAGCATGGAGAACACAAATGCAGCTGCATTACAAAAATCTGACCCAGAAAAAAAAAAAAAAACTCCTAAAAGTTGCAACCCTCTTATGCCCAGAGTTGGAATGTAAATCTCTATTACTGAAGACAGCATTAACTTCAGAAAAATGGTCAGGGGCCTCTGAGTCAGAACTGACAGGAATGCCTTCCCCCTGATGACCAACTTACATGTTACCAGAAGATAGCATGCTTGCTTCCTAAGAAGGGAGGAAACCAAGAGTCCAACCCAGTTATGTCAACCATGAACCACGTCAACAACCAACATGGTCTTTATGTCTTATTGGTACATTAGTGGTACACATTAGTGGTACACAGAGCAGTGACCAACTGCTCTGATTTAACTTAGGATCCCCTCCTCAAGAGCGATACCATGTCTGGTTCCTAGCTACTCAGTGCTAGGGAATCATGGTTGCTGGAAGAGAATTTGCAACTACTAATTTGCAAAAACAGCAAACATGATCCCTAACAAAAATGTATAAATATTGATCCTTATTCCGGCAGATAAATGTAGTCTTCATCTCTTGTCAAGGAAAGTTTTCCTTACAACAGATGAAGACTACTTCAGAAAACCATAGCCAACCAAAATACTTAGTAGTAGAACCCAGTCCCAGTGGGTAAATCCACAAAACACTCCCAGATATAGGGCTCAGGAACATAATAGAAGAATAGTTGGGAAGATATTGGATTTTTCTGCCAGATTGTGTCACCTAGTAATATGGACTCAACAAGTTATATATAGGGATAAATACGTCTATACAAATACATATATGCAGGTTATAATAATTAATGAAAAGAGGCTATGAATTTAAAACAGAGTAGGGGAGGGTAATATAGGAGGTTTTGGATGGAGAAAAGGAAGAGGTAAATGCTTTAAGTAAAGTAAAACCTTGTAAATAAACAGAACAAAATTGCATTCAAGTTCCCTTGCACATCCTGCATTCCACCAATCTCCTTGAGAAATGGTCTTGAGAATGCTGTAATTTTCTGAGCATTCTAAACCTTGTAAGCTTTCTTAGCTCCCTGAACATTTGAGTCTCTTATCTTATCCCCTCCTTCCTCTAGGAGGAAATGCTTCTATTCAGAGGAGACAGATACACACACCAATACCCAATACCACTCTGCATAGTTTGAAATACATTAAATGGACAGAAATGCTATTTCATCACTTCCATGAGCTATTGGTGAGATTCAAGTCAATATGCCTGTAATAGATTACACATGTCTATACTGAAGTACAAGTCTCCATTATATAAAAATGAAGTTCTGAAAGTCAGAGAGTGTTAGCTTCTTGTAAAATTATTTACCACTTTTGTAGCATATAGAAATCAAATCATGTGTGTGTATAGACAGAAAAAAGTGAGCTAATACCATCTGATCTACTACTTGTTTTGTGTTCTTCAAGTCTAAACACGCAATAACTGATGTGTTTAAATTTTATGTAACAAAATTACATTGTCATATCCTTTATTTTAATAAGACAATATTGTATTTTTTTTAGAAGGAAAACATAAAACTGTGCTGCAGGTTTGTGTATTTAATATATTCTACTCAATTTGGTATTCTGAGAGAATAGTTAAGTATTTTAAGCAAAAGTTTCTGTTATCATTTCTATAACAGAAGTTTTGATGTCACTCAAGGTTATCACTTTTGCCTTTAGCTCTTGTGACTAATATAGCATGAAGTGTTGCTGCACATACATCTTTCTACCATGTGTGACTTTTGATAAGGGGTAGGCTCCTAGAAAACAACGTCCATTTTTCAGTCACTAGTCACTTTAAAATTTATTTTCAACTGCTTAAACCACCTTGACTTAATTTCTAGTTCCATATAATAATTGTGAACCCATTATCTCCAATAGATAGTTAATACGCTCAGGAGCTTTTCTATCTTCTGAAGTTGTTTTTGAGCTTTCAGTTATTCCATAGCTCAAACATGTTGGTTATAGAATTCATATTGGCTATCATTATGCTCATTAATAAATTATCTGACAATTAGAGTTTAGCATGGCATTTTATTAATATTTTAATAATCTGACACAATGTGAAAACATCCAGTGGAAAAAAGAAAGCCTTTTCAACAAATGGTGCTGGTTCAATTGGAGGTCAACATGCAGAAGAATTCGAATTGATCCACTCTTATCTCCTTGTACTAAGCTAAACTCCAAGTGGATCAAGGACCTCCACATAAAGCCAGACACACTGAATCTAATAGAAAAGAAACTGGGGAAGACCCTTGAGGACATGGGCACAGGGGAAAAGTTCCTGAACAGAACACCAATAGCTTATGCTCTAAGATCAAGAATTGACAAATGGGACCTCATAAAATTACAAAGTTTCTGTAAGGCAAAAGACACTGTCAAAAGGACAAAATGGCAACCAACAAATTGGGAAAAGATCTTCACCAACCCTACATCTAACAGAGGGCTAATATCCAATATATACAAAGAACTTAAGAAGTTAGACCCCAGAGAACCAAATAAACCTATTAAAAAATGGGGTACAGAGCTAAACAGAATTTTCACCTGAAGAACTTCAGATGGCTGAGAAGTACTTTAAGACATGTTCTACATCATTAGTCATTAGGGAAATGCCAATCAAAACAACCCTGAGATTTCACCTCACACTGGTGACAATGGCTAAGATTAAAAACTCAGGAGACAGTAGGTGTTGTCAAGGATCTGGAGAAAGAGGAACACTCCTCCACTGCAGGTAGAATTTCAAGTTGGTACAATCACTCTAGAAATCAGTCTGGCAGTTCCTTAGAAAACTGGGCATGACACTTCCGGAGGAGCCTGCTATACCACTCCTGGGCATATACCCAGAGGATTCCCCAGCATGTAATAAGGACATGTGCTCCACTATGTTCATAGCAACCTTATTCATAATAGCCAGAAGCTGGAAAGAACCCATATGTCCCTCAATGGAGGAATGGATAAAAAACATGTGGTATATTTACACAATGGAATACTACTCAGCAATTAAAAACAATGAATTCATGAAATTCTTAGGCAAGTGGTTGGAACTGGAAAATATGATACTAAGTGAGGTAACTCATTCACAAAAGAACACACATGGAATGTAGTCACTGATAAATGGATATTAGCTCAAAAGCTCTGAATACCCAAGACACAACTCACATATCAAATCATTCCCAAGAAGAAGGAAGGAGAGGGCCCTGGTTCTGGAAAGGCTTGATGCAGCATTGTAGGGGATTGTCAGGACAGAGGAGTGGGAGGGGGTTGACTGGGGAACGGGTAGAGGGAAGAGGGCTTATGAGATTTAGGGGGAAGGGGGAACCCGGAAGGGGAAAATCATTTGGAAAACATAAACAAAGAATATAGAAAATAAAAAAATTAAAATAAATAATCTGACACAATGTAATTTGATGATTTCTCACCATCAATTCCTCTTGAATCATCTCTACCCCTCATGCTAACTGCTCCCTCTAACTCTGTGCTTTCTCTCTCTCTTAAATTGGACCACTGAGTCCAATGTGGTCAGTTTTCAGGGTGCACATTCTTAAAGGAAACTGATGCTTCAGAAGCCATCAACTATCAATTGAGAGATAGGGGATTGTGAGGTCTTCTCCCTCCATGTTAGAATGTAAACTAGCTCTGGTACTTCTTAATCTCTTGCTCATAAAATCTTTCTGACCCAATTACCTTTATGGTCCCTGAGCCTTGTCAGGAAGATAAAACAATTTTCCCAATTTTAGCTGAACATTCCATGGACACTTAGTCTCTGAACTTTGGCTTGTTGTCAGTTTCTGCATTATACACATACCACATACACACACACACACACACACACACACACACACACACACACACACACACAATTCTTTTGTAAAGCTCTGAGAGCTGCACTAGCCTGTCAGTATGAATTTGGAAGCCCATTTGATATTATATTCTTTTTAGCAGTAGTAACTGTAGATTCTCACCTGGAGAATATGAGCTGCCCAAGTTTCTTTGACAGATTCACAGTAAAAAAAAAAAAAAAAAAAAAGAATGTATTTTCTTTTGTGGAATAGGCCTTAAATCTAACCAGAAAGCATTTGGTCACCCTCATTACATTCATGGCAAAACTGAACTCATATCTTGCCAGGTAGGTCATTATTGTAGTTCATAGGGATCTTTGCTGGGAAAGAATGTTGATAATGTTTTATTCCTAACAGCCTGCACGTTTCTGAAATGAAGGCTAGACAGAAGAAATGAGGCTTCCTGGTCAGACAAATTGGATTTCTCTCTGTGCTGTGACCAAAGTGTATAGTATTTTCAGCAATAGAGTCTATCAAGTTTTAGTAGGCAACAGTAACAATGGCATGGCTTGTACTGTTTTGAGAGTCTTCAGGACACTCCAGAAGGGGAGGTATGCTATTCCAGTCATAGGGCTTCTACTTGGAAATCTAGGGATGCTTGGAAAAGCTTTACTCCCTGGCTAAGAGAACTCCAAACTAGTTTTATTTGAATATTCACACACACACACACACACACACACACACACACACACACACACACAGAGAGAGAGAGAGAGAGAGAGAGAGAGAGAGAGAGAGAGAGAGAGAGACATATATATATGAAGCCTATAAAATAATAGATTTTTTAATATTTTTTTTAGATATCCTTACTGTTAGTTATCCCACCGCCAGCTTTTCCTCTCCCCTCCCCTCACACTATTCACTTAAATATCCCACCCATTATCCCATTTTCCTTTATATCACCTGTGTTCTATTTCCCCTTCCTTGACATTTTTCTTCCCCTCCCCACAAATGGTCCTTTTCTAATTTCTCGTATTCTATAGGTTCTTTTTTTTTAAATTTTTATTTTCTATATTCTATGTTTACATTCCAAAGGCTTTCCCCTTTCCTAGTTCCCCTCCACCATATGTAGGTTCTTTAATTGAACACACAAGTCTAAAAATTTAATGGTAAGAGCCACACATGTGTGAGAACATGAAGATGGTCTTTCTGGGTCTGGGATACATTACTTGGTATAGTTTTCATTCCTATCCATTTCATAATATTAGTTTTCTTTCTAGCTAAATAAACTTCCATTATATATGGTTATTATGTAGATAGACATCTGGGCTGTTTCTATGTTCTAGCTATTATGAATAGAGCTGATATGAACATGGATGAGCATTTGTCTCTGTAGTGGGAAATAGTGTTTGAAAGGGCCTGATTTGGCACAAACAGTTCTCAGCACAAATGAGATGTATTTGCCCCAGAGAGAAAAAAGGCAGAGACTAGGAGACAAAGACAGGAAACAGGTGATGGGAGAGAAGGGAAGAGGAACAAGGGAGAAGGGAGAAAAGGGGTAAGGGAGAGGGGAAAGGGATATTAGCCCTGAGGACCAAAGGACTGACTGTATAGAGAAGAGACAGATGCAGTCCCTAGGCAAATGGCAGTTTATAAAGAAAAAAAAAAGAGAGAGAAAAGCCAGAGTTAGATGAGGTGTTTAATTTTAATTGGGAATGTTAATTGGGTGATCCAAAAGCAGTCTTTTGATTGCTGCACTTCAATACTTTGATAGCTGGACCTTGATGGTCAGTCTCAGGGGAGGAAGTAGCCTAATAAGGGAATAGATCTCAATGGATAGCTTTAGAAAAGTAATCTGATAGTTTTTAGCAAGGCAGAGGGAATGGGGGAAGGGCTAGACCTGCCAGAACAATGTGTGCTATACTCCAGCCTGCTAGAGCCCCTTCTTTGAGTATATGACCAGTAGTTGTATAGTTGAGTCATATTGAAGATATATTTGCAGTCTTTTGAGAAAACCACACATTGATTTTCACAGCGGTTATGTAAATTTGCAACTCTATTAACAGTGCTTGGAGGGTCTCCATTCTCTACATTCTGGCCAGCATTTGCAATTCCTTTCTTTCTTTCTTTCTTTCTTTCTTTCTTTCTTTCTTTCTTTCTTTCTTTCTTTCTTTCTTTCTTTCTCTCTTTCTTCCTTTCTTTCTTTCTTTCTTTCTTTCTTTCTTTCTTTCTTTCTTTTCTTCCTTCCTTCCTTCCTTCTCTCTCTCTCTCTCTCTCTCTCTCTCTCTCTCTCTCTCTCTCTCAAATCTTAGCCATTCTGATGTGGAAATAAGCAGTTGTAGTTTTCATTACTCTGCTGGATAAGGGTGTTGAGGACTTTTTAAAACATTTCTTTTGAGAACTCTGTTCAGTTCCAGTTCTATCACCAATGCTTTAACAGAATTGTCTGTTTTTTTGGTGTTTAGTTTTTCTGAGTTCTTTATACATTTTAGATACTAAACACCAATCCTCTGCCAGATGTGTAGCCAGCAAATACAATTTTCCCATTATGGGCTGTCTCTTTGTTGTGTGACAAAACTTTTCCTGGGGGATTGCAACAGATAGGAACCCTGCAACAGGCCATACTCCAAAGTCCAATTTGGTGAACAAATGAGTTTTATTGGGGTTCCTTACAGGAATGTGGGTGAGTTGTTACTTTTAGTGGCAAAATGATTGAAAGATAGCTCTGGAGCTAAAGCCCTTCTCAGCTTGGGTGATGGCTCACACAGCTGGAACCTGGAGACCAATGCTCAGCCTTCAGGCGGCTCAACCCTTCAGAGGATGTTCTTTCAGTTAATCTGAGCATCTTCCAGGTAGCTGGGCTGGCTGATCTGTGTCTCCTTTGCTTGCAACTCTAGCTTTCTTCCAGTTGAGGGGCAGATTCTCAGATTTTAGTGCTTCCTCTGGCAGGGTGGTGCGTTATGAATGTGGTCAGTTTTAGGAAATGCCTGAAGCTATTTTGAGTTGTTTACGTTTCTGTTTAAGGTGTTTCCAGAAGGGTGGAATGTTTAAATTTCAGAGGAAGCTTTGACTCAGGACTCTTTTATCAGTTTTGTCTGTGGTACAGAAGATTTCCAATTTCCTAAAGTCCCACCTGTGGTTTTTTGGTCCTGTTGTTTGGGCAGTCGAAGTCCTGGTCAGCAAGTTCGTATTTGAATATGTATTCTGTAGTGTGTCCCTTACTCTTTCTTCTGGTAGTTTAAGAGTCTCTAGTCTACACTGAGATCTTTGTTCCACTAGGAATAGATTTGTGTGCAGGATAGGAAAGAATGATTAAGTTTCATTCTTTTGTGTATGCATCCAGCTTTCCCAATACCATTTGCTAAAGATGTTATTATTTTTAAGAAGCATAATTATTAACAAATCAATGTGAATTTTAGTATTTTGCATTAGAAAACAATTCTGCTGGAGGAGATAGTAGCTCATTTATTTGAAGCATATATTTCATTAAAGTGAAAAAGGAAAACCTTAACTTTTTCTGCTATTGCAGAAATGTGTTCATAGGCAGCAATAGGTGACTGATTTTTTTCCAAGCTATGAAGAGGTACATTGCTCTGGTGGAAACTTTCAAAAATGGAGTTAAATCAGAGCTCATTCAATTTAAAATCAAAGCTACTGCTATAGATGAAGAATGGTGAATTCTAAAGTCTTGGTGAATTTTATAATGTGTAAAAACACAGACATTTGTCAATTTAAGCATATAAAACACTTTCATCACAAATATATCCCATGCTTCTTTTTATTAGACACATTTGCTTCTTTATTTAGAAATCATTTCCTGTAAACCCACTGAGGTTATTCAGTAACTTTAAGTAGGATTTAATTTGTGCTGACATATTTGTTTTCATATGCTACTTTCTTGAAATACTAATCAGTAAAAATCCAACTAACTACAATATAAAACCTTTTTGGGGTAAAGAAAGAATGGTGGTGTGTGTGTGTGTGTGTGTGTGTGTGTGTGTGTGTATACATGTGCACATAAGGTATTGTGTGTGTATTCAAATGCTGGGTTCAGCTTAAAGAGATCCAAACGTCTTGGGGTATGTTTAGTACAGTAGTTGAGTGCCTGAATAACAAACACAAGGTTGTGTGTTCTATCTATAGGTCTGCAAAAATAATTGAATAAATGATTGAATTAAATGTTGTGATCTTGAAAAAGAAAATATGGCTCCAGTATGCTTTCTTGAAAAACTAACCAGAGTAACATTAGTACCATTTTAAGTAACAATGGTATGCTCATAAATGAAATACTGATGATCTTTGTGTAAACAAGATTTGCCCTTATCCTCCAAGGTTATAATCCAACCACGATTCATTGCTTGGGTCTACAGACTTGTCAACATCTCTCTTTTGGGGGCAATACAGTGTGAGAGCTACATAGATATTTGAGTGAACCTAACTATGGAAAGAGAAGACACCCAGGAATGCAAATCTTTGTTGCTCTAAATTCAAAACCTGGCAGAAAAATACTATCTTGAATACCACAGAATACACCTATTATGATTCTATGACCTATATGGCCTCTTATAAAAAAACCTTGTATGGGTCCTTACAAAGATTGAAACTTGGATGCTTTCAGTTTCAAAATTAAATAAGCAGATATATAGTTTAAAATTGGGAATTTTTTTTCTAGAATTCTGCAAATTTTCTTATTTTTAAAATAGTAAGCAATGAACTTATCAATTACCATTCACTGCGTGACTTTACTTATGGAAACATGAATCCAAGTATTTTTGCCTCAGATATGATACACATGACAAACCCAAGATGGTTATGCCTCACAAAAGCCGCATCCTTGGAGCTCCCTATAAAGCTTGTAGGCAGTGCACTGGAGAGATATCTCCTTTCCAGCATTATTTACTACTTACATACCCTGAGGAGGGGCCTTGTGACCCTTGGAACTCTCAGATCCATTTAAATTTCCCAAGCTTCACAAGTCTTATGATCCTCTAAGAAGGACTTTATTTATCCATTTTTACTTTTTATGTTTTTTATTTTATACATGAGAATTTTGTCAGCATGTATGGATAATCATCACATGCATGCCAAGTGGATGTCAGAACAGGGCATCGGATTCGTTGGAACCAGAGTCAGGGAATGTTGTGGACCATCACATGGGTGCGGAGAACCAAATCCAGATCTTTTGCAACAGAAGAGAATGTTCTTAACCATTGAGACATCTCTCCAGCTCCTAGGAAGGAATTTTTTATTTTAGAAGAAATAGCTATGCAACATGTCATGAGTAGGACTTGTTCATGAGACAAAGACTTCTTCATGTCTTTGACCAAAGCCATATGATGGGCATAAAAATAGATCTGGATATCACTTTGATTAGATTAGACTTTTTTGGTTGTTGTTGTTGTAAAAGTTCCCAGAGAAGCTATCTGGGTTCCTAGTACACAAGAAACAAAACGAAAAAGGAAAAAAAAACCCACAATGATAAATATTCATGAGTCCAGTGAGTCCAATTACTACATTCCCCTGTAATTTGTTGATGAAACCAGCAATTAATATAAATTATCTGCTAAACTATTTACAAAGTTTCCATCTACCTGCAGAACTTCTGGAAGATATTGATAGCAATTTGAAGACTAGGTCTTTTGTTTGATCCTTGTCTTAAATGGCAAATCCAAATTGCTTAACACAAAGGTCTAAGTTAGCAATAGTGCTTTTACTCCGAATTACTTAAGAAATAGAATTAAGAAATTCGGCATTAAGAAATAGAAGCATGTGGATTGACATTAGTTTTAAGTGAGTGGGCATCAGATTCATGTCAAAGTGTATCACTCAGCTATTTGGACTTTTGTCATGTTTAAGGGACTGAAATTGCACATTCTAATGTAAATCTCTGTAGAGCACAACAGAGATGTGTTCAACTTCAGAGAACTTGGGGTTGACACCAGCTTTGCCACTTCATAACTTGGCAAATTTGGGCCAATCAATTGTCTGAATATTCCTTTTGCCACATATAATGGAAAGGGACTAAGCTGTAATATTACATGAGATGTACAAAGAGCAGTCTATACACATTGGTGATGAAATCCATCAGAAGTCAAAAGAGAGTAATATGTAATTTCATGTTATTCATGTAATTCTCTCAAGGAACTTTCATCTTATTGGTTTTTGCAATTGCTTGATTCTCTGGATGATTGGGGTTCCTGCTAGGCAAACAGTACATCATAATGCAGATGCACGCAATAAAGCCTACTTCTCCTTCATAAAAGGATACCACAGTTACATGTGCACGAAGTGTGAAAGCAAAGTATCAGATAAGGAAGCAATAGCTCAGTGCTTGAAATGATGCCAATCGTGATTGAAATGAGTGACAAGTGCAAACCATTTGTTAGTTACCAGATGTCATTAAAAAGAATGCAAAATGTCTCCTTAAATATTTTTGTAATGTTTTCATACCAAAGTTTTGATATTTTGATGCATTGTGTTGAATAAAATGTATTATTAAAACTAATTTCATTATATTTTTAAAAATGTGGCATCTGGAACTTTTATACTTAAACATGTGACTCACTTTATTACTTTAGAAAACATTCCTCTGACTCGAAAATTGCTTAGGAATAACAGCTGCATCCCTCCCTCCCCCACCCTTCTTGTCTTTTCTATCACTTCCACCTGTGGCCACCAGGAACATTGTCACCTCTGTGAAGTATTTGGACTAGAAGTAACTGTAACTTTATCTCTAAATCAAGGGAGGTTTTTGTTTGCATGTTTGTTTTTTGTTTCAAGATCTGTGTCTTGACTTCATGTTCAGCGTCCCACTCAAAGAGATGACTTCCTCTGATTTTCTCTTACATCATTATAGTTCATAGAGAGACCTTTCCCACATGACAGAGAGGTTAAACCATGATGACCTTTCAGCACAAGCTTTGTTTTTTTCTGATTCATTTTCTGTTTCCCACACAGTCACACCTCTTTAGTATTTTTCTAAAAGTCATCTTAGAACAGAAGGTAAATCTGGGGGTTTTGTGAGTTAATTTTCCTGGCAAGTTGCCCCAGTCACGTGCTTGATATCTAGTTATACTGGGTGCCCTTTTTGTTCACTGCACTCTGGGAAGCCCGCTCCTGGGACACCCTGGGTTTCCCCTCCTCAAGCTGTGTTGAATCATCTCTGATAAGCCATAGTTATGGCCAGGACTTCCTCTTTCTAGGCTTTTGTCAGCATTTGGTGCATCACTTTCCCCAAAGGCTTCAAGAAGGAGCAAAGGAGATAAAGACTGTTCTGTTTTGAAAATTTATTTGTTATTCATGTGTATAGGTCTTTTAGTATGTATCTGTGTTTATATCCACAAAGACCAGAAGAGGATTTTGGATCTCCTGAAGCTCAGACAGTGGTTAAGTCATCTTGTAAGCATTGGAACACGAACTCAGGTTCCCCTGGAAAAGCCATCACAATTTGGAGCTCTCTCTAACACCCTGAGGGGGTAAAGGTTTTGAGACTTGTTTCATTTCAAAATATCTCAACTCACTTGTTGGTCCTTGTCTGGATGCAATTGTGTAGAATTTCCCATTTTTAACTTGGAGAATTTGTGTAGAGCTATGTTTTACAGTATTTATAGTATAGTGGTGGTATTGAAATATACAGTTACCATGATTCCCAAGATTTTTTTAATATTTCTTTCTCAGGAGTTTTCTGCTTTTCAGTTTATTGCCAGTATTAGAAATCCCAATGTAATATACACTGGTTTGGATCTACTTTCAAATAAAGACTGTTCACTCTGTCAGATCACTCTCCATGCCTCACTACTAATGCCTTACCTCTTAGTGACACTACCATGACTGTTTTCAGAGGACATCCCAGATTCCCTACCACCATCAATTGTCCTTTCTAGGTCCAGTGTACATAACAAGCATCTGGTTATGTCCTCAAGACCAGTTATAGTTTATTAATTCATTCTTCAGTTTGTTTTAAGTTGCCAATTGTCCCATTTAATTTTTCTGTACTTTTATCTTTTCACATATATTATATTCCAACCACAGTTTCCTCTTCCCTCTCTTCTCACAGTCTCCCCACATGTCCATCTCCCCCAGATCTACTCCTCCTCCCATTTGCTTTTGGAAAGGGCAGACCTCCCAAGGTTATCAAATAAATGTAGTATAAGAACGTCCAATAATATGAGGCATGTACCCGCATATCAGGCTTGACGAGGCTACCCAGTAGGAAGAAAACGATCCCAAAATCAGGCAAATGAGTCCAAGGTACACCACTTTCACTGTTAGGAATTCTACATGATCTTCAAGCTACACAACTATAACATATATGTTGGGGACCTAGATTAAACCTATACAGGCTCCCTGATTGTTGGTTCAGCTTCTGTGAACTCCTAATAAGCCCTGCTTAGGTGATTCTGGGAGTTGCTTGGTTTTTTTGTTTGTTTGTTTGTTTTGTTTTGTTTTTGTTTTTGTTTTAGTTACAATGTATTTACTTATTCATTTATTTTTTTATTTTATATTTTCATTATTTACATTTCAAATGTTATCCTGGTTTCCTCCACCCCGCCCTTGAAACCCCCTATCCAATGCTCCCTCCCCCTGGTTCTACAAGGGTGCTCCCCTACCTATCCATCCACTCCCACCTCCCCACCCTGGCATTCCCTTAAACTGGGGCATTGAGCCTTTAGAGGACCAAGGGCCTCTCCTCCCATTGATGCCCAACAAGACCATCCTCTGCTTCATAGCATCCTGTGCTGGAGCCATGGGTCCTTCCATGTGTACTCTTTGATTGGTGATTTAGTCCCTGGTAGCTCTGGAGGGTCTAGTTAGTTGATGTTGTTGTTCTTCCTATGGGGTTGTAAACCCCTTTGGGTACTGAGTTATTATAGTGTTTTTGATCCCTCTGGCTCATACAACTCTTCCTCTCCTTCTTTCCTTAAGTTCCCCTGGCTCTGACTAGTGTTAGGCTATGGATCTCTGCATTTGCTATGTGTCTCTGTGTCTGGGTTGGCATCCTGGTTCCCCTACTAGAACCCTTGCTTGGTGACAGAAGATGGCTGACTTAAGCTCCATATCATCCATTAGTAGAAGTCTTCATTAATGTCACCCTTGTCTTTGCGCTAGCTTTGCGTTGCACCTGGAGTGTCCCCAATTCTAGTCACCTCTCCCAGGACTCTTGTCCCCTACACCCCAACTGATCACCCCTGCTTCCAGCTCCCCTAGCCCACAGTCCACCTTCAAAATCTATTATTTTTCCTTCCCAGGGAGATCCTCGCATGCCCCACTGAGGTCTCCTTGTTACTTAGCTATTTTGAGTCTGTGAACTGTAGTATGCATATTCTTTACTTTACACTTACTATTCACTTGAGAGTAATACATGCTGTGTTTGCCTTTCTGAGTCTGAGTTACTTCACTCAGCATGATTTTTCATGGTTCAATCTATTTGCCTGTGAACTTCATGATTTTTTTTTAACATCGGAGTATTACTCCAAGGTATAAATGTACCACAACTTCTTTATCCATTCTACTGTTGAGGGATATATAGGTAGCTTCCAGGTTCTGAATAGTATGCATAATGCTGCTATCAACACAGCTGAGCAAGTGTCCTAGGTAGGATGGAATATATTTGGGTATATGGCTCATAGTGGTAAAGCTTATTCTCCAGGTAGATCAATTCCCAATTTTCTGAGAAACAGCCATGTTGATTTCCAAAGTGATGGCACAAGTTTATGTCAGCAATGGAGGGGCCTTCCCCTTGTTCTACATCCTTGCCAGAATGAGCTGTCACTTCTGTTTTTGATCTGAGCCATTCTGAAAGGTGTAAGATGAAATCACAGAGTAGTTTTGATTTGCGTTTCTCTGATGGCTAAAAATGTTGAACACTTTTTTAGGTATTCCTTAAGCCTTCGAGATTTTTGTTTCTAGGATTCTCTGTTTAGATCTATATCCCATGTTAAAATTAAATGTCTCATTTCTTGAGTTCTTTATATACTTCAGACATTAGCCCTCTGTCAGTGGAGTTGGTGACAATTTTTCCCATTTTGTAGGCTGCCATTTTGTCCCTTTGACAGTGTGCTTAGCCTTATAGAAGTGTTTTACTTGCATGAGATCCCATTTATTAACTGTTGATCTTAGAACTTATGCTACTAGTGCTCTGTTCAGGAAGTTGTCTCCTATGCCAGTGCATTCAAGGCAATTTCCCTGCCTTCTCTTTTATCAGTTTCAGTATACCTGGGTTTATATTGAGGTCTTTGTTCCACTTGGATGAGTTTTGTGCAGAGTGATAATATGGCTCTGTGTGCAATCTTATATATGTAGACATCTAGTTAGACCAGCACCATTTGTTGAAGTGCTTTCTTTTTCCATTGAGTATTTCTGGCTTCTTTATCAAAAATCAGGTGTCCATAGGTATGTGGATTTATGTGTAGGTCTTCAGGTGGATTCCATTGACCAACTTGTCTCTTTTTATGCCAATGCCATATGGATTTTAATTCTTACAGCTTTGTAGTACAGCTTTAAAACAGAGATGGTGATACTTCCAGAAGTTTTATTATTTTACGGGATTGTTTTAGTCATCCTGGGATTTTATTTTTCCATATAAAGTTGAGAATTGTTCTTTCAAGGTCTATAAAGAATTGAGTTGGAATTTTGATGGGAATTTCATTTAGTCTGTCAATTGCTTTTGGTAAGATGGATATTTTTTTTTTACTATGCTAGTCCTACCTATCCATAAGCATGGGGGATCTGTCCATTTTTCTGATATCTTCTTCAATTTCTTTCTTCAAAGACTTGAAGTTGTAGTCATTCAGGTCTTTCACTTGCTTGGTTATATTTTCCCAAATACATTTTGTATTATTTGTGGCTATTTGTTGAGCTGTGTTGTTTGCTTTCTTCCTGGTTAATCTTCTATCCAACTACTTTGCTGAAGGTATTTATCACATGTATGAGTTCCCTGGTAGAATTTTTGGATTTGGGGGTTCACTTATGCATACCATCCTATTATCTGTGAATGGTGATATGTTGATTTCTTATTTTCTAAATTGTATCCCCTTGATCATTTTTTGTTGTCTTGTTGCTCTTGCAAGTACTTCAAGTGCTATATTAAATAGATATGGAAAGAGTAGACAGCCTTCAAAATCACACAAAAATTCAACAAAGAAGTAGAATTACAAACCAGTTTCCCTCATGAGCATTGATGATAAATACATAATAAAATATTCACAAGCCTAATTAAGGGAGGACATTAAAAGAGATCATCCACTATGATCAAGTAGGCTTCATCCTAGAAATGCAGAGAGGTTCAACATATGAAAACCTATCAGTGTAACACACCATCTAATCAATCTGGAAGAAATTAAAAATATGATCATTTCATTAGATACTGAAAAGGCCTGTGACAAAATTCAATACCTCTTCATGATAAAAAGTCTTAGAGAGAGTAGGAATATCAGGGACATATCTGAACCTAATGAAGGCAATTTGTAGCAAGCCTATCTAGCAAACATACAATTAAGTAAAAAGAAACTCAAAGCAATTACACTAAAATCAGGAAAGTGTACAATCTCTCCATGCCTCAAGTAATTTATTTCATTTATTGTATATTTATTTCTAAAGGTCCTTTCATTTTTTAAAAGACTGCTTATAATATTTTGATAGTCTTTTCCCTATGCCATCAACATTTTTTATACTTCTAATGTAGTGTTATTTGTCTAATTTACTTTACATTCAGTATGTAATGATTTCAGTGTCTTGATTCATTGATGTGGTTACCGACTTCTATTTTCTTATTCATATGTGGTAGAAATCATTAAAGCTTAGATTTGTAAGTTCTATGTAGGATCTAGGCTGAGAGAACATTTTCTGGGAGCTTTGCTTAGCAATATGATGAGATCTTTTTGAGGAGACATTGGGAAGGCACAGATATTATTCCAGGCTTGTATTTCTTGGTGTGTTCTTGGTAGGCCCCCTTGTCTCTGTGTTAGCTAAAATATAAATTAGACACTTCCAGATTTCAGTTTACAGTTGTTACAAGGGAATTTTGTGATCAGTCCTGTTTTAATATGTGCTGAACTAGAGAAGCTGTAGCATTGTATAGAGCAGGAGCAGACTTTTCATTCTACCTGTGCAGGTGCTTGGTTTATAGCCCACATGCATGGGCTCCATGTTGCATGTAGCATATATGTCTTTAGACAGTGTAGTACACTCAATACTCTGGCCATTTCTATTTCTCTCTTGTCCTGGGTGAATCTCAAACTCTAGGATTTTAGTTTTTTTTTTGTTTGTTTGTTTTTTTAAATTGAAAGATTTTTCCTCAGAGTTCTCAAAGAACATGCATGGGCTGGTCTTCTCCGCCCACCCTAAATCCTAAACCCCAAGCCCCTGGCACATATGTAGGAGAGGACTGCCTTGTTTGGCCTCAGTCTGAGAGGATGCACCTAATTCTATAGAAACTTCATGTCCCAGTGAGGTTGGGTTCCGGGAGTGAGGAGGTGATGGGTGGGTTCATGAAGGGAGTGGGAATGTTATGGTCAGTTTTGAATTTGCCCTCTGGTCCTAGTGTCTTCCTCATTACAGGATGACCTTTTTGCAAAGTTCATTTTCAGCTTCTGCTTTGTTCTGTGTCAGAGAAAAGTGACATTTGTCACCATGATGGCTGAAACCCTTGAGCATAGTGAAACTGGGATTCACAGATTCAAAAAGAAGAAACATCAAAACTTGAAAAAAAAATCTTACCAAAACAAAAAGAGGGAAAAAATTCTCAAGGCTTCTCCTGGGAGGAAGTGTAAACGAGTTAATGCTTGCAGAAACAGTTACCTAAATGTCTACTTTCTACTTATCTGGAGGGCCCTCCCACCCCGGCAAAGGCTATATCAAAGCTTTATGATAAAATATAAAGTAGCAACTCACTGTGTATATTATACCCTTTTAATTTCTCTTCAAAGATTCCCATGCCTGTGCTCTGATAGTCACAGACAGTACTTGAAGATATATTTAGTGCCGAAACCCCATTCAGGGATTCTGCAGATCAAAGGGCAAAGATGCGCTGCAGCTGGAAGCAGATACTCCCAACCATGTTGCAAGGGGAGCTCAGGGTCCTACACTCTTTGAATGATTTCTTGGAATCAACAAGAAGATTCAGATAGACTGTACAAACAATATAGCCTTGAGATTTGTTTACCTCCTCACACCAGTCAGAATGGCTAAGATTAAAAACTCAAAAGACATCAGGTGTTGGCGAGGATGTGAAGAAAGAGGAACACTCCTCCACTGCTGGTGGGACTGCAAGCTGGTACAACCACTCTGGAAATCAGTCTGGCGGTTACTCAGAAAAATGGACATGATACTTTGGGAGGACCCAGCCATACTACTCCTAGGAATATACCCAGAAGATGCCCTAGCATGCAATAAGGATACATGCTCCACTATGTTCATAGCAGCCTTATATATAATAGCCAGAAGCTGGAAAGAACCCAGATGTCCCTCAACAGAGTAATGGATACAAAAAATGTGGTATATATACACAATGGAGTACTATTCAGCCATTAGAAACAATGAATTCATGAAATTCTTAGAGAAATGGATGGAGCTGGAGAACATCATACTAAGTAAGGTAAGCCAGTCTCAAAAGAATACCCATGGTATGCAGTCACTGATAAGTGGATATTAGCCTAGAATCTTGGAACACCAAAGACATAAATCACATACCAAGTGAGTTCTGACAAGAAGAAAGGAGTGGACACTGGAGCTAGAATGGACCAAAGCATCATCGTGGGGGAGTACAAGAACAGTGAGGTGGGAGGGGGTGGATGAGGGAGCAGGGGGAGGGAAAAGGGCATGTGGGACCCTTGGGGGTGGGGAACCAGAACAAGGGAAATGAACTGTAAAAACAGAATATATCCAATAAAATATTTTTTTAAAAATCCTTAAAAAAAATATTTGTTTATCTCTTGTGAAGCAATTTGAGTGGCACATATTTAAGACATTCCATTCATATTTGAATACGCTCATGCAATTTGTATTTCCTGGATGTCAGGTTGAGCAAAGTGGTTAAAAGTATGAGGAAGCTTACTATCATTTAAGCTCAAAATCATATATTTATACATTAACTTATGCTACAGAACTATGTCAAGAGAAAACATAGGATGTCCTTACTTGTAGGAAATGAGATAAATGGTTGCCAACTTCCATAAAGACCAACTTAGTGATTTATATCCAAGCAGCTTATATATATATATATATATATATATACACATTATATATACACATTTTATATATATATACATACTATATATATGTGTGTGTGTGTGTGTGTATACACAAGAAACACTTCAAGAGTCTGAAAACAAAGCTTCTACTACTGCTATATATATATATATATATATATATATATATATAAACTGCTATATATATACTGCTATATATATATATATATGTATATATATATATATATATATATATATATATATAAAAACCCTGGACAACCTTGTCTCAACAAAAAATAAATACAATATTTTGGGGGTGGAGAGATGACTCAGAAGTTAAGAGCACTGACTGCTCTTCCAAATGACAAGTTTAAATCCGAACACCCATATGCAAGCTAACAAACTATAACTCCAGATCCAGAGTATCTGGTACCCTCACACAGACACACAGGCAGGCAAAAATCCATTCACATGAAAAAATGTTAAAAATAAAAATTAAAATAACTGTATAGCAACTCTTTATTTCCTCATGCTTAACAAAAATGTAGTAGCTAAAAGCGAATTCTTTATTTTTCTGGAGTTCCTGTAAAATTCTGTTTTAAAAATTTGAAATTTATAAAATTTTACTTTTTAAAGACATTATGAAATTCACATAAAATACAGGTAAAATTAATCATTAGCCATGCATTAGGATTCTCTAATTCTGTTCTTTATAGCATCTGTGATGCGCTAGAATGCCTATAAAGACTGCATTGTCAAGTCAAGTGATTAGGCAGAATTGCTGTTAGCCACCAACTGAGTGCAGTATACTCTTATGGTTCATTGACATGGAACCATGTGCTTCTTTAAACACAAAAAACTGGTCCCAAGAAACACTTCAAGAGTCTGAAAACAAAGCTTCTACTACTGCTAACATCTTGATTAGACATTCTGAAACCCAAACACACAGTGTGTATATTTTTATTGTTTGTTTGTTTTTGTTTTAGTTGGGGTTTTGGTTATTGTTGGTTGGTTGGTTGGTTGGTTGGTTGGTTTTGATCAAAACCTGTTCTGTAAACAGTCCCAATTGAATCCTCAAGGACAGGGGATTAAATTGTTTATAGAAATGAAGGCTGAAGAGAGGAAGAGGAACAGGGGCCTCTCTTTGGAAAATGGCAATAAGAAAAATTCCAATATTAAACATCCAACATTGTGCATACAATAAAAGATATATTTCAATCTAGAAACATATCTTACTGGTGCTACTTGTAATTATCACCAGTCCCACTGTCAAGGAAAGAGAGTACTGCTATCTTTTACCCTATTCTATTTGGGCATAGGAGAGGCACCTCCGTGGATTGGATTAGAAATTAAAGCTTCATATGTGTAGCATATGTATCAGAGAATTCTTTTAAAAATGCTTAATTTTCATTATTTTCACTTATGTGTGGATGTGTGAGAGTGTCTATGTGCAGTTGTTTGAAATGTCCCAGGAGGCCAGATACTATGAGAGGTGGACTGAACAAGATAGAGAGCCACCTGACATGGGCTTGATGTCAAAAGAATTTCTTCCTTCCACATTCACCCATCACACTGGTCTTCCAGCTTGTGCTTGGTGTGGTGCTTTAACCATATGGTATGTTAAAACAGGACATGTACTTCTATTCTGCATTTATTATCCCCTCAAATAACAGACAGGTCTCCATAATCACTTTTCAATGGAAAGGTGTAGACACCTTTCAATCCTCCTTAGGTCCTAACAGATTACTTGCAGAAGTTTGAATGTAGTTTTAGTGACCAAGATATAAATTCATGAAAATGTAAGAGGCCAAACCATCTCTAGAGGAAAAAAAAATTTTCTCACCTACACGATTCTGGAAGACCAAGTGTGCACTCAGAGATAAAAGAAAAAATGCTGATTTTTGTGCTAATACAGATTTTTAATTATTCTATGGTTTGCATTTATCACCTCAAATATTAAAGTTCATTTTTGAAAGGTAGACAAAGCATCATAATGATTTTGTAAATACAAACCACAAGTATTACAGTGTTTTTTCCAGTTGAATCTAATATGTATGAAAAGTAAATTCTGTGGTAGCAATGAAGATTTCATAAAATATTTATGAGTAGATCAGTTTTGTGGAGACTATCAATACATATGAGTTATGTAAATTAGACAGCATAATGGTTGAAAATATGTGTGTGCATTTAAACTTCCTGGAAAATTTTGGCTACAAATAAATATGAGCTTTTCCAAAATTTAATCCAGAGTCAGCTCCAATATTTATAGTCCGACATTGTATTTAAAGTATAGTACCTATGCTGATGAAATGTGTTTAGCTTCAATCAGAACTATAGTAATTTTAACAAATTCAAGAGGTTTTCTAATGTACAATCAAGTACTTTAAGCCTTTTCATTAAGAATAATGACAAAACATACAGCTAATTACTCTGTAAGCATGAGGAACTAAGTTTGACCTCTAGGATTAAATAAAAAAGCTGGACATGGCTGTGGATTTTGAGAGGTAGCTACCAGTCAGTCTAATAAACAGTTAAGTTTCCTGTTTAGTTGAAGACCATGTCTCAAAGCATTAAGGATGACCTCTGAACAAACATATATAGAATCCTGTTCTGACATCCATTGTGTTGGAGACATTAAGGGGCTGGAATGCAACCATCTTACAAGTTTTCCTAAGTCACGTATGCAGCTAATTCAACACCCTCCCTCATCTACTGTTCCAGGAGTTAGCTAATCAATAAACTGACCAAATATTTAGTTACTGGAGCCTTATATAGGAACTAGCTAATAAATAAACTGACTTTACCCAACCATCCTTACCGTCGCATTCAGAGGATATTTCACCTGATTGTTTCAGATTTATTACCTTCCCCGTTCCCCCTCCTTACTGCTTAAAACCCCCTGCCCTCGTTACAATAAACAGACCTTGACAATGATTTTGCTTGGTCTCACTCTCCTATCTCACCCATTCTAATTTTCAGGCCAAATCCCCCTTGGAACCACAAATAACTGAGTCCCACCAGACGGACACCATTGGGATGTACCATGTACATATACTTCCCAGCCCCCAACACAAAGAATAAAATGGTATTATGATATTTTTGTTTGAGGTATTATTATTGTTGAGGTTGAGTCATTGGTGGGTAGTTCTAACATAGTGGTGCTGATTTTTCTTTCTTTTTTTATTAATTTTTATTTATTTGATATATTCTATATTTATATTTCATTTCCCTTTTTCTGGTTTCCCATCTCCCAAAGGTCTCACATGTCCTTTTCCCTCCCCCTGTTCCCCCATCCACCCCTTCCCACTTCCCTGTTCTGGTATTCCCCTACATTGATATTTTGATCATTTCCAGCACCAGTGTCCACTCCTTCCTTATTGTCGGATATCATTTGATATGTGGATTGTGTCTTTGGTGTCCCAAGAGTCTAGGCTAATATCCACTTATCAGTGACTGCATACCATGGGTATTCTTTTGAGACTGGGTCACCTCACTTAGTATAATGTTCTCCAGCTCCATCCATTTCTCTAAGAATTTGATGAATTCATTGTTTCTAATGGCTGAATAGTACTCCATTGTGTATATATACCACATTTTTTTTTTATCCATTCCTCTGTTGAGGGACATCTGGGTTCTTTCCAGCTTCTGGCTATTATATATAAGGCTGCTATGAACATAGTGGAGCATGTATCCTTATTGCATGCTGGGGAATCTTCTGGGTATATTCCCAGGAGTGGTATGGCTGGGTCCTCTGGTAGTATCATGTCCATTTTTTCTGAGTAACCGCCAGACTGATTTCCAGAGTGGTTGTACTAGATTGCAGTCCCACCAGCAGTGGAGGAGTGTTCTTCTTTCTCCACATCCTCGCCAACACCTGATGTCTTTTGAGTTTTTAATCTTAGCCATTCTGACTGGTGTGAGGTGAAATCTCAGGGTTGTTTTAATTTACATTTCTCTAATGACTAATGATGTTGCACATTTTTTAAGGTGTTTCTCAGCCATCTGAATTTCTTCAGGTGAAAAGTCTTTGTTTAGCTCTGTACCCCATTTTTGGATAGGGTTATTTGGTTTTCTGGGGTCTAACTTCTTGAGTTCTTTTGTTGTTGTTGTTGTTGTTGTTGTTGTTGTTGTTGTTGTTTGCTTTTTTGAGACAAGGTTTCTCTGTATATTCCTGGCTATCCTGGAACTCACTCTGTAGACCAGGCTGGCCTTGAACTCAGAAATCTGCCTGCCTCTGCCTCCCAAGTGCTGGGATTAAAGGCGTGTGCCACCATCGCCCACCCCTGAATTTTCTTTTAAAGTTACTTTTATGTTGTTCTGATAAAACACCATAACAAATGGGGACCAAGTATTCAAACCTTTGAGGGCCATTCATATTCAAACCACTACAGCACCTAGTAAGTAAATATTAGCATAGTTTAATTATAAGCACAGCTTTGATTAGTCCAATCAATATGAAAAATTTTCATTTCAGTGGAATTCAAGTTTCAAAGGTAGCAGTAAATCAAAGCTATTCAAGATCATAACAAATTCAGTATTGGGTACTGCATGGCCACTATGGATTCAAAAGATGCAAAATATCATGGTACACCAAAACTCATTCAAAAATAAGATATGAAACTATCAAACATAGGAGAGATTATTTATTCTACATATAAATATTTGAAAAGTTTCATGCTAAAATTATTGTGAAAGCTTATGTAATAGTGAAGTACTAATCATTCATAGTTAGTTAGATTTTTACTTTAGATATTTGTTGCAAGATTTTTCCTATCCAATGACACTGAGGCAGTGAGAGCCTGTGATTGGAGAGAAAAGGGGATATGGAGCTAAGGGTTGGGCAGTCAGAGGAGATGCATGAGTGCGGGAGAGAAGAAGTGCTTGGCAGGGGAGAAGAACCAAGGAGCAATGGAGTCAGATGTTAATTTACCCTAAGGTTAGAAAATTGGAATAAGACATTGAAATTGGCAACTTGTAATTGTGAGTTTCATATACATAAATACAATTGGTTAACTATTTAATATTAAGAGTCATGCTTTACCAGGTAATTGGAAGGAGTGGGTGCAGGGGGGGGGGAGTGCAGGACTCCCACCAGACAGTTAACTGAGTGGCACTGCAGAGAGTTGACAGGGTAGTTCTTCTTAATTAATTCCCATTACAGATATTGACAAAATATTTAAAAATAATCTCTTATTTCAATGGAAAATATCATTTCTTAGGATACTGTTTATGTACAAGTTTTTGCCTTTTCTTTCAGCATAAAATTGCTAATTTAGTAGTCAACTCTATTCTGCATTCTACAATATTACCCATGGTGATTACTAAATTGAGAACTCAAGAAAAGATTTTAAAATAAAAAACAAATAAAGCTATATATATTTGTTAAAAAAAATAAAACCTTTGGTAAGCTATTGTTCAATGAAATTCTGGCTTAAACATTGTTGTAATATTTTTTTCATTTTCAACATGTAATAGCACAGTCACAGAGAGAGAAGTACACAAGGATTTTGACATTGATGAATTGTTGTTTAGGAAATTTTATTCACTTTCAGAATTTCTCCAAAAACCTTGATAGTGGAAACTGATTATGAAAAACTATTTTATTGTGCTGATCATTTGCTTGTCATACTTGACTTTGGTCCCTGAGATGTTGTGTGTAGACATAATGTAAGAAGAAGCTTGCTCAGTTACATTTGATTTGTGCATCTCTTCCTTTGTGTGAAAAAATACAACCTGGAAAGTGATAGTCCTTCACAGTAATGCAACTGGCCTCTGGGGAACCATGTGTTATACAGCTTCAATATGACTGGAATTGACAGTGAATCAATGACTCAACTTAAGGGGAATTGATGTCTTTGTAAAAGGGCCTCTCCTTTCACAAAGTATGGTTTTACTTTTGTTTACTCAGGATTAATTTAATTATTCTCAAAAGTACTTTGTGTTATCTATGATTTTTTAGAACTTGAACACCATTGATTAGATTTATTTCTAGGTATTTTATTTTGGAGATATGAAAAATGACACAGTTTTTAAAATTAAAGTGTATATTTTTGTCTAGAATATTAAAATTATTTAATTGATTTTGATAATTAGTAGCTTACTTAATTGTTTTTCTTTGTAGAACCACATTGCCTAAAAGCAATGACAATTTTATTTCTCCTTTCATGACATTTATCTTTCATCATTTTTCTCATTGCACTCACTGATTACCACTTTCAGGAGAGCATTACTATTAGGAATGTTGTACTTAGTCAATACCTGCCTCAGACCATGCACCATAGAAGTAGGTTTGAGATGGTGATTAGCATTCTGAAAGCTGTGAAAATGTTCTTGGGATCTAAGGTAGATAAGTGGAATGAAGGAGGAATGAACTGGGAGATACACTAGCCTGAAATCTCAGTGTATGAACCTGCCTGAACAACATGCTCCAAGTCCAGGGAGGAAGAGAAGGCTCTTTTTTTAAATACACACACACACACACACACACACACACACACACACACACAAGCACGCACGCACGCACGCACGCACGCACACACACACACACACACACACACATTTTATTTTGTAAAACAAATGTTCATAAAATATATTTTGATCATGGTTGTCCTCTCCCATCTTCTCCCAATTCCCTTCACTTTCCCACCCACCTAACTTCACACCTTCTTTCTTCTTTTATTTGGAAAACCAACAGTGACACAATTAATAAAAATAATTGAACCAGAATAATAAAAATAAAAAAGAAAAAATCTAAACCAAAAGAACAAAGAGAAAGTACAAGAAACACACACATACACTAAAACCTATAAAAATATAAAATTGGAAACAAGCAAAATACCAAAAAGAGCAAAAAAAATATCTGTCCAAACAAATTAATATGAGACAGTAAGTTGAGCTTATTTATTTGGAATGCTTCCAGGGTAGGTGACCTTTATTTTGCTCCATCTCTAGAGACATTCCATTACTGGGCATGTTGGCTGGAAACTATTGCTGGGGAGGTCTGGAAACTGAAGCTGAGGAAGTAGCTGAGAGCAGCTTCTGATTGCAGGGCAGTTTCTGACTAGCTGCCTGAAGCCTAGAGTTTTTGTAGTAACTGACTTGCCTGGCCTTGCCTGTATTTGCCCACTTCTTAGGCCTAGTTTCCTGGACTGCCAATTTGAAGCCTGTCATGGTGTCAGCCTGTCTCAACTTAGTGGTTCTCTATATATTCGGAAAATAGAGTCAACAACCATAAATGGAACCTCATGAAAAACAAAAACAAAAACAACAACAAAAGCAAAAACTTCTGCACCAAAAGGAAGAGACAGTTAATAGTGTGAAGAGTTTACAAAATAGAAGATGCCATACATCTGACAGAGGATTGATACCTATAATACAAAAAGAACATGCAAAACTGTATAAGAATTCAAATAATCAATATATAAGATTTCCTGGAAAAAAAGCTAGGTCTTCAGAGGTTTCACTAATTAAAACTTCAATGACTGTTGAATCCTTGGGACAGGAAAGCAATTACAATTATTTTTCCCCATAAAGAGCAGTTCCTCATCCAGTGCTTTGTCAAACCTAACACCTTTATAAGGAGACAAAAACACATGCAATGTATTAACTTAACAAAAGCATATTCTTTGTCAATCAGAGGACTAAGAATCTAATCAGAAAACATCTTAGTCCCATAGCTGAGGTTTCCCCATCTTGTTAATATGTATCTACATGTTTCCACCAATGTACTTATAAAATGCATTGATTCATAACATTATTTATTCTGTTACTATAAAGTGCTATGAAATTAAAGTCCACACTGTAAAACACAGAAGTGGTATAACATAAATATATTTTTCATGTCCATTGTCATTCAAATTTATGGTCCAGAATAAAGCATTTCAATGCTGTAAGGTGACATAATTGTCTTTCCCAATAGTTAGTATGACCTATTTTATAATTGTAGGACTGAAGAGATAATTTGAAGAGTAATAACAATTCCTTTATGATTTCCATTTGTTTTTAGATTCCTGAATATAGAGAATTATTACTAGACCACTGATGCAGATTTTTACCTCTGAAAGAAGGATTTTCTAGACCCGGAATTAAAAATCTTCCTTTGTGTTTGTTCTTCCTTCCCTTCTTCCTTCTTTCTTTCCTTCCTTCCTTCCTTCCTTCCTTCCTTCCTCCCTCCCTCCCTCCCTCCCTCCCTTCCTTCCTTCCTTCCTTCCTTCCTTCCTTTCTTCCTTCCTTTCTTCCTTCCTTCCTCCCTTTCTTCTTTCAAGCTTTTCTTTCGCAAAAATTTTCCAGTGGTTCCATTAAAGCTTCCAGACCATATTTTACTCTGCAGTGTAAGTTAAATTTTTCCCCAAAGTCCTGCCCTGTGGTTTAATATTTGTATAGTTTCTTTTGCTGTGGAGGTTCACAGCAAGCTGTGATCTGCATGGGATCCAATTAGGAAGCTAGTTCATTCTTAAAACAATTAAGAACCAGTTGAGACTTAGCTGATGAATACAAAAGATTTGCTTAACTAAGTAAAGCACCGCCAGAGCAACAATTACTTGTAAGATTTTTTTTGTCATTTCTGGTTAATATTCATGAGTGTTGATCCATGCAAGTGTTCTTTTTGAAGGCTCAAGAACAACTAATTAAATGCAAGTTGGGGTATTGTATCTGCAGAAGCTGTTTTCTGACAGATTTCATTGTAAAGAAGTTTACCCAGAATGAATGTTCCAACGCCTACTCAATGTACTAGTGAGCAATACTTTCCCTGAAACTCAATTTCTGACTGCATTTTTTCCACACTTACAAGCACAGCACCTTGAACAAATTCAACAAGACCCATCTGGTTTCAGAAAATATTTGCTTGTTTTGAGCAGAGATTTAGTATCTATGACAGTTTCGAATTTACAATCTTTCGGCTGACTATTCTCAATCTTCATCCAAATGAGATGTGAGACATTAAGCATACATTTGATCTGTGTCCCCAGTTTCTAACACAGAGCTCCTATTATCCTTGTGATTTCTAGGATGAACAGGGTCCTAGGATTATAATGTTGTTATACTATTTTGTCTTGGTTCTTGACAGAGAAGTCTATAGGATTCTTTGGCTCTCCACAGTGACAAGTATCTGTTTAGATGCTAATGAATGACTGTTGTCTGACAGTCCCTAAAGTATTCTCAGCTTGTAGTGTGATCACTGAAAACAATGAAATGGGTTAGAGGGTGATGACCTTGAGCCCTGTAGGAAGACCTGTCGGAAGTAGACAGGGCTGAAGATGAAGTTAGAGTCAAGGATTTAACCATCCATGCTTCTATAAAAGGGATTATAAAGGAAACTTCTAATAAAAGCCCTAAGATAGAGAGCCATAAGGTTTTGCTGGCAGGCAGGATTCTTAGGACAAAAATTTCAGCTTAAGACCCTTCTTGATCTCACACTGTAAAACTGTTTATTTGTTTGTTCATTTGATTGGTTTATAATATCCTTTGTAACAAGCCAATCCAGATAAGTAAACTATCTCCTTGAGTTCTGTGAGAAATTACAGCAAATTATTAAACAGGAAGTGGAGTCAAATGAATCTGTACTTTGTAGCCAAGTCAAAGAGGTATATTAAGACAAAACAAAACAAAACAAAAACAAAAACAAAAACAAACAAAAAACAAACAAACCCAGGAATAGCTAGCAGCAACTGGGTCTGGAGTGAATACCAGGTATATGTAAACTAGCCTGTAAAGTCTGGTCTACACAAACAAACATTAGGAGGCTGGTTTCATAATTGAAATTGAATTGTTTTAGGACATTTAGGGCCAGAATGTTAATAAATTGGTTATTGCATGAAAGACACAGACCCACACATTCCATCTCACAAGGGTTGTTGATAAACTGTTTTTTTGCTTTTTTGGGTTTGTTTTTTTGTTTGTTGTTGTTTTTGCCATTTCATTTTGTGGTTGTTGTTTTTATTTTCATTACTTGGATACATAAATACAGATAGAAAATTTTTTTAAAAAATTAAATAAAAGTAAGTGAAAACTAAGGAGATTAGAAGGTTCCAGAATGTTTAATGCAGGTTGTTTGGTTTCAAAAATAATTACTCTTTTGAGGCAAAAGTGATTTTCAATTTGTGACTGAACACCAATATGAGGTTAGTTGTTATAACAGACACTGTGCAGTTTCTTAGATGAAGTGGGTGGCACTCAGGAGAACGCTGACCAGAGAGATGAGTGAGTGAGAAATTTATTTTCGGAAAATAAAATTACTGGCCCCGAGCAAGATTTGAGGCAGCAATTCAGCAATTTCAAGGGTGGGTTGTAAAAAGAAGTGGCTCTTCAGATTGAAATTGTAGGTTCCTGGATGTCGTTTAATCACCAGCCAAGCATGGTAATATGATAATGTGCTCAGTTGGAACATTTTGAGCACATGGAGGTGAAATTGGAGGCACCAAGGGAGCAGAAAGAAAATACCAGACAGGGCCTAAAGAAGGCAGGGTGTGAGAAAGAGGAAGAAAGCTTAGATTCACAACCAGCAAGAATCATAGACATGGGGGGTGGGGGAATGGAGGTGTGTCATTCTGTTTACGGACTTTGGAACTACTTAAACTCACACAGAAGGACTCAGCCTGAAGTGAAGAGTTGTGGGTATCAGTTCCTATCCCCAGAATTCAACAGACTTAAAGATACGCTGATTCTGTAATTACTTTTTCAACTCGATTCGTTGCTGTGTATTCTGATAATAAGTGATACCCTATTGCATGGATCTTCCTATTGTCTCTTGTGCTCTCTACACTCTAGTGGGCTATGGCAGTTCCTGTCACCCTTTCAAGGTATGTGACATCTGATAAATACTAGTTTCAGGCCTTGGAATCTTTTGTGTTTCTCGCATACTCTAGCTTGTTAGCCAGCAACACACACCCTTATTTTTAGTCATCTAAAAAGTAGAATTATTTCTCCACATATAGCTGGCCATGGTTAATTTTCATTGGTAGTTGTAGCTGACTTTGAGCTTCTTAGATCATTTATTTTTTGCAATTTTCTTTTGATAGGAGAGTCTCTCTACTTCTCAGGGACCAGAAGTCTGGGAGAAAGTTTTAAAGATGATTTGAAGAAGTCAACAAATTTAAAGTGAAGAAGAGGAGAATGGGGATAAAACAGAGGAAGGGACTGTCCTCAGGAGATAAGACCCTCAAATGGAATCAGGTGCAGCTTAGTAATAGAAGACTTACTTTGAATGTGTTTGTAGTGAGTTAGCTCCTTGACTCCCCACATTACTCTTACCTTTCAATACATACCTCTTTTTGTTGTTTCCATAACTATAGTGATTTATTCTTTGGTGTGAGAGCCAATAGGATTTTGGTGTAGTTTGAAGTTGGGTGGTCCAAATACTAGCCACTAATTACATATAAGTGCTGAGTACTTGAAGGATAGTCTAAGCTGAGATGTGGAATTATATGAAAAACACATTAAATTTCTAGACCTCATAGAAAATGGATATATAAAACTTATGCAGGGCTGGAGAGATGGCTCAGCACTTAAGAGCACTGACTGCTCTTCTGAAGATCCCGACTTCAAATACCAGCCACCACATGATAGCCCACAACCATCTGTAATGAGATCTGATGCCCTGTTCTGGAGTGTCTGAAGACAGGTTCAGTGTGCTTACATATAATAAATAAATCTTTAAAAAATTATGTGAGTGATTATTTTAAATCAAATGTGTTAAAATAACATACTGATAGTTTGTATTAAGCAAAATGTATTATTTAAACAAATGTCTGTTACTTCTACTTACATTACCAATGCACTTGTTTGGCACTTTGGAATTACCCATTTATCTTGTTTTATCTTTCTTTTTGGATAAAATCTAAAGTTTGAAAACCACTCTTATCACTAATTGTTCTCCTAGACAGCATATTTTACACGATAATTTAACAAGAACGTATCCTGGGTTTTTTAAGAATGCCTCTCCCTTTCTTACATCCAGTCACTAAAACGTCCTTCCTTCTCCATACTCTGTTGACTCTATGAGGCTGATCCTTGGATGCCTTTTTATTTCAGAACTATTTCCTAGACATTCCAGTCTCTTCTGACAACTTACTTGTATTTCTCAATTCCAGAAGGCAACTGTGCTCAGAGAACAGGGAAGGGGGGGTTACTTGTTTTTATTCATCAATGATTATAACCTAAGAAGATAGAAGAGGAGGGGAACAGGTCTTCCATTTAGTTCCTAGCTCCTGGGTGTCAGAGTCTACTCTCCCTTTTGTATTCTCCATAAAACAGTATAAGGAATGTCCCAGAAAGGATATGTCTAGTAAGTATGTGTGGCCAATGAACCTAATGGGCCCTTGGACTCTAGACTGAGGGAAGAGCAGCTTGCATAAAAGTGCTTAAGGTCATGGGTCTTAGAAACAAGGTTTCCTTTAGAAAACTCTTGTGATGTAGAAAATCACCACACTTGTTCCAGCCCCATATATGTAGTAGACATGTAGCTCAGTACACGTGGGCCCACCAAAAACTGAAGCAGAGGCTCTCTCTAAATGGTAGCCTGACTGTGGTATCCTGTCTCCAACAAGGCTCCTTGTCTAGCCTCAGTGGGAGAGGATATACCTAATCTGGCAGACTTGATGTGGTAGGGTGGGGGCAGGGCACCCTCATAGAGGAGAAGGGGAGGGCATCAGGGACTCTGTGAGGGGGAAACTGGAGAGGGCAGCATTTAGAATATAAATGAATGAATGAATGAATGAATGGAATTCACAATAACTCATTTCTGTAACTTGAAGATAACAGATAATCCATTTTGAGCAGCTATATCTATAAGGTTATACCAAGATAGCAAAATGCTAAACATTTAAATACAATTTATATAATGACTTCAGCAGTTTTGTTTTGTGTGCCCTTGGTTTTATTTTATATGCTATATGATCTGTCTTCCAGGACTTAAAAGAGACAAAAAGACCTCAAAACAAATCTCATTCTGTGTTCCACTGTCTATCCTTGAAGGTAGACAGAAAATGATTTCTTTTTGGCCTTTCTGTTGATAACACTCTGGCCCCTTCCCAGTCTTTTCAGTTTCTTCTTTCTTATTTCCTGACTCCAATCTCCAATGAAGCAACATTAAGACAGAATGAAGAATGATGCTGTCTGAATAGAATACTAGAATTTATTTATTTATTTATTTATTCATTTATTTTTAATTTTTTTATTTTCTATATTCTTTGTTCACATTCCAAATGTTTTCCCTTTCCCGGTTCCCCCCTCCCAAAACTAGAATTTATAAAGTGAAAATAATACATACATATATACATACATACACACTCACACATGCATACATATATACATAAATACATATATACATACACACTCACACATGCATACATATATACATAAATACATACATACATACGCATTCAAACATACACACATATATACATACACATGCCCATACACATACATACATAAACAAATACACACACACGCACACACACACACACACACACACACACACACACACAGCAAATTGTTCTGTCCTCTCCATGCTGCCTGCTGTCTTTCAGGCCACTCTAGTACAGGATTTCACCTCACTCCTTCTCTAATGGCACATTTTTAGAATCTTAACATTTATGATTTTCCAGACATGGCAGCTCAGCCACCAGATGCCCAGATGCTTTCACAGTTGCTCTGAGCACTTCATCAAGTTCTGGCTTGAAAATACTATTTGATCTTTGAAGGCTCCTCATGGGGACAGGCAGTGCCTTCTGAAGGATCAGAAGTTCCTGCTACTAGAACACTTAATCCCCCTTAGCAGGAAGAGAAGCATCTATGTATAAGTACTTGTGGAGACTCCAACAGTGATGTGCTAAATTCAGCTGATATGCAGGAAACCTATGACACTGAGGGAACTGACAATGGCATATTATCAAACCATAGATTAACATTTTTTTCCTCTTTTCTTCTTCTTCTTAAAACTTTTTATTGGTTATTTTATATTTACATTTCAAGTTTTATCCCCCTTCCCGTTTTCCCCACTCCCCCTGCTTCTATGAGAGTGCTCCACTTAGCATTTCCCTACACTGTGTCCTTGAGCCTTCACAAGAGCAAGGACCTCTCCTCCCATTGATGCCAGATAAGGTCATCCTCTGCTACATATGCAGCTGGAGCCATGGGTCCCTCCATGTGTATTCAGCTGGTGGTTTAGGAAGTAAAGGTCATCCAGAGACTGCCCCACCTAGGGATCCATCCCATCTGCAGACACCAAACCCAGACACTATTGCTGATGCCAAGAAGTACTTGCTGACAGGAGCCTGATATAGCTGTCACAGGAGAGGCTCTGCCAGAGCCTTACCAATACAGATGCGGATGCTTGTAGCCAACCATCGGATGGAACACAGGGACCCCAGTGGAAGAGTTAGGGGTACCACTGAAGGAGCTGAAGTGATTTGTAACTCCATAGGAAGAACAATAATATCAAGCAACCAGTCTCCCCAGAGCTCCCAGGGATTAAAGCACCAATCAAAGATTAACAATTTCTAACCATAAAAATCAAATTAAAAATGAAATGCCTTGCAATTTATTCAGTAAAATAATTCAATGCAAACATGAGATTGGATTGAGGCATTTTATCCCTGCAAGTAGCTTTGTATGGGTATAGGTGAGTGAGTGTCTTCAGTATGCACTGTGTGCGATCTGATGGCTACACTGAAGGGAAATATTACAGATTTATATATTGTAATATGTGCAGTAGTATTCATATATACATGTTTGTGTATTGTGGGAACTGTCAGTGCACTTGACTTAAAGCAATATAAGTTTGTAGACTTAAAATACAGGAATCATGTTTAAACAAGTAACAAAATTAAAATGTAGCTTCTTTTTTTTCCTGCAAACTACAAATTTTCATGATTGTATATTCCTCTTATGTTGGTTTACCATTTCCTATGCATTTGTACTATTGACAAAAGTGTGTCCCTTTCCTATCTGTTTGGTTGTATTGAGCCCTCTCTGAGCTTCTCCAATTTTATCCATCCAACACCAGTACTTATGTTTTACAACCCTCTAGCATGATATATTCCTTTATAACTCAAATTAGTTTCCAAGTATCTTCCTGAATTGAGAGTAAAATGTATTAGACACCTAGGCTGCACAACCAATTTAGGAAATAAAACTGAGTCAATAAAGATTTTGCAGCTCAGAAGAGTGACTTTTCTGTCACTATACATGCTTTTCATTATGAAACAGCCAGGCAGAATGTTATTTTAAAGGAAGAATTAATACCGTAGAGTAAAAAGTTCTTTCAAGTTGTATTGCTGAAGCATAGACTTTTATTGAGAAGTAAATGATCTCTTCTTGATGCATACTGAGAACTTAGGTCTCCCTGGCAGGAACAGTAATGATCTGTGTAAAACTAGGTCTTTTAAAAGTAAACTACTTTGTTAACATTGCATTCTCTCTGTATCACTGGAGAAATGCCCACCAGCACAATTCTGAGGCAGTCCTGAGATGAACTTCCAGGTACGGCCATCCTCTTGATGAGAATACCTAGTCAATTCTTTGACTGTACTTCAATCTTCATTTCTCTTCTCTCTACTTTCAACTGCAGAAGGGTGGCCTCATATTTTCCCTTCATAACCTACTGGCTAGTATAGCTTTCTTGGTATTCACATTGCAGTATCCTTCTTTGAAATATGAAGCTTTAATAACTCTCCCTCAAACAACAATACATTGTCATTCCAGAGTTTACTCCATCAACTAACTAGAACCATCAGCCAGAAGTTAGTTCAGTGACTCCATCATCTCATTTCATCAGCTATCTGTTATTTTACTATCTGACTTTGCTTAGCCTTATGACATATGGTTCCAGTACAGCAATCATCAAAATCTAGAAACAGGAATAGAATAATTTATTTTTATATTTTATTAGACATTTGCTTTATTTACATTTCAAATGTTATCCCCCTTCCTTGTTTCCCCTCCAAAAATCCCCTATCCCATTCCCCTCCCCCTGCTCACCAACAACCCCCTCCCAGTTTTCTGACCTGGTTTTCCATTACACTGGGGCATTGAACCATCATAGAACCAATTGCCTCTCCTCTCTATGATGTCTGAAAAAGGTGATCCTCTGCTACATATGTAGCTGGAGCCCTGGGTCCCTCCATGTGTACTCTTTGGATGGTGGTCTAGTCCTTGGGAGCTCTGGGGGTACTGCTTGGTATATATTATTGTTCCTCCCATGGCGATGCAAACCTCTTCAGCTCCTTGGGTCCTTTCTCTAGCTCCTCCAATGAGGACCATATGCTCAGTCCATTGGTTGGCTGTGAGCCATGGGTATTTTGACACCTCTTCTAAGAAGGATCAAAGTATCCACACTTTGGTCTGCTTTCTTCTTGAGCTTCATGTGGTCTGTGAATTGTATCTTGGGTATTCTGAGCTTTTGGGCCACCTGTGCACAGGTCCTGCCAGAGGAGAACTGGTCTCCAGGGAGTGTTTTGGAATGATTTATTATTGATAATCTCATTACATACTGTTTTCTATTTCTTTGCTCCCATTGAGCTACCCTAATCTTTATACCTACAAGTCTTCTTCTTAGCTCATTTTCCCAGGAGATTTATTATTGTTTAAGACAGTCAATTACTAGCCCACTGTGAGCTTTTTTCTCTTAGATATGTGAAACCTTTAAATATATACCCTCACCTATTGTCCTATTGATAGTATAATGAGTTGTTCCTCTGAGTTTACAGCATAAAACAACATACATTTCAAACAAACTCTCCTATGATCTTCTGGGAATCTGGATTATGATTAGTACTCATGACATAGTAGACAATTAAGGTATCTACATCATGCCTAACTCTTATATTATTCTGTATATTGTATTGTATATACTTATATATCTACTTATACTACTAGGTTGTGAGCTCTTTCTGGACAGGAATGTTTTCTTAGATGTTTTGTGTTCCTCGTACTGGCAATTTTTGAAATACAGTAAGTGTGAGCAGGGTGGGGTGGATGGGGAATGAGGTAAAATGAATACTTTGGTAACTTGGGTTCATTTTTAAGTATTCAAAAGTAATATTAGATAAATGGATATCTAAGTAAGAACACCAGTGAAATGCCAAGTCCAATATGCAACATGTAAAGTCAAGGAATTATGAACTCGTTTTCTGATTTTAGGTAATTACTTTAGGTGAAATTTAATTCAGTTCATTAAAATGTAACTGATTACATGATTTCTACCTGAGAATGAATGATCTGAAAACCTCACATTTATTTGCATATTGTCTTTGATGTAAGTTGATTAAACTGAATATATCTACTTGAATACAGATTTAATTCCTTATTCTCAAGTCTGCTTTATTTTTTCTCTGATCCTTAGTTTGGTTGAGTTGGTGGCTTCATTTCTGGACACTCTGTCTTTGCTTTTATGCTGCATGATTCTGAATCAAATCAGACTATCACAACTCTTCTATTTGGTTTTGTTTGTAATTTTTTGAACAGTTTTCATTATGCAGACCAGGCTAGCCTGGAACTCACAGATCTCTGCCTGATTCTGTCTCCTGAATGCTAAAGGCATGTGCCCCAATCCCAGGCAAACCAGCTCTTACTTTCCTAATTTTTTACTTTGCGTATTACTAACCATCTACTAACAATGGGTAGAGCTTTGGAGTAACAATGGCTCCAATATGCTCATGTATTTGGATGCCCCATCATCAAGATAAAGGAGTGGTGCTTCTTGGGAGTGATTAGGGGGTGTGGCACTGTTGGAGAAAGTGTCTCACTCGAGGTGGGCATTGAGGTTTCAGAAGCCCAAACCAGGCTTACTGTCTTCTTCCGGCTTCTTGTGGATGCTGATAAAAAACTCAGTTACTTTTGCAGCCATGTCTGCCTGAGTGTTGCCATGCTTTCTTCCATGCTGATAATGGTCCAAACCTCTGAAATTGTACATAAACCTCAATTAAATGATGTGTAAGAGTTCCTGGTGGTCATGGTGTCTCTTCACAGCAATAGAACACCGGCTAAGACACCACAGTAGTGCAAACAACATGTTCATGTTTCTTGCATTTGGATCTGATAGAAATCTTCAATAACTGTTCTTCAAACATATGACTATTCTCATTAATGTTGAAGAACCCCACTAGAAACTCCTACATTATCTTATGCTTTTAAGGAATTCTTGAGAAAAAAAATGTTTCCTCTCATTATAGAAATCAGAGTTTCTGCTTACACATGAAATAGTTCATTGCGAGGGTACTTGGAGAGCTCCAACACAGCCAATGCTTGATTCAGGGATATGGATCACACACTACTGGGTTTTTTATAGTTTTTAATTCAAATTGATTTTTGTTTGTTTTTTTGTTGTTCTTGTTGTTGTTTTTTCATTGACACTGTCATCAATGAAACGTCCAGGTTGGGATTGTCTGTTTAGAATTCTGATGATTTGAGGGTTGAATCCATTACAGGCTAGCTGACAGTAGTGAGCCTACCATACGTAGTAGAAAATGGATAGCCCCCAACTGCTCTCATAAAGGCATTTATAGATGGTCAACTGAAAAGGGAGCAAACAGGTGATATAGCAGACAGGTATTGGAAAGGTAGAAAAATAGTAGCAACTGGAAGAAAAAAAAAGGAATTGGGTCCCTTAACTCATTAATTCATGGGAGACTAATAGTTAAAAACTTGTAATTAATGATAAATTTGAGGCAAATTAGTCTGCATGATTTTCTTTTTTAAAGACTAGAAACATTTGAAGAGTTATTTGTATGGGTAATGGATATTTTGAGAAGTTGTTTATGGCATGTTTACAGCCTCAAGAGAAAGGAATGAGACCATTAACTTTAAATGGGGGCAACAGAACAACACTCTTGATAGTAAGCAAGAGACACGGAGGCAAATTAAATGTGTAATAGTGGATCAATGGAAAAGAAAGTACAATATATACACACAGTGGACATTGTTTATCTCCTAGGAAGAAACTTTGACCTTTGCAGCCATATTAGAATAGAAGAACATTGTGCTAATAAGCTAGATACAGAAGTACACAGCATACAGAAGTAGGCCACTTACCAAGCATGTATGGGACTTGAAGTTCAGTTGTCATCACTGCCTTGAAAAGCAGTTCTTGTCTTCTTGAAACCTGAAAACATGATTATCCTTACTGCATTATCAAATCTAAGATTTCTATGAATATAGTGGTACAGTGTGTCTTCTTCAACATCCATCATGCTAAACCACTATATTCATGATTTTGGCAAACTTACACTCACAGAAAGGGAAAAATAAGGCGTTTTGATGATGCAAGAGCTTGGAACCTGAGGTAACATAATATCCAGGGACATAAATATTACAGTGTCACTGACATTAGGGCAGGGGCATCGAGGGGAATAAACATTCAATGCTAGCTATCACAGGGTAGATTCATACAATAGAAACAGGATCTCACTGAAAAACTCACCAGTCTCTCAATGAACAATTAAGTGAATACACAAGGCACTTGTAAGAGAGATAATACTGAGTGCCAGGCCTGGGGAGAAAACGCCATTTAAGTGAGATGGTTGTAGATACTGCCCACATCCATCAGTTCTGCGTGTGAAAATAAGTTTATATCCAGGCCAGAGAGACATATTTGTATCCTCTGGACAACAAAGGTTTTGGTTATGCAAAAACAGACCAGAAAATACTAGTTATCACCACTCAGAAGTCTTGCAGCAGGCTGCATGGCTACAGTTTGGTTTCCTTTGGTTTTCAGGCCTCATACTGAGTTCAAATCCCAGCAACCACATGATGGCTCACAACCATCTGTAATGGAATCTGACGCCCTCTTCTGGTGTATCTGGAGACAGCTTCTTACATATAATAAACTTAAGAACTCCATTTTTTTTTTTTTTAAAAAAAAGGGAAAACATAAGTGTAATTGGGACCATCAGTCTTCCAACCCAATTCAGTTTAAAATGTCTTTATTTGGTTTTTTTGTACTACAATTAATTTGAGAATTAAACTAAGTGGACGAATTTCGTATCGCCTTTTGTTGATAAGTCCCCTTGCCCACTGTGACCAGAGACGCTGAGGGAAAGTTCATGCTGTTTCCATAGCCATGTTGCTAAGGTGATTTTGTAGGATGAAAACTCTGGCAACTCTCCATTAATTTCTTTATAAAAGAATAAATGCATTCCTTACAAAACAAATGCCTTCCTCCAGATCAGACCACTTCAGCTTCACCTTGTCTGTATCCATCTGGGGAGGGGGCAAATGGCTCCCAGCAAATCATGAGGAGATTAGCAAACTCCTAAGTAAAAAATGTGTTGAGCTATCAATGACATGAAACCCCTTCCAGCAGCAGCACCTACAATCTGTTCCATAGTCACAACTACTAACTATTTTAGACCAACTAAGTGAAAGACCATTCAATACCAAAGTAAATTTACCTTATTCATGAGATCAAGTCTTTAATTCTCAGTAAGTCAAATTGTTTAGAAAAACTGTCAACTGACCTTTGCGTGTGTATGAATGTGAAGAGTGAAATCTTTTCTATTTAATGAAATAATAAGTCCCTTATCTAAAATAAACTGGAACATCACGTGGAAAGGGCTACAGAGAACAGCAGCTACTTGGTATGAATGAATGACAAGAAGAAATCGATGAAGGCTAGAATACCTACCCACTGCCTTCCTACCTACCATTTGCAGAACTCTTTCCCTATATGACCTCTCTCTCTCTGCCATATCAGAAAAAGGAATTATGATTCCCTGCTATTATTTCATGGGCCACCCAAAAATTTTTCTGGAGAAAGAATCATAGCATAGTGTAAGGCAAACATTCCTATCATTGATATAAGAGGGCAGAATCTAATGATGAGTTTACTATAGCGGAGTTGCTCCTTAACTCTCTATGTGTTCTACCTTCCATTAATGAGACAGGGAAAATGATAGCCTTAGCCTCTGACTTGCTCAATTGTCTATAACAGAATGATAAAGGTACAAACATTGTAATCAGCATATTTAATCTATTAATATATTTTCAGTGATAATTAAAATTATATTAGCATTTGTTTTTATTCTCAACATAAATATAATATTTGAATTCCTCAATAAATATACTAACAAAATTATTACATTAAATTTTGATGCCTCTGAAATTCTTTCTTCTTAATATCACAACACTGTATTTTTGTGTGGTGCATGAAACAAATTTCTACCAAGAGCTTACGCTCCAAAAAACACAATATAGGTAAAAGGACTTGAAGTTAACCAAAAATTTAGGTTGATTATTTAGATTGTTTTATTTGCTAGAAGCTTATAAGTGTTTTTGATGCATTAAATTCTATAGAAATTTTGATAGATTTTGTCCCTGACCTTTCTTTCTCTGAGTCACCCCATCATTGAGCCTCTTTCTTTGTTTGTTGCTGTTGGACATACTGTTTTTATAGAAAGTATTCTAATCTCGTTTTCCCCCCGACCCCACTTCCTCCCACGTCATCCTCATTTCTCCACCCATCCAATTCCACACTTTCCTTCTCGATTTCTAAAGCAGATGGGAAAAGAAAATCAAAGAAACAAAAATTACAATAAAATGAAGAAAAATCACAAGAATTGCATACACATGGATACATAGACACACAGACAAACATCATCAGTGAGCCCCTTAAAACCTTAAACTTGGGTCTGGACATATTTTTGTGCCCCACACAAGATTGAAACAGCTTCTCAGGAGACCTCAAATACATCTTGCCGAATAAGCCATATTTGCAGAGTAGATCAAGGACTCACTTTGCAATGACTGGAAAGCCCTTTTATAAATGCAAGGTATAGCAACAACTTCTTGGCTTTTTTCTGTTCTTTAACTCACATATACCAAAAGGGTTAAATAACTGTTCATAATCAGTAACTCAGCAGTATCTATAATAAGAAAAGGCAATCTTAGTCATTCCTTAATTAAGACTCTTGTAATGTAAGGAGTGTTGGGAAATTAATTTGGCAGCCTAAATTAATGTGCAATACTTTAACAATTACCTCCAATTTATTTTGGTGAAGCTAAGCGAGTATTGATTCATTTCTCCAGCCTCCTATGAGTAATCTCATTCAAAGTAAACAGCGTAAATTATTCAGCCCATTTCACATGGAAACTAACTTCATGCTGAATGGCAGATGTCAAAGTGCAATAGAAGAGATGGTCTGAATTGATTTTCTGCTAACTTCAAAACCTTACAAAACATTAATCAAATACCTGGTTTTTATATTAGTTTTCAGAAAACGACTGCATTTTTGTGTTACAAAGAAAACAGAGAATCATCTACCCAATCCACACAGAAACATAAGAATTTAAGGACAATTCTGTGGTCATGAAAACTTGATATTTAACACCTTCATTGATATTTGTATTAACCGGTGTTTTTAAACATTCAATAATTTTATCTATCCATACTTAGGCATCACCCAGTATGATTGTGACTAAGCTGTGGGTAAAGAGTAAACCTCTTTGTAACCCAGAAAGAGAGGGAGAGGGACTATAATAACAGGTGGTAGTCCATTTCCTCCATCGTAATGTCCTGAAATCTGCAGTGATCCATTATTAAATCCCTCCAGAAAGACTCCTGGGTAGTCTTAATGTGGGAAGAACAGCTCCTTAGCTATAAAATTCTTCCACCCCTGCTCCTTTTACTTTTCTTTTGGAAAGCATTGAACTGGCTTCTTGCTTTGACTGCTGTTGACAAGAAGTCAGATCCAGTCTAAATTTTTTTTTGTAAACCACATTTGATTATGCCTAAAATCCCAGAGAGATTTTCTCTGTAACTTTTAAAGTTCAATAGTCTTACTGAAAAACATCTCACAGTTGACTCTTCTGGATTGATTTTTTTTTTAATTTTTATTTTCTATATTCTATGTTTACATTCCAAAGGCTTTCCCCTTTCCCAGTTCCCCCCTCCCTATGTCCCATAATTCCTCTCCCCCCCCAACTATTCCCCAGTCATTCCCCCTCCCCCCACGGTTTCTCTACAAAACTGGATCCAATCTGTACAGGCCCAGGGTCCTCTCCTTTCTTCTTCTTGGGAATCATTTGACTTGCTAATTGTGCCTTGAGTATTTAGGGCTTCTGGGCTCATTATTATCCACTTATCAGTGATTGCATTTCATGTGTATTCTTTTGTGACTGGGTTAGCTCACTCAGGATGATATTTTCCAGGTCTAACCATTTACCTACAAATTGCATGAATTCATTATTTTTAATTGCTGAGTAGTATTCCATTGTATGATTTTTTTAATAGAATGAAAGATAGAACCACTCCACATATAGATGAAGATTTCTTTTTTCTCTTTCTTTCTTTCTTTCTTTCTTTCTTTCTTTCTTCCTGTTTGTCTTTCTTTCTTCCTTCCTTTCTTTCTTTCTTCCTGTTTGTCTTTCTTTCTTTCTTTCTTTCTTTCTTTCTTTCTTTCTTTCTTCCTGTTTGTCTTTCTTTCTTTCTTTCTTTCTTTTTTTCTTTCTTTCTTTCTTTCTTTCTTCCTGTCTTTCTCTTCTTTCTTTCTTCCTATCTTTCTTTCTTTCTTTCTTTCTTTCTTTCTTTCTTCCTGTCTTTCTTTCTTTCTTCCTGTCTTTCTTTCTTTCTTTCTTTCTTTCTTTCTGCTTGTCTTTCTTTCTTTCTTTCTTTCTTTCTTTCTTTCTTTCTTCCTGTCTTTCTCTTCTTTCTTTCTCTTTCTTTCTTTCTTTCTTTCTTTCTTTCTTTCTTTCTTTCCTTCTTCCTTCCTCCCTCCCTCCCTCCTTTCCTCCTTTCTTTCTTTCTTTCTTTCTTTCTTTCTTTCTTTCTTTCTTTCTTTTTTTACCTTTATGGAACGTCTTCCTGTACTGTAGTATTAAACATTAAATTCCTTTCACTGAGATGTGGTTATTAGAGACAGGGCCAGGGGGACCTATAGATTTTGTATGTTTTGTTGTGTTACTCACTTTAAAATGAGTAAAATAATTACCTGAAAACTGAGTTCATACTTAGAAGCATTTTAGAACATATTAGGCAATAGGTTATTCAAAAGTTGAATGATTTTGAGATAGTAAGGACATCTGGATGTTGAACAGCTGCTATAGAATGCAGTTTAGTGGGCATGCTCACTGCATATCCAATAAGACTGATAGATCAATGTTATCTTTCTGGATAGTTTATGGATTGATTGCTTTCTGTCAAGGAAAACTCATGCATCTGATAATATTACTTCCTTCAAATCACTTGTAAGAAACTGCACCCTCATCATTAAGTCTCAGTCCTCTCTGTCAATAATTTAATATAAAAAGCCATTACAAACTATCAGGATATAATTAAGAGCAATACAATATATTTGTTTTTAAAGAGAATTAAAAAAATGAGTCAAACTGTTGATTTGCTCAAACTAGGGGAACAGGAATTATAACATATCTCAGAATACTTAACTATGTATATTCGTTTTTGCTACTTTTTAAAAGCCATGTGATATAGAGTTACAGAGTGATAAGCTGAAAGCTGATATTCTAAGATACTTGACATGGGTGGTGAATTACATAACCTGTACATGAAGCCTGAAGAAGAGTTAACCCTGGAGCTTGATAGTCTGGAACTAAGATCAGAAAGTGCCGCAGCCTGTGTTATGTTAAAGAGACACATTTCATTGGAAAAGGTACCCATACTTAGAAAGTAAAAGGGAGGAAAGATTTATTGGGTGAATGGAAGCCAAAAACTAAAAGGCATAGCTTTTCTGATTCTTGATCAAGCAGACTTCAAATTAAAATTAGAGAAAAAAAATAGAAAGAATACCATTCATACCCATACAGAGAAAGCTTCATTAAGAAATATTAAACATTAAGAAAATAAAATGGGCTGGAGAGAGGCCTCAATAACAAGAGAACTTGTCACTCTTCCAAAGAATTTGGGTTCAGTTCTTATCACCCACATCAGGTGGCTCTCAACTATCCATAACTGAAATTCTACAAATCCTATGCTTTTTTCTTGCCTCCACAGGTGCCAGCAATGAGTATACACACACACACACACACACACACACACACACACATATGAGCATGGATACAAACACATATCCAGATTGGAAAAATGAAAAAAATAATCACTCTTAGAGAAGAAGATAGATAATTATAAATGACAAATACTGTGACTTTTAGTTTCATAGAACAAATATTAATATGCAAAAATGTCACATAGGTTTTGGTAAAATACTAGGAATGGTTTTAATAGACCCCTCTCAACATGAGCTAAAACTAAAAATTAACATAGAAGCATCAGAGTTAAATGACACCACAGATTAAATAGAATTATTATATGCATGGAAGAATAGTCTATAGAATCTAGAATATGCATTCTTTTTAGGAGCACATGGAACCTGTTGTAAAGTAGAGCACATTCTAGGACACAAAATGACTTTTAGCAAATACAAAATAATCTAAATATGTCTTTATCTTATTATGTGATAGTGGAAAAAGGCTGGAAATGAATAGATAAATTATAGTCAAAGCTCAGGGCTGTGGCTGCAGCAATGACTCAGCAGTTCAGCTCACTTGCTGCTCTTAGTGAGAATCTGGGTTTAGTGTCTGATACTTGCCCAGTGTCTCACAACCATCTGGAACTTCACAACCAACTTCCAGGGGATCTGATACCCAATTCTGTCCTTCATGGGCACTTCACATACACGGTGCACACAAAGATAGGAAGGTAAAACACTAACATAGATTAAATAAATAAATCCTTTAAAAACAGAAAGGGTGGGATGGCAGGATTTTCTGGTGAACTCTCTCACACAGTAAAGGAAATGCCATCATTAAGAGTGTTGAAAGTGTTCTACAAAAGATTAATATACCAGATATGCTTCACGAGTCAATGTTTCTTCATAATAAATCCAAACTAGGACTCACACACACACACACACACACACACACACACACACACACACACTTGAGACAGAGAGAGGAAGAGAGAGAGAGAGAGAGAGAGAGAGAGAGAAAGAGACAGCAAGAGAGAGAAAAACCACACACACAAACACATTCACACACATAAGACAGACAGAAAGAGACAGAGAAAAAATAGGAAGAGACACACAGAAAGAAAACACACACACACACACACACACACACACACACACACACACCAAGAGAGAGAGAGAGAGAGAGAGAGAGAGAGAAATGTAGGTTAGTTTTCACTTATGTAGGAGCATAGGTGAAAAAAATCTCAACAAAATGCTTGCAAATCAAATTGAAAAAATTTTATTAAATAGGGGAAATAAAGGAGAATATTTTCACTAAAATGTTGAACAAGCATGATTATCTTCTCTCCTAGTCAAAATAGTTTTGATATCTTACTAAAAGGAATAAAACACAAAATAGATAAAAGAAATAAGAAAAATGTACTCAAATTATCCCTACTTCCAGATGGTGAGGTCATTTTCTTAAAAGACCTTGTAGTCTTCTCTAGAGAACTCTTAGTTCTGATAAAATAGTCTTAACAAAATAGCAGGATTTAAACATATATTTATATATACCAGGAATAACCCTGCCAAGAAAGAAATCAGGGAAAAAACTCATTCTTAGGAAAAACAAATAAACTAGAAGTAGTTATACAAAGTACATAAAAACATCTACAGTGGTTGAAAGCAATCTACAGATTCAATGCAGTCCCCATCAAAATTTCAAATCAATTCTTCATAGAGCTAGAAAGAGCAATCTGCAAATTCATTTGGAATAACAAAAAACCCAGGATAGTGAAAACTATTCTCCACAACAACAACAATATCTCCTGGGGGGTGGGGGGTGGCGAATCACCATCCCTAACCTCAAGCTCTACTACAGAGCAATAGTGATAAAAACTGTATGGTATTGGTACAGACAGGCAGGAAGATCAATGGAATAGAATTGAAGACCCAGAAATGAACCCACAGACTTATGATCACTTGATCTTTGACAAAGGAGCTAAAAACATCCAGTGGAAAAAAAGACATTTTTTTTTGGTTTTTTCAAGACCAGAGTTTCTCTGTGTAGCTCTGGCTATCCTGGAACTCACTCTGTAGACCAGGCTGGCCTCGAACTCACAAATACGCCTGCCTCTGCCTCCCAAGTGCTGGGATTAAAGGTGTGTGCCACCACCGCCTGGCTAAGACAACATTTTTTAACAAATGGTGCTGGATCAACTGGAGGTCAGCATGTAGAAAATGCAAATCAACCCATTCTTATCTCTTTGTACAAAGCTCAAGTCCAAGTGGATCAACGACCTCCACATAAAACCAGATAGACTGAAGCTTATAGAGGAGAAAGTGGGGAAGAGCCTTGAACACATGGGCACAGGGGAAATTTTCCTGAACAGAACACCAATGGCTTATTCTCTAAGAACAAAAATCAACAAATGGGACCTCATAAAATTACAAAGCTTCTGTAAGGCAAAGGATACTATTAATAGGGCAAAATGGCAACCAACAGATTGGGAAATGATCTTTACCAATCTTACATCTGATAGAGGGCTAATATCCAATGTATACAAAGAATTCAAGAAGTTAGACTCCAGAGAATCAAATAACCCTATTAAAAATGGGGTACAGAGCTAAACAAAAAATTCTCAACTGAGGAAACTCGAATGGCTGTGAAGCACTTAAAGAAATGTTCAACATCCTTAGTTATCAGGGAAATGCGAATCAAAACAACCCTGAGATCCCACCTCACACCAGTCAGAATGGCTAAGATAAAAAACAGAGCTGACAGCAGATCCTGGCAAGGATGTGAATTAAGAGCAATGCTCCTCCATTGCATATGGAATTGCAAGCTTGTACAACCACTCTGAAAATCAGTTTGGTGTTTTCTCAGAAAATTAGTCCGAGTACTACCTGAGGACCCAGCTATACCACCTCTGGACATATACCCAGAAGATGCTTCAACATGCAATAAGAATACAAGCTCTACTATGTTCATAGCAGCCTTATTTATAATAGCCAGAAGCTGGAAAGAACCCAGATGTCCCTCAATGGAGGAATGGATACAGAAAGTGTGGTATATTTACACAAAGGAATACTACTCAGCAATTAAAAACAATGAATTAATGAAATTCTTAGGCAAATAGATGGGACTAGAAAATATCATCCTGAGTGAGGTAACCCAATGACAAAAGAACACCCATGGTATTCACTCACTGATAAGTGGATATTAACCCAAAAGCTCAGAATAAACAAAATACAATTCACATACCACATGAAGCTCTAGAAGAAAGAAGACCAAATTGCAGATGTTTTGGTTTTTCTGAGAAAGGGAACAAAATACTCACAGGAGCAAGTATGGAGATAAAGTGTAGAGCGGAGACTGAATGAAAGGCCAAGCAGCGACTGTCCTACCCAGGGATTCATCGTATAAACGTTCACCAAACACTGATAGTATTGTGGATGCCAAGAAATGTTTGCTGAGAAAGGAGCTTGATATGGTTTTCTCCTGAGAGCCTCTGCCAGAACCTTACAAATACAGAGGCAGTTGCTAGTAGCCAACCATTGGACAGAGTGCAGGGTCCTCAATGGAGGAATTAGAGAAAGGGCTAAAGGAACTGAAGGGGTTTGCAACCTTATAAGAAGAACAACAATATCAACCAACCAACCACCACCCCTCTCCCTCAGAGCTCCCAGGGAGTAAGTCATCAACCAAGGGGTATACATGGCTTCAGATGCATTTGTAGCAGAGGATTGTCTTGTCAGGCTTCAATGGGAGGAGAGGTCCTTTGTCCTATGAAGGTTTGATAGATTCCCCAGCATAGGGAAATAGAGGGAAGGTAGGTGGAGTGGGTTGGGTGGAGGAACATCGTCATAGAAGCAGGGGGAGGGAGGATGGGTTAGGAGTTTTCTGGGAGTGGGGAAACCTGGAAAGGAAATAACATTTGAAATGTAAATAAATAATATATCCAATTAAAAAAAAAGAAAAAAAGAAAACTCTAGTATAGAGGAAAGAAACTAAACATGCAAGATAATGAAAATACCTATCATAATCATGGGCTAGCCAAATTAATATTATAACAATAAATATATTACCAAAGTTATTTATGGATTCACTACAATGCCCATCGAAATACCTTATTGATTGATGGATGAGTAATTGATTTGTGGAAGGCCAGGGGCATTCCATGTTTTCTTCTACCACTTGAGTCCTGATGATAATCTCAAACTCTAAGGTTTGACAGAGAACACTGATTGCTACTGAGAAATGTCACTAGTTCTCAATTACATTATAAGAAAGGAAAACCCTAAAATTACTGAAACACCTTAAATATCTATAGTAATCAGGAATAGAAGAATTAATGCTAGTTTGGTAGTGGTGGTGCACATCTTTAATCCCAGCACTTGGGAGGCAGAGGTAGGCAGATTTCTGAGTTCGAGGGCAGCCTAGTCTACAGAGTGAGTTCTAGGACAAGGACAGCCAGAGACAAGGACAGAGAAACTCTGTCTCAAAAAAAAAAAACCCACAAAAACAAAACAAAACAAAAAACCTTTAAAAAGGGTTGGAGAGATGGCTCAGAGGTTAAGAGCACTGACTGCTCTTTCAAAGGTCCTGAGTTCAATTCCCAGCAACCCTATGGTGGCACACAATCTTCTGTAATGGGATTCAATGCTCTCTTCTGGTATGTCTGATGGCAATAGTTTATTCATGTGTAAATATAAAATAAATAAAAAAGTCTTAAAAAAAGAAAAAGTAATGCTAAACTGTCATGATATTTGACATCAAATGATATCATAAGATCATAGTAACAAAAATCATATAATACTGACAGTAATGAAAACATACATACAAATCAACAAGTTGGAGTAGAAAACAGACATAAACTTACAGCTATAGCCACTAGATTTCTACAACAAAAACAGCTTTAAAGAGAGGAGCTACATCAACTTATGATGCTGGGAAACTGAGTATCTACATCTAGAGGACTTCAGCTGTATCCATATCTCCCCCCTAATGCAAAAAAAAAAAATTACAAGTGTATCACAGGCTAGGAAAGTGGCTCAATTGGTAAAGAACTTTTTATAGAAGCATAAAGAACCTAAATTTTGAATGACAACCATCACATTGAAGCTAAGTGGAGAGGCATAGGCCATAATTCCAGCATGGGAAAGGTAGAGAAAAGCAGGTCTCCAGGACTCCTTGACAAGTCAGTCTATCTGAAACAATCAGCCCCAGGTGTGACCCTATTTTAATGGTAGGGAGACCCTATTTTAAAATATAAGGCAAAAGGTAAAAAGAACACACTTGACATAGATTTCTGCTCTCTACATGAAAGTTCACAGCAAAGTTCATCTACATATACACACACCAAGAGAGAGACACAGACACACACACACACACACACACACACACACACTGTATATACACACACACACACACTATGTACATGCACACACACATGCATGCACCACAAATGTACAAACATATACATTAAATGCAAGATCACAAACAGTTCATTCAGTTTGAAAAGCAAACAGGTATATAGTTCCATATTTCTTTTGTCTGCCTAACTTCCACAACAGACAGGTACCTGTTTCCAAATCCTGGCTACTTGACCCATTCTTCCACAATTCTAGCCAGATTCTGTGCTCATGCTTCTACAGTTACCAATCCTTGCACTGATAGGTAAACAGTTCCTATACTAACAAGTCTAGCCCTTACACTTCTACTTCACCAACTATTTCCAATTGTACAAAACCTACTGCATAAAAAGCAACAATATGAAGATCCAAGACAACACGTCTTCTCCAAAATCACTAATTTCATAATAGTGGATCCCAGTCGGAATGACCTCAAACAACTTTGAGGCAAGGAGTTCTAAGGAAAGATATAGTTACATTCAAACAACCAGAGAAGACAAAACAAAACAAACAGATGAATAGAATGAGGAAGTCACTACAAGATATGAAAACAGAATTTGCCAAAAACATAGAATGACTAAAGAAAAGCCAAAATGAAATGATTATGAAAATGGAAAAAACTCAGTAAGCCAAATTAAAAAAAATAGAGCAAAGTGTCACTTACAGAATTGATTGTGTAGAAAATAGGGACTAAGGGATAGGAAGAACATGGAGAAACTGGATCATTCAGCAAAATTTGACATGCAATTAAAAAATATGTAAAGAGGAAGTGATAGAGCTTTGAGACACCGTAGGAGGACCAAATTTAAGCATAAGAACAAGCAGAACACAACAAAACAAAACAAAAATAAACAAAAAACATGACTGTTTTCAATGAAACTGTAGAAAAAAATTTTCCATGCCTAGAGAAAGAGATGTCTACCCTGGTATAAGATGCCTATAGAACACCAAATGCACAGGAACACAACCAAAACTGATGAGAATATATTACAGTTAAAAATTAAAACATAGCATAAACAAAGAGAACTAAAACTTGCAAGAGAAATAACAAATCACTTATAAAGGAAGACAATGCACTTGTAATTTGACAGAAATAATTATTGTCAGAAGAGCTTACAAAAACAGATTCTAAGCTCTGAAAGACCACAAATGCCTACCTAGAAAAAAAAACCTACTTATTAGAATTCAGAAGAAGTAAAATGTTTCATGATACAAGAGATTAGAGGGACTTATGGCAATTATACCAATACAGAGGATATTGGAAAGAACTCAAGAGTCTGATAAAAAGAAGGAACACGCTTTAGAAGTCACAGGGAATAAACAACAGCAAGACAGTTGATCAAGATGGTCTAAGAAAACAATACAAAAAATCAACAAACTGTCAGAGATAACACATATTTCAATTAATGGTTTTAATTACCTAATTAGGAAACAAAGAGTAGTAATTGGATCAGAAAGCAGGATCCATCTTTTTGTTGGTTCCAAGAAACACACTTTACTGTCAATGAGAGATGGAATCTTAGGGCATTAGGATGTAAAAGGTATCCCAAGTATCTTCTCCTATAAGTTAACCAAACAATAACTGAATAAAAAAAAACCCTCTGGATTTAAATACCACCAAAAATTAAATCCAAACACTAAAGAATATACTTTCTTCTTAGAATCCCATGCAAATTTCTACAAACTTAACTACATATTAAGACACAAAAGTCACACTAAGTGAGTATTAAAATAACAATCGGGATTCTATATGACCACAACACACATAATTAGATATCAAAAATAAGAGATGCAGAATATAATTAAACTCATGGAGATTAAGTAGCACAGTATTAAATGATACTCGTGTTTTGATGATATCAAGAAGAAAATATTTAAAATTTTAAGAATTGAAAGAAAATGAAAATACAACATATATAAATCTACAGGACACAAGGAAGGTAACTAACTCTAAGAGGGAAATTTATAGCACTCGGCACATTTGTCAAAGGTTCTGAGAGATCTCAAATTATTAACTAATGATATATCTGAAGGCTTTGGAAAGACAAGATGAAACAACACCTAAAAATTGTAGATAGGAAGAGATAAGAAATAACCAAAATCAGGGCTAAAATTATTAAATAATGACAAACAAATGAGCAAAAATAAATTAAGAGTAAATTCTTTGAAAAAATAAAAAAGCATTGACAAACTCAGTTGAATTAACAAAAATAAATTGAAAAAAGATTCAAATTAATAAAACTAGAAACCAAAAGGAAAGCATTACAATAGGTAGCAACAATATTCAGAAAACCACAAGAACATCTTTTAAAAATTTTATTACATAATACTCAAACATCTAAAAGAAATGGTTGGCTTTCTAGATGCACATAATATACCAACTTTAAATCAAGATGAAATAAATAATGTAAACAAATCTGCAACCAGCAACAATCCTGAGGAATAATGAAATATCTCCCAACTACAAAACTTCTAGGACCAGATAGGTTATTGAAGAAATCCATCAGATCTTCAGAGAAAGGTTAGAGCCAATAGGATCCAAATCATTTCATGAACTAGAAAAAGAAGTTTCTTAAACTCATTTTATGAATCCAGTATTGCCATGTTATCAAAACCAGATAAAGACAAAATTAACAAAAATTGAAGAATAAAGGTTCCTGATGAACATAAACATATGAATTATCCATAAAATTCTGGCAAACAGAACTAAAGTTATATAAAGATTATTTAACCCAAACAAGTTGGTTTCATTCAGAGATGCAGAGATGGTTTAACATAGGTAAATCAGTAAATGTTGTGTATCATATGAGTAAACCTAAAAGATGCCAATTACAAGACAATCTCAAAAATCAACCTCCCTTCATGATAAAGTCATGAAGATGATAGACAGAGACACATTTCTCAACATAATAAGACTTCAGGTGATAAACCGGTAGCCAAAATAGCAATAAATGGAGAAGAACCCCATAGTTCTCACCCCAACAAGGCAAGGGTATTTATCTCTCCTATTCAATGTGATATATTAGCAAGAGCAATAAAATGTGAGAACAAAATAAGGGTTGGAGAGCTGACTCAGTGACTGAGTGCTTTCTTCCTTTGTTGAGGTCTCAGGTTGGTTCCTTGCACACACGATAGCACAGTCTGTAACTTCAGTTTTTAGGGATTCAACACTATTTTCTGGCTTGACTGGTCGTGATACACAGACATGGCAACTGCTATACCTAAGGCTTATGAAACTTCTTGGAAAAGGAGCCAGAATGGTGGCAAGAGCCAGGGAACCAGAACTCTGCTAAGCGATGTTGCCTCCAAGTGGTACCTATGGAATCTTAACAATGTGGTCGCATAAATAAGACTTGCACAATGACAAACATCAGTTGATATCCCAACATGGATGGGCAAACCTTACAAGACCCCATCAGAGCTATGGGCTGAGAGAGGGAGCATCAGTCTTCCCAAAAATGAGATTCCTTATAGGATGTTCACTTCCAAGTGGTCAGTTCTAAATACAAATGCATACAAGCAACATTAAACTGATTAAAAGATTGTACTTATGCATGCATACATACATATATTTATATGCACACATATTTATACATATGCATATTACAATTATAAAAATGAAGGTATTAAAAGGAGAGAGTGGGGGTGTACTGGCTAATTTTGTGTGTCAACTTGACACAGGCTGGAGTTATCATAGGAAAAGGAGCTTCAGTTGGGGAAGTGCCTCCATGAGATCCAGCTGTGGGGCATTTTCTCAATTAGTGATCAACTGGGGGAGGGCCCCTTGTGGGTGGTACCATCTCTGGGCTGGTATTCTTGGGTTCTATAAGAGAGCAGGCTGAGCAAGCCAGGGGAAGCAAGCCAGTAAGGAACATCCCTCCATGGCCTCTGCATCAGCTCCTGCTTCTGACTTGCTTGAGTTCCAGTCCTGACTTCCTTTGGTGATGAACAGCTGTGTGGAAATGTAAGCTCAATAAACCCTTTCCTCCCCAACTTGCTTCTTGGTCATGATGTTTGTGCAGGAATAGAAACCCTGACTAAGACAGGGGGGGAAACAGGTGAGTAATAGGAGCAAGAAAACCATGGAGTAGAAATTATAAATATACTGCACTCGTGTATGAAATACTTAAAAATAAATATTAAAAAAATAATTATATAAATTTTATTGGATATTTTATGTATTTATATTTCAAAAGTTATTCCCTTTCCCAGTGGTTTCCCCTCTGGAACCTCCTATCCCCCACCCTTTGCTTCTATGAGTGTGCTCCCCCACCCACCCACCTACTCCTACCTCACCGCCCTGGCATTCCCCTATCCTGGGGCATGAAGCCATCACAAGTTTATCTTATCCTGATTTAACTTTTGTATTTGGTATCTGTTTAGAAAATTGCCCATTTCTTCCAGATTTTCCAGTTTTGTTGAATATGGGCTTTTTTTTTCTTTTTTTTTAAATTTTTTTTAATTTTTATTTTCTATATTCTATGTTTACATTCCAAAGGCTTTCCCCTTTCCCAGTTCCCCCTCACTATACATCTCATAATTCCTCTCCCCCCCAACCATTCCCCAAACATCCCCCCATGATTTCTCTGTTCTGGATCTACAAAACTGGATCCAATCTTTTCAGGCCCAGGGTCTTCTCCTTTCTTCTTCTTGGGAATCATTTGACTTGCTAATTGTGCCTTAAGTATTTAGGGATTCTGGGCTCATTAATATCCAATTATCAGTGACTGCATTTCATGTGTATTCTTTTGTGATTGGGTTAACTCACTTAGGATGATATTTTCCAGATCTAACCATTTAGCTACAAATTGCATGAATTCATTATTTTTAATTGCTGAGTAGTATTCCGTTGTATAAATATACCACATTTTCTGTATCCATTCCTCCTTTGAGGGATATTTGGGTTCCTTCCAATTTCTGGCTATAATAACAAGGCTGCTATAAACATAGTGGAGCATGTGTCTTTATTGTATGCAGGGGAATCCTCTGGGTATATGCCTAGGAGTGATATGCCAGGGTCCTCTGGAAGTGACATGCCCAATTTTCTGAGGAACCACCAAACTGATTTCCAGAGCAGTTTTACCATTTTGCAATCCCACCAACAGTGGAGGAGTGTTCCTCTTTCTCCACATCCTCACCAGCACTTGTTGTCTCTTGAGTTTTTAATCTTAGCCACTCTGACTGGTGTGAGGTGGAATCTCAGGGTTGTTTTGATTTGCATTTCCCTGATGACTAATGATGTTGAACATCTCTTAAGGTGTTTCTCGGCCATCAGAATTTCTTCTGGTGAAAATTCTTTGTTTAGCTCTGTACCCCATTTTTTGATAGGGTTATTTGGTTCTTTGGGGTCTAACTTCTTGAGTTCTTTGTATATATTGGATATTAGCCCTCTGTCGGATGTGGGGTTGGTGAAGATCTTTTCCCACTTTGTTGGTTGCCGTTCTGTCCTTCTGACAGTGTCCTTTGCCTTACAGAAACTTTGTAATTTTATGAGGTCCCATTTGTCAATTCTTGATCTTAGAGCATAAGCTATTGATGTTCTGTTCAGGAACTTTCCCCCTGTGCCCATGTCCTCCAGGGTCTTCCCCAATTTCTTTTCTAAAAGTTTCAGTGTGTCTGGTTTTATGTGGAGGTCCTTGATCTACTTGGAGTTGATCTTAGTACAAGGAGATAAGAGTGGGTCGATTCGCATTCTTCTGCATGTTGACCTCCAGTTGAACCAGCACCATTTGTTGAAAAGGCCAAACAAGCGAAAGGTCTGTATGACAGGAACTTCAAGTCCTTGAAAAAAGAAACCGAAGAAGACCTCAGAAGATGGAAAAATATTCCTTGCTCCTGGATTGGTAGGATCAATATTGTAAAAATGGCCATCTTGCCAAAAGCAATCTACAGATTCAATGTGATCCCCATCAAAATCCCAACTCAATTCTTCATAGATCTAGAAAGAGCAATTCTCAAATTCATCTGGAGCAACAAAAAACCCAGGATAGCTAAAACTATTCTCAACAATAAAAAAAAAAACTTCTGGGGGAATCAATATCCCTGACCTCAAGCAGTACTACAGAGCAATTGTGTTAAAAACTGCATGGTATTGGTACAGCAACAGGCAGGTAGATCAATGGAATAGGATTGAAGACCCAGAAATGAACCCACAGACTTATGGTCACTTGATCTTTGATAAAGGAGCCACAGCCATCCAGTGGAAAAAAATATAGCCTTTTCAACAAATGGTGCTGGTTCAACTGGAGTATGGCCTTTTGTAGTAGGATCTGATGATTTTTTTAATTTCCTCACTTTCTGTTGTTATATTTCTCTTTTCATTTCTCACTTTGTTAATTTGGATACCATCTCTGTGCCCTCTGGTTAGTCTGGCTAAGGGTTTATTTTCTTGATTTTCACAAAGAACCAGCTCCTTGTTTTGTCGGTTCTTTGTATAGTTCTTGTTTCTACTTGGTTGATTTTAGCCCTGAGTTTGATTATTTCCTGTTGTTTATTCCTCTTGGGTGTATTTGTTTCTTTTTGTTCTAGAACTTTCAGGTGTGCTGTCAAGTTGCTAGAGTATGCTCTCTCTAGTTTTTTTTAGAGGCACTCAGGGCTATGAGTTTTCCTCTTGGCACTGTTTTTATTGTGTCCCATAAATTTGAGTATGTTGTGCTTTCATTTTCATTAAATTCTAAAAAGTCTTTAATTTCTTTTTTGTTTCTTCCTTGACCAAGTTTATCATTGAGTAGAGTCCTGCTCTGTTTCCATATATATGTGAGGTTTCTGTTGTTTTTGTTGTTATTGAAGACCAGCCTTAATCCGTGATGATCTGATAGGATGCATGGGACTATTTCAATCCTCTTATATCTGTTGAGGCCTGTTTTGTCATCAATATATTGGCAGTTTTGGAGAAGGTACCAGGAAGTGCTGAGAAGAAGGTATAGTCTTTTGTTTTAGGATGAAATGTTCTATAAATATCTGTTAAATCCATTTGATTCATATCTTATGTTAGTTTCTCTCTGTCCCTGTTTAATTTCTCTTTCCATGATCTGTCCATTACTGACAGTGGCTTGTTGAAGTCTCTCACTATTTTTGTTTGAGGTGCAATGTGTGCTTTGAGCTTTAGTAACCTTTCTTTTATTAATGTGGGTGCCCTTGCATTTGGAGCATAGATGTTCAGTTGGTCTTAGTAGATTTTTCCTTTGACAAGTATGAAGTCTCTTTTTTTTCTTTTTCTTTTTTATAACTTTTGGTTGAAAGTCAATTTTATTGGATATTAGAGTGGCCACATCTTGTTTCCTGGGACCATTTGCTTGGAAAATTGTTTTCCAGCCCTTTACTCTGAGGTAGTGTCTGTCTGTCACCGAGATGCATTTCCTGTGTGCAACAAAATGCTGGGTCCTGTTTCCATATCTAGTTTGTTACTCTATGTCTTTTTTCTTGGAGAACTGAGTCCATTAATGTTAAGAGAAACTAAGGAATAATGATTGTTGCTTCCTGTTATTTGTGTTGTTAGAGGTAGAATTATCGTTGTGTGCCTATCTTCTTTTGAGTTTTTGAAAGATTACTTTCTTGCATTTTCTAGGGTGTAGTTTCCCTCCTTTTGTTGGAGTTTTCCATCTATTGCCCTTTGTACGCTTGGATTTCTGGAAAGATATTTTGTGTAAATCTGGTTTTGTCATGGTTTCTCCTTCTGTGGTAATTGAGAGTTTTACTGGCAATAGCAGCCTGTGCTGGCAATTTTGTTCTCTTAAGGTCTGTATGACATCTGCCCAGGATCTTCTGACTTTCATAGTCTCTGTTGAGAAGTCTGGTGTAATTCTGATAGGTCTGCCTTCATATGTTACTTGACCTTTTTCTCTTACTGCTTTTAATATTCTTTCATTGTTTTGTGCATTTGGTATTTTGACTATTATGTGGCAGGAGGAATTTCTTTTCTGGTCCAATCTATTTGAAGTTCTGTAGGCTTCTTGTACGTCTATGTACATCTCTTTCTTTAGCACAGGGAAGTTTTTTTTCTATAAATTTGTAGAAGATATTTACTGGACATTTTATTTGGGAATATTCACTCTTCTATACTTATTATCCTTAGGTTTGTTCTTCTCATTGTGTCCTAGATTTCCTGGATGTTTTGGGTTAGGAGCTTTTTACATTTTGCATTTTCTTTGACTATGGTGTCAATGTTTTCTATGGTATTTTCTGTACCTGAGATTCTTTCTTCTCTCTTTGGTATTCTGTTGGTAATGCTTGAATCTATGACACCCGATCTCTTTTCTAGCTTTCCTTTCACCAGGTTGTCTCCTTTTGTGATTTCTTTATTGTTTCTATTTCCATTTTTAGATCTTGAATAGTTTTGCTCAATTCCTTCACCTGTTTGGTTACATTTTCCTATAATTCTTTAAGGGTTTTTTGTGTTACCTCTTTGAGGGCTTCTATCTGTTTACCTGTGTTCTCATGTATTTCTTTAAGGGAGTTATTTATATCCCTCTTAAAATACTCTATCACCATCATGAGATGTGATTTTAAATCAGAGTCTTGCTTTTCTGGTGTATTGGGGTATCTAGGGCTTGCTGTGGTGGGAGAACTGGGTTCTGATGATGCCAAGTAGCCTTGGCTTCTTTTGCTTACGTTCTTGCTCTTGCCTTTTGCCATCTGGTTATCTCAGGTGTTGGCTAGTCTTGTTGTGTCTGTGGCTTGTCCCTCCTGCAAGCCTCTGTGTCTGTACTCCTGGGAGACCATCTTTCTCTGGGAGGAATTTGAATATGAAGAGCTGTGGTACAGGATCAACTCTGGGGTGCAGTCAGAGGCCAGAGGATCCTGTCTCCAGCAGTTCATTGGTACCTGTGTGCTAATGGCTCTAGGAGGGTCCCTCTTGGGCCAGGAATTGGAAAAGAAGTGGTGGTCATACCTGTGCTTGAAGGTTTGTTGACTCTCCTGGGAGACCAGCTCTCTCATGGTGGTATTTGGGTATGTAGAGCTGTGGTACAGGATCAGCTCTGGGCACAGACAGAAACTGGAAGGCTCCTGGGTCCTGCAACAGTGATAGTTTTATCTGTGCTCACAGGCTTGTCTACACTGCATCTCTCTAGGCGCTTTTTTTTTTTTTTGACTTCTGATCTCTTTCCTAGGTTTTCTTTTTCAGGGTTGTCTCTCTTTGTGACTTCTTTAGTGTTTCTATTTCCATTTTGAGCTCCTGGATGGTTTTATTCAATTCCTTCACTTGTTTGGTTGTGTTTTACTGTAATTCTTCTTCCTTTTTGGTTGTTTATTCTTTTTCACATAAAAGTTTACCAAGAATAGGACAGTGGCTCAGAAACAAGTTTGTAAATATATACTTATTGAAATTAATTTCAAGATATACTTATATATGGTTCTTGTACAGTACTCTATTTTAATAAGAATAAAAGTACTAAGTATGTGAAAACTGCAGCATCAAGAGGATTGAGCTATTTTACTAGTGTACTTAACATTAGATCAGTCTTGTAAAGGCAAGCAAAACAATCCCACAGCAGGTGGGCTCCTGTAATTCTTTAAAGGGATTTTCTTGTTTCCTCTTTAAGGGCTTCTATCTGTTTACCCGTGTTCTCCTGTATTTCTGTAAGGGAGTTATTTATGTCCTTCTTAAAATTGTCTATCATCATCAGCTGTTATTTTAATTCTGAGTGTGATGGATTATTCAGGGCTTGCTGTGTTATGAGAACTGTGTTCTGATAATGCCAAGTAGCTTTGGTTTCTTTTTGTAAAGTTCTTGTGCTTGCCTTTTACCATCTGGTCATCTCTGGTGTTAGTTGGTCTTATTGTCTCTCACTGGAGCTTTTTTTCTCCTGTGGGCCTGTCAGCACTCCCTGGAGACCAGGTATCTCTGGACTGTAATGGGGTGTGGAGAGCTGTGATCTTAGGTTGTAGGTACTCTTAATTAGCTCTCTCTGGGGGCATTTGGGTTTGGAGAGCTGTGGTGCTGCTTGAACTCCAGGGTGCAGATAGAGACTGGAAGTATTGTGTCCCCAGCTGCCCTGCAGTTCCTGAACGCCTTGGCCTCCTGGCAGGTGCCACTTTGGCCAGTTACTGGAGCAAAACTGGTGGTCTCATATGTGAGCAACAGCACTCCTGGGAGACAAGCTCACTCTGGGCAGGATTTAGGTGTGGAGGGTTGTGGGACAACCTTAGCTCTGGGATACAGATGGAGACTAGAAGGATCTTATATAAAATTTTAAATTAAATTTATAGCAAAATCCAAATGACTATTATGTCATTCACTCCCTTTGCAAATATGTTACAGAAATTGTTTACAGATACTTATTTGACCCTTATTCCATTAATTTTCCATGTTTTTGCATGTATCAAATGCCTTGAGAATAGGTAGGTTTATGAGAAACATTTCAATTTCTAAAATGTAAAAATATTTACATAATTCTTTCATGTCTAATCACAAAAACCCATATTCAATGTGGAAGAGGGTCAGAATTTTACAAATCTTAATGTGAGGTTATTTTCTCAGACAGGAATCCTGGAAGTGCCTGTCACTAATTTCCATTTCATGCTGTCTTCAGATTGATTTCTTCAAAATAGATTCTTCATTTCTCATTGGAACAAACATTAGGAGAAAGAAAAAATTGCTTGGCTCTGACTTGTTTTTTAATTCTGGTTTTGTAACTCACTAGCTTTACTACATTGAAAATTTTACATTATGCTTCTGAATCCAAATATTTTCACAAACATGAACATAAGAATATTTGTCTTTCTTTGTACTAGAAATTAAAAATATATGTAGAGTGATATGCTAGTTAAATATATGTATGCTTACTTACCTTATGCTTTTGTACTTCCGTTGGGATGAATTTCAAAGGAAGCTGCTTTAGCAAACATGAGTCTCTGTCTGAACTCTCAGCAGTAATGGGGCATAACTTCAAAGCTGTGAAACGTAGAAGCAGCCTGGTGAGTAGTCCTCGGTTCAGAGAGTTCTTTCCATTGCTGTTTGTTCTTCCAGATTTAAAGGAAATCTTGCAGAAGGGAATATGTACACCAAGAAATGCCACTTACAATATGAATTGAGCCAGAATGAGTCAACCGGCCAGTGATGATGTCATGCTGTCAAAGTCACCAGACCTTTTGTGGGCTTTCTCTGAGGCCCCCTGAGTGAACAGACTTCAGAGGCTCACAGCATTCTACTTTTGACATTAATTCTATGTGCTTCTTTGTTTGTAACACAGAATGTATTTTTAAGAATGGCATCACTATGTCTTTGTGTCTACTAGCAACATATCTTTTCTCTAACAAATCCATAAAGTGAAACAGTGCCTACCATTATTCTTTCCTCCTTAAGAAAACAATATTTTAGTCCTGGTTTTGTTTCAAACAAGTTTGAATGGCTGTCTCAAAATATGACACCTTTTTCTTTCAATTCTATAAAACATTCCTAAACATTTTTAAATATTCAACAGACAACGATTTCAGGTTGCACAGATGACTATGACAGTAAGAACAGTCTCTGGTACTTCTTTCTTCTTGTTTCTGGTTTAATGATGAGGCTTTCCCTGGTAAATATCATCTGAACTGTACTTAATGTATAGTTTTGGAGTAACTTAGAACCTGATTATGATGCAGAATATGCAAATTCTCAGCAAAGAAGTGTGGGATTTAGTGAGTAAATAGAGGAGTAACAGTGATAAAGCAGTAGAGGTTGTGATGGAGCTGGTCTGGCGGAGACTTTCCTAAATGCAGTATTTATTGGAAAGGAATACTACTGAAAGACAGTTCTTCATAACTGATTCATAGAAGTCACCAGGTGTTTAATGAATTCATAAGACAGAAACATTGAAAACAGAATGATAACCAGGAGAGAGAAGCTGGATGAATAGTCAAGCTACTATAAGAATATCTAGAGATAAATACAGATGATAGATAAGAAGTTTATACCAGGAGTGTTGTATTGAACTCATAGTTCAAGATAATTGGAGATATATATGGCTAGCTGTTGGTATGTAGGTATATTAAATGCTATGATTCAATAAACAGCTCTCAAGATGGGATCTAGGACATAAGACATTAATTATGGAAAAATGTTAGGAGAGAAGAGTGGGAGATCCCTCAGAGCTTAAGGCATGTTGGGTGACTATAATTTTAGAGAAGAAGAGTGAGAAATTTCTCACTGTAGCATAGTCCAAAGAATAATTCTTCGAAGATGAAAACCACTCATCAGGACAGTCTCATGCTAAAGAATTGGTTTGCAGTGGAATTCCCACTCCTCTCAGTCACCGGCTTAAATAATCCTTGGGGAGTAAAGATTGGGATGTGATGTTTTTTTTAAGGATAGCTTTCTGAGTTGTAAAGTTTTATGGCTTCTAGTGTAACTGAAGGTATATGTGTTAAAGACTGAAGATAAATTGGTCGAGAAAAATTGTAAGTGACAAGGGGAATATGGGTGAGGATCAGGTGTTGGTGAGGATGTGGAGAAAGAGGATCACTCCTACACTGCTGGTGGGACTGCAAGCTGGTACAACCACTCTGGAAATCAGTCTGGCGATTCCTCAGAAAACTGGACATGATACTTCCAGAGGACCAGCCATACCACTCTTGGGAATATACCCAGAAGATTCCCTAGCATGCAATAAGTATACATGCTCCACTATGTTCATAGCAGCCTTATTTATAATAGCCAGAAGCTGGAAAGAACCCAGATGTCCCTCAACGGAGGAATGGATACAAAAAATGTGGTATATATACACAATGGAATACTATTCAGCCATTAGAAACAATGAATTCATGAAATTCGTAGAGAAATGGATGAAGCTGGAGAACATCATACTGAGGTAACCCAGTCTCAAAAGAATACCCATGGTATGCACTCACTGAGAAGTGGATATTAACCTAGAATCTTGGGACACCAAAGACACAATTCACATACCAAATGATGTCTGACAAGAAGAAAGGAATGGACACTGGTGCTGGAAAGGATCAAAGCATCAGTGTAAGGGAATACCAGAACAGGGAAGTGGGAAGGGGTGGATGAGGGAGCAGGGGGAGGGAAAAGGGCATGTGGGACCTTTGGGGGGCGGGGAACCAGAAAAAAGGAAATGAAATGTAAATATAGAATATATCCAATAAAAAAATAAGAGTGAAGAAGTCCAAGAAGAAAACTTTAGACAAGCAGAGTCGATGCTACAAAGTTGTTCAGTTGTATAAAATGTAAAATAAATTATTCACCTTAAGATGTGATAGCAGACAGATGATCTCAGAACTAATAAACAGAGTAGATGGATGTGACTAGGGCGGATGTGGTCATGATGCCACTTATGGAATATATGTAACAAAAATATTAACTTAAAAGGGATCAAAGAAAAGAGTAAGGTCATTATCTGGATAGATTTCTGTATACTTGTTGAGGAAGAGAAAGAAATCAGTGAAGGAGACATTAATAATGGAGCAAGATCTGGAAGAGACATTTGGAGCTAAAACAAGAGTGGTTGAATATAGTGAGTGCAGGCTAGTGATAAAATGCATAATGATTAAGTATGGAGGAGGAAATTTGAATAAATTAATCACCTAAAGCATTAATTTTGTTTGGATATAAAAGTGAAAGATGAGTGGGAGTGTTAAAACATAAATTTGTTACCTTGGCAAAGGAAAAAATATCTGAGCAGAGATTAAAGGGCTGGCAGCAGTACTAAGGACTGAAGCAAGGTTGGAGACAGGCTGTGGGATAAGTCTAAGCAATACAGTTATATAATTTTTCTCCAGCAGTGTTTGGCAGCTTAGGGGTTTCTATTGAGCAAGCAGATGGTTGGATTATTCATAGGACAGGGACTAAAACTTACATTAGCTTGAAGGAAAGGAGTTAAGGTATTGAATGGTCCAGGCAAGAATCAAGGGAAGGTAGACAGAGAAGAGATGGGGCTTCAAATTATGGAGATGATAGCAAAACCCATGAATTAAACACAAGGATTTATGAATTTTGCACTTAGATAAGATGTATAAATATGATTTTGAGGATAAATAGTGAAGAAAGATGAACTGGAGTCTAATGTCAGTGCCTATGTTAAATGGAACCACAGACTCCGACATTAGTTTTCTTTAGACCAAGATTTATGTCTATGATTTATATAAACATACCTTTATTAAAATGACAAATATTAAAAGAACAAATATTGAAAATAAATTTTGTCTTGGAATTGAAGCAAAAGAGACCTGTTCATTTTAGGTCTCTTTTATAGTAAATGGTACTCTTTCCTTGGTTCCTAATCCAAAATGATAGATGTGCTGTTTCTTCTCACATCATATTCTTGGTCAGATTTGACAATTCTGTCTTGAGATATATCTTATATTTTTCATTAGTTGTCAGTTTAATACAAGCCAACATGCAACTCTCTCCTACCTGGGTTGCATGATGGTAACCTTTCCATCTCTGCAATCTAGACTTTCTTCCCTGCAACCAATCACAAATGCTCCCAGGTAGTCAGAGTTGTAGCAGTCATCTGCTCAAAAGCATGCTATATTCTCATTAGTGGCTATAATCTGATATATCCATTATTTTCTTAGTTCTTCATATATTTTCTTACCTAAGTTCCTCTGCCTTTCCATACCAGTCACTGTGTTTCAGTCTCACATGTCTCCATGATACTTCATTAAAACTTTTTTTTCTGTGTGTGTCATTTGAAATACAAACTGTTATAGTTTCTTTTTCTTTTATTTATTTTTTATTTTTTATTTTCCACGTTCTTTGTTTACAATGCAAAGGATTTCCCCTTTCCCAGTTCCCCCTCCCAATAAGTCCCATAAGCCCTCTTCCCTCCACCCATTCCCCAATCAACCCCCTCCCACTTCTCTATCCTGGTAATCCCCTACATTGCTGCATCAAGTCTTTCCAGGACCAGAGCCTGCTCCTTCCTTCTTCTTGGGAATGATTTGATTTTTTAATTGTGTCTTGGGTATTGAGAGCTTCTGGGCTAATATCCACTTATCAGTGACTGCATTCCATGTGTATTCTTTTGTGATTGGGTTACCTCACTTAGTATGATATTTTCCAGATCCAGCCATTTGCCTAAGAATTTCATAAATTCATTGTTTTTAATTGCTGAGTAGTATTCCATTGTGTAAATATACCACATTTTCTGTATTGATTCCTCCTCTGAGGCACATCAGGGTTCTTTCCAGCTTCTGGCTATTATAAAGAAGGCTGCTGGATTCTTTCCAGCTTCTGGCTATTATAAATAAGGCTGAGCATAGTGGAGCATGTGTTCTAATTGCATGCCAGGGAATCCTCTGGGTATATGCCCAGGAGTGGTATAGCAGGGTCCTCTGGAAGTGTCATGTCCAAGTTTCTGAGGAAACTCCAGACTGATTTCCAGAGTGGTTGTACCATCTTGCAATCCCACCAGTAGTGGAGGAGTGTTCCTGTTTCTCCACATCGTCGCCAAGACCTGCTGTCTCCTCAGTTTTTAATCTTAGCCATTCTTACTGGTGTGAGGTGAAATCTCAGGATTGTTTTGATTTGCACTTCCGTAATGACTAATGATGTTGAACATTTCTTAAGGTGTTTGTCAGCCATCCGAAATTCTTCAGGTGAAAATTCTTTGTTTAGCTCTGTACCCCATTTTTAATAGGTTATTTGGCTCTCTGGAGTCTAACTTCTTGAGTTCTTTGTATATATTGGATATTAGCCCTCTGTCAGATGTAGGGTTGGTGAAGATCTTTTCCCAATTTGTTGGTTGCTGGTTTGTCCGCTTGACAGTGTCCTTTGCCTTACAGAAGCTTTGTAATTTTATGACATTCCATTTGTCAATTGATCTTAGAGCATAAGCTATTGGTGTTCTGTTCAGGAACTTTTTCCCTGTACCCATTTCCTCAAAGGTCTTCCCCAGTTTCTTTTCTATTAGTTTCAGTGTGTCTGGTTTTATGTGGAGGTCCTTGATCCATTTGGAGTTGAGCTTAGTACAAGGAGATAAGAATGGATCAATTTGCATTCTTCTGCATACTGACCTCAAGTTGAACCAGCACCATTTGTTGAATAGGCTTTTTTCCACTGGATGGTTTTAGCTCCTTTGTGGAAAATCAAGTGACCATAGGTGTGTGGGTTCATTTCTGAGTCTTCAATTTATTCCGTTGATCTACCTGCCTGTCACTGTGCCAATACATGCAGTTTTTAACACTATTGCTCTGTAGTACTGCCTGAAATCTGGGATATTGATTCCCCCAGAAGTCCTTTTACTGTTGAGAATAGTTTTAGCTATCCAGGGTTTTTGTTACTCCAGGTAAATTTGATTGTTGCTCTTTCTAACTCTATAAAGAAGTGAGTTGGGATTTTGATCGGGATTACACTGAATCTGTATATTGCTTTGGGCAAGATGGACATTTTTACTATATTAATTCTGCCAATAATGCAATCATGTTTATGTGCTTAATTGGTTAAACTTTAGATCTGATGTCATATAAAAAGTGTTTTTAAACTTCCCCCAAGAGTCATAGATTAACAGAAAACCCCAGTTCCAGGAATGTGAAACTTCCTCTCAAGTCAAGGGTTCCAAGGACTCTGAAAACAATGTGTGGTACTGCTGTTCTTCTTTGTTTTCTCCCAGTTATTGAGGACATTACTGAAGACACAATATTCTTCAGACAGAACACTAGGAACAATCACGCTGGAACTGACCTGGAACAGACCTGGAACCTTCCTCACAGAGGATTAGGTCTCATAGTACTGAAAACAGCTATAAAAGCTACTAAGGTAGAAAAGCTTATGTCGGTCCTCCCACTACTATCCAGCTCTAATGCCTATGGACAACAACAATGGCCCAAATGGCAATGTGTCCCCAAAGGTATAGGACTGGCACTAATGTTGAGTAGGAAACCAGCAGTCATTTAATTAGACTTAAAGCCAATTACTTACTCAATTTCCCTTGAAGCTTTTAATATTTGTTCTTTTTTTCTATGTGTTTAGTGTTTTGATGGCAGGAGTGCTTGTAAGCTTGTACCTTTATAGGCATCTTGTTTCATTAAAAAAATTATTCTTTGTTATCTTGTTAAAAATTAGTCCTGAGAAGGCTCAATATAGGCATTCCCAGTATAGGAGAATGCCAGGACAGGAAAATGGGAGTTCGTCGGTTGGTGAGCAGAGGGAGGGGGGAATGGGATAGGGTGTTTTGGGAGGGGAAACCAGGAAAGGGGATAACATTTGAAATGTAAATAAAGAAAATATCTAATAAAAAAAGAATGTAAAAAAAATACTTTCTGGTCTTTGACATAGGATCCTTCTATTCCTGTTATTCTTAGATTTGCTCATTTCAAAGTGTTTCAAATTTCCTTAATATTTTGTGTTGTAATATTTTTAGATTTAACATTTTCTTTGACTGACATATCAATTTTTTCTATTGACTCTTCAGTTCCTAAGATTCTCTCTTTTATCTTGTTGGCAATTAGGCACATCCATGGACATCTAGAAGTGACTTCACAACATCAGTCATCTTTACAGCCAGCTTTTTAAGGACCCTATGATGAGACTTGTCATCTCTAGTGGCCCAAGAGGTGACAGCGTCTCTCCTGTGTCTGTCCCTTTGCACATACACCATGGCCTCTGTCCCTTCACATGTCCCTTTAAGCATGTATCATGGGTCCAATAACAGTCTTGTTCTCTCTGACTCATCTATCTTCCCTCCTTCCTCTCCCAGAGGATGCCTCTGTTTGGCCCTTTCATTAAACCTCCATGTGAGATCTGCTGCATGGCGTGATTTGTGTGGGACTCACTGTTGACTTCTATTACATCTAATATATTCTGTGGGTGATGTTTGAGTCTGTAATTCCTCTTTGCTTATCTACATTTTCCATTTCTAGAATTCCATAAGTTTGTATCTTCTTTATAGCTTTTATTCCCATTTTCAAGTCTTTAATACTTTTACTTGTTGCCTTCAATTATTTTCTTGGTTGTGCATGCATGTGGATGTACATATGGAAGCAGCATCATGTTGTAGTATTTTTCATTAATTTTTCTACATATAAAAATATTTTTTGAGATATATTGCCTGCAGCTTCCCGCCCAGCTGGTGGTGAGGAAGCCGGAGTCAGCCAGTGTGCCAGGTGCCCAGACCCAGACAGAGGCTGAACCAGCCTCCCATCCAGCCAGTGATGTCCAACTCCCACTCAGGCCTGGAGTGGGAGTTGGGCACAGAATAGCGGGTGCACTCTGCACTCACGGGGCGGACCCCGAGCTCCCTGCAGGCAGCTGCCATATTGCCTGCAGCTTCCTGCCCAGCTGGTGGTGGGGAAGCCTGAGTGTCACCCAGCGTGCCAGGTGCTCAGAACCATCCGGCGGCAGCGGAACCAGGTACCCTACACAGCCCGAGCTTAAGTCCTTCGGGGACTCAGGCCTGGAGTGGGAGTTGGGCACAGAATAGCGGGTGCACTCTGCACTCGCGGGGCAGACCCCGAGCTCCCTGCAGGCAGCTGCCATATTGCCTGCAGCTTCCCGCCCAGCTGGTGGTGGGGAAGCCTGAGTGTCACCCAGCATGCCAGGTGCTCAGAACCATCCGGCGGCGGCGGCGGAACCAGGTACCCGACACAGCCCGAGCTTAAGACCTTCGGGGACTCAGGCCTGGAGTGGGAGTTGGGCACAGAATAGCGGGTGCACTCTGCACTCGCGGGGCAGACCCCGAGCTCCCTGCAGGCAGCTGCCATATTGCCTGCAGCTTCCTGTCCAGCTGGTGGTGAGGAAGCCGGAGTCAGCCAGTGTGCCAGGTGCCCAGACCCAGCCAGAGGCTGAACCAGCCTCCCATCCAGCCAGTGGCAGGGAAGCTGGAAACCGGACCCAGCCAGCTTCCCAGCAGCTTGGGACCAGCAGGCGGAACCAGATAACTGAGATATCCCAACTTTAAGACCCCTGGGGAAACAGGATATCAGACAGCAAACCCTGAGCAGGAGCAGTGCAGAGCAGCCGCCCAACAGGCGGAACCAAATACCTGGGATATCCTGAGTTTAAGACCTCAGGGGACTCAGGCCACCTGTCAGCAATCTGTGAGCAAGAACCAGGCAGGACAGTGATTCAGGTATCCCAGTCGCTGGGAAATAGCCTTACAACCCCACAGGAGGGTCAAGCACCAGCTAGTATCTACAGGACCAACTAACACCAGAGTTAACCAGATGGCAAAAGGCAAACGTAAGATCGCTACTAACAAAAATCAAGGCAATATGGCAGCATCCGAACCCAGTTCCCCAACAGCAATAAATATTGGATACCCCGAAACACCAGAAAAACAAGACTCAGATCTAAAATCACTGGTCAGGATGCTGATAGAGGAACGCTTAGATAAATCTCTTAAAGTAATACATGAGAAAATAGATCAAAAGCTAGAAGCCATTGCAAGACAAACACAATTAAATCCCAGATATCTCAACACACCAGAAAAACAAGACTCAGATCTAAAATCACTGGTAAAGATGCAGATTGAGGATCACTTAGATAAATTTCTTAAAGTAATAGAGGAGAAAATAGATCAAAAACTAGAAGCCCATACAAGGCAGACACAAAAATCACTTAAAGAAATCCAGGAGAATATAGAGCAAAAAATGAATCCCAATAAGGGGGAGAAACAAAAATCACCTAAAGAAATACAAGAGAACATGGGTCAACGAGTAGAAGTCATAAAGGAGGAAACACAAAAATCCCTTAAAGAATTACAGGAAAACACAAACAAGCAACTGAAAGATCTGAGCAAAACCATACAAAATCTAAAAACAACTAAGCAATCGCAAAGGGAGACAATGTTGGAGATAGAAAACCTTGGGAAGAAATCAGGAGTCATAGATGCAAATATCAACAATAGAATACAAGAGATAGAAGACAGAATCTCAGATGCTGAAGATACCATAGGAACCATGGATTCAACAATTAAAGAAAATGCAAAATGCAAAAAGCTGGTAACCCAAAACATTCAGGAAATCCAGGACACAATGAGAAGACCAAACCTAAGGATTATAGGGATAGATGAGAATGAAGATCTACAACTTAAAGGGCCAGCAAATATCTTCTACAAAATTATGGAAGAAAATTTCCCCAACCTAAAGAGAGAGATGCCCATGAATATACAAGAAGCCTATAGAACACCAAATAGACTGGACCAGAACAGAAATACTTCCCGTCACATAATAATCAAAACCCCAAATGTACTAAACAAAGAAAGAATATTAAAGGCAGTAAGAGAAAAAGGACAAGTAACATATAAAGGAAGACCTATCAGAATTACACCAGACTTCTCACCTGAGACCATGAAAGCCAGAAGAACCCGGGCAGACCTCATGCAGACCCTAAGAGAACACAAACTTCAGCCAAGACTACTATACCCAGCAAAACTCTCAATTGCCATAGATGGGGAAACCAAGATATTCCACGACAAAACCAAATTTGCAAGATACTTATCTACAAACCCAGCCCTACAAAGAATAATAGGGGAAAAATACCAACACAAGGGGGGGAAACAACACCCCAGAAGAAACAAGATAGAAACCCCATCTCTTCCAACCCAAAAGAAGAGAACCACTCAAATACAAATAATAATAACAATTCCCAAAATGTCAGGAAGTAATAATTACTATTCCTTAATATCTCTTAATATCAATGGACTCAATTCCCCAATCAAAAGACACAGACTAACAGACTGGATACGGAAACAGGACCCTACATTTTGCTGCATACAAGAAACACATCTCAGTGTCAAAGACAAACACCACCTTAGAGTAAAAGGCTGGAAGACAGTTCTACAAGCAAATGGTCCCAGGAAACAAGCTGGAGTAGCCATTCTAATATCAGATAAAATCGACTTTCAACCTAAAGTCATCAAAAGAGACACAGAAGGTCACTTCCTGCTTGTCAAAGGGAAAATCCACCAAGAAGAATTCTCAATACTGAACATCTATGCGCCAAATGCAAGGGCACCCTCATTCGTAAAAGAAACTTTACTAAAGCTTAAAGCACACATCACACCTAACACAATGATTGTAGGTGACTTCAACACTCCACTCTCCTCAATGGACCGATCAGGAAAGCAGAAACTAAACAGGGACACAGTGAAACTAATTGAAGCTTTGGACCAATTGGATTTAACAGATATATATAGAACATTCCATCCTAAAACAAAAGAGTATACCTTTTTCTCAGCACCGCACGGTACCTTCTCAAAAATTGATCATATAATTGGTCACAAGACAGACCTCAACAAATACAAGAAGACCGAACTAATCCCATGTCTCCTATCGAATCACTATGGAGTAAAAGTGGTCTTCAATAGCAAGAACAACAACAGAAAGCCCACATACACATGGAAACTGAACAATACTCTACTCAATGACACCCTGGTCAAGGAAGAAATAAAGAAAGAAATCAAAGACTTTTTAGACTTCAATGAAAATGAAGGTACGACCTACCCAAATCTCTGGGATACAATGAAAGCAGTGCTAAGAGGAAAACTCATAGCCCTGAGTGCCTCCAAAAAGAAACTGGAAAGAGCATACACTAGCAACTTAACAGCACACCTGAAGGCGCTGGAACAAAAAGAAGCTAACTCACCCAAGAGGAGTAGAAGAGAGGAAATCATCAAATTAAGGGCTGAAATCAATCAAGCAGAAACAAAGAGAACCATACAAAGAATCAACAAAACCAAGAGCTGGTTCTTCGAGAAAATCAACAAGATAGATAAACCCTTAGCTAGACTAACCAAAGGGCACAGAGATAGTATCCAAATTAACAAAATTAAAAATGAAAAGGGGGATATAACAACAGAAACAGAGGAAATTCAAAAGATCATCAGATCCTACTACAAAGGCCTATACTCAAAACAACTGGAGAATCTGGAGGAAATGGACAATTTCCTAGACAGATACCAAATACCAAAATTAAATCAGCATCAAGTAGACCAGCTAAACAGTCCCATAACCCTTAAAGAAATAGAAGGGGTTATAGAAAGCCTCCCAACCAAAAAAAGTACGGGACCAGATGGTTTTAGTGCAGAATTCTACCAGACCTTCAAAGAAGACTTAACACCAATACTCTTCAAACTATTCCACAAAATAGAGACAGAAGGGACACTGCCCAACTCGTTCTTCGAAACCACAATTACGCTGATACCTAAACCACAAAAAGATCCAACAAAGAAAGAGAACTACAGGCCAATTTCTCTTATGAATATAGATGCAAAAATACTAAATAAAATTCTTGCCAACCGAATCCAAGAGCATATCAAAACGATCATTCACCATGATCAAGTAGGCTTCATTCCAGGAATGCAGGGATGGTTCAATATATGGAAATCCATCAATGTAATCCACTACATAAACAAACTAAAAGAAAAAAACCACATGGTCATCTCATTAGATGCTGAAAAAGCATTTGACAAAATTCAGCATCCTTTCATGCTAAAAGTCTTGGAAAGAGCAGGAATTCAAGGCCCATACCTAAACATAGTAAAAGCAATCTACAGCAAACCAGTAGCCAACATCAAAATAAATGGAGAGAAACTTGAAGCAATTCCACTAAAATCAGGGACTAGACAAGGCTGTCCTCTCTCTCCATATCTTTTCAATATAGTACTTGAAGTTCTAGCAAGAGCAATCAGACAACATAAGGAAGTCAAAGGGATACAAATTGGAAAGGAAGAAGTCAAAGTATCATTATTTGCAGATGATATGATAGTCTACTTAAGCGATCCAAAAAACTCCACCAGAGAACTTCTACAGCTGATAAACAACTTCAGCAACGTGGCTGGTTATAAAATTAACTCAAGCAAATCAGTAGCCTTCTTGTATTCAAAGGACAAGCAGGCTGAGAAAGAAGTTAGGGAAATAACACCCTTCACAATAGCCACAAACAACATAAAGTACCTTGGCGTAACTCTAACCAAACAAGTGAAAGATCTGTATGACAGGAACTTCAAGTCCCTGAAGAAAGAAATCAAAGAAGACCTCAGGAGATGGAAAAATATTTCTTGCTCCTGGATTGGCAGGATCAATATAGTAAAAATGGCCATCTTGCCAAAAGCAATCTACAGATTCAATGCAATCCCCATCAAAATCCCAAATCAATTCTTCATAGATCTAGAAAGAGCAATTCTCAAATTCATCTGGAGCAACAAAAAACCCAGGATAGCTAAAACTATTCTCAACAATAAAAGGACTTCTGGGGGAATCAATATCCCTGACCTCAAGCAGTACTACAGAGCAATTGTGTTAAAAACTGCATGGTATTGGTACAGCAACAGGCAGGTAGATCAATGGAATAGGAATGAAGACCCAGAAATGAACCCACAGACTTATGGTCACTTGATCTTTGATAAAGGAGCCACAACCATCCGGTGGAAAAAAGATAGCCTTTTCAACAAATGGTGCTGGTTCAACTGGAGGTCAACATGCAGAAGAATGAGAATTGACCCACTCTTATCTCCTTGTACTAAGATCAACTCCAAGTGGATTAAGGACCTCCACATAAAACCAGACACACTGAAACTATTAGAAAAGAAACTTGGGAAGACCCTGGAGGACATGGGCACAGGGGTAAAGTTCCTGAACAGAACACCAATAGCTTATGCTCTAAGATCAAGAATTGACAAATGGGACCTCATAAAATTACAAAGTTTCTGTAAGGCAAAGGACACTGTCAGAAGGACAAAACGGCAACCAACAACGTGGGAAATGATCTTTACCAACCCCACATCCGACAGAGGGCTAATATTCAATATATACAAAGAACTCAAGAAGTTAGTCCCCAAAGAACCAAATAACCCTATCAAAAAATGGGGTACAGAGCTAAACAAAGAATTTTCACCAGAAGAAATTCTGATGGCCGAGAAACACCTTAAGAGATGTTCAACATCATTAGTCATCAGGGAAATGCAAATCAAAACAACCCTGAGTTTCCACCTCACTCCAGTCAGAATGGCTAAGATTAAAAACTCGAGAGACAACAAGTGCTGGCGAGGATGTGGAGAAAGAGGAACACTCCTCCACTGTTGGTGGGATTGCAAAATGGTAAAACCACTCTGGAAATCAGTGTGGCGGTTCCTCAGAAAATTGGGCATGCCACTCCCAGAGGACCCTGGCATACCACTCCTGGGCATATACCCAGAGGATTCCTCTGCATACAACAAAGACACATGCTCCTCTATGTTTATAGCAGCCTTGTTTATAATAGCCAGAAATTGGAAGGAGCCCAGATATCCCTCAAAGGAGGAATGGATACAGAAAATGTGGTATATTTATACAATGGAGTACTACTCAGCAATTAAAAATAATGAATTCATGCAATTTGTAGGTAAATGGTTAGATCTGGAAACTATCATCCTAAGTGAGCTAACCCAATCACAAAAGAATACACACGAAATGCAATCACTGATAAGTGGATATTAATGAGCCCAGAAGCCCTAAATACTCAAGGCACAATTAGCAAGTCAAATGACTCTCAAGAAGAAAAAAAAGGAGAGGACCCTGGGCCTGTAAAGATTGGATCCAGTATTGTAGACCCAGAACAGAGAAATCGTGGGGGGGGGAAGAGTGGGGAATAGCATGGGGGGGAGAGGAATTATGGGACATATGGTGGGGGGTAACTGGGAAAGGGGAAAGCCTTTGGAATGTAAACAAAGAATATAGAAAATAAAAAAAATAAAAAAAAATAAAAAAAATATTTTTTGAGAAAGGGTCTCTTACGGAACCTTCATTAATTTATTAGGCTAGGTAGTCAATGAGCTTTAGAAATGTTTCTTTCTCTACCTCTTTCATATCTGTCAGAGAAAGGTTGTTAGAAACATATGATAGGCATTGCTGACCTTCAGTCTAAGTCCTAAGGATTTGAACATGTGTATTTGTGCTTGTATAATGAGCACTTTACCAACTGAAACATATCCACAGTCCCTAAATACCCATGATCATGGTTTTCACTTTCACACTACCCAGATAGGTTCCTGTTAACAAGAAAAGGAAGAATATGTTTAAGAGTTTCTTCAAATCAAATTAAACCAACTTATTTTGCAAATTATTTAGGTTACATTAATATTTACAAATGGTTAGTCATATATCACTGTAAAGCAAAATTACATTTAAAATATAACATTTAAAAGAATTCCTTCACCATAATATCAGGACCTGTTTAGCCTTTTCATAAGACACATTGCTTAAAGTTTGACCATTGTCTGAAATCTTGCATTTTTAATGTTCCTCAGAAAGATAAATAGAGAACATGTAGAATTTGATTTGAGCAGCTGTTAGGAAATAACATTCAATTATAGAAACTTTGACACAGTATCAAGTCAAGATACAATTGAAGGTAAAACTACTCTAAATGCTATTTTAAGTAATAAATAAATCTTTATACTAGTGTAGGTAATGACTAATTTTAATTTCCTAAATAATATGTAAAGAAAAATACAATTCTCACTAATCCTTTATAGAGTTAATAAAATATTGACATTAGGACAATAAGTCAGATGACTAAAAAGACTTGTGTAGAAAGAACTATATCATCATTTACAACATACATTCACATGGGTATGTACTATTTTTATTCTCTCAGAAAGTCAAGAAATGATTGGCATTTTTTCTTTTCTTCTTTTTAATCAGAACAAAATCTTTCAGAACTAGAAATGAATGCCACTTTTCCACACACAAACTCTCCGCATCATAAAAGTATCCATGGAAACCCTCACTTGCTTGAAGCTCTATTATGCATATACAAGGTTATTTGCTTTTACATTTTATTCCAACAAAAACGTGATGAGACTGAAAAGCATTAAGCTGCTAGAGACATTGGAGACATTTGATGCCTTACATAAGAGTTTTAGGCATAAAGCCATTATATTTTAGTAGTGTTTATTTGGCAAACCTAAATAATTGCATATAATATGTTCATTAATAATGAAAACAAGAATGATGAAATGTTCTATTATTCTACTATTTTGTTTAACTGCCATAAAAGTATACATGTAGGAATATATATTTAATATCTGAATAATATCCCAACAAAATATCTATATTAAAGAAAAAATTCCATATATATATAATTATATATAATCATATCACTGTAAACTTAATTCAATGTTAAATCACCATGGAAAGTCACCAGGGAAATACATCTCTGCATCTCCAGAAAGTCTAAACTGAGAAGGGTAGAGAAGGGTAGATCCTCTGTAAATGTAGGCTCCACTGTCCCATAGGTTGAATTCTTGTGCTCTATGCACAGGAGAAAGCAAGTTGAACACTGTGAATGATATTCAACCTCTCTCTCTCTCTCTCTCTCTCTCTCTCTCTCTCTCTCTCTCTCCTCTCTCTCCCTCTCTCTCTCCCTTCTCACTTCATAAATAATGTGGCCAGCTGCTTTTCTTTTTCATTGTCATGTCTTCTCCAAAACAAACAACTTCAGCTCTGTGAACTTTAAAGCTAATGAATTGCTTCTTGTCTGATATTTGATCCCAACAAGAAGGGTGCCTAATAAAGAGAGAAGGTGTCAATGAGTGTAGTTGTTGCTACACTAAACCTGACCTTGTGCTTCACCATTCAGCAGGGTTTTCAGGAGGAACATGCAAGTATTTGAAGTTATAGGCTTTAAAAAGCCCTAAAAGGCTATAAGCAGAATCCGTTTTTTAAATGAGCCATTCTGTTAGCAGTCTAGAAATTCAAGTAATCAAATTTCAGAGGGGATCAAGTACTGTGGTGGAATCAGGGTTAGAAGCTATTCATGGTATATTCTTGCAAAGAGTATGTCTGTTTTTTCCACATACTATGAATGTCAGTGACTCCTAATTCAAAGGGTACAGGTTGCTTTTGTTTGGTAGATGAAATCTGAAGACAAGGTAACATTTAAACTATGCTGTGGTCACTGCTGACTGCTCTAATCCAGGTTGACAGTGAGACAGTATAGCAAATAGAGCAAGTAGTAATACTACATTTTAAAATTTAGTATTTCATGAAAGGGAGACTCAGTTTAAAGTCATTGAAGAGGTGCTATAGTTGTTAAAGGGATCAAACTCATTAATTAGAAACGTGATGTTTTAAACTTGGAAAATAGGAACCATTCCCCAGGGGAGGTCAAAGGCTATTCATAAGAGGTTCCCATCCACAGGCATCTCTATCTGATGACAAAAAAAATCCATTTAAAAGGATAGCCAAAACGTAGAATGCTGCTGAATGGGTTCATTATTCAAAAATAGACACATAGAAGCAATTGTACCTTTGATCAAAATAGACATCATGTGCTGGAAGCAGAACCTTGGCAACACTATTTATGCTCTGGTACTGGGGATGGAGGTATGAAACATGCAAGATGAAGGGAGTCACAGAAGACTGTGCCAAAGGCCCTCTAAGGACAGTCAGTCTGTGGCAGTCAGAATCCCTGCTAGGAGGCCCAAGGCCATTTCAAGAGTTAAAGTAAAGTCTAATTTGTAATAGTGACCTCAAAATACTGTACATGCCAGGACTACAAATGACAGCCAAGCAAAGATGCACAGTTTGGGGCTATCCCAAAAGAGAGACTGTACATGTTATAGGCTATAGAGCTGGGAGAATGAGAGTACCCAATCTCTTTAGAGTTCAGGCTTTTGTACCCTGGGCTTGCACTCCTGTGTCCTCTCACACCATTGCAGGAGTGTTGGGGTTGTAGACACTCATGAAAGCATTTGGAGTTTTACATAGATTCCAGGAACTGTTCTCAGGGTGTCAAGCTTGCATAGTAAGCAGTTATACCTACCGAGTCAATTCTTGAGACTTATTACATATGTTTTTTAGTTTGCTGTTCATTGGGGAGATTATAGTTAAAAGTTGCCTGAATCCCAGTAGAGATTTTAAACCCTAGCAGTGAAAAATGCTAGAATTGTTAAAGGTTTTGTGTGTGTGTGTGTGTGTGTGTGTGTGTGTGTGTGCTTGAGGGACTGAACACATTCTGCATCATGATGTAAAAGTGCATCTTTAGGGATTGGGGTAGATAGTTATGATTTAAAGCAATGTATTGGTTGTCAAGTTGATAATAGGTAGATAAATGATGGCTTCTTTATAGTCAAATTGACTGGATTTAGAATCACCATGGTAACACTTTTTCCAGAAAGGTTTAACTAAGGACAGAAGACTCACTGTTCTTCCTTTAAATTGCTTGTAATGCAGGAATATAAAAAAAGAAGAATAAGTAAAACACTGATGGCATATGTTAAAAATTTTCTGTTTATGGTAAATGTATGGAATGGGAAAACTGATGTTTAATAAAAGACACTCAAATGAATGCATTCAAGAGTATTTGTTCCGTCTGTATTAGTTGCTTTTGGTCTTCACTCAAAGCCAGGCAGAAGACTGAGGAAGCTTTAGTATTCCTACATCCTTCCAAAGCTTCCAAGGTGTGTATTAGCTGAGGCTGTATGCAGCCAAAGCCAGAGGTTGACTAACTACAAGTGTCATTTTCTATGAGAATGGTCAGTGGAGAAGGCTTGGCTTTTCTCAGTTGCTCCCAGTTTGGAAGCAGGGTAGGGTGGAGGCAGAAATCAAAGAAGCTGTGATTACTTCTTAGGCCCTGGTCTGATGGATGAGGAAGCTGTGGCTTGGCTTTCTAGACACTCCCCATGAATGTGTATGTGGAGATTAATTTTTTTTTAAATTTTTATTTTCTATATTCTATGTTTACATTCCAAAGGCTTTCCCCTTTCCCAGTTCCCACACACCATAGTTCCCATAGTTCCTCTCCCCCCCCAACTATTCCCCAATCATTCCCCCTTCCCCCTCGGTTTCTTTACTAAACTGGATGCAATCTTTACAGGCCCAGGGTCCTCTCCTTTCTTCTTCTTGGGAATCATTTGACTTGCTATTTGTGTCTTGAGTATTTAGGGCTTCTGGGCTCATTAATATCCACTTATCAGTGATTGCATTTCATGTGCATTCTTTTGTGATTGGGTTAATTCACTCAGGATGATATTTTCCAGGTCTAACCATTTACCTACAAATTGCATGAATTCATTATTATTAATTGCTGAGTAGTATTCCATTGTATAAATATACCACATTTTCTGTATCCATTCCTCCTTTGAGGGATATTTGGGCTCCTTAACTCAAGCAAGTCAGTGGCCTTCTTGTACTCAAAGGACAAGCAGGCTGAGAAAGAAATTAGGGAAATAACACCCTTCACAATAGCCACAAACAACATAAAGTATCTTGGCATAACTCTAACCAAACAAGCGAAAGATCTGTACAACAGGAACTTCAAGTCCTTGAAGAAAGAAATCGAAGAAGACCTCAGAAGATGGAAAAATATTTCTTGCTCCTGGATTGGCAGGATCAATGTAGTAAAAATGGCCATCTTGCCAAAAGCAATATACAGATTCAATGCGATCCCCATCAAAATCCCAACTCAATTCTTCATAGATCTAGAAAGATCAATTCTCAAATTCATCTGGAGCAACAAAAAACCCAGGATAGCTAAAACTATTCTCAACAATAAAAGGACTTCTGGGGGAATCAATATCCCTGACCTCAAGCAGTACTACAGAGCAACTGTGTTAAAAACTGCATGGTATTGGTATAGCAACAGGCAAGCAGATCAATGGAACAGGATTGAAGACCCAGAAATTAACCCACAGACTTATGGTCACTTGATCTTTGATAAAGGAGATTAATTTTTATACATGGTCTTATGCTGTCCTTTTGCACATTTGGTCTCATAGAATTAAAGGGTAGTGAGTAATTTTATACAATGGCTATACAAGTTGCTCCCTGCAGCAGGTTCAAAAGAAAATTTCAAGTAAGTGTACTGAAACATACTGTCAAGAAAATGCATGGATTATTGTCTGGGAATGGGGGTGGAGGCATTCTTTGGAAAGAATGCATTTCCATATGAATCCATAGATGTATTACAGTGTACCCAATAGTCTTCACTGTGTTTAGAAATAGTCAACTAAGTGGCAATAGGATAATCTACATCTTGAGTCAGTGTTTGGGCAGCTGGGCTCTTCCAAAATTAAATTATATGCTTTGCAGGATGGTTTTAAAGACCAAAATATCTTTATTCAATGGCTTGTGGATAAGGAGCATACAGTCATTATTTCCTATCCAATGCAAAAACCTGTCCCCAGTCCCAAGGAAAATTGTACTGGTTCTGCAGTCTGGACCATTTTGTGCTCCCAAGACCATCTGTGTTCTGTTGGCAGCTGAGAACTTGCATACTGTGATATGTCTTTTGTGTATATATATATATATATATATACACACAAAAGTATATATATATATATATATATATGTATATATATATATATACTGGATAAAAGTTACTTGATAAAAGACACATAAACATATATATATACACACACACACACACACACACACACACACACACACACATATATATATATATATATATATATATATATATATATATATATATACAAAACATAGAATGTCAGGAAGACTTATTGAGTTAACTTTTGTGTAGTAAGAATCATAAAGCTTTAATTGACAGGTGGGATAGGAACTGAATGGTCAGAGAGGGGTCCCAAGCTAAAGGATATGTTGCTGTTCTGGCTCTAGCTCTGAATTCTTTTGGACTCCATCAACCTCCAAAAAAGACAAAGAATAACCAGTGCTCACTTAGTTCTAGCCCCCACAGGAAGATAGAGGGAAATATTTCCTTTATTGTACTTTATTTTTAAAGCAGCCTTTTCAAGCATTTTATTGGAGAAATCCTGGTCTATTTTATAACTACTTAGATCAGATATGCTATTAAAAATTAAGAGGCCACAATTAATAATGAAACCATAACATTGCATTAACAACTCCCAGGGCAATGTTTCACAATTTAATTTACTAAACATTAGCTAAAATAAGTACTTCCCTCATAAAATACAAATCTTGGATAAAATACAGTTCATGGTATAAAAGACTATTTTAACGTATGTCCTTTTCAATCTTAGTAGGACAAAGACTTTAAATGTACTAGCCTGTCATGCATCACTACTGACTTTGCTTATAAATTTAATGAAGTCTGCATGTGTGCATATATACATGTGTGCATGTGTGAATATTTATTCTAACTAGTAGGAAGAGTTTGGAACTGGTCTGCCACATAGAAAGCACAAATTATTGCTTGTTTATATAGTCACAGGAATCTGTCCTCATTCCAAACTTCACCTTATGACTAGCTTTGAATTAGCTTTTCTTGGTTATATGTTCTAAACTTCAATAAGTTTTCCTAGGGTCTCTCATTCTTTGTTTTGCTCTTCATTGATGTGACAGAGGATGGCTGTTTAAAACACACATCTATTTGATCATATTGTACTAAGATGAAATTACTTAAAGCAATATTTATCTCTTTGCTGAGAGATATCTACCAGTCTATTGTACAAATATTTAATCTCAGTCCAGGGTTTCTTTCTACCCCACCATTGACTATTCAGTTACTGGATAAAAGACACATAACCTTATTTTATTTTATTTTACTTGTTTATCTAAAATTTATTTATTTGTTGTTTACTCACTTTACATCCCACTCACTTTGCCACTCCCATCACCCTCCCATAATTATTCCTCTATCTCCCTTCCCTTTCTCCTATGAGTGGGTGGGGCCCCCCAGAATATTCTCACTATCCTGGCACTTCAAGTCTCTTTGAGATTAGTCACTTCCTTTTCCACAAAGGCCAGACAAGACAGCCCAGATAGAAGTGCATATGCGACATATAGGCAACAGCTTTTGGGATAGCCCCTGCTCCAGTTGTTTGGGACCCACATGAAGACCAAGGTACATATCTGCACCATATGTGTGGGTAGGCCTACCTCCAGCATGTATATATTCTTTTCTTGGTGGTTTAGTCTCTGAGAATTCTAAGAGTCCAGGTTAGTTGATTCTGTTGGAGTTCTAACCCCTTAGGGGTTGTAATCATTCCACTTATTCTTCCATAAGAGTCCCCAAGCTCCATGGACTATTTGGGTATGGGTGTCTGCATCTGTCTGAGTCAGTTGGTGAGTGGAGCCTCTCAGAGGACTGTCATTCTAGATTCCTATCTACAAGCATAACAGTATCATTAATAGTGTCAGCAGTTGGTGCTTGTACATGGGATGAATCTCAAGTTGGGTTAATTGGTTGGCCATTCCCTTAGTCTCTGCTCCACCCCCAACCATAACCATCCGCTATATAGATGTATCACATTTTCTTTATCCATTGTTTGGTTGAGGGAAATCTAGGATGTTTCTAGTTTCTGGCTACTAATGAATAAAGCTGCAATGAACATGGTTGAGGGAGTGTCTTTGTGGGATAATGGGGGATCTTTTGGGTATATTCCCTGGAGAAGTACAGCTGGATCTTGAGGTAGAACTATTTCCAGTTTTCTGAGAAACCATCAAATTGATTTCCAAAGTAGTTGTAACTTTGCACTTCCTCCAGCAATGAAGAATGTTCCCCTTGTTCCACATCCAGGCCAGAATATGATATCACTGAAGATTTCTAACTTAGAGTGGTATAAGAGTTGTTTTGATTTGCATTTCCCTGATTACTAAAGACTTTGAACATTTATTTAAGTGCTTCTTGGCCATTCAAGATTCCTCTGTTGAGAATTCTATGTTTACGGCTTTGCCTCATTTTTATATTGGGTTTTTTGGGTTGTTGGTATCTAACTTCTTGAGTTCTTTGTAAATTTTTGATATTATCCCTCTGTCATATGTAGGGTTGGTAAAGACTCTTTCCCAATCTGTAGGCTGACATTTTTTCTTATTGACAGTGCCCTTTGCCTTACAGAAGATTTTCAATTTTATGAAGCCTGATTTATCAATTGTTGGTATTAGAGCCTGAGCACTTAGTATTCTCTTCAGAAAATTGTCTCCTGTACCAATTCTTTCAAGGGTATTTCCCTCTTTCTGTTCTATGACATTTAGTGTATCCAGGTTTATGTTGGGGTCCTTGATCCACTTGGACTTGTGTTTTGTATAGGGTAAGAAATATGGGTCTATTCTCATTTTTCTACATGTAGACATCCAGTTATACCAGAATAATTTATTGGAGATAATTTCATTTTTCCATTGTATAGTTTTGGCTTCTTTATTAAAAATCAAATATTCATAAGTATATGTCTTCATTTTGGGGTCTTTGATTCAATTCCATTGATCAGCATGCTTGTTTCTGTACCAGAACCATGCAATGCAGATCACTATTGCTCTGTAGTACAGCTTGATGTCAGGGATGGTGATGCCTCTGGAAGTTCTTTTATTGTTCAGGATTGTTTTGGCTATTTAGAGTGTATCATTTTTCCATATGAAGTGGAGGAATGCTCTTTCAAGGTCTATAATTGTTGTTGGAATTTTGAAGGATATTGAATCTGTAGATTGCTTTTGTTAGGATGGCTATTTACACTATATTAATCCTATTTATGAGCATGGGGGATATTTCTATCTTCTGAGGCATTCAATTTCTTTCTTCAGGGACTTGGAAGTTCTTGTCATACAAATCTTTCACTTCCTTAGTTAAAGTTACATTAAGATATCTTATATTATTCACAGATTTTGTAAAGGGGGTTGTCCTAATTTCATTTTTAGTCAGTTTATCATTTGTATAAAGGAGGGCTACTGATTTCTTTGAGTTAATTTTGTGTGCAGCCACTTTGCTGAAGCTGTTTATTAGCTATGGAAATTCTCTGATAGAAATTTTTGTGGCTGTTTATGCGTACTATTATATCATCCACAAATAGCTTTGACTTTTTTTTAACTTGCATTTCTCTGATCTACTTTAGATGTCTTATTGCTCTGGCTAGAACTTTAAGTTCTATATTGAATAGATAGGGCAGCCTTGTTTTGTCCCTGATTTTAATGGAATTGCATTGTTTCTTTCCATTTAGCTTGATATTGAATTTTGGCTTGCTGTACATTGCTTTGATTATGTTTAAGTATGTGCTTTGTATCTCTGATCTCTTTAATGCTTTTAACATGAAGAAATGGTGTTGAATTTTGTCAAAGGCTTTTTCATTGCCCAATTAGACAATTTGCTTTTTCACTGTCTAATGAGAGGATCATGTGATTTTGTCCTTCCAGCTTGTTCATATGGTGAATTATCTTGATCGATTTTTCTTATATTGAATGGTCCCTGCATTCCTGGGATGAAACTGGCTTCTTCATGATGGCTGATGTTTCTGATATGTTTCTGTATTTGGTTTGTATTTTAAGGAGTATATTTGCATCAGTGTTCATAAGGGAAATTGATCTGAAGTTCTCTTTCTTTGCTGAATCTTTGTGTTGTTTAGGTATCAGGGTTACTGTAGCTTCACAGAATGAGTTTGGCATTGTTCCTTTTGATTCTGTTCTGTGGAATAGTTTGAGATAGACTGGTATTAACTTTGAAAATCTGATAGAATTCTGCACTAAAACCATCTGGTCCTGGACTTTTTTTTGGTTGGGAAACTTAATGACGGCTTCTATTTCTTTAGGTGTTATGGGGCTGTTCGCATAGTTTACCTGATCTTGATTTAACTTTTATAAGTAGTATCTGTCTTGAAAATCACACATTTCATTAAGTTTTTTCAATTTTATGGGGTACAGGCTTTTGAAGTAATACCTAATGATTCTTAAAATTTCTTCAGTGTCTGATGTTATGTGTCTCTTTTCACTTCTGATTTTGTTTATTTGGATACTTTCTCTCTGCCTTTTGGTTAGTTTGGCTAACTAAACTAACTTGGCTAGCTAACCAAGATAAACTTGGTTTATTTATCTTGTTGATTTTCTCAAAGAACTAGCTCTTGGCTTCATTGATTTTTTTTTAAATATTGTTTTCTAAGTGACTGATTTTAGTCCTGATTTTGATTATTTCCTGCCTTCTACTCCTCTTGGTCTGCTTGATTCATTTTTTTTCTAAAGCTTTTAGGTGTACTTTTAAATTGTAGATATGAGAACTTTCTAATTTCTTTATGGAGGCACTTAGTGCTATGAAGTTTCCTTTTAGCACTGTTTTCATTATGTCCATAAATTTAGGTATGCTGTAACTTTATTTTCATTAAAGTCTAGAAAGTCTTTAATTTCTTTATTTCTTTCATGACCCAGATATTGAATAGAGAGTTGTACAACTTCCATGACTGTGTAGGCATTCTGGTGTTTCTACAGTTGTTGAAGTCCAGTTTTAAACCATGGTTGTCTGATTGGATGCAAGATATTACTTGTGTGTTTGGGTGAAATATTGTATAGATGTCTCTTAGGTCCATTTCATTCATAATGTCTATTAGTTTTGCTGTTTCTCGGTTTTGTTTTTATCTGGATGACCTAACAATTGGGGAGAGTAGGGTGTAGAAGTCTCCCACTATTACTGTGTGGTCTTTGATGTGCCATTTCAGCTTTAGCAATGCTTCTATTACAAATGCAGATGCCCTTGTGTTTGGGGCATAGATGTTCAAAATTTTTTCCATCTTGGTAGAATTTTTCTTTGATGAATATGAAGTGTCTCTTTTGGTTATTTTTTATTAAAAATCTATTTTAGTAGATATTAGAATTGCTACTCCAGCTTGATTCTTGGATCCATTTACTTGGAAACCTTTTTTTAGCTCTTTACTCCAAGATAATGCCTATCTTTATTGGTGAAGCATGTTTTTTATATGCAGCAAAATAATGGATTCCGTTTGAACATCCATTCTGTTAGCCTGTGTCTTTTTATTGGGGGAATTGAGTCCATTGATGTTAAGAGATATTAATGACCAGTGATAATTATTTCCTATTATTTTGATAGTGGTGGTGTTGGTGTTGGTGGTGGTGGTGGTGGTGGTGGTGGTGTGTGTGTGTGTGTGTGTGTGTGTGTGTGTTTGTATGTTTTCCTCTTATTTTTGCTGGTATGGAATTACTTGTTTCTTCTTTTTTCTTGGATGTAGTTATTTATCCCCCTTGGGTTGGAGTTTTCATTCTTTTATTTTCCATACGGCTGGATTTGTGGATATATATTGTTTGAATTTGAATTTGCCTTGGAATATTTTGTTTTCTCCATCTATGGTGAGTTTTACTGTGTATAGTAGTAGATGGCAACTGTAGATTTTTAGAGGTTGCAAGACACCTGTCCAGACTCTTCTAGCTTTTAGAGTATCTGTTGTGAAGTCAGGTGTAATTCTGATAAGTCTGCCTTTGTGTGTTACCTGGACTTTTTCCCTTGCCACTATTTATTTATTAATTTATTTATTTAGGTATTTATTTATGCATGTATATATATATTTATTTATGTATTTATTTATTTTTATTTCTAACAGTTCCATGTGAGGTTTATTGAGAAGGGAAAGGGCAAAGGTGATGGTGGTAAGAGGGGAAGCAAGATGGAGAAGGGGTGCTTCTCTTATATATATATGGATGATGACATGGTCGCAGGTAAAGGTGAGCCCAATGGATTCTGGGATTATGGTGGCTGCTGCCTATGTGATGCCACAAGTTTTTGGAGGTCCTGGTACTAACATTCCTCCCTTCTTATTATTATAAAGAGAAGGAAAAAGAGGAGGGGAAAGCTGAAGGTGAACGGGAATAAGGACACCTTGTCTCTTAAATTGCTTACTGCTGTCTAGGAGCACCATAAATTTTGGGGCATAGCTGACTTTCACCATCGGGATCCACTTGGCAAACATTCACATGAGGTACCTCTGTGGACAGCAGCTCATCTGTGGAGAATCTTGTATCAGGAGATCCCTAAAATTCTTTATGTCTGACTGTAGCACCTAGATTTTATTTCTTACTATCCCGCATTGGTTGATGTAGAAGCAGCATTCTTCTTGGAGGAACATGCAAAGACCACCTTCTTTAGCTGTCAGGACATCTAGGCTCCATCAGTTCTGAAGCACCACAGCTGCCAAAGAATCGATCTGAAATAGTCTTGTTTGTGTAGATTGTCTTATAATAGTTTGTTGTGTAGATATTTTTTGATTATTATGTGGCAGGAGGATTTTCTTTTCTGATTCAGTCTAATTAGTATTCTGAAATTTTCTTATTTGTTTATAGTCATCTTTTCTTTAGGTTAAGACAGTTTTCTTCTATGATTTTGATGAAATATTTTCTTGGTCTTGGAGGTGGGACTCTTTGCCTTCTCTTCCTATTATTTTTAGGTTAGAAGTTTTCATTGTATCCTAGGTTTCCTGGATGTTTTATGTCAGGATTTTTTTTTTTTTTTAGGTTTAATGTTTTCTTTTACTGATGTAACAATTTCTTCTCTTGTACCTTCTACACCTGGTATTTTCTCTTCTATCTCCTACATTCTGTTGGTGATGCTTGCTTGCCTCTGTTGTTCCTGTTCTTTTCCTTAGATTTGTCTCCAGCATTCCACCAGTTTGTGTTTCCTCTTTAAAGTCTACTATCATCTTTGTAAAATAGGATTTAGGGTCATTTTCTTGTGCTTTGGTTGTTAGGATATACAGGGCTTGCTGTAGAAGGGTAGTTGTGCTCTGAATGTGTTATATTACCACGTTTTTTGTTGATTGTGTCCTCTTGAGGACTGTTAACCATCTGGATATCATTGGTCAAGGATATTCCTGTTGTAATAGGTAAAGAGAAAGTTGCTAATCATGATGGTCTGGTATGGCAGGCAACTGAAGGGTATCCTTGAGTTGTATGGTTCTGGATCTGCAGGTATACATGGCCCAGGAGCCAAATGTACAAGAAAGGTAGGCAGAGGGGTGATGAGAAACAGAGGTTCCACTTGGATCTCAGGCGGCTCAGGTAACTCTGCTTTTTCCAGAGGACTCGGCAAGCAGGGATGATGGGATGGGGGAAGGGAAACTTACCAGTATGATTCATGTTCAGCAGATCTGATGAAGGTGGGAGGAGAGATGGCAGAAGAATGGAGGTCCACCTGGGATAGCAGGCTGTTCAGGGCCGATGTTTATAAATAGGCCTTTATCAGCAACAGAGCTAGGCAGATATCTATCCTCTATGCTCTTATTTCTATTTCCCAGCCAATAATACCGCTAGATAATTTGTCATATTTAATCTGGGCTACTCTTAACTCTAATTAGCCAGCCCAAATGGCCATTATTTTAAGTTTCTTATTCCATGACAGCTTCTCTTCTCTTCACCTTGTTTTTTTGTTTTTCTTTTTTAAAACCCCATGGTTCTCCTCTGATCCTGAGCCAGGAACCCTGATGCCTAGCTATTGGATGTCAGCACCATTATTCACCAGTCAGGAATAACTTGGGAGGGCAAGGTCACATATCATCACCTAGGTCTATGTGGGATTTTAGCATAGCAAAAGACCAAACCTCAACACCAGCCTACCTTTGATGCCAAAGATAAAAGAGATAATAGAATATGCAAAGAATTTTCACACATATGATGAATATGACATAACAACTTCCTATATACATGGGAATGGAGTGGTTCTCCAGCATGGATTTTCTAGTCAAGCTGATTGCAGCTATTCTTTGATTTTCCCCATCTTACTGTTAATCTTACTATAAAGAACTTTGCATTATAGTATTTATAGGAAAGGGATATAAGGACATGGCAGAAAATGTGACAAATGGCCATCTGCCCTATATGTATTATAGCTATGTAACCCTAAATATGAGCACTTTTTTATTTTAATTTTTTATTAAATATATTTATTTACATTTCAAATGTTGATCCTTTTCCTGGTTCCCACCCCCCAAAATGCCATAACCCATTCCCCCTCCCCCCCCTGCCCCAGTTCCCTAATCAACCCTCTCCAGCTTCCTTGTGCTGGTATTCCCTACATTGCAGCACTGAACCTTCCCAGGACCAAGGGCCTCTCCACCCTTTGATGTCCAATAAGGCCATCCTCTGCTGCTTATGCGTTTGGAGCCATGGTTTGCTCCATGTGTACTCTTTGGTTGATGTTTTTGTCCCTGGGAGCTCTGGGAGTACTGGGTGGCTCATATTCTTGTTCTTCTTTGGTGCTGCAAACCCCTCAGATCCTTGGGTCCTGTCTCCAGCTCCCCCATTGGGGAACCTGTGCTCAGTTCAATGGCTGTCTGAGAGTGTCCCCCTCTGTATTTGACATGCACTAGCAGAGACTCCCAGGTGACAGCTATATCCTGCTCCAGTCAGCAAGTACTTGTGGGCATCAATACTAGTGTCTGGATTTTGTAACTGTATATTGGATGGATCCCTAGGTGAGGTAGTCTGTGGATGGTCTTTCCCTTAGACTCTGTTCCACACTTTGTATCTCCATCTGTGGGTATTTTGTTCCCCTTACTTAGAAGGACCAGTGTATCCATACTTTGTTCTTCCTTCTTCTTGGGCATCATTTGATATGTGAAATGTGTGTTGGGTATTCCAAGCTTCTGGGCTAATATCCACTTATCAGTGAGTGCATACCATGTGTGTTCTTTTTGTGATAGGGTTACCTCACTCAGGAAAATATTTTCCCGTTCCACCCATTTGGCTAAGAATTTCCTGAATTCATTGTTTTTAATAGCTGAGTAGTATTTCATTGTGTAAATATACCACAATTTCTGTATCCATTCCTCTGTTGAGGGACATCTGGATTCCTTACAGCTTCTGGCTATTATAAATAAGGCTGCTATGAACATAGTAGAGCATGTGTCCTTATTACATGCTGGAGAATCCTCTCGTTATATGCCCAGGAGTGGTATAGCAGGGTCCTTCAGTAGTATTTTGCCCAATTTTCTAAGGAACTGCCAAACTGATTTCCAGAGTGGTTGTACCAGCTTGCAAGCCCAACAGCAGTAGAGAAGAGTTACACTTTCTCCACATCCTCTCCAGCATTTGTTGTCCCCTGAGTTTTTGATAACTTTGATTGAAAGTTAATTTTTTCCTATATTAAGTTTTCTATCTCCAGAATTGTCTTCTTTTGTGATTTCTTTGTTGTTTCTACTTCCGTTTTCATACCCTGAGTGGTTTTGTTCAGTTTCTTCACTTGATTGTGTGTGTTTTCCCATAGTTCTTTAAGAGATTTTTGTGTTTCCCCTTTAAGGGCTTCTACCTGTTGACCCTTGTTCTCCTCTATTTCTTTAAGTGGTTTTTGTGTTTCCTTTTTAAGGGTTTCTACCTGTTGACTCATGTTCTCCTGTATTTCTTTCTTTTTTTCATGTAATTTTTTTAAATTTTATATATTCTTTATTTACATTTCAAATGTTTCCCCCTCCCTGAAAGTCCCGTAAGCCCTCTTCCCTTCCTCTGTACCCTAATCAACTCCTTCATTTAATCTTCGAATTTATCAGAAACTGTTTGTAAATCCTCGTTCAATTAATTTAGTAATTTTTATGTCTACCATATTATCTGCATTATTTTTCATAATCTTCAATTTTAACATATTTTTCTATATTTCCTTTATTTTATCAGAAATGTTTTCCATGTAAATCTCTGATTTTATCAAAATTTTTTAAGAGAGTTATTTTTGTCCATATTGAAATCCTCTATCAGCATCATGAGATGAGATTTTAAATCCAGATCTTGCATTTCCTGTGTGCTGGGGTATCCAGGACTTGCTGTTGTGGGGTAACTTGGTTCAGATGGTGTCATGTTGCCTTGGTTTCTGTTGGTAATGTTTTTGCGTTTGCCTTTTGCCATCTGGTTATCTCTCGTGGTAGCTGATATTGCTTTCTCTGACTGTGGCTTATCTGTCATACAAGCCTCTGTGCCTGTGCTCCTGTGGGTCCTGTTCTCCTTGTGTACACAGATATGTAGGTACTCCTGGGAGACCCACTATCTTGTGGTTGTATTTGGGTATGCAGCTCTGTGACCCTGACCAGCTCTGGGTGCGGGCAGAAGACTCCTGTCCCAGACTGCTCCTAGGTTCTTGTGTCCTCAGGGTTCCCAGTTGTTTCCTCTGAGCAGCAGGGGTGGTGCTATCTGTGCTGTCTGGCTTCTTTGTACTCCTGGGTGGTTACCTATCTCCCTGTGCCACTTGGATATGGTACACTGTGGCAGAGGATGGTCTGGAGCTGGAGAAAGAAACCAGAAGAAGGCTTTTGGTAGAGGGTTCCAGATGTGATCCTCTGAGCGGTGGAGGTGATTCTGTGTTGTCAGTCCTCTCCACACTCCTGGGTGGTTAGTTACCTCCCTGTGCCACTTGTGTATTGTGTGCTGTGGCCAGATATAAGCATTTTTAATGCTTAATCCATCAGTGACTGTTTGCATGGTATTATTGAGATCTTGGAGATTTTTCTTCAGTTATAAGCAATTCTTGTATCTTGGTAGTCTTATAAGGTGTTACTAGCCTGATAAAGATAATAAGAAAAGAGCGACATAAATATATGAGGCAGAAAGTATAATTGATGCTGTTACTCATTCACTCTGTAAGAGTCCGTCTGAAGACCCCCACTCAATAAGGCCACAGATACGGGAATCTCTGCAATCTGCAAGAGATTTACTGTTCCAATGTACACTGGGGTCCCTTAGCACACAGGCAAGAGGAGATCCTGAGTTCACAAAGCACACCCTTTTTATGAACATTTTGGAGTTCAGCGATCGCCTGAGTTGGACGACTGTGATTGGTTATCCTGAGCAACATTTAAAATTATTGGTCAACTGGAATGAGGAGGTTGTTTCTGCCATTTGGCCCTGTCCTGCCCACCTTGAGGTATTTGTGGTATTTCCTGGCATTGTCTTTTTGTCTTTTTTTTTTTTTATGAGTCACTTCCCTCTCTGGCCTCACCCTAGGCAGGGTGGTTCTGTTTAGGCCATATCCTTATCCCCCCCACCCCCCCCACCCCTACAGCCCCCATTTTGGGTCGCAGGGAGCTGGCCTGCTGTTTCTGACAGGGCTCTCACAACTCCTTATTGTAGAAAAGAACACTTCTTCAAATATGCTTTTTTTTAGAATCTCATAACTGTATTATTCATTCATATGTCCAATGGACCACTCTACATATTACTACAAATGACTGTACGATGTTTTATATGCATCGGTTTGGGGCTGTGAATAAATTTTACTGAGTTCATTTGTGAGGTCTGTTCCTGAAAACTGACCTCACAAATAATGAGCACTGATTTACTATCTTTATAAAGATATATATAATAGTATGGCAAATAAAGCTCGTTTTCATTTCTGAATATCTGTGAATATTGTTTCCAACCAAAGATGTGTATACTAAATATTTAAGCATCCATAACAGCATGCTGCTTTATGCCATTCTGCTGGTTAGGGTGTGAGTCTCAGCAGGGCTATGGAAGTTTCCAGCTTCATGGTGTGCAATCAATAAAGTTTCCCAAGGCTCATGTTCAAAATGGTTCCACAGTGTTTTAAATACTCAGTTAACTCTTTCTTGAAATGCTAAACAGTTTTTGAAGATTGGGCCCCAGATAGTCATTTTGAAGTGGGTCTTGTAAATCAACTATCCATTTCTGCCAGTGACTGGTCCCTTTTTATTCTCATAAAGACAAGGCAGTCCTTGAAAAATCAAAGTATCTGAGTATCAGGAATAAAGAATTCCTTGGCCTGAGAAAAGTCCCCAAACAAAAGGGATAACCACTAATTTGCACATGCACACAGCTGATTTGAAAATGCAGAGCAAATGTTTTGAGAACTTAATTACAGACCTCTGCCTAGGTTTGGAATAGACTTGTACAGTATTCATGGGATGTCAATATGAACAGTTTTAGGAAGACTTTGAACACTAAACTGGTTTTGAAATTACAACACACAAATAGTAGGCTATGCTTTGAAGCTTGGATTTAACCAAGTTTATCACTTGCTAAGTAAAAACAGTTTAGTGTTGTCTAGGACATTTTTGGACAATGTCTCACTGTGGTACGCTCCAAGTACTCTTAGACAAATCACGTAAATCTAAGTTTTCTACAACATTCAAAGAAATATACAAGAATTACTATGCATAAAATACTAGACCATTCAGTGACACATATCAAATGTCTAGGTTATCAAGGGCTATATACGTTCTCTTCAGATTTGTCATTTTCCTTGGTTAAGTTTTTCACTTTTTAAATTGTTACTTCCTGGAAATTTGGGACAACTTTCTTAGATTTTGTTTCAAATTCTTCATTGTCCAGCCCAATTCAGATAGGCATGCATAGTCTTTTAATAAATACAGAGTTCACTTAGTATCTTCTGCCTACCCAAGTTTCTTGCTGCAGATGTGCCCTTCTGTGTCTTCATCAATGATGTCATTCTTAAAGAGGTGCTGGAATATCACTCTTACCATTTCTCTTTTGACATGCATACTTCTTCATTCATGATATATGTATCTTTAGAGGTTTTCCTTTGTAGTTCACTGTTTTTCTATTTTCAGGCTTGCATTGAGTGGCTCAGCTACTATTGTTCTCATAATAAAGTAGGGAGCATATATTTTCTGCTGGACTTGAATAGCTCACTTGGTTTCAATATCTGTTAACGGTTACTTCTGGGGGTGAGGGTTGCATACTTTAGTGTGTAAAACAAGAATTCCTATTCTCCTGTAGCCTATGGTCTCATAACTTGCTATCTAATCATCTGTATTTATTGCCTTCTTCCCGAAAATAAGAGATTTTATGTGTTGTTCTTTATTTAATTTAATTTTATTGAATTTAATTGTGTTTCTTGAGCTGTCTGAGGCAGAAGTGTGATACTGATATAATGGAAAATGTCATACCCTACAGACTTTTGTTAATAATGAAAAGTGATATTTTTCATAAAAAATTCTGGCCTTGTTGAAAGATGTTATTGAGCTCAAACTGTCCTTATGGCATAATATGATTAAATACTTGCTTAAATCTTTTCTCTTCTTCATGTGAGCGAATGAAAGAGAGATAATACACAGAAGCACCAGCTCCTTGATGCTGATTCATTTTTCTCCATTTTCCTGTCACTTGGAGATAATTACAGTGACCACTGGGAAAGGGGTTATCTCACTTACACATGATGTTTTTCTATTCGGTTGGTAACATATTTCTATTAATAGGGATTACATTTTTCATAGAAGTATGAATAAGGCATGAACTATAGGACCTTATTTGTAACATAATTTTTTAAGAAAAAGGGTTATAAAAAGATGGTCCTATCATAGAAATATGAGATCTTGATGCATCTGCAAAACTCTAATCTCTTGTAAGACTTTCAAATGTTATTGGTGGCAGTATATTCTTTGGCTAAAGAGCAAAGCTTCAAACTATCCACATAATGAATTGTAGTTATTGTAATTAATGTGGATAATATATTACTGTTGTAAGTTATTCTGACATTCCATGTCATTAACAGCTAAAGTTTTACCCAAAATAGAAATCTGCTGATTTTTAGAGATATTCTTTAAAGTATAATTTTTGTTAAACTACATTCTTTTAAGAAGGAAAAGAATAGTAGTAATCAATTCAAAATTGAATGATATTTTCTTTAAATATTGCAAATATTTTGAAGATAGTACCAGTTTCCCAGATTTCCTAGCAAAGAACTTTGTGGACAAGAGTATTTGATTATACATAAAAAGCATGTGACCTTTGGTTTTGACCACAAATGCTGACAAAAAAGAAAAATAAAGGATGTTGAAAAAATCAAAAAGGAACAAATAAACTTTTAACTTCTACTTCAAAATCAAGGTGACCATGTTTTAAACTAAGAACAAACTAAGTCATAAGAGGGCAAAGAGTGGGCTAAATGAGAGCTGGATTTGTATACAGCAACAAGTAAGGTACTTGTCTACTTCTTTGTGAAGTCCTTAAATAGTCTACGTGTGAAATGAGTCATAAAGTAGATGGATGCGTAGTCTCTTAAAAAGAGGAACTCAGCTCTGGTTCTCAAAATTCCTACAGTGAACCCTGAGATAGGAAGAGGTTTGATTACTTAGTTAGTAGTCTATCTGTTTAGCTTGAGTTGGCTTGTGGTTCAAAGCACTGCTAAAATTTCAGTTTAAATTTAATGTAATCATAGATTTTGCACCTGTCTGTCAACATCCAAGGAAGGAGCTAAAACACTAACATATTTGTAAATTGCGTAGTAAACTCTCTGCATACTGAGAAGAGTTAGAGAATACCAGGAATAATGCTGTAGTCTAGGAGAGACTTGCTACCCCCAAACACAAAGTTTTTTATGTATAAACCTTATGAACTGGATAATCTGCAAAAGTCAAGGGTTTGCTTCCAAGTACTCTAAGAAAGTGGAAAAATAAAATAGCACTAAAGAAATGGAAAGAAGAAAGTAAAAGGAGTAAGAGTTTACCCAGGACAAGTACAAGAAAAGAAGTAGAGGCTGAATTCTCTGACACTATTGATACAGTGCTTGATAGTTCCTTTTTTTAAGATTTATTTATTATATGTAAGTATGCTGTAGCTGTCCTCAGACACTCCAGAAGAAGAGGCCATATCTCATTACAGATGGTTGTGAGCCACCATGTGGTTGCTGAGATTTGAACTCAGGACCCCCAGAAGAACAGTCAGTGCTTTTAACCACTGAGCCATCTCTCCAGCCTGCTTGATAGTTCATATTGTAGCAGTTTATCAGTCTCTCAGGAAGGAAAATACTAGGTCTAGGAACTCAACTTCAGTGTATGTATTTGCATACCAGGATAAAAATCACAAGTCCAGTAAAAGGTTTCCACATGAATGTTTATCAGCTTAAATTGGAAACCACTATAATTTTAATCAATGAGAAAATAGATAAATAAATTATATTATATGCATACAACTCATGTATAGCTGACAAAAACTGTTTTCCTGTTTGTTTTGTTGATAGTTTTCCTAGCTGTGCAGAAATATTTAAGTCAGGTAGACTTATTCATTAATTCTTAAGGCACTTCCTGTACTATTGGAATAAATAAATAAATAAATAAATAAATAAATCTATTTATTTATTTATTTATTTATTTATTTATTTATTTATTTCTAGATGGAGTTTCTCTGTGTAGCCTTGGCTATCCTGGACCTCGCTTGTTTCAAACTCAGAAATCTGCCTGTCTCTGCCTCCGAAGTGCTAGGATTAAAGGTGTGTGCCATCACTGGCCTGCCTGGATTTTTTTAAAAAAGATTTACTTATTTTATCTATGTAAGTACACAGTAGTTGTCTCCAGACACACCAGAAAAAGGCTTCAGGTCTCATTACATATGGTTGTGAGCCCACATGTTGTTGCTGGGAATTGAACTCAGGACCTCTGGAAGAGCAATCACTACTCTTAACCACTGAACATTCTCTACAGCCCATGCTACTAAAATTATATACATACAGTTCATATATATATATATATATATATATTACACACATATACACACATATCTATATAGATATAGATTTTGAAGTGAATTACCTACATTTCTTCAATCAATTTCAAGTTTTCAAGAAATTAAAATTCTCAACTTCCTTTTAACCTACCAGAGAACTCAAGTTAAAGAACAACTACCCTGAAATCTGAAAAGACCATTCAACAGAGAGAATCTCAGAAAAGTCACATGTACTTAAGCTGATATTTTCAGGGACATTCCTAGTTTCAACAGTAATGGTGATTTTAATGAAGTTCCTGAGACCATAAGTATTCTAGAGGGATAGTGTGAAACTTCCTTTTATCATAGCTCCATGAGGGGAGTCCCATACTTTCTAGATGTTTTGCTTCTAGAATTTCTGTGAGGTTTTTATGGTTGCAATCTCAATCAGATCCTAGTAGAGGAGGGAGAGGAGTAGAAATATGAACTACAATGAAACATATCCAGGGTATTAGGTATAACCAAGTGAAGATTTTATCCAAACTGTAGTCCAAGTCAGAGAACGTATTCCTCAACCTCCAATTAGCATCAGTCTTCCAGTTGATTTCAGGGCATTTCCTCTTCCTATGCCTTACCATCACAAGAAAGTACATTGGTTTGCCAGTGAAAAGGCTTTAAGACAGATCACTGAGGACATGCTATTAGGGAAGTGCAATGAGAAGACCAACTTGAAGTCATCCATACCTAGGCAAACATTGATGTTTAGTTTGCCTCAGTTTCTTTTGTCTGATTCATGCTCAGGACTTGAGAGTAATTACAAGGCACACTAAAAGGCAAACAAACACTGAAGAAACAAGCATAGATCAGAATCAGATATATAGGACTCAGATGTTAAAATTATCAGATGGGAATTTGAAGTAACCATGACCTGTAAATTAAGGAATCTTATAAACAAAATAGAGGAGCTGTAAGAGTCTGTGTATTTGGCTGTCAAAAGGACAAATCTGCAACCAACAAATTGTGAAAAGATCTTCACCAACCCTACATCTGACAGAGGGCTAATATCCAATGTATACAAAGAACTCAAGAAGTTAGACCCCAGAAAACCAAATAACTCTATCAAAAAATGGGGTACAGAGCTAAACAAAGACTTTTCACCTGAAGAGCTTTAGAGGGCTGAGAAGCACCTTAAGAAATGTTCAACATCATTAGTCATTAGGGAAATGCAAATCAAAACAACCCTGAGATTTCACCTCACACCAGTTAGAATGGCTAAGATTAAAAAGTCACGAAACAGCAGGTGTTGCAAGGATGTGGAGAAAGAGGAATACTCCTCCACTGCATGTGGGATTGCAAGCTGTTACAACCACTCTGAAAATCAGTCTGGCAGTTCCTCAGAAAACTGGACACAATACTTCTGGAGGACCCTGCCATACCACTCCTGGGCATATACCCAGAAGATTCCTCAGCATGTAATAAGGATACATACTCCACTATGTTCATAGCAGCCTTATTTATAATAGCCAGAAGCTGGAAAGAACCCAGATGTCACTCAACGGAGGAATGGATACAAAAAATGTGGCATATATACACAATGGAGTACAGGAGTAATGGCTTCTAATTCAGCCATTAGAAGCAATGAATTCATGAAATTCTTAGACAAATGGATGGAGCTGGAGAACAACATACTAAGTGAGGTAACCCAATCACAAAAGAATACCCATGCTATGTACTCACTGATAAGTAGATATTAGCCTAGAATCTTGGAACACCAAAAACACAATCCACATACCAAATGATGTCCGAGAAGAAGGAGTGGACCCTGGATTTGGAAAGGCCAATGCATCAGTGCAGGAGAATACCAGAACAGGGAAGTGGGAAGGGGAGGATGGGGGAACTAGGGTAGGGAAAAGGGCATATGGGACCTTTGGGAGGTGGGGAACCAGGAAAAGGGAAATGAAATATAAATAAAGAATATATCCAATAAAAAAGAAGCATCTACATGTTTGAAAAGCAGAGAGACGGCAAATGTAGGGAATACTCAAATGGAAATCCAAAGTGACACAAACATACCTTTTCTGAATCTATCAATAAATGTCAGGGTTAAAGAAAATCTAGAAAAGTTGTATACTAAGTTTAACAAACTTAGTGAAGACTGAAATACATAGAAGAAAAAAATAATAAAAGAATACTAAGACTCCCCACCATACACATAGAAAAAACTGTAAGAAATATGGGACAATAGCAAAACTTGTACAGTATTGTCAAGCATACTGACAAATTGTTTGTCCCACTGCCTATGAGGATACCACACAAGTATGTGGGAGATTTCCCCTTCCCTTCCCTTCCCCCTCATGAGGCACTGTTTTATGTTCTGTCTCTTTACATGTATGTGCTTTCTTCTTCTCCTCTTTTTGATATATTCTGAAGATTTTATTTTTCTAAAAATACTCATTGGCATTTAGCAGTGTTTAGATACATCTTGAATTTTGTTATTTTCAAATCACCAGTTTATGCCTTTTAATTTTCAATTTTAAAACTCTATTTCCACATTTCATTTATAACTTTCAATGTGTTGGAGTCAGCAGCTTTGTAATTCTTCCATGTGACCATTTTAAGTTTGAAACTATTTATTCATTTTCAATTGCATGTATTTGTGTGTCGCTATGTTGTGCACATGTGTGTGAGCATTCGGAAAACCCAGAAAAGGGTTTCAGATCTGGTAGCTTGAGCTGCAGATCTATGCCCCCACTGGGAACCAGATTCCAGCCCTTCGCCAAAGCAGGGAAGGTTCCGAATCACTGATCCATTTTTCCAGGCACTATTTTCCTTTGTAAGACATTGAAATCTATAAATTTTCATGTGAATGCTTCTTATGTGCATCACTATGTGCATGCTACTTAATTTTAGACAAGAATAATTCTCTTAGGATATTCTAATTGCTGAAGTTTTTAGTGGCCACTGTTTTTTTAATAAGATTTTTTATATCAGAATATTTCCATGTATAGTCCCTTTTCAGTCACTCTGTATTATACCGTGTACTGTATAACAAAGCAATACTCTGTATTATTAAGTGTACTGTTCAATTTCATTTTATTGCAACTCATCAATCAATGATTTCATATTTTTCAAACCACAATTATTATAGATTGGTGGGTTACATTTTGAGATTCTCAGAAATTCTATTAAACATAAATATAGAGGAAAGAGTTGAGAAGTAGTCCTTCAGTAAAATTTCAAGGTTACTTTCTTCAGCTTCTCTGAAAGAGAAAGAGGTATGTTTTGATTCCCTTTCTTCATTAGGATGAAAAACTAGGATTAATCAATGCTTAGCTTATGGAAGTTATTTTTCTCTATATATGACATAATAATAAGCCTGAATATCAGGATTTATTGAGAATTTATTGTTGATCTCTAAATAATTTTGAAAATATTTGAAATATTTCTGAGTGATTCAGTCTATTTAAGTTTTGAGTTTATATAGGTAGGTATGAAAGAAATATTTATTTAAATTAGAACACACTGTTTCTACATTTTAAATAACAATTAAAATATACTTCATTTTAATTAATAGGAAAATATTTAATTTTCTTCTAATTCTCTGTGAAAGGGTCTTATCAAACTGTTGAATTTTTAGTAATGTTCACTCTGTGCTTTTGCATTCATTTAGTGCTCTTACAAACTTTGTATTTCTAAGCAGTTGAATGTAGAAAAATTCTAAGCATTGAAATGCATAGTCTCATTCTGCTAATTAAGCTGGGATTAAAGCACATTAAATAAATAGAATAACTTATGAAAATCCATAGATCAAACTAGTTTATTCTAAACAGGAAGAACTTTGTAATTTATTGTGTATTTACACATGAAAATCTCAAAACTTCGACTATAGTTAATAAGGGATAGAAATAAAGCCCATGATGGGGCCTGTTCACTGATTTCTTTTGTATTCTAAAAGTTAGTTGAGAAAGTAGTATATTTCAAAGAATATTTTCAATACTGAATTTGTATCTTATATTTTACTACAATCAGAATCTTGGGTTTTATTAAATTTCACACTCTCTCTTCAATAGAAGAGAACTCATTTTATGTGCTGATAAATTCTACCAAGGATTTAACTTGATTATTATTACAAATTAATGATTTATTTTTGTACTTTATGTTTTTTGCTACTCTGGGACAAAGATCTACACAGTTTAAAAAATCTTTGAGTTGCTTATTAGAAATACACCAATCCAGCTAACACTACCATCAGCCAGAGTTTATGGTCTTCCTCCTTAATTTTCATGGTTCCTACTTAAGACAATAGCAATCTTCTCATTGTCCCATCCTCATCAAGCTCTGTTTCTTTCTTTGAATTGCAATATCTCTACAGAAATTCCCTTGAGCAGTCAATTGCAGGATCACTTACCTTTTCCTTATCAATAGATGTTAACCATGGTTTGTCATGTTCTAGACAATGTTTGCTAGGATTTTATCACCTTCATTCCATTAAGCTAGGAGGTTTTGTCATTGCTAGAATGTATCCATGGATCTTGATGAATTAAGATTTTTACTGAGGTCCCATTTGTCAATTCTTGATCTTAGAGCATAAGGCAAAAGACACTGTAAGAAGGACAAAACAGCAACCAATAAATTGGAAAAAGATCTTTACCAACCCGAAATCCGACAGAGGGCTAATATCCAATATATACAAAGAACTCAAGAAGTTAGACCCCTAAGAACCAAATAACCCTATCAAAAAATGAGGTACAGAGCTAAATAAAGAATTTTCACCAGAGGAAATTCGGATGGCTGAGAAGCACCTTAAGAGATGTTCAACATCATTAGTCATCAGGAAAATGCAAATCAAAACAACCCTGAGATTCCACCTCATACCAGTCAGAATGGCTAAGATTAAAAACTCAAGTGACAACAGGTGCTGGTGAGGATGTGGAGAGAGGAACACTCCTCCACTGTTGGTGGGATTGCAAGATGGTACAACCACTCTGGAAATCAGTATGGCGGTTCCTCAGAAAATTGGGCATGACACTTCCAGAGGACCCTGTCATACCACTCCTGGCCATATACCCAGAGGATTCCCCTGCATGCAATAAAGACACATGCTCCACTATGTTCATAGCAGCCTTATTTATAAAAGCCAGAAGCTGGAAGGAGCCCAGATGTCCTTCAAAGGAGGAAAATGTGGTATATTTATACAATGGAATACTACTCAGCAATTACAAATAATGAATTCATGCAATTTGTAGGCAAATGGTTGGATCTGGAAAATATCATCCTAAGTGAATTAACCCAATCACAAAAGAATGCATATGAATTGCAATCACTGATAAGTGGATATTAATGAGCCCAGAAGCTCTGAATGCTCAAGGCACAATTAGCAAATCAAAAGATTCCCAAGAAAAAGGAAGGAGAGGACCCTGGTCCTGAAAAGACTGGATCCAGTTTTGAAGGACAGTACCAGAACAGAGAAATGCTGTGTGTGGGGGTGTGTGATTGGGGAATGGGCGCAGGGAAGAGGATTTATGGGACATATGGTGAGGGGGTAGCTAGGAAAGGGGAAAGCCTTTGGAATATAAACAAAGAATATAGAAAAAAAGATATCGGAGGAAAAAAAGTATAGCACAATAATAAAAAAAAAAGATTTTTACTGAATTCTTTATTTTACCAAAGATATCATTATATTTTATAGAGTCCTTCCTTTACAACCCTGCTTCTAGGTTTTTCTAGTGTCAGATTCTTCATAGAACTTAGCATAACTTATATTAATAATTTATCATGTAATTGTTTAGTACTCATGTGAATATTCTGGTAGACAAAATGCTACCTGAGGGAAGAGCTTACCTAGTACTGCTCAGTTGCCCCTCACATATATCTGAAATCTAGTAGTCTTCTGACTGTTGTGCCAAATATTAAAAAAGACTGCAGGCACATTCCTGTCCTAGTGCCAGCAAAGCAATGGCTATCTGCATACCTCACACTGGGCCAAAGGGTTCATGCTAGCCCACCAATGGACCCATGAACTCTCTGTGGGTTAGGCTTATGCTCCTGTGATCTTCCAGTCTGCCCACTTTCTAGCCCCCTTGAGCCAGTTCTCCAGCAGGAATCCAGAGCTCATCTTGCTTCTGCACAATGCCCACATATCCCATGGTTTGCCAGATCGCCCTCCAATTACCTGGTAGAAGCATGATCATTAATGCTTAATTAGTTAGCCAATTAGATTTATGTATATTTAAAATCACAATTACAAGATGTCAATACAGTAATTTCAGAGCCAATTGATAATGATAAAGCCATAACCCAATTATTCTAACCATTTGATAACACCACATCATACTCCATTTCAGTTCTCCTCCCTTCTCCACCTGCAATCTCTGCCCCTCCTACTCCTAGCTCTGCCTCCCTTTTTCCATCTAATCACTGTCCTAATCCTGCAACATTTGACAAATAATTGTCAGTCAAAGAATGTTTACTTTGTGTTTGATTCATCCTCCCAAGAAGTATTTGCATCAATGTCACGAGCTAGCCTTGGAAACTGTAGCATGCTTTCCCTCAAGCTCTTTGTTGGCAGTCTTTCATCACTAATGCCTTCTTCTGACATATTTTGTCTTCTTATTATGTTGCAAATGAGAGTCACCATAAGTTTCTACTTTTAATGTCCAGAATATGATTTCCAGACAGGTGTTTATATATCTCATGGAAAAAATAATCCAGTGCCTTTGCCTCATATTCTATTTAAGTAAAATTAAAGTTCTGATTTCTTAATTATATACTTTCCAAACAGTCTGTGCTTAACTTCTCTCATAAAGGACATTTTTTAGCAAAACAAAACAAAACAAAACAAAATACCAAGCAAACAAAACTTCTATTGCTTCTATAATATCTAATTAAGAGTTAATAAATTAGATGCAGTGATATGCTAACTAAATTATAATTTAAAAGGCCTATACATATTTTTGTAAAATATGAATGAATATGCTATAATGGAAAATATATTCCATTTTTCATAATGCTAATTAATATAAACAGTAAAGAATAATTTGTATTTAAGTTTCAAACATACTTATTTCTTCTAGTTTCATCCTCATGTGATTAAAATTGTCTTAGAAACAATTTAGTTCATAAAATAACTTTCTTAGATAGTGAAAGGTAGACTTACCAGAATATGATTTCCAGACAGGTGTTTATATATCTCATGGAAAAAATAATCCAGTGGCTTTGCCTCATAATCTATTTAAGTAAAATTAAAGTTCTGATTTCTTAATTATAATTGTTTTTCTGACTTGATAGTCTGTTTGAAAGCATTTAAAGTTAATGCCAAGTCAACACCAGAAGAATAATGGAATAAGTCATCACAATAATGGAAGAGTCATTATTGTGTCCTATGAAGTCATCTGAGACTTACCCCTTCACTTTAGTTTTACAGAAGTGTTAGCATCAGATCTGAGATTCTGTCTGAATTTTTAGTTAATATATTCCTTGGAGAAACTGTACTATAGCAGCAAAGAGCTTACTTTACTCATGGCTGCCTGAAGGTTAGTCACAGCTACTCCAAAGAATTTCTACTGTACCTAAGCATCATGAAACTCCAGATGATGCTACTATTCTGGAGCTATTCTCAGTTGGAACAAGAGATAGATTGCCTGCCCAGTGAATGAACAAAATTCTGTGGTTTAGACCACGGGAAACTTATGATTGATTCACATAAAAGGTTCAAGTAAAAGACTTGAGAAGGGCACATGTAAGGTTGATGGATGTAGGAGCCATGAACATGTTGGGCTGTCACTGGTAGAATTATGGTCCAGGCACAATTATGTCATCAACATTAGGTCTAATGGATAATTTGTAGTCTTTATCATGAGGAGAACAGACTGAACTTGTTTAAGAACAACAGCAGTGGCAGTGGCAGCAGCAGCAGCAACAGCCACAACAACAACAACAACACATCTAAAACCACCACCACCACCACCACCACCACCACCACCACCACCACCACCACCACCACAACAACAACAACAACAAGCAATACCACCACCAACAAAACCAGACAAAACTCAGACTTCAGCCATCTACAGGATTGAAACTAACAAAAGAGACACTACAAAGGATATTAGACATTTTTGCCAAGGCAAGAAATGGCAAAGTCTCTTACATTGTAGAAGGAATGAAGCTGAGAAGAGACAAAAGCTGAGGACAAAGACCAGTTTGCACATCCCAGTCAGTAGGACTCTAAGTTAATTGCCAGGTAAAAAAGGCTAGTATGCTCAGAGTTGTACATTTGGCCTCTAGGTAGGCTCTAGGTAGAGCCTCTAGGCTAGAGACTCTGAGCCATGAACCATATGTATCTGCTGTCAGTAACTAAATAAGTTCCTGGCTTTGGAAGCTTAGAGCCATAAGCTAGTAGTTATCCTTGATTTGACTTTTAAGTCACTGTATTTGGAAGTTCAGTTTGAGATACCCTGAATTCCAGGTCACTCACTCCTCATCTACCTGCAGTCTCCATCTGGACTGAGTAACAGAAGCCCACACTGAGATCATAAGAACATTTGAGAAACACTTAATCAACACATAGCAACTCCACCATGCAGAAATTTAAAGTAGAAACAACATTTTTCTGCTTTCTTTTAAAATTAAAATAATTGTGCTCCCCCCAAAACACACCTCTGTGTAGTAGGGGATGGGGATCATGTTATATGTGTGCCCGTGTGACAGCAGTCATGTGGAGGTCAGAGGACAAGTTTCTGGATTTGGTTCTCTCCTTCAACTACATGAGTCATGGAGCTAGCAGTCAGGTTGACAGGCTTGGCAGCCTGGTTCTTTACCTTCTGAGTCCTCTGAATTAGTGCCCATAGAGCTTCAGGATCTTCTTTGAGTATTTTTAGTGACACTGAAATCTATGAGTTGACTCCTCCTGTTCAAGTACTCACATATTTCCAGAATCATTTCAAACCGATGCCACATTATTATCACCCAGGGAGCTTTAAAGAGTACTGAGGTCTGGGTTTCATTCCAGACTAAATAAATTACCATCCTTTTGCCTGAGGCTCAGGCATTAGTGTTTTATAAGAGCACTCCAAGGTACTGTCAAGACTGAGACTAATGCTTAGAACAACAAGGGAAGAATAGAAATTTCATGTAGTGGCAAGGCCAGATGGTGAGAAAGCACATTTATCTCTCTTCTCACCCAAGTCTTTTTGGAAATGTAAAAAAGTACATGACAATGATGATGATAAAGTATGTCAGTTCTGAAAAAGAATTAATATCACAGCTCCATATATTTTAAGGCACTTAAAAAAATAAAAGTAGATCTAATTCACTGACAATGCAATCATTCCATAGAAAAATCACAGTGTATATATGATAAAAAGAGATACAAGTTCAACATAAATTAGTAGAAATATAAAATGCCACATTCTTAATACATGGGATGGGAAATTCATTCCTAGTTTCTGTTTATTAAATAGTTACTGTGAGCAAATACTTGAAGAAAAAGGTAGGGTTTAAGCCACACCAGAAGTCTGTAAATTTCAAAGAGAGAAGCAGAGGGGAAGGAGGAGATAAATATTCGAGCTACATCAGAACAATGAGTCCAGAGAACCAGGCTCAGAGTGGGAAAGATGCTTCTCATTTCCAGTCACAGGGGAAAACATCCCACCAGTTTTTCTATCATTCATTATGCACCACAAGCCTCTAGTCTCAATTCCATTGACAAATGATCATAAAAAACTTACCAGGATATTTTTACTCCATTTAAAATCTGTTCCTGATGGACAGAGTTCTTCCCTCCCACTGAAAAGTTCCACAGGATTCAAAGAATACATTAATTTAGGAAGCTCAGAACTAAAAAAAAATCACAATCAAAACCAAAATGCGTAACTGACAAAATTACAACTACAATATGTAAAATAGCTAACTTCATAGAGAATAAATTAGTTTGATAGAGAATTGATATGAATACCCAGACATAAATCCACATACTTATTGGTACTTTGAATTGATGAAGAAGCCAGAAATATACCCTGGAAAAAGACAGCATCTTCAACAAATAGTGTTGGGCAAACTGGACGACTGCATGTAGAATACAAATTGGTCCATACTTATGACCTTGCACAAAACTCCAGTCCAAGAGGATCAAGGAACTCAACGAAAGAGATGATACAGTACCTCATAGGAGAGAATGTGAAGGATAGCCTTAAAATTATTGTCATAGGAATACAAAGAGCTTTGATTTTTTTGATTGGTATATTTCACTTAGAGTAAAATACTCAAGGTTTATATATAGTATATCATGTGCCCATAACAGGAATAGACAAAGAAACTGTCTCAAAGTTCCAACATCAACATCATATTAAAATACTTTGCTAACACTCCTTCATCTTTTCTGAGCTTTTTATTCTATCTTTCACACTGCTATTTTTATTCATGTATATATAGCATCTTAATACATATATAAAGGAAAATACACACCTAAATAAACAACTCTTATGGTGGAGTATGAGTATATCTTTCATTTTTGCTTCATCAATATCAGTTTGGGATGATTTTGTGTCTAGGATACCTGTAGAAAATTTGTCAAGAGTTGGGGCAAGGCTACTATGGACATCTACTGGGTCCAGACCACAGATGCTACAAGCATCCAAGTTAATAGGACATTCCCGACAAAGAATCATACGACCTCAAATCTTTCAGAGCTGAGGGTAAGAAACCCTCATTTGGAGGGAAAATAATCACTATCTTGAGCCAGAGAAGTGGACTTGGAAGTCCTCATTAGAGCAGAGAACAGTTTTTCCCCTGTCCAGGTTCATATGAATCAGTCACAAATTCAAGTGTCTTGCCCATGGTTCAATTCAGAGTTTAATATGACTTATTTTCTAAAGAAAAGGCAGTCTGAACCAAAAACTTATGCATTAGTAAAAAGGAACAAAAATTAAACTAAATACTGGGATTTTCCTCTAAGGCCAGTCATATATCACTGAGTCCCTGTATTTAGAATGTGGAAACAGATAAATCAAAAATTTAAAGCCAGAAAGAAAAGAGTGGACACTGGATCTAGAATGGACCAAAGCATCATTGTGGGGGAGTACAAGAACAGTGAGGTGGGAGGGGGTGGATGAGGGAGCAGGGGGAGGGAAAAGGGCATGTGGGACCCTTGGGGGTGGGGAACCAGAAAAAGGGAAATGAATTGTAAATATAGAATATATCCAATAAAAGAACAAAAGAAAAAATTTAAAGCCAGTCTTAGCTAAATTGTGAGTTTGAGGCCAGCTTGAGCTACTCAAATAGTTTCAGAATCAAACAAAACAAAACTGCATAAAATCACCCAAGCAGCCAACCAAACAAACAACTAAACTACCAAACAATCTAGTAACCATACAACCAAAAAATAAATAAATAAACAAACCCAGCAACTGAACTCTTTGAACATATTCCCAATCTATTTTTCTGGGACTCAAATTAACCCATTTAAGGAATGTTCCCATCTCTGTCAGGCACACCTTCCCTACCACAAAAGAAAACAAAACCAAATATGTCTCTGTCTCTCTGTCAAAAAAAACTATGTCTTATTTTGAAAACTGAGATGGAGAAGTGCCAAGCCTCGCTGACTAGAAAGAAACCCCATAATCCATAAGCCACATTCCTTAGCCTTCTGTTAAGAGGCTCACGCCATGTGATAAGCTTCTTTCTGTCTGCTCCTTGTTTCTTTTTCAACATCCTTGTTCAAGGCAAGTCTATAGCTCAGAGCTTTGTCTTTCTCCCCCTAGAGTCAGTCTTTTCATGTTTTACTAGGGAGAAAGATAACCTCCTACTGATGGCTATTCTTTTGACTCAAGTAATTCTAGTGAGGAGCATTCTCTTTTGGAGAAATCTGGCTTTATCTCTGGACCCAGCTGTTCCAGTATCTGCATGGAAGAAGAAGAGAGGAAACAAAAACAGCATCTTCTCAGTATCTGCTTCTCTAATAGGCAGCCTACACAGGATATGTCACATAGTCCTGACTGACCATGACTGGAGAAGGAACGAATGAGACTTCATCTTTATATTTATAAATTACATTAAGTATTAACTGCTAAATTGTTGGTTACTAGTAGTTGTTTAGCACTAAATATGTTTGGGTTTCTTATATAAGACATTGCACTCAGTACTGCCTGTGAGTATATAAAGTAGGGACTAATATGCCAGATACATTAGCCTGTAGAACTGAGATTGTAACAGACTCAGGCCCCCCTCAATACTTGGAAACAAACAAATGATCTCCACAGTGAATGTTCCTTTAAAAGATGCTTCACCATTGTGGGGGGCAAGAAGATGAGAAAAGATTCTAATCTACTATTACATTTAGGAGTTGGTCTTTGAGGAAAATGACATTGAAGGCCAGAGATCTAAGTATTCATGGATATACAAAATAGGTGATTTTTTCCTTCAAATATTTATTAATTTTTATTTTATGTGTATGAGTATTTTTATCTGCATATTTATTTAAACATCATGTATGCCTGCAAAAACTCAGAAGAGGGAATTGTATTTCTTGGAATTGGAGTTCTAGACTGCAGTTTACTGCCATGTGGTGGTTAGGAACCAATCCCAAGTCCTCTGTAAGAACAGCAAATGCTCAGTAATCTGTAGTACTTAGTGATCTCCCTAGCTTCCTAATCAGAGGGATTGATTCAACTGTTTTCCCAAGAAATGCTGAAGGCAGTGTTACTCTGGGCTATGTAGTTTATAGTAGCGCTCACTAGCTTATAAGATTCTTCCAGTTGGAATGCAACTTGGCACGACACATCACACATACCCCAACATCACAAGAATTTAGACTGGATTGGTCTGAGTATCTTGTGTACTGTAGCTCTTCTTACTACAGAGATAAGTAAAACCCAGAAACAAACAAGGCGAGAATTGTTGAAGACTTGGCAGTGAGGTGCTTTGTAGGCATAAGCACGCACAATCAAAGCTGTACTTTCAGACTTTCCTGTCTTTCTTATGCATAGCCTCAAAAAATTATATGCTGCTAGCAATAGTTGCAATACCTATCTTATACATGCTCAAATCTTTACATGTTCCAATTGTTTTAACATGCTTTATATCCTCTAAATGACACATGCACAACTGATAATAGACAAGGTGGTTTATATCTATTTATTGACACAGTGTATCTATTAAAAGCACAGTGTCTAAGTGTCCTACTAAATATCTTACATCTGTGAGAGTTCCCGTTTCAGTAAATTTTGAAACATCTCAGTTTTATGTGACTGTGGGGGGAAAAACAATGCAGGAGATGGAAAACAAATGGTATCTGGAGGCCCCAGTACAGGATCTCCAGTCCACACTGTGCTGCTGTTATCTGAGTAGCAGATACCTTTTCTCCTTTGATGTTCTTTTATCGCCAAAAGGAGGGAATTGGATTAGGCAGTATCTAAACTGGATTCTAGCTTAAATGTCAGTCTTACTAACATTAAGTCATGTGACTTTAAGACCATGTTACAAGTCGGAGTCAAAGAAAGTAAAACTATTTAGTCATCTTAAAATGCTTTTATGTAGTATTTGTTAATTTAGAACTTGCTTGTGTTCAGATTTCATATGGGTAGGATAAGCAAACTGACCTGCAGTTCTGGTCTGTGGCTTGGCACTGTGTGTGAGATAGTGCTGATGCTCATGTTTGTTTGTTTGTTTTTCCTTCTTTACTTAATAAAAATGTAAATTTAATAACATCAGAAAATAGTCAAATTCCTGGGGAAGGCAATGAACTGGTCATAGTAGTGGAAGTCCAGTCATTCAAGTAAAATAAAACAAGATCTTAAAATAGTTACTTTCCTATTAAAAACAACATAATCATAATAGCAAGATTAATGGCAATAAGAGTCATAACCATTTTGCAAAAAGGAAACCCACAAAATTATTAAGATAAAGCAATGCTTAAAATGTTATATTCTGAGTTTGTGGAATCATTCTATATTATAAAACTAGAATCCATAAAAGAAAACACAGATAAGGTTAATTACATAAAAATTCTATAGGTTAATCTAGACAAAGAGGAATAAAATAATGATGAAATGGTATTTCAACATTATTCAAGTGTCAAAACTTTGATTTTTTTTTACAAAACTAATAAAATTTATTTTAACATATACAACTCAGTATTGACAGTTTAAGTCATCAAAATAATTTATATTAGTTAAATGCCTCTTAAATATACATGATGTCTTCTGAAGCTAAATGTAATATGCACTCAACCAGTTTTTAAAATCTATTTGGAACATTAAACATGATAGAAGTATAAAAAAAACTCTTATGAAAGGAAATTGTAACAAGTTTCTGATAAGAGAGAAAGCATTCCATCTCCAAGGAAGAATATGCAGCATAACTGTGGCTTCATAGAATGAACTAGGCTGGCATCTGCTGAGGATCTTCTAACTTTCATAACCTCTGGTGAGAAGTCTGGTGTAATTCTGATAGGTCTGCCTTTATATGTTACTTGACCTTTTTCCCTTAATGCTTTTAATATTCTTTCAGTGTTTTGTGCACCTACTGTTTTGGCTATTATGTGATGGGAGAAATTTCTTTTCTGGTTCAGTCTATTTGGAATTCTGTACACTTCTTGTATGTTCATGGGCATCTCTTTCTTTAGATTAGGGATGTTTTCCTTTATAACTTTGTTGAAGATATTTACTGTCCCTTTAAGTTGGAAATCTTCACTCTCTTCTATACCTATTATCCTTAAGTTTGGTCTTCTCATTGTGTCCTGCATTTCCTGGATATTTGGGTTAGGAGTTTTTACATTTTTCATTTTCTTTCACAGTTGTATCAATGTTTTCTATGGTATCTTTTGCACCTGAGATTCTCTCTTCTATCTCTTTTATTCTGTCGGTGATGCTTGCATCTCTGACTCATCATCTATTTCCTAGGTTTTCTATCTCCAAGGTTGTCTCCGTTTGTGATTTCTTTATTGCTTCTATTTCCATTTTTTAGCTCCTTGATGGTTTTGTTTGATTCCTTCACCTGTTTGATTGTGTTGTCTTATAATTATTTAAGAAATTTTTGTATCCCTTTTTGGCCATGACTTTGATCAGAAGTGGTTGTCTTACTTGTGCTCACAGGTGTGTTGGCACTTCTGGAAGACCAGGTCTCTCCCAACAGTATTTGGGTTTGGAGCACTGTGGCAGAGGATCAGATCTTGGTGCAGATGGAAACTGGAAAAATCCTGTCCCAGGGTGCTCCTCCATCCCTGTGTCCTGAGGGTTCTGGGTGGGTCTCTCAGAGCAGAGAGAAGACCAAACTTAAGGATAATAGGTATAGAAGAGAGTGAAGATTTCCAACCTCTACTCACAGTAGTGTCTGCAGTCTTGGAAGACCAGGGCTCTCCCAACAGTATACGGTTATGGAGCACTGTAGCATAGGATCATCTCCAGGGACAGACAGAAACTGGAAGGACTCTGAACAGGTTGCTCCTTGGTTACTGTGTCTTGAGGGTTCTGGCTGGGTCCCTCTGAGCAGAAGTGATGGTCTTACCTGTGCTCATAGGCATGTCCACACTTATGGGAGACCAGATCTCTCCTGGCTGTATTGGGGTATGGAGTGTTGTGGCACAGGATCAGCTCCAGGCACTGTGGCACAGCTGCTCATGTCTTTATTTGTTTCTTTGTTTCTTTATTTATTTGAATATATTCTTCATTTACATTTCAAATGTTATACCCTTTCCTGGTTCCCCACTCCTAGAAAACCTCCAAACTTTCCTCCCTCCCCCTGCCTCCAGGAAGATGCCTCTCTGCCCAACCTACTCCCACCTTCCCTCCTTGATTTCCCCATGCTGGGGCATCCATTGAACCTTCATAGGACCAAGGACCTCTCCTCTCACCTATGCCCAACAAGGCATTCCTCTGCCACAATTATGGCTGGAACCATGTGTACTCCTTGGTGGATGGCTTAGTCCCTGGGAGACTTGGGGGGGTTCTGGTTGGCTGACATTGTTGTTCTTCCCATGCTCATGTCTTTATAGCAAGGATCAAGTTGGGCTCTGTAACCAAATGAATGAACCTAAAAAGATATAAATAATCTAGTTGAAAAGAGGCAAGTAATATGAATAGATACTTCTCTCTAGATGCCATACATATACCAGCAAATGACAGTATGCCCAACATCATAAACAACTGAGAAAATCTGTCAAGTATTAAAATAAACTATGACTTCATACACATTAGGTTACTACTACTTAAATATGACAATAAAATATGAAATAACAAGTGCTGGCACAACTACTAAAAAAAGGAAACCAAAGTTCATTGTTGTTTGGAATGTGCAATTGTATGGCCACAATGAAAATTGTTATAGTGATTCTTAAAAAATTTAGCCATCATCCAGCAATCCCACTTGCGACTATATTCACACAATAATTGGTAACAATTATTACAATTGAATTACATTTACAATTGAATTACAATTATTATAATTACAATTGAAGAGGTAGTCTGCACACTTGTGTTCACAGCAACAGTATTTTCTGTAGCCAAAATGAGGGCTCACCAAATGTCTCTTGATAAACCAAATATAAAGGTATGCACAAGGGAATGTTGCTCAATCAATTGGTAAAGTGTGTAAGTGTAGAGTTCAGTATTAGAGTGCTTGCTTCATGTACATAAGGCCCAGCTTTAAATTTAAATATCATATGGGAAGGGAAGAGAAGGAGGAAGAGAAGTAACTAAATTAGTGGGACAAGCAGATTGAGGGGAAGAGGAGAAGGGAATAAAGGAAGGAAATAAACATCAAAACATGATTTATTATCTAGAAGTCTTGAGGGTTTTATACTGGGCAAAATATGCCAATCACAATGAATCAAAACTACTTAGTTTCCTTTATTTTGGTCCTTTGTATCTCAAGAGTGGTCAGGTACTCCAGCATGATGCTGCAGTGTTTCTATCAAGCAAATGATCTTAATCTACTGGCTTTATGAATGTATATTTTTTCAATGGTGTTTCTAGATTTCATTGTCATGTTTTTATAAAATGTTAGCCTTCATTGCTATTAATAAGTAAATCTCAGGTCATTAATATCAGAAATATTAGCAGAGTAGGACAAACAAGGTTTTGAAATCAAACAACCTGAACTCAATCTTGTTTCCTCCCCTCTCTCTTGCTCTGAAACAGGATGAACCGTTTGCCTTTTCTAAGTTTTGTTTCTGGTGGAAGTTGAGGTGTTACCACTGCCTCATGAAGTTGTTAAGGAGAAATAAAGAAAACATCATCTTAAGTACAGTCCATAGAACACAGGATTTGTCAGTCAAAATACTGTTATTATTAACAACAGATCTGGCAAGGTAATAATGCATAACTTACTTAGAATACTTTTCATAACCTTATAACTAGATAAAAATCTTCACTATATTAATATATAATTTTCTAGACAACTTATAGTTCTGAGGAGATGAATGAGGAAAATAATTTAGGTAAATTATTCTGACAAATTGTATCATGAAAGAAGTAATGATGAACTAGATCATTATTAGTAAAATATATTAAAACCCATTGAGTAGAAATCCCTAAATGGAGTCTGAACTATAGCCAGAACAGAGGAGAACTAGCATATAGTATGTAACTTTTGACAGAGGTCAGGTTTGGAGGCTCCTCCAGGATTTAAACACTAATGAGCCTTTATGGATCTTTAGCTCCTTGATGTTCTTGAACTTTGGCACTTTGTGACATGCAATGGTGTAGTACATGCTAAGAATATAAAATAAACAATAAAAAGTACTTCGAAATAAAACAAACTTCTTGAGTGTTAGGAGGAAATACTCTGCAGGTTCTGGATCTAGGTGAAAGAAATTCTACAGAGCAGTTAGGAGACATATAATGATGAGTAGTTGCAAATCAAACTTGTGACCTTGGGAGGCAACTTAAAGCTTTATTCATCTAGTGAGGAAATAGGAGTATCATTGAAATGAAAGGCTCTGTTCCACACCAATAAAGCCTCATTACTGAAATATCTATGAGTAGCAATGGATGGTAACATTTTATCTTTTTAAGAATAAGGTAAATTATTTAATAGTTTTTATTTATATAAGGCAAGTCTTACTACAAGTAGAGAGGATAAATATCTTTTTTTTTTTTTTGGTTTCTCCTAATCTCATGTTTATAACTTGAAAAAAGTTTATTGCTAACACTCTGCCAATAGTAATACTAAATTCATAAATCTTTTAAATATAGGTAAGTTTTTAGGCAATAATATACCCATGGTTGAAAGCCTTACACATCACTCAAGAGAAAATTGTGTTCCATGAATTTTTAATAAACTAAACAGTGCTATTTCTTTGAAGAAATAAGATATGCTAAATAAGAATGACAGGAATTCCAAGGGGAAGCACTGGAAAGAGATAGCATTTGGTATGTTCACCTTTCATTGAGCTGGTTGGTAAAGAACGTTAGTTTATTATTGAATCTTATAGAGGAGAGACTGCATCACACCTCATCATTTACCTATTTTGCATAAATTCACAACATAATTTGCAAGTCCTAATTTCATGTTATTGTTTTAATTAACTAACAATTATTTTGTTGTTTCTCTTTCTAGTGAAATACAGAAAATATGGATCATACTTAAAAGTATGATTTTATTGCGAGGTCATATTCTAAATGTGGTTCTAAATGTGATTCTAAATGGAGAAGTCACCATAGATTCTAGAGACTTGTAAAAAGACATTAAATGGGAAGAATGCGAGTGTCTGTCTTCTCTCCACCATTCTGGCTCCACCTCCCCGGTCCTCCCTCTTCCTCCTCCCACCATACTTCTGCTTGTATAATCCCTACCTGAATTAGCTGATTCTTTCAAACCAATCTCTAGAGTGAATAGTCAATGCAGTTTAAATTATAAAAATGAATTGGGCTTTTAATATAAATTTAAGACATTTGAAAAAGAAGGTAAGAGGGTAGGAGGATGTAGAAGATGAGGTGGGTAAGGGGATTGGGACAGACAAACATCTGTGCAAGCTTCACAGGGACAGGCAGGAGCTTGGGAGAGGGGAAGGGCATGGCAGGGGAAGCTGCAGAAGGGAGTTCATGGCACATATTCATAATGAATCCGTGAGAACTTTAAACTATGCAATATTCGGGAGAAATTACTGTGCTAGAATCACTTCCCCTACCTTGGGATAAAACTAAGAATTAAGATATTAACTTGTTCTCTGTCCAAACATTTAAGCTTAAGGCCTGAAGAAGAGTCTATGGTCAAAGAATCCACTTGGGAAAATGCCACCAGGTTCTGACAATGTGAGAATGTAGGGTTGAGGGGTGGAGCATGTTTACTGGAAGGAATAAGGAATATTTCAGCTTGTTCAGAGAAAGCTGTTAAGTGGCAGTTATAATTGGAACTCCAGATACACTTCTTTCCCTGTAATCCTTGAAGACAGAGATGTGTCCCCATTTCAAGCTGAAATATTTCTAAATCCAAGTATATATATATACCAGTTCTCAAGAAGCAATTACAATGAGTACTCTTCAAAATTAAGAAACATCCAGGCTTTGTGCTACATGCCTATAATCCCAGCTTTTGTGAAAAGGAGGCCTATGGACCCGAAATTCAAGGTTCGGGCTAGGGAATAAGCTTGGTGGTTAGGGGAGGGCACTATTGTTCCGGAGGACTAAGGCTCAGTTCTCAGCGCTCCTGGCCAGTAGTGGCTCACAACTACCTGTGACTCTAGCTTCAGAGAATCTCTAGCCTCTTGCCTTATCCAGTGTCTGGAATTCATGAACACATACCCTTAGACACAGACACAGACACACAGACACAGACACAGACACAGACATAGACTAAACACATATACTTACATGTCTGTATATGTGAATATATGTGTATATTTTGTATGTGTATACATACACACACACACACACACACACACACACACACACACATACTCCAGGTCATCTACAACTGCACAGTGAGCTCAAAGAAAGTCACTTTTCAAAACAAACAAAAGAAATAAGACAACATCAAAGATAACACAGGATATACTTACATATCTATTTATTACTTCCTAAGATTCCTAAGAGAAGTATACTGACTTTACCAAGGTATTGCCATTATTTATTTATTTGGCTTCCTCTTATATCAAAATATAAAAATATTAATATAAATTATTAATGTCTTACTGTGACTTTGATGAAATATTTTTCACACAAGAAAATTATCTACTCCAGTATAGTTAGCTATTTTAATTTGTCCAGGACTGATGGATTTCTCATAAAGGAGATGGTTCAGTTCTAAAACCAGAGCAGTTGACTACCTTGCCACTTAATGTGAGAGAGAAAAAATTATTTAATTTTCTAGTTCATTTAACATTTATTGAATGCCTTTAAATTGAAATACCCTGTATGAAACATGAATATGTAACAGGTGGCCTCTAGGGAAATAAAAAGACATGGGAACATTGAAATCTCTATAACGGACACTTCACCTACACATCTTACTATGGATTTAGAGGTGTGGACATGTGATTCACTGTGGTCCTCTACTCTGAAACCTTACTAGTTGAATAGTGTTCTTTTATTAGACACTACGGGCTCAGTATGAAGTGGTTGCTAATACTTGCTGTTCTCTGTGCTTTATAATACGAGGTGATAAGAAAACCTCAGAATACAAAGAATCACAATTTCTAAGTTTTCAGAAAAGCTGACCTTTGGGAGTCAGATGACATGATGCTGTTAGTTTGAAATTTTCTATTAGTTGACAATGAATTTCATTTAATTAATTAATATATTTTTTCATATTTTTATTGGTTATTTTATTTATTTACACTTCAAATTTTATCTCCCTTCCCAGTTTCTCCTCCACAAACCTCCATCCTCTCTCTACTTATTTAATATCTTTTTTCTTTTTTCTATATTCTTTGTTTACATTCCAAAAGCTTTCCCCTTTCCCAGTTTCCCCCTCACCATATGTCCCATAAGTCCTCTACCCCCCCCCCCCCCGCCTATTCCCCAATTACACACACACACCCTCTCTCCCCCGCCATTTCTCTGTTCTGGTACTCTCCTACAAAACTGGATCCAGTCTTTTCAGGACCAGGGTCCTCTCCTTCCTTCTTCTTGGGAATCTTTTCACTTGCTAATTATACCTTGAGTATTCAGAGCTTCTGGGCTCATTAATATCCACTTATCTGTGGTTGCATTTCATGTGTATTCTTTTGTGATTGGGTTAACTCACTTAGGATGATATTTTCCAGATCCAACCATTTGCCTACAAACTGCATGAATTCATTATTTTTAATTGCTGAGTAGTATTCCATTGTATAAATATAACACATTTTCTGTATCCATTCCTCCTTTGAAGGACATCTGGGCTCACTAATTTCTTTCACTACTAATTTCTCTAACTCTAAAATGAAATGGTTAACATAGAGAATCCTTGTCTTTCTGTCTTTCTAAAACTTTACTCTTGTGAGTTTTATATATTGTCACCTCAACTAGATTTTGAGAGCAATATAGATGCTGTTGATCATCCTGTAGGCTCTGGCATATCATTTCATATACTCAAGAGCCTGAAGTAGGAGGACGAGGACCATGTGTCATCTAAATCCATTCTAACACAGAAGATCATTATAGAAAATATTTACATCCAAGGATTGGAGAAAAGTAACAGTTCTGCTGTTTGATTCCAAAGGCTGCTTAGACATTATGCTAAAGGAAGATTCCTGCTGGTAGTAGCAAATGAAAAGGAACTGAATAGCTATAACCACAAAAAAATATTAAAATCAAGATAATCTCTCTACCATTCTAACTATTTGGGTGTTTTGCAGCCCAAATAAACATTCTGTATTTGATCTGTTAAAGGAGCTTCAAGTGGACTGGAGACATTACACAGAAAATACACTTTCTAAAAAATAATGTGAATTATAAAACTTAGACGTATGTGTGTGTATCTCGAGACTGTTTCTTTGAGAGACCAATTGTTGTTAACTAATGACTCCACCGTTGCCATGTTTCATTTCATGCCTTAGCAGCAAGAGTCAAATTCCTCAGCTGAGATTTGAATTATTTAATATGAATCAAGTTCCTGGAGATGCTCTAACTACCAAGGGAGACCCATTATCTCCATACTCCATGTCTGGCTTCTCTACTAAAGGTTACTGGGATGGCAGATAAGAAAAAAGGGGATGAAGGCATGTAAGTGTTGAAGAAATTTCTGGATCACAATCATGGCCTATGACCTATGTTTTCTGTAGTCCATGGTGTACAAGATTTGTCAATAGATAAGGGTAGTGATCACTGGACAGACATTTTTTAATATATTAACTTATATATATATATATATATATATATATGTATATATATACATATATATATATATTAAACATCTTTACATCTTGATATAAACATTCTCTCTGCTATTAATAGTGTCAAATAGAGGTAGCAGAGAGTGGATAGGTAAATTCTGCTGCATAGAAACTTTAAAATATTAAAATTTCACAAAAATATCAGAATTTCTGTCTTGTCCCTATGATACTGGGGTCTTCGGGTATCTAACACAGCCTTTTATTTAGCATTTGCTTATAGAAAGCAACACATGTGCTGCTGGACTGTACTTTTATATCTGCTTCACTTCAAATATCTCTTCCTCATAGCCCATAGACAGGTAAGTAGGCCTTTCAAAAGTTTCATTTACTTATTCAACATAATCAGGAAATTATATAGTATAGTCTCAATAGATCAGTACCATGCTTATATATATTATATTTATATTTATTTAATACATTACACTGATGGTAGCTGAAAAAGCTCCTGATAAAGGTACATTTTTGAAGCTAATTACCTCGTGGCCCCTCCAGAGATAAGAGTATGTGAGGCAGGAGCAGTGCCTAGTTCTCAGGGAAAGGCAGAATACGCAGAGCCTTTCTTCTTGGAGAGCACACAGGTTTGTGCTCTGCCTGAAGGGTTTCCTTTTTCTCACTTTGTAGCATGTGAAATGCATCTCTCACGTGGTATATCTACTGCCCTTGGAGACCTGATGCCTTATCTCTGTTACTTCTCTGAGAAGCAAGAAAAACAATTCTTGGGGCATGTCTAACATTTAAATGGAATTAGTGTACCATAGGAAATTATTGTTGTTCCTAACAACAACAACAACAACAACAACAACAACAACATTAAATAAAAATTCTCTCATGTGTCTGATGGATAAAGACAAGCTCAGGAGATGGGTTTGTGCTGGAAATAAACTGTGCCTGCTCTTCCCTGGGGTTATCTTGATAAAGAGGACCCTTTCTGACTTATGCTGTGATCTCTGGGCACTTATCCTTGGTTCTAGTCAGTAGTATCTATCTCTTCTGCTCTAAGATGGTCCTTTCCTCACATGGTAAGCAGACAGAATCTCTTTGGTTTCACTAACAATATTGCTATGCACTTGAATTGTTTGAAGAGAATCACTGTGGACATTTATTTTTTTCCTTCATTTCTAATAAGTGAGTGTTTTGGGGACTCCAGAAGGGCTTCTTTCCATTCATTCCTCCTAGAGTCTCTGTGGAACTTTCCATTTGGAGATGGGAAGCCTCAGAAAAGGGAGTCCTTGCTGGTGACCACAGATAAAACAGGATTCATGAGTTACTTTCATGAGTAATAGCTATCTATCTATTATCTATCTATCTATCTATCTATCTATCTATCTATCTATCTATCTATTGTCTCCTTTAGTTGTTCTTTACTATTTGTTTGTATTCAAGAATTTTGCCCCCTCCCAGTACTAAGGACTAAATCTCTTTCTTTGTATATTTTGGCAACCTAGGTATCACTAAGACATATCGTCTTGTTTCATATTCATCAAACCTATACTTGCTTTGCAAATTTCAACACTCACAAACAGCTCCAGGACTCCTGAGGAATTATGTCTTCCTTGCTTTGCATTTCTGGCTGCCATCTAGTATTAAAAATCTCCTGCTGTGCATATGACATACTGCTTTGTTGAAACTTGTTGAACTGAATGCATAAGAACTTGAGACCACTTCTCTGGAAAGCAGATCTTTTGGTTAGTTTAAATTATAGATGTTTTGATTCAAGCTCATTTGGGGATAGTTTACAGAAAAGGAAGCCTCTAAGATCTAAAGCAACCTTAGCAGGAGATTCAACTTTGGGGCCTGGGGTAAAAATGCAACTGTTAAAGTGTTTGCTTTGCAAGATGAAGATCTGGAATTGGTCTCCAGAACCCATGTGGAAAATCCTGACACATTGCACAGGATTGCAATAACATCATCAGGAAGAGAGACGGACAGAGTTCTGGGGTTCAGTAGCCTGCTTCTCCAGCATCATCTGCAAGCCCCAGGCTGAGGAGAGAGTTTGTCTCAAAGGCTAAAGTGAATAGGCCCTAAATAACATCAGAGTTGGACAGCACTTGTAAACCAACAAAATCTATGTTCCTACACCCATTCCTCATCCCATCACACACATTGGAAATTCAGTCTCTGATATTTAGTGGCTTTTAGGTTCTATTTCAAGAAGGGGTGGCTGCCTACAGTCTATGAGCATATTTTTGACTGAACTCCAAGTGGCTGCACATTGAGATGGTATGTCAGTCTTTTTCCTCTGGGTTTAATCAGAAGCATGTAGCTTCTTATTTTGTACATGAGTGCACCTCTTTTCAGTATATAACATTCATTTGGCATTATGATTTTAACTTAGGGCATTAATTACAGAATTGACCCCCCTAACTGGCATTTGTGATTTTATGACATAAATTTGCCCTTAAAACAATGTCTTTAAGCAACCAAACAAAATCTTCCATTGGAAAATTAAGGATTTTTATGATCTGAGGATAAAAGTTTCAAAAAAGGTAAACAAAAGAATTCAACATAGAATATAAAAGCTAAGTTCTTATGTGTTTTTTTAAATTATAATGTTCTTAAAATGGCTGAACTGAATTTGACTAGTTTAAAATGTATCTTTTTGCTGACTTTTCATTAATGTGAATTTGACAATAAGGAATGTGATTACAAGGACTATTGTGCAACACTAAAGATACAGTGCTTTGAATTGATCTTGCAGTCAAGTAAATGAAGTGCAAAATGAGATTCCATTACCATTAATTGACTGTACTAACACTGTGTCAGAGGGATAAGGTTAGGATGTACTTTAATAAGCATAAGGTTAGCAAACAGCCCCATTTATGTGGGTTAGGACAAAAATTAATCTTGAATATAGTGATATAAGATACCAAAGAACTATAAAATCAAATGCTTAATTATTTTAAAAGTATAAACTTCTATAATCATGAAAGTTACAGTATATATATATATGTATATATATATCACTATATAGCATTCTTTTATACTTATAAAAGTATACTTATAAAAAGTATATAGAGAGTACTGGAACCTACAGTTAACATTATGAAAATAATCAAACATTATTTGTTCAGATTTAAGACCCACTCCATGAGATGGAACCCATGCCAAACACTGTCCAGGTAGACAAGAACCTGAGAATAAATAGGTCATGGATATAGGAGAAAGGCAAATACTATTTTTCTTCCAAAGAAACAAAGCAATAGTAAAAAGCAACAAAATGATTCTTAAATGGCATTCTACTATAATTATATGTCATTGTTGTACTCAACCATGATCACAGAACCTTCCTTCTGCAGGAGCTGGAAACAAATAGAAAGACATATAACTGGACAATCTGCAGAGAGTGAGAGACCGTGGAACATTTAGTCCTCAGTGAGATGCCTTCATTGAACCCCTCCTGTAAAGGCTCAAGGAGCTATGCAGAAGAGGAAGCAGAAAGACTGCAAGAGCCATAGGGGATGGAAGATACCAAGGAACCAATGTCTGTACACATAACAGGACTACTGGCAAATGAATTTAGGGAGACTGGAGCAGCATGCAGAGGCCTGTATAGGTGGGTCCAGACCAGATGGAGGCCTCAGTGCTCCCATCCTTAACCAAGAAGCACTCTCCAATTGACAACTTCTCAGAAAATAAAAAAATTGTATCTCCAAGGGAGCTCACATTTAAGGGTAAGCTCCATGCATAGTAATTGATGGCCAATACAAAACAAACTCAAAAGTATTTTTGCACATTATTTTTGTCTCATACTGCTTTGATTGGGCATCTTAACCTTACTGGACTTCTGCTTGTATATAGTTTTCTGATTTGTGTTTCCTTTGTATATGTGTATATGTGTCTGTCCATATACAGTTCATATATTCTTTCTTTGTTGCTTTTATTTTTGCTTAATATTGTATTTGATTGTTTTCATTCTTTTCTTATTTGTGGTTTTCTTTTCTTAAGAGAGAGAAAGCAAAATTTGGAAGGGTGGGAAGATATGGGAGGAAATGAGAAGGAAAACTGTGATCAGAATATATTGAATAAAACAGTTTATGTTCATTGAAAAGAATATCACACAAACTAAGGGCCGAAATCAATCAAGTAGAAACAAAGAGAACCATACAAAGAATCAACAAAACCAGGAGCTGGTTCTTTGAGAAAATCAACAAGATAGATAAACCCTTAGCCAGACTAATCAAAGGGCACAGAGACAGTATCCAAATTAACAAAATTAGAAAGGAAAAGGGGGATATAACAACAGAAACTGAGGAAATTCAAAAAAAATCACCAGATCCCACTACAAAAGCCTATACTCAACACAACTGGAGAATCTGGAGGAAATGGACAATTTCCTAGACAGATACCAAATACCAAAATTAAATCAGGATCAATTAGATCAGCTAAACAGCCCCATAACCCCTAGAGAAATAGAAGGGGCATATACCCAGAGGATTCCCCTGCATACAATAAAGACACATGCTCCACTATATTCATAGCAGCCTTATTTATAATAGCCAGAAGTTGGGAGGAGCCCAGATGTCCCTCAGAGGAAGAATGGATACAGAAAATGTGGTATATTTATACAATGGAATACTACTCAGCAATTAAAAATAATGAATTCATGCAATTTGTAGGCAAATGGTTGGATCTGGAAAATATCATCCTAAGTGAGTTAACCCAATCACAAAAGAATACACATGAAATGCAATCACTGATAAGTGAATATTAATGAGCCCAGAAGCTCTGAATATTCAAGGCACAATTAGAAAGTCAAAAGATTCCCAAGAAGAAGGAAGGAGAGGACACTGGTCCTGAAAGGACTGGATCCAGTTTTGTAGGAGAGTACCAGAATAGAGCAGAGAAATGGTGGGGTGGTGATTTGGAATAGGTGGGGGTTGGGGTGGGGTAGAAGAGGACATATGGGACATATGGTAAGGGGGGAATGGGGAAAGGGGAAAGCCTTCAGAATGTAAACAAAGAATAAAGAAAATAAAAAAAGTGTAAAAAAATTAAAAAAAAGAAAATGAAAAGAAAAGAATATCATGAATCCCATGTTCAACAACTGATGCATGCTAAAAGAAATCACCGATGAAGTTAGTATAAAGCTAAAAGTATTTATAGTATAAAATCATAAGCTCATGGTATTGAAACTCATGGATCCTAAGGGATATTCCAAAGTTATAGCACTGTACTAAATAGGACTGTGAAGTCCATGTTTAGACCCAGCTTTCAAGAAACTATAGCAACCAAACAATGCAATTATTGCAACTTGACAAAAAATCAGTTAAAGCCCACTGTGCCACACAATAAATTTATAGTATGTAAATTTCCCACTTGGATGACTTTTTAGTAGTTCATAGGCTTTGAGACTTGCTATAATATAATATGAACACTATCCTTGTGTGGAAATAGGAAGGTAGCACTCCTAACTACCACCTTTTTTAAGTGAATCTCACACAAGTCCTCACATGTACTAGGTAAGATCTTTACCACTGGGCTTTCTTCTAGTCCATATTTTAATGTATCAGTATGAAGTGGATTGTAAGGACTGCATGTATTACTACCTATCACTGTAGTGAAGGATTTTCCAGTTGGGCACCATGGCTTCTTAGAACAGGTGAGGGTGTGATGTATTGTGAGATGTTTAGTAGCGACCTACCATTTAGATCTCTGTAGCAATGAATGCCCCAGTAATGAAGACTACAAATGTCTTCAGGTACTGCCAAACTCTCTAGGAGATAGCAACAAAAGAAATTCTCATTGTTAGTTACTAATGTAATTTGCTTGGATTCCAAGGGAAATAGAATTGTAGAAAACTGAAGATATATTTTTGTCTTTCCCTCTAACTTGGTGCTTACCTGAAGGATAGGATTAGTCTGAAGGATAAGGTTAGAATAGGTGGCCAGTGCATTAGGAAACATGGGCTTTAATGACAACAACTCCCTTCCTATTTCTTTTAGGGTATAAACCTGTATAAGATACCAGACATCACTGTGCCTTAGGAATGACTGGCATACCAGAGATACTAAAACTGTAATCAAATGAGAGCATTAGAAGAAGGAATATCCCTTTTGTATCTATGTGTAAGAAACAAAACTTTGTAAAGTAAGCCCAGAGGAACTCTCAGGACTTTTGGAGAGTCAACATTCTCAGAAAAGACAATAACTGCTACCCTGAATTTTCTTTGTATCTCCTTAGTAGAAACTGACATTAAAAAGTTATCAAGTATGATTAAGGACCTATGGTCATTTTTTCCTTTGTATTTTGTGAGCATTTCACTGCTTGTATATCAGCATCTCTAGGACTGTTACTGCTTATACAAGTCGTTTCCTTGCCACTAGGATGAGGATCCCAGGTTTTGCTCTCAGTTATCTAACAATGCTCACATTGACATGGCACTTCCCTCAGGATGTTCTGCCAAATGCCTTTGCAGTTTTGGCCTCTCCTCCTAGGATGCTTAGAAAGAACATGTAAGCCTACTTTAAAGACAAGATTAATTACCAAATTTAGGGTTTATCTGTACATAAGGTCTTGAGTGTATTATTTAAATATTGCCAAATACAGATGAGAAATTTGAGACATTGAGATGTAACAATAACTTACAGATTTTACAGGCTTGGGTGTCTGAAAACCCAAATGTTTGATATAAAGCTTGCATTCTATTGTTCTATAGTGTTACTGTTTCATTGTCCTCTTTGTTACGAAAGTAGTAAGACACTTTCACTCATATTTATGCAATTATATATTTATGTAAAAATTTTACATATAGCATGTTAACATACATCCACACTACACATTTTCAGCAATGGTGTGCTCATTTGTTTGGTAGGAAGTAGAATAATGTTGGTTGTGTGAAAGGAAAAGCAGGAAGTAAAAGAACCCAAAATGTCAGATAATATTTGGAAAGGAAATCTATTCATTATTAAGTCATTTTTCCATATATGAATCTATTCATTAATTCAACATAAGCATAATAAAGCAAGTGAATGCTAGTTGACATGTTATTTACTGGAATAGCTTCTTGCTCTCATGATAAAAGCTTCACAAAGCTGGCTTATGTATTATGAGAAAACACAAGTGGAGTCTCAGACAGGTCATAGAACCACCTGTTGCTTAGCAACAGGGATTCAGTCTAAGAAATATGTCATTAAATGATTTTTTTATTATGTGAACATCTTAGATTATGCTTACACAAAGATGGATGGTATACTGTATATCTAAGCTATGTGGCAGAATGTGTGTGTATATGTGTGTGTGTGTATGTATGTGTGTGTGTGTATGCATATGTTTATGTTTATATGTTGAATGTATGGTATAGTCTATTGTTTCTAGGCAAAAATGAAAAAGACATGAGATTAAATTGAATGATGCAGTTGCACAGTAGGACAAACAACACCTTAGTAGCTCTTGTTGTTCATTACAGCATTCTATTTTATAATAATTTTTTCTTGTATACGTGATATTAAACTCTAAAATGTCAATACAAACACAGAATAGTAAATACATAAAAATGTCATAGGCCCATTTATTAGCAAGTGCTATATGTTGTACATAATTAACACAAGCTACATATTTAAGCCCAGAAACACAGTAGGCTTGTTTATATCACCATTATCACACACACACACACACACACACACACACACACACACACACACAGAGAGAGAGAGTGAAGGTGTTAGGACTGCCAGAGTCATTAGGAAATAGGAAGTTTTTAATCTTCCTTCTAATTTTATGGTACAATCACTGTGTCTGCAGCACAATGACAGAGCTCCCATTGTATAGAACATGAGAGAAAACTGAAAGATGACCTTGATTGTGCTTTTGCTCAGATGAAGAGGGAAAGAACTTTTGAGGGAGCTTTAGATATGTGTATATGGGTAGTATTGTTGCATAAGCTTAAATTATTATATCCAGCATAGCCAGCACATCTTTTTTACTTCCTGAATACATACATGGATATTAAAGAACTTCATTAGCTACAATGGCACATATCCTTTCTTTGTTCTAGGTATTTTGTTGTATGACAAGAAAGTAAGAAGTAGATTGAGAGTCAACAAGAAATATCTACTTATCTTAATTAATCCTTAAAATAATATCCTTGGCTTTCATGGTGAGGTTATCCCATTTCTTTATAAGAGATCTGACTTAATATAAAACAATTAGAATGAAAAAGAACATGTTTCAAGACAGTGCTGCTAACACCAGAGGTCTGGACAGTATCTAAAAAGAATGGGAAATGATTGCAACAATTAAAAAACAGAATTATATAAAATAAAGTATATAGTCAAACAAAATAAATCTTCAGGCAGAAGTCATACCGATGCTTAAAAACACTTGCAAGCAGTTTTCCAGTTTGCAGATGAATATTCAGAATATACAAATAACTCAAAATGTATAAATATTAGAAAACAATAATTGAATTAAAAATGGGCAGATAGAGGTAAGCTAATTGCAATTTTTTTCTCTCCTTCTCCTCCACATCTGATCCCCCAGTTTCATTCCTAGCTCTATAGTAGACCAACTGATACAGCCTTCCTTTCCTCTTTGTCCCTATTTCCGGTGGATTAATTAGACCTATCTTCCAGCCTTTCTTCACTCACACTCATTCCATTATTAAAACTGCAACATCACAGTCATTTTCTGGGAATGTACCATCCATGCAAGGTCCAGAAAACCAATTGCAGATCCCCTCTCCCTCTTCTCCAAATCCAATCACCCAGTCACATTCAGAGCTCTTTAGCAAATCACATGCTATGACCTCTGATCCCTGTCTAGCCTCATCTAAGGAATTTCACAGATCTTTCCTTCCACCCCCCTTCTCTCAACTCCTCACTTTATGCAAACCCCCAATTCTAACAGACAATGCCTGAGAACCTGTAGGCCACTGTAGCAGGGAAGCAAGCCACTTAATTGTAGAATTCCACTTATTCCTCTCCTCTAAATTCACCCCCCTGCCTCACTCCCAACACTGTAGCAGACCAGCAGATGTGGCCTCCTGTTCTCTCATATTCCATCTCCAGAGAACCATGCAGACATTCTCCTCTAACCTTTCTCCCAACTCATTTGACCAGCCCAGTCCCCATTTCCAGCAGGCAGCTCCTGGGAGCTCTGCAGACACACCTGCCAGTGAAACAAATAAGTAAGCAAAGAAGGTAGGTGTGTTTCCTTCTTCACTCTCTATCCTCTCTGCCCAATGCTGATTGAATTATCCAATGCTGAGTCTTATCCCAACCTGCAGCAGATTACTTCCTATGACCTTCCCTCACTTTCTACCCCATTCCTAGGAGACTAAGCCAATCCTGGTGGAAAACCCTACTTTCCTCCCTCCTGTGGACTCCCTTCCTCTAACCCCTTTCCTAAGTGTCAGCTTCCAATAGAAACACATTTTATGTAGAACCCCCAGTGAAGATGTGTAGCAGAATCCAAGAAGAATTCCCTACCAGGCAAAACACAGCTACCAGCTACCATACCCTCATAAGAATTAAGGAGCCAATGGACAAGAGAAACAAAACATCCACTTAACAAAGACAAGACCAGATGCCAGTACATGGAATTATATAATCTTCTTAAACACATCTGCCTAGATGCCAGTGTAAAAACACAGTAATAGACTGGGCAGTGATGGCATAGACCTTTAATCCCAGCACTTGGGAGGCAGAGGCAGGTGGATTTCTGAGTTCAAGGCCAACCTGGTCTACAGAGTGAGTTCCAGGACAGCCAGGAATATACAGAGAAACCCTGTCTTGAAAATAAACAAACAAACAATAATAGCCAAGACAATCTGTCTCCATGAGAGCCTTCCAACCCTCCCACAGTAGGTCTAAAAATTGCAATATAGCTTAAACACAAGAAAAAGACCTTAAAATAGCCTTTATGAGTATGATAGAGATCCTTAATGAGGAAATGACGTGTTAAAGAGATTTATGAAGATACAAACAAACAGTGGAAGGGGATAAATAAAACAGTTCAAGACTAGAAAATAGAAATAGAATCACTAAAGAAAACCCAAGCAGAGGGAAATATGGAACTGAAAAAAATTGGGAACTTGAATAGCAATTATAGAGGCAAGACATGGAAAATTAAACTGCAGGCATTGAAGACACAATAGAAGAAATGGATAACCTGGTCAAAACAAAATTGACACAAAACATCCAGAAAATCTGAGACACCATGAAAAGACCAAATGTAAGGATAATAAGAACAGAGAAAAGAGAAGAAATCAAAGTTAAAGGCACACATAATATTTTAACAAAATAGTAGAAGAAAATGTTCTTAACCTAAAGATCTCCATCAAAGCACATAACACATAGAGGACAGGAACTAGACTCCATGAGATGGAGCTCAGATCTGACCCCATTTGGGTGACAAAAAATGACACTAGATAGCCCAGAGACCTAGGTTAAAACTAAATCCTATTATTGTGCTAAAAGAACACAGCAATAAAATAACTCATAATGGCATTCTGCTACACCCACAGCGACCACAAGACAAGTTTCCTCCTGCAGCAAATGGGAGCAAATATTCTCTATCCAGTCTGCAGAGAATGACAGATCTTGGAATACATTCCTAAAAGGTATGTCTCCATCAAATCCATCCCCTCAAGGCTCAGAGGATTGTGCAGATTAAGAAGCAGAAAGACCATAAGAATAACATAGGATGCAGGACACAAAGAAAACATGTGCCTCTAAAACAACAGGATCATGGTGCATGAAAGCCCAAAGGGACTGAGGAAGCACACACAGCGCCATCATGCTTTGCATCATTATTCTGGAGGGAAATGCAGATCAGAACTGGAAAGGACCTGATCTCACCTCAGAATTGGCAGTGATCAAGAATGATAAAAACAAGCACTGGAGGAGGATGTGAAGGTAAAAGAATACTTACCAGCTATTGATGAGAGCATAAGTTAGGACCTCCATTAGCTACAAAAGAGAACTGTGTGGTACTTCATTCAGTAGTGAAAAACTAAATGTACCATTTGATACCAGGCTTTGAATTCCAAAGAACACACCCAAAAGATAAGAAATATCTGGGTGGTTGTGCTTATCGCACTACTATTCTCAATAACTGTCTTAGTTAATATTCTACTGCTAAAAGAAGATACCATGACCAAGGCAACTTAAAAAGGAAGGCATTTATTTGAGAGCTTGCTTAGAGCTTCAGAGTGTTTGTCCATTATCATCATGGTGGGGAGTAGGATGGTAGGCGGGCATGCAGGCCTGGTGCTGGAGGAGTACCTAGTAGCTCACATACATCTTCACTCTACTCTGTCACATCTCAGAACACAGGCTGCCCAGGATCAAGCTGTGTTTTATCATTTACTCTATCTACTAGAGTGTTGTTGAATGAGACAGACCCATTTGGAATTTCCTCCTGTTTGGTTCCCTGATCTAAAGGCAATTGCAATCACAGATCAGAGCATGAGTATAGTCAATCTTTCAATATTTACCTATGTCTATCAGATTTTTCTCTAATTCGTTACATCAATCTATCTTTATTTATGAAAAGCTGACATCAAATGAAAAGCTATGTCACTTCATTAAGCATAGTGCTGTAAAATTTAATGAAACAAATTCTGATGCTTCCCATTACAACAATCTAACTCAGCTCTAGAAAATAGATGATATTTATAGCCTTCTTATTTATCCACAATATATGAGGAGACAGTTGTGCAGTGGGGATACAATTTGGATGCACAGAAGGAAGCCTGTGCAAAAGGGCAAATAGCACTTCAAGGATAATGCTTATAGTTCCTCAAATGAGTAAGTACATTGGACTCCAATCTAGAATTTTTTAAAAAACATAATTAGCTGATATAGCAATAATTATACAAATTAACTAACTAAATTAATTTGGTTGATGTGCTTATTAGATCTCTGGTAGGTTCACTTAATTAGTGTACTTGGAACCCAAATGTGGTTAAAAGAATCACATCTGAACCCTAAGTTCAGTATCAGATATTTATTTTTTTTGCATGGTAGAATTTTATTTTGAGAGAAAATTTGCTTTGTTAAAATATATTATAACTTTTCAAAAACAATTATTTTGCTGTTACATGGGAAATGCTGTGTCTACTGAATACTCACACCAAGTTACTGCATGTGGAAGAGTTAATGAATACATTAACTGCTTACTTATAACAAGCTCAGCAAATCAAGACAGAGGATATAAAAATCCTTGTAGGAGAGAGAATGTTCACTGCTTAGCTACAGAAGTCATGAAATAGGAGTATTAAAGAGTATTGGTATTAAAGAGTAACAAATCAGAACATCCTGTTTATCGGGAAATACTGCTGAATAATTTATTTTTAACTCAATATGGCTTGTAAACATTGTAATGGCACAAACAGAAAATTTTTTAACTAGTATCTTTATGCTGTGGGTGTGAGTTAATGACAAGCTACAGTATACGTACAACTGACCCCAATCAAATGGAAAGCTGTATCTTAGACCGAGGAATACATACTGCCACTTAAGTCATATTTCTAATTGCAACTCTTACCCTTTCATGTCTGCAGTCCAAGCCCAATCCATCTTCTAGTCTGTAGCCTTTCTAGGATGATCTGCCTTAACCTGCGGAGTCTAACAAACACCTTAGCAGTGCTGAAGACATTCTAGCACTGAGTAGAAAGGGTCCTGCATGCTTAACTGTATTTTATTGACTTTGTTGCTGAGGAGGCAGTGCCTGGATCATGGATCTAGGTGTGACTGCTAATCTTGGTTGTCAACTTGACATGCCATGGCAAAGGCAGTCTCAACTCAGGACTTGCCTCCATCCAACTGCCCCATTGGCATGCATGCGGGCCATTTTCTTAATTGCTGATTGATGGGCAAGTACCCAGTCCACTATGGGCAGTGCCATCATATCTGTGCATATGGGCCTCGGTTGTCAAGTAAGAATAATAGCTGAACACGACAGGGTTGGAGGGAGGATACCAGTAAGTGAGGGTTTTCCCTATGGTCTCTGCTTCTGATTCTGCTTCCAGTCCAGGTTCTAGCTTGATTTCCTTTCCTGACTTCCTGAAACCAAGGACTGTATGATATTAAAAGTGTAAGCCAAATAACCCTTTCTTCTCCCACATTATTTTTGGTCAGTGTTTTGTCATGGCAATAGAAAAGCTACCTGGAACAGGGAGGTTGGACATAATGTGTGTTATTGGTGATGCTGAACATAAGCCTCTATGTGTTTCTCTGAAATAATAAAACAACACAGGCTTCATATAAACCACTGGAGGAGATTCCCAGTGCTTCCCAGACTGGAATCCAAATGAGTATAACAACCAGAATAATATCAGCCTGTGCCTTCCCCATCTGCCTCAAATGCTGCTGCCAGTGTACCAGGACATTAGGGAATGTACCCTAACTTCTAGAGCTTGCTGACTTGCACTTGGAAGGTCCTGAGCAGGGTAACTTTTAGGGCAGCCACATCTTCTTAATGTATCACAGCCATCTTACACTCACTTGCTCCGTTCATGTTTCCTCTGTGCAGGTGTCTTTGCCTGTGGGTTAGAAAGGGACTCCCAGTCTTTTATTCTGTACGTCTCTGCCATGTAGGCTTGAACGGAGGTCTGGTCTCTCTTTTAAGCAGTGCATACTAATTTAAGCAACAGAACCAAAGCTCATGCTGCCTTGCTTTTCTCTCATCGTCCCCCACATGTTGAGTCCCCCATTAAGTCTCCAGCGTCTTTGGTTTCCCACTGAGCACTTTATTAAACTGTACACAGAACTCCTGATCTTAAGGGGGAAAAACTGAGCACTCTAAAAATGTTTCCCTGGAACTCTAGAAATTACATAGCTTAGTCACTCGTGGGTAAGTTTAAAAGTTAAAAAAAAACGAACAACAATAACAAAAACTCCAAATAAAACAAACCTTAATTAAAAATAAGCTGATGGAGCAGAATCATGAGACCTTATAAAGGAAAAGGAAGACTTTGCAATAGAACCTGGGATGTGTCAGGGCTCAAATGGATGCCGAAGTATTTTCTTTACCTGAGCTGAAATGAAAACCCAAACACCATCTGGATAACCTCTGTTCTTAAACCCGATGCACACACTGCTTGTGGCAAATGCTGGGACTGATAATTTGATATTCACATTTAGAGTATCATAGTGGCACTATTGCTTTTCATCATTATAGGTTCATTTCTTTCATTTTACTGAGAATCAAAGGCAGCTATATGTAAACCGGCATCCGTTCCATCACCCTTTCTGTAAGTCCTCCAAAACTAGTTTTCTAGTCAATCTCAGTACTATTTTGAATTTGTCCTCTTGACACAAATATTAACTTTTAATAAAACAGAATACTCAAAGTTACCTGGGTCTCTAACAAATACACAGCATTTACTATTTCTTTTATTTGAGATTGATGACAAAACTAATTTTTTCCTCTTTCTTATTGTTTTTAATCATGTAAAAATCTTACACAGCATGAATCCCTGATTGAAACCTTTAAAAGCTTCCTGGTTGTAATGAAATAATTTGAGTCCTATTTGGGCAGTATTAAATTCTTTTTTATTAATTTTTATATTTATTCTGAGGTTATAGAATAAAATGCTGGTGTGGTTTTGTTCCTTTTTCCTTAAGGGACTAATCTGTTAGCATAATTTCTGGCTAATTTCACTTGGATTAGTTAGTGTGCTCTAACGAAAGACAACCTATCAAAAACCCCAGAACGGTGGACAAGATAAATAGAGTTAGATATTTTGACCAACATATATTGAAGGATTACAGAGTATCTGAAATCTTAAACTAATTTCTGGAAAAAGAACATATGACTAAAGTGTCTCGTAGTCCAAAACAGCATTGATTCTCAGAAAATTAGTAGAACCATCTGTGCTGATTAGACTAATATTTGTCTTTTATGATGGTTTGGATGAACAATTCAGAGTCATTGTAAGATTACTCATCAACCTAGGCTTTTACTCTTTTACTGGCATTATCTTCTCTGGAAAATGCAAGCATCTGTATTGTCTTCTCAGTTGTATGATGTAACATTGAAAGCCGTCTATTCTGGGATTCAGTCATGGGTAAATTACATGTGTTTTCCCTGTGCCCTGTAACCTCGGGAAATGCATTCTGTTTGGGAAGGGTCCTTGATGCTAGGCATTGAGTTTCTCTTGCCTGGGCTGTTGGTTTCTTTACCCTGCTTCTGAAGCCTTCATTTTGCTTTACTTTTCTTTGTTGCTGGTTTTTCCATGTCACCTTGTGCAGGGAAGGTCGTTGCTAACTCTTTTCAGTGGCTCTTGTTGCCATGGTGAGGAAAATAGTACAATTCCACCGTTAATATAGAGTATCAGGGTGAGGAGAATATTTCTTCCAAGCTTGCATGATTTCCACTTCTTTGCAGTGGCACTGAAGAGCAATGACAGGCATGCAGAAGCAAAATCTTATGTTAGATACAGTTCGTAATGCCATGCTATTCACTCAGCGTCCACTGCTGCCCTTTGAGGAATAATTTAAAATGCTTGCATCAGAAAAAATGTTTTAAAGGAGTTTTCATACAGACTTTTCCCTTGAAGCTAAAAGAAACTGACATTCTGTAGATTTCCATCTTTCATTTTGAACAGACACAGAAAGAGAAATAGCCATGAAAAGAGCCTCATTAATTTATGTTTTGGGGAAAAATGTGAATTGTGGTTTTTCGAAACTCTATTTAGCTGTCTAATCCATACCTCCATTTCTGTATTAAAATGGGTAAGGCATATTCCTTTGTTTCCTGTCTATTATGTGTTACTGTTCCCACTCCTCCTAGTCACTAACTTCACTCGCACACCAAGCAATTCAGAAGACCAAGCATGTCAAGAATTTTCACAGAGGTAGAGAGTACCCTGAGGTCCACCCATGGAGCTGAGAGTCTGACACATACTATGTTTCTCTCAGGAGGACATACACTGCAAATGGGCAACGTAGTTCAAAACACAATAGCTGCAAAACATCATCATCTTTCACCAAAATAGAAACAAATGAATCATCTAATGAAACAGGATCCTAGCTAGACTCTCAAGTGCTGGGATGCCACATCACCTGGTCACAATGCTTTCCTTTACCGCATTATTCTATTTATATCTGGGGGTTAGTGTGACAAAACCCACTTCAGTGAACATTCAATTATTTCAGTAACAACTAAAATATTATTTAAAGACCTAGACTGAAGCAGAAATACTAAAAGGAACAAATATATAGCTTCAAACTTAACCTCTTTATTATGATACCAGTCTTTTGGAAAACCAAGATTGTCAGGACTGCAAATAAAGGTTGAAGTGGCATATGCTAGAATCTGCATGTTTTGTAAGGAGTCTCTTGACCAACTATGGTTCAATGATTAAAAAAGGAGGGGGGAGGAAAGTCCAATATATCCAAGGGAGACTTTTCAGAAAAAGAAGCTGCATTTCAAAATACATAGTAGATATTCTGACAAATTGTTTTAGAGCTGGAATTATTTAGATGTGTGGGACTGGACAAGTAATAATTGCAGAGATCCTACTATGGTTTTATACTTTATATAGCTGATCTTTTTTTTTTAGTTTTATTTTTCATTTTTTATTAGATATATTCTTTATTTACATTTCAAATGATTTCCCCTTTCCTGGATCCCCCCTCCCTGAAAGTCCCATAAGCCTTCTTCCCTCCCCCTGCTCCCCAATCAACCCCTTCCTGCTTCCCTGTCCTGGTATTCCCCTACACTGCTGCACTGAGTCTTTCCAGGACCAGGGGCCTCTCTTTCCTTCTTCTTGGACATCTTTTGATATGTGAATTGTGTTGGGTATTCTGAGCTTCTGGGCTGATACACACTTATCAGTGAGTGCATATCGTGTGTGTTCTTTTGTGATTGGGTCACCTCACTCAGGATGACATTCTCCAATTCCACCCACTTGCCTAAGAATTTCATGAATTCATATTTTTAATAGCTGAGTAGTATTCCATAGTGTAAATATACCACATTTTCTGTATCCATTCCTCCGTTGTGGGATATCTGGGTAACCTGAGATTTCACCTCACACCAGTCAGAATGGCTAAGATCAAAATCTCAGGAGAAAACAGGTGCTGGCGAGGATGTGGAGAAAGAGGAATACTCCTCCACTGCTGTTGGAGTTGCAAGCTGGTACAACCACTCTGGAAATCAGTCTGGCAGTTCCTCAGAAAACTGGGCATGATACTACTGGAGGACCCCACTATACCACTCCTGGGCATATACCCAGAGGATTCCCCAGCATGTAATAAGGACACATGCTCCACTATGTTCATAGCAGCCCTCTTTATAATAGCCAGAAGCTGGGAAGAACCCAGATGTCCCTCAAGGGAGGAATGGCTGATTGTGTATAATCCTTATGGCCAAGAGGGTAGATGACCAAATGTATACATTTGTTTTATTAGAAAATAGAGAAGAGAAATCTTTTTATTTAGTTTCTTGAAAAAAATATTTGCAGTTTGTTCATTCTGTGGGATCTCAGGCCTTATCTGTTTCCTGCTCATAAGAGAAGCAGAAATTTCTAGAAGTTTGGTAAAGTGGTCTTTGGGAGAAAGGCAGGGTGCTAAATTTGGGGAGCAGGGTGGATAATTTAGTATTATCTTTTTTTGCAATAAATTCTGTGACTACAGAATTTTATTTCTCAGGTGGCCACTGTACATGTCCAGTTCCTTCAGGACCCCATAGAATCATGTGTTTAAGTACAGCCTACTCACTACTTCCATTATGTAAACAGTCACAGCACTTACTTTCATCTCTTAACATTTTAATAAATTCTATATATTGTACTCAGTGAAGGGAGGACTAAGAAAAAGGAGGGGGAGGCACTTAATACATAAGCTTACGTTTTGAACATACTCAAACTGATCAAGGCAAGAACATGTGAGGCTTCTATAAAGAAAGTACAGCAGTAACCCAGGTCAAAACAGATGCTCTGCAGATGAGCCCACAGATGCAGACTCAGGCTTCCTCAGACCTGGGCCTCAGCAGGTTGAAGATGAGCACTCCTGGACTCTGTGTCCAAAGGCTAGATTCCATTGCCTTCACTAGACCAAGGGCTTCTCAGTGAATTTTTTTCCTAACCAGTATGTAATCCTATTAACAGTAGGCTAGCATCTTTTCTTGTTTTTTTTTTTTTTGTTGTTGTTGTTGTTGTTGTGGTTGTGGTTGTGGTTGTGGTTGTTGTGGCTGTTGTTTGCTTGTTTTCTTTTGAATCCATCAGTTACCTATAAAGTCACACTCCAGAGTAAACAAATGGAGGCAGGATCTTACCACAGACTTAGTTGACACCTTCTAGGGAATTTTTATAGTAGTGAATTCTTTTGTTCTCTATACTTTCATTGTGAAATCTAAATGTGCAGATACTATTTAGTATGCATCAAGTAACAAGGTGGGTATGCTTTTTAATTTTCATTTATCTTTTACATTTTGATCATTGACATAAAAAATTAGCACTCCAAAATTTAGACAAAAAAAGAAAATCCAGAGAAAAATTTCAGGCTTCAAAGCACTAATCCCATCAACTGCTCCCAATCCTCAGAATGCTGTGTGGCTGAATACATTTAACACTCCAGTGCATCTTACAGTAAGGTCTGGAAGGAATTCCTATGGCATGGCAATGTAGCAAAGGCAGAGAAATGCTACAGGAAGGAAGTTCCCTTGCCTCCGCTGAATCCAGAATACTTAAAATAAGTACTCCAGTAATATTCATTAATAGTCCATTGTCTGGAACATCCTAGAGTCCATGTCAGTAGAGAGCAAGGCCTCTCCTACTGTCCTGAGTCACCAAGTTTAAGGTTTGAGCTGCACACATGAGCAGAGACCAAATTCTGAAATTTTGAGCAGAAGCAAAGACTCAACCCTTTGTCAGAGAGAACTCAAGTAGATAGTACTTGGAGCAAAATCAAATACAGTAAAGGATGCATTGTAGGTGTGCCCTAAAGAGAGCCAAAACCTATCTACTATCTATCCATCTCTGTTCACTTACATCCTTCCTTCCTTCCTTCCTTCCTTCCTTCCTTCCTTCCTTCCTTCCTGCCTGCCTTCCTTCCTTCCTTCCCTCCTTTTTTTCTTTCCTTTTTTTCCTTCCTTCTCTTCTCCCCCCCTCTCCTTCCTTCTCTCTTCCTATCTTTTCTCTTTCCCACCCTTTCTTTTTAGGATATATTCATTCACATACAAAGCAATGAACTAGTTACTTATGAAGTGTTTTTTTTAAGAAGGTTTGTGAATTATGACCATTTTTATTTTTGTAGATTTTCTATGCTCAGAACAATAGTTATATCTCTATATTTAAATAAAACAAACTGAAAATAATATTCTGGATTCTAAATAAATTTTCATCAAAACATTTGAATGTATATTCTGGTTATTTTGGTGTTGGTAGGAAATCTGAAACTAATTTCTTTGTCTCAGACTTTGGTAATAATATCCCTTCTGTGGGGAACACTTGTGTTAGTGCATATAGTTCGTGAAGAGACATGGGTTTTATTATGACAGTCTCACACGTGGGTAGAGTATACTTGATATCATTCTCCTTCCCTTTATCCCCAGCCTCTCTTTCTTTGTCTTCTTTCTTTGCTCTTATATAATTTCCTTCATTGCTATATACTAAGGAATAGTAGGTCATGTGACAGTTCTATTTTAGATATTTTACAGTGCATCCTTACTCATTTCCATAGTGTCCGAATAATTTGTGCTCCAAGTAGCCATGTATAAGGGTTGTTTTTCTTTATGTATCTATCTACAAAGGTTCCTTTTCTTAAGTATCTTCACCAGCACTTCTTTTATGTTGAACTGACATTGTGTTCTACCCCTGCTCCAGACCATCTTGAACTATTGAGACATGGTATCACTGTTTGTTAGACTGCCTTAACCTCACTTGGTACCCCAAGCAGGTCTTACATGTGTACCTCACTTGGTACCCCAAGCAGGTCTTACATGTCTTACCTCCTGCATCTGTCTTCTAAAATGATGGAATTGCAGTTTTGCACTATCAGGCCCAGCCTTTTTTATTTTTTCTTGTCTGTGTGTGATACAATATCAATAGTTTTGATTTTGTTTTCCATAGGGGATTAATGATGCTTAATATTTTAAAGTTTTGGTTATTACATTTTCGTGCTTCTTCATACATGTTCCTATTCTTGACAATAAAGATTGCTTTGGCTTCCTGAGGTCATTTGTGCTTTCATATGAGTATTAGGATTATGTTTTGAAATTAGCTAAAGAATGTCATGAGTATTTGAATAAGGATTGCAGTAATTTATACTTTCTTTTGGTCATGTGAATCTTTTGTCAATATTAATTCAACCAAACTGCAATCAGGGAACCCATACCTATATTCCATTGTGTTTTCAGTGTATAATAGTTGTGGCAGTCATTGAAGAGATCTTTCTTTTCCATAAAGTCCCATTTCTTGGACTTCTTTTTTTATTATTTGATATATTCTTTATTTACATTTCAAATGATTTCCCCTTTCCTGGATCCCCTGCTCCCTGAAAGTCCCATAAGCCCTCTTCCCTCTCCTTGTTCCCCATCTACCCCTTCCCACTTCCCTGTTCTGGTATTCCCCTACACTGCTGCACTGAGCCATTCCAGAACCAGGGGTCACTCCTTCCTTCTTGTTGGACATCATTTGATATGTTGATTGTGTCTTGGGTATTCCAAGCTTCCTGGCTAATATCCGCTTATCAGTGAATGCATGCCATGAGTGTTCTTTTGAGACTGGGTTGCCATACTTAGGATTATGGTCTTCAGCTCCATCCATTTGTCTAAGAATTTCATGAATTCATTGTTTCTAATGGCTGAATAGTACTCCATTGTGTATATATACCATATTTTTTTGTATCCATTCCTCCGTTGAGAGACATCTGGGTTCTCTTGGACTTATTCTTATGTTTTTTGTTGGCTACTTGGTTTGCGTGTTGAGGCTGTTTTGGGTGGATGGCTGTCCTGCTTTCTTTCCCAGTAATTTTGTTGTTATTGTACTGAGACATCTATGCTTTTCATACAAAGATTTTGTAATCTGCTTGTTTGCTGAATTATTAAATCAGATCTGCATGTTCTGTGTGGAGATTTTAGAGTCTTCTCAAGCAACCATGTGCCAGTAAGCATTATTTGACTTATTTATTTCTTGTTTCTGCTATATTATTTTCTCTTGATTTATAGTTTAGGCTTACCTTTCAAGCATTACATTGAATGAGTGATGATAGCACACAGTCTTGCCTTGCTCTTGGTTCTAGAGAGAATGTCTTCAGGGCTCCTCAACTCAGTATGATATTTGCTAGTGATTTATCTTGAACAGTGGTAATTATAGTGAATATGATTCTTAGTTTCTTTAACACTTTTATCTTGAAGAAATGTTGAATTTTTTCAAAGTAAAATCTTGTAATTTTTTCTTTATTTTTCTTTGTATAATGTTACAGTTACAGATTTGTACATGTTAAATTATCCTTAGATCCCTACAATGAAGCAAAATTAATCATATTGTACCTCAGGCTGGTCTGAAATTCACTATGTTGTTAAAGATGACCTTGAATTCTTGATCTTCCTAGCTCTACCTCTTATGATCTAGGATTACAAGTGTGTACCCATACAACACACCATTGTTTATATTAAGGCTTCTTGGCTTATAATTCAAAATAGTAGTAAAGGATTAACTATATTATGTTTTGAAAATAGGAATCTTCCAGGTAAGATGACCAACTTGCCAAGTATGTTGAATTCTAAAGGGAATGGGTTATATTGGGTAGGTCTTCCAAAGACAGTACATTGTGCAAAAAGTCACATATATCCTTGGCCTCAATAATTCCATAAACCTAGTAAGAAGCACAAAAATGGTGTAAACATCCAACACTTAAAATTTAAACACAGTATATAATTCATTATTTAAGTATTGAGATGAATAAATAAAGCTTTGAGTATGAAAGTATAAAATAGAATGATAAAATATTAAAATTAATGAAAAGACAATATCCTTTCAAATACTAAGGAATATTATAAATTCTGTTCTTTGCAATTGGGAGACTCACATATTCCAATAGAGTAAATAAAGGGGAAATCACTATTACAACTTTATTTATAGGGTTTAAAACATCTAACAAATCATGGTAAAGCCAAATCAACCTAGGAAGGCATTAAATAAACAATGCACCATAGCAAACAATGGTCTCTAGGAATAAATATAATTCATTATGAAATATAGTATTATAATTAAATTAAGGCAATTTAACTTTAGGAAATCTTGGTAAAATATATTAAGATATGAGTGAAAACAAGTATGCATGCAGTAAAAATAAACATTTTATTATTTATTGATTACTTTGCCTAATAAAAATACACACACACACACACACACACACATTTGTGTCCTCATTTGATAGTGGTATTTTCTAAAATGAAATCATAAGAAAGAACATGCTCCATTTGATATATAAACCTTATAAACCTTTGTATATTAGAATATAAAACTGAATTTTGATTTCAATATATTGACATCTTAGAATGAATCTCATCAACACTAGAAATATGATAGGATAAGAGGAGGATGCTTGTGCTCTTGGTGCTTTTCAGAAGTGCAGTAGAGACTACAGGAGAGCCAGGGCAATGCAATGGAGCATTGAAATATTTGAAAGAAGACAACGTTGACAGTACTTTGAAATAATAATTCATAGAAAAGTACAAGAGGATAACAATAAAGCACTATTAGTAATAGTAATATCATCATCATCATCAACAACAACAACAACAACAACAACAACAAAAGCTGCCTTCACACCAGCTGCAGAGTTTGAAATCAAATTGAGGAAATGAGTAACTTCTTATGGTAACAAATCGGAATAAACTCGCTGGCATTATACAATAAAATGGAATGGATAATTAGATAATAAAACTAACAAGAAAAGTGAAAAACAATATGACTGTGAACCAAGGATCTTTTCTGAAGGACATATAACAGATTTAAAGGAGCAATTTTATAGTACCATAGTTTGATGAGAGAGCTCTAATGTAGGACTATATGGTTCTCTCCAAATTATATAGATTACACATTCTTTCAAAAATCAGAGTGAATGTGAGTGAATAAGAAAGAAACAGCCTTAAGAATAGCAGAGAAATTCTCAAGGAAGTAATTGTAGTAAATAGAAGGGAAGAGTCCTCCCTTAGGAAATATTAAATGCATTGTCATCTATGAAGGATCAGCCAGTAAACCAATGGTACAGGACAGAATGTGTTATGTGGACTCCTGTGAATAAATAATTAGTTTCTAATGAAGACAATTAACAAGGAAAACAACAACCTGCTTGGTAAGTTGTTTTGAATAACTTAAGAAAGGCAAATAGGCTACTTAAAACATCACCAAATTATTAAGACTATTGGTGAAAAATATTTTTAAATCTATTAGATTTCTGTGATAAAAAAAGCCTCTTTATAAGAGACAGAAAGCCCGGGAAAAGCTAAAGGATATGGAATAAATTCTTAACATATTAATAATATATCCAACACATACAAACCAATAAACTCAATAGAAAAATATTCCCAATGAGATTTCTGTAGGTTAGAGTAAATGTGAGCACACTTAAGAAATGCATGTGAGCATACATATTTACATTAGAAATAAGAAATACATAGTAAGTCATTTAGTAGGTAAATAATGATTTATATTGTCAGATGTTGCCAAAATATACATAATTATATTTTTAGCATTTACATTTGTAGAAAATGATCTCATAGAACTACAATTGCATTTCTACAAGAATATGTATATAAGGATATTTTCTAGAACACTTGTTTGCTGCAGAGAAAACCAGTACCCTCATTGTCTAGCCTCAAGGAATGGACTTAATAAAGTTTGAGTTCTATTGTTGAGTGAGAAAGTAAGTTGGAGAGATGTTCTTGTTTTAATGTAGATTGTTGACCACCACCACCCCCAGCCGACAACATCCCCCAACATTAAAAAGTTAACTGGGTATCTATTTTCCCAATTTGGATGGTACTAATTTCTAGACTTTGGATAAAGAATGTGAGAACAAGGACTACTTAAGATGTTTGATGGGAAGGAAATCAAGTTACAAATTAGAAACGAAAAAAGGAAAAGGAAAACATATAAAAAGACAGTTTATTTCAGATGATAATAGAGAAAGGGTGACTGAAGATACATTATTAAGATGTGTTTTTGCTCATCTCTGTCTAGTTCTAGAATCATTACAGTCAATCCAGGACTGCCATCTTGATCAATGAAATGATGTAATGCATGCTGAAGACCCACAGGGTACTTGGCACAGGGTAAGGCAGAGATTTGCAAATACATTTTTGCCCAAGGTAGCAGTACAGTTCTGCAGCACTGACTATCTATCAACTCTCTTGCTCAGACTGAATGTGTGATATGTTTCTACCCCTATAGCAAAGTTCAGCACCCTCTGAGAGCTGTTTGGTCCCACACCATTCCACTTTTCTTTGAACCTTGCTTTGCAAACTATATGAATAGGGAAAACAATCTATTCCTACTTCCTTTCTGCCACAGTGTTAGCTCTCTGTGTGCTGGGAAGACAAGCATGCTCCATCATGTGCCTCCAATATCTTGAACCACTTCCTGGGGCTGGGTGTATGCCTCACACATTTACAGTTCTGGTTAATTCCCAGCACCACACTAATTGAGTCTTACTAACTCAGTTTTCTAATCGGTAGATCTGACTCATGGTTTCTCCCTAGGATTTCATACTCTCTGCGCAATCAATATCATTGAAAATTTCTCATGGATTGCATGGTACCTTAAGATCTTAAGGAGAAGACCCACAGGGTACTTGGCACAGGGTAACCCAGAGATTTGCAAATACATTTTTGTGCAAGGGAGAAGTACAGTTCTGTAGCATTAGTCAATCTATCAACTGTCCTGCTCAGACTGTCTTTGTGCTTTAAATCCACATTATGGTTTTGTTGTTTGTTTCATTGCTTTAATGTTGGCCGGCCTATTTGGCATCAGCTCATTATATCCTGCAATTTGACATTAAACAATGTCATATATTCCTTTCATCTTAATTTCTGGTTTACTAAAAGCCATTGGAACACTATTTTCCATCCAATGCTACACATTAGACTGTGTTTCGAAAAGACAAAAATGACTGAGTGATAGTGTGGGGTTTGCTGCTGCCAGGCTCAAAGGATTTGATGCACTAGTTTTTTTTTAATCCGCTCATCTGGCTGATTGTTATATCAATCAGTTCATGGAAGCTAGGACCACACCAAGCTAAAGCTGAGAAATTGGTACAGAATATCTTTTCATCTACAATCATTGAAAAGCTAACTCTATACTCCCCACAGTGAACCGCCACAGTATTTCTGACCTTTAGGAACCTACTGCATTCAAGCACAGTTATCTCTTCTTTGACTCAGCCATTTCTGTGCACTGAGGTTATATACTGTTACTAATTGATAGATCTTTAGGACTGGAAATAGCTTTAAGGGGCATATCATATATTCCCGTGTGATCCTGGGACAAACATGCTGGTTCCAATGTATACCAAGGAGGCAGGGTCTTTGGGGTAAGAAAGGATATAGTGTATGAGACACAGTTAGATGCTTTATACACAAATATCAGAGGCATTATTGCAACAAACCCTTGATTATTACAATAAATAACATTTTAATATTTTATCCAAATTATCAGCATTCAGTCTTCATTTTTCTATTTCCCAACAACTTAGAATTTCCTTTGAAGAGACGTTCCTGCTATATAGCTCAATATAAAAATTTCACCCATCATCAAAATTGTTTTTTCCAATAAAGCAATTAGTTTGGGGATAAGCAAGAAAGAAGACACAAGACAGTAGCCACAGCCTTCTCCTGGCACTACTGGCTGTTTCAGGTTGATCTCATCAGAGAAAAGATCAAATCTTCTGTTAGGTGATTGTGTTACTGGAGAGTGCTGTGTGTTGTCCTGTGACTAGATGTCCAGGATCTTTGTGTTTCAAACAGATTGAGACAGAAACACAATAGCAAGCAATGAGGTCTCCTTTCTGCATTATATTTAGCCTCACTTGTAAAAATCAATAAAAATAAAAACATACCCAGAAGGAAAATCAAGGGTATTTCATTAGGATTTAAGAGAAAACTCACATGCACAAGCTGGGAAATGGTGCAAAGGACAATTACCATGTCTTTTTTTTTTTTTTTTTTGTATTTTATTTTTTTTATCATTTTTTTTATTTTCTATATTCTTTACATTCCAAAGGCTTTCCCCTTTCCCAGTTCCCCCCTCACCATATGTCCCATAAGTCCTCTTCCCTCCACCCATTCCCCAATCACCCCCACCACCACCATTTCTCTGCTCTGGTACTCTCCTACAAAACTGGATTCAGTCTTTTCAGGACCAGTGTCCTCTCCTTCCTTCTTCTTGGGAATCTTTTGATTTGATAATTGTGTCTTGAGTATTCAGAGCTTTTGGGCTCATTAATATCCACTTATCAGTGATTGCATTTCATGTATATTCTTTTGTGATTTGGTTAACTCACTTAGGATGATATTTCCCAGATCCAACCATTTGCCTACAGATTGCATGAATTCATTATTTTTAATTGCTGAGTAGTATTCCATTGTATAAATATACCACATTTTCTGTATCCATTCCTCCTTTGAGGGACATCTGGGCTCCTTCCAGCTTCTGGCTATTATAAATAAAGATTATAAATAAGGCTGCTATGAACACAGTGGAGCATGTGTCTTTATTGCATGCAGAGGAATCCTCTGGGTATATGCCCAGGAGTGGTATGACAGGGTCCTCTGGAAGTGTCATGCCCAATTTTCTGAGGAACCACCAGACTGATTTCCAGAGTGGCTGTACCATCTTGCAATCCCACCAACAGTGGAGGAGTGTTCCTCTTTCTCCACATCCTCGCCAGCATACCATGTCTTTTTTTAAAAAATACTTTTATTAGATATTTCCCTTATTTCCATTTCAAATGTTATCCCCTTTCCCGGTTCCCCCACTCCCAAAAAGCCCCTCTTCCCTTTCCCCTCCCCTTGCTTCTATGAGGGTGTTTCTCAACCCACCTACTTCCACCTCCCAGTCCTCAATTCCCCTATACTGGGGCAATTGTCAAGTCTTCATAGGACTAAGGACCTCTCTTCCTATTGATGCCTGACAAGGCTAACCTCTGCTACATATGCAGATGGAGCCATGTGTACCTGCCTTTTGACTTATGGTCAGAAATGTTAGTCTGAAAGTACCTCTAGGAAGGAGGCAGTTTGGGAGAGCCTACATAGAAATAAATGAGGAAACTCAGAGTGTCAGGATAAGCATGACTATAATTTTTTGTCTGTATCTAAAAAAGAGATTGAAAGAGGAAAATGAAAAGTTACACTTAAGAATTAGCACCCATAAAATTGAGTGCATATAGCAATGGAAATCTATAAGCTACTGCTCTGAGGAGAGACTCCTATGATGTAAGTTATCTTATTAAAGGGATAATTATTTCTCCTATTTCCTCAATATGTCTTCAGGTGATTCAATTTTTTTGAGGGGCAGCCTCCTGAAGGTGTTTGACAAACCTAGTTGAATTAACTCCTAATATAAGAGACAACAGGATGTAATGTTCTAGTCTTAAGAACAGATCAAAATATCTTCCATCCACCTGGTCTGGATTGAGAACTCCTACTCTATTCTATTCTTTCTTATTCTAACCAAGAGGAAGCAACTTTCTGTCAATGCACCTTAACCAATTCCTAAAGCAACTGTTTCCCTATCTTTCCCTTCCTACCCTGTTAAATGTAAGTGAGTGGCAGATAATGTCTGTTAGATGTTTCTAACAGTCAAAATGCACCCACTGGAGAAAGCGGCATAAGGACAAAATCTAGATAAAAATTGTAGAACAACTATTGAGGAGAGATTGTCACTAATTCCCCCATAGCCATAGTTAATTGGCAGAACTATTACTCAAACCCCTGTTTAAAATGCCTAGAGAAATGCTTCTGAACGCATGAAGCCCACCCATATGGGGCACTATGAGCGAAGCACCTGCTAGCTTATTATCTAATATGGTGGAGCCACTGGCTTCAAGTTCATATTTGGACTCTTCTGATGCTTTATAAATGAATGGTTCTTAAGAAAAGTGAACAGGAATTTTTGGAAAGAAGCTAAGACTACAAAGGCTGATGGGTCAGAACTTTTGTGAAGCTTTTGGAAGGTTGCAAAGGGCACAGAGAAATTATCCCGGGACACTGTTAGCTTCCTTGTTAGCTATTTAATGCCCTCCTCTCTACACCTTATGGCATTAAGGAAAACATTGTACAAACGAACGCTCTAGATTCACATGAACAACATGGCTAAGAACTGTCAGCATCCAAGGCCCACCGTTTGCCCCACTTTGCTGAGGCCAGCCTACCTGAAGTTTCCACCAATGTATTTGCAAACGTGCCACCTTATGAATTTTTGCTCAAGTGTTCTGTTATTATAAAAGGTTCATAAAATTTGTACCTCACTATAGCACAGTATTTGGGGAGACCAAAATCTGTGTTCCCAGGCCATAGTGATTCTTTTTTTTCCTCCAAGATAAAGCATTTCTTTTAGTTCTTCACGGCAGAGCAGCTCCTTTCATAGATAAACACATATTGCATTCATGCCATGCAAATCCTTACCTGAACTTTTATCAACCAGAGTTTCTAGTACATTTTTGCCAATTTGTTCTCAAAATTTATCAAAGCATAAATTTTCTTCTGATATCCTCATTGTCTTTAATTTATCTCATGTTCTTCGGGGATTTGCTCTCCCTTGTGGAGATATTAAGTGTCTGTCTTTTCCTTTTTAAGTTTTCACATGTCTGTGCATCAGGAAGCTTTCCCCTAGGTATCCAAGCTCTCTTCTTGACAGAAACTGTAGCATAGGCAGAAAAAAATAGTCCAAACTCCTCCATGCATGTCTGAAATGAATTTGACAAAGCTTGCTAATACCAGAAGCCTGCTGGCCATTTTAAAATCCATCTCTTCCTTGGCAGTAAAACTTATTTCTTCTTGATTTGTTTTTAAGTAAATAGCCAACTAAACCTTTGAAATGCTTGCTGGCTATCAGATTGAGAAATAATTGCACTATGTTTCTCCAGGCAGACTAACAAAGCCACTTCTTTCAGAAGAATGTTCTTCTAATGGATGTTTTGTAACATTGCTAGAAATTATATTGAACATAAATGAAATAAAGATTTAGTTTCTAGTCATGTTAACCAATGCATAATGGATTTTAGTTTTGAATCTAAAAGCCCTTCATTCTTTTATTAAAAATGGTGTATTCTGGTTGCTTTTAAATAAATATGAAAGTAAGATCTATATGTTGTGCAAAATTGCTTTCCTAAATCATTTTATTTTGTAAAGTTTATACTTATTCTACTAATTTGTATGTAATTTTTACAACTTAATAGAAGGAACACTATTTCTAATCATTCACAGTGTAATAGGCATTGGTGTTCATATGCAGCAGATGATGAATGTTAATCTTAGACTTTACTGGGCTCTGATATTTTGATATCATGGATAAGTTTTGCCATTATAAATGGTGCTTCTATAACACAGAGCTCAATTAAGCTTAATTAGCAGAAAAGACTTGACACCCATGATTAATAACTCAGCAGCTACGCTGCTGGTGCCCTCAGGTTCCTGAACCATGCATCTAGCACCAGGTGTCATTTGCATAATAATTGAAGCAATAAAATGTTGCTTTCAATTGAATGAGTTTATTCAGCAGGAATAATCTAAGTGAGCTTTAGTTTTATTTAAGACAGTGTCATCATTTAGTTTTGAATAATGTGTACCTTACAGTTTGTTATTGCAGTGAAATGATAACAAAGACATTTCCAGGACCATTGCCCCCATAGATCATCACTGCCTCCAGCATATGTTGCTTAGTTCAAAAGACTTTCATTCATGCAGTTTACCGATTTTTATTTTTTAAAAAAGCAACTAAAAACTTAAGAAAAGGATACACATATATATGGTTTTGTTTATTTATTTTGATTTAATTTGGCTTTTGGTTACACAACCATGGAGGAAAATAATTCTTGGGAACCAGAGTTGTCCCTTGAATGGTTCCTGTCATAGCATATGCCATAGCATAACAACGTTTCCAAGACAGTGCTTTCCTCTGAAGTTGTGCTTTCTTCTGTTCTAGATTAAAGTGGTTATAGAGTTAATAATATTCAACTGAATACATGTGCAGATCCTGTTAACATACTGAAGGGAACAGGCTGGAAATCATAAGATTTGAGTTTAGATTCATAAGTTATGAGCAATTCTCCTTTGCAGTAAGTAGAAAGTCTACAGTGACATAACTTTTCCATGAGAACCTTCATTAAAAAAAATAAATCCACTGATGAATAGCAAAAGATATCCAATAGAAATTTAGGAGTAAGTGCTACAAATGTACATTAAAAGGTGTATTAAGTTAAAAAGCACAACACTGGTTAGTTACTATTAGGGCATCCATTGGGATCTATACTGTTCTACATTCTATATTTTCTACCATTTAGGGACACCAATGAAAGAGATTTTGCTAAAGAAAAATAACTGGAGATGATAGTCTTGGGCAACAGATGCTTGGAGGGCTAAAATGAAAATACAATGGTGACAAATGTACTTTGCTGTGATCTGATGAATGCATTTGTTCACTCAGAAAAATCTGTTCAAGTGTTTCCCACTTCAACACTGAAATGTATATACCACAAACAAATGGTAGGTGGGCATAAGAAGGTGTTGAAAACACTTAGATGATTTTAAGTGCCAGTTCTACTACTAATGTTCGCAGCAAGAATCCTTCACTAATAACATCTAGGAAACAAATGATAGCCAGCCTGGCTTCTATCTCCCAGTTGTGAAGTGTGGTTGTGGTGAGTTTTGGGTACACTCCTCTGTACTTCCAGCAGAACATATGCATACACTTTGGATCACATACACAGACACACACCCCCAACACACACACACAAAGATACACAGATACTTGTTTATTTTTAATATGCCTTGGCTACCTCAAAGGCTGGGTGCTCCTAAAACGTCTCTTGCCCGACTGGGGAAGTGGCCAGTGGTCACCCACCCAAAAGTCTGACATGGTTGGTTGACTTTATTTCCTGCCACTCCAGTGTCCCATCCTTCTACCCCAGCCATTGGTGATTCTGCTCCATTCCTCTCTGCATCCTGCCTGTGGAACTCTAACTGTACCTACCCATGCACAGCCATTTGCTAATGGCATCTTTATTGAGCAAAACAAACAAACAAACAAACAAACAAACAATTGGGAACAAGGACCTTCAGCACCTAAACATGCAAATTCCTGATGGAATTAGAGCCAGTCTGCAACAAAGGGCCTTAATTATAACTCAATTCTGTTGAAGTCCAGATGCTAAACTTGAATTATGGATTTTAGATTTGCCTTCCTGGCAAAATATTTTTTCAGTCCCTCATGCTGTTGATCTCTGGCATTCTTTAAACTAGGCCAGCCCTTGACAACCCAGACCTGAGCTTTATAAAAGGATGCAAACAATTTGTGTGAGGTAATTAGTAAGTTGTTTCCATGTCATTTGAAGAACTAGCTCTTTACATATTGCCTTTTAAAACTCTTCTTTCTTTAACTAAATCATATGCTTTAAAGGCAGAAGTCATTTCTCAAACAGTTATGCTGTGCCTCTCACATTGTGACAGGGCTTTATGTTGTTGATATTAAATAATACATGAAGGTACTAAATAATATTGGTTTTGAGAGCTCAAACACATAGAATGTGAAGTCTTAAAGAGACCAGGTAGTTAATTATTATGTTGTTTGTTCTGAGGCAAAAATGCCTCCCAGAAGGATATAGTATCTCCAATTTAACCAACTCCATCTGTTTTCATAGACAGGGTTACTCATTTGACTACTTAGCGTCTATGGCCTTTGTAGCTATGAAGCTAGATAGAGACATTGAGGCACATGCTCCAGAGGACATTAGGAAGAACCTGGGATAATAGGTAAATACCTCACTTATACTGCCCTAATCTGGAAGACTTATTTTTATGAGCCCCTGTCATCTAGGAGCTTTTTCTAGTTACTTGGTACAAGACAAGATATCAAATGGCTATTTGCAAAGGTCTTGATCCACATATATTGTTCACATCATCACATATTGTTTATAGTATGTCAAATAGATATAATATGGCATGCTAAGCCCTCAAAGAAAATTTCATGAGAGGACAAGAATACATAAGATATTCTGGAACATTTACATAACTGTAATTATAAGCTTATTTAAAGTTTAGCAAAAAGCATTTCGTTTGAAACTTTAAAGGCATCATAATCAAGTATTATCTTTAATTCAGTGTGAAACATAACATGAGTCATGTCTTGAAACAGTTAGGAAGCACCTGACAAAACCTAATAAAAGGTTTTCAAGCTATATTTTTTTCTCTTCCTCTATCAATGCTCAATCATTCACACAAGTTATGCTTATTAGGTGGAAATAGTTAGTGAAAATTAGGAAACATGTGGGTTCATGTTTGCATGAGATATAAGAACATTGAGAAAGGGAAACTGAGGGGAGGAAGAGATTAAAATTATATTTTCATTTAAAAACAGATTTGGAAAGAGTACACTGGAACTCTTAGGAAAATACATCACCTTGTGCATAAAATGTAAAGTTTAGAAAAATAGGTGCCCTGTTTCCATAGTGCCCAGTGTGTTAAAGGTTTGCTGAACCAAAGTCCAATGCCTGGGTTTTTCCTCTCTCTCCTTAGTCCCTCTTATATATAGAAGAAATCTTGCTATGATATTATTCTATAGTTTGCATAATTTTATTATTAGCTTGGTTTTATGTTTATATAATTGCCTCCAAGTGCACAATAATTTATGGTATAATATCTTAATAAAGCAAAATATTTGATAACTGATTAAAAATCTATATTAATTCATTTATCTGTCCAAGGAAAGCAAGCAATTTGCTTAATTTATTATTTAAGAATTAGGTAAGTATTGCCCCCCAGCAAATGCAGAGGAAACTGAAGCAGTTTTTATTTCTCCATTGCTGCATTAGACAGGAATGTGTCTTTATCTGATCATTAACATGTTTTTATGCAGAGAAAAGATAAATAAGGTCATATGAGCAGTGACCTAATTAATGTAGTGTTTAAGAAGTAGAGTGACAGAAATGGACACTCTTAAATGAAAAAAAAAAGCATTTAAAGTGATAAAGATGTGAGAAGCAAACTATGTTGTGGGCACAAAGAATAGGTGCAAAACTGTTTGAGAATTCTATTTTTAGCAGAGAAGTCTTTAATAGGGTAAAGTGGCAAATACCACAACCCTGCAGAGAACTTATCTCAATAGAGACAAAAGGAATCCACACAAGCTGGATAAGAAAAGACCTATTATAAGAGGAAAGAGGAGAAATGCAGGCATTTGACTCTCTGGTTCAGCAAACCTTTCAAATACTGGGCAGTATGGAAACAGGACTCTTGTTTTTCTAAACTTTGTGTTTTATGCACAAGGTGATACATTTTCCTAAGAGCTTCATATGCTATTTCTCATGGCTCTGTTTTAATCTTTCACAATAGCATTTATCCCTGCTTGACATGTATTTATTCACCCATTGTTCAAATCTCCTCACTTTATCTCTGCAAGGTTAAGGTTGACTCTTGTGTCCCTTGTGCATAGAATCATGACTGACACTGAGGATATATCTGTAGAGATGATGTACATTGTGCTTTTAGTACTGATAGGCTCTGAATTACAAAGTATCTAAGTATAGAAATTATTCTGAGCTTTAGACTTGCTTGAGTACTTTTTGGGTTGGGCTTGACATCAACTAACTTAGAGCAGTGAGCAGATTATGGTAGAGATTACATTTTCTAGGAATCTGAAGAAATAACTGGACATTTAACAAATTTAGCTTATGTGCATAATGCCCACTTAAATATTGAAAATTTTTTATTGTTTTAAATTAAGAGAGTCAGAATGAGGAATATTGCACATATGACACAGGTCAACAGAAATGTTTTGAGTTAATCATTCAGCAAAGAAGATTATTAAAATGCATGCATACATATTTTATATATATATACACACACACATACATATATAATTGGGTACTTGTATACACACACACACACACACACACACACAAACTGAAGAATGTGATTTCTTGAAATGATCTTAAAAAGAAGTCTCTTTGGTAGACATTTTTCATATGCGATTAATTTTTGGCACAGACATTTTAGCCTTGAAGAGTTTGCAAAACCAAACAACTACAAATAGAGCAATACAAGTAGATCATAGATCTCAGATTTTCACCCATATAGTATTCCATCCTTTTTCATCCACAGGTGTATGCCTCGAACTTGATGTCCCACAGAGGTTCGGTAAAGCTGCAGGACCAAATCAACACAGCATTTAAGGAGATATATCAGTGCATTGTTGTTTTCATTTTTAATTTATTTTATTTTAACCTCGTGTGCCATCTTTTTTTAAAATTTTTATTTTCTATATTCTATGTTTACATTCCAAAGGCTTTCCCCTTTCCCAGTTCGCTCCCTCCCTATGTCCCATAATTCCTCTCCCTAGCAAGGTAGAGGAATTTCAATTTAGCAACATGGATACTCTGACAAAGGGTTACATTCAAAGACCTCATAGATCTATATGACCTTGATGGAATACAGACATGCCCGTGATTATATTATGATCTGGCTAGAATTCAGACATTACCTTAGAACATACCTTTAATTCCTAACAGAGGAGATAAAATTAGTTTGTAGAAGGAAACAGTCATGTCTGAAAATGATGTCTCATTGTTGGGCTGAATGACAATCAGAGAAAGACTTGATAGAGTCAGGGATGAAACACACCCAACTCTCATGAGAACTGACAACTTAAGAGAGCAGCACAGAAGGGGTGGGGGTGGAGAGGAGGGAGACAGTTTTACAGAGAGCAGTTGCAGGTGAAGAGAGAATGAGCCAGAGAATGAAGAGGAGCAAGAAGATTTATTATTAAAACAGTTTACCAGAGTTTCTTTCAGGCCAAGCAGATCAGTTCATTCAGAAGCCAAGGAAAGCTAATTTGAGTCACTCACCTTGGAGGAGAGTTTGGGCCAGAACAGCTGAGTTGAGCCAGTCAGCCAGAGGTCCAAAATAGGTAGAAAAGCTAAGTTTATCCAGCAGTAAGCCTATGAGACAATAATTATATCTGGTGAATAAAAGTTACTTTTGCATATCAAATTCCTAAAACTGTCAGCTCTGTACTGAGATGGAATACTGAGTGAGCTCTGCTTCTGTCTGCTGCTGGAACGAACAGAAAGATGTCACTCCCCAGGACTGCAGCATCTGAAGCATCCTTAATTCCTTCAGGCACTCGTAGTATAACTTCCCTTGAGTTTTCTGACTTTCCTGACCACTTCTATTTGCATGCTGCTCCCTGGGGATTTGTGCTCAGGACTGATAACATACAAACAAGGCAATTCATTCCTTGTCTTTGATAACTCTACCATATAGCAACAATGTCTTTGGTGAAATTCTGTGATCAAGGTCTCCTGCCCCTTGTACACAATGATTTGGTCTGGTAAATGCTAGCCTCACTCGTTCTTCAGGTGGCTTCAGATCAAACTCATGGTACTTTTGTATGCATCTCTAGTTACCTTATAAGGCCATTTTCAGACGGTTATGACTATTGTTCTGGGTTTCTGTTAGTGAACAGATGGCATAATCACTTCCACTTATTGGCTTGACAATTACACAATTTGGGGAAAAGTCCAAGCCAGAGAGAAAAGGTCTGCATATAGAAACTTTCTATAGATGATTTTAAAAAATGCCTAAAACATTCTTGGTTTGCCTATTTTAGTTGATTTTAAAAGCCACTAACTTTATGAGTCACACGATGAGTAATGTATTATTCATCTCTCATTACCTTTGCTGTAGATGATATCTTGAACTGAACCTGCCCAACATCCCAACATCGTGTCTCTGATGCTTCTGCTGAATCTGTGTTTCATTGTCATCCTTGTTTCTTGGAGAAAGATGCCACCTTTGAACATTGGCAATGGCTAGCATTTTCTGTAGGCTAAACAAATATTTTGCCTCTGAGGAATTCCTATTCAAAAGATGCTCTTTGAATAGTAATCATTATTCACAAAGTTAGTTACTCCTAGGAAAAGGACCTTCCTAATCAATGGCATTTCTTTATCTGTTTAGAACTAAAGACATCATATAGTCAAGAGCTAACACTAATCTCATCTTTTAAAGACAGACAACCTCAAGTTTCTAACTATCCTTGCAGCTATACATCTCACCTGGTCCTGCTAAGTTTCCATATTAATAAGGCTTTCTCCTTCAACTGATAAACAAGACAGTCTTTAGAGCTATCCCTTTGGTTCAGTAGCTTTCCAAATAAACATGTTACCTTTTCCCAGTGTCCGCTTTCTGAGTCTGTCATTGGCCTTTTACGTGGAAAGATGTGAGTTACACATTTTTTTGTGAGTTGACAGTTGCTAGACATGTAATTTCTATTGTTTGTTTAGTTATGAATCTTAATGAATCCTAATTTTACCATTACTGGACTCTTTTGTGTTCAGATAAATAGATAACATTTTCAAGTTTAAATGAAAGTACTCTTCAGTTATTGTCTTCCTCTTATTTCAACCCTGATATTAGTATCCAGAACAAATGTGGAAAATATTAGTCACATATATGAGTTCACTCCTGCCTCCTACTAAAACATGTTTTTTATGCAATATGCAGAAAACCAAGTTTTAAAAAGGCTATTGTAGACTTTTGCTTAGGATTGATGTCAACTGCCTTATCTCATTTTCATGAAATATTTGTTTATATTATGATTGTTGCTTAGTAACAATGAAATTAACTCCATTGTCTGTATTTTGCCTGTCAAGGATTCAGAATTAAAATGTATTATTTCACTTTTTGCATTTTTCTTGAGGGTAGTATTTTATATTCATGAGAGGCAGGGTATTAGTTATAGTAATACTTTATTTACTCTGGACTTAAAAAAATTCTCCAAGTTTTCATAAGTAGCCAAGACTAGTGTCAGAAGGAGCTCTTGTGGCATATGAGAAATCACCAGAAATGGTAGGATATCAGCAAACAGCTCACGTATAATGCGGTGCTCAGCATGAGTTTCTTTCATTCTCAGCACAGGTATTATATATAATGAAAACCCTGTAGGAAGACCATCCTGTAGCATTTGTTTGTGATAGTTATATAGGTTGGGCCTTAAGAATTTAGTGGTCAAAGAAAATTACTTAATGCTGCTGTATACAGGCTTATCTCTAATTACCTTCTTACAGTAAAAATTCTATTTTCCATTTCATGGCTTTCACATTAGTGAATGTTTACTTTGACTGAAACTTCCTAGGCCCAAACTTCCTTTTCCTCTGTTACTCTTGTTTTCTCAGGGGAAGATCTGTCAGGTTTCAACTGTGACATTTAGATTTCTGAAGCCAGTTATCTCTGATAACCATTTTATTTTACTTAATTTATTTATTTTGGTGTTTAACGTAGCTCACAATCACCAGGAACTGAGTATAGACAAAGGTTAATGTGAATTCCTTCCCTCCTGCTTTCAGTTTCTTAGAGTTAGGGTAACAGGACTATGTCACCAAGTATATTTTTTTACAACTATTTAGATAGAAATATCAATAGACATAGGGTTTTATTTTTTTCAGTGCAAAAAAGCAAGAGGAATTTTTATTTAATCCAGCATGCTGGGGTCACCCTGCACACAGGGAAAGAACACCATGTGCAGTCCGTGCAGTGGGCCTTTTATACAATCCTCAGGGCAGCTGCCATTAGGCACAATGTGATTGGCAGAACAGTGTTACCTTTAAACTAGTTGGTTGTTAGGGGATGAGGTAGATGGCTAATGTTCTCAGAATAACTCTGGGCCTCCCTTAGCTGCAGGGACCTCCCTGTGGTCTGAGGAATTTAGTTTAACCTCTCCCTTCTGGGAGGGGTAAGTGTTCCGTGACCTTTCTAAAGTTCCTGAGCTTACCCTTTTCGTTCCCCCTTTTTCTTTGTACATGCTTCAGTGCTGAAGCAATTGCTGGTATTCTGAAGAGATCATGCTCCTGGTCTTCTGCATCTAGCTCTTTGTCTCTCTCCTTTAAGATCATTAGCAGCTGTACTGTACCTAAATGTTTCTTAACAATAGCGACTAAGCAGTTCGAAATGTAGGGGCCAAAAGTCAACAATAGCAGGATAACTAAGGGTCCTAACAGGGTGTATATGTGGGTGGTTAACCAAGGGGAGGAGTTAAGCTAAGATACAAACCAGCCCTGACTCTCTTTTCTCTTTAGCTTGGTTAGACCTTTCCTCACCTTGGCCATTGACTCTTTAACAACCCTGAAATGATCTCTATTAAAGTGACACTCCTTAGCTATGACAGAACATAGCCTTCCTATTCTGCAGTACTACTTCTGATAACACAGTTAGTGATTCTTGAAGGTGACTGATAGAAGTTTCTATTTTTTCTATATCTAAATCAATGGCTGTCCTCACACTGTCATAATTTTTCCCTTGTAAGACCAGAGTGGAAGTCCAGGTAGCTGCCTTAGGCATCCCCAACCCCAACAGAAAGTGAGTGCTGTAACAGGTTTGGCAGACAGGGTACATAGGATGGGGAAAGGAGCCAGAATCCAAAGGTACCACTAGGTAGTCATAGTCAAGGTCAAATAATCTTGAGCTTCATCAGACCTTTGCCAGAGCCCACGTCCATGGGGTATATGCCAAGAGGACTGCTCACATTAGAGGAAACGAACAGAAAATCTTGAACCTCTTAGATGCCCTAATGAAGCCACCAACTGTGAGTATTATTCACTGCCCAGTATGTCATAAGGGAAAAGACTCAATGGGCAAAAACCAGGCAGATCAAGTAGCTCCAGACATGGCTATTCAGGAGCCTAACCTGGTTATGGGCCTGCAAGAGACACCTACTGGGAAATGGGATTGAATTAAGAAATGACCTCACTTAGAATATGCTGAAGAAAAAAGGACTCAGATCGATAGCTACCCTACCAACTATTACCAAGAAAGGACAGTGGTGCACACAAGAAGGAAGAACTATATTTCCCAGAAAGTAAGCAAAAGACTTACTAGGCCAAATGCATAGATGGACTCATTTATGGGATAAAAAGCTTGTCCAATTAGTTAAGGGACTTAAAGTATATATTTGTAAGACTCAGAATTTGGGCCAGAGAGATAGTAAAATGGTGTATGGTATGCCAGCAAGTGAATGCTTATGCAACAAAGAATAAGCAGGGCAAAAGACCTAGGAGAGTGCAGCCTGGAGTATATTGAGAAATTTTACAGAAGTTAAGGCAGGAAAATATGGATGCAAATACCTTCTAGTGTTTGTAGATGTTTTCTCTGGATGGGTTGAGACATTCCCCACCAAGCAGGAAACAGCTGCCATAATAGCTAAAGAAGATATTAGAGGAAATTTTCCCGAGGTTTGGAGTGCCCAAGGTAATTGGAGCAGACAATGGTCCTGCTTTTGTCTCTAAGGTAAGTCAGGTATTGACAGAGATGTTGGGGACTAATTAGAAGCATTATTGGGCATACTGTGCCCAGTGCTCAAGGCAGGTAGAGAAAATAAACAGAACCTATGAGAAACCTTAACTAAATTGACCTTGGAGACTGGCTCAGGCTGGATGGTACCCCTACCCTTGGCCCTTTTCTGAGCCCAAAACAGCCCCTGCCATTTTAACCTGACCCTTTTTGAGATCCTCTTTGGTACCCCAACTCCTTTGTTGTCCACTGGGCCCTCCCAGGAGGGATCCCACAACATGAGATTTGGCCCAAACTGTCTGCCTTAAATGCTCCAGGGATGCCAGACACTCCTCACTGCTTTCAGACTGGTGACTGAATCTGTGTAAGGAGGCTTCAGGGACAGTCGCTGGAACTCTGATGGAAGGAACCCTTCCTGGCACTGCTGGCCACTCCCACACCCCTCAAGGTGAACAGTACTATGGCCTGGGTGCATGTTTCCCATATGAAACCTGCAGAAGCCCTGCTCTCCAGAGACTCCCACTGGAACTTAAATTATCACATCTTATTTCCTAAAACCAAACAGCTAAGAATGCATTTTTGATGATTGTTGGGTATATTGCTAAAGAAGAGAGCCTGGGGTGAGAGAGGAAGGCTCAATGCTATAGAATGGCAAGGTGGTTTCTACACGCTTTCTACAGAAGGCACTGCTGCAACGTGATTGTGCTGCCTCACAGGGCTGAATACCTAGAGGAGCGACACCTCTCCAAGCTAGGCTGTCTAGCTAAGGGGCAGACCTGGAGTTCTCTTAGAACTGACTTGGAGAGGAGTAATTTTGACTCATCACCATCACATTAGATGCATTTGTTTTGAAATGAATCATCTGGAAAATATATAAAAATAACTTTCATGGACACCCACAACTTATTTTTTTCAAGTTAAGAATTTGATATGCTAGAGTTACATTGTTATAGAAAACTATAAGTGGTCGAAATTGGAAAGATCCTGGCTTTCTTTTTTTTTTTTTCTTCCCATAACAGAATATTGGTTGATGGCAAAATGAGGCCAGCTCAGAAGCATCCCAGTAATGAGATACACTTTATTCTCTTAGGAGAAGGGTCAACATTAAGTGATATGAGAGTTAAATGTGCACAATTGTCCTCATCTAAAGTTGTGACAGTGCCATTTGAGAGATTAACCCCAATGCAGTCCACACCTGTAGGCGTGTCAGTGGGAATAACTGGCTGTGAATCCTGATGGTCAAAATGCCCTTTGTTGTTAAGTCTGCCAGAGGCTGTCCATAGATTGCTTCCCTTAAAATAAAGACTAAAGTGTTAGGACTCATTCCCCAATGTGCATAAAAATAAAGGGATAATGCATTCTGGTTTTACTATTGTCCCTACCTTCTTTTCCCTACCCCCCACCCAGTAGCTCATACCACAAAACAAACAAACAATGAAACAAAATAATCAAAACAATCCCCCCAAAAGATATCTTGTTCATCATTACTTGGAAAGAATGTGGTAACTTTTTCCAAAGAAATGTCACTTACATCAAAATATGCATGAAAACATTCAAAATTTGCAACCACGAACCTGCTGTGCTGCACCCCTTAGGACACCCACTAGATGAATGTGTACTCTGATTGTTAAGTAACTTCTGCTTAATAGGGCTTGTTTTTCTGGTGAAGTCATTCCTTCAAGAAAGCCAGAGCAGAGGAGCAAACTTCACCCAATGCCAGTATGTAATTATCTGACAAAAAGAAATCTTACATTTCTTTTCTTGTAAGACTACCAGTATAAAAGAAAAAAAAATGTTTGAATTTGTTTGTACTACATTTAAATGGCAGCAAATTAAATATTTGGTCTGGGCTATCTCACTGTTCTTTGGTAACAGCACTAGAAGAATTCACCTCTAGTTAAATTGTGAAATTGCAATCTCGGATATTTCAATCTTCAAAGCTTGAACATTGGAGTTTCTCGGAGTCAGTAGGAACTTCTTGGGGGTATTGGAAATCTGGGATACTATGAAAAAAAACAAAACTAAAAATAAAAGGGGTAGAAGAAGGAGAAGACTCACAGCTCAAATTCTGGGGAAAGTTTGGAAGAACTATATTAAAGTTCTCTCTGAGATAAGCATGGTCTTATTTGACACTTTGAAACTGAGACAATACCATTCCTATATTCTCCTGGTCAGGCAAGTTAGAGGCCTACAAAGATAGAGTCCAAGATGCTGTTTCCATTTCATGGAGTATTGATGCCGGAAACCCATGCAGTATAGGGAAGCAGACCATGTGGCTGTGGTTCTGTTCTTTTGTTTCCTGACTGTGTGGTCTTTGAAAGAACACTGCACTTCTCTAAAATTCAGACTTCTCAGTTAAAAGTGCATGCCAGATCAGTTCTAATGTACTTTAAAGTCTAGTCATTCATTAATTATTCATAGAAACTAAAAATGAGAAAATATGTTCTCACTTTATACTGTTTATAACAGGTTCAGGTAGAAAGTTGTTTATTACTTAAAAAAGACTTTACACAAATGTTTTTTTTTCAGCTAAACAAATACATTTTCAAATATTTTCACTTGATCCTATATTTCTCCTGACTTTTTTCCTATGATTCAAGTCATTTCTTCATGTTTATTCCAAAAGAAATTTTTCTGTACTTTCCATTGCTTTCTGTCTATTGTATGTCTTGGGTACAGTAGTTTTTATACTTGTTAATGTAAACAGAATGTTAATACAAGCTGTGCCACATAAATTGAAAGGTAAAATAATGGAAAATGTGGAATGAATACACACTAACCAAGTTCAGGACACAGTAGGATATTCTGTGGATTAGATTCTGTTCTACTTCACTTAGAAGTTTGCTCTAGGATTTTTTTCTTTGTCTTGTTTGTTTTTGAGAAAATAATGATGATCTGAAAATATGCTCTAAGGACCTGCTGATGGCCACCAGGAAAACACAGTATGTACTTAGGAAAAGGAAATAGAAATGAACAGTTTAATTTTTTTCTTAAGTTCCAATTTACTTATCTGTAAGATAAAAGTTATGCTGTTATCTACTTCTAAATTGTTATAAGGATTAAAGCAGCTGAACCAGTCTTCTATCTGATGTACACTATGTATAAGCACTGGGTAGTGCTCCTAGCTGACATTGATAGTTTATTGCTGTAGATGCTGAATATCCATTTATTGATAATATTTTGAATAACAACATGGAGTAAGAATTCGTATGCTTATCTCATGAGTAGAAAAATATGGAGAACTACAGAAATTGAGTTACTGTAAATAACATCACCCAACACAGTGTGGTTAAGATAGATACAGACATCAGGTCTATAAGGACTTAAGCTTGGAACTTTTCCTACTACATCTCTATTATACTATGTCTTCATGGGCTCGGATATGAATGCAGAATTATTAAAGTTCATTACTCTGAGTTGAGAAATTTATAAGGTGGAATCCTACTATTGATTTTTATATAGAGAAAACTAAATTTTATTAAGGTTTTAAAAATCTACTAAGTTTGGTTCAGTACCATTCCTAATGTGCTAGAATGACTATCAGATTTCAGACTGATTCCCTGTTGGTCCTCTATTCACTACATAGTCTTTAGTCAGTATTATTCCACTTGTTTTGTGATCCATGTCACTTGGCTTCATTTCGTCACAGGTCTTCTTTCTTTGTAATACTTTTATTTTCTTTAGAACAATTGTCACATTCCACATTTACTTCTGGCTATTTTAAAAAAATTAAATCACCTCCAGTGAAGGTCGTTACTAACTTACTATAATGAAACTTTAAAAAAGATTATCTTTAAAGCATGTATGTTCAATAATTTAAAATTTCCCCTTTTCTTTTCTTCCTTTTCTGCCTCTACTGGTATTGAACAACAACAGAAGCATATTGTTGTATTTGAATGCTCTAATTTCATGTATTTATTGAAAATTTAATTTATTTCAACAAATTCTTATTGAATGCCTCCTTCTAAAAATCTATTTATTTTCTCACAGAGGTTGGTGATCATAAACACATGCAAAATGAATGTTATAATAGCAAAGGATCACCTGTCATCTGGGTTCTAAGTTCTGTAGTGATGCCTCCTCTGCTGTGATTTGTTCTCCCTCCTGTACTTGGTACTCATTTAGACGCCACGTACTTGACCAACAGCATTTTAAAATTTTATCTTATCTTTAAATTAAGATTAATTGAATATTTTCCTAATTTCTCCTTTTCCTGCTTGAACGTTTTGCACCACCTCCCAAACTTGCTTCTTCTCAAACTTATGGCCTCTTTGTTCTGAACTTTTTGGGTATATTCATAAATAAAACAAAAAACTGCCCTTGTGACACTTCCATTCTTGTAGGAGGGTGAAACAGGGAAAAGTTCTTGCAAAGATAATGCAGGAAGGCGACATTACAAGCAAAGAGAAGAGAGAGCAGGCACATTTGGGGAGTGGTTATGATATGCCTCATGAAATTGTTGTTTTTCAACAGTTGAAGGTGATTATAAGATTATCTCTGGGAATATCTGGAAGACAATGTTCTCAGGAAGCAAAAGATAATAGCTGTATCAAAGGTAGTGAGTTGAGATGTAACATGGAGGCCAGTGTGGTGGAAGCAGAGTGAGCAAGATATAGGAAACCCTGGACAAAACCAGAGAGGAAAGGCTGACCATGCAGTGCTCATGAACCACCTAAGAAATCAGTTCTCACTCTTCTGAGTTTGTAGGCAGAATTGTTGTGCTGTGCACAGAGGTGATGAATGATCTGATTCATCTCTCAAGCCATTCTTCTGCCTGCTGCCCTGACCATAAAATGAAGGAGCAGGTGTGGAGGCAAGGGGTGATGGAACAAATTGACAGTTGGTGACAATGGTGCTAAGGAGCTCCACTTGTGTGAAAATTTGATTTCAATCACTCATCAAACCAACCTGATCATGTCATTATTTAAAGCACTCACATTTCCAAGTTGATGGCTTAAGTGGATACACAGTACATATTTCATTAGCACTGTGATCTCAGAATTTTATCCATATTGTTCCTACAACCGTCAGTATGGCCCTATAACATTTCTCCGTGTTAATGATGAAGAAAATGAGGCATGTGTAGTTGTACAACCTACCTAAGCCTGGCCAGAGATAGAGTAGAAAAGAGAATCTGAGCAATCTAACTTCCAAGTACCTCCTTATACCACAGAAATGCTACTTTGAAGAACTGTAAGTCATTATTTACTGTAATTCATGGCTTCATTCACAGGAGGCTCTATACTTTGTATCTGATCATTTCACATGGGCAAGGTATATACAAAAATAAGATAATATGTACTTGTGAAACTAAGTCGTCTATATTAAGAAAGCCTTAAATGGCCTATAAAAAGTAAATTGTTAGTGATAACAATCAAAACTGTACCTTTTATTTCCCCTCAGTTCTGAAATATGCTGGAACACAAAATGTTCTCTGAGCAATTTGTCTGAAACACTAAAGTGGGTTTCTGGCAAAGGAAGATAAAATATCATCTCTTGTGTATTCTATTTGAATGCACAGAATTGTTACATTTAAACTTATTAATGTTACATTTTTTCCAACCCAGTAGGCTGTGCATATTTTTGAGATACATGACTGAAGAATCCAATTATACACCTCAGGGAAAGGGCACACAGAATAACTAAGGAAGGGCTTTATTTAGAAATACATTATGTATGTTTACCTTGAAAATGGGAAAAATACCACAGGACTTAGAATTAATGAACCATGTAAAAAAACTTAGCGAATATTATTACTATACATGACAAAATAGGAGGGCATGGAAGAGGGATGTGAAAGATTTGTTATTTCTTGGGTCTTTAAAATTGTGACAAAATCAAAGAACAGGAGATAGTGCGGAGATGGTTAACATAGAACATTGTAACATCATGAGTGATGATGATGTGCATATGCTAGAGTGTTCTGATGTCATCATCTTCCAAGAGACTAGAATTAAAGGAAAAGTATAAAATCCCTGTAAAGAAAGCATTTCACTCAGAACTAGTACTGGCACAAAGAGATATGAAGAACACCTGAGATATTTGACATTTTTATTTTTAAAGACATATGTACTATGCCTTGTGTTTCCATTTCAATGTAATCCTGGAAATATGTCTCAAGACATCAATTGTTGCTCAGTTTCAGGAAGAGTCAGACTTGCTTCTAAACTGTGAGAAATGATTAGCTCAGAATATTTCCATGTGTTGTTTTACATCCTTGCACATGATTCAGCAAAGCAGTAATCAAGATTGTCAGATATCACATTTTTTTGCCTTAGCAAAACAAAGCAAGCCTTACTTAAGAAACCCATCAGCAATTTTAATCTTGAGCATTCAGATCACACAGCACTCATGAAAATTGACCTCAGAACCATTGCTGCCTTAAAATTATGAAAACTGATTTTTGCAGACTACCTGATTAAAGATTTTCATCAAGAGAAGCCGTCTTTAGCAGTTTTTAACGTGTGGCTTTCATACCTGATTATGGCACACAAATATTCCTGTGGGCGTGATCTGTAATAATAAATATTCAAGTTGTTGGGCGGAAGAGTTTGAGCATGATCCAGGACTGGGATGTGGCGGGCATACAGGAGCCGGCTTGTTAATGTGGCTGGCAGGTCAATTTAGCTGCAGTCATTACATTTTCACTAAATTATTAATGCCTCATGGGGACTCTGATAGGGAAAAGAACACCAGCTCTAAAGCTTGTACCAACTGAGGCCACTGGGCACAGTTTGAAGGTTAAACAACAAGAACAGGGTGAGTTAGAATGGAGCTGGGACATCTGGAATCTGCAAAGCTTACCATTATATCATACTTAGTAAGATACAGATTTTAGACTTTTCCCATACATGTAGTTACAGAATGACATGACGAGACATGTATTTTGTTAGATAACTATCTTAGTTAGGGTTTTCTTGGTGTGAAGAGATACCATGAGTATGGGATCTCTTAAAAAGAAAAACATTTCACTGGAGCTGCCTTACAGTTCAAAGGTTTAGTCCATTAGCGTGGCAGAAAGCACTGTGGCACACGGGCAGACATGGTACTGGAGAAGGAGCTGAGAGTTCTAAACCTTGATCAGCAGGCAGCAAGAAGAGACTGCCACATTAGGTGTGGCTTGAGCATCTGCCACCTCAAAGTTTGCCCCTAGCTACCACCTCCTCCAACAAGGCCACACCTCCTAAAAGTGCCACTTCCTATGGCCCTATGAGGGCTATTCTCTTTCAAACTATCACAAACACTCAGCTTTGGCTACATTGCAAAATAGTCAGTGCTTACTGATAGCAGAAGGACGGAAGGCAGAAACCAGGGTAACATCGATGAAGTTATTCTGGAAAAATAGTAGATTCTCTGTATTCTGAATTGATACCTTTGTCGCTACCAGAGCGAAAAAGATTAGGGGTTCAGTTTCAGTCTAATGTTTGAGATACTAGTCAGGAAGACATCTTAAGTTTGCATTTCCTTAGGCCACCCAGAGACTGAGGTACCTGAGGTTTCATCCTATAAACAGTCACCAAACCCTGACATTATTATAGATGACAAGAAGTGCATACCAAAAGGAGAATGTTATGATTGATTCTGGAGGGGCCCTGCTGGAGCCTTACACATACAGAGGCAGATGCTACTAGCCAACCATTGGACTGAGCGTGTGGTCCCCAGTGGAGGAGTTGGAGGGTGGACTGGAGGAGCTGAAGTTGGTTACAGCCCCATGGGAGGAACAATGATGTTGGCAGGGACTAAACCATCAACCAAAGGGCACACATGATTCCAGTCAAAAGTGTGGCAAAGGAATGCCTTGTTGGGCTTCAGTGGGAGGAGAGGTCCTGTGAAGGCTCAATATATGCCCCCAACAAAGGGAAATGGAGGGATAGGAGGGGGAGTGGGTCGGAGGGAGGGGCATATACTTCAAGGCAGGGGGTGGGAGGAGGGGTTGGGGGTTTTCAGGGAGGGGCAAAACCAGGGAAGGTTTTAGCATTTGAAATGTAAATGAAGATTATATTCAATAAAAAATGTTTGTATTTCCTTAAAGTACTACAAATAAAAACCAGGGGATTGTAAACTCATGAATTGTGTTTAGCATGTATGTATGTATATATGCTTCTATATGTGAATGTGTGTGTGTGTGTGTGTGTGTGTGTGTGTGTGTATATATATATATATATATATATATATGTATGTATGTATTTGGCCGTGGGCACTGTACATAGAAAGCAAGTGTTGTACACTGAACTACATAATCAGCATCTAAAAAGATTTTAAAGTTTTAATACAGACAGAAATTTCTCCAAGAAGGGAAATTGTTAGGTGAAAAGTTTGTAATTCTGAGCCTTGGGTGATTAGCTCTCTCCTATTTTAAAGGGGCATTAAAAGAAGGAATAATGTTTGTCCAGTATAAAAGATATCAGGGCTATGGTGCGATTCAAGAGTAGAAACAGTCCTGGGCTCACTTGCTTCCCATCTGTTTTCTGCTCCAGGATGAATTGTGTTACTCTTTCCAGTTCATTCTGAAGTCCCATCATGCAAAGTAACTACATCTGGACATAAAGGCGTCTACTCTAGGAGTAAGGACAGCTTTCTCTGCTCTTCTTCCTAAACTCAGATCAAATTGGTTAAATTAATTCCAAAATATATGCTTTGTCAGGGAGGAACTCTACTATGTTTTCATCTGTTATTTTAAAATGTATCTTTCAGTTAATTATTTCCTTATGTTTGCATGTTCAAATGGTTATTCCTTGGGTCTTGATGCCCAATGTATTTTGAACTTACTCAAAGCCTCCTGTTGACCCTCTACCTTACTTTCACTTTTGCTCTACTGTTAGCCTCTCACTAAGTCAATCCTCTTTGTTTTCTCCCCTTAGATTCTTGGCTTCCACAGTTCTACATGTTAGACAAACCGAAGTGAAGAATCAAAGCAAGGATACCTGTGTGAGAGAGAGCGTGCGGTATTTATTCTTCTGTCTCTCGGTGACATCATCCAGCATCTCATTTTTCTAGACCCATCCATTTTCCTGCAAACTTCATAGTTTCATTTTTTTACAGTTGAATAATATTCCATTTCAATATTTTCATTATCTATTAATTAGTACATGAGCATCTGGGCTGCATTCAACGACAAACTTTTTGATGGATAGCCAAGTCTAGAACACTCCCAGTGCTACAATGACATTAAGTATTTGTGGGAGAGCTATGATAAGAATAGCACTGTGTCTGGGTCTGGTAAAGAGCCAGATAAGTGTGTTTAACATTTTCATGCAATTTAGGACCTTTTATGAAACATGCATAATAGAGGTAGAAGAACTTTCCCCAGATCTCATATGAATATCTGTAGAAGGAAGGAATTCAAAGATATGGCTGTATCATGTCAAATACAGTATCCTTCCAGTATGTGTATGTGCATGTCCTGTTCTCCTACCCCACCTTCAATTAAGTATTTTTATATACAGAAAAATATCTACTTTCTAGATTTAATATGTTAATATTTTTCATTTTTTCTCATTTTCAGAAATAACACAATAAATAAGATTTTGAAACCTTATATGTTATCTCTATGTGCCATTGCCAATCATTTTAATTATTGTTACTTATCTGATCTTATAAACTGTGAGTAGGTGGTGACATCTTTTCTAATGATAACTTTTGTATGTTCATCTTTTCAGATGTTACTGAAACATTAACATTTATATGTAGAAGTGAAAATATATTTTTCTTCCTTTCATAGTAACTTCTGGTTATTTAACTAAAATATTTACTTGTATCTGCACTCTACTCTTTCAAAATCCTACATTCCTTAGGCAATGTTGATAGTGGGTCTGATCATGGGCTATCAGTTTTGCTAATGATAGGGAAGCAAAGCCTCCGGCAGTACTTCAGGAAAACATCTTTGGATGGGAAGAAGCAAACTCTCCCTCCTTGCTTCTTCCTTACTCTTGCCTAAGGTGAACGTGCAGTAGGTCACATATCAGGTCAAAAGAAGACATAAGCCCATTTGCAGATTCAGTTCACAGCAAGAAGGTTTACACACACACACACACACACACACACACACACACATGTACACACACACACACACACACACACACACACATATATATACAATATCTCTGTATAAAATACCAAACTTGATGATGCTATGGAATGGCCACATGCTCCTACTTGCTTGCCTGCCTTTAGATATTTATTCTTTTTCTGTGCTAATGAGAAACATTTGTGTCTTTAAGTTAAATCTTGTTAGGTCTTTTTTTTTTCAACTCACATTAATCTCAATGGTCTTCCATTTCCATAGCTTGTATTTCCCACGCCTGTTCCTAAGGCTTCTTGCACTTTATTTTCCAGGATATTATTGGTCAATAATGTTCACAGCTGCCCCCTTTCTCTTGTTCTTAAGTATGGTGGAGATTATAAAACTTTCAAGTTTGGTATTTTATACAGAGATTTTGTAGTTACTTATTTTTAATAAGGAAAGAATACCTTTTATTCCTTGGTTTTAGTTAAGTCAGAGAAATAACCATATTTCATAGACATAAATAGACAAATAGAATTAAATCACACAAATTGAAATAGATTCTTTCTCCCCCTTCCCCGTCTCTCTCTCACACACACACATACACATACGCAGTACAAATGCATAAGTCAATAAGGAGAAACAATATCAAAATCCTCAAAAGATGAATTAACAGGAAAATAAATTTTCATCTTTGCAATATATTTACTTATTATAGTCATAGAAAGAACTGTTTAATTCTATTTCAGAAGACAAATACCCTGGAGGGGTTTGCAGCACTTTAGGAGGAACAACAATATGAGCCACCCAGTACTCCCAGAGTTTCCTGGGACAAAAACATTAAGCAGTTAGTACACATGGTGGTACCCATGGCTCCAGATGCATAGGCAGCAGAGGATGGCCTTGTTGGACATCGAAAGGAGAAGAGGCCCCTTTTCCTGGAAAGCCTTGATGCAACAGTGTAGGGGAATACCTGGAGAGGGAAGCAGGAGAAGGTTGATTGGGGAATGGGGGAGGGAAGATGGCTTATGGGACTTTCTGGGGGGGGGACACCAGGAAAGGGAAAATCATTTGAAATGTAAATAAAGAATATATCTAATAAAAAAGAGTTTTGTATGAATCCTAACTTTTTATGTTGCACACAATACATTCCAATCTCTTGTAAAATTAAGAAAGCTGCTAAGAGAAGAGGTCTTTTCTGTAATAAGTTAAACACATTTGAATCTGGGAACATATGTGTCCCAATTCTAACTGCCCATTCATCTGATGTAAGGAACAAATTCGGAGTGAGCGACTCAATTCAGATTTTAAATTATTTGATCATAGAATACATCAATAGAAACCTAAACTTCTGTTTTCTTATGTAGAACACTTTTTGAAGTAATCATGTTGAAACATCTGGTGTGATAGATAGAGATATTTGCTTTTACCTTTGAATGTAAATGACACCACAATGTAAACTGTTTCAAGTCAGATTAATCTTTTTGTGCTGGGTTCATACTTTGCGTCGTATGATGCAATTTCTTTTTTTCTATAGCTTCAAGGAATCAGATGGCATATGGGTGGGTGACAATCCCAGTTGTGATTGCCAAATATAAATAAAATAAGCATCCTTCCATCTTTCAACAAGTTAGTTTACAGGGAAATGTACATACAGTTCTGAAATGACATTCCAGTAATTGTATTAATTATTTGAGAATTTCGTACAATGTGTCTTATTCATTTGTACCCACACTCCAGCTCCTCTCAGATACTCTCCCTCCCTTTCCTACCCATCTAGCTTGTGTACTTTCCTTTTCGTCTAACAAGTCCCATTAGTGCTGTTTGAACATTTGGGGACATTTGGTCTTCCACTGAAGTGTGGTCAATTTACCAATGCTTGGATTATTGAGCACCTGATTTAATCATCCAGGGACGAAGAAATAAATTTAGAATGGGTAAGTCTGATTTAGGAAATAGGGAAAGCCACTTGACTTCATTGATAACTGTATAATTGAATCTTAAACTGTATAGTTGGCCTTTTAACTCTGAAAATGGTAATTCCATGCTGTTTAATCTAATTTTATTGGCTAAATAGTTTTCAAGTACTTACAGGTTTGTTCATATTCCATTTTTTAATCTGAAAAGCTATGGATATTACAGAAATTGTTCTCATTTTAAGGATGACAAAAATTAGGCAAAGATAAAAATTTGAGATGTTCTTCAGGCCACCACACATCTAGAACATTGGTCAGAATTTTACTTTTTTCAGAATTTTACTTTTTTAAAAAATAACATGAGTATATGAAATAAAGTTTTCATTATTATGATTTATATAGATGTATCATTGCATAATGCATATACTAGTTTCTACCAACATATTACCTGGGACATTCTTCCTCAACATCCTCCCTTTTGATCTCATATCACATACACAGGATATTGGACCTATATTCTGCCTATGGGAGAAAATGTAAAGTATTCATCTTCTTTTTTCCCTTCCCTTCCTTGTAGACATTATTCTTAACTCTTATATTTTCCTTCTAATACTAAGCCTCATATATGTGTATACTTATAAATAAACCTAGATTCTATGTATGGGAGAACATATAAAAGATACCTTTCTGAGACTGGATTGCATCCTCCAATATTCCTACAAATTATGTACTTGCCTTCCTTATTGTTGGGCAGAATCAACTCCACTGGGTGGAAATACTGCCTTTCTTTTATTCGTCAATCTGTGGATGGATAATATTTAGTTTGCAGATTTTTCACTATTTTAAGTTAGGCAGCAAAACAGGGGTTTTCCAGTATCTCTGTGGCTTGTTAACTTCTTTTGAGCATGATACCCACAAGCAGTATGTCTGGATTCTATAATTCAAGTTTTAGCTTTTGAGGAAATTTTGCTGATTTCCACAGTGGTTACACCATTTCTATATGTACTGTATAAGGATTCTCTTTTCCCTGCACCCTTGCCTGCATTTTTTACATGTCTTTTCTTTCTTCTTTTATTTTTTTTGCCATAATTTGTGAAGTTTTTTTTCTCTTTTTGTTCTTTTGTTCTTTTTTTTTTTTTAGATATTTTCTTTATTTACAATTCAAATGTGATCCCCTTTCCTGGTTTCCTCTTCAAAATTCCTCTATTCCAACCCCCATCCCCTGCTTACCAACCCACCTGCACATACTTCCCTGACCTGGCATTCCTGTACATTGGGGCATCGAACCTCCATAGGACCAAGGACCCTTCCTCCCTTTAATGTCTGACAAGTCTATCTGTAGCTGGTTGGTTCATATTGTTGCAAACCCTTCCTGTGGGGTTGCAAACCCCTTCAGCTCCTTGGATCCATTCTTTAGCTTCCCCATTGGGTAGCCTGTGCTCAGTCCAGTGCTTACATGAGAGCATCTGATACCTCTGTATTTGTCAGGCTCTGGCAGAGGCTCTCAGGAGACAGAGGCTCCTGTCAGCAAGCACTTGTTGGCATCCACAATAATGTCTGGGTTTGGTGTCTGTATATGGGATGGATCCCCAGGTGGGACAGTCTCTTAATGGCCTTTGCTTCAGTATCTGTTCCACACTATGTCTCTGTATCTCCTCCCATGGGTATTTTGTTCCCCATTCTAAGAAGGACAGAAGAATCTACACTTTGGTTTTCCTTCTTCTTGAGCATCATGTGGTCTGTGAACTGTATTTGGGGTATTCTGAGCTTTTGGGCTGATATCCACTTATCACTGAGTGCATACCATATGTGTTCTTTTGTGATTGGGTTAACTCACTCAGGATGATATTTGACATTGACATTGATCAAGGTGAACTTCCTCTCCCAGCCTTTGTTGAGCGAGGATTCCTGCTCTATTCAGGATCCTGCTTCACCTAGGGTGGAGTGCTCAGAGTGAAGGTGAAGTTCATTGTTCCTCCAAGTCTACTTCCTGAATCAAGCAGGTGACCTACCCAGCTGCCAGAGCAGTAGAGCCAACATCCAAGGAAAAGCCTGATCACTTCCCCAGAAACTCACCCCAGAGTCTGGGGGGAGGGGCTCACCCAAACTCTTAAATTGTCAGACCATTAAACTTGGGCCTCGATCAGCATTTGGTTTGTCTGGCCTCCGTTCTTTTCGCCGGCCCCTATATATCCCCAGCTTCTCTTCCAGGGACCCAGTTGGCAGTATATACAGGCAGCAAGAGAGTCTTACATGGTCCTCACAGGGATTGTAATTAGCCAATGTTCTTACCTTTCAGTTGAGCAGATCAATGTTCTATGACCATTAAGGACAATTTTTGAGTGAATTTTGAGTGAATATAAGTAAATATTTAAGCATAATTTTATTACATTCATTATTTTTCTGTGTATATTTGCATGTAGAGGCCAGGTCTTCTTCTTCCAGGTAGGTTTAAGAAGTCCAACTCAGGCTGTTAGGCTTCCAGCAACCACCTTTACTAATGAGCTATCTTACTAGATCCCTTAAGTATATTCTTAAGATAGAATCTTCACCTAATCTGTCATTATTATAAATTAATTTGAGGGAATAAAACAAGAACTTTTGAAGATATAGATTAAGTAAATTGAAACCAATAAGCTAAATAATTCTTTGTGTAAATAGTAAGCACATATGTGGAGTATCTGTCTATACTTGCCCATGCTCACTACTATGTTTGCCAAGTACCCACTTCTCACTTGGATCAAATTGCCCACTTGTCTGAAGTATGACTATATATTGCAAGCTATACCGTAAAACCTAATGTTTAATATAATTAAGTTTTGATGTTACATTACAATGTGGTAGTGTTCAATATTCTTTAAAATAGACAAAGTATGTAAACTGTCTATGGACTTATTTTTTTATAGTTATGAATATTTCACCCTAATCCTCTCCATCCCTGAGCTATTCTTTTTTAAAATTTTTTATTTATTTTCTATATTCTTTGTTTACATTCCAAAGGCTTTCCCCTTTCCCAGTTCCCCCCTAACCATATGTCCCATAAGTCCTCTTCACCCCCTCCCATTCCCAATCATGTCCCCCATTTCTCTGTTCTGGTACTCTCCTACAAAACTGGATCCCGTCTTTGCAGGACCAGGGTTCTCTCCTACCTTCTTGGGAATCTTTTGATTTTCTAATTATGCCTTGAGTATTCAGAGCTTCTGGGCTCATTAATATCCACTTATCTGTGATTGAATTTCATGTGTATTCTTTTGTGATTGGGTTAGCTCACTTAGGATGATATTTTGCAGATCCAACCATTTGCCTACAAATTGCATGAATTCATTATTTTTAATTGCTGAGTAGTATTCCATTGTATAAATATGCCACATTTTCTGTATAGATTCCTCCTTTGAGGGACATCTGGGTTCTTTCCAACTTCTGGCTATTATAAACAAGGCTGCTATGAACATAGTGGAGCATGTGTCTTTATTGTATGCAGGGGAATCCTCTGGGTATATGCCCAGGAGTGGTATGACAGGGTCCTCTGGAGGTGTCATGCCAAATTTTCTGAGGAACCACCAGACTGATTTCCAGAGCAGTTGTACCATCTTGCAATCCCACCAACAGATGAGGAGTGTTCCTCTTTCTCTACATCCTCGCCAGTACCTGTTGTCTCTTTAGATTATAATCTTAGCCATTCTGACTGGTGTGAGGTGGAATCTCAGGGCTGTTTTCATTTGCATTTCCCTGATGACTAATGATGTTGAACATCTCTTAAGGTGCTTCTCAGCCATCCAAATTTCTTCTGGTGAAAATTCTTTGTTTAGCTCTGTACCCCATTTTTAATAGGGTTGTTTGGTTCTTTGGGAGTCTAACTTCTTGAGTTTTTTGTATATATTGGATATTAGCTCTCTGTCAGATGTGAGGTTGTGAAGATCTTTTCCAAATTTGTTGGTTGCCGATTTGTCCTTCTGACAATGTCCTTTGCCTTACAGAAACTTTGTAATTTTATGAGGTCCCTGTAGTGGCTATTCCTGGTTGTCAACTTGACTATATATGGAATGAACTACAATCTAGAATTGGAAGGCTCACCTATGATCCTAATCTGGAGGCTCAGAGATATATAAGTTTCTGACCTGGACTTAGCATGGAGATCTTGAAGCATGGTGGCTATGGATTCCAGTTCAAGATCATCTGGGATTAAAGGCATGGAGACATACACCTTTAATCCAAGATTATGGCTATGGATTCTAGTTCAAGATCATCTGGGATTAAAGGCATGGATACACACACCTTTAATCTTGGCTACACCCTCTACTGGAGACATATATAAGGACATTGAAAGAAGGAAGACTGAAAACCCAGGATACCTGAGCTATTCTTTAACCTCAGGGTTTCTTTAATTAAATCATATTAGAATTAAAAGTTTGGAGACATTGTACAAAATATGTGCTAGTGAGACTTAACAGTACACAGAAACATTTTATCTGGTCTGTCTATTAAAATATAATTTTCAAAAACATATATAGTACCCAAGCTTACACCATTGAGTGTCCTGGTTCCACTAGATACTGTAGACACATGTGACTCTCTACTGTCTCCTCTTGTCTCTTGTCCTTAGTGATTGCTATCACCATGACCACACACTCAGACCTTATCTCTACTGTAGTTAGCTTGAAGCGACTTCAGAGGTTTACTGATTGGAGGAAATCAGTTATCCTCTGATTTCCTTGGACTGCCAAGCTTTAGGGATCTTGTGATTGTGACCTTACTCTGGATGTGAGACAGAGGGCCCAACCAATTTCAGTTTCCATTACCTTGGCACCACGAGACCTTCAAGCTGCCCAGAAACAGTGGACGTGAAAAGAAACTATCTTACCACAGAGCTCCTTGGCTCCTTCCTTTCCCTTTCCCTTACCAAGTTCCCCATGGTCTCAAAAAACAAAAGGCTTGAATAAGTCATGCATTTCTTTTACCTTCTCTTATGTATCTTCTCTGTGTCATTAGCTTTTTAGATTCAGAAGCAAGGATTTCCCTTTACCTGATATTATTTCTCTTGCATCATCTATTTCCAGTGTAACACTGAGTACTGTGTATCTTGGCGTTTCTTACTGCTTAATGGAGATACATAAGGAAAAGCACAGAAAGAAAAGAGCAGGTACTATGTAAGGAGAGTTTTGCAATGCATGCAGTTTCATTTTAGTTATTGTAGTTTTAATCTAACTTAATCAATGCTACAGAGAAAATAATTCTAGTTAATTAAAGCTAATCCATTTAGTATTTGAAAGGCACTAACTAGTAAATTTTAAAGTAGACTTATCCTACTTGCAGTCATAACTACACAGACCTGACAACAGATTTCCTGCATGTGAGCAAGTTATTTCATCTTATATTTTTTGGATATAAAAATGAAAAGTATTTATTAGTATGTCAGTAACTCAGTTTGTACACATGCCTAATATTACATATATATTTACCTTTCATTCTGCAATGACTTTAATATGCTGTTTATGTATTCTTCCAAACTAAAGAGAACTTATTCAATTATTCAATAGAATAAAATGTCAAAGAATACCTGCAAACATTTATTTATTTAATTATTAAAAATTAGTTTTAGTGGAGTTTTAGAGCTCTTCAGATCCCTATCTGAGCCAGGCAGTGATAGCACATACCTTTAATTCCAGCACTTGGGAGGCAGAGGTGGATGGATTTCTGAGTTTGAGGCCAGCCTGGTCTACAGAGTAAGTTCTAGGATAGCTAAGGCTATATAGAAAAACCGTGTCTCAAAAACAAATAACAAACAAACAAATAAAACAGATCCTTATCAGGAAATTTATAACATTATGCTAAAAGAAAAAAATCTAGATCTAAACAAAAGAGAGTGTGAGAAGTGGTGAGCATTTTCATCTGGTTTTTAAAACTAGTTATTCAAATCATTGGAATATTAATATTAGTTTCAATTCAAATAGAGTCTAGATGGAAATAAATTTTTATACACCCTGATAAAATTCTTATTTAAGAGGATTATGGTGAAAGTTAATTAAGAAAGATCACTGGAAGAAAAACACAAGAAACTTGCTGGCTTAGGAGGCAAGCCTAGCACTCAGCGGCATCCTTAGAAGGTTGGGTGGGAGCAGGGTCTTCCAGGTAGAGAGAACTAACAGGAAGGGAAGGTCCTTTGATGAGCGCAGGAAAGTAAATGTGGAGTAGTGTGCCAAGTGCAGAGGCTGTGAGCACACGCAGAAAACCTACAGCCCCAGACTGTGGCCAACCTACAAGTGGAAATGTAGAGGCCAGACATCTTACAGAGGAACAAATAGGCTGGAAGAAAGCACGCTTGGATGCTATTACCCGGAGGGAGGGAGGGAGGGAGGGAAAGCCCCAGGAAAAGCCAAGGAGGGAGAGTGAATGCCAGCCTTCCCCTGCACTCCTCCCTCTGCAGGAACAGATCCACAGCTGGACTACACTCTCCCAGAAAGACTGGGCTGCTGGAATTTGGGAAGATTTAGAGATAAAATTAAATCAGACTTGGTACTTCAATAATTAATTACTACTGTATAATTATAATACACAAGTATTCTTGCATGCACATTTGTCTTATTAAAAGTTCCACTCAAAGACTATGATTGTGGTGTGTGTGTGTGTGTGTGTGTGTGTGTGTGTGTGTGTGTAATGAATCATTAGGCAACAGGCAAAGTAGTGGAGAAAGAATAGCCAATTCATAAATGTTGAGGAAAAGAAGGATTGATTAAAATAGAAAAAAAAAACCCTACTAACAGCAGTTGGAAAAATATACCTAACGTTTCATATTTTGACATCTTATGACTCACCTGAGTTTATCAACCTCCATCCCAATCATATCAAACCATCTAAGTCCTCTAAAAATGATCAAACATATTATTAATTTATTGTTTTGAAGCCACTCAATAGCATACAATCATAGTCAAGCTTATGGTGGGAGCTGCATACATTAAGGCCCTTGAAGTACATTGAAGGTCCCTGAGAGCCTGTGGAGAGTGACAAGTTGAGGACAGCCCAGCAGGCTTTGTTTCTCTCAGCTTTTGCCTCTCTGTAGGAACCTTTCCTTCTTTCCTTCTCACTGTGGGATTTGCCATTCCTCTGTGTCATCCTACCTTGTATTTACTGTTTTCTTTTCTGAAATAGCATGCTAAAGAAGCAAAAGGCCAAATGTCAGAAACCCCATGCCTGTTTTTATTACATTCTCGCTATTTAAAGGGAGAGTTTTGTTTGGGTTTACTTTTCCTGATACCTGCCAGCCCTTCTGATACACCTGATTGTTGGTGACTGATATGTGATATCTTTTATTGCTGGCCAGTCAAACTCTCCTTGTTGGATTTTTCATGCTTGTGGATGTGTGCAGACAGAATGTGTTCTTAGGTATGCATTAATCACTTACCCATTCACTGGCCTCTAAATAAAGGGCAACAGTCTGGCAGCGGGCCTAGAGCTGTGTATTGGGCGATGCTTCAGCATTGTAGAGTTTACATTCTCGAGCCAGTTATAGGAAACATAACTTCAGACTTTGATAAGAGTTATATTTTACAGGTACAGTGCTCGATTTGGTTTGAATACAGCCATACAACAAACAAACAAACAAATAAAATGCCCTAAAATGTTATTGTAAGACATTCAAACCCATTAAAATTTCTCTTGAATTCTCTTACAAAGAGACAGAGCATTGCACATTTTATTGAAGCAGTTTTCTGGCTCAGTTTTCAGTTCCCCTTTCTCCTTTCTCTGGTGTGAGTCATCAGCTACTCTGCCTGCCTCTGCCAATCTGGCCTGCATCAGCTCCTCTCTTCTTTTTCCTTGAAAACTAAGTCCCACCCCCATCTCTGTCTTGATGCCTTGAGATACTCACTCTTGGGCTCCTTAGAAGGTGGGTCGAGGAGGCCCCCTTTAGCTACCTTTCATTTCTTCTCTCTCTCTAATGCCTGTTCCCCACAATAGCAGCCTTGCCACTGTTGCCTTAAAGGTCAGAGATTGAGAGCAAGGCCTGGAATGTATACATTATTAATAGCTCTTCCTTTTTCAACACTCCTTTTTGATCAAGGACCAGAAAAGTATCTGGAAATTAACCACATTTATTCAAATGAAACTGAAAATACCAGTTAAGCATACTGGGAGAATGGCATCTTCAGTAACATCTTATCATAAATATTTTTACTCATGACAAAATATCTTGAAAAAAATGAATATGTTTATGGCATTTAGCTGTACAAAACAATACTTAGATGTAAAATTTCTGAGTTTTAGCTGATCAAAGAATTATCATTCTAGGGACCTATTACTCTAACTCTGTGTGTCTTAGATGTTCATTTCCTGATGGTATTATTTACAGATTTTTATCATCTTTAGTTTTATTTTACTGTATTTAAAAGTTTTAATTCAATCCACTTAGCCATCCTAAAATAGTTGTTGTTATACTATGGAATTAGTATTTTATTTATTTATTTTGAGACACAGTCTTGCTATGTAGCTTTGGCTGGCCTGGGACATACTATGTAGAGACCAGGCTGGCTTTTTTTCCCTTTCTTTTATTGGATATTTTTTTATTTACATTTCAAATGTTATCCCCTTTCCAGGTTTCCCCTTCATAAACCTCCTATCTCATTTTTCCTTCCCCTGCCTATATGAGGATGCCCCCCAACCACCCACCCACTGCTGCCTTCCCATCCTGCCATTCTTCTATAATGTGGCACTGAACCCACTCACGCCCATGGGCCGCTCCTCTCACTGATGTCCAACAAAGCCATCCTCTGCCACATATGCACCTGGAGCCCTGGGTCCATCCATGTGTATTCTTTGTTGGTGGTTCAGTCCCCAAGAGCTCTGGGGGGGGCGGTCTGACCAGTTGACACTGTTGTTCTATACCATGGGGCTGCAAAAACCCTCAGCTCCTTCAGTTCCTTCTCCAACTCCTCCATCAGGGACCCCACACTCAGTCCAATGGTTGGCTGCAAACATCCTTCTCTCTACTAGTCAGGTTCTGGCAGAGTCTCTCAGGAGGTAGCTGTATCAGGCTCCTGTCAGCATGCACTTCCCAGCATCCACAATAGTGCCCCAGTTTGGTGACTCTATATAGGATGGAATCCCAGGAGGGACAGTCTCTGGATGGCCTTTCCTTTCGTCTCTGCTCCACCCTTTGTCTCCATATTTCTTCCTGTGGGTATTTTGTTCCCCTTTTAAGAAGCATTGAAGCATCCACACTTTGGACTTCGTTCTTCTTGACCTTCATATGGTTTGTGAATTGTCAACTCACAGAGATCCACCTGCCTCAGTCTTGTGAGTGCTAAGATTAAAGCCAGGTTGTCACAATGACTTGGCTGACCAATTTTTTAAGGATTTTGCAATGATTGTACTTTGCTTTAAATATTTTAAGTAGCTACACTTTAGTTAGCATTTGTGTCTGAAACCAAAGACAGCAAATGAGGTATTAGGTAGGTCTGAATGTTTTAATGATTCATGCAATCACACTGTTATTCTTCATAATGTACTCAAAACTGATTACTGATTTTAGTACTATAATTGTGCCCTTTAAACTTCTTATTTGTTAAAAAGTAACAATTTTATTTGAATCACATTTTATTTTTCTTCATACTTTTACTTTTATTCAAAGCTGCAGCCTTTTCTGAGCTTGCTAAGTATTGTTCCATATAAATATGACTGTGGGAAAGGTCATTTTAGAGGCCCTATGAGACAAAACAAATCTTAAAAATCATTTTAGATGTTTTCTGAATAACAATAGTTTCCTATGAGAACTAAATCCAAGAAAAACATAATTGCCTGAAACATCACAATAGAGATGACATGCAGATTATATTATGTTTTCTTTCAGACAGCTCCTATTTCTGTACATACAGAAACTAGCTGTCATTGGTTAATCAGAATCACATTTTGTGTGGCCTTTGGCATCGGACTTTCACATTTAAAATTTGTCAACTGCATTTCCTATTTGAATAGGTGACAAGAGATCTAGGAAATGACAAGCTGAAAGTGTGCTTCTGAGTGATGTAAGGGAAGAAAATGGGTACAGTCAAATTACCCTGAGTGTGTGTTTGAACAGAGATTTGATAGTTAACATTGAGGTAAGGTTTTGAGAATACAGAATTTGGAAGGACATTTGTGTTTCTGAACACCAACATTTGAATCTAAACAATGTGTGAAAGTTATCTTTAATATGGCTAACTGTAACTGCCCGCAGCCACAGCGAACTGGGTCCCTGGAAGAGAAGCTGGGGATATATGGGGGACGGGGGAGGTGGAGAAAAAGAACAAAGGCCAGGACAATGCAATTGCTGATCAAGATTCCTTCATCAATAGCATCCTTTATAAGCGTCCAAAGGCAGAGGGTAATATTATCTGCCTTGGTAGCCTTTAGTGCTTTTTAAATTCTTTCCTAGGTTCTCTCATCTAAAGATCTCTTTTCTCAGAACCATGGGCAACAAGAATCTATCTGATCTAAAAAATATCTTCTAAACATTCTTCGTTAAACCTTTTTTCTTTCGCCTGAAGCAGCTCTTGAAGGCTGTGGACAAATGCCCATAAAGTTCCTACCCTATTTTTCACTGTTAACCCCTAAGCGAGTTCAGCGTTGGTTTGATGCTGCCTCACTTAGCTCGTATCCTTCTGCACCTACAACAACTGCTTCAAAAACATGAAATTTTACACTAGCGCTAGCATTTAATTCCTGTAGTTGCTCACTCTGCAGGATACCATCTTTTCTCATTTTCTGCGAAGCTTTGCCAAGACAGGGTCACCTCAGAAGACATTCCTGTGTCCAGTCCCTCATTCGGGTGCCATTCTGTAACTTCACATCTATCCCCAGCTTCTCTTCCAGGAATCCGGTTCACTGTGGCTGCTGGAAGTTACAGCTAACCTCATTCAATCAACTGTAGGCAAGAATAAAAGGAAGTGCTTCCAGTTTCACAACCAAAGGAACAAGCATGCAGATCCCATCTGAGAGTCAACGTCTGGTGTCCCTTATCAAACAGTGGGGGCAACATGTTCCCACTTGCTCAGTCTTCTTTTCTATTGAGTTCTTTAATTGATTGGATGGGGTCCACCCACATCAAGGAGAGCAATCTGCTTCCTTGAGTCCATAGTTCAAACATTAAACTCATCCAAAAATATCTTATACACATGTTTAACCTATAATGGAAATTCCATGGTTTCTTCAACTTTAGGAAAGGCCTCGTTGTTGTAAACAAGTAGGCAATAATGTCATTGTAAAGAAGCATAAGAATACCAAGTGAGTCTATTAACTTTGGGCATAAGAATAAGAAAAGAAGATAAGGTAATATCAAATAAAAAACTTCGAAGTTTCACAAGGTATCAGGCGTATTGAGTGCTGCATTCTCATTAAGGTATTTGTGGGTAATATTGCTTCTTGTCTTACATACAAGGTTATGGCACCCAGCTAGGTCTACAATTCATGTTAAGCAATAATATATTTTGAGAATATTCATTTATGGCTCCATCTTAAGTGGAGCCATATTAAGTGGTCTCCAGATTGTATACATTAAAAATAACCCACATCTATATTCATAACTCAATTTTATCATATATAACATACTTTTCATGAAAGATAAAATGTATCATTTATTCTAGAAGACATAGTTAATAAACAATGAAGTGAAAATGACAGCTTATTTAAAAGGAAGAAAACTCTTAATTTGCTTTGTCACATTAGGGTTTATTTGTTGCACCATTGGTTTAATTATGTAAAGGATACCTTGCTTCAAAGCCCCTTGGAAATAATCTGCTGCTCTTTGCCATCTCTAATTAAAGGTGAAAATATGGCTTTGAAATGCTCTCTTTTCACAAATGGAAGAGCAAGACAATAGATAAAATAGTAAACCTAGATATTTTTCTCCAGAGCCTCCACAAATTGATTAACCTTGTTGTTAATTTTATATTGTTGATATGCTCTATAGTTGGTACTTTTCATACTTGATATCAGTGATTAATAGTAGCCTTCACAATTTTTTATCATACTGAGGTCTTGAGATTGGTAAAAAGGAATGAAATATTTCATGTAAAAACAAACCCAGATATTTCTGATTTTTTTCCCATTAAATTCTTTATAAAACATGGTTTTTGTTTGCTTGCTTTTGTAAACTTAAAATTTATAGACAAATAGACAGAACTAGAAAAGATCATGATGTGTGAGGTAACCAAGACTTAAAAAAGAAAGAAAGAAAACATGGTATATACTCACTTGTAAGTGAATATTAACCATAAAGTACAGGATAACCATGCTACAGTTCACACACTCGAAGACGCAATAAGGAGGGCCCAAGAGGCAGATACTTGATTATCACTGAGAAGAAATAAAATAGACATGGGCAGGTGGATAGAGAGAGGGTACTGGGTTGGGGAGGGATGGGGATGGGAATAGAGGGGTGAGGTTTTGGGTGGGTGGATGGAGAAAGTATTGGGAGACACAACTAGAATGGGAAACATCTCTGAGATGAGTTAGAAACCTAGGACAATAGAAACTCCCAGGAATCTATGAATGTAACCCTCGCTAAGAGTCTCAGCAATGGGAGATATGGAGTCTGAACCAGCCATCTCTGGAAACCAGTCAATTCCAATGGATGGACTGGGACACCAACCCTGCCATGGAACCTTAGCCCCACAATTTGTACTGACTACAGGATATTCAGGGTTAAGATGGAGCAGAAACTGAGGGAATGGCCAACCAATGACTGGGTCATATTGAGACCCATGCCCTGTGAGGGAGCCTACTACTGACATTATTAATGATGTTCTGCTATACTTGCTGACAGAGCCTAGCATAGCTGTCATCAGAGAGGCTTCACCCCGCAACCTATGGAACCTAGTGCAGAGACCTTAGACAAACATTAGGCAGAGTTTGGGAAATCCTGCAGAAGAAGTGATGGTGGAGTGGGGAAAGATTGAAGAAGCCAGAGGTGTCAAGGACACAGAAAACATACAGCACCAACTAACATGGGACATATGGTCTCACAGAGACTGAATCGCTAATCAGACTGTGCATGGGATAAACCTAGGCCCTTTGCACGTATGTAACAGTTGTGCAGCTTGGTCTTGTAGAGAAGAGCTGCTTATATCATGGCAGTCAAAAAACAGGGAGGGAAAGAAGGATGAATGAATGGAGGGAAAGGATAAGCTGTAGATCTCAAAGGCGTTTTCCCAAGATCTCACCCCTCTCAACCAAATCCTACCTCCTAAGTTTCTATCATTCCCAACATACCCTATCAATTTATAAACACATCATGTGCCCAAAGCCCTTTATCTGTAAAACAAGACTTTATCCCATGAGGGAGAGAACCACAGTGTCAAGGATGGCAATGGAGAAAACACTCTTATACCTGCCATCTAGCTTAAGAAATACAGTCACTGATAAGTGGATATTAGCCTAGAAGCTTGGAACACCAAAGACACAAATCACATATCAAGTGATGTCTCACAAGAAGAAAGGAGTGGACACTGGTGCTAGAATGGACCAAAACATCATTGTGGGAGAGTACAAGAACAGTAAAGTGGGAGGGGGTGGATGCGGGAGCAGGGGGAGGGAAAAGGACATGTCGGACCTTTGGGGGTGGGGAACCAGAAAAAGGGAAATGAATTGTAAATATAGAATATATACAATAAAAAAAATAAAAAATAAATAAAAAGAAATCAGTAAACACAAGCAGCACAATCCCCCATAGCATCACTGCCTTAAGTGATAATTACTTCATAGTCTCGCTAATACCATGTTCAGATATATAAGCAGTGGCTTGATTGCCATTACTTTAACACTTCAAAGTATTCAAGCATTTGGCTCTCATGATACATCGTTGTCTTTGTAAATTCTGTTTTAAAAACACAGTGTTATTTATTTCAAAAGATGTTCACAAAATGATTTAATGTTTGGAACATAATTACCTCTGTGACATAAAAAACTAGTACAATTCTACTTCCCTCTTATATGTAGCTTTACATAATGTTATCCTGAAAATTGACATGAACACATCTTCCTATAATGTGCCTGTATGTTTCTTTAAACGTTAGCTAAAATGTCTTCATGCCTTTATTCCATGTGTCTGAAGAGTCATTATTTATAAAAAGAACAATCCAGCTTTAGAAGCAATATTTGAAGCCCTGTGAAAGGTCATAAAAGAAAAAGGGTTACTTTTTTTTTGGATAAATCATGGAAATCTTTTGACTCCTCTACCTGCCACCTCACATGCTGAGTCTCTGTCCCAATATCCCTGAGACACGTATGCTATTAATTTTTTGGAAGCCTAGTTCTCTAACAGCTGTGTGTGTCCACATGCAGCCTGAAAATGCTTCATCAAGGGCATGCCTTGCAATTTATTCAAACACACAAGGTCAGAGGCATCCACACCCTTGTTTAGTCTGAATATACAGAAAAAGGATCTAGTGTTGTCCAGCTTTTTTTGCCACAGTGGTTTCAAGAGATGCTTATATGGCTTAACATGGTTATTTCAATTTTGTTCATACCTAAGTTCTCTTAGAAGTAGGATATCAGAATTGTTACAAATTTCTCTCTTACTCATTTGTCCTCATACAAATAATGTGTAATAATCTAAAATATGTGGTCAAAATGATTATAAGTAAAAATATATTACTATAATAATAAAAATCTGCCTTAAAAGCAGTAGCTGATAGGGACTGGAGACATACTTCAGCAGTTAGGAGCACCAGTTTCTCGTCTAAAGAACTTGAGCTCAATTTCCAGCATTCACATGCTGGCTCACAACCATTTCTAATTCTAGTTCTAGGAGATGTGATACTCTCTTCTGGACCTTAGGCATGTGTATGGTATATAGACATAGGTGCAGTAACACAACACTTAGTAGAGGGCAGTGTTTGTGTGTGTGTGTGTGTGTGTGTGTGTGTGTGTGTGCGCACACGCACACATGCCTGCATGTGTGTGTTGAACTGAACATATATGCATGAAACAAAAGACAGCTATGATAGAGATTAATGGAAGGCTCTTGATGAGGAAAGGTCTCCCTGAGGGAGCAATGGTTATCATGATGTTACTTTTTTAGGACAATGTCTCTGAATATCACCTATCTAGATTCTTATTTTGATCTATTATTATTGTACTATAGATTAAGAGAATGATTTGATGGCATTTTTGCATGCATTCTATTTGAATGTCTATTTGCCAATTTGTCAACTATAAATCAAAAATCAAATAATTCCAAGAGCTTTGAGTTCACATTTTGTCATTTGTGAGGAAAATGTCATTCCTACATGTCTCAGTGTGATTTGTTTTATCCAGTTACTTAAAGGCATCCATTTCTGCTTTGCTTATCTCCCCTGATAGACTGTCAGCTCTGTGAAGAGAGAAGCCATCTAATTCCATCTAACTCCAGTGCCTAGAGCAGGTCTTCTTGGGAAAGGCTTCATTCAACTCATTTATTTTAATGAGTTATCCAAAAGAAGTTTCTAAGGTGAATCCTAACATTACCATAGATATTAGCATCTCATCATTGCTAAAAGCGTCTTCCACTGCATCCTGACTCTTTGGATGTTAAATTCTTTTCTCTTCTGATCAGCTCTGCTTTACAACTAAGAAACTGGGTAACTTCCAAATGAAACAAGAGAAACATATCTGATCTTTCTGAGGCACAGGGTTACTGATGGATAAAACTTGCACTGAGCACCAAGATGCATGCATCATATATATTTCTCTATATATTTCTGTAACATTATGAGCATGGCTCCTTTTATATTAAGGAGGAAACTCCAGGAGGAGAGAGACTCCTTCACAAATCAGATCACGCTGACGTATCCATACTGGAAACATCTGGCTTGGTATAATTTTAGCATAATTAGAGGTCTGGGCAACACAGAGCACGGAATCTGTGAACAGCAGCAGGTAAAGTCCCTAGTGATTCATAAGACACTGTTAAATTTAGACAAAGGTATTGTGTGCTTCAATTTTATCATATTTTAAATATGTTAATTATGAGAACTAAGAATGAATATCTATTCATTATTTGGTAGAAAATAAAAGCAAGAAAATGTAAACATGTACCCAGACTGTACTTTCAGACTGAAAACTGCTTTCTACAGTGAGCTGTTTTTTTTTTTAATGTTAAAAGAAGTAATATAAAAAAATACATGTGTCAGGAGATAATTTTGTGATGAGGACATTCACTCTACCATTGGAACTATAAATTCAATAATCAGTTCAACAAATAGCTACCAAGATTGTTCAAGGGAATGGGAATAGTGAAGTGCATTGGATAATTTTCTTTATTAAGGAGATACGAGCCAATACATAGGGCAGAGGGTGGCAGCTGATGGAGAGACTGAAGCAAAGCAAGAGAGGTTAGTAGTATCAGAATTTGGGGAGAAAGTGTGCTTGTGGTGGTATGTTAGGCAAAACCTGACATTTTGGCAGAGCTATTTAGGATGTGGGAGCCCAGACTTGTAGCACTTTAGAGAAATAACATTTAAGAGAGAAGGCATTGGTCTGGAATACAGGGAAGACACAAACTGAGTAGAGCAGAGAAAGGGGAGATTTGATGCCAAGGTTCCGATATGAGTGAGCCAGGAGGTCCCATTCTTCAAAGCAGTTTCAAAGAGACATGGTTACACTAACTTTACAGAGTTCTCTTTGACTTTGTAAAGTTGTTCACTGTGGAGAACAGAGAAGTGTATCAGGAGATCATCAAAATAGAGCTGTGGGAACAGAGACTAGCAGTGAAAGAATGGAGGTGAGAAACTGGTACAATTTTAAGATGTGTTTTGATGATGTTGGGTGTGGAAATGAAAGACAGTTCATGGATGAGCCTATATTTTCTCCTTTAAGTAGATGGAGAGAGCTGATATCTTACAGACAGAGGAAGAGGCAGGGCTGGGCTCAAAGGAACAAACAAGAGATTGTTTGGTTTATATATGATCAATATGAAAGGCTTATTAAAAATTAATGTGAATTTTCATGTTAGGAGTCTAAGACTAAAGGGAGTTTGAAGTTGAAAGAGAGAGGAATCCAGTTTGAAGAAGTCACTGTGGTATTAGCAAAATACAAATAAAATTCAAACCCAGAAGATTGTGTGAGGTTAGCCAAGATGACAGAGTGCTTGGGGAAATGGAAGGAGGAAAGCATGCTCACAGAACTGATCGATTAAATTTCCCATCAGGGTATCACAGAGTGTGGAAATGAAAATCATGTACTTTGGAGCTAATTCTTGAATTAGTACTTGAACTAGTACTTGAATTCGAACTAGAATTTGAGCATGAATTGTTTTTATGTCCTTGAAACAGTGAAAACTTTATAATTTCTTACACATTTTTTCTCAAGATTGAAAAAAAAACACTCATTTTTTTCATAGTAACTGTAAATCTGTATCAGTTATTGTTCTTGATATCATTTCCCTTATGATGGACAGGTGACAATATTTATGAAAGGAAATGGCAATAGATATGTGAATAATCTTCAAAACCCAGCAAAATGAAGTTGTTCAAATTTTTATTATTCCAGCAGCAACTTTCTGCTCTGTCATGTCTTTATAATTCAGAACATGAGTTACTTATAATGTGCACATTATCTGTGTTTCTCTCTATAATGGACATCTTCACTCTCTGACTGTGCACATTTTAATAAAATAAAAGGATTTGGAGTTTACGTGGCTCATGCTACATGTACAATTCTGGTTACAATCTAGATACTAAGGATCTGAGAGCTGATTTAAAGGGAAAAGAGTCCTCAAAGACATGACTACTATGTTAAACTGAGTAACAAGGAGCCCTAGGTGATGACTCAAATGGACAAGAAGCCAGTGTAGAAAATGCAGGGTGTGATCGCCCATGCCTGGGAGGAGAAACATGGTCCTGATATCACAAAAACAGTAAAGTTGACCCAGAAATAGTTTGCTTCCAGGGATGAGTGACAGAGTTATGTGAATTAGGGAAATTATCAAGCACACAGTTCTATTAAAACCCAGTTGTTTTCCTTTCAGGATTGCTAATTATCACACATTGTGAAATCTCAGTAAAAGCCAGCCATCTTCCTAAAAGAATCCAATACCTTGTATTCCTTTTCACCATAATTACCCTCCAGGTGAACAAAGACAATATTTTAGAAATCACACATATAGTTGAACAATTTCAATACCTTCTTCTTTGTCTAATGTTTTCAGGATTTTATATATAAGAATACTTAGGTACTTTAAAGCTATATGTCAAAACACCAAAGTATTTATTATCACTTTACCTTTTTTGAAATTGACATAAATAAATTAATTTTGAGGTCATAAGATATCCTTATCCAGTGATAATTGATTATAACTGAAAAGTAATTGCATACAGCTACTTGTTTCCAAGAATTATCTAGCAAAACCCTAGAACAGTTTAGGCAATGTGTGGACCAGAAATCAGAGGAATTATGAGAGCTCCCTGAATGAGCTTCAGTTTTATTGATGTCACCTCTTTGAAGCTGAAGTAACATTAGTACATTTGTTTGCACAGGCTTTTCTAGACCATAAGAATATTAATATTTTTAAAATGAAGGATTGAAAACCTGTCAGTAAGATGTTCCTATTGTCAAGGCACCTCTGAATGTAATAATTTTCTTTAAAAATGGTGTTTTCCTGTGTTTTAGGGTTCTATTTAACCTCCTTAGGTGAGAGTTTTCTTCTAATACCTCTTATGGTTGGATTTTTTTAGATAGACATTGCTTGAATTTAGCTTTATAATGGAATATTTTGTTTTTTCCATTTATGGTGATTGAGGATTTTGCTGGGTATAATAGTCTGGATTGTCATTTATGGTCTCTTAGAGTCTGAAGCACACTTGTCCCGACCCTTCCAGCTTTTAGAGCTTCCATTGTGGAGTCACGTACAATTCTAATAAGACTGTTTTATGTTATTTGGTCTTTTGCCCTTGAAGACTTTAAGATTTTTTTCCTTGTTTTGCACAGTTAGATTGTTATGTTTTGGGACTTTATATTCTGGTTCACTCTATTTGGTGTTCTGTATGCTTCTGGTACTTTACAGTTATATCCCTCTTTAGGTTAGCAATTTTTTCTTCTATGATTTTCTTGAAAATATTTTCTGAATTGAAAAAAATTTTCTCGATTTTTTTAGTCCGACTATTTTTAGGTTTGGTCTTTTCATAGTGTCGCAGATTTCCTGCATGTTTTATGTCAGAAATTTTTTGATTTAAACTTTTCTCCGGTGGATGTATCCATTTCTTCTATCATATTTTCACCACCAGAGATTTTCTCTTCCATTTCTTGTATTCTGTTGATGGAGATTGCCACTCTAGTTTCTGTTTAAATTTTAAAAGTTTTCTTTTCTAAGATTCTGTCAGTTTAGATTTTATTTATTGATTTATTTATATCTTGAGTCATTATATTCATTTTCTTCCACTGTTTGTGTTTCCAGGATTTCTTAAAGAATTTATCTCTTCCTCTTTTACTTTGTGTTTCCCTTTATATCTTTAGGGAATTTATTAATTTCTTCATTCAGGACCACTATTATTTCCATACATGAGGTTTTAGGTTATTTTCTTGTGTTTCAACTATGTTGGAATATTCAGGACTTATTGTGGTAGGGCTACTGGGCTCTAGTGGAGACAGTCTTGAATGTTATTGATTGCATTTTTATACTGCTATCTAGGAATTTGGGATTGGGATGATTATAGGTCTAGATACTGATAACTTTTGCTCCTTTCTTTCCATTTTCTTTGTTGATTTTAGGAGAGTCTGAGTTACCTCCTCCTACATTGTCTCCTACAATCCCAGGCAGAGGCTGTAGCCATGAATCCTCCTGCTGAGTCCCACCCAAGGATCCTGACCTTGTTCCCTACTGTCCACATTGACCTTCCCAATCTAGGCTCAGGTATAAAGCTCCATTCTCATGTTCTCTTGGTAAATCTGAATCATTTTCCTTCTAGTATTCCCACCTCAGTCCCAGTCCTGACCCGGAAGCACAATGCATGTTCTCTTTTGGAGTTGGATTAGGATCCTGACTTGTCCAACTCCCACAGGCCCAGATCAAGAGGAGCACAACACCAGGGCACATTCTTGAACTTCACTCAAGAAATCTTATGCCACTCCTACAACCCCTGACAGATACCAATTGCCTCTGAATTGGAATCACTCTTGTCTTCCCAATACCAGATATATGAAATACTGACATTTTTATTCCAGCCACTTGACCTGAAATCAAGTAAGCTTGAACAATAGCAAAATTTCAAACTTCCAGTCTCCTGTGCAGTCTAGAATCTCTGATCTAGCACATAACCAATGAAATAAGTCCACATGTGTAGGCCACATTTCAAAGAGACACACAATGTTAAACACCAAGATAGTATACCCCTTAGAATTACCAATAATATTATAAAGATTTTTCAACAGGAATTACCTGAAGACTCTAGGGTACATTATTTTTTAATATCATAAACATGATAAAAAATTCAAAGAGTTCTAAGAGTATATGAGCAAATACCTAAATGAACATGAAAAGGAAAGAATTCTTCACTGAAACCCAGGAAAACATGAGTATAAGGAGGAATGATATGACAGACATAAATCAGGATTTGAAAAGCAAATTCAATAAAGGGGTAAATATATGAAAAATAACTCAAGCATAAAGAAACCCAGAGGAAAGCATTGCCAGTAAAACATTGTAGAATATAGAATGTAGGAATGAAGAGAAAATATAGAAATTAGACAACACAAGTGAAAAATATGAAAATTAAATATAAAACACACCAAAGAAACAGGGAAGAACTTTAGAACACAATGAAAAGTTCAAATCTCTGAATTATAGATATTTTCTTTATTTACATTTATCCCCTTTCTTGGTTTCCGCTCCAAAACCCCTCTATCCCATTCTTCCTCCCCCTGCTCACTAACCCACTCACTTCTGCTTCCCTGTCCTGGAATTCCCTTACACTGGGGCATTGAGCCTACACAGGACCAAGGGCCTCTCCTCCCATTGATGAGACCTACAAAGCCATCCTCTGTTACATATGCGGCTGGAGCCATGGTTCCCTCCATGTGTACTCTTTGGTTGGTGATTGGATCCCTGGGAGCTCTGGGGGTACTGGTTGGTTCACATTGTTATTCCTTCTATGGGGCTGCAAGCTCCTTCAGCTCCTTGGATCCATTCTCTTGCTGTCCCATTGGAGAACCTGTGCTCAGTCCACTGGTTAGGTGAGAGCATCTGATAACTCTGTATTTGTCAGGTACTGGAAGATCCTCTCAGGAGATAGCTATATCAGGCTCCTGTCAGCAAGCACTTGTTGGCATCCACAATAGTATCTGGGTTTGGTGACTGTATATGTGATGGATCCCCAGGTGGGGCAGTCTCTGGATGGCCTTTCCTTCAGTCTCTGCTTCACATTTTGTCTCTGTATTTCCTCCCATGTGTATTTTGAGCCCCTTTCCAAGAACCAAAGTATCTACACTTTGGTCTTCCTTCTTCTTGAGCTTCATGTGGTCTGTGAAACTCAAAGCACACACTGCATCTCAATCAATAAAAGTGATTCATATTTTTGTTCCTCTTGTCAATTTGTCAAAAGGCATTATGCAAGCTCCAAAGAGTGAAACGTTGACCTTTGTACACAACTTTAAAAACTGAGGAACACAATTATGGCTCTCACAAGATAGCCTTAATTGCAATAGTGACAATTTTATCTTGGGGGCAACCACCAGTTATCTGATTGGATCTAAAGCCTTGTCAGAAACCCACGCTTGGTATTATAAACCCAGAAAACAGTACATAGCAAGTGACATCACACACTGCTATCATATTAATAAGGTGATATGATTTCCAACTGCTATCTACTATATACTCATCCTTATACCCATAGATAAGGATAGCTCTCACATATTATCAAAGAAGCTTATTTTGAAGCCTTCAATAGAGATACACAATTTGTCAAAATTCAGAGAATTGAGAACCATGTTGTGTGTCCAGTCCCAATTAATACACAAATATCACAATATCTACACCTAAGATTCATAGAACATTGAGAAAGAGAGGTCAGAAAGATTCTTAAAGCCTGAGAATAAAGATAAGAACATGATCTGGACAGGAATTGGATGTTGCTCTCATGAATTCAACAAAATGGCTCTCTGTAAAAGACAGTGCAAGACCACTTCACTTGAGATGTCAATGCAGATGGAGAAAATTTTCTTGGAACTCAACCCTACTTGAGTAGTTATTGGCAATGAATGGCTGTTGATGGAGGGAGAACCATTTTATGAGGGGAAGAATAGGAAGAAGACCCTAATCCTAAGTGATCAGTTCTAAATAAAGACAGATAAAGATGACACTAGTTGGTTTTAGAAGGTTTTATAAAAAAAAAAACACATGTGTATCAACAATAACTCTAGAAAAATCATGGATTTGAGACAGTGTCTTTAGAGGGATATAGGAAGGTTTGGAGGGAAAAGGGGGGAGTAGTGTGATGTGATTATATTATACTCATGTTTGAAATCATCAGTCTCTAAAAAAAAAAAAACAACGAATCATGATTTTATCCTTTAAAAGGTATACAATTTGGTAAGATGATTCAACAAATAAATGCTAATAAGGTGGAAGAATTTTTTAAGGAGTAGACATACAACCTTAACCATAATTATATTTTTAAAATAGTGTAAGAGGTATATTTAATAATATATTTATATTAATATATACATGCAACAAATTAATGAAACGAGGAGGAAATGGAGGAGAAAAAGAGCAAGAAAAATTTAGAGGAAGAAAGAATTTTGGGGTAATATAATTATATCATAATTTCAAACAATTAAAGTAAATAATTAAAAATAGTCATGTGTAAGAGTATTGGAGAGATGGCAGAGTCCTTGAATACCAGGCTCACGAGAGGTTGAAACAAGACTCTTGCCATAAAGGTTTGTGGTCTGCATTCAGTTCTGAGAACCTATATGGAGAAGAAGAGAATTCACTCCTGCAAATTGTCTTCTGGCTTCTACAAATCTTCTGTGGCATTTGTGCACCTGCTTCTGCATGTGTGTGTGTTTGGGCGCACACACTTGTAAAATAAATAATTTTTAAAAAATGGTTTTAAAATTTACTTGATATATTTAGTTTAAATTAAGAAGTCTTTCAAACATATAAGATTATCAAATATGGTAGAACTAGTACCAAGAGAGTTAAGTAGAGATTAACATTTTAGTATATTTTTTCTCTTGCTGCAATATAGGAGTTGAATCCAGAACTTCATTCACACTCATAGTAATTATTTTTTAACTGGATATGCACAGGTTTTGTGTGTATACATTCAGAAGTGTAGAGTTCTCTTGACAGGCTGAACATAAAGAAATGACATTCTTTATCTGGTTAGATTAAAAGTTTATTTTATTATAGATTAGAATAATGAGATCTGCTTATTTCCTGGACTCATTGGTTTGTAATTACCTCTTCTATCCTTTTACGTTAAGATGGTGTCTATCGTCATTATAAGTAATGTGTATTTCTTATAGACAGCAAAAAGATGGATCTTATTTTCTAATCCAATCACTTAACAAGTATATTTTACCTTTGGTTTGGGGAACATTGATATTTAAATTTATTACCAAGAGCTTTATAGTAATTTCTGTCACTTTGTAGATTTTATGGTATTTGTTTTCTTAGTTTTGCTTTGTAGAAGAGCTATCTTAGAATTACTTATTTCTTTCTCTGTACTGTCTTAAGATATGCTTCTCTTTCTTTTCTGTTAGAAATATTCCTTCTAGAATTTTCTGTAGGGATGGCTTGGTGGTCATATATTCTATTTGCCTGTTTTCATCATAGGAATCTTTCTTTTCTTTCTCAATTATATTTTATAATTTCAACCTGTTTCAAACATTTCTAAGCACATTTGAGTCATAACTTTCTGCTGAAATACGAAGAGAACATATACTCCATTTACATAATTAAAGAATTATTTCTGTTTTATTTTCATTGGTTTGATAATTTTTTCATTATTAAACTTGCTCAGTATTTTTGATCATGGATCTGAAATAACCATTAGACAGAATATTTATTAAAATATTTACAAAATAGTAGTTGGTATTTATATATTTATAATTTGTTCTTCTGAAATATTTTGAAATTTCATAAATTAAATATGTTTATTCCATATTAGCTTACAGTTTGAGCAACAAGAGAGCAAAATATCAGACTACTCTTGCAACTCTAGCAGCCAATTCACGTACAGGCAAGTACATAGGTAGGAGCTTAAAGAATGTGGCTACTGAGGAAGTAGACCACAGACTAAGCAATCAGAGTTTATCATTTTATAATCACCATCCATCACTCTCATATGCTCTTCTGTACCACGCCAGTCAAACAAGAACAGAAAGGAATACTTTCTCCAGCTGCATCAAGTTTAGCAACAATGACAGGTGCATGCTTCTCAAACAAAAACACACATGCCAACGGAAAAACAAACCAGGCACTAGATATGTATGAACTGCTACTAAATCTTATTAAGTAAATACTGACTATTTAGCATACATAATTTTAGATTTTGATTAGCATGTAATTTGCATAGCTTTATGTGCATGATTTTCATGGCTTCCACAGGTGCATTGGCTCTTTCACACAAAATACTAATGAATGTAACATCTTGTGAGAGATCTATGCTACCTTTCAGGTGGATCTGAGGCAGGCCCCAAAGTTGAAAACCATTATATATTCTGGATAACATTACTGAAATATTTAGTAACTTAAATATTTCCATGTGCTCTAAATATATGTGCAAGATATAACTACATATTATATTATTAAGACAACACTATATGAGCGAAGACAACTGAGAGGCATGAGCATCAATTCTACAGTCCAAGAGTCACTCATTTTACTTTGAATCTGATCCTCCATCTAAGCCTATTACGAATCCTCAGTGATAAAGTTTTTTTAAAATCTTGACTTAGCAGCAGATATAGAAAGGATTATCTGAAAGCCTTTTGTGCTGGACTCCTGAATAAAATACAAAACCTATAGCATACCATTATGGAATTATTTTGCACATAAGATAGTATATAATTCACTCTAATGTCAACAAAAACCACATACACTGAAGAACCTTATACCTCCTTCAATTACATATAGGTACATAATTAGAATACTTCACAATCTAAGCTAAATTTTAACTTTTTTCTTTCTTTTACAAAAGTCTGAGTCTTTGTATACTGGGCTTGCTTCAAAGTTGAAATGCTTCTGTCTCATGAATGCTGAAATATAGTCTTGAAGCATCTATCTATATCTTTAAAGTTTAATTTAAAACATAATAGTTTAAATATCAACACCAAGTTTAAGTAAGACTACTGTGATTCAGAACTGAATGAAGAAATTATTCATGCTTTCCACCAAAATCTAGTATAAAGCCTGAAACTGTGATGCTAAGAGACATCAGAAAGACCTAATATATAAGTAAAGGGAATATTCTATTTACATATTCTTAACAATTGATTAACAGAATAAATAAAAGTAAGAAAGGTCATTCAGTTTAATAATTCCCAGGACATAAATAGGGATTCCTACAATTAATAAAGTGGTGATATTTTATAAATCATAATTAAATACTTTTTGTTATTTATATTAGAAATTTTCACCATATTTGAGTATTTATTTTAAACATCAGCTCCATGAATGTATAATAGAAACATAAAAATGTAAAAAATATGCTAAATGATTTAAACCTGTTTAATATAAAAATACATTTTAAAAATTCAATTGAATGGAGAACTTTAGTTAGTCACTTGTAGCCTAAAATAATACTATGAAGTTAAAGTACTCTTTATCTCTTTTTTTTTTTTAATTTTTATTTTCTATGTTCTATGTTTACATTCAAAAGGCTTTCCCCTTTCCCAGTTACCACCCACCATAGTTCCCATAGTTCCTCTCCCCCCCAACTGTTCCCCAATCATTCCCCCTCCCCCCTCGGTTTCTTTACTAAACTGGATGCAATCTTTACAGGCCCAGGGTCCTCTCCTTTCTTCTTCTTGGGAATCATTTGACTTGCTATTTGTGTCTTGAGTATTTAGTGCTTCTGGGCTCATTAATATCCACTTATCAGTGATTGCATTTCATGTGCATTCTTTTGTGATTGGGTTAAACTCAGGATGATATTTTCCAGGTCTAACCATTTACCTACAAATTGCATGAATTCATTATTTTTAATTGCTGAGTAGTATTCCATTGTATATATATACCACATTTTCTGTATCCATTCCTCCTTTGAGGGATATTTGGGCTCCTTCCAATTTCTGGCTATTATAAACAAGGCTGCTATAAACATAGTGGAGCATGTGTCCTTATTGCATGCAGGGGAATCCTCTGGGTATATGCCCAGGAGTGGTATGCCAGGGTCCTCTGGAAGTGACATGCCCAATTTTCTGAGGAACCGCCAAACTGATTTCCAGAGTGGTTTTACCATTTTGCAATCCCACCAACAGTGTAGGAGTGTTCCTCTTTCTCCACATCCTCGCCAGCACTTGTTGTCTCTTGAGTTTTTAATCTTAGCCATTCTGACTGGTGTGAGGTGGAATCTCAGGGTTGTTTTGATTTGCATTTCCCTGATGACTAATGATGTTGAACATCTTTTAAGGTGTTTCTCGGCCATCCGAATTTCTTCTGGTGAAAATTCTTTGTTTAGCTCTGTGCCCCATTTTTTGATAGGGTTATTTGGTTCTTTGCGGTCTAACTTCTTGAGTTCTTTGTATATATTGGATATTAGCCCTCTGTCGGATGTGGAGTTGGTGAAGATCTTTTCCCACTTTGTTGGTTGCCGTTTTGTCCTTCTGACAGTGTCCTTTGCTTTGCAGAAACTTTGTAATTTTATGAGGTCCCATTTGTCGATTCTTGATCTTAGAGCATAAGCTGTTGGTGTTCTGTTCAGGAACTTTTCCCCTGTGCCCAAGTCCTCCAGGGTCTTCCCAAGTTTCTTTTCTAGTAGTTTCAGTGTGTCTGGTTTTATGTGGAGGTCCTTGATCCACTTGGAGTTGATCTTAGTGCAAAGAGATAAGAGTGGGTCAATTCGCATTCTTCTGCATGTTGACCTCCAGTTGAACCAGCACCATTTGTTGAAAAGGCTATCTTTATTCCACCGGATGGTTGTGGCTCCTTTATCAAAGATCAAGTGACCATAAGTCTGTGGGTTAATTTCTGGGTCTTCAATCCTGTTCCATTGATCTGCTTGCCTGTTGCTATACCAATACCATGCAGTTTTTAACACAATTGCTCTGTAGTACTGCTTGAGGTCAGGGATATTGATTCCCCCAGAAGTCCTTTTATTGTTGAGAATAGTTTTTGCTATCCTGGGTTTTTTGTTGCTCCAGATGAATTTGAGAATCGCTCTTTCTAGATCTATGAAGAATTGAGTTGGGATTTTGATGGGGATCGCGTTGAATCTGTATATTGCTTTTGGCAAGATGGCCATTTTTACTATATTGATTCTGCCAATCCAGGAGCAAGAGATATTTTTCCATCTTCTGAGGTCTTCTTCGATTTCTTTCTTCAGGGACTTGAAGTTCCTGTCATACAGATCTTTCGCTTGTTTGGTTAGAGTTATGCCAAGGTACTTTATGTTGTTTGTGGCTATTGTGAAGGGTGTTATTTCCCTAATTTCTTTCTCAGCCTGCTTGTCCTTTGAGTACAGGAAGGCCACTGACTTGCTTGAGTTAATTTTATAACCTGCCACTTTGCTGAAGCTGTTTATCAGCTGTAGAAGTTCTCTGGTGGAGTTTTTTGGGTCGCTTAGGTAAACTATCATATCATCTGCAAATAATGATAGTTTCACTTCTTCCTTTCCAATTTGTATCCCTTTGACTTCCTTATGTTGTCTAATTGCTCTTGCTAGAACTTCAAGTACTATATTGAAAAGATATGGAGAGAGAGGGCAGCCTTGTCTAGTCCCTGATTTTAGTGGGAATGCTTCAAGTTTCTCTCCATTTATTTTGATGTTGGCTACTGGTTTGCTGTAGATTGCTTTTACTATGTTTAGGTATGGGCCTTGAATTCCTGCTCTTTCCAAGACTTTTAGCATGAAAGGATGCTGAATTTTGTCGAATGCTTTTTCAGCATCTAATGAGATGACCATGTGGTTTTTTTCTTTCAGTTTGTTTATGTAGTGGATTACATTGATGGATTTCCGTATATTGAACCATCCCTGCATCCCTGGGATGAAGCCTACTTGATCATGGTGGATGATCGTTTTAATGTGCTCTTGGATTCGGTTAGCAAGAATTTTATTTAGTATTTTTGCATCTATATTCATAAGAGAAATTGGCCTGTAGTTCTCTTTCTTTGTTGGATCTTTTTGTGGTTTAGGTATTAGCGTAATTGTGGCTTCGAAGAATGAGTTGGGCAGTGTCCCTTCTGTCTCTATTTTGTGGAATAGTTTGAAAAGTATTGGTGTTAAGTCTTCTTTGAAGGTCTGGTAGAATTCTGCACTAAAACCATCTGGTCCCGTACTTTTTTTGGTTGGGAGGCTTTCTATAACCCCTTCTATTTCTTTAGGGGTTATGGGACTGTTTAGCTGATCTACTTGATGCTGATTTAGTTTTGGTATTTGATATCTGTCTAGGAAATTGTCCATTTCCTCCAGATTCTCCAGTTGTTTTGAGTATAGACCTTTGAAGTAGGATCTGATGATCTTTTGAATTTCCTCAGTTTCTGTTGTTATGTCTCCCTTTTCATTTCTAATTTTGTTAATTTGTATACTGTCTCTGTGTCCTTTGGTTAGTCTGGCTAAGGGTTTATCTATCTTGTTGATTTTCTCAAAGAACCAGCTCCTGGTCTTGTTGATTCTTTGTATGGTTCTCTTTGTTTCTATTTGATTGATTTCAGCCCTGAGTTTGATGATTTCTTGTCTTCTACTCCTCCTGGGTGAATTAACTTGTTTTTCTTCCAGGGCCTTAAGGTGTGCCATTAAGTTGCTAGTGTATGCTCTCTCCAGTTTCTTTTTGGATGCACTTAGAGCTATGAGTTTTCCTCTTAGCACTGCTTTCATTGTGTCCCATAGATTTGGGTAGGTTGTACCTTCATTTTCATTGAATTCTAAAAAGTCTTTGATTTCTTTTTTTATTTCTTCCTTGACCGAGGTGTCATTGAGTAGAGTATTGTTCAATTTCCATGTGTATGTGGGCTTTCTGTTGTTTTTGTTGTTATTGAAGACCACTCTTACTCCCTGGTGATCTGATAGGAGGCATGGGATTAGCTCGATCTTCTTGTATTTGTTGACATCTGTCTTGTGACCAATTATATGGTCTATTTTGGAGAAGGTACCATGTGGAGCTGAGAAAAAGGTATATTCTTTAGCTTTAGGATGAAATGTTCTATATATATCTGTTAAATCCAGTTGGTCCAGAGTTTCAATTAGTTTCACTGTGTCCCTGTTTAGTTTCTGCTTTCCTGATCTGTCCATTGAGGAGAGTGGAGTGTTGAAGTCACCCACAATTATTGTGTTAGGTGTAATGTGTGCTTTAAGCTTTAGTAAGGTTTCTTTTACGAATGAGGGTGCCCTTGCATTTGGAGCATAGATGTTCAGTATTGAGAGCTCTTCTTGGTGGATTTTCCCTTTGGCCAGCAAGAAGTGACCTTCTGAGTCTCTTTTGATGATTTTAGGTTGGAAGTCAATTTTATCTGATATTAGAATGGCTACTCCAGCTTGTTTCCTGGGACCATTTGCTTGTAAAATTGTCTTCCAGCCTTTTACTCTAAGGCAGTGTTTGTCTTTAACACTGAGATGGGTTTCCTGTATGCAGCAAAATGTAGGGTCCTGTTTCCGTATCCAGTCTGTTAATCTATGTCTTTTTATTGGGGAATTGAGTCCATTGACGTTAAGAGATATTAAGGAATAGTAATTATTTCCTCCAGACATTTTTGAAATTATATTTATTTATTTTATTTATTTTTTTAATATTCGAGAGGTTACCTTCTTTTAGGTTTGATGAGAGGAGGTTTCTATCTTGTTTCTTCCCGGGTGTAGTTTCTGTCCTTGTCTTGGTGTTTTCCCCCTATTATCCTTTGTAGGGCTGGATTTGTGGAAAGATATCGTGCAAATTTGGTTTTGTCATGGAATACCTTGATGTCTCCATCTATGGCGATTGAGAGCTTTGCTGGGTAAAGTAGTTTTGCCTGGAGTTTGTGTTCTCTTAGAGTTTGCATTATATCTGCCCAGGATCTTCTAGCTTTCATGGTCTCAGGTGAGAAGTCTGGTGTTATTCTGATAGGTCTTCCTTTATAAGTTACTTGGCCTTTTTCTCTTGCTGCCTTTAATATTCTTTCTTTGTTTAGTACATTTGGAGTTTTGATTATTATGTGACGGGATGTGTTTCTGTTCTGGTCCAGTCTGTTTGGGGTTCTATAGGCTTCTTGTATATTCATGGGCATCTCTCTCTTTAGGTTGGGGAAGTTTTCTTCCATAATTTTGTAGAAGATATTTGCTGGCCCTTTAACTTGTACGTCTTCATTCTCGTCTATACCTATGATCCTTAGGTTTGGTCTTCTCATTGCGTCCTGGATTTCCTGGATGTTTTGGGTTACAGCCTTTTTGCATTTAGTATTTTCTTTGACTGTTGAATCAATGGTTCCTATGGTATCTTCGGCTTCTGATATTCTGTCTTCTATCTCTTGTATTCTATTGTTGATATTTGCATCTATGGCCCCTGATTTCTTCCCCAGGTTTTCTATCTCCAATGTTGTCTCCCTCTGTGATTTCTTAGTTGTTTCTACTTCTGTTTTTAGTATCTGGATGGATGTGCTCAGATCTTTCGCTTGCTTGATTGTGTTTTCATGTATTTCTTTAATAGATTTTTGTGCTTCCTCTTTCATAGCTTCTACTTGTTGGCCCACGTTCTTCTGTAGTTCTTTAAGTGACTTTTGTCTTTCTTCCTTATTGTCTTCTTCTCTTTGATCCATCTTCTCCTGCATTTCTTGAAGTGATTTTTGTATTTGCCTCGTAAAGGCTTCTAACTTTTGATCCATTTTCTCCTCTATTTCTTTACGAGATTTTTCTATGTGTTCAGCTACCAGCATCCTGACCAGTGATTTTATATCCAAGTCTTGTTTTTCTGGTGTTTTGGGGTATCCAGGGCTTCCTGTTGTTGGCGAACTGGGTTCAGATGCTGTCATGTTGCCTTGATTTCTGTTAGTGACATTCCTTCGTTTACCTTTTGCCATCTGGTTATTTCTGGTGTTAGTTGACCTTGTTGTCACTGGCTGGTGTTTGAATCTCCTGCGAGGCTGGGCTTACCTGTTGTTTCTTTACTGGTGGTTATGCGTGATTGCTGCTCAACGGGATCACGAGCTGGCTGCCACCAGCTGACTTTGTGCCCGGCCTGAGGACTCTGGCAAGTGTGGGGGAGTGCAGCAGAGCCTCGGAAGGCGCTGCTAGGCCTGCCTAGTAGGGAGAGCCTAGCAGATCCCCTCACGTGGTAGCCTCTGATGGAATCTATCTACCTGTGTCTTTCCAGCTGTGTCCTGGTTGCAATATGGAGGCCTGCCGCTATAGCTGGTCCGGGGTCCTGGGGAGCTGGGTGGTTCCGGTTGCCTCAGTGCAAGTCCTAAGCTCGCAGGGACGTGCTGCAGAGCCTAGGTGCCTGGGCCCGCCTCTGGGCGAGAGCTCAGCAGAGCTCCCTGCTCCAGTCCCAGAAGGAGTCCCTACCTGCGCCTTTCCAGCTGTGTCCTGGTTGCAATATGGAGGCCTGCCGCTATAGCTGGTCCGGGGTCCTGGGGAGCTGGGTGGGTCCGGCTGCCTCGGTGCAAGTCCTAAGCTCACAGGGACGTGCTGCAGGGCCTAGGCGCCTGTGCCCTCCTCTGGGCGGGAGCTTAGCAGCGCTCCCTGCTCCAGTCCCAGACGGAGACCCTACCTGCGCCTTTCCAGCTGTGTCCTGGTTGCAATATGGAGGCCTGCTGCTATCGCTGGTCCGGGGTCCTGGGGAGCTGGGTGGGTCCGGCTGCCTCGGTGCAAGTCCTAAGCTCACAGGGACCTTGCTGCAGAACCTAGGCGCCTGTGCCCTCCTCTGGGCGGGAGCTTAGCAGCGCTCCCTGCTCCAGTCCCAGACGGAGACCCTACCTGCGCCTTTCCAGCTGTGTCCTGGTTGCAATATGGAGGCCTGCTGCTATCACTGGTCCGGGGTCCTGGGGAGCTGGGTGGGTCCGGCTGCCTCGGTGCAAGTCCTAAGCTCACAGGGACCGTGCTGCAGAACCTAGGCGCCTGTGCCCTCCTCTGGGCGGGAGCTTAGCAGCGCTCCCTGCTCCAGTCCCAGACGGAGACCCTACCTGCGCCTTTCCAGCTGTGTCCTGTTTGCAATATGGAGGCCTGCTGCTATCGCTGGTCCGGGGTCCTGGGGAGCTAGGTGGGTCCGGCTGCCTCGGTGCAAGTCCTAAGCTCACAGGGACCTTGCTGCAGAACCTAGGCGCCTGTGCCCTCCTCTGGGCGGGAGCTTAGCAGCACTCCCTGCTCCAGTCCCAGACGGAGACCCTACCTGCGCCTTTCCAGCTGTGTCCTGGTTGCAATATGGAGGCCTGCTGCTATCGCTGGTCCGGGGTCCTGGGGAGCTGGGTGGGTCCGGCTGCCTCAGTGCACGTCCTAAGCTCGCAGGGACGTGCTGCAGAGCCTAGGCGCCTGTGCCCTCCTCTGGGTGGGGGCTTAGCAGCGCTCCCTGCTCTAGTCCCAGACAGGGTCCCTACCTGCGCCTTTCCAGCTGTGTCCTGGTTGCAATATGGAGGCCTGCTGCTGTCGCTGGTCCGGGGTCCTGGGGAGCTGGGTGGGTCCGGCTGCCTCGGTGCAAGTCCTAAGCTCACAGGGACCTTGCTGCAGAACCTAGGCGCCTGTGCCCTCCTCTGGGCGGGAGCTTAGCAGCGCTCCCTGCTCCAGTCCCAGACGGAGACCCTACCTGCGCCTTTCCAGCTGTGTCCTGGTTGCAATATGGAGGCCTGCTGCTATCGCTGGTCCGGGGTCCTGGGGAGCTGGGTGGGTCCGGCTGCCTCAGTGCATGTCCTAAGCTCGCAGGGACGTGCTGCAGAGCCTAGGCGCCTGTGCCCTCCTCTGGGCGGGGGCTTAGCAGCGCTCCCTGCTCTAGTCCCAGACGGGGTCCCTACCTGCGCCTTTCCAGCTGTGTCCTGGTTGCAATATGGAGGCCTGCTGCTGTCGCTGGTCCGGGGTCCTGGGGAGCTGGGTGGGTCCGGCTGCCTCGGTGCAAGTCCTAAGCTCACAGGGACCGTGCTGCAGAACCTAGGCGCCTGTGCCCTCCTCTGGGCGGGAGCTTAGCAGCGCTCCCTGCTCCAGTCCCAGACGGAGACCCTACCTGCGCCTTTCCAGCTGTGTCCTGTTTGCAATATGGAGGCCTGCTGCTATCGCTGGTCCGGGGTCCTGGGGAGCTGGGTGGGTCCGGCTGCCTCGGTGCAAGTCCTAAGCTCACCCTCTTTATCTCTTTATTATTATTAGAAATATAGATTCTGAAGAATTATCCTTTTATAATAATGCAATAAAATGTTTTGTTGATTTTCATTACATTAATAAAGTATTGAACTTTCATCACCAAGTTATAATTTCCTTGACTTAATCATTATTCACTGTGAATATTTCTGTACTTATTGTTTAAGTTTATGCATTTTTGTTGAATTTGCATTTATTATGTTATTGTCCTTAGAGAAAAAGGCACATTGAAAATCCATAAAAAGAAATGCTAATATAAAATCTGCCTTCATTAATTCAAGCATCTCATTAATTTTAGCTTTGAAAAAAACTAAACTACTTTGAACCTGGTTTTCAGTTTTCAAATTGAAACTGCCGTTGGTTACTGCCAATGGTTTAATACTTTGTAGTAAAGGGTTTAACTGTAATTAGAGTATGGAGAAGACTCACCGTGCCCCCCAAAGAAGAAAAAAGAAGAGCTGTCCTCAGCCTCCATCTTTCCTTTGCATTGCTCTGGTGAAGAGTACAAGCTGAGAGAATGGTCCACTGTGGAGAAGCCAGAAGCAAAAGAGGAGTAATAATTGGAGTCCAAGGCTCTAGGGCTGTTAAATAACTAATCATCTGAACTGGGCTACTGGCCCTCCTGACAGGATGGGCTTTCTTTGGAACATAAATATTATTTCCTGATGTCTGTACAGTCTGGACTTTTCTGAGAAAACATCATGGGTGACATTTGTAAAAGGATGAAAGAACTGCACATTAGGTTATTGATTAGGAAAAAGAATTTCAGGAAAATATATAGATATCTTTCTCTTATAGTTATCTGTTAACATTGTCAGGGTTTGTAATTACTTGGGTGGGGCTTAATATTTTATTTGCATTAGAAAGGAAGGGTTTATCTTTTGGGTATTATCTTTGTTATAGTCCCAGTGTATACTCTACAATCCATACTCACAGATCCTCTTTGAAGTCCTTTCTTCTTAAATGTAGGATGGGTCATGATTTCATTCTAGTGTCCCTACATTAGTTAATTTGACTCACTGACATGACAAAATACCTAATAAGACTCTAGATGGAGGGAGAGTTTATTTTGCCTCATACTTGTAGAGTTAGATCTCACTATGGCAATGGTAGCATAAGGCAGTCCATCACCAGGGATGGGCTTTAGGTCGGGATGCAAACCAAAAGTCAACAGTGGTTGTGTCCTCTTCATGTTTTCCCTTTTCATTCAGTTTGAGCCCATTAACTGGTATCACCTGCATCCAAAGTGCTTCTCCCTCACTCAGGTAAACCTATCTGAGAATGCCTTACAGACATACCCAGAAGTTTGTCTCCTATGTGATTCTAAATCTTAATTGCCAGAGCTTCCACATAGAGATGATACACAGTAGCCAGCACTCAGGTGGCTACAGAGCACTACAGAAATCGTAATTGTTCACTGTTTCATCAATTTACTGAACTAACCAATGACTAGACTGTAACATAGCTTGTAGCATAACAAGCTGTTTCTTTAGGAAAACTATGGACTTATTAAAATGAATTCCTGAGAAAGCTTGATGTTACCAGAACATTAAGTTTGTTCCAAGCAATAGCCTGTATCTGCGCCCTTTTTTTCTATAAAGGAGGCTTATGATTTGACTGTGTTTGTCTTCTAACTGAAAAGCCTCAATCTTAAGTATTTGAAAGCCACTCTTGAAATATGATCATATGGCGTTGGGAATGGCTCAGGGGGTAAACTGCTTGCTGAGCAAGTGTGAGGACATGAGTTTGAATTCCCAGAATACACGTAAAGCCAGGAGTAGTAAGATATACCCTACTCTCAGTGTGTGTGTGTGTGTGTGTGTGTGTGTGTGTGTGTGTGTGTGTGTTGGGATCCACTGGGAGCCGAAGAAGTTTAACTAACTCACCAATACACAGGAGAACCTCCAGAAATCCACAGGCCTGGCATATAAAGTCATGAACAACAAAAGAGAAACCTTGTCTCAGACACAGTGAAAGGGAAGTCTAAGACCCAAAGTTTTCCTCTGACCTACAAATGTACATTGTGGGATATACATATCCACTGTTACATAGATAAATTATGCACAAATGGAAATATATTATACACATGTACATACAGTGAATTTTTTTTATTTTCTATATTCTTTGTTTACAATTTTAAAAGAGAAAGAAATGTAATTTCCAGGAAGAATTAGGACTCACAGTTTCTCTCTGTGGGAGGATAAAATTGCAGCTTTTACACCTCCCTGCTAGCAAACACAATTGCCTGATTTCAAGTACAGTGACTCTCGACCCACCCCTTTCCCAGTTCTTTCTTTAAAACACCCAATAAACTCTATGCAAATTAGAATTAAACTAAATTCTTATGGGATGATACATGAGTGGTTATTGCTTTTGCTGTTTTTACTACTATTAGACTCTGTTTATTTTGGCACAATGTAAGTAAATAAATATTTTAGGTCTTAACCAGAAATTTTGTGTTTATAGTCAGAATAAATTAAACATTTATATAAATGTTGTCAATCTCACTTTATCCAAACAGAAAGACAATTGATATTTTATGCTCTACACAAGTGGATCTGTGAAAAATTCTATTGCTAATATTTACAGAAAAAAAACAAAACAAAACAAAACAATATTTTTGCTCAGGTATGTATTGCCACTGAGAGATGTAGCCATCACTGCATGCCTTAGAGTTTTATTGCTGTGAAGAGTCATCACAGCCACGGCAACTCTTACAAAGACAATATTTAATTGGGATTGGCTTACAGCTTCAGAGGTTCATTCCATTATCGTGATGGCAGGAACATGGCAGTGTGCAGGTAGATGTGGTCTTGGAGGAGCTGTGAGTTTTACATCTTGATCTGAAGGAAGTAGAAGGGGACTGTCTTCCACAGGCAGCTAGAAAGAGGATCTGATTGCACACTTGGTGGAAATAAGGATAGGGCATCTCAGAGTCCATCCCACAATGATGGACTTCCTCCAACAAGTTCACATCTATTCAACAAGGCTGCATTTTCTAAAAGTGCCATTCCCTTTGGGCCAAATATTTAAATATATGAGTCTATGGGAGACAACACTATTTAAACCACCACACTGTATCATAAAATAGTTGTCAGTACATCATAAGTGATTACAGAAAATTGCAAAATATTCACTGCTTAAAATATGACTCAAGAGTCTCACTGGAAGAAACAAAACAAGAAAGTAAAGATGTTTATATTTTGAGAAGGGACTATTTCCACTTATCCAAAATATCAAGAATGAAGCTAGAAAGGATTTTAAAATGTAGACTACTTAGATGAATAATATCAGAGTCTATGGAATACAGCTAAGGATATATTTAGAAATTTTAACTATAATGACTTAAAAAGAAAAGCTAAAGTTTAGTGGGTTAATATTTAACTAGGGCATTGTGAAAAGAACCAAATAATACCTACAATTATATAGAAAGAAACAAAGAAAGAAGAAAGTGCAGAAATTACTAAATAGAAAGTTAAAATATGAAGGTAATTCTGAAAGTCATGTGGGAGACAGTTGACAACTATGATCAGCTGGAAATACTGACCAAGGAAAAGAGGGCGAAACGTTAGTAATACTGAGGAGGAATATATTTATAAATGTGGCCAATCCAACTTGAACGCTGTCCTCAAAGACTTTAGATCAATGAATCAATTATTTAAAATCTTCCTCAAAGGAATAGTTTTTTAAGAGATGATACTAATACTACATGAACAGAACCTTCCGGGAACAGAAAGTAAAATTTCCTCCTTCCTTTTACGAAACAGGTATAATCATGATACAAAATCTACCCATGGACACTGGAACAAAAATATATAGTAATCTATATTGCTGACTGTGTGACCTTTACTAGTTTGTGTATAGTGTATAAGTATCTTTTAAGATTTGACATTTTGTAGAGAGAAAGTCGAAATTGAGAACTGATCCATAACAGGGAACTTTCACAATGCAAGGCTGGTCTAGAGGTGTGAACACAGGTCTCTCTCTCTGTCTCTCTCTCTCTCTCTCTGTCTGTCTCTGTCTCTCTCTGTCTCTCTCTCTGTCTCTGTCTCTCTCTCTGTCTCTCTCTCTCTCTCTCTCTCTCTCTCTCTCTCTCTCTGCTTGTCTATAAATCAAGAGTCTCATAATGTTTGAACTAATTTCACAATTTCATCTTGGCCAGAGCTATCCTCACTTGCACTGGCCACAAGTTGAGCACAGCTGGATGAGCAAGTTTCCTCAAAAGGGTTTGATTTAGATTGTCTTATAGTTAAGTAAGCATACATGTAAATACAAACTCATTTTAAGTTAAACTAGTTTAACAAGTACACTGTTTTAAATTTGTTAATATGAAAAGTAAAAATGGCTCAAAAGTTGTTAAAATTTGTCTAAGATATCATTACAGGTTTAAAATCTGAATTGGTTGTTTTCATTTTATTTCTTGAGAATTCTGTACATATATACTATGAAATATGATTTTATTTACCAAACACTTTTCCCCTTCAATGCATCCTATGCCTTCATCGACATGTTCTTCTGCCAATTCTTTTTTCTTTTTTCATTAGCATGCCAAGTCCAGTAAGTACTGCTTATATCTAGATAGAATTAGAGTCATTTTTTGAACTTGGGAATCTTACAAGGGGCCACATTGTCAAAACAAGGGCTCCCAATTCCTACAGAAATTGTCCTCCATTAAAAACAAACAGATGGTATTAATTTATTTTAATCTGTTATAAATTTGAATTCATACTCCTTTAAATCTGTAAATGTGTTTTATTATATTATTCTTTTCTAGAACTTTTAGATATGTTTCCTTGGTTCATCAAATGTACTTTTACTAATGGCTCCTCAGTAAGGAATGGGGCTTGAAAATCGTCTACCATATCAGTGCCAGATATGAACTTTAGCCAGCATGATCTTCTACAAGTCTTGTGCAAGTAATTGCAGCTGCTGTTGGGGGTTGGCCAGTGCAGTTGCCATTCTATACCCAGAGGTAAGCATTTTAAAGCACTCTTTTCCAGTCTCCTGCTCTTATGTACTTACCTTCTCTGTTGCTTTGAAGAGACACCATAACCAAGTCAACTATTATACAAGAGAACAGATAATAAGGGTATGCCTTCAGTTTCAGAGGCTTAGTCCCTTGACATCATGGCGGGGGCCACGGGAGCAGACAAGCATAACTCTTGAGACAGGTATCTGAGAGTTAAATCATGATCCATAAACACACACACACACACACACACACACACACACACACAGACACACACACATACACACACACACACACACACACACACACACACACACACACACGGGGATAGGAATAAGAGAGTGGACATTTGAAACCTCAAAGCCCACCCCCAGTTCTTCAAATTCTGCACCAAGGCTATACCTCCTAGTACTAGTACTACTTTAGCATTTCATCATCTAAAGACTAGACACTCAAATATGTGAGCTTATGGTGTCATTCTTTTTTGTTTGTTTGTTTGTTTTTTGTTTTTTTGGTGTTTATTTTTTGTTTGTTTTTCTTTGTTTTTTTGGTGTTTTTTTTTTTTTTTTGAGACAGGGTTTCTCTGTGTAGCCCTGGCTGTCCTGGAACTCACTCTGTAGACCAGGCTGGCCTCGAACTCAGAAATCCGCCTGCCTCTGCCTCCCAAGTACTAGGATTAAAGGCGTGTGCCACCACCACCCAGCTTATGGTGTCATTCTTATTCAAACTACCACAGGGTCTTACTGTGTAGTAGGATGGTAAACCCAGGGCAATAGCATTGGGACTTCATTGAACAATAATTTCTGGGAAGGAATCCTATGCCTTGTAATGAAATCTTTATCTACTAACCCATGTCATTTCAAATAGTGGGTCAAAAACATGGATATACAAGTATCCATGCATTTAAAATTAAAAAACAAATCTAGTTGGTAAATTCCCAGGAGTGTTACAGCTAGGTCCCATGGGAGTTCTATTATTACCTTTAAGCAAACCTTGAAACTGATTTCCAAAGAGCGTGGACTCCCATCAAACATGGATAGCGGTCTTCTGCTGCTGCATCAGAGCCAGTATTTGGTTGTTTTTGTATTTGATGATGGTCATTGTGAACAGAGATGGAGTAAGATATCAAGTAGTCTTGACTTGCATCTCCCCAGTGATTAAGAGTACTGAGCATCTTTTAAAGTGTTTGCTAACCATTTATACATTGATGGTGAGAATTTTCTGTTCAGTTCTGCAATCCATGTTTTGAATTGGGTTGTATATTTTCTTAATGTTCAGCTTTTTTGTAGTTCTTTCCATACTCTAGATGATAATCATATGTCAGATGGATAAATGTCGAGGGTTTTGTGCTATGCTCTGGGTTGCCTACAAGCTTGCTCCCCAGTTCTCTTGCTGTACAGAAGTTGTTTGTTTCCACGAGTCTCCCTTGTTCATCTGTGCTGTGCTTCCCTGTGCTCCTGAGTTCTTATTCAGAAAGTCCTAACCTTTACCTATGAATTAAAGACTGCTCTCTACTTTTTCCGCTGTCGTTTTCAGATATCATGTCTGATGCCGAACTCCTTGGTACATTTAGAGTTGCCTTTGCATTTGCCTGCTTTTATGCCTGTATCCTGTTGTTTTGAGCACTATGGCTCTGTACTATAATTTGAAAAGAAATATGTTGATACCTGCTACAGTATTCCTTTGTTCAGGACTGCTTAAACTGTCCTTGGTCGTTTGAGACTATATATAAATGTCTGTATTATTTTTTCCCACGTCTGTGAGAAATTGCTCTGGAATTTTGATGGTGATTGCATTGGATCTGTAGGTTGCTTTTGTTAGGATGTTTATATTTACAATATTATTTTTTGTACTCTTGGAACATGGGCTGCCTTTTCATGTTATAGTATCTTAGTTTCTTTTTTCTGTGTCTAAAATATTCAGTGTAAGCTCTTGAGTTTTGCTGTTTACATTTATTCCTAAATATTTTAGTCTCTTCTGTTTCTGCCTATATCTCTGTCTATTTCTCTATCGGTGTGTATGTTTATGTGGTGTGTGTGTGTGTGTGTGTGTGTGTGTGTGGTGTGTACTGTGTTAGTATGTTTGTAATTGGTATATAAGAAGGCCTTCGATGTTTGTATGTTCCTTTTCTTTTCTCTTCTTTGCCTTGCCTTTCCATTCCATTCCTTTCCATTCCATTTCTTTCCTTTCCTTTTTGCTTTGTTTTTGAGATATGATTTCTCTGTGTAGCAGCCCTTGCTGTCCTGAAATCATGTTGTAGCTGGCCATGAACTCAGAGATCCACCTGCCTCTGCCTCCCCAGTGCTGGGATTAAAGGTGTACACCACTATGCCCACATTGTATATTCTTTTTCTATCCTGCCATGTTGCTGAATGTATTATAATCTCTCAGAGAGTCTTGGAAAACCTTTAGGATTCTAGTGTATAGGTTATTCAATCTGATTATTCATCCAAAAAAAGAAAACTTACTTTTTAATATTTGATAGTTAATAAAGTTCATAAATTCTGCTATAAGAACAAATTCTTGGGTTTTCATAAACACATTGAGTAGTTTGTTCTTTGTAATGTATACAAGAATTGGCTTAAAATACAGACTTTATGTTTATCAATATAATTATCATATTTTCTACTAAGTTTGTTAGGTTTGTAAATATTTAGAAAGTTGCTTCTTTTTTTTAAACAAAATAATTTATTCTATCCTTTTAAAAACAAGAGAAAATCATAGCACCTCTATTTTTATATAACATATATAAAGTTACTATGCTTAAACAAAAATAGCATATATCATAACATATATCATAAAAATATATGGCTGTAGTACATGTAGTCAAATAGATATTTAGACCACTTACCAAGTTTATTATATAGAGTTCATAGCATGAATGATGATATTTTATATTGCTCATTCTGTAAATATAATATGATAGGACCTCAGATATGATTCAGTATTTATGTGTTCCTTACACTGAAATCAGTTATATGATAAAATATATTTCTTTTATTTATTTATTTATTTATTTATTTATTTATTTATTTATTCTATATTCTATGTTTACATTCCAAAGGCTTTCCCATTTCCCAGTTCCCCCCCCCACCATATGTCCCATAATTCCTCTCCCCCCCAACTATTCCCCAATCATTCCCCCCCCCCCACGATTTCTCTGTTCTGGTTCTACAAAACTGGATACAATGTTTACAGGCCCAGGGTGCTCTCCTTTCTTCTTGGGAGTCATTTGACTTGCTAATTGTGCCTTGAGCATTTAGGGCTTCTGGGCTCATTAATATCCACTTATCAGTGATTGCATTTCATGTGAATTCTTTTGTGATTGGGTTAGCTCACTTAGGATGATATTTTCCAGATTTAACCATTTACCTACAAATTGCATGAGTTCATTATTTTTAATTGCTGAGTAGTACTCCATTGTATAAATATACCACATTTTCTGTATCCATTCTTCTTTTGAGGGATATCTGGGATCCTTCCAATTTCTGGCTATTATAAACAAGGCTGTTATAAACATAGTGGAGCATGTGTCTTTATTGTATGCAGGGGAATAGTCTGGGTATATGCCCAGGAGTGGTATGCCAGGGTCCTCTGGAAGTGACATGCCCAATTTTCTGAGGAAACGCCAAACTGATTTCCAGAGCGGTTTTACCATTTTGCAAACCCACCAACAGCGGAGGAGTGTTCCTCTTTCTCCACATCCTCACCAGCACTTGTTGTCTCTTGAGTTTTTAATCTTAGCCATTCTGACTGGTGTGAGGTGGAATCTCAGGGTTGTTTTGATTTGCATTTCCCTGATGACTAATGATGTTGAACATCTCTTAAGGTGTTTCTCGGCCATCCGAATTTCTTCTGGTGAAAATTCTCTGTTTAGCTCTGTACCCCATTTTTTGATAGGGTTATTTGGTTCTTTGGGGTCTAACTTCTAGAGCTCTTTGTATATATTGGATATTAGCCCTCTGTCGGATGTGGGGTTGGTGAAGATCATTTCCTACTTTGTTGGTTGCCGTTTTGTCCTTCTGACAGTGTCTGTTGCCTTACAGATCCTTTGTAATTTTATGAGGTCCCATTTGTCAATTCTTGATCTTAGAGCATAAGCTATTGGTGTTCTGTTCAGGAACTTTCCCCCTGTGCCCATGTCCTCCAGGGTCTTCCCAGGTTTCTTTTCTAATAGTTTCAGTGTGTCTGGTTTTATGTGGAGGTCCTTGATCCACTTGGAGTTGATCTTTGTGCAAGGAGATAGGCGTGGGTCAATTCGGATTCTTCTGCATGTTGACCTCCAGTTGAACCAGCACCATTTGTTGAACAGGCTATCTTTTTTCCACTGGATGGTTGTGGCTCCTTTATCAAAGATCAAGTGACCATAAGTCTGTGGGTTCATTTCTGGGTCTTCAATCCTATTCCATTGATTTACCTGCCTGTTGCTGTACCAATTCCATCAGTTTTTAACACAATTGCTCTGTAGTACTGCTTGAGGTCAGGGATATTAATTCCCCCAGAAGTCCTTTTATTGTTGAGAATAGTTTTAGCTATCCTGGGTTTTTTGTTGCTCCAGATGAATTTGAGAATTTCTCTTTCTAGATCTATGAAGAATTGATTTGGGATTTTGATGGGGATTGCATTGAATCTGTAGATTGCTTTTGGCAAGATGGCCATTTTTACTATATTGATCCTGCCAATCCAGGAGCAAGAAATATTTTTCCATCTTCTGAGGTCTTCTTCGATTTCTTTCTTCAAGGACATGAAGTTCCTGTCATACACATCTTTCGCTTGTTTGGTTAGAGTTACGCCAAGGTAATTTATGTTGTTTGTGGCTATTGTGAAGGGTGTTATTTCCCTAACTTCTTTCTCAGCCTGCTTGTCCTTTGAGTACAAGAAGGCTACTGATTTGCTTGAGTTAATTTTATAACCAGCCAATTTGCTGAAGTTGTTTATCAGCTGTAGAAGTTCTCTGGTGGAGTTTTTTTGGGTTGCTTAAGTAGACTATCACATCGTCTGCAAATAATGATACTTTGACTTCTTCCTTTCCAATTTGTATCCCTGTGACTTCCTTATGTTGTCTAATTGCTCTCGCTAGAACTTCAAGTACTATATTGAAAAGATATGGAGAGAGAGGGCAGCCTTGTCTTGTCCCTGATTTTAGTGGGAATGCTTCGAGTTTCTCTCCATTTATTTTGATGTTGGCTACTGGTTTGCTGTAGATTGCTTTTACTATGTTTAGGTATGGGCCTTGAATTCCTGCTCTTTCTAAGACTTTTAGCAGGAAAGGATGCTGAATTTTGTCGAATGCTTTTTCAGCATCTAATGAGATGACCATGTGGTTTTTTTTCTTTTAGTTTGTTTATGTAGTGGATTATATTGATGGATTTCCGTATATTGAACCATCCCTGCATCCCTGGAATGAAGCCTACTTGATCATGGTGAATGATCGTTTTGATATGCTCTTGGATTCGGTTGGCAAGAATTTTATTTAGTATTTTTTCATCAATATTCATAAGAGAAATTGGCCTGTAATTCTCTTTCTTTGTTGGGTCTTTCTGTGGTTTAGGTATCAACGTAATTGTGGTTTCAACGAATGAGTTGGGCAGTGTCCCTTCTGTCTCTATTTTGTGGAATAGTTTGAAGAGTATTGGTGTTAAGTCTTCTTTGAAGGTCTGGTAGAATTCTGCACTAAAACCATCTGGTCCCGTACTTTTTTTGGTTGGGAGGCTTTCTATAACCCCTTCTATTTCTTTAGGGGTTATGGGACTGTTTAGCTGATCTACTTGATGCTGATTTAATTTTGGTATTTGGTATCTGTCTAGGAAATTGTCCATTTCCTCCAGATTCTCCAGTTGTTTTGATTATAGGCCTTTGTATTAGGATCTGATGATCTTTTGAATTTCCTCAGTTTCTGTTCAGTCTATTTGGGGTTCTATAGGCTTCTTGTATATTCATGGGTATCTCTTTCTTTAGGTTGGGAAAGTTTTCTTCCATAATTTTGTAGAAGATATTTGCTGGCCCTTTAAGTTGTAGATCTTTATTCTCGTTTATCCCTATAATCCTTAGGTTTGGTCTTCTCATTGTGTCCTGGATTTCCTGAATGTTTTGGGTTACCAGCTTTTTGCATTTTTCATTTTCTTTAATTGTTAAATCCATGGTTCCTATGGTATCTTCAGCATCTGAGATTCTGTCTTCTATCTCTTGTATTCTATTGTTGATATTTGCATCTATGACTCCTGATTTCTTCCCAAGGTTTTCTATCTCCAACATTGTCTCCCTTTGCGATTTTTTAGTTGTTTCTACTTCTGTTTTTAGATTCTGTATGGTTTTGCTCAGATCTTTCAATTGCTTGTTTGTGTTTTCCTGTAATTCTTTAAGGGATTTTTGTGTTTCCTCTTTTATGACTTCTACTTGTTGACCCATGTTCTCTTGTATTTTTTAAGTGATTTTTGTTTCCCCCCCTTATTGGGATTCATTTTTTGCTCTATATTCTCCTGTATTTCTTTAAGTGATTTTTGTGTCTGCCTTGTATGGGCTTCTAGCTTTTGATCTATTTTCTCCTCTATTACTTTAAGAAATTTATCTAAGTGATCCTCAATCTGCATCCTTACCAGTGATTTTAGATCTGAGTCTTGTTTTCCTAGTGTGTTGAGATATCCGAGATTTAATTGTGTTTGCCTTGTAAGGGCTTCTAGTTTTTGATATATTTTCTCATGTATTACTTTAAGAGATTTATCTAAGTGTTCCTCTATCAGCATCCTAACCAGTGACTTAAATCTGAGTCTTGTTTATCTGGTGTTTTGGTGTCTCCAAGATTTATTGCTGTCTGGGTACTGGGTTCGGATGCTGCCATACTGCCTTGATTTCTGTTAGTAATGATCTTACCTTTGCCTTTTGCCATCTGGTTAACTCTGGTGTTATTTGGTCCTGTAGTTACTAGCTGGTGCTTGACCCTCCTGTGGGCTTGTAAGGCTATTTCCCTGCGACTGGGACACCTGAACCACTGCCCTGCAGGGCTCCTGCTCACAGATTGGTGACAGGTGGCCTGAGTCTCCTGAGGTCTTAAACTCAGGATATCCCAGGTACTTGTTTCTGCCTGTTGGGCAGCTGCTCTGCACTGCTCCTGCTCAGGGTTTGCTGTCTGGTGTCCTCATTCCCCAGAGGTCTTAAAGTCGGGACTTCTCAGTTATCTGGTTCTACCTGCTGCTCCAAAGCTGCTGGGAAGCTGGCTGAGGCTGGCTAGCCCGCTGCTGGCTGGATGGGAAGCAGCTGGCAAGATGGCGCTGAGTGCAGGGAGTTTGGGGTACACCTTGTGAGTGCAGAGCACAGGCTTGGCCGGTGTCCCCCAAACCACTACTCTGTGTGCAGCTCCAGCTCCAGGCCTGAGTCCCCGAAGGTCTTAACTTGGGATATCTCGGGTACCTGGTTCCACAGGCTGTGTCTGAGCACCTGGGAAGCTGGCTGAGGCTGGCTCCCCCGCCAGGCTGCTGGCTGGCTGGGAAGCAGCTGTCAAGATGGCACTGACTGCTAGAATTCGGGGTCTGCCCTGCGAGCAGAGAGCACAGGCTCAGACAGTGTCCCCCAAACCTCTACTCTGTGCACAGCAATGGCTCCAGGCCTGAGTCCCCAAAGGTCTTAAACTCAGGATATCTAGGGTCCCTGGTTCTGCAGGCTGGGTCTGAGCACCTGGGAAGCTGGCTGAGGCTGGCTCCCCCTGCCGCCGGCTGGATGGGAAGCCAGAAGTTGCTTCTTTAGAGTCAAGGTTTGTTTTTTTTTTAATTTTTAATTTTTATTTTCTATATTCTATGTTTACATTCCAAAGGATTTCCCCTTTCCCAGTTCCCCCCCACCATACATCCCATAGTTTCTCTCCCCCCCCAACTATTCCCCAATCATTCCCCCTCCCCCCATGGTTTCTTTACAAAACTGGATCCAATCTTTACAGGCCCAGGGTCCTTTCCTTTCTTCTTCTTGGGAATCATTTGACTTGCTAATTGTGCCTTGAGTATTTAGGACTTCTGGGCTCATTAATATCCACTTATCAGTGATTGCATTTCATGTGTGTTCTTTTGTGATTGGGTTAACTCACTCAGGATGATATTTTCCAGGTCTAACCATTTACCTACAAATTGCATGAATTCATTATTTTTAATTTCTGAGTAGTATTCCATTGTATAAATATACCACATTTTCTGTATCCATTCCTCCTTTGAGGGATATTTGGGCTCCTTCCAATTTCTGGCTATTATAAACAAGGCTGCTATAAACATAATGGAGCATGTGTCTTTATTGTATGCAGGGGAATAGTCTGGGTATATGCCCAGAAGTGGTATGCCAGGGTCCTCTGGAAGTGACATGCCCAATTTTCTGAGGAAACGCCAAACTGATTTCCAGAGCAGTTTTTCCATTTTGCAATCCCACCAACAGTGGAGGAGTGTTCCTCTTTCTCCACATCCTTGCCAGCACTTGTTGTCTCTTGAGTTTTTAATCTTAGCCATTCTGACTGGTGTGAGGTGGAATCTCAGGGTTGTTTGATTTGCATTTCCCTGATGACTAATGATGTTGAATATCTCTTAAGGTGTTTCTCGGCCATCTGAATTTCTCTGGTGAAAATTCTTTGTTTAGCTCTGTACCCCATTTTTTGACAGGGTTATTTGGTTCTTTGGGGTCTAACTTCTTGAGCTCTTTGTATATATTTGATATTATCCCTCTGTCGAATGTGGTGTTAGTGAAGATCATTTCCCACTTTGTTGGTTGCCGTTTTGTCCTTCTGACAGTGTCCGTTGCCTTACAGATCCTTTGTAATTTTATGAGGTCCCATTTGTCAATTCTTGATCTTAGAGCATAAGCTATTGGTGTTCTGTTCAGGAACTTTCCCCCTGTGCCCATGTCCCCCAGGGTCTTCCCAAGTTTCTTTTCTAATAGTTTCAGTGTGTCTGGTTTTATGTGGAGGTCCTTGATCCACTTGGAGTTGATCTTAGTGCAAAGAGATAAGAGTGGGTCAATTCGCATTCTTCTGCATGTGGACCGCCAGTTGAACAAGCACCATATGTTGAAAAGGCTATCTTTATTCCACTGGATGGTTGTGGCTCCTTTATCAAAGATCAAGTGACCATAAGTCTGTGGGTTAATTTCTGGGTCTTCAATCCTATTCTATTGATCTACTTGCCTGTTGCTGTACCAATACCATAAATTTTTTAACACAATTGCTCTGTAGTACTGCTTAAGGTCAGGGATATAGATTCCCCCAGAAATCCTTTTATTGTTGAGAATAGTTTTAGCTAGTACTTGAAGTTCTAGCGAGAGCAATTAGACAACATAAGGAAGTCAAAGTGATACACATTGGAAAGGAAGAAGCCAAACTATCATTATTTGCAGACGATATGATAGTCTACTTAAGCGACCCAAAAAACTCCACCAGAGAACTTCTACAGCTGATAAACAACTTCAGCAAAGTGGCAGGTTATAAAATTAACTCAAGCAAATCAGTAGCCTTCTTGTACTCAAAGGACAAGCAGGCTGAGAAAGATGTCAGGGAAATAACACCCTTCACAATAGCCACAAACAACATAAAGTACCTTGGCATAACTCTAACCAAACAAGCGAAAGATGTGTATGACAGGAACTTCAAGTCCTTGAAGAAAGAAATCGAAGAAGACCTCAGAAGATGGAAAAATATTTCTTGCTCCTGGATTGGCAGGATCAATATAGTAAAAATGGCCATCTTGCCAAAAGCAATCTACAGATTCAATGCAATCCCCATCAAAATCCCAACTCAATTCTTCATAGATCTAGAAAGAGCAATTCTCAAATTCATCTGGAGCAACAAAAAACCCAGGATAGCTAAAACTATTCTCAACAAGGTTTGTTTTAAAATATATTTTGTCAAGCCTATGTTATTAGAAGCAAAATTTTAAACTACTTTTTATTCTTCAAAACAGATGTAGGTAATATTTTGGGTGTTCAAAGGCTATAAGTGGAAGTCAGAGTTAATGAGGATAAAGGTGCTAAAAGGATGATAAATGTTTATTCCCCTGCCTTAGGTCAGTCATGCCCCGGGGGTTGATGTGATATCTCTAAAAGGTCCACACAATTCTAACAAGTTACCTGTCCTCTGATCTGAGCAACTACAGAGACCCAGTGTTGGATACTAACCCCTATATTCTACAAAGAAGAGCTATTGCTGAGGAAATGTCTTCAGTGCTTACAGTAGCCAATTATACCTTGATTTGATTAATCTTAGTGGACAACTAAATGAACACAAAAAGAACAAAAAGAACAGAAGCATTCATTTAATTAACTGCCAAAGAATAAGGCATAAAGAGCCTTGAACTGATCTTAATGATTAAAATAAAAATGTTGATTTTGGCTACCTACATGGCCTTACACACTAAGAAGAAAATACCAAAAGGAAAGTATTAAAAATATTGCTAAATGCATTTTTACAAGTCACAATCAGTATTCTCATCTCAACTGACTTCATGTGGAGAACCTGGACAATAAAGACCTACAAATGCAATTTTATGTATCTGATAAAAGGTCTTGAGAGTTCTTAATAGACATTTCATTGGTAATCAGACTCTAGAAAATAATAATAATAATAATAATAATAATAATAATAATAACAATATGCAAAAACATAAGAGAAACAATTATTGACTTAAGTTTTGTAATGCAATCTCAAGGGTTAAGTTTCTATTAGTAAATCCACACACACATGAACTGGCAATGTTTATACTAAACCTAACCTGTACCGAAGTACATAAATTCTTACTTAACTACCATAAAATCCATTTAGGGTGCATGTGTCTTCCACTAAAACTTAATTTTATGGATCTAGGTAAAATTTATTTTGCTTACTAATGTCTTTTATTACTAATGGAGAAGATCTTCCTTATAGCTGGGTTTATAATACTTTTCCTCAGGCTTATATACATTGTTTGCATCTTTGTAGCCATGAAAGCATGCTGACTTCTGAGACAATAAGACCTGGCACTTCAGAGTTGTTAACATGTGAAACCAGTCTTCATCAGAATAAAATACTCACCAGTCAGGTCTAGCTATATTTACCTGGTAGAAATTAAACATTTGGAATTATATAGTAGATCACTTTAACTGATGAGGATAGCTTCAAAATAATTCCCACTGCTCACACATACCATGTACTTACTCTCAACAAACTTACTTGTTTCTCTGCTGGTCAAGTGAATGACTTCTGTCTTTTGAGACACCTGACACACACTCCAACTGAGGCCAAATATGGTGTTCTATTTAAGGACTCCCAATCCACAGGCAGATGGGCAAGAAAGAAGCCAGGGGCATCTCCTATTCCAGATGTTGGGGGACCCGCATGAAGACCAAGTTGCTCCTCTGCTACATAAATCCATCTGCTATATAGGTCCAGGCAGATCTTCTTCTTTGGTTGCTGATTCAATCTGTAGGAGCCCCCCAAGGCTTCAATCCAGATTAGTTGACTCTGTTGGTCTTCCTGTGGAGCCATAGCCTCTTTGGGTCTCTCAATCCTTTTCCTGCCTCTTCCTTATAACTCCTGAGCTCCACCTAATGGTCAGGTGTGAGCTTCTACATCTCGTTCCATTGGCTGCTGGATGGAGATTCTCAAGGACAGTTACCTAGGTTCCTGTCTGCAAGCACAACAGGGTATCATTAATAGTGTTAGGGATTGCTTCTTGACCATGGGATAGGTTTCGATTTGGGGTGGTCATTGTTTGACTATTCACTTATTCTTTGCTCTATCTTTGTCCCTGCACGTCTTGTAGGCAGGGCACATTTTATGTCAAGGGTTTTGTGGGTGGGTTGCTGTCCTTATCCCTCCACCAGGAGTCCTGCCTGGCTACAGGAAGTGGCCACTTGAAGATGCACTGCTAGGAATCTCAGCTAGTGTAGTCCTTTCAGGTCCTCTGGGGCCTCTCTGCATCCCAAGTCTCTGAGATTGCTCCTGCCCTTGAGCTCATTTTCCTTTTGTCTCCCCAGCTCTTCCTACATATGATCTCCCATGGGCCCAGCTCTCTCCCCCATCCCCTCTTCATCTTAGTTCCATCCTTCCAAAGACTTCTGATAGCTATTGTTTCCCCTTCTATGAAAGATTCAAACATGTTCTCCCCATCCCATATCACTGGCACATCCTAGAGATTGCTCCCCAGTGATCCCCCTATTCTCTATTTTGTTTCCTCTTCTGAGAAAGATTTAAACATCTTCCTCTGAATGAGCCCTCCTTTTTATTTGACTTCTTTGGGTTCATAGATTACAGCATGTTTATTCTGCACTTTATGGTTAATACCCATATATATGTGTGTACATATCATGTATGTACTTTGATGTCTGGGTTACCTCACTCAGGATATTTTCTAGTTCCATCGAGTTGCCTGCCGAATTGGTGATGTCCTTGTTTTTAATGGCTGAGTAGTATTCCATTGTGTAGATATACTATATTTTCTGTATCCATTCTTCAGTTGAGAGACAAGGTGAGATTGTGTCCTTGTGGGATAGTGGAGAATCTTTTGGGCATATGTTAAGGAGTTGTATGTCTGGGTCTTGAGGTAGAACTATTCTCAATCTTCTGAGAAACCACCAAATGGACTTCCAAAGTGGTTGTGCAAGTTTGCAATCCCAGGAGCCATGGAAGAGTGCTCCCCATGCTCCACAACTTCACCAGTATATGCTGTCATTTGAAATATTGATCTTAGCCATTCTGAGGAGGGTAAGGTAGAATCTCAGTGTCGTTTTGATTTGCACTTCTCTGATTGAACATTTCTTTAAGTGTTGCTCAGCCATTTGAGATTTCTCTGTTGAGAATTCAATGTTTAGTTCTATGTCCCCATTTTTTTAAATTGGGATATCTGGGTTGTTGGTATCTAATTTCATAAATTCTTTATGTATTTTGGATATTAGCCCTTTTATCAGATGTAGGGTTACTGAAAGTCTTTTGTTTTTCAATCTGTAAGCTTTCATTTTTTCCCCAATCTCCTTTGCCTTACAGAAATCTCCAAGACTTTTATCATGAAGGAGTTTTGGATTTCGTCAAAAACTTTTTTGACGTCTAGTGTGATGATCATGTGGCTTTTTTCTTTCACTTTGTTTATATGATGGATTTTTGTATATTGAACCATCCCTGAATCCCTGGAATGAAGCTTACTTGATTATGGTGAATGATGTCTTTGATGTGTTCCTGAATTCAAATTGTGAGTATTTTATTTTTTTTTGCATCAATATTCATAAGGGAAATTAGTCTGAAATTCTTTCTTTGTTGAGTCTTTGTATGGTTTAGGTATCAGGATGACTTGGTCTCATAGAATGAGGTTGGGCAATGTTCCTTCTGCTTCTATTTTGTGAAATAGTTTGAGGAGTATTGGGATTAGCTCTTCTTTGAAAGTCTGGTAGAATTCTGTACTAAAACCATCTGGCCCTGGGCTTTTATTTGGTTGGGATACTTTTAATGACTGCTCCTATTTTCTTAGGGTTATAGTACTATTCAGATCGTTTATCTGATGTATAAAATTATCCATTTTAAAGAAATTCAGATGGCTGAGAAGCATCTTAAGAGATGTTCAACATCATTAGTCATCAGGGAAATGCAAATCAAAATAACCCTGAGATTCCACCTCACACCAGTCAGAATGGCTAAGATTAAAAACTCAAGAGACAACAGGTGCTGGTGAGGATGTGGAGAAAGAGGAACACTCCTCCATTGTTAGTGGGATTGCAAGATGGTACAGCCACTCTGGAAATCAGTATGGCGGTTCCTCAGGAAATTGGGCATGACACTTCCAGAGGAGCCTGTCGTACAACTCCTGGACATATACCCAGAGGATTCCCCTGAATGCAATAAAGACACATGTTCTACTATGTTCATAGCAGCCTTATTTATAATAGCCAGAAGCTGGAAAGAACCCAGATGTCCCTCAAAGGAAGAATGGATACAGAAAATGTGGTATATTTATACAATGGAATACTACTCAGCAATTAAAATAATGAATTCATGCAATTTGTAGGCAAATGGTTGGATCTGGAAAATATCATCCTAAGTGAGTTAACCCAATCACAAAAGAATACACATGAATTGCAATCACTGATAAGTGGATATTAATGAGCCCAGAAGCTCTGAATACTCAAGACACAATTAGCTAAGCAAAAGATTCCCAATAAAAAGGATGGAGAGGATCCTGGTCCGGAAAAGACTAAATCCAGTTTTGTAGGAGAGTACCAGAACAGAGAAATGGTGGGGAGGGGGGGTGATTGGTGAATGGGCGGGGGTGGGGGGAAGAGGACTTATGGGACATATGGTGAGGGGGGGAAATGGAAAGGGGAAAGCCTTTGGAATGTAAACAAAGAATATAGAAAATAAAAAAGAAAATAATTATCCATTTCATTTAGATTTTCGAACTTGTACAGGCTTTTGAGGTAAGATCTAATGATTCTTTGAATTTCATTAGTGTCCGTTGTTATATCGTTCTTTCCATTTTGGATTTTGTTGATGTGAACATAGTCTCTCTGGTTTTTCATTAGTTTGGTTAAGGGTTTGACTATCTTGTTGATCTCAAAGAACCAGCTGTTTGTTTCATTGATTCTTTGCATTGTTCTCTCTTTTGTGTAACTGATTGATTTCATCCCTGAATTTCATTATTTCTTGCCTTCTACTCTTCCTATGTGTTTTTGCTGCCTTTTTTCTAGAAGATGTATGTTTAATTCATTAGTAAAAGAACTCTCTAATTTCTCTATGAGGGCAGTTAGGACTATGAACTTTATTCACAGCACTGTTTTCATATTGTCCCATAAGTTTGGGTATGTTGTGCCCTGATTTTTGTTGAGTTCTAGGGTTTAACTTCTTTCTTTCTTTCTTTCTTTCTTTCTTTCTTTCTTCCTTCCTTTCTTTCTTCCTTCCTCCCTCCCTCCCTCTCCCTCCCTCCCTTGCTCCTTCTCCCTTCCTTCCTTCCTTCCTTCCTTCCTTCCTTCCTTCCTTCCTTCCTTTCTTTCTTTCTTTCTTTCTTTCTTTCTTTCTTTCTTTCTTTCTTTCTTTCTTCCTGATCATTGAGTAGAGTGGTGTTCCATTTCCATGAATATGTAGACTTGACATTGTTTCTGACGTTGTTGATGTCCATGATAATCTGATAAAATGCATGGGGTTATTTCTGTTGAGACTTGCTTTGGACCAATTATATGGTCAATTTTGGGTCTGTGAGGTGCTGAGAAGAAGATATATTCTTGTGTGTTTCTGTAAAATGATATATTGATATGGCCAAATGTTAGGTCCATTTGATCATAACCTCTGTTAGTTTTGTTAGTTCTCTGTTCAGTTTCTATCCCGATTACTTGTCCATTGATGAGAGTGTGGACACAAACTAAACAGAGAACTAGCAAAACTAACACAGGTTATGTGAGTTCTCCATCTTGGCCCCCAGGAAGCAACATGGAACTTACTTGAGGTTTTGAAACTCAAAGCTTATTGCCATGGTACAAAATTCTCCAATAAGGTCACACCTACTACAACAAGGCCATACTTCCGAATAGTGCCACTCTCTATAAGACAAGCTTTCAAACATATGGATTTTGGGTGCCAAATCTATTCAACCATGACAACTTCTTACATCTACTAGCCAATCTTTTCACAATTCTATTACAACTAATAAAATGTCAGTAAATCTAAACCATTATTTTAATATTTTCCTCTAAGTAGTTTTTCATTTGTTTTACACTGTGTGTGTGTGTGTGTGTGTATATATATATATATATATATATATATATATATATATATGATTTGATTTTATGGATACCTATGAATATAGTAGCACACATTTGTAATCCAAATAACTGGAAGAGCCAGGCAAGAGGATTATTAGTCATAGGCCAGCCTGGAATATATGGTCAAAGAACAAACTGACAACAAAGCAGAGAGGATAATACTATTATCCTCTTTAGAGGATCATTTACTGTGCATGTAAGAGAGTATTTTAAAGATATACTTGCAGTAAATTAGAGAACAGAACCTCTTAAATAAATTGAAAATTAATGTAAAGATGTTAATAATCTTTTCGAAGTGTACACGATTCTTTAAAAGACATCACAATTATCTTTATTCTAGACACTAATGGAGATGACACTGATCAGATGTGTGCTATAATAACCATGCTAACTCCTCAGCAGCAATTTTAATTCTTATTATTTAACCTTCAATAAGAGTTGTTATGTATGATCTGTACTTAGTAGCAGAGTTAAATGCCATGTAGATAATATAAATTTATATTATTGAGAAAATAGTTCTATCCCAATAGAGCTATAGAGGTAAATTCAATTAAACAGATAAATCCAATTAAAAATACTGTTTCACAATGACAAACTTATTAAGATTAGATGTAAAAACAAAGGCAAGGAATGGTCAAGGTTATCTTGCAAAAGAATGAGATATATATTATTACTAACAAGATATTAAAATCTATAAGATTTAATAATTCAGTAATATAAAGTATTTGTAAATTGGAGGAATATTGCAAATTTATATACTATTGTTTAGTAATAAATTGGAGTAAGCATTATGGAAAGATGAAATACTATTTTGACTATGCAATTAACTATATGGGAAATATTTTAAAGATTTGAGTCTAAAGTGTGTGGAGGGTTCTCTGAGACTTGATGGCCACCAAAATACTGACCCGTAGTTGGTAAGGAGGAAGTTTCATTCAACACTGACCAAGAAGCTGGTATTGGTTCCAAGTTCAGTAGTCTCTTCCTGAGTGGCTTATTTCAGACATATTTAAGAACATCACAACTGGGCAAAAACATATCTGGGGATACTTAACTAGATCCTGTGTGTTCAATAAAGCTAAGTAAATCTTCTGGAGGAATAAAGTAAGCTAAATGAGGATCAGACATCACTACATTGACACTCTTTGTAAGCTACATATGAAGACTTCTGTAAAGATAGATCATCGATTGTCTGAGAAAAGCAAGATCATGATAAGGATCAGGGTGAGAGTTTCATATGGTCTCTGGCCACACAGATACCACAAAGGCTAGAATACATATCTGCTCCCAACTTTCTGGCTTGGTAACATACGGTGTACTCATTTTCTTGAAGAACAAACTCAGTGTGCTAATATTCCAGGTTTCTCAGGTTTCCCTAGTATATACAAATTTCCTTAGATATGTGAGCACAAAAACTCCTGTGCATTCCACAAAAGAGTCAACTTGAAAGAGAGAGGAGGCTAAGGGCATGAGGAGGAGACTGCCCAATTACAGCTAATTGGGTAATTAAAAACAAAAGTACTGGGGGAATTATTGGGGAACAGATGGGGGGGAGAGGAACTATGGGAACTATGGTGGGTGGGAACTGGGAAAGGGGAAAGCCTTTGGAATGTAAACATAGAATATAGAAAATAAAAGAAAAAAGAAAAAAAAGAAAAAAAAAGTACTTGTAGCACCTATCTGAATCCATACTTTTCTTCCCCGACTGCTCTTTGGTGAAGCACCAGTCCTTGTAACACCAATACTCCTCTGTGTGTAGTGTCTCACCACCCTATCACACATCCCACTATTTGATATCAACAGCTGCCTATAAACTACCTTGTTAATAGTCAGAATTTTACAGCTGAGGGGCATAGTTGTTAAAATAGATTTTCTTTCAGTATCTGGGGATCTGGTCATCATTTATAAATATGATTCCTGGAAAAAAATAATTCTACATTATCAACAACTGACCTACAAATCATTTACTTCAATTATCACATAGATAAAATATCCAAGGAACAATATTCAAGACTTATAATCAAATGTATATAAGAATTATGGGGGATAAGATTTTTTTAGGTAGTGCATAATAAAGAAAGGCTAGACAATATTTTAAAAGTAACATGTAGTTACATGTGACATTTAACATGGAAAATTAAAGTTACTATTACTGACTTTGCAGTCTCTACTACAAAGTACTATAGAATTGGACACCAATTCTAATTGCTCCTCCAAAGATAAGAGAAAATATTAAAATAAAATTAACAAAATGACATAAACCATTCTTGTATTTCCTAAGTATCGCTAAACACTTTAGGTAGTTACTAATTAGTTTTCTTTGAGAAAACTGGCTTTAATTCATACTTGATAAGTTTATAAACTTACATATTCAGATATCAGGAAGAAAAATCCTTACTCTCATTCTACCAGGGATGTTACTGTATGGATTTTACCATTATCTTCTTGAAATAATTGACCTAAATTTGCAAAATGATAAAATAAATACATGTTTTCTACTAAGACCTCTCATACAGAGACATACAAATGGCCTACTTTTCATTTGCTTGTGTGTGTGTGTGTGTGTGTGTGTGTGTTTCTATATTGGGCATAGGTTCTCATATGCTCAACATGGTCTCGAACTTGCTGCGTATGAGTTTGACCTTCTGCCCCTCCTGTATCAGCTTTCCAAGTGCTGGGATTATAGATGTGTACCACCACCCCTGGTTTTATTTACTAACTCACCAATAAGCTCTTATTTACTTATAACTATTTTTAAGTTATGTTAACAAAGACAGGAAAACTCTTACCCCAAGCAGCCAAGATTGCACTAACTGTCAGCTGAGTTCACTTTGATCAAATGAAAATTTCCTGGGTTGTCCTGCCAATAAAGTTAAAGAATTTAATGTCAAAGATGCTGCAAATATACACTGGACAAATGCTCTTCCTAGTCTGCTTGTGTATTTTCTGTAGGTCTCCAGCATATCGAACCATTTATTATTAACATGAACCTGTTTTCACTGTTTGAATTGGGCCCTCTTTTAACCTGTTCTCTCGAGTAATGAGATTTTGACACTTTCTTTGAATTCACTTTATTCATTTCTATACTAGAAAGTATATTATCTCTTTTTATAGTGCAGTATGCTTAGTAATTTAGTTATTTTATTGTGAATATAGTTTATATATTATGAAGGAAAATATCCTTTTCAAAGTACTAATATAGTGTGATTTATTATAAATATGATTAAAGATTTGCTCCATTTCCCAATTAGTTCTAGATGTGCTTAGTGCTGCAAAACTGGGAACAAATGAATCACATTATTAGGGGTCTTGACTGTATTTCAACCATGATTATCTGAATACTCTCAAATCATATGCTTGATAAAATAGACAAAGGATATACCCTGTTCAATTAATTATTATTCTATTCTTTAGTAATTAATTAATGTTAATGAATTTCTACTGGAAAAGATTTGTACTGGGATGAATCATTTTCAGTCACAGATTTCCCCTGCTTGCTACTCATTAATGTTTGTGTGTGTGTGTGTGTGTGTGTGTGTGTGTGTGTGTGTGAGAGAGAGAGAGAGAGAGAGAGAGAGAGAGAGAGAGAGAGAGAGAGAGAGAGAGAAGAGCTATTTGCTTGGTTAGGAACAGTCTCCAGACTCATTAGCCATGAGTAACTATAGCAACCTCAATGCCACATCCCACTCACTTCTGCAAAAGAAATAACAACAAAAGCTTCTGAGTTAAAGCTAGTTCTGGGCTGGCACGTGATGTCAAATGAGCTCTTAGACATTCCTTTAAATTCCATATCCCAATTTTCCTTTCAGTAATTGTTATGGGCATTTCCCCTTTTCTCTTCTTTCTTTCTGTACACATTGTTTTCTGCAATCTTACCATCTTCTTTGTCTGCACTCCTTGCAGGGAGCACTGTCTTTAAGCTCTTGTGACAGTGATCTCTGGTTAAAGTGTTTTCTTTTTAAGCAACCTGGTGTACCTCTGTTGTCTTTATTTAAGCAGGGAAAAAAAGCCATAATGCTTAAAGAAAGAGAGACTACAAAACTTAAACCTTTTATGTAATTCCATGCCCCATTGCTTTTAACCCACAAATGACACAGGCAGTAGATAGCCCTCAAGCCACTCTTTAACACAAGTCTGTTTTACATGTGTTCTCACTCATACTAGCCAATGCTTTATTTCCCCAGACCTATGAGTATTGTGAAGTATTAAAAGAGAACTTCAATGTAATTTCTGTGCCTACTGTATTGACATTTCCAGATTTCCTAAAATTTCCTACCCTTTCCTGAAGACAGTATCACACACTGGGAACTTAACCTTCTCTATGCCAATTATCATGCTGTTAATGTTTCCTTTAAAACAGAAAAGAGTAAAAGTAAATATCATATGTTCTACCCACACACAATCACATCTTCAAAACAGCCCACACTGCTGTGGGGAGATGTTTTCCATTTTCGTAAGCAAACACAGATTCTTTTGAAATTTGTCTTAAAATTCCACTGGAGAGGTTAGAATAGAGATTAGAATCCCCATCTCCTTAAACAGGGATATACCCGTATTCTAAGCTGCTATTTGGAAGAGACTTTTACATAGGGGGTCATTACCTGGGATCATTTGCCTACAGGCTGAGTTCTGATACACTCTGAAAAAAAAGAAAAAAAAAACCTTAATTTTGTTTCACCATAGGGCAAACCAGCCTCTTATATCTGATATATTATCCTTAGATAGTCATTCTGTAAGATAAAACTTTTCATCTTCAGAAATTCCCCATCAAAATGTAAATCAGACTCACAGGGCCATGAAACACATGCTAAGGGGCTTATTTATCAGGCAGAATCCTGGGGAAGCAGCAGCTCAGGATTCCATTACCTACGAAGAGTACTTTATGCTGATGTGAAAATCTCCTTGCTTGCAGGCAAGCAAAGAATGACAGAGTGTTCTCCAGGGCCAGAGCAGGAAGGAGAGGACCAAGACCTGAAGCAAAACACCTAGGCAGATCGAAAGGCTTGGTAATTGCCTTCTGATTCAAACAGCATTAATGAGTCATCTGTCATCTGAAAACGCTCGCCTCATTCATGGTTGGAAGGAAGTGCAGTTTGGTGGAAAAACAGAGACACTTGAATTCAAAAGCCCTACACTGAAGGCACTGGACTGAAAGAGCGGTTTGCTTCGGTGTAACTTGAATCTGGAGGGTTTCACAGCAGGTCTCATATGCACCAGCAGCAAGACCTTAGGCAAAGCCACAGGCTCCTCAATCCCTCTACCACAACAGAAAGGCAATAGTAGCACCTATCTAAATAGCTTACTTGGGATATTGAGTCAGTGAGGCAGACATTCTGAGTGCTAGCAAAATATGAGCAGGACAGAATCTTTACTCCTGCCGTTGCTGCTGTCTTCCATCGAGAACTTGACACACCTCCTTAGGCATTCTCTGAGACTCCTGTACAGGTACTTTCAAAACCACTATGTTAAAGAATCCAATAATCTTAAGCACACAAGCATATTTCTAAATTAAGTATTAAATACAACAATAAATATTAAATTAAATATTAAAAAATAAAAATTAATATTAAAATGCAAAGATGTTAAGCAACTTAAAATTGGAGTTGAACCTAGGTTGTCTGATCACAGAGTTAATGTTTTTTAAATGATTTTCTACATTTATTTATTTATTTTGTTTGTGTGTGTGCATATATGTACATGTATACACATGCACACACATACATGTGCACATGCACACACATACACAGAGATGTCACAGATATCACAAGAAAGCTTATAAAAGTCATCGCTTGCACCTTGGACCATGTTTGTCCTAGGGATGAAACCGAAGGCAGCAGATTTGGTGCTAGGTGCCTTGAAGTTGTTAAAGGTTATATTGCTCTGGCAAAATGCCATGACCAAAAGCAATTTGTGAGGGCAAGGGCTTATTTCACTTTACACTTCCACATCACAGTCCCACATTCAAGGAAGTTGGGACAGGAACCCAAGGCAGGAACTGAAGTGGAAACCACGGAGCACTGCTGGCTCACTCCCCATAGCTTGCTCAGACTGCTTTCTTAGAACACCCAGGTCCGCCATTCCGGGTGACAATGCACAGTGATGCCTCAGCCATCAATCAGGAAAATATGTCACAGGTCAATAAGGTGAGGTCATTTTTGCAATTGATTTTCCTTCCCTCTTCTAAATGTGAAGTTTACATAACTCATGTGAAGTTGACATAACTGTATCAAACACATGCCTTAACTGACACATCTGGTGAATCAGACAGACAGTCAGGATTATGAACAATGTATGTTATTCACATGTCATTTTCATCAATAATTATTGTTTAAGTATAATATTATTAGTTTATACCCATGAGAAAGTTATCGTAGAAACTACAATGAATTTGGTGGGAGAAAGCGACAAGTAAAACTGTATTTTCCACACAAGCTTGCTAACTTGATCTGGGTCCTCAGACACTCAGCAGAAGGAGATTTGCAATCGAGTTGGCTACTGCAGATTGTTTTCTGACCTCCATGTGTAATACCATGGTATGCGCATGTGCGCACTCTTCCCTCTACACCTTACTCTTCCCTCCTTAACTCCCCCTGCTATGCTCACGTGCCATACACACCACAAAGTTGAGCAAAGACAGCCTTAACTTTCAGTGTCATGTCCTTGTCTTTGGCTTCTTTTAACCACACTAAAGCTAAATACAGTAATACCCATGAGGGGTGATATTGGTGGTATACTGGTGAGCATAGCTTCCAGCTAGGAATAGTCTTGTGTATTTGTTGAACGGCTTTAATAATCAGGTTGTTTTATGTATACGGTAGTTTCCGTCGTTGTCGTTTTGTTTGCTTTATGAATCACAAGGGGTATTGTTCAAATGCAGTGTGTAATTCAGAAGGTCTGGGTGAGGTGATTCTAGGAAGGAGAATGCTTTTGCTAACAAGTCTCCAGCTGCTGCCATCAGCACAGCTGCTGAGCCTTCTGACAACTTGCTATATTGCTCAAGGAAATTCCTGGACTTCTTATTGATTACATTGTTCCTTGGCAATGTTATACATGCATAATGCATAATCATTGATTTCTCCTCAACACCACGTCTTGTCTCCCTCTCACTCCCGTTACTGTCCATCCTCCTGACAAGTCCAATTTCTGCTATCAGTTTGGAGTGATTTAGGGCTATATTGTAATTTTTTCTCAAATTTTGACAAGTGAGCTCAGTACATATCATTAGTGTGTTATGGAATTGTTCTGCCTAAGCTTGGCCACTATTTCACTAGATTATAGCTTCTTAACTATAAAATAAGTGAAGGTTTGCCTTTTTTAACCACTATTAATTCATTCTTTGTACAGAGATATTGAGAATTTCTCTGCAATTTTCTTGTTGGAGAATAAAGAACGCCACTTTTTTTTTTAGTATAGAATAGCACATGGGGAGGGGAATTGGGGGAGTAGAGACAGAGAAAAGTGTGTGTGTGTGTGTGTGTGTGAGAGAGAGAGAGAGAGAGAGAGAGAGAGAGAGAGAGAAGAAGGAGGAGGAGGAGGAGGAGGAGGAGGAGAGGAGAGGAGAGGAGAGGAGAGGAGAGGAGAGGAGAGGAGAGGAGAGGAGAGGAGAGGAGAGGAGAGGAGAGGAGAGGAGAGGAGAGGAGAGGAGAGGCTGGCCATGAGCACATGGAGGGGGGAAGGGAGAGGGGAGAAAGAGGGTAAGTGGCAGGAGCAAGAGGAGAAGAGAAGGGAGCAAGAAAAAGAAAGCAAGAGCAAGAATGCCACTTTTAATATATTTCAATGAGAAAAATTGTGAATGAGTATAGTCCCTATAAGTTCTCTAAGATGAAATTTTGCCACCTCATCCTTGGAGACAGTGACCAAGTGTGCTAAGTTGAAATGTTTGCTCTAACACGGTGTCTAAGCTCAGGTACTTAATGTCTGGACCAAAGTGACCTCAGTAGTTGGCAAACTGCATGCTACCTTAATGGGTAAAGGAAGTATAACATACGCTCAGAATATATGCATGTGATTAAGAACTGGCTCTTAGCCAATTATAACAGTTCATCTTCAACCAATTGTGATGGGACAACTATGGGACTTCCAAACAATCTTTAATCTGGAATTCTACCCTAATCTGAGAACTTTTACTTGTGCAAATACACAGCATCAAATTCAGCTGCTATTTTTTTTTTAGCAAGTGTAATAAAAAAGAGAGCATACCAGTGTCTTGCTTCCTAGTGTTTCACTGGGTCAGTCCTACCCTTTGCAGTAAGAGAGAAGCATAACTTTATAGTGTTCCAGCTACTGAAAAGTTCACAACATCCAGCACAGCTTGCTGAATGTCTGATTATTCACAACATAATCTCAAGAGAAAGGAAAACAATTACAGTTATTTCAAGGTGGAATATGATTTTGGAAATCCAGAGGTTTTCATTCCATACAACACTAACAACCAAAGATACAAATGAAGTAAAGAAAAGGTTCTGAGGAGGCCATTTTCTTCAGTTTGGCTAACATTTTCTGAAGATATATTTTATTAAAGTCTTGAGCCATAAATTCAAAACCAATAGTCAATACCATAATCACCATCACTGCCCTGGAATTTCTTCAAACAGAAACACAGTAGGAAGTGACTGGAAATATCCAAAGAGACAAATTATGTTTGGAGAATTGGTTACTACCACTTTCCAAAGGTGACCTGTAATAATAATTGTGCTGGACTGTTTTATGTCACCTTGCCACAAGCCAAGGTTATCTAAGAGGATGTAGCCTCAAAGATCAGGCTGTATGAAAACCCATAGGGCATTTTCTAAATTAATGATTGATGGGAGATGGCCAATCCCATTTTGGGTGGTGACATCCCTGGACTGGTGGCACTAGATTCTATAAGAAGCCAGGCTAAGAAAGCCAAGTGGAGCAAGCCAGTAAGCAGCACCCCCATCCATGGCTTCCAGGTTCCCTTGCTGTTTGAGTTCCTGTCATGACTCTTTCAGTGATGAACAGTGATGAGGAAGTATAAACCAAAAAAGTTTTCCCACTATCTTGCTTTTAGTCATGGTGTTTCATGGTAACAGTAAAAAGCCTAAGACAATTATGAATACTTAGGTGCTTTCCTTATTGTTTTATCTTGATCATTTCTCAAAGCCATGGAATACATATATGTATTCATTAAAACTTATACTGTGTGTAGCAACTAACTGATTTTTTAAATATGCACTTATTTATTCTTCTTTCAACATTCCAGAAAGTATTGGAAAGGAGGAACAAGGAGAGGCAAGATTGGGAAGATTAAGTTACTTGAAGCTGTTGTACTCCTTGTGGGGAGTACAAGTGCCCTTACTCCTTCAAGTGATGGATGCTGTAGCTGACGTAAGGGGTACCACACATGCTACTCACTTCCCCAAAGTTTTATGTACATAGCAGCTTTCCATTAATTAGGAAAAAAATCGCTTTCATTTGATTTCAAACTACTTTCTTTGCAAATTAAAGCAATACTAAAATAGCAATTCTAGCCAGGTAGTGATGGCTCATGCCTTAAATCCCAGTGTTTGGGAGGCAGAGGCAGAAAATCTCTTGAGTCTGAAGCCAGTCTTGTCTACAGGACAACCAGGGCTACATAGAGAAAATTCTGTCTTGAAAAATCAATCAATCAATCAATCAATCAATCATCAATCAAACAAACAAAAACAGCAATTCTGGGATACAAAGTAATACTGAAAAGCATATTACTAAACTGACATTCTTATTTAGAATGGGTTTTTGTAGATAAAAGACCTAGTCATAATGCTCATGTTCAACTCCAACATTGGAAAAGTAACTTCCAAACAATTTTTAGCCAAGGTTTATATTAGCACATGATATGAAGTTTGAAGATCAGAATGCTTTCAGGGTATGTAGTATCCAACCATACTATAAGAATGTAACAATTTTGTGGTCTATATATAAACAGTGCACTTTTAAGGGGAAGACTTCGAATATGATTTTGAAAATGCACATTTTAAAAATATGAAATGACAGACTTAGAGAGATGACCCGAAATTTAAAATCACATGCTATTCTTTTATAAAACCAGAGGTTGTTCTCAGCACGCACATCAGTGACTCTCAATCACCTTCACTGCCATGTGGTGTCACAAGCATGCTCACCCAGGTGCACATACATAGAAAAATAAGAAATAACATAATTTCATGTCAATATCCTTAGATGTCAAAATAAAACACTTGAAAAATAGAGGTTATACTTCCTTACATTAGAGATAATTTTTATGATAAACATGTTTGCCATATAGTTTGAAGTTACTCTACAAATAAATGAGCATCCTTTTGAGTTGTTCAATGATTACAGCACACAGTCCTTAAATCATTGTTCATTTTTTGCTTTAACCTCCTCTTCTGTTTATGTTTTTTTCTGTTACTACTTGGTGCACACATACTCATGCATAAGGAATGACTGCATTAAAAATAGTGACCCAGATAACCAGGAGAATCAAAATTCTCCAAGAGATGTTCCATTAGCCTACAAAATATATAGTGCATGGAATTACCCTGCTGGAGCTGAGCAGCCCCTGCACTCTCTGCCCAGGATACAGAGCATGCTGCTGGCCTGCTCAGTGTGGCATTTCCTTCAAATCATGTTTATACATTTGGTGACTGATTTAATGAAAAATTCATTCCCGTATTATTATGGCCAATTACTCACAAGCCTAATGAGTATGGCTGCCATTCTTGGCAAGTGAATAAGAAGAGACAGATCAAAGAAAATTCAGATAAAATATCAGTATAGACATGCCCCATTCAACCACATAACATCTCCAACATAATTTACTCAAAATTATTCTTCATTAAAATCTAATTTACATGAACTAGGTGCCCTGTTTATAAAGCTGTCATTCATCTAAGAAGGTGACTTGAGGTTAGAGCAATCACTTAAGTATTAGCAGCAGCAATGGGTACACCAACAATGACAGGCATAAAAGCAGAGAAAGTGATGATTATCAGATGTCCTATGTTCTGTATTCATCTTCTGTTTGAAGTTTCCCAACTCACTTTGAAGTCAGCTTCTCCAACTGTAGTCACAAGCTCCCAGGCTGGATGTGAGGTCATAAAAAGGCTGGCAACTGTGAAAAGGATTTGAACAGAAAGCAAAATCAATTTAAAGTCAAACATAATACATCTGAGGTGGTTTTTTTTAAACCTTATCAATCACAGGACTTCAGTACAGTGTTAGTCCTGAATACACACTGTGTATAGTTGTACAGTTGACTTGATCGCCATGCCATGCAATGCTAACAAATACTTCCTGTACCTTACTGTCCAAGTAAGAGCAGAGCCCTGCTCTGGGGTACACGCTGTATAGGAGAATGATTCAGCTCATTTCAGGCACATCATTAGTTACCAAGCAATCTCCTGTGTCATTTTTCTTTCTCATTCATCATAATCCCCTTTAAGGAGGAATAAACTGAGACCACGGGACCTCCCCGCCCCCCATGCAGTTAGTGTCAAAGATGACACCTTTTGGTATAAGCTATGTGCAGCCTGTGTATATCCAGAATACAAAATATTAGTCATGTCTTAGGTATATATTCGACTTTGGATATTTGAACCCTGACTGAAGCTTTGAATTCTCCTTTGTTTGGACTTATTCTTAATTCAAGTCAACTTTGCAGCAAACCTTCTCAGTGGCAAGAATTCTCACATTCACATGGGGCAAAAAGCGTTTGACGTGAGAAATCAGAACCACTGGAAAATGGTATATACTAAAAAGAATAAGCAGATTATTTTCTGGGACGAATGAGCATGTAAAGGTCTTGAGGGGCAACTAAGGAGACAAGCACGTGCAGAGTAACTCAACCTCATGTCTCTGATACCCACGTTAGTCACATGTGATGGCACCATCTTCATCTTATGCAATGAATAAATTTATCAATATAACAGTCAGATAAAGTTCATTATTTTTTTTTCAGAAAGCAAGTAAATGCAGAATTCTAATGCTAAAGTAATCTGTTAGACAGTTGTTCAATGAGCATATATAAATTACCAAGAATAAGATTAGTTTGTTAGAAAATCCTTTTAAAATCATCATCAATTATAAATTTATCTCCCTTTCCTTTCTAGGTATTCTGATTTTGAGTATATTATTTTTGAAAACCATCCACTATTAATTGTATATAAAAATGATAATATGGTTTCATAAATAATAACTTTGACATCAGTTTTTAATAACTAATAACTTATACCATAAGGCTGTCCTAGACATCAGGTTTATAGAGCACCAGAAGTGAGAAAGTGAAGAACTATTGGAAATTGTTTTGATGACTTTAAACCTTCATTCAATTCAACATTTATCCAATGGAATAGAAAACAAACATATTATGAGGTATTTAGCTAACCATATTTTAAAACATCAAGAGTAAATAGCCAACGTTTGTTTTGAGACTGTCCGAAATAGAATGCATATATAAAATTAATTTATAAATCTTATTACCATAATAAATATAGCCTTTCTTTCTAATGTTGTTACCAATCATTCATACAGCTTTTCATGTCTGCCAACAGCAGGTAATTTGAATAAGACATCCCTAAAGCCCAATGGAAAGCCATCACCCCACACTTTCTGAAACAGTACAGATATAACTGCAGGCATCCCAAAGGAAGCTGTGATCCATGCTTCTTGTCTAATTAAAATGCAGAGGTGATTGCTAAAGGCATGAGGGACTTCCTTTTTTCCAAATGATTCTACAGAGCGTAGGAACTAAAAATGAATATTGGCTAGTCTTTGTGTGGATAAAAAAACAAAATGCATCTTTATGGAAAATATTTTCCTAGAGGATTTAGGAGTCATTTTTTAAATTATTTTATTTATTTAAATTCTAGTCATTGCCTACCTCCTGGTCCCTCTTCCTGCAGCTCCTCATCCCATTCTTTCTCCCCCTTCCCCCCTAGAGCATGCTCTCCCTCCCACTAGGCATCTCCTTTCCCTGGCACTACCATTCTCTAGAGGATTATGCATATCTTCTCCCACTGAGACTATGCCCTAGACTGGGCAGTCTGCCATATATGTGCATTGGGAGGTGTGGCTCAGAACAGCTCTTATATACTTGAGATCACTCAAGGTAGGCTTCCAGACTTGGAAATCCACACCAGGAGACATGAAAGAGGATAAGCAAGAGAGTGCTGACCCTTGGATAGTGACTGTCAGCACAAAGATTGACAAACTCTAAAGAAAACTAAGGATGGAACCTATATCCCTCAATACCAGCTCAGATGAAAATCTATGTCTCAAACTTCTTACAACTTAATATCCTCCTGAAAATTATACGTTTCCTATGAAAGAAAAAATATTAATTTGAATAAAGAGAAAGACAGAACGAAAAGGTAGTACAGATGCACAAATTCAGAAAGAAAAAAAACATGAAAAATCATGGCAGCCATGTGCTCTCCAAAGGTTACTATTTCCAAAATAATGACCTCAATGAAAATGGCCTGGAAGCATTTCCAAAGTAGAAGAATGAATGCAACCATGTCCAAAGAACTAAAAGAAGATATGGCATACAACAACAAAATGAAAACAAGGAGATTGATTAAATGTAGATCTCAATCTAAACATCTACTTAAAACAATTATCAAGGAAAAGTCAAATTTAAATAATGCTGGAAATGAAAAACACAATACTCCAAATAAATACCTTATCACGAAGCTTCACCAATAGGGAGGGTCCTGTGGAAAACCTAATGTTGTGAATAGATAATTAAGTAAATGAATTAAGTCACTCAATACAGTGACAATAAATTTAAAACTACAAATGGAACATGAAAGGGCTTTGAGAAACAGTGAAAACCTCTTACTTTTAAGTTATGGGCACAGAAGAAGGTTAAGAATACCATAATGAATATTTTTCAATAAAATCATGTGAGAAAAATTTCCATACCTAGGAACAGTGATCTGCATCCAGGCACAAGTGCCATATTTAGCCCCAAATAGAACAACACAAGGGACTTCACATGAACTATTACCATTAAAACACACACATATACACACAAACATACACACACACAAAATAATAGCACAAAGAGCAGGAAATAAATGTAACAAGATAGAAAGGTTAAGTCAGTTATAATGTTAAACTCATCAGAATAATAGCTAGTTACTATGTAGTAAATTATTATTATTATTATTATTATTATTATTATTATTATTTCATTTTACATCCTGAATGCAGCTCCCCTTCCTACTCTCTTCCCAGTCTCACCCTTACAGATCCCTCTTCACATTGTCCCCTCCCCTTCTCCTCATAAAATGGAAGCCCTCCCTTGGCTACCACCCTACCCCCATCCTGGGGCATCTATTGCCAGCAGATCTAAGACACATCTTTTCCTTCTGAGACCTAACAAGGAATTCCTAGTAGTGGGGAGGGGATCCAGTGGCAAGAAACTGAGACCAAGACAGCCCTTGCTCCAATTTTTAGGGGATACACATGAACACCAAACTGCACATTTGCTACAAATGTGTAGGGTGCCTAGGTCCAACTCCTATATTCTTTGGTTAGTGGTTCAGGCTCTTGTGAGCCCCATTGTCCCAGGGTAGTTGACTCTGTGGGTCTTCTTGTGTTTTTGACATCTCCAATTTATCACTCCTATCCCCCCCACTCTTCCAAAAAATACTTCCTGTGCTCTGACTGATGTTTGACTGTGGATCTCTGCATTTGCCTCCATCTGCTGCTGGATGAAGCCTCTCAGGAGACAGGTCTGCTCGGTTCCTGTCTGCAAACATAGCAGACTATCATTAATAGTGTCATGGGTTGGCTCTCTTACATGGAAAGGGTCTCAACAAACATTGGTTGGTTGTTCCCTGAGTCTCTGCTCCAACATTATCCTTGTGCATCTTGTAGGCAAGACAAATTTTGGGTTGAAGGTTTTGTGTGGGGGAGATTAATGTCCAGCTTCCTCCTCTGGAAATCCCACCTGGGTACAGGAGGTAGCCATTTCAGTCTCTATATCTCCCTCTGGTAAGAATCTAAGCCAGGGTCACCACAGACTCTCTTATCCTCCCCCATCTCAGGCCTCCAGCTAGTCACAGGTATGACCCCACTTCCAACCCCCTTGTCCCTACACCTGATTGCCATTCCTGTTCTCCTTCTTATCTCCTGTCCTAGCTAGTTCCCTCCCCCCATCCACCTCAGATAATTACTTAGTTTTACCTTTTGTGTAAGATTCACACATCCTCCCTTGAGACCTCCTTATTACCCAGTATTTTTGGATCTGTGGATTGTAGCATGGTTATCCTGCACTTTAAGGCTAATGTACAATTGTAAGTACATACATACAATACATGTCTTTCTGGTTCTGTTTTATTTCACTTAGGAGGATATTCTCAAGTTCCATCTATTGCCATGCAAAATTTATAATGTCGTTGTTTTTAGGAGTTGAATAGTGTTCCACTGTGTACATGCAGCACATTTTAAAATTCATTCTTTATTGGACTATATGTGGGTTGTTTCCAGTTCCTGGCTATTACAAATAAAGCTGATATGAACATGTCCCTATGGAATAGTGGGGTAACTTTAGGGTGTATGCCCAGAAATGGTATAGCTGAGTCTTGAGGTAGAGATGATCCATTACTAGATAAACTTTCTGAGAAACTTCCCAATTGATTTCCAAAGTGGTTGTACAAGTTTGCACTCCTGTCGGCCATTGGAAAAGTGTTCCTCATGCTCTGCATCCTCGCCAGCATGTGCTATCATTTAAGTTTTGATCTTAGCCATTCTGACAGGTGTAAGATAGAATCTCAGGCTTCCTTGATTTGCATTTTCCCGATGAATAAAGATGTTGAACATTTTAATTGCTTTTCAGGCATTTCAGAATCCTCTGTTGAGAGTTCTCTGTTTAGCTCTCTATGCCTATTATTTTTTTTAAATGGGTAATTTGGGTTGTTGCAGTCTAACTTCATATATATATATATATATATATATGTGTATGTATATATATATATATATACATGTATATATATACATATATTCAAACATATATACTTACATATTGGATATTAACAATCTTTACATTGTCATTATGTCTTATTAAAAGTGTTCTTTGCCTCACAGAAGCTTTGCAGTTTCATAAAGTCCCATAGTGTTATGTTCAGTAAGTTGTCTCCTGTACTCAGGAGTTAAAGACTATTTCCCACTCTCGGTTATATTAACATATCTATCTGATTGTATGTTGAGGTCTTTGATCCTTGGACTTGACTTTTTCACAGGATGATGGATATGGATCTGTTGGCATTCTCCTACATGCTGACATCCTGTTAGACTACCATCATTTGTGAAAACACTTCCAATTTTCCATTGTATATTTTTGCCTTCTTTGTCAAGTAATCAAGTGTTCATAGGTTTCTTTCATGTTCTTTGATTCTATTCCATTAATCAATCTGCCGGTTTATATACCAATACAAGGCAATTTTTATTACTATTCCTCTGTATCTTAGCTTGAGGGGAATTTGCTGTATGCATATGTACATGTATATGTATATGTATATGTATATATATATATATATATGTGTATATATGTGTGTGTGTGTATGAATGTGTGTGTGTGTGTGTGTGTGTGTGTGTGTGTGTGTGTGTGAGAGAGAGAGAGAGAGAGAGAGAAATATGTTTTGATGAGGTCCACCTCCCAATCCCTCCACACAAGTCCTATTCTCTCTCTCCTGATCAGTTTCCCCTTCCTATTTCATATTTTTTTTTGTTTGTTTTTCGAGACAGGGTTTCTCTGTGTAGCTCCGGCTGTTCTGGAACTCACTCGGTAGACCAGGCTGGCCTCAAACTCAGAAATCCGCCTGCCTCTCCTATTTCATATTTTATCTTTTTAAAATCTCTAGTATGGACATGACTCTTTGGGCATCTACTGGAAGGTAGGCAGGTTTCTCTGGGACCACACCCTTCCAGAAAAGTGATGTCTTTTTCTAAGAAACAATCATTTTTCAGTAGATCTTCAACTAAAGGTTGGGCTTTATGACCTCTTGTTTCCTCAATTCTTAGAAAATTTATGGCTTAATCTTGTGCAATTCTTATTCATGGAGTCCTAAATGCTGTCAATTCATTGCTGTCAACTTATATGTACAACTTCTTTGTTATGTTCAGAATATTGTTAGACATAAACATCCACTATTTCTATGTCTTCCAATCTTTCTGTCCCTTGTTCTATGCATATCACCTTTCATCACTATAAAAAAACAGTAGAGATAAAGCATCTAAGTCAGTCAGTACCAGCTTGGTTTCTCCACATTCTCTCTCTCTCTCTCTCTCTCTCTCTCTCTCTCTCTCTCTCTCTCACACACACACACACACACACACACACACACACACACACCATCTTCAGCTATAAGACCATCACATATAGGAGTTGAATCAAGAACAATGGATTCTTGGGGAGGTTTTGGGATCACACTGACCAATGACCACACAAAAGGTAAACCATTTCTGGCACTGGGCTTTGAAGGTCTACAGAGTATAGAAGAAGTATCATTCTTCCATTGTAGGGTAACTTCCTTAGCTTGTTGTTTTATATGTATGTATTTTAGGAAGCTTCTAGAGTAGTGGGTTTGACTTTTTAAACAGAAATACCCTTCCCCTTTCCAAATGTCCTATTTGTCTTTAAAAAGACACAATGGAAACCAAGAGAAAGTAAGAGTGAGTGCTTACGAAGGCTAACTTTTCTATGTAAGAAATCATATATAATAACATTCTAACTCAGAAAAATTTCTTCTTTTCATTTATCCTACTGTCTTTTCTCTCATTTTCCTTCTTTGTCTAACAATATTTGATAACACTATTTTCATAAAGTGTTTGCACTCTAACTGTAGAATAATATGCATATCCCTTAATACATGAATTCTCCACTTCCTTTGTCTCAGAAACTCTCTGCCTACAGCTGTCTGGGTGATATTCATGCCTATACCAGAAAGTAATGCACACAAAAAGAGTAATTTTTTTCAACTTCTATTTTTAATGATGGTTCTTAAATGTTTTAACCTCCCTTGAAGCCTACCACTCACCAGTGTTAGTGGAAAAGAAAGGATAGTGGACAAGTGAACCTACTTCAAAAGGTTGTTTGGAACAACTCCTGTATTGGTTGTCTGGAAATTGGTAGTTCAGTTCAGAGGCAATCTGATCCATATGAAAACACCTCAGGATACACCAACAGTCTCCAGTTCAGTAGAGCTGGGATAGCAAACAGAAATTACAGAGACCTAGAGATACAACCAAACCTCAGTCTTGGCTTGAGTGAGCAGGAGGGACCAGCAGGAACACCAGGAGAAGTTCTCAGCTATTCCTTGCTCAGGGAAACAAAGAACAGGGAAGATTCAAGAACCACAGTTAGCTGTACCAGCAAGCTAAGCACTGTCTCAGTCACTCCATCAGTCATTTATATTTTAGTCTAAGTAGAAGGCTTATATTGAGGATGAACATTACTGTCTTATGCAGTAATTACACTTAAAAGATAGAGTTAGATCCTGGATGGTTTTGTTCAATTCCTTCACCTGTTTTGTTTAACATCCTTATTCATCAGGGAAAGGCAAATCAAAACAACACTGAAATTTCACCTCACACCAGTCAGAATGTCTAAGATTAAAAACTCAGGAGACAGCAGGTGTTGTCGAGGATGTGGAGAAAGAGGAATACTCCTCCACTGCTGGTGGGATTGCAAGCTGGTGCAACCTCTCTGGAAATCAGTCTGGCTGTTCCTCAGACAACTGGGCATGATACTACTTGAGGACCCAATTATGCTACTCCTGGGCATATAACCAGAGGATTCTCCAGCATGTAATAAGGACACATGCCCCACTATATTCATAGCAACCCTATTTATAATAGCCAGAAGCTGGAAAGAACCCAGATGTCCCTCAATGGAGGAATGGATACAGAAAATGTGGTATATTTACACTATGGAATACTACTCAGCTATTAAAAACAATGAATTAATGAAATTCTTAGGTAAATGGGTGGAACTGGAAAATACATTCCTAAGTGAGTTAACCCAATCACAAAAGAACACACATGGTATGCATTCACTGATAAGTGGATATTAGCCCAGAAGCTAGGAATGCCCAAGACACAATTCATATATCAAATGATATCCAAGAAGAAGGAAGGAGAGGCTCCTGGTCCTGGGAAGGCTCGATGCAGCAAGGTAGGGGTATTCCAGGACAGAGAAGCGAGAGTGGTTTGATTGGGGAACAGGAGGAAGAGGACTTATGTGACTTTCAGAGAGGGGGGGAACCAGGAAAGAGGAAATCATTTGAAATGTAAATAAAGAGCATATCTAATAATAAAAAACAGATTGAGTTAGTAGATGTGTGTCCGTTGCATACACTCACAGCCAATCATTGGACTGAGCTCGAGGTCCCCAATGCAAGAGGTAGGGAAGGACTGAAGGAGCTGAAAGAGGTGGAAACCTCATAGGAAGAACAATATCAACTAACAAGATCTCTCAAAGCTCCCAAGGACTAAACTACAAACCAAAGAGTACACATAGGTGGATCCGTGGCTCCCGCTACAGATCTAGCAGAGGATTGCCTTATCTGGCATAGATGGAAGGGGAGGAGCTTGGTCCTGTGGAGGCTTGTTACTTCAGCAAAGGGGGATGCTAGAGGGTTGAGGCAGGAGTGGGAGTATGGGCAGGGGAGTACTCTCTTAAAAGCAAAGGGGATGGGGAGGGGAGGAGTATTTGCAGAGGGTAGACTGGGAACAGGAACAACATTTGAAATGTAAATAAATAAAATAGCCAATAAAAGAAGAAGAAAAAGATGTGTTTCCTTTAATAACAATAAACTGAAAGCTTCACATGAGTGTTAGAACCCAAATTAGAGGTTATTCCATTCTGTAGACTACTAATCCTGTAGACTACTAATCCTGTAGACTACTTTTTGACCTTAAAACAGTGTTCAATGATCAGGAAAACTAAAGAAAATTTCAACTGGTCTGTTTTCAGATGGTTGTTTAAAGACTTCCTGAAAGAAAATAAAATGAAAATTGTATCTGTGCTGTATGTGAATGCAGTTGGTCCTAGAAGCTTTGAGCAATTGTTGCCTTTTGTCCAAGGGTGATCCACTGAGTAAATGCCATTTGTCATGGACCATGACATTGCTTCAAACGTTTATCTCAACTAATCTGTATGGCATGAAATTATATGAGATAAGCATTAAACTACTCATGTTTCTAAATTTTGGCCTGTGATTCCTTGTCAAAAATCTCACATACTTATTTTTAAAATAATATATTTTGTTCTTTGAAAGTTATACATATTAATGTAATTTGAATATACTTGTTCTAATGAAAGTACCTGGGACTATGCTATAAAGTTCCTATATATCAGATTTTTTTGAATATTTTTTCTAATTTTCAGTTTCAAACAAACTGGAAACAAGTAGATGCTTTCCAAAAGATACATTTATGAAACTGCTCTAAAGACAGTAGTTTGTCTTCTCTGAAAACCTGCAGAGGACTATCATTAATGTTCTCACATGTACAATTACTTAAATGATCAAATATAGTAATTATCTATTTGTGCATAAAAATTCACCACAAATTTTATAGCTTAAACTTCATGTATTTATTATCTCATGGTGTCTATATCTCTATGACCAGGACTCAAAGCATACTATGAAAATGAAGTTCTCTGCTTTATGACCTCACAGTATTGTAATTATTACTCAGAGCTTTAATACTGTCTAAAGGTCAGTGGGGAATATATGTAATTAAAGCTTACATGCTAATCAATAGGATTCTGGTATGTGAATGCTGTTAAACTGAATCTACATTTATGGACTGTGGAACTCTCTCCATAGAAGGCATCATATTATACTAACCTGATTTTTCATAGCTGTTGTAGGACTATTTTGAATGACTTAGTTCATACTACTTTTTAAGGTCATAGTAGAAGTGACATCCCATCAACCTGTGTGATTTTATAGATTAAAATCCTAGTGATAGATTCTATACACATTCATTGGGAAAGATACACAGGGCTTCATTCACAGCCTGAAGCTTAACATGGAAAGTATCCTAGAGCCTGTCTGACAGTAGAAAGAGTAACACAATTAGAGAAGAAATGTTTTCTTCATTACTTTCTTTAATAATACATTTCAATTTTAAAATTCTTCCTTAACTCATTTAACCTGCAAATATATAATGTTAATAATCATAAAAGATATGGTACAAGCCAAACTTTTAGAATCATGACCAGTGTAGAATCCTTTTCTAGCTCTCATTTTGTTGAAATAAAAAACCTCCAACAGAGAGTGATAAAGTATCATAAAATGTGTGAAGGATCCTGTAGCATAGCAAATTTTCTTCAAGTTCCAGCTTGTGACCCTGAGTTGATCTTAAAGACTTTATACTTAAGTTCAAATAAAGTTTTTCTTGTTTCTTTCATGTAAATGTAGTCCTATGACATTATAATAGCGAGCACATACCTACTTAATGGATGAGTTGGAATTTCTATGACATCATGACAACTCTTTTGAAGGAAAATGTTTAATTGGGACTGTTTTACATATTCAGAGTTTATTCTATTAATGTCATAATGCACACATGGCAGTGTGTAGACAGACATGATATTGGAGAAGGAGCAGACAGTTCTACATCTCCATAGGCAGAAGCTGGAAGTGAACTGGCTTGATATGCTGAGACCTCAAAGCCCATCCCTAGTGACAAACCTCCTCCAATAAGGCCATACCTGCTCCAACAAGGCTATACTTTCTAATATTGTCACATCCTATGTGCCTATGGGGACCATATTTATTCAAACCACTACAGTGCAGATATGAACTTGCATGAGGAATTTCTAAAAACATTTCAAAGGGATCATACCTAGTTCTATAAGTACTTCATGATTTGTTCCCTTTTGTATATGCATAGATGTCAATACTAAAGATTAAAAAATAAGGAAGCACGATGGCAATTATGACAAGATAACTATTTCTCTCTCTTTCTCTTTCTTTCTCTTTCTCTTTCTCTTTCTCTCATTACAGTTTAGCATAATAGCTATCAACATGAGCATAGAAAAAGACTGGTAGCTGCCTTAATGAAGTTCAGCTCTGCTTTCTGTAAACCACTCATGATGAAAGACTATGATGAGATGCCTAGACCTAGGAGAATACATTGTAATATATAGTACCATAATGGAAAAGGTAGACATAGCTTCTAAATATTGTTTTTTTGTTTAAGTCAATGTAAATGCCAAATATGCAAGTGTCAAAAATATGAATGCCAAACTCCATTCTATCTATTAACTTGTAAGGATGTTTTAGTCATGTTTGCCAAAAATGAAGAAGGTAATTAATATGATAGACAACAAAAAAAATCTGTCAGAAAGACATAGGGGTATTTTAGTCCAAACATCACATGCTGACATATTATAAAGAAAAGAGGCATATTCTGGATTATCATTCTGGGTCAAGGTTAAATGGGTACATCTGATAATTGCTTTCATGATATCAGAGCACTGAAGAACAGACCATCACATCCTCAATAACAGAGTATACAGCACTCTAGCCAAGTCAGCATCTATGGAAGATACATCCTCACAATAGCTTTTAGCATATCAAGCTACTAATGAATAAGCCAATTAACACATTTGTGAGCATAAAAGCCTAATCATCTCTTAAAGATATCCCAGAGGATCAGCTCCTAATATTCCACAATGGAAATTAAATTTCAGTATGAGTTTTGGAGGGAACAACCAAGCTGAACCAATAGCAAGGAAAGCTGCAATCCCTTATCTAGCATTAACTGGGTATGTTTACATACATATTCTGCAACCTACTGTCTTCATCTATGAAACTGTTATGGATGGCATTGAAATAATGCTATGAATATTAATGAGCTGAATATCAGGTAATGAACTTAACCAGTAATAATAATGTCTTAATAGTACTTTCCATAAGCCAGTCACTGTTATGCATGTTCATGAAATTCTGTAAGAAAAATATTATTCTATTCATTTCAAGAAGCTTAAAAGTAAAAATAAAATGCCATATAATTCAAAAATCAAACAGTAACACAATTTTATATGGTTATAATCAGAAAGTAGAACTTAGTAGCATATGTGGAAAATATATAAAATCTTTAATGTCTTTGACCTGTGAAACAGAAGAATAATTTAATTACTACAAGAAGTTGAAAATTCTGGTGACTTCAATAGATGAAAAACAATGAAAAGATATCTTTCTTAACTTTAAATAGACTCTAATTAGAATAGTTTGGGAGATGATACAAGTCCTAGACACATATTTATTTGTAGAAATATGGACGGATATTGCAGCATTTGTTTAAAAAAAAAACAGGTCTGGTAGGAATTAATTTGATTAATACAGTTAAATATCTGAAAGGAGTCAGATGCACAGATCAGAGAGAGATCCAGCTGAACTACCTCATTTCCCAGATTTGTTCCCAACAGATGGATTCTCCCACCATCCCCAACCCTTCCCTCACACTTCCCACCTTGCTGTCCCCTGTTCAGGTACTGACCACAACCTACAGAACAGGAGAGTGTCTAGCTTCCAGGCAGCAGGCCCCAACTCCGAAAGACTTCAGTTTGCTCAGGTGCAAGTCACACCAGTCAGAATGACAAATAAACCCTGCTTCATCAAAGGCCAAGCTAGTCATGAGAAGTTCATCCCCCAACATAGACAGAGACTCCCTACTGGATCAGAAGTCACACAGTCAATTGCAAGAAATCCAGGCCACAAATATCAGAAGATGTAAGAGAGAGAAGAAACAGACAAAATCAGAAATCAGCATCTAGAGCTATAATAATCCCACTCTCCAATTTGAGAACACAATCAACACTATCCAGGCACCATCAGTATGGCACCAACAGAGTCCAACGTGATGCCCTAAAACATCAAGACCTGAATATAGCAATGGAGCTGAAGCACAAGAAAACCACCTTAAAAGCAACTTTATGAAGATGGTGGAGGTCTTTACAGGGGAAATGAAAGAAATCCCTTAATTAAATCAAAGAAAAGCCAATGGAAAAAACCTTTCAAAATGCCAAGAAAACCAAGTAAAAATAGTAAAGGAGACTCTTCAAGTCCTTCAAATGGAAATAGAAGGAGTAAAGAATACACAAACTGAGAGAATTCTGGAAATGGAAAATCTAAGTAAGTGAACTGGACCTATAAACACAAGCATCATCAAGAAAGTACAAAGGGAAAACACACTCTCAGGAATTGAAGATAAGATAAAAGAATAGATTGTTCAATAAAAGAAAATGTTGAATTTTAAAAATTCCTAACATAAGCCATTTAAGAAATCTGGAACACTATGAAGAGAACAAAAATAAGAATATTAGCAATAGAAGAAGAATCCAAGCTCAAAACACCTAAAAGAACATTTTTATAATATAAAATACATTCCTACTATATTACTAGAGTATACTCTGTAAAACTTGTAATCATGGATGAAGAAATCAAAGTATTTTATGACAAAGTGAAATTTACACAATATGTATCCATATATCCAGCTCTTCAAAAAGTAGTACAAAGAAAATATCAGCCTAAGGAGGTTACCTACACTCAGGCAATAAATAATCTTGTACCAGAAGAAGTCAAAGAGGGGACACCCACACCCACCCCCCCACACACACACACTCACACATTCACATACTCACACACACACATGAATGTACCACCACGACCAAAACCACCACCACCAACACCACCAACAGCAACATAACAGGATTAACCAATAACTGTCATTAATATCTCTTACTATTGATGGATTCATTTCTCCAATAAAAAAACACAGCCTGAGAGAGTGGGCACAAAAACAGGATCCATCCTTCTGCTGAATACAAGAAACATCATACTTCTGCATTACAGTTAGACATAGCATCAGAGCAAAGGGCTGAAAAGAGATTTCTCAAGTAAATGCGAGCAAGCTGAAAATTCTATTTATAAGAGAAACATTATTAAAACTTAAATCAAGCATCAAATGCACCCATAGTGGGAGAATTTAATACCTCACTCTGCTCAATGGGAAGGTCATTCAGACAAAGACTAAGCAGAGAAATAATAGAACTAACAGATGTTATAAATTGAACGGACCTAACATGTATCTACAGAATATTTTTTCTAAACAAAACAGAATATGCCTTCTTCTCAGCCCCTCACAGAACCAAAAAATTGATCACATATTCACTCATAAAGCAAGTCTTAAAACATACCAGAAAATTGAAATAATCTCATGTCTTCTACCAGACCACCCCAAATTCAAGTTGGACATTAACAACAACAAAAACAGCAGAAAGAATTCTGTTGAAGATCTTTTCGCAATTTGTTGGTTGCTGTTTTGTCCTTCTGACAGTGTCCTTTGCCTTACAGAATCTTTGTAATTTTATGAGGTCCCATTTGTCAATTCTTGATCTTAGAGCATAAGCTATTGGTGTTCTGTTTAGGAACTTTTCCCCTGTGCCCAAGTCCTCCAGGGTCTTCCCCAGTTTCTTTTCTATTAGTTTCAGTGTGTCTGGTTTTATGTGGAGGTCCTTGATCCACTTGACAGAGGGCTAATATCCAATATATACAAAGAACTCAAGAAGTTAGACCCCAAAGAACCAAATAACCCTATTATAAAATGGGGTACAGAGCTAAACAAAGAATTTTCACCAGAAGAAATTCTGATGGCAGAGAAGCACCTTAAAAGATGTTCAACATCATTAGTCATCAGGGAAATGCAAATCAAAACAACCCTGAGATTCCACCTCATACCAGTCAGAATGGCTAAGATTAAAAACTCAAGGGACAACAGGTGCTGGTGAGGATGTGGAGAAAAGGGAACACTCCTACACTGTTGGTGGGATTGCAAGATGGTACAACCGCTCTGGAGATCAGTCTGGTGGTTCTTCAGAAAAATGGGCATGGCACTTCCAGAGGACCCTGGCATACCACTCCTGGGTATATACCCAGCGGAATACCCTGCATACAATAAAGACACATGCTCCACAATGTTCATAGCAGCCTTATTTATAATAGCCAGAAGTTGGAAGGAGTCCAGATGTCCCTCACAGGAGGAGTGGATACAGAAAATGTGGTATATTTATACAATGGAATACTACTCCTCAATTAAAAACAATGAATTCATGCAATTTGTAGGCAAATGGTTGGATCTGGAAAATATCATCCTAAGTGACTTAACCCAATCACAAAAGAATACACATGAAATGCAATCACTGATAAGTGGATATTAATGAGCCCAAAAGCTCTGAATACTCAAGACACAATTAGCAAATCAAAAGATTCCCAAGAAGAAAGAAGGAAAGGACCCTGGTCCTGAAAAGACTGGATACAGATTTGTAGGAGAACATCAGAACAGAGAAATGGGGGGGGGATGATTGGGGAATAGTTAGGAGGGAGAGGACTTATGGGACATATGGTGGGGGGGAACTGGGAAAGGGGAAAGCCTTTGGAATGTAAACAAAGAATATGAAAAATAAAGAAAAAAACAAGAAAAAATAAAATAAAATGACAAAAAAAGAGAAAGACTTCTGTTATAGAAACCAGACAACTCCCAACTGAATGACTATAGAGTCAAGGTAGAAACTTTAAAAAAAAATTAAAGGCTTCCTAGAATTCAATGAAAAGGAATGCACAAAATACCCAAACTTATGGGACATAATGAAAGTAGTTCTAAAAGGAAAGTTTATAGTACCAAGTACCTTCCTACTAGAAATTTAACAGCAAACCATAAAGCTCTAGAACAAAATTAACGAAATCAGAAATGAGATCACAATTGACACTGAAGAAATCCAAAGAATTATTAGGACATACTTCCAAAACCTGTACTTTAAAATAAACTTCAAAATCTATAAGAAATATACAATTTTCTCAATAGATAAGTTATTAAAGTTAAATAAAGATAAATACACAATTTAAATAGACCTATAACCCCTAAGAAAATATAAGTCATTTAATGATTTCCAACCAAAAAAACAATCCAAGGATTAGATGATTTTAGCAGAGAACTCTACAAGATTTTCAAAGACGACCTAATACCAATACTCCTTAAATTATTCCACAAAATAGAAATCAAAAGAACTTTGTCAAATTCATTTTATGAGGTTATAGTCACAGGGCTACCCAAATCATGCAAAGATTCAACAAAGAAAGAGAATTACAGACTAATTTCCTTCATGAATATTGATGCTAAAATACTCACAAACTGAATCTAAGAATACAACCAAAAGATCAACCACCATTATCAAGTAGTCTTCAACCCAGAGATGCAGAGATGATTCAATATACAAAAATCTGTCAATGTAATCCACCATATAAACAAACTGAAAGAAAAAAATCCTCTCGTTAAATGCTAAAAAAAAAACTGTTGACAAAATTCAGCACCCCTTCACGATAAAAGTGTTTGGGAAATGAGGGATCTATGGGATATACTTCGTGGTGAATAAAGGCATTTTATAATAAGGCTATAGCCAACATCAATTAAATAGAGGGATACTTAAACAAATTCCACTTAAACCAAGGAAGAAGAGACAAAGCTGTATCTATTCAATATAGTATTTGAAGTTTTAGCTAAATCAATAAGACAACAAAAGGATATAAATGGGATATAAATTGAAAAGGAAGAAGTCAAAGTATCTCTATTTACAGAGGATATAATAATATACATATGTGACCTCAGAATTCTTCCAGGGAATTCCTAGAGCTGATAAACACCTTCATTAAAGTGATACTTTGTAAAGTCTGGATACAAGACTATGTAAAAAAATCAATATATCTCCTTTATACAAATGACAAAGGGACTGAGAAAGAAATCAGCAAAACAACATGGTTCACAATAAGCACAAATGTTATAAAATATCTTAGGATAATGTTAACCAGGCACGTAACAGACCTACATGGCATAGATGTCAATTCTTTAAAGAAAGCAACTGAAGAAGATATCAGAAGATGGAAAGACCTCCCCTGCTCATGAATGAGTTGGACTAACAATAGAAAAATAGCCATCCTACTAAAAGCAATGGACAGATTCAACACAATCTCTATCAAGATTCTAACACAATTCTTTTCCAACCCTAATAGAACAATATTCAGTTTCATTTAGAAAAAATAAAACCCCAAGAGAGGTGAAATTGTGCTGCACTATAAAATAACATCAGGAGGTATCACCATCCCTAGTACAGAGCTGTAGTAATAAAAACATCATTATATTGGCATAAAAACAGATATATTGATCAAAGACATGAAATTAAACACCTAGACTTCAATCCACACACCTTTCAAGACTCGAATTTTCATAAGTCCAGAATATATAATAATAATAATAATAATAATAATAATAATAATAATAATAATAAAGAAATAAAACCTCTTTAACAAATGGTGTTGGTCTAACTGGATGTCAGTATGTAGAAGAATGTAAATATACTTGATCTTAGCCAAAAGGTCAAGAAGCAATTAGAAGAATGTAAATAAATCCAAATCTATTATCCTGTACAAAACTCAGCTCCAAGTGGATCAAAGACCTCAACATGAAACCAAATACACTAAATCTCATAGAAGAGAAAGTGGGGACTATTATTGAACACAATGGCATGGGACATTACTTCCTGAACAGAACACCAATAGTACAGGCACTAAGACCAACAATTGAGAAATGGAACCTTGGGACGACAGACGGATCTGACAGGCAGCGCTAGAGACACAGACATATCCCAAATCTAACATCACTTCGGTCTCAGCCCATCAGATTTCTGCCTGCACCCAGGACCTTGGCTGCTCTGCAGGCTGTCTGTGTGACAGCCCTGTCAGGGGACTCTGCCCTACAGAGTGATCAACACTTGAAATAGGTCTCTACAGCATCCACCGTCTTTGCTCCCTGATAGAGCAGAGAGGCAGCACCAGGTTCACAGAGAAAACCCATGTATAACATTGCTTGGGGCAAGACACACCAGGGCCCAAAGGGACCCAAGAGTAGGGCAGCACATCAGGAATCTGTGCCAGAGGAAACCCAGTCATCCAGTGGTGCAGAAATAGCCTTACAGGCTCACAGGAGGTTCAAGCACCAGCCAGTGAAAAGAGGACCAACTAACACCAGAGATAACCAAATGGCAAAAAGGCAAATGTAGGAATGTTACTAACAGAAATCAAGACAATCTGGCAGCATCTGAACACAATTCTCGAACAACAAAAAGTCCTGGAAACCCCAACACACCAGAAAAACAAGATTTGGATTTAAAAAACATTGGTCATAATGCTGTTAGAAGAACACAAGAAGGGCATAAATGAATCTCTTAAAGAAATATAGGAGAAAATGTATCAAAATGTAGAAGCCCTTACAGAGGAAACACAAAAAATCATTTAACGAAATACAGGAGAACTTGGGTCAACAGGCAGAAGTCATGAAAGAGGAAACACAAAAATCTCTTAAAGAATCACAGGAAAACACAAACAAGATAAGGAACTGAGCAAAACCATCCAGGATATAAAAACAGAAGAAGACACAACTAAGAAATCACAAAAGAAGACAACTTTGGAGATAAACTTGGGAAGAAATCAGGGGCCATAGATGCAAATATTAACAACAGAATACAAGAGATAGAAGAAAGAATCTCAGATGCTGAAGATACCATAGAAACCATTGACCCAACAGTCAATGAAAATGAAAAATGCAAAAAGCTTGTAAATCAAAACATCCAGGAAATCTAGGACACAATGAGAAGACCAAACCTAAGGATTATAGGTATAGATGACAGTGAAGATTTACAATTTAAAGTACCAGCAAATATCTTCAACAAAATTGTGGGAGAAAACTTCCCTAACCTAAAGAGAGATGCCCATGAATATACAAGAAGCCTACAGAACGACTACTATACCCAGCAAAACTCTCAATCACCATAGATGGAGACACCAAGATATCCCATAACAAAACCAAATTTACACAATATCTTTCCACAAACCTAGCCCTACAAAGAATAATAGGTAGAAAACACCAATACAAGGAGGGAAACCATACCCTGAAAAATCTTCTTTCATCAAAACCAAAAGAAGATAACCACTCAAATATAAAAATAATATAAAAATGTCAGGAAGTAATAATCACTATTCCTTAATACCTCTTAACATCAATGGACTCAATTCCACAATCAAAAGACATAGACTAACAGACTGGATACAGAAACAACAGGACCCTACATTTTGCTGCATACAGGAAACTCACCTCAGTGTTAAAGACAAACACTACTTTAGAGTAAAAGGCTGGAAGACAATTTTACAAGCAAATCGTCTCAGGAAACAAGCCAGAGTAGCCATTCTAATATCAGATAAAATTGATTTTAAACCTAAATTAATCAAAAGAGACACAGAAGAACACTTCTTGCCTGTCAAAGGAAAAATCCACCAAGAAGAACTCTCAATTCTGAACGTCTATGCTCCAAATGCAAGGGCACACTCATTTGTAAAAGAAACTTTACTAAAGCTCAAAACACACATAGCACCTAACAAAATAATTGTGGCTGATTTCAACATTCCACTCTCCTCAATGGACCGATCAGGAAAACAGAAACTAAACAGGGACACAGTGAAACTGTGCATAATTGAAGCTTTGGACCAATTGTATTTAACAGATATACATAGAACATTTCATGGTAAATAAAAGAATATAACTATTTCTCAGCTCCTTATGGTACCTTCTCCAAAATCAATTGTATAATTGGTCACAAGACAGACCTCAACAAATATATGAAGAATAAACTAATCCCATGCCTCCTATCAGATCACTATAGAGTAAGAGTGGTCTTCAATAGCAACAAAAACAACAGAAATCCCACATACACATGGAAACTGAACCATACTCTACTCAGTTATAACTTGGTCAAGAAAGGAATAAAGAAAGAAAGCAAAGACTTCTTAGAATTTAATGAACATGAAGGCACAACATACTCAAATCTATGGGACACAATGAAAGCAGTGCTAAGAGGAAAACTCATAGACCTGAGTGCCTCCAAAAAGAAACTGGACACGAGCAGCTTAATGGCACACCTGAAAGCCCTTGAACAAGAAGAAGCTAATTTATTCAGGAGGAGTAGAAGACAGGAAATCATCAAACTCAGGGCTGAAATCAATCAAGTAGAAACAAAAAGAACCAAACAAAGAATTAACAAAACCAGGAGCTTGCTCTTTGAGAAAATCAACAAGATAGATAAACCATTAGCCAGACTAACCAAAGTGTACAGAGACAGTATCCAAATTAACAAAATTAGAAATGAAAAGGGAGATATAACAACAGAAACAGGAAATTCAAAAAATTATCTGATCCTACTACAAAAGCCTATACACAACACAACTGGAAAATTTGGAGGAAATGGACAATTTCCTAGACAGATACCAAATATCAAAACTATATTAATGTGTTACAGCACTAGGAAGTTTGAGAACCAGTGAATTAGAAGCTACAGAGATTTAGGTACATGTTAATAGTCTGCTCTTCTTTAAGGTGTATGACCTTTGCAGCTATAGGTAGTTGGCTAGGTTTATAGTATCAACAATACATGTTCTCCCAGAGAACAGGCCTTAAATTATAGACAGTTGATGGTTAACCCCAACATACAAGTGCCTCATTTCACCACTGTGGATATCTTGCTGGACCAATCATTGCTGTGGTTGATGGGTTTTACATTTAGGTTGGACTATTAGGTTTTTTTTCTCTCTGGGGTTTGCAGAGCACCTTGGATATGATGAGTGCTAGTCTTCATGGAGGAGGATTTCTTATCACTTCTATCTTGATTCCTCAAAGTCCTGTGTCTGGACTGTGTGGCTGGCATCTTCAGTAATTTAGCTTTTAATTTTATTCTTCTAGATTTTCTGAGTATTTATTTTAAACCACCTGAAGAAAATAGAATTCTGAGAACAGATTTTATGTCTTTTTATAAAAACTTTAGAATTGTGTAAGTAAATAACTTAAAATTATATTCATACAATTTCTTACTCATTCACAAAACCAACTGTAAAATATGCAATATTATAATGTTGAATTATGTATGTTTTTAGTGGGTCTGTGGTAGCATAGTGAATAAGTAAATATAGTAAAATCTTTATCATATTGAGGCATGCAGTGTACGGCTGTTTGAATAAAAAGTTGGCTTGAAATAATTAAGCTGTTTGGAAGACCCTGAAAGTTTTGCTGTCTTTTTCCTATTTATTCAGTTATGTGCTGAGTATTGGAGACCAACCAGTCAAAATAAAGTATGTAAATTAAATTATATTAAATGATTCTGCATGAATTTAGAGTGGACTTTCTATTTTTATAAAACTTTTATCATTTTTGCATTTGTTACATAAATATTTAAGTACTATCACTCCCATAAACCATTGTGGAATTCCAGTTATAAATATATGCTACAATATAAATTTCAACTACGTATTGATATAGTGAGAATTGAACTGCCTTAAATGCAGAGAGGAATTCTATAGATGCCAAGATATTCCTCCCCACTAAAAAGAAATGGCCATTGTTCAGAGACAATAGAAAGAAAATTTCTTTAGCTGCATTGAAAATGGATTTTTTGTTTGTTTGGTTTGGTTTGGTTTGGTTTGGTTTATTTTTTGTTGTTTTTTTTTAATTTTATTTTTTTTGAGGCAGGGTTTCTCTGTATAGCCCTGGCTGTCCTGGAACTCATTCTGTAGACCAGGCTGGCCTCAAACTCAGAAATCCTCCTGCCTCTGCCACCCAAGTGCTGGGATTAAAGGCATGTGCCACCACCACTGCCTGGTTAGAATGGTTTAGAGTTAAAACACATTCTTCTTGTACTAGGAAAACCTTTGATTCCACAACCAGTGATGTGAAAGAAATAAAGATGTCATTTATCTAAAGAAAATCTTACTTGTACTACCTTTGCATTTCTAAATCTTTCTATCTTCTTTGGAAAATATGTTTGGCAGAAGCTAAAATATTAATGATAAACAACCATGTGGTTATATGGTATATGAAACTTCCATTCCAACCCATTTTTTTCACTCCACACTTTATTTGCTTATTAATCAAGACTTTTTTGTTACTCAGTTCAAAGGTCTCTGTCAGCAAAACTGAAGCATTCTGCAGAGGTCCTTGATGTATGCACATGACTATCTACTACCTGCTTTACACCCTAATCTTTCTTCCAGACCTTCTGCACACATTTATCCACAACATACAAGCATAAATTTTCAGACAAATAGGGGATATGTTGCAATCATTGGCTCATAAGGCCCAAGCAAAACCATCTGAATAGGGATCCCAACAATTCCAAAGTTATAATAGGAAGAGTCAAAAAGATTGTCAACTTGCAGAGTTGTCTTACAATGATACCTTATAAAAATCAATGCACCATTCCTAATAGTACCTTGTATAGAAATTTCAGTCAGCCCAATATTAAAACATTTAGAAAAGTAGATAATTATGAAAATGGAATAAAGTTAATATCAAATCAATAAAATATTTTTACATATAGACTTTTATATATAAGGGGGAGTCTAATATTCCATTTCATAAAACAGGCATTAATTGGCATGGCTTTTACTCCAATGCAATTTATACTTGCTGAAAGCAAGTCACAGGAAAAGCATGTGACTCTTGGTCAAAACAGTTGTGTTTAGTGGTAATTTTAATAGACACAGAACACAAAAATCCCAAAAGATTTAGAGACCAAACTTTCTCATTTGGAATGAAAATGATTCCTGCAAACATGAAATTCTTCTCTGCATCCAGAAGCCAAAGACATGGGAGGCCCTGGAAAAAGTCTGGCCACCTGTCAAAGCTCACAGTCAGTCTGAGATCAGAGCATAGTCTATTTGACATTGAGAAGAAGGAGGAGGTATATGCCACACCTATAGAGGCAGTGTATATTGCAAGTTCTTCATTTTAGGTCACTCTAAAGACTGGTGAAGGGGTTTAGGGTTTTTGTTGGTTTGGTTTGGATTTCTATGCACTTACGTATTTGAATTTGAAGATGAGTTCAAAATGAGAGCCAAAGTTGGGGTAAAGAAATAAAAATCAGCACCTTCCTTAAGGAGAGAGAGAGAGAGAGAAAGAGAGAGAGAGAGAGAGAGAGAGAGAGAGAGAGAACTCAATTAGCTATTTACTGGCTTAAAGTGCAGCTGCAGGGAGGCATTTACTAGTGCTATTTAATGTCACTGTTTCAGCCAGGATAGTGCCCTGGAGTTCTGATTCTCACTAACTGCAAAATGAGGTCTCAGATGCCAAGAAATTTACCACTTCTCGGTAATCAAAAAAAAAAATGTTCCCACAATGAGGCCCCAATTCAGAGGGAGTTGTAGGTCAAGAGCAGATGTCAGAAAAGCTGCCTGGCAGTAAAATGTGAGCAGAGCTCTGGCAGGTGAGACTCTGACAGCGAGGCCTATGGCATGGAAAATCTGTTCTAGGCTGCACAGCAAGCAACCTGTCATTTGCTACGGGATTCCTTCTCCACCTTCTGTTGCTTTCTTGGAGACTAAATTTACCTAGAACACAAGAAAATGTATTTATCTATCGTACTTGTAAAAAGAAGCAAAGTATTAAAATAATAAGAGCATATTCATGCAACTATTGTTTTTACAAAATGTATATTTCTGGGGACCAGTGTTTAAATGTTAACTTGCTTTCTTTGTTTTTGAGAAGTATGATGTACATTTCTTGTGTTTCCTTCGCTCATCATTAGCAAAGACGCACCAGGAATTTCCACCTCAATTCCTTTTCAACCGTGGATTGATTCCTTACCTACATATATTCTGCTGTCTACCACAGTCGACTCTCCTTCCTGTGATTCCCAAAGTACATGATATCACATCCTTCCCAAGTTTTTCTCCTTCAGTAAAAAACATGTTCATAAGAAACATATTGGATCATATTTGCTATTCACAGAGTGAGAATAATGGCAATTTGATTTTCTTCTTACTGAGCAAGCCAAAGAGGTTTCAGAACATGTTAGAAAAAAACTATAACTCAGAGCCACAATAGAAGATGAGACACTTGGCTAGGGCTTTGACAACATACCTGTGATAGGACAGAAAGCTGAAGTAGAGAGTCCTCACCAAGAGTAGCAGGGACATCACATGAGAGCAGAACTTCTGGGAAGAGATAAGGCCACTCTAGTGCTAAATTGTTTACTCTACTATTTCATAATAAATTGATGTTATCACCAGTGAAAACACCTAAACTAGATGATTCCATGGGTGGGAAGAAATGGTTTATTGGACATATGAAACTGCCACATGACTATCTCTCATGTGTTGAGAGAATAACTGAAAGGTAGAGGAAGTGCTTGCCAGTTATAAAGAAGGAAGGTATCTACACCAAGGAGGGAGCTATAAACTCTGTAAACCCGGGAAGTTTACAGAGGCGAGGGGAGAAGGTTTTTGAGCCAGAAAGTTCAGGGCCTTGTCATGTGTCCCATAGGTGGGGGAACACGGAGCGGGCACTTCCTGGAAAACAGACACTCTTTCACAGGTTTCTGAAGAATGCTAAGTGTAAGCTTTTGTCTAACCCCTAGCAATGCTTCGGTTTCCTCTGTTCAGTCTGAGGTGAGCTCAGACTATCATGTTGGAAATTGTCAGTGGCACTGCCATTTTGGGGAGATTGGCAGTTGAGCCCTAATGATCAGCAGGTCAGATGGGGAGGCAGTGATAAGACATGATATTGCATTTCACACACTAGGTTTAGACATAGGAGAGTAGAAGTATGCAGTATCATAACTTAAACCAAACTTATTATTTTTTTCTGGAACAGTCTAATGATTTGACTGACTACTGATGTGCTAAAGGCCATCCAGCTCAACTGTTTGAGAGGCTGTGTTGGCTACAGTTTAATGCACACAAAAGTGCCACAATTTTGCTGCTAAACACAACTGGTATGGGATTTCCTTTCTGCTGTTCTTTCTTAGATGCTTCAAAACCAGTTTCTGCCTTTTAACACTTCACATTCAGTAGGAGTCCAGATCGCTAGATAATTTCCCCATCATAACTAATAGAACATCAGCGTACTGTGGCTAGAGAAGGCCTCTGTCCCCAACAACGAGTGTACTGTGAATCAAATCCCAGTTTAAGCATTCCTTACCCATGTAACATTTATCACTCTTGCTTCTCTGAATCTCAGCTTTCCTTCTAATATCTGCCTCTCAGGCTTGTAAAAAGATAGTTAATAAAGTAGGCAATGAAATTGGACATACTACTACCAGAGAACCCAGCTATACCACTCCTGGACATATACCCAGAAGATTCTCCAACATGTAATAAGGACACGTGACCCCACAATGTTCACAGCAGTCTTTTTTTTCTTTATTTTCTATATTCTTTGTTTACATTCCAAAGGCTTTCCCCTTTCCCAGTCCCCCTCCACCATATGTCCCATAAGTCCTCTTCCCTCCACCCATTCCCTAATCACCCCTCCCCCCATTTATCTGTTCTGATACACTCCTACAAATCTGGATCCAGTCTTTTCAGGATCAGGGTCCTTTCCTTCCTTCTTTTTGGGAATCTTTTGATTTGCTAATTGTGCCTTGAGTATTCAGAGCTTTTGGGCTCATTAATATCCACTTATCAGTGATTGCATTTCATGTGTATTCTTTTGTGATTGGGTTAAGTCACTTAGGATGATATTTTCCAGATCCAACCATTTGCCTACAAATTGCATGAATTCATTGTTTTTAATTGCTGAGTAGTATTCCATTGCATAAATATACCACATTTTCTGTATCCATTCCTCCTGTGAGGGACATCTGGGCTCCTTCCAACTTCTGGCTATTATAAAAAGGCTGCTATGAACATTGTGGAGCATGTGTCTTTATTGTATGCAGGGGAATCCTCAGGGTATATGCCCAGGAGTGGTATGACAGGGTCCTCTGGAAGTGTCATGCCCAATTGTCTGAGGAACCGCCAGACTGATTTCCAGAGCAGTTGTACCATCTTGCAATCCCATCAACAGTATAGGAGTGTTCCTTCTTCTCCACATCCTCGCCAGCACCTGTTGTCCCTTGAGTTTTTAATCTTAGCCATTCTTGCTGGTGTGAGGTAGAATCTCAGGGTTGTTTTGATTTGCATTTCCCTGATGACTAATGATGTTGGACATCTCTTAAGTGTTCACAGCAGTCTTATTTATAATAGCCAGAAGCTGGAAAGAACCTAGATGTCCCTCAACAGAGGAATGTGATACATTTACACAATGGAATACTACTCAGCTATTAAAAGCAATGAATTTATGAAATTCACAGGCAAATGGATGGAACTAGAAAATATCCTGAGTGAGGTAAACCAATCACAAAAGAACACACATGGTATGCACACACTGATAAGTGGATATTAGCCCAGAAGCTTGGAATACCCAAGATACAATTCATAGACCAAATGAAGCTCAAGAAGAAGGAAGACCGAAGTATGGATGCTTTGGTCCTTCTTAGAAGGGGAAACAAAACAGCCATGGACGAGATACATAGACAAAGTGTGGAACAGAGACTTAAGGAAAGGCCATCCAGAGACTGCCCCACTTGGGTATCCACCCCATATACTGACAACAAACCCAGACACTAAAGTGGATGCCAACAAGCACTTGTGACAGGAGTTTGATATAACTGTCTTCTGAGAGGCACTACCAGTGCCTGACAAATACAGAGGTGGGTGCTCCCAGCCAAGCATTGGACTGAGCACAAGGTCTTCAAGGAGCTGAAGGAGCTTGAAGCCCCACAGGAGGAACAGCCTTATGAAACGACTGCTATCCCCAGAGCTACCAGGGACTAAACTACCAATCAAAGAGTACACAAGGAGGGACCCATGGCTCCAGCTGTATATGTAGCAGAGGATGGCCTTGTTGGCCATCATAGGGAGAAGAGGCCCTTGGCCCTGAGAAGGTTGGATGCCCTAGTTGAGGGGAATACCAGGACAATGAAGCAGGAGTGGGTCGGTTGATGAGCGGTGGAAAGTGGGGGGGGGATTAGATAGAATGTTTTCAGAGAAGAAACCAGAGAGGGAATAACATTTGAAATGTAAATAAAGAAAATATATAATAAAAAGTAGGCAATGTATAACATATATGTACTGCCTTTATTATTGCTAATCATTTCTTTTTACTGTCCTGTTGGTCTTTTCTCATTGGCATGTAATGTTAGGGCTACATAGTGTTACTATGTAATATGTTGATATTGGAAACTGAGAGAACTCAAGAAACATAACAAAATTTTCTTATAATATGAATAAACTGAGATTTTCAAAGAAAATGAAGAGAGTTGTACCAGACACTCAACAATTGTCACCTGTGACCATCTGACCTCAATTATAGTCACAGAATTTGAGAAGAATCACTGGGTTTTTACAGCAAAATAGAGATTCGAACACAGTTTGTTGGAGCTGGAGTGATGGTTCAATGGTATGTGCACATTCTGCTCTACCAAGACACACAATTTTCAACACCTATATTGGGATAGCTCACAAATATGTATAATTCCATCTCAAGGGGATTAACATTTTATTTTTGCTTTCATGGGCCCTTGTATACATGTGCACACACACACACACACACACACACACACACACACACAAGGGAGTGAGTGAGTGAGTAAGTAAGTAAGTAAGTAAATAAAACAAAAACCAAAATAAGCACTGTGATTACTCTGATTCCATATTTTAATACTAGTTATTCACTGGAGACCTAAGTTGAAACATTTATATCTTTCCATTCTATAGGCTGAGAAATGTGTCAAGGTGTTATTATACTGACAACACTTTAGATTTGGGTTCAAAAATCACAGAATTTTTATGGACCTGGAGTTTTCTGAGGTTGTGCACCATTCTAACTAGCTGCTGAAAGCTGAACTCGGGTCCCTCGTAAAAGCAATGGGCTCTTAACAAATCCATCCCCCTAACCTTGATATTGATTTTCTCTCAGTTCCAGTCATTCCCCACACTAAGTTTTTGGAGTTTCTGAACCAAACTGACTGGGAAATAGAATCTTCTTGTCTGTTCATCCCCTTATTTGCACAGTCTCCCATTAGCAGAATCCCTAGCAAGTTACTAAATCTATTACTACTGATAAGCTTGCAATGACTAATGATTCCCACCTTAAAGCCTTAACTTACATTAAGACTTGCCACTGTGTACCTGTACAAATAGAACAATGTGACATGGCATAGGTTGACAATTCTGCTTTCCTCATTGCCCCAGAACACCCCAGAGATCCTGTGTTTGTTTTATTTTGTTTTAATTTCCTTTCATCCTTCGTGTGAAGCAATTTAGACATCAGTGGGAACTCTCTGAAGTTCCCTCTGCACTGAGAAGGAATTTTCCTTGTGAGGGACTGAGTATGGCTGCACCACCTGGTACTCCCGGTATAAAGCAGCGATCAGCATCACATGCAGAAAGCAAACTACCTGTCGCTGAGAATTTCTATCAGTCCCTGTATCTGTGATGAAACACTGATGGAGAACATCTTAGAGAAAGGGGGTTTATTTCATTTTACAGGTTACAACTCACCATGAAGAAGTTTGAATAGATGCAAGAAGGGTACATGCAAATATTGTTTCCTACTATAGGCATATTATATCATGTAAAGCTATTTAAAATATAGCTGAAAATATAACAACTGCTTTTTAATAGTCTTTAAATACAACGTTAATAATAAATGTTGCAGCTTAAATTTTATCAGTTTCCTGAAATCCTTTTAACACTAAGAATTAGTGTATATGTTATGCTCCAAAAAGCCTATCATAAAGATTTTCAATTTATACTTACATGCTTTGAGTAATTTTATTTCGACCATATGTGTCTACTTAGTTTCTCTAATGGACATTATCTTAAACTTATGGGATATAAAAAACACCCTATAAAATATGAGACCAAATATTTCATAATATCAAAACACAAAACTAATCAGATATTGATAATTCCCCATATCAAAAAAGCTGAGGGGATAAAAGTTTAATGGTCTGAGAAAAAGGATTAGGAGACTATGTATTGTTTGCTCATCACCTGAAAATGATGAAGTGATAATGACATTAAGCCAAGAAGAAAGAGCAGTGACAATGGTCAATGTTGTGAGCTAGAAACAACTAATATGGAATTATTCTAAAACAGAATTAATATAACTTATAAATCAAGTTAGTAAATGATATACAAAATCATTCAAAGAAATGAAAGATGTGAAGATTGAGAAAAACATTGCCTAACTGATGTACCCCCAAACTGTTGCTTCTGGCCGTTTAAGTAATAACAGGTGGCAATTATGGCAGTGCCAGCTATGGAGAAACTACAGGCCAGAAATGAAAATCTAAAGGCACTAGAGATCATAGTTTCCCCCTTTGGGGACACGAGTGCCACAACATGGTCAAAGTTACTGAAGCTGAAATTATACAAGAGAATTCTAGAAGATATAAAGACGGGACACTAACATTTCCCTGCGAGTCAAATCATCCTTGTTTTAGTCCACTTAATGACACAGAGTGGGGGTATGGAGAGACAAATAAAAATAGCCTACTAAGTAGCTAGCCATTTCTTGAGTTAATCTTAAAACAGAGTTCTAATTGTTACATTTAATGATTTTTTTTTTAAAGGAAGAATCCTACAAAGAACTCAAGCTAGTAAATAACCTGGCATGGAAAGACTGGGGCTGGATCACTGACAGTAAGGGAGTATAATGCTGCTGTGTTCACATCAGCAAAACTGCTGAGGATGCCAATGATTATGTTTAGAAATTCTACACATTTCTGGGGTTCTGTGTGGACTTTTTATTTAACTATTGGGTCAACTGTGCATGATAGTATTACTCTCTTAATTTTTTAAATGAGTAAAGAGAGATGATTATATGGATGTTCCAAAAGAAGAGATAAATGTAAACATGGAGGGTGCATTGCCAGTGGAGCCCACAGAACATCGTGCTTCTACTGACATTCATTTGATGCCAAAAAGAGCAGAATTTTAGAGCCGTGAAGATCATTCTCTAGTGATGAGTTTAAGGGAAACCAATAAAGAGAGAGCAAGAAGCTCTCTGCTCCATTTTCTTTTTTAAAGACACTTTTTATTGAGTATCCTTTAGTTTCAAAAAAGCAATGCCATCCCATGCATCTCCATGTCCACTCATATCTGCCCTCCACCCCTGTAACCTCCTCTCCCAAATTAAACAGACACAAATAAACAAAAAAAAAATTACCAAAGCATAGAAAATATCTCACTGTAGAAGCCATGGGGTGTCACAGTGTGTCTCTTCAGTATGTCACTCTGTCTATATGTCTTCACTTGCAAATGTTCATTGCAGGGAGTCATTGGTCTGGTTCAAGGTCTCTGACTTCTTTGACACCTTAGCTGGAATCCTCCTGGTTATCCTATTTTTGCCCTTTGTCACTGAGATCCAGTAGTTCTGAGACAGCAGGACTGGTCCTTTCATGCATATCAACAGTTTACAAGTGACACAGATTTTGGAGTAGGACAACTCAAAGCCCTGGATCTGGGCCTGGGTGGGTCAACCCACCAGCTCTCCCATATTGGCACCACCAGGGTGAGCTCTGCAGCACTGTACTGGGTAGGCCGCCCAATGCCTCTATTGGCGGGAGACAGGGTCAGCTCTCCTGCTCGCATGCCTTTGCACCAGCTCTCCAGTATCCACACCTCTATTGCGCTGCCCTGTTGGGATGGAACCCATTCTACCAAGAGCTGCAGCCAGCAAGGGGCTGAGCCAGCTCTTCTGCTCTCATACCCTTGCAGGTGGCTCCCCAGTGCCTTCACCATCAGGCCTAGCTCCACTGTGTTGCCAAGGTGAGGTGCAGAGATTCCTCTCTACTCTCCTAGTGAAGTACCAGACAAGCTCTCCTGATCTGATGACCTCAGGATTAGCTCTCCCATTTGCCCCAGGTGGTACACGATAGGGAGGGGTGAGGACATCACCCCTGTGCCCACCCCACCTGGCTATAGATGAATGGTGGAGACAACTCTACTGTGTCCTCACATCCTCCTCATGGCTGGCTTATCCAGGTCCTCTCCACCAGGGCCAGCCCTACTCTGCCACCCAGGTGAGATACAGAGCACTGAGGAGTGGGTTTAGTTCTGCATAGCCCCTGGACATCCATAGAGTCCTAGATTGCTGCCCAGAGCAGGGAAATTCCCAGAGATATTGACACTACCCTCCCCCTGCTGCATAACCATGAACCCGCACATGACATTCAGCAGCAGCATGGGTCAGTACTTCCCCATGGACTTAGGAGACAGGGCTGGCTACTCACAACAGGTGACTCCACCTCCCTTCACAAAGCTCAAATTATTCTTCTCTTTCCCTCCCCTTTGTCCACCACACACTTGCACACTGTGGTGGCTCCTGCTGCAAATGGGCACGTGGCTGGTGGCCCTTTAGTGGAGCTCTCTTAGCACTGAGTAGCTTGGCAGCAAGCCTCTAGGTGTCTACCACCTATCTTTGAGTTAATCTTAAAACAGAGCTGTCAATGATATATTTGGTGATTTAAAAGTGTATTGTTATTTATGTGAATCTATGTGTGTATTCCAAGTGTGAGCAGGAGTCTGTGGAAACCAGAAGATAATACGGATCCCCTGGACCTGGAGCTATAGCAGGCTGTGAGCTGCCCAACCTTAGGCACTGGGGACTCAATTTGAGTACTTTGGAAGAGAAGAAAGTCTTCTTCTATCTGAAGAAAGCCCAGTAAGGTTTTGACCATGTACAAAGAGCTACAGGTAACTGAGAGACACTGAAAGTAGAAGAAAGTCCTCCTTAAGGAAGTGCACACCAATTGCTTCTTCAATATCAAATTGTTCAACTTCTTAATATCCATTTCCTCACATCACATAATCCTCTAGACAAGTCTATAGTGATAGCTATCTCTACCTTGATTTCACAGGAAGAAAAGTAAGGATTTGAAAAATCAAATATCTAGAAGAAACCAGAAAAAAAATTCTCTCCATTTTATTTAGACTTGGTAAGAAATATTTTAAAATTAAATAAAAAGTAGTTAATGTTGAAGAACATTTCTCCATGAACTGAACACTCTTTGCCCGCCAACTCTATTCAGAAGGTAAGTAATCTGCACACATTCAGTAATGTTTCTTTTTATTCAGCTCTTGATATCACATAATGTGCAAAAACCCAAACTCAGCACAGAGATATCCACAGGGAGTGTCCTTAACCATTACTAGTGTGTGCTGCAAATATCAGACTAGAAACCACTTCATTCAAAGTCTTCCCTGCAACTCTCTCTCTCCTGACATTCCTTGTAAGCCTCTCTTTCTTTAAATTCTTTGTTTACATAAATTCATGTTTGCTTTTCTTGGCTAAAAATACACAACCCTCTTTAACTGAAAAAGGAATTCATTTGAAATAATATGTAAGATTTGTTGTTATTTGGCTTGGCAATTTTAGTGTATTGTTTATAATGAATAGCATGAGATGTACGGTTAGCATGCATCTGAACATGTTTACAGAAGTAATTTAAAACTATGCTATTTTTCCATAAATATAAATCTTACAATCTGCAGTGTCAGTTACTTTAAATCCCATTTTTATTACAATAGAAGAAATTGCTTTTAAATCTAAACACATTTTGTGTGTGAATGAGAATGTTCTTGCTTTTCAAAAAGTATGTGGCATATAGGGCATCATCTGACATTTTATGCTCTGTGCTTTGAGAAATGACAATTATATTTCTCACACACTGAGGTGTACCATTAGGAAGCATAATGGGAGTGTCATGGTATCATTCTTTAAGTCAAATGAAGCATGGTATTGATCAAATGAGGGTTCTTGATGGCACATTGAGTGTGTTCATTTTTAGATGACTCCAAAGTAGCATCCAAACACATCCAATTAGATATGAAATGAGATTTAATTTTTCTTATGCTCGATTTTTCTCATACAAGCATCTTCAAAGCAAAGATATGCTAAATATGCTTACTCTTCTTTACTTAATTTAGTTGTCTATACCTAGTTTTTTTGATACATTTGAATACAGAGATTTGTTGAATTTCCCTGGCTTTCATTACTGTTTGTGTGTTTTTTCCTCTTTTATATCACAGAAACTCAACATTATGAAGACAGTTATTAATAATAACACTTTCCCTTCTCCTTGTACCTTACTTTAAAAATAGCCTTGGATGTATTTGTCTTATCAGAAAAGCATCATATTTAACTTTTTTTTAATTTTTTTTTTTTTTGGTTTTTTGAGACAGGGTTTCTCTGTAGCTCTGGCTGGCCTGGAACTCACTCAGTAGACCAGGCTGGCCTTGAACTCAGAAATCTACCTGCTTCTGTCTCCCTTATGCTGGGATTAAAGTCATGCATCACCATTGCCTGGCTGACTTCATCATCATACTGTTATCTGTGACCTTAGTTAAATCATTGAATGACACTACTTCAAGCAGTCCTAATAAGCATGTAATAAGGATCCTTCTTTCCCCTAGAATTTCTATGAAAATTGTGCTCTGTCCTTACAGGAAAAATTCTCTGAACTCTGTAAAAAAGAGCATATGATTTTTCACCATCCCCCTTTAACCTAATAAGTCCATATTGTACCATCTACTGAGCACTAAATATAGTAAAAGATCTAATGTGGAAAAACTGAACCATATAATGAGATATCTGCTCTCAAACATCTAATATTTTTCCTGATCAGACACAGGTACCTAGAAAAAAATCTTATGTTAATTTGAACAATCATTAGACTTTGAGAGTCAGCAGCTGTCCATCCATTGCTGGTCTGGATAAGACATGACACATGTCACACTCACTTCCTTCCAAGATCACAGCCTGACAATGCCTGAGACCTTCTTTCATAGTCACCTTGTAAACATAATGGGTAGCCTGCCTGGGAAGGAAACCAATACTGAACATATGCTGTGACACAGGCATGCCATGGAATAGAGATTCTGACAGCTCTTATCCCAGGCATAGAATTTGACCAAAGCAAGCATTGTCCTTGAGTTTAGAATATGAGGATTTCTCCAATCAGCAACATAGTGAGTGCTTCCTCTCTAATATAGTCAAGAAAGAAAGAAGCTACATAATAAGTAACTGCTCTAAATTCAACCCAAAATATATAAAAGATATGGTTACAAGTATTCCTGTCATAAAATACATATGATTTTTATTGTTCCTATATTTTAAATTTTATATATATCTGAGCAATAATGTACTTCCCTGAATAAAATTGGAGAAATAAGGTTCAGTATATTCCTTTAAAAATTTAGCTCTTGTATAAAACCAATTTGTACAAGAATTTTAAAAAGTATCAGACTTTATCCCAGGATGGAAATTCTCATTCTAGAGTTTAACTAAAATTAATTGTAATTTTAATAGAAGCATTAAATAGCATGTGACCCCTCCCTGTATGTGGATTGCCATGTGATCTGGAGGGAGTGTCTGCTAAAAGCACTGAAAAATAAGGGGATAGAGGAAAGAACATTTTCTATTGGATAAAATTTGATGTTTGCAGACATATTTGGTTATTCAAAGATAGTTTTGGATTTTCTTCATTGATCTGAATTTCTAACATGATATTCTGATGACCCAGCTAGAATTGAGTCTTTTATATGAACTTTTACAAGTTATGGTAATTAGAAAGCTATGCATCCTTACAGCACTGGAAATAGAAGAAATGGTGTCACTGACCAATCTATCTACATAGGCTATATCTGAGAGTGTGATCTCAAATTAATGGTAATCAAGTAATCCAAATAGTATGATCTTTCCTGCATTCAAAGTTAAAAAGAAATATTCTAATTCCACAAAATAATCAATGGAGATGATCCTTTGTGAGAGTTTGGGACTTTTCTTATAGACATGTTATGAAATATGCTACCTAGAAACAAAGGAATGAGAAAGAGTAGGTAGTCAGAATAAAATATGTTAAGTTTAAACACAAATGACAAAAAGCCCTTTAACACAAGAACTTAGCCTTGCATAGAATCCATAAGGTTTCCAAAACTATAATGCATATATGTATATATAGATATAGATACATAGATATATATGCTATAATGTATACACAAAGTATATTTCATTTATATATAAAAGCTTATATAAATGTGTGGGGGGGAAGGGAGGAGAGGGAGAGAGAATGCATGTGCATATGCATGTGCCAGATGAATTTGTCTGCACGGAGATCAAATATCAACCTTGTATCTTCTCAATAGTTCTTGTTATTATCATGCTACAGGCTTCCCACTGAACCCAGAGCTCCCCAGTTTAGCTAGACTGTTCATTAGCACCAAGAATTTTCCCCAGCACTGGGATTATCACTGAGCATCATGCCATTGCCTGTTCTTTGTACATGTGTACTGAGACTAGAACTCAGGTCTTCTTGCTTGTACAAAAAGCACTTTAAAAAACTGAAGCAATTCCCTGCCCATAATCTTATATGGTTCATATTACTTAACTCATTACAAAACTATTTCTTAGTGTAAAGAATTCTGAATGCTGAAGATATGAATAAGGGCAGTGTATTTTTACACAATCAAAAGCAACCAAAAAGATTCATTAGTAAAGTGATACAATTAAAATTATGTCAAATAAGTTCAATATAAAAGTTTAGTTCTTGAGTTAATTGCCTAGAGAATAAGAAAGTCAAATGCAGTACACACTGATCTTCTTTTAGTCTCATTAGGTTGTTTCAGAATGTGCAACTTTTATCATCATTAGTATTAATTAGAATTAGTGGAAACAAGGACAGGAAATCACTTCCTCCCTAGGGGACCATTACAGCACTTTGACACATTCAGAGTAAAACCCCTTTGATACTTATATAGTCACATTTAAAAATCCTCACAAAATGAGCAAAGTAATAATTAGATCAGACAACCATACATGTGCTTATCAAATGAAAAGAATATTGTGTTTAGCATTCATTTAATGCCAACCACATTTTCCCAAGTGAGAAAAGTATTTTTTTGGTATTTATATTTCAAATAAGATAAAATATATTATAATAAGAACAAACTTATTATCCAATTAAAATAAATAATAGCTCTTTCTGCATGGAAGATTATAGATAAAATTAATTCAAAGGCTTATATTTTGTAACTCATATCTAAGGAAATCAAGAAGGAAGAAGAGGTCCCTCGTGCTGGAAAGGCTTGATCCAGCATTGAAGGGGAGTACCAGGACAGAAAAATGGGAGGGGGTGATTGGGGAATAGGCAGAGGGAAGAGGGCTTATGGAACTTATGGGGAGGGGTGAACCAGGAAAGGGGAAATCATTTGGAATGTAAACAAAGAATATAGAAATAAAAAAAAATACAATCCTAAAAAAAAGGTCACAAATGAAGCTCCACATGGATAAATTCATTGCTCATGTTATCCTGAAAAACAGGCAACAAATGCCTTGTTAAAAATCTTAACATCCATTTCTTTTTTTAAATGTTTTATTTTCTATATTCTTTGTTTACATTCCAAATGCTTTCCCCTTTCCCAGTCCTCCCTCACCATATTTCCCATAAGTCCTCTTCTCTCTGCCCAATCCCCATGACACCCCCCCCATTTCTTTGTACTAGTACTCCCCTACCATACTGGATCAAGCCTTTTCAGGACCAGGGTCCTCTCCTTCCTTCTTCTTGGGAATAATATGATTTGCTAATTGTGTCTTGAGTATTCAGAGCTTCTGGGCTCATTAATATCCACTTATCAGTGATTGCAATTCATGTGTATTCTTTTGTGATTGGCTTACCTCACTTAGGGATATTTTCCAGTTCTAACCATTTGCCTACAAATTTCATGAATTCATTGTTTTTAATTGCCGAGTAGTATTCCCTTGTGTAAATATGCCACATTTTCTGTATCCATTCCTCCATTGAGGGACATCTGAGTTCTTTTCAGCTTCTGACTATTATAAATAAGGCTGCTATGAACATAGTGGAGCATGTGTCTTTGTTGCATGCAGGGGAATCCTCAGGGTATATGCCCAGGAGAGGTATGACAGGGTCCTCTTGAAGTGTCACGCCCAATTTTCTGAGGAACTGCCAGACTGATTTCCAGAGTGGGTGTACCTTCTTGCAATCCCACCAACAGTGGAGGAGTGTTCTTCTTTCTCCACATCCTCAACAGCATCTGCTGTCTCTTGAGTTTTTAATCTTAGCCATCTTAACAGGTGTGAGGTGGAATCTCATGGTTGTTTTGATTTGCATTTCCCTGATGACTAGTGATGTTGAACATCTCTTAAGGTGCTTTTCAGCCATCCAAGTTTCTTCAGGTGAAAATTCTTTGCTTAGCTCTGTACCCCATTTTTAATAGGGTTATTTGGTTCTCTGGGGTCTAACTTCTTGAGTTCTTTGTATATATTAAGTTCAATTATTCATAGGCCAAGGAAGAAACCGAGATGATATGACATGTCTAAGCTCTAGACAAATTTTCCACACTTGGACTATAAGAGAACATTTTAATAGAAATAACCAAGACCTTCATATATAGATATAAGCTCATGATTATTTTTATTGATTTTAGTTTTGTTTTATTGCTTTGTATAAGGTTTGAAATAGTGAAATGGATTTAATTAGTTAGTATTCTTAGCACTCTGTAGAAACATCTGTTATTTAATAGTCTTACTTCTCAATGTTATGCAAGCATACCTACTCCAGGAGTCCAGTGTAAAATTCAAGGACTGCAAGACTTCTTCCAGTTGAACTACTGTAAACCAGCCATATTCCAGTCACCTACCATGTCATATACAAATAAAACATTCTCTCTCTCTTTACTAATATAAAATAGAAGTGTTTTGGTGGTCCATGTGTTTAGTTAATATTCTAGCCAAACTCAGCTCTTTTGATTGAAGATAATCCTAAGCTGACCCAGGAAATTCAAGAAGTTTCAGGAGAACCACAGACTTTGTTATGCCTGTTTTCTTTTTGCTTTGCAAACATATTCCTTTCTGTAGAGTCATAAAAGTTTACCACTGAGTCCGGACATTTTCATTCAGTGTCTTTGAGCATTTAGCTTCAGATAACGTTAGAAGAATTGGGTAGATTTATGAACACATGTTGAAATGAATTGTAGTCTATGTTCATTTTATCACTTACTACCAAGATTAATAGTTTGAACGACATATAAAAAGACTTACAACTTGAACTCTAATATATGCAAGAAGGAGGGTGATGAAATACAGTGTTAATGGAATTAATACAAGCAAGAAAATATCCATCGAATTCTTGGGTAAATTTTACTACCAATAATGTTCTTCTCAATGATAAAAAATTTGCTACTTCTACTTCAACCTGTACATATAAAATATGCCATGGACAAGGATAAATGGAGCATATCATAGCACTATCTTATATTTAAGCTACTTGACAAATGCTACTCTTTAAATAGCTTCATTGTGTGCTTCTTAACTTGAACATCCAAGAGAAAGATTCCCTCTTCTGAGAACAGTACCCTTCATGGACTCAAAGTCTCGGCTTTTGTTTTCCTTCCTCTTTGGAATGAGCCCTCTGCCTTTAGGTTTTAATTTCATTTTCATTATGAAAAGTATAATTATCATATTCAATTTTATCTCCATTCACATGGGTATACATGTATGTACATACATATAGGTACACATTTTTGTAAATAGGTTTTTTTCATGTAACAGAGAAGACTACATTAAAAGGAATATTTCAATCCATTTGGACCATGTCACCTAATGGTTCTGATTTCAAATGAGCAAAGGAAGTCAACTCAAAATTAGCCCTTTCTGAAAATTCATGCAAATGAAATTATCATGACTCTTAATTTATTTATGGCATATTTTGAGGTCCTATGTCTCAGTGCTTTATCAAGGCTTTCTTTTGATATATATATATATGTGTGTGTGTGTGTGTGTGTGTGTGTGTGTGTATGTGTGTGTGTTTTGATATATATGTTTATATATATATAAACATTACCATTAAAGGTCCTTTGTATGTAAAGTAGGTTTTCTTATTTTGTGTCTCTTTGGAATTCTCTGTGTTTGAGAGGGTGTGTCTCTGCATCTACATATATTTCTTGTGTTTTTACCCCATTTGGCTCCTTTACTTCTGTTAATTTGTCTCATCTGAGTCTACTGTAGTTAAGGTCCAGTACTTCCTCCCCAGCCCCATGCTTTCAGAAATAAGACAGACTTTTCATTTATTTCATATTACGATTCTTTCATTTTTGTTTTAATTAAGACCTGCTTTAATGACTTGTTATATATTTTCAATATATTTTAATTATATAATTGCATGTTCAAAGAGGTGAGAAGCAACCTCACCCATATGAGCAAAAGATTATAGCAGTCCATGCAGATGTTGTAAAGAAAGGAATCTGGCAATTAATAAATTAAAAAATATTCTCACAATATTGGAAAATTACAGAAAAAAATAGAAACAAAACTTAAAGATGTGAATATAGACAGCATTTAATAGATATGATTAATGCATATAAGGAATTGGCTCTTTCAAAAACCTAAGCAAAAGAAGCTAAATATCTGACAAAATGGAGAAAAACAAAAAGTCACTGACAAGTAACATCACGTCCAAGTCCTAGTGTTGGGATAGAAGTGAGTAATGGTACACATTAGAATTTTAAATTAAAAAAAATGAACAGACCTTTGATTGCAAGGATTTTTATATGAAGATTCAATAAACAAATTCCTTACATATTTATTTGTTACATATATGTGGACAACAATGGTTAAAGAAAAGACCATGGGTTTTGGAGGAACCAAGGCATGGGCAGGCAAGAGAGATGTTGGGAGCAAGGGCGGAAGGGGAAATAACTTATTATATTTTAGTCCAATGAAGATATATTTTAATAAAAACCACTAGATAATAAGACTGAGGACATAACTCACTAAAAGACATTTTATTCTTTAGATACCTGTTTATTTTCTAACATGAGAGAGAAATGGTAGATTCAAATGGGAAGAGCGGTGGGGAGAATCTGGAAGGAGTTAGGTAGAGAAAGCAGGAATCAGAATATATTGAATGGGAAAATCTCCATTTTTAAAAAGAAGCAAATGGAGAATAATAAAGTCATTAGATGGTATTCTTTAACATGACACATGAAATCATTACTACATCTATATTCATACACACATATAAACACAAATACAGTTATATACACATATACACACTAGTAATTCTGTAAATGATAATGATACTTCTCCCGATTTTCAGTATTTATTTATTATTTGTAACTGGGCTATTCTCACTTTTGATGGCCTGAGATCAATAATGCTGGCTGTGTTCTTGTTCAAAACATGTATGAAAGTCTTGACCTTTAGAAAGAAATTGTATAAATCACATAAAAACTGTACAAGTATTTCAACATTTTTTATGCTCCCAATTCAGCAGCTAACCTACCATAATTGAAAATTACAGGAACCTTAAGTAGATAATTATCTTTCCAGAGTTAGTTTCCTCTGGGGAAGATATTTTTACCTGAACAGTTTACTGATATATATTCCTTCTAAAAAAATAACATCTTAATCCATTAGTCTTTAATTTCAGTCTGATTTTGGGCAACAGTAAAAGCAAAGATAAATCACATATTATAGAACAGTTTTTAAAAGTTGTATACCTTCTACTGAAAACAAGAAAGTGACTGGTGAGAGGTCACTTGTGAGCTGATTCAGGAGAGCTAGGGAAGGATCACAGTAGATCCCTCTTAGCGTCAGGCAACTCTCACCAGCTGGAATGGAAATGATATGGAAACAGATTTCACCTCAACATAAGAAATACATACTCTGTGGGCTACTCTTCCAGAGCGTCCTGGTTTGATTGCCAGCAACAACAGGATGACTCATATCTATAAGTCCAGCTCACAAAGATCTAGAATCCTCCTCTGGCCTCTTCAGGCATCAGGCATGCAAATGGTTCACAGACACTTATGGAGGCAAAATACCAACACCAATAAACTAAAATTAAAAACAAAACTAACTGAAGAAAAGAAATACCTACTCATAATTATTCAAATACACTGATTAAAAAGACTTTTTCTGTTAAGACAATGCCTTTTCATTAAAACCAAAGAAGAGCCGGGCATGGTGGTGCATGCCTGTAATCCCAGCACTTGGGAGGCAGAGGCAGGCGAATTTCTGAATTCAAGGCCAGCCTGGTCTACAGAGTGAGTTCCACGACAGCCAGGACTACACAGAGAGAAACCTTGTCTCAAAAATACATACATACATACATACATACATATGTGTATATATATATGTATATATATGTGTGTGTGTGTGTATATATATGTATGTATGTGTGTGTATATATATACATATATATATATGTATGTATATATATATATACATACATATATATATATATATATATATACCAAAGAAGATTATGGCTATTAGTCACTATAAGAACTTAAGGGCAGTGTGTGTGTGAGAGAGAGATGTGTGAGAGAGAGAGAGCAGAGGGTGGGGGGAGGGAGAGTGAAAGAGAGAGAGAGAGAGAGAGAGAGAGAGAGAGAGAGAGAGAGAGAAGGAAAGAGAGAAAACAATTGAGGAATAAACTCTCTAGAAGGGTCAGGCTTCTATTCCTTTGGGACATGATGTTCCTTTATAGCAAGGCGAAACTCATGGAATTGTCCAGGGTCAGCCTCCATAGCTGCTGAGATTACAGGTAAACATTTTTGCCTCAGGACTTTCCTACTGTTGAAGAAATGGGATCCTGATTGAGTTTAATGCTATGAAAGATTAAAAGAAGTCTACTGATAGAAAGATCTAGAGAAATATGAAAAAAGGGACTTGGAGCAAAGAATTCAGACTTCATACATGTTAATGTGTCACCAAAAGACACAGGTCAAACCTTCCTGGGTCTAGGTTGGCTTTGAAGGTTGTCACATTCTGTCCCTTTGCTCTCTTTAGCTTTAAGTCATTAGTGGACACCTGTCTTTTGTTGTTTTTTTCAAAGATTTGTTTATTTTATTTTATGCATATGAATACACTGTAGCTATACAAATGGTTGTGAGCCATCATGTGGTTGCTGGGAATTGAATTCAGGATTGCTGCTAGCCCCCAGTTGGCTCTATGCTCTCTGACACAAAGATTTTATTGATTGTTATATCTAAGTACACAGTAGCTATCCTCAGACACACCAGAAGAGGGCATCAGATCTCATTATGGATGGTTGTGAGCCACCATGTCGTTGCTGGGATCTGAACTCAGGACCTTCAGAAGAGTAGTCAGTGCTCTTAATACACTAAGCCTAACCCTAAACCTAACGCTAACTCTAACCCTAACCCTAACCCTATCCCTAACTCTAACCCTAACTCTAACCCTAACCCTAGCCTTAACCCTATGCCAGAGAGACAGAGACAAAGAGACAGAGAGACAGAGAAAGCAATAAATTTATTTCTTTTTTATCACAGAGATAATTTAAAGTCTACATTTTTGAACTAAAATATATTTACTATTTACTGGCTTTAGAGAATCCTTATTCATGTTCAATAAAGCATGATACATAATTTGCATATTTTTAAAAGCAATCCATGATTTCAGTGTAAGGAAATATTGGGATCTAGAGAAGTCAACAGATACAGATTAAGAGGATTTTTCTTTAAGATTTACTTATTTATTCATTTTATTTTAAATGTATGAGTCGTTTTCCTCTGTTTGTATGTATGCATTATATGCATGCCTGGTGCCTCAGGAGGTCATGAGAGCGTCAAGTTCACTGGAACTAGAGTTACTGATAGTTTTGAGCTACCATGTGGGTGATGGGAACTGATCTCAGGTCCACTGTAAGAACAAATAGTCCTCTTAACCACTGAACTATATTTGCATCACCTAGAGGAGCATGTTAAATAACTATCATAGGGGCAAAGAAACAGTTCAGTATTTTATTTTATTCTTTTTATAAAGAAGTGTTAAATATTATTTATTTGATATCATACATAAACCACATAAATGCCTTTCAGTGGTAAAAGGCAACATCCTTGACACAGGGAATTCTAATTAAAACAGCATTGTCAAGAATAGACAGTTGCTTCCTGGTGCTCAGCCATTGCCTGTAAGAGGCCAGTGAACACAAACACAGGTGAGTCTTCTTGTTTCTGAGACAGTGATAGAATTTTCCCAGTGTTTAAACATATTCATATGCCCAGTTATATAAGCTTAAGTATAAAACTGTTTAATAGGTTTGAGGTGACACCCCACATTTATGGAAAGTAAACATTAATAATTAAGTCCAATCTTATCTTGAGAAAGGGAGAACAGTGATAGCATGGATATAACTGGAATTGTTGTTTTAAAAAAGATCATATCCACTTTACGACAAGTCAGTTTTACTTAAATCAGGACTGTCCAACAAAAACATTGTTAGCCATTCATGATCATTTCATGTATGAATTAAATTATGGTATGCATTAAAAGCTCTGGGACATTTGTAATAAATAAGGCAGAAGAATTGCTCATTAGTAGCCTTTTTTAGATAAGCTATTAGGTCTGCCCTTTCTCCTTCCTTCTTGATTCCAGTGAAGATCATTTTTGTTCCTGGGATGTACTTTTTGGGATTCTCCAAATACTCCCTCAGGGTATCCTCTCCCCAGGGGATGCTTTTGGTCTTGTTGGCATTTGTGTAAGAGAATCCCGCATCGCATCCTGATTCGTCTTCCACCCAAACAGACCATGGAGATCTGGTCCAGTCTTGTGCTTGCCTCCCTTTCCCACAGTGTGGCACTGGGCACACTTCTAAACAAAAACTTCTTGCCTTTTTCAACATCACCCATTTTTAATTCACTGGGTGCTGGTCAACACCACAAACGTTCAGACAGACGTTCTAGCCCAAGGACATGCCGGCCCACACTGAAGTACTGCCAGTGCAACCACCCAGTTCAGGATTTCAAATGATCAAAGGTTTTTCTTTCATGAATCAGCATGGTATAGGTGACACAGTGAATGCTACTTAATTTCTTCCAGATAATTCTTTATCAATATACATAAAGAAGGGTAAAGAGGACACAAAACTGTGGGGAGGAGACGGAGGGAATCTTCTTCTACATGTTAGCATCCTCACACTTTGCTTTGAAACTCAGAGGAAAGGTTACCTCCTTCAATACTGATCTGGCTCTGTGTCATTTATCATGTCAACCCTATATCCTTCATGAGGGTGCAATACTCACTATAGGGACTTGTGCTCCAACTCTTTTACTAAGGAGAGCCAATTTTTTAGACTATTCTGTCTATCTGCTTCTTCTTTTGAAAAAGCAGGATGATTTATTCATTGCATAACTGAAAGAACTATAGCTACACAAACAAGTGTACACACACACACACACACACACACACACACACTATGTAGTATTACAAGAATTTCTCTCTACCTTCCCATACACGAGTATATTTTTCTCATGGGTTTGTACACTTATTGACTTAATCATTATTAGCAATGAGAACATATAAATTATTCTCTGTTCTTTTTTCAACTAGGAGTGAATAAATGAATAAGTTTTCTTCCAATGTAGTAAGATTTTAAATTTATTGTAGCTTAATTGAAGAAATAATATTGTTAATTTACATACCTTTTCTGTGATATTTTATTGGGTTGATTTGAAGACAATACACTTGTATCAGCACCTACTTTTGAAAGCACTAATGGTACTTGTTCCCTTAGAGGATGTTTTAAACATCTTATTAGACTGAAGTTTTAAGCCCTATCTCTTGAATATTCTGTGTAGGTTAAAATCTCTTCCCACTGGCTACCTTTGTTTCGGTTGGTTTTGATGGACACAACTACAAGTGCTGGAGAGATGTATGTATTTCCCCTGATTAGAAGAGCAGCTTCGAGAGACATGTATGTCCAGCGCTCAGGTTAAGATACAGGGAACTGTTGCTTCTTACAGTGGACCAAGCTGCTGTCATAAACCTCTGCCTCTTGTCAAAATGATCCATGCCTGCAATGTGGTCAGCTGGGACCTGAACCTATCTGTAAAATAGTCTTTCAATTCATCCATCCTCAACTAACAGACTTGCTGACTAGCACTTGCTTCAAGAAATCTGGTTCTTGGACCCTGTACTGTTGTGAACTGAATTATCCTCCTAGAATATCTGCAAGGACACGCACATTTACTCACACAAGAAGCATGTTCCCTAGAAGAAGGTCTTGAGGATGTCTATGTCTGAGCATGTGACTTAATGGACCTACTTATGTGATGAAATGATGACTTTATTGACTTATATGACCAAATGTGTGTGTGTGTGTGTGTGTGTGTGTGTGTGAGAGAGAGAGAGAGAGAGAGAGAGAGAGAGAGAGAGAGAGAGAGAATAGTTAATACCATTAAGCTAAAAAATATTAAATGAGGATAGAAAGGGATGAGGTTATATTACTGTATAAATCTAATGTTCCCCACCTCTTACATTACAGCAACAGATATGAGGACTACAGTGCCACTAACTACATTTATATCACAACTGAAGGCAACTGCTATCAAGGACAGACTATAAATGATGGAAACAATTTCCAAGGAAATCCGTCTCTCAGTGCTGAAGATTAGATGCACTTACTTAAAACACTTATACAAGTAAGGAAAAGGCTTTTTATAGTTCTGAGAAATACATCAAACTATATTTTTTCCTAAAGTTATACTGATAGTTTGATGCACCTACATTGTGCAGGAACCTTAAGTACAGTTGCTTTGAGAGACACAGTGAAAAACTCTGGCAATATGCAAAGCACAGATCATGGAATAAATCTTCCTTACAGATTGAAATAAAAACTTGGACAGAAAAAGCCCTTAATTTTTTGAATCTGTTAAGCTCAAAATGAGGGAGAAGTATCAAGCTCTGCAAATGAAGAAAGAAATTACAGCCATAACTGCCAGGTGTGAGACCATGGTGACTTTTGGAAAACTTAGGGTCTTACTATGTGGTAAATATCCAATGCTACACTTCAGCTCCTATGATATTAGACAGTAATAATAATTTTTATTATTTCAAGGTCCCTGAATAGTAGAGGGGGTGTGTCAGGGAGTTTCCAATTTGTTAGGAAAAAATAAGAACCTCTTCTATTAGTTTTATTCTTTGGGGTCCAAGGAGAGACAGAAATACCCAGGAATACAAAATGTAGGCCTGAAATGTAAGGCTGGAAAATATATAAAATCACAGAATCCTAAACCCTACAGGGCCTAAGACAAAAGATGTAACTTCTTCTATGCACTATTATATGGGAAACAATTCGTTCCCAAACAGTTGGATGGTGGAATGGACTTAGTAAGCCCCAGGTTGCAAATGAAAGAGAAACGCCAAGCACCATGAGAGAGAAGTGGCAGATACAGCCAGCATGGGAGTCACTGAAGCAGCACCTGCTGTGGAAAGACAAACAGATGAATCGATGCAAAACAATAAGCAGTAAAGAATTGAAACATACCTGAAAAAAATAACCCAAAAGTAGTATGCACTCTTAGAACTAGCTGAACACATACATGCAAATGAGAAATAAATACTAATTTAACCAAAAGCCAAGTGGCGTTTCTGCTTTCTGATCATCCAATAAGCGTTGGGATTTGAAGATCAAAAGCCTTTATGTTTTAAAGTAATTTTAGACTCAGTAGAGACTGACAAAAACAATGCAGAGACTCCTGTAAAGCCATCTAATTTCCTCTAATGTTAGCATAATGCATAGATATAATTACAGGAAAAAAATCTACCATGTTATAGAATATGACTGAGTGACAGGCAGATTTTGGAATCTCTTGGCAGTGCTCAGCTTGTGCTGCGTCTCTGTCCCAAAACCTAGTGACACTATGCTCTGAGCCTTCATGTCTTCTCTGGATGGACAGCCTGGTAGTCCTTCCACATCCTTCACAGCTAGGTTAATGCTGCCGAGTCCTGCTCAGGGATTCTGAAAGAAAATCACTCAACGTTTGTTTATTTGCTGTTTTCTCATAATTATGGTGAGCTAAGTAATTCCTGACAGAATACCCTAGAAATTATATACTTTATAATAACATAGAAATATGATGTATATCCTGGTACTGATAATGTGCACCTGAACCAGTTGGTTCAGCTGCTTTTTATCTAATCATTCATTAAAAAGTAACTATTTTTTCTTCCGAATAAGTAAATAACTCGGGGGAAGCACCTTTGAGCTTCATTATTACTTTGTTTCTTTTCAGATTATTATATGTTTTTAGCATTGTTTAGTGTTTTTGACATAATTATTACCTTTCTGTTCTAATTGTAATTTTCTATTCCTCTCTTATAACGTCTGTGTTTATTATTTCCAATTACTACAAGGAAGAGCTGCCTCTCTGTAGACATTTATTTCTTCCACTATTTAATAGTATGAACTCATGGATATATATGTCATAACTTTGAGCATAACCAAAAATCATGATTTAGGATACTGTGATTTAAAAGATAAATAATGTTACAGAAACAGTATGTGACAACAATCCTGGAAGTGTGTTATGTCCTAAAAAAGTTTAGAAATCAGTTATAATGAAAATAAAGATGAATTGTCAAAGTCAAGTCAAGTATTTAAGTGGATAATGCAAAAATCACTAGTGACTATAGCTTGTGTAGAACAAGCGTCTCAGTAGGAACACAGATGTGTAGTGACCCTGAGTATACAAGATAACGTGAAAGACAACATGTTAGGAGAAAAAGAAGAGCTAGTCTGAAAGCAGCTTCAGTGTATGGATACATGGTTTCTAAAGGAGAAGATAAAATTAATTGACTGCAGCTATAATCCTTCTGGTGACAAAATGCTACACAAAATTACTTTCTAGATGACTCCAAGTCATAGTAATTTGTCCATGATTTTAGGAGCACATATATCCAAACCTAATATTACTAAACACAAATTACACTATTTTAAAAACTGTTGGTGAGCGCATTGTTACTTCAAGATCAATATCCATGAAAAGAAAAACAGAAGTAAGTTTTAAAACTGAGATATTTTTCAGTATAAGCAACAAAAAACAAAGTGGAGATTTCGTATATAAACTGCTGAACTGTCATGAAATTTAGTTTAAAATAGTTGTAATGTATTTTATGCTGAAAATTGTAATTCTGATCTCACTCGTGGGAAAGTTGTACGAACAGTGAATAAGCTGATAACAACATATATATTTAGGCCAAAGACTGAGATTTTAATAAATAAAATAAATAGAAACCTTTGGATGAAAATAGTTTAAACCTGGAACTTGCAAGAGGAAATGAAGCAGCCCTAGGGCATCTTGTCGTCAGTTATTGAAGAAACTATGGAAGATGATTATGGTCATGTACAATGAAGAACTTATTTTCTTTTCCTTACCTTTCATGATGGGGTGATTTGGGCATAAAAATGAACAAGTGCTCAAAGTAAAGTATGAAACAAGGACTTCCTGTGTACACTTTGAAGAATGATAGCACATTAATAGACCTTTTAGAGAAGTTTTAAATGAAGGAAAACAATTGATCACATAAATTTTATTTCCAGCATATTTATAGTGTGCAAGTGTAGTAGGCAGTGTAATCAGCTGGGAGTAAGAGTTCAAGACCAGCCTGGGCAGCAGAGTGAGACTCCAGGCAAAATGCATAAGCATTAAAATTCCTTTTATTGTTGGAACTAGTCTGGAGAAAAACAAAATAGTTGAATCATACTCTGCTTAGGGAAATATTTTATTGTAACAAAAAAGAAAGAGAGAGAGACAGAGAGAGAGACAGACAGACAGAGACAGAGACAGAGACAGAGACAGAGAGAACAATAGAGTTAGAATGGGTTTTTTTGTAAATAAATTGTGTAATTCCTAGAAATGGTCATGTATGATTTTTAAAAGCATAGGAGCTATGTATTTCTTATGAAAGACTGTAGCTAAAGTATGTTTCTCCTCCCAAAATCAAATTCTAATTTCATGCTATCTGTATATAAATGGAATTTATAGAAAAATCTAAAGAAGAGGTAATGGTACTCGTGGGATCAGAATGATCATCAAGTTATATATGTATAAGAGGCCTTATAGTGAAAAGTTCCATCAACACATAATTACATAGAATAAAAACATTATTTCAAAAATAATTAATTTCTCAACTATACAAAAGTATAAGGATGCAATATGAATTGTATAAGGTGCCTCTTTGATCTAAAGGAACAGAGTAAGATACACTATGAGCCAGCTTGTCAGGAAGATACAAAGGCAGGCAGATACATATACAGGCAGATTCCTGAGTTCAAGGTCAGCCTGGGACAGAGCTAATTTAGGTCCAGGAATGATCAGAATCATGATTCCAGGGTAGGTTCCCACCCAGGCATCTGATTGTCTGTGCTTATGCTTGCTGCCTTTTCGTAAGAGAAGGGCTAAGGTCATGCAATGCTAATTTGTGGGGTGGAACAAATAACTGAATTAATTTGTAAACAAAAACTTGGCCTTTGTTCTCCTTGAGATGGCTGGCAGTTAAAGATAGCAGTTCTTTAAAATCTTTCTTTAGCAAGACCTAAGCTATCTGGAGATCTCTAGCTATCTGGAGATCTCTGGAGAGTAAAAACAGCTCTTCAAGTATTTTTTCTAACAGGATTTCTGATTTTAATCAGAAAATCCATGGAGACCAAACACATTTGGTGTTTTTGTTGTTGTTGTTGTTATTTGTTTGTTTGTTTGTTTTTTAGAATTTTTCATAGCTCTTTTAGAAGTTTTTTTTTTCTAACAAGATTTCTGTCTTTGGAAATTACTTAGACAATTGGCATTGTTTCTTTTAAAATGCTTTCTAGAAGCTAAGCAGAGAAAGCTCTCAGAAGAGTGAACACAACTCATTTAAAATGTTTTCTGACCTTATGAATTTAATTGGAAAACCCAAGAATTAAATTTAGAATTTTTCTAACAAGATTTCTCATCTGGTGGGAAAAAATTGAAGAATTTTTATAGCAGCTTTCCTGACTTTTGTCAGAAAACCCATGAGCTATCCAGAGAGTGTCTAGAATTTTTACTAGCTGAGAGAGCTGTCTCTGAGCAGATAACTAACTGTCTTAACCAGGAATTCTTAGAATAGCAAAAAAATAGAAAGAAAGAAAGAAAGAAAGAAAGAAAGAAAGAAAGAAAGAAAGAAAGAAAGAGAGAGAAAGAAAGAGAGAGAAAGAAACAAAGAAACAAAGAAAGAAACAAAGAAAGAAACAACGAAAGAAACAACGAAAGAAAAGAAAAGAAAAGAAAAGAAAAGAAAAAAGAAAGAAAAAAGAAAGAAAAAAGAAAACAAACCTGTCTAGAGCAGATCAGAACACAGAGAGGAGTCTGAAGAGCTGTCTGGAGCAGAGAATGAGACTAGAACTATCTCCAGAGAGCTGTCTAGGGAGCCATCTTGAGCAGAACGTAGGTCTCCAGCTTGTGACCCACAATGTGATATTGAGTCATTTGTTTTCACTGCTTTCAAACACCCCTTCTCTCAGACCCCCTCTCCAAGGCAAAGCTGATCCTTGGCATATGTGGCTGGCTGTTGTTTAAGCAACAATGAACTTTAGCGAGAAAGTATTTGGGCCATGATCATTCCTTTACCTGTGGAATTGGAGCATTTTGGGTATGTGTCAAGAACTTATAAGGCAAGTCATATGGTAGACTTACCTTTAGTTTACCAAAAAGTTGTTCTATTGATTTCAAGCATGGGCACAGCAATTTTTATGACCACCAACAGAAAATGAGAGGTCCTCCTTCCCCACATCTTTAGCCTCATAGGTTGTCAGTTTGGTTGATTTTTCCCTTTCTGACTGAGGTAAAATCTAATCTCAGAGTTATTTTAATTTTCATTCCCCTAATAGCTAAGAATGATGCACCTAGGAAAGACTTCAAAAAGGTATTTCTATTTTTCTATGGAGATATTTCTGCTTAGATCTATACCCCTTTTTGTAATTGGGTTGCTTATTTATTTATATGAGATTTTTGTGTGTGTGTGTATGTATTTTAAATATCAATCCTCTCTTGGGTAGACAGCTGTCAAAGATTATCTTCTGTTCCATGCGTGTTTCTTCTTTGCTTCATTAATGTTTTTAATTGATATAGAAACTTTTTACTTTTATGAAACCACCTGTCAATTGTTGGCTTCAATCCTTAGGCCAATGGTATCCTGTTCAGAGCATCCTTTCCTATACTTTATCTTACATGATACTCTCTTTGTTTTTCTCTAGCATTAATACTTCATTTCCAGTTTTTTTTAATCTACTTGGATCAAATTCTGTGCATGCTAATATATGGTTTTATTTTCATTCTTTTGTGTATGGACATCGGTTTTCCCAGAACCATTTGTTGAAGATATCTTTTCTCCAGTGATTGTCTTGTGTCTCTTTGCAAATATCAGATGGCTATATTTACATGTACTTATTTTGGGGTCTCTTCTTTTGTTTAATTATTCTACACATCTGTTTTTGCAACAGTTCCACAAAATATTTATTGCTACACAATATTGCCGTATTTTGAGGAATAGCAATACCTCTAGTATTATTTTCACTTTGCTCACAACTGTTTGGATTAGTTTGTGTATTTTTTGTTTCCATATGAACTTGAATTTTTTCTATTTCTGTGAAGAATGTTTTGGGGATTTTCCTGGATCCACCCCTTATGCCCAAATTTAAACAGCACATCTTATAAAATTATTTGTTCTATCCATTTGCCTTCAAGGTTAAGGATGTCCTCATTCTTAATGGCTGAGTAGTATTCCATTGTGTAAATGAACCACATTTTCTGTAGCCATTCTTCTGTCATGGGACATCTGGGTTGTTTCTAGCTTCTGGTTATCACAAACAAGGCACTATGAACATAATGGAACAAATGCCCCTGTGGCACGGTGGGGCATCTTTTGGGTATATTCCCAAGAGTGGTATAGCTGGGTCTCTAGATAGATCTATATCCAGTTTTCTAAGGAACCTCCAGATTGATTTCCAGCATTGGACCAGTTTGCAATTCCACCAGCACTGGAGGTGTGTTCCTCTTTTTTCTAGATCCTCTGCAACATGTGTTGTAACCTCAGGTTCTGATCCTAGTAATTCTGATTGGTGTAAGGAGGAATCTCAAGGTCATTTTGATTTGCATTTCCCTGATCACTAAGAACTTTGAAAATATCATCCTGAGTGAGGTAATTCAGACACAAATGGACATGCATAGTATGTACTCAGTAATAAGTAGATGTTCACAAAAAAAGTACAGAATATCCAAGATACAGTCCACAGAACTCAAAAAGCTCAACAAGCTGAAGTGCTCAACTGAGGACGCCTCAGTCCCACTTGGGAGGGAGAAGAAAGCAATCATAAGTGGGGAGGGAGGGAGGGAGGGAGGGACCTGGGAGGGAGAGTAGGTGGGACTGGAGAGAGGGAGGAGGGGGAAAAGGGGGAAAAGGAGGAAATGGGGGAGAGAAGAACCTGTTCTGATATTGGGGAGGGAAAAGTATTGAAGTACTGAGGGCCAGCAGAAAGAATGGAAACAGGCAAGGGGGTGGGGGATTGGAGGTTGGAGGGACCCTCCAGAATGAACCATCCCACAGTCATAACTCTGAACCATAATTGTTCATATCTCAAAGAATTACAGGGATAGAAATGGAGAGGAGCCCAAGGAATAGAAGGTACAGCAAAAGGCTCAAAGTGGGATCCAGCACGGTCCACTTAGGGTCCACACGGAGACAGGGGGACGGGAGGAGGTATGGGATATAGAACAGTTGGAGGGTGGACAGGGGTTGGTGGGGTGGGGAATAAAATCTGGAGTATATAAAATAATTAATAAAAATATGTACTAAAATCATTTGTAATTTGTTAAGAAAGGGGCATTCTTTAAGAGAAATAACTAAAGCAGCTCTATACTGTTACTAATTTTTAACTTCACTTTTAAATTTTTGCTTAGGAATCATGTGAATATCCAGTGTAGGGACACATAAATCAGACTTCTTAAGAAGTCTGAACCCACATCTTGTGATTATATAATCTTTTTCCTAAGTATTTCTCTTTCTAAAATCCAACACTTGAATTCAAATCATACACTCTCCCTTAAGGTCACAAACTTTGCTGCATTATGTTTTATGTGGTATAGACAGAGCCTGCCTCACCTGAATGGGGATCCATAAACTACAGAACCAGAAAGTGGCTGCATGCCCCTGCTGCTGCTGCTGCTGCTGCTGCTGCTGCTGCTGCTGCTGCTGCTAGAATCTTCACTTGTTCTACGTAAAAGCAAGTACAATTCTTCATTGATTGAATTCGTTCAAGAATCTCTTCACAAAAGTCATCACAGGCATATTTTCAATTGAGTTATTAAATAGGACTGTGGGAATGAAAACTGCAAAATTTTAAAGGAGGTATGACAATATATAAAAATAAATTGCAACTTTATTTTGGAGACAGCAACATAAAACATTTAACAATAAAGCATTATTAAAAAAACTTTATTAAAAATGTGCAAAATAAAAAAATAGAGCTGTGTGGGAAATTGAGAGGTTAAGAGACAGGCAGTTTGGAAACAAGCTCTGTCCTGTCAGGTAGGGCTCCAAAAGCCTGAAAGTGAGAAAAAATGCACTGACAGAGACTTCAATCATGGAAGCTAGAATGAGCTGTCATATTAAAAATAATTAGAAAAAAAAAAAAGCCCTGTCAATTCAGATGGGCTATGTATCCTACAAATCCTGGAACCTTTCAAAATTGATAGGAAAGAAATCATTTTTATTGGGAAATGGGAATTATGGTTTACATAAGTTTAGAAAGAAAATGTCCATGCGGAAATAAAAGACAGAAAAAAATCACTGTAGCCTATTAAGAAAAAATTACACTAGAAAGGCGAGCATTTTTGGCCCTGTTATATCAAACAGAATAGACTCTAAGGTAACCGTTATTGTCAGTGATCCAGCATAGCTCTGATAAGGCAAGAGAATCCAGAATCACAATTTGTATCCAGACAATAAATTGTGGATGGCTCTGTTATTAAATCATATAGTCAGATACTTCATAAATATACAGATATATTGACAAATTTCTAATTACAGTGACTCCTTCAAGATGGAACTCTTAGTAATTGATCTTTAAGGAGACAAAAAGATATTGAAGAATATATCAAGTAATTAGATTGCAATTGTCATGTAAGTACAAATGAAAACTCCACTGATATATCACTATATTTATAAGAAATGCTATTATAAAAAAAGACAAGAGCTGGGAAGGTACATAGGAAAGAGAATCCCCTTATACTTTTGATGCAAATATAGGTTGGATACAGCCAGTTCAGAGGTTTGTCAAAAATTGCCAAGAAACAAAACAAAGCAAACAAAAACCCAAAGACAAAAACATTACTTCCATAGCATTCAGCATCCCCACTACTAGGTGCTCGTATATATCAGAAGGAAATGAAAGTGAATCAAACACACCAGAAAGGACAAGTGAACTCCCATATTTTTATAGCACTATTTCAAACAGTCAAGAAATGGAAACACCCAACATGTCCATAAATAAAAGGGAATGAGGTACGTGCAGTGACTGTACATGGTGGCTATAAAAAACAAACAAACAAAAAGAGTGAAATTCTATCATTTACTAAAGTCTGGTTGCAAATTGTGTTCATCATGTTAAGGAAAATAAGCCAAACACAGAAGGGCAAACACCACACGGTATTTGTAGGTAGAAAATGTTGAGACAGTTAACAGTAGCCAAGAAAAGTAATGGTTAGAGAGCAATGTTGGAAGGTAGATCAACTTGTATACATTTCTACTAGAAACAGAAAGTTCTAGGTGCCCTAACTTAGTCACAGGACCTTGCAGGTATAGCTAAGCTTTGACATTGTTATATGACATTACCATCTAACAACATATACTTAAGAAATGCACACTATAGTTACAAAAGGTAGTCATAGACAATCTCATAAATTTTTAAGTAAATTTTTTAAATGTTGTTCAGTTGCTTTCAAAGACATCCTTGACGTTATAAGACACAGTAGTCTCAGTTTGAAAACACTTGCTAAAGATTACCTATGTCCTGTTCATTTGAGAAGGTAAAACAAAAGATTTAAAAAAAATTCTACCACACAGATGCGATGTTTGCAAAAACCAAAGTGTTTAACCTGGTCTGTGTTACTGGCTATTTTATAAATGGTTGTTGCAGTTTTCCTCTAAACGCAGCTAGCTCCCAAGTGACTGAGACTGGACTATTATACTTATTTAACATTCTTTAAGAGCACCATTGGACAGCATTGCTCTACTTTAGCCTTCTAAGCTCGGGTGACCACCTCCCAGTCAAAATGCCTGTGATAGCTCTGGGCTCCAGGTAATTTCTTATGGTGTCTCCTAAACCCATGGCAAATCTCTTCCTCTTCCTCTCACCTTTCTCCTCCCCTGGCTGGGAGGAAGTCCACTCCTAATCTCTCCGGAGATACTTAAGAAAAGGGTTGCAACCAGATAAAGAGGCACAGAAAATCAGCATTGGAATAGCACAAGGATAACATCTTATGACTACAGGTTTGAACACTGCACACTGTATGCATGCTTTGGAGCACCAAATGGCACCTCGTTAATATGTAAATGTTGTATATGTACATTTTCAAGATATATTTAATTTAAAATATTAAAGTGAACAGACTGACCAAAGTAGAAATCCTGGCTTCCCCTACCTCACAAATCACAGCTTGTTATTAGTAAGCACTGCAAGTGATGGGATATAAAAGAGAGAAAGGGATATTAGAGAGTATGGCATGGTGGCATGGGGGAAGGGCGGTACCTAGGCGGGCCCATGCCTAGGCATCTCTTCTCCCTGAGGGACCAGGCACACACAGACATGGTATAGAATAGAGTTTATTCAGGGAAGAGGATGGGAGTTAATGGTATAGTGGAGGGAGAGAGAGAGAGAGAGAGAGAGAGAGAAGAGAAGTAGAGAGGAGTGGAGGCCAGCCATGACCACCCCGTGGAGAGAGGGGGGAGGGGAGAGCCCAAGAGGGACAGAGAGGTGAGAGTGCGATGAGAGAGCGATGAGAGAGAGAGAGAGAGAGAGAGAGAGAGAGAGAGAGAGAAGGGGCAGTGTGGGGAGCCGATGGCCGGCCCAAAACATCCTGCCGACCCAAAACATCCTGCCGGCCCAAAACATCCTGCCAGTCCAAAACATCCTGCCAGTCCAAAACATCCTGCTGGCTTGAAGTAAACAAGTCAGTGCCAGGTGCTGGGTAGTTTACCATCCCTTGGTCTCCGCCTCTCCCGAGCTGCAGCCAATCAGGGGATGACACGTCCGAGGCAGGGGTTGCAGCCTATATAAGGGATGGGCTTCTGGGTATCTGGGTCTCTGCTCTGTAGGCTTATGCTCTGCCTCTCAGGAGCATTAAAGCTTTACTGCAGAAGGATCTTGAGTGTGCCGCGTCGTTCTTGCTGGCGAGACGGTAGCGCGGGACATCTGGTGCTGAAACCCGGGAAGACGAGACCTCATCATCATCAGCACCATCGGAGACCCCTCGGCTACGAGGAAGATTCAGAACTGCAGGCAGATACGTTCGGAGAGGTATGTTCTTCTTTGGCTTCGACTTGGGATTGTCGCCACCCTGGGAAGGTAGCATTGAAGCTTTTGTGACCATTCTTGGAGCCCTTTTAATCTTTCTCTTTGCCATGTATGAATGCTCCAGGTCTTTGACTCTTGCCTCAAGGAACAAATTAGGTAGAGATCTTGACCGCAAAATGGTGGAAAGAGACTTGAGGCAGGGGACAAAAGCAATTGAGAAACTTGTTAAAAACTGTTTAGAAGATAAAGCTTGTAGGGCTGCCGTGGCAGAAGGTCGGAACACCCTTGAAAAAGTCCAGGATAGCATATCAGAAACCGAGCGTAGTGAGAGGTTGGGCGCGCGCAAGAAAAAAACAGTCCCAAAAAAGGAAAAAGGACCTCCCGGAGAGTCTAGAGACAAGGGAGTGAATGTGTCAGATCTTAAGGCTTTAAACTTTGATAACTCTGATAGCTCTAATAGCTCAGAGGATGAGGTCTTGGACCCCGATGAAGAGGCTGAGTTAGAGGAGGAACCTGCCAGATATGAGGAGAAAAGATACTATCAAGATGATCGAAGGCAGAATAGTAAAGAACCTCAAAAACGGCAGCCCCTAACATCCCTTTCACAGGTTGTTCCTTCGGTGCCCTCTCCCTATGAGACATGCCCGAAGTCTTGCTCCTTTTTGTCTGAAAAGGTAAAAAGAAAGCTGCACCCTGCTTACCCAGTCTTTGAAGGTACAGAAGGAGAGCAAGTAGTACCTATATCCCCCATCCAAAATCAAAGAAGACAGGGCCTGGGTTTTTCCTAGGTGCCACTGGGGCAGCACGACCCATACCATGGAAGACAGGGGACCCGGTATGGGTTCCCCAGTGGCCGTTAACCTCTGAAAAACTAAAAGCTGTGACTAATCTTGTTGCAGAACAATTGGCTTTTTGTGCACAAATGCAAGTCACACATATTATGGGCTTGCCATATAACCCTCAAGGACAAGGTATCATTGAGCGCGCACACCGTACGCTCAAATCATATTTAATTAAACAAAAAGGGGGAATAACAAAAGACTTGCCCCCCGTGCCACGGGTTGCCATAGCAGTGGCACTCTTTACTATAAATTTTCTAAATTCAGATAAGCATGATCAGACTGCAGCAGAGCGACATTGCTCAGACCAGCATCAACCTAAAGAATTGGTAAAATGGAAGGATGTGTTGACTAATGAATGGAAAGGCCCGGATCCTATTCTAATAAGATCCAGGGGAGCCGTTTGTGTCTTCCCACAGAGTGAAAAAAACCCCTTCTGGGTCCCTGAGAGGCTTACTAGAACAATTTTGGAGCAGAAGGACACCGCAGATCGCCCAGTCACTCACACTCCGAGAGTTGAGAGCAGCCATTATCCAGGTCAACTCTACGAGCCTTGACCTGTCCTTGACGGAGGGACTATCATCATGGATCGCTTCAGCTGTCTCCTATTTTAAGGACTGGGTGGGGGTGGGATTGTTTGGCGCAGCCCTTTGCTGTGGACTGGTGTTATTTCTCTGGCTGGTCTGTAGGCTCAGGGCTCAAACCAAGAGAGACAAGGTGGTTATTGCCCAAGCGCTTGTGGCTCTGGAACAAGGAGCTCCCACTGACATTTGACCAACCATGCTCAAGCAGTAGGCCGCCGGCTGGACAGCTCTTGCACACCTGGAGCTTAGACTCATTGCACAGGGTAGAGTGTCCAGCTTGAGCAGCCCATGGGGGATGCCGAGCAAAGCATCGCACAGAGAGACACCTGACATAAGGGTCTCTCTGGGAGGCATGTTGTCCTGCATAAGGGTTGCCTGCCCTAGTTTCCCTTTCCCAGAAAAACGGCAGAGTGACAGGTCGAGGGCGCTTCGGGTCAAACCAACAGCCTAGTGGCGACTCTCGTACGAAGTCTTAATTTTGTTGCTTGGGAGTTCGACCTCTGTCTCCACCCCTTAAAGATTGGGTGACCTACTTGCTATAAGAGCAAAAGGGCCTCATTATTAGATTGTTTTGAACCCTGAAGGTCCAGACAAGAGCCTGAAGGTTGATCAACAATCTGAGGTCTTTATTTTAAATAATAAAAAAGGGGGAGATGTTGGGAGCCGATGGCCGGCCCAAAACATCCTGCCGACCCAAAACATCCTGCCGGCCCAAAACATCCTGCCAGTCCAAAACATCCTGCCAGTCCAAAACATCCTGCTGGCTTGAAGTAAACAAGTCAGTGCCAGGTGCTGGGTAGTTTACCATCCCTTGGTCTCCGCCTCTCCCGAGCTGCAGCCAATCAGGGGATGACACGTCCGAGGCAGGGGTTGCAGCCTATATAAGGGATGGGCTTCTGGGTATCTGGGTCTCTGCTCTGTAGGCTTATGCTCTGCCTCTCAGGAGCATTAAAGCTTTACTGCAGAAGGATCTTGAGTGTGCCGCGTCGTTCTTGCTGGCGAGACGGTAGCGCGGGACAGGGCAGGTAGCCCCTTTTATAGTGGACCAGATATATGGGGCGGGGCATACCTGGCTATTGCCAGTTAACTGTGGGGTGGAGCTTGGACAGAATGCCAACAGCAAGTATGAGCCATATCTCAACCCATTTATATTCTGCTACTTTTCACTGGGTTTCTGCCCATGAACGGCCATGTGTATACTGAGACAAAGAAATACCCTATAAAAGAAATGTAAGAAGCATCTTTACGGTGTAGCTTAACAACAGCTAGACAAGCTTTGCATCATATGGCCTCATTACTTCCAAGAACCTTAACATACAGGTCTTTTCTGAACACTCAAAATGAAAGTATGTTTTTCTCTCCTGTTTTTTTTTTTTTTTTATGGTATATATCCATTTCTAAGATGACACTCACCGTTTCTTTCCCATATACAGTTTACTCCTAGAAAACACATAAAAATATTTTAGACTAAAGAGATGATGAATGAGAAACTGGATGTGCACATCATTTTAATTTACCATCAGATTTTCTTTTGCATTTTATCTCCTTTTTCAATGATTTGGGGATAATAGTTTTTATCTTCAAGTTATATACTTTCTTTTTATCCATTTATTTATTTATTTATTTATTTATTTATTTACATTCGAGTTTTTATTACCCTGTCCTGGTCCACCCTCCAACTGTTCCACATTCCATACTTCTTCTCCACTCCCCTGTCTCCACTAGGATGTCCCCATACCTCCACCCAACCAGATCTCTAAACTCCCTGGGGCTTCCAGTCTCTTGAGGGTTAGGTGCATCTTCTCTGGCTGAACACAGACTCAGCAGTCATCTGCTGTATATGTGTTGGGGGCCTCATATCAGCTGGTATATGCTGCCTGGTTGGTGGCCCAGTGTTTGAGAGATCTCAGGGGTCCAGGTTAATTGAGACTCCTGATCCTCCAACAGAGTTGCTATCTTCGGCTTCTTCCAGATTTTCCCTAATTCAACCACAAGGGTCAGCAGCTTCTGTCCATTGGTTGGGTACAAATATCTGCATCTGATTCTTTCAGCTGCTTGTTGGGTCTTTCAGAGAACAGTCATGATAAGTCCCTTTTTGTGAGCTCTCCACAGACTCAGTCATAGTGTCAGACCTTGGGACCATTCCTTGAGCTGAATTTTACTTTGGGCCTGTCACTGGACCTTCTTTTCCTCTGGCTCCTCTCCATTTCCATTCCTGCAGTTCTTTCAGGCAGGAACAACTATGGGTCAGAGTTTTGACTGTGGGATGCCCCCACTCCCTCACTTGATGCTCTGTCTTCCTACTGTAGGTAGACTCTATAAGTTCCCCCTCCTTACTATTGGTCACTTTATCTAAGATCCCTCCCTTTGAATCCTGAGAGTCTCTCACCTCTTAGGTCTCTCGTGTATTCTGGAGAGTCGCCCCAACCTCCTACCTCCTGAGGTTGCCTGTTTCCACTCTCTTCTCTAGCCCTCAGTACTTCAGTCCTTTTCCTTCACCCAATACCAGAACAGGCTTCCCTCTCCTCCTCTCCCCTATCATTTCCACTTTTCTCCACGTGTGATTGCTTTTTTTCTCCCTCCCAAGTGAGACTGAGGCTGAGAAGCACCTAAAGAAATGCTCAAAGTCCTTAGTGATCAGAGACATGCAAATCAAAACGACCCTGAGATTCTATGTTACACCAATCAGAATGGCTAAGATCAAAACCCAGGTGACTGACCACACATGACAAGGATGCGGGGAAAGAGGACCACTCTTCCATTACTGGTGGGATTGCAAGCTGGTATAACCACTCTGGAAATCAATCTGGAGGTTCCTCAGAAAATTGGAAATAGATCTGCCTAGAGACCCAGCAAGCATTATCACTCTTGGGAATATACCCAAAATATGCCCCACCATGCCACAGTGGCACGTGTTCTACTATGTTCATACTGGCCTTGTTTGTGATGACCAGAAGCTAGAAATGACCCATATGTTCCATGCAGAAGAATGGATACAGAAAATGTGGTTCATTAGCACAATGAAATAATACTCAGCTATTAAAAATGAGGACATCCTGAATTTTGCAGGCAAATGGATGGAATTAGAAAATATCATCCAGAGTGAGGTACCTCAGCCCCAAAAGGAGATGCATGGTATGTAGTTACTAATAAGTGGGTGTTAGCCAAAAAGGAAATGAAAGGAAAAGAAAGGTACAGAATACCCAAGAAACAGTCCACAGAACTAAGAAAGCTAATGTTATATACTTTCTAGCTTTGTGTCCCAGAGCCTTGTACAGTAGGCAAGTGCTCTGTTACTGAGGTATAGTCCTGTTATAATTTTCAAATGTTGTGTCAATATTATGGGTATTGACCAGGACTAGACGTCTGCAAAGGGTAAGATAAAAGATGTAGGGTTTTTTGATCATATAGAGTAGAAATTTAGGAAATGCATGTTTTATGTACTTACAAAAACCTGGGTACTTAGTTATAGCTATGTATCTAGGGCTATATCTCTGTTTAGACAAGACATAGATACAATCAAAATCATTTCTATTTAAACTTTTATTTTTGTTAAAATGGACTTTTTTTGGGAAATGGAGACTCAATGTTTTAGAAGAAAATCCATTCAACAGTTTTTCCTGTGCATGTTGCTCTTCGCCTGGGTTGCACATCTGTACATGAATTCCTTAAGGAAAGAATCTGAGGTGGCCAAAATCCAAGAACTGAGCTCTGATATATTTAGGAATTCTTTGTTGTGTACCCTTTCCCATGAAAATCTTGATTGAGTCATAAGCAACTTTATTAGACTTCTCTAACTCTTAAAGTGAGATGACTCTGACTTCCCAATTGCCTTTATTAGTACATTTGAAATTCCATCAGCAGGATGGGGCAAAAATCCCGAAAGGCTTCATGAGGGTATTTGGTTTTCCCCCTCAACTGTTTATCTTTCTCAAATCCTGTTCAAGTGGAGCAAATCACTATTTATTCAGAGCTGACTTACAATTAAGACAGACTGAGTATCTTATATTAATAATACTTAAGCTCTAAATTACAGCAGTTTCTTTATTTACAGTTAGTCCTAGACAATACTGTTCCTATGCAGCACCTTCCAGACAAAGTGAGATGCTTCAAGTGTATTTATAATCTAATTTCAGCAAGTACAGACTTTAGCTCACTGCTAAGTCACTGGAGTGACTTTTGTAACCTTAAAAGACCATTTTCTATATGAGTGTTAACTGAAAGTTTCTCCGGATTCTGTGAGTCATCTTGTTTATTGTTCATTCTAGATATAGAAGAACTGGCTAAACTTTGGTTTCCTTGTTGATTTGTTAAAGCCTTTGATTCTTTACTTTCTTTCCAACATTTTGTTTAGTTGTTATTTCTTTGCTCTCATGGCATTTGTGTTATGGCAATAGGCATCATTACATCAAACATTATAAACATCTCTTTCATTGTTTCTTGTATAATTTATTTTATATCAAAGAACTTAGTAAGTCTTAATAGGATGCAGACAATGCAAATGAAATTGCAGAGAGTATTGTGTAAATGGAGCCCCCTTCCACTTCTCAGCTTTAGTGTTATTTGAGTCACTGTCAGTGGAATCATTGCTGACCTCATAACTTTGAGTCCAAGAAGCTCATTTGCCAGTGTGCAGCAGGAGTATTCAGTGGGATGTGATAGACTTCCTAATGTGGATGAGCAGGCTCCAGGAGAGGGAAAGAGCCTAGTTGTATGATGATGATTTCCCTCACCTAGGATAACAGATGTAGAAACCTTAGTGTGAGTTTTTCCACCCTCCCTCTGTTCCAAAATGTGTTTCATTAATCACCCAGTATACTGCTTGATTTCAAATTCTTTAGGCTTCATTTTGACAAGAATACGAGCCTGAGCATAAGGCAATGGCAGAAATAGCTTGACAGAAGTGAGTTAACAAAGAACTTCCAAGGCTATTCATGTCGCTCCAGATTGTTTTAATTGCAATAATAATTTTATTTTTTCTACAATGACAAACAGGCTTTATTAATTATGGTGACCTTGGCAACCACATCCACGAGTTATATTTTCCTCTGCCTTATGAAAATGTGGTCCTTATTTTACTCAATGTGCTTTGTGCATTGTTTCTTTGCTGGCCATTTACAAGCCTTTAATCATGAGGCTAGAATTCTGACTTTCTTGAAGTATTTAGTGGTCCAATGCAAAATTCCTGTCTTCAGTCTAATGGGAATTTTTTTTAAAAGATGAAAGAGGTATTCTTTCTAAAATATGGGGCATTCATTCCTAATGGAAGAGTTTGGGTATACTAATTCAATCAACGTTTTGGTATTTGGACCCAAGTATTCAAGAAACCTCTACAGTGCTCCTGCACCAGCTTGCTACATCCATATCCTCAAATGTTTAAACACAGACCTTATTATTCTTGATAACAACTTGTCTTTTTTTCCATACTTTGTTCCACATATTTACTCTGTCCTGGGTGAGAGTGATGGAGGTTAGCTTGATGCTCTAGCAGAATCTCAGAGCACAATGGTAAATATGGATGGAAAGACATGTCAGACCTGACCGGCATGTTAAGGATTGTGAGTCTCAGGCTTGTTACCTACTATTTGGACTTCATAGGGTATAATCCAGTGAAGTTCTATAAGGCCTATGGATTTAAATATTGATTATATTAAGCATATTGCAGATGCATTAACATAAAGCCACATGAGAAGTGTATGGCCTAAATTGCTCATTCTTAATAATCAAACCATGCATGTGAAGATATATCAAAGAAGTGTCCTAAGTAGGGGGAAATGTGTTCTTGGTTAGGAGTGTAATTTATATTTTAGTAGTCAGGCAAAAGTAAGTGTACCAATTTTTATTGCTATAGTAAATTGCAAAAAGAAAAATCTAATCTGAGAACTATATTATAAAGCAAGAAATAGCAAAATTAAGGACTCATAGAACACAGTAGGGAAGAAACAACATAATGATATCTACAATGGGTGTTGAAAACTCCCTAAAAGGAAATATTAAGCTAATGAACACAGTCAAAAGGAAGAATGTGGATTCTGTACTTAGTGTATTGTGGTTTGCTTTTTGTTTTTGTTTTTTGACCAAAGAATAAATGTAATATTCACTAGCTATACATACACATGCTAAAAGATTTTTCAATTGGTATTTAGTTTCTTCCATAATATTCAGTTGCTAATTTTGAAGAGAGGTAGATTTTTCAAATTTTCATGTCCATTCATATTGTGTAGCTGTATTTTGTCAAAGGAGCCATTTTTCCCCAAAATTTTTATCTAATTTCTTCTTTATTTAGATATATTCTTTATTTACATTTCAAATGTTGTCCCCTTTCCTGGTTCCCCTCCCCCAAAATCCCATAACCCATCTCCCCTCTCCCTGTTCCCCAATCAGCCCACTCCTGCTTCCATGTCCTGGTATTCCCCTACACTGCTGCATCAAACCTTCGCAGGACCAAGGGCCTATCCTCCCTTTGATATTTAACAAGGCCATCCTCTGCTGCCTATATGTTTGGAGCCATGGCTAACTCCATGTGTACTCTTTGATTGATGGGTTTGTCCCTAGGAGCTCTGGGAGTACTGGATGGCTCATATTGTTGTTCCTCCTATGGTGCTGCAAACCCCTTAAACTCCTTGGGTCCTTTCTCTAGCTCCCCCATTAGGCAACTTGTGCTCAGTTCAATGGCTGGCTGAGAGTATTACCCTCTGTAATTGTCATGCACTAGCAGAGTGTCCCGGGTGACAGCTATAGTAGGCTATGGTCAACAAGCACTTATGGGCATCCACAACAGTGTCTGGGGTTTGTAACTGTATATGGGATGGATCCCTAGGTGGGGCAGTTCTGCATGGTCTCTCCTCAGACTATACTCCACACATTATCTCTGTATCTCCTCCTATGGATATTATGTTCTCTCTTCTAAGAAGGACCAGAGAATCCATACTTTGTTCTTCCTTCTTGAGCTTCATTTGATCTGTGAATTGTGTCTTGGGTATTCCAAGTTTCTGGGCTAATATCCACATATTAGTGAGTGTATACTCTGATGGTTTATATATAGTTGGTCCAGGGAGTGACCCTATAGGAGGTTTGGCCTTGTTGAAGTAGGTGTGTCACTGTGGGTGTGGCCTTAAGACCCTCACCCTAGTTGCCTGGAAGTCAGTCTTCCACTAGTAGCCTTCAGATGAAGATGTAGAACTCTCAGCTCCTCCTGCACCATGCCTGCCTGGATGCTGCTAGGCTCAGTCAATTTAAAAAACTTTATTGACATTTCAATGGTGTATATTAAGCATAGTCATTGCATTAGACAATGTGGATATTGCTGGGAATGTCTTGAAAGCAATGTCACTGAAGAGTTTGGTGGCAGGAACCAGACTGAACAGGCTATGGGAGATAGTGGGGAATTCAATGACATATCTTGCCAATGTCTCAATCATTGATAAATGTCCACATTAGAGGGGACTGGTGAATCAATCACCATCACACTTAAACCAAGGTTTCACAGTCATAATAGACTTTCTTGTGGGAAATGTCTCTCACTGGGATCTAAACAATAATGAGGACTTATACCAAGTATGTTGGAGTGAGATCTGTACTCAGATTGCAGAACTGCACTTACTAGATCTATGTCTCTGTGGACAAGTCCTTGATGGTCCTCATTCTGTCTCCTTAAGTGTGGAATGGTTAAAGCAATGCATGTGGAGTTCTTTGTATCCATGAGTGCCATAGAGCATGTGATAACATGTGCCAGTATTTATATTGTATAAGATAACAAAGTTGTTCAGTGCTGGAACCCAAACGTTATGAAGAGCCCCATGTCCTCTACACAGTGCTCCCTTTAAGCTTATAGCTGCATGAATATTAAGACAGTGGATAGTTTTCTGGATAGTTAAGCCCAACCCAAGATCTACCCCATCTATGAACTGCTGGAGAGCACAAAGGGACTCAAAACCAAAGCTGTAAAATCTCCATGACACAGGACAGCAACAGGATATCCCAAGGGTAGCAGAAGCCAGAGGCCTCAAACCAGACCAGTGACTCATTGCAGTGAACATTTGCAAGTGAGATGTTTTGACACACTGCAGCTTTCACAGTAAGATATTTATTTATTTATGTGATCATTTTGTTTGTTTCTTTGTGGAGGGAGGTTGCCAGGGTGATAGTGAAGAGGTTAGCTTAGAAACTTTGGAAAATTCCACCAGGCCCCTCTCCTCCTGAAAGAGAAAGGTCATAAAGAACACAGGCACACACACACACACACACACACACACACACACACACACACCTCTGAAAGAGAAAGACTGATTACATTCCTCCACAGGCAGGTCCCTGTGGGTAGGGGAGGCCCTGAGTTATTCCAAGACCATTGGCACCTACCCTCATTCCCTAATGATCAATCAGTTTAAAAGTCACTCCCTGGGCCAAATATATACGAACCATCACACATACTATGTGTATTCTTTTGTGATTGGGTCACCTCACTCATGATGACATTATCCACTTCTTCCCATTTGCCTAGGAAGTTCATGAATTCACTCTTTTTTATAGCTGAATAGTATTCCATTGTGTAAATATACCATATTTTCTGTATCCATTTCTCTGTTGAGGGACATCTGAGTTCTTTTCAGCTTCTGGCTATTATAATTAGGGCTATTATGAACATAGTAGAGCATGTGTCCTTATAACATGCCGGAGAATCTTCTGGGTATATGCCCAGGAGTGGGAGAGCAGAGTACTCCAGTATTATTATGCTCAATCTTTGAGGAAATGCCAAACTGATTTCCAGAGTGGTTGAACCAGCTTGCAATCCCACCAGCAATGGAGGAGTGTTCCTCTTTCTCCACATCCTCCCCAGCACCTGCTGTCTCCTGAGTTTTTGGTCTTAGCCATTTTGATTGGTATAAGGTGAAATCTCAGGGTTGTTTTGATTTGCATTTCCCTGATGACTAAGGATGCTGAATATTTCTTTGTTGCTTCTCAGCCATTTGATATTCCTCAGTTGAAAATTCTTTGTTTACTTCAAAGAAGACATCAGAAAATGGAAAAACCTTCCATGTGTGTGGATTGGCAGGATTAATATACTTAAAATGGTCATCTTGCCAAAAGCACTATACAGATAAAACACAATCACCATCAAAATCCCAACTCAGTTCTTAATAGAGTTAGAAAGGGCAATTTTGAAATTCATCTGGAACAACAAAAAACCCAGGATAGCTAAAACTATTCTCAACAGTAAAAGAACTTCTGGAAGAATCAGTATCCCAGACCTCAAGCATCACTATAGAGCAATAGTGTTAAAAACTGCATGGTATTGGTCCAGTGACAGGCAGGTGGATCAATGGAATAGGATTGAAGACCCAGAACTGAATCCACACACTTATGGTCACTTGATCTTCTACAAAGGAGCTGAAAACATCCAGTGGAAAAAAGATAGTCTTTTCAACAAATGGTGCTGGTTCAATTGGAGGTCAGCTTGCAGAAGAATGCGAATTGATCCATTGTTATCTCCTTGTATTAAGCTCAACTCCAAGTGAATCAAGGACCTCCACATACCAGACACACTGAAACTAATAGAAAAGAAACTGGGGAAGACCCTGGAGGACATGGGCACGGGGGAAAAGTTCCTGAACAGAACACCAATAGCTTATGCTCTAAGATCAAGAATTGACAAATGGGACCTCAAAAAAATTACAAAGTTTCTGTAAGGGAAAGGACACTGTCAAAAGGACAAAATGGCAACCAACACATTGGGAAAAGATTTTCACCAACCCCACATCTGACAGAGGGATAATATCTGATATATACAAAGAACTCAAGAATTAGACCCCAGGGAACCAAATAACCCTATTAAAAATGGGGTACAGAGCTAAACAAAGAATTTTCACCTGAAGGACTTTGAATGGCTGAGAAGCACCTTAAGAAATGTTCAACATCATTACTTATTAGGGAAATGCAAATCAAAACAACCCTAAGATTTTACCTCACACCAGTCAGAATGGCTAAGATTAAAAACTCAGGAAACAGCAGGTGTTGGCAAGGATGTGGAGAAAGAGGAACACTCCTCCACTGCTGGTGGGATTGCAAGAATGTACAACCACTCTGGAAGTAAGTCTGGTGGTTCCACAGAAAACTGGGCATGACACTTCCGGAGGACCCTGCTATACCACTCCTGGCCATATACCTAGAGGATTCCCCAACATGCAATAAGGACACATGCTCCATTATGTTCATAGCAGCCTTAGTTATAATAGTCAGAAGCTGGAAAGAACCCAGATGTCCCTCAATGGAGGAATGGATACAGAAAATGTGTTATATTTACACAATGGAATACTACTCAGCAATTAAAAACAATGAATTCATGAAATTCTTAGGCAAATGGTTGGAACTGGAAAATATCATACTAAGTGAGGTAACTCATTCACAAAAGAACACACATGTAATGCAGTCACTGATAAGTGTATATTAGCCCAGAAGCTCTGAATACCAAAGACACGACTCACATATCAAATCATTCCCAAGAAGAAGGAAGGAGAGGGCCCTGGTCCTGGAAAGGTTTGATGCAGCATTGTAGGGGATTGCCAGGACAGAGAAGTGGGAGGAGATTGATTGGGGAATGGGCGGAGAGAAGAGGACTTATGGGAGTTAGGGGGAGGGGAGAACCAGGAAAGGGAAAATCATTTGAAATGTAAACAGAGAATATGGAAAAACAAAAACAAAAACAAAAAAAACAAAAAAAAAGGTATGTAAATACAAATTGTAAATTTCTAAGAAAGTAAAAGCTTAAGTAATTTAAAAAAAAAAAGAAAATTCTTTGGTTATCTCTGTACCCCATTCTTTAATAGGGTTATTTGGATACCAGGAGTCTAACTTCTTGAGTTCTTGTATATATTGGATATTAGCCCTCTGTCAAATATAGGGTTGGTAAAGACATTTTGCCAATTTGTTGGTTGCTGTTTTGTCCAATTGACAGTTTTCTTTGCCTTACATTGTAATTTTATGAGGTCCCTTTTGTCAATTCTTGATCTTAGAGCATAAACTATTGGTGTTCTGTTCAGGAACTTTCCCCCTGTGCCCATGTGCTCAAGGCTCTTCCCTAGTTTCTTTTCTATTAGTTTTAGTGTGTGGTTTCATGTGGAGGTCCTTGCCCCACTTGAACTTAAGCTTTGAACAAGGAGATAAGAATGGATCTATTTGCATTCTTCTGCATGCTGACCTCCAGTTGAACCAGCACAATTTGTTGAAAAGGTTATCATTTTTCCACTGGATGGTTTTAGCTCCTTTGTCAAACATCAAGTGACCATAGGTGTGTGGGCTCATTTCTGGGTCTTCAATTCTATTCCATCAATCTACCTGCCTGTCACTGTACCTATACCATGCAGTTTTTAACACTATTGCTTTGTAGTTCGTCTTGAGGTCCGGGATACTGATTCCCCCAGCAACCTTGCCAAAAGGAATCTACAGATTCAATGAAATCCCCATCAAAATTCCAACTCAATTCTTCATAGAGTTAGAAAGAACAATTCTCAAATTCATCTGGAATAACAAAAAACCTAGGACAGCTAAAACTATTCCCAACAGTGTATTGTGTTTTGAACAATGACAATACTACCATATGTATCTTATCCCTAATTATATATTTTCCTCATAATTATGTCATGATTTCCTTTAAATAAATGCTTTATTTTCATGTTATATTAAACTCCTAAAGTTATTTAATATAATGAACATTTTGAGAAATTCACTTATAAAGAGAGTAAAGTTTTTTCTTATAATTTTTCCTTTATATAAATTTTTCAACACTAACCTTTGACATCAATATATATTTTTATGGCTATGACAATCAAATTATCATTTAAAATGAATTTACCTTGGTTAGCTTCACATTTATCTAAAACAATATCCTAAGATAATTATCCATTTTACTTATTTATTTATTTATTTATTCATTCATTCATTCATTCATTCATTCATGTTACTAACAACCACAACTGGTTGAGAGAAATAAGTAAAAGTTCCATATCCTCAGTATTAGTAAGTTATGGACATAAAATCCAAGTTCAGACTTCACAAAAACAGTTATTCTTGTCTATCTCAGAAGATCATTCCTTGACATTAGTAGTTCTAAAGGTGTTGAAGGTAGTATGAATAGAAATTATAGGAACTACATATTTTTATTCTTGACTATATACCCTAGTTTTGCTTCAATATTTAAAATTTTGGTCTGAAATGATTACTCTTAGCTGAAGATGCAGTATAATAAATCTATATTTTGCTAGGTTTTATGTAGAAGGAGGTTTATCTGTGGTTTCCAGATCTCACCATGGAAGAATTCCCTACCACAATTATCAGCAGTTGTGTACCATCTGCTCCAATGTCTCATAGATAAACCACTTAAACACTGACACAGATTATGTTTCCTCTAATGATAAACCAGCACAATACTGCTTCACTTAAGCTCTCTAATAAGTATGTTATATAGGCTCTGGGTGCACACTTTCTCTGTCCTAGAGAACTGAAGGAATTGTTTGAGGCAAAGGTGCAGAAAATGTTAATCATAGCCTGAATCTGAGCAAGCAGCTTCATTAATGCTTGATGACACAGTTATCAAAAATAGAGGAACTTATTCTTTCCCAAGGCACTGTGAGAAAAAAACCAGTATGATTTTTCGGGGGACATATGTATTTGTACATGAAAACCTGGCAATGACAATTAAGAAGGAGATATCACAAGTACAGAAAAACTTAAGTTGATGTATAAGAACCCAGAGAATCATTTGAGATACCCAGTAATATGGGAATCAGGATCCTACCTTACAGACTCATCTCACATTTCCTGGTAATGAAGACATCCTTATAATGGTAATGAAGCCTTTTATGGATCTGATATCATATGCAAGTTGAATTTAACTTGGCATGTCTTCCTCTCATACAAACCTGATAAAATACCAGCATTATTGCTCCTGTAGGACCTCTCTATTGCTTGCATCAAAAACCCCACACTGTACATGCTCTAACTCAGGAGTGAGCATGCTTCTCTTTCAGTTTACTGCCCAATATCAGGGTTCCAAATTTTCAGATTAACTATATAAATTCCCAAATGAGTGTACCTGTACAGAGAAAGAAATGTTAAGTCAAAGATTATGAGGGTGATTTTGTGAGAAATGATAACAGAGAAAAATTTTAATAATTCCCCCACATTTACAAAACAAGCACATTTCAGTTTCACATCTGACTAAAATAAGTCAGTAGGAAAGGCACATTTCCACATAAGGAACACACAATGATGCTGGAAACCACCTAAAATTGGACTTGGAGAAACAGTTCAGAGTTTAAAAATATTTACTTCTCTAACAGAAGACCAAAGTTCAATTCTCAGCACCCAGTTCAGAGAGATCACAACCTTTCATAGCTCCAGCTCTAGGATATTCAAATCCTTCCTCTTGCCTCCTTGGGTACCACACTCAAGAACAACAACAACAACAACAACAACAACAACAACAACAACACACAAACACATACACTAAAATAAAATAGAATAGAATAAAATAAAATAAAAATATACCTTGAATTAAAAGAAAACTACTCAAAGTAGAGTTTCATGGCATATTATGCATCTTTCACGATTCTATTACTCCTTACCTTAATTCTTCTTAGAAACAGGCAGTGCAGTTGTGGGGGGGGGTGGAGAAAGAAGAAAGGGTGCATCAATGTGGATTTATAACTAGAAGCTATATTACAGGGCTATATTATCCATCCACTTCTTCCTTTTAAGACATAACTGTTCTTCAACTCCTTATACACAAAATTGTTCACTCTTCTCATTGCCTTGAGGTATTTAAAAGTATGATGAAGCATTTTTTAGATTATTTGTAGAATTACAACTGTGTGCCCTTTTCATATAACCCATTCATAACAACATACAGTTTTGGAAGGAAGACATTCTGCTACAACTGCCTTGGTAAAGTATTTCAAAACAAAGTACATGTTCACTTTAAGCTCTCAGAAGAAAGTCTGCTGCTATTGGGATTTGCTGATCGGTTAACGATGATAAAATTGTTCTGTTCCACTTAGCTTTGGATTACTAATATTCATTCACAAATTTTACTGGAAAAGTGTTTTGTGTACTTAAATTGCTTCATCAAAGAAAAATTGTTGAGAATTTCTCCCTACCCCCTCCATGCTCCTATTAAAAGAGTTCCCACTAATGAGAAAAAGTAATAAACAGCACTTAAACTGCCCTTCCCTAATTGAATCCTGTAATTATAGGTTGCTGTAAAGTTAGGATTTCTTTATTTAATAATGCTGACGTATATAAGCACCTAGTGCCTCTCATAAAGTAAGGTAAAATGTGTGGCATATCTTTCTTTTTCATAAATTACCATTACAAAAAAATCGGCAGTGAAGCCTTTAAAATAATAGCAGGAACTGCCATATCAAAACTTCTACCGTATTGTCAAGCCTCCCGAGTCTTCCCCATATTACCTATGCTGTGTGTCATGAACACCAGCATCTGTTTCTAATCTCACATCATATCGTCAATCCATCTCTGGTTAAAGCCAAGAGGAAAGATGAGCTAATGACACAAAGCAGAGTGCCTGCCCAGAGAAGCCGCTAGTTGTCAGTAAGGCACCCTGCTCTCCTGCAGATTGACAGCCCAGGAGATGGATGGTGAGCATGCCACATTCACTACCTGCTTCTCTTAGAATCTATTTTTAGGAAAGACTCAAGTGTGAAAGTCTGAAAGAGTAGTGTGCACTACAGCAATTGTATTCATGGAATTTATGGATCGCATTGATTTTATTTGCATTCTAATCTATATCCAGCAGCATTACTATCAGCAGATTGCTATGACCCTTACTGAGTAGTTTTCTTACTCTTCCATTATCTAGATGGGCTTATTTCTTATATTTTTAATCAAAATTTTGAATTGAAGAAAGATGTAGTTTCTACTTAAAAACAAAATTAGCCTGGTCAGAGTTCATTATTATTTCTCTTGTGATAGGTACTTTTGATATATAATTTAATTGGAAATATGCCTTTACAATTTGAAGGTAAAAGCCTAATATTTTACCTATCTATGCTGCTCAGTTATCAGACAATGTATTTTTTTATGAAAGAACAGGAAGTTTCCTTTGAAATATTTCAGAGTAGATATGTGAAATGTGATGATTTCAAGACTAGTCACTAGTCACAAGGACTAGAAGAATCAGTTTCAAAAAAGATAAAGATTAAAATAAAGAAGAGTTAAACAATAGCAAGGTAACTAATTGCTAACAAGTAAACAAAGTTGAAGAAATAGAGCTAAAAAGTTAAGTTGTGCATCACAGATGTCATGCATTCCAAAAACTTGAATATTATGGAATCTGTTATCACATTTATTCAGTTTTGCTATAGTGTAGACTTTTTTTGCATTTTAAGAAAATCTTGATTCTCATTATAAATTTATGTTACATTCTGTTATCTTCTGTCAAATTGATTTGACTTCTTTTTCCCTATAAATCAGATACAAGCAAGAATTTTTTGTGTTCTTTATGGGTACCTTCAATGCCTAGTGAACAGATATGATCAAAAGACAAACATGAAAAGTTCTAAGAACATGAGGCAATGATATCCTGCAAGAAATTATGTTTCTTGAATTCTCACTGGGTATATTAGTTGAGATCAAAGCTCCACAATGTCATTTTCAATCCTGACATCTCTATGACAAATACAGATGTGCATGAGCCAAGGATGAAAACAGTTGTTTCCAGTACTCTCCTCAGCTGAGAAGTGTTGGTTACAAGTCAAGAACAAAAGATTAGATAAGCACAGACCGGGGCTTGTTTTCTAGTACTGGGAACCAAACCCAGGATTTTACAGATATTAAGTAAGTGTTTACCCTAGCACTGAGCTGTGTCTCCTGCCTCAAGGTTTTACACAGAAGAAAAACCTCATATGCTGAAAATGGAGCTGTGTATCTGCTATGCTAAAAGCTGGAAAAGTTTAGAATATTTATTGAGACTCTTTAGATTTAAATAACCGTCAAGAGAAACTGTTTGATAGATGACAATTTGGTGGTCTGGATGATCTTGGCAAGTTGAACTGTTAGTTAAAAGCACCAAGATTATATCCAATAGAACTAATTCTAAATTATGACCTTCTAGTTAGACATGCCATCTTGAAACTTGCACCTCTTTCCATTCTTTCTATGAACTATCATAACCTATGAACAATGTCAGAAAACAGTCTATAAGGCCAGACAGTATGAAAGATAACATCAAAATGGGTGAGAAGCAAGAAAAAAGTATTGGCAGCAGAAAAGCAGATGCAGGAGTGGAGGTAATGTTCTGTGACTGAGATGAGCAGGAAATGGAATATAAAAAGAAGAAAGACTTTGGGACTTAGAGTCCCCAGATTGTACTGAACACAGTGATGTGAGCTGAGGATGTAAACACAAAAGAGCGAACACTCTTACCTACTTCTCTGAATCCAGATGATGGACTGCATATTTTCTCCCCAAAGGCATAGATATTGGTACAGCTTAGGATAGTTGAAAGACTGAACATCACAGGAAAATTTATGTACCAAATTTTCTTCTTCCTTCATCTCCAATGCCAGAAGCAGAAAAATTAGGTTTGTATCCAGAGGGCAAAAGATAATAAAACATTCTAGGCAAACTAGACATCTAGGAAAAACATACATCTAGGGATAAATTCAGTCAAATATTGATATTTAAAAGTATCTCAACTATGAAATGCCTAGGCTTTGACTGATCATTCATCTGTAAAATGGTATCAATTATTCTGCCTGTGCACATAGTTTTTGACCAGGATTATACTTCCTGTTTCCTAATTCAGGCTTCAATAAGAACATTTGATGATCTTCTAAAGAGGAAAATAATCAGAAAAAAAGGCAGACAAAATAATCCTCAGAAATAATAGGAAACATGCTTCATCAAAAAAATTTTTTCTTAAAAGTACATAATGTCTTAGTATTCTATTACTGTGAAAAGACATCATTACTACAGCAACTTTCCTCTTTTAAAGGAAAACATTTCATTGGGGCTTGTTTGTAGTTTCATCAGAGTTTTAGTCCATTACCATCAGGACAGAGAATATGATGGCTTGCAAGAAGGCAGAGTACTGAGAAGTAGCTGAGAGTTTGACACCCAGCATCACTAGCAGCAGGAAGAGAGAGTTACTGGGTCTAGCTTGGGCCCTTGAAATCTCAAAGCCCATTGCCAGCAGCACACATCCTGCAACAATGTCATACCTTCTAATTCTTTCAAATAGTGTCAGTATCTGGTAACCACGCATTCAAGTTGATAAGCATAGGGAGGCCATTTACATTGAAACTAGCACATTTGAACTACCCTTGCTCCCATAGACTTGTAGTCATGTCATAATGCAGAAATGCAATTCCAACTTCAAAAGCCCCCATCATCTTTTAGTCCCCACATTGTTTGAAGTACGAAATTCAAAGTCTCTTCTGAGATTCAAGGAGATCTCTTAACTCTAACCCTTTGTAAAATCAAAATTAAAACAACAACAACAACAACAACAACAACAACAACAAACAACAACAACAAAAAATAGATCATGCACTTACAATGGCACAGAATACAAATTACCATTCCAAAATGGAAGAAGGGAAGCACTGTGAGAAAATACTGGATTAATCAAGATGTGAAATCAGCAGGGCACACTCCAAGGTTTTTATCTTCATGTTGTTGTCAAAGGGTTCTTCATATCTCCATGTCCTTTCAGCTTCGTTGACAGCTACATAACTCTCTCTCTCTTGGGTTGGCTTCACACCCAGTTTTCAGCTTTTCTTGGCAGGTATCCCATGAGTCTGGCATCTCCAACATCTTGGGAATTTTACAACACCATCCAGGTTTCACATTCATAGCTTCACACAATGGCCTTTCTATGTCTCCACACAAAGAGAGGCCAACACATATATCATCTCTGTGGCTTTCCTTAGTCACAGTGTATCTACTCCAGTAAGAATAAAGCAGTATACTTTTACATCAAGTAAGACATCCAATGTAATCAACCTGGTACCAGGTTGATGGCTGGTCACCCCAGGAAATGGTGGCATATCTAGATTCCATGTTGGTCTCTGCTGTTGGTGGATCTGACACTCAGCAACAGCTATATCCAGGTCAGATTTGGTGAATAGAAATTTCTTAGAACAGTGACTAAGATAGAAATTGGTATGAAGGCCCAGGATACTTTGCTGACAGGCCTGACCATGCTGCTTGTTGGCAGAATGTGGACTTTAAGGTTTTGGATTAGGAAAGCAGTTGAAAGCTTAAGTGGGTCTTAATAGGCCATATTAACAGGGACACAGAAGACAGTGGTGCTGAGAGCAAAGTAGATTATGATAGTCTGGTTTAACAAATTTCAGAAAAGAATATTAATAAGTGGCCTAGAGACAATTCTTGTAATATTTTGCTGAATGGAATAAAGGGGTAGTATTATTAGGGAAACCCCATTATTGACTTCTATATTAGGATTCTATTGCTGTGAAGAGACATCATGAGTATATCAAGTGTTATAAACTAAATTATGTGATTAGGTCTTACTTATAATTTCAGAAGTTTAGTCCATTGTTATCAGGGCAAGAAGCATAGTGCCATATGGGTAGACATGGTGGTGGAGAAGTAGCTGAGAGTTCTACACAACGATCTTCAGGAAGCAGGAAGACAGAGACACTGGACCTCATCTGTTCCCTTGAAACCTCAAAAACAGCCCCAGAAACACACTTCCTCCAACAAGGCCACACCCCCCACTCCTTTCAAATAGTGCCAGTCTCTAGGTGATCAAGCATCCAAATTTATGAGCTTATGGGGACCATTCTTATTCAAAGTACCACAGACAAGAAAAAAGAAAATTAAACACTTTAGAAGAATTTGTCAGAAATTCAAACCATGAAAAAGAAAATTTAGGAAACAAGGACCTAGAAATTTTATAAAGTATACACAAAGTTTACTCTTACTTTTTTTTTAAATTTTCTATATTCTATGTTTACATTCCAAAGGCTTTCCCCTTTCCCAGTTCCCACCCACCATAGTTCCCATAGTTCCTCTCCCCCCCAACTGTTCCCCAATCATTCCCCCTCCCCCCTCGGTTTCTTTACTAAACTGGATGCAATCTTTACAGGCCCAGGGTCCTCTCCTTTCTTCTTCTTGGGAATCATTTGACTTGCTATTTGTGTCTTGAGTATTTAGGGCTTCTGGGCTCATTAATATCCACTTATCAGTGATTGCATTTCATGTGCATTCTTTTGTGATTGGGTTAATTCACTCAGGATGATATTTTCCAGGTCTAACCATTTACCTACAAATTGCATGAATTCATTATTTTTAATGGCTGAGTAGTATTCCATTGTATAAATATACCACATTTTCTGTATTCATTCCTCCTTTGAGGGATATTTGGGCTCCTTCCAATTTCTGGCTATTATAAACAAGGCTGCTATAAACATAGTGGAGCATGTGTCCTTATTGCATGCAGGGGAATCCTCTGGGTATATGCCCAAGTAAGAGCAAAGATGATATTGGGTTTCATAAATGTACAGACAGTGGACAAGGATTAAGAATGTCAGTGGGAGGCCCAGCTGGTGGTGGGGAAGCCGGAGTGTCACCCAGCGTGCCAGGTGCTCAGAACCATCCAGCAGCAGCGGCGGAACCAGCTTCCCGTCCAGCTGGTGGTGAGGAAGACGGAGTCAGCCAGTGTGCCAGGTGCCCAGACCCAGCCGGAGGCCGAACCAGCCTCCCATCCAGCCAGTGGCAGGGAAGCTGGAAACTGGACCCAGCCAGCTTCCCAGCAGCTTGGGACCAGCAGGCAGAACCAGATAACTGAGATATCCCAACTTTAAGACCCCTGGGGAAACAGGATATCAGACAGCAAACCCTGAGCAGGAGCAGTGCAGAGCAGCCGCCCAACAGGCGGAACCAAATACCTGGGATATCCTGAGTTTAAGACCTCGGGGGACTCAGGCCACCTGTCAGCAATCTGTGAGCAAGACCCCCGCAGGACAGTGATTCAGGTACCCCAGTCGCTGGGAAATAGCCTTACAACCCCACAGGAGGGTCAAGCTTCAGCTAGTATCTACAGGACCAACTAACACCAGAGTTAACCAGATGGCAAAAGGCAAACGTAAGATCGCTACTAACAAAAATCAAGGCAATATGGTGGCATCCGAACCCAGTTCCCCAACAGCAATAAATATTGGATACCCCGAAACACCAGAAAAACAAGACTCAGATCTAAAATCACTGGTCAGGATGCTGATAGAGGAACACTTAGATAAATCTCTTAAAGTAATACATGAGAAAATAGATCAAAAGCTAGAAGCCATTGCAAGACAAACACAATTAAATCCCACATATCTCAACACACCAGAAAAACAAGACTCAGATCTAAAATCACTGGTAAAGATGCAGATTGAGGATCCCTTAGATAAATTTCTTAAAGTAATAGAGGAGAAAATAGATCAAAAACTAGAAGCCCATACAAGGCAGACACAAAAATCACTTAAAGAAATCCAGGAGAATATAGAGCAAAAAATGAATCCCAATAAGGGGGAGAAACAAAAATCACCTAAAGAAATACAAGAGAACATGGGTCAACGAGTAGAAGTCATAAAGGAGGAAACACAAAAATCCCTTAAAGAATTACAGGAAAACACAAACAAGCAACTGAAAGATCTGGGCAAAACCATACAAAATCTAAAAACAGAAGTAGAAACAACTAAGCAATCTCAAAGGGAGACAATGTTGGAGATAGAAAACCTTGGGAAGAAATCAGGAGTCATAGATGCAAATATCAACAATAGAATACAAGAGATAGAAGACAGAATCTCAGATGCTGAAGATACCATAGGAACCATGGATTCAACAATTAAAGAAAATGCAAAATGCAAAAAGCTGGTAACCCAAAACATTCAGGAAATCCAGGACACAATGAGAAGACCAAACCTAAGGATTGTAGGGATAGATGAGAATGAAGATCTACAACTTAAAGGGCCAGCAAATATCTTCTACAAAATTATGGAAGAAAATTTCCCCAACCTAAAGAGAGAGATGCCCATGAATATACAAGAAGCCTATAGAACCCCAAATAGACTGGACCAGAACAGAAATACTTCCCGTCACATAATAATCAAAACCCCAAATGTACTAAACAAAGAAAGAATATTAAAGGCAGTAAGAGAAAAAGGACAAGTAACATATAAAGGAAGACCTATCAGAATTACACCAGACTTCTCACCTGAGACCATGAAAGCTAGAAGATCCTGGGCAGACCTCATGCAGACCCTAAGAGAACACAAACTTCAGCCAAGACTACTATACCCAGCAAAACTCTCAATTGCCATAGATGGGGAAACCAAGATATTCCACGACAAAACCAAATTTGCAAGATACTTATCTACAAACCCAGCCCTACAAAGGATAATAGGGGAAAAATACCAACACAAGGGGGGAAACAACACCCCAGAAGAAACAAGATAGAAACCCCATCTCATCCAACCCAAAAGAAGAGAACCACTCAAATACAAATAATAATAACAATTCCCAAAATGTCAGGAAGTAATAATTACTATTCCTTAATATCTCTTAATATCAATGGACTCAATTCCCCAATCAAAAGACACAGACTAACAGACTGGATACAGAAACAGGACCCTACATTTTGCTGCATACAGGAAACACATCTCAGTGTCAAAGACAAACACCACCTTAGAGTAAAAGGCTGGAAGACAGTTCTACAAGCAAATGGTCCCAGGAAACAAGCTGGAGTAGCCATTCTAATATCAGATAAAATTGATTTTCAACCTAAAGTCATCAAAAGAGACACAGAAGGTCACTTCCTGCTTGTCAAAGGGAAAATCCACCAAGAAGAATTCTCAATACTGAACATCTATGCGCCAAATGCAAGGGCACCCTCATTCGTAAAAGAAACTTTACTAAAGCTTAAAGCACACATCGCACCTAACACAATGATTGTAGGTGACTTCAACACTCCACTCTCCTCAATGGACCGATCAGGAAACCAGAAACTAAACAGGGACACAGTGAAACTAATTGAAGCTTTGGACCAATTGGATTTAACAGATATATATAGAACATTCCATCCTAAAACAAAAGAGTATACCTTTTTCTCAGCACCGCACGGTACCTTCTCAAAAATTGATCATATAATTGGTCACAAGACAGACCTCAACAAATACAAGAAGACCGAACTAATCCCATGTCTCCTATCGGATCACTATGGAGTAAAAGTGTTCTTCAATAGCAAGAAGAACAACAGAAAGCCCACATACACATGGAAACTGAACAATACTCTACTCAATGACACCCTGGTCAAGGAAGAAATAAAAAAAGAAATCAAAGACTTTTTAGACTTCAATGAAAATGAAGGTATGACCTACCCAAATCTCTGGGATACAATGAAAGCAGTGCTAAGAGGAAAACTCATAGCCCTGAGTGCCTCCAAAAAGAAACTGGAAAGAGCATACACTAGCAACTTAACAGCACACCTGAAGGCGCTGGAACAAAAAGAAGCTAACTCACCCAGGAGGAGTAGAAGAGAGGAAATCATCAAACTAAGGGCTGAAATCAATCAAGCAGAAACAAAGAGAACCATACAAAGAATCAACAAAACCAAGAGCTGGTTCTTCAAGAAAATCAACAAGATAGATAAACCCTTAGCTAGACTAACCAAAGGGCACAGAGATAGTATCCAAATTAACAAAATTAAAAATGAAAAGGGGGATATAACAACAGAAACAGAGGAAATTCAAAAGATCATCAGATCCTACTACAAAGGCCTATACTCAAAACAACTGGAGAATCTGGAGGAAATGGACAATTTCCTAGACAGATACCAAATACCAAAATTAAATCAGCATCAAGTAGACCAGCTAAACAGTCCCATAACCCTTAAAGAAATAGAAGGGGTTATAGAAAGCCTCCCAACCAAAAAAAGTACGGGACCAGATGGTTTTAGTGCAGAATTCTACCAGACCTTCAAAGAAGACTTAACACCAATACTCTTCAAACTATTCCACAAAATAGAGACAGAAGGGACACTGCCCAACTCGTTCTTCGAAACCACAATTACGCTGATACCTAAACCACAAAAAGATCCAACAAAGAAAGAGAACTACAAGCCAATTTCTCTTATGAATATAGATGCAAAAATACTAAATAAAATTCTTGCCAACCGAATCCAAGAGCATATCAAAACGATCATTCACCATGATCAAGTAGGCTTCATTCCAGGAATGCAGGGATGGTTCAATATACGGAAATCCATCAATGTAATCCACTACATAAACAAACTAAAAGAAAAAAACCACATGGTCATCTCATTAGATGCTGAAAAAGCATTTGACAAAATTCAGCATCCTTTCATGCTAAAAGTCTTGGAAGGAGCAGGAATTCAAGGCCCACACCTAAACATAGTAAAAGCAATCTACAGCAAACCAGTAGCCAACATCAAAATAAATGGAGAGAAACTTGAAGCAATTCCACTAAAATCAGGGACTAGACAAGGTTGTCCTCTCTCTCCATATCTTTTCAATATAGTACTTGAAGTTCTAGCGAGAGCAATCAGACAACATAAGGAAATCAAAGGGATACAAATTGGAAAGGAAGAAGTCAAAGTATCATTATTTGCAGATGATATGATAGTCTACTTAAGCGATCCAAAAAACTCCACCAGAGAACTTCTACAGCTGATAAACAACTTCAGCAACGTGGCTGGTTATAAAATTAACTCAAGCAAATCAGTAGCCTTCTTGTACTCAAAGGACAAGCAGGCTGAGAAAGAAGTTAGGGAAATAACACCCTTCACAATAGCCACAAACAACATAAAGTACCTTGGCGTAACTCTAACCAAACAAATGAAAGATCTGTATGACAGGAATTTCAAGTCCCTGAAGAAAGAAATCGAAGAAGACCTCAGGAGATGGAAAAATATTTCTTGATCCTGGATTGGCAGGATCAATATAGTAAAAATGGCCATCTTGCCAAAAGCAATCTACAGATTCAATGCAATCCCCATCAAAATCCCAAATCAATTCTTCATAGATCTAGAAAGAGCAATTCTCAAATTCATCTGGAGCAACAAAAAACCCAGGATAGCTAAAACTATTCTCAACAATAAAAGGACTTCTGGGGGAATCAATATCCCTGACCTCAAGCAGTACTACAGAGCAATTGTGTTAAAAACTGCATGGTATTGGTACAGCAACAGGCAGGTAGATCAATGGAATAGGATTGAAGACCCAGAAATGAACCCACAGACTTATGGTCACTTGATCTTTGATAAAGGAGCCACAACCATCCAGTGGAAAAAAGATAGCCTTTTCAACAAATGGTGCTGGTTCAACTGGAGGTCAACATGCAGAAGAATGCGAATTGACCCACTCTTATCTCCTTGTACTAAGATCAACTCCAAGTGGATCAAGGACCTCCACATAAAACCAGACACACTGAAACTATTAGAAAAGAAACTTGGGAAGACCCTGGAGGACATGGGCACAGGGGTAAAGTTCCTGAACAGAACACCAATAGCTTATGCTCTAAGATCAAGAATTGACAAATGGGACCTCATAAAATTACAAAGTTTCTGTAAGGCAAAGGACACTGTCAGAAGGACAAAATGGCAACCAACAACGTGGGAAATGATCTTCACCAACCCCACATCCGACAGAGGGCTAATATCCAATATATACAAAGAACTCAAGAAGTTAGACCCCAAAGAACCAAATAACCCTATCAAAAAATGGGGTACAGAGCTAAACAAAGAATTTTCACCAGAAGAAATTCGGATGGCCGAGAAACACCTTAAGAGATGTTCAACATGATTAGTCATCAGGGAAATGCAAATCAAAACAACCCTGAGATTCCACCTCACTCCAGTCAGAATGGCTAAGATTAAAAACTCGAGAGACAACAAGTGCTGGCGAGGATGTGGAGAAAGAGGAACACTCCTCCACTGTTGGTGGGATTGCAAAATGGTAAAACCACTCTGGAAATCAGTGTGGCGGTTCCTCAGAAAATTGGGCATGCCACTCCCAGAGGACCCTGGCATACCACTCCTGGGCATATACCCAGAGGATTCCTCTGCATACAACAAAGACACATGCTCCACTATGTTTATAGCAGCCTTGTTTATAATAGCCAGAAATTGGAAGGAGCCCAGATATCCCTCAAAGGAGGAATGGATACAGAAAATGTGGTATATTTATACAATGGAGTACTACTCAGCAATTAAAAATAATGAATTCATGCAATTTGTAGGTAAATGGTTAGATCTGGAAACTATCATCCTAAGTGAGCTAACCCAATCACAAAAGAATACACAGGAAATGCAATCACTGATAAGTGGATATTAATGAGCCCAGAAGCCCTAAATACTCAAGGCACAATTAGCAAGTCAAATGACTCTCAAGAAGAAAAAAAGGAGAGGACCCTGGGCCTGCAAAGATTGGATCCAATATTGTAGACCCAGAACAGAGAAATCGTGGGGGGGGGAAAGAGTGGGGAATAGCATGGGGGGAGAGGAATTATGGGACATATGGTGGGGGGTAACTGGGAAAGGGGAAAGCCTTTGGAATGTAAACAAAGAATATAGAAAATAAAAAAAATAAATTAAAAAAAAAGAATGTCAGTGGGAATGGGCAAAAATAGGTTATTGAAAGTAAACATAAAAATATATTTTATACATACACAAAATATCATTATTATGTGACATTTCTACATGATAAGAAATGAGTGGCTACCTTACTTTAGCTGTGTGTTGTTATATTTGTGAGCAAATTACAAATAATTTTTATGTCAAAAAGTAATGTAAAGCTAAATAGTCCAAAAAAAACAAATAGTAATAAGATTATTAAAATAAAAATAGTTTTAAAATATGCCTATGTTGTCTGCAATAAATTTGTCCTGCATCTTAATTTCTCAATGTTTTTTTCAATTTTCAGTTATCTTACCCTGTAGAATAATCCATTTTCAAAATGAATTGTAGCCAACACAGGTGATTGTAGCAATAGTACTGAACACCATAAGTAAATGCAGAGAGAGAAAGAAAGAAAGAAAGAGAGAGAGAGAGAGAGAGAGAGAGAGAAAGAGAGGGAGGGAGGGAGGGAGGGAGGGAGGGAGGGAGAAAGGAAGGAAGGAAGGAAGGAAGGAAGGAAGGAAGGAAGAAAAAGAAAGAAAGAAAGAAAGAAAGAAAGAAAGAAAGAAAGAAAGAAAGAAATAGTTCACAGACATACATGTAAGCAAAAAACCCATACACATAAAATAAATAATTTTTGAAAATATTCATTATTTGGTAGATGTGGTCAGTTCATACAAAGCAATGAAGTCAAGAAATATTGTCACATTTAATATAATAAATATATTTATATAAATATTAGGGTTATTATATATAATACATATAATAAAATATAATTTATAATTATATTACATGTAAGAGATAATAAAAGAAATATAAATTCTTTTCTGAGTATGGCATACATCTATGTACATTCATGCATGCATGTAGAGGTTAGAGAAGGACTTAGATTGTTTTCTCTATCACTCTCAACCTTACTTTCTTGAGGCAAGCCCTCCCTTTGAACCTGGCACTCAGCATCTTTCAGCTGGGATGAAAGACATCAGACTCCAGCGGGTGTCCTCCTCCCTGTGCTAGACTTAGAGATACGAATCCAACTATGGCATTTTTTTTAATGATTCTTGGGATCCTAGCTCAGAATTTCATATTTCAATGGCAAGGATTCTTACCCACTGAGTGATTTCCCCAGGCCATAAATACAGTTATCTGAATGCTTTCCATTAATTATAAGATTCTTCTTAGACCTGGCTTATCGCATCATTTTCATAAGCTAGATATGCATATTTCAAATACTTTCTACATGACTGAATACTCTCACACAAAAGACACACTCAAAAGAACTGGCTCTTTACTGCCACAGTGATGTTCTGCTATCTCTGCTTTTCAGTTTTTCTTTCTAAAATGATGAGGAAGTGCACAAACAAGAGGAGGTCAGCTCTGCTACTGACCTGCGTGAGCACAAAGAGAAGATGTCAATTTCTTTGCTTGTCCAATTTAGTTAAGGATGATTTAGAAGGGCCATGAATGCATCCCTACAGTTCTCACTCATATTTTCTGTCTTCTGTGGTCTTGTCTTCAGTTCTAGCTTTGTGATTCCTGGGCCCAGGGTAGGCTTTTGTCTGACTAGTGGAAGCTGCTCTCTGCATGCCTACAGGATGACTTTTTTGCCTGGCTGGATTCCTCTTTGCATCCATTTTGATTGTCTGATCTGTTTGTAGTTTCTCATCCTTTCCTAGAGAGTCAAAGAATACAAATTATGAGGTGAACTGTGTTAGGACAAAGCTTTCCCTTTCTGTAATGGTCCTTCATGTGGTTTTACCATTTCTGGATATACTCTGAACCTTAGGTGTGAAAAAAGCAAATGCATAAACCACTGGACTGACAGGGTGACAGAAAATAATTCTATAGGATGACAGAGTTAAGTTAACATGAACGTATGAAAATGTAAACAAAAACTGCACGAAAGGGGATTGGGAATGAGGCTGTTTCTTTTAAATTTTCATCTGGGTCTAACTGTGAAAATAAGAGTCACATTATTAAGAGGAAAATTTGTAGCATCTTTTAGTGCTTGGAAAACACCATACAAACTTACAGCTTTCTGACTGTCCACTGCCTGTCATATGCATGGTCAGTTTTGATTTTCACAACTCATACTCATGGACAATTTAAATATTATCATGGCCAAATGTCAAGCAAGTTTCCATTGAAATGAGCCCACTTTGAGGTCAAACAAGTCTGGCTCTAGTATCTGATTCTGTACCTTAGTAGTTTTGTGGCCTTAGGCATGCAGACACACATATCTTGAAGGCTATGAGGAGAGCCAACTAAGCCTATTTATGCAGATAATCTACCACATTTCCCCTTACCTGGTACCCATATAAGACATATTACAGTAAATAAAATAGATTGGTAACACTGATCTTTACAAGTTTGTAATATTTTATGTATTACCTTATCACACATAGTACACATTAAGTAACTTGTAATAGGCTAAATTTTATTTATACTTCTAGATTGTCATGGAATACTGAAGTAGCTAAAGTTGCAACAGGACATATAAAAGCTTTTGAGGAAGGAATATTTCTCATTCAAACAACTCTACTGATATCACACCCTACCTTTTCTTCCATCTATTTTACCATCATATGATCAACAATACTCTATATGTAGCAGCTAGAGTTTTGTAAGCTTCTTATTCTTATCCATGTTTTCTGGTAATTTCTGATGTTTTTTCCTTAGCAACCACATTGCTAAGCTCAACACTGCACAGGCTGAAGAACAGCCTCTTTTAATTAGAGGTGTGAGATTTGTGTATAAGAGGGTTTAGACAAGAGCCCTAAAGCATCTTTTGAACCCAACCACTAATGGTGGGGTTTTACCTCCATATTCAGACTCCATTACCCTGTTCCATATAAAATTTTATCTCCTTTAATTTCTCAGACAGAATCTTCTGTGTAAGCAATAGCATAGATCTCATACTCTTAGAGAGAAGATATAAGCAATCTTTTCACAGAGCCTACAACTCCAAGGCTTATTGAGATCACTTAATTGTTTTATTTTGTCCTTTCAGAGCATTACATATTTAAGTTAATTGCTTAGAAAATCCAATTTTATGAAAGTCTGGACTCTGAAACAATCAGAGTTCTTGGAGTAAAGGATTACTTTCTCATGTTCACTGATGAGCAGGAGTCAACCAGATGTGTACTCTTTGGTTAATTCATGTCCAGCTTGAAATAGTCCCCAAGCCTGTGTTTGCCTTTATAGCTTGCTTGAAAACCTTCTCACATGAACAGCCCTGTAGGCATTTTGATTTACAGATAATTTGCTACATATTCCAGAGGATGTTAACTATGCTTGTTCTTGTTTCCCAATCGTTCACTGTGTTATACTTATGACGCTTCCATAGAAAAGCAGTCCTCATCAATAAGAAAAGAGCTCCCACATCTTTGAGTGTGTTGCCCATACAATTACTGCTTAGCAAGAATGTCCTCTCACTGTGAACTTTCTAGGCTGTCTGATCGTTTCAGGTACTTTTATGTTGTATAGCAAAAAACAGCCTAATGAAAACAGTTTTCCTTTGGCTCACATTGTCATAGGAATAGAATTCATCATGTGGCAAAGGCAAGCTGGCTGATCATATTTTATACATTTCAGGAGAAAAGGAACAGGGAGTGGAATAAGGTTATAAACCTTTGAATCCCTCCCCTAATGATGTACTCTCTGCAGCAAGTCTCTACCTCCTAAAGCTTCCATAACCTCCCCCAAACACTGCAGCCAGTGGGGGACTGGGCATTACAATACATAAGCTGATGAAGAACGTTTCTCATTCAAACAATTCCACAGATATAGCACCTTTTCTTTTCTTCCATCTAATCTCTCTTCATATGTTCAACAATGCTCTGTGTTGTACACACAGAAGAGCAGATACAGGCTACCACCCTCAAATAGGTCCTAAGTCAGTAATTATAGAAGAATGTGAGACAACAGTGACTGAAGAAAGGAGTCTTTGAGGCATGAAGAGTGTGAGAAGGGTTTAGGGAAAGAATGGGGTTTGAGCTGGCTCAAAAGACACACATGCATTCTCTTCTAATCCTTCTGCTTGATCCTTCAGAGCCTCACACATACAAGGACCCTGGGACTCACAACTATCTTCATATTGGTCCTGTTGCAAGTTCTCCAATAAAATAAACTCTAGTATCCTTTCAAATCTACTTCAAACTTCACACCCAATTTAATTACTCTTCAGTATAAATCTCTAGAAATATATGTTCAACTCAAGCACATATATGTCATGCTGGTACTAACATTTTCATCTGTACTCATTATTGGCTCTTCATACCATATATTCAAGTCCTGGTTCTCTGTATGTAACCTAGTATTTTGCAGGTGCTGGGAAATATTAAATGGTTTTTAAATGGGTCATTAAATACCTGAGCAGCAATTTATAAGAGAATTTGTCAATGTGGGACATTTTAAATCATATAGCTGGGTGGAATACATGTTACTATAAAAATTTTCCTCAGATTTAGTAGGTTAAAGTAGCCAAAAGCCTCTATTGTTAAGTGAGGATAGTTGTCTGACCTTGGACCATTTATAAACTACCATCAAACTATGGGCAGTAACAGCAATCATCCCCAGCATTAGTAGGAAATGCCTGGCTTCCAGACTTCTTCACATAGGTCGTGCTAGAGGCAGCTTCCTATAAAAGGTTTGACATATATGTAGTCAAAACCAGTTAGAGACAGAATGTAGAGCAATCTGGCACGAGAGTGTAAAGGACTATCATTTATCTTGTTACAAAATTTATACTTTATGCAAGTGATCATGGAACCTTCCATACAGCTATCAAATGACATGTTCATATAACAAAATGATTATTCTGTGTGTTTAATCACATTTGAGATGAATCTATAGGAATGGATTTGGTAAATTAGAAATATGGAAGCTGGATTAAAGACAAGGATGCTATAGTATAGGGCTTGCTTAGTAGTTTCATTTGTTAAACTCAATAAACATTTTGTTCCTGCATGGAAATAACAGTGAAAGAAAGAAAGAAAGAAAGAAAGAAAGAAAGAAAGAAAGAAAGAAAGGAAGGAAGGAAGGAAGGAAGGAAGAAAGAAAGAAAGAAAGAAAGAAAGAAAGAAAGAAAGGGGAAGGAAGGGAAGTAGGAGGGAGTTAAAAGAGAAAAGAGGAGGATTGGAGTGGAGATTGCTTAGTTACATATATTTCTAACTTTAAAACAAATTTTATTATGTGTATTTGAGTTTTATAGTATAGTGTTATAGAATATGTACTGATAGTAATATGATTATTCTACTATAGTAGAGCAATTAGCCATATACAATCTCCATAATCACTTTTTATGATAAGAAATAAATTATTCACTATGATCATTATGTGTGTTTATGTATACACACAAAAACACAGACAGACACATACACTCAGATACACACACACATGCATAGACACACATACACTCTCTCTCTCTCTCTCTCTCTCTCTCTCTCTCTCTCTCACACACACACACACACACACACACACACACGCACAGCATTATATTAAAGAGTTGTAAGACAGTTTGAAGGATCATTTGTCCAGAGATTTAGAACAGAAAAAATATGTGACTATGTCATCAAAATCATGCACAGGTTTAGTGACAATGAGCAAAGTAAAGATATAAGATAGTGGGTTACAAAACTGTACTCTAGACTTGATTCTAGAACATAAAAAAGAAAGCATAGTAGTAGAAGAACTGAAAAAGCCAAGTTTCTATAGTTTGAATGAGTATCCTCAAAAGCCCATGCATTACATCTTTGGTCTACAGAATATCAGGAAATGGTTGAACTTATGGTGGACACATGGATGTCATTAGGTCACTGAGTGTGTGCCCCAGAAGACTGATGGACTGGTCTCAGCTCTCATTGCTTCTCCTTGTTGATGCATGTGTTTGCTTTACCATGTGTTCTTGCTGGTTCCACATACTTACCAAATCTCTGAATCAAAGTTGCCACTGGATCTCAGCTTATACTCAGCAGACACATAAGTGAAATGTATCTTTTATGCCTATAAAGTTTATGACCGCCGGTGTTTCACTATAGTAGTGAAAATCTTACTTATTCAACCAAAGAAACATGTACAAATTTCAGTTAACCATAGTGTTCAAATATTAATATCTTGATTTCAATAATTATACCATGTTAGCATAAGATATTAACTTGATAGGAAGCCTTCAAGTCTTCTGTAAATCAGAAACCTAAGCTCATTTCAAAATAAAATGCTTAAAGAGTAAGGAAAACAACAAAAAATAGCTCATAACTATTATTCATAGCTGACAATTCCAGAACTAACTTGGATGGGAAGATTTCTGTAAATCATTGGTTTTATTCTATTGAGAAAAACAATTTAGAATTGAGCTGTGTGGGTGGCAGCATTCAGAAACACTGCCAGACAACAGACAGCATTAACTCTGTGGGAAGACAGAAGTCACCACATCTCAGGAGGATTTCTATACTGATCAAATAAGTCTGAAAAATATCTTTTGGAAAATCATGAAACTGTGCATTAATATAACAGGATATCAGTGAGTTTTATCCAAAGATACATAGCTGGAGTTAAAATAGAAAGCAAAGTCTCCTTATAGATTAGCTAGAACAGTTTGTTTTCCTCCTAAACAGTAAGGCAGGTGGAGAAAAGAGTTAATACCTGGTTTCATGTGGAAATGCTGTTCCTTGGCTGACTTTTTAAGCTACTGCTAGCTTTTCTGTGAAAACTGTGATCACAAATGAATAAATTTTATAATGACAGATTTCTTTGGATTTAGTTGGTGACTCTCGGGGTATCTACTTGAGCCTTAGCTGTGGTATCTAGTCCTAAACGCACAGCATTGACTGGTGACATGGATGACTGGTAGAGCACCTACCTTGCTTAGGGAAAATTAGGCTCACCACTTCTCAACACCCATGTAAGCATTCATCAAGAGGGAGATGGTCTTTAAGACAGAAGGCACCTCTCATCAAGGAACTGAACTAGTCAGTACATCACTCACATATGCTCCAACTGTCATAACTCTGAGATGAACATTTCTGTCATTAAAACATATTGGTTTACTGGATTTTCTTAAAGCTACCTGACCTGCTAAACACAAAGGAGAGCTAAGAAAATAAATAAAAGTACTGAATAATTATGAGGTATAAAATACTTTGATCAGAAGAGAATCAAAATACAAAAGGAATAGCCAATACTTAGATTTGGAGCCCATTATGGGGTAGAGTAGGGGAACAGATTCAGAATCTTTTAATATCAAAGTGTTGAAGCAATTTCCAACACCAGTATGCCCTTAAAAAACAGACAAGCCAGTTATTATATTTATAAACTTTATGCCTTGTTTGGGCAGATCTATGACTATCCTCACTTATTCCCCAGCTATGAGATCCTTTGCTACTTGTAATTTTTCTTGGTCCCAACCCACAACATCCAAGAGCTAAAACCACGAGAGCAAGGAACCTACGTGATAGGCAGACAGTCTACTGCCATGATATTAGAGAAGCAGCAGCTAGGGAAAAAACAAAACAAAACAAAACAAAACAAACAAACAACAAACAAACAAACCAAAATAATAACTTAGCTGGATAGAAACAGACCTGAGAATCCTGGAACACAGTGTGGTATAAGAACAACTGAATATGAATGACCACATATCAGATTGCCCTTTTGATAAATGAAGGTCTACTGGAGCCATGACAGCAGCAGCAGGACAGTGCTGGGCTATGATCAGGTAACAACTGGAAGCCGAGAAATGCTCCTAGATGTAATTTCTCTTGCAGCTGTTATGTACCCACTTCTCTAGCACTACTTCTGTTGAAGCCACCTTCCTTTTTTAAATTTTATTTATTTTCAATATTTTTGTTTACTTTCCATATGATTTTCCCTTTCCTGATTACCCCCTCCCCATAAGTCTCATAAGCCCTCTTCCCCAATCAACCCCCTCCCACTTCTCTGTCCTGGTAATCCCCTATAATGCTGCATCAAGCCTTTCCAGGACCAGGGCCCTCTCCTTCTTCTTGGGAATGATTTGATATTTGAGCTGTGTCTTGGGTATTCAAAGCTTCTGGGCTAATGTCCACTTATCAGTGACTGCTGTTTCAGAAATTCTTTATATTATTTTTGATGTTATTTTTATGTTTGAGTGGTTTATTTCTTTTGGGTTTGATGAAAGAAGGTTACTTGCTCTTTCCAGGGTGTAGTTTCCCTTCTTGTATTGCTGTTTTCTACCTGTTATCCTTTGTAGGGCTGGGTTTGTGGAAAGATATTGTGTGTTTGGTTTTATCATGGAATATCTTGGTTTCTCCATCTATGATGATTGAGAGTTTTGCTGGGTATAGTAATCTTGGCTAGCATTTGTGTTCTCTTGGAGTCTGTATGATATCTGCCCAGGATCTTCTAGCTTTCATGGTTTCTGGAGAGAAGTCTGGTGTGATTCTGATAGGTCTTCCTTTTTATGTTACTTGTCCTTTTTCTCTTACTGCTTTTAATATTGTTTCTTTGTTTAGTACACTTGGCGTTTTGATTATTATGTGATGGGAGGTATTTCTGTTCTGGTCCAGTCTGTTTGGAGTTCTGTAGGATTCTTGTATATTCATGGGCATCTCTCTCTTTAGGTTAGGGATGTTTTCTTCCATAATTTTGTTGAAGATATTTGCTGGCCCTTTAAGTTGTAAATCTTCAATCTCATCTATACTTATAATCCTTATGTTTGGCCTTCTCTTTGTGTCCTGGATTTCCTGGATGTTTTGTGTTACAAGCTTTTTGCATTTTGCATCTCTATGACTGTTGAATCAACGGTTTCTATGGTATCTTCAGCATCTGAGATTCTTTCTTCTATCACTTAAATTCTGTTGTTGATATTTGTATCTATGACCCCTGGTTTCTTCCCAAGGTTTTCTATCTCCAAAGTTGTCTTCCTTTGTGATTTCTTAGTTGTTTCTACTTCTGTTTTTAAATCCTGGATGGTTTTGCTCAGTTCCTTCACTTCTTTGTGTTTTCTTGTAATTCTTTAAGAGTTTGTGTTTCCTCTTTCATGACTTCTGCCTATTGACACAAGTTCTCCTGTATTTCTTTGAGTAATTTTTGCATTTCCACTTTATTGGCTTTCTATCTGTTGACCCATATTCTCCTGAATTTCTTTAAATGATTTTTGTGTTTCTTTTGTAAGGGCTTCTACCTTTTGATTCATGTTCTTCTGTATTTCTTTAAGATATTTATTTATGTCTTTCTTGTCTTCCTCTAACAGCATCATGATCAGTGATTTTAAATCCAAATCTTGTTTGTCTGGGGTGTTGGGGTATCCAGGACTTGCTGTTGTTGGAGAATTGGGTTCATATGCTGCCATATTGCCTTGATTTCTGTTAGTAAAGTTCCTACATTTGCCTATTGCCATCTGGTTATCTCTGGTGTTAGTTGGTCCTGTTGTCACTGACTGGTGCTTGAACCTCCTATAAGCTTGTAAGTCTATTTCTGCTCATCTGGATGACTGGATTTCCCCTAGCATAGATTGCTGATATGCTGCCCTACTCTTGGGTGCCACTGGAGTCCTGGTGTGCCTTGCCCCAAGCAATGTTATTCCCGGGTTGTCTCTGTGTACCTGGTGCTGCCTGCCTGCTCTGTCAGGAAGTGAAGTTGGGGGATGCTGTGGGAACCTTTCCCAAGTGCTGATCACTCTTCAGGGCAAAATGTCCCCAGACAGGTCTGGCACGCAGATGGCTCGCAGAGCTGCCCAGGCTCTGGGCACAGGCAGAAGCCTCTTGGACTGCATCCCAAACGATGTTAGACTTGGGATATCTTTGTGTACCTGGAGCTGCTTGTCTGGTCTGTCTGGGAGCGAAGATGGCCGAGACCCCCTCCAAATGCCAAATGTCCTGAAAGGTTTGTCCTCTCCTTACTCACAGGTGAGATTTGTGAGCTTGTGGCTTCATCTGTACATTACAATGATCTCCATAGAAATGAAAACAGTCTTTATCATGAAAATGTGATGCAGCCCAATGAAGCAAGTTAAGCCAGAGGTTCAGAGACAAAACATTCTTTCCAGCTGATAATTTCAATACACCAGACATGTCATGAGATAAAACCGTCAACATCAAAGAAGAAAATAAGAAAAACAAGAACCTTTATTCAATTGCCTTGCCTTACATAACCCTGGCTTGAATTAGAATGGACTTAAGAATAGAGTTCACATGGAATTTTGAACATTAAAATGATCAGATCACGATTATTTAATGGAAAACTTTTACTTTCTCCTAAAACTTACAAAGAATGAGCAACTGTGAGATGCAACACATTCTCTCTCTGCATAGGCACTGACTGCAGCCACACCACAGTGGAGCAACAGACATTTGCAGTGCTTGCAATTTTCCTCGTAAACCTTAGGATATATTGTCAAAAGAAATTTTCATCCCCCACCTGGACGTGACTGGTTATTCTGTAGACATAATAAGTGGCCTCATAAATTCGCTGTAAACCATTTCTAAATGGTCAGTCCAGGTACACTGTAGCCATGTGTCCTCTCTAAAAGCAGCTACACAGACCACAGTTAAGAACAGAGCTTCTGTAGTTTGCCACTTCTGGAACTCTGTATTTCACCCAGGCCTAGATAAATCTATTACCCTCCTTTCCTCAGATGCTTAGTGCCTTGCATATAAACTCACCATCAATAAACATGATTTTAGCTCAATGAGCAAAAATTCAGCTGTTTGTTTCAGATACCCCCTTTAGGACAGCACATGGCATTGTGAGTAGCCTTGTGGTTATTGTTTATTCCTTCCAATACCCAGTTTTTGAAATATATGACCTTATCCTTGGTCATGTGGAAGAAACAAGGAGATAATTTAACCTAGAAATATTTTGCAAACTCTAAAGACATTTTTGAATGTTGTGACTAAGGGGGAAACTAGTGAGTAGCACCCAAATATTCTCCCTAAAGTCCTGCCAAGAACAATAGGGTGTATCCCAACATCATTTATAAGGTGTACCTCACCTCAGTGAATGTGGTGTCTCCCATCACAGTGAATAATTACACTGGCCCAAATTCCAAACAGGACTGGCTGCTTAAATTAGTAGGAGGTGAAAACACTGAGCAAGAGGTGATGTTAAATAGTCATCATGTCTACCTTTCTTTCCTTTCCTTACCTTTTTTTGTTTCTTTCCTTTTCTTTGTTTTTTTCTCTTTTTTCTTTATATCCTTCTATCATCTATCTATCTATCTATCTATCTATCTATCTATCTATCTATCATCTATTTTTTTAGATGGGGTTTCTCCATGTAGTGATGACTGTCCTAGAACACAATGTAAAACAGTCTAGCCTTAAACTCAGAGATCAACCACTCCTCCTGAGTGATGGGATTAAAGGCATGCACCATCACACCCAGGCTCAGTTATCTTGCTTATACAGTTCAGGCCCACCTACACATGGAGGGCCCCACATACAGTGGTTTGGATCCTTCCAAATCAATCAGCAATTAAGAATATGCTTTAAGACATAGACACTGATAAGGATATGGGGAAGAGGAACACTTATTCAGTGTGGGTGGAAGTCCAAAAATGCTGAAGCTACTATGGAAATAGGTGTGGGGGGTCTTAGATATATGCTAGATATGCTAGATATTTATCTACTGCATGATAAATAATTATCAGAAATTCTCTCTACTCAGGTATGTACCATTTAGGGCTGAGAAGTCTGTAGTATCTTACTCTCTCAATCTTGTACAGTTGTAGATCTTTATGTTAGTCACTATGCAGTACAAATAGAAGCCTCTCTCATGAGTGCTTTGAGATGAATGCATCTATGGATATAACCATGTCAGTGGAATTCCACTGGAATTCTACAGACAGTTAACAGAATAAAATTAGTAGACTCTCCTTATGGATATATGACCCATCTAGCTAGAAGTTCTTAGTCACTATAATGGTACTAGGTATGTGTTTCATCTTGTGGGAAATGACTAAAATCCCGTCAAAATGTGGGAGGTTCCCTTCATGACATTTATCCAATTCTTATAGCAATGGTCTTGCCAGGCCATTAATTATTCACAGATTTCACTGTTTTGCTGATAGTTACTTTTTCCCTCTCGTGGAGTACATACCACTTTCAACTACTATGAAAGCTAGTCAGTGCCAGCTGGATTTTTCTTCTTTCTATGACTTGAATACATGGTATCTGCAGCAATACGCTCTTACCATCAAGTTCTAGAAGGTGACTAATAGCATTGTAGTAGTCAGTAATGCTTAGGGGCCAGTTGGAAGTTCCTATACAACAACTCTAAAAGATGTAACTTATTTCTGGCATTTGGGGTATTTATTTGTTAGTGTTCAGTGTCTATAGCAGCATTGTCACCCTAATTGAGAGTAACTCCATTTTTACTAGTTTTATATGCTCATATATAAATATGCATAAATACGTGTAGCAGGAATTATTTTTAAAAAATACTGCCCTGCCATGCCTTAGCACCAAGTCCTGGCGAGTCCCACTCTGGGCAGTTCTCACTGTTGCCGCTGAGCCAATCTCTTCCAGCTAGCTCTCACAGCACCCCAGCTGTGTTTCCTCTCTGCCATAGATTCTGTAAAGTCGGGAGTCCCACACTGCTGCCTGGCACCCACTCCTTCCTAGTACCCAGAAAAACATGGCTCCTAAACTTGAATAGTTACCAAATATATTTATGTATATGAAACTCCCAATTTCATAATGCCAACCTACAATGATAAAGTCTTATTCCAATATTTCTAACCTGTCCAAAACACCAGAAATACATCTGAAGCCATCTGGATATCCATGTCCCTCCTTCCCTGCTCCACTCGTGCAGTCCTCTGCGCCTCCCTCTCCCCTTAGCTCCTTCTCCTCTCCCCTCCAATCACTGGCCTCTTACTGCCTCAATGTGAACAAATACAAAATATCTTGCAACAAATATATACATATATGAGTATATTGAGATATTATACAGTAAGAACTCTTATGACATTCAAAAGTTCCTTAGTGTAGATATTCCTCCCTGTAATGCCTCCTGCTCTACTTTTCTACCTCCCACCTAAATCTAATCCTGTATTCCACTTTAAGGTTTTACACCATTTATATGTCCACTCCATTGAAAACAGCCCCCAATGGCCCCTTACTAATTTCCTAATATCTATGGGTTTTCCAAATGGAGCAAACTTTATAAAGGTTCAAAGCTAAGGTTGAAGAAACAAAGTGATCTTAAAAGGATTGTCTTTCTGGATCTTATTTCCCTCACTCAGAAAGATTGTTTCCAGTTTCATCCATTTAGTGTAAATGTTATGATTTTATCTGTATTAGGATCTGAATCCTATCTCACTATGTAGATACAACACATTTCCATTATCCATTCATCAGCTGATGGCTACCCAAGCAGTTTTGACTTCTTGGATATTGTGAATAGAATAGTAGTCCAATAAACATGGATAAGCAAGTATCTCCATAGTAGGATATGGAGGTCTTTGGGCATATATCCAAGTGGTATATATGGTAGATCTATTTCTAGCTATTGTAAGAGCCTACACATTCATTTTTATTGTGACTTCAGCTGTTTTCACTCCCACCAGTAGTAAGCAAGTACTCTTCTTTCCCACATCCGTATTAACCTTTGTCAACATTTGCTGGTTTTGTTTTGTTGTTGTGGTGGTGGTGGTTGTTTTGATTGTTGTTTTATTTTGGTTTTCTTTTGTGTGTTTTGTTCTGTTTGTTTCTATCTTGGCCATTCTTATTGGGGTAAAATAGCATCTCAAATTAATTTTAATTTCCATTTCCCTGATGGCAGAGGATGTAGTATAGTGTAAAAAAAATGTTTCTTTAGATTTCATCTTTTGAGAACTCTGTTCGGTTCCATGTTTAATCAAGAGTTGTTTAGGGTTTTTGTTGTTGTTTGTTTCTTCTGCTTTGATGGATAGTGCTTTGGTTGTTATTTTCTGCATAGTCTACATAGTAACCCTCTGTAATGTATAGCAGATGAAACTTTCTTCTCATTCTCCCAGTGGCCTTTTCACTCAAATGTGTCCACTTGAATGATTGCATTATTCTTTATATTGCACCTTCCATGTCATCCGATTAAGCTTTCTGGAGTCCTCTTGTTTCTGTCTCTGGCTTCTCTGGCTTCTGGAAAGCTCACCCACAGCTGTTTTCCTGTTTCTTTCCATGCACATCATTATGAAATCCAGGGAAACATCACAACTTTCATTTCTTTCTTTGTTCTGTGTTATAATTGGCTTTTCCCTTTATCATGTGCAGAGAACTAAGCTTTGTTCTGATTCTGGCTTTTTAAAATGTCTTCTCTGTTCTATTTTTCTCTAAATATATACATTTGCTAAAGAGTTATTCTCATATTATTTTTCTTTTTTAACTCGGACACAAAAATCAACACCCTCAGTCCCAATACTGTGGCCATTATGTTACATTTGCTTTGGTGATTGGACTCTGTTGATTTCTTTATAAAGTTTTACTTATCTGTAAACATTTGTGAGCAAATATGTATTTGTGTGTACAAATGCCCTATTTCCACCCCTGTCATTCTCTCCTGTTATTCTCGGCCAGATAGGAAGCTGGCAGCCCTCCAAACTCTATCTGCCTTATAGATATGTGCAAATGTCTGTTTTTGCTTTCTTTGACTCTGTGCATGCTTTCATGTCTGTGTGAATGTGTGTGTGTGTGTGTGTGTTTCTCTCTCTCTCTCTCTCTCTCTCTCTCTCTCTCTCTCTGTGTGTGTGTGTGTGTGTGTGTGTGTGTGTGTGTGGTGAATATATATGGTGTGAGTGTGTCTTCCTGATGTGTATACTTGGATCTTAGCTTCAGACCTTATGATTGCTAAATAAGCACACTCAGCCACTGAGAATTCTCCAGCCCAGTTCTGAATATACAAATTTGATATACAAGTTTTCTTTAGTACTTACTACTGAAATTCATACTTGAAAACAATGTTAAGTATGTAACAATCTGAATACATACTTAAAACTCAGGGATCCATTAGGGAACCATATACTTAATAGAAATGGGTAGACACATGCACCAGATAACACGCATAACGTGAAACCATATTAATTAATGTATTTACCAACCCAGAACAGGCCTGGAATAGTGGTACCTACCTAACATCCCCAGTACTTGGAGGATGAAGCAAAAGAATAACAAATTTGAGACCACTCTGAGCTACAGAGTGAGCTTGAAGTCAGCCTGGATATTTAGCTGTATATTGATATTCTCCAGTAAGGAAAGAAAGAAAGGAAGAAAGAAAGAAAGAAAAAAGAAAGAAAGAAAGAAAGAAAGAAAGAAAGAAAGGAAGGAAGGAAGGAAGAAAGAAAGGAAGGAAGGAAGGAAGGAAGGAAGGAAGGAAGGAGGAAGGAAGGAAGGAAGGGAAAGAAAGAAAGAAAGAAAGAAAGAAAGAAAGAAAGAAAGAAAGGAAGGAAGGAAGGAAGGAAGGAAGGAAGGAAAGAAACCCCCCAAAATTGAAGCAATCCTAATGCTTAAAAACAGGAGAAATAAATAAATCTGTAGACTGTTCTTCCACCACAAGACTATAAAAAACTGACGTCATCAACTTAGAGTCATCTGAAAGCAGATCATTGAATAAGATGAAGGAAACATAAATAAGTACAGGTAGCTTTATTTCATTTAGATTAATGAAAGCAAGCCAATCACAGTTCTGAGAAATTTAGTTTAGAATGCTGGGATTCAGGGCGATGACTATACAGGTGTGTCCAGTCAATAAAATTTCATAAGCTGTGTATATAGATGCTTAATAGTGCAAATGAGCTACATTTAATCTTTGATCATGTGTTATCCTTTAATTAAAACCTTTGTTCAGTTATTTACTAGACATATTCTCAGAGATATCAAACCTTCAAGTTGCTCCCATTCTGGCCTGTAAGAACAGAACCATACTTTCCAAGAACATTTCAAAGTACTCTCAGTCATTACTCAAACAGGGAAATGTTTTTGTCCTTCTCAGAACAAACAGAGAGATATATAGTTGTCGCATCATTGTCAACCATACTAAGTAACATTGGAGAGAAGCCATAGTTATCATTCAACTAAAAGAAATCTGCAATCAACTAAATATCTCAGCGTCATTTCCAGTCTGCATTACTTATGTTTATTCTGATTCTTCATGAGAATATTGACAGTCAAGTTCCACAAATCCTAAAATTACCTGCATGGTCTTTCAGAAAAATTGCTTTCTGGGGTTCAGTCCCTTGTGACTTCATTTTAATGTGATTTTATAATTTCTAATAAGAATCCACTTCATCTTAGGAACTCTGAAGGTAAATTGACTTTAACCCCTCTTGTATGAATGAAATGAATGTGGTAATTGTGCTAAAATACATTTGGTATTAAAATGAAGAATTATTGTGAGAACATTCCCTTTTGCCTATTAATTGGATTTTCCTCTCAAAGTAGAGGAGACAAAACCAGAAATAATGGTCAATTCTAGTGAATGTCCATCAAAAAGAAAAAATTGAGACTACATTTGAAAGGAATGTTTATATATATATATATATATATATATATATACATATATATATATATATATATATATATATATGTACATTTTCTGACTGATAGCATAGCTGATTTACATTATGTAATATATACTTGTGCTGACTGAGCTAAAACATTTCGGTAAAGCATAATCCAGAATTGAGCACAGACAACTTGGTCTTAAAGTTCCTGTACTCTTCATACCTGCTCTGTCTTGGAATAGGAGGGGACAGAGCAGCCTAAGTAGCCTTTTCTAGATGGTCATAATTTTGGGAGCAGTCTGAAATTTCACAGCTGTTTGCTTTCTATTGTTACAACTGAAGAAGGAACAAAACTGAGATAGTTGTCTGAACAAAAAATTGCTCCTCCTGATCTAATTTAGAGACAGAAGTTTTTGTAGCAGACTTTCCCACTTTTGTTCCTTTCTCCCACACAAGCCTAAGTGAACATCCAGACAAGGTAATCTGAACAGTTTGTGATATCTTATTATGTCTGGATTTCAGGGTCCTGTCACACCATTCTTCATGACCCTGGGGCGTGTGCTAAAAACCATGGTGTGTGGCAGCAGTGTCTCAGAATTCGGGCTGGTTTCTTCCACTTCTGTCCTGATCTGCCTTCTCTTTGGGAATGTTTCCCAAGAACCTGAATGTGTACACCATGACAACATATGCCTTATGTTTGTGGTGGAAAGGAAGTAGTACCTTGGTAGATGGCTTTGGGAAGTTATATGTAGTTTACTAATGGAACCTTTACTACTCTAATGTAAATTGGGTCACAAAGAAGGCATGTAACAGGAAAGAGATGGAAACACCTTTAGACATGAAGAGGCCTTGGTTGTCTAACAGTATTATTGTAAACTTTTTTTTTAAGTCTACGGGCTCAACAGTTTTGTCCTTCTCTTTGCTGGCTGTTCCTGCAATCTGAACTTAATAACAAAACGAGTATACTGTTAACTGAAAATATAAGTCAAACATACATTGACTACAGAACATTTATATGAGGTCTCTGCTTTGGACTCTCAGTTGGTGGTCATAATTTAAATCAACGAAAACTTATTTTAAAGCAAGAAACAGAATTTTCAAAGCATCTAAACTAAACAGATACCTGGTTTACTGGATAAAAACCTCTTAGAAGAGGTGTAGTAATAAATAACACTTTTGCTTTGGACCAGAGTATTACAAAAATGAACCAATGATTAAAAAAAAATATTAGCAGGTGAACATTGACCTAGTATAACATTACTCTGCATGCAGATCCTATTTGGCTCTCTACTGTATATTCCTCTTTTTCTGTTTTTTTTTGGGGGGGGGCGTTTTGAGACAGGGTTTCTCTCTAGTCCTGGCTGTCCTGGAACTCACTCTGTAGACCAGGCTGGCCTTAAACTCAGAGATCCACCTGCCTCTGCCTCCCAAGTGTTGGGATTAAAGGCGTGTGTCGCTACTGCCCAGCTTCCTTTTTCTTTTTTCCAATGGGAAACTTTTCATTCATACTTCTTCTTTTTCTTCATCATCTCTATGTTGGATACAGGATGGAACGCCTTCAGGTTACGCTGGCTGCATCTAAAATTGTCCAGTTGTATATGTATGTTGTTATATTGTGAATAACTGGGGTTGGCTCTTAAAGTTGTTAGATTTAATTTTGCCTTGGTCACTCTAGCTAATTGAGATAAAATGTACATTATTTTTTTTTCAGCCTGAAACTGTGAGACCACAGTGACCTCCTTCAGAAAAAATAATGAATCTCTTTCAAACTGAATTCAACAACAAAAATACCATATCATTAACTGAAACCATAATCCCTCTCATACAATCTTTGCTTGTATGGAAAGAATATGAATGTCAAGTAAAGCCACTCTCTTAACTACAGTTCTGACTGATCTGCGCTAGTGATTGGAAACTAAGTCCAGCTAAAGGAGACATGGTGTCATTTCACTTTCTCTAGAGAAGTCAATCGATAAACATACCAGGGTATAAAACAAGGGTGGGATACTGTGTTGTGTGCAAATAAGGTGACTCTGGATTGCCTCTTGGCCCCAAATTACTGACACTAACACAGGGTTAGACACACAATATTGGTTCCATAACTTAACTAAGATAACGAGATCTCCTGTTTATTTCATCAAGCGTAGGAGTTTTTTTTTCCCCTAGTGACTCAAAGCTCTAGTTAAAAGAAGCAATATGTTATGTCCATTATTTAAGATTATCATGAAAGTAGATCAAACAGCAACAGAGCTGCATCACGAGCTTTGATGTTCAGTGTACACCTAGAGAAAATAATAATAAAAAAAAGATATTTGGATCTTTTAAAAGATGTGGAAGATGAGAAAATGTTCCTGTTTTGGAAGTGGCATGTTATTATTATTTTTAAAAGAGTGACTGAAAATGTCCTCTATAATCGAAGAAAGCACTGCCATTTTTTCTTATTTGTGATGTATAATGGACATGTTTGCCTACATTCTAGATTTACCTGAAGGATGTGGCACTGTAAGGAGTAGACTATATTCTAACAAAAGAAACTTCAACCACTTGATGCTGCGGGTTGAATTCCATAAAGCCACAAGATCAGAGACAAAAAAAATTACACTGAATAAAATCTTGTTTGATAGCATAAGCCACTACTGGTTGATATGTAATAAAGCTTTGCTAGTGATGAGGAAGAAGAGAAATATGGGCAAGGATGAGAGTCAGGGAAGTGTACTCTTCTTGCTTATGAGCAATCCAAAAACCATAATGAATGTCTTGATTTGTAAAGCTTGAATCATTTAAAAACCAATGGTATTGCTAAGGACTGAGATAAAGCTCTCTTCATAATAAAAGTATTATGGAAATATTGACTATGAATGTGTAAGCAAAATGTATGTGCCTTTAAATATAATCATAACATCAAAATATAGATATTTTTATTCTGACATTCAGAATCATACAGAAGTATTCTTTTCACTGAGGATTCTGAAGACCTAAAAGTTTTATTTAATTATTATGCAGTTATAGTAAATAAACATCAGAATAGGACATTACAAATGAGAAGATGAAACTAATGTACAAAATGCAAAACCGTAGAATCTATGGTTTTCAAAGATAACTCTTTCAAAAGCTTCAAAGCACAGCATCTCCTTTTCACTTCCAACTGGCTCCCCGAGATGTCTCTGTCTAGTAGCAACATAACATTAAAATCCTTTGCTGCTGAGAGACAAATATTGTCTTAATATTTGTGTTCCTCCTTTATGATCAGCAATTTGGTTATTAAAGAGATTTGTCAAATGCTTTAGCCTTACTGCAGATGCAGGGAAGCAGACATTAATCATCCCATGTGAATGAAAGCCAGAATAATAAGTATGCTAGTTAATAGGATGGCAAGAGGCACTGAACCACTGTGGACAAAACAAAATGTGTGAACGAGTCACTGGCTGGATAGCACAAAATGTCAATTTCCCCAGCAAGGTTCAGCAGAAAATAGAAATAATTTGAAGTTTAAAAAAAAAAAGTGTTGATGTGTTGTGCTGAAAAGCCTTTGAAAAGACAGGCTTCTCTATGTGAGTGGAATATTAACAAACTCAGCATCCCAGGAATGCTAACAAGAAACACAGACACGAGTATAAGCCTGTGCCAAGCGAGCGTCAGAATCAACGTGCATGGACTGTAGCTGAGCGGTTTTGATGAGCTGCCTGATGCCAGACAGGAAAATGCATGGCTAGTTGTTCATCCACCTTTACCTACTGGCATCCCCAAACCCCAGAGGATTTACTGTAATAGTCTAAAAGGAGGCAATCACATAAAATTAAACTCTTATTAGCCTCAATGAATTATTATATAACTCGCTTTGACCTATATTTCTTGCAAAATTAATATTTGTGTGGGAGTGTAGTTATTGTCAACCTAATAGAAAAGCTTTTAAAGTACGAAAAGAAAAACAACACTAATGTTGCAATATTATTTGGGGGCCTTATGCAGATCACACAGAAATGTATACTGATCTACCCAGTACAGAAATCAGTATGGAAGTTTCTCATAGCAAAACCTAAATGTAGAAATACTAAATATACCATTTTAGGTACACACTCAAAGAACTTTAAGTCAGCATTAACAAAGATAACTGCACATCCACATTTATTGCAGTACTATTCACAATAGAAAACGTGAAATTTGGTTGTTATCTTTCAAACACATGAATGAAAAAGAAAATATAATAATATTAATAACTGTAGTATCCAGCAGCTACATACTAACGGCGGGTTCTCTGAAAGGAGAGATGGGAAGAGGACAGGGTGGCAAGAGAAAAACACGTGAAGACAGGCATGCCTTCTGGTTCAATTCTCAACCTTTAATGCATCTCTCCCAAGACAAAAAGGCAGGCCAAGCCCCTCCCCTGAAGGCTGAAAACTGGTTCTGCTTGTTCTGCAGGAGATTGGTAGTTATGTTGCTGGCTGCTATTCTTGAGAACAATGGGCTGGAGGAGGTCACTAATAATAATAATAATAATAATAATAATAACAACCAATAATATATGCCATAAAATTTTACATGTAAAATATACATATATATCAGATGTGTATCATATATATCAGATATATAAATATATCAGAGAATTTTCAAGATGAAATTGCATTACTTACTGGAAAATTGATACAACTGGATGAAGATCAATGAAATAAGCTATATCCACAAATACAAACATCAGATTTTCTCTCGTTTGTGATTACTAGAAGTCCTTATAGATAGTAATACTATGCATATAGTATTAAAACCATGTATATAGTATATGTAGAAGTAAGTGTGTGTGTTGTGTAAAAATCAGGAAAGAGATTAAAGAAGAGAAGCAAGAAAGAAAAGATGACAGAGAAACTGAAAGGAGAGAATGGATGAAGGTGAACAGATATCCATGGACATAGTCAATGATATATTTGAAACAATTGTCTACAAAACCTGATGCTATGTATAGTGAACATATGCTAATTTAAAAATGGCTAAGTTCAGGATTTAAGGAATAACTCTAAATGGTATTTTCTAAGTAGCATCCAGGATAAGATTTGCAAAATTATTCAAAGCAGTCAAAGTATTTGAATGAAAAGAGAAAAAATTAGACAAGTCAATAAAAGTGAAAAAAAGTGGATTGAAGGATAAGAACAAGCGTTTGAGTAGTGGGAGTGAGGCTTAAGTGCCAGGTAGTAAAATTATTACAGAAGCAGGAGCTACACTGTGAAGGTAGAGTGTACTCAAGAAGAGGAACTCAAAAGCTATTTTTTTAAAAAAAAAAATGGCAACCAACAAAGTGGGCAAAGATCTTCACCAACCCCACATCCGACAGAGGGCTAATATCCAATATATACAAAGAACTCAAGAAGTTACACCGCAAAGAACCAAATAACCCCATCAAAAAATGGGGTACAGAGCTAAACAAAGATTTTTCACCAGAAGAAATTCGGATGGCCGAGAAACACCTTAAGAGATGTTCAACATCATTAGTCATCAGGGAAATGCAAATCAAAACAACCCTGAGATTCAACCTCACACCAGTCAGAATGGCTAAGATTAAAAACTCAAGAGACAACAAGTACTGGCAAGGATGTGGAGAAAGAGGAACACTCCTCCACTGTTGGTGGGATTGCAAAATGGTAAAACCACTGTGGAAATCAGTTTGGTGGTTCCTCAGAAAATTGGGCACGGCACTTCCAGAGGACCCTGGCATACCACTCCTGGGCATATACCCAGAGGATTCCCCTGCATACAATAAAGACACATGCTCCACTATGTTTATAGCAGCCTTGTTTATAATAGCCAGAAATTGGAAGGAGCCCAAATATCCCTCAAAGGAGGAATGGACACAGAAAATGTGGTATATTTATACAATGGAATACTACTCAGCAATTAAAAATAATGAACTCATGCAATTTGTAGGTAAATGGTTAGACCTGGTAAATATCATCCTGAGTGAGTTAACCCAATCACAAAAGAATACACATGAAATGCAATCACTGATAAGTGGATATTAATGAGCCCAGAAGCCCTAAATACTCAAGGCACAATTAGCAAGTCAAATGATTCCCAAGAAGAAGAAAGGAGAGGACCCTGGGCCTGTAAAGATTGGATCCAGTTTTGTAGACCCAGAACAGAGAAACCGTTGGGGGAGCGGGAATGATTGGGGAATAGTTGGGGGGGAGAGTAATTATGGGACGTATGGTAGGGGGGAACTGGGAAAGGGAAAAGCCTTTGGAATGTAAACATAGAATATAGAAAATAAAATTTAAAAAAATGAAATCACTGAAAAAAAGCTATGTAAAGGGCCTGATAACATTTCAGCAAATTATCATCCTAATAAGTACATATATAAAATCACCTATTAGAAAATAATTTTATTGAGATGTCAATTAGTGTAAAGATTTCATGCGATCTCAAGCAAAATCCTGTTTCAATCTATATAAAATTCGTAAGGTGATGAAAAGGATCTAGGAAGTCAAAATGGCTTTTAAAACAAACAACAATATTGGAGGGCTGATCCTGCCTGCTTTAAGAATATCTGACTTATGGATTTCCTTTAGAGCAATATCGTGTTTTACCGTGTACACCATTAATTGATTTTTTTCAACAAAGACCAAGGATAATCAATAGGAAAGGATAGCTTTTACAACAATTTACCTATTAGAAAAATATTTATCTCAGTCCTTAGTTAACATCAAAAATAAAACAAACTTCAAAATAGATTATAGATCTAAAGCAGAAAACTCCAGAAGAAAACACAAAAGAACATATTTACTGCCTGCCCTCCTTTTCTCTGTTGCTGTAATAAAACTCTGCACAAAAGCAGTTTAGAAGGGTAATAGTTTATTCAACTTACCCTTGTGGATCACAATTCATAATCAAAAGAAGCCAAGGTAAGAACTCAAGGCTAAGATGTAGAAGCAGGGACTGAAGCAAAGATCATAGAGAAACTCTCCTTATTGGTTTTCTTTCCTTGACCTACTAAGTTACCTTTCTTTCAGAACCCAGGCCCATTTACCCAAGATGTCACTGCTGATACTTGGAGGTTCCTCTTACATCAATTAGCAATCAATTTTCTTTTTTAACATTTTTTATTGGATATATTCTATATTTACATTTCATTTCCCTTTTTCTGGTTCCCCGGCCCCCAAAGGTCCCACATGCCCTTTTCCCTCCCCCTGCTCCCTCATCCACCCCTTCCCACTTCCCTGTTCTGGTATTCCCCTATACTGATGCTTTGATCCTTTCCAGCACCAGTGTCCACCCCTTTCTTCTTGTCAGACATCATTTGGTATGTGAATTGTCTTTGGTGTCCCAAGATTCTAGGCTAATATCCACTTATCAGTGAGTGCATACCAAGGGTATTCTTTTGAGACTGGGTTACCTTACTAAGTATGATTGATGTTCTTCAGCTCCATCCATTTCTCTAAGAATTTTATGAATTCATTGTTTCTAATGGCTGAATAGTATTCCATTGTGTATATATACCACATTTTTTGTATCCATTCCTCTGTTGAGGGACATCTGGGTTCTTTCCAGCTTCTGGCTATTATAAATAAGGCTGCTATGAACATAGTGGACCATGCATCCTTATTGCATGCTGGGGAATCTTCTGAGTATATTCCCAGGAGTGGTATGGCTGGTTCCTCTGGAGGTATCATGTGCAGTTTTCTGAAGAACTGCCAAACTGATTTCCAGAGTGGTTGTACCAGCTTGCAGTCCCACCAGCAGTGGAGGAGTGTTCCTTTTTCTCCACATCCTCGCCAACACCTGATGTCTCCTGAGTTTTTAATCTTAGCCAAGAAAATGTTCTAGTGACATTTCAATATGTCAATCAGATGGGGTTAATTCCTCAATTGAGGTTCCTTTCGCCCAGGCTTGTCAAGTTGACAACTGACACTAATTATGTCCTGCCTTAATTAGGCAAATCATTCCTAGGACACAACATTGCCCATAAAATGGAAATTTAGCGATGCGCCAACCCAAATTCAAACCATGTGCTCCTGGAAATCCATCATTAGAGGATTCATATGTAAGATGCATATTAGGAAAAAGTAGTCACAATGTATGGCTGAGTAGACTGCAGAAAGACTGTTTCCCATTTAGTAATAAAAAGACAAGGATTTATATTTCTTTTAAAATGTCAGATTATATTTTAAATGTCTTACAAGCTATGAAGAGGGGAAGCTAATAGGAACTAGAAAGATGCTCAAAATCACTAGTCACTAGGGAAATGAAAGAGTAAAATCAGAACCACGTATTTGTGCGTGCTTACTAGAGTAACTAAGGTTTCAGAAGTTGACATGATCAGGTATTAGATAAGATTTACAGCTGCCAGAATTCTTGCAGTGTTGGAGGCAATGGAAAAGAGCATACATAATTTCTAATTTGGGTTTACAATTTCTTGTAAAACTAAACACATAGTCAGTTACCCAATAGTGAATACTTGGAAAAATTTCTTCCATACTGACCATTTTCAGACTTCTTCCTAGTCATTATTTCCCAGACACTGTAGTATTATAATTCCTTACCCTCTACTTACATTTTATTAGGTACTATGAATAACATAAAAACATATGAGAAGGAGTATGTGTGTTACATGCAAATACAGTGATATTTCATATGGAAGACTTGGGCATCCCAAACTTTCTTCATGTCTACAGGAGGTCCTGGGGAAAAAGGGAAGTCTATATTTTCCATAGGATATAGAACTTTTGCTCCTAGGTAATACTTAATGTTGTATGGCTATTTCTTCTAATAATGCCTCCCATCCCCCAGTGGATTGAGTATTCCTTAGAAATGCAGGAAATATAAGAGTTTTATATATCTAATCTTAGTAAAAATTGATGTAGCAGAGAAAACATAATACACAAAATGTGTATCAGGAAATATGAAAGGAAGGAAAGAGGTGATAAAAGAAAGGAAAGGAAGGGAAAGGAAAGGAAAGGAAAGGAAAGGAAAGGAAAGGAAAGGAAAGGAAAGGAAGGGAAAGGAAGGGAAGGGAAGGGAAGGGAAGGGAAGGGAAGGGAAGGGAAGGGAAGGGAAGGGAAGGGAAGGGAAGGGAAAGGAAAGGAAAGGAAAGGAAAGGAAAGGAAAGGAAAGGAAAGGAAAGGAAAGGAAAGGAAAGGAAGAAGGCAACTAGGGAAGAAAAAAGAGGTTGGTTAGAATGCTACATGCAGTTACAACCAAGAAGAATGTTGCTAAGTTAAGCACTTAAAACTTTTAATATATATATATACACACACACATAAATGTACATACACACATATACACACATACATGTATATTGTATATACACATACAAACAGAATTTATTTTTAAAGAAGTGTGTCAATTGTGGAAATATTAATTATATAATTATAAGCACTTAAAACGTTTAGTATATATTTATGTATATATATATACATACATACATATACATATACACACACATACACACATAAACATATACATGTATATATATGTATATACACATACACACAGAATTTATTTGTAAAAAAGTGTGTCAATTGTGGAAATATTAATTATATGGAGTGTGTACATTTGTGTGTGTGTGCGTGCATGTGTATGTGTAAGTATTTCTGTTTTTTTTATTTTCTATATTCTTTGTTTACATTCCAAAGGCTTTCCCCTTTCCCAGTTACCCCCCACCATATGTCCCATAATTCCTCTCCCCCCCATGCTATTCCCCACTCTTTCCCCCCCCCCCACGATTTCTCTGTTCTGGGTCTACAAAACTGGATCCAATCTTTACAGGCCCAGGGTTCTCTCCTTTTTTTCTTCTTGCTAATTGTGCCTTGAGTATTTAGGGCTTCTGGGCTCATTAATATCCACTTATCAGTGATTGCATTTCATGTGTATTCTTTTGTGATTGGGTTAGCTCACTTAGGATGATAGTTTCCAGATCTAACTATTTACCTACAAATTGCATGAATTCATTATTTTTAATTGGTGAGTAGTACTCCATTGTATAAATATACCACATTTTCTGTATCCATTCCTCTTTTGAGGGATATCTGGGCTCCTTCCAATTTCTGGCTATTATAAACAAGGCTGCTATAAACATAGTGGAGCATGTGTCTTTGTTGTATGCAGAGGAATCCTCGGGGTATATGCCCAGGAGTGGTATGCCAGGGTCCTCTGGGAGTGGCATGCCCAATTTTCTGAGGAACCGCCACACTGATTTCCAGACTGGTTTTACCATTTTGCAATCCCACCAACAGTGGAGGAGTGTTCCTCTTTCTCCACATCCTCACCAGCACTTGTTGTCTCTCGAGTTACAAAGTTTCTGTAAGGCAAAGGACACTGTCAGAAGGACAAAACGGCAACCAACAACGTGGGAAATGATCTTCACCAACCCCACATCCGACAGAGGGCTAATATCCAATATATACAAAGAACTCAAGAAGTTAGACCCCAAAGAACCAAATAACCCTATCAAAAAATGGTGTACAGAGCTAAACAAAGAATTTTCACCAGAAGAAATTTGGATGGCCGAGAAACACCTTAAGAGATGTTCAACCTCATTAGTCATCAGGGAAATGCAAATCAAAACAACCCTGAGATTCCACCTCACTCCAGTCAGAATGGCTAAGTATTTCTGTTTTTAATAGTCTGGGAAGTATAACAAAATGGAACCACCATTCCATACTAATGGCCCACAGTCAAGAAGATGCTGACAGAAACTGAGGCAGCAGGTCCCTTTTCTTCATTCAACCTTTCAGTGCCCTATTTGCCTTTCCCAGCTGGTAGACAGTGTGGTTTGCAGGGCCTTGCCCCAGCATCACAAAAATGAGGACAGAGGACTGTGAGATTTGCTGGCAGAAGATTGCTGGAAGCAGGAAATAGATTTGAAATTTATACTTGAGTTGTAATTGAAGCTGTCTGAAGAAGAACATGCAACTGTGGACGACCACTGAGGCTAGTAGTGCGATATATCTTATAATCCTTCCCCATTAAATGTAGAAGAGACCCATGACTAAGGCAAGAAATAGCACAAATAACTATGTAATCTGTCAGAAGGGACTTTTTTTCAGACATAAGCATGTTTCCATGTCAGTTGACTTTAAAATAAAATTATTATTTATTAAAACAACCTATCAGTTGATTTCCTTAGGTTGCCTCTGAGTGAAAGAGCCCTAAAGCTCAAAAGAAACCCAAGAGTACAAAGGTTCTCTGCAGCTGGTTGCAAGGAATACAGGGCCACACAATACAGACTTAAAATATCCTGCAGGAACTGAGTGTCACAGCAGCGGCTGTAAGGAATCTCCTTCCTACAACCACAAGAGCAAATTTCCTACACAGTCTGAAAGGGGATGTACACCCTCCAAAATGTGACCAAACTGAGTGCCTTATATAAGCATGTGAGAACCAGAAAACAGGCACAAATCACCCATGCCTAGACTTCTGACTGACAACTCTGAGAAGGAAAGCATACAGTTCTTTTTAAAAATAGATTAATACATACTTCTTAGGACTAGAAAACTGAAATAGACAGCAAATGCAGAAGTAAGTTCAAAAGATTCATGAAGAAAGCAATCAACATGGGCAGTGGTGGTACATGCCTTTAATCCCAGTACTTTGGAGGCAGAGCAAGGCAGATTTCTGAGTTCAAGGCCAGCCTGGTCTACAGAGTGAGTTCCAGGACAGCCAGGGCTGCACAGAGAAACCCTGGCTCAAAAAAACTGAAAGAAAGAAAGAAAGAAAGAAAGAAAGAAGGAAGGAAGGAAGGAAGGAAGGAAGGAAGGAAGGAAGGAAGAAGGAAAGCAAGCAATAGTAGTACCCACCAGTAGACACTGTAAGGTACAATATAGCTGACCTATCAAAATAAGGCCACTTATTGATAGTAAAATGAGTGTCATGTGACCAATAAATAATGTTCTGATTGGTTTTAGAGTTCACTAGGGAATTCATGCTTGGTACTGTTAACTGTACCAAACACTTCTGAGAGACTAGGACATAAGCCATGTGAAAGAAACTATTGTTATTATTCTGCTAAAGGGATTAGTAATAAATTGTCCCTTAAATTCTTTTTTTTTTAATTTTCTATATTCTTTGTTTACATTCCAAAGGCTTTACTCTTTCCCAGTTCCCCCCTCACCATATGCCCCATAAGCCCTGTTCCCCCTGCCTATTCCCCAATCACCATCCTACCACCACAATTTCTCTGTTCTGGTACTCTCCAACAAAACTGGATCCAGTCTTTTCAGGACCAGGGTCCTCTCCTTCCTTCTTCTTAGGAATCTTTTGATTTGCTAATTGTGCCTTGAGTATTCAGAGCTTCTGGGCTCATTAATATCCACTTATCAGTGATTGCATTTCATGTGTATTCTTTTGTAATTGGGTTAATTCACTTAGGATGATATTTCCCAGATCCAACCATTTGCCTACAAATTGCATGAATTCATTATTTTTAATTGTTGAGTAGTATTCCATTGTATAAATATACCACATTTTCTGTATCCATTCCTCCTTTGAAGGACATCTGGGCTCCTTCTAACTTCTTGCTATTAAAAATAAGGTTGCTATGAACATAGTGGAACATGTGTCTTTATTGCATGCAGGGGAATCCTCTGTGTATATGCCCAGGACCTTAAATTCTTATCTTTGTAGAATAGTGTATCTCTCACACTTCATGAGAAAGGCTTCTTTTTTTTTTTTTCTGCAGATGGAGTAATCACTCTAAATAGGAAAGCTATAGCATACCCCTCTCGGCAATGCTAAGAAATAATTCCAGAAGAGGGAGTAGAAAGTTTATAAGAGCCAGAGATAGTAGATAAATGTGTTGCACACAATAGTGTTGTTACACATGTGATATCATAGACCCTGCAAACCACATGCAGATGATTTACAAAAGGTGAAGTCAGCCAACAAAGCTGAGTGGATAACAAAGAGGTTCATCTTGCCTCTAGCTATGAATTTGGCAATGAATGGCTGTTAAGGAAAGGAAAGTAACTTTTCTTTGGGGATAAAGCTCTTGCAACACTATTTGTGCTCCAGTAGCTGGCCTTATATTCATGGACATATAAAGATCACTAAAAGAACTCAGTGCTTGTTTGTTTGAGCACATACATTTGGAAGGAGCAAGAGATGGGGGATGAAGGATAACTGGAAGAAAAAGAATTGGTGAATTTGATAAGTACACATTATGTACGAGTACAAGATTTTTTTGTACAAGATTCTTAAAATATGTTTTAAGGACACCCATGAAGAAACCAAGACAGCAGTTAGAGAGATGATGTATGTGGACAGTTGAGTTTAAAGTTGAGTGAAACTCTTCCAAGAATTTAGTTGCCATAGGTGGCCAGTGGTGCAGGGTCTAAAGACCTAAAGTAGTTGGGATGATGCTACATGGGCCATGAAAAAAAGGTAGTTAAGGTAGAGGAAGCCTGAACTGTATTAAATTAAGGTTTAATGCTTTGATGTTAACAATCATCAGCATGGACTCTATTTTATCACGAATATTTAAGATGAGAGGGGAGGAGATTATGTAACCATCAACAAAACATGTTTGGCCCATCCAGCCGGTAGCAGGTCAGCCAGACCTAGCCAGCTTGCCAGGTGCTCAGACCCTGCCTGCGGAACCAGGTACCCGAGACAGCCCGAGTTTAAGACCTCTGGGGACTCAGGTCGGGGGCAGGAACTGCGCACAGACTAGCAGTTTGGAGTACAGCGGCTGTGCTTGCGCTCTGCGCTCGCAGGCCAGACCCCGAACCCCCTGCAGGCAGCGCCATCTTGTCTGCAGCTTCCCATCCAGCCAGTAGCAGGTCAGCCAGACCTAGCCAGCTTGCCAGGTGCTCAGACCCTGCCGGCGGAACCAGGTACCAGAGACAGCCCGAGTTTAAGACTTCCGGGGACTCAGGTCTGGGGCAGGAACTGCACACAGACTAGCGGTTTGGAGTACAGCGGCCATGCCTGCGCTCTGCACTTGCAGGCCAGACCCCGAAACCCCCTGCAGGCAGCGCCATCTTGCCTACAGCTTCCCATCCAGCCGGTAGCAGGGAAGCCAGACCTAGCCAGCTTGCCAGGTGCTCAGACCCTGCCGGCGGAACCAGGATAAGCAACAATTCTTGTTTATTAAGAAGAGTGAGGACCAGTGATAGCGGCAGGCCTCTATATTGCAACCAGGACACAGCTGGAAAGGTGCAGGTAGAGACTCCGTCTGGGGCTAGAGCAGGGAGAGCTGCTAAGCTCTCGCCCACAGGCGGGTCCGGACGCCTAGGCTCTGCAGCACGACCCTGCGAGCTTAGGCTGTGCACCAAGGCAGCCTGAACCACCCAGCTCCCCAGGACCCCGGACCAGCAATAGTGGCAGGCCTCCATATTGCAACCAGAACACAGCTGGAAAGGCACAGGTAGACAGATTCCATCAGGGGCTACCACGTGGGGAGATCTGCTAGGCTCTTGCTACTAGGCAGGCCCAGCAGCACCTGCCGAGGCTCTGCTGCACTCCCCCACACTTCCCGGAGACCTCAGGCCGTGCACAAAGTCAGCAGGTGGCAGCCAGCTCGTGATCCCGTTGAGCAGCAATCACGCATAACCACCAGTAGAGAAACAACAGGTAAGCCCAGCCTCACAGGAGATTCAAACACCAGCCAGTGACAACAAGGTCAACTAATACCAGAAATAACCAGATGGCAAAAGGTAAACGAAGGAATGTCACTAAGAGAAATCAAGGCAACATGACAGCATCTGAACCCAGTTCGCCAACAACAGGAAGCCCTGGATACCCCAAAACACCAGAAAAACAAGACTTGGATATAAAATCACTGGTCAGGATGCTGGTAGCTGAACACATAGAAAAATCTCGTAAAGAAATAGAAGAGAAAATGGATCAAAAATTAGAAGCCTTTACAAGGCAAATACAAAAATCACTTCAAGAAATGCAGGAGAAGATGGATCAAAAAGAAGAAGACAATAAGGAGGAAAGACAAAAATCACTTAAAGAAATGCAGAAGAACATGGGACAACAAGTAGAAGCTATGAAAGAGGAAACACAAAAATCTATTAAAGAAATACATGAAAACACAATCAAGCAAGCCAAAGATCTGAGCACATCCATCCAGGCACTAAAAACAGAAGTAGAAACAACTAAGAAATCGCAGAGGGAGACAACATTGGAGATAGAAAACCTTGGGAAGAAATCAGGAGCCATAGATGCAAATATCAACAATAGAATACAAGAGATAGAAGACAGAATATCAGAAGCCGAAGATACCATAGGAACCATTGATTCAACAGTCAAAGAAAATACTAAATGCAAAAAGGCTGTAACCCAAAACATCCAGGAAATCCAGGACACAATGAGAAGACCAAACCTAAGGATTATAGGTATAGACGAGAATGAAGATGTACAAGTTAAAGGGCCAGCAAATATCTTCTACAAAATTATGGAAGAAAACTTCCCCAACCTAAAGAGAGAGATGCCCATGAATATACAAGAAGCATACAGAACCCCAAACAGACTGGATCAGAACAGAAATACATCCCGTCACATAATAATCAAAACTCCAAATGTACTAAACAAAGAAAGAATATTAAAGGCAGCAAGAGAAAAAGGCCAAGTAACTTATAAAGGAAGACCTATCAGAATAACACCAGACTTCTCACCTGAGACCGTGAAAGCTAGAAGATCCTGGGCAGATATAATGCAAACTCTAAGAGAACACAAACCTCAGGCAAAACTACTTTACCCAGCAAAGCTCTCAATCGCCATAGATGGAGACATCAAGGTATTCCATGACAAAACCAAATTTGCATGATATCTTTCCACAAATCCAGCCCTACAAAGGATAATAGGGGGAAAACACCAAGACAAGGATGGAAACTACACCCGGGAAGAAGCAAGATAGAAACCTCCTCTCATTAAACCCAAAAGAAGGTAACCTCTCGAATATAAAAAAATAAATAAAATAAATAAATATAATTTCAAAAATGTCTGGAGGAAATAATTACTATTCCTTAATATGTCTTAACATCAATGGACTCAATTCCCCAATAAAAAGACATAGATTAACAGACTGGATACGGAAACAGGACCCTACATTTTGCTGCATACAGGAAACACATCTCAGTGTCAAAGACAAACACTGCCTTAGAGTAAAAGGCTGGAAGACAATTTTACAAGCAAATGGTCTCAGGAAACAAGCTGGAGTAGCCATTCTAATATCAGATAAAATTGACTTCCAACCTAAAATCATCAAAAGAGACTCAGAAGGTCACTTCATGCTGGCCAAAGGGAAAATCCACCAAGAAGAGCTCTCAATACTGAACATCTATGCTCCAAATGCAAGGGCACCCTCATTCGTAAAAGAAACCTTACTAAAGCTTAAATCACACATTACACCTAACACAATAATTGTGGGTGACTTCAACACTCCACTCTCCTCAATGGACCGATCAGGAAAGCAGAAACTAAACAGGGACACAGTGAAACTAATTGAAACTCTGGACCTATTGGATTTAACAGATATATATATAGAACATTTCATCCTAAAGCTAAGGAATATACCTTTTTCTCAGCTCCACATGGTACCTTCTCCAAAATAGACCATATAATTGGTCACAAGACAGATGTCAACAAATACAAGAAGATCGAGCTAATCCCATGCCTCCTATCAGATCACCATGGAGTAAGAGTGGTCTTCAATAACAACAAAAACAACAGAAAGCCCACATACACATGGAAACTGAACAATACTCTACTCAATGACACCTTGGTCAAGGAAGAAATAAAAAAAGAAATCAAAGACTTTTTAGAATTCAATGAAAATGAAGGTACAACCTACCCAAATCTATGGGACACAATGAAAGCAGTGCTAAGAGGAAAACTCATAGCTCTAAGTGCATCCAAAAAGAAACTGGAGAGAGCATATACTAGCAGCTTAACGGCACACCTTAAAGCCCTGGAAGAAAAACAAGTTAATTCACCCAGGAGGAGTAGAAGACAAGAAATCATCAAACTCAGGGCTGAAATCAATCAAATAGAAACAAAGAGAACCATACAAAGAATCAACAAGACCAGGAGCTGGTTCTTTGAGAAAATCAACAAGATAGATAAACCCTTAGCCAGACTAACCAAAGGACACAGAGACAGTATACAATCAACAAAATTAGAAATGAAAAGGGAGACATAACAACAGAAACTGAGGAAATTCAAAAGATCATCAGATCCTACTACAAAGGTCTATACTCAAAACAACTGGAGAATCTGGAGGAAATGGACAATTTCCTAGACAGATATCAAATACCAAAATTAAATCAGCATCAAGTAGATCAGCTAAATAGTTCCATAACCCCTAAAGAAATAGAAGGGGTTATAGAAAGCCTCCCAACCAAAAAAAGTACGGGACCAGATGGTTTTAGTGCAGAATTCTACCAGACCTTCAAAGAAGACTTAACACCAATACTTTTCGAACTATTCCACAAAATAGAGACAGAAGGGACACTGCAAACTCATTCTTCGAAGCCACAATTACGCTAATACCTAAACCACAAAAAGATCCAACAAAGAAAGAGAACTACAGGCCAATTTCTCTTATGAATATAGATGCAAAAATACTAAATAAAATTCTTGCTAACCGAATCCAAGAGCACATCAAAATGATCATCCACCATGATCAAGTAGGCTTCATCCCAGGGATGCAGGGATGGTTCAACATATGGAAATCCATCAATGTAATCCACTACATAAACAAACTGAAAGAAAAAAACCACATGGTCATCTCATTAGATGCTGAAAAAGCATTCCACAAAATTAAGCATCCTTTCATGCTAAAAGTCTTGGAAAGAGCAGGAATTCAAGGCCCATACCTAAACATAGTAAAAGCAATCTACAGCAAACCAGTAGCCAACATCAAAATAAATGGAGAGAAACTTGAAGCATTCCCACTAAAATCAGGGACTAGACAAGGCTGCCCTGTCTCTCCATATCTTTTCAATATAGTACTTGAAGTTCTAGCAAGAGCAATTAGACAACATAAGGAAGTCAAAGGGATACAAATTGGAAAGGAAGAAGTGAAACTATCATTATTTGCAGACGATATGATAGTTTACCTAAGCGACCCAAAAAACTCCACCAGAGAACTTCTACAGCTGATAAACAACTTCAGCAAAGTGGCAGGTTATAAAATTAACTCAAGCAAGTCAGTGGCCTTCTTGTACTCAAAGGACAAGCAGGCTGAGAAAGAAATTAGGGAAATAACACCCTTCACAATAGCCACAAACAACAAAGTATCTTGGCGTAACTCTAACCAAACAAGCGAAAGATCTATACAACAGGAACTTCAAGTCCTTGAAGAAAGAAAATGAAGAAGACCTCAGAAGATGGAAAAATATTTCTTGCTCCTGGATTGGCAGGATCAATATAGTAAAAATGGCCATCTTGCCAAAAGCAATCTACAGATTCAATGCGATCCCCATCAAAATCCCAACTCAATTCTTCATAGATCTAGAAAGAGCAATTCTCAAATTCATCTGGGTCAACAAAAAACCCAGGATAGCTAAAACAATTCTCAACAATAAAAGGACTTCTGGGGGAATCAATATCCCTGACCTCAAGCAGTACTACAGAGGAATTGTGTTAAAAACTGCATGGTATTGGTATAGCAACAGGCAAGCAGATCAATGGAACAGGATTGAAGACCCAGAAATTAACCCACAGACTTATGGTCACTTGATCTTTGATAAAGGAGCCACAACCATCCAGTGGAATAAAGATAGCCTTTTCAACAAATGGTGCTGGTTCAACTGGAAGTCAACATGTAGAAGAATGCGAATTGACCCACTCTTATCTCTTTGCACTAATATCAACTCCAAGTGGATCAAGGACCTCCACATAAAACCAGACACACTGAAACTATTAGAAAAGAAATTTGGGAAGACCCTGGAGGACTTGGGCACAGGGGAAAAGTTCCTGAACAGAACACCAATAGCTTATGCTCTAAGATCAAGAATCGACAAATGGGACCTCATAAAATTACAAAGTTTCTGCAAAGCAAAGGACACTGTCAGAAGGACAAAACGGCAACCAACAAAGTGGGAAAAGATCTTCACCAACTCCACATCCGACAGAGGGCTAATATCCAATATATACAAAGAACTCAAGAAGTTAGACCGCAAAGAAACAAATAACCCTATCAAAAAATGGGGCACAGAGCTAAACAAAGAATTTTCACCAGAAGAAATTCGGATGGCCAAGAAACACCTTAAAAGATGTTCAACATCATTAGTCATCAGGGAAATGCAAATCAAAACAACCCTGAGATTCCACCTCACACCAGTCAGAATGGCTAAGTTTAAAAACTCAAGAGACAACAAGTGCTGGCGAGGATGTGGAGAAAGAGGAACACTCCTCCACTGTTGGTGCGATTGCAAAATGGTAAAACCGCTCTGGAAATCAGTTTGGCAGTTCCTCAGAAAATTGGGCATGTCACTTCCAGAGGACTCTGGCATACCACTCCTGGGCATATACCCAGAGTATTCCCCTGCATGCAATAAGGACACATGCTCCACTATGTTTATAGCAGCCTTGTTTATAATAGCCAGAAATTGGAAGGAGCCCAAATATCCCTCAAAGGAGGAATGGATACAGAAAATGTGGTATATTTATACAATGGAATACTACTCAGCAATTAAAAATAATGAATTCATGCAATTTGTAGGTAAATGGTTAGACCTGGAAAATATCATCCTGAGTGAATTAACCCAATCACAAAAGAATGCACATGAAATGCAATCACTGATAAGTGGATATTAATGTGCCCAAAAGCCCTAAATACTCAAGACACAAATAGCAGGTCAAATGATTCCCAAGAAGAAGAAAAAAGAGGACCCTGGGCCTGTAAAGATTGCATCCAGTTTAGTAAAGAAAACGAGGTGGGAGGGGGAATGATTGGGGAACAGTTGGGGGGGAGAGGAACTATGGGAACTATGGTGGGTGGGAACTGGGAAAGGGGAAAGCCTTTGGAATGTAAACATAGAATATAGAAAATAAAAAAAATTAAAAAAAACATGTTTGTCTACAAGAGATCTTCAGAGGCAAGGAGAGTACTTGAATTTAATAACAACACTATTCCTTTATGTTAAGCAACAGGAGATATAGAATAAACCAGAAAGATACATCTGTTAGTGGTGAGGCAGCAGAACAGTTCTGGAAAGTGGAGGTCACAGTGACAACTGGACAGCAAGAACCTTGTTGGGCACTGATTGAACAATAAGTGGAAGCACAGATGCCTTTTCTCTACTAATTACTCAAAATTGATGTAATCACTATTCTCCAATACTCCCATTTTTAATATATAAAAACAAAATTCTACCAAGAGATACCTTGACAAAATATTTATCTAGAAGTCCTATGTGCTGTGTAAGCAATTTTGAATGAGGGTAATTTATATTCTTCTTATTTTAATGTAATCTCTATCGTGAAATTTAAGGTCATCTGCTACACATTAGAATGGTAAGGTTTGGTTGACATATGGCAAAAGCATGGCATGATGGAGTTTTCAATGAAGTAGGAAGTGGTTCTGTTTGCATCCCGTAAAAATGAATCAAAAACAACTTTATAAGGACCTTGTTAAGTGTGGAGATCATGGTATTTGTACTAAGAAATATCATATACAAGAGTACTAAAGAAGACCACGATGTTAATTTTAAGCCTAGAACTCACCAAACAGCTGTAGCCAAAGGGCAGACATTCAGGGAATTGAGAGACACTTGGGTAAACAACCATGAGTTCCAATAAAGAAAGTTAGTGAAAGGCAGCAAACAGAAGAAAAGTGGTAGTGGTAATGTTGGAGACAGAGCTGAGCATGGACAAAAGGGAAGAGACTTTGGGAATATGGGAAAATGTTAAATAATAATCAAATACCAGCATCTTCTATGAAAATAGGGATCAAATTTGAGTTTAATAATTATGACCTCATTAAGGGAAAGTTGGAGCCATAGGACTGCTGAGCAATGGTGCATTTCCCTCTTACTGATGCTGCTAATCACAGGGACATAGAATCCTAAAGCAAGAAATGGTTCTTATCCTTCAGTTCTTATGCCCATAAAGTCAAATTCTGACACAGTGCTAAGATAATTATGTCTACAGGAGTACTAATATCTGGAAGCTCTAGCAGAAAATATTTTCCTTATTTATTCTTCTTTTGTTTTTATTTGATAGATGCTATTTGCACTTTTTAGATGTTGGTTTTCTCCTCCATTTTCAAGCAACATCTATCTTTCCTCCGCTTTGCTTCATGCTCCCTTTCTCACTTTCAGCTTTTTTTCTTCCTGCCTACTTCATAAAGTCTCTTAGTCTTACATTAGTAAATCCCAAGATAATCTCCTAAATTCTACATTCACAGTCTAACCCAATTTCAAAGTGGCTTACAATGCCATATTCACAGATTCTGAGAATTTACATAAGGGTATCTTTAGAGAGACCCTTTAGAGAGACATTATTCTACCACAAATGGGAAATTCAGAGAATGAATACACTTGTATGCAGCACTCTGAGCACTTGGACTCATTTTTGAAAATGTTCAAATATTATAGGAGCTTTTATATTGTGGACTGGAGGAGTGGAAGCCTTCCATAATGTGCTTATTTCTCATAGTTCTGGAAGGTGGAATCCCAGGTTCTAGGTGATCCTGGTACTACTTATCAACTCCCACTTTGCCTTATTGCTGCATTTTTTCTTCTTTAAGAACCCTAACCACGTAGCCTCATTTAATACAAATTAAGTCTGGAAGTTCCTTGTTTAGGGCCCATATATAGCATAGTAAAGAATAAAATAATTGAGACATGTCTTCAAAACTGGAGTGAGGTATGTTGAAACTGCAGATATAAAAATAAAGTAGAAACATAAATATATTTGAATAGATAGGAGAATTCTCTATGGCATAATATAATATTAAATAAAACATGTTAGATATAAAAGTCAAAGAGAGCACATGTAAATTATTTTGTATTATGTAATGTATCGTGTAAATATGAGGCCCACTGAACAGTCTAAGATCTGAAGGTCTATTTCTGTAAGACACTCTTCAAGTAGAAAATTCAAGAATAAAATAAAAAGAAATATTACAAAGTCTCATCATTTACATCACATGATATAGTTGGAGAGCTTGACAAACTCATGGAAGTTAGTAGAAGTCAGATGACCAATTTGTCTTTATACGATGGTACCAAAATGTGGCAATGAAGACAGCCAGATTGGTGTTACAAACTACAACTGAAGAGTCTTTGCAAAGATTTCTGGAAGACACTGCTGGTTTGAGCAAGAAGATTGTACTTCTCAGTGCCCCTGTAGTACATCAAATCCTCAAAGGCACTAGATAGAACAAATGGGGAAAGATCCAAGTCTTAGCCGACTGTTCACCTCCTTCTGTCCTTGAGTTCCTGTTTCTCAGGTCTCCAGACTTACATAGAAGCCATACTATTAGGTCTGGCTCTCAGACTGCCAGACTTTATCACTGAAGCCTCCCTATGTTCTCCTCTATTAAACATTCAGAAAGGTATGATTAGGAGTTCAACATTACAGGTCTTTGAGCTGTCTTGCCAAACTTAACTTTTGCAAAAATTAATTGTAGTATTTAAATATATAATCTCTAAGATATTTCATAAGAAGTTATTCTAAAATTTTATTATGGGGAGAAATCTTACTGAGAAAAAGCCCCTGAAACTATTTTGTATTTTTCTCTGCATAATCTACCCACTTAGTATATTTTTACTTACACACACAATTGGAAGTGGTATCAATGCACACATGTGATAGTAACCTATGATTCACTGGGAGAATGATTTCCATAGGATGCCTTCAAATGAAGGTCAGAAGGTCACAGAATATTGTTTTTTCCTCATTCTCTCTACTTAGTCATCTTGTAAATTTGTGGGACCTGACCTCTGGTGTTTCTTTTGTTTGTACTAGGAAGTCTGATCTTAGACTCTACCTCAAGGATTTACCTGTTCATGTATTGGAAGTGTTCATCATTAACTGTATTATCATATGGGATGGTGTTTGAACTTCTATTTTCTATGTCATAATGGATTTATTGTAAGAATTTTACAAACTAGAACTGCTTTTGGTGATCGCATTATCTGACCACAAGTTTATTTATTGATGTATATTATGATTCTCTATGTTAATCAAATGATTAACATAAACATTGCCTTAAAGTACCACCACTTCCTTCTGTTACCACAGATCCTATTATTAAAATCCACTGATATACATATCTAATTTTTCTGTCTTTTAATTAACCACAGTGTTTCTTGGAAAAGTTGACCTGTGGAGAAATGAGTTGTGGCAAAACTCAGAATCTTCAGGCAAGCAGAGTCAAAAATAAACTCAGGTATTGCCACACTCAGTTGAGACCATGAGACCAAGAATTGGTCTTAGTGGTAAGTGAGATTAAAAATGTGGACCTAAAAAAAAATGTGGAGTTTCATGGAAAGAGCAGGAATTCAAGGCCCATACCTAAACATAGTAAAAGCAATCTACAGCAAACCAGTAGCCAGCATCAAAATAAATGGAGAGAAACTTGAAGCAATCCCACTAAAATCAAGGACTAGACAAGGCTGCCCTCTCTCTCCATATCTTTTCAATATAGTACTTGAAGTTCTGGTGAGAGCAATTAGACAACATAAGGAAGTCAAAGGGATAAAAATTGGAAAGGAAGAAGTGAAACTATCATTATTTGCAGATGATATGATAGTTTACTTAAGTGACTCAAAAAACTCCACCAGAGAACTTCTACAGCTGATAAACAACTTCAGCAAAGTGGCTGGTTATAAAATTAACTCAAGCAAATCAGTAGCCTTCTTGTACTCAAAGGACAAGCAGGCTGAGAAAAAAGTTAGGGAAATAACACCCTTCACAATAGCCACAAACAACATAAAGTACCTTGGCATAACTCTAACCAAATAAGCGAAAGATCTGTATGACAGGAACTTCAAGTCCTTGAAGAAGGAAATCGAAGAAGACCTCAGAAGATGGAAAAATATTTCTTGCTCCTGGATTGGCAGGATCAATATAGTAAAAATGGCCATCTTACCAAAAGCAATATACAGATTCAATGCGATCCCCATCAAAATCCCAACTCAATTCTTTATAGATCTAGAAAGAGCAATTCTCAAATTCATCTGGAGCAACAAAAAACCCAGGATAGCTAAAACTATTCTCAACAATAAAAGGACTTCTGGGGGAATCAATATCCCTGACCTTAAACAGTACTACAGAGGAATTGTGTTAAAAACTGCATGGTATTGGTACAGCAACAGGCAAGTGGGTCAATGGAATAGGATTGAAGACCCAGAAATTAACCCACAGACATATGGTCACTTGATCTTTGATAAAGGAGCCACAACTATCCAGTGGAAAAAAGATAGTCTTTTCAACAAATGGTGCTGGTTCAACTGGAGGTCAACATGCAGAAGAATGCGAATTGACCCACTCTTATCTCCTTGCACTAAGATTAACTCCAAGTGGATCAAGGACCTCCACATAAAACCAGACACACTGAAACTATTAGGAAATAAACTTGGTGAATCTTCTGGGTATATTCCCAGGAGTGGTATGGCTGGGTCCTCCGGAAGTATCACGCCCAGTTTTCTGAGGAACCGCCATACTGATTTCCAGAGTGGTTGTACCAGCTTGCATTCCCACCAGCAGTGGAGGAGTGTTCCTCTTTCTCCACATCCTCGCCAACACCTGATGTCTTCTGAGTTTTTAATCTTAGCCATTCTGACTGGTGTGAGGTGAAATCTCAGGGTTGTTTTAATTTGCATTTCCCTAATGACTAGTGATGTTGAACATTTTTTAAGGTGTTTCTCAGCCATCCGAATTTCTTCAGGTGAAAAGTCTCTGTTTAGCTCTGTACCCCATTTTTGGATAGGGTTATTTGGTTTTCTGGGGTCTAACCTCTTGAGTTCTTTGTATACATTGGAGATTAGCCCTCTGTCGGATGTGGGGTTGGTGAAGATTTTTTCCCAATTTGTTGGTTGCCGATTTATCCTTTTGACAGTGTCTTTTGCCTTACAGAAACTTTGTAGTTTTATGAGGTCCCATTTGTCTATTCTTGTTCTTATAGTATGAGCAATTGGTGTTCTGTTCAGGAATTTTTCCCCTGAGCCGATGTCTTCAAGGGTCTTCCCCAGTTTCTATTCTATTAGTTTTAGTGTGTCTGGTTTTATGTGGAGATCCTTGATCCACTTGGAGTTGAGTTTAGTGCAAGGAGATAAGAGTGGATCAATTCTCATTCTTCTGCATGTTGACTTCCAGTTGAGCCAGCACCATCTGTTGAAAAGGCTATCTTTTATCCACTGGATGTTTTCAGCTCCTTTGTCAAAGATCAATTGGCCATAGATGTGTGGGTTCAATTCTGGGTCTTCGATCCTATTCCATTGATCCGCTTCCCTGTCACTGAACCAATACCATGCAGTTTTTAATACCACTGCTCTGTAATATTGCTTGAGGTCTGGGATATTGATTCTGCCAGAAGTTCTTTTGCTGTTGATGATAGTTTTAGCTATCCTGGGTTTTTTGTTATTCCAGATGAATTTGAGAATTGCTCTTTCTAGCTCGATGAAGAACTGAGTTGGGATTTTGATGGGGATTGCATTGAATCTGTATATTGCTTTGGGTAAGATTGCCATTTTGATTATATTAGTCCTGCCAACCCACGAGCATGGAAGATTTTCCCATTTTCTGATGTCTTCTTCAATTTCCCTCTTCAGAGACCTGAAGTTTTTGTCATATAAATCTTTCACATGTTTGGTTAGCGTCACTCCAAGATACTTTATATCATTTGTGGCTATTGTGAAGGGTGTCATTTCCCTAATTTCTTTCTCGGCCTGCTTATCCTTCGCGTATAGGAAGGCTACTGATTTACTTGAGTTGATTTTATAGCCAGCCACTTTGCTGAAGTTGTTTATCAGTTGCAGGAGTTCTCTGGTGGAGGTTTTTGGGTCACTTAAGTAAACTATCATATCATCTGCAAATAGTGATAGTTTGACTTCTTCCTTTCCAATTTGTATCCCTTTGACTTCCCTCTGTTGTCGAATTGCTCTAGCTAGTACCTCAAGTACTATATTGAAGAGATATGGCGAGAGGGGACAGCCTTGTGTAGTCCCTGATTTTAGAGTGATTGCTTCAAGTTTTTCTCCGTTTACCTTGATGTTGGCTACTGGTCTGCTGTATATTGCTTTTACTATGTTTAGATTTGGGCCTTGAATTCCTGTTCTTTCTAGGACCTTTAGCATGAAAGGATGCTGAATTTTGTCAAATGCTTTTTCAGCATCCAATGAGATGACCATGTGGTTTTTTTCTTTGAGTTTGTTTATGTAGTGGATTACGTTGATGGATTTCCATATATTGAACCATCCCTGCATCCCTGGGATGAAGCCAACTTGATCATGGTGAATGATCGTTTTGATGTGTTCTTGGATTCGGTTGGCAAGTATTTTGTTTAGTATTTTTGCATCGATATTCATAAGAGAAATTGGCCTGTAGTTCTATTTCTTAGTTGGATCTTTGCATGCAATAATGATACATGCTCCACTATGTTCATAGCAGCCTTATATATAATAGCCAGAAGCTGGAAAGAACCCAGATGTCCCTCAACAGAGGAATGGATACAAAAAATGTGGTATATATACACAATGGAGTACTATTCAGCCATTAGAAACAATGAATTCAAGAAATTCTTAGAGAAATGGATGGAGCTGGAGAACGTCATACTAAGTGAGGTGACCCAGTCTCAAAAGAATACCCATGGTATACAATCACTGATAAGTGGATATTAGCCTGGAAGCTTGGAACATCAAAGACACAAATCACATATCAAGTGATGTCTCACAAGAAGAAAGGAGTGGACACTGGTGCTAGAATGGACCAAAACATCATTGTGGGAGACTACAAGAACAGTAAAGTGGGAGGGGGTGGATGCGGGAGCAGGGGGAGGGAAAAGGACATGTGGGACCTTTGGGGGTGGGGAACCAGAAAAAGGGAAATGAATTGTAAATATAGAATATATACAATAAAAAAAAGCAAAAAAAAAAAAAAAAAAAGAAAGAAACTTGGGAAGACCCTGGAGGACATAGGCACAGGGGGAAAATTCCTGAACAGAACACCAATAGCTTATGCACTAAGATCAAGAATTGACAAATGGGACCTCATAAAATTACAAAGTTTCTGCAAGGCAAAGGACACTGTCAGAAGGACAAAACGACAACCAACAAAATGGGAAAAGATCTTCACCAACCCCACATCCGACAGAGGGCTAATATCCAATATATACAAAGAACTCAAGACGTTAGACCCCAAAGAACCAAATAACCCTATCAAAAATGGGGCACAGAGCTAAACAAAGAATTTTCACTAGAAGAAATTCGGATGGCTGAGAAACACCTTAAGAGATGTTCAACATCATTAGTCATCAGAGAAATGCAAATCAAACAACCCTGAGATTCCACCTTACACCAGTCAGAATCGCTAAGATTAAAAACTCAAGAGATAACAAATGCTGGCGAGGATGTGGAGAAAGAGGAACACTCCTCCACTGTTGGTGGGATTGCAAAATGGTAAAACCAGTCTGGAAATCAGTGTGGCGGTTCCTCAGAAAATTGGGCATGTTCCTTCCAGTGGACCCTGGCATACCACTCCTGGGCATATACCCAGAGGATTCCCCTGCATACAATAAGGACACATGCTCCACTATGTTTATAGCAGCCTTGTTTATAATAGCCAGAAATTGGAAGGAGCCCAAATATCCCTGAAAGGAGGAATGGATACAGAAAATGTGGTATATTTATACAATGGAATACTACTCAGCAATTAAAAATAACGAATTCATGCAATTTGTAGGTAAATGGTTAGACCTGGAAAATATCATCCTGAGTGAGCTAACCCAATCACAAAAGAATACACATGAAATGCAATCACTGATAAGTGGATATTAATGAGTCCAGAAGCCCTAAATACTCAAGGCACAATTAAATTAGCAAGTCAAATGATTCCCAAGAAGAAAGGAGAGGAACCTGGGCCTGGAAAGATTGGGTCCAGGTTTGTAGAGAAACTGTGGGGGGAAGGGGAATGATTGGGGAATAGTTGGGGGGAGAGGAACTATGGGACATAGGGAGGGCGGAACTGGGAAAGGGGAAAGCCTTTGGAATGTAAACATAGAATATAGAAAATAAAAAAAAATTAAAAAAAATTCAATCTCATCTCATATTCACAACATATTATGACATAAAGCTATACTGAGCCTAAATTAAAATGTAAGTTAAAGTGGAAAACTTAGACTTTGATACAGACATTTTTATTTCAAACAAATTCTTTAGTATATTAAAGAATAAAGAAATAGAAAAAAATGTGGACTTAGCACCTATATTTTTTGTTACTCTTCAAAGCTGAATGGAAGTAATCTATAATCAGAGTGAAGAAAACAGCTATATATCACATCAAGCACCTACTGAACAATTTTGAGCATTGGATACTCACTTAGTGGATTAAATATGTATTTTAATGTCATATACTTGCATTGATAAAATATAGTTTCAAGGTAAATGATTTTTGATTCTCCAAATCAAAATAATCCAGCTCCAATCTGTACTCCTTTCTTGGATGCTGAGAATTTGATCAACTTCATAACATACAAAGTAAGTATCTTAACAGAGGACCAATAGTGTCCATGTTGTTTGGGAAGATCTCTTCTTTCCACTTATAAAGAGTAAAAAACTATTAGAAAACCAGTGTATTAGAAGAATGTTGATGAATGTGAAATAGACTAAGGAATGTGAATAACCAGAAAGAAGGCCAAAGAGGAAAAGGGAGACATGAATTACAACTTTTCTTAATACATTGGCATGAACTTAGGATATTTTTCCATTCTGTATCTATAATAATAATAATAATAATAATAATAATAATAATGATGATGATGATTATAATATAATATAATATAATATAATATAATATAATATAATATAATATAATATATATTAACTACACTAGGCAAGGAGCAGAGTTTTTTGAGAATTATTTTCATGAAGAATTTGTTTCTAAAATGTACCATTTCAAATAAATGGGCTTTGTGCAAAGACATTTGTCATGAAAATTTTAATGCACAATGGCAGATATATTTATTGTTCAGTTCAAATCAATGCTCTGTTTTAATCTTGACAAGTTATTCCTTTGACTCAGAGACTGATTAGGGTTTAGAAACTGAAGAAAATAGAAAACTCAAGTGGATGCTCAAACAATTGCTGTTTGGTAAAATTAACAAGCACATTTGCACATTAGGAGAAACATCATTGAGGGTTACTTAGATTTAATGACAATTTCAGTTCTAATTGTTTTGAAGCCTTAAGTGTGGACTCATTATATCCCATGCTGGCATAAATTATACATTACAAAGGATAAAATACTGCATTTATTACCCAGCTATAATAGTCAGTGTGAAATATATACTATGTGAGATATCTTGCTTACACTTCCACCTCATTCTTATTTTTATGTTTTGATATACCACTCTCAATGAGACAAACTTATCCAAACCACAGTGAAGACAAGTGATTAGGACTGGAATTTGAAATTAGACTTTTCTGATGCTACAGTCAATAATCGTTTTTCCTGTAATATTAATATATGTTGTCACAGGCCTGAAATCCTAGTTCATCTAACTCCTAGAAATAATACTCCTATTCAGCTGCCACTTAATTATTTCCATGTAAATGAGTTACTACCTTATTCATTTCATCATCTAAAACATGGTCACAAGTATTTCTTTCATCCTTTGTAGATGTGTTCAGTTATCTCTCGACTTTGAAGTCTCTTGAGCTATTAACTGAAATCTCATATTACATAATAAGCTAGATATATGGAGGAATCTCTATGAAGAGGATGTTTCCTCCTCTCAACTGAAGCTTAAGTCAACTGACACTTTTATATGTTATTTTTAAGGAAGATCTCTTCCTGAGCTCACATCACCTGGATCCTGAATTTCATATGAAGATGAAGACTGAATCGGATACTTAAAGTGTTATGGAAGCTCACTATATAATTTCCCCCTTGCAGGTATCAGATTATGTGGTTGGAGCTGGTATGCATTCAGTGCTGTGATTGTAGTCTCTCCTGATAGAATTCCTTGTTTCACTATACCAAGAAGTTTGGTAGTATATTTTAGTTTAGTTGGATGAAATTTTTAATTTTAATAAAATCTAATAAGCAACATTAACAACCCATATGAGGAAATTTATTTGATTGCATGCCTAGTTTATACCATGGTATTTCTCATACTGGTTGTTCTGCTGTACTATCTTTCAGCTGTGCCACTGTCATAACCTTCTTTGCTATGGATGGCACAGTGGAAATGAAGAACTTTCATTGTTCTCCATTTCTGTTGTATGGCTTGAATGCTGAATCAAGTTATCCAAGTTTCACACTAGCATTTCACGGACCACAAGGCTCTCCTTAACTGCAAATATAGGGAAGCAAAGGGTCTACATGGTCAGCTCCTTCTCTTGGCAACCTATAGGTACACAGATACCATGACTCTGCTGTATCTTACTGGGTAGCTTTTCAGAGCACAGAACACAGCAGTTTTCTTTTAAGACTGTTCTGAGTGCAGCTTGCCCAGAAACTAGTGTACTGAATTCACTTATGGATGACATGCTCTGACCTTTTATATTAAAGTGTTTTACATGGCTATAACCTTGTGATTATTTCATGGATTGATAATAATAATTTATATTACAGTGTCGAAATGGAAACTTACAGACATCATCAAATGTCCTAAAATGGTAACGGTACTTAGGTTTGAAGTGAGATTTTAAATGAGTCTTTCTGTAAATGAGACACTTTTTTACAACTAAACATCTTATATCTCACTTAACTCTGTGCTCCTCAAAGGAGACAAGCCCAGGCTCTTCCTCCTGTAACCATCAATTACTTCTCATAAAACGTGCTCCCTAGCCATACATCACAACCACAGTGTTACAGCTGATTTCTCTTCAAATCCTGATAGGAATGAATAATACCAATTTTTAAGAATTCTAGAAACATGTGAAGCTATAGGTGAGAAATGAGTATTAGTCAGAAATCAATGGGAAATCAATGGTTCTTGCTTATGTGTGGTCTTTGATGAAAATGTATAGAGTTCTATTAATCTTATTATTCTTGTCTAATAATCATTATTATCTAAGTATAATAATTATTAACAGATAAAAATTATCAATATTGGTATGAAGAAATCTTATTTCCCTTAAGCCTATACAGCTTGACAATTGTAATATATAATGATTTTCAAATTCCATTATATACAAGGTGAAAAAACATATTAATCCATCTTGGTTTTATTCTTTGGAATCTACAAGATAACCCAGATTTTTTTAGGAAATAAAATTCAATGGTATAACAAGTATGAACTTAGATACGTTGTGATACTAAGTTCTAAGTTCTAATGAACTTGGAGCTTTTCCACTAATCAGTAAATGATTATGTTTAGTTTTGATAGCCTTATATGTAACAATGTTATTTCCTTACACTCAGTAACTCTTTAAAGACCAAACTGTGTCCTTGTTGTTAAGAGCAGAGTTTAAATTGTGTAATAAAAACTACTAATACAAATGATGGCCAAGAAATTGATGATTAAAAATTAGTTTTGAGTTTAAATGATTTCTCCACTAAATTCACCTTTGTAGCTTGTTTCTATTAGTTTCTATTTTATTTATTTGTTTTGTGAGTCAGTTTGTCTTTAAAGCCCTATGTTTAGCGTATCACATGCAATATTGACATAGCCAGAGACTGATAGCCTAATAACCTCAAATGTCCATTATCCAAGAAAAATCAACCATTTGATTCAGAATAATTCTATTTGGATTTCACTCTGTTTGTTAACATTTTAGATATAATTTTGCTACAGTAACTAATTTGACTTATCAATTCAATGGGGTAGAAGTAAAGAATTCCAAATGGAAGGAAGGAGCTCATAGAAGGAATAGAGACAAGTTCCTATTCATTCTTTTCTAAGTTGCTACATGTATAGTTATAGTGAGAGTAAGAGTCAGTGCCCAAGGGTTGAAAGAATTACATGACATGAGACCACAGGAAACTACCCAGGTTCTTATTGTGGCAGGTGGACATTAACAGCAGTACAGGAGTAAGGAAAAGCAAAGTGGAGAACTTGGATCAAGCACTGAGATTGCTCAGTTCACAGAATGTATTTTGGTGATAAAAATGAGATGCAAAAGGCCTGAAATAGAAACCATTGAGTGTATATCAAAGACAAAGCAAAAAACTCACAGAATTTTTCTAAGATATGTGTCTATATGTCTATGACACAAAAAATTAAGACATCAAAAATTCAAAGTTTGCTCTGAAAACCACACATAAATTATCATTTTCAGGTACTGTTACTTAAGATAAATAATTAGACCTACTTTTTATAATAAAAAAGAATAACTTTTTATGGACAAGGCATTCTTGAAAATTGACTTATGGAAAAAAAACTAGTATATCTTAGCTTCATAAGACAATCACGACTAAAGAGGAAAATGAAATGTTTCACGTGTTCAAACTATAACAGAAAACACGTCCATGAGCACATATTCATGTATTAGAAGTAGCCACTGACAACAAAGGCCAAGCACTTTGTTTAATGAAAACAATAATTGTCAATATATGTACATAGATAGCAAAATATAATTGGAACATTCTTAATAGAGAGAACAATCCAGTTCAAAATATCATAATTATGACTCCAAAAACCTAAATACTATGATTTACTTGAAATAATAATTTATAAGTATAGGGTGGAACTCAAAAGAAAATGGAAATACCCATTCTTACAGAGAATATCTGTATTATAATGGAAATATCGCTCCTAATTAGGAGTGTACACTGAAGAAATATAATAAATGAGATTTAGTTGACTAAGCACATAGGAGAAGTAAAATCTGACTAATATATTCCACTAAATATGTGCTGAGTACACTGTATTCTATTCATAAACCCATAGAGATACACATTGAAGAAATAATGAAGAGCCATGCAGAAAAGTGCCCAGAGGATATTGTTAAAATGTCTTTGGTACTAACTAGGTTGGTGTAGACTTTTCAGAATATGAAAATTAATCACAGGGGAAACCACCAGTAAAATGTTAGTTAAAATAAGTAATATTCTTGAACCCATCTACTAGAAGAGATAAAAACAAAGAGAGGTAAGAACTCTAGTCAGTGAAAATACAAAAAATGAGGTGGGAATTCTCACAGTTTTGATTAATTCAAGGTTGAAGAACCATTTTATACATCATATTCATGTTCACTGAAAATACCTAAACCGTATTCATGATACTGTATCTATGCATTTAAGTATTAACTCAACCGCTCTCACAAACACGAGCATCAGAAAACAAGTTCAGGCACCATCCATCCGTAATACTTAATTCAGGTCAAGGAATGTGAATTAATTTTAATTAAGGTGAGTAATATTTCTTTCAGAAGTCTAAAATGAAAAAAGAAATTTGTCCAGTTGAGAAATTAATACTTTACATAAAATGAAACAATTTATTAGTCAGCTGCTGATCCTACTTGGTAAGGACCAAAGAAACAAATTATAAGAAACGATTCTTATCTTTAACCAGGATAAAAGACACAAAGATACATAGAAATTTCCTACATTCTAGTACCTCAGAGAACAAATAGAGGAAAGCACACTAAAAAGCCTTTTAATCAAAAATGCATTCATTTCTTATATATTTTCTTTTTTCGTTTTTCTTGGATTTTTTTTGTTTTCCCCTTTCCAGGTCTCCCTTCGGAAACCCCCTGGCCCATCCCCCCTCCCCTGGTCTCTATGAGGGTGCTCCCCCACCCACCCACTCCTGTCCTCCTGCCCTAGCATTTCCCCACACTGGGGTGTTCTAAGATATTTCCTATCTACTCACATTGAGGCAGTGAGAGCCAGTGATTGGAGGGGAGAGAAGAGGAGCAGCTAAGAGAAGAGTGGGTCGGTGGGGGTTGTGGGGGGAGAGAAAGGGCTAGGTTGGCCACATGAGTAGAGCAGAGAAGGAGGCAGAGGTATTCAGATGGTTTCAGACATATTTCTGGTGTTCTGGAGAGGTTAGAAAATTAGGATAAGACATCATTGTAAATTGGCATTTTGTAATTGGGAGTTTTATATACATAGAGATATTCGGTTAACTATTCAAGTGTAAGAGTCATGCTTTACCGGATATATGGAAGGAGTAGTGCAGACATCTGGTGGGGCGGAACTCTTTATTAAATAAATAACACTACACTGGGCCATTGAACACCCTCAAGCCCAAGGGCATCTCCTCCCACTGATGTACAGCAAGGCCATCCTCTGCCACATATATGGCCAGCAACAGGGGTTGCTCCATGTGTATTCTGAGGTTGGTGGTCCAGTGCCCCCCCCCCGGGAGCTACAGGGAATTGGGCGTCTGACCTGTTAACGTTGCTTCCCCCATGGGGCTGCAAACCCCCTAGCTTCTTCAGTCCCTACTCCAATTCTGCTATCGGTGACCCCTTAGCTCAGTCCAATGGTTGGCTGCAAGCTTCTGCCTCTGGAACTCTGATAGAGACTCTCAGGAGACAGCTATATCAGGCTTCCATCAGCAAGCACTTCTCGGCATTCACAATAATGTCCAGATTTGGTGTATATGGGGTGGATTCACAGGTGGCACAGTCTCTGGATGGCCTTTCCTTCAGTCTCTGCTCCACAGTTTTTTCTCCATATTTCTCCTGTGAGTATTTTGTTCACCCTTCTAAAAAGCACTGAAGCATCCATATTTTGGTCTTCCTTCTTCTTAGGCTTCATATGGTATGAGAATTGAATCTTGGGTGTTTAGAACTTTTGCACAAATGTCCACATATTAGTGAGTACATACCAACCATGTTCGTTCCTTTGTGACTGACTCACCTCTCTCAGGATGATATTCTCAAGTTCTATCCATTTGCCTAAAAATTTCATGAAGTCATTGTTTTTAACATAGCTGAGTAGTATTCCATTGTGTAAATGTAGCACAATTTTTGTATCCATTCTACTGTTGACAGACATCTGGGTTGTTTCCAGCTTCTGGCTATTATAAATATGGCTGCTCTGAACATAGTGGAGCATGTGTCTTTATTACATGTTGGAGAATCCTCTGAGTGTATGCCCAGGAGTGGTATATCTGGCTCCTCAGATAGTACTATGTCCAATTTTTTGAAGAACCACCAGATTCATTTCTTATATATTTCCACCAGAAAATACTATTCATAATTTGGAAAAGACAGGAGATGTTGTTTTGTGTTTTATCACAAAAGAGCTGGACTTAATTCTGTTAAATATACTATTAAATATAGTGTTTTGAAAAACGCTATGAAGGCTTGGACATGGAAAGATAGCTCAACCGTCAAGACCACTGGATATTCTTACAGAAGATTGAGTTTAATTCCCAGCACAGCTCATAACTTTACCTCCAGTTCCAGGCAATCCAACACTCTAACACTGACACTTTGCTAGACCAGTATAATTTCCTGCAACATTCTAAATGTTGTTCTTACACTCACAGATAAGTGTGGCTACCACTCTTCATCAAAGAAGCCTGGGCGGGGGGGTGGGGTGGGAGCGGGATGTGGAACCATACAACCAGATAAAATACAGAAATCAACAGAAGTTAGGGAGCCCAGTCCCAGAGGATGTATCTGCATTACAATCTGCATCTATGACTTAAGGAAGAATGCAGAGGAAGCAGCTGGAAAGATTGAAAGAGCTAGAGTAATATGCAATTGGCTATGAAACAGTCTTTCCAAAATTAGCTGCAGAAACAAAGCCATAACAATCTCTCTCTCTCTCTCTCTCTCTCTCTCTCTCTCTCTCTCTCTCTCTCTCTCACACACACACACACACACACACACACACACACACACACACACTGAATGAATTATGGACCCTCAGGGATAGTCCCCCTAATTTATTCATCCAATACACAGTGGTCAGCTCTGAAACCATGTACAAAAAGGGAAAAATTTAGTCAGAAGTTTGTATTTATGTACTTGTCTATGTGTGTGTGCACATGCATGTGTGTAAAACAAAGAGAAGGAGGCTATTAATTTGAGAGTTGGAAGTTAAAAAGGGGACACATGGATTTGGTGGGGTGGAATTTGAGAGGAGCCATAGGGAGAAGGGGAAAGGAGAAAGTAACATAATTACACTTTAATAAAACACAAAAAAAAAACATTTTTAAGATCTTTTAAAAATCTGAAGTTACAAAAAACTATAAAAATATGAAGTTAATTGATAACTATTGTCTAATAGAAATGGTAGTAAATTCCTGAAGCTAAGGAAGAAGGGACATTACGCTGCTTCTTTAATACTCAGCTGTCCAGAAAGCAGAAGGACAGGGACCATAAGTGCAAATGGGTAGTAAGTAACCCTAAGTGGTTATTTCTCATGAAACACTAGACAATTTCACATACTACACACCTGTTTGAATGTGAAATGTCACTCTCAGTCTAGTGTGTTTAAACACTTGTTCCTCTATTGCTGGAGGTCTTTGGAGAAGTTGTCGTATCTGTGGGAGGGCATAACTTGAAAAAAAGTTGGTCACTGGATGTGAATATTGAAGGATTTAACCTAGTCACACTTATAGTGCCTGTCCTTCTGCTTCCTGATCTAGCTGAGTTGTAAGGAAGCAGCATAATGCCCCTGCTGCCCCAGCCTACAATTGTGAAGAACACATCAGGAGTCAAAATAAGTGGTTTCTCCCTTAAGTTGCTTCCTGTCAGTTACCCTGTCATAGCAGTGAACAAAGTAACCCAAAAAATTCTGTGCACTTTATCTGCATTCCTTCACTAAAATGTACACAGACATATTACTGTATTGTGATGGAGCCAAGTCATTTTGGCTCATGAGAACCTACAATTTTGTTTCTAGGCACTTAAAAATGTGGTTGAGTTTCTATTGGTAGCTTAAAATCAGCTGCCCTAGAGAGACATGTACTTCTCAAATGCGTACATGCTATAGGTCAGGGTTTTGTTTCCTTGCAAGCCATTTGAGTCAATGTTAATGTCTTATTGGTTCCCTTAAACAATTATGTCCCGAGTAAAATGGATTATTTATAAAATACATTGCATTTGCTCATTTTATATCTCTGTAAGTATTATATATCAGTACTCTAGACATCACTCAGTTATGCGTCATGCAGGTATGAAGCAGTGAGGATTACTCTAAGATGACAGTCTGTCACATTACAACACTATTTGTAAAAATCAGAGGAAAATAAACAAAATATTGTACACTCCCCAAATTTAAAAATTCTAAATGGTACTAAGTTAACTAAACTCCAGAAGTAAGTTCTCTTTCCCTTTAAAGTCTGGATGGCTTTCTCGGGTAAAATGGATGTCATTTTCAGAGTATCAGTGCATAGGATTACATTCACTAGCTCAGCTGAACCTTCAGATCTCTAGAGATGTATATTCAAAGTTGTGATTATCATTAGGGAAATAGCTAATTATATCTTAAATGTTGTGTTGTTCTCTAGAAGGTTCTGGGAAGACAAACCCAGGCTCAGCCACAATATTCCACGGATTCATATTTTATCTACATAAAAATTTTAAAAGATCACTCTGAATGCAGCTCACCTGGGGGACAATCAGTTATCAAAACTGTTTCCTTAACTGACAAAGAAACAATTGCCAAGGACCAGCTTGGGAGCAGAAAAAGAAATGACTGGAAGTCAATTGTGGGTACAAGCTGACAGCCCTGTGTTCTGCTTGAGATGGCTCTCCAGACAGCTGTCCAGAGATCTCCAGACAAGCTTAACTTTTACAAGCCAAAGCCTAGCATTTATTTGAATATTAATTCAATCATCCACCCCAGTTTCCCTTTTGATTATCCCATGAATCAGCATTTTATGACCTCAGCCCCTTGATTCTTAGAAAAGGCAGCAAGTACATTTCTTTTATAATATAGCAATGAATTCAGAGGTCTGTCTGCCTTTGTAAGCACAGACAATAAGCTACCTGGGTAAAATCCAGGTCTGAGATCACCATTCCTATCCTGCCTATGCCTAAACTATTTCTGTCCCAGTCTAATCTTGAACTCAGAAATCTGCCTATCTTTGTAAGTACAAACAATAAACTTAGCTAGGTGGTATCTTGCCCTTAGATCGCCACTCCTCAAATCTCTTAACCTCTTTCCTTAATATTTTTCTGACAAGCTGGCTCGTAGTACAGTTACCTCTATTCTTTTATGTCGATGAAACCCCTCATATATTTTCATATTGCATCCTTATGTTTTGAATACCAGAGAAATTATATATTCTTGAACTCATGTTTTCAAAGTTCTTTCCCACAACCTTAAGGGCTGCACTTAAGGTCACAATGTTTACCATTTTGCTAAGGACATTAGACACACCCTCACATATTGTGCTGTTTCAAATCATCATTGAGTCATTAACTTTGGCAGGGAGAATATTTCCTGAAGGAGGAAAATAAAGTAGATTATGCACATCACTTTACAAATAAGCCTTACACCTAGGAATCTTCATCATCTGTAGAGGCCCAGGCCTTGCTAGCTCTGTTCCAGGGGTAGGAATTGTGTCATGCTCTCCCTTTTGCATGACAGGACTGGGCAAACAAAGGCCTTTGCCCAGGAAACTTCACATGTTACACATATTTCATGTAACTTGGGCATAATATGCTATACATAAAGAAGCAGAATAATAAAAATTATTTCTTGAGATAGGTTATTAATATATATTCATGTCTGGCCTGAAACTCAATGTGCAGAAGAAGGTGTCCCTCAAATATGTATAGCCAACTCTTTCTGCCTCCACACTGCTGCAATTTAATGCATGCATCACCCTAATTGGCTGGAAAATTCTTTTGTATCATTGTTGAATTAAAAAGTCTAGGCCAGTAATTATAGCCAATCATCACAATTATAAGATCTAGGCTTAAGCTAAAGTTAAATTCCTAAACTGATTTAATTTCTGTGCATGTTCAGGTAATAACTTATAATCGTTGAAATCTAGCAAACAGAGAAATATTAGGCAATTCAAGATAATTAAATATTGTGCTTAGATTCGCAATTTGTCTACCTGTCTGGTAGGAACTTCTTGGGTCTTGGTGAAACTATAGCTGTTCTCCTACATGTATGTCTTTATAGTTTTGTCAACAAGTTTTTCGTCATTATAAGCTTTTTGGATGTTTAATTTAAACTAACTATTGTGTTTTTCACTGTTGGATGTTAATTGTGGTTTAGGAAATAAAGGTCTACTGAAGGAGCCCTTTCACAGCTTTTTATTGAGCATAAATGCTTTTGGTCAAAGAGGTAATTATATGCAAACTGTTTGCTGAGAACATAGCTGTCTAATATACAAAGCTGGAGGAAAAAAGCTCAAGAAAGATGACATTGGTTTCAACTCTTTTTGCTTCACTTTGCAGATAAAACAGACAACTCTTTGAAAGCCAGTTTCATTGACACCACAGAATAAAATAATCATTAGAGTGATTTTGGTAAACTTAAATATCAAATTAAAATACAGCATGTTAATAATTCATAAGGAATGGTATTTTCTTTTTATAGCAAATTCAGATGCAACTTTAAATTGGAATATAATTGCTTACATTCCTTTGGGTGTTCTTACTTGTTTCAGGAAAGATGTAAATAATACAGTAAATAAAATTGAATCTCATCATATTAAAAACCACAGAGCAAAACTTTCCTTTATTTGAGGTTAGTAACTCCAAAATCCAAACTTCTGTCTTACCATTGTCCACTTTTCTTGGCTAAATTATATTTTCCATATTTTCCTTCTTGATCCATTTACAGATGGGAGACTGTGGGAGACTTTTCAGAAACCCATATTTTTTCCAGCTGCTAACACCTTTGTTCTATGTGTTTGCCTATAGTTCTGTAAAGAAGGACCTGATTTTCCACAAGGTTTCTCCCTCTTGCCTCATCCCAGAGGCAACAATAATTGATAGAGTTTTCAATTCTTTTGCGTAGCATTTTAGCCTATGCTTCTAGGTTCCAGTTCACTCTTGACATCCCCTATTTATACATATCTTTCCTTCTCAGCTTATTTTATTTTAAATGAAAACAATAAAAGCAAACACAGTAACAAAGTAAAAACAGCGTCATATCAATTCCAACCAGTAGTATAAGTAGTTTAAGACTAAAGAAATGTGTACTTACCATCAACTAACCCTTAGTGATACAGTTGTCTCAAATGAAACACAAGGCACCCAAGTTAAAAATGCCAATATAAGACGCAACACAAATATACCAGGTTTTGTCCATCAGTAGCAGATGCCTACATTCACAGCTGAATTCACTCCTCCATATTATCTGGATTAAGCTACAATCTACAACACCTCCAGCACCAACAGATTGAAGAGAATTCTAGCTGATATAGATAATTTAAAAGGCTATGGGAAAAGCTACCTATACATAGGCAAGGAAAATTTCAATAGGCTTGACCTTTTTAAATTTTCTAAGTGAAAAGAAATCACATACTGTGTAATAATTCATTTTAAAATGAAGGAAAGAGCCGGGTGGTGGTGGCACATGCCTTTAATCCCAGCACTTGGGAGGCAGAGGCAGGTGGATTTCTGAGTTTGAGGCCAGGCTGGTCTACAGAGTGAGTTCCATGACAGCCAGGGTTACACAGAGAAACCCTGTCTCAAAAAAACAAACAAACAAAAAGGAAAGAAATGTAATTATTCAGGACAATAGGAAACCCCATAAGGAAATAGAGGAAAATATTCTAAAGCATAAGCCTTATTTGACGCCCAAAATTAAAGAACATAGTCAATGAAAAGAATTATAGATTACATTAAGATAATATGAGGATTAATGCAGTTCTTTGTAAGTCAATTGAAGATAAACATTGTTCTACAACATCAATATATAAATTAAAGGAAATAAGGCATTACAGTCATGGTCAAAACCTAATTGCAGTCATAAAATGTACAAGTTAGTCATAATCATGACAGAAGACAACACTGTACATTTGAGAACCAGAGAGCTTGAGAATACTTGAGAATACTCCTTCTCAGAGGACAATGAGAAGGTTTTTGTTTGTTTGTTTGTTTTGTTGTGTTTAACAGAACAATTTCTAATGAAATGTTATAATTGGGATTTTCTCCACTGAAATAAAAATAACTGGATTTGATTCTTGCAAAGGTTTTTGCAAAAGTGTATTGTGTGCAGTGTGTGTGTGTTTGTGTGTGTGTGTGTCCATTCATCCACCGATCTATGTGCCAAAGAAGTTAAGGTAAACAATTTAAGAAAAGATTGAACATAGTAAACATTCCTGGTATTAGTCAGCTCCACAGCAATGCAATAGAGTCTTCATCAAAAGTTTCCTGTTTCCACCTATTCCTGAAATAAGTGTTTTCCCCATACTCCAGCAGTGATGTCAAGATTGATTTTAATAAACAGACTTGAATATTGGCCTCCAGTTGAGCCAGCACCATTTGTGGAAAAGGCTTTCTTTTTTCCACTGGATGTTTTCAGCTCCTTTGTCGAAGATCAACTGGCCATAGGTGTGTGGATTCAATTCTGGGTCTTCAATCCTATTCCATTGATCCACCTCCCTGTCCTGTACCAATATCATGCAGTTTTTAACACTACTGCTCTGTAGTATTGCTTGAGGTCCAGGATACTGATTCCCCCAGAAGTTCTTTTACTGTTGATAATAGTTTCAGCTATCCTGGATTTTTTGTTATTCCAAATGAATTTTAGAATTGCTCTTTCTAACTCTATGAAGAACTGAGTTGGGATTTTGATGGGGATTGTGTTGAATCTATATCTTGCTTTTGGCAAGATTGCCATTTTAACTATATTAATCCTGCCAACCAACGATCTTGGAAGATTTTTCCATTTTCTGAAGTCTACTTCTATCTGTACAATTTTCAAAGGTCAAAGTCTGTTTTCTGAGTCTTTTTCATGATCATGTATTGTTTTTAAAGAGAAGAAATGGTAGCAATATCAAAGAACTAGTGTGATAGCAAGTTATTCACAAATATCTGTGGGATAGGTAGAAATAGGGGACTACCTCCCTGGAAGTGTCGTCTCTAACTACTACCTTTTAAAAGGTGAAAGATGATTGTCTTGTTTTGATGTAAAAATGAATATTAGATTTTGATGGGGCTGGGGAGATGGCTCAGCAGTTAAGGGAACTGGCTGTTAGTCTAGAGGACCCAGAGTCAATCTTCAGTATTGTGGTGACTAATTACCATCTGTAACTCCAGTTCTGAACAATCTAATACCCTCTTCTGGCCTTCTCAGGCACTCTACAAAAGGAGAGGCATTAAGTGGTCTGGTATACTTTCAGCTTTAGGTCACTGTTGGACCTGAGACTTCATGTAAATCTTTCTCACATTCTTTGGCTAATTTTTAGTTTATTCAAAAGCTGAGACATAGGCATGAACATAGACATAGGAAGTCACTTTATTGGTTCAAAGACAAAGATTGAAATGTGTATTTAATTTCTAAAATAAATTTGCCCATTTTTAGATAAGGTATGAATTCACAATGATGTACATGAAGTTCTTTCTTCTAAATAGGATTAGTGATCCCCAGAACAATTGCTAAGATTTCAAAGCACATTTAAAGAGAGTTATCCAGTTATTGAGTTACATGTATACACTTACCATTTAATATATTTTAAAGGAGGGTTTCTAAGAAAAGCTCTTTATTAAACATTTTCAGTTGATTATGTGGTAGAGATCTGTACACATATCACTAACCAAGGTACCAGAATCAACAAGATCAAGCTATTTTTTAAACTAAAATATTTTTCAATGAATCAATATATTTACAGTAGTTACATTAATAAGAAATAAAGATACCTATATTTTCATTAAAAAATAAAAAATAAGAGATGAATCTACTTTTAATAAAAATATTTATATTTACAAAAAAATTTAAATGTCCTTAACAACAAAGAAAGCAAAAAATAAAATCTAAATTTATTTACCAATTAGGACATGGTCAAAATATTCTTGACATGTTATTAGGAGATAGAAGGCAGGTACCATAAAGAAAGTGGTATAATGGAACTGAAGTGCTTCAGGGTAGGGGAAGCAAAGACACAAGAAGGAGAACAGGAGGGAGAACTAACACTAAAGACCTTTTCAAAAAATGTTATAATGGGGCTTTCTCCTTATGAAATAAAATATCTGAATAGGATTGTTGTAAAGGAATTTGGTGTGTGTGTGTGTGTGTGTGTGTGTGTGTGTGTGTGAGAGAGAGAGAGAGAGAGAGAAAATTAAATGGTGTTACCCTGTAACAGAAGAAACATGCACCTCCTAAACACCTTAGACTAATAATTAAAGGCCCAAAGTCAGGCTCCTTCATTTTAAGTTTTTAGCCAATGGGGTTCCGTAGAATACTCACAAGCATTGTAGACCATTGTCTTTGCACTTGGTAATTTAGAACTTAATGGGAAGACACTATTGCTGAAGATACTACACGCTTGAGTCAGAACAGAAATTAAATTATTACCAACCTGGAAGCTTCATCCCTACTATAGAGTTTGCACTATTAATGGGTGAAAGCATCCTATATAAATTAGATTTCAATAAAGTTCTAATTTAGAGTAAAATCATTTCCTAATAGCATGCATTTATGATAATTAATAATTAATTTAAAATAAATTCCTAAAATGTTATTTATGAGTTTATCCATGTAAAGATTCAAGAAGAAGATATTGGAAAGTCAGTCAAAATACTAGAGAAGATTCAGCAGATAAAAGTGTCTGTTGTCAAACTTGATAAACTGAGTTCACTCACCAGGACTCTCGTGGTAAAAAGAGAGAGGTGATTCTCATAAATTATGCTCTGCCTTGCAAACATACACACACACAAATGTAGCAAACAAACAAACAAACAAAAATCCCTTGCAAATAGATTGAGAATAAGTTTGTATTATTCTGTGTCTATAATATTGACTAGTTCCTAAATTTCTTCCCAAACTACGCATATGTTCTTTAATCTAAATAAAATAGCATGATTCTCTCTAATAAGACAAACTGGCATTTGGAAGAAAGTGATGTTTAACTTATTTGGAATATGTAGATTAAACTGAAAAGAGCACATGTATCTACTTGCTGTGTACATCACTAAGGGATGTCGTTGTGGATAGCTAAGTCATCCATTTCAGGTGGGAACAGGACGAATGCAGAACATGAAGCACTGTTAACCTGTTATTAATTGTCTGAGACTTTTCAAATGTTTAACAAAAATCATGAGTTATCTAATATCTCTTATTGGAAAAAGTAAACATCAAAAATCTGCAAGTGTTGCTTTTAATTCCTTTTTACCTTTTTATGGTAGGGGAACTGAGCATTCACATGAAATGTAAAAAATAAATGTCATGGAGTGTGGGACCCTGAAAGGCAGTCTGTGACCTGATTGAAAGAGGCTTGCTCCAGAGACCCAGTAGAATATTCTACAAGGGATGGAACCGTGAGCAATGCTCCCAGATACTCAGGCTCCTGACACCAACTCCATACTCCTGACTCTTCAACTCCATAATCCTGTGGCCATCAGTCACACATAGGGCCAGGCCCTAGTGTTCTGGCTGGGCTCCACCCCCACAGATATGAGCAAACTAATTTAACTATTTATCTCCTGAACTAGGTTTTATCAAATTTCTCACTATTGTAAATGTGGTTGTTATGAATATTTGTTTATATTTTGTGAGTCATGGTTCTCTAATTTTCTACAACAAATGTCTGGGAGTACAATCACTGAGCTTCATGGTAATTATATGTTTAGATATTTAAGAAACTGCTCAATAGTTTTGCATAGGGGCTATATTATCAGACATTCCCAACCAATGAACATATTCAGTGTTTTCACTGATTTTATTTCAGCTATTTTAATTCATAATTCAAGTATAAGAAATTTATTATTTATATGGCAGTATATACAATAAATATATGTGACAGACAGCTTTCCCTCTATGGATGCACAATTATCCTAGCATCACCTGAGACAGCTTGTCTTTTCAGATATTCCCTGCCTTTTTCATCTTTGGGGAAAGTCACTTGGCATTTTTGTGTAGTTCTATCTCTGCAATCATTGCATCGATACATGGATATATTTGTCTATCTTCACCTAATTCCATATAGTCATGATAATCACAGTACAATCAGTGGGTGTCTTCAATATTGCTTAAACCATACTGTTTATATTGCCTCTCCATACAAATTTTATAATGATCTATAGCAATCACTCCTTTAAATTTTAATGAAATTTGTACTAAATCTAATGCAAATTCGAGGATATCGTTATTTATTTATTTTTCTGCAAGTATGATATATCTCTGCATTCGTTTACTGTTCCTTTTATGTTTTCACCAATATTATATAGTTTTTGTCTAATATGCTCTATATACACTTTATTACATTCATACTGAAGTGTTATAGTTTTAACATACATATATAGTATTATTTTTGAGACTTATTGTGCATGTCACTGCTGATTTCCAGAAATATAATTGATTTAAGTTATTGTTGTATGAACTATAAAACTATTGACCCTGGTTATTCCTTTTATTTTTCTTATTTACTTTGTTTTATAGAATTTCATGGGATTTCCTGCTCATGTTCCATATTATTTTAAACACAAAATTTTATTTTTACTCTTTGCATCTATTTACTTGTTGCTACTTTTACAGCTGAGATGCTCTGACAAGAACAAACATGGCCAAAGTAAAAAATGCTTCAAGTGTATAATTGTTATGCATAAAAACTATATACTCTTCTACACAAAGCTGAAAACATCCAGTGGAAAAAAGAAAGCCTTTTCAACAAATGGTGCTGGCTCAACAGGAGGCCAATATTCAAGACTGGTTATTAAAATCAATCTTGACATCACTGCTGGAGTATGGGGAAAACACTTATTTCAGGAATAGGTGGAAACAGGAAACTTTTTTGATGAAGACTCTATTGCATTGTTGTGGAGCTGACTAATACCAGGAATGTTTACTATGTGCAATCTTTTCTTAAATTGTTTACCTTAACTTCTTTGGCACATAGATGGGTGGATGAATGCACACACACACACACACACACACACACACACACACATACACATATACACAGAAATACAGTACTTATTTAATGGTTTTCATGGGATGATTAGAGTACTCTAATAACAGCTGTCTCATGGCAAAGAGAATGACAATCCTGTTGTTGTTCAGAACATGAGGCTGTATGCCTCAACTATTCCATCTAGTAATGGGGTTGGGGTACTGTGGAAATCTTGGAGAGCTGGAAGTCTTCAGTTTATGTTGGAACCACAGAAGCTGAATTTTATACTGGCTGCAACAACATGATAGAAAAACTTGCAGGTGTTTGTAAGGACAAATTGGCAAGTAGAAATGATTCCTTCTTCCACGTGATTATATGTGAGATGCCACCAGAAGGTGAGGCCCAGAGTTGGGTGGGTCTCCTACCTCATAGAGAAATTTCCTTCACAGGCATTTCTACCAGTTTATGTTTTAATTGTTTCCAGATGTACACAAGATGATAGCCAAGACTGGCCATCACAGTGGTTAACTGTAGAGTTCTCATATATTCTCTTTATTAATTGGAATAAGCTTCCCTCCTATTTCTGGTTTAGAGCTTTTATCATGAGAATGTTGAATTTTGTCAAGTGCTTTTTCTACGTTGATTGATATGCTCATATGTGCTTTTTCTTTTTAGTCTGTTAATTTGATGGATTAATTTCAATATTGAGGTTAATTCCCAAATACGGTTTGCAGCTCCGAGATGAATTCAATTACATGGTGGTGTAAATTCTTTTCATACATTGCTCACTTCTTCCCACCTTCTGTTAAGGATCTTTGCAAATATAGTCATGATAATATTTAGGCTATTGTTCTCTCCATCCCCCCACTTTCTGCACAGCTTCTACCTAATTTTGGTGTCAGGATCATATCAGCTCTATAAAACAATTTGCAAGTGTTGATATGTCTTCAATTTTCTGGAAGAGTTTCTTCAGAATTACTGTTATTTATTAAATATTTGGTGCAATTTTCACATGAAAATCTGAGCTTAGATATTTTTAAATGTTAAATTCTTAAATTGTAATTTTAAACTCCCCACCAAAGCTATCCAAATTAACTATTTTAACTGGGTATTAAGGGATAGCATGTGTTTTTAAATGTGTGCAATTTTTATTGGAGGTTTTCTTTTTGAACATTTTAAATGCTATCCCCTTTCCTGCTCTCCACCCCACACCCCAGAAAATCCCTATTCCATGCCTTCTTTCTCTCCCTGCTTCTTTGAGGGTGTTCCCCTACCCACCCACACACTCCCTCCTCCCTGCACTCCATTCCCCTACACTGGGACATCGAGCCTTCACAGGACCAAGGGCCTCTTTTTCCTGATGCCCAAGGGCATCCTTGACTACGTATGCAGCTGTAGTCATGAGTCCCTCCATGTGTACTTCTTGGCTGGTGGTTTAGTCTCTTAGAGCTCTAGGGGGTATGGTTGGTTAATATTGTTGTTCTTCCTATGGGGTGGCAACCCCCTTCAGCTACTTCAGACCTTTCTCTAACTCTTCAATTGGAGACAGCATTTCTGGGATTTCAATTCTATTCCATTGATCATCGTGCCTGTCTCTGTGCCTATACCATATACTTTTGATCACTATTGCTCTGTGCGACAGGTTGAGGACAGGGATGGTGATTTCCCCCGAAAGATCTTTTGTTGCTGAGAATACTTTTCATTATCCTGAGTTTTTGGTTATTCTAAATGAATTTGCAAATTGCTCGATCTAACCCTATGAAGAATTGAGTTGGAATTTTGATGGGGATTGCACTGAATCTGTAGATGGCTATTTTTATTATATTAACCCTGCCAATACATGAGCATGGGAGATCCTTCCATCTCCTGAAATCTTTGGTTTCTTTCTTCAGAGACTTGAAGTTCTTGTCATACAGATCTTTCACTTGCTTAGTTAGTGTCACAGCAAGATATTTTATATTATTTGTGACTATTGTGAAGGCTGCTATGTACATAGTGGAGCATGTATACTTATTACATGTGGGCACATCTTCTGAGTTTGTACCTCAAGTACTGCTATGTCCAATTTTCTGAGGAACCACCAAACTGATTTGCAGAGTGGTTTTACCAGCTTAAAATCCCACCAGCAATGGAGGAGTGTTCCTCTTTCTCCACATCCTCTCCATCATCTCCTGTCCCCTGAGTTTTTGTTCTTGGACATACTGACTAGTGTGGGGTGGAATCTCAGGGTTGTTTTGATTTGCATTTCCCTGATGATTAAGGATGTTGAACATTTTTATGTGTTTCTCAGCCATCTGGTATTCCTGTTGTTTGCTTGTTTGTTTGTTTGTTTGTTGTTTTTCAAAGAACCAGCTCCTGGTTTGGTTGATTCTTTGTATAGTTCTTTTTCTTTCTACTTGGTTGATTTCAGCCCTGAGTTTGATTATTTCCTGCCTTCTACTCCTCTTGCATGTATTTGCTTCTTTTTGTTCTAGAGTCTTCAGATGTCCTGTTAAGCTGTTAGAATATGTTTTTTCCAGTTTCTTTTTGGAGGCACTAAGAGCAAACCATCTAGGATCTAAAAATGGAAGTAGAGACAATAAAGAAATCACAAAGGGAAACAACTCTGGGGATAGAAATCCTAGGAAAGAAGTCAGGAGTCATGGATCCAAACATCCACAACAGAATACAAGTGATAGGAAAGAGAATCTCAGGTACAGAGGATACCATAGAAAGCATTGACACAACAGTCAAAGTAAATGCAAAATGCAAAAAGCTCCTAAACTAAAACATCCAGCAAATCCAGGACAAAATGAGAAGACCAAACGTAAGGATTATAGGTATAAAAGAGAGTGAAAATGTCCAGCTTAAAGGGCCAGTAGATGTCTTCAAAAAATTATAGAAGAAAACTTCCCTAAGCTAAAGAAATCGATGCCCATAAACATACAAGAGACCTATAGAACTCCTAATAGATTGGACCAGAAAAGAAATTCCTCTGGTCACATAATTATTAAAACACCAAATACACTAAACAACAAAAGAATATTAAAAGTGGTAAGAGGAAAAAGTCAAGTAACACATAAAGGCAGCCCTACCAGAATTACACCAAACTTATTGCCAGAGAGTATGAAAGCCAGAAGATTGTGGGTAGATGTCATACAGACCCTAAGGGAACACAAATGCCAACACAGGCTACTCTACCCAGCAAAACTTTCAATTACTATATATTGAGAAACCAAGGTATTCCATGGCAAAAACAAATTTACACAATATTTTTCCCACAAATCCAACCCTTCAAAGAATAATGAACAGAAAGCACCAACAAATAGCAGGCAAACTATAGCAAGAAATTAATCTTCTATTTAACAAACCAAAAAGAAGAGAGCCACACAAACATAACTCCACTTCTAACAAAAATAACAGGAAGCAACAATCACTTTTCCTTAATATCTCTTAATATCACTGGACTCAATTCTCCAATAAAAAGACATAGGTTAACAGACTGGATACATAAACAGGACCTAACATTTTGTTGTATACAGGAAGCTCACCTCAGGCACAAAGACAGATACTATCTCAGAGTAAAAGGCTGTAAAATAATTTTCCAAGTAAACGGTCCCAAGAAATAAGCTGGTGTAGCCATTCTATTCTTTTTTTTTTTGAGACAGGGTTTCTCTGTGTAGCCCTGGCTGTCCTGGAACTCACTCTGTAGACCAGGCTGGCCTCGAACTCAGAAATCTGCCTGCCTCTGCCTCCCAAGTGCTGGGATTACAGGCGTGTGCTACCACCGCCCAGCTGTGGTGTAGCCATTCTAATATCAAATAAAATCAACTTTCAACCTAAAGTAATCAAAAAAGATAAGGAAGGACACTTCATAGTCATCAAAGGAAAAAAGATGAACTCTCAATTCTAAACATATATGCTCCAAATAGAAGGGCACCCACATTCATAAAAGAAACTTTACTAAAGCTTAAAGCAAACATTGCACCTCACACAATAATAGTAGGAGACTTCAACACCTCACTCTCAGCAATGGACAGTTCAGGGAAACACAAACTAAACAGAGAAACAGTGAAACTAATTGAGGCTTTGGACTAATTGGATTTAACAGATATCTATAGAACATTTTATCCTAAAACAAAAGAATATACCTTCTTCTCAGCACCATACAGTACCTCCTCCAAAACTGACCATATGCTCAGTCACAAAACAGAACTCAGCAGATATAAGAAGATTGAAATAATTCCATGTACCCTATCAGATCACCACAGACTAAGGCTGCTCTTCAATAACAACAAAAACAACAGAAAGCCCTCATACACATGGAAACTGAACAACAGTCTATTTAACGATAACTTGGTCAAGGAAGAAATAAAGAATGAAATTAAAGACATTTTAGAATTTAATAAAAGTGAAGACACAATATACCCAAAGTTATGGGACACAATGAAAGCATATTGCCTTAACATAGTCCTGAATTGTTTTTCTTATCAATCATTTTAAAACCCCTATTTTGGGAACCAAGTTGCTCTGAGTTACTCTGAGAAGTTACTCTGAGAAGTTCCTTTGCTTTCATCTCAATTATCAGATATTTGGAAACTCACTATTTCCTCATATTGGAGTCTCAAATTTAACTTCAGTGAACTTCCCATACATTTAATGTTTTGTGAGATAGAAAATCTTTAAACAAGATAGAGACAGGACAAATATTTTTATATTACATGAATGTAAATATTTGATTTATATGAGGCGTAATTTGACAGTATATTATCATTTGAGTCATAGGCAATGGTAACATTCTTCTAGTTCAGTTGAGTTCCCTACTAGATCCCCAAACTTACTAAGATTACACTAATAATTGTGTAAAGGGGAACTACATTGAAGGAGGCAGATATTTAACTAATATGTTTATTCCTGCAATCAGTTGTCATATAATTTATAAATATTTGTCCATCCCTAAAAATAGGCAATAATGTACTAATTGAAAGTAAATTATACCTACATTTATTAAATTATAAATTTTTGGGAGTTATTTCAAATTCTTTCCTTTGAAATAGGATGCTGATTGAATACAGGAGACATTTCAACTCAGTTTAGAGTTGACTAATGAAAATATCCTTACTAGTAGGGAATGTTACTAAATGGAAGAGCACTGCTTAGCATGTGCCAGGATCTGGGTTTAGTCTCCCACACTAAATATATATATATATATATATATATATATATATATATATATATATATATATAGTGTGTATGTGTGTGTGTGTGTGCACACGCATTCCTATAACATTTCAGTCCTGATTCTTCTCCTTTACCATATTTTTTTCTTTAACTTTTAATTCTTTAAAAACAATTCTGCTGCAAATAATAGTCCTAAACTGTTACAAAGCTTGGGACTTGAACACAGCCTGTTACACCCTTCTATATTTTTATCAGTCATCTCTTGATTACTTAGGACAGTTGATACAATGCCATTGCAGTAGAGGTAGTGTTCACATTGCCATCGTTTGAGGGATAATAACAAGAAATGATTATTCAGAGTTAGTACACATGCAAACCTTTTTCAATAGATTGCAACCTCTTGATGTGTGGGGCTTGCATTTGTCGATATGAAGTCTGAGAAAATGACAAGTGGCTAGTTCACTGAACAAGAGAGGCTTAAAGATGTATAGTGTCCTGGTCTGAGGCCACTAAAAGGTGTGTGGTTAAGCCAGTTGGGTGTAGGAAGAATGCATATCATCAGAACAATAGACACACCTCAGTAAGAGAACTTTGGAAAAAAACTAATCTTTTAATTTGAGCTTTAGGCAGCTGTTTCCTAGATGGTTCAACTTTTAATCCTAGGTGGATTTCACTTTTAATGAGAATGAAGACACTTTTTGCCTTTGGATAGCTCAAGAAAATAAACAAAATTCAAGATGGAATTTTTTTTAATTGTTTCAACATTTTGACTCACCCTTTGAGAAAGCATCTCATTAGATATTAACATAGAAAACAGAAAGCTCAATTGGACAGATTTGTAATTACTAATGTTAAGTATTTAAACAGGTTAAGCTTTGTCATAATTGTTTTGCAATGAAATAACTAGCAACAGTAAATATTATTTTAATTTGCTTACTCTTCAAATTTTCACTCTTGTTTAATTTTTTTAAGTTTTCAAAATGTCATACACACACAAACTGGACTGAAACCCCTGTCAGATATGTAGGAGAGGGCTGCCTTGTCCTGCCTCAGTGGGAAAGAATGTGCCTAATCTTTCAGAGACTTGATATGTCAAGGTAGTAGGATAACCAGGGGGCTCACCTTCTCAGAGACAAAAGGGAGGGGGTGGAGCAGGGGCTCTGTGAGAGGGGGAAATGGAAGGTGGCAGATTTGGGGTTATGAATTAATTAGTTAATTAACTAATTAACTAATTAAAGAAAAGAAAATTTCACACATCTGTATTTACATTTTTAGGGCCATTTTTAACCATTACATTCTATAGGTAATAAAATGTAAATGGTTATAGATAGCTATTTCTTCTTTATTTAATATTACAAATACTTTCCATTATTATATCAGAATACTCTATTTTATTTTCTTTTTATAGAAGAAATATGTTAACACATTATGTCCTGATTATAGTTTCCCTCCTACTATCTCAGCAATTCCCCACCACCCTTCTCAACCAGATTCACTTCTTTTCTGTCTCTCATCAGAAACAGAAAACAGGCCTCTAAGGAATAAAATAAAATAAAAAAATAACATGTCATAATAAAGCAAAACAAACAAGCAAAGGAAAATGGCCTTAGAAAAGTCAGAATGCACAGATATAGACACAGACACCCACTTACTGGCTCTATCAGGAATCTCATAAAATAGTAAGCTGAAAGCTGGGAAATATATGATAAGGCCTGTAGGACAAAATGAGAATATGTTATCCCTCATATATTTACATATAATATATTAAAATATGTATATATTTATGGAGCATATAATACTTATATATTAAAATTATAACTTTGGGTGAAGGAAGGTACTCTGCATGCTACTGAGGAAGACAGGTAATGCTAATCCTGTGATCTACAATGGTGTCCTTCCTGCAAGATAGGCTAGTGCAATGGTAACACTAGCTATATATAAAATTTTATTCTTTTATATAATGTATTTATATAATTATTTATTATATATTTATTATTTATATTAATATTATATATTTATTCATTATATGTAGAGATAATATAAAATAGTATCTATTTGTGTGTATGTCTGTGAAAGTAATAACATTGTCTAAAAATCAGAAAATTGTTTAATCGACATTATGAGACACAGAACCTCCAAAGGTGTCACTGAGTTCACTTTGTTCGCTATCTATTGCTCTTGCTCCACATTCAGTTTATCCCCAGAAGTAGTTGTTTCCTCCCTGACTTTCTTAGAAGAAACTAAATTATTATTTGCAAAGGGTCATCCTGTTGCTTTTGGGTTAGGGATGGGGGCAGACACGTATCCACCTTTCTTTTCAGGTCGAAGACTCCATGTGGCGCAGACCCGTGCTGGCCCCGGGCATGCTGCCTCATCCTCTGTGCCTTCATGTGCTTTGACCATGCTGAGCCTCATTTTCTTACTGTCCTTGGTTCCTTTTGGCTCTTACATGCTCTAGATATCCCATGCGTATCCCAAGGTCTCCCACACTGTCTCCTGTGGGGATTTGCTCTTGCTGATTTACTAGTACAGCAGAATGCCATCAGGAATTCTTTTATTGTTACTTTCCTTTTTAAAGACCAATATTATTTAATTTTTGGAGAAAGTTTTATGAGATTCTGTGAAGAGCATATACTCTGTGTTTGGGCAAAGTATTCTGTAAATATCTGCTAGGTCCATTTGGTTTATGATACCACGTTTGATTCAGTATCTCTCTGTTCAGTTTTTATTGAGATGACCTGCATATTGATGAGAGTAATGTATAGAAGTTGTCTACTATCAGTGTGCGATGGTCCACATGTGGTTTACTCTGTAGTAGTATTTCTTTTACAAATATCAGTGCACTTGTGTTTGTTGCATAAATGTTAAGAATTGAAATATCCTCTTGATAGGTTTTTATTTTGATGAGTGTGAAGTCGTCTTTCCTGCTTCTGATTAGTTTTGGGTTGAAGCCCATTTTGTCACCTATTAAAATGGCTGTCTTTACCAGCTTGCTTCTTGTGCCCATTTACTTGGAATATCTTGTCCATTCTTTAACCCCCAGGTGATGCCCATCCTCGATGTTCAAGTGTATTTCTTTGATGCAGTAAAAGAGTGGATCCTATTTTCTGTTCTCCCTTTTTCCTTTTCCTTTTTCTTTTTTATTATTTGTGAATTTCATATCATGAACCCCAATCCAACTCATCTCTCTCATTATACCCACCCTTCATCCTTATAAGCCCCCCAACAGAGAACAAGGTTCCTATAATTTTCATTTCCAGAATAACTTCAGTTTGGGCTTCCTTTATGGTTCTGTTTCTGGTCCTGGACAATTTTATTTATGTCCTTCTACTGTTTGCGTTTTCATAGATTTCTTTAAAATATTTATTCATTTCCTCTATAAGGACCTCCCCACCCACCCACTCCCAACTCACTGCCCTGGCATTAACCTACACTGAGGAATAGAGTCTTCACAGGACCAAGGGCTTCTCATTTTGATGCCAAATAATGCCATCTTCTGCTATATATGCAGCGCATGGGTCCCTCCATCTGTACTACTTGATTGGTGGTTTAGTCACTGGGAACTCAGGTGTCTGCTTGGTTGAGATTGTTTTTCCTCCTATGGTGTTGCAAACCCCTTCAGCTCCTTCCCTCCTTTCTCTAACTCTTCCATTGAGGACCCTTTGCTAAGTTGAAGGGTTGGCTGCAAGCATTTGCCTCTATATTTGTCAGGCTCTGGCAAAGCCTCTCAGGAGATAGATATAACAGGATCCTGTCTGCAAGCACTTCTTGGCATCCACAATTGTTTCTGGGTTTGGTGTCTGTACATAGGATGAATCCCCAGGTGGCGCAGTCTCTGGATGGCCTTTCCTTCAATCTCTGCTCCACACTTTGTCTGTATTTCCTTTAGACAGGAGCCCTTCTTGGTTAAGAATTTGGAGATGAGTGGGTAGCCCCATTCCCCAACCAGGGGCATTGCCTAACCTCTGGATATGGTCTTTACAGATTCTCCCTCCCCTTTGTTGGACATTTCAGCTAATCTCATTCCTGGGAGGTGTCTAGAGCCTCTTGCTTTCCTGGCATCTGGGACTTGCTGGTGGCTACCCCCAGTTCCCCACTGCCCTTGCTACACACCTCTGTTCAAATTCCTGCCCCTCAATATATATCCCCACTCCCTCTCATACCTGATCCTGCCCTATTTTACCATTCCTTTCCTCCAAAATCTCTCTCACCCTCTACCTCCAATGAGTATTTTGTTCCCCTTCGTAAGAAAGACTGAAGCATCCACATTTTGGTATTCCTTCCTCTTGAGTTTCATATGGTCTGTGAATTGTATATTGGATATTCAGAGCTTCTGGGCTAATATCCACTTATCAGGGAGTACATACCATGTGTGTTATTTTGTGATAGGGTTTCTTCACTCAGGATGATATTTTCTACTTCAATTCATTTGTCTAAAAATTTCATGAAGTCATTGTCTTTAATAGCTAAGTAGTACTCCATTGTGTAAATGTACCACATTTATTGTTCCCATTCCTCTGTTGAGGGAGATTTAGGTTCTTTCCAGCTTCAGCATATTATAAATAAGACAGCTATGAATATAGTGGAGCATGTGTCCTTGTTATATGTTGGAGAATATTTTCGGTATATGCCTAGGAGTGGTATAGCTGGGTCGTCAGGTAGCACTATGTACAATATTCTGAGGAAATGCCAGACTGATTTCCAGAATAGTTGTACCAGCTTGCAATCCCACCAGCAGTGGAGGAGTGTTCCTCTTTCTCCACATCCTCACCAGTACCTGCTGTCTCCTAAATTTTTGATCTTAGTCATTCTGATTGGTATGAGGTAAAATTTTAGGGTTGTTTTGATTTGCATTTCCCTGATGACTAAAGATGTTGATCATTTATTTAGATGCTTCTCAGTCATTTGATATTCCTCAGTTGAATATTCTTTGTTTAGATCTGTACCCCAATTTTAATAGGGTGATTTGGTTCTTTGGAGTCTAACTTTTTGAATTCTTAGTACATATTGGATATTAGCCCTCTGTTGGATGTAGCATTGGTAAAGATCTTTTCCCAATTTTTGGTTGCCATTTTGTCCTATTGACAGTGTCATTTGCCTTGCAGAAACTTTGTCCCATTTGTCAACTCTTGATCTTAGAGTATAAGCTATTGGTGTTCTGTTCAGGAATTTTTCCCTTTGCCCACGTGCTCTAGGCTCTTCCCCACTTTCTTTTCTATTAGTTTCAGTGTGTCTGGTTTTATGTAAAGGTCCTTGATCCACTTGGACTTGAGCTTTGTACAAGGAGATAGGAATGGATTGATTTGCATTATTCTGCACGCTAGCCACAAGTTGAACCAGTTCCATTTGTTGAAAAGGCTATCTTTTTATCACTGGATGGTTTTAGCTCCTTTGTCAAAGATCAAGTGACCAAAAGTGTGTGGGTTCATTTCTGGGTCTTCAATTATATTCCATTGATCTACCTGCCTATCATTGTACTAATACAATGCAGTTTTTATCACTATTCCTCTATAGTACAGCTTGATGTCCAGGATGCTGATTTCCCCAGAAATTCTTTAATTGTTGAGAATAGTTTTAGCCATCCTGGGTTTTTGTTATTCCAGGTGGATTTTATAATTGCTATTTCTAACTCTATGAAGAATTCAATTGGCATTTTGATGGTGATTGCATTGAATCTGTACATAGCTTTTGGCAAGATGGGCATTTTTACTCTATTAATCCTGCTAATCCGTGAACATGGGAGATCTTCCCATCTTCTGAGATCTTCTTCTATTTCTTTCTTCAGAGACTTGAAGTTCTTGTCATATAGATCTTTCATGTGCTTGGTTAGACTCACACCAAAATATTTTATATTATTCGTGACTATTGTGAAGGGTGTCATATCCCTAATTTCTCTCTCAGCTTGTTTATCCTTTGAGTATAGGAAGGCTACTGGTATATTACTTGCATCTATATGTCTTGATCTCTTTCCTAGGTTTTCTATTTCCAGAGTTGTCTCCATTTGTGATTTCATATTTCTATTTCCATTTTTAGATCCTGGTTGACTTTGTTCACTTCCTTCACCAGATTAGTTGTATTTTACTCTAATTCTGTATGGGATTTTTGTGTTTCCTCTTTAAGGTCTTCTACCGATTTACCTGTGTTCTCTTGTATTTCTTTAAGGGAGTTATTTATGTCATTCTTAAAGTCCTCTATCATCATCATGAGATGTGATTTTAAATCAGAGTCTTGATTTCCTAGTGTATTGGGGTGACCAGGGCTCACTGTGGTGTGTGAACTGGGTTCTGATGATGCCAAATAGCCTTGGTTTCTGTTGCTTATGTTCTTATGCTTGCCTTTTGCCATCTGGTTATCTCTGGTATTAGTTGGTCTTGCTGTCTCTGACTGTGGCTTGTCTGTCCTGTAAGCCTGTGTATCAGTATTCCTGGAAGACCAGTTCTCTCTGGGAGGAATTTAGGTATGGAGAGCTGTGGTATATGGTCAGCTCTGGGGTACAGACAGAAACAAGAGGATTCTGTCCCCAGCTGATCCTTGGTTCCTGTGTCCTGATGGCTCTGAGTGGGACCCTCTTTGACCAGAAAATTGAAGAGAAGTGGTGGTCTTATCTTTGCTAGCACGTGTGTAGGCATTCCTGGGAGACCAGGTCTCTTATGGAGGAGGTATTTGTATATGTAGTTTTGTGACCCAGGATCAGCTCTGGGTGCAGATGGAAATTGGAAGGCTTCTGTTCTGAGACTCCCCTCAGTTCTTGTGTTCTAAGCATTCTGGGCGGGTTCCTCTGTGCTGCAGTGGTGGTTCTATCTGCACTCACAGTCCTGTCTGCAATCCTGGGAGGCTCACTCTCTGCCAGTGCTATTTGGGTATGGAGCCCATTGGCAGAGGATTGGCTCCAACTGCAGACAGAAACTGCCGTATCTAATTTCAAGTTGTACTACAGAGCTTCAGTAATGAAATTCATAAGATATTGTCATGAAAACAGCCACATTGCTCAATGGAATGTAATTGACAACCCAGACATAAATCCATGTGCATAAAGACACCTGATTTTTGTTTAAAATGCCAGATACAGTAGAAGAAAGCATCTTTAACAAATGGTGCTTCAGCAAACTAGAGGTTGGCATGTAGAAGAATGTAAATAGATTCAGGCTTATCAACCTGCACAAAGCTCAGGTCCAAGTGGACCAATAATCTCAACCTAAAGCCAAATACATTGAACCTAATAAAAGAGAAGGTATGTGTGTGTGGGGGGTGGTGGTGTCTTGAACACAAAAGAAGGGCTTTCTCAGCAAAACATCAATTGCACAAGCACTAAAATAAAAAATTAATGACACCTCAAGAAAAGCTTCGATATGGGAAAGGACACCATTGATAGGACAAGATGTCAGCATACAGAATGGTAAAGGGTTATTTATCAATTCCATGCCTAATCGAGGATTAATATCAAAAATACATGAAGAAACCAAGAAACTAGATATCAAACATCAAGTACCTCAATTTAAAATGAGTTTCTGATCTAAACAGAGTATTCTCAATAGGTGAAACTCAAATGACTGAAAAAACACCTAAAGAACTGTTCAACATTTTTATCCATTTGGGAAATGCAAGTCAACTCTACTTTCATTTTGCACCACTCATAATGAGTAAGAGCAACACAAGTGACAGCTCATGCTGACAAGGATATGGAGCAAGGGAAATACTCCTTCCTTGCTTATTAGGATTGCAAGCTTGTAAACTCACTTTGGAAATCAAAATGGTAGTTCTTCAGAAGTTCTGGAATGAAAGTACATCAAGATAAAGCTATACCATTCGTGGATGTAAATCTTAAAGATATCCCATCCTACCCCAAGGACACTTGCTAAACCATGTTTTTGAGGTATTTTTCATAATATCCAGAAACTGAAAACAGCCTAGATGTCTTTCAACAAAGAATATATAAAGAAAATGTGGTACACTGCAAAATGAAGTATTACTCCACTAATAAAAAATGAAATAATAAAATTTACAGGAAAATGGATGCAACTAGAGAAACCTATCCTAAGTAAGGTAACCTGAAAGATAGACACAGCATGCATTTTCCTATATGTGGATATTAGCTGTTAAGTAAATGATAACCAAGCTAAAATCTGTAGATCCAACAAGTTTAGGTATAGAGAATCTAAGGTGGACACATGAATCTTCCTCTGAGAGGGAGAATTAGACTAGATTTTACAGGCGGATTAGAGGAGAAGAGGGTCATAAATGAGAGGCTCAGTTGAGGAAGGGAGGGGGAGATATAATAGAGGAAGGGGATGTGGAGAGAGAAAGCTAGATTTAAAAGGAATTGAGAGGTGGTAAAGAAACCTGATACAGTGGAAATATATATTAATGTGATCCTAATGAGGTCTGCTAATAAATGTGGAATAAGAAGTCTTAACTGGCCAGGTCTTAGAGCTAGACAAAGATTTCCAATGAGAGATTTGGTTTGCATTCACTTGGGTTGTTGGCCAAAAAGGGTCTCATGAACATTCCCCAAACCTCCCACACTGTTGCTAAGAAAATGTGTTGTTCTCTGCAAATGACAGCAGTGCCCTACTTCTAAGGACAATACTCACATACTCATTGAACATGGAGAGTTCATGCTAGTTCCTACAAGAAGCCTTTATATCTACATTCTAGTGTCTTTGGTTCTGAAAAGTACTCTGCAGGTTACCAAAAGAGAAACTTAATCATCAACTAAGCTACAAAGCCATTGACCTACAATCTGTTTTACCTGAAAGATATGACAGGACAATGGTGGCATAGAATTTGTGGGAAGGAAACAAATGTCAGATTTTACTTAAGGCCCACTCCATGAGAAGAAACCTATACATGACACTACTTGGGTGACCAAGATCCAGAGATCAGATAGCACAAAGACATAGAGTAAAACAAAATAATACTGGCAAAAAAGAAGAAATGTATCAATAAAACGAGTCCTAATGATATTCTGCTATACTCATAGACCAGTGTCTTATCCAGTAATTATCAGAGAATCTCCCTCTGGCAGCATCTGGAAACAGATACAGAGAGCCACAGCCAGACCCTATGTAGTGTAGGAGTCTAAATGGGTTGTCTCCATCAAATTCCTCCCTTCATAGCTCAGGGAATACAGTATAAAAGAAGAAGGAAAGAGTATAATAAAGGGGATGGAGGACTGTAGGAGAATGAGGTCCTCTGAGTCAAGTAATCAAGATGTATATGCCCTCACAGATACTGAAGCAGTGAGCACATGGTTTACGTAGATGTGCTTCAGGTCCTTGGCATATATATCACACCTTTTAGCTTAGTATTTTCATGAAAATCCAAGTGTGAGAATAAGTGTGTCTCCAATTCTTGTGCCTTCTCTTTGGACTCTTTACCTTCTGTGAGGTTGCCTTGCCCAACTTTTATATGATGGTTTTTGCTTTATCTTATTATATCTTATTTTGTCATGTTTGGTTGTTATCCCTTATAGGCCTGGGCTGTTGTTGTTGTTGTTGTTGTTGTTGTTGTTGTTTTTCCTAATGACAGGCAGAAAGGGAGTGGATCCAAAAGAGATGGGAAGTGTGGAGGAACCAGAATGAGGGAGGAGAAAGTAAATGAGTATAGGTTATATGACAAAGGAATCTATGTTTAATAAAAGAAAACATGGAAGACACTTAAAACATAAGTTAAAATGGAACATTAATCTAAGCACTTATATTTGATCAGTTTTAATTTGATTTTGCTAAAGATCATCCTTGGAAGTTTATATGAAAGGACTCTGTATATCACTTCCTAAATTGCAAATGAGAGATTATTTTCAAGATGTTTCAACTTATGCTAAGTATCCCCTAAAACAAATGTATTCTTTTGTCTATGGAAATTGGGACGAATTAAAGGGCACATTAACATACAAATCATAATTTTAAAAAAAAACTGCTGTAATTAAACCTTCCTGTTGTCAATTGTAACTGCAGAAACAGCCCCATGGGGTTAGCATACTGTGTATTTTGCCAGTACACTAAAGGTTAAACAAACTTAAATGTTAGGCAGCATTTATTGCCCCAAGTGACTTTCAATTGAATTTCCCTGGTGGATGAAAGGAAACAGAAGTGCACGGCTGCTCCCAGTTCTCTGTGGAGACTGAGTTGCATTCTTGTAGGTGTTGATTTCTAAATATCAATTCCTTTCTCTTGCTGATTTTTGCTCAGTTAATATCCCTCAAATGCCAAGCCTTCCTAAGATCACTACAGTTTGAGAGGGAGAGAATTCAGAGTTCAGAAAAGGTTTTTTGTTTTGGTTTGTTTTGGTTTGGTTTGGTTTTTTGTTTTGTTTTGTTTTGTTTTGTTTTTGTTTTCAGGGTTCAAGAGATGGTGTTTGCCTTTTATTGAATACCAACACGAGTTTCATGGCTCCCGGATTCCAGACAGATCTGACAGGCAGAGCCAGGTACACAGACATATGAACGAGTTTAACATCACTTGGGGTCTCAGCCCATCAGGCTTCTGCCTCCACCCAGGGCCTGGGCAACTCTGCGTACCATCTGTGTGCCAGCCTTGTCAGGGGACATTTGACTGGCAGAGGGATCAGCACTAGGAAAAGGTCCCCGCAGCATTCACCATCTTCACTCCTGGACAGAGCAGACAGGCAGCACCAGGTTCAGAGAGACAACCCAAGTATACCATTGCTTGGGGCAAGACACACAAGGGCTCCAACTGTACCCATGAGGAGGGCAGCACATCAGCAATCTGTGTAAGGGTAAACCCAGTCATCCAGTGGTGCAGAAATAGACTTACAGGCTCACAGAAGGTTCAAGCACCAGCCATTGACAGCAGGACCAACTAATATCAGAGATAACGAGATGGCAAAAGGCAAAGGTAGGGACATTTCTAACAGAAAACAAAGCAATATGGCAGCATCTGAACACAATTCTCCCACAACAGCAAGTCCTGCATACACCAAAACACCAGAAAAACAAGATTTAGATTTAATATCACTGGTCATGATGCTATTAGAGTAACACAAGAAGGACATAAATAAATCTCTTAAAGAAATACAGGAGAAAATGGATCAAAAGGTAGTAGCTCTTACAAAGAAACACAAAAATAATTTAATGAAATTCAGAAGAATATGGGTCAAAAGATAGAAGCCAATAAAGAGGAAATGGAAAAATGACTCAAAGAAATACAGGAGAACTTGAGTCAACAGGCAGAAGTCATGAAAGAGGAAACACAAAAATCTCTTACAGGACAACACAAACAAGTAAAGGAACTGAGCAAAACCATGCAGCATCTAAAAACAGAAGTAGAAACAACTAAGAAATCACAAAGGGAGACAACTTTGTAAATAGAAAACCTTGGGAAGAAATCAGGGGCCATAGATGCAAATATCAACAACAGAATACAAGAGATAGAAAGAGTCATAGAAGCAGAAGATACCATAGAAACCATAGACTCAACTTTCAAAGAAAATGCAAAATACAAAAAGCTTGTAACACAAAACATCCAGGAAATCTAGGACACAATGAGAAGACCAAACCCAAGGATTATAGGTATAGATGAGAGAGAAGACTTACAGTTTAAAGGGCCAGCAAATATCTTCAACAAAATTATGGAAGAAAACTTCCCTAACCTAAAGAGAGAGATGCCCATGATTATACAAGAAGCTTACAGAACTCCAAATAGACTGGACCAGAAAGAAATACCTCCCTTCACATAATAATCAAAACCCCAATTGGACTAAACAAAGAAAGAATATTAAAGGCAGTAAGAAAAAAGGCCAAGTAACATATAAAGGAAGACCTATCAGAATTACACCAGATTTCTCACCAGAGACAATGAAAGCTAGGAGATCATGGGCAGATCTAATGCAGACTCTAAGAGAACACAAATGCCAGCCAAGACTATTATACCCAGCAAAACTCTTAATCACCATAGATGGAGAAACCAAGATATTCCATGACAAAACCAAATTTACACAATATCTTTCTACAAACCCAGCCCTACAAATGATAATAGGTAAAACACCAATACAAGGAGGGAAAAAGCAAGACAGTAACCTTCTTTCATCAAACCCAAAAGAAGATAACCACTCAAACATAAAATTAACATCAAAAATGACAGGAAGTAAATATCACTATTCCTTAATATCTCAACATCAATGGACTCAATTCCCCAATAAAAAGACATAGACTAACAGACTGGATACAGAAACAGGACCCTACATTTTGCTGCATACAGGAAACACATCTCAGTGTCAAAGACAAACACTACCTTAGAGTAAAAGGCTGGAAGACAATTTTACAAGCAAATGGTCTCAGGAAACAATCTGGAGTAAAGGGCCAGCAAATATCTTCAATATCATCTAATATCAGATAAAATTGACTTTCAACCTAAAGACATCAAAAGAGACACAGAAGGACACTTCTTGCTGGTCAAAGGAAAAATCCACCAAGAAGAACTCTCAATTCTGAACATCTATGCTCCAAATGCTTGATGGTCCAAGGGCACCCTTATTCATAAAAGAAACTTTACTAAAGCTCAAAGCACACATTGCACCTAACACAATAATTCAACACTCCACTCTCCTCAATGGACCCATCAGGAAAACAGAAACTAAAAAGGGACATAGTGAAACTAATTGAAGTTTTGGACTAATAGGATTTAACAGATATACAGAGAACATTTCATCCTAAAGCAAAAGACTATACCTTTTTCTCAGCACCTCATGGTACCTTCTTCAAAATTGATCATATAATTGGTCACAAAACAGACCTCAACAAATATAAGAACATCAAAATAATCCCATGCATCCTATCAGATCACTATGGTGTAAGAGTGGTCTTCAATAGCATCAGAAACAACAGAGAGCCCACATATACAGGGACACAGAACAATACTGTTCAATGATACCTTGCTCAAGTAAGAAATGAAGAAAGAAATCAAAGACTTTTTAGAATACCTCCAAAAAGAAACTAGAGAGAGCAGACACTAGAAGCTTAATGGCACACCTGAAAGCCCTGAAACAAAAAGAAGCTAATTGACCCAGGAGGAGTAGAAGACAGGAAATCATCAAACTCAGGGCTGAAATCAATCAAGTAGAAACAAAGATAACCATACAAAGAATCAACAAAACCAGGAGCTGGTTCTTTGAGAAAATCAACTAGATAAACCCTTAGCCAGACTAACCAAAGGGCACAGAGACAGTATCCAAATTAGCAAAATTAGAAATTAAAAGGGAGATATAACAACAGAAACTGAGGAAATTAAAAAATCATCAGATCCTACTACAAAAGCCTATACTCAACACAACTGGAGAATCCGGAGGAAATGGACAATTTCCTAGACAGATACCAAATATCAAAATTAAATCAGTATCAAATAGATCATCTAAACAGTCCCATAATCCCTAAAGAAATAGAAGGGACCATAAAAAGTCTTCCAACCAAAAAAAAAAAAAAAAAAAAAAAAAAAAAAAAAAAAGCACAGAACCAGATGTTTTTAGTGCAGAGTTCTATCAGACCTTCAAAGAAGACCTAACACTAACTCTTCAAACTATTCCACAAAATAGAAACAGAAGGAACATTACCCAACTCGTTCTATGAAGCACAATTACACTGATACCAAAACCACACAAAGATCCAACAAAGAAAGAAAATTTCAGGTCAATTTCCCTTATGAATATCAATGCAAAAATACTAAATAAAATTCTTGCCACCTGAATCCAAGAACACATCAAAACGATCATTCACCATGATCAAGTAGGCTTCATCCCTGGGATGCATGGATGGTTCAATATTTGGAGATGCATCAATGCAATCCACTACATAAACAAACTCAAAGAAAAAACAACATGATCATTTCATTAGATGCTGAAAAAGCATTTGACACAATTCAGCATTCTTTCATGCTAAAAGTCTTGGAAAGAACAGGAATTCAAGACCCATAACTAAACATATTAAAAGCAATATAAAGCAAGCCTGCACCAACATGAAACTAAATGGAGAGAAACTTGAAGCAATCCCACTAAAATCAGGGACTAGACAAGGCTCCCCCTTCTCTCCATATCTTTCCAATATAGTACTTGAGGTTCTAGCTAGAGCAATTAGACAACATACAGAGGGCAAAGGGATACAAATTGGAAAGGAAGAAGTCAAACTATCACTATTTGCAGATGATATGATATTATTCTTAAGTAACCCAAAAAACTCCACCAGAGAACTCCTATAGCTGATAAACAACTTCAGCAATGTAGCTGGTTATAAAATCAACTCAAGCAAACCAGTAGCCTTCCTATTCTCAAAGGATGAGCAGGCTAAGAAAGAAGTTAGGGAAATAACACCCTTCACAATAGCCACAAACAATGTAAAGTATGTTGGCTTGACTCTGAACAAACAAGTGAAAGATCTATTTGACAAGAACTTCAGGTCTCTGGAGAAGGAAATCGGAGATGACCTCAGAAAATGGAAAAATCTCCCATGCTCATGGATTGGCAGGATTATTATAGTTAAAATGGCCATCTTGCCAAAGCAATCTACAGAATAGATGCAATTCCCATCAAAATCCCAACTCAATTCTTCATAGAGTTAGAAAGAGCAATTCTCAAATTCATCTGGGATAACAAAAACCCAGGATAGCTAAAAATATCATCAACAGTAAAAGAACTTCCTGGCGAATCAGTATCCCGGACCTCAAGCAATGCTACAGAGCAGTAGTGTTAAAAACTGCATGGTATTGGTACAGTGACAGGCAGGTGGATCAATGGAATAGAATTGAAGACCTAGGAATGAATCCACACACCTTCCCTGAAGATGGTCTCTTCATCTTTGACAAAGGAGCTGAAAACATCCATTGGAAAATAGATAGCCTTTTCAACATATGGTGCTGGTTCAATTGGAGGTCAGCATGCAGAAAAATATGAATTGATCCATTCTTATCTCCTTGTACTAAGCTCAACTGCAAGTGGATCAAGGACCTCTACATAAAACCAGACACACTGAAACTAATAGAAAAGAAAATGGGGAAGACCCTGGAGGATATGGGTACAGGGGAAAAGTTTCTGAACAGAACACCAATAGCTTATGCTCTAAGATTAAGAATTGACAAATGAGACCTCATAAAATTACAGTTTCTGTAATGCAAAGGACACTCTCAAAAGGACAAAATGGCAACCAACAAATTGGTAAAAGATTTTCACCAACCCTACATCTGAGAGAGGGCTAATATCCAATATATAAAAAGAACTCAGTAAATTAGAACCCAGAGAACCAAATAACCCTATTTAAAAAATGGAGTACAGAGCTAAACAAAGACTTTTCACCTGAAGAACTTCGGATAGCTGAGAAGCACCTTAAGAAATGTTCAGCATCATTAGTCATTAGGGAACTGCAAATCAAAACAACCCTGAGTTTTCACCTCACACCAGTCAGAATGGCTAAGATTAAAAACTCGGGAGACAGCAGGTATTGGTGAGAATGTGGAGAAAGAGGAACACTCCTCCACTGCTGGTGGGATTTCAAGATGGTACAACCACTCTGGAAATCAGTCTGGCGGTCCCTCATCAACTGGGCATGATACTTCCAGAGGACCCTGCTGTACCACTCCTGGGCATATACCCAGAGGATTCCCCAGCATGCAATAAGGACACATGCTCCACTATGTTCATGGCAGCCTTATTCATAATAGCCAGAAGCTGGAAAGAACCCAGATGTGCCTCAATGGAGGAATGGATACAGAAAATTTGGTTTATTTACACAATGGAATACTAGTCAGCAATTAAAAACAATGAATTCATGAAATTCTTATGCAAATGGTTGGAGCTGGAAAATATCATCCTAAGTGAGGTAACTCATTCACAAACAAACAAACAAACAAACAAACAAAAAACCACATATGGAATGCAGTCACTGATAAGTGAATATTAGCCCAGAAGTTCTGAATACCCAAGACACAACTCACATATCAAATCATTCCCAAGAAGAAGGACAGAGAGGGTCCTAGTCCTAGAAAGGGTTGATGCAGCTTTGTAGGGGATTGTTAGAACAGAGAAGTGGGAGGAGGTTGATTGGGGAACTGGAGGAGGGAAGAGGGCTTAAGGGACTTAGGGGGAGGGAGGAACTGGGAATGGAAAAATCATTTGGGATGTAAACAAAGAATATAGAATATAATAAAAGAACAAGAAAAAAATGAGATGTTTTAAATTTTTTAATTTGAAGTGCTTGTTTTGAGAACTGTGGTTTTTCTAAACATATTTTTTAGTCATAGTCCTTTTCTTATAAAATTGGCACAAAATACTCCTTCCATTTTATCAGTACAAACTGTCCATTGACCTAACTAATTAGAGGTGCATTTTTCTGAATTTTTGCTTATTTGTCCCCATATGGCTCAGAAAATTCCAGTTGGCATCCTGAGAGGATCAATTATGTCTTCCAAGCTGCTTTAAAACTTAGCATAAGAATGGGTCAGTCTAAAGCAGTGCCCTAGAGTAAAAAAAGACCTCTCCAGCATCACCTTAGCTTCCCTCTTCCTTTATGCATCCTCTCTGCACCTGCCCAAACTCCCTCATCTATGCTCATTTCCTGTTCACAGGCAATGCTACACACACACACACACACACACACACACACACACACACACACAGAGAGAGAGAGAGAGAGAGAGAGAGAGAGAGAGAGAGAGAGAGACTCACACTCACACACACCACACCTTTGTAAATACACACTTATACACACACATGTAAATACACAAACAAATTGATGGATGGACAACAGACAGATGGATAAGAAGGTAGATAGATAGATAGATAGATAGATAGATAGATAGATAGATAGATAGATAGACAGACAATAGATGATAGATACATAGATGGATGGATATTGTGAGATGATAGAATTACAATAAGAAATATGACAGACACTTTTAGTTTTCTCAAAATATAATAAAAGCTTAGCAGGACTGAATACTTCTAAATCCCCTCTTTAAATCATAGAACAAGACTAGTGAGTAATAAATCTACGAAGGCTTTTGGAGATTATTGCTTATAAACGCACCCATGCTGTTTTGAATATTACTTTAGTAAAATGTACACTTTTTTATTTAAAAACTAAATGCTTGGATTATTCTGTCATATCTTATAGCTCTGTCACTGTTTTTCTTTTTAGCAAAGCATCTGTATTAACATTAAATAACAATGGAACATGAATGAATCTACCACCTTAGATATCTACATCTACATAAAATCTTAAAGGATTCCAGGTTTTAAAGAAATAGTGGCTTGTATGGAAATGTTTCATTATGAGAAATTAGTTGGTTGCTTTATTTATTACTTTTCATGTTCTTGAAATTATTTTCACAGGGTGAACTATAAATAATGATAATTACTACTTCCAGGTGGTATATTATTCATATGAGATAACCAAAAATTTCACTAAAGCCTCTTCTAGATTCTATGATCAACACTTTCATCAGAATGAAGGGGAAAGTAACAACTTTTAAGAAAGAGACACTCCATGCAATGCAGACAGGCTGAGTATACAGAATCTTATCTGCCATCAACCAATGCAGCATTGAAAGAGAAAAACATCCAGAGTCCCATCAGCCTTGTGGCCCACCCACAGAAGGAACCACTACAACGTGCAAATATGTGACAGAGAAAAAAGAGAAGCGAAACAGTTTAAGCATTATGAGGCGAGTGGAATTGGAGATGTGAGGATGGAGAGGAATAGTCTGCTGTGAGAAGTCAGCACACTCTCCCCAACCTGAGGAATGATGAAGTGTCAGCCAGTGCTGTCCCTGAGGGCCATATCTGTGTCTGTGGCCCTATAGTAGCAGGGATCTGTGTCAATGTTCATGGCTTACATTACTACTAAAGACCATGCTGAGGTCTTTGGACTGGGTCTAGGTCTGTGCAGAACTGGCCTTACCTCTCACAGGTTGGGGCCCTCTGGAGAATGCCATTTGCTGCACCAGGGAGTCAGGTTGGGACCTACACCTTATTCTGGCAGCAAAGTAAAACTGGTCCTGTTGGCAGAGGCTTGGGTGGGCTAGATAAGAAGACTCAAGCATGGAAGAGTTGGCACAAATCTGGAGGTGATGCTCTCCCTACTCCCCATGACCTGCCAGAGTTGGAAAAGCTGACCTTAAGGTCATGAGAACAAGAGAGCTGTCCCTCACTGGCTGCAGAATTTGGAAGAGTGGCTCCTCCACCTCTCCTGGCCAACACAGTGGAGTAGGCTTTGATGGCAAAGGCACTGACTAGTAAGCCAGCCCCAACGATATGAGAGGAGGGGAGTTGGCTCAGCCCCTTGCTGGCTGTAGCACTTGGGAGAGCAGGCACTGCACATTGACTGGGTATAATAGTGGAGCTTGCTCTGGTGGCATGTGTGTGATTGAGCCAACACTGAGGGCAGGAGTGCCTTCTGGCCACTGGGTCATTGAGTGAACTAGCTGGGCAGTGCAGGAGAACTCGAGCCCTGGTGTTGTGAGTACAGAAGATCTGGTGGGCTGAACAACTCTGCCTCTACCCAGGCCCAGATCCAGGGTTTTGAGTTGATCAACCCTCAGTATACTTCATCTGTGAGCTGCTGGAGCATGTGAAAGGGCCAGCCCAGCTGATCCAAAGCTGTAAGATCTCCTTGACACAGGTTAACAACAGGATAACTAAGAAGAGTTTCTGTAGGGATCCAGGATTGATGGTGTAGCAGAAGCCAGAGGTCTTGAAACAGACCAATGACTCATTGCAATCAACTTTTGCAGATAATAATGTGCAGACAGAGAGGTATCTTGTGAGACGTGCTGAGACACACTATAGCTTCCACAATGAGATTTTTTTTTCTGTGTTGCTTTGTTTAGTCATTTTTGTTTTTTATTTTCTATTGAGCTGGGCAGTTGCAAGGGCAGAGGGTGGATATGAAAGAATAGGAGGATGAGTAGCATTGTGATGCATGATGTGAAACTTACAAAGAAACAATGAAATAAAATGTGAAAAAGAAAAACAATAGTCTTTCTATGTACCAGTAGCAAACAAACAAAATAGAGGAATAAAACTAACCAAGAAAGTAAAAGACTTCTTCGATGAGAATGAGATTGAGGAACACACTAGAAGTGTTAAAGAAGTATAGAATCATTATTCTAGACGCATATCTATTGCTCTACATAAAAATCAACTTTAAGTGCAGTAATAACTGCACTCAGAAACCTGCAATAGTGAACCATGAAAAACTGACACACAATAACTTATAAGGTGTAAGCCCAGGAAGAAATATACAACTATTGTTTGGAAACTAAGGCTAACAACTGAAATTTGAGTCCTCAGAAAACTAATAGGCTTCTATAGAGCTAAGAAAAGCATTGATTGTGTGAAGAGAAATCCCACGGACCAAGGTGAATCCTTGCCAGTTATTCATCCAAAGGAGGACTAATGACTAGAAGAAGCAAAGATTGAGAAATTTGGAGACTTAATACAATAAATAACCTAAGTAAAAACTGAGCTATGGATCTGAACAGAGTTCTCAAAAGGAACATGAAGCAGATGAGTTATCTTGAAAAATGTCAATATCCTTAGCCACTGTGGAAACGCAAATTAAACTTAAATTGGGATTTAATCTTGTCTAAGTTAGAATGGCTAAGGTCAAGAAAAGAACTGACAAAATCTGGTGGTGAGAATTCAGGGGAAAAGGGAACACTCGTTCATTACTGGTGGGATTACACACAGGTGCAGGCACTATGAAAAACATTGTGGCAAATTCTCAAAAAGCTGAAGAGTTATCTACTCCTTGACCTAGTTCTATTACCCCTTGGCATATAGACAAAGGACTTGATATCCTGCTACATAGACATTTGCTCAACTGGGTGCACTAACACATTGCACCCAATAGTTTGGTGAAGAAGACAACCTAAATGTCCTTCAACTAATATATTGACAGTGAAAATGTGGTAAATATGCACAGTGGAGTTCTATTCAGCTTTAAACAAAAGTAAAAATGGCAAGTAAATGGATGGAACTAGAAAATGTAATACTGAATAAGGTAACCCAGACCTAGAATGACAAATACCGAATATTTCCTCTTATTTGTGTATTATAGCTCTGAATTTTTAGGAGTGCTTTTACAACCTGGAATAACTTCAAAAGCCGAGAAACAAGAAAGGAGCAATGGGGGAGATTGGACAGAGGAGCCCAACAGATGTGGATAGTAGGATACTAATGCTATGAATTGGGAAATGTGAAAATGGAGATGGGCTTTAATGGGGGAGAGACAGAAGAGTAATATAGAGGGAGAGGGTGATAAGAGAGGTGAGTGATAATAAGGATGTATTTAATAGGAAAACATTGTAAGTTTACTAAAAATACATGTATAATATATGCATGTATATTATATATATATTTTTTTGTTTATGAATGTTTCCCTATAGATTTTCTTTTTTATTGGCTATTTTACTTATTTAACATTTCAAATATTGTTCCTCTTCCTAGTTCCCCTCCACAAACTCTCTATCCTATCCCCCCTCCCTCTACCTTTATGAGGGTGCTCTCCTACCCACCCACCCACTCTTACCTCACTGACCTAGCATCCCCCTATGCAAAGGCATTGAGCCTCCACAGGACCAAGGGCCTCCACTCCCATTGATGCTAGATAAGGCAATCATCTGTTACATATACAATTGGAGCCATGGGTCCCTACAACTGCACTTTGGTTGTTTTTTTAATCCCTGGGAGCTGGGGGGGGAGCGCAATTGGTTGATATTGTTATTCTTCCTATGGTGTTGCAATTCCTTTCAGGCCCTTCAGTCCTTCCCCTAACTCTTCCATTGGGGTCCCTGGGCTCAGTCAGATGGTTGTCTGTGAGTATCTGTATCTGTGTTGGTCAGGTGCTGGTAAAACCTCTCAGGTAACAGGCATATCAGGCTCCTGTCAGTAAGTGCTTCTTGGCATCAGCAATAGTGTCTGTGTTTGGTGTCTGCAGATAGGATAGATTTCTAGGTGAGGCAGTCTCTGGATGGCCTTTCCTTTAGTCTCTTCTCCACTCTTTGTCCCTGCATTTCCTTTAGACAGGAGCCATTTTGGGTTAAAAATTTTTGAGATAAGTGGGTGGCCCCATCCCTCAATTAGGGGCTATACCTATCCACTGGAGACAGTCTCTACAGGTTTTATCTCCCCTTTGTTGGGTATTTCAGTTAATACCATCCCCATTGTGTCCTAGGAACCTCTTGTCTCCCTGGCATCTGGGACCTTCTAGTGGTTATCCCCAGTTCCCCATCCACCACTGCTACATGATATTGCAACTTACTTCTACCAGCCCCTGACCAAGCCTCCATGCCCTCTAGTCTGGATTAAACAAGTATCTTTTGGTATTACTGTTTCCTATCAGTCATTCCTCTTTCTGACCAATCTATACCCATGTTATATAACAGTAGCATTCCTCTGTTAAAAGGAATCAAATCACTTCTGTATGTAAAACTCTTCTTTAGTTTTCCATCTCATTAAGAGTGAAAACAAAACTGTCTGACCTTCCTTTCCTTTTCTGACTTCACCCCTGCTCTCTTTCCCAACATACCGAAACCTCTCCAACCTTGTCTCTGCAGTGACAAGCATCCTTTGCTATCTCTGAGCACCAGTGAACTCATTTTTTCTGTGTCTGGAAGTACTTCTTCCTCAAAATCTAGTTCCTTCCTACAAGACCCTATCTTCTTTCTACAGACCTATACTTTAATACCTACCTTTTTTAAGCTTTTTTCCCTCCTACAGTTATTCCCCACTGTTCATTTCTTTCACCTTTTGAAAAGACCGCTGACCTGAATATTATACATTTAACTCCTGTTATAGTTATTCTGTCCACCATAAGATTTGCCTCATAAAACATGTATTTTTCAAAGTGTTATTAAATATTTTTTCAGTGCTTAGAAGATATTGTGTACTAGATAAACCATAGAACATCACACTAGTATGCCACATTAATCATGAGAAAGCAAACAGTGTTTGGGAGTGTGCATTAGCAAATTTGATGTCAGCAGGTCAGAAGGGTCTCGTTTACTAGGTCCTTGGATCACAATGCTGCAGGAATCCCAAGAATCATCAGCGATACTCTCAGGATAATTCTTATCAATGTTCATCCTCTTGCTACAGTTACCAATCCCAGACACTATTTTGGACGCCAACAAGTGCTTGCTGACAGGAAACTGATATAGCTCTCTCCTGAGAGACTCTGCCAGTGCATGATGAATACAGAGGAGGACACTCTCAGCCAACCTTTCAACTGAGCACAGGATCCCAAATGGAGGAGCTAGGGAAAGAACCCAAGGAGCTGAAGGAGTTTTCTTCCCTATAGGAGGAGCAACAATATGAACCAACTAGCACCCCCCCCAGAGCTACATGGACTTAATCACCAACCAAAGAATACACATGGAGGGACCCATGGCTCCAGCTGCATGCATAGCGGAGGATGGCCTTGTTGGACATCAATGAGAAGAGAGGCCCTTGGTTCTGCGAAGGTTCGTTGCCCTAGGGTAGGGGAATATGAGGAAAGGGAAGCAGTAGTTGAATGGATTGGTGAGCAGTGGCAGAGGGGATGGGATAAAGTGTTTGGGGAGAGGAAACAAAGAAAGGGGATAACATTTGAAATGTAAATAAAGAAATATCTAATAAAAAAAACTTTGTTTCTGATGCCATAAAGGGTATACTGCCAGTTTCTTATCCCATGGTCTAGTCCTAGTGTGAATCTAGTGCTAAGAAGGAAATTCCCTCTACTCTGAGAAATCATGTACATTAGTTTGAGTGAACATTATCCCATCAAACCCACTGGTAGAGAGAATATCACATAGGATTTGTCATTGTAGGAAAGGGAACCATGTTGCCAATCCAGCAACCATGGATATAGCAATAATTGGCCTAAAATAGGAAGATGTCTTCTCTTATTTATGATGTCCTGGTTAAAAACACTTAAAGACCCCATTGCTTTATGTTTTCCTGTTATTTGTGATGTTTTCAATCCCCAGAAAAATAACTGGTTAACCTGAAAATATGAACTGCAAAAAAAAAAAAAGAAAAAAGAAAAAAAGAAAAGAAAAAAAAGAAAAAAGAAAAAGAAAAAAGAAAAAAGATAAAGAAAAGAAAAAAGCAATAAGTTCACATCTTCTCAGAGCCCTTTCAGGAATAGGGGATTTTCTCAGTGGGTGCTTTAAACTTACCTGTGCCCATAGAAGCTTCTTGACTACTGGTAGTTTGATTATCTTGTATTAAACATTGATGAACACTCAGCATGAGGACAGGACTTGCTTACAGCTGTAATTGATTCCATCTGCTTCAACAATTTGTAATTGACAGCCTTTCTGAGATGAACTGATGTTCACCTACCCACCCATGCCTAATCCCAGAGTATCTCTTTCTTCTGAGTCCTTGCCCTTTTACTCAAATTTTGTCAAGCAGTCTTCCAATTTTCATTTCATTTTCTTCCATGATAGTGTTTTGCAACAAATCCAATGTCTACTATCTTACTGTTTTGAAACAAATCCAAACACTGTCATTTATATTTAGTTTACCAGCCATTAGGTTAAAAATATAGCATAAATATGGCAACCGTTTTCTGCTCAATCTGTACTTAGGAACTCCATACTGCTGGGTACATTTGTGTTGGTTGTAAACAAACATGATGAAGGTCATTCACTGGTCAGAGGGTCTAAAGTCCCATCTTTAGAACAGAGATAATGTCTGCAGACTTACAAAAGGGAATGCAATGTGCAAATAAACATGTGCATATGCTCAACTAATGTTAGTGAACATTAAGCCCTCACGCAACATCAGAGAGTGCATTATTTTATTCACTGGAATTTATGCTCAAAAGTGTGTGTGTGTGTGTGTGTGTGTGTGTGTGTGTGTATGTGAGTGAGAGAGAGAGAGAGAGAGAGAGAGAGAGAGAGAGAGAGAGGTTGTAACAATTGGTATTTGTATAGCAAATCAGCCTGTGTAGGTGGTGTTAAAATAAGTTTGTGCAATTAGCAGAATTGGTTAAATTGAAAGTGGGAAGAGATGTAAACAGGCATATAGTAGGAATAAGACAAATCAAGTTGAAGAAGCTCTCAGATTTAGCACGACAGCTGAAAAAGCTTCAACCCCCCCACCACCACCACCAGAAGCACTTCCACTCCTAAATTTATCTAGCAACTTCTAAGTTTGAAAAGTAGCCTGGTTTATTTCTGTTCTTCCAAGAGGGTTAGTAGTTCAGGGAGTTTCATTTTTAAATAACTTCACGTGCCTTATGTATTTTGAAGAGCAGAACTCTACCACAGAATTATAAGCTCACTTCTACCTTATAGAAATATGACTTCATTCACTGAAATACATAGTGATATGTGTGGCAAAGTACCTCAAAATAAAATTTATTGCTCATTCTGGAATTTCTAATATATTCAATTTAAACATTACATCCTTGGGCTTATCCATGTTTTAGGTTTTCTTTATAATTTGGAAACTTTACCACATTCTGCCTTAAAAACAAAACAAATCCTTGGTTATTTGAATATAATTGAAATGAGAAATTTTAATTATTTAGAAATGAGTTGAAGATTAAATATATTTCATTAAACAATTATATATATATATATATATATATATATATATATACCTACATACATACATACATACATACATATAACCAAAATATTCTGATAGATTACTGGAATATTGGACACTAATAGACTATGGTCTTTCAATCTGAAGGATCTTTGTCCATGTGTTTTCATTCTTTTAGAAAGATAATAAATACTGAACTCTCCTCAGAAAACCACTGAAACATCAATAACTTTATACTTATCATCAAACAGCTCTTATGCAATTCTAAATAACTTAAGAATTGTAGACAAAGTGATTTGTGTCTATTCTTTTCTCAAGATAGAGATGACCTCAAGTGTACAGAGCTATATTGGGGTGTCATGTCACCTGGTAAGAATTCAACATTGATCAAGGTGAACTTCCTCTCCCAGCCTTTGTTGAGTGAGGATTCCTGTGCTAGTCAGGATCCTGCTCCACCTAGGGTGGAGAGCTCAGATTGAAGATGAAGTCCATTGTTCCTCCAGGTCTATGAATTCCTGAATTAAGCAGGTGACCTGCCCATCTGCCCAAGTGGTGGAGCCAGCACCCAAGGAAGCCAGACCAGTTTCCCGGAACAAATTCTGGAACTAGGGGAGGGTCTTGCCTAAAACATTAAAACACCAGGCCCCCCAATGAACTATGAGACATTGAACTTCTGGTGTTGTCTTAGTCTTTGTTCCTTTTGCCCCCCTTATATCCCCCCTTCCAGGGAAGAGAAGCTGCAGGCAGTTACACTCAAGGGCTGGGGAGACAGATCAGTAGTTAAGAACACTGAATTCAGTTCCCTGGGCCCATATTCCATGGTTCACATCCACCTACAAATCCAGCTGCAGGAAATACCTGTCCTAGATTCTGTGGGCACTTGCATGTGTGGCATAAAGTCACACATACACACTCATATTTGTAAGTAAAATATAAAAATAAATACTTTTACAAAATAAAAATAACTTGGAATAAATGAAATATAATAGTAAAAGATTACAAAAAAAATGTTCTACATGCACACACATGTGTTAAGGCCAAGCTAGAAGAAACTCTCTATTTTCTAGAAGGTCTGTCTGTCACTCCTAGAAGGATAGTCATTGTAAACAGCTCTGTGAGAACTACTGCACCCCAAAAATATTGTCCATATGAGATGGCTACACCTTTAAAAATGTTTGTAACCACACCTAACTCCTGGCTCTTAACAGTCTTGTTTGATGGTGCTGAGAACTGTGTGGTTACATTTTCTATTCTTTGAATTAGTTTAACATACTCCTAGAACAGAAATGGTTCAGCTTTTTAAAGTGAGGACCTATGCCATGTTTGTGACTTATAAGCCCAGTGTATATTTTCACACCTGGTATCCAGAGGTGCCTTTTTTATATTTTTAATTAATTTATTTTGTGCTATGCTTTGGAAGAGTAACTCCTACACACTGAACAACAGATTCACATGTAGAGGCTTGGACTTCCAGGTAAAAGTTTGAATTGAGCCTTTTGAGATGATGCTATTAATAGCACTTGTCTGTAAGAGTACTGACAGTTCTTTGTGTCACTAAGAAATGTCACCACTTTGCACTGACACCCTCTTCTCATCATTGCAGTCCAATATGAAGATGACTTAGTCAAGCTGCAGGCTTTAACAAGCCAGTATATCAGGACCTCCAATTTTCTGAGAAAAATATTTGTTTTATGTTTATAATGTAAATTACTTATGCTTGTGATTGTGTGAGATGCCCACATATAACCTCATGTGTTTGATCCCTTGGTGCCTGATGGGATGCACTGTTTTGAAAGATTATGGAACCTTTACAAGGTGGGGGCTAGCTGAGGGAAGTATTGAGGGCTTTATGCTTCCTGCCTGCCACTCAGATAAAAACCTGCTGCTCTGAACACCTCTGATATGCACAAAACATTCTTTAGTTTCCAACAATTCCACCACCAAAATCACTATAATGGCTAAAACCATAACTCAATTAAATTTCTTCTCCTATAAGCTAGTTATGTCTTGTTTTTTCACAGTTGTGAGAAAAGTAACTTTGGGAGTTTTCATATATTAATGACCAAATAATACAAACAACTTGAGAAGTATAAAATGATATCCACTAAAGACGACAGCAGACAGTGAGCACCAGGCCAAAGTGTTTGAGATCACAAACTTCACCAAAGCCTCACAGTGGGAAAGATTTATTTCAAAAGTTGAAGTCTTGAATGACTGGAAACTGATTAGACACCCTCTGGGATAACTACCAGAAAGACTTCTGGTTTACAACTGCACCCAGAGCTGATCCTGTGCCACAGTGCCTGGAGTTAATCCTGTGCCACAGCACTCCTTAGAGAAATACCATCTGGAGAGCTGGTCTTCCAGGGGTACTGACTTACCTGTGAGCCCAGGTAAGACCACCACTTCTGCTCAAATTACTGTCCCAAGAGTCATCAGGACAGAAGAACTAAGGAACAGCCAGGAACAGAATCCTTCTGGTTTCCTTCTGTAATTCTGAGCTGAACCCATGCCACAGCTCTTTATACACAAATTCCTCCTAGAGAGAACTGGTCTCCTAGGACTACTGACACACAGGTTTACAGAAGGGAAAAGCCACAATCAGACACAGCAAACGAACTAACACCAGAGATAACCAGATGGTAAGAGGCAACGGCAAAAACATAAGCAACAGAAACCAAGACTACTTGGTATCATCAGAACCCAGTTCTCCCACCACAGTGAGATAACCCAACACACTAGAAAAGCAAGAGTCTAATTTAAAATCACATCTCATGATGATGATACAGGACTTTAAGAAGGAAATAAATAGCTCCCTTAAAGAAATACAGGTAAACAGCTTGAAGCTCTTAAAGATGAAACACAAAAATCCCTTAAAAATTGCAGGAAATCTCTCTTATCTCCTTTCTCTTTCCACTGCCACCCTGCCCTTTACTCTCTCAATAAACCTCACGTGGAACTGTTAAAAAATTGCAGGAAAACACAACCAAACAGATGAAGAAATTGAACAAAACCATCTAGGACCTAAAAGTGGAAATAAAAACAACGAAATCACAAAGGGAGACAACACAAGAGATAGAAAACCTAGGAAAAAGATCAAGAATCAAAAATGTAAGCATCACCAACAAAATACAAGAGAGAAAGAGAGAGAGAGAGAGAGAGAGAGAGAGAGAGAGAGAGAAAGAATCTCAGGTGCAGAAGATACCATAGAAAACATTTAAACAACAGACAAAAAATGCAAAATGCAAAAAGGTCCTAACTCAAAACATCCAGGAAATCCAGGACACAATGAGAAGACCAAACCTAAGGTATAGAAAATATAGAAGAAGAAGAATATAAAATAATATATAATACTAAGATATAGAGAAGGTATAATAGGTATAGAAGAGAATGAAGATTCCCAACATAAAGGTCCTGTAAGTATCTTCAACACAATTATAGAAAAAAACTTCCCTAACCTAAAGAAAGAGATGCCCATAAACATACAAGTGACCTATAGAACTCCAAATAGATTGGAACAGAAAAAATACATGTCAGATAATAGTCAAAACAACAAATGTACAAAACAAAGAAAGAATATTAAAAGCAATAAGGGAAAAGGGTCAAGTAACATATAAAGGCAGACCTATCAGAATTCTCACCAGAGACTATGAAAACTAGAAGATCCTGGGCAGATCTCATAAAGACCCTAAGAGAACACAAATGTCAGCCCAGACTACTATACCCAGCAAAAACACTCAACTAACATAGATGGAGAAACAAGATATTCCATGACAAAAAAAAATTTACACCTTCCCATCCAGCCGGTAGCAGGGAAGCCAGACCTAGCCAGCTTGCCAGGTGCTCAGACCCTACCGGCGGAACCAGGTACCCGAGACAGCCCGAGTTTAAGACCTCCGGGGACTCAGGTCTGGAGCAGGAACTGCTCACAGAGTAGGGGTTTGGAGTACAGCGGCCATGCCTGCACTCTGCACTCGCAGGCCAGACACCGAACCCCCTACAGGCAGCTCCATCTTGCCTGCAGCTTCCCATCCAGCCGATAGCAGGTAAGCCAGACCTAGCCAGCTTGCCAGGTGCTCAGACCCTGCTGGCGGAACCAGGATAAGCAACAATTCTTGTTTATTAAGAAGAGTGAGGACCAGCGATAGCGACAGGCTTCCATATTGCAACCAGGACACAGCTGGAAAGGTGCAGGTAGAGACTCCATCTGGGGCTAGAGCAGGGGGAGCTGCTAAGCTCTCGCCCACAGGCGGGCCCAGGCGCCTAGGCTCTGCAGCACGTCCCTGCGAGCTTAGGCCGTGCACCAAGGCAGCCGGAACCACCCAGCTCCCCAGGACCCCAGACTAGCGATAGCTGCAGGCCTCCATATTGCAACCAGAACACAGCTGGAAAGGCACAGGTAGACAGATTCCTTCAGGGGCTACCACGTGGGGGGTATCTGCTAGGCTCTCCCTACTAGGCAGGCCCAGCAGCACCTGCCGAGGCTCTGCTGCACTCCGCCACACTTCACGGAGACCTCAGACCCTGCACAAAGGCAGCGGGTGGCAGCCAGCTCGTGATCCCCTTGAGCAGCAATCACGCATAACCACCAGTAGAGAAACAACAGGTAAGCCCAGCCTCACAGGAGATTCAAACACCAGCCAGTGACAACAAGGTCAACTAACACCAGAAATAACCAGATGGCAAAAGGTAAATGAAGGAATGTCACTAACAGAAATCAAGGCAATATGACAGCATCTGAACCCAGTTCGCCAACAACAGGAAGCCCTGGATACCCCAAAACACCAGAAAAACAAGACTTGGATATAAAATCACTGGTCAGGATGCTGGTAGCTGAACACATAGAAAAATCTCATAAAGAAATAGAAGAGAAAATGGATCAAAAGTTAGAAGCCTTTACAAGGCAAATACAAAAATCACTTCAAGAAATGCAGGAGAAGATGGATCAAAAAGAAGAAGACAATAAGGAGGAAAGACAAAAATCACTTAAAGAAATACAGAAGAACGTGGGCCAACAAGTAGAAGCTATGAAAGAGGAAACACAAAAATCTATTAAAGAAATACATGAAAACAAAATCAAACAAGCGAAAGATCTAAGCACATCCATCCAGGTACTAAAAACAGAAGTAGAAACAACTAAGAAATCACAAAGGGAGACAATATTGGAGATAGAAAACCTTGGGAAGAAATCAGGAGCCATAGATGCAAATATCAACAATAGAATACAAGATATAGAAGACAGAATATCAGAAGCCAAAGATACCATAGGAACCATTGATTCAACAGTCAAAGAAAATACTAAATGCAAAAAGGCTGTAACCCAAAACATCCAGGAAATCCAGGACACAATGAGAAGACCAAACCTAAGGATTATAGGTATAGACGAGAATGAAGATATACAAGTTAAAGGGCCAGCAAATATCTTCTACAAAATTATGGAAGAAAACTTCACCAACCTAAAGAAAGAGATGCCCATGAATATACAAGAAGCATATAGAACCCCAAACAGACTGGATCAGAACAGAAATACATCCCGTCACATAATAATCAAAACTCCAAATGTACTAAACAAAGAAAGAATATTAAAGGCAGCAAGAGAAAAAGGCCAAGTAACTTATAAAGGAAGACCTATCAGAATAACACCAGACTTCTCACCTGAGACCATGAAAGCTAGAAGATCCTGGGCAGATATAATGCAAACTCTAAGAGAACACAAACTTCAGCCAAAACTACTTTACCCAGCAAAGCTCTCAATCGCCATAGATGGAGACATCAAGGTATTCCATGACAAAACCAAATTTGCACGATATCTTTCCACAAATCCAGCCCTACAAAGGATAATAGGGGGAAAACACCAAGACAAGGACGGAAACTACACCCGGGAAGAAGCAAGACAGAAACCTCCTCTCATCAAACCCAAAAGAAGGTAACCTCTCGAATATAAAAAAATGAATAAAATAAATAAATATAATTTCAAAAATGTCTGGAGGAAATAATTACTATTCCTTAATATCTCTTAACATCAATGGACTCAATTCCCCAATAAAAAGACATAGATTAACAGACTGGATACAGAAACAGGACCCTACATTTTGCTGCATACAGGAAACACATCTCAGTGTCAAAGACAAACACTGCCTTAGAGTAAAAGGCTGGAAGACAATTTTACAAGCAAATGGTCTCAGGAAACAAGCTGGAGTAGCCATTCTAATATCAGATAAAATTGACTTTCAACCTAAAATCATCAAAAGAGACTCAGAAGGTCACTTCTTGCTGGCCAAAGGGAAAATCCACCAAGAAGAGCTCTCAATACTGAACATCTATGCTCCAAATGCAAGGGCACCCTCATTCGTAAAAGAAACCTTACTAAAGCTTAAAGCACACATTACACCTAACACAATAATTGTGGGTGACTTCAACACTCCACTCTCCTCAATGGACCGATCAGGAAAGCAGAAACTAAACAGGGACACAGTGAAACTAATTGAAACTCTGGACCAATTGGATTTAACAGATATATATAGAACATTTCATCCTAAAGTTAAGAATATACCTTTTTCTCAGCTCCACATGGTACCTTCTCCAAAATAGAACATATAATTGGTCACAAAACAGATGTCAACAAATACAAGAAGATCGAGCTAATCCCATGCCTCCTATCAGATCACCATGGAGTAAGAGTGGTCTTCAATAACAACAAAAACAACAGAAAGCCCACATACACATGGAAACTGAACAATACTCTACTCAATGACACCTCAGTCAAGGAAGAAATAAAAAAAGAAATCAAAGACTTTTTAGAATTCAATGAAAATGAAGGTACAACCTACCCAAATCTATGGGACACAATGAAAGCAGTGCTAAGAGGAAAACTCATAGCTCTAAGTGCATCCAAAAAGAAACTGGAGAGAGCATACACTAGCAGCTTAACGGCACACCTTAAAGCCCTGGAAGAAAAACAAGTTAATTCACCCAGGAGGAGTAGAAGACAAGAAATAATCAAACTCAGGGCTGAAATCAATCAAATAGAAACAAAGAGAACCATACAAAGAATCAACAAGACCAGGAGCTGGTTCTTTGAGAAAATCAACAAGATAGATAAACCCTTAGCCAGACTAACCAAAGGACACAGAGACAGTATACAAATTAACAAAATTAGAAATGAAAAGGGAGACATAACAACAGAAACTGAGGAAATTCAAAAGATCATCAGATCCTACTACAAAGGTCTATACTCAAAACAACTGGAGAATCTGGAGGAAATGGACAATTTCCTAGACAGATATCAAATACCAAATCAGCATCTAGTAGATCAGCTAAATAGTCCCATAACCGCTAAAGAAATAGAAGGGGTTATAGAAAGCCTCCCAACCAAAAAAAGTACGGGACCAGATGGTTTTAGTGCAGAATTCTACCAGACCTTCAAAGAAGACCTAACACCAATACTTTTCAAACTATTCCACAAAATAGAGACAGAAGGGACACTGCCCAACTCATTCTTCGAAGCCACAATTACGCTAATACCTAAACCACAAAAAGATCCAACAAAGAAAGAGAACTACAGGCCAATTTCTCTTATGAATATAGATGCAAAAATACTAAATAAAATTCTTGCTAACCGGATCCAAGAGCACATCAAAATGATCATCCACCATGATCAAGTAGGCTTCATCCCAGGGATGCAGGGATGGTTCAATATACGGAAATCCATCAATGTAATCCACTACATAAACAAACTGAAAGAAAAAAACCACATGGTCATCTTATTAGATGCTGAAAAAGCATTCGACAAAATTCAGCATCCTTTCATGCTAAAAGTCTTGGAAAGAGCAGGAATTCAAGGCCCATACCTAAACATAGTAAAAGCAATCTACAGCAAACCAGTAGCCAACATCAAAATAAATGGAGAGAAACTTGAAGCATTCCCACTAAAATCAGGGACTAGACAAGGCTGCCCTCTCTCTCCATATCTTTTCAATATAGTACTTGAAGTTCTAGCAAGAGCAATTAGACAACATAAGGAAGTCAAAGGGATACAAATTGGAAAGGAAGAAGTGAAACTATCATTATTTGCAGATGATATGATAGTTTACCTAAGCGACCCAAAAAACTCCACCACAGAACTTCTACAGCTGATAAACAACTTCAGCAAAGTGGCAGGTTATAAAATTAACTCAAGCAAGTCAGTGGCCTTCTTGTACTCAAAGGACAAGCAGGCAGAGAAAGAAATTAGGGAAATAACACCCTTCACAATAGCCACAAACAACATAAAGTATCTTGGTGTAACTCTAACCAAACAAGCGAAAGATCTGTACAACGGGAACTTCAAGTCCTTGAAGAAAGAAATCAAAGAAGACCTCAGAAGATGGAAAAATATTTCTTGCTCCTGGATTGGCAGGATCAATATAGTAAAAATGGCCATCTTGCCAAAAGCAATATACAGATTCAATGCGATCCCCATCAAAATCCCAACTCAATTCTTCATAGATCTAAAAAGAGCAATTCTCAAATTCATCTGGAGCAACAAAAAACCCAGGATAGCTAAAACTATTCTCAACAATAAAAGGACTTCTGGGGGAATCAATATCCCTGACCTCAAGCAGTACTACAGAGCAATTGTGTTAAAAACTGCATGGTATTGGTATAGCAACAGGCAAGCAGATCAATGGAACAGGATTGAAGACCCAGAAATTAACCCACAGACTTATGGTCACTTGATCTTTGATAAAGGAGCCACAACCATCCGGTGGAATAAAGATAGCCTTTTCATAAAATGGTGCTGGTTCAACTGGAGGTCAACATGCAGAAGAATGTGAATTGACCCACTCTTATCTCTTTGCACTAAGATCAACTCCAAGTGGATCAAGGACCTCCACATAAAACCAGACACACTGAAACTATTAGAAAAGAAACTTGGGAAGACCCTGGAGGACTTGGGCACAGGGGAAAAGTTCCTGAACAGAACATCAATAGCTTATGCTCTAAGATCAAGAATCGACAAATGGGACCTCATAAAATTACAAAGTTTCTGCAAAGCAAAGGACACTGTCAGAAGGACAAAACGGCAACCAACAAAGTGGGAAAAGATCTTCACCAACCCCACATCCGACAGAGGGCTAATATCCAATATATACAAAGAACTCAAGAAGTTAGACCGCAAAGAAACAAATAACCCTATCAAAAAATGGGGCACAGAGCTAAACAAAGAATTTTCACCAGAAGAAATTCGGATGGCCGAGAAACACCTTAAAAGATGTTCAACATCATTAGTCATCAGGGAAATGCAAATCAAAACAACCCTGAGATTCTACCTCTCACCAGTCAGAATGGCTAAGATTAAAAACTCAAGAGACAACAAGTGCTGGCGAGGATGTGGAGAAAGAGGAACACTCCTCCACTGTTGGTGGGAGTGCAAAATGGTAAAACTGCTCTGGAAATCAGTTTGGCGGTTCCTCAGAAAATTGGGCATGTCACTTCCAGAGGACCCTGGCATACCACTCCTGGGCATATACCCAGAGGATTCCCCTGCATGCAATAAGGACACATGCTCCACTATGTTTATAGCAGCCTTGTTTATAATAGCCAGAAATTGGAAGGAGCCCAAATATCCCTCAAAGGAGGAATGGATACAGAAAATGTGGTATATTTATACAATGGAATACTACTCAGCAATTAAAAATAATGAATTCATGCAATTTGTAGGTAAATGGTTAGACCTGGAAAATATCATCCTGAGTGAATTAACCCAATCACAAAAGAATGCACATGAAATGCAATCACTGATAAGTGGATATTAATGAGCCCAGAAGCCCTAAATACTCAAGACACAAATAGCAAGTCAAATGATTCCCAAGAAGAAGAAAGGAGAGGACCCTGGGCCTGTAAAGATTGCATCCAGTTTAGTAAAGAAACCGAGGGGGTAGGGGGAATGATTGGGGAACAGTTGGGGGGGAGAGGAACTATGGGAACTATGGTGGGTGGGAACTGGGAAAGGGGAAAGCCTTTGGAATGTAAACATAGAATATAGAAAATAAAAAAGAGCATCTATTCATAAGAAAGACATGTTTTTAATAAGTGAAAAAAAAATTTACACAGTATCTTTCCACAATCTAGTCCTACATAGGATAATAGATGGAAAACACCAACACAAGGAGGGAAACTACACTCTAGAAAAAGAAAGGAAATAATCTTCATTCAATAATACCAACAGAAGATACCCACACAAACATAAAAATTACATCAAAAATAACAAGATGCCAAAATCACTACTCCTTAATATCTCTTAACATCAGTGGACTCAATTTCCCAATAAAAAAGACATAGACTAACCTACTGGATACATAAACAAGACTCAACATTTTGCTGCATAAAAATATACCACAGTGTCAAAGAAAGACACTACCTCAGAGTAAATGGTTGGAAAACAATTTCCCAAGCAAATGGTCCCAAGGAACAAGCTTCCATTCTAATATCAAATAACAAGTAGCCATTCTAATATCAAATAAAAGCAACATTAAGCAAAAAAAAAAAAAAAAAAAAAAAAAAAAAAAGGATAAGGAAGGACACTTCATACTCAATAAAGGAAAAATCTACCAAGAAGAACTCTCAATTCTGAACATCTATGCTCCAAATTCAAGGGTGCCCACATTCATAAAAGAAACTTTTCTGAAGCACAAAGCACACTCACATTGTTCCCACAATAATAGTGGGAGACTTCAACACCCCACTATCCGCAATGGACAGATCATGGAAACAAAAACTAAACAGAGACACAGTAAAAGACCCAGAAGTTATGAACCAAATGGATTTAACAGATATCTATAGATCATTTTATCCTTAAAAAAAGTAATATAACTTCTTCCTAGCACCTCATGGTACCTTCCCCAAAACTGATCATGTAATCAGCCACAAAACAGGCCTCAACTGATCCAAGAAGATTGAAATAATCCCATGCATCCTATCAGATCACCACTGACTAAAGCTAGTCTTCAATAGCAACAAAAACAACAGAAAGCCCACATACACAGGAAAGCTGAATAGTGCCCTACTCAATGATAACTTGTCAATGGAGAAATAAAGACATTAAAGATTTTTTTAGAATTTAATGAAAATGAAGTCACAACATTGCCAAACTTATGGGACACAATGAACGCAGTGCTAAGAGAAAAACTCAGCTTTGCATGCCTCTAAAAAGAAACTGGAGAGCGCATACACTAGCAGCTTAACAGCACACCTGAAAGCTCTAGAACAAAAGGAAGCAAACACACCCAAAAGGAGTAGACAGCAGGAAATCATCAAATCCAGGGTTGAAATCTACCAAGAAGAAGCATAAATAACTATACAAAGAATCAACAAATCCAGGAGCTGTTTCTTTGAGAAAATCAACAATATAGATTAAACCCTTAGCCAGACTAACCAGAGGGCCCAGAGACAGTATACAAATTAACAAAATCAGAAATGGAAAGGGAGATATAACAGAACCCGAGGAAATTTTTAAAAAAATCAGTTCCTACTACCAAAACTCATATTCAACAACAACAAAAAAACATCTGAAAAATCTCGATGAAATGGACAAATTTCTAGAGACATACCTGGTGTCAAATTCAAATCAGGATCAGATAAACCATCTAAACAGTCTCATAACACCTAAAAAATAGAAGCAGTCATTAAAAGTCTCCCAACCAAAACAAGACAAGGACCAAATGGTTTTAGTGCAGAATACTATCAGACCTTCAAAGAAGACCTAATACTAATACTCTTCAAACTATTCCACAAAATAAAAACAGAAGGATCACTATCCAATTCATTCTATGAAGCTGCAGTTACGCTGAGTATCTCTTGGAGATGGAATGGTTCCTATCTAATCAGGGACTTTTCACAATTTCCTTTAATAGAGAATGTCATAAGTTTGTTTTTCTATTTCTATCATTTTTTGGCATAACCATATTAATAAACTAGCAAGATCTAATAAAGCTAAACATGTACATACATTATGACTCAGCCATGTCATTTGTAAATATCTACCAAATAGAAATACATACTTTTATTCACTAAGAATTAGTTATTAGAATAATCATAAGGAAGATATGTTAATAGGAGAGCCTGGGGAGATGGCTCAGTGAGTAAGGGCATTCTCTGAACAAACTAAAAATTTTTGTTCAAATTCCTAGCACCCATATAAAAGCCAAGCAAAGCTTCTTATGACTGTAACACCAGGATCAGAGGTTGTAAATAGGCAGATCTTGGGATCTTTTTTTTTTTAAATATTTATTTTCTATATTCTATGTTTACATTCCAAAGACTTTCCCCTTTCCCAGTTCCCCCCTCCCTATGTCCCATAGTTCCTCTCCCCCCCCCAACTATTCCCCAATCATTCCCCCTCCCCCCACGGTTTCTCTACAAAACTGGATCCAATCTTTCCAGGCCCAGGATCCTCTCCTTTCTTCTTGGGAATGTTCCAAATAGATTTTAAAAACTGGTTGAGTGCATATTACTTTTAGCTTCAGAAGATATCATGTATATTTAAGAGGCATTTAACTATTATAAATTATTTTGATGACTTAAAAAATATCAATACTGAGTTGTATATATTAAAATAAATTTATTTGTTTAATAAAAATAAAAAATAAAAAGTAAGAAATAAATGATAATCACTTACAGATATCACTTGAAACTTAAGTGTACTTCTAACTTATATGTACCTATTTATAGCTTTGAGAGATAAACTAAATTTTCTTTTTGTGTCAGTTCTTTGACTAAAATGATAATAAAATTTAAATGTTTTGAGGCTCAAAATCAATTTATTCTAATTGATTTTAGCACTTAACCTATTAACTGAAGTTGGGGACCCCTGTGGTTGAACTGGGGAAAAGTTGGAAGAAGCTGAGGAGGAAGGAATTCTAATCTGATAAAATCAAAGTTGTGAAACATTTCGCATTTTATGCTTTTCAACATTTGATATATGTGAAAGTAGTAAAGTTTAAAGTGACAATGAAATTTTTGGAGTGGGCTCTAAAATATGGGATCAATGATATCTTCATGTGAAATTTAAGCATTCTTTCATTTCAAGTCTCCTATTAGAGTAAGACTATATTGGCTGCTCATGACAAATGTCTTAACAACAATATGTTTTTACATAACCATGTTTAAAAATCAGCAGTTCCCATGGTGATGCTAAGTGCTTAGTGCCAGAGTGGCCTTAACCTGTGCAAAGCACCTTGCTTTCTTCCTACTTATGCATTCAAATAAATGGCAGAGCCAGTTGGGTTGGAGTTACATCACTCACTAGCTACTAGTAAATGGCATTTATATATATATATATATATATATATATATATATGCATATATATTTTATATATATTAATGCCATACACACACACACACACACACACACACACACATATATATATATATATATATATATATATATATATATACACACACATATAAAATGTATGTATTAGGAAAGCCAGTAACTCCTGTGAAACATGAACACTGTCATGGGAGTGACAGTTGTGCACACTGGAAGGGGTATGCAGATATTCTGGAGACACAACTGAACATATCATTATAATATCAGAAGCTAATATCTCTGAGGAAGATTTTGAAGTGACAGCTGACACTAAGTTGTGCCCAGAGGAGATGAGAGTGGCTATGGAAAAGAGAGGAAAGCTGAGGTCTGAAAGTAGGAGTGTAAAGAAATGTGGCCTAATATCCTGCTGCTGCTTATCCATCAAAGCAGAAATGACAGGCATTGCCCCTTCGCTACATAATCACACATGTGTGAGGTGTTCTAAAATGTTTATCTCATCTCTAAACAGAAAGGTAATCTTTAAAAGGATACTATGTTATACATTAACAATAGTAAATCAAGTACATTACTTTATATTTCAAATGCAAATTAAAAATTCTCAGACAAAAGGACAGAATAACAAACTGCGTTAAAAATAGTCTTTAAAATAAATAATACCAAATATAATTTAGTCAGAACTCAAGAGTTGTTCAGCACAGTGCTAAGTGATTTAAATAGAACATCAAGAGTGGCAATGAGAATAATAAAGCTAAATTTCAGGATACAGAACAAAGGAAGACAAGTATGCAACATTACAATAAAAGACATTGTTATTAAGAAAATATAATAGTTTCTGTCCATGGACCAAATAATGTGGCAAGTATGTGCTCATTTCATAAGTTTTAGCAACAACTGTTAGGAAAATATGATGGGAGCTGGAGAGATGGCTAAGTGATTAAGAGCACTCACTGTTCTTCCAGAGAGCCTGAGTTCAATTTCCTGCAACCTCATGGTGGCAAAACCATTTGTAGTGGTACCCTAGGCCCTCTTCTCAGATCTACAGTGTACTCGTATTCATAAAATAAATACATCTTTCATAAAAGAAAATATAATAATAATTCCTTCATATCTTTCTCTTAGGAGACCTAACTATGCCTTTTCTAATCTGAGCTGATCTAGAGTATAAATAAGTGATGTCACTAATAACTGAATAACACTATAAAAACAACCTTTATTTTATATATGCAGAAACTGAGTTATCCATCTGCATAGATGTTGGATAGCCAGCCCAGGATCCAGAATCTAGGATGCCAACAGAATAGATCATTCTTCCATGCCAACATCTGTTTACAGAAGAAGAAGAAGAAGAAGAAGAAGAAGAAGAAGGAGGAGGAGGAGGAGGAGGAGGAGGAGGAGGAGGAGGAGGAGGAGGAGGAGGAGGAGGAGGAGGTGAGAGTGTACATCTGTGTGTGTTGACCTATACATATTAGGAAATGATGTTTCTTTAGCTGAGCTCCTCATTTTGTTTATTTTAATTATATTGAGTCAACTATGCCAGGACACTGACAGAAATGATTAAGAGATGTTTTAATATTACCTTAAGGACAGGTCCTGAAAAATATGAGTTAGTTATTCAAGACCCCTGAGCTTCGCTCCAGGATTGGAACTTGTAGAAGAGAAGCGGGGAAATGAGGGACTCCAAGGACCTTTTCCAGTCCCACACCCTCCTTACAGCTTCCCCCTCCCACCCGGGATCAAGGCTAGACCAAGTTCCATTCTCCTCCCACAGGAACATTCTTTTGCAAAAAACTCACAGAATGTACTGATAGTCACCTGACCCTCTGGAAAGTCTCAGGTAGAGTTCAAATATATGTCATGCTTGCTAGCCAATAGATTTAAAGGTCAGTATGCTTAGCCATTAAGTTTGAACTGTAATTTTGCTGATGTAACCTGTGCCCCTAAAAAGTATAAAAACTGTTTGTAATAGCCATTCGGGGGTTGCTTTCTAGTCACTTGCCTTGACGGACTAATTGAAGGTCAACACCAATACAGAGCCGGAAAATAAACTTCCTGCTTTTGCATAGGAAGAAAAAAAGAAAGAAAGAAAGAAAATATCAAGTATATCTGAGTTTTAAGTGCACTACTTATATTTCCTAACAAATGTGATGTGTCAACAGGTATAAATTTTTTTTTATTTTTTATTTTTTATTTTTTTAGTTATTTTTATTTTCTATATTCTATGTTTACATTTCAAAGGCTTTCCCCTTTCCCAGTTCCCACCCACCATAGTTCCCATAGTTCTTCTCCCCCCCAACAATTCCCCAATCATTCCCCCTCCCCCCTCGGTTTCTTTACTAAACTGGATGCAATCTTTACATGCCCAGGGTCCTCTCCTTTCTTCTTCTTGGGAATCATTTGACTTGCTATTTGTGTCTTGAGTATTTAGTGCTTCTGGGCTCATTAATATCCACTTATCAGTGATTGCATTTCACGTGCATTCTTTTGTGATTGGGTTAGCTCACTCAGGATGATATTTTCCAGGTCTAACCATTTACCTACAAATTGCATGAATTCATTATTTTTAATTGCTGAGTAGTATTCCATTGTATAAATATACCACATTTTCTGTATCCATTCCTCCTTTGAGGGATATTTGGGCTCCTTCCAATTTCTGGCTATTATAAACAAGGCTGCTATAAACATAGTGGAGCATGTGTCTTTATTGCATGTAGGGGAATCCTCTGGGTATATGCCCAGGAGTGGTATGCCAGGGTCCTCTGGAAGTGCCATGCCCAATTTTCTGAGGAACCGCCAAACTGATTTCCAGAGTGGTTTTACCATTTTGCAATCCCACCAACAGTGGAGGAGTGTTCCTCTTTCTCCACATCCTTGCCAGCACTTGTTGTCTCTTGAGTTTTTAATCTTAGCCATTCTGACTGGTGTGAGGTGGAATCTCAGGGTTGTTTTGATTTGCATTTCCCTGATGACTAATGATGTTGAACATCTCTTAAGGTGTTTCTCGGCCATCCGAATTTCTTCTGGTGAAAATTCTTTGTTTAGCTCTGTGCCCCATTTTTTGATAGGGTTATTTGGTTCTTTGCGGTCTAACTTCTTGAGTTCTTTGTATATATTGGATATTAGCCCTCTGTCGGATGTGGGGTTGGTAAAGATCTTTTCCCACTTTGTTGGTTGCCGTTTTGTCCTTCTGACAGTGTCCTTTGCTTTGCAGAAACTTTGTAATTTTATGAGGTCCCATTTGTCGATTCTTGATCTTAGTGCGTACGCTATTGGTGTTCTGTTCAGGAACTTTTCCCCTGTGCCCAAGTCCTCCAGGGTCTTCCCAAGTTTCTTTTCTAATAGTTTCAGTGTGTCTGGTTTTATGTGGAGGTCCTTGATCCACTTGGAGTTGATCTTAGAGCAAAGAGATAAGAGTGGGTCAATTCGCATTCTTCTGCATGTTGACCTCCAGTTGAACCAGCACCATTTGTTGAAAAGGCTATCTTTATTCCATCGGAGGGTTGTGGCTCCTTTATCAAAGATCAAGTGACCATAAGTCTGTGGGTTAATTTCAGGGTCTTCAATCCTGTTCCATTGATCTGTTTGCCTGTTGCTATACCAATACCATGCAGTTTTTAACACAATTGCTCTGTAGAACTGCTTGAAGTCAGGGATATTGATTCCCCCAGAAGTCCTTTTATTGTTGAGAATAGTTTTAGCTATCCTGGGTTTTTTGTTGCTCCAGATGAATTTGAGAATTGCTCTTTCTAGATCTATGAAGAATTGAGTTGGGATTTTGATGGGGATTGCATTGAATCTGTATATTGCTTTTGGCAAGATGGCCATTTTTACTATATTGATCCTGCCAATCCAGGAGCAAGAAATATTTTTCCATCTTCTGAGGTCTTCTTCGATTTCTTTCTTCAAGGACTTGAAGTTCCTGTTGTACAGATCTTTCGCTTGTTTGGTTAGAGTTACACCAAGATACTTTATGTTGTTTGTGGCTATTGTGAAGGGTGTTATTTCCCTAATTTCTTTCTCTGCCTGCTTGTCCTTTGAGTACAAGAAGGCCACTGACTTGCTTGAGTTAATTTTATAACCTGCCACTTTGCTGAAGTTGTTTATCAGCTGTAGAAGTTCTCTGGTGGAGTTTTTTGGGTCGCTTAGGTAAACTATCATATCGTCTGCAAATAATGATAGTTTCACTTCTTCCTTTCCAATTTGTATCCCTTTGACTTCCTTATGTTGTCTAATTGCTCTTGCTAGAACTTCAAGTACTATATTGAAAAGATATGGAGAGAGAGGGCAGCCTTGTCTAGTCCCTGATTTTAGTGGGAATGCTTCAAGTTTCTCTCCATTTATTTTGATGTTGGCTACTGGTTTGCTGTAGATTGCTTTTACTATGTTTAGGTTTGGGCCTTGAATTCCTGCTCTTTCCAAGACTTTTAGCATGAAAGGATGCTGAATTTTGTCGAATGCTTTTTCAGCATCTAATGAGATGACCATGTGGTTTTTTTCTTTCAGTTTGTTTATGTAGTGGATTACATTGATGGATTTCCGTATATTGAACCATCCCTGCATCCCTGGGATGAAGCCTACTTGATCATGGTGGATGATCGTTTTGATGTGCTCTTGGATTCGGTTAGCAAGAGTTTTATTTAGTATTTTTGCATCTATATTCATCAGAGAAATTGGCCTGAAGTTCTCTTTCTTTGTTGGATCTTTTTGTGGTTTAGGTATTAGCGTAATTGTGGCTTCGAAGAATGAGTTGGGCAGTGTCCCTTCTGTCTCTATTTTGTGGAATAGTTTGGAGAGTATTGGTGTTAAGTCTTCTTTGAAAGTCTGGTAGAATTCTGCACTAAAACCATCTGGTCCCGTACTTTTTTTGGTTGGGAGGCTTTCTATAACCCCTTCTATTTCTTTAGGGGTTATGGGACTATTTAGCTGGTCTACTTGATGCTGATTTAATTTTGGAATTTGATATCTGTCTAGGAAATCGTCCATTTCCTCCAGATTCTCCAGTTGTTTTGAGTATAGACCTTTGTAGTAGGATCTGATGATCTTTTGAATTTCCTCAGTTTCTGTTGTTATGTCTCCCTTTTCATTTCTAATTTTGTTAATTTGTATACTGTCTCTGTGTCCTTTGGTTAGTCTGGCTAAGGGTTTATCTATCTTGTTGATTTTCTCAAAGAACCAGCTCCTGGTCTTGTTGATTCTTTGTATGGTTCTCTTTGTTTCTATTTGATTGATTTCAGCCCTGAGTTTGATGATTTCTTGTCTTCTACTCCTCCTGGGTGAATTAACTTGTTTTTCTTCCAGGGCTTTAAGGTGTGCCATTAAGCTGCTAGTGTATGCTCTCTCCAGTTTCTTTTTGGATGCACTTAGAGCTATGAGTTTTCCTCTTAGCACTGCTTTCATTGTGTCCCATAGATTTGCGTAGGTTGTACCTTCATTTTCATTGAATTCTAAAAAGTCTTTGATTTCTTTTTTTATTTCTTCCTTGACCAAGGTGTCATTGAGTAGAGTATTGTTCAGTTTCCATGTGTATGTGGGCTTTCTGTTGTTTTTGTTGCTATTGAAGACCACTCTTACTCCATGGTGATCTGATAAGAGGCATGGGATTAGCTCGATCTTCTTGTATTTGTTGACATCTGTCTTGTGACCGATTATATGGTCTATTTTGGAGAAGGTACCATGCGGTGCTGAGAAAAAGGTATATTCTTTAGCTTTAGGATGAAATGTTCTATATATATCTGTTAAATCCAATTGGTCCAGAGTTTCAATTAGTTTCACTGTGTCCCTGTTTAGTTTCTGCTTTCCTGATCGGTCCATTGAGGAGAGTGGGGTGTTGAAGTCACCCACAATTATTGTGTTAGGTGTAATGTGTGCTTTAAGCTTTAGTAAGGTTTCTTTTACGAAGGAGGGTGCCCTTGCATTTGGAGCATAGATGTTCAGTATTGAGAGCTCTTCCTGGTGGATTTTCCCTTTGGCCAGCAAAAAGTGACCTTCTGAGTCTCTTTGGATGATTTTAGGTTGAAAGTCAATTTTATCTGATATTAGAATGGCTACTCCAGCTTGTTTCCTGAGACCATTTGCTTGTAAAATTGTCCTCCAGCCTTTTACTCTAAGGTAGTGTTTGTCTTTAACACTGAGATGTGTTTCCTGTATGCAGCAAAATGTAGGGTCCTGTTTCCGTATCCAGTCTGTTAATCTATGTCTTTTTATTGGGGATTTGAGTCCATTGACGTTAAGAGATATTAAGGAATAGTAATTATTACCTCCAGACATTTTTGAAATTATATTTATTTATCTTATTTATTTTTTATATTCGAGAGGTTATCTTCTTTTGGGTTTGATGAGAGGAGGTTTCTATCTTGCTTCTTCCCGGGTGTAGTTTCCATCCTTGTCTTGGTGTTTTCCCCCTATTATCCTTTGTAGGGCTGGATTTGTGGAGAGATATCTTGCAAATTTGGTTTTGTCATGGAATACCTTGATGTCTCCATCAATGGCAATTGAGAGTTTTGCTGGGTAAAGTAGTTTTGGCTGAAGTTTGTGTTCTCTTAGAGTTTGCATGATGTCTACCCAGGATCTTCTAGCTTTCATGGTCTCAGGTGAGAAGTCTGGTGTTATTCTGATAGGTTTTCCTTTATATGTTACTTGGCCTTTTTCTCTTGCTGCCTTTAGTATTCTTTCTTTGTTTATTACATTTGGAGTTTTGATTATTATGTGACGGGATGTATTTCTGTTCTGGTCCAGTCTGTTTGGGGTTCTATAGGCTTCTTGTATATTCATGGGCATCTCTCTCCTTAGGTTGGGGAAGTTTTCTTCCATAATTTAATAGAAGATATTAGCTGGCCCTTTAACTTGTAAATCTTCACTCTCGTCTATACCTATAATCCTTAGGTTTGGTCTTCTCATAGTGTCTTGGATTTCCTGGATGTTTTGGGTTACCACCTTTTTGCATTTAGTATTTTCTTTGACTGTTGAATCAATGGTTCCTATGTTATCTTCGGCTTCTGAGATTCTGTCTTCTATCTCTTGTATTCTATTGTTGATACTTGCGTCTATGGCCCCTGATTTCTTCCCCAGGTTTTCTATCTCCAATGTTGTCTCCCTCTGTGATTTCTTAGTTGTTTCTACTTCTGTTTTTAGTATCTGGATGGATGTGCTCAGATCTTTCGCTTGCTTGATTGTGTTTTCATGTATTTCTTTAATAGATTTTTGTGCTTCCTCTTTCATAGCTTCTACTTGTTGGCCCACGTTCTTCTGTAGTTCTTTAAGTGACTTTTGTCTTTCTTCCTTATTGTCTTCTTCTCTTTGATCCATCTTCTCCTGCATTTCTTGAAGTGATTTTTGTATTTGCCTCGTAAAGGCTTCTAACTTTTGATCCATTTTCTCCTCTATTTCTTTACGAGATTTTTCTATGTGTTCAGCTACCAGCATCCTGACCAGTGATTTTATATCCAAGTCTTGTTTTTCTGGTGTTTTAGGGTATCCAGGGATTCCTGTTGTTGGAGAACTGGGTTCAGATGCTGTCATGTTGCCTTGATTTTTGTTAGTAACGTTCCTTCGTTTTCCTTTTGCCATCTGGTTATTTCTGGTTTTAGTTGGCCTTGTTGTCAGTGGCTGGTGTTTGAATCTCCTGTGAGGCTGGGCTCACCTGTTGTTTCTCTATTGGTGAATATGTGTGACTGCTGCTTTAAGGGATCATAAGCTGGCTGCCACCCATGCGATTGTAGCCCCTGTTGGAGTCTGTCTACCTGGGCTTCTCCAGCTGTGTCCTGGTTGCAAGGAACTCCGAGAGCCTAGCAGATACCCCGTGAGGGTAGCCCTGGAAGGGGTGTTTACCTGGGCCTTTCCAGCTGTGTCCTGGTTGCAATATGGAGGCCCGCCGCTACACCTCTGGTCTAGGGGCCGGCGAGCTGGTTGCAGAATGCAGCTTAGGTGCTCACCCGAGGGCGGGGATGTCCCACAGAGCCTGGGCCTTTCCAGCTGTGTCCTGGTTGTGATATGGAGGCCCGCCGCTACACCGCTGGTCTAGGGGCCGGCGAGCTGGTTGCAGAACGCAGCCTAGGTGCTCACCAGAGGGCGGGGATGTCCCACAGAGCCTGGGCCTTTCCAGCTGTGTCCTGGTTGCAATATGGAGGCCCGCCGCTACACCGCTGGTCTAGGGGCCGGCGAGCTGGTTGCAGAAGCAGCCTTGGTGCTCACCAGAGGGCTTGGGGATGTCCCACAGAGCCTAGGCGGGACTCCGCCTGCTTGGCTCCGAGACCCTAGCAGATACCCCCGTGAGTGTAGCCCTGGAAGGGGTGTTTACCTGGGCCTTTCCAGCTGTGTCCTGGTTGCAATATGGAGGCCCGCCGCTACACCGCTGGTCTAGGGGCCGGCGAGCTGGTTGCAGAATGCCCAGGTATAAAATTTTTAAAAAAATAGGAGAAGAAGAAGGAGAAGAAGAAGAAGAAGAAGAGGAAGAAGAAGAAGAAGAAGAAGAAGAAGAAGAAGAAGAAGAAGAAGAAAACAAACATGAAAGCTGTAAAGCTAAATTCATATAGCTTTATTGGTCTTTGAGAAAAAAACAGGTGGTCTAATTCACAGACCTAGGAAGCACTACCAAGCAGTCATTCCCAAAGTATACTCTTTAACATTACCTTGCCTAGAGCAAAAGCAGAGGCCCCCATGTGATATCCAATTACATTCTTTAGTTCTGAAGTAGATTTACAACTGATATTAAATCACAAAGCCTTTAGTCTTCTTTAACAACAAACGGTAAGATATTTCTCTAGTCTATAATAGAAATTTCTAGAGACAAAATTACATAATTGCTAGACAAAGAGGTATTTCCCACAGGAATTCACAGTATGTGTAATTTGTCTTCCATCCTTTTTAGAGTATGTGTAGTTTACCTGTGGGGAATCAACGAAGAAGAGCCCTGCCATCATTGAGGCTGGCTATCAGTCACAGCTTAGTCATAGACTACCCATGGGACAAGGGAAATTTTATTGTATTCTGAAGTATCTTCATGACACAGTCCCAGGACACTCATGGCATGATTTTGATGAATGCTTCTATATATAAATATTAAAGTATACATTTCAAGTTTATTTGGAAACAGAATATTCTAAGAAAAAACATATTTCTTCCTAGCCTATCCAATCTTTCAATAGTCTGTAAGAAATTGTCTTAAACAAACACAAGATCTACAAGGAAAATAAATGCTTTAGGAAAATGATTTGCAGAACTGTATGTGTCCAGCACAGTGATATTTAATTAGATGTGTTGATTTGTTTTATAACAAGTCCATGCAATTCAAGGTGCTTTCATATGCTCCAAAGTATATATACTGCAGCATAGGGATGTTTTCTGATACCTACAATTTATTGTTTAGCTTTTAGCATAAGAATAAGCCAAGATGTGACTTCATCTGCATTGATTTTGATATACCTACAATAACAAGTGGGACTTTTCAGCATTCCCAAGTGAGTAGCTGTACACGAGCCCCAGTTTATCACACTAAAGCAGTCCCAATCCTACTCTTGGCTTTTTTGTTTTCTATAAAATGTTTGAAGTTGACAAAAATATGATGTAGAAGGATAATTTCCATAGAAATTGTAGTTATGCTTGGAAGGACCTGCTGTGGTAGCAGCCTGCACACCGTTAATACCAAAGAAGAGGATGAATCTGGAAATGCAAGTGTGGAGAGAAATGAGAAAGGTAAAGGTGTTGATTTGATACATATGCTTATAGCTCATAATTGGAGCATAGACAAGTGATCTCATCCTCGCTATATGAAGGATATTAGTATACTAATGCATTTCTGGTGTAGCTTATGTCTAATTGCTAAGCACAATGGAATATTTTAGCCTTCTTTAGCAGTTTAGATATCAGAAAAATAAGGTTGCTACATGACAACCTTAGATCACCTCAATCTTTTAAGGAAAGTAAATACATTAAAGAGATTATTTTTTAATTTATTTTTTTATTGAATATCGTCTTCATTTACATTGTCAATGTTAAAACCTTTCCCGAGATCCCCCTCCCCTAAGACTCCCAACCCCTCCCCTTCCTCCTTCTCCCAGCCTCCACGGATATGACTCTCCACCCAACTCACTCCCTCCTCCCCCGCCCCTCAGTTTCCCTTTGTTTGGGCCTCTGTTGAGCCTTTACCTGACCAAGGACCATTCCTCCCACTGATGCCCAACAAGGCCTTCCTCTGCCACATTTCTGGCTGAAACCATGTGTGCCCCTTGGTTGATGGTTCAGTCCCTGGGAGTCTAGGGGCATCTGGGTGGCCAAAATCATTGTTCTTCCCATGGGGCTGTAAACCCCTTCAGCTCCTCTGGACCATCCTCAAGCTCCTCCATTGGGGACCTCATGCCCAGTCCAATAGTTGGTTGTTAGCATCTGCCTCTGTATTTGTAAGGCTCTGGCAGGGCCCCTTCAGAGACAACCATGGCATGCTCTTTTTGGTATACACTTCTTATTGTCCATAGTAGTGTCAGGGTTTGTTGACTGTTTATAGGATGAATCCTTAGGAAGGGCAGTCTCTGGGTGGTCTTTACTTCAGTCTCTGCTCCACACATTGTCTCCCTTATTGCTCCTGTGGCTATTTTGTTCCCTTTCTTAGAGGAACCAAAGCACCCTCACTTAAGTCTGCCTTCTTCTTGAACTTGGTTTATTGTAACTTGTTTATTTTGAGCTTTTGGGCTAACATCTGCTTATTAGTGAGTGCTAATGTGTGTTCTTTTGTGATTGGGTTGCCTCACTTACTATGACACTTTCTAGTTCCATTCATTTGCTTAAGAATTTCATGAATTCATTGTTTTTAATAGCTGAATAGTACTCCATTGTGAATATATACCATAGTTTCTGTATCCATTCCTCTGTTGATGGACATCTGGGTTCTTTCCATCTTCTGGCTCTTATAAATATGCAGCTATGAACAGAGTGGAGCATGTGTCCTTATTACATGTAGGAGCATCTTCTGGATATATGCCCAGGAGTAGTATAGCAGGGTCCACTGGTAGTACTATGTCTAATTGTCTGAGGAATCGCCAAAATTATTTCCAGAGTAGTTTTACCAGCTTGCAATCCTACCAACAATGGATAAGTGCTCCTTTTTTGCTACATCCTCTCCAGCAACTGCTGTCCCCTGAGTTTTTCATGTTAGCCTTCTGACTGATGTAAGGTGGAATCTCACTGTTGGTTTGATTTGCATTTCCCTGATAACTAAGGATGCTGAACATTTCTTTAGGATCTTTAGAGACATTTGAGTTTCCTCAGTTGAGAATTCCCTGTTTAGCTCTGTACCGCATTTTTTAATAGTATTATTTGACTTTCTGGAGACTAACTTCTTGAGTTCTTTGTATACATTGGATATTAACCCTCTATCAGATGTAGGGTTGGTGAAGATCTTTTCCCAATTTGTTGGTTGCCATTTTGTCCTATTGACCATGTCCTTTGCTTTACAGAAGCTTTGCAGTTTTATGAGGTCCTATTTGACAATTCTTGTTCTTAGTGCATAAGCCATTGGTGTTCTGTTAAGGAATTTTTCCTCTGTGCCCTCAAATTCATCTGGAATAACAAAAAACCCAGGATAGCAAAAACTATTCTCCACAACAAAAGATCTTCTGGGGGATTCACAATCCCTGACCTCAAGCTCTACTACAGATCAGTAGTGATAAAAAACTGTTTGGTATTGATATGCAGATAAGCAGGAAGATCAATGGAATAGAATTGAAGACCCAGAAATTAACCCACACACCCCATACATGTACAGTCACTTGATATTTGACAAAGGAGCTAAAATCATCCAGTGGAAAAAAAGATAGCATTTTTAACAAATGGTACTGGATGAACTGGAGATCTGTATGCAGAAAATGCAAATCAACCCATTCTTATCTCCTAATACAAAGCTCAAGTTCAAGTGGATCAAGGATCTACACATAAAACCAGATATACTGAAGCTTATAGAGGAGAAAGTGGGGAGGAATCATTAAAGAGATCATTGCTTGTTATTTGTCATAAGTATGCAGCTGACTGCAAAGAGTTAAGTTGAGAACAAACACTGTAAATACAATTGAAACTTGGGAAGTTTTGAGTTGTTACAAATCAGAGCAGGCAGGAGCAACTGCCTCTGGTAGTCCAGAGAAAACAGATTGCAAAGTTACAATGGTTTTCATGGAAGTTGTGGGACTGTGCCAATAAATGAAAAGTCTGAGATGAAATGGAAGTGCCTCAGATAGAAGTGAGAGAAGAACACTAATACTAGACCTAGATCAAGAGGTAAAAAGACTAATTTAGATGATCCAAAGATTTTTGAGGAATGGATTTCAAAAACTAAAACCCAAAAGAAGAATCAGGTTTGGGTGAAAATGGAATACAGTGAAAGACCTGAGTGTCCCAGTGATATTTTTAAATGTGTGTGACCAGCAAGCCTCTGGAAGCATGTCTGCAGGATGGATGAAGATTGGAAAAATCAGGAGTTAATTTTCAATTGTTACCCATAAAAGAGGCTATGACTATGATAAGAGTTTATTGCCTTCCTTTGTAGGAATTGGATTTCTAATTAATGATATTCTTTAAGTGGTGTTTTATTTCCTAAATTTATGTCTTAGAAAGAAGATGTACATATAAGTTGTAACACCCTAAGTGTTTGAATAACCATTCTTGTGTTTTTTAAGTTGCTGAAAGTCTATTAAAGCAAAATACAAATTTTAATATTAGAGTTTCCGCATTTAAGCTACTGTGAAAATACAAATATGCATGCATACACACACACACACATATACTACACACACGCACGCAGAGAGAGAGAGAGAGAGAGAGAGAGAGGGAGGGAGAGAGAGAGAGAGAGAGAGAGAGAGAGAGAGAGAGAGAACATACTTTGGTTGGGAATACAGAAGAGCCCTTATAAACATCTCTTAAGTCATAAGAAAGGAAAGATATATTCATGAGTTTAATGTGAATATGATGGGTTTTTCCCTAATTCTATTCAGTTCTGCTTTCATCCATGGAACTTTGATCTTCTTTCCTGCATCTTTCTGAAGCACAGTCCTCCACGTGCCTAACAATGCAGGACTACAATGGAAGCGTTTCCATGGGAACAGAGGGAAACAGGCTCTCCACATTTTCCACATCCTTCCTCACTCTCTTGAATTAGCACTTCTCTCTACTTCTGCGGCTAATCTTTGAAAGAAGAAAAATTGTTCCACAAGCTTGCTCACAAAAGTCTTTACATTCTAAGACTTATCCTTGTTTTAAAATAGCCTGAAGAAAGATTATGTTAATATGACAATAGAGAAAACAAAGACAGAATATTCATATTTACACCAGCTCATAGTTATTTTTCAATTTCTCTGATCAAAAAAAATATATAACTCACTTATTTCTCACAAGATGAACCGTTAATATTGGGAATCATGTCCAGTCAAGTCTACATGTTCAGTGAGTGTGTTGTCAAATGGATTTACAAGTGGATGAACTGTTTTCTGGAAATTAAATATATTTAAATAAGGCTCTCCACTTACAAATTATATTACATTGTCACATGGACAAAAATACATGAAGTAATTTCAGAGATGACAATAAAATGACTGTATCAAGGCTTGAGTCTAGGTATTTAATGACTCGCACTTTTAACTCTGGCACTCTGTGTCGTTTTGGAATAATGGGTGCATTTGGAATAATATAATTAGAAGAATGATGTTCTAGACTAGGGGAAAAGGCCACTGTCAGTCAGCTAAACCTGTGGACATAGCACCCACATGAGCTGTCACTTAGTGGATCTGTGATGGCTCTCAGGTGCTTGTGATTTCATTTCATGGGTTTATGTTATTTAGTAGCATGGATAGGTGATAAATTCATATATTATTCATCAACTCTAGCTAGCACTTAGGATCTAAGAGAGTAGAAACTTGCCATGCTGTTTACTCCCGCCAATATGGTGTGTGTGTGTGTGTGTGTGTGTGTGTGTGTGTGTTGGAGTGCTTCTTCTATATGCTTTTCTGTTTTGAATATATGAACAATTTTAGAACATCTATTATTCCAATCCTTAAAGGTAATTTTCTTGACACTTTATTTGTGAGTCAGAGAGAAAGTGACATACAGAAAGATTCAGAAACAGTATGAGATGCAGCCTGGAACTGACTTTTTAAAATTAATGTTTATTTTCTTTGTAAAGTATGCCCCCATTTCTTTCTGCTTGCTACAGTTTAGACTTACTTCTTTCTTGCTTTGTTTCAAAAATTGTTGTATTGTTTAAAAGTCACTGCCTCCCAAATTGCTGTCATTGTTAAATAAAATCACCTTTGACCTAACCCTATGAGAGGATTTGAGATACTTTTTCCGCTCAAACACATACACACACACACACACACACACACACACACACAGTTTCATAATTATTACAAAAAAATCAACAAAGATTTGAATCTTTAGCAACAAAATATTGTACCTGTTTAGTTAGGAAAGAGTCTCAGTTTTAAAGGCTTTTTTGAAGTATCATAACAATTTTTCAATGTTGAAAGAACATCATCAATTTTTCATTGTGATCATCTTCACTACAGGAGAATATAAGAGAAACATTCTGTTAATGCTTTAGTTAGGGTTTATTTGGTGTGAAAAGGCAATATGACCAAAGCAATTCTTATGAAGGACAACATTTAATTGTGGCTTGCTTACAGGTTCAGAGGTTCAGTCCACTGTCCTCAAGGCAGGAAGCATGGCAGTGTCTAGGCAGGAATGGTGTTGAATAAATCAAGAGTTCTTTATCTTGATGGGAAGGCAGCCAGGAAATGACCACCTTCGAGGCAGCTAGGAGGAAGGGGTCAAAGCCTACCCATACAGTGAAACACTTCCTTTAACAAGAACACACCTACTCTAACACTGCCATACCTCCTCATAGTGTCATTCCCTGGAACAAGCACATTCAAACCTCCACAGTTAATTATGATGATTTTATAATTGCCTCTCAAATGCCATGATCATACAAACCAGACTGATTAGAGAAAAATTGACCATATTTGAAAGTCCTGCTCAAGTCCTAAATTTGCTCCCTTTCCTAATGGTCTCAATAACTAAGCATCTCAATTTGGAAATGAAGATAAATATTAATATAATTTTATGTTCCAAGTTGTGACATCAAATAGACAGCTAAAGCATCTAATTGCATGATAGCTAAAAGAAATACCCACAAAATTCTTGAGACAACTTTATCTGCTTTCTATTTTCTTGGGCTTTTATTCTATCATCATATTTAAAGTTAAACAAATGGCACCCTATATACTTAACCCAATGCTTTTATGAGTTCACCACACACATATACACATATACACACATCTTACACACAGACATGTATCCACATGTGTGTCTGTGTGTCAAGAATTACACTAGAATCAGTATGTCTTATTAGATGCATACTAAAACAATGAGGCAAAAGAATAAAGTTACAATGAGAAATTTAGTGCATGCTGCACAAAAACTGTTATGTCCCTCCCCAAATCTTATTTTCCCAACATCATCACCAGAAGAATCCTGACTGTGTTTAGAGTGATAGCAATGCTGACTTAAAACACTGCTCAATAAATTTTGATTGAAAACCACCTAATACACTTAGCTGAGCAGAGAGAGTGAGGATACTCAGGGTACCATGACTTATTGTAGATACTTATCCAGCTGAAATCTTCCATCTCTTGGACTTCATGTGAAAAAATATATCTCATTATTTAAGACAGTAAATGGGTTTCTTCTACATGTTTCTGAGCTAATCTTTGGTTCATAAATACATGATTTGGGCTCCTTTATGTATTATTTAGTGTAATAAATACTGTGAGGATACACACTTTAGTTTTACAATAATCTTAAACTTGTTTCTTCATATTACATCCAATATTTCTCAATATTCACTTTCTTCAAAGATCTTACACTGGCAGCATATACATTTAGTAATGTGGAATCACAACATAATCAAATTCTAATGCTATGCCTATATCCATAATTGAATTTTTTCTTTCTTTCATTCTTTTTTTTTTTTTTTTTTAGAAATCATGGTTGCCAGTGAGATTTATTTACATGAACCATTATTCAATGAATTAGCATCCTGGATTTGCATGGACTTTGGTATGTCAATGATAGTTGAAAGCATAAGAAAACAGCCTCTAAACTTACCTGTCTTCATTTTCTATCACAATCACAAAAGAATACACATGAAATGCAATCACTGATAAGTTGATATTAATTAGCCCAAAAGCTCTGAATACTCAAGGCACAATTAGCAAATCAAAAGATTCCCAAGAAAAAGGAAGGAAAAGACCCTGGTCCTGAAAAGACTGGATCCAGTTTTGTAGGAGAGTATCAGAACAGAGAAATAGGGGAGGGGGAGCATGATTGGGGAATGGGCAGAGGGAAGAGGACTTATGGGACATATGGTGAGGGGGGAACTGGGAAAGGGGAAAGCCTTTGGAATGTAAACAAAAAATATAGAAAATAAAAAATTAGTTAACAAAAAAAAAAAAGAAATCATGGCTGCCAGTGAGATTTATTTACATGAACCATTATTCAATGAATTAGCATCCTGGATTTGCATGGATTTGTTATGTCAGTGATAGTTGAAAGCATAAGAAAACAACCTCTAAACTTACCTGTCTTCATTTTCTGACATATTGGTAAACCTTACATACATAATGATTAATCTAATATGTAAAGAAAAGTGTGCAGCCACATTTAGAATTTAGCTAATGTTTCCCAGTTTTAATATCATAAGTCTGTGATGAGCATTCTCTTACTAATATCTGAGCCTCATTTTCTAGTTGTCTACTTTACAATTAGCAGAAAACAGCTATTCAATTTCCTTTGTAAACATATGCAGACATTTATGCCAAATCTACCACCTATTAGAATAGCAAACTAATCTGCTCATAAAGGGTCTACAACTTCTAGAAACATCATTCCAGCTGGTGTGCAAGTGATCAAACACATGGTACTCCATGGTAATTCAAACCACAACATATTTCTCTCCTAGTTCCTATAGGTTCATGGCTAGCTCATAATGCAGCAGTGTATTCAATTCACCTTCAACAGTCCCTGTAATCTTATAATTACAGAAATTCTAACTTCAAATATGCTCTAAGACCTAAGGCAATCTCTAGCCAGTAAGCACCTTGTACATGAATAAAATAAGTTATGTACTTCTAACATAAAATTAAAATAGAGTAATTTTTCTGTTTCAAAAGAGAGAAATGAGGATATAGTAAGAAAATATCACACTAAAGCAAGACTAAAGCCCAACATTTTGAAAGCTCAACCCTATAGCTTCATGTCAAGCATCTAGGGTATCTTCTGAATACAATAGATTTGTATAATCCTATTTCTTTAACTTTGACATGTATCAAATATAAACTTTCTCTTAAAATATCTAAACTCAGTGCCCCAAGCTGTATGAAATGAACATCATGTTTTATACATCTCCAGCGTACTGGAGTCACCAGTGAGACATAAGTTTCACTTTCACAGCTTCATGTGACAGCCTTTCGGGACTCTTTATGGAGACTTTACCCTACAACACATTTCCTTAGCTCGGTGGTTTTCTGAATCTTTGACAAGGTCATATTCTATATACGTGAATGAAAAGTAGCATATTGAGACCATTGTCACATTTTGCTTCCAGCTCAAGACATATTTTGGTCCTTTCTGCCACAGTGAAGGAATGGGTGGAATCTTGGACTTCTGTCCATTAGGTAGATGATTTTTCTTTTGTTTTTGTTTGTTTGTTTGTTTGTTCTTTGGGTTTTTTTTTTTTGTTGGCTCACAGTTATTTGTTTATTTTGTTTGCTTGCTTGCGTGAGTTCTTAGCAAAACACTACTAGGTCAAGAATATTTTTAGTTCACTCTCTTTTTCACAAATAAATTTGCCGTCTTACAAATTGAAGGCTTAAATGGGTAGAATGATGTCCTTAAAATATGTTTTCCTATTGTCCTTATGCAGAGAATATAGTTTTCTTTTTAAGGATTTCAAATTCTTCAACAATTACTGCTGCCTTTACTGTTTGGCTTTGCTCCTTTGTCTGCAACTTTAATTTCACTCTTTCATCCTCCCTGGATGTGCTGAATGTTTTCTCAAACTTTTCTGCTCTGTTTTATCATTGTAATCTGACTGATGGCAGTTACCGTGTGACAAGCTAAATGTGATATTCTCTTAAAATCTCCTTCACTAGAGAATTTAGTGCATTGCTTTTGAATTCAGTGTCACTCAAGTCTTCAGAAAACAAGAACAAAACAGACACTCTGCCAACCTGTGACATGGATGACCTATAGCTTACTTGCCTGATGGGGTCCTTCTTTTCTTCTGAAAGCTCATGAGCATAGTCTGTACATATCTCCTTCCTATCAGCATTTTGTTTTCCAGCCTCCCATCAGAATGGACCATTGAGCTTTGCTTCCTTAGCTCACAACTCCAAATTCCTCCACATTCACCACCACTAATCAGTTCCAAATGTCTATGACAACATAATTCATAATTGCATTTATTCCAGAAATAGCCCCATTCCTTGGTACTATTTTGCTGTAGTAGCTACTTTGCTAGGTTCTGTGAACAAATATATAACAAGAAGATTCTTAAGAGAGAAAGAATATTTTACAGCATATTTTCATGGGAGATCCAGCATTGCATTATATGTCTTGACTTCCCAAAGGAGCATTATCAGTTGGGATACAACTGTTTACATACTTGAGCTTGTGAAGTGCATTTACATACATAGCATATAATAGATTAAAACACTAAAAATACTTTGTCAATACTGAAGTCTTTCTTGAAGGAGTATCTAAAAATGTCCACCACTTACAACATATGTTCTGCTTTCAGATCTTTCTACTAAATACAAGTGAGTCTCAAAGGGGGTAAAAAATTTCATTCTTCTAGTATGTTCTAATAAAAGAAGTACACACAAATAAGTACAAAAACAATAGAAAATGTTGATTCATTGTATTTATAACAGCTATATTATTCATCTTTATAAGAACATGTTTTATTTGTTCTCTCAGTAACAGTTTTGTTAAATATAAAATATAATTATATGTGGACAAATAATTAAACTGGAAATAGGCTGAGCTTAGGGGAGTTCAGTTTGTCTTACTACTCAGAAATAATTAATATTACTATTAAGACAAGTTCCTAAGTCAAGACACCAGGCCACAATAAAACCGAGGGAGCAAACAAATAGGAAGCACAATGATAAATTTAATGATTGTTCCTGTTCTTGCAGAAGTGAGAGATGGGCAAGTCAGGGAAGAAACTATGAGGTAGATACCTCACTGGACTGTGTCAGGAGGGATTTTGGCACTGACTGGGAAACTTGGTAGACCTATTGCACGTACCTGAGACATCAGTAGAATGGATATGAATGGCCAAAGTTTTGTGCTGAAATTACTAACAAAAATACTATGGCAACCACAAGAAAAGGAAAAGAGGGAAAAGAAAAAAATATATGAGTTATTCACGTGATTCACTGAATGTATGGGGGGAATGTTAGAGCAGTGGCATTCCCAGACCATGGAGCTGTTAACTTATTCTTACTCTATGACCTCTTCAATATAAAAATAAAATGTTAACAATGCTAAACAACAAAAAAACAATAGCATACACAAAAAATATTCTTAAAACATTTGACCTTGGGATCTTCAGAAGAAGGTCATATGAGGCAGTACTGAGGTCATTTCTCAAAGGAAGGTAAGCAGACAACAGAACAATTATCCCTAAGTTAGGATAAAGAAAAAGAGACAACACTTTGCTAAAGATATTCCAGGTGAATCTAAAGAGAATATGATAGAAATTGAACACACCAAAGTCTCCACCATTTAGAAAGCTATTCTCAATTTATCAAGAGTACATGCATGTTCATAAGGTGCTTTCTGTGTGTTAACGCTATTGTAAGAACCATGGGAGAACAAATGAATTAAGAGGTATTATTCCTTCCAGTTTTTTGGGTGACTTTAGAGCTGGTTACAGGGATCTGGGAGACACACAGACAAGAATTCATGGTAAAATAGGGCAGAAGACAAAGACACAGTAAAAAATAGCAAATACTTGTCACAGTAAAGTCAGAAAAAATAAACTTCAGAAGACAGGAAAGATAAAGTGTTCCTGCACAGGGTTGGAGTTTTTGTTGTTAAATATATGTACTCCTTTATTATTTTGTAATCTCCATCTGACTGAAACTATGATTGAAGCTTGTATAGCTCAAGCCCTGTGTTAGAGTAACAATGTGTCTGATAACTGGAGAAACATCAGCAATCTTAATAAACTAATAAATAACTGAAATTCACAGGTTTTGTGTGGATTCTTGGATAATTACTGGTACTTCCTCAAGAGTAAATTTGGTATTGAAGAATAGGAACATATAAAAAGTACAGTATATATTTCAAGACAGTCAGACCCTTAAGGATGTAACTTAGTCTTCCATAAGTTATCCTTGACATTAATGAAGAAGTTAGACCACTAAAACAAACAAACAAAAGTATGATCTCTTGATACATAAACATGTAACAATCACATAATAAATACAGGAAGTGTTCAGTAATAAACATTAATATTGGAAAAACAGTAAACCATGAGTGTAAAGGAAACACATATCTTATCCCCTGGACACACACTAAAACAGAAGAATATCTGTTTTGTGGCTATTTTATAAAATACTATACACAGAGTTGTCTGAAAAAAATTCTTTATATATTGCTAAGTACTGAAAATAAAAAAGTCCTGTATCAACAAAGGTGTCAGCACAAACTCATAGAATCAGGAAGAATGCACAAAGGCAGATTCATCAACAATGTTAAAATTCACAGGTCACACTTCCTCCTTCTAAGCTCTCAAATCAATGCTGCTACAAGCATCCTGACACTGCAGGATATTTTTTAACAGATCAATAGTGATAAATAAATTTGATTGGTGAGTAAAGCTAGGACTCTAATCTTTCTGCTGTATAAATTCTAAACATGTTAGGCTCTCAGACGTTCATATAGTCCTCTTCACTATGCCTCTCCTTTTATTCAGTTCTTGATCTTAGAGCATAAGCTATTGGTGTTCTGTTCAGGAACTTTCCCCCTGTGCCCATGTTCTCAAGGGTCTTCCCCAGTTTCTTTTCTATTAGTTTCAGTGTGTCTGGTTTTATGTAGATCTTTGATCTACTTGGAGTTGAGCTTAGAACGAGGAGATAAGAGTAGATCAATTCGCATTCAGGTGTTGGCGAGGATGTGCAGAAAGAGGAATACTCCTTCACTGCTGGTGGGGTTGCAAGATGGTACAACCACTCTGGAAATCAGTCTGGTGGTTCCTCAGAAAATTGGGAATGATACTTCCAGAGGACACTGTTATACCACTCCTGGGCATATACCCAATGGATTCTCCTGCAGGCAACAAGAACGCATGCTCCACTATGTTCATAGCAGCCTTGTTTATAATAGCCAGAAGTTGGAAGGAGCCCAGATGTCCCTCAATGGAGGAATGGATACAGAAAATGTATATTTATACAATGGAATACTACTCAGCAATTAAAAACAATGAATTCATAAAATTTGTAGGCAAATGGTTGGAACTGGAAAATATCATTCTAAGTGAGCTATCCCAATCACAAAAGAATACACATGAAATGCAATCACTGATAAGTTGATATTAATTAGCCCAGAAGCTCAGAATGCTCAAGACACAATTAGCTAATCATATGATTCCCAAGAAGAAGGGAGGAAAGGGCCCTGGTCCTGAAAAGACTTGATCCAGTATCGTAGAAAAGTACCAGAACAGAGAAATGGGAGGGGGTGATTGGGGATTGGGCAGAGGGAAGAGGACTTACGGGACATATGGTAAGGGGGGAACTGGGAAAGGGGAAAGCATTAGGAATGTAAACAAAGAATATAGAAATTAAAAAAAAAAGATTTGTAAGGCTTAAAAATAAATGTTCGCATGTGAGGAAATGTATAACCATTCAGTAGTTAAGCTATGGTGCCTCATTAGATCTCTGTGACCAGACAATCATAGCGAGGTAACTTTTGGGTTCCTAACAGACAAAGACTCCTAGGAGAGAGAAGTCAACAGCAGACTGGGAGACCAAGCAAAGGAAAGTGACAGACCAATTCTTTAAGTATGCATGATTTGAGCACCGTACACGGGGAGAGCTAAGTGTGCCTAAGAAAGAAGAGTCCATCTGAGTGGCTCATTAAGTAATAACATGGAAAATGAAGGTATCCCAAAGAGTCCCTGACAACATGAGGACCAAAACAAAGAAAAAGTTGATCAAATCAGCCAGATTCTCATTCATTCAATAGCATATATCTACAGAAGATTAGATACTCATTAAGTCATCTCTCTAGATTACTACCTAATTCAGAAGTCTCTAGAATCTTAAATCACCTTCAACATTGTCTCTTTAAAGCTAAAGGTATGTATCGTTGACTAAATGGATCTCAGACAACAGAAGGTAGCTTAGAAATTATAAAGATCACAGCCCCATTCAAGCAGATCTATTCATTACATTTAAGTCCCTAGAAGGCATCTCTTTACTTTCACGTGGGAAGTCTAGGGCAGATATTTTTTATTATTGAAGACTTTAATGCTATGTAACTGCTGAAACCTATGATGACTGTGTCTCTGCTTGCCTACTGTTGTATTAGGAGTACAATCACAGACGCAGATGTACATTATACATTTGTCAAACATGATCTGCAGACAGACTCTCTTGCTTATCTTTTCCTATGATAGGGTATGTGGTAGTTTGAATATGCTTGTCCCAGGGAGTAAATATGTACTATTAGGTATCCTGTGTGGAGTAGGTGTGACACTATGGGTGTGGGCTTTAACACCCTCATCCTAGATGCCTAGAAGCCAGTCTTCTCCTCTTTGCCTTTGGAAAAATATATAGAACTCTCAGCTCTTCTTACATCATGCCATGCTCCCTCCTTGATGATAATGGACTGAACCTCTGAACCTATAAGCCAGTCCCAATTAAATGTGTCCTTATAAGAGTTGTCTTTATAAGATACCTTGGTTATGGTGTCTGCTCACAGCAATAAAACCCTAACTAAGGCAGGGTAGAAAATTCCAAAGTAATGCTCAAGTTTTGCATCACAGGCAGGACCTCCATCAGTACCTCGCATGTCAACAGGATGTGCATACTATTTCTTCCTATATCCCATTTTGAGGTAGTAATGGCTCTTCAGGATTTTCCTGATAAATTGAAGCTGAAAGCTAATTCACATTCTAACCATGCCACTTGATATTGAAGATTTCACTTTTAGACAAGGCCTCAGTAGACTTAAGTACTTCATGTGGCCAGCTGACACCACAAATGAGCCTTGGTTTGTTCTTCAGAAGCTCTGTGGTGATGAATAACAGCAAGAACAGTTTGGGCATTTAGCTCATTGGATTTCTTTGAAAGATGTCCAGAAATGAGTTTACTATGAACCACTTGTCTGTCAATCATGTTGACATAAGCATCTCTTCCATCATGTCTCCACTTTCAATCACCCCAGTGATTATATTTTTTCTAAAGAATGTCTCATTCTGTAGTCATAAAATATTGGCTATCAACATAAATGATCAGTCCATAACTTTCTGGCCAATTGTTTTTAAATTTGTTCCATCATGAGATACCTCTCTATTGAGAGTAATTAAAACTATTTGGTTGCAGGGTCCATGGAATTTTCTTGAATTTTGAAATAGACATATCTATTCAATCTCCCACGTTGCACACAGACACCACCTTATTTGTTATATAACCAGGTATCAGGGACTGGAATATCTGCATAGCTTCCAACTCCCTTCCTATATTGAACTCTACCAAGAGTTCATGATGTTTTGCTGAGGATGCCAGTCTTAGCTGAATCATAGTCAAAACACCATTAATATTATGCAGCATGTGCTGGTCAGGTGTCGGGGACAGTCAGCCTTGATGTACAAAAGATGACCTGGTATGTCCATGGTGCATCCTTCTGTTGCCCAGGTTTTTTCCTGGGCGACAAACACTAACCACCATGGTAAAACTTATTTTTATCCTTCAGGATCCTTCTTTGCCCTGGAGGAGAGGTTAGTTGAGGCAACCTCTGTTTTCTTGGGGTGCAGCTGATGCTCATATAATTTGGGAAACTGCATATTTCTAAATTACTTCCTGTTAGAACTCTAAAACTCTCCTAAGGGCACTGTCACCTGACCAGCAAATGTCAAGCATTACTCTGGGTACTTTACACTTATTATCTAAATCATTTCACTTCATTATAAGATAGGAGCTATTATGAAACACATTTTTGAGATAAGAAAAGTTTCCAAAATCTCTTAAGAAAGCAGCAGTACATGAGAACCACAGAAGACTCCTTGGTGTATGCTGTATTCAAATTATAATGTTTCACTAAATGTAACAATTCTGTACATATTATGTAATATGTGTTGTATTATATAGTATAAATAACTAAACTAAAATATATTACTTATTTATCACTGTTATAATGGCTTTAAAATTATAGAGCTGAAAAAGTGCATACTGCTTTTCCATAGAACTAAAATCATTGGTCCTCCAAATTATTTCTTTCTCAAAGTGTGCCATTAATGCTGGTTTTCTGACTATCTCATTGGAGGAGAATTTATATCAAGCTTTCAAAAAAACTTTCAATTTTTAAAAGAATTTAAAGGGCCACAATCATGAAATTAATGACATCACCAGTCCCTGAAGGTAGTATTTAAATCATAGGAGTCGGGAGACATGGATTTTAAAATAATGCACTAGCAATTTAAACTTAAAAATCTATTTGTTCTCTCTAGATGGCTTGAACCTTCCCATTTTCCTAAAACAACTCCATTAACCCAAGAGCAATGCTTGTATAAAAGATTCAGACTAATTAATTAGAAAGTTTCTCATGACTACATTGAAAACAAAGAAGTTTAGAGGTCAATAAATTGCTTTTAAGATATTCTGTGCTCAAGATTAACTTGAAGTATTTCCTTTTGTGTTTAAGGGATTTTAGTGTGTGTGTGTGTGTGTGTGTGTGTGTGTGTGTGTGAAGTGAAACTTGTCCAGTTCTCATATTCTTCTCTCTCCTCCAGTTTCTAGTTTGCAGTGATTAAAAATAAGAACTTCCATGCCTAGCTTCTTTAAATTTAACAGTAACTTTTTTTTGTTTTCTAGAACATCCTCATTAAGAATATATAAATATATATGTCATATTTCTGATAAATTTGCGATGTTTCATATTTTACCATTTTTCCACTTAGCCTCATTCTTTCTTAAATTAGTATTAAGAAGAAAATGATGTTTTCCCCAGGGAAATGATTACTCTGCATGGGGTTTCCAAAATTATTGCTAACACCCAAGTTGGGTTGGTAACTGGCAAGAATAATTCTAGCTTTGACTGTCAAAAGTAATGAGCACTCAAGGATGCAGTCCATATATACCGTCTTGTTTTGCAGAACCCTGCTCTCCTCTCTAGTTTGACTTTCCAAGTTTCACTTCACTACTGCTTTTGTGCAATCTGGTGATTTAACCTGTACAGCTTTGATACATATTTCCCTTTTCTTCTACTCTCACTTTTTTATGTAGGCATAAAATGACCAGTGAAAGCACTCTTGTGGGGTCCACCATCTGGATGAGTCCCCAGACTTTGAATTCTTGACTAGTCACATATTCTGCTACTAGAAAGGAACCATGTGAATTCAACTTATTGCTTGGTCACATTTTTTGTCTTCTTCTTGATATAGTTCATGTTCCACTAGGTGCAAACGACCTCCTATTAGAACATACAAGAAGGAAAGAACACAAGGTGTGTCACAGAAGAGCCAATAGTTCTCTACATTTGAGCCTCCTGGCTGCTTGCTGTACCTGTTTCCCCTCTCTCTCCACTTCCCTCTCCTCCTCCCTGCACCTCAGTCTCCTTATAACCAATCTAGACTCTATGCCCATGAATGTAACTACAGCCTTGCTTTATCTCCAACAAACTTTCTCCTGCACCATACCTACGAGCAGTAATGTTGGACCGTCCCCCATCTGTCTTTTGTTCACTCATCCGATGCCAAGAGTAACTTAAAAAAGGTTCCTCCCAAGGAACTCTGTTGCTCCAAACAAGCTGCTGATCTAACTCTCCTAAGGTATGTACAGATCACTTGATTCTGTTGGCTGTTACCATTCACCAAATTTGGTTCTGGACTCTCCCTGTTGAGCCGCTCCTTCCTTCATCTTAACTAGCCATCCATCTCCCCTTGCCTTTTCAGGTCATGTTCTCCTTCCGTACTTCAGCCTTTTGGGATCCCTACAACATGGATATCTCCCTACCATGCTCTTTGTGCTGCCTACAACCTGGGTATGTTCTTCCTATGCCCTTTTAAGCCACCCACCATGTGGACATCTCTCTTCTATACCCTTTTTGGACACTCACCCTGTGGGCATCTCCCTGGAATGTTCTTTAGGTCTCCATTGTGTAGGCAATTATACTTACTACGATGCTTGCACCTCTCCAGCTGTTTTCTCCTCTGCATACTCTAACCACTTCTCTCTCCCCTTCTAGATAAGTGTCACTTCGGAGGTTACTGTTTTTGTCTATTCTTACTATGACTGTCACATGAGTGTGCCAGGAAGACTTCTCTTGCCCTGCTGGACACCCATTATATGGAAAGGGTTGCCTTTCCTCTGTGATTTGGGCCGTTTCCATAGGAAAAGTCTTTCAGTCCACTTGCAGATGCCTGGATTGAAATTCTTGTTAGCATGTCACTTATCACTCTGCTCCCTCATGGCTCCTCAGTGCCTTCCTGGAACTTCCTCACCTCCCCCCAGGAGCAAACTATACTTGCTCTGCTAGGTCTGTGTGACCTTTGCCTTGACCCTTTCCCTCTTCCCCTTGGAGCTATTTGTTCTATCTCTATTTGTGCCTTCCTGGGCCCATATATATTCAGAGTTTCTTTTTGCCCTCATGGAATCTGCAATATTGGAACCTTCTCCAAGGTTGAACCTCTTGTCCATCCCTTATGGATATACTGTTCTTGGCTCTTAGCTTCCTAACCTCCCTATGAGAGAGTTCTTTCCATGACCTTTCTTCTTTTATCCTTGAATTCAATTTTTTTCTAGGACTCAAAAATTCTTTATCTTCTTTCTTTTTAAAGATATATTTTATATAAATGAGTACACTGTTGCTGTCTTCAGACACACCAGAAAAAGGTATCTGATTCTATTACAGATAGTTTTTGAACTACCATGTAATTGCTGGGAATTGAACTGAGGACAATTGGTAGAGCAGTGTTCTTATCTACTGAGCCAGCTCTTCAGCCCCCCAAATTTTCTTACAGCCATATTTTCTTACTGAAAATATCTTGGCCTGAGTATAGCTTGCTTGCCAAAGATGGCACACTCAAGTTCCAAGTTCTCACAGACTAAAACAACTTTTGCAACTGCACAGCAAACATTCCCAAATTCTCTTTTCTCTAAAGTTTTAATTTCCACTCTTACATCGTTCATATAAAATGTACAGGAAAAGGCTTATAGTTTAAATCTATACATAAGACTTTTGATTTTCTACAACATTTTATATGTGATTCAACTCTGGTTTAAAACATACTATATATGTACTGTGGATTAAACTCTAGTTTAATAAATCAATCTACTAGGAAAACATGTTTAAATTGCAGTCATGTGTCTTGCCTCTGTCTCAGCTGATAACCTCATGAAGATGTAAACAGCCATATCACTGGCAGCCATCTTTACTAAGGTCAAAGAGTACATGCCATGTTACTTCACAATCTTAAGATGATAAAGTGGTATAAAGCAATAATATTGGCATAAAGCAACAATTATAAAATTTCTCAATCCTACTGAGACCTTCAGTAATAATTGAATCTTTTTGTAGACTAAAGAAGCAATAGCATCTCCAAAATATTTTAGATTACTACAGAAATGTGTTTAACTCTTGTTTATTATATACTCTATATGATGATGGAACTTTAAGGTTATAGAGGTCTATTCACAGTAACAAAAGCTAACTTGGAGATTTGTACCTAGTTACTGTTGTCTTTGCTAATTTTTCAGCACCATGCTTCTAGAAACAACATCTATTTCACAAATAAAGTATATTTTATAAATAAGATGTTTGATTTTTAAGGCTAAACCTATCAGAGATAAATCTGCAAAATTCCTATCCTACAAAAGCTACTAACTTATTGTAAACTGTAAAGATCATTAAGACTTGCAAGTTAATAGTCACCTTATAAATGATAAAACTCTATAATGTGTTCAGAACTATAGTTGTGGTCATGCTAAGTACTGATGTAATTAATTACAGAAATAAGCTTTATTTAGCCTCATATATATGTTTTCAAAGTTAAGCATAAGGCAAATAACTAAACCAGGTATACTTAATAGATGGTCCTCAAACTTTTCAGTGATCATCTAAATATGGTATTTAAAGTGCTTAATAAAAGAACTTTTGATGATAGATGGAAGTGCCAGCTCCCAGCAGCACCCCTAAGATGTCCTCAAAGAAGATGATGAAGCACAGAAGAAGTACAGTAGAAGCTTGTTTTAAATGTGGCAAAGGTGGACATGGGGTACAAACTTCCCTTCACCTCGCTTGCTGCCAGGACCTTGTCTAAACTGTGGGCAAACAGGACACTGGAAAATTGATTGCCCCATTTTTCCTAGACAAAATAGACCAGTCCTACCAAGTTCCTACTCCACAGGAAAGTCTGGGACCTTCTAGAACTGGCAGCCTAAGACTGATGCTATTCTGGGACTCCTTTCCCCAATGAACAAAGAGGATCAAAGGGTGGTGGTCCAGACAGCTGGTAAATCTCTTCCATTTTTAATAGATTCTGGAGCTGTTAGCTCTATACTTCCTCCTGCTTACCCACTTGACATTGACTATTCTCAGCTCTCTGATGGTGCTGATAATTAGGCAAATGATAGTTCTGTCTGTTCATCAGTCACAGCCAAGGCTTCTCCTGCCTTCTTATGTTTGCTCCATATGTAAAACTCGGGGTTCAAGCCTCACTTTCCTAGGCCTCCAGCTGAGACAGACCATTTAGGTTGCTACCAGACTCTTAAAAAAAACTCACAAAAGAGCTTTTAAACTAAAATTTTACTCTTCCTTTATTTAAAATAACTTGTTTTATGATGACTGCTTTCTGCAATCAACCACCTGTGTCTCATGGGATGTAACTGAATTTTTAAAAAGTGATTTAAGATATATAAAAATAAAGAAACCACTTCAGATTTCTTTTTCTCACTATGCTATTATTATGCTAAGATTTCAAACTTCAAACCCTTAACATTAATCAACACTGTTCTGATAATCTATTAATCTAGCTCTGGTAAAGCACGGCTAATGGTATCATAGTCACACGTTAAAATTTCTTTGGTTGTCTTCTAAGTATAGTAATATATAAAAATTGCTTCTCATTGTAATAAAAGCATCTGTTCAGTGTCTCTACACCCAGTCTTCTGGTTGTAGGAAAGAGTGTTCATGCTTTTAACTCAAAATCATTTTCAGGTCCCCCAAATTTTACTATGAGTCAAAAGCTTGAGTCTATTGCTCTTTCAACAATGCAAATTTTAATAAAGAATACAATCAGTGATAATACTAACATAGTGAAAAATGCCTTTTTATAAATTAAAAAAAAAATGATAGCCTAAAAGTTTCAAATTTACAACCTGGATAATTTTCCCCCTAAGCTTCTTGACTTTACCTTCTCTCCCTATTCTACCTGTCGCAACTGATTTCAAATCCTTTCCAGATTGTTCTACCTCCAGGTCCAGAGGATCTCTCAAAGTCTGCATCATAGATGCTACAAAGTGACCAACACTAGGTGGTCCAGCTTCAAACTTTTCGAAAGCAGTTTGTACCCTCTTAGCCCTAGATGGTCTTGCAGAGCCTGGACAGTGGCTGAAACAGCCTGTTCTTCCTGGACTTGCACAACATTCTAGCTTCCCGGCTTTCCCTCCTCACAACAACAATGCCCTAATGTCAACAGAAAGTAGTCATAAAGAAGATTACAACATAACTCCTTATCATTTTTTATTATCAGTAAAAGGCTGGAGTGTTAGGTTTCAAACTTGGGACAAACAGCTGAGGTACTTATTGAACATATTAAAGAGGACCTAGAAGCTCAGTTCTCCCAGGATCCTTCAGTCCCCACCTATTAAAGGGTTTGACTGACAGAAACACAATAAAATTTTCTCCAACTTCTTTTCTGTTGTTGGTGGTGATATTTTGTTTGTTTGTTCATTTTGTTATTCAAATTTATGATCTCCATGTTTCCTGTCTGTCTTGTTGTGTACTATTGTTATGGAAATTTAGGGAAGGCCTACCACAGATACCACACTTTGGGGAAATTGATTCCCCCTTGGGATTCTTACCCTTGTAAATACAATAATTTAAGAACAGACTCAGAAGTTTGAGTTTATTCGAATTTTAGAAAAGAAAAGAAAAAACCAAAAAAATACAAAAACTCCAGAGCAGGAAAGTTGTAAATCTCACTCAACAGATTCCCAGAAGAGGAAGATGAAAAGGAGGACTAAAGAAAACCATAAGGACTGTAAGCAGCCATTGTGTTCCGCAAGAGCCACACATGGTGGACACAGGACTGCGTGGGACAAAAACAGGTAGTCTATAGTGCCAGGAAAAAGGATAGAAAAAATGTATGTTTTTCTGAGTAAGGACTCAGAAATACAAGCATACTTTAGTTTGGGAGCAGGGAGGGGGGAGTGGGGAGACCACTAAAGAGACTGAGCAGACTAAAAGGAAGCCAAGTTATTTGTAGCAAGACAATAGAGAAGATGAGGCCTGGAAGGTATCTCAGGAATTGACTAGGCCTATCCACCATAAACTCAAGGGTGCCAATGCCCATTTAAAGGACGTAGCTTTGAGAAAAAGAGTTCCCAGGACTTCCTGCTTTCCCAGGACTGACAAATATTTCCCCTGTTCAGGGTACCAGCACACAGAGGTTGCTATACCTATGATCCAAGGGGATACAGCTACTGATCTAGCCTATGACTTGCTTTGGCAATGTTCATATGCTGCTGACTTTCCAGGGACTCACAGATAATAAGAACATGCCCTGAACTCAGAGCAAATTTTGAACTTGGAATTTTAAACAATATTAAAAATGTATGGCCAAGAACACTTGGAATTGGCCTAAATAAATTATTCTTTATAAGGTAGATATGAAAATTTTGGAAGTCAGAGTAGAATGTTACAGTGAAGGGGGCATATTTGGGCATCAAGATGACAAGAAGTAGAAATCTGATGAGTCATCTTTACTGTCAACTTGAATAGACTTAGAAACTAGGTTAGCAAAGCACACCACTGCCTGTGTCTGAAAACATAAACCTTGTCCTGGATATGTGGCACCCCACCCTCACCCCGATAGGCTGGAAAACTAGGTGAAACATCAAGAGCTAAAATAATTCCCACTAAATTAGCCATTCTCTTTACCTCTCCTCCATGATGCAAGCTGCCACCACACGCTCCTTACTCTGATGGATTAAACCTCTGAACCACAGTAAATCTTAGCCCCTTTAAATTGAAAAACAATTACTGGAAGCACACAGGAAAATAAATGATAGAGATAGTGGCACACTGTATCCCAGGGTGTAGAGTTACCACAAAATAAGTAACTAAAAGTAGAAAGAACGATATCCCAGAAACATATAAGGCGAGTGAGTGGAACAGTTATAAGCACAAAATGACAAATGTGGTCAAAATAAAGAAAATATATTATAGACACCAAAATTAAGAAACTTTGCTATACACAGCAGAAGTCCCTCTAAAATCTAAACCTGACAATGGGATTCTCAGCCCTCATAGGGAAAGGGGTGGGTATAGTTATCAAACACAATGGCAAAATAAAATGAATCCAGATGGTTGTGACTTGGTCAGCTTCTAGATTCTTTATGTGGGAAACGAATATGAGTGAGAAAATGGAAGGCTTACACTAATTGTATGACGTTTGAATTTTTACATATCTCTGAGGATACACCTTGCAGTGAACACTTGCTATGTGACCTCACAGTTGCCATTGCTTCTTATTCATTTCCTTCTTATCTCCATGCTTCAAAATCAAAGGTATTTTCTCTCCAGGGACTCTAATTAATATTCCCTACACAGCCTATGGTAATGATTGTTCAGTCTTCCCTCATGAACAGTTTTATTTCACCACTACTTTTGAAAAAATTTTAATTCACTATGGGACTCAAGCTTGGCAATTATTCCGATACTTTTTAAGTCTGATGCTTCCCATTGTCTAACAGCTAAAATTTCTTGAGATGTTAATAAATTACTGCTAGTGTTGCATGAATTAATATATTTTGCCTTAGATTCTTTATAATTTAAATTTTATATTTTTCTTAAAACAATTCTACTATGGTGGAGCTAGTGGATTTTGTCTTTATACTTGTCTAATGTATCTGAGTTTAGTTTCAGAGATCTTCACAAAACTCCAGCTTGTTTCTTTTATCATTTTTGAATCATTTTCACACATGTTGGCTTCACTCACTATTCCAGATGCTTTCTGACTTTCTTCTTTGTTTATACACATGCACACGGGCACACACACACACACACACACACACACTCGGCCTTTTAGGTCTGTGTCCAGGCATCCTTCATAGTTTTCTGACCTTTATTTTGGTATCTTAACTTCTGTAGTTCCATTTTTATGTGCATCATTTTTGAAACTGTGTTCTTTTGCTTTTAAATATAACTATTACATTCTTTGAGTTAAAATTTCACTTCCACATTTTCTGTTTACAAGTGCCAGCTCTTCGGTTAATTGCCTTGGCAACCTCTATCATCTTGCACATAGTAGTTTGCATTGAATTAAAGTTTTAGCTTTCCTCCTGCATCAATCTATTTCAGGCAATTCTCATTGTTATTTTATCTTGGATACATTCCCTGGTATACAGATTAACTTTTAAGGAATTCTCTTCATTGCATACACACAGACACACAGACTATATATAGGGCTCTACACAACCATCCTTCAGATATTATCCATCACATTTACTGACTCACAGGAAGAATGGTGACAGATTATCTCTGCTTTAAGAAAATCTATATTATCAGATATTTTAGGACTTGGATTTTATCATCTTGTGTGTGTTGAACTATCAGCATATGGTATATATGATGTCCTCTCCTTCACCGAGAACTTTTATTGCAATTACTGACTTACCAGTGAGGAGCTTTCTGAAATCCAACTGACTTCCATCTTTTGTTTAATGTTATATCTCTTGCTGTGGATACCTGTAAAGGAAATAGCCCTCACTGCTAGCATGACTTTAAACATATGTTATCCCCAATTCTGATTTTCATCTTTTCCTGTTTCCTGACCTTGTTCCAACATATGGTCCTCATCACAATATTAAATTTTCTATTGTTAAAGCAATATAAATTATTTACAGACTATTTCACCTTTTTTGAAAATAAAAACAAAATCACTCAAAAATTTAGCTCCCCAAATAATTGTGGGTAGGTTGATATATAGTCCCTTGGGACCATTCCTGAACATAAGCCTACCTTTCTAATTTGTAGCAGAAATGGCAGGTCCACCTCTATGTAAACATTGGGGGCCATGCTTCCACAAAAGCATATCCTGCAGGAGGACCTAGTTGAGGACTGCCTGACAGACCAAGGATTGGTGGCCCAGACAATGCCAGCCAATTGGGAACTGCTGTTTAGAAGAGATGCTTTCTTAGGACCAATGGGGCATGTGTGAGGGATATTAAAAGAGGCTGCAGCAGCAGTGAGATGAGCTTGCTGAGGTGTGCCTCACTTGCTCCCATAATCTGTGTCATTGATTCTGTGCCACCTTACCTCCAATCCCCAAGAGCAGGTAGGGTCTGGTGGCGAGTAGTGCCGAGCACAGGCAGAACTAATTGGTAAAGGATATCTTGATTTCTTCCTATCTATATATCCTGCATAATTTCTAAAAGTATATTCAGAGATTCTTAATAGAAAATAATACAAAATGATAACTGACATAATGGCTGTGAATGTTTTGTGGTGATGGGCTGGTCAATGAAGAACACAAAATTGCCCCACACAAAAGATCTCACTTAAGAAAATTTGGGGGGGATCTTGCCCCAGACCCCCGCGCGCAAACAGCAGGCACACTGGACGCAGTGAGCGGCTGGAATCAGGTGCGTGGCCAGAGTTATAGCTTAGCTTAGCTCTGCAGCAGATCCGGGCACAGAAAGATCAGCTGCGGGTGCAGACTAGCAGCTGGGACCAGCTCTCCCAGCGGACTAGCAGCGAGGGGCCACCGGGCCGCCTCGGGGCACAGCTCGGCACTCTAGCAGCTGGAGTCAGGGACCTGGACTCAGAGCGAGCATAGTCCAGCACAGACAAGCTGCCAGAAGGGATCTGTCTCCTGGGTACAGGCGTGCTGTGCTTTCAGCAGGGCGCCATCTACAATAAGACCAACTAGCACCAGAGATAAAGAGATGGCAAAAGGCAAACGTAGGAACGTTATTAACAGAAATCAAGGCAATATGGCACCATCTGGACCCAATTCGCCAACCACAGCAAGTCCAGGATACCCCAGCACACCAGAAAAACAAGAGTTAGATATAAAAGCACAGGTCATGATGCTCCTAGAGGAACACAAAAAAGACATAAACAAATCTCTTAAAGAAATGCAGGGGAACATCAATAGAGTAGAAGCTCTTACAATCCAAAAACAAAAAACACTTAAAGAACTCCAGGAGAATATGGGCCATCAGACAGAAACCAATAAAGAGGAAGTGAGAAAATCAGTTAAAGAAATGCAGGAGAACTTGAAACAACAGGCAGAAGTCATGAAAGAGGGAGCACAAAAATATATTAAAGAATTACATGAAAACACAAACAAACAAATGATGGAACTGAGCAAAACCATCCAAGATCTGAACACAGAGGTAGAAACAACTAAGAAATCACAAAAGGAGGCAACCTTGGAGATAGAAAACCTTGGGAAGAAAACAGGGGTCGTAGATGCAAACATAAACAACAGAATACAAGAGATAGAAATAAGAATCTCCGATGCTGAAGATAACATAGTAACCATTGACTCCACAGTCAAAGAAAATGCAAAATCCACAAGGCTTGTAACCCAAAACATCCAGGAAATCCAGGACACAATGAGAAGACCAAACCTAAGGATTATAGGGATAGATGAGAGTGAAGATCTACAACTTAAAGGGCCAGCAAATATCTTTAACAAAATTATGGAAGAAAACTTTCCTAACTTAAAGAGAGAGATGTCCATGAATGTACAAGAAGCCTACAGAACTCCAAACAGACTGGACCAGAACAGAAACACCTCCCGTCACATAATAATCAAAACCCCAAATGTACTAAACAAAGAAAGAATATTAAAGGCAGTAAGAGAAAAGGGCCAAGTAACATATAAAGGAAGACCTACCAGAATCACACCAGACTTCTCTCCAGAAACCATGAAAGCTAGAAGATCCTGGGCAGACATCATGCAGACCCTAAGAGAAAACAAATGTCAGCCAAGACTACTATACCCAGCAAAACTCTCAATCAACATAGATGGAGAAATCAAAATATTCCATGACAGGACCAAATTTACACAATATCTTTCCACTAACCCAGCTCTACAAAGGATAATAGGAGGAAAACTCCAACACAAGGAAGGAAATGGCACCCAAGAAAAAGCAAGACAGTAAACTTCTTCCATCAAACTCAAAGGAAGATAACTACTCAAAAACAAAAATAACATAAAAAATGTCAGGAAGTAATAATCTCTATTCCTTAATATCTCTTAACATCAATGGACTCAACTCCCCAATAAAAAGACATAGACTAACAGACTGGATACGGAAACAGGACCCTACATTTTGCTGCTTACAGGAAACACACCTCAGAGTCAAAGACAAACACTACCTTAGAGTAAAAGGATGGAAGACAATTTTGCAAGCAAATGGTCACAGGAAGCAAGCTGGAATAGCCATTTTAATATCAGATAAAATTGACTTTCAACCCAAAGTTATCAAAAGAGACACAGAAGGTGACTTCCTGCTAGTCAAAGGAAGAATCCACCAAGAGGAACTCACAATTCTAAACATCTACGCTCCAAATGTAAGCGCACCCTCATTTGTAAAAGAAACCTTACTAAAGCTCAAAGCACACATTGCACCTAACACAATGATTGTGGGGGACCTCAATACTCCTCTATCTACAGTGGACCGACCAGGAAAAGAGAAACTAAACAGAGACACGGAGAAACTCATCGAAACTTTGGAGCAATTGGATTTAACAGATATATATAGAACATTTCACCCTAAAGCAAAAGACTATACCTTTTTCTCAGCCCCTCATGGTACCTTCTCCAAAATCGACCATATAATTGGACACAAGACAGATCTCAACAAATATAAAAAGATCGAACTAATCCCATGCCTCTTATCAGATCACCATGGAGTAAGAGTGTTCTTCAATAGCAACAAAAACAACAGAAAATCCCCATACGCTTGGAGGCTGAACAATATTCTACTCAATGATACCTTAGTCCAGGAAGAAATAAAGAAAGAAATCAAAGAATTCTTAGAACTTAATGAAAATGAAGGCACAACATACCCAAATCTATGGGACACAATGAAAGCAGTGCTTAGAGGAAAACTCATAGCCCTGAGTGTCTCCAAAAAGAAACAGGAGAGAGCATATACCAGCAACTTAATGGCGCACTTGAAAGCTCTGGAACAAAAAGAAGCAATTTCACCCAGGAGGAGTAGAAGACAGGAAATCATCAAACTCAGGGCTGAAATCAATCAAGTTGAAACAAAAAGAACCATACAAAGAATCAACAAAACCAGGAGCTGGTTCTTTGAGAAGATCAACAAGATAGATAAACCCCTAGCCAGACTTACTAAAGGGCACAGAGACAGTATTCAAATTAACAAAATTAGAAATGAAAAGGGAGATATAACAACAGAAACTGAGGAAATTCAAAAAATCATCAGATCCTACTACAAAAACCTATACTCAACACAACTGGAGAATCTGGAGGAAATGGACAATTTCCTTGACAGCTACCAAATACCAAAATTAAACCAGGATCAAATAGATCGTCTAAACAGACCCATAACCCCCAAAGAAATAGAAGGGGTCATAGACAGTCTTCCAACCAAAAAGAGCACAGGACCAGACGGTTTTAGTGCAGAATTCTATCAGACCTTCAAAGAAGTCCTGATACCGATACTCTTCAAATTATTCCACAAAATAGAAACTGAAGGAACACTACCCAACTCATTCTATGAAGCCACAATTACCCTGATACCAAAACCTCACAAAGATCCAACTAAGAAATAGAACTACAGGCCAATTTCTCTTATGAATATCGATGCAAAAATACTAAACAAAATACTTGCCAACCGAATCCAAGAACACATCAAAACGATCATTCACCATGATCAAGTTGGCTTCATCCCAGGGATGCAGGGATGGTTCAATATATGGAAATCCATCAACGTAATCCACTACATAAACAAACTCAAAGAAAAAAACCACATGGTCATCTCATTGGATGCTGAAAAAGCATTTGACAAAATTCAGCATCCTTTCATGCTAAAGGTCCTAGAAAGAACAGGAATTCAAGGCCCTTATCTAAACATGGTAAAAGCAATATACAGCAGACCAGTAGCCAACATCAAGGTAAACAGAGAAAAACTTGAAGCAATCCCTCTAAAATCAGGGACTAGCCAAGGCTGTCCCCTCTCGCCATATCTCTTCAATATAGTACTTGAGGTACTAGCTAGAGCAATTCGACAACAGAGGTAAGTCAAAGGGATACAAATCGGAAAGGAAGAAGTCAAACTATCACTATTTGCAGATGATATGATAGTTTACTTAAGTGACCCAAAAACCTCCACCAGAGAACTCCTGCAACTGATAAACAACTTCAGCAAAGTGGCTGGCTATAAAATCAACTCAAGTAAATCAGTAGCCTTCCTATACGCGAAGGATAAGCAGGCCGAGAAAGAAATTAGGGAAATGACACCCTTCACAATAGCCACAAATGATATAAAGTATCTTGGAGTGACGCTAACCAAACATGTGAAAGATTTATACGACAAAAACTTCAGGTCTCTGAAGAGGGAAATTGAAGAAGACATCAGAAAATGGGAAAATCTTCCATGCTCGTGGGTTGGCAGGACTAATATAGTCTGTCCCGCGCTACCGTCTCGCCAGCAAGAAAGACGCGGCACACTCAAGATCCTTCTGCAGTAAAGCTTTAATGCTCCTGAGAGGCAGAGCATAAGCCTACAGAGCAGAGACCCAGATACCCAGAAGCCCATCCCTTATATAGGCTGCAACCCCTGCCTCGGACGTGTTATCCCCTGATTGGCTGCAGCTCGGGAGAGGCGGAGACCAAGGGATGGTAAACTACCCAGCACCTGGCACTGACTTGTTTACTTCAAGCCAGCAGGATGTTTTGGACCTGCAGGATGTTTTGGGCTGGCCATCGGCTCCCCACATCTCCCCCTTTTTTATTATTTAAAATAAAGACCTCAGATTGTCGATCAACCTTCAGGCTCTTGTCTGGACCTTCAGGGTTCAAAACAATCTAATAATGAGGCCCTTTTGCTCTTATAGCAAGTAGGTCACCCAATCTTTAAGGGGTGGAGACAGAGGTCGAACTCCCAAGCAACAAAATTAAGACTTCGTACGAGAGTCGCCACTAGGCTGTTGGTTTGACCCGAAGCGCCCTCGACCTGTCACTCTGCCGTTTTTCTGGGAAAGGGAAACTAGGGCAGGCAACCCTTATGCAGGACAACATGCCTCCCAGAGAGACCCTTATGTCAGGTGTCTCTCTGTGCGATGCTTTGCTCGGCATCCCCCATGGGCTGCTCAAGCTGGACACTCTACCCTGTGCAATGAGTCTAAGCTCCGGGTGTGCAAGAGCTGTCCAGCCGGCGGCCTACTGCTTGAGCATTGTTGGTCAAATGTTAGTGGGAGTTCCTTGTTCCAGAGCCACAAGCGCTTGGGCAATAACCACCTTGTCTCTCTTGGTTTGAGCCCTGAGCCTACAGACCAGCCAGAGAAGTAACACCAGTCCACAGCAAAGGGCTGAGCCAAACAATCCCACCCCCACCCATTCCTTAAAATAGGAGACAGCTGAAGCGATCCATGATGACAGTCCCTCCGTCAAGGACAGGTCAAGGCTCGTAGAGTTGACCTGGATAATGGCTGCTCTCAACTCTCGTAGTGTGAGTGACTGGGCGATCTGCGGTGTCCTTCTGCTCCAAAATTGTTCTTGTAAGCCTCTCAGGGACCCAGAAGGGGTTTTCTTCACTCTGTGGGAAGACACAAACGGCTCCCCTGGATCTTATTAGAATAGGATCCGGGCCTTTCCATTCATTAGTCAACACATCCTTCCATTTTACCAATTCTTTAGGTCGATGCGGGTCTGAGCAATGTCGCTCTGCTGCAGTCTGATCATGCTTATCTGAATTTAGAAAATTTATAGTAAAGAGTGCCACTGCTATGGCAACCCGTGGCACAGGGGGCAGATCTTTTATTATTCCCCCTTTTTGTTTAATTAAATATGATTTGAGCGTACGGTGTGATCGCTCAATGATACCTTGTCCTTGAGGGTTATATGGCAAGCCCGTAATATGTGTGACTTGCATTTGTGCACAAAAAGCCAATTGTTCTGTAACAAGATTAGTCACAGCTTTTAGTTTTTCAGAGGTTAACGGCCACTGGGGAACCCACACCGGGTCCTCTGTCTTCCATGGTATGGGTCGTGCTGCCCCAGTGGCACCTAGGAAAAACCCAGGCCCTGTCTTCCTTGATTTTGGACGGGGGATATAGGTTCTACTTGCTCTCCTTCTGTACCTTCAAAGACTGGGTAAGCAAGGCGCAGCTTTCTTTTTAATTTTTCAGACAAAAAGGAGCAAGACTTCGGGCGTATCTCATAGGGAGAGGGCACCGAAGGAACAACCTGTGAAAGGGCTGTTAGGGGCTGCCGTTTTCGAGGTTCTTTACTATTCTGCCTTCGATCATCTGGATGGTATCTTTCCTCGTCATATCTAGCAGGTTCCTCCTCTAACTCAGCCTCTTCGTCGGGGTCCAAGACCTCATCCTCTGAGCTATTAGAGCTATCAGAGTTATCAAAGTTTAAAGCCTTAAGATCTGACACATTCACTCCCTTGTCTCTAGACTCTCCGGGAGGTCCTTTTTCCTTTTTTGGGACTGGTTTTTTCTTGCGCGCGCCCAACCTCTCACTACGCTCGGTTTCTAATATGCTATCCTGGACTTCTTCAAGGGTGTTCCGACCTTCCGCCACAGCAGCCCTACAAGCTTTATCTTCTAAACAGTTTTTAACAAGTTTCCCAATTGCTTTTGTCCCCTGCCTCAAGTCTCTTTCCATCATTTTGCGGTCAAGATCTCTACCTAATTTGTTCTGTGAGGCAAGAGTCAAAGACCTGGAGCATTCATACATGGCAAAGAGAAAGATTAAAAGGGCTCCAAGAATGGTCACAAAAGCTTCAATGCTACCTTCCCAGGGTGGCAACAATCCCAAGTCGAAGCCAAAGAAGAACATACCTCTCCGAACGTATCTGCCTGCAGTTCTGAATCTTCCTTGTAGCCAAGGGGTCTCCGATGGTGCTGACGATGATGAGGTCACGTATTCCCGGGTTTCGGCACCAGATGTCCCGCGCTACCGTCTCGCCAGCAAGAAAGACGCGGCACACTCAAGATCCTTCTGCAGTAAAGCTTTAATGCTCCTGAGAGGCAGAGCATAAGCCTACAGAGCAGAGACCCAGATACCCAGAAGCCCATCCCTTATATAGGCTGCAACCCCTGCCTCGGACGTGTTATCCCCTGATTGGCTGCAGCTCGGGAGAGGCGGAGACCAAGGGATGGTAAACTACCCAGCACCTGGCACTGACTTGTTTACTTCAAGCCAGCAGGATGTTTTGGACCTGCAGGATGTTTTGGGCCGGCCATCGGCTCCCCACAATAGTCAAAATGGCAATCTTGCCCAAAGCAATATACAGATTCAATGTAATTCCCATCAAAATCCCAACTCAGTTCTTCATAGAGCTAGAAAGAGCAATTCTCAAATTCATCTGGAATAACAAAAAACCCAGAATAGCTAAAACTATCATCAACAGCAAAAGAACTTCTGGGGGAATCAATATCCCGGACCTCAAGCAATATTACAGAGCAGTGGTATTAAAAACTGCATGGTATTGGTTCAGTGACAGGGAAGCGGATCAATGGAATAGGATCAAAGACCCAGAATTGAACCCACACATCTATGGCCAATTGATCTTCGACAAAGGAGCTGAAAACATCCAGTGGAAAAAAGATAGCCTTTTCAACAGATGGTGCTGGCTCAACTGGAGGTCAACATGCAGAAGAATGAGAATTGATCCACTCTTATCTCCTTGCACTAAGCTCAACTCCAAGTGGATCAAAGACCTCCACATAAAACCAGACACACTAAAACTAATAGAAAAGAAACTGGGGAAGACCCTTGAGGACATTGGCTCAGGGGAAAAATTCCTGAACAGAACACCAATTGCTTATGTTCTAAGAGCAGGAATAGACAAATGGGACCTCATAAAACTACAAAGTTTCTGTAAGGCAAAAGACACTGTCAAAAGGATAAATCGGCAACCAACAAATTGGGAAAAAATCTTCACCAACCCCACATCCGACAGAGGGCTAATCTCCAATGTATACAAAGAACTCAAGAGGTTAGACCCCAGAAAACCAAATAACCCTATCCAAAAATGGGGTACAGAGCTAAACAGAGTCTTTTCACCTGAAGAAATTCGGATGGCTGAGAAACACCTTAAAAAATGTTCAACATCACTAGTCATTAGGGAAATGCAAATTAAAACAACCCTGAGATTTCACCTCACACCAGTCAGAATGGCTAAGATTAAAAACTCAGAAGACATCAGGTGTTGGCGAGGATGTGGAGAAAGAGGAACACTCCTCCACTGCTGGTGGGAATGCAAGCTGGTACAACCACTCTGGAAATCAGTATGGCGGTTCCTCAGAAAACTGGGCGTGATACTTCCGGAGGACCCAGCCATACCACTCCTGGGAATATACCCAGAAGATTCACCAGCATGCAATAAGGATACATGCTCCACTATGTTCATAGCAGCTTTATATATAATAGCCAGAAGCTGGAAAGAACCCAGATGTCCCTCAACAGAAGAATGGATACAAAAAATGTGGTATATATACACAATGGAGTACTATACAGCCATTAGAAACAATGAATTCATGAAATTCTTAGAGAAATGGATGGAGCTGGAGAATGTCATACTAAGTGAGGTGACCCAGTCTCAAAAGAATACCCATGGTATACAGTCACTGATAAGTGGATATTAGCCTAGAAGCTTAGAACACCAAAGACACAAATCACATATCAAGTGATGTCTCACAAGAAGAAAGGAGTGGACACTGGTGCTAGAATGGACCAAAACATCATTGTGGGAGAGTACAAGAACAGTAAAGTGGGAGGGGGTGGATGCGGGAGCAGGGGGAGGGAAAAGGACATGTGGGACCTTTGGGGGTGGGGAACCAGAAAAAGGGAAATGAATTGTAAATATAGAATATATACAATAAAAAAAATCAAAAAAAAAAAAACTAGAAAGTGTCCAGCCACTTAGCTTGAAGCATTGTTGAAGAACAATGAGTCAACAAGTTTCCAGACCTCCCCAGTAACAGGTTCCAGGTTCCATGCCCCAGAACCTATAGATGGAGTAAGATAAAGGCCACCTAGCCCAGACTTCCTCAGTAACAATTTCCAGCCTCCATGCCTCAGTAATGGAATGCCTTTAGATAGAGGTGACCTACCCCAGAATCCCCTAAGATAATGGGGACACCTCAGCATGCTGGATTTCTGCAGAATAAACCACTTTGCGTTTTCATGCTAAAAAAAAAAAAAAGAAAAAAGAAAATTTGGGGGGTAATGGGTAATACAAAAGACTGCCTCTGAGAGAGAATGAGAAAGAAAGGGGGCAGACTGTGAAGGTGTGGGCTTCATAAAGGGTATGGAACATGCCAAGGTGAAGTCTCATTATTCTGGAATCAGGGACAAGGTAATTGATCTCAGTGTACTCTGAAGCTTAAGGAAGCAGAGTCCTGTTGAGATTGATATGGAGGAAGGGAAATTACCTTGAGGTGGGGGAATAAAGAGATTGAGGTGGACTAGGTGAATCCAGTGAGGGAGACCCTCAAGCTTAATGGCTGTGGGAGTTACAAAAATTACCTTGAAGAAGCCCTTCCATTAAGAGGAACAAGGGGAAAGATTTTGGCCCAGAGGGGAGAAAAGATCAAGATCTCCAGTGCTTATTAAAGGTGGCTATGAGTTAGCATATGGACAGAGTAGGTGGTAGTCAGTAGCATTCCATGGGGGTCGGGGGGATGGGGTGTGGGAGGGGATGGAAGTAATATAGTAATGGATTAAGTAGGTGATCAGGGAGAGATGAGGACCTGGATAAAAGACTGGGACCAGACCAATTTTCTATACATGAGCTCAAATGGTGAAATGGAACAAGGTTACCTGGTAAAAGATAGTAGACTGGGAAGGACCAGAGGTAGAATCTTTACCCATTCTAAGTGAACTTCTTGTGAAAGTCTGACAAAAAATGTCACAAAAGCTTGGGTGGAAATGGTACAGAATATGGAAATACCAAGGGATGTTGAGGGCTTTGTTTAAGGCTTGGGAAATCTGGGAGGTGAATTCAGGGACATAGTTTGACTGGTGGGAGGCTAAGATTCCAAGGTGTAGAATTATCTCCCAGAGGAGAAGGTTCAAGATTGTCTGATTCCTTTTATTGGTGGTACGGAATGCCTTCACCCACCCAGAGAAGGTGTCCACCAAGGCTAGTTAGTAAATAACACATTTAACTGTGGGCATATGGGTAAAGTCAATTTGCCAGCAGGTTCTATGGAGTGAGTTTCTGGAGTGGTAAGTAGAAAAAGGTGGTAACTAGAGTTGGGGTCTGATATTTGATGGATTTTACAAGAGGCCATAAAAGCCCTTAAAAAAGACATATTCTCAGGGGTAGGCTGCAGGTGGCACTTAACAAGGTCAGACAATGCTTGCTAGAACAAAAGAGGAGGTGTAGATAAGACAGAACGTGTGGAGTATCAGGAGATAATCGTGACGATGAGGGTTGTAATGGGAAGATGTGTTGTGTTCGGTGAGAAGGATCTGGGTCTCCAAGGGTCATCTCTAGCTGACTTGCCACCTCAGTTATTTCCCTTAAAGATGATGGAACTGTCAGTCTGGTGGAACCATCAGTAGACAATTCCTAGAGTTGTAGAGGATGGAAGACTCTTAGCATGGCCATGATTTGATCTGAGCTTGTTATTGATTATCCTCTTGTTAGTAGTTCCCTCTCTTTCTAATGACAGTGTAATACAGGCAGATGTGAAAGGCATATTTGGAATCTGTGTAGACATTTAGGGCTTGTCCTTGTTCCAATTGGAAAGCACAGGTGAGAAGTGTTAGTTATGTTTTTAGATTACACAACTAAAGATCTCAGTAGTTGCTTAAGTGCATATGCAGGGAGCCCATTTCTGGATATTATGGTCTAATTTTATTTTTGGACAGGTTGGTCTATGACCCACAAGGTATATCCCTATTTTTTATTGTTGCATGGAGGGGCAAGGGAAGGGTTAGGTCTGAAAAGTACATTTCCAGGGCCTGAAGGGGGACCTTTTGGAGCTTGGTGAAAGAAACATGTGTGAAATGCAACAGAATCATAGAGTTTGGCAAGTTTGATAAAGCTGTCCCCCTACCCAGACAAGAGGGAAGTGAAGGGGATAGTGGGTCTCCAAAACTGCCAGGATGGAGTAACTGGTCCCAGTGTCCAGGAAGAAAGAGATGGGTTGCCCTAGTACTCTAATGAATGCCCAGAGCTCTCTTTCATGCCAAGGGAACTCAGACCCCTTTTGTTGTCCATGCCCAGGCCTATGAGATCAGTTGGAGGGTGATCTGAGTCTGATGTTCCAGTGCCTCAAGGGACAAAAGGTTGGGAAAGTCAACAGCCCAATGTCTCTTTTGATAGCAGTTTGGACATGGCCAGGTATCTCAGGCAAGCCGGGGCCCATTGACCCTCCATTCCACATTTGAAGCAGGGACTCAGTAGTCCTTGAGTCTTAAGGAAACAAGGGAGCCCAGGCAGTTGCTGAAGTTGGTTGAATGGCTTTGTCCAGCATTTGTTACTTTTGTTTATATGTTTTTCATCTCTCCCATTGTATACCTTAAAGGCCAGTCCAAAGACTTCTGCCTTTGGAGTTAGGGATAGCACATAAGCTTGGACCTTTTATCAGGAAAACTCTGGGAAAAGAAATAGGACATGAGGAGTTGTTTACCCTGAAGGATCTGTGGTCTAGATTGGTTTACTTTAAGAAGGTCTTTGTAAGGCACTCTAGGAATTAAGAAGGATATTCATTCTTGTCCTGGATGACCTCTTGGAGTTTCTCATAGTTTATTGGTTTAAGGACAGCCTTACAGAGACCACCCAGGAGGCAATCTATAAATTCATCTCTAGTTAGAATGATCCCTGCCACAATCCAGAGTATTGTAGTTTCATTAGGGATCTCTCTTGGGATGCCCTAGCCCTAGCTGGGTGTTCTGAATTAGTTTAGTAGATTTTGTTTGCATGTGCTCTTGCCTGTTCCCTAACTCATCTGCAATCTTTTGGAAGTAAGTTGTTAGATTCATATGTATGCCATGGAAATTGAGACTACAGGATTGGGTAATATAATAAATTCTTCAATGAAAGTAAAGGTGTCAGACTTCTAATAGCTTATGTATTTGGTTTTGGTTTTAGTTTCTTGGGGGGGTGTTAGGGGGTTCCTATTTGAGAGGATTCAGGTCATAAGGGGACAAGCACCCTGATCAAGCCATCCATTCTGGCAACCTCCAACAAAGGGAGAACTGGGGACAGGTTAGATCAGGTCAGGAGAGCTAGAGGTGGGTCTCACTGCAGAGTGAGAACAAGTAAGTGAGGACTGGGGGTGCAGATGGAAGCATTTATAACACTAATGCTTTCCTCATTTGCTTTCTATAGCTGTGATAAAGACCATGATGAAAAGGTACTTGGTCAGAGAAAGGTTCTGTTTGGTTTATACATAATGATTGTATCCATCATTGAGGAAAGTCAGGGCAGGAACTCAAGACAGGAACCTGGAGGCATGAACTGAAGCAGAAGCCATAAAGGAATGCTGCTTACTGGCTTACTCCCCATGACTCACTCTGCTTACTTTTTATACAAACTAGGGTTACCTGCCCAAGATGGCACCCACCTTAGGAGTCACTAACCAAGAAATGACTGCTGATGGAGACATTTTCTCAGTTGAGGTCTTCTCTGTCAGAAGACCCTAGCTTGTGTCAAGTTGACAAAAAAAAAATGTCTCAAACAAAATTGAAAACAAGGGAAACTCCACAGCCTTCTGTGCATAGCCCACCAGTAGAGAGCAATCTCCCAGCAGGGCTTTCACTTCTGAGCACAGAGGTGAGATCTCTACCTTCTCTCTGGAGGGGATCCAGCTAGGAGCACACAGGTCCTAAGATCAGTGGAGCAGCTGTGACAGAAGTCTTCTAGCCTCCATTTGCGCCAAAGTGCCAGGAAACTCCTTCTGTGCATAGCTCACCAGGAGAGAGAGAGAGAGAGAGAGAGAGAGAGAGAGAGAGAGAGAGAGAGAGAGAGATCTCCTAGCAGTGCTTTCACTTTTAAAATCAAAGGAGTAAGGACACAGGCTTACAGGCCCACAGAAGAAATAAACTCCAGCCAGAGACCACAATACCAACTAGCACTATATGGCAAAAGGCAAGCACAAGAAACCTACCAACAGAAATCAAGGCCACATGGCAACATGAGAAGCCAGTTCTGCCACAACAGCAGATATCCAACACACTGGGAAAGCAAGAGTTGGGATTTAAAACCTTATCTTGTGATGCTGATAAAGGGCTTCAAGAAAGATTTAAATAATTCCCTTAAAGAAATACAGGAGAACATTGGTCAACAGGTAAAAGCCCTTAAAGAGGAAACACAAAAGTCCCTTAAAGAAATATAGGAGATCATGGGTCAACAGGCAGAAGCCCTTAAAGAAGAAACACAAAAATCCCTTAAAGAATTACAGGAAATCACAAACAATCAAGTAAAGGAACTGAACAAAACCATCCAGGTTCTAAAAGTGTAAGTAGAAACAATAAAGGAATTTCAAAGAGAGACATCTCTGGAGATAAAAAACTTGGAAAGAATTCAGGAGTCAACAACAAAGTACAAGAGATAGAAGAAAGAACCTCAGGTGCTGAAGATACCATAGAAAGCATTGACTCAACAGTCAAAGAAAATGCAAAATGCATAAAGTTGGTAACCCAAAACATCCAGGAACTCTAGGACAAAATGAGAAGACCAAACCTAAGGACTATAGGTATAGATGAGAGTGAGGATTTACATCTTAAAGGCCCAATTAATATCTTCCAAAAAATTGTAGAAGCAAACTTCCCTAACCTAGAGAAAGAGATGCCCAAGAATATACAAGAAGTTGTCAGAACTCCAAACAGACTGGACCAGAACAGAAAGTTCTCCCAGCATATAATAATCAAAACAACAAATTCATTAAACAAAGAAAGAATATTAAAAACAGTAAGAGAAAAAGGTCAAGTAACTTATAAAGGAAGACCTATCATGGAAATCTTCAATTTTACCAGAAAATGTTTGTAATTCCCCTTTTCATTAATTTAATGTTTTTAATGTCTACCATTTTATCTGCATTATTTTTCATGATAATCTTCAATTTTAATATATCTTTCTATATACTTCCTCTATTTTATCAGAAATGTTTTCAATGTAAATCTTTGATTTTATCACAAATGTTTCTATTTCCACCTTCAATTAATTTAGAAAGAGTTTTTATATTTACCATTTTATATGCAAATTTTTTCATGAAATAGTCAATTTTAACATGTTTGTCTATATATTTCTTGAATTTTACCAGAAATATTTTCCATGTAAATCTTCAGTGTTACCTGAAAATGTTTATAATTCTACCTTCAATCAACTTAGAATTATCTTTATGCCTATCATTTTATCTATATAATTTCCATGATAATCTTTAATTTTAACATGTTTTTCTATATATTTCTTCAATTTTATCAGAAATATTTTCTATGTGAATGATCAAGTTTATCAGAAAATGTTTATAATTTCACTTTCAATCATCCTAGGAATATTTTTATGCCTACCACTATTATATCTATATAATATTTCCCATGATAATCTTCATTTCTAACATGTTTTTCTACATTTTTCTACAATTTAATCAGAAATATTTTCCAAGTAAATCTTTAATTCTATCATAAAATGTTTCTTCCCATATTTCAATTAATTTAGCAATGTCTTACATGTCTACCTCTTTACTCTTTAATTTTCCATAAAAATTATGAATTTTAACGTGTTTATCTGAAATATTTTCCATGTAAATTTTTTATTTCATCATAAAGTGATTTTACTTCCCTTTTCAATAAATAAAAAAACTGAAAATAAAACGAAAACGAAAACAAAAGCCTAAAGCAGTACAGGTGCAAAACAAGATCAGTTCCTGTAATCTAAAGAAGGAAGACCCTTCCTCTGATTCTTCAATAAGAGTCCCTAAGCTCCACCCACTATTTGGCTATGGGTACGATAGCTTCTGTGTGGGACCTCTCAGAGGACAATATGCTCCTGTTTGCCAGCATAAGAGAGAATTATTAATGGTGCCAGGGATTAGTGTTTGACCATGGGATAGGACTCAAGTTGGACCAGTTATTGGTTGGCCATTCCCTCAGTCTCTGCTGCATCTATCCCCCATGCCATGGCTGCATTTCTCATAGACAGGATATATGAAAAAATAGGAGGAAGGATTTGGGCCCCGTGGTGGAGAGGAGGGCCAACATATTCAACTTACCTGGCCCCTTTGGACTTTCGGAGTTTAAACTACCAACCAAAGAATATACATGGGATGGACCTAAACCTTCCTACACATATGTAGAAGATGTGCACCTTGATCTTCATGTGAGTCCTGAACAACTGGAATGAGTCCTACATCCAAAGCTGTTGCCGATACATGGGATATATTCTAATAGTTGGGCTGCCTTGTCTGGCCTCAGTGGGGAAAGTGCCTAACCTAAGAAAGACTTGATATGACAGGGTTGAGGGATAGCCAGGAGCCCCCCACCTGCTCAGAAGGGAAGGGGAGGAGGGGAAGAGGGGAGGAGGGAAGGAATATAGGAGGAGGTGACTGAGAGGTAGGCAGTGAGAGGTATGTAAATTGAATAAGTAAAAAACTAAAATTACATTAATAAAAGAAAGAAGGTCTGTGAAGAGGGCTGATATCAAGTGTTCTGTATGTCACAAAGGCTGAAAGAACGGAGCTAAACTTACTGTCTTTGCCTTAATCCATTCTGATTGAAAGAGCCTTGCTGGGAAGCCAAGAGGCTCTAAAGCCACCTCTATACTCACCACAGATTATCTTCAACCTTCTGTGAAAGAGCACAGTCCTTCCAGGAAGATGAAGAGTGGTTCTGTTAAATCAAATGTGAAAAGCTCAGAGCCCTGAAACTATGAAAACTTTACTGCAGATAAAGTAGAAAAGATCTTTAGCCTAAAGCCAAATAAATAGATAAATACTTAAATATTAAATGAAGGATTGTAAAGGGCATTTACTATATAAATGAGAAGAGTACTTTAAAATGTTTGGCATGCTCAGCAGGATATGAAAGAATCAGTCTTTTGGAAGCAGAAGCAAAAAGTTCATAAAGATAAAATAAAAGAGCTAGCTAGAGCTAGCTATTTAATCAATAGAGAATTATTGAAAATTGAAGGCATTAAAAACAGAAGCAATAACCAGAACAACTGATGTGTTAGAAAATCAATCATTTCTACTCAATGTGGAACACTAGCATGTGTGGAAAGTCTTTATCACCTACTTTAAACAAAAAATCAAGTGTTATATTACATTGATTAAATATAAACAATAGGATGTAAGTTTGAAGTTCAAAAGTAAAATTGAGCAATCTATAGTACCCGAAATGGAGATGATGTTTAGTAAACTGTGATAGATAAAACAAGTATGCTATAAGCATCTGAATTTGTCATGTCAAAATGCTTGAACTGAAGATAATTTTCTTGAGATGCCTGTTCTGGCCAGGAACATACTGAGACAGAAAGTATTTCCTAAATAAAAAGTAAATAGAGTGAGAGTTATGTGTCCTGTACTGGCTGGTTTTGTGTGTCAACTTGACACAAGCTGGAGTTATCACAGAGAAAGAAACTTCATTTGAGAAAATGCCTTCATGAGATCCAGCTTTAAGGCATTTTCTCAATTAATGATTAAGAGGGGGAGGCCCCTTGTGGGTGGTGCCATCCCTGGGCTAATAGTCTTGGGTTCTATAAGAAAGCAAACTGAGAAAGGCAAAGTATGCAAGCCAGTAAGCAACATCCCTCCATGGCCTCTGCATCAGCTCCTGCTTCCTGACCTGTTTGAGTTTCAGTCCTGACTTCCTTTGGTGATGAACAGCAGTGTAGAAGTGTAAGCTAAATGAACCCTTTCCTCCCCAACTTACTTCTTGGTCATGATGTTTTGTGCAGAAGTAGAAACCCTTATTAAAACATGTCCATTCTCAAATTCCATAAGACCATTCACTGAATTTGTGGTATGGACACAAGTGATTCTCATCTCCATGGCCACAGAAGAATGTAGCCTGAAGAAAATATAAAACAGAAACTTGTAGTTACCATGAATTTGCCATTTGCCTAGTGTGGGAAACATGAAGATACAATATTATCCTAAAAACTTGAAAGACAGTTTTTTCATTCAGGCCACTTAGTCATCCAATAGAAAGAAACTTTCATTGTAAAGAGCTTATGGAGCTGGAGCTTATGGTACACTTTTCTGCACTCACTGATAAACAGATGAACTGCTATCTCGAAGATGAAAAATTGGAAAACCTACATCTCATTAATCATTTTTTGTAAACCAAAGAAAATATAAAAACATACTCAAAACATTCACAGATGAAAGTCATATAACCCTAATTTAGGAAAAGTTAATGAATAGTCATGAAAAATGAGAACATGTGCACAAAATGAAAATTCAGAACTAAATGATGAATTTCATTATAATTTACCACTCAAAGTTTAAGGTGCTTTGCTGAACTGATGAAGGAGGAAACTGATAAAATAACAGATAACTGTAAAGAAATCACCAAACATGCAGAATAGCTTGACAAATAGAATGGAAAATGTGAGTGGTCAGGTATAAGGGATGAGATGACCTCATTTATTTTTAAGACAGTTCTGTGATAAAACTTCAGAAAATGAAAGATAAGTAATCCTTGAGAAGACAGAAATGAAAAGCTTTTCAGACTTGAAGTAAATATGAGCACTCTGATTTAAAAACCTTGTCAAATCTTGAGTAGGATAATTTGGAAAATAATCACCATGTAGAGTATCATATCATGATTAAGCCTTGGAACATCACAGACAATAAGGAAATAGGGTAAACCTAAAAAGATAGATGTCTGTTCCCAGTAGTGATCAGCAGATGATCAGCTAACTTCTTGTGAGCAAGAACATTCCCTCTTTAGCCACACGAGTCAATATTCCCTTATTGCTGAAAAGAAATAGCATCATACTTCTCTTCAAAACTCATTTCCATTGGAAATTAAGGGTAAAAACCTTCATAACATCAGGTATACAAACATAGTAAGATGCCAGATGCTTACAGAAGGAACCATTGCAGAAGAAGGGTGTGATACATACAATGAAGGACACCGACTACTCTGGTGAAAATATCTGATATAGTATAACATTGATCTTGTTAGATGTGTGAGAAGACAATTTAAAATGGTGGTTCTTAATTTGGAATCCTTTTTTTCTCTCCAGAGGAAACTTTATTCAGCAATGGCTACAGATATTTTGATACTTTGGGGCGGCGAGAGGGAGGATATGAACTGTGGTCATCTAGTGGAAAAACAGCGAGTGAGCTGCTTAGTCCCCTAAAGTGATGAAATGGCACTCAGGTGACAAAATCATCACTATTGTGAAATCTAGTTCACATAAAGAGCATAGAAAATATAACTTTGAAAAAAAGAAGAAGCATAAAAGTAATGATGTTATCCAGTAAAGGCATGAGTGAATAGTAGGAAGGCATGCCATACAAGAATGAAATGTAGGAAGGAAATCAATGGTGATACAAAGTATATGTGCTTAAAAGGCAGATACTATTAAACTGAATAAAAAAGAAATAAAATTAATCTATAGATACATTTATGGCTTAGTGATATAGAAAACTTCAGTGCAGAAGAATTGGTGTGATGTCATATACTTTAATCCAGATATGTGAGAGTGAGACTGACAGGCAAAGGCAAGAGGACCCTAAGTTTGAGGTACATTTGATCTATGTGGTGAAAATTGTTCTCAATGTAATAATTTTCAAAAAAAAGTAAAAGTAAGATAAATTAATGTAAAGTGATACCAATCAAGAAAAATCAATATATTAAATAAAAACATGTGAAACTTTCAAAACCACAGTCAAAGTTCATTTTTACAAGAAGTGACATATTTAGCAGAAAGAAAAACATGAATGAGGTTGGAGATAAGTTGTAGGTAGACTTGACCAGTTTGATCATGTACAAAGAGTGAGTAATGAGAACCTGATGGTTCACTAATTTGACAAATAAGCATTTACAAGAATCCATAAGCACATCTGGGTTATCTGGAACTGTGTCTCCCACCCTTACCACTTAACACCCCAGAACACTTCATATAGCGCCAAACTTGGACCAAGGCTTGCTTTGTGTCTTTTCAAATTGGAAACCCGTACTTATCTATCCCAATCTATTGCGCAGTGGGTACGGAGGGTGCTCAATTAACCACCACTGTAAGGACCTCTGCAGGAGCCCTTGTTTCAGTGGACCAAACAATAGAATTTTAACCGAAATTTCTCAGACTAATCCATGGACCACAAAATAAGTGCTGAAGACTGGATAATTACACTGCTCTGCATTTTATTTCAAGCTCTCCTTATAAGCTTTAATATGTTCATTCTTAAACATCGATTTAATGAATTTTTAATGAAATTTTTAAAGAAAACCAAATGTCCACTGTTAAAAGTTGATTATGGCCGGGCAGTGGTGGCACATGCCTATAATCCCAACACTTGGGAGGCAGAGGCTGGAGAATTTCTGAGTTCAAGGCTAGCCTGGTCTACAGAGTAAGTACCAGGACAGCCAGGGCTTCACAGAGAAACCCTGTTGAGGGGAAACAAAAAACAGAGAGAAATAAAAAACAAACAAACAAAACAGTTGATTGTGGTTAGGGATATTTACTCTGAAATCCTCATACTTAATACTTAATTAATTTCTGAAATTACTTGTTACTTTAAGTTCAATACTTAATTATTTTCTGAAAGAGCCAAAATGATCCAGGAATTATTTAAATTTCCTCAGCTTTATATATTCCAAAATAATAGCATTTGTTTAAATGTATACAGAATTCTTTCAGAGTTGAAGAGAAAATTTTCATGGTGCATACCTGAGTGTAAGGCCAAATGTTGTGTCATTTTGCATGCAGACACCAGTGCACAGGACTACAGTCAGCAAAGCTGTTAGAAACTCCTATGAGCAAAGTTGCTGAGTCATACATCTCTATGAGGTAAACAACGCAGGATCAGTATGGAACGAAAATTGTGCAAATTTTAAGACAAGAAAACATATTCTAAAACTAATTTTCTCAAGTAACACATTTATTATAACCAAACACAATGGGATTGAATTTGATCAGCGTTTGAAGAGACATGTAGAACTAGTGTACACCAAAAGATAGGAGAAATATAATGTGGGAAATTAATTTACTGTTTAAGTATGATTGTCTCTCTTTAAAGTATTTTTATGATGTCTCAATGGAGAATAACAAGAGCAGTTTTTACCACTATTATGAAAACATCCATCCATACATCTTCTCATTTTATGCTTATATTTTTATTGTTTCTACTCTCAAGGGGTGTATTCTCATTCTTTGATAAAGTACTCGCATTTCAATATACTAAACACTATATTTCAAGCTTTAAAGTTGCTCCCTTACCAAGTTTCTGTATATCCTAAGACAAAAGATTAAGTCTATTTTATTTGTAATATGTGTCATATTTAATAATGACTTTTCAGAAACAAATTACTTTGTAGACTTTTTAATACAAGGCAAGAAGAATTTAGCAGATGAGACCAGGGCCCAACAAAGTAGCTGTTGAGAAAGGAACCTTTCACCAATCCTGAATACCTGAATTTGATCCCAGTCCCCTCATGGCAGAAGACTTACTCCTGCAATTTGTCCTGCGACCTCAACACACACACACACACACACACACACACACACACACACACACACCTAAAAACATTAAATATATGAGGACTAAATGCAATATAAGCAATGTAAACTGTACATATATAACATTGTGTTACGACTTGCTCTAAGTTGCTTTGTTATGCTGCCATGAAACACTGAAGGAACAAAAATGAAGAAAAGGAGAGTTTATTTGACTTATAATTCCCTATCATACTCCTTCAAGGAAGGAAGCCTGGCAGGAAATGATCTCAGGAACCTGGAGACAGGAGTTATAGCAGAGATGATGGCCAGACACTAAATGTTGGCTTCTCCCCAGGTCTTCAGCCTGCTTTCTTTTTTTTTTTTTAATTTTTATTTTCTATATTCTATGTTTACATTCCAAAGACTTTCCCCTTTCCCAGTTACCCTCCACCCTATGTCCCATAATTCCTCTCCCCCCTGCTATTCCCCACTCATTCCCCCCCACACACACGATTTCTCTGTTCTGGGTCTACAATACTGGATCCAATCTTTACAGGCCCAGGGTCCTCGCCTTTCTTCTTCTTGGGAGTCATTTGACTTTGCTAATTGTGCCTTGAGTATTTAGGGCTTTTGGGCTCATTAATATCCAATTATCAGTGATTGCATTTCATGTGTATTCTTTTGTGATTGGGTTAGCTCACTTAGGATGATAGTTTCGAGATCAAACCATTTACCTACAAATTGCAGGAGTTCATTATTTTTAATTGCTGAGTAGTACTCCATTGTATAAATATACCACATTTTCTGTATCCATTCCTCTTTTGAGGGATATCTGGGCTCCTTCCAATTTTAGCTATTATAAACAAGGCTGCTATAAACATAGTGGAGCATGTGTCTTTATTGTATGCAGAGGAATCCTCTGGGTATATGCCCAGGAGTGGTATGCCAGGGTCCTCTGGAAGTGTCATGCCCAATTTTCTGAGGAACCACCACACTGATTTCCAGAGCAGTTTTACCATTTTGCAATCCCACCAACAGTGGAGGAGTGTTCCTCTTTCTCCACATCCTCGCCAGCACCTGTTGTCTCTTGAGTTTTTAATCTTAGCCATTCTGACTGGTGTGAGGTAGAATCTCAGGGTTGTTTTGATTTGCATTTCCCTGATGACTAATGATGTTGAACATCTCTTAAGGTGTTTCTCAGCCATCCGAATTTCTTCTGGTGAAAATTCTTTGTTTAGCTCTGTACCCCATTTTTTGATAGGGTTATTTGGTTCTTTGGGGTCTAACTTCTTGAGTTCTTTGTATATGTTGGATATAAGCCCTCTGTCAGATGTGTGGTTGGTGAAGATCATTTCCCACTTTGTTGGTTGGCGTTTTGTCCTTCTGACAGTGTCCTTTGCCTTACAGAAACTTTGTAATTTTATGAGGTCCCATTTGTCAATTCTTGATCTTAGAGCATAAGCTATTAGTGTTCTGTTCAGGAACTTTCCCCCTGTGCCCATGTCCTCCAGGGTCTTCCCAAGTTTCTTTTCTAATAGTTTCAGTGTGTCTGGTTTTATGTGGAGGTCCTTGATCCACTTGGAGTTGATCTTAGTACAAGGAGATAAGAGTGGATCAATTAGCATTCTTCTGCATGTTGACCTCCAGTTGAACCAGCACCATTTGTTGAAAAGGCTATCTTTTTTCCACTGGATGGTTGTGGCTCCTTTATCAAAGATCAAGTGACCATAAGTCTGTGGGTTCATTTCTGGGTCTTCAATCCTATTCCATTGATCTACATGCCTGTTGCTGTACCAATACCATGCAGTTTTTAACATAATTGCTCTGTAGTACTGCTTGAGGTCAGGGATATTGATTCCCCCAGAAGTCCTTTTATTGTTGAGAATAGTTTTAGCTATCCTGTGTTTTTTGTTGCTCCAGATGAATTTGAGAATTGCTCTTTCTAGATCTATGAAGAATTGATTCAACAAAACCAAGAGCTGGTTTTTCAAGAAAATCAACAAGATAGATAAACCCTTAGCTAGACTAATCAAAGGGCACAGAGACAGTATCCAAATTAACAAAATTAGAAATGAAAAGGGGGATATAACAACAGAAACGGAGGAAATTCAAAAGATCATCAGATCCTACTACAAAGGCCTATACTCAAAACAACTGGAGAATCTGGAGGAAATGGACAATTTCCTAGACAGATACCAAATACCAAAATTAAATCAGCATCAAGTATATCAGCTAAACAGTCCCATAACCCCTAAAGAAATAGAAGGGGTTATAGAAAGCCTCCCAACCAAAAAAAGTACGTGACCAGATAGTTTTAGTGCAGAATTCTACCAGACCTTCAAAGAAGACTTAACACCAATACTTTTCAAACTATTCCACAAAATAGAGACAGAAGGGACACTGCCCAACTCGTTCTTCGAAACCACAATTACACTGATACCTAAACCACAAAAAGATCCAACAAAGAAAGAGAACTACAGGCCAATTTCTCTTATGAATATTGATGCAAAAATACTAAATAAAATTCTTGCCAACCGAATCCAAGAGCATATCAAAACGATCATTCACCATGATCAAGTAGGCTTCATTCCAGGGATGCAGGGATGGTTCAATATACGGAAATCCATCAATGTAATCCATTACATAAACAAACTAAAAGAACAAAACCACATGGTCATCTCATTAGATGCTGAAAAAGCATTCGACAAAATTCAGCATCCTTTCATGCTAAAAGTCTTGGAAAGAGCAGGAATTCAAGGCCCATATCTAAACATAGTAAAAGCAATATACAGCAGACCAGTAGCCAACATCAAGGTAAATGGAGAAAAACTTGAAGCAATCCCACTAAAATCAGGGACTAGACAAGGCTGCCCTCTCTCTCCATATCTTTTCAATATAGTACTTGAAGTTCTAGCGAGAGCAATTAGACAACATAAGGAAGTCACAGGGATACAAATTGGAAAGGAAGAAGTCAAACTATCATTATTTGCAGATGATATGATATTCTACTTGAGCGATCCAAAAAACTCCACCAGAGAACTTCTACAGCTGATAAACAACTTCAGCAAAGTGGCTGGTTATAAAATTAACTCAAGCAAATCAGTAGCCTTCTTGTACTCAAAGGACAATCAGGCTGAGAAAGAAGTTAGGGAAATAACACCCTTCACAATAGCCACAAACAACATAAAGTACCTTGGCGCAACTCTAACCAAACAAGCGAAAGATCTGTATGACAGGAACTTCAAGTCCTTGAAGAAAGAAATCGAAGAAGACCTCAGAAGATGGAAAAATATTTCTTGCTCCTGGATTGGCAGGATCAAAATAGTAAAAATGGCCATCTTGCCAAAAGCAATCTACAGATTCAATGCAATCCCCATCAAAATTCAGCCTGCTTTCTTATACACACCTAGCAATTTACAATTGCAAAGTATCATGTGGTGTTTGCCTTTCTGCATGTGGGTTGGTTGCCTCTATCAGAATGATTATTTCTATTCCTCCATCCATTTACCTGAAAATTTCACAATTTTATTGATTTTTTACTCAAACATTTTTACCCAATATATTTTGTTCATGTTTCTCTTGTCAGCTACTCCCAGCGCCTCCCTCCTCCTACCCACCTAATTTTATGCTTGTTTGTGCTCTCTCAAACAGAAACACAAATAATAAGACAATAACTACATATACAAAAGAGTGTAACAAAAACCTTAGGTTCATTTTGTTTTGGCCAACTCTATTGTATACATGTACCATATATTTTATTCTGCCTAGCAGTTGATGGACATCCAGGCTGGTATCATTTTCTGGGTACAATGAACAAAGCAGCGATGATCACTGATGGATGCTGGGGTGGGCATACATTTTCTTCAAGATAGCAGCTCCTGGGAGGCTTCCCATGCTCAGTAGACATTCCTTCCCTCATGCAAATACAGGCAGCAGTAAGTGGTTACAGTAGGTTTAGGGGGAGATGAGAAAACACATGAAGTTGGAAGGAAATTCTGTTGTAGAGGAAGGGAAGGAATTATATGGCATGGAATAGATTTCATCAAATTGCATTATATGTATGTCTGAAACATGAAATTTGAAAAGTATAACTGTTTGTGCCTGTGTACAAACAGTATAAAAACAAACATTTCAAGCTAAATCTTGAAAGAGTACATTAAAGAGGCTTCTCTTAATTGCATAACATGTTTGGGGAGGGCACCGTCTGGGCATTTTGTTATTATGCTAAAGTCACTTTGTACTCATATAAACTTAGATTGTGCAGGGTCAGTCACTACACTGAGGTCTCCCTGCAACCAGCAGGAAGGGGAAATATGAGATGTATAATGATTTTGCTATAATGAGCAAGCTATCTTTCACAAGTGGCACAGGTACTGCCAAAGAGAACAATAGTCTAAATGCCATATACACCTCTAATTCCACCACTTGGGAGAGTAAGGTAGAAGGATATACAATTCCAGGCTAGCCTTGCCTACACAAGCAAAAGAACAGAAAAAAATGTAAGACATAAATATGACAATTGGTCATTTGGACATAAATGTCATATTGTTATAAGACTAGCTGTACAGTAGGTTTATCTGAAATGTATTATTATACATGATTATCTTGACATTCATTGAAATATGTCTGCACATGTACATGTATTAACTTATATAACTATATATTATATACAGAAGTATACAAATATATTTACTGATTTCTATCATTTAAATTTGATATTTTCTTTTTACCATATTTTAAAATAATGAATATTGATTTAATAATCAGTTTGATTCAATCACAAAAGTAATATAAAAGATTATACATTTTTTTTCTCAATGATAGAATCTTGAAAAAGTAATACAACAAAACCCTATTCCAAATTAATACATTTAAGGTACATGACAGTCAAGGTTCAAAAGGTGCACTATCCAAAGCAATAATTTTTCTTGGGGTATTTATAATTAATCACTAATTTTGCCATCTAGGGTTTTATTTTCACTATGTCATAAAAATATACATATGTGTATTTATTACATTATACATACATGTAAAGACCTCTCTCTCTTGAAATTTATTTATTTTATTTTTAGGATTACACTGCAGCTGTCTTGTGATACACCAGAAGAGGACATCAGATCCCATTACAAATGGGTGTGAGCTACCATATGTTTGCTGGGAATTGAACTCAGGAACTCTGGAAGAGTACTCAGTGCTCTTAACTGTTGAGTGATTGTTTTAGGCTATAAAGACCTCTCCTGTGGATTCTTTTCTATAAATTTACTTTCTCATGAATGTACACAGGTTATTTATTATACATACCTTTTTGATTATGAACAACATCCCATTATTATATGTACATGTATCCCATGTTATTATATGTACAAATAACAATTATTTATACAAATAATAATGATGAACTTATTGAAAAATACGTTACTTTCAGTTTTGTATATACATTTTAATAGCGTGTAAACATATATTATATATCCCATTATGAATAATATATTGATATATAATGTATTTAATATATCGTATATACACATAGATGTATGCATGTATAAAACTTCTCCATGAGAAATATTTTTGTAAACAACTGTTGAATATTATTAGATTTACTGCCAAGCAATTTTAACTATGGCCGATTCTTTACTGTGTCTTCCTCTATGATGTAGGAGTGGTCCAGACCTTCTACATTCTCTTCATCCCTTGTTGATAGTACAATCTTTCCTTTTATCAATCCTAATAGATTTCTCCCATCTATTTTTGCACCATTACAGAGTGATTTTTTTATATGTCATCCCTTGTAAGAATATAAGAACAGTAAAATTTCTAATGCTTCCCTAGATACAACAACCTTCTGGCAGGAAACAGATGGCATTCTCAGTTGGAGTGAAAATTTGGAGGCTGGATATTCCTCAGTGCTCCTATGTTCATTTTTCTTATCATTTCTTATCTGTTGGAAAATTTATTTTATATCCTTTTAATTTTTTGAAACTAGAATATAATAAATACCATTTCCCTTTCCTTTCACCAATCCTTCCCATTTTTTCTCCCTTGCTGTCTTTCAAATTCATCCCCCATTTTCTTGGTTGTGTGTGTGTGTGTGTGTGTGTGTGTGTGTGTATTCCTAAATATAAAAATACAACCTCCTCAGTGTATGTATGTAACTTGTTATGTATGTTTTCAGGGTTGGCTATTTAATAGAGACCAACCAATTGTGCTTTTCCCTAGGGAAGACCATTTGTCCAATCTCCCCATTCCTTAGATGTCTTTACTTCTTTATCTAGGGTTGAGGCCTCATGAGCTTTCTCCATTCCAAGTTAGCATGTCTATTCATGTGGTCCTTATTCAGGGTATGTGTAGGCAGCCATGTTTGGTGAAATTTCATGAGTATAGTTTCTGACATTTCCAGGAGTCACAGACTCTCATAGTAAACTACTTATTCTTGATCTTAGAATCTTTCCACCCTCTCTTCCACAATGATACCCTAGGCTTAAGTGTAGGAATCCTGTTGTAGATATATCACTTGGGACAAGGATTCACAACTTTGCAGTTTTGATTGCTTGTGGTTTTCTGTAATCGTCTCCATTTGTGTCAAAGCATGAGGAGTACATTTATTTATGGGCACAAGAACAAATACTTAGAAAGTAGTTAGGTGTTCTGTTAGTTGTAGATTTTCTTCCCAGATCCATTACTTTCATAGCACTGGGGTCGTTGCTAGGTTTCAGCTACCTGGCACAATTTTCCTGTTGGTTATTGCCAAACTATGTGTTCCACTTTTGCACCCTAAGTGTTATCATGTCTTAAGGTTCCTGTTGTGGTTTATAGATAACATACCTGTGTAGGACTATCATATGCATCCTCCTTGACAAGCTTGTATAATTATTTCTGGTACAATGAAACCATGAGGAGGCTTTCAGATCAGATTCAGCTCAGGTCCTCTGAACCTTTGACTGAAAAGCATACAATATTCACCAATAGGGAATTATGTGCCTTCTCTGTGGGCACTGAAGGCAATAGCAATAGTCTGCAGTGTTTGGGTGTCTCTTGAACAACACTGACAAAAAATCTCCAAAAACAAAAAAGTGCTTCTCATGTTGGAAGATTTGTTAGATAGTCTTTAGTTCTTGAAGAGAGTATTGTCAGCCCCTATGGGAATATAGTCACACACACACACACACACACACACACACACACACACACACACATTTTTCAGTCTATAGTTAATAGTATGAGTCTTTATGACGTTTTCGGACATCCTTACTGTTATTTTACCCCTTTCCCTCTTCCTGTATTTTTATCGTTCTCTGTAATTAGATCCATTTTTTTAAATAGAGCCTCATTTTTTCTCTTTCCCAGTCAATTCATTTGTACCCTGCTTTTCTCCTCTCTGTTTTTCCTGCCACTCCATTTCTCCACAACTGTCCTTTGTTTTTCTTTCCTAGTTTCTGCAGGTTATAGTTTGACACCTGAGTATTTGGAGCTGGTAACCTCAGATGAAACAGAATGAAAATGTTTATCTTTCTGGGTCTGGGTTAACTCTTGAAAGAATTGTTATCACTCGTTATTTAAGGTTAGGTATAGTAGTTACAGGATCTGTTATTTCTCTTTCATCTGAGTCTTGATTTCCTTCTCTCCAGTGAAAACTGGTTGGTCATAAGATTGTGGGTTGTATTTTTGTTCCCTTTAATGTTTGAAAAATGGTGTGATGTCTCAGGTCTTTGTTGTTCTCATGAGATTCTGCTGTTATTTAATGTTTTTCTCCCAGTTTTGAGTAAAATGTCTGTTTATTTTTCCTTTCACCTTTTTTACTTGGCTTAATTCTTACTTTTTAATTGTGGTTTATTTTTTATATATTTCTTTGATTTTATCATGATGGTCAGAAGTCACTCAGTTACATGAATCAGAGAGTTTCTGTGTGGTAACAAACAGAAAAGTTTAAACTACTATTCCTTTGAATACATTTTAATGCCCACCTCTTTTATTTTTCTTCAGTCTCATAAGAGAAATGCTATGCCCCCTTTTACTCCTCCATGGGTCTCTGAGAGTTTGTTCATGTTTTTAAAAAATATTTTCTCTAATAAGATTGGGTCATTGCTAGCATCTAAATTCTTCTCTCTCTTCTCTGCTCTCCAGCAAGCATTCTGGATGTTTTGTCATATTTTTCCACACCCCCACCACAATTTGTCCTCTTTTCCTAGTCCATCTCCATCCCCTCCACTTCCCCCTCCCCATCCATTGTTCCTCCATTTTATTCAGAAAGGGACATGCCCATGGAGGTCCACCAGCCATGGCATATCAAATTTCAGTAAGGGGGATATTTCTTGAAGGCAGGTCAGAGACACCCTATTCTCACTCTTAGGGGTCTAAAAGGAGCACCAAGCTAGACAACTAACATATATGTACAGTTGTCTGTACACTGTATTGTGGCAATCTATGTCAGTCCCATGCAGGCTTTCTGATTGGCAGTTCAGTCTCTGTGAACCACTATGAGCCCTGGTTAGCTGATTATGTGAGGTTTCTTATGGTGCCCTTGAGTCCTCTGGCTCCTACTATTCTTCTCCCTCTTCCACAGGTTTTCCCAAGATCCACATACATTTTGGCTGTGCGTCTCTGCATCTGCTTCCATCAGTTGCTGGAGGACACTTCTCTGATGAAAATTGAATTGGCACCAATCTATGAGTATAACTGAATATCCTTAGGAATAATTTCATTGACACACACACACCCCAATTTTGTTTTATTCTATCATAGGCCTATGGGCTATTCAGACTCTGAGTCCTGGCAATCCAGGCACTGTCTGGGCTGGGCTCCCTCTCATGGCATGTGTCTCAGTCAGGACCAGTCATTTGTTGGCTACTTCAAAAATTCCTGCATCATCTGTAACTCAGAACACGTTGTAGGCATGATGTATTGTAGGTCGAAGATTGGGTGGCTCAGTTGGTATCCCTATCCCTCCACTGGAAGTCTTACCTGGCTACAGCAGAGAGCCAGTTTAGGTTCTGTATGTCCCATTGCTAGGAGTCTGGGCTGGGGCTACCCTCATAGATTCCTGTGTTTCCATTGCACTATGTTTCTATGAGTTACTCTACCTTTCTATTAAAAATCCCAATTTATTACTTCTTTGTATCTTTTTCTTCTTTAATTCTTTGTACTGTGTTCTATTTTTATTAGATAGTTTCTTTATTTATATTTCAAATGCTATCCCTTTTCCTTGTTTCCCCTCCAAAAACCCCCATCCCATTCTCCCTTCCCCCTGCTCACTAGCCCACCCACTCCCTCTTTCCTGACCTGTCATTCTGCTACCCTGGGGCAATGATCCTTCACAGGTACAAGGGCCTCTCCTCTCATTGATATCCAACCAGGCCTTCTTCTGCTACCCATGTGGCTGGAGTCACAGGTCCCTCCATGTGTACTCTTTGGTTGGTGGTTAAGACTCTGGGAGCCCTGGGGGCTACTGGTTGGTTCATATTGTTGTTCCTCCTATGGGGCTGTAAACCTCTTCAGCTCCTTGGGTCCTTTCTCTAGCTGTATGGTATTTATTGTTCATGAAATAATTTAATTGTGACTGTACTTTCAGATAATTTATCTTCTCATTCATTCATCTTAATATTGTTATACATTACCCGTTTTTCTTCAGTTACTTCGAGATCTTGTTTTTATGTTGTTTTGTATGTTTATTTATTTCATGAAATTTGGAAATATTGCTATTCCATTTCTTCATTGCCTTTATTTCCCCTATTCAGTTCTTAGATGACTAATTGTGGCAATTAATAATTTTTGCAATTTGTCTTTCTTCTAAAAGTAAAAGTAATACAGAATAGCATGCCATTTTTAAAATTAGTGATAAATTATTCTTCCTTTTACTTGTAAGTTTTCTGTCCAGATTTCTGATGTCAATTCTATATTGTGGAATGGAACAATTTGTAACCTCCCCACTGCAGTTTAGCCCCAAAATAGTTGTCCCATAGTATGGAAACCAGAATTCTATCTACTCTGATCTTTAGTTTGATCAACATAATAGAATGACATATGAATGACCTCATGCAGCATTGCTTTTCTCTGTTGTATGCCATCTAACATGACCTTCTCTTCTCCTCATATTGTTGCGAATCACAAAATATCTTCTCCTTTCTTTGATGTGGCTGAATTTTAAATCATTTTTATACTTCTTATGTCAAAAATAATAACTTCTATTCATTGAAAATATATACATTCCATATATTTATATAACATAGTTTGATTATTGACTACTACCTTCCTTACATTCTTTTTGTTTGTTTTTGTTTTGTTGTATTTTTTAATTTATTTATTTATGATTTTTACACTGCAGATTTTATTCCCCCCACTGGTCCACTCTCCAACTGTTCCATACCCCACACCTCCTTCCCACCCCCTGTCTCCATGAGAATGTACCCACCCCCACTCCCCACCTCCCACCCCACTTGACTTCTAAATTCTCTGGGACCTCCAGTCTCTTGAGGGTTAGGTGTATCATCTCTGTATGATCACAGACCCAGCAATTCTCTACTGTATGGGTGTTGGGGGCCTCAAATCAGCTGATGTATGCTGCCTGTTTGGTGGTCCGGTGTTTGAGAGATCACTAGGATCCAGATTAATTGAGACTGCTGGTTCTCTTACAGGGTTGCTCTACTCCTCAGCTTCTTTCAACCTTTCTCTAATTCAATCACAGGGGTCAGCAGCTCTGTTCATTGGATAGGTGCAAATATCTGCATCTGACTCTTTCAATTGCTTGTTGGGTCTTTTGGAGTGCAGTCATGCTATAACTCTTTTTGTGAGTGCTCCATAGCCTCAGTAGGGCTTTTGACCATCCCCCTGAGCTGTATCCCTATTCAGACCTGCGGAATGGACTTCTATTCTTCAGGAACCTCTCCATTTTCATCCCTGTAGTTCTTTCAGACAGGAACAATTATGGGTGAGAGTGTTGACTGTCCTCCCTTACATTCTTATAGTGCCCTTCATCCTTCCTCCCTTCCAACTGTTTTTTTTTATTAATAACTCCCGAGTCCAACTGGTGCTAATATGTGTATGCACATGAAGCCAACCATTGAAGTATGTGCATTTTATCAATCTGTCAGTGGCCATATTTTCAAAGAATACTGACTCTATCATTCATCAGTAATCAACTTCCAACAGTTCCTCAGATAGGGTGGGACATACAGGGACAATCTCTTCCATCCATACTAGATTTTTGACTGAACTGATCTCATACATGTCTTGTCAGACAGCTAGAGCTGCTGTGTGTTGATGTATACAGTAGCTATGTCATGTCTTAAAGTCAGCATTTCAAAGCTCTCCTCCCCATTCTCTATCTCTTACATTCTTTCTGCTGCCTTTCCAAAACCTTCCCTGAGCTTTAGAGAAATGATGATGAGCCATCCACAATGAACCCTTATAGTTACTTATAATTAGCCCTGTGACCAGTTATGAATCTCTGAATTAGCAGCTACCCACTGCAAAAGGAAGTTTTTTTCTGAATAAAGTTGAAAACAGCACAAATTTATGGGTATAAAGTAATTATTTGAAGGACAGCTTGGTGTATGACCATTTAACAGAACAACAATAGAGACTCCACTAAGGTCTTTGACCTCCTCCAGAGCAATAGGTTTTGACCAGGTTCTCAGTATAACACTTGGAATCCTTCCCTTTCAACTGAGGTTTTTATTTGCCTTATTGAAATATTCATTTCTGCCATCATTTCAGTTTGAATTTTCTTCAATAATTTTATTCATTAAATTCTTGAATTGTCTTTTCCATTTCATCCATCCCATTGTTTCTGTTCTCTTGGGTAATGTGCATATGTTCTTTGAGCTGCTTGCACATAGTTATAACCATTCTTTTAAATTCTTTGTCTAGAACTTCTTCCAAGTTATTCTCATTGGGAGTTATTATTTTAAAATTGGGGTCAAAATATTGTTATGGATTTTTGTGTTTGCATCTGCTCTGGAATCTGTGTACTTTAAGTAGTTTTTTGAGTGAGCATTTATTTGCTCATTTTACTTTGTTAAATACCCTCTTTCAATTAACGTGTGTACAATTATCAGGAGCAAATTAAATTACAAGAAACTGTGCTGGTAAGTTTTGTCAACTTAACACAAGAGATACCTAAGGAAGAGGAAATGTCAATTGAAGTGGTGCTGACATCAGATTGTCTTGTGTGCATATCTCTTGTTTTTTTTTTATTAATGATAGATGTGGGGGGACTCAAGGAAATTGATACAATAAAAAAACTTGAGGATTATCACAATAGGTATAAGAAATGGAGGAAGCAAGGATCAGACCAGAGCTAATTTAAAGGAGGGCACCTGGACCCATACTTAAAAAAAAAAAAAAAACAAAAAAAAACTAGCTGGGGTATGCTGTCTCTTGTATAGAGAATATTGGCCCAGATAGTAATAGAGGTCCAAAACACAAGTTGTACTGTGGGCCAAAGGAATAATACATCAGAATATGGATAAGAAGATTCAGAAGAAGAATAGGAAAATCATATGTGTCTCAATGAATACCATAGACGGCAACGACACCTTAACCTACTGTCTTAGTTTGGTTTTCATTGTTATCATAAATGCCAAGATCAAAATCAACTTGGAAAGAAAAACTTTTATTTCTGTGTAGGTCAAAATTGGTCATGGAGAGAAGTCAGAGCAGGAAACTGGAATGAAGAGTTGAGTGAGAGATCTTTGGGAAGTGATGCTAACTGGATTATTCAGTTTGCTTTACTCTATTTCCCAGGACTCTGTGGGGTGAGATTGCCTACAGTGAAATGGCCCCTTTGGAACTCCTGATACCTGTGCACCTTTGTTCTTGGTAATTTGTAACCTCAACTGCCCCAAGTTGTGGTATTACACAATCTGTTTATGACCTAGCACTTCATTTTGATGGTTTGTATATACATTGTTTTGAAACTTGTGAATTGAAGTTCCTTGTAAGTAATGTATTCGGTGTGTTTTCTTATTTTCCATTTTCTTGATGCTCTAAAATTTGTGGTCATCTTATCTGTAATGATGTGTCATTCATAGGGTTGTTCAACTCTTAGAAACAGAGAACAACATCCTTCTTTGCATCTTTGACAAGAAAGCAAATCATTCTCAATTCCATTCTTCTTATCCCCCATCACTCTTCTCTGATCAGGCCCTTGTATGCCTGTGCACTCTTCCTCTTAGCAATTCACTGCAAGGCCAGATGACATGCAATTAGACATCATCTCCATGTCCAGAATTTACACAATCTTAGATTTTCTTAGTTTGTACACCACCTCTTGCTTGTTTTTTCCCAGTGAAAGCCCATGCTTTCTCTCATGTAGGGTAAGAGACTCTTTTCAGACTCCTGAATGACTCATTCCCTCTCCCTTGGGAACTGTTATGTAATACATTTTTCTTTCAAGGCAGTTATCAATAGCTTTTTAAAAAAAACCTTATGGTAGGTTAAAAATACTGATAAATTTTAAAATAAGGATCTTGTTGAATTAATGTTTTATAAGGTAAGTGATGCCTATTAAAGGAACAATAATGATTTAAAAAATGAGATTGAAAAGCCTAAATTATAAAATGTGAAATATAATCTATAAATGATTTGATTCAGCATAAAGTATATTTTATACACTGGGAATGTCAATTTTTTTAATTCATTGTAGGTTATAATGCTGAGTCACAAAATGCCACAAGAAAATAAGTCACAACTGAAAATGTCAAAGCAAAACTTAAATGAAAGTCTAGAAGGTGAACTCCATGGCCCTTACACCCAACTGAACCCTGCCTTCCTGCTGGGTACTTACAGTGCTCACATTTCATCAAACACTCCAAGGAAAAAGAAAAATTCTTTGTAGGGAAATGTATCAGCTCCAGAGAAAAGATATAGATCCTAATCTTTTCATTTATTCCAAAAAGAATTCAATAGCTAAGTCATTTACATCTTCTAGTACTTACTCATTAATTGACACAGCATCATGTGTACAATGTCGTAGACCAAAACACCATCAGAACATCACCTTGATATATACTAGCCTGAAAAAGTCTTAACATCTTTTGCAAGAAAATCTTTTTAGTGCTTCTTTCTGAAATACAAGGTATATCATACCAGCTGATGAAAGGTTCATAATGAGATATTAGACATCTTCATTTGCACTACAACAAAAAATTTTTTAAACCAAGCAGTTTATTAAGAATAGAGCTTGGTTTTCTCCTAGCCCTTTGGACTAAAATGGCCAAGATCACCATGTTAACAGGTTTGCTTGATTCGTGAGGGCAGTTTCCCCCTCCTGTGAGTCACCTTCATGTTACATCATACATAGGGAAGAATACCATATTCTCTCATGAAAGCTAGAATGGGAGAGGATAAATATCTCTACACCCACCCCCTCCTACAATGATGGATCCTCTCTTGTTTACTCTACTTATGAGAGAAACCACCACAGTGGACACTAAGTTTCAAGACCTAAAATTTTGAGGTTACTAAATGAACCACAGCAGAGTCTAAGATATTAATAAGAAAACTGGTTATAAAAAGAAGATAAATATGTTAAAATCAGAAAACATCACACATAACCAATCACATGCTTTCTTAATTTATTGTTTGAGTGTTTTATATGTGTATGCAGTGTACTTTTTTTGTAATATAGTTTTGCACTTCTAACCTCCCATTCACCCTCTCCCTTCCTCCACCACCACTTTAACCTCCAATTTCATTTACTATTTTTAAACTAAGTCTGCTTAGTGCTGCAGGTATGTGCATAGACATAGGACCATCCTCTGATGGGCGGGCTATTATGGCATTCTTTTTAAAAATAAGAAAAAAATTAGAAATTTCAAAATGAGCCTGAAAGTAAATGGAACCTCCCAGAGAGGAGAAAAATGCAAAGGCATGAAAATCACATCAAGGTAAGGATGGTAGAAGACCAGTCAATGAAATCCAACATTACAGAGGCATTCCACATGAAATCACTAGACAGTAAAAAAAAAATTTATACACAAGAAAGAAGAAAGGAAGAAAGGAAAGAAGGAAGGAAGGAAAGAAGGAAGGAAAGAAGGAAGGAAGGAAGGAAGGAAGGAGAGAGGGAGGGAAGGAGGGAGGGAGGGAGAGAGGGAGGGAGGGAGGGAAGGAAGGAAGGAAGGAAGGAAGGAAGGAAGGAAGGAAGGAAGGAAGGAAGGTGAGAAAGAGAGGTTTTACATGAGTCACAAGAAAAGAACCTTGGATTTCTTTAAAACAAAATTTATAAAAATAAACAATGGTGAAATGTCTTAAACTTAAAGGAAAAATTATTTCCATGTCCAGGTCTAGTTCAATTTAATCTATCAAGTGTCAGGGATACATAAATGCACTCCATACACCCTTACTGGACACCAGATAACATTCGTGCCAGTCTGTTGAAGAATGCATGCTTGCATGGCATCAGTCTCTGTACAGAGTGAGAAATAAACTGACCTGCCTCTGTTTAATCACTTCTCATGCTGGTTACACCTTAAAGGGACATCTAATATTTCTAATGTCAAATATGTAAACTGCTATAGGTAAACATATATGTATGTAAATTATGTAATAATTTAGTACTTATAAGAAGTATTAATTTTTGTAATTGCAGGTCTCCAGCTGGTCCCAGGGATGCCCTCCCTAAATGTTTCCATCCTCACTCCCAGCCCTCTCATTCTCCCCTGCCCCCTTCCCCCACAGTTAATTGCCATCCCCATACCCTATACCACACCCCATCTTCCACTCAATTCCCTCCTGTGATGACTATTCCATTTCCCCTTCTTTCGACTTCTGATTCAGATTCATACATCCTCCCTTGGGCCTTCCTTATTACCCAGTTTATTTGGATCTGTGGATTGTAGCATGATTATCCTGCACTTCATGACTAATGACCAATTATAAGTAAGTACATAGCATACACGCCTTTCTGGGTTTGTGTTATCTTACTCTGCATACTATTCTCAATTTCTATACATTTGTCTGTAAATCTTATGAAGTCTTTGTTTTTAATAGCTGAGTAGATGTACCACATTTTCTTTATCCATTTTTCAGCACTTAGGTTGTTTCCCCATATCTGACTATTACAAATAAAGCAGCTGTGAGCATAGATGAGCAAGTGTCCCTGTGGTATAGTGGGGCATCTTTTGAGTATATACCCAGGAGTAGTATAGCTGGGTCTTGAGGTAGATTTCTTCCCAATTTTTTTAAGAAACTGCCCAATTGGTTTCCAAAGTGGTTGTAGAAGTTTGCACGCTCAACAGCAATGGAAGAGTGCTCCACATTCTCACCAGCATGTGCTATCACTTGAGTTTTTAATCTTAGACATTCTAACAGGTGTAAGATGGAATCTGAGGTGTTTTATTTGTATTTTCTTGATGCATAGGAATTTGAACATTTTGTTAAGTGTTTCTCAGCTGTTTAAGTTTCTGCTTTTGAGAATTTTTAAATACCCAATTTTTAAATTGAGTTAGCTTGTTGATATCTAATTTCTTAAGGTCCTTATATTTTGATATTCTTCCTCTGTTGATTGTAGTGTTATTAAAGATCTTTTTTCCCTTTTGTAGGCTGCCAATTTAGTTTCATGAGGTCCCAATTATTAATTGTTTATTTTAGTGCCTGAGCTATTGCTGTGCTGTTCAGGAACTTGTTTTTGAGAGAAAAAGGATAGAAAGAGGAAAGAATGGTTAATTAAGAGCCAATCAGAGTCCACAACGGTCTGTAAATTTTTAAATTCATCCAAGAGAAAAGATTGTAACTAGGTTGCAGAATCATGAAGTTTATAATTATGATGTAGAATATTTTATATGATTTAAAAGTAATATTTATTTTTATTTCATAGAGAAATACATTTTATTGTAGAACTGAATTAATACTAGTGCCAGTTGGTAGTTTCCAGGGGAAGGAAACATCACACTTCTTCGTGGATAGGAACATAGGTAGTTTTACCAAGCTCCGGTGGATGGCCTCGCCCACACACATATGGGCAGCAGTAACTGCTTTAGTAGACTATAAAAGGAAATTACATGAAGTTGGGAAGAAAATGTGTGAAAAAGAATATTAAGGAGTTGAAGGAGGAAATAAGGGGGAAGTATCACATTTCATTGTATATATATATATATATATATATATATATATATATGAAATTCTCAAGAATACAGAACATTTTAATGTGTAAGAAAATAGTGTAGGTGGATCTATTTATCATAGAGTTCTAGTTCATTAAAAAGGCTATTCCTATTGCTGTTGGGTATAAGAAGAAAATCCCCTGTGCCATGTTACAAGCACTGAAAGTGTTCCTTTCATACAAAGTGCCACCCAAGGCATTTGGTCTGAGAGCTTGCGACGTGGATTTACTTCATATTTTTCTTACTTCCACCCTGTGCAAGTAGTCAGTGATGTTTTGAAGAATGATGTGGGAACAAAGAAGATTGCAAAGTAGAATTTTCTTTCAAGGAAAATACCTTAGAACTCAAAAACATTTCAAATGTACCATAAAATGCATAGAATTCATTGTTGGCCAAATATGCCTTTCAATAAAACAGCATGCAGGGATGTAATCAGTATTAACAGCACTATATGGAAAAGATAACTCTCCTCCAAAAACTAGAGATGAAGGAATTGAGAAATCTAGTAACTGCTGAGATTGCAGTCAATGAAAGGCCTATTCTGCAAATTACGCTGCCTTGCTTTTCCCCACAGATCAATAGAACTCCTTGAAGAACCACTCTAGGGCCTATGTCTCTGGCATTAGAAACTGACAAGAAAAAGTTCAACACAGAAAGATAGGTATGGCCCAAAGTGTGCTGGGTATTTCTGAGCTGTCCTACACAGGGAGGATGTAAGTGAAAGTTGGTAATCTACAAACTCAAACTGAAGACGACTGCTGGTAACCAGACCAGAACAAAAAATTATATATAATTATTTTCCACTCTGAAATTCACCTGAAACTCCTTTACAAGCTGCTGTGCAGTCTTCCCAAATGTAGATTCTTTACCAGATGAAGCAGAGAAGGAAACATTTCTGAGTCAGGTATAGAAAATGCATTTCTGGCCCAAAAGTAGGGGAAGTATATCTAAGGGACTGTAAAGTGGGTGTTTTAAAACTAACGAACCTTAGTTATGTGTTGACTTAAATATGTATTTAATTAACCCCACCGGCATGGTTTTACTACCTGCCGCAATGCTTAATGAACTCAAAAGAAAGACACGCACACAGACTTTATATTTTGATATGCTGGGCCACTTCCTAACAACCACCATTCGGTTAATCCACCCAGGCTTTTAATTCTGAGTTATCACTTATTAAATTCTGTATTCTGCCTTGGTTGCCCTGGACCCAGTTAGGTAGCTCTCTGGGCCATGCTTTCCTGGATCATACATGGAGGCTATGCTTCCCTGTCATCTGCTCTCCTCAGGCAGGGCATCTCCTCTCCTCCACACTCTCCCAGCATGGCAGATCTCCTCCTTCTTCTGTCCCAAGCCTGGAAATCCCAAAAGTCCTGCCTCTGTCTGCCTTGCCCAGTCATTGGCTGCTGACATAGTTATATGCTGAGCAGAACCAACTGCAGGCAGGGTCCCTCAGTGTTTTAATGGTGTGGCAGTAGCCAGTAAGCAGTTTGGGGAACCAAAAGCAACATTACAATACAAGCGACCTTAGGCCAAACCCGCTGCAGTCCGGCTATTTGCTCTTCAGCTTAGAAAAAGCTTAAAATGGAGGAGACCCAAAAAGCCGGGCCAAAAGTACTGAGAGTAAGGGTATTTGAAAATGTCTGTGAGCTTTGATATTGTTTGAAAAGGCAAGGGAAAAAAGGAGAATTTATAAAAAAAAAAAATGGAAAGAGATATTTTCAAGATCTGATTGATAGGGACCAGATCAGGATGGACCATCTATTAAATCAGTTCAGATGTCACAGATTATCAGTAAACAGTCCAGGCTTGACTGGCTGCCTAATCCCCACACCTGGGGCAGGCCAGAGTCTTCCAAGATTCCAGAGAGCTGCTAGCAGAAGCCAGTGGGAACACAAGGAAGAAGAGCAGTGAAATAGCTCATTGCTAAACCCCTTCAATCCCTTCTCTTTCCAGCTGTGCTCAGGATCTTGGCTGCTGGCAACAAAACCCGGAAAGGCACAGGACTCCCCAGAGAACTGCGGCCAGTGAGACTTGCCTCCAGGAGCTCCACCTTCAAGGGAAGTTTACTCTTAATCCTTGCCTCAGTTACTGCACTTGTCTGAATCGTGCAAAATAAATCATAAATTGCACAAGAATTTGTCATTCCTGGCTACTGAACGCGAAGGCGTCCACAAACCAATGAGTTCTGTTTGACAGTGTGGACACCCAGAGGGCAAAATTGCAGCTTGGCAGCTGTGATCCCCTGGGACCCATAAAGGGGAATGAATGCTGAAGACCTAGTGCTTGGGCCTCAGGTGCTACCCTATCCACTTAGACATTCCTTTGAAGGTGGCAATCCAATTTTGGAAACTGACTCTTATTATTGACATTTTTAAGGAGTAGCCATAGAGAAGAAATACATTACATAGAGAAGAAATACGTTACTTTAAAGGAAAGCAACATCTGAAGAAGACTGTGTCAAATTCTATTTCAAACAATAACAAGGAAAAAGAGAATAAAATATTTTGTCAGGTCTCTGTGAGCAGAGATGTCTAAAGAACTCATTCTCAGGATATAACAGATCAAAGGAACAGCAAACTGTTATGACGTCATAATAAGAATATTTTAGGCTGAAGGTTTTTAATTTCATCACAAAGTTACACAACACAGTTTTGGCTGCTTTGAGTAATTAGAAGACTGTTTTTTTCTTCAAGTCTCCATGTGTCTGTATTACAAACATCTGTCCAACATCTGCCCAGAGGAAAAATGCACATTTGAGAAAATTGCTTTTGTTCATAAAAAACAAACCTTCTATGACAGTTGGCAGAAAAAGGAAAAAAATAACTTTTATTTTGTTTAAATTATGTAATTGATTCCTAACATTACAAAAGAAGTATTTAAAATGCAAATTGATTCACAGTGGGCCAACTAACTGAGGCCAGCTGTCCCTAGAAAGACTTGATATTATTTGTTTCTTTTTTTCTTTCTTCTTTCTCTCCATAGGCACTTCTCAGCAGTCAGGAAATATAGATAGGATCCTATGTGTAAATAAGATGCAAAAATAAATACATAAATAAATAAAAAATACAAACTATTCACAATTTATAGATACCCCCAGAGAAAATGTTTCCAGAATGTCATAGGGTTACAAATTTTAACAAAATGAAAAAAGCAGCTATCCTATAAAATGTGTTTTTTGCTAAAGTCCTGTTACCCAGTATTTTAATGGAGAAGTAGACATGTTTTGTAGATTGTAGAGACCTGCACTCCTGAAATCGTGGCATTGAGACACAATCATCGTGGCTGAAAATGAAGCCTGGAATCGACATGGCAGTTTTATAGAAAATGTTAAACTCAACCCAGAGGTTCCACCCCACCTTGATCCTTCAGTTCCTGGATAAAAGACATGCAACTTTTATTATTTACAGTAAACCTTAAATAGCACAAGAGCTGGCCAGATATATGCCCTTTATGCTATTAAAATCTGCTTTTCTATCAATAACCCCTAGTTATTACTTACTGGGTTTCATCTGGGTTGATCTTAATTTCAACTGCCCAGTCATCAGAGTCACATTATCTTGATGCAAATAACCCATGGTGGCTTCTCCTCCATTCATCTTCCTCTCCCCTCTCTATCACGGTTTTCTGCCAACCTCCTAAATCCCCCCTATATCTTTTCTGCCCAACTATTAGATGTTGGTATCTTTGTTTATAAATAACGTATTAAATAACTTAGGGTCAAGGCCACATAGCATCATTTTGGTCTACATGTGCACACTCTGAGGCAACCTCTTCTTGAGGAACCAATATTAGCATTAGAATACAAGCAGCATCAGGCCAACACATTACAGGGCAGTCTCTAGAGAGAGGGAAGAGACTGACTTTGAGTATAGAAGAATTTCCTGGAACCTAGAGGAAAGGATAGAAATCTATATTAGTTTCCCACCACCAAACCTTGCACTGGGTGGTTGAGGTTTTCTAGATAGAAAGCTGGCACATGTCAGCATGGAGCTAAATAGTGTAGTAGGCAAAGTCAATGGGAATGTTAAGTTGTGTCCTATGCATTTCATCTGAGCAAAGGCATATGAATGTGCATGTCTGTCTTAGTTATGGTTTTACTGCTGTGAAGATACCATGACCAAGTCAGCTCTTATAAGGACATTTAATTGTGGCTGGCTTATAAGTTCAGAGGTTCAGCCCATTATCATCAAGGTGGGAATATGTCAGCATCCAGGCAGTCATGGTGCAGGAGGAGCTGAGAGTTGTACATCTTCATCTGAAGGCTTCTAGCATAATACTGACTTCTAGACAGCAATGATAAGGGTTTTAAGCCCACATGACAGTGATACACCTACTCCAACAGGGCCACACTTTCTAATAGTCCACTCTCTGGGAAGAACGTGTATACAAACCATCACAATGCCTGAGCTGCAAGTGCTGGGCTCAACACTGCACACATCCCCAAGTGTGAGCTGTTGCTCCTGCTAATCTCCACCTTCCAATCCACATGGTACCTCACAAAGAACTCACACTACATAGAAAGGATTTCAGTAAGAAAAGATGGCATTCTGTAAGTGTATAACACTTCCCAAAGAGCACAACCTCCTATGCCCAGGGAGGTCAGTGCACAATGTGCATATTACATTGCATTAATGACAACTTTCAAATTATATAAAGGCCCCTTAGTAACTGAGTTATATCCATAAAAGACACACTATGATTCTTTTTTTTTTAATTTTATTTTCTATATTCTATGTTTACATTCCAAAGGCTTTCCCCTTTCCCAGTTCCCACCCACCATAGTTCCCATAGTTCCTCTCCCCCCCATCTGTTCCCCAATAATTCCCCCTCCCCCCTCAGTTTCTTTACTAAACTGGAAGCAATCTTTACAGGCCCAGGGTCCTCTCCTTTCTTCTTCTTGGGAATCATTTGACTTGCTATTTGTGTCTTGAGTATTTAGGGCTTCTGGGCTCATTAATATCCACTTATCAGTGATTGCATTTCATGTGTATTCTTTTGTGATTGGGTTAATTCACTCAGGATGATATTTTCCAGGTCTAACCATTTACCTACAAATTGCATGAATTCATTATTTTTAATTGCTGTGTAGTATTCCATTGTATAAATATACCACATTTTCTGTATCCATTCCTCCTTTGAGGGATATTTGGGCTGCTTCCAATTTCTGGCTATTATAAACAAGGCTGCTATAAACATAGTGGAGCATGTGTCCTTATTGCATGCAGGGGAATCCTCTGGGTATATGCCCAGGAGTGGTATGCCAGGGTCCTCTGGAAGTAACATGCCCAATTTTCTGAGGAACCGCCAAACTGATTTCCAGAGCGGTTTTACCATTTTGCAATCCCACCAACAGTGGAGGAGTGTTCCTCTTTCTCCACATCCTCGCCAGCACTTGTTGTCTCTTGAGTTTTTAATCTTAGCCATTCTGACTGGTGTGAGGTGGAATCTCAGGGTTGTTTTGATTTGCATTTCCCTGATGACTAATGATGTTGAACATCTTTTAAGGTGTTTCTCGGCCATCCGATTTTCTTCTGGTGAAAATTCTTTGTTTAGCTCTGTGCCCCATTTTTTGATAGGGTTATTTGGTTCTTTGCGGTCTAACTTCTTGAGTTCTTTGTATATATTGGATATTAGCCCTCTGTCGGATGTGGAGTTGGTGAAGATCTTTTCCCACTTTGTTGGTTGCCGTTTTGTCCTTCTGACAGTGTCCTTTGCTTTGCAGAAACTTTGTAATTTTATGAGGTCCCATTTGTCGATTCTTGATCTTAGAGCATAATCTATTGGTGTTCTGTTCAGGAACTTTTCCCCTGTGCCCAAGTCCTCCAGGGTCTTCCCAAGTTTCTTTTCTAATAGTTTCAGTGTGTCTGGTTTTATGTGGAGGTCCTTGATCCACTTGGAGTTGATCTTAGTGCAAAGAGATAAGATTGGATCAATTCGCATTCTTCTGCATGTTGACTTCCAGTTGAACCAGCACCATTTGTTAAAAAGGCTATCTTTATTCCACCGGATGGTTGTGGCTCCTTTATCAAAGATCAAGTGACCATAAGTCTGTGGGTTAACCTCTGGGTCTTCAATCCTGTTCCATTGATCTGCTTGCCTGTTGCTATACCAATACCATGCAGTTTTTAACACAATTGCTCTGTAGTACTGCTTGAGGTCAGGGATATTGATTCCCCCAGAAGTCCTTTTATTGTTGAGAATAGTTTTAGCTATCCTGGGTTTTTTGTTGCTCCAGATGAATTTGAGAATTGCTCTTTCTAGATCTATGAAGAATTGAGTTGGGATTTTGATGGGGATCGCATTGAATCTGTATATTGCTTTTGGCAAGATGGCCATTTTTACTATATTGATCCTGCCAATCCAGGAGCAAGAAATATTTTTCCATCTTCTGAGGTCTTCTTCGATTTCTTTCTTCAAGGACTTGAAGTTCCTGTTGTACAGATCTTTCGCTTGTTTGGTTAGAGTTACGCCAAGATACTTTATGTTGTTTGTGGCTATTGTGAAGGGTGTTATTTCCCTAATTTCTTTCTCTGCCTGCTTGTCCTTTGAGTACAAGAAGGCCACTGACTTGCTTGAGTTAATTTTATAACCTGCCACTTTGCTGAAGTTGTTTATCAGCTGTAGAAGTTCTCTGGTGGAGTTTTTTGGGTCGCTTAGGTAAACTATCATATCATCTGCAAATAATGATAGTTTCACTTCTTCCTTTCCAATTTGTATCCCTTTGACTTCCTTATGTTGTCTAATTGCTCTTGCTAGAACTTCAAGTACTATATTGAAAAGATATGGAGAGAGAGGGCAGCCTTGTCTAGTCCCTGATTTTAGTGGGAATGCTTCAAGTTTCTCTCCATTTATTTTGATGTTGGCTACTGGTTTGCTGTAGATTGCTTTTACTATGTTTAGGTATGGGCCTTGAATTCCTGCTCTTTCCAAGACTTTTAGCATGAAAGGATGCTGAATTTTGTCGAATGCTTTTTCAGCATCTAATGAGATGACCATGTGGTTTTTTTCTTTCAGTTTGTTTATGTAGTGGATTACATTGATGGATTTCCGTATATTGAACCATCCCTGCATCCCTGGGATGAAGCCTACTTGATCATGGTGGATGATCGTTTTGATGTGCTCTTGGATTCGGTTAGCAAGAATTTTATTTAGTATTTTTGCATCTATATTCATAAGAGAAATTGGCCTGTAGTTCTCTTTCTTTGTTGGATCTTTTTGTGGTTTAGGTATTAGCGTAATTGTGGCTTCGAAGAATGAGTTGGGCAGTGTCTCTTCTGTCTCTATTTTGTGGAATAGTTTGGAGAGTATTGGTGTTAAGTCTTCTTTGAAGGTCTGGTAGAATTCTGCACTAAAACCATCTGGTCCCGTACTTTTTTTGGTTGGGAGGCTTTCTATAACCCCTTCTATTTCTTTAGGGGTTATGGGACTATTTAGCTGATCTACTTGATGCTGATTTAATTTTGGTATTTGATATCTGTCTAGGAAATTGTCCATTTCCTCCAGGTTCTCCAGTTGTTTTGAGTATAGACCTTTGTAGTAGGATCTGATGATCTTTTGAATTTCCTCAGTTTCTGTTGTTATGTCTCCCTTTTCATTTCTAATTTTGTTAATTTGTATACTGTCTCTGTGTCCTTTGGTTAGTCTGGCTAAGGGTTTATCTATCTTGTTGATTTTCTCAAAGAACCAGCTCCTGGTCTTGTTGATTCTTTGTATGGTTCTCTTTGTTTCTATTTGATTGATTTCAGCCCTGAGTTTGATGATTTCTTGTCTTCTACTCCTCCTGGGTGAATTAACTTGTTTTTCTTCCAGGGCTTTAAGGTGTGCCATTAAGCTGCTAGTATATGCTCTCTCCAGTTTCTTTTTGGATGCACTTAGAGCTATGAGTTTTCCTCTTAGCACTGCTTTCATTGTGTCCCATAGATTTGGGTAGGTTGTACCTTCATTTTCATTGAATTCTAAAAAGTCTTTGATTTCTTTTTTTATTTCTTCCTTGACCAAGGTGTCATTGAGTAGAGTATTGTTCAGTTTCCATGTGTATGTGGGCTTTCTGTTGTTTTTGTTGTTATTGAAGACCACTCTTACTCCATGGTGATCTGATAGAAGGCATGGGATTAGCTCGATATTCTTGTATTTGTTGACATCTGTCTTGTGACCAATTATATGGTCTATTTTGGAGAAGGTCCCATGTGGAGCTGAGAAAAAGGTATATTCTTTAGCTTTAGGATGAAATGTCCTATATATATCTGTTAAATCCAATTGGTCCAGAGTTTCAATTAGTTTCACTGTGTCCCTGTTTAGTTTCTGCTTTCCTGATCTGTCCATTGACGAGAGTGGAGTGTTGAAGTCACCCACAATTATTGTGTTAGGTGTAATGTGTGCTTTAAGCTTTAGTAAGGTTTCTTTTACGAATGAGGCTGCCCTTGCATTTGGAGCATAGATGTTCAGTATTGAGAGCTCTTCTTGGTGGATTTTTCCTTTGGCCAGCAAGAAGTGACCTTCTGAGTCTCTTTTGATGATTTTAGGTTGGAAGTCAATTTTATCTGATATTAGAATGGCTACTCCAGCTTGTTTCCTGAGACCGTTTGCTTGTAAAATTGTCTTCCAGCCTTTTACTCTAAGGCAGTGTTTGTCTTTGACACTGAGATGTGTTTCCTGTATGCAGCAAAATGTAGGGTCCTGTTTCCGTATCCAGTCTGTTAATCTATGTCTTTTTATTGGGGAATTGAGTCCATTGATGTTAAGAGATATTAAGGAATAGTAATTATTTCCTCCAGACATTTTTGAAATTGTATTTATTTATTTTATTTATTTTTTTATATTCGAGAGGTTACCTTCTTTTGGGTTTGATGAGAGGAGGTTTCTATCTTGCTTCTTCCCGGGTATAGTTTCCGTCCTTGTCTTGGTGTTTTCCCCCTATTATCCTTTGTAGGGCTGGATTTGTGGAAAGATATCGTGCAAATTTGGTTTTGTCATGGAATACCTTGATGTCTCCATCTATGGTGATTGAGAGCTTTGCTGGGTAAAGTAGTTTTGCCTGAAGTTTGTGTTCTCTTAGAGTTTGCATGATATCTGTCCAGGATCTTCTAGCTTTCATGGTCTCAGGTGAGAAGTCTGGTGTTATACTGATAGGTCTTCCTTTATAAGTTACTTGGCCTTTTTCTCTTGCTGCCTTTAATATTCTTTCTTTGTTTAGTACATTTGGAGTTTTGATTATTATGTGACGGGATGTATTTCTGTTCTGATCCAGTCTGTTTGGGGTTCTGTATGCTTCTTGTATATTCATGGGCATCTCTCTCTTTAGGTTGGGGAAGTTTTCTTCCATAATTTTGTAGAAGATATTTGCTGGCCCTTTAACTTGTACATCTTCATTCTTGTCTATACCTATAATCCTTAGGTTTGGTCTTCTCATTGTGTCCTGGATTTCCTGGATGTTTTGGGTTACAGCATTTTTGCATTTAGTATTTTCTTTGACTGTTGAATCAATGGTTCCAATGGTATCTTCGGCTTCTGATATTCTGTCTTCTATCTCTTGTATTCTATTGTTGATATTTGCATCTATGGCTCCTGATTTCTTCCCAAGGTTTTCTATCTCCAATGTTGTCTCCCTCTGCGATTTCTTAGTTGTTTCTACTTCTGTTTTTAGTGCCTGGATGGATGTGCTCAGATCTTTCGCTTGCTTGATTGTGTTTTCATGTATTTCTTTGATAGATTTTTGTGTTTCCTCTTTCATAGCTTCTACTTGTTGGCCCACGTTCTTCTGTATTTCTTTAAGTGATTTTTGTCTTTCCTCCTTATTGTCTTCTTCTTTTTGATCCATCTTCTCCTGCATTTCTTGAAGTGATTTTTGTATTTGCCTTGTAAAGGCTTCTAATTTTTGATCCATTTTCTCTTCTATTTCTTTATGAGATTTTTCTATGTGTTCAGCTACTAGCATCCTGACCAGTGATTTTATATCCAAGTCTTGTTTTTCTGGTGTTTTGGGGTATCCAGGGCTTCCTGTTGTTGGCGAACTGGGTTCAGATGCTGTCATGTTGTCTTGATTTCTGTTAGTGACATTCCTTCGTTTACCTTTTGCCATCTGGTTATTTCTGGTGTTAGTTGACCTTGTTGTCACTGGCTGGTGTTTGAATCTCCTATGAGGCTGGGCTTACCTGTTGTTTCTCTACTGGTGGTTATGCGTGATTGCTGCTCAAGGGGATCACGAGCTGGCTGCCACCCACTGACTTTGTGCACGGCCTGAGGTCTCCGGGAAGTGTGGGGGAGTGCAGCAGAGCCTCGGCAGGTGCTGCTGGGCCTGCCTAGTAGCGAGAGCCTAGCAGATCCCCCCACGTGGTAGCCCCTGATGGAATCTGTCTACCTGTTCCTTTCCAGCTGTGTTCTGGTTGCATTATGGAGGCCTGCCAGTATTGCTGGTCCGGGCTCCTGGGGAGCTGGGTGGTGCCGGTTGCCTTGGTGCACGGCCTAAGCTCGCAGGGACGTGCTGCAGATCCTAGGCGCCTGGGCCCGCCTGTGGGCGAGAGCTTAGCAGCTCTCCCTGCTCTAGCCCCAGGCGGAGTCTCTATCTGCACCTTTCCAGCTGTGTCCTGGTTGCAATATGGAGGCCTGCCGCTATAGCTGGTCCTCACTCTTCTTAATAAACAAGAATTGTTGCTTATCCTGGTTCTGTGGGCAGGGTCTGAGCACCTGGCAAGCTGGCTAGGTCTGGCTGACCTGCTACCGGCTGGATGGGATGCTGTAGACAAGATGGCGCTGCCTGCAGGGGGTTTGGGGTCTGGCCTGCAAGCACAGAGCGCAGGCACGGCCGCTGTATTCCAAACCGCTAGGCTGTGCGCAGTTCCTGCCCCAGACCTGAGTCCCCGGAGGTCTTAAACTCGGGCTGTCTCTGGTACCTGGTTCTGCCGGCAGGGTCTCAGCACCTGGCAGGCTGGCTACGTATGGCTGACCTGCTACCGGCTGGATGGGATGCTGCAGACCCACACTATGATTCTTAATTGATGAAGTTAAAATAAAAATATGGAAAGAGTTATATGAACAACACCATAGTGTATTTTTAAAATACCAGTTAGCTATTCCTGCCCACAACTTCAGCTGCTTTATTAGAGCCCAGGAACAGTCTAGGTATACCAGATAAGACACTGCCAATGTATTGCTAACACTCAATAAAGATTTCCCAACAGCTCTCAATAGCACCCTTCCTCTGAGCCCAAAATTCTGAGCTACAACTTCAGCAGAAGTATTCTGCTTTACAAGAAGCCATTCTGTCCTAGAAAGTCCAGGAACCAGGAAGGTGCCCAGAACCCTAGTGGCTACACAGATACGTGGAACCACAGAGGCAACTTTGTACCCAATAACCTAGAGATAATGCCTGCTGCAAAACCTCAGCAAAGACACCCTTCTGGACTTGGAGTCTTAATAATCACCAGAATCCAAGGCCAGAGAAAAGAAAGGAAACAGAAATGGGGGAAAGAAACCAAAGGGAAAAACATCCATCTAACAAAAATATATTCAGAAATAAGCAACTAAACCTATAATAATTCTAAACACAGATACCTAGATGCCAACATAATAACATAATCAATAACAGCATGGGCAATATGGCCCTACCATAGACCAGGTATCCTACTACAACAAGCCCTAGATATTCCAACATAGCTCAAACACAAGAAAATGCCCTTCCATCCAATCTTATGAAGGCAATAGAGGCCTTTAAAGAGAAAATAGGCAACTCCTTTAAAGAAATGCAGAAAAACATAAACAGAAGAAGAAGGAAGAGGAGGAGGAGGAGGAGGAGGAGAAGGAGGAAGAAGAGGAGGAGGAGAAGGAGAAGGAGGAGGAAGAGGAGGTGGAGGAGGAGGAGGAGGAGGAGGAGGAGGAGGAGAAGAAGAAGAAGAAGAAGAAGAAGAAGAAGAAGAAGAAGAAGAATCCAAAACCAATTAAGACCTCTTATTGCTCTTTCAGAGAACTGCAATTTAATCCCCAGTACCATTTATGAGAAAATTCAAGTGGCTGTGAAGCACCTAAAGAAATGTGGTATATTTACACAATGGAGTACTACTCAGCTATTAAAAACAATGAATTCATGAAATTTCTAGGCAAATGGATGGAGCTAGAAAGTGTCATCCCGAGTGAGGTAACCCTATCACAAAAGAACACACATGCTATGCACTTACTGATAAATTAATATTAGCCAAAACGCTCAGAATAAACATGATACAACTCACAGACCACACAAAGCTCAAGAAGAAGGAAGGCCAAAGTATGGGTGCTTCAGTTTTTCTGAGAAAGTGAACAAAATACTCACTGGAGCAATTATGGAGACAAAGTGTGGGGCAGAGAGTGAAGGAAAGGCCACCCAGAGACTGCCCTACCTGGGGATTCGTCCTATAAACAGTCACCAAACCCCAAGACTATTATGGCTGTCTCCTTAGGGGCTCTGCCAGAGATTTGCAGATACAAAGGCAGATGCTAGCAGCCTACCATTGGACTGAGCACTGGGCTCCCAGTGGACGAGTTAGCAGGAAAAATGGAGTTGCTGAATGGATTTGCAGCCCCATGGGAAGAACGACAATGTCGGCCAAGCAGACCTTTCCCCAGGGTTCCCAGGGACTAAGCAATCAACCAAGGAGTACACGTTTCCAGCCACAAATGTGGCAGAAGAATGCATTGTCGGGCATTGGTAGGAGGAGAGGTCCCTGTTCCTATGAAAGCTCAATAGATGCCCCAATGTGGGGAAATTGAGGGGGAGGGTAGGTCAGAGTGAGTTGGGAGGAGGGGCATATTCTTAGGAGGAAGGGTTGGGGGTTTTCTGGGAGGGGGGAACCTGGAAAAGTATATAACATTTGAATAAGTGGATATTAGCCTAGAATCGTGGGACACCAAAGACACAATTCACATACCAAATGATGTCTGACAAGAAGAAAGGAATGGACACTAATGCTGGAAAGGATCAAAGCATCAGAGTAGGGGAATACCAGAACAGGGAAGTGGGAAGGGGTGGATGAGGGAGCAGGGGGAGGGAAAAGGGCATGTGGGACCTTAGGGGGGTGGGGAAACAAAAAAAAGGGGAAATGAAATGTAAATATAGAATATATCCAATAAAAAAGAAAAAAAGAAAATAAAAATTTAAAAAAAGAATATATTCAATAAATAAGAATCTAAAGACTCCTTAGAATTCAATGAAAATTAATGTACAAATTTATAGGGCACAATGAAAGCAGTGTTAAGTGGAAAGTTCATAGCATTAATGCCATCATAAAGAATCATAGACATTTCATGCTAGCAACTTAACAGCATACCTGAAAGCACTAGAACAAAAAGAAGAAAAGAAATACAACCAAGAATAGTAAACTGCAGGAAATAATCAAACATAGGAAGGACATCAATAAATAGGAAAAAAAGACAACAATACAACTAATCAAGGGATCAGAGTGGGCTCTTTGAGAAATCAATTAGATAGACAGACCCTTATCCAAACTAGCTAAAAGACATCAGGGGAATAACCAAATCAACAAAATCAGAAATGGAATCGGAGACCAGACACCAAGGAAATCTAATGAATCTTTCAGTCTTACATCAAAGTCATGTACTCCACAAAATTAGAAAATCTAAATGAAATGAACAAATTTATCAATGGATACTACTTACTAAAGTTAAATCAAGATCAGATAAACAATTTAAATAAACCTATAACTCTAAAGGAAACAAAATATATCATTAAAGGACTCAAAAACAGGAAAAGCTTAGGCACAGATGTTCTGAGCACAGAACTTTTCCAGACTTTCATAGAAGAGCTAATACCTATTGTAGTCTCTATTCCTGCTGGTCAACTTGACTATATCTGGAATGAATACTGACCTGGATTTTGGCTTGGAGATCTTGAGGCACAGTGGCTATGAATCCCAGAAGATTAAGACGGAGATCTCTTGAGTTCAAGGTCATCTGGGACAAAGCAAGTCCCAGATCCAGGAGTCGTGGCATATACCTTTAATCTGGGCCATACCTTCTGCTGGAGACCTACATAGGAACATTAGAAGAAGGAAGATTGACTCTCTTCTTCACCCGTTGCCTTGTGGGACTGAGCACCTGCTGTATCCTTGGACTTCCATTCACAACTGCTGCTGACCATTGTTGGGAGTTTGACTATAGACTATGTCACCAACAAATTTTACTACTATATAGAGACTACCCATAAGTTCTATGACTCTAGAGAACCCTGACTAATACACATATACTCCTCAAATTATTCCACAAAATAGAAACAGAAGGAACATTGCTAAATTCATTTTTATGAGGCCAAAGTTACCATGATAGATAGATATCTATCACCTTCCACAAAACTCAAGTCTAAGTGGATAAAAATGTTATATCTAGATACACTGAACCTGATAGAAGAGAAAGTGGGTAACAGTCTTGAATACATAGTACAGGTGACAACTTCATGAATAGAACATAAATAGCTCAGGCACTAAGATTAACAATTAATAAATGGGATTTCATGAAACGGAAATGCTTCTGAGTGGGAAAGGATACCTTCAATAGAACAAAGAGGCAGTTCAAAAAATGGAGAAAGATCTTCACCAACACCATATCTGACAGAGGGATGACAATCCAAACTATATAAAGATCCAAAGAATCTAGATATCAACAAACCAAATAATCAAATTTACAAAATGAGGTACAGATCTAAACAGAACTTTCAACAGAGGAATCTCTGGTGGTTAAGAAACACTTAAAAAAAGTTATTCATCTTTAGCTATCAGGTAAATATAAATCAAATGACTCTGAGATTCCAGTTTTTACTTGGCAGAACAGCTAAGATCAGTAACTTAAAATACAATTCATGCTGGTGAGATATAGAGCAAGGGAAACACTCTTCCATGGTTGATATGAGAAAAAACTTGTACAATTACTTTGGAAATCAATATGGTAGATTCTCAGAAAGTTGGACTTTACTCTACCTCAAGACCAAGATATACCGTGCCTAGACATATATGCTATGAATATAGGATGTTTTACCATACCCCATGGACACTTTCTCATCTGTGTTCATAATAGCTAGAAACTGAAAATAAGCTAGGTTTCCTTCAACCAAAAATGGATAAAGAAATTATAGTACATTTTCCCAATGGAGTATTACTTATTTGTTAAAAATAATAACACTATGTAATTTGCAGGCAAATGAATAGAGCTAGAAAAAAAATCATCTGGAGTGAGTTAACCCAGTCAGAAAGACCAAATGGTATGTACTTACATGTAAGTGGATATTAGACATAAATTAATTGATAACCATGCAACAACCCACTGTACCCAAAAAAGCTAAGTAACAAGGAGGGTTCACAGGGGGTGGGGTGCGTGAATATCTCTGAGAAGGAAATATAATATAGACATCATGGGTGGACAAGAGGAAGTGTCTGGATGGGGGAGGTTGAGAATAGAAGAAATCAGGTTAAGGGAGAATGGAAGGAAAGAGCTGTGAAGGGTCGTTCTGATACTAAAATTCTGTTCCTCAACTGGTTCTTGATTGATACATAAAGATGCCAGGAGCCAAATGCTGGACAGAAGAAAAGTGACAGGACTTCTGGGTCCCCACAGACAAGCTAGCAGGGGAGAGAAAAGGGGAGATTTCAGGAAATCAAAATTTAGGGAAATTGTTCAAGGTTGTAAAATTAAGTAACTAAGAGAACTATGGAAGCTCCTTAGGATTGCTTATCCTTTCCTAAGTCTCTTCTCTGCCCACCCCTCCAACTGTCTCTCTAATTGAACCTACATCCACATTATTCCACTTTTCCCCTTATAGTACTTCATTAACCTAAGGATGGATGTCATGAATGTTGAAAATCATCTTTTAAAATTATGCACATTTGTTATTTTAAATTTTCTACTACTAATTATTTTAAATCAATTCATAAGCAATTGTTTTCATGAATATGTAAAGTCAACCTGTCTTGTTTCTTTTTTTTTCTTTGATTTAAATATGCAAGAGACTGTTGAGACTAACCAAATCATTAGATATTCTACATGTAATCTTCTAGTAACAACCATTCAAAAAATAATTGAAGCTTGAACATCAAATGCCAACAGTCTATGACTGAGATAATATCACTTTCAAGGATAAAGATATTTTTTTAATCCAGCAGTTTGTTACACTTATATAAAGACAATTTCAACAGCAAGTCTGTGTTGCCTTTTTAACCAATGAAGAAATCATTGTCCCTCAGTAATATCACTTGAAAAGAGAAACTATATTCATCTTCTCTTTCTCTCCCTATTTCTCTCTCCCACTCTAATCACTGAATTCATCATAGGTAGCTCTCAATTTAGGGAAAATGGGAATTTTTGCAAACAGTGCAAGCAAAAGATAGACTATTGGTGTGAAGACTTTCCTTATTAAAAAAATATAACAAATTCTGTTTTCATAGTGCTTTCCCAAGGCCAAATGGCCATTGTCAACATTATTAGTAAATAGACTGATTTATAGCAATTTCTCCAGTTTCTAAATCAGAATTCAGACATTCTTAATAAAGTTAAATTATTATTCATTTGAAAATGGTAAATTATTTGTTCACCTTTTATGACTTCAAGTTTTTAAATATTAAAATATAGAATCTCTGAGTGATCAATGAACACCATCATAGTTGGAGTCATAGAAATACTTGGTATTCAATACAATGGTGCATGTGAATCACACAGCAGGTTATTCAGGATATGCATTGGTTGCATATAAAATCTAAATGTTTTAAATTACTTAAAATGAATAAAACAACTATATAAAACTTGATTAATGATCAACAGCTATGCCTGCTTAGAAGCTGATTATACTGTGCTCGATATAGTAAATCATACAATAAAATGAAAATTAATTCATTTCCTTCTAATATTTAACTCCTGCCTTTATAACAGTAAATTCAAATATAGAGATTCTTTTTCTTAATTATCTAATTATAATTCTGATGTCATCACAGTAGTTATGTAAGAAAATAAACCAAATATCTAGATCTGTCCTAGGTTTACAGTCCTTAACTAGAGTTAAGATACTAAGGGAAAAGGTACTTTGCCCAGCAGTGTGGGCATTGGGGACATTTAATCAGCAGCAATTCATACTGGGACTGGGAAAGAGGGAAAGTAACTTATCAAATTTTACATCAATTACATGGACAGTGTTAGGATCCAATCTTGATTGAAATCTCCAAACACATCCTTGTGAATAAACTAGACTGCAAAATTTCCGGGTGAATTACTGAAAAAAACTTTCAACATGCATCAATAATATTAATGTTTTGACAATATTATAATTTTAAAACATAAAAAAGTCTTCTCTTATGCTGTTTGTATAAGTGTCACCTAAAGTAGAAATAGACATGAGATCATATGCAGGTTTGACAGGAGCTAAAAATGAGGAAAAGAAAGAGGTAAAAGAAAGAATTAAAAAGAAGAGAAGGGGGGGCTGGAGAGATGGCTCAGCGGGTTAAAAGCACTGATGGCTCTCCCGAAGGTCTTGAGTTCAAATCCCAGCAACCACATGGTGGCTCACAACCATCCGTAATGAGATCTGCTGCCCTCTTCTGGGGTGTGTGAAGACAGCTCCAGTGTACTTAGATATAATAATAAATAAATATTTAAAAAAAAAAGAAGAAGAGAAGGGGGAAATTTGTAACAATATTAATCTAAAAATAAATAGGTCAATGTAAAAAGTATCAAATAGAATAAAATAGTTGTTTCAGGAGGTACAAGACACACAGTAATCACAAAATCTGTGAGCCAAACAGAGCTTCAAAGAATATGAAATAAAAGTATTTATCTTTTAAAAAAGAAAAACAACCTTTAAATGCCTCCTTTACCCTTTGAGATAGAGTCTCTCTCTATAACCCAGACTGGCCTAAACCACAGAATCGTTATGCCACAGCATCTAAAGTACATGGATTTCAGAGCATAGTGCCATGCTAATCTAAAACCTCCTTTCTAAACGATAATCAGCGGCAGAGAGAACCAAACTCCTCAGAGGTCTGTCTGTACAGCATTGGCTACTTCACCTTGCTTTGTGCCAGCTTGTCTGGTCATTGTGATCTGCCAACACACACCATTGTAGCTGTCCCTGCAGCGCTGTTTTTTCCTAGAAGAAACATAGAAAGTAGAAACAAACAAACAAACAAACAGGCCCTCTACCTAAGCAATTAAATTCAGATAGCAAATTGTTGGGGAAGTTCTTTGAACATCTTAATCCTCTAAAATCACCTTCCTCTGTTACAGAGGCACATAATAGTAAATGGCCAGCTCATAAAACATTAACTAAATCTATGGAATGCTTCGTTAAGTTACAGGTCTTACAGAGGAGGTCATTGCTCCAATTTCAGTGCATGTGTTCCTTAAAATAAAGTGGGAAAAAATCATAATATCCTTTTTTTTAATTTTGTCTCCTGTTTTATTTTTAATCCCTAGCATATAGGGAAGAGCCAGTGGGGACCAGATACCTGGCAGGCCAGTAGACATGAACAAAGCCACAGTTCAAGGACAATAGTCAATACTATTGGGCCATGCCTTTGGAAGGTGAAAGGGTTTACAGCCATTCTTCCTGCCTATCTATTTTTGTTGGGGGAACAAATGGCCTTGGTCCTACAGAGCACTAGGTAAGCCAGGAATGTTAAGGAAACAGGTGTCTCCTCAACAGAGAAAATACCTGCATTGCACCCAAAAGGGTAGAAGTAGATGTTAATAATGACCTGGTGACCTTTTGCCGTTTGTAGAGCCAGACCTCACCCACATCCCCCAGAATGTGTATCAGACTGTCCCTCCCTAGTCTTTTTTCTTTAGCTCCCGGTTAATAGAATCCATCCTTAGGAGGTGGGTTTTTTTATAGCCTGCTGTCTTCTTGCTATCTCAGTCAGAGACTACACTAGATTTGGGATCTTTAAGTCATAGAACCTATCTTCATGGTCACATATACTTTGCAAAAGAGTTTCTACATAATCACACCTAAGTATTATTATGCACCTAAAATGGGAATGATTGTTGCCCTACCCCCCCCTTTTTCTCAAATTCTACTGTATTTGAATGCTTTTATAATAAATTGCTTAGCATCCGACTCTCTAGAACTTTGACCCAGATGACTAAGTATGAATCAAGTTTTTATTCTTTTTTTTTAATTTTTATTTTCTATATTCTATGTTTACATTCCAAAGGCTTTCCCCTTTCCCAGTTCCCCCCACCATACGTCCCATAATTCCTCTCCCCCCCCAACTATTCCCCAATCATTCCCCCTCCCCCCACGGTTTCTCTGTTCTGGGTCTACAAAACTGGATCCAATCTTTACAGGCCCGGGGTCCTCTCCTTTCTTCTTCTTGGGAATCATTTGACTTGCTAATTGTGCCTTGAGTATTTAGGGATTCTTTTGCTTCACTATCTGCCATGATGCTTATAGGGATACCACTTAGGTTCTCCTGCTCTAGCCCTTTACTACTGCTACTTCCTCACAAAGCTTTAAATGTTCTGGAACACATATCATTTAGAATAACCTAGTTCAGAATACAGAAATTCCCCTGACCCTCACAGACAAACAACAGCTAACTTTTTGATCTCTGGCTGCTGCTTCTCACTCCTAACTCTCCACTGACATGTTAACAAGTGGCCTCCTAACTGCTGAGTCCAACGTAGGGTCTTTTCCTTCAACCACTTCCAACATTATGCAACCCAGCTTCCACGAAGCACCCACCCTTTCCCTTGGTCTCCAGGTGAACAACAGGTGCCACGCTCCATTCTGTACTGCCACCAGGCCTTTGTTTCACTTTGCTGCTTCTGAGATTTCACAAGCATGCAGATTATTTTCTTGGCCACTCTTGTTTCTATGCACCATCTTGCTTTCAGAGACAAGCTGGTAATGCTCACATCTGTTTCCAGCTCCAGACTTATCCAACTTCCCAGGAGCCAGGAGACTCATAAACAGCCTGCTCTTGTCCTGTGAGACATAAACTCCCTAACAAAGACATTCTTATTCTACATTACATGTTTCAAGAAATAATCATGCCATCTACATGCAAAATATCTAAAGGCCATCCCTAAGATCCACCCAATGTTAACTCCACACACGATATAAAATCAACTGCTTTTCTACCTCCAATTTACTTCATGGTTTCTCTGTGAGTTCCTGATGTTTCTAATCTTTTTCTCTAACCTACAGATGTCCTGTTACAATAAAAATGCTGTTCTTAGTTCTGTTATATCTTAGACTTCTAATTCCTCCTTGTTACTTCTTTAAACCTTCTTCAAATAACTTACCCACCACACAGTTACCAGCACAGAAAAGAATCAAGTAATCAGAATTGTATAGGAACCTGTCAGTTATGCAGTCCTATTACTCTTATGTTTTCTAAAACAACAGTATATAATAACAGAATCATGTATGTTACAACACAGTTTTATTTACACATTTAAATAACTACATCAGCACTTATTTTTTTGGAGTGTGATACAATCACTCTTCTGTTCTTTCCTTTCTTGTTAAATCACATTAACCTTGTACAGTCTGCTTTAGTGTCAACTTGCCTCCAAATTCACTTCTCATTGGTTTTTAACACATCATGTTCAAGAATCACTATGTGGAGTGAATAAACAAAATTATTATGACTCCAGAGACATAATAATAAAAGATTCTTGCATTTTACTGTTTTGGGAAATGTAACAAGTGAGATTAAATTATACCAGATAACTTGAAAGAAGGAGTGGAAAGATTGATAGATCCAAAGTTCATATGTAACTTCTGAGAAATATCTTCACACTGATGAACTCATACTCACTGTGGTTGCATGCACAAGACCTTCAGAAGATCAAACCAATCAATACTCCAGCTGAATGTGGAGGGGCTTACAAGGTACCACCCCTCACTGAGGAGATACAAAAGTTTATGACTACTAATCATTCAGAGATATAGCCCTTGGTCAGTGGAGGAATTTGAATCACACAGCATGGCTACTCTGGCAAGGGGTCACATTTAAAGATATGATTCAGTGGTGAGGCTGATATGCTCTGTTCTCACTATGATCTGGCTGGAATACAGACACACCCTTAGAACACACCTTTAGTTAATATAACAATGAAGGTAGGGTTAATTTGTAGAAGGAAGCAGCCATGTTTAAAAGTGACATCTTATTCAGAGGCAGACAAAGTAACAAATCCAAGGAAGATTTGACAGAATGAGTCAGAGATAGGATACGTCCAACTCGCATGAGAACAGTAGAGGAAGAGAGGCTACTTAAGAGCAGTGAGAGAGAAAAAGGATGGATGTAGTGTGATGTGTGTGTATGTATGGCAGTTGTACAGGGCCAGTTTTACCAAGCCAGTTTTAGCAAGACAGGTGGCAGAGAGAAATAGCTTAAACATAGGAGAAGGCAGAATAAGCCAGAGAATAAGAAAGAGCTAGAAGATTCGAATATATTGCCAGTTACTGTGAGACTAGTCAAAGCAATTTATTCAGAAGTGTAGAGAAGCCAGATTGAATCAGTCAGCTTGGAAGATTAGATTGCACTGAGTCTAGAAGCATCCAGGCCTAGGTCTATGGATAGAAGAGAAAAGAAAGACTCAGTTTGGATACAGCTCTCATTACTTCATCTGAAAAAATAAAAATGATATTTACATGGATAGATTTCCAGTGGTCCCATGGACGGCCCTATGCTCATGTGCATATTTAGGCAGGACAAACTAGATTCAGTGGGTTATATTAAAGAAGACAAGAAAGAAGAGTTAGGAGTGATTTATGGTGGGAGGGTCTGAGAGATGTTAAAGGAAGGGCAATGGAAGGTAGATATAATAAAATACATCATATATTGTTTATAAAATTTTCAAAGTATAAATTAAAAATATTTTTTGAAAACTTGCCAAGATTCCACAGCCCTCTGTGCATAACCCACCAGGAGGGAGTGATCTCCCAGCAGGCTTTCACTTTTGAGCACAGAGGGAGCCAGGAGACTTCACAGCCTTCTGTATATAGCCCACCAGGAAAGAGAGAGATCTCCCAGCAGTGCTTTCACTTTTGAGCTCAGAGGAAGCTCACAGGCACACAGGAGGAACAAACTCCAGCCAGAGACAACTATACCAACTAGCACCAGATGGCAAAAGGTAAGCTCAAGAATCCTACCAACAGAAACCAAGGCCAAATGGAAACATCAGAAACCAGTTCTCCCACCACAGCAAGTCCCAGATACCCCAACACACCAGAAAAACAAGAGTTGGATTTAAAATCGTATCTCATGATGCTGATAGAGGGCTTCAAGAAAGACTTAAATAACTCCATTAAAGAAATACAGGAGAACATTGGTCAACATGTAAAAGCCCTTAAAGAGGAAACACAAAAATACCTTAAAGAAACATAGAAGATTATGGATCAACAGGCAGAAGCCCTTAAAGAAGAAACACAAAAATCCCTTAAAGAATTACAGGAAAATACAATCAAGTGAAGGAACTGAACAAAATCATCCAGGATCTAAAAGTGGAAATAGAAACAATAAAGAAATCACAAAGTGAGACATCTCTAGAGATAGAAAACCTTGGAAAGAATTCAGGAGTCATAGATGCAAGCATCAACAACAGAATACAAGAAATAAAAGAAAGAACCTCAGGTGCTGAAGATACCATAGAAAACATGACTCAACAGTCAAAGAAAATGCAAAATGCATAAAGCTGGTGACCCAAAACATCCAGGAACTCCAGGACACAATGAGAAGACCAAACCTAAGGATTATAGGTATAGAGGAGAGCAAGGATTTACATCTTAAAGGCCCAGTAAATATCTTCAACAAAATTGAAGAAGAAAACTTCCCTAACCTAGAGAAAGAGGTGCCCATGAACATACAAGAAGCATTCAGAACTCCAAATAGACTGGACCAGAATATAAAATCCTCCTGGAACATAATAATCAAAGCACAAAATTCACTAAACAAAGAAAGAATATTAAAAGCAGTAAGGAAAAAAGGGCGAGTAACTTATAAAGGAAGACCTATCAGAATCACTCCAGACTTCTCACCAGAGATGATGAAACCTAGAATGCCCTGGGCAGACCTCATACAGCAACAAGAGAACACAAATGCCAGCTCAGGCTACTATACCCAACAAAACTCTCAATCATCATAGATGGAAAAACCAAGATATTCCATGATAAAACCAAATTTGCACAATACCTGTCCACAAATCCAGCCATACAAAGGATAATTGATGGAAAATGCCAAGACAAGGAGGGAAACTACACCCTAGAAAAAGCAAGAAAGTAATCTTTTCCCAACAAACCCAAAAGAAGATACCCACACAAACATAAAAATAACATCAAAAATGACAGGAAGCAACAATCACTATTCCTTAATATCTCTTAACAACAATGGACTCAAGTCCACAATAAAAAGACATAGACTATCGAAATATTTCTCATGTGAGTCATCAATTTTATCAGAAAATGTTTATAATTCCCCTTTTAATTTAGTAATTTCTTTTATGTCTACCATTTTATCTGCATTATTTTTCATGATAATCTTCAATTTTTAATGTCTTTCTATATATTTCCTCTGCTTTATCAGAAATGTTTTCAATGTAAATCTTTGATTTTATCACAAGTGTTTCTAGTTCTACCCTAAGTTAATTTAGAAAGAGTTTTTACATCAATCATTTTTTATGTAAAATCACCCATGAAATAGTCAATTTTATGTGTTTGTCTATTTATTTCTTGAATTTTACCAGAAATATTTTCCACGTAAATCATTAATGTTATCTGAAAATGTTTATAATTCCACCTTCAATATCTTAGAATTATCTTTATGCCTATCATTTTATCTATATAATTTCCATGATAATCTTTAATTTTAACATGTTTTTCTATATATTTCTACAAATGTATCAAATATTTTCCATGTAAATCTTCAAGCTTATCAGAAAATGTTTATAATTCCACTTTTAATCAACTTAGGGATACTTTTATACCTACCATTATAATGTCTATATAAAATTTTCCATGCTAATCTTCAATTCTAATATGTTTTTCTACATTTTCTACAATTTTATCAGAAATATTTTCCATGTAAATCTTCAATTCTATCATAAAATGTTTCTATCCCATATCTCAATTTAACGTTTTACATGTCTACCACTTTACTCCTTATTTTCCATGAAAATTGTCAATTTTAACGTGTTTATTAGAAATATTTTCCATGTAAATCTTTAATTTTATCATAAAGTGTTTTTACTTCCCTTTAAAAAAATAAAAATTAAATTAAAGGTAAATTCACAAAAGAGAAAAAAAAAAGAAAACTTGCCAGATAAACTAAATAAACATAAAGCATATAGTCAGCATATCAGTTATTTTTAGCTATGTAACAAATATAAGCTAAAAAAAATGTTTTGTTCCCTCTCACATTATTTATCTGGTGCTTCTTCAGCTCTTATTGAAGCCACTGGAAAACCTGCACTGAGCTACACCAAAGTCCCGAGACTATTTCTCTCTGATATCAGACAATTACTGCTTAAGTTTGGCAGGCTTCCAAAGTTCTCCTGGAAATCCTCATCTTTATTTACACTCAGTTTCAGGGTTGCATCGAGGAGAACAAGGAGATATTCCTTGGTCTTTAGAGACTTGTGTTCTGAAATGTGCCTCCATTCAAATCACAAGCCCCAGACTCTAGGAGTATAAATAAATAAATAAATAAATACATAAATAAATAAATAGATAAATAAATACAATCTACTCAGTATTTATCATTATCTTATTATCTACTGAATTTCAAGTCTTTCTCTTTGAGGATAACTCTCCTCTTTTTGTCTTTACCGTGGCACTTGTATCCTATTTTTTAATTGAATATTTAGCATATATTTACTTATTTGTGCTTAACAAACTTCTTTAAAATTTTTATTCTGCTTTATACATTCGTCTAATTTTTTTCACAATTCATCTTTCTTTTCCTTTCTCTTTTTTTAAAAAAATTTTTTTTTTTTTTTTTTTTAATTTTATTTTCTATATTCTATGTTTACATTCCAAAGGCTTTCCCCTTTCCCAGTTCCCACCCACCATAGTTCCCATAGTTCCTCTCCCCCCCATCTGTTCCCCAATAATTCCCCCTCCCCCCTCGGTTTCTTTACTAAACTGGAAGCAATCTTTACAGGCCCAGGGTCCTCTCCTTTCTTCTTCTTGGGAATCATTTGACTTGCTATTTGTGTCTTGAGTATTTAGGGCTTCTGGGCTCATTAATATCCACTTATCAGTGATTGCATTTCAGGTGCATTCTTTTGTGATTGGGTTAATTCACTCAGGATGATATTTTCCAGGTCTAACCATTTACCTACAAATTGCATGAATTCATTATTTTTAATTGCTGTGTAGTATTCCATTGTATAAATATACCACATTTTCTGTATCCATTCCTCCTTTGAGGGATATTTGGGCTGCTTCCAATTTCTGGCTATTATAAACAAGGCTGCTATAAACATAGTGGAGCATGTGTCCTTATTGCATGCAGGGGAATCCTCTGGGTATATGCCCAGGAGTGGTATGCCAGGGTCCTCTGGAAGTAACATGCCCAATTTTCTGAGGAACCGCCAAACTGATTTCCAGAGCGGTTTTACCATTTTGCAATCCCACCAACAGTGGAGGAGTGTTCCTCTTTCTCCACATCCTCGCCAGCACTTGTTGTCTCTTGAGTTTTTAATCTTAGCCATTCTGACTGGTGTGAGGTGGAATCTCAGGGTTGTTTTGATTTGCATTTCCCTGATGACTAATGATGTTGAACATCTTTTAAGGTGTTTCTCGGCCATCCGAATTTCTTCTGGTGAGAATTCTTTGTTTAGCTCTGTGCCCCATTTTTTGATAGGGTTATTTGGTTCTTTGTGGTCTAACTTCTTGAGTTCTTTGTATATATTGGATATTAGCCCTCTGTCGGATGTGGGGTTGGTGAAGATCTTTTCCCACTTTGTTGGTTGCCGTTTTGTCCTTCTGACAGTGTCCTTTGCTTTGCAGAAACTTTGTAATTTTATGAGGTCCCATTTGTCGATTCTTGATCTTAGAGCATAAGCTATTGGTGTTCTGTTCAGGAACTTTTCCCCTGTGCCCAAGTCCTCCAGGGTCTTCCCAAGTTTCTTTTCTAATAGTTTCAGTGTGTCTGGTTTTATGTGGAGGTCCTTGATCCACTTGGAGTTGATCTTAGTACAAGGAGATAAGAGTGGGTCAATTCGCATTCTTCTGCATGTTGACCTCCAGTTGAACCAGCACCATTTGTTGAAAAGGCTATCTTTTTTCCACCGGATGGTTGTGGCTCCTTTATCAAAGATCAAGTGACCATAAGTCTGTGGGTTAATTTCTGGGTCTTCAATCCTATTCCATTGATCTACCTGCCTGTTGCTGTACCAATACCATGCAGTTTTTAACACAATTGCTCTGTAGTACTGCTTGAGGTCAGGGATATTGATTCCCCCAGAAGTCCTTTTATTGTTGAGAATAGTTTTAGCTATCCTGGGTTTTTTGTTGCTCCAGATGAATTTGAGAATTGCTCTTTCTAGATCTATGAAGAATTGATTTGGGATTTTGATGGGGATTGCATTGAATCTGTAGATTGCTTTTGGCAAGATGGCCATTTTTACTATATTGATCCTGCCAATCCAGGAGCAAGAAATATTTTTCCATCTCCTGAGGTCTTCTTCGATTTCTTTCTTCAGGGACTTGAAGTTCCTGTCATACAGATCTTTCACTTGTTTGGTTAGAGTTACGCCAAGGTACTTTATGTTGTTTGTGGCTATTGTGAAGGGTGTTATTTCCCTAACTTCTTTCTCAGCCTGCTTGTCCTTTGAGTACAAGAAGGCTACTGATTTGCTTGAGTTAATTTTATAACCAGCCACGTTGCTGAAGTTGTTTATCAGCTGTAGAAGTTCTCTGGTGGAGTTTTTTGGATCGCTTAAGTAGACTATCATATCATCTGCAAATAATGATACTTTGACTTCTTCCTTTCCAATTTGTATCCCTTTGACTTCCTTATGTTGTCTGATTGCTCTCGCTAGAACTTCAAGTACTATATTGAAAAGATATGGAGAGAGAGGACAGCCTTGTCTAGTCCCTGATTTTAGTGGAATTGCTTCAAGTTTCTCTCCATTTATTTTGATGTTGGCTACTGGTTTGCTGTAGATTGCTTTTACTATGTTTAGGTATGGGCCTTGAATTCCTGCTCTTTCCAAGACTTTTAGCATGAAAGGATGCTGAATTTTGTCAAATGCTTTTTCAGCATCTAATGAGATGACCATGTGGTTTTTTTCTTTTAGTTTGTTTATGTAGTGGATTACATTGATGGATTTCCGTATATTGAACCATCCCTGCATTCCTGGAATGAAGCCTACTTGATCATGGTGAATGATCGTTTTGATATGCTCTTGGATTCGGTTGGCAAGGATTTTATTTAGTATTTTTGCATCTATATTCATAAGAGAAATTGGCCTGTAGTTCTCTTTTTTTGTTGGATCTTTTTGTGGTTTAGGTATCAGCGTAATTGTGGTTTCGAAGAATGAGTTGGGCAGTGTCCCTTCTGTCTCTATTTTGTGGAATAGTTTGAAGAGTATTGGTGTTAAGTCTTCTTTGAAGGTCTGGTAGAATTCTGCACTAAAACCATCTGGTCCCGTACTTTTTTTGGTTGGGAGGCTTTCTATAACCCCTTCTATTTCTTTAAGGGTTATGGGACTGTTTAGCTGGTCTACTTGATGCTGATTTAATTTTGGTATTTGGTATCTGTCTAGGAAATTGTCCATTTCCTCCAGATTGTCCAGTTGTTTTGAGTATAGGCCTTTGTAGTAGGATCTGATGATCTTTTGAATTTCCTCTGTTTCTGTTGTTATATCCCCCTTTTCATTTTTAATTTTGTTAATTTGGATACTATCTCTGTGCCCTTTGGTTAGTCTAGCTAAGGGCTTATCTATCTTGTTGATTTTCTCGAAGAACCAGCTCTTGGTTTTGTTGATTCTTTGTATGGTTCTCTTTGTTTCTGCTTGATTGATTTCAGCCCTTAGTTTGATGATTTCCTCTCTTCTACTCCTCCTGGGTGAGTTAGCTTCTTTTTGTTCCAGCGCCTTCAGGTGTGCTGTTAAGTTGTTAGTGTATGCTCTTTCCAGTTTCTTTTTGGAGGCACTCAGGGCTATGAGTTTTCCTCTTAGCACTGCTTTCATTGTATCCCAGAGATTTGGGTAGGTCGTACCTTCATTTTCATTGAAGTCTAAAAAGTCTTTGATTTCTTTTTTTATTTCTTCCTTGACCAGGGTGTCATTGAGTAGAGTATTGTTCAGTTTCCATGTGTATGTGGGCTTTCTGTAGTTCTTCTTGCTATTGAAGACCACTTTTACTCCATAGTGATCCGATAGGAGACATGGGATTAGTTCGGTCTTCTTGTATTTGTTGAGGTCTGTCTTGTGACCAATTATATGATCAATTTTTGAGAAGGTACCGTGCGGTGCTGAGAAAAAGGTATACTCTTTTGTTTTAGGATGGAATGTTCTATATATATCTGTTAAATCCAATTGGTCCAAAGCTTCAATTAGTTTCACTGTGTCCCTGTTTAGTTTCTGCTTTCCTGATCGGTCCATTGAGGAGAGTGGAGTGTTGAAGTCACCTACAATCATTGTGTTAGGTGCGATGTGTGCTTTAAGCTTTAGTAAAGTTTCTTTTACGAATGAGGGTGCCCTTGCATTTGGTGCATAGATGTTCAGTATTGAGAATTCTTCTTGGTGGATTTTCCCTTTGACAAGCAGGAAGTGACCTTCTGTGTCTCTTTTGATGACTTTAGGTTGAAAGTCGATTTTATCTGATATTAGAATGGCTACTCCAGCTTGTTTCCTGGGACCATTTGCTTGTAGAACTGTCTTCCAGCCTTTTACTCTAAGGAGGTGTTTGTCTTTGACACTGAGATGTGTTTCCTGTATGCAGCAAAATGTAGGGTCCTGTTTCCGTATCCAGTCTGTTAGTCTGTGTCTTTTGATTGGGGAATTGAGTCCATTGATATTAAGAGATATTAAGGAATAGTAATTATTACTTCCTGACATTTTGGGAATTGTTATTATTATTTGTATTTGAGTGGTTCTCTTCTTTTGGGTTGGATGAGATGGGGTTTCTATCTTGTTTCTTCTGGGGTGTTGTTTCCCCCCTTGTGTTGGTATTTTTCCCCTATTATCCTTTGTAGGGCTGGGTTTGTAGATAAGTATCTTGCAAATTTGGTTTTGTCGTGGAATATCTTGGTTTCCCCATCTATGGCAATTGAGAGTTTCGCTGGGTATAGTAGTCTTGGCTGAAGTTTGTGTTCTCTTAGGGTCTGCATAAGGTCTGCCCAGGATCTTCTAGCTTTCATGGTCTCAGGTGAGAAGTCTGGTGTAATTCTGATAGGTCTTCCTTTATATGTTACTTGTCCTTTTTCTCTTACTGCCTTTAATATTCTTTCTTTGTTTAGTACATTTGGGGTTTTGACTATTATGTGACGGGAAGTATTTCTGTTCTGGTCCAGTCTATTTGGGGTTCTATAGGCTTCTTGTATATTCATGGGCATCTCTCTCTTTAGGTTGGGGAAATTTTCTTCCATAATTTTGTAGAAGATATTTGCTGGCCCTTTAAGTTGTAGATCTTCATTCTCATCTATCCCTATAATCCTTAGGTTTGGTCTTCTCATTGTGTCCTGGATTTCCTGAATGTTTTGGGTTACCAGCTTTTTGCATTTTGCATTTTCTTTAATTGTTGAATCCATGGTTCCTATGGTATCTTCAGCATCTGAGATTCTGTCTTCTATCTCTTGTATTCTATTGTTGATATTTGCATCTATGACTCCTGATTTCTTCCCAAGGTTTTCTATTTCCAACATTGTCTCCCTTTGCGATTGCTTAGTTGTTTCTACTTCTGTTTTTAGATTTTGTATGGTTTTGCTCAGATCTTTCAGTTGCTTGTTTGTGTTTTCCTGTAATTCTTTAAGGGATTTTTGTGTTTCCTCCTTTATGACTTCTACTCGTTGACCCATGTTCTCTTGTATTTCTTTGGGTGATTTTTGTTTCTCCCCCTTATTGGGATTCACTTTTTGCTCTATATTCTCCTGGATTTCTTTAAGTGATTTTTGTGTCTGCCTTGTATGGGCTTCTAGTTTTTGATCTATTTTCTCCTCTATTACTTTAAGAAATTTATCTAAGTGATCCTCAATCTGCATCTTTACCAGTGATTTTAGATCTGAGTCTTGTTTTTCTGGTGTGTTGAGATATCTGGGATTTAATTGTGTTTGTCTTGCAATGGCTTCTAGCTTTTGATCTATTTTCTCATGTATTACTTTAAGAGATTTATCTAAGTGTTCCTCTATCAGCATCCTGACCAGTGATTTTAGATCTGAGTCTTGTTTTTCTGGTGTTTCGGGGTATCCAATATTTATTGCTGTTGGGGAACTGGGTTCGGATGCCGCCATATTGCCTTGATTTTTGTTAGTAGCGATCTTACGTTTGCCTTTTGCCATCTGGTTAACTCTGGTGTTAGTTGGTCCAGTAGATACTAGCTGGTGCTTGACCCTCCTGTGGGGTTGTAAGGCTATTTCCCAGTGACTGGGATACCTGAATCACTGTCCTGCGGGGCTCTTGCTCACAGATTGCTGACAGGTGGCCTGAGTCCCCCGAGGTCTTAACCTCAGGATATCCCAGGTATTTGGTTCCGCCTGTTGGGCGGCTGCTCTGCACTGCTCCTGCTCAGGGTTCGCTGTCTGATATCCTGTTTCCCCAGGGGTCTTAAAGTTGGGATATCTCAGTTATCTGGTTCCGCCTGCTGGTCCCAAGCTGCTGGGAAGCTGGCTGGGTCCGGTTTCCAGCTTCCCTGCCACTGGCTGGATGGGAGGCTGGTTCGGCCTCCGGCTGGGTCTGGGTACCTGGCACACTGGCTGACTCTGGCTTCCTCACCACCAGCTGGACGGGAAGCTGCAGACAATATGGCAGCTGCCTGCCGGGAGCTCGGGGTCCGCCCCGCGCGCGAGTGCAGAGTGCACCCGCTATTCTGTGCCCAATTCCCACTCCAGGCCTGAGTCCCCGAAGGTCTTAAGCTCGGGCTGTGTCGGGTACCTGGTTCTGCCGCCGCCGCCGGATGGTTCTGAGCACCTGGCACGCTGGGTGACCCTCCGGCTTCCCCACCACCAGCTGGGCGGGAAGCTGCAGGCAATATGGCAGCTGCCTGCAGGGAGCTCAGGGTCCGCCGCGCGAGTGCAGAGTGCACCCTCTATTCTGTGCCCAACTCCCACTCCAGGCCTGAGTCCCCGAAGGTCTTAAGCTCGGGCTGTGTCGGGTACCTGGTTCTGCCGCCGCCGCCGGATGGTTCTGAGCACCTGGGACGCTGGGTGACCCTCCGGCTTCCCCACCGCCAGCTGGGCGGGAAGCTGCAGGCAATATGGCAGCTGCCTGCAGGGAGCTCGGGGTCCGCCCCGCGCGCGAGTGCAGAGTGCACCCGCTATTCTGTGCCCAATTCCCACTCCCGGCCTGAGTCCCCGAAGGTCTTAAGCTCGGGCTGTGTCGGGTACCTGGTTCTGCCGCCGCCGCCGGATGGTTCTGAGCACCTGGCACGCTGGGTGACCCTCCGGCTTCCCCACCACCAGCTGGGCGGGAAGCTGCAGGCAATATGGCAGCTGCCTGCAGGGAGCTCGGGGTCCGCCGCGCGAGTGCAGAGTGCACCCTCTATTCTGTGCCCAACTCCCACTCCAGGCCTGAGTCCCCGAAGGTCTTAAGCTCGGGCTGTGTCGGGTACCTGGTTCTGCCGCCGCCGCCGGATGGTTCTGAGCACCTGGGACGCTGGGTGACCCTCCGGCTTCCCCACCGCCAGCTGGGCGGGAAGCTGCAGGCAATATGGCAGCTGCCTGCCTTTAAAAAAATTTTTAACCTTACTTTTCACTTATTTACTTTACATCCTGTTCACTGCCCCCTGCCATTCATCTCCTCACACAACCCTTTCCCCATGCCTCCTCTCCTTCTCCTCTGAGCATGTGGGGACCCCCCACCACCACCAATAACCTTAGCATTTCAATTCTTTGTGAGGCCAGGTGCTTTTTCTCCCACTGAGGCCAGATAAGGCAGCCCAGTAAGAAGAACATATCCTGTATACACAACAGTTTTTATGATAGCCCCTATTCCAGTTGTTTGGGCTCCACTTTACGACCATGCTGTGCATCTGCTACCTATGGTAGCACTTGTATTCTAAACATGAAGGCAAGTTCTTTGATATCATGAGACTCATTTTGAGAAGTATAAAAGTAAAGAGGCTTGAAAAATAAAAATAAAAACAACCCTCTGTGAAAAGCTGGCTTAGCTTAAACATGGTATGTTTTAATCTGTGAGCTCAGACACCATAGGCTTTTTCAGACGGTATATGATTTCTGCTCATATAGGGAATAAGACTTTAAGCTCCAGGAGAAATCTCTGGTCTTCAGGGTTACTTATTCTGTTTCCCTTCACTCATGAGATATTCTTGCTCAGACTGAGATAACTGATATTAGGATACATTCACAAGAATAAGTGATAATCAGGAAGATTAAATCTATCTTATTGATTGTTTTATACCCTGTCTTAGACTGATCAATAGTAAGTAGTATATCCAGAAATTCAACCATAAAGTGTTGCTGTGACAGACTTGACCATGGTTGGCAGCATCTGAACTTTGATCTGAAAAGGCCTGCTGAGTATTCCGAGTTCAGTGTGCTCTTATGGGAGAGATCAGTAGACTAGAATGTTAAAAGAAATCAAGATGTTGAAGGCCTGGCTTGTGAGGTTTCAGAGGAAAGTTTGAAAGTTTCTTAAAGACTCTATTGGAACCCTTACAATAGTTTGGATTAATAGTCTGTGGTTCTATTTACCTGAGCTAAAGAATTGGCTGGCATTAACAAGAGACCAGAACCACTAAAGTATAAACTTTATAGGCACAATCCATACTTGTCAATTGTTACTAATAAGAGGCCAGCACCACGGAGGTGAGATCTTGGCAAGTGTTTCTTCAGGGTCAGCCTGCAGAATCTTAGTTCCAGAGAGAGCCAAGGCTACACCTTGTGGTGGTACCTGAACTTAGTAATATGTACGAGTTCTCAGATGGCACTGGCTTTGAAGGCATAAAGTGGTCATGAGGAACAGCTGAGGCTTGGCACTGTGAGAGTCCAGGAGAGGCCAAGTGGTGAGGCTGCAACCTCAGGTACATTGGAGACCCAATATATTCTTTTATCAAAGTAAAAAAAAAAAAAAAAAAAAAAAAAAAAAAAAACCCTAACTAAAACAACCATTAAAACCAATCAAGATAGAAAACATATTCTAATTCCTTAAATTTTCCCTATGATAGGTTAAGTAACAATCTATTGCTGTTTTAAGGCACAAGGTTTTAAGTCTTACTCATGCCAGTTCCCCCTCTATCTTCTCACTATATGGAAAGCTTGGAACAAAGCTTGGAACTTCCTTCCACTGGAACTGGCCAACCAGGATAGCTTAACCAGCTATTGCCAGATCAATTGAGAGAACTTGTCTCAGAAAACAATGTAGATGGCACCTGAGAAAATGCACCCAAGATTGATCTCTGAACTCCACATGTACATCTCCATACCCAACACACACACACACACACACACACACACACACACACACACAAGTACACACACTCTTACATGCATGCACATTTGCACACACAGCAAAAACTCAGCAAAAACTCTATTATGCTTTAGAGATGAAGTTGTCTGAGGCCAGATCTTAGAAAACCACGTATGGAATTTCAAAGCTCTTCTCTGTAGAGAAGAACTCTGAGATATTTAATAGTGACTTGTAACATTTGGAGGTAATATCCACACTAAATGCATAGTCAGCACATAATGGAATAATTAGTTAAAGTTGTTGCAATATGAGTATATTTAACAATATTAAGCTAAAAATGGAAATCTATATTTACATATTACATATGAATATAATATTATGCATGTAATTATGAAAATTAATGAATTATTTTTATAAATTCATTCTATAACCAAAGAAAGCAATTGTGAGCATTTAAAGACTTTTCATTGTTTCAGTAACTGCTTATGCAGAGTCTACCATGTTGTAGTATGTTCTGCTTTCCCATAGAAACAGGTTATTTTCCCCTTAAGATGCATTCAAGCAGGTGCACCTCAGGTGGTTAATTTGCCTAACCAAAATTGAAATGAACTGATGAGTGTTGAAATGAATTAATTGTCACTTAGCCAGTAATGAGTCACTTATATTCAAGCCATTCATGGCTTATTAAGCTCTATTCCAGAATGCATTTTATGTGCAAGTCATTCCTTGGAGAAAACAAATTGCATTGAAATTTATAAAAGTTGATCATGCTGGATGATGAATAGCCTTTTCTAAACAACCAAATAAAATTTATCATGATGTTGGAAACATGACTGTCATAATTGAATATAATTGACAGTCATACTTAGCTGTTTTATCACAGAAGCCATGGAACATCAGAAAATTGATTCTGTACTATGAATCAATATTGCTTCTTAAAATATGAAACATTTTAATCTTTTTCTAATAATGTTATATAGAAAGCAAAGCAGTATCACTTGTTTATGGATTGTCGGAGAAAGGATTACAATTGTTGGTAGAATGAAGAGATACACATTGGAGTAAGGATAGAAAAACAGACATGAACTGAGATATCAGATGTATTCACCTTTAGGGTTGTGGGTTACTTCAAGTAGGTTTCTGATGCTGTAAACCCAAAGTTATTAAATTATAATCAATAATGATAATTGCTAAAAGATTATATTTATATCCATTCTATAAAAACATAAAAATTTAAATGAGAAGCCTAAAAATCCTAATGACATATGTAATAATATGAAAATTAAAATTTTATTAGAATTATTACAATTGGAGTTGATTTGCTGAGATGAATCAACAATGTGGGTAAAAGTGACTCACAGAGAGAGAGAGAGAGAGAGAGAGAGAGAGAGAGAAAGAGAGAGAGAGAGGTGAGACAGAAAGAGAGGAGGGAAAAGGGAGGGGGAGAGAGGAAGGAAGGAAGGAAGGAAGGAAGGAAGGAAGGAAGGAAGGAAGGAAGGAAGGAAGGAAGGAGGGAGGGAGGGAGGGAGGGAGGGAGGGAGGGAGGAAGGAAGGAAGGAAGGAAGGAAGGAAGGAAGGAAGGAAGGAAGAAAAGAAGGAGTTCACTGGCTGGTAAGAGCTTTCCATGGCCTATGTGCAACATCTGAGGACAACTTGCAGGAGACAGTTCTCTTACAGCACATGGATTCCAGGAATTGAGTTTAAAATCTTAGCAGCAAGCACTAAGCATTTCCTAGCTGAGTCTTCTCTCTAGCCTCCAATGATGCTTTAAGGACAGCAGAGACTTAAGGAAAATATTCTGGCTTTTTAAGAAAAAATGTGTGTATGTCTTATTTATAGACGTAAAAATGTAAGAAAGAAAATGTACTTTTATGTACACGATCTCAAACTTCTAAAGTTAGTGGTCTGTTTGGAACCCAAGAACTATCTTCAGTTTACGAAGGGACTTAAGTACAAACAGAAGCAACCCTGAGTCTATTCATTGGCCTTAAGGCAGGCAAGATCATAGTCAATTTCAGCCACAAACTTACACAATATTCTTTCACAAGTGTTCAAACAATTCCTTGTGTTCCAGGTCCCAACCTAGACATTTGAAATACTTCCAAAATAGAGAAGCCAGCAAGGTCCCTGAGTTAAGTCTCCTTCCACACTTCCTTTCTCCACCCTGCGAGGAGCCAATTTCTACCTCTTCATGCTGCCACCCCTTCTTCCCACCCGGAATAAATTACATCAAGTTCAATTTTTCAAAAAGAGTTGGAACCCATGGGATGTGCACCACTTTGATTACCTGCCATGGAATCTCTTTCTGTACCCTTTCTCTCCGACCCACCTGTTAAGACCACCAGTGTCTGCAAACGGCCTAGGGTCTGATACTCTTGGATTTTCCTTTTCACAATCCAAATAAACTTGAAAAATTCTTAAAGAGCTCTCTTTTCTGAATTCTTCCTGAGAGTATCTTTGTTTGATAGAGACTACAACTCCACCCTCAACATATACACACTCTTCTCGATCACCTTCAACCACAGCCCTCCCTTCTCCCATTCAATTTCCTCTGTCTCTAATCAATTCATTTCCACACACTGCTGTCTCCTTGTCAATGATTTCCATCACTGCTACTTTTCCATCTGCTTGGTTGAGTCCACTATTGTTTTCAACTACGAATTTACTGGTTGATCATCTCTTTTATCCTCAATATTTATGGTTGTCAACAACTTGCTGGGTCTAATTTCTATGTCTCAGGTGTAAGCGCATGTGAAGGCATGAGTGCAGATGCCCAGGGAGCCACAGGCCTTGGATACCCAAAAGCTGATGTGACAGAGGGTTGTAAACCACCTGATGAGGATCCTGGGAATCAAACTTCCATCCTCTGAAACAACAACAGCTCTTAACTGATCATGGCTTTCTGTTAGAAATTAAATTTAATTGCTAAATTCCTTTCTTTCATCATTTATTTACCTGTTTGAAGACGCTTTAAAAACCTTAACTGTTTTTAAAGTTAGGATTTTTTTTATTCTGTCTCTAGAATACCAACTCTTCGCTTGTCTTTGGTTTCATTTGTCAAGACAATTAAGATTTTTGAGATGTACTCTGGCTTGTTTTTTCATACTTTTGTTTCTATTTTGTAACTTGCACATCTATCATTGTGGTGGTTTGTGTATGCCTAGCCCAGGGAATGGCACTATTTGGAGTTGTTTCCCTGTTGGAATAGGTGTGTCACTGTGGGTGTAGGTTATAAGTTTCTCATTCTAGCTGCTTGGAAGTCAGTCTTCCACTAGCAGCCTTCAGATGAAGATGTAGAACTCTCAGCTCTACCTACACCATGCCTGGATGCTGCCATGCTCCTGCCTTAATGATAATGGGTTGAATCTCTGAATCTGTAAGCTAACCCCAATTAAATATTGACCTTTATATGATTTGCCTTGGTCATGGTGTCTGTTCACAGCAGTAAAACCCTAAGACAATCATGATGGTCACATCCGTCAGTCCCCATTCCCTTTTTTAAATGATTTGAGACATTGAGCCTCAACAAGACCCAGGGTCTACCTTCCCACTGATGCAATCCTCTGCTACATTTGCAGACTGAGCCTTGAGTCCCTGTATGTGAACTCTTTGGTTAGCTGTTTAGTTGATTTTGTTGTTCTTCCTATGGGGTTGCAATCCCCTTCAGCTCCTTCAGTTCTTCCCCTAACTCTTCCATTGAGGTAGGAGTGGGGGGCCACCTTCATAGAGGCAGCAGGTGGGAGATGGGATGGGAGTTGTGGAGGGGAAACTGGGAAGGGGGACATTTGAAATTTAAGTAAATAAAATAACCAATATAATAAAACATTTGAAGCAGGGTCTCATGTAGTCCAGGTTAGCTTTAAATTCCTCATGTTGTTAAGGATAATGTTAAACTTCTAATCTTTTGACCTTCAGCCTCAACTGTTGGGAATACAAGTGTGTGCCATCACACTCAATTTCTATATCCTGCATTTTGATAGTTTGCTTTATTTTAAAATTTTGTCTTACTACTAGGTATCTTTATTTGAGCTTATGATCCTTACTACTATGAAGGTCAGAAATGCAGACATCAGAAATAGAAACAACTCTTTGACACCAAACCTTCCAATAAAATATACTAAAATGAAGTGCTTAATTTCATTCACATCCTCAATAATATTAGGAAATAAAAGAGGTAGAATCTTACAGTAACTGGTATTTAAACTTAACTAAAGATAATAATTAAGAAAAACAGAGAAGCATCATTAATGAAATGTGAGAGTTTCCCTTATTTTGGGTAGAGAGATGGGTATTTAGAAATTGTTTTATTTTAAATTGTTCTAACTAGTGGATGTCTTTAGTTGAGTTTATGATCTCTAGCACACATTTAGTTTTTTTGTTAGGTACCCTGTGCCTGTTGTGGACATTTGAATGTATTAAAGTTGGTTCTCTGCTAGAGCATATGACCTTTTCAACCACAGCTTCTTTGCTAGGCTTACAGTACAGCAGGGGTTTCCTGCAGTTGAGCAGACTTTAGATCCAATTGGACAGATGTTGGTTGTCTGTGCACAGGAAATATAGAAATCAAGTGGGTAATGATCTCTTCTCTGAGAGTTAGCTCCCATAATGTCAGAAAGTGCTATGAAAGTTACCAAGAAGAAAAGTTATTAATAGTCCCACTAAGCTGCAAGACTTGGGACCCACAATAATGATAGAATCAGCAAAATAATCCATATCCTTACATCGTATAGTATAACTGCACATAACTGCACACACACATACACACACACACACACACACACACACACACAATGTGTGAATATTTAAGTAGGTCTATAAAATAATAGTGTACACAGTGGCTTTCCCAAATATCCTTCCTGCTATCCCTTTTCCTTCCCCCTTCCTCTAAGTTATAATTTATATTTAACTCTATTGGAGAATAGCTGCTTTCCCCCTTGTCTTAGTTGGGGTTTCAAGTGCTATGACAAAACTATTTGAGGAGAAAGGGTTTTTCATTTCTACTTGCACATAACAGTCCATCATTGAAGGAAGTCAGGGGAAGAACACAGTTGGGAACACAAGGCAGGAACTGAGGCAGGAGTCATGGTGGAATATTATTTAGTGGTTGGTTTCCCATGGCCTACTCAGCTTTCCTATGACACCTAGGACCATCTCTCCCAGGAGTGGTGCTGCTCAATGTGGGCCCAGCAGTCCCACAAATATCATCAATCAAGAAAGTTTTCCAAGGCTTACGTTACACACCAACTTGGGAATTTTCTTAACTGAACTTCCTTCTTCCCAAATGACTCTAGTTTATATTGTCATAAAACTAGCCATCACATCCTTGGAATTCAAATAAGTTATGCAAGAATAAGCTCTCTGGAGTCTGCATTCTGTCTCTTCTCCTGTGTTGAATCCTAGAGCAAGAATCTACCACAAACTATTACCTTCTGCTGAAAAAGAGTCTCCCAGTCCTTAACATATAGGGCACGCCCTTGGGCCAGTGTCACCATGACTGCTACTATCTTGCAAGACTGGCTTTTCATACAAGGATTTCAATACATAAAGTTCTGAGAGACTGCATTTACACTTGTGTTTACCTTTCATTTCATCAGAAGTAACATTCCTTTCCCACCAGCATCTCTTTGTCTTTTCCTGCGTATATTTATGTCCACTGAATATATGTGTCTTGGGCAGTTCCCAGTCATGTTTTCCAGGGTTGTTGCTGGTTTAATCAGTATATCTATTTGGCATTTGGAGACCCAATAGTGACGTGTTTCTTTTTCTTGCTTGTGGAGAATTTGATTTTGATGTGTCTTTGAGAATCATCTTCCTCCTTTACCCCATCTGAAAAAGTGGATGGCAAAAATGATCTTTCCCTGTGTCTGATTCATACAACCCATGGATCTTCCATCTAAATTGTGCTTGTATAGTGATTGCTTCTGGAGTTTTCACTTTTTTGTTTTGTTTTTGTTTTAGGTTTGCTTCTGTTGGATCTATTATAAATATAAGGTCCAGTATCTGCATTTTTAGCTGGTCTGTTACCACTTTCTGTTTCCCAGAGTACACCATGCTTTCCCAAGCTTCTCACCCAGTGTTCAGGTACTGATTAGATATTTTCTTTCATAGTCACTGAGACACAGGAGTTTGCTGTTCGTTTTTATGCTGTCATCTAAGCTGGATATACAGAGAGTAGAAGGCCATGAGGAGGCAGGAAACTGGAGATAAAAGCAGAGACAGGAGTTAACTGGAAATAATCCAAGAACTTGTTGGACTGCTTACAAGCTGAGAAGGAAAGAGGAGCTTCTTAGGGAGCACGATCTTGCCAAACTATTGACTTCTGACCTCCAGAAGAGTGACTAGCATACACAATCGCTTTATTGTATTTGCCATGGCAGCCCTAATAAGTCAGTTGAACACCAACTATGACAAATTAAATCAGAAGCAGACACAGTCAGGGCCTGGGACAAGTGGATGAGTTCTAGAAACAACTCTTCCTGGCTCTCAGAGACTTTTCCCTCTCACGCATGACACTTGTTTCATTAATAAAACCTGTGTGAAGACAAATATCAATACGGAGCCCACTGGGTTTTATATCAATTCACCAAGTAATCAGGACTTCCCAGGCTGGGCAAAAGCTCAGTGGCTCCTTAGATGATGCCCAAACAGTAGATAAGGGTAGATTGACTCTAGCCAAGAGTATTTGAGTAGGGGATTCTGCTACTATTTACCTCTTATCTTCGTAAGAGATTTAACACAGCTGAGTATGGAATCTAATTCAATATTAAACAGTACTCTTGCTTTGTAAAACTCAGCAAGGAATGACTCTGAAAATGATTAAAATACAAACTCAGATAATGATGTGTTTTCATCTGTTTTGTTTAAAGAAAGCATTGAAGAGTTAGGTACATTTAGTCAGTTGGTGAAAGGAAGGTATTTGCTGTCAGCTTTTGTGTGCTCAGTGATTACAGCACTGCCAACATTATTATTCCTGCCTGTTCATACGACTCCATGACAACCTCTTACGTATTTGCATTTCCAGTGATCTTACAATAGTCTAATTGGGAGGGTTTTTAATTACCCCAAACTGGAAGGCTAGAGAAATCTATGAATGCTGGTTATATTGTTATGAATGATGATAGCTGCTTTCTTATTGTCACTTGTAAGCTTGAATTCAGATATAATCAAAACCACTTATTAAATATGAATAATACCACTGTGGTCTATGCACTTTACTATGTTGGCTCAAGAGGATTACAAAAAGTCCTTATTTCTACTAACATGCACCCATATACTATAAAGTCAATGAGAAGGAAAGATTGACACAGGAGTAAGTTACTATGTACTGGATAGATTTTGTGAAAATACCTAGCAGAATGGAGAAAATAACTATCAGCTTGCAGGAAAATATAGGGCAAGGAAAAAGAAAGGGAGGAAAAACAAGGAAGTTTCTTTTCTGACCCATAGTTGGTTATTGCTAGGAGTAATGAGGGAATGATAAATTAAAAAATATCATGGGTGGGGGAGAGGAATTATGGGACATATGGTGGGGGGAACTTGGAAAGGGGAAAGCCTTTGGAATGTAAACATAGAATATAGAAAATAAAAATTTTAAAAAAATGTGAATGATAAAAAAAATATATCATGGGATATGGGAGAAATTGTTCCATGTTTTAGAGCACCGCTATTGTTCCAGATGGCCTGGAATTAATTACCAACATCGACATGGCAGCTCACAAGCATCTGTAACTCCAGCTCTAGGTACCTGACAACAGTTTCTGACCTCTCTCCTAGGCACCACACATACAAAGTAAACAGACATACATGCAAGCTAACACTTCTACACATAAAACAAAACACACATTAAGGAAATAAAAAGAATGTGTAGTGGTTGATAAAAGTTCCTCATTCAGCCATAACTGAAAGACAACAGAATTCGGACATAGGCAAACAAGTAACTCTTATTCTGGAAAACAAATTAATTTCAGAAATTGTCTTTGTTTGATCTAAATGCAAAAGCTTTAAAAATGGAATCCCTGGCTAACATTCTTTTTTTAATTAGGTATATTCTTTATTTACACTTTAAATGTTGTCCCCTTTTCTGGTTCTCCCCCCCCCAAAAAAAAAAAATCCCTTAAGCCATCTCCCCTTCCCCAATCACTTCACTCATGATTCGCTGTACTGGTATTCCTCTACACTATAGTATCAAGTCTTTCCAGGACCAAGGGCCTCTCCCCCATTTGGTGTCCAACAAGATCATCCTCTGCTTGCGATGTGTCTGGGGCCATGGGTAAATCCAAGTGTACTCTTTGGTTGATGGTTTTGTCCCTGGGAGCTCTGGGAGTACTTGGTGACTCAAATTGTTGTTCCTCCAGTGGCACTGCAAACTCCTTCAGCTCCTTTGATCCTTTATCTTGGCCATTGGGGACCCTGTGCTCAGTTCAATGGCTGGCTGAGACTTCCCCCTCTGTATTTGTCATGCACTAACAGAGCATCCCAGGTGACAGCTATATCCAGCTCCTGTCAGCAAGCACTTGTGGGAATCCCCAATAGTGTCTGGGTTTTCTAATATTATATGGGATGGATTCCTAGGTGGGGTAGTATCTGGATGGTCTTTCCTTCAGACTCTGCTCCACACTTTGTCTCTGTGTCTACTTCTGTGGGTATTTCATTCCTCGTTCTAAGAAGGAATAGAGTATCCATACTTTGTTCTTCCTCCTTGGGCATCATTTGGTATGTAAATTGTGTCTTGGGTATTACAAGCTACTAGGCTAATATCAACTTATCACTGAGTGTATTATACCATGAGTGTTCTTTTGTGATTGGGTGACCTTACTCAGGATGATATTCTCCAGTTCCATCCATTTGTCTAAGAATTTCATGAATTCATTGTTTTTAATGGCAGAATAGTACTCCATTGTGTATTTATACCACATTTTCTGTATCCATTCCTCCACTGAGGGACACCTGTGTTCTTTCCAGCTTCTGGCTATTATAAATAGGGCTACTATGAACATAATGGAACATGTGTCCTTATTACATGCTGGAGAATTGTCTGTGGATATGCCCATGAGTGTTATAGCAGGGTCCTCCGGTAGTATTATGCCCAGTTTTCTGAGTAACTGCCAGACTGATTTCCAGAATGGTTTTATCACCTTGAAATACAACCAGCAGTGGAGGAGTGTTCTTCTATCTCTACAATGTCTCTAGCACCTGCTGTCTCCTGAGTTCTTTATCTTAGCCATTCTGACTAGTGTGAGGTGAAATCTCAGGGTTGTTTTGATTTGCATTTCCCTGATGACTAAGGATGTTGAACATTTCTTTAAGTGCTTCTCAGCCATTTGGTATTCCTCAGGTGAAAATTCTTTGTGTAGCTCTGTAACCCAATTTTTAATATGGTTATTTGGTTCTCTGGAATCTAACTTCTTGAGTTCTTTGTATATATTGGACATTAGCCCTCTGTCTGATGTAGGGATAGTAAAAAATTTTTTCCCAATTTGTTGGTTGCAGTTTTGTCCTACTGACAGTATCCTTTACTTTACAGAAACTTTGTAACTTTATGAGGTCCATTTGGCAATTCTTTATCTTAGAACATAGGCTATTCGGTTTCTGTTCAGGAAATTTCACCCTGTGCCTATGTGTTTAACACTGGTCTACCTGTCTGTCACTGTACTAATACCAGGTTTTAACACCATTGCTCTGTAGTACTGCTTGAGGTGTGTGACACTGATTCCCCCAGAAGTTCTTTTACTCTTGAGAATAGTTTTAGCTATTCTGGGTTTTTTGTTATTTCAGATGATTTTGTGAATTGCTCTTTCTAACTCTATGAAGAATTGAGTTGGGATTTGATTGGGATTGCTTTGAACTTGTATATTTCTTTTGGCAGGATGGCCATTTTACTATATTAATCCTGCCAAAACACTAGCATAGGAGATCTTGCCATTTTCTGAGATCTTGTTCAAATTCTTTCTTCAGAGACTTGAAGTTCTTGTCATACAGATCTTTCACTTTTTCTGTTAGAGTCACCCCCAGATATGTTGTTTGTGATTATTTTGAAGGGAGTCATTTCCCCAATTTCTTTCTTGCCTGTTTATTCTTTGAGTATAAGAAGGCTACTGATTTGCTTGAGCTGATTTTATGTCTGGCCACTTTACTGAAGTTATCAGCTATAGGAAATCTCTGGTGGAGTTTTTTTGGTTCACTTAAGTATACTATCATATCATCTGCAAATAGTGATAACTTGACTTCCTCGTTTCCTATTTGTATCCCTTTGACTTCCTTATGTTGTCTAATTGCTCTAGCTAGAACATCAAGTACTATATTGAATAGATATGGAAAGAGAGGGCAGTCTTGTCTGGTCCCTGATTTTACTGGGAATGCTTCAAGTTTCTCTCAATTTAGTTTGATGTTGGCTACTCGTTTGTTGTATATTGCTTTCACTATGTTTAGATATGGGCCTTGGATTTCTGATCTTTCCAAGACTTTTAGCATGAAAGGATGCTAAATTTTGTCAAATGATTTTGCAGCATCTAATGAAATGACCATGTGGGTTTTTTCTTTGAGTTTGTTTATGTAGTGGATTATATTGATGAATTTCTGCTATTGAGCCATCCCAACATCCCTGGGATGAAGTATACTTGACCATGCTGAATGATAGTTGTAATGGATTCTGTTGGCAAGAATTTTATTGGGTATTATTACAATGACATTCATAAGGGAAATTGGTCTGAAGTTCTCTATCTTTATTGGATCTTTGTGTGGCTTTGATATCAGCAAAATTGTGGTTTCATAGAATGAGTTGGGTAGTGTTCCTTCTGTTTCTATTTTGTTTCAGAATAGTTTGAAGAGTATTGGTGTTAGGTCTTCTTTGAAGGTCTGATAGAATTCTGCACTAAAACCATCTGTGCTTTTGTTGGTTGGAAGACTTTCAATGAACACTTCTATTTCTTTAGGGGTTATGGGACTGTTTAGATGGTCTATTTGACCCTGATTTAATTTAGGTATTTGGTATCTGTCTAGGAAATTGTACATTTCCTCCAGATGTTCTAGTTGTGTTGAGCATAGGCTTTTGTAGTAGGATCTGATGATTTTTTTTTAATTTCCTCAGTTTCTGTTGTTATAACTCTCTCTTCATTTCTGATTTTAATTTGGATACTGTCTGTGCCCTCTGGTTAGTCTGGCTAAGGGTTTGTCTATCTTGTTGATTTTATCAAAGAACCAGGTCCTGATTTTGTTGATTCTTTGTATGGTTCTTTTTGTTTCTACTTTGCTGATTTCTGCCCTGAGTTTAATGATTTCCTGCCTTCTATTCCTCTTGGGTGTATTAGCTTCTTTCTGTTCCAGAGCTTTCAGATGTCTCTTTAAGCTACTAGTGTATACTTTCTCCAGTTTCTTTTTGGAGGCACTCAGGGCTATGAGTTTTCCTCTTAGCACTGCTTTCATTGTGTCCCATAAGTCTGGGTATGTTCTGTCTTCATTTACATTAAATTCTAAAAAGTCTTTGATACCTTGACCAAGGTATCATTGAGTAGAGCATTGTTGAGCTTCTGTGTATATGTGGGCTTTCTGTTGTTTTTGTTGCTATTGAAAACCATCCTTACTCCATAGTGATCTGATAAGAGGCATAGGATTAATTTGATCTTCTTAAATCTGTAGAGATCTGTTTTGCCACCAATTATATGGCCACTTTTGGAGAAGGTACCATGAGGTGCTGGGAAAAAGGTATGTTCTTTTGATTTAGAATGAAAGCTCGCCATATATATATATATATATATATATATATATATATATATATATATATCCATTTGATCCAAAACTTCAATTAGTTTCATTGTGTCTCTGTTTAGTTTGTGCTTCCCTGATTGGTCCATTGAGGAGAGTGGAATGTTGAATTCACCCACTATTATTGTGTGAGGTACAATGTGTGCTTTGATCTTTAGTAAAGTTTCTTTTACGAATGAGGGTGCCCTTGCATTTGAAGAATAGATTTCAGAATTGAGAGTTCTTCTTGGTGGATTTTTACTTTGATGAGTATGAAGTGACTTCTTTGTCTTTTTTGAAGACTTTAGGCTGAAAGTCTATTTTATCTGATATTAGGATGGCTATTTCAGCTTGTTTCCTGAGACCATTTGCTTAAAAATTTGTTTTCCAGCCTTTTACTCTAAGGTAAGGTTTATCTTTGACACGGAGGTTCGTTTCCTGTATGCAGCAAAATTCTGGGTCCTGTTTACTTATCCAGTCTGTTAGTCTATGTCTTTTACTTGGGGAATTGGGTCCATTGATGATAAGAGATATTAAGGAATAGTGATTGTTGCTTTCTCTCATTTTTGATGCTATTTTTTATTAGAGTGGTTTTCTTCTTTGAGTTTGTTGAAAGAAGATTACTGTCTTGCTTTTTCTAAGGTGTAGTTGCCCTCCTTGTATTGGCGTTTTCCATCTATTATCCTTTGTAGGGCTGGATTTGTGGAAAGATATTGTGTAAATATTTATCATGGAATATCTTGGTTTCTCCATCTATGGTGATTGAGAGTTTTGCTGGGTATAGTAGTCTGGGCTGCCATTTGTGTTCTCTTAGAGTCTGTATGAGATCTACCCAGGATCTTCTAGCTGTCATGGTCTCTGGCGAGAAGTCTGGTGTAATTCTGATAGGTCTTCCTTTATGTTACTTGATCTTTTTCTCTTACTGCTTTTAATATTCTTTCTTCATTTAGTACATTTGATATTTTAATTATTATGTGACAGAAGGTATTTCTGTTCTGATTCAGTCTGTTTGGAGTTCTCTAGGTTTCTTGTATGTTCAGGGGCATCTCTCTTCTTAGGTTAGAGAAATTTTCTTCTATAATTTTGTTGAAGATTTACTGGCCCTTTAAGTAGTAAATCTTCACTCTCTTCTATACCTATAATACTTAGGTTTGGTCTTCTCATTGTGTCCTAGATTTCCTAGGTGTTTTGGGTTACAAGCTTTTTGCAGTTTTCATTTTCTTTGACCGTTGAATCAATGCTTTTTTTTGGTATCTTCGGCACCCAAGATTTTTTCTATTTCTTGTATTCTGTTGTTGACGTTTGCATCTATGACTCCTGATTTCTTTCTAAGGTTTTCTATCTCCAAATTTGTCTCCCTTTGTGGTTCCATAGTTGTTTCTACTTCCATTTTTAGATTATGGATGGTGTTGCTCAGCTCTTTTACTTGTTTGTTTGAATTTTCCTGTAACTCTTTAAGGGATTTTTGCTTTGCCTCTTTCAGGACTTCTGCCTGTTGATCCATGTTCTCCTTGTACAGTCATAGGTGAGAAAAGTTGTTTCTATGCTGACCACTCAGGGGTGGTCAAAGAATCCATGACCTTAGTCAAAAGAGACTACAAAAAGGAAGAATAAAAAGAGAACTGTATCAGGGTTGGTATAAGTCCCTCTTCATCCGGTCTCCTTGTCTGATTGACCACCCTTGTCTCTGCCCTAACTGGTCCTCTTTTCCTACTGATATTGGCCTTGATTTATGGTCCTTACAGAATGAACACTTAAGTTTATTAAGGAATAGATTTTCACACTTCAATTGATGATACTCAGACCACAATATTAGCCCATAGGAACATTTCAAAGATTCAAGATGGCCCAAAACTAAAGCTGGGAATGAGATAGGCTAGGTGGACTCCATGACAGGCTTCAAATTGGCAGTTCAGGAGACTAGGCCTCAATCTCTGTTTCTAAGAACTTGGACAAGTCCAAGCAAGTCCAGTCCCTGTCATCTGGCCTGAGATAAAGACAACGGGTTAGCAGGAGATTCCAGATTTCCTCAGCAAGTTTTCTGCCTCACCCCCATCCCCTATGCCCCAATATTGGTTTTGGCATGTTCCCTATCTGGGGTCTCATTCTTTGGTAAATCATGGATCCTTACAGCAGAAGTAACTTCCAGGGTTTCCATTAACCTGGGTTATCTCTTTAGGGTTTGACAGTTTCCCTTTTTCTTGACACTATGCTGCAAAATTGTATAAATGCAGAGCTGATAAGTAGATCTTAGAACACTGGGAGACCATTTGTTTATCATATGTTTGAATGCATATATGTATCCTAGCATTGTCTATATTTTGAATAAGTAATCTGCCTTACAAGCAATTTTTCAAATGTACATGGAATCTATTATGATTAGAATAAAATTATTTCCAAAATATGTTTATAGTAGTTTCTAAAATAATGTATTCAACTATTACATTTAAAAAGCAATTAAATACTCATGGGAGCAAATATGGAAACAAAGTGTAAAACAGAGACTGAAGGAAAGACCATCCAGAGACTGCCCCACTTGGGGATCCATCCCTTATACAGTCACCAAACATAGGCACTATTGTGGATGCTGACGAGTGCTTATTGGCAGGAGCCTGATAAAGCACTCTATTGAGAGGCTTTGCCAGAGCCTGACATATACAGATGTGGATGCTCACAGCCAACCATTGAACTGATCACAGGGTCCCCAATAAAGAAAGGACTGAAAGAACTGAAGAGGTTTGCAACTCCATAAGAAAAACAACAATATCAACCAACCAGAGCTCCCAGGGTCTAAACCACCAACCAAGGACTACACGTGGAAGGACCCATGGTACTAGCCATATATGTAGCAGAGGATAGCCTTGTCATGCATCAATGGGAGAAGAGGCCCTTGGTCCTGTGAAAACTCCATGCCCCAATGTAGGGAAATGCAAGAGCGGGGATCCAGGTTTTGTTGGTTGGGGGGGGAACACCCTCATAGAAGCAGGAGGAAGGGGGATGGGATAAATGGTTTCTTGGGGGGAAATTAGGAAAGGAGATAACATTTGAAATGTGCATAAATAAAATATCCAATAAAAAAGCAATTATACTAACATAACTACACCAAAATATCATGAATTTATATAGAATACTATATTGAATATTTACAGTGTAGGGATTATTTCAAGCATGTAATTTTATTTCAACTTCAGGGTAAAACTTTGTAGTACTAAAATTCACAAATATTGAAGGTTGCCAGAAAGTTTATCCTTCTAATGTCAGATTTCAAAAAAAGCAGGATTAACATTCTCAGGGGTTATGGGAAGTACAAATCTGTTTGCCTCAAGTAAAATCCATATAATCTTAGCCATTCTGACTGGTGTGAGGTGGAATCTCAGGGTTGTTTTGATTTGCATTTCCCTGATAACTAATGATGTTGAACATCTCTTAAGGTGTTTCTCAGCCATCCAAATTTCTTCTGGTGAAAATTCTTTGTTTAGCTCTGTACCCCATTTTTTGATAGGGTTATTTGGTTCTTTGGGGTCTAACTTCTTGAGTTCTTTGTATATATTGGATATTAGCCCTCTGTCGGATGTGGGGTTGGTGAAGATCTTTTCCCACTTTGTTGGTTGTTGTTTTGTCCTTCTGACAGTGTCCTTTGCCTTGCAGAAACTTTGTAATTTTATGAGGTCCCATTTGTCAATTCTTGATCTTAGTGAGTAAGCTGTTGGTATTCTGTTCAGGAACTTTCCCCCTGTGCCTATGTCCTCCAGGGTCTTCCCAAGTTTCTTTTCTAATAGTTTGAGTGTGTCTGGTTTTATGTGGAGGACCTTGATCCACTTGGAGTTAAAACTCAAGAGACAACAAGTACTGGCAAGGATGTGGAGAAAGAGGAACACTCCTCCACTGTTGATGGGATTGCAAAATAGTAAAAACCACTCTGGAAATCATTTTGGCAGTTCCTCAGAAAATTGGGCATGTCACTTCCAGAGGACCCTGGCATACCACTCCTGGGCATATACCCAGAGGATTCCCCTGCATGCAATAAAGACACATGCTCCACTATGTTTATAGCAGCCTTGTTTATAATAGCCAGAAAATTGGAAGGAGCCCAAATATCCCTCAAAGGAGGAATAGATACAGAAAATGTGGTATATTTTTACAATGGAATACTACTCAGCAATTAAAAATAATGAATTCATGCAATTTGTAGGTAAATGGTTAGACCTGGAAAATATCATCCTGAGTGAGTTAACCCAATCACAAAAGAATACACATGAAATGCAATCACTGATAAGTGGATATTAATGAGCCCAGAAGTCCTAAATACTCAAGGCACAATTAGCAAGTCAAATGATTCCCAAGAAGAAGAAAGGAGAGGACCCTGGGCCTGTAAAGATTGGATCCAGTTTTGTAGAGAAACCATGGGGGGAGGGGGAATGATTGGGGAATAGTTGGGGGGGAGAGGAATTATGGGACGTATGGTGGGGGGGGGACTGGGAAAGGGGAAAGCCTTTGGAATGTAAACATAGAATATAGAAAATAAAAATTAAAAAAAATCCATACAATCTCTTCAGCTGTACCATCAACATGCTATGAAAACCTAAATACTCCCAAAATTTGCAACACTGTTGTTAAAATATCCTAACTTGAATTAAGTTATGGGATATTGTGAAAGAGATCTCTGTCTCTACTTCCCACCACCCAAGACAACAACACATCACAGGAACGGGATACAGAAGGATTAAAATTATGATTGCACTTTGGCTCTAAGGGGTCAGGAAATTTGCCTCCTCAAAAATCTATCAAAATGAGAGCTGAAAAAACTTTAGAAGTCAAGAGCAATATCTGCTTCTAAGACCCAGCTTCAGTTCCTAGCACCCACATTGCAGGATATATGGTTTATAACTTTAGTTCCAGGGTATCTGAATCGCCCTTCTGGCTTTCATTTGCATCAAACACATACATGGTGCCTATATGTACATTGAGGTAAAAACTCAAACTCATAGGACAAATGTTTAAAAAAATGTTAAAAAGGAAAAAGTCTGTTTTAAAAGAGTCACTAAAGGTAAAGAAAGTTTCCCAATGGTATGAATTATCTTATCTATATATTCTGATATGAAGAGGGTTTGGAAGTTCAAATAAACTTTTCCCATACTAAAAGGAATGAAGTTTCCAAGTTAACTCACTCATTAAGCATATATCATACTCTATTTTCAAAATTTTATTGCTTCTATTTTTTAAGTCAAGAAGGCTTTTTAGCTCAATTATAAAATAAAGATCATTAGCTAGAGTAAAAATGTAACGGTCTCCTTTTCGCTGTACATACTATGTGCTAAGTTCTTGACTAAGCAGGAGAGTTATCATGGCATACTGACTGAAGTCACTTTTCCAAAAATCAGTCTTTAAAAGGTTTTCCAAAAGACCTCCCTTAGTTAATCCAAGCTCAATCTTATAGATAGGCTTATTTTCAAAGCCATTAACCAATGGCTTCACAATTTTAAAAGTTTCTGGTTTATAAATGGAATACATCATGAGCTTGTTCATCCAGGTGTAAGGAGATGCAAATCACAGATCAGCAGGCTAGATGAATTTACAGGATTCATCTGATCTTCAATACACCCTCATATTTCTCTGTCTCTGTCTGTCTGTCTCTCTTTCTCTCATGCACATGCACACACACACACACACACACACACACACACACACATATATATATATATATATATATAAAGAGAGAGACAACTGCAGAAAGTCATCTACTCAGCAATAAGCTGTATTCCCCAAAAGCCTTGTTGTCAAAGAAACAGATGCCATGGAGACAAGATACTGTGCAAACTGAAATAGTTATGTATTGAAAGAATAGTACAACGAATGATTATGAAATTTCCTTTAACAGGAAAGAAAGCATAAACAACATACTATACTGTTAAAAAACAGTTTAGTTTTTTAAAAAACACTTTAATAAATAAAACGATTTGCTAACCTTTTTAATGGAAAATTAATTTCAATTTAACCACTGCAGTGTTAGCAATTATACTTATCTATATAATTCAATTTAAAAAAAATAAACTTTTTATTTATTTTTGTCTTTCACATTTCACATCATGTGCCCCATTTCTACTCATTTCTCCATCCCCTCATATCTGCCCTTCATCCTTACAACCCCACCCAAATAAAACACACAAACAAACAGCAAAAATAACGAAGCATAGAAAGCATATCGAGGAAGCTGTAGTATGTCACAGTGTGTCCCACAGTATATTCCTCTGTCTACACGTCATCATTTGCAATTGTTATTGCTATGAGTTATTGGTTTGGTTCTAGATCTGTGGCTTCTGTAGCACTATCAATATTGAATCCTCATCAGGGCTCCTCCTAATCATCCTCTTCTTGTCCCTGTTATGGAGATCAGCAAGACTGGCCCTTTCACTCATCCCAACCAATTGCAGATAATATAGATTTGAAGGTGTACCAATTCAGAGCCCTGGATCTTGGCCTGGGTGGAAGCTGAGATGAGAGCCCACTAGCTCTTACTTATCTACATCCCAGGTCTAGCTTTCCAGCGCTGTTTTTTGATGCCAAGAGCAGGAGGCAGGGTCAGCTCTCCTGCTTTATGTCCTTTGGATTGGCTCATCCACAGGCCATATAGATAAGTATAATTGCTAACATGCCTCCAAAGGCAGCCCCTGTATTGCCCAGTCAAGGTTCATGGCCCACTATCCTAAGTGCAGCAGCCTGTGAGGGGCTGAGAGAGCTTCTAGTTCTTGGACCCTGGGAGCTGTAGCAGCCAGGCCTTTACCCCCAGGGCCATCTCTACTGTATTTACAGGTGAGGGGCAGGGCCTGCTCTCCTGAGTGCTACAGCCAGTCAGAGTGACAGGGCTAACATTTGTGGTCTTCTCATGACCCTAGGATCATCTCTCCAGTCTACTGCAGATGGTGGATTGGGGGGCAGGAATTATTCTTGCCCTCACAGTATCTCAAACCAAATGGGTGGGAAATGGGAGGGACAACTCTCCTGTGTTCTCCTCCTAGGGGCCAGCTCACCTTCATCATCTCCACCAGGACAGACTCTGCTCTGCTGCCCAAGTGATGTACAGTGTTGCAGCCACCTAGGGGCAAGAGCAGTTTACCTACTCTTATGATGCCAGAACACCATTTCTTCAGATTGCCACATGTGGTAAGGGTGAATGTGTGGAAGAAGGTATCACCTCTATAGCCACACCACCTCATAGAAAATGAGTGGTGAGGCCTGTCCCCCCCTTGCTAGCTCACCCGCTCCACCTCAACCAGGGCCAGCACTACTATTTTGCCCAGGGTCCATTATTATGAGTGTTGTAGCCTGTGAGGGGCAGTGTCAGCTCTCTGACTGCCTCAGGTGATAAGGTACAAGGGACACAAGTCATCACATCTATGCCCATGCCAACCCATGGTAGATGGATGGCAGGGTCAGTTCTCCCACACTCAATCTCTTGGGGCACGCTTACCTGTAGCCCTACTGCCAGAACCAGCTCTACTATGTTGCCTGAGCAAGGCTCAGACCATGCTCTCCCAAATACTGCCACCCATAAGAGATGGCTCCAGATATCTAGAATGCAATATCCAGTGATGGGCAAAGCCAGATATGCATAGTACCTGAATATCATCTACATTGTCCCTGGTGGCTGCCCTGACCAGAGACATCCTCATGTTCTCTATTGATAATATGATCCATGGACATTGAAAAAAGCTCCAAACCACTGCATAGCCATGGACTCTGGGACTCAGACATGGCTCTCAGTGGCAACTTGGGCTGGGACCTCACCATGGTCCCAGGTGGTGGGGATAATCATACACCATCCTGAGTGGAGAACCTCCAGTTCCTTGTTTATTCATAATACTCAAGCTGTTCCACTTCCCTTGCTCTCCTTCTAACCACCACATATTCACACATCTTCCACCCATGTTGCCTGGCTTTGTGACAAGCAAGTATCGATGGTCTTTCTGTGCCATGTGTTGGAGGGGAAGTCTGTGGGTAGTATGGCAGTCTGCTGGTCTCTGTATACCTCCTCCTGCACTGAACTGCCTAGGTTTGATTTATATGAGTCCTAGGCATAAGGCAGCTTTGGACACCAAGTCAGGCATCAAGCTAGGATGAACAAAAGACCACCATCTGTTCTACACATGACTGATATAAGAACAACACCAATATGGTGTCTCTTTGCTCATTGCCAGGAAGGCTAATTCAACTTTCAATAAGTTCACTAATTTCATTTATGGTGATATTAAGACTGAGGCTAGATTAGTCTTCCTGCCATCACAACTATAACACTGACAAAGTATATAAAATATGTTTTCAGATGCTAGGCAAAAGGCATTATATGATGTTCTCAAAGTTATGTCAGGGTAGAAATGCTAATGGGGAAAGCTCGAAAATGGGCCCAGCACATTTTGAACAGAGGACAGCATGGCTATCTAGTGCCATGTCTAAAATTGGTGTTCAAATGAATGGCAAGAAGTTATGACTAGATAACATGAGCTCCTTCAATCCCTAGGGTATGCAGGAGACACCACAGAAAGACAAAGGCAGAGAAACACTCCAGTTCAGCAGAATCTGCTTGAAGCTTCTTAGAGCAACACTTGGAAATGCTACAAACATAGAAAACCCAACAAGCTAAAACCATGTGAAGCAGAAAAAAATAAAATCCAGACCTTCACAGCACCAACTTCTCTAAATCCAGAATCCTGACAGGTCTTTTAGAGAAGAAAAGAAGGATAAGAGAATACTTCTCAAGTGATTGAGATAGGAAATACAAACTAGTAACATGTAGACTGGGTAGGTTACATTTACAAATGTATATGTGTGTTTGTAGCACTAAAATTTGCAAGAGTAATTCAATTAACAAAGACCCTGAAGAACAGTGCTATGGGAATGTTGACAAAGTTTTTAAGCAAAACACTAACAGAGTGAGCAAAGAATGAATTTCAATAACAAAAATGTGAACCAAACAAAAGAACCACATGTAGATTCTGCAAATTAGGCATGACTAAATGAAAAATGCACTGTAGGAATTTAATGATTCTACAGAAGGAGAGAATAATGACTTCTATGATGGAGCAACTGATACAGAGCAAAGAAAGAAAAAATTTAACAATTAACTGAGCCTCACAATTTGAGCAATGATTATTACTTCAACAAAATCACAATCATATTTTAAAACTAAAAGAACAACAACAACGTCAACAACAACAAACAACAACAACACAGGGCAGAACACAGAGAAAAATGTCTGAAGTACCAAGCACTCAGAAACTCAAAGTTTTAAACTATGTATAAACACAAGTCTACGTCACAAGTCAAAGACAAAACAACACAAATCACAGTAAAAGTACATAATAAATCAAGTTGCTGGCAATGAATAATAAGAAATAATTCTTAGTAAAATAGCCAAGAAGAAAGGATAACAACACATACCAGAGGAAAAGTGTCAAAATGATCTTTGACTTAGCAGCAGAAACAAAGCTAGAAAAACAGAAGAAAATGATATCTTAAAGTTCCTAGAGTAGATATCCCTATTTTGTCAGAAGCCGAGTAAGATAGCACTAAGTGTAATATCAAAATACGTTTGTCAGAGAATCAGGCAAAATCTAGAACTCAATTTCGCATACAAAAAATTAATATCAAAACAGTAAACATATGAGCAAGTATAATTTATTTTCTTCATTTTAAAAGGTCTTTAAAGCTGGAGAGATGGCTCAGAGGCTAAGAGCACTGACTGCTCTTCCAGAGGCCCTGAGTTCAACTCCCAGCAACCACATGGTGGCTCACAACCATCTGTAATGATGTAATGATCTGGTGCCCTCTTCTGGTGTGTCTGACAGCTATGCTGTACTCATATAAATAAAATAAATAAATCTTTTTTTTAAAAAGGTCTTTAAAAATATAATTTGGTTCTCTAGCTAAAAGTAAATCTACTATGTGATCCAGTTATACCTTACCTTGTCATGTACTCAAAAGACTTGACATCCTATTCCAGTCATTCTCGTTGCTATTCTATGCAAAAATATCTAGGAAATGGAAGCAATCCAAATCTTCAACCAATGAATGGATGATAGGAATTGAATACATATAGACTAGTGAATACTATTAAGCTGTTAAAAAATGAAATCATGAAATTTGATAGTAACTAAATGACACTAAAACATCCTGTATTGAGTGAGGACCCAGACCAGAAAGGCAAACACCCTACGTTATCTCTCACGGTCCCTGGCTTCAAATCTTCAGATGCCAGTGATAACTTGAATTAAACCCAGATACCAGGAGAGTAAAGGGGAGTGTAGGCAGAGGTGAAGCACCTCTACATATAGGAATGGCAAGAACCAAGTGGTGTGAAGGATAAAGTGAGTTGGGGGAGTAAATACAGAAGGAAAGAATAAAGAGGGACAAATCACATTAAGGATGTTTGGAAAGAACATAATGAATCATAGTATTTTATATTGACCTAAGGTTACATATACTATACACATAACTGTATATACATATACATATATATCTTAAATAAAGTTATGTAACTTGGGCTAACAATACTCCCGTCAAGAGCTATAGACTATTTAATCAACATTCTAGTAGCTACCAAGCATGAGATGTCTCCTATAGAGTTGGTGGTCAGAATAGAACAAGGACTCCCCAAACAATGTAGGCATGGTGTGTGTGTGTGTGTGTGTGTGTGTGTGTGTGTGTGTGTGTGTGTGTCTGTGTGTGTGTGTGAGAGAGAGAGAAAGAGAGAGAAAGAGAGAGAGAGAGAGAGAGAGAGAGAAGGCATAATTAAAGAAGAGATCATACATTTGTGTAGGAGAAAAGGGAATGGGTTGGAAATGTTGGGAAAAGGGGGGTAATGATGCAGTTTAAATTATTTTTCAAACATTTACATTTTAATGTAAAGGAATTTAACTTTTTAAACCATAAAATTTAATGAAATATTATAAAGTTCATATGTGTGAGTAAAGTAAAACACAAAAAGAAATAAACATAAAGAATGCTGGAAATTCAATGCTATTGAATGAGGACATATGTCAATAGACAACAATAAGCTGTAAATGCTTAATACAAGAAAAAGTCTTTTCCACAGCTAAGCTGCTTGTCAGAAGGCCAATATCCTATAGACCTCCCATCTTGTGACACTTGTTTATAAGTGCCTATTTGTCTAACCCCCAGATGCTAGACGTTTCTGAGAGCTGACTCTTTATCACACTTTCCCCTATGGTTATAAATTGACCAGAGAATTTTATTTAAAGATATAATTTTTATTTAAAGATATAATTTATATTTAAAGATATAATTTAAAGATATGATAAACCCACCACTGGTGTAAGACACAGCAGCCACCCTACCTTGGAATAAAAGCAAAATGAATTTCCCTCCACAGGGTTCTTACTCAACCAGCTTGTTTCAAACTTTGTTAGAAACATAATTGCTTGGTTTGTTGTCTTTCTCATTGCTTAATTTTTAGAGATCTTTATATTTTCTAAATGAGCCTTAGAGTTCTCAAAACAGAGCATTCTAAAAAGGATGAGATACATAGCTGAGAAACATTAAAAAAAATCTGTTCAGCATCTTTATCAATTGGAGAAATGTAAATTAAACTACTATGAAATTGTATCTCACACAGTAAGAATGGCTTATGTCAAAGCAACAAATGACCACAAATGCCAATGTTGATGTGGAGGAAGAGACAGTCACTGCTTATGGAAATGAAAGTGGGTAAAGCCTCTATGGAAATAAGAGTGTTTATATTCCTCAGAAAGCTAAAAGTATATTTTCTTATGATCCAGCTATACCACTTTTGTAATACATACACAAAATCACTTCATATCTGAGAGATTTGTGCTCATTCATGCTTATTGTTGCTCTGTTTACAGTAGTCAAGAAATGTAAACAGCCTAGACAGCCATTAACTGATGAATGAACATTAAAAAATTATTATATTTAGACAATGGGATATTACTCCATTAATAAGAAATATGAAATGATGAAATTCACAGATAAATTGAGTTGGAAACAATCATTCTCAGATCACAAGATCTAGAAATATAATGTCATGTTTTCTTATATCTGTGGATGTTACTTTTGAATCTATAGTTATATTGCTACACTTGAAATATTCATAGAAGCCTCTTAGGCTTACTAAGTTGCATTGGGGAGGAGCATTCATCAGAAGAATACACTGGTGTGAAGGATTATAAGGGATTTATGGAACAGGAAAAGTTAAAATTGTACCAAAAGTAGAGTAAAGAATAAAGTACAGGGATGGACAAATAACATTAAATAGCTTTCAGAAAACATGTATGCATATGGAAACTTACTGCAATAAAAGATACACACACACACACACACACACACACACACACACACACACATACACATTAGCAGCAATTATTCTACACCATGGCTGACAATGTCTCAAATTAAGACGCCAGAGGCTTTTACTCAATGTCAAAAAATAAGTCATTTCTTTTTTAGTTGTCTATCTATGAAGCACATAGACCTCCAAATGTAGCAGGCTATTACCATTGGACTTAATTACCATCCAGAACTTGATGGTAAAACCATATTATCAAAGACACCATATACTTGATTAATACAACATAATGATATAACACTGGTGTTGATAGGGAAGCTTCATCTCTACTGGCTAGTTTTTATAGTGATAGAATGTATTGTGTAAGCTATTGGAGGAAAAGAAAATCAATAATCATACTAGCCATGAATCATGGAAGCTACACTAATGACTACCTCCCAAGATATGACTACTGGTACACTAGTGGCTTAAACATTGTGAGAGTAACCAACTACCTTTTGTTTAGATTTTTGTCCCACTCTAGAAGACGAAACCCAAGTCTGGCATGGTTATTGAGCCAAGAACATATGACAAGATGGGCCATCTCTCGGGTAGAAAAGAACATACTACTATTATTCTGCTAATAATATTAAATCAACCACTTGCTGATTTAATGCATTTCATCTCAGCAGCTTCTATTCTAGGTGGGGATGAACACAGAATCCCAGACTGGCCAAGCTGCAAAGAATAAGAGACAGCAGAATACTGTCCCTTAAAGGGAACACGCATACCATATCTCTCCCCTCACAAGGTTTAGGCATCTTGGCAGAAGAGAGGACAGCCAGAAGTGTTGAGTGGCGGGATGGCCGAGAAACACCTTAAAAGATGTTCAACATCATTAGTCATCAGGGAAATGCAAATCAAAACAACCCTGAGATTCCACCTCACACCAGTCAGAATGGCTAAGATTAAAAACTCAAGAGACAACAAGTGCTGGTGAGGATGTGGAGAAAGAGGAACACTCCTCCACTGTTGGTGGGATTGCAAAATGGTAAAACCGCTCTGGAAATCAGTTTGGCGGTTCCTCAGAAAATTGGGCATGTTACTTCCAGAGGACCCTGGCATACCACTCCTGGGCATATACCCAGAGGATTCCCCTGCATGCAATAAGGACACATGCTCCACTATGTTTATAGCAGCCTTGTTTATAATAGCCAAAAATTGGAAGGAGCCCAAATATCCCTCAAAGGAGGAATGGATACAGAAAATGCGGTATATTTATACAATGGAATACTACTCAGCAATTAAAAATAATGAATTCATGCAATTTGTAGGTAAAAGGATAGACCTGGAAAATATCATCCTGAGTGAATTAACCCAATCACAAAAGAATGCACATGAAATGCAATCACTGATAAGTGGATATTAATGAGCCCAGAAGCCCTAAATACTCAAGACACAAATAGCAAGTCAAATGATTCCCAAGAAGAAGAAAGGAGAGGACCCTGGGCCTGTAAAGATTGCATCCAGTTTAGTAAAGAAACCGAGGGGGGAGGGGGAATTATTGGGGAACAGATGGGGGGAGAGGAACTATGGGAACTATGGTGGGTGGGAACTGGGAAAGGGGAAAGCCTTTGGAATGTAAACATAGAATATAGAAAATAAAATTAAAAAAAAAAGAAAAAAAAAGAAATCAGTGTCTTATGGACACAGCAAAGAACGTGACACATAAACTCACAATTGCTGAAACAGCATGCACAAACCTGTGCATACCCAAACGAGACCAAATTCCAGTATGGAAAGGGGATTTTGGCACACAGTTCTATCACTAGTCTTGGAGCTATTGGCAACTGTTATCTGCTGGGAGAGGAAGAGAGTTTTCTCAGAGAATGTAGAGTGTAGACCCAAGTAAGACAACTGTGCTCCAAGTGATAGCCCCTCCCACCCTGTACACACTACAAGAATATTTGAGATGCACAAATTGGACTTGATAGGGGGTTGAGGGGAAGAGAAGAAACAAATTTGGGTAAGTAATGAAGGATTTGGTAAAGGAGTTAATATTTTTAAAATAAATATTATAAAATTCTTAAAAAACTAATAAAATACTACCAAAAAATAAAAATGGGTAAGGTAATGCACCTTAAGTAGGTATTTTAGTGAGATCTTGAAGAATAATAGCTTTATAGGTCAATTTGAAATATTATAAACTCCTGGAAACTGCACCATAGTAAATATAACCTCAAGGCAAATGTATTTAAAAACTTAGCTACGCAATTGCCTAACATGTCATATAATGCAGAGTAGATTTAGTAGAACCAGGATTTACAAAAAGATTTAGATTGGATCTTAAGACATTTGCAATGTAATCTGAAAATGCTTAGGTGTCATTAAAGGGTTTTAAATGATAGAGCATTTGTATTCAAAAGCACAAATATCTATGGCTATTTTATGTAAATGTATTAAGGTTAGTGTCTGCAATAGCAAATGGGAATGCTGTCATAGTATTTCAGGCAAGTAACAAAAAAGGAAGGGCCAGGGGGACTTAGAGCCCTAGCACCCCTCATGAGATAAAATCAAGGAGAGTGCAAAGAGTTAAGACACCATAACCTATAATGTTCTGAACTAAGGGTGCATATGGTGACTTTGCATCATGCTGCCAGTACCCTGGACTATGTGCCCTTGGGGATGGAGGTGAGGTGGCACAGAATCAACAACAGAGACTCCAAGGAGCAGGTGAAAATGCCACAGCAAGCTCATCTGAATATTGCTGCAAGCAAGCTCCTTTAATGCCCTCCACCACCACCCCTGCACCCCATTGGTAACAAGAAAGAACCTCTTCTAAAGAGCAGTCACAAATTGGGATTGGCTGGAATTGTCTGTGTCAGTATTCCATGGTCTCTCAGGCAGTCCTCAATTAGGTACTCCTGCAGGAGATGTCTTGCAGTCCTCAATTAGGTCATCCTGCAGGAGATGCCTTTGTGGCTCCTTACCACTCCCCACCCACTGCATTTATGCAAAGAAGGACATCCTGCTGATCCTCCTACAGCACCCCACTGCTGAACATGCTCTAGATGAATGAGTATCCCCACAAAAATCCAAAACCTTGCAAAGCTTTCTTTGCATGAGCTGTTCTTCACCTTGTAAGCTAATGGCTTCCTATAGGTATCAGGGCAGTGGTAAGAGAAAACTCATCCCACCTTTTATCATGAAAGTCTAGTCATATGAATGTTGAGCTTGTGTACAGTTTAGACATCACCAATTCCAGGAAGTAAGCAATTTATGACTGCAGATATACATTGAAATACAAAAAAAATTGAAAAAGAAAAGGATTCTTTTTTAAGTTCCGAACAGAAAATAAGAAAGATAGCTGACACTATGGTACATTATGTACGAAGTCTACATTGTTTGATATTAGAGCGATTGCATACAGAAAGATTGAGAATCTGTAAATTTGTCTCAATTGGTGTGAACTCAAGGGCATATAAGACATTATTCTAATTGAGAAGATGTAGCATGAGGATATGCTGGAAACAAAGTAGCATGGACTAGCATGGAAGTCAGAAAAAGACCTCTTGAATTTTGTTTTACTTTCTAGCCAACCTCTAAAAAGATAGATTAGAAACTAGAAATTGTGCCCCCTGTGCGTGTCCTAGGGGTCTTAGGATGCTTCTTATTACCTGTACTTAACTCATGAATGTTTTCATAAAGCTCATCCTATGTGTAGACTTAGTTACTTTTTATTATTCCTTTTATTGTCTTGTAAAAATATTTTATATGGCAATACACAAACATGGATTTAAGAACTTAAGCTTTAATGCCATATCTACTAAATGGTTGTCTGATATAGACACACAATACACTTGTGTGTGTCTATACACACATACTAACTCATCAAGACTAATTAGTGCTTTACTTCATATATTACCTATAGTGTTTACTATTGGGTCTATAAACCTAATTGCTAATTAAAATTATGCCTGAACCTACTGACTGGAGAAGAATTGTAATTTAGAACATGGTTGCTCTGCAAAGAGATCATATTCAAAGAACTTCTGTGTGACCTAGCTGGAATACAAACACACCTTTAATCCTAGGAGAAAGCATAAAGTAGATCTCTGAGTTCAAGACGAGCCTAGTATAGAGCAAGTTTCAAATAAAGAAAGCTTAGGTTTAGATGTTGGTGGTATACATCGTTGATCTCAGCACTCAGGAGAGAGAGGCATGCATATCTCTGAGTATAAGACAGCTTTGTTTAATCAGATCATGGAATGCAAAAGCAGTTTTAGCAGGAGAGCTTTACAGAGACAAGTTGAAGAGAGAAAAAGCTAGACAGGGATAAAGACAAAATGAACTAGAGAATGAGAAGGCACCAGATTAGAACAGAATGCTAGGGTTAGTTTGAGGCCAAGGAAGGCAATTCAGTGAGAAGTAGAAAGAAGCCAGTTTGAATCATTCGGCTTGGAGAGGAGTTTTGAGCCAGAAGAGCTGAGTTGAACCAGCCACGCAGGGCTCACAGAGGACTAGAGAAGATGAACTTATTCACCAATAAGTCTCAGAGACTGAAAACATTCTAGGCCCAGATTAGATTGTATGGAAGATAGAAGGACAAGGTTAGCAGGCAAAGGCAGTAAGCCCGAGAGATAATTGCTACAGACAAATAAAAGTTACTTTTGTAACTGGTCATCATAAAAGGCTTTATTGCTGAGATTGAAGGCAGGAAAGTTTTATTTGGAATCATAGTAATCAGGCATGGCTTGTTTGAGTTAAATTGTCTACCTTAATATTTTTATTTAATGTACATCAAGAAATATCTTATGAGCAAGTACTAAAATTAATTAAATAGGCTTACTAGTCTGTATTTTTATTAGATATTTTCTTTATTTACATTTGAAATGTTATCTGCTTTCCACATTTCTCCTCCAAACACCCCCTATCCCATTCCTTCTCCCCCGACTCATTAACTCACTCTCTTCTGCTTCCCTGTCTTGTCATTATCCTACACTGGGGCAAAGAGCTTTCACAGGAACAAGGGCCTCTCTTCTCATTGATATCTGACCAGGCCATCCTCTGCTACACACGCAACTGGAGCCATGGGTCCCTCCACATGTACTCTTTGGTTGGTGGTTAAGTACCTGGGAGCTCTGGGGGGGGGACTGGTTGGTTCATATTGTTGTTCCTCCTATGGCACTACAAACCCCTTCAGCTCCTTGGAGCCTTTCTCTAGATCCTCCTCCATTGGGGACCCTGTGCTCAGCTCAATGGTTGGCTGAGAGCATCCACCTCTATATTTGTCAGGCACTGGCAGTGCCTCTCAAGAAACAGCTATATCAGGATCCTATCAGAAAGAACTTGTTGGCATCCACAATAGTGTCTCTGTTTGGTCACTTTATATGGATTAACTCCCAGGCAGGGCAGTCTCTGGATGATCTTTGCTTCAGTCTCTGCTCTACATTTAGTCTCTGTATGTCCTCCCATTGGTATTTTGTTCCCCCTTCTAAGAAGGATCAATCTATCCACAATTTGGTCTTCCTTCTTCTTGAGCTTCATGTGGTTTGTGAATTATATTTTGGGTATTCCAAGCTTCTGGGCTAATATCCACTTATCAGTGAGTGCATACCATGTGTGTTCTTTTGTGACTGGGCTACCTCACTCAGAATGAGATTTTCTAGTTCCTCCCATTTGCCTAAGAGTTTCATGAATTTATTGTTTTTAATAGCTGAGTAGTACTCCATTGTATAAATGTACCACATTTTCTGTATCCATTTCTCTGTGGAGGGGTATCTGGGTTCTTTCCAGCTTCTGGCTATTATAAATAAGACTGCTATGAACATAGTGGAGCATATGTCCTTATTACATATTAGAGCATCTTCTGGGTATATGCCCAGGAGTGGTATAGTTGGGTCCTCAGGTAATACTATGTCCAATTTTCTGAGGGACCACCAAACTAATTTCTAGAGTTGTTTTACCAGTTCGCAATCCCACCATGGAGTAGTGTTCCTCTTTTTCCACATCCTTTCCAACATCTCATATCACCTGAGTTTTTGAATTTAGCCATTCTGACTGGCTAAATTCATGAAGGTTGAATCTCAAGTTTGTTTTGATTTGTATTTCTCTGATGACTAAGGATGTTGAACATCTTTTAGGTGTTTCTCAGCCATTTGGTATTCCTCAATTGAGAATTCTTTGTTTAGCTCTGTACCCCATTTTATAATGGGGTTATTTTGTTTTCTGGAGTCTAACTTCTTAAATTCTTTGTATATATTGGATTTTATCATTGGCCTCTCTACCCAAGAAAGAATATGTCAGAATCTCACCTAAGGAACAATTACCAATTATGGACACAATAGGTTGTAGCAGGACAGGAGCATTTGGACTTTTACCCCCAAGTATAAATATTCCCTCCCCTAGCACTTAATTTTCCCATGTAATAAATCACTTTTTTTATAGAGACTACACTTTTAAGGTAGAAATTTAATCTTTTATGAATCATCTTGGACTAATATGACTAATTTATAGTTGTATAATCATTGTAAGAAACAAACCAAGACAGTTAAAATGGCAATCTTGCCAAAAGCAATATACAGATTCACTGAAATCCCCATCAAAATCCCAACTCAGTTCTTCATAGAGTTAGAAAGAGCAATTCTCAAATTCATCTGGAATAACAAAAAACCCAGGATAGCTAAAACTATTATCAACAGTAAAAGAACTTCTGGGGGAATGAATATCCCAGACCTCAAGCAATACTACAGAGCAGTAGTGTTAAAAACTGCATGGTATTGGTACAGTGACAGGGAGGCGGATCAATGGAATAGGATTGAAGACCCAGAATTGAACCCACACATCTATGACCAATTGATCTTCGACAAAGGAGCTGAAAACATCCAGTGGAAAAAAGATAGCCTTTTCAAAAAATGGTGCTGGCTCAACTGGAGGTCAACATGCAGAAGAATAAGAATTGATCCACTCTTATCTCCTTGCACTAAGCTCAACTCCAAGTGGATCATGGAACTCCACATAAAACCAGACACACTAAAACTAATAGAACAGAAACGTGGGAAGACCCTTGAGGACATTGGCTCAGGGGGAAAATTTCTGAACAGAACACCAATTGCTTATGCTCTAAGATCAAGAATAGACAAATGGGACCTCATAAAATTATAAAGTTTCTGTAAGGCAAAAGACACTGTCAAAAGGATAAATCGGCAACCAACAAATTGGGAAAAGATCTTCACCAACCCCACATCTGACAGAGGGCTAATATCCAATATATACAAAGAACTCAAGAAGTTAGACCCCAGAAAAACAAATAACCCTATCCAAAAGTGGGGTACAGAGCTAAACAAAGACTTTTCATCTGAAGAAATCCAGATGGCTGAGAAACACCTTAATAAATGTTCAACATCATTAGTCATTAGAGAAACGCAAATCAAAACAACCCTGAGATTTCACCTCACACCAGTCAAAATGGCTAAGATTAAAAACTCAGGAAACAGCAGGTGTTGGCAAGGATGTGGAGAAAGAGGAATACTCCTACACTGCTGGTGGGACTGCAAGCTGGTACAACCACTCTGGAAGTCAGTCTGGTGGTTCCTCAGAAAACTGGACATGATATTTCCGGAGGACCCAGCCATACCACTCCTGGGCATATTCCCAGAAGGTTCCCCAGCATGCAATAAGGATACATGCTCCACTATGTTCATAGCAGCCTTATATATAATAGCCAAAAGCTGGAAAGAACCCAGATGAACCTCAACGGAGGAATGGATACAAAAAATGTGGTATATATACACAATGAAATACTATTCAGCCATTAGAAACAATGAATTCATGAAATTCTTAGAGAAATGGATGGAGCTGGAGAACATCATACTAAGTAAGGTAACCCAGTCTCAAAAGAATACCCATGGTATGCAGTCACTGATAAGTGGATATTAGCCTAGAATCTTGGAACACCAAAGACACAATTCACATACAAAATGATGTCTGACAAGAAGAAAGGAGTAGACACGTGCTGGAAAGGATCAAAGCATCAGTGTAGGGGAATACAAAAATAGGGAAGTGGGAAGGGGTGGATGAGGGAACAGGGGGAGGGAAAAGGGCATGTGGGACCTTTAGGGGGTGATGAACCAGAAAAAGGGAAATGAATTTTAAATATAGAATATATCCTATAAAAATAAATAAAAATAAATAAAATTTGAAGGCAAGAAAAAAAGAAACAAACCAAGGCAGGCATTTGCATAAAAAAGAAAAAGAAAATATAACACAAGGACAAGATATACTTTACATTAGGGAAAAGTTCTGTGATCTACTCTCAAAAACATACAAAAACAAAATCAATTTCAAAGTAAGCAATCAGAAGAAACATGTGTTTACCTATTGACTGATATGACCACTGAAGTCAAATCAACAGCATAAAATTAACATTTGTATAGAATCCATACAGAATAGTATTTCCATGTTATGGTTTTATGTCTTCATTAATTTTTCAGAATTATTTTATGCTGAGAATGCAGTTCTATGTACTTGTAGAATCATGTCCCAAAGTCAGAAATAAAATAGCAAAGCAATTAGCAGAAAATGAGAAATAGACATTTATACTTTGTTGTAAATTTTCACACTGTTTTATGTCAGTCTAGATTTGCCTTGTGGCAAAATCATACATAATTAAACTTTACTGCTGCAGAAGTGTTAGCAAAATGGACCAACCCAGTCACTGTTTAGAGACAAAATAATCAAATCCAATTTCTCCCTCTAATGAACTCCATGCACTAATAGCTCAGGTTCTCAGGCTGGGCAGATAATTTGGAGAAGTCCATAGACAACTAGTCTTCTCAGTTTGCTTTGGAAACCATGAGAGTCTGAATGCAGGTATAACATTAACTGAGGGAGAAACTGTAGTGCATCACAAGATGCAGCTATGCCAGTGAAGAGAGACTGAACGATAGACTCTGTAGGACAGTTTGGAAGGCACGTGTAAGAATGTTGGCACGCAACAAGTTTGATCATCTCTCTAAATGTGTTGAAAAAGAAGCTCTATATTCCCAACTTAGCATGCTGCTTGCTAAATATGCAACCCTTAAGTCAGCACTTGACATTTCTCTGTCCCTCAATTGTCTTGCCCCTAAAATAAAAGTTACAGCACATACAATACAACAATGCAAGTTTTTATGAACTCAAAAGATATAGTGGTGTGCAGACAAACTAATTGACATAACACCTTCACAAACATACTGCACAATAAAATTCATGCTTGATTATTTCTGGCATTCTAGAATGTAAGTTGTTATTATGCCAGCTCACTCATATCTTCCCCGTGTTCACCTTTCAAGATCAATGATCCAATGTACCTATTGCTGATCTTAGACACTTATGGAGCTTTCTTGTTCTTTCATGAATGGTTCTCATCTTTGAGTCTGCAGCAGCATGCTATCCTCTGCTCCTTAGACTCTCTTCACCATCCTCCTGTGCTGCCTTAATAAGTCCCCTGCTACTATCCCACAGCCACCACTAGGGATGCGGGTATGTGAGAAGAACCTTAGCTTTATTTGTTTTTCCCTGCTTAACTATAAACAAGAAATGGACTGAGAGGAAAAAAAACAGAAGACAAAGTGGAAGAAACTCAAATAGTAAGGCCCTCAAAATTCATTTTGTGATTTGCACTTTTTAAATTAATCTTTCTCAAGCTTAACAGTCTCTTAAGTACCACAGGGAGATGGCACTTGGGCCGTTATCACCTTATGGCTCTTTATCTTTCAATGGTCATTGCTGCTTAGAGACCAAGAGAGCTATAAGACCCCCAGCTGACCTTATCACTTAATAATTTTATATGATTATGCATATTACATAGTTGAGGCTTTCTTAATGTACATAGTCTCAGAAAATTGACTTATTTTAACATTCTAGGGTGTTTTTAATTTAAATTTTTATTTTCTATATTCTATGTTTACATTCCAAAGGCTTTCCCCTCTCCCAGTTCCCCCCCCCCCCACCATAGGTTTTAAATCATGAATATAACGTATTGTTCTTTCATGGAACTCATTCTTCTTTTTTTATTGGATATATTCTTTATTTACATTTCATTTACATTTTCCTAATTCCCTGCACCCAAAAAGGTACCACATGCCCTTTTCCCTCCCCCTGTTCCCCCATCCACCCCTTCCCACTTCCCTGTTCTGGTATTCCCCTACACTGATGCACTGAGCCTTTCCAGAACCAGGGTCTACTCCATCCTTCTAGTAGGACATCATTTGGTATGTGGATTGTGTCTTTGGTGTTCCAAGATTCTAGGCTAATATCCACTTATCAGTAAGTGCATGCCATGGGTATTCTTTTGAGACTGGGTTACCTCACTTAGTATGATGTTCTCCAGCTCCATCATTTTTAGCAACTTGTGTAAGTTGTTTAAGAAATTTATTAAACCTCTACGTGATCATGGAAAACCCAAAGCTCTAGTCAGTTCATCTGAGTAGAGAGGGTTCCTCGAAGACCTGAATTCACCCCAAGCTTGAAGCTTGGACTTTGGAACTGTTACTTCTAGCTTCCAGCATTTTCTAGTTCCAAGTGGGTTTCAAAAAAGAATTTCTCCAAAATGGAGAGATTGTATATTTTCAACATGTGGCCTATTCAACCAGAAGTTTTTTTAACTACAACCAAAAATGAGCAATCAGATTGCCTTTGATTTAAGCTAATACTGATAAGCTTATTAATTTTCTTTTTATCGAGCAGAGTTGGGTGATATAACAGCAATTAGAGTGCTAAATTAAGCTTACCAAGCTTTTGGTAAGATTTGAGGATGCACTTGTTTCATCTAAGCAATCCTAAATGTATGCCACTACTTGCTCCAAGTCTATAGTGAAGGAAAGCGAAAGTACAGATAATTGTCAGAGAACGGCAGTTTCTGAATTGTGCATAGCTCTCTTTACTCTAAGTTCACTCAAGTGATATATAATACTTGACATGTTTTTAACTCCAATTCTTTAAGCATGTTTTAGCATGTTCAGATTTCATCAATTGTCCCTTCATCTCTGGTAGTTTCTGAATTCCAGTCAATGTCACAAGTCAATAATCACTACAAGTTGAATAATTGTTTTCATTTAACCACCAAATCTTTTTATACATATTTTTAGCCAAGCAATTATATAAGTAGTATTATCTGTAATACAGTATAGTTTCTGGAACTTTCCTGAGCCAAATCTACTTTCTGTTAGCAAGAAACCTTAAAGTATGAACACTGAGTGTACTGTTACATGATTGAGCACTGGGAAAAATCAGACACTAGTCTACCTAAAGGCTCCATGAGTCCATACAAACCATAAAACATTTTAGTGTGAATGATACTAACCTTGATTATGCTTACAGATTTCACTAAATCTGTCATGTTTCCCTTCTCCATCAAGAAATCAAGTTGAAATATAAATAAACAAATGAGTGACTGACTAAATGAATAAATAAATAAATAGTCAATAAAAACCTAGAGTATATTTATAGGCAAAACTTCATGTAAGTAATTAGGAAAACAGAGAAATAGGGAAGGTGGTTTATCAAATCTATTCATTTGTACACATAAACACATACACATGAACACATGTGCAAGCACACAGGAGGAGAGAGAGAGAGAGAGAGAGAGAGAGAGAGAGAGAGAGAGAGAGAGAGAGAGAGAAATTAGTAGCAGCAGAAAAACAGAGACCATAACATCAGGCAGAGATTATTGCCTAATTATTATCTCATTATTGCTGAGATCATAGCCATCAACTTCAAGTTCATCAAAGGACAGCAACTTTTCAAATAAAAATTCTCAAGTGAACATAACATGGAAGAAATGCCAAGTCAAACAAATCAAAGTAAGAGAAAAGAAAACGTGCATTTTCCCCAAAGTTCCCTTCCATTTCTCTTCTAGTTGTGAAGATGTGGTTTAATTGTCTTCACATGGTGACATCTGTGCAGCTCGTGTTCTGTCGTTTCTAACATATTTTCCTTTCTTTCTGTTTAGGTAATTGTGCTCATTCAAGCTATAACGTACACAAAGTGTTCCTGAGTTTGCATAACCCTACATTTATTTATAATCTCTCTACCTATAATTCTTTTTACAATATATTCAATAATACAATATTATTATAAAGGAAAATATTGTTTTTTCCATACTATATGAACAAAGAAAGTCTTGGGGCTTGTAATATTAGTGACTATAAATATCTTTATGGCTCATCATGCACTGAGTCTTAGGATATATTCCATTTCACTAAACATGTTGTTGTACCTTAATAGAGAAGTCATTTGAAAGATTTTTGCAGAATAGTAAGGGAAAAAATAACCTAAATGGACCCACCCTAAGTACTTGTCTAAAATCTGTTTGCTTGTTTGTTTACTTATTTATATGTACATGTGAATGTGGACACACACATGCCATGGTGCACCTGTGACCATTCAACAGTAATGTTCTTTAGGCAGTGCTCTCCTTCTCAAGTGTAGGTTCTGGGGATTGAATTATATTGTTAAGTTTGGAAGTATATTGCTTTACTAGATGAGTCATCTGGTCAATCCAACACTTAAAAAGTAAACCAACATCAGCAGTATAGACATGACTTAATCTACACATTTTCAAAATGATAGTTGAAGAAGTTAATTTCTTTGAAGTCAAGTATCTTTAATGATTTAAATTTTCCAGAGCAACTGTTGCAATTCCACTATCCTGATCAAAGTGTGAAACCTAATTTATTTGTCTTGGCTAATTAAATTCTACCTGCAACAGCAAGTGTCACCACTGCTTGTCTCTAAATTAGAAATGTTAATTATAAGAGAATATTCAGTGTTACCATGCATGGGAAGTCAATTGCTATAGCTGTGTTTTTGAAGGCTTAGGCCAAAGTCACTTTGAACTAAAAAGTTATAATCATTCTGCCAGAATACCAATGAATAACACTCCAAATGCAGGGCATTTACCTAGTTTTTCTTAACCCCTAGCTGAGTATCTGTTATATAAGCTATAAGTTTCATGCCATGCATCATCATGCAATCATGTAAGTTATAAACACATTAGAATACATTCCAGTGTTGTGTAAAAGAAGTATAAATAGGAACAAATAAAGTTAAGCTGATAATAGCACTAAGAGGAATAAAAACATAACCAGGAGCATGAATGAAACATGTATTTAATTCTAAGGGTTTTAGTTATAGTGACAAAGAATATGGCATAAATAACTTAGGCAGGAGGGATGTTTTGGCTCCTGGTTTTAGAGTCTCCGGTCCTGGTCCTTGGCATCATCCATTCTAGATCCACTGAGAGTCAGATACCATTGTAGTAGAGACAAGTAGCAGAAATTGCTCTCCTCCTGGCCAGGGAAGGAACTGAGAACCATTTTAGCCTTCAAAGCTATGTCTCAAGTGTCCAATATCCTCAAGCTAGGCCTCCACTCCTAACATTTCCAGAGGCTCCCCAGGTCATAGCACCAACTGAGGTGCTTCATTTGTGAACCTATGGGAATATTTACTATTTGATCCATAATACTGTGGTTTCTACACAGAATGATTATGTAACTTCCACATGTTTTCAATATACACCCTTGTCTCCTTTTAAGAGCCATCTTACATTATATAATGTTATAAATCAAGAATATGTTCTAGTCATAGTTTGAAATGTGAACATTTAAACATTCATATGCTGAAGTTTAATCCTTGATGTATTGGTATTTGAATATAAGGCTTTGGAAGTTATTATATCATCAGGTTAACTATAAAAAAACATCTTTCTGCCTCACAGATACAACTAAAGACCTTTTTAAAAAGACACATGTATAGTATCTCTGTGTGTCTATATTATGTTAAGAAATAATTCAAGAAGAAGATGGGCTTCTCTAAGCCAAGTCACATTCCCTTACCAGAAACAAGCCACTGTCTGTGCCTTGACTTTGGATTTTTGAGCCTCTCAGCCTATGGTATTTGTTACAGCGTCCTGAAGTATATGAACAACATAGTAACCCCAAGTCCTACGAAATAGCTACATACTAGAATTTTCTCTAGATGAGCACTGGATGATGTACCATAGTAAACATTGCTCTAGATGGGTATTGAATACTATTTTCAGTTACTGTTGTAAAAATTATTCTAGATGGGCACTAGATGCTATCCTGTCCTAAGATATAGCAAGTAGTTTCTGACCTTTCTGAATATAGTTTCTCTAAAACTAACAAAAATGTACTAAGAAAGATTGGTACATTTTTCTTCTTTTTTTATGCCACCAGGAGAGGATTTAGTGTGCAGCTAACCTTATATACATGGTCCACGATGTGTACTTTCTGGACTTTATGATGGTGCAAAAGACAGCTTAGTGTCGAGCTAACACACAACTGTGATTGAAGTTAGCCTAAGAATGAGTTTGATGCTCAAATTTCAACTGAATTACTGGAATGCGTATCCTAAGAATGTACAAGACTCATTGTTTTCTAGCCCAAACACTCTCCTGATATTGTGTTAGCTGAGATTAATGGAAATGGTATAACAATCAAGAGAGAGGAATCCATTCTTAAAAAAACAAAACTTTTCTAATAATTTATAACAAATTTTCTTGCAAAATATTTCCAATGGATATTCAAAGTAAAAGTAATGAATACTGATAGATAATATTCTCAAACGGCATTTTGTATAAATATATTTTACTATAATCGTATGAGACATGGCAGCGAGTTGAGCAAGATGAGCTCATACCTCCAGTGCTGTGCAATCTAAGCCAACATGTAGTTTCCAGCAAGCCTGACTTTATTTCCACATAAATACTAACCAATACTGAGGAGTTTTCCCAAAGGTTAAAGTAGTTTGATAATAGTGGGTAATATGGCAAGCAAGTAAAAAGAAGATCTGTGGGGGAAAAGAATTCAGAAGCTTAGGAAATGTTGAGGTTGACATGTCAAATAACTAACTTCTCAAGGCTTTTTGATATGCTGATGCATCATAGAATTAAAAAAAAAAGTAGGTAGCACAGAATGTTCAACACTTGCCTGATTTACAGACCTTTACACTGGCAGTTATAGAAAAAAATTACATTCTTAGGATATCAAACCTAAATTGAAGAATACCACACATATTCTTCTCTAGAGAGCTCACATGACAAAAATTTAGACTGATTGATACAGTCTAAGTACTAATTTAAACTTGCCACAGTATCAGTATTTTTCACCATGCTTTAACAGATAAACAGCTAGCAATATCCTTTCCCAGATGCTGCCAGTAATTTTATTCCCATAGAGAATGCTATGTGATAGAAAGGAAGGAGAGTGTGGAAATACTGCCCTAGGTGAACACACCATGCGCATGCACGCACACACACACACACACACACACACACACACTATTTGCACTGATTTGGTCATGGTAGCGGGGGATTGCTAATGCTCATTCTGAAGTAAGGAGCCTACAAGGCTCCTTCTTTCACTTTTTTAGATTCTGGTGGGAACTCTTAACACTGCTGTTCTAACCTAGAAAAAAGATGCCAAGGAAACTTCTTTACAAGCTGTTATCAAGACATTAAATGTGGAAAATCTCTGTTACATGCCATAAATGAGGGAAAATAATGAGCTTAGGTTTCAACAATCCAGACAATTCCAATAAAAAGAAAAGGTAGTAAATAGCTAAGCAGGTACATCCTAGAATGTTTGAATAAATATTTGTATTCTCATGAGCCCCACACCTACCTAATGTAATCTGATTAAGATTAAATTGAATCTGATTAAAAGGTTTGAATATTTTATAAATAGCATCTTTCTTTAAAATCTTTAACCCTTATGTAGCTTTTCTTGAAGTTTCTTCTCCTTTGAACTCATCTAGGAAAATATTAATCTCTGTGAATCCTAACCCTGTTCTGAAAGTATAATTGTTCTAGGCATAAGCATCAATAAAGTGTATACTAAGTACCAGAGTCATGCCAAATGTTGGAAGAGTAAACGCAGGTCTTTGATACCAGAAGCTCAGTGTCATGGAACCTCTAACCTATCTGTGGCAGAGGTTAACAGGTGCTTGACTTTTGTGATTATAAGTACAGAAAGTGGAAAAATCATGCCATTAATTATCATTCAATAAAATTACAGCAGACATCTCTTTTGCTTTCTTTTTATTACTTATTTATTTTGCATCCATGAGTAACAAGCACATGAACATGTCCATGAGAGTCAGAAGAGGCAGTGAATCCCCTAGAATTGATGGTTGTACGCCTCCAACTGGGTTCTTGGAATCAAACCCAAGCCCTCTGCCAGAAAATGAAGAGATTTTAATCTCTGAGAAATCTACCCAGTCCCAAGACCATGTCTTCTTAATTATTTAATGGTCTTTTATTTTGAATAAAATAAAATAATAGCCTGAGACTTTATTCATGGGAACACCAACAGAACAAGCATAATGTGCATTCATTATTATACATTGACATGATATTAAATTTGGTGAACATATATTGTATGTAGATTGCCTTTAGACTATATGTCATGGAGTATGGGTTAGGAGACAGTGAGAGACAATGAACATAGAATAAATGTAAAAATTAAGGAGTAGCATCTGATAACTATGGAAACAAGAAACACAGTAAGGAAACATCGTGTTAACAGCGTATTGAAATAGATGATCAAATAAAAAGAACGAGGACCATGGTGCTGTAGACATAGAATGGGAGCCAAGGAGAGAGAATGAAGACTACAGATGGCCTTCAGTTCACAGTGGGGCTATATCCTGCTAACCCCTTTGTGAGTGTTGAATATAACCCATCCTAAAAAAAACTCCAGAGCTGAGTTGAGCCTACTGAAAAATCTGCTCAGAACATTGGCTTACAGGTAGAAAATAAATCACTGGATTTTTCTCAGACCTACCAGCCACCAAATAATGACATAGAGTCTTATTATTATTTATAAAGGCCTAGGCATTATAGCAAGGCTACCTTCCAACTGCCTTAACTATCTTAATTAACCTGTCTATCCTAATCCAAGTCCTATCACATAGCTCATTATCCATCCCACCTGTATGTACAGATTCCTCCATGTCATGCTTGCAAATATTCCCACCTCAAATTCTTCTCCCCGAGACCTCCTCTCAGCCAGGAAGTCTCCCCTTCCTTTTCCTTCCTAGAAATAAGCAGACAGTTCTTTATTAAATCCCAGAGAATGCCTTAGGCAAGTGAGGAAGGACAAAGGCACTCCTTCATACAATATATTCCCAACACAAAACCATCTAATACAAAGTATTTATATTATTAAATATTGACTATCATATGTGAATTAGGAGCACTGTTCTGAAGCATGAGCTTCTGCATCATTATATATAAATCAACAAAGCACAAGTTACATGCAGATAATGTAAGCAGCTTCTTATGTTAAGCATTATGATTCTACTACAGGTTAAACAGGAGAAAGATCCTATCTTCCAACTTTAACTTTTCAAAAGCCCAGACTCACCATTACTCTTGGCAGACAGCATCCTCACAACACTGACTGGGTCGTGGATTTATGGCTCTTAGTACTTAGAAGGTTATCAGGAAATGAGATACTTTCCATAGCAATCTTTCTAGCTCATAATGGGATTGGGGAAAATCTACCTGTCATGAAGGTTATTTGACTCAAAATTTATGTCCATTTATAGATGCTTAGATTACAAACTCATTCTACATGGGTTTGTAAATACAATCCATATATCAACTCTTATAGCTGAAAAAGTATGCAAACCATCATGTAGCCCAAGTATCTTGAATTAGAAAGGAGAACTAGAAAGAGAACAGGATAATTACTGAAGGTCACAGTGGGGGTTATTGTAATGTCAGTGACAGAAAATCAGGATTGTACTTTGCAAGCTTATCTTTCTCCCTTATTCCTGCCATGCTGGGTCTGCCTGGATATGCTACTGAGAAAAAATTCTCACTGCACTACCTGGCCCTATGGGAAGAGGTTTGTTTGGGTGTCTAACTAGCCTTCAATTTGTAGGAATTCTTGTTAATGTCTAAAGAAAGAACTCATGTCATTCACTGGAAACGTTCCATGTAAATCCAAAGATGGTTCCCCACAGCACCCTTGTTGGCTTTTTTTTTTTCAACCATTTCCCTGTCAAAGGGAATACGCTTTATGCACAAATTAGCATCTGTCTTGTTCATATTGAATCTGTGTAATCAGTACACTAATGGGAGAAATGACTCATAATTTTTGCCTTATGTTTTTTTTCAATTTGGTAAATTAAAAAGCAATGCCAAATTGCAGTAATAAAGATGCAGCTGAGAAGGGTGTTTAATTGCTGTAGCCTCATAGTCTCTATGAAAGAAAAGCCACATCTGCATCATCTGTATGCTTTTTCAGGAATGCTTATACTCATGGGGAAAACACCCATCCAGGAATTCATAGCGTTTGATGAACCAAACCAAAGCAAACAGAAAAACTAATCAGTGTGTCCTTTAAAAGGGATGCTAGTTTCTGTTGTATTTATGGATAGCATAGAGGATCTTAATTTCAAGCTATTTAATCTATTTTCTGTTTCATTAATATGCTTAAATATTAACATTCCCCAAAGTTTTCTACCAAAAATTTTCAATGCTGTATCATCTGATTTCTGTGTTTAGGGTATATAATTAGTTTTTGTTATTTGATTTTGGGAAGTGATAAAAATATTTATGGCCTGATTTGCTAGTATGCGGTATTGATACGGTAAAAGTTTGCTTGCAGATGACTTGGCCTACAGTTAGTAATGCAGTCATTTATATAAAGATTACATTATAACTTTCATTGCTAAGCATGTCTCAAAGCCAGAGACATAATCCATGCTAGGAAGAATAGAAATCAGAAAGATACAAGAAACCTACTAAGACAGTTAAAAATGTTAAATTCAAGTTAGAATTCTAAGGCCCTAGGAAGATAAAAATTATGTGAATATTTCTAATTAATTATTACACAATGATTTAATATACCACATAGGATTTGAATTTCTATATGTCAAATATACAATGTATTCTTGAATGAAAAACTGTGTAAAGTAATTGTGAAGAGTAATTTACTTCAAACTTAGGCCACATTATTGAGAGTATAGTGTGCAAAGGAAAGAAGGAGGTTTGAATTATTCTTTACTCAGAACAAATGGTTTAGAAAAACAGCAGCCAATTAAAAAGGGGGAAGGCAAAAACAGGAATGCTGTGATTGCCAGATGTGTGTCCATTATAGAAATCAGCATGGTAGTTTTTCAGGAAAATGGAATGGAACTTCCTCAAGATCCAGCTATATTACTCTTGGGCATATGACCAAAGGGTGTAGAGCTACTTGCTCTGCAACAGAGATACTTGCTCAACCATTCTGGATATCTATTACAAATATCCAGAATTTAAAAGAGCATAAATGTCTATTAGTAGATAAATAAAGTTTGGTACATTTACATGTGAAATATTACTGAATTGTTTTTTTAAAAAGATGAACTCATAAAATTGTCAAATAAACTTATGGAGCTAAAAAAAGTCATCCTGAGTAAGGCAATCAGAACCAGAGAAACAAATATGGAGGATGGTTGTTTAAATGTGGATGCTAACTGTTGAATCTGTAAGTAGACTGCAAGATGCATAACCAGAGAGGTTAGGTATAGAGTGAGGGCCTATGGGGGGTAGGAGTAGTCTCCCTAGGAAGTGGAAATTGAATAGGCAGTTATGGAATGGATGAGATCTTTCAACTAGAATGAGGGGCTTAAATGGGAGAGGGAAGAAAGGATGATAAAGCATATAGATAAGGGCATATGTGTGTGTGTGTGTGTGTGTGTGTGTGTGTGTGTGTGTAAGCTTTCACTGTAGTAAGTTTTCAAGACCACTTAAATGGCCCTTTGTTTTATCTGTCCTCCTTCGCATTCCATCTCTTACCCCCTTCCCTCCTCAACATTTAATCACCTGATTCTATTGTTTCCCAATTGCTGTTCTTCCATAACATACATATGCAATACATAAACATCCATATACACATCCATATACATATACATACACACATACACACATACACACACACACACACACACACACACACACACACACTGTGGGAAACAAAGCCCTCCTAGACATCTCTTACCAATTGCAGAAATGAATTATATCTAGGCACATTTTTAGCCAGCAGAGCCTCACAGAAACCTTTAAATAACCCGAACTATTTCCAAGACTATGAGTTACTCTCCTCAAACTGATAGTAAGGCTGTATTGCTGAAAACAAAGTCTACACAACTGACTGAACACAGATAAATTGAGTGTTGCCTACTAGAGCCTTTACCCCTACTGACTAGGAACTCTTTACACTAGAGCACAAAAGTAAACAACAACCTAATGCAAAACATATGATCTACAATGGTGATTTAATTTCAAAATATCTTGTGGCACAAAAGTGGGAGTATCCAAGCCCTCTCTGATTAGATTTAAGGCTCACTTCATGAGATATAACCCATGCCCTACACTGCCCAAGTGAGTGGCCAAGAACCTGAAACTAGATAGGATTTGGAACTTGAGGAAACCAAATAATACTGTTCTGCTAAAGGAATAGAGTAATAAAATGACTCTCCACAATATTCTATGACACCTTAGAAGCTTCCCCTTGCAGTAAATAGAACAAATACAGAGATCTGCAGCTGGACAGTCTGCAGTGTGATAGACCTTGGAAAACTCAGTCATAAATGGGATGTCGCCATCATATTCCTGCCTGGGGGCTCAGGAATTTTGTTAATAATGGGCAGAAAGATCGTAAGACCTTGTGTTGACAGAAAACACCCAGGAAAGAGTGTCTTCCTGACACAACAGAACTTAGGCACATATTAACGCACAGAGACTGTGGCAATATGCACAGCACCCTCACAATAAGCCAGATGGGGTTCAGTGCTGAGAAAGAAAGTAGGCACAACCCTCACTCTCTATTGAGAAGCTATCTCCAGTTGATAACTGTTAAAAAACAAAAACTTAGTTGTCTTTGATGGAGTCTTATTGGGTATGAGGACTCCACTCAATGGCAGGTCCAATGCCCAGCAATAGATGGTCAACACAAATTGAACTCAATGGGTTTTGTCTGGGAATATTTTGCTTACATTGTCTGGACATTTTTCTTATATGTAATTTACACATATGTGTAAGTGTGTGTGTGTGTGTGTGTGTGTGTGTGTGTGTGTGTGTTTTCCAGTTTTTTTCCAATACAATATTTTTACTGGTTATTTAGGAATTTCACATCTTTCACTCCACTCATTTTCCAATCTTCCCAGTCCACTCCCACCACCACTCCACTAAAAAAATAATGGAAGAAGAAGGAAGAAGAGGAGCAGGAGGAACAGGAAGAGACCACTGGACCATGATTAAACTCCAAATATTCACCCCTTAAGGAAAACTGAGTCCTTCCCCACCCATTCACAGCCATCCATTTTGGAGATCTACATTTCAGCATCCCTATCACAATTTTTAAGAGAACTCTTCAATAGCTTCCTGTCTAGGCTGCTGCGTTTTGGAGGTGGGAGGTAGAGGTAGGTGTAGGGGTTGGGGTTTATGACAGAAGCCTTCTATGTCCCTCTTTCTCAACTGTGAATCTGCAGTCATCAATACCTCTGCAAAAGTATCATCTTTGCCTTTACCTTCATGAGCAACAGGGGTATGGATCATGGACTTTCACATTGTTTCCAGCAACAGCATGAACCACAGACATTCACATGGTCTCCAGCATCAGAACCTGAGTGATGATTTGTTTATGTTTGGCCCAAGGAGTGACACTATTAGGAAGTATGGCCTTGTTGAAGTAGATGGGTCACTGTGGGTGTGGGCTTAAGACCCATATCCTAGCTTCCTAGAAGTCAGTATTCTGCTAGAAGCTTTCAAGTGAAGATGTAAAATTCTCAGCTCTGCCTGCACCATGCCTGCCTAGACGTTGTTATGCTCCTACCTTGATGATAATGGTTTGAAACTTTGAACCTGTAAGTGAGACTCAATTAAATGTTGTTGTCTTTTATAAGATTTGCCTTGGACATGGTATCTGTTCACAGCAGTAAAACCTTAACTAAGACAACATGTCATAGACCTTAGCATGGAATCTAGTGGCAATACAGACGATGAACATCAACACAGCCCTCTCTCACAACATAGGCTATGGACATCATAGCCCTAAGTGGTAGCATATACAGGAAACATGAGCCACTGATTCCCTTATGGTCTCCAGTGGGAGCCCAGCCCAAGGGCATCACAGTGGTCTCAGTGGTAACATGGGCCATAAACATCAACATGGCACAGATGCACCACAGACCCAAACATGCATCAACTGGCTACAGTAGCACGACAGACCTAAACATGGCCCTAGGCAACAGCATGGACCACATACAAGACATCATCATGGACTCAGGTGGCTTCACAGGCCATTAACATTAACATGGTCCCCAGCAGATTTTGATTTTATGGGTTTTGTTTATGCATAAATATGTGTGTCTCAGTATCTGTATGTGTTTCTACTGCTTTTTCTTTGGCTTTTTCTGTTTTATTTAATTATTATTATTATTATTATCATCATCATCATCATCATTATTATTATCATTATTATTATTATTGTCTGTATTCTAATGAGAGAGCAAGAGAGAGAGAGAGAGAGAGAGAGAGAGAGAGAGAGAGAGAGAAAGGTGTGAATTCAGGAGGATGAGAATTGAGGATATTGGAAGAATCCAGGAGGAATTGTGGAAGGAGAAACAATAATCAGAATATACTGTATAAAAATTACTTTCAGGGCCTTCTGGTTTCCATCTGCACCCAGAGCTGATCCCGTGCTACAGTGCTCCATACTCAAATACCCCAGGAGAGAGCCGTTCTCCCAGGAGTACCCACACACCTGTGAACACAGGTAAGACCACCCCTTCTCTTCAATTTCCTGGCCCAAAAGGGACCCTTCCAGAGCCATCAGGATAGGGACAGCTGGGGACAGGATCCTTCTACTTTCGGTCTGTATCCCAAAGCTGACCCTGTACTACAACTCTCCATACCTAAATTCCTCCTGGAGAGAATTGGTTTCCCTGGAGTACTGATATAGAGGCTTGCAGGAGAGTCAAGCCACAGTCAGAGATAGAAGGACCAGGTAACACCAGATATACCTATATGGTGAAAGGCAAGGGCAAGATCATAAGCAAGAGAAATCAAGGCTATTTGGCATCATCAGAACCCAGTTCTCCCACCACAGGGAGCACTGGATACCCCCAACAGACCAGAAAAGCAAGTCTTTAATTAAAAAACACTTGTCATGATGATGATAGAAGACTTTAAGAAGGACGTAAATAACTCCCTTAAAAAATTAAAAAAGAAAACAGGCAAACAGGTAGAAGCCCTTAAAAAGGAAAACACAAAAATTCCTTAAAGAATTACAGAAAAACACAAACAAACAGGAGAAGGAACTGAACAAAACCATTCAGGATCTTGGGAAATAGAAACAATAAGGAAATCACAAACAGAAACAACACTAGTATTAGGAAACCTTGGAAAGAGATCAGGAGTTGGAGATGTAAGAATCAACAGCAGAATACAAGAGATAGAAGAGAGGAAATCAGGTGCAGAAAATACCATAGAAAACATTGACACAACAGCGAAAGAAAATGCAAAATGCAAAAAGCTCCCAATCCAAAACATACAGGGAATACAGACCACAATGAGAAGACCAAATCTAAGAATAATAGGTATGGAAGAGAGTGAAGAGTCCCCGCTTAAATGGTCAGTAAATATCTTCAACAAAATTATAGAAGAAACCTTCCCTAACCTAAAGAAAGAGATGTGCATAGACATACAAGAAACCTACAGACCTCCAAACATATTAGACAAGAAAAGAAACTCCTTCCATCACCAAGGAGTTAAAACACCAAATGCACAAAACAAAGAAAGAATATTAAAAGCAGTGAGGGGAAAAAGGTCAAGAAGCAGACCTATAAAGGCAGACCTATAAGAATTATTCTAGACTTCTTGGTAGATACTATGAAAGCTAGAAGTTCTATGGCAGGTCTCATATAGGCCCTAAGAGAACACCAATACCAGCCCAGACTACTATACCTAGCAAAATTCTCAAATACAATAGATGGAGAAAACAATATATTCTGTGACAAAACCAAACTTACACAATATCTTTCAAAAAAATCAGCTCTACAAAGGATAATAGATGAAAAATGCCAACACAAGGAGGAAAACTACATTGGATAAACAGCAAGAAAGTAATCTTTCAACAAACCCAATAGAAGATAGCCACACAAACATAAAAATATCATCAAAAATAACAGGAAGCAGAAATAACTACTCCTTCATAGTTCTTAACATCAGTGGACTCAATTCCTCAATAAAAAGACATAGACTAACAGACTAGATACCCAAAGAGGTCCTAGCATCTTGCTGTATACAGAAAATGCGCCTCAGTGTCAAAGACAAACACTACCTCAGGATTAAGGTTGGAAAACAATTTTCCAAGCAAATTGTCTCAAGGAACAAGCTAGGATAGACATTCTATTATCAGACAAAATCAACTTTCTACCAAAAGAGATCAAAGAAGATAAGGAAAGACACTTCATACACATCAAAGTTAAAATCTACCAAGAACTCTAAATTCTGAATATCTATGCTCCAAATGCAAGCACACCCACATTCATAGAAGACATTTTACTCAGACTCAAAGCACACATTGCACCTCATGCAATAATAGTGTGAAACTTCAGCACCAAACTCTCATCAATGCACAAATCATGGAAACACAAACTACACAGAGACATAATGAAAATAACAGAAGTTATGGACCAAATGGATTTAACCAATACCTATAGAAAATTTTATGCTAAAACAAAAGAATATACCTTCTCAGTACCTCATGGTACCTTCTCTAAAACTGACCATATAATCTGTCCCAAAACAGGCCTCAATAGATAGAAGAAGATTGAAATAATCTCACACATCCTATCAGATCACCACGGATAAAGACTGGTCATCAATAGCAACAAAAACAGCAGAAAGCCCACATACACATGGAAGCTTAACAGCATTCTACTTGATAACTTGGTCAAGAATGGAATAAAGAAAGAAATTAAAGACTTTTTAGAATTTAATGAAAATGAAGGTACAACATACCCAAAACTTAAGGGACAAAAAGAAAGTAGTGCTAAGAGGAAAACTCATAGCTCTGAGTGCCTCCAAAAAGAAATTGGAGAGAGCATGCTGCACTAGCAGCTTAACAGCACACTTGAAAGCTTTAGAACAGAATAAAGCTAATACACCCAAGAGGAGTAGAAGGCAGGAAATCATCAAACTCAGGGCTGAAATCAACCAAATAGAAACAAAAGAGAAAAAGCTGAACTAAGAATCAACCAGCCAGGAGATGATTCTTTGAGAAAATCAACAAGATAGATAAAGACTTAGCCAGACTAAGCAGAGGGCACAGAGACAGTATCTAAATTAACAAAATCAGAAATGAAAGGGAGATATAACAACAGAAACTGAGAAAATTTTAAAAAAAGATCATAAGATCCTATAATCAACACAATTGGAAAATCTGGATGAAATGTATATCTTTCTAATCAGATACCAGGTGCCAACATTAAATCAGGATTAGATAAACCATCTAAACAGTCCCATAACCGCTAAAGAAATAGAAACAGTTATTAAAAGTCTCTGAACCAAAAAAAGAAAGAAAGAAAGAAAGAAAGAAAGAAAGAAAGAAAGAAAGAAAGAAAGAAAGAAAGCAAGCCCAGGACCAGATGGGTTTAGTGCAGAATTCTATTAGACCTTCAAATAAGACCTAATACCAATACTCCTCAAAATACTCCACAAAATAGAAACAGATGGAACACTACAATCATTCTATGAAGCCATAGTTATGCTGATACCAAAAAAAATCACTAAGACCCAACAAAGAAAGAGAACTTCATACCAATTTCCCTTATGAATATTAATGTAAATACACAATAAAATTCTCACAAATGGAATTCAAGAACACATCAAAACTATCATTCATCACAATCAAGGAGGCTTCATCTTAAGGATGCAGGAATGGTCCAATATAGGAAAAACTATCAATGTAATCCACGACATAAAGAAACTCAAAGAAAAAAATCTTCATAGCCATTTCTGTAGATGTTGAAAAGGCATTTAACAAAATTCAACATCTCTTCATATTGAAGCAATTCCATTAAGACCAGGGACTAGACAAGGCTTCCCTCTCTCTCCAAATCTATTCAGTATAGTACTTGAAGTTCTAGATAAAGCAATTAGACAAAAGAGGAGGTCAAATGGATACAAATTGGAAAGAAAGAAGTCAAAATATCACTATTTGCAGTTGTCAGGATAGTATAATTATGTGACCCAAAAACTCCACCAGAGAACTCTACAGCTGATAAACAACTTCAGCAATGTGGCCAGATATAAAATTAACTCAAACAGTTTTGATGGCTTATTCTCTACTCAAATGATAAACAAGCTGAGGAAGAAGATAGGGAAATGACACCCTTCACAATAGTCACAAACAATATAAAGTATCTTAGTATGACTCTAACCAAACAAGTGAAAGATCTATATGACAGGAACTTCAAGTCTTTGAAGAAAGAAATCGAAGAAGACCTCAGAAGATGGAAAGATCTCCTATGCTCCTGGATAAGCAGGATTAATATAGTAAAAATGACCATCTTGCTGAAAGAAAGCTACAGATTCAATGCAATCCCCATCAAAATTCCAACTCAATTCTTCACAGAGTTAGAAAGAGAAATTCTCAAATTCCTTTAGATTAACAAAAAAAACCCAAGATAGAGAAAAGTATTCTCAACAATAAAAGAACTGGGATAATCAGCATCCCTGACCTCAAGCTATACTACAGAGCAATAATGATAAAAATGGCATGTTATTGGTACAGTGACCAGCAGGTAGATCAGTGGAATAGAAATTAAGTTCCAGAAATGGACCCACACACCTATAGTCACTTGATCTTTGACAAAGGTGCTAACCCTATCCAGTGGAAAAAAGATAGCATTTTCAACAAATGGTGCTGGTCCAACTGGTGGTCAACATGTGAAAAATGCAAATTGATCAATTTTTATATCCCTGTACAAAGTTCAAGCCCAAGTGGATCAAGGATCTCCACATAAGACCAGATACACTGAATCTAATAGAAAAGAACTTGGGGGAAAAGTCTTGATCACATGGGCACAGGGGGAAAGTTCCTAAACAGAACACCAATTGCTTATGCTCTAAGACCAATAATTGACAAATGGGACCTCATATAATTGCTAAGCTTCTATAAAGCAAAGGACACTGTCAATAGAACAAAATGGTAGCCAACAGTTTAGAAAAAGGTCTTTACCAATCCTACATCCAATAGAAAGCTAATATCCAATACGTACAAAGAACTCAAAAAGGTAGACTCCAGATAACTCAGTAACCCTATTAAAAATGAGGAACAGAGCTAAACAGAATTCTCAGCTGAGGAAACTCGAATGGCAGAGAAACACCTAAAGAAATGTACAACATCCTTAGTCAGCAGGGGAATGCAAATTAAAACAACACTGAGATTCCACCTCACACCAGTCAGAATGGCTAAGATGAAAAACTCATCTTAAGGGACAGCAGGTGCTGGAGAGGATGTGGAGAAAGAGGAACATTCCTCCATTGCTGGTGGGATTGCAAACTGGTACAACCTCTCTGGAAATCAGTTTGGTGGCTCCTCAGAAAATTGGACATATTACTACCTGAGGACCCAGCTATACCACACATAAACCAAGAAGATACTCCAACATATATTAAGGACACATGCTCCATTATGTTCATAACAGCCATATTTACAATAGAAGCTATTATAAATGTCCCTTATGTCCTTTAGCAGAGGAATACATAGAGAAAATGTGGTACATTTACACAATGGAGTACTTCTCAGCTATTAAAAACAATGACTTCATGAAATCTTCAGGCAAATGGATGGAACTTGAGAATGTCATCCTGAGAGGTAACTCAGTCACAAAGGAACAAACATGATATGTACTCAACTATAAGTGGACATTAGTGCAAAAGCTCGAAATACCCAACATACAATTCACAGACCATATGAAGTCTAAGGAGAAAGATGACAAAAATGTGAATGCTTCCGTGCTTTTTAGAAGGGTGAACAAAATACTCACAGAAGGATATGTGGAGACAAAATTTGGAACAGAGACTGAAGGAAAGGCCATCTAGAGATTGCCCCACCTGAGGATCCATCCCATATGCAACCACCAACCAAGGATGTTAATGGTGGATGCTGGGAAGTGCTTGCTGATGGAAGCCTGTTATGGCTGTCTCCTGAGACACTCTGCAAGAGCCTGACAAATACAGAGGTGGAAACTTTCAGCCAACCACTGGACTGAACTCAGGAGTCCCCGGTGGAGGAGTTGGAGAAGGGACTGAAGGAGCTGAGAGAGTTTGAACCCCATGGATGAAGCAACAGTGTTAACAAACCAGACCTCCCAGATCTCCTAGGGTTTGAACCACCAAGCAAAAAATACAAATGGAGTGACCCACATATGTGGCAGAGGATTGCCTTGCTGGACATCAGTGGGAGGAGAGGCCCTTGGGCCTGAGGTTGTTTGATGCCCCAGTATAGAGGAATTTCAGGGTGTAAGGATGGGAGTTGGTGGTTGGTGGAGCACCCTCATAGAGGCAGGGGTAGGGGGATGAGATGGGGGTTTCCGAAGGGGAGAACTGGAAAGGGGAAAGTATTTGAAATGCAAATAAAGAAAATCTGCAATAAAAAAAAAAACACATTACAGCCAGGCGTTGGTGGCACACGCCTTTAATCCCAGCACTTGGGAGGCAGAGGCAGGCAGATTTCTGAGTTCGAGGCCAGCCTGGTCTAAGAGTTGAGTTCCACGACAGCCGGAACTACATAGAGAAACCCTGTCTCAAAAAACCTAAAAACAAAACAAAACATTACTTTCAGTAAAATAAAGAAGGAAAAAAAAGGGAAGAACATGGTGGTCGAAGGGAAACCCAAGCATCAGGATCTTACTTTTCTATCTGAATACCCCTAATCTTTTTCACCCTCCCCTAACAGTCTTGCCTGGCTTCCTAACTAATCCCACTGAAGTGGTGACCCAGTCTGTGCTATCGTGTTCCCTCTTCTACATGTCTCCTAGGAGAACTTACTAGAAAGCTCACGCGTTCATGAGGCATGAATTTATTCACTCTGCTTTGTAAGCCAGTGCTTAGAACCACAGACAGTATCTCCTCTTGGAGAATATTCATGAACGAGGGAAAGATTTCAAAAGAAAGTCAAAAGAAGTGGGGGCAGAAACAACACTGAAAATTGAAACCATAATTTTAAATTGATTATCTCGCAGTTACAGCTATCGATATTTTATATATTCATTGCTGATTAGTCAGACTTCTGTTAAATTATTTTATCATTTATTAAAGTTGAAATTCTGTTAATGTGACCAGGCTTAACAATTATTAATAGCATGACTTATGGAAAATTCACAACTCTTCCCGTAATAATATAGTATAGTAGAAGACACCTGATGCCATGCCATAAACTCTATATATGTGTACATAGGTGTTTGCCATGCATGTTGAAGTTCATGTGATACACACACACACACTCATTCATACAAATGTGTACACACACACACACACACAGAGAGAGAGAGAGAGAGAGAGAGAGAGAGAGAGAGAGAGAAGCATACATGCATATATAAACATGATACCTATAGAACTACCAAAATGACTCCGTGTCTAACTGCACCTGCCACCAAGATTAGCAATTTGATTTTGAATTCCGAATCTCACAGAGAAAAAGAAAACTGATTCTGGTAAGTAGACTTCTGATTTCCACATTTGTACCATGGTATTTGTGTTCATGCACATGCAAATAAATGAATATTAACAAATGGTTCCAAAAGAAAAAATATTTAAGGGACCATTAAAGCTAGAGTTAGTAACATTTTAAAAGGTCTTTCAGAAAAAGCAAGCTCTTCTGCAAATTTTTTGGAAAGAATAATTAAAACATGTCATGATTTTTGTATTGTTTCTGTAAGCACCACAACAAACAGCCTTCCTACCATTTCACTCCTCTGTACTGTCTACATAATCCCTAAACTTCACTGTGCTTCCAGTTCTCTAAGAGAAAACCATTTTGTCAATATCCAAATGCTTCCCTACACAACACTGTACCATGAAGCTGGACAAATCACAACAAATGTGAACTACCCTGTAGTACCTTGGACACAGATAATATAAAATAATAGAAAACATTAAATATATGTGTATATATAACCATATATATAAACACAAACACACATGTGTATATGGAATTGTTTTCCATATGTATTGTATTCCATATGCATATGGAATCACATATATATGTATATAATTTTATGGACAGGGTTTAGCTGATAGGAAACTCATTGAATTGGACTATATTCTCTATATATTAAGTTCTGTGAAGACTAATTATTTAGCATAATTGTATACAATAAAATTGTAAGCACTATAATGTACATTTTGCAATTATTTTATTACATTTTATTTATTTACATTTCCCCTCCAAAAACCCTCTATGCCCTTCCTCCTCCCGTACTCACCAACCAAACTACTCCCTCTTCCCTGTCCTGGCATTCCCCCACATTGGAGTATCAAACCCTCATAGGACTAAGGGTCTCTCATATCCCTGATGCACAACAAGGCCATCCTCTGCTTCATATGCAGCTGGAGCCATGGGTCCCTCCATGTGTACTCTTTTGTTGGTGGTTTAGTCCATGACAGCTCTGGGGATACTGGTTGGTTCATATTGTTGTTCCTCCTATGGGGCTACAAACCCTTTCAGTTCCTAGAGTCCTTTCTCTAGCTCCTCCATTGGGGACCCTGTGCTCATTCCTATGGTTAGCTGTAAGCATCCACCTTTGTATTTGTCAAGTACTGGCAGAGCCTCTGAGGAGACAGCTATATCAGGCTCCTGTCATCAAGCACTTGTTGACATCCAAAATAGTGTCTGGGTTTGGTAACTGTATATGGGATGGATCCCCAGATGGGGCACTCTCTGGATACCTTTTTCTTCAGTCTCTGCTCCATACATTGTCCCTGTATCTTTTCCCATGGGTATTTTGATTAAGATAGAGCACATCTACCCCTTCTAATAAGTACTGAAGTATCCACACTTTGGTCTTGCTTCTTCTTTAGCTTCATGTGGTCTGTGAATTGTATCTTGGGAATTCTGAGATTCTGGGCTAATATCTACTTGTCAGTGAGTACATATCATGTATGTTCTTTTGTGATTGTTACTTCACTCAGGATATTTTCTCGTTCCATCCATTTGCCTAAGAATTTCATGCATTTATTGTTTGTAATAGCTGAATAGTACTCCATTGTGTACATGTACCACATTTTCTGTATCCATTCCTCTGTGGAGGGACATCTGGGTTCTTTCTAGCTTCTGGCTATTATAAATAAGGCTGCTATTAACATAGTGGAGCATGTGTCCTTATTACATGTTGGAGTATCTTCTGGGTATATGCTCAGGATTGGTATAGCTGGGTCCTCAGGTAGTAATATGTCCAATTTTCTGAGGAGCCACCAAACTGATCTCCAGAGTGGTTGTACCAGCTCTGTGGAGGGGTTCTCCACATCCTGACCAGTATCTGCTGTCACCTGAGCTTTTGATCTTAGCCATTCTGACTACTGTGAGGTGAAATCTCATTGTTGTTTTAGTTTGCATTTCCCTGATGACTAAGGATGTTGAACATTTCTTTAGGTACTTCTGAGCCATTCACGTTTCCTTAGTTGAGAATTCTTTGTTTAGCTCTGTACCCTTAGAGTTAGGTGGTTTAGTCTGGCCCTGTCTAAACAGAATTTTGCTTTCTGACCTCAGCTTCCCATTCACAGGCAATCCAGGGGAGCTGTGTTCTTTGCTCCTTTCTTCTCATTTTCTGATGTTGCATTTGCCTCAAATCACTTTGCAAAGATATTTTCCCACACTGTAAAAAGTGCTATGAGAAAAGTCCACCATGATTACCATATATATTGTATTCTTTACAACATATAAGAACGGCAATTCTCCTCTCTTGATACATATGGTGACTAAGCTCTCTTCTACTATAAGAACCTTACTGTCACTTACAAGGCCACATGGTAGGAGACTAAACCTATGCTTTACACTGTCAGAATTCTGTAGCCTGTATGTGAACTTTAAAATAGAGCACATCTACCAGGGAGCACTGTGTTCTGCCACATTTGTTCATGCTGAAATCAGGATGAGGTCCTCTCTATGCAGGCAGCAAAACAGCAGATGATGATGTGCTGGTCACTATGGAAACCGGCCTGCTTTGAACAGTTCTCTTGCTCTCTTTTATAAGAGGTAAAAAATGAAGTGCGGTCTATCTATGTCTCTCTTTTACAATCCCTTGCTCTCCCTCCCTGTCTCCCTCCCTCCCATCCTTCCTCCCTCCCTCTATCCTTCCCTCTCTGTCCCTCTTCTTACCTTTCTCCTTTTTCTATCTACTTCCTTGCTCCCTTTCTCCTTTGCTTTTTAATGTTTTTTAGCTGCTATGAGATGAATGAGCTTCCCACCATGTATACCCACCAGGATCTGCAGCCTTACACAAGTCGAAGATGCCTTACACAAAGCAAAAACAATGAATCCTGAACAGGGGCTGAAAGCTCTAGAAGGATAAACCAAAACATGTGTTTTCTTTCTCACTTGACCACGGTTGATATTTTATCAGACCAATACAAAGCTGACAGAATATTCATAAGCAGCTTTCTTATGTTAAGCTCCTGTGATAGCTCTGGAAAAAATAACTAGTTTTTTAGGCCAGGGCTACTGGAAACAGTTTCAGGCTGAAGAAGTAGTCATTCCTTAAAAATAAATTCCATCACAGTCCTCATACACTTATCAGATGTTTTCCCTAGGAAGTCTCTTTTCTCTTCAGCCTGACCATCACCACGGATACAACCCAGATCACCCAAACAGCCAGGGTTGAACTTTTCAGATCATGAATCAGTGAAGAGACGAGCAAGAGGTCAGCACTGTAAATACAATAACTGGAATCCAGATGTACAAAGACCCAAAATGGTAGACATGATGAAATGGCTTTGAGTGTTCTACATTTGAAAAGAATAGTTTTCTACAATACAATTTGTAGAATTATCATTGTATTTCTGAGAAAATATGCCAACTAAAATTTTCACTTTTAATAAGTTGGATTAATCTCTTACTCAGCAAAGGAATCATTGAATGAAGCATTTCAATAGCATATCCATGGGATAAATACAGGAGTCTCTGCGACAAGACTAGACCTCTGATATTTTAGCTGCAGTGTAAGATAATGAAATGAAATACTTACAAAATGAAACGATAAGAAAAGCTGCCCTCCATTGAGGGCTTACAGTATGCCAAGCACTATACTAAAATTGTAATGTATTACTTGACTTTTTACTAGTCATGCATGAGGCAACAAATATTTTCCCCATATAAACTGAGAGCTAAATTAGCTGAGCAAAATGTGCATGGTTATGATACCTTAAATAATAGAAGTGGACTTCCCAGCTCCATTGAGATCAGAGGTTATGGTACTTATAATACACTATACCACAAGGGGCCAGTGGGAGAAGACAATGTTGGCTCACACACAAATCAATCCTCTAACTTTAGACTGTAGAATAGACATAGTGCCAGGTTCTTTGATGGCTTTATATGAACTTGAAATGTTTCTTAATTGTCTTACATTTTCCCTTTACAAGTAACTTGTCAGACAAAGAAAAATGTCTAGTGTAAATGACAGTCTTTTTTCAGCCTAACATGCTGCCAAGCTTTCCATGAAATATATACTAACACGGAGGTGACTGATATCTGTTGCTGACTCCACAGATTCCTGACTGTACTATGAAGATGCTTGCAGGAGCTCTGTGTTATGTTAATTGTTCTTTGCACTGAAATCAGGGTGAGTGCTCCACCAGGAATACTATGAAACAGCAGAGGCTGCTGCTCTAGTTCCTGTGGAAACCTAAAAGAAACAACTCACTCCAGTGATTCCAATGCCCTCTCTCCTTTATAGTACTCCAATTTACCAAAATCCCTGTTTTCAATGTGCATCTTTTATTCTGAGGAAATTTTCTACATGAATACTGTACATATTTATATCTCTACCTCTGGCCCCTCCAACTTATCCTGTGCCACTCCAAGTCTCTTTCCAATTCACAACCTCTTTTACTGTAATTAATGATCACATACACATGCACCCACACATGCACATGCATGCACACATGTGCACACAGGCACATATACATAACTCAATCTTGTGAAATTTCTCCTATCCACATTGCCATGTCCACTGGAATGGTCATTATGCAAATTTTGTCCAGATAACCATAGTATTGAGATTTCATAGGTTCAGCATCCTGCTATATCTGAAAGACACTATTTTATGGGAGATTTCCTGGTCCTCTGCTTCTTATAATCTTTCAAGCATCTCTTCTTCCATCTTCCCTGAGTCTTAGATATAGATGAACAAATTATGGTTGGGTACCCTACAGTCTGTTGTTCTTTGCATTTTGACCAATTGTGAATCTTAGTAAAACCCTCCGCCTTCTGCAATAGGGAGCATTTTTTAAGATTTATTTATTTATTATATCTAAGTACACTGTGGCTGTCTCCATGCACTACAGATCTCATCATGGATGGTTGTGAGCCACCAGGTGGTTGCTGGGATTTGAACTTAGGACCTTAGGAAGAGCAGTCAGTGCTCTTAACCACTGAGCGATCTCTCCAACCCCAGGGACATTTTTGATATAGAGTAAGAGCTATAATTATGTGTGGGTGTAAGGATCAGTACTTGTATAATAGAAGAAACTATATTGATTAGCAATATAATAGAAGCAAGTTCTCCTCTATGGTCTATGAGGTCTTCTTACATGTATATGTGGCTAGTTTTGTAGTAATGAGCATGGAATTCCTCACATTGAGTGGGTCTTAAGTAAGTTCAGACAGCTACTGGTTACTGCCAAGATAGATTTATTACTAATGTACCACTGGGGAAACCTTGTTAAGCCAATAATTGTGGTGTGCAAATTTTATACTTGGGCAGGATTTTTTATTGCTTATGTAATAAGTATGAGATAGAGACCTCAATGAAGAAGCTTCCTGGTCATTTCCAGGTTGATTTGTACAATTCTTGAGACTAAAGTGTATGGTATCTTTAGCAATAGATACTTACTTCAAGGATCTTTCGTAGTTCCATATAAATCATGAAGGCTTTTTTCCTGTGTCTTTGAAGAATGTTATGGAAAATTTGAGTGATATCTATAAATTGATCTGGTGAAATGATCTTTTCATAAGACTATTCCAATCAATCCATGAGTATAGGAACCCTTTCCTTCATCAAATGCCTTCCTTACTATAATAATAGATTTAAAGTTGTCATTGTAGATGTAGTTCACCTCTTTCATTTGGTTTATTCCTATACTTATGTTTTAAAGACTATTGTGAATGAAAGAATTTCCATAATTTCTTTCTCAAAATGCTTGTTACTAGAATATAGAAACGCCATTGGTTTTATACCATGCCACTTTTCTTTCTTTTTTTTATTGGATATATCCTATATTTACAATTCATTTCCCTTTTTCTGGTTCCCCACCCCCAAAGGTCCCACATGCCCTTTTCCCTCCCCCTGCTCCCTCATCTACCCCCTCCCACCTCCCTGTTCTTGTACTCCCCCAAGCCACTTTTCTGACAGTATTTTTTCTCATTAAATTTGGTGGTATTTTATGATAAACATTATCAGAAGCAAGTGAAATTAACTTGACTTTTTAACTATTTGTATCCCTTTGCTTTCCTTCTCTTGTCTTCTCTCTACAGCTAGTTCTTCAAGCACCATATTAAAAAGGAGTGTGGATAATAGACAGCCCTGTCTCCTTCTTAACTTTAATGGCTTTCTTATAAATGTTCTCCCTTTAAGATGATGTTAGCTGTGCTTGTCACATAAAACTTTTAATATATTGAGGTATTTTTCCTCCAGTCCTAGTCTCTCCAAGACTTTAATCATGTAGGAATGATGAATTTTCTCAAAAGCATTTCTCCAACTACTGAGGCGATCACATGATTTTTACTTTACATTTGTATGGTTTACTAGGTTTATCAGCTTGTTGTAAAAAGCTCAAATCTAAGTGAATCAAGAACCTCCACATAAAATCAGATACATGAAACTAATAGAAGAGAAAGTAGAGAAAACCTCAAACACATAGGCACAGGGAAAATGTTCCTGAAAATATCATACTGAGTGAGGTAACCCAATCACAAAAGAACACACATGGTATGCACTCACTGATACGTGGTTATTAGCCCAAAAGCTCAGAATACACAAGATACAATTCATAAGCCACATGAAGCTCAACAAGAAGGAAGATCAAAGTGTGCATGTTTCAGTCAGTTCTTAGAAGTGGAAACAAAATACTCACAGGAGCAAATACAGAGACAAACTGTAGAGCAGAGACTAAAGGAAAGGCCATTCAGAGACTGCCCCACCTGGGGATCCATCCCATATACAGTCACCAAACCCAGGCACTATTATAGATACCAAGAAGTGCATGCTAACAGAAGGCTGATATAGCTGTCTCCTGAGAGGCTCTGCCAGAGTCTGTCAAATACAGAGGCAGAGGCTTGCAGCCAACCATGGGACTAAGCATGGGGTCCCTAATGGAGGAGTTAGAGAAAGGACTAAAGGATCTAAAGGGGTTTGCAATCTCATAGGAGGAACAACAATATCAACCAACCAGACCACCCAGAGTTCCCAGGGACTCAACCACCAACCAAAGAGTATCCATGAAAGGACCCATGGCTCCAGCTGCATAGGTAGCAGAGGATGGCCTTTCATGCATGAATGTGAAGGCTTTATGCCCCAGTGTAGGGGAAAGCCAGGGCAGGGAGACATAGGTGGGTGGGAAGGGGAACACCCTCATAGAAACAGGGGGAGGGAGTTTCACAGGAAAACTGGGAAAGGGGATAACATTTGAAATGTAAATAAAGAAAATATCAATAAAAAAGAAAAATAATAATAATAAAAAAAGTAACACTGTCAGGCCTTGGGGCCTACCCTTGAGGTGGATCCCAATTTGGACCTGTCACTTGAGCTTCTTTCCCTCAGGCTCTTCTCCATTTTATTATCCCTGAAGTTCTTTCAGACAGTAACAATTCTGGGTCAGAGTTTTTGAGTCTGTTGTTTAGTTACTGTGAGTTTGTATAATTTATGGAGGTTATTTTGTTATCGCTTTCAAGATTTATTGCAATATTTTTACTATAATATGCCATGTAGAGTTTCTTTTTTGTTTTTTTTTTTTTGATGTTTTATTAAAACATTAAAAATCTAGTCTATGGCATTGACCTGGAATTCTGCTTCTTCTATGCTTGTAAGTAGTAGATTCAGGTTTTCCATGGTGTCTCAAAGTTTCTGCATATTACTTTTTTGTGTTATTTTTTTAACTTTATCATATTCTAGGGTGAAATCAAACAATTCTCCTACTCTATATTCAAGTCCTAATAATCTTCTACTCCATTGTTATTGTTAACATGTTCCCCTGATTTTTTTAATTGGGTTAAAAATTCTATATTCTATATTCATTTCAGGTTTAATTTATTTTAATATTTCTAGTTTTGTATTGAATTTGCTTTTCTTTTAAAATATTCAATATATTTTATTTATTTTTTGAGAATTTACTACATATAGACTATATTTCCATAATTTTATTTCTCATTTATTCTTTTCTCACACAATATATCTCAACAACAGTTTCCCCTTTTCCTCCCAGTTCCCTGCCTTCACCTCCTCTCTCTCCCAGACCCACTGCTCCTCCATTTTCCTTCAGAAAAGATGGGGCCACTCAGAGATATCTAAGTAACATAGATCCTCAATTCCTTGTGCTCCTCCATAGTGTACCCTGAGCTGGAATATTTGGCTGTGGGTCTCTGAATCTGCACTCTTCAGATGTGGGAGGAATCATCTCTGATTGGGTTACCAAAAGCTTCAATTCCATCTTTATTTAAGATTGAATATATTGTAATATTTCCAGGTTTTTACTGATTTCTTTCAAATCCTGCATTGATTTATATATAATTTGATTCAGCCTTAAATTTGTTTCCTTTGAATTTAATTGGGAGTTTATCCCTATTATCTTTAAGGTCAAGGAAGTGTTTCTTTGTGTATTCTTTGAAATTTTTTCAATTCTTTGATATATATATATATATAATTGTTCTTTAAAAATTCTGTATATTAGTACTTATCTAGGTGATTCTCATTGAAGAACATTTCCATAGTAGTGTTGGTTTTTTGGAGGAGATATATAGTCTTGGCCTTCCCCATTGTTTGTGGGTTTCACACTGTGGCATGTGTTTGTAGTCATTTTCACTGGTTGTGCTTTAAATAGGAGACGCTAACCTGATTCTGTTGAGAAAATAGTTTCCCCTTTTTTTTTGCCATTGCCCAAAATTGTTTGATTTCAGATCAGGTATAAAGACCTTACAGGTAATATCTTCAGATAATTCAGTGTTGAGTTTTGTTCTTAGGAATGGCATTATTTTCAATTCAGCAGTAACCAAAAAGGTCATGAATGCAGCTCCCAGCCAGAAGTGAGCATAGCAAGGCAAAGTGCACAAATAATCTGTCAAGAATAGGATGAGCCTGTTGCTCCCAGCTTAGGGGAGCTGCATGGGAGACAGTCGGAACAGCTCACCTGACTGGTGGCCATGAGGGTGGCCTTGGTTTATGGGATGATACAGGCTACAGATTGTGGGACATAAAAAGCTAGCTCACATTTCACCAGCTCAAAAAAATTAAATTAAGTGTAAAAGTAAAAATATGCAACAATTTTATGTATGGTGACTCTGATTCTGAGCATATGTGGGCTTTCTGAGTTAGGGTTTGGGGAACTCACTCAACTAGGGTGCACTATTTGAGAAAAGTTAGGATGGGAATTTACAATGATTTTTCCAAACGTATCTTAAGACCTTCCATTTTTAAATGTCAATTTTCCAGTTCGATGATGCAGCTCAGTGGTGAAGAACTTGATTACTATGCTTGTAATGTTGGCGATTTGTGCCAAATCAAGTGGCAGGGAAAGCTTTCCCTGCCATGGACACCCTTTGTAAACTTTGTACACCCTCAAGGCAGGGAAGAGCTGGGCTGAAGAGCACCAATGGCCAAGCCTCACTTCCAGACTTCCCTAACAGCACTAATAGCTGTTTCCTAAAGGTTGACACCAGTATCTCCAGTCCAAAATAGGAGAATGGCAAGGCCCTGCCCTACAAGAAACAAAATTCCACCAATCCCTGAGCTTGCTCCAATGACTGGGTGCAATCAGGTGCAATAAACTTTCTAATCTAAGGCCACTGTTGACAGCTCCTCCCTGCCCTCCTCCCAAGAAGCCCTATATAAACTCTACATTCTGCCCAATTATCTGTGACTTCTCATCTGAACAGAGGCAGCCACCCTCCTGGGTTCCCCAGCCACTCTCACTTCCAAATAAATGTCTTATATTACTTCCTGGTATTAGTTAGCTCCCTACTGCCAGGATACCTTTTCCAGCAGAGCTCTAACAATTTCCCCAGAGCAGAACTTTTGCTGGGGAAACCATACCCAGATGGAGCAGAGTTGTTGCACATTTGAATTGTGGAAACTCCCAGCAACTGGAGTAGAACTTCTATAAAGGAAGCCTTTCAATTCAGACCTGCAACATTTACACAAGCCATGTGTTCAGTTCTCAATACCACCTCAAAAAATTAAATTAAATATAAAAGTAAAAATATGTAACAGTTTTATGTATGGCAAATCTGAAATGATGAAATATGTTTGAAACACTTTTTAACTATTTGTGTAGGTAAAATACCAAACTTCTATAGTTTCACTTGTTCTTTTTCCTGGAGCCTGTCATATTATCTTGCATGGCAAAGGGGGATAGAGGTTGCAAATTTAAATTGTAGATTTGCTAAATGTCAAATGGAGAAACAATCTTCATTTGTTGGGTAGACCCCAGATAAACACAAGGGCCCTTGTGGAAGAGGGAACAGGAGAAAACAGAGTGGTGTGGCTTGAGAAAAGTTCAAGTCACACTGGCAATTGGAGTGAACAATGGGGGAGGGGCAAAGGCATGCATTACATATGACCTGTTTAAGGTAGAAATGGTTTTAAAAAATACACTTTCTCCTAGAGCAAATCTAATCCATTGATTTAAACCAATAAAAAGCCACCAACAGTTCTAACTCTCAGAATATGAGAGAATAAACTTGTGTTGTAAGTCTCTGAGCTCATGTTCATTTGTTTCAGCACTAATAGGACTCACCACTGGAGATCTGTTCCTTTTCCTAACTTGTGTGTGCTCCAATTCAGAAGATGCTGAGAAATGGCTAGGTAGGCACCAAATTGAAAATGAAAAGAATGAGTTCTGAAACTCTATGATACTATGAAATCTGAGGGGCAGGGGCTTGTCATTTATTAGGCAAAGAATGTCTCAAGTTTGTAGAGATTAAATATAGGCGAAGCATAATGGTGTGAGACAAGATATTTCCTGTGCAAATGCAATACACACCTATTTACCCCAATAGCAAGCCCAAAACAGACCAATGTACCATGGATAACCTCAAATTCCAACTTCATGAACCAGTGAGGTTGACTACTGTTACTTACAGAAATATGAGTGAGGGGTTAGCTTATGGAGCAGAAGTGGATCAAAGACACCTACATCGCCACAGCCTATTCCAGCAGAGATGACAGTTCAACGAAGCTGGGAATGTGGAGCACACTGCACAATCTGCAGGCAGCTCGACAGGCGGGAGGTTGTCTTTTCCAAGTGACTCAGTTGGACCAATCCTCTTCCATGTAGCTCAGCTTGAACATCCACACCCAATTTTGCAACTTTAGTATAGGTGTGAGTGAGATGAGGAGGCAATATCCAGGGCCCTGATCCTCCTCGCTGGTGCAGGACAATATAGTCGAGACATGTCTCATTCAGCAGTGAGTTCACATGGTGAGGCAGGCCATCAGTGGTTCATGAGGGCCCTAAAGGCTATTATATTAGTTACTTTCCTGGTTGTTGTAAAAATATCTAACAAGAGAAATTCAAGGAAAGATTGGATTTATTTTGGCTCACCTTTTGAGATCTAGGAAGCCATGGCGACTGGAGAGTGACACTGTGTTTGCTATCAAGAAGCAGAGAAACTTGAACTCATTTTCTCTACCCTGTTCAGTCAAGCACCCTATCAAAAATAACCATCCACGTTCAGGTTGCATCTTCTTTCTTCATTAAACTTTTCTGAGAAGCATTGTCAAAGACACATCCAGAAGTATGCTTTAATTGGTTCTAAATCTAATCAAGTTGGTGATGAATATTAAATATCAGTTATAAACTCTTCTCTTAAATTTCTTGACATTAAAATCAGTCTGGTGGTTCCTCAGAAAACTGGGCATGACACTTCCACAGGACCCTGCTATACCACTCCTGGGCATATACCCAGAGGATTCACCAGCATGTAATAAGGATACATGCTCCACTATCTTCATAGAAGCCCTGTTTATAATAGCCAGAAGCTGGAAAGAATCCAGATGTCCCTCAACAGAGAAATGGATACAAAAAAATGTGATATATATACACAATGGAGTACTATTCAGCCATTAAAAACAATGAATTCATGAAATGCTTAGACAAATGGATGGAGCTGGAGAACATCCTCCTAAGTGAAGTAACCCAGTCTCAAAAGAACACTCATGGTATGCACTCACTGATAAGCGGATATTAGCCTAGAAGTTTGGAATACCCATGACAAAATCCACATACCAAATGATGTCCAAGAAGAAGAAAGGAGTGGTCCCTAGTTCTGGAAAGGCTCAGTGCAGCAGTGTAGGGAAATACCAGAACAAGGAAGTGGGAAGGGTAGATGGGGGAACAGGGGGAGGGAAGAGGGCTTATGGGACTTTCAGGGAGTGGGGATCCAGGGGAAATGTAAATAAAGAATATATCGAGTAAAAAAATTAAAAAAAGAAAAAAATATTTCTTGACATTAAATGAATAGTGTATGAAACTGTGGCTATTTATTTTAATAATAATTTATTAAAATAATTTTTGCATGAGCCTTTTTTTCCATTTACTTCTTGCATTCCTTTCAGTTGCTCTCCAAATATCTAAATTCTGAGAATTAAATATAAAATTTTTTGAAGAGAGAAATTATTTGCATATCTGTTTCTCTCCTCTAAGTTAGTATGAATTTCATCAGTTTCCATTTTCCAGCCTTGTTTTAGCAAAACCATAATAGAAATGGAAGAAAAGTGAAGGGACCTTGGAACAAACCCTGACATCAATTTTTCAACACAAAGGAGATTTATAGATTTATTACCTCAGAGGGATGGGGGTGGGGGAGTTGGGGTGGGGGGATTGGGGGTGGGGGGTGGGGGGTGGGGGTGGTGCTGCCTTTTGATCAGGCAAAGAGAGCAGCAGGTGTCTCTGCAAGAACAGTTTAAAGAAAAAAAGAGAAGTCTGTGCTGGATTGAGTTGGTAAATCTTGATTGGACATGCTAATCTGTGTAGCCAAATAATGAATTTTGATAACTGGACTTTGTTGGCAGCTTCAGGAATGAGTCAGACATAGGAAGTTGCTAAATAAGAAAATGGAGCTTGCTGGCTGCCTTTAGGAATGTGGAAGTGCGCCGGGCATTGTGGCGCATGCCTGAAATACCAGCACTTGGGAGGCAGAGGCAGACGGATTTCTGAGTTCGAGGCCAACCTGGTCTACAGAGTGAGTTCCAGGACAGCCAGGACTACACGGAGAAACCCTGTCTTGAAAAAAAAAAAAAAGGAATGTGGAAGTGCTTAAATAAGAAATCGAATGCTTTAGCAAGGAAGAGGAAAGGGAGTAAGGCAAGACCCACTGGCTACATGTTTGTGATGCTTGGGTGTGTTAGAGAGCCCTTCCAAAAGAACAATCAGTTTTAATTAAGATAATACTCTCTGTGAAGTTTCGAAGTAAAGTAATTCTTTAGCCTGAATGCCTGAGCTTGTGCTGAGACTTGGCCTGAAGAAATTTCATGTGTGTGTGTGTGTGGGTGTGAGGGTGTGTGGTAGACCTGAGTCTTTTCTTCTGTCCTTAACCTAGAGTTTGTAATGGAAGCTGTGAACATTGTTCCAAACTTCTGGGTTTCCGTGAAATGATAATATGCGGATGATAAGCACTTCAATTGGATATGAAAGAAGATAGATAAATATCCATAGAGAGGACTCCAACTGGGTGAGAGTTTGGTACATATGTTTTATATTTACTCTTCAGTCTCATTTTGTAAGTGAAAATTTCTGCTTCACAAAGCTTTGGAAACTTGCCAAAGTTTACATTAGCAATGATGAAATCCTATCACTCTCACTTCGTGTCTGTTCATAAGATTTTCCTATGAACTAACTCATCAGTATTAAGCAATGGGTAAATATGGAAAATTTGCAACTGGTTACTAGGTGCAAATATGCATTAAAATTTATATTCTGTGGCTAGGCATGACAGTATATGCCTAAAGTCACAATCACAGCACTTGGGAATTAGAGGCAGGAAGATTGAGAATTCTAACCCTGCCTTGGCTATGCTGAGAGTTTAATACTGGCCTAGAACTACCCTGTCTGAAAGAATTAAAAGGAAGAGGAGGAAGAGGAAGAGGAAAAAAAGGTTTGCTTTCTATTCATTACCCCTGGTATAATATTGGACTTAGTCACTGATCCTTTAAGATGGATGAAATATCACTGGCATTTTCAGTTTTATGAGAATATTAGAGGTATCCATTTGAAAAGCATGGATAGGCATTTGGAGCACGGTAGCTCTCAATAAGCAGTATGCTTTTAAGTCATAAATTCCTTTTCATTGTGCCTCAAATCCACATGAAATATTTATATGAAAGTCTAAGGTTTTGTTTTTATTTTCTGAAGAGGAAACAGAAGCACAGAAAGATTAGTATCCTGAAGAGACAGAGGTGAGACTCAATTACAGGCATTTGAGTTTTCATTCTGAGAACTTTAAGTAAGAAAGCAGTGCAAACCAGAGGCTACCAATTCAGGCTCTAGAGATGCACTCACCAATCTTCATTATAAACATGTTCTCAAAGTACCACAGAGGTACTTTGCAACTCACAGCAGTACCTAGGGTTCCTGCCATGAACATAGAGCTGTAGAAAACATATCTACCTCTTGACTACAGGGAAAGTCTCTTTCAGTTATATAGTAGAAATAATCCTCAAGAATGCTGGTTCTCAGTCTACAAAGGTCATAGGGAAAGTAAGGATGAAACAGGCCTTAAGAGCTCAAATAGGTGGGACCTTTGGGGGTGGGGAACCAGAAAAAGGGAAATTGTAAATATAGAATATATCCAATAAATAAATAAAAAAGAGCTCAAATAGTCCCTCAGGAGTTTCAGAAGAAGAAACAGCCATATTGCAAACAGTGGGCCAAGTTGCTGTAGTTCAGAGGAATTATTGTTTTTCTCACTTCTTTAGTTCTTTAAACTTGAAATTTTGTTTCATTTTTTCTCATATTTTTAGATTCTTACCAAATTAATACAAACATTAAAACATTATGCATGCCATTTTGTTAAGATGAATTAAGAAATTATCTTCTCTTGGTCCTCAGAAACACTGAGTTTACAAAGCTCAATGAATGAATAGGAAACCAAATAAATCTTGACAACATGCTTATCCACACACACCAGAGCAAAACTATGTAAGAAACTACTGTAGTGGGTTGGCCTAATAGTGCTTGTATTATAATGCTAATTTGGGGCCCCCAAGATTGGATACCCCAAAGATGAAAGAGTCTGCTATAAAACACTGACTGACCCTTACCCCAATTATTGTGATTGGTAGATAAAGATGCCAAGAGCCAACAGCTAGGCAGCAGAGACATAGGTGGTATTGAGGCTTCATAGGCATGGGAAGAGAGGATCATGAGGAGAAAAAGAAGAAAGTAGAAGAATCTGTCATGGGAAAAGAAGAATGTAGAGGAGGAAGAAGGAGAACTGTCATGGAATAGCTGAAACAGAAAAATAAGGCCATGTGGGCTAGCCAATTAGAGTTAAGAGCAACCCAGATGGAACACAGTAAATAGTAAGTAATAACCAAGATTTATCAATAGGAAAGTAGATTCTAACAGCATGTGTCTATCATCTGGGAACATAAATGGTCAAAGGTGGGGTAGAAGCCCCGGGATGAGATTTTTAACAATTATTACACAGACTACCATTTGTTCTTCAAAAATACTGGCCTCAGATCAGGGCTGCAGATTAAACCAAGTGGGGAAATTGAAAAATCTCCTGCCAGTCAAGAGCCAACAGAGGAGCTTCTGGGTTGATGAGAAGAAAATATTCCAACTGTTCTTGCAATCTTTATATTTGTCACATAATAAACTCAGGTCTTCATGGCAGTTTCCATAGTGCTAACACACCAATTGTCAGAAAGGCAGCATGAGAAGAAAAGAGAGGCAGCTAGGGATATGACGGACATAGAGGATGGCAAAGGAGAGGGAAGAGTCATAAATGGACTAATCACAGTAGTTAATGTGCTAATGGAAAAACTACAAATAACCACATATGAATGATATTCTCTGCCCTTTTTACTAGAAACAAAAGACAATTTTTGGAGAAAATAATACACTCAAAGTTTGGAGAGACATTATTCACAAAAGCATTAAAAAGAAAAAAATTAGATCTTGTTTCCATGGCAGTCTTTCTGTAAAATTAGCATGCATTCTTTGTTACTACTATGTGTTCTTACATTTGAACCAATAAAAAGGGACTGGACTCTTTATAGAAGAAACTGAGAACTCATACAAAATTGTGATCTGTTTGCTTATTTGTTTTTCACAAAAAGCTAAACTTCTCAAAGTTCAAACCTACTTCCTTAAGAATGATCTCTTAGTGAAATGGTCTATAAAGCACTGCCACACCATTTTATAAATAATTTTTGGTTCTATCATTTCAATGACTCCAGAGGTTAATAGCAGGCTTGTCATTTCTGTCCAAGTCTCATTAGGCACATATTGTTAGAAAGGTATTTACCATCTGTGAATGTTGACTGAGTCAATAGTGATAATGAGGAGCTACTTTCTCTCAGAAATAGAAGTAAAATATGACTATCATTTGTCACATGCCTTGAATCAGTGAGCTAGGTCTTCCTGAACTAACCAGTTATGCTCCTGGTCACCAATAAGCAGCATGAGAATTTGGTTAATGAGAGGAAACTACACAGATTAAAGTGAGAGACAAGGGTTCAAGACCTTCAGAACATTTCTATAAAATAGACAGGGACAAAAACAAATTTTTAATTGTTTAATGAAGGGATGTGATGGGGAGAAGGACGCAGCATAAAGAGTGTCAACATGTTCTTATTTTACGAACTAAATTTAAAAATAGAGTTTTTAGGAAAATAAATGTAACAAGAGTATTTGGATTATTCCTGGGTTTAATTGTTTAGTAAACTCCAAATGGTTTGAGTATGGATTTGCTTTCCAGAAGCTTGGATTCCTTGAGTCCTGTTCAATTTAAGAACTTAAGAACTTAGGAATTTAAGAACATAACTCATTAAAGAAAAACAAAACAAAACAAAACAAAACAAAACTGGTAACTTTAAACATTTTACATACCTGTTTAAGAACTGAGAGTCTCTCACATGGTGTTAGTTTGTTACCATGAATGCTGTAATATTGAGTCTTGTGGTGAGAAGCTGTGTCCTGGCACCATATACTAGGAGCAGAGACTGTGAAGGAATACCAGAAGAAGCATCGATATAAGATTCAGACTCAGTTGCAGTGAAGTCACCTAGATACTGCAGATATCAGGATTTCAAAATTCATGCCGAATGTAATGGCAGTTGTGCACTTGTGCAGTACAGCTGACCTGAGCCTAGGAAATAAATTCTCTCTTCTCTCTTCTCTCTTCTCTCTTCTCTCTTCTCTCTCTCTTCTCTCTCTCTCTCTCTCTCTCTCTCTCTCTCTCTCTCTCTCTCTCTCTCTCTCTCTCTCTCTCTGTCTCTCTCTCTTTCTCTCTCCCTGTCTCCCCTCCCTCCCTCTCTCTCTCTCTCTCTCTCTCTCTCTCTCTCTCTCTCTCTCTCTCTCTCTCTCTCTCTCTCCTACAGATGGTGGATCCAGAGAAGGAGGACAAACAGACTAAACTAACAGGGCCCTTTGAAACCAGAAGCTCAAGAGTGAATCTCAGATGTCAGACACTGAGTTATTTAAACTACTGAATTTTTGGTTGTAAATCGATTTGACTATTTCTGTCCCTAAATTCCTCCCTCTTGGAATAAAAGATATTTAAATTTACTTGATTCTATATTTATGACTTTGGGTGTTTTAGACAAGATCATTGACCTTTAAAGTATGGCAAATTTTAAAGATTCTGGTACTTGTAGAATTGTACTGTGTTTTATCTTATAATATGTAAGCCTAAGATCTTGGGAACAAACAAGAAAGGAAAAGATACAGCTTGAGGTGATGCATTTGAATGTGAAGTTGACAAGAGGTAGAGTTTGCTACTTAGCTTGATCCATTAACATAGTCCAAAATTACCTGAAGAAGTCTTGATTTTGAGAATTCCCAAATCAAATTAGACTAGGGGCATGCTTGTGTAGCATATTACTGCTTGTTAATTGATATAGGAGCTCCCAGCCCATGTGGGTCCATCCCTGGGCAGGTGGACCTGAACTTTGTAAGAACAATAGGTGAACATGAGACTAGGAGAAAACCAGCTATTCCATGGTCTCTGCTCTGGGCTCTTGGCTTGAATTCCTGTCCTTACTTCTCTCAGTGATACTGTTACCTGTAAGAGGAAATAAGCTTTTGCTCCCTAAATTGTATTTGGTTGTGGTGTTTATCAAAGTAACAGAGAAGCAAACTAGAAATATTACACATATACCTTGTGAGACACTAGGGAATTTAATATTCCTCCAAAGCAAGTACATACCAATAATCTTATGGCATGCTTTTCACTTATTAGTAAAATGTGAGTAGATTTGAAAAGTGAAGAAACTGTGATAAAATCTTTATCAATCAATTCAAAAGGAGCAGATTTATTCCATATCTTGGAGATGCTGAGTAAAAGTTGCTCTTAGTTAATTTTCTATCATTATCAGAAGGACCTTGAAGCACTAAGAAGAGAAGTGATCTGTTCAAGACTGTATTAGATAGAAATGGTTCTTTCCAGTCCAGGTCCTACTGTGAAGTGCAGGGTGGCTTCACAGTCTCAGTCCCTCTGATTAGTTTTCCTCTGTGCATGGAGAACGGGTGTGTGCAGCTATATAAAGCTTTCACTTAACTTTTGTATAAATTTATTCATCCAATGTATGTCACTTACGCCTTCATGGAGTCACTTCTAAATTTAGTTGTTCAAGATCTATTGTTATAGAAGAAATGAAATTGTACCAAGCCCAGCTCTAATTCAAATATGGATATGCAACTCACAATGTTTGCATCTTTGGAGATGGGACCTTCAAGACAAAAAAATTATGACACTTGAAAAAGGTCATAGAGGTAGGGATCTCCTGGTGAGATTAGCACCATAGAGAGAAAAGCATCCAGACCCCAGAGTCCCTTCTCTCTTCTCATTACTTTCTCTGGCCTTTTCCTTTCTTTCTGTAGCCCTAAAAGGATACTGTGAAAATGTGACCAAAGTCTCATCTTCTGCTGCAGGCATCAGAATTACGAGAAAGTACAGTAATTGTTTAAGCAGCTATCCTACTTTATTTAGTTACTTCAGCCTTAGGTAAGGCACCATTTTCCATAGCACTTTGAACTTTTTCTGGCTCAACCTGGCACAAAAACCACCTTTAATTGTTTAAAGGAAAGAGAAAGCTGGGGTCTGTACTTAACACCCTGTTATCTTCTGTGCTGGCATCTTACTCTGATTTAGGAACTGATAGCAGTTTTATTTCATATGTTATTCTGCTCATATATGTACTTCAGTTTTCATAGATAAGGAAAAATACATTACTTTAAATGACAGAAATTTATTTCAAATGTTTATCAAAAAGATAGTAATTTTTATAGTAGTTTTATATATAGACTAATACAATACAGCAATGCATTAGAATTATTAATTACTGTATTTAAAACCTTATTATTAAGAATGACTAATGAGTCTGCTTTAAGGCATGTGTTAACATCTTTACTTATCCTCAAGCTTATGTCAATAAGAACTTGATTGAGCCTTGCCTTTAATGGAAATTTTTTTCTTTTTCTTTAATTTTCTATATTCTTTGCTTACATTCCAAAGGCTTTCCCTTTTCCCAGTTCTCCCCCACCATACATCCCATAAGTCCTCTCCCCCCAACTATTCCCTAATCACCCACCCACCATTTCTCTGTTCTGGATCTACAAAACTGTATCCAATCTTTTCAGGCCCAGTGTCCTCTCCTTTCTTCTTCTTGGGAATCATTTGACTTGCTAATTGTGCCTTGAGAGTTTAGGGCTTCTGAGCTCAGTAATATCCACTTATCAGTGATTGCATTTCTTGTGTATTCTTTTGTGATTGGGTTAACTCGCTTAGGATGATATTTTCCAGATCTAACCATTTGCCTACAAATTGCATGAATTCATTATTTTTAATTGCTGAGTAGTATTCCATTGTATAAATATACCACATTTTCTGTATCCATTCCTCCTTTGAGGGATATCTGGACTCCTTCCAACTTCTGGCTATTATAAACAAGGCTGGTATGAACATTGTGGAGCATGTGTCTTTATTGTATGCAGGGGAATCCTCTGGGTATATGCCCAGGAGCGGTATGCCAGGGTCCTCTGGAAGTGGCATGCCCAATTTTCTGAGGAACTGCCAAATTGATTTCCAGAGCGGTTTTACCATTTTGCAATCTCACCAACAGTGGAGGAGTGTTTCTCTTTCTCCACATCCTCGCCAGCACCTGTTGTCTATTGAGTTTTTAATCTTAGCCATTCTGACTGGTGTGAGGTGGAAATAAATCTTTGTGTGCTTTCAATTAAAACTGAAGGAATGGTAGAGATTATCTGACTGTTGACAATTATGAGAGTGTTTTTGTTTTTGTTGTTGTTGTTGTTACCAGTTCTTAGATTATCCCTCATGACTCTGAGCACTCCATAGTATTAGAACTTAAAGATACATTTTTTTTATGTTTCTCTCATATATTATATCCTGTCTGACCTTGCCCCCTCTTCACCTGCCTTGTCCTACCTCCCTCACCTTCCCTGTTTCTCTGATACCTCTTCCATCACCCCTCAGAAAAGAGCAGGCTTCCCCAGGACCATCAACTGAATACAGCACAATAAGCTACCGTAAGACCAGGCATAAACCATCACATGAAGTCTGGACAAAGGAACCCAGCATGTGGGGAATGGCTCCACAAGTAGGTAATAGAGTCAAGGACAGACCTTGCTCTCACTGTTACTATTTCCACAAGAACAACAAGCTATTTAGCCATAACATATATGTAGAGGACCTAGATCAGAGCCTGATACAAGCTGGCCAAGATCTGGAGCAAGGGACCCACTCCTCCACTGCTGGAGAGAGTGCAAACTTGTACAGCTACTTTGGAATCCAATATAGCAACTGCTCAGAAAATTAGAAATATATCTACCTGAAGACTCTGGGCATATACACAAAGGACACTACATTCTATTACAAGGATACTTGTTCAACTATGTTCACAACAGCTTTATTTTTAATAGCCAGAAACTAGAAACTGGTACATGTCCCTCAACAGAAGAATGGACAAATAAAATGTAGTAATTTATACAATGGAGTATATGACTCAGGTGTTAAAAACAGTAGCAACCTGATTTTGCAGGCAAATGGACGAAATTGGAAAAAATAATCCTGTGTGAAGTAACCCAGACCCAGAAAGACAAACACTTATGTATTCACTTCTGAATAGATGCTAACTATAAAGTAAGAATAATGCTACAGACTACAGAAAGTGTTTTTAATAAGCAAATTAGGGAAAGGATTACCTGTCCTAGAAGATGTAGCTGTAGACAGAAGGAAGCAGAGTCTGGAAAGAAATTCTGGAGGATTGTGAAAATGGAGAAGGGACAAGTCAGCCCAGCATGATACCCAGTGCTAAAGCATGGCCCAGAGAGGGAACATTTTCCTCATTCAGTGCATTCTCATGCTTAGTCTTTGTCATCCAAAGCCTACTTCAAGCACCTGTGGCCATATGCCTCAGAAACTTGTATTTTGACTGTATAGTTTGTTAATAAATGTTATTTGCCAATTCATTACATAAAGTTGATGCATTCTGAATACTCTTCCCCTTCTTTGTCGCCTTCCAACTCATGACAAACTTCTTCCCTACAAATCTCTTTCTCATATTTATTACTTTTTGGGTTGTCTTGTCTCCCACTACATTACACATGGGTTGTACTAAATGTTAATAAACTGAGTATCTTAAATATAACCTTTTTAATTGTCAATCGTAACTAAATAAATGTGAGGAGACTGAAAAATGTTCTTTTAAAAATATTAAGTGATAGGGTAGGAGCCATAGCTCAACTGCTAAAGGCTAGGCTTACAACAAAAAATATACAATAACAAGTGATATAACTTATCAAAAAATTAAACAATATACCATATGTTTATTTCTATAGTATGAGAAAAGGCTTTTGACACACTATAATTTATGTCAGAAGTAGAGGTAAAAACTTTAACATTTTCCCTTACTGATCAGGAAAAGAACTTGAAATATCAACTCTTATCACTCTGTATGTGAGTGTGTGTGTGTGTGTGTGTGTGTGTGCATGTGAGCACATATGTTCATGCACATGTCTGTGTATTTTCACACGCCATGGCACACATGTGGAATTCAGAGGGGAACAGATGCTATTCTACCACGGATCCAAGCATTGACTCGAGAGTCATCTTCTTCTACCACGGATCCAAGCATTGACTCGAGAGTTGATGCTCTTCTCCTACCATGGATCCAGGTATTGACTTGAGGGTCAGCTTGTGAAGCAAGTGTTTTCACAAGCTGAGTAGTCTCACCTCTTTCTTCCCACTTGTTTTGTTTTATTTGCTGTACTGTAAGTACTGACAACTGCAATTAAGTAAAAAGAAACAAAGACATTCACATGGAAGGAAAGAGGGAAATTATTCATAAAAAACTCTGAGAAAATATACCATAAAAAGTAACTACATTTACCAAATTTCAGAATATAAATTCAATATGTAAAAATTGTATATTGGGGTAACTAACAATGAACTGGAAATTGAACTTTTATTCAATGTTATTTATAATAGCAAAAATATAAAATATTCAGGGGTTTATCATGTAAATAATTGGGCTCTGCACATTGAAAACTGTAGAACCAGTCAAGAAAAAATTAAAGAGGTGAGAATAAGTAGGCGAAAAGATACTTGTTGTTCATTGGATGTAAGACTCAAACACTTACCATGTCAGTTCTTCAGTTAATCTACAGACTCAATAGAGTGTCAAGAATCAGAATGTTTTTGTAGTGAAAGAAAAATGTACTGTAAAATTTATACAGTAAAAAAGAGACATGGATAGAAACGCAGACAGACAGACAAAGAGACAGAGGGACCTGGAAATCCAAGGTTTCGATCCAAGACTAAACACAGAGCTTCCTCTCTGCTAATTGTAGATCGAGCCACAGTGTCACAATTTTAAAACAACTTTGAAAAAATGATGAAATTTAAAGTTAAACATTATCCAATTTCAGACTACTTAAAAGTTGTAATAATGCAAAGGCTATGAGAATGATATGAAGGAAGAAAATAAATGGGTCAGTGGGAAAGGAAGAAAAGATATTCCAACAATAGAACCAGATTTATCAAATAATTTTAACCTGATACCAAAAATTTTATAGTTTAGAAAATATGATCTAAAGATCATAACATGTTACTAGAGCAATTACACACTTATGTTAAAAAAACAATATCAATATTCATTCCACAAGCAAAAGTTAACTTGAAATGTTCTTGAAAATTAAAAAATAGAATTACCATATGAATTAGCATTTTTACTATAGGGGACATATACGAAAAAATGAAGTCAGTTATGTTAACTAGACATCTGCATTCTCAGTACTCACAATTGCCAAAAATTGAATAAATTTAAATGTATAAAGGAGATATTGTATAATGAAAAATATTTGGGGAGATAGTTACAGCTAAACTAATTTAAACATTATACAATGTAAATGTGTGCTATCGCTTAAGTGTGAACATCTTTATATGTCAGCTAAACTCCTATTAAAAAAAAAACCTAGTAAAACAATAATGTGAAATTAAAATATTCTTGTTTATCAGTTAAAGTGAAAGGAAAAAGTAAGATTGAAAAGCGAGAAGAGTAATGTGGTCAAAATGTAAGATACACTTAGAAATTGTCCTTATAGAACACAGTACTTCGTATGGTGAATGCACAATAATAAAGACAAATTGGAACAAGCGACTCTTGGCCACAACCAAAATGTAAGACTGGTGTATGGTGCCTGGTTGGTGGCTCAGTGTCTGAGCGATCTCCAGGGTCCAGGTTAGTTGAGACTGCTGGTCTTCCTGTGGAGTCGACCTCCTGCTCAGTTTCTTCTAGCTTTTCCCTAATTTAACCACAGTGGTCCCTGGTTTCTGTCCATTGGTTGTGTTTAAGTATCTGCATCTGACTCTTTCAGCTGCTTGTTGGGCCTCTGCGAGGGCAGCCACACCATATTATCAGTATCCATTTCCCTTATTGTATCTTCAATGCCAGAGTTTCTCTCTTCTCTTGTATTCTGTGGGTGAAGCTTTCCTCTGTAGTTCCTATTTGAATCATAATATTTTCCCCAGAATCCTCTCAATCCATTCTTTCTTTATTCGTTCTATTTTCAGATCTTGAACAGTTTTTTTTTCATTTCCTTCAAAATCTTTCAAGCAATTTATTCATTTTGTCCAATTGTCTGTGCTCTCCCAGATTTCTTAAAAGTGTTTACTCATTTCTTCTCTAAGGACCACTATCATCATCGTGTTGGTGGTTTTACTTTTTTTTTCTTGTCTTTCAGCTATGTTGAAATCATCAGAACCTGCTGTAGTAAGAAAAATTTGCTCTGGTGCAGACAGATTGTCGTGGATATTATTAATTCTGTTTTTAATGGCGCCATCTAAGTACCTGCATTAGAGGAGATTATAAGTCTAGGTCAGAAAGTGGGATCCACAGGAAGTGTAGACAGGGAAAAGGGGGCTGCAGTTTGCACAAGCCTCAAGGATTGTATCTGCTGGGGGAACACAGAGAGAGGAGAAGTTACATGTGCAGCCTGCCTGGTCTTCTGGCCAGTGTGGCTTGTGGTTGGACAGGGAGTGAAGGGTTGGCAAGCCACAGCGAGTAGAGGGAAGGATGCCATGTGGTGATGGTCTACGAGATCCACAGGAGGCAGGGAGAGTGTGAAGAGGAGGCTACAGCTGGTGTTCTGTTGCTATACTAAAAATGAGCCTAAAGGATTGGGTCTGCTGAGGGAATAGAGAGACCAGAGAAGGTCTGCTGGCAGCTTCATAGTTAGTTATTTTTTAATATGGATAAACATCACCAACCTTTACATTTGTGGATGCATATGTTCTTCAACCTATAAAAACTCCCTTGAGTAGCTGACACATTAGTAACACCCAAGAATAATGACAGTGACTATGAAGTCAAGCTAATGATGCCATATGTATTATAGTCTCTTACAATTTACAACACATTCTCATGAGTTTTATCATGTTAGAGAGTGAGTCATGACCTTATAAAGTACTTTAAGCTTTCTGGTAGATGGCAGTAAAACTTAAAGCAATTTATTTCCTATTTGAGACTCATATAGGCTGTTTCTATCATGTATGTTTCACAGTGTTTATTTATCCTAACTCCCTTCTCATATAAGACTTCATCAAATATCAAGGGCAAAGCAAAACAAATTAGAATCTTCAGATAACAAAATCAATGAATTCCTTCTTTAACAAACCTTCATAATAATAGTTTTAGATTCTTGGGAATGTTCTAAAAATGAATCCCTTTTACCTCATGCCAAGTCTCCCTTACTATAAGTATATTATAGTGTTGTACTTTTGTCACAACTAATAAGCCAGTATTGACACCTTTCTTATTTAATAGACATGTCATTCATTTTTCCACCAACATTATTGTGTTTCTTTTTATGTTTCAGAACTCATTTAAGGTGTACATACTATTTTTTCTCAGTTCTCTGAAAGCTTCTTGGACTTCTTATGTTCAGCTTCTTTCATGCTTTCTTTCTTAAGCTAGAGTTACAAGACTGTAGGAGGAAGGCCACAGAGCCAAAGTGCTGTATTTCTCACTTTATATTAACAGTTATAAGTTTTAATGCTTTATCTCTGGTGCTGTTAAAATTGGTTGCCTGACTGAGGCTGTGTTTGCCTGAGAGCTTTGCTATAAAGGTATACTGCAACTCTCTCCAACACCTTACATGTTGACATGTTGCTACCTAGTGCATCCATGGTAAGGTAAGGACCTAAGATTCACGTTCTAGAAAGGACAGCAGACCCAAAAACTATTTGGATGTCTCTACACAGATTTGTCTCTGCCTCCTTTCTTAATTATTTAATCATTGTATTGGTAGAAATGTTTATTGAGAATATTGTTTTAAATATTGTGGAATAAATCCAGTAAATAGTATGTTATTTATTTTATTACTCAAATTGTTCAGCTTTTGCTATAAGAACCTTGGAATTTGGTTCCCGTATTCTAAAACCCTGTAGTTTCAGGAGTCCTTTTCTCACCACTGTTTTTAGTTTCCAGGGCTATTAAATATTAGCCAGAGTGTCTAATCTGCAGCTCAGAGAACATGTACATTGTAGAATAGCTACAAATATGACCCCAACATGTTTGTGAACCACAATATCATACTAGAATATCTAAAGGTTTAATCAGCCTTGTGATGAGACTTTGAAAACTATGTTCCTTCTTCCAACCCTAGAAGGAGAGATTTCTTCAAAAGATCCTTGCTCTTTCTTATGTAATAAACATCTTTTGGCTTTATGAACCAAGTCTTCATCACATACTACTATGGTGTTTCTATATTTGCACTGAGAGAAGTAGGACAGCTATTTTACAAAAGTCTGAAGCTTTAACAAAAGCTGAGTAATGAATCCTGAAACACAAACATTAATTTATCATAATTCCTACGATGTAATTCAATAATTATCTTGATTTTAAAAGTCGTTGAGTAGTTTGCTATCAAATCGAAGTTGGATAACCACACACACTCCCTTTCAGTGAGTTAGTCAAGGGACTTTCAGTAGTGTTCAGTTTAGGCTTCTCAACTCAACGTCTCATTCTATACTTTGTAGCCTACGGCACTGTCTCTTAATTTTAGACTTGCATTTCTGACTCTGAGAGCTGACAGTTAGTTGCTTTAGTAACAGAATTTAAATATAAAGATATAGATATTTTGAAAGTCTAATACAATCTTAATAAGTATAACTTAGCTTCGAATGCTTTTTAAAATGCTCTCAAAATTGTAGACAAATCTTCATACAGTCCAAGCCAAGCAGATACTAATAGATTAATCAAAGGTAGAAAGCTATGAACAAATACACTGAGAATTATATCCTGAAATATCTAGTTTTAGTTTGCTTTAGTAGAAAAAAATTTATTAGGACCCTGAGAAATGGCTCAGCAGTGAAAAAACATGCACACTGTTATTCCAAGAGTACCAAAATTCAGTACACACATACATGTGCGAGTATACACACACACACACACTCACACACACACACACACACACACACACACACACAGAGTCATTTTTAAAATAGCCCACAAAGTTTCTTGTGTATGTATTCATGGTTGTATAGGCATATATGCTAAAGCTAAATTGTATGGAATTCTCAAAGAATTACTAAGATATTAAAATAATAACAATTGATGAATAGAAGATTTTTGGAATGTCTGGAAAATTGATATAATTTTGAAAATAATCACTAGAGTTGCCAATTCAATTGACATTAAAATAATATTTAATAGTTAATTTTTCTTTAAAATATAAATTTTCATGGAGGGAGCTCAAACTCAGAACTAGGTATCTTGTTTGTTAGAAATTAATTTTTGATAGAACTCTGGGTTTGTTAATCTTTTGCATACTAAATTTCTCAGCTAAAAGTCATTGACTTTCAGACATAATTTATATTATATAAAATATATATAAAATCACCCCACAGTGTATGCACTGTCTACATGTGTTTCCATGGCTGTCATCCACCTTCATAGATTTTTTTTCCTCAAATTTTGTAATTTGTAAATTAGAAACACTTAGAGAAAGACATCTTCACAAATAAAGAATATAACTTTAAGGGTGCGTGAGGTTGTTATTGTGTGCTCTTTGTGAGTTCTTTGTGGGCTCTTTGCTTGCTTCCATATTCACATTCATATTTCACAGCTGATGCACAGCCACTATTAATGCCAGAGCTGGGGCAAGAATTTAGGAAATTAAGAAAATGCGCAATAGATTGTATGTCTAAAGCTATCAACTATGCTAAATCTTGAGATAACTGTTATTTTCTTCATTCAGTGTTGACTTCTTACCATATGGTCTGAGTCTGGCATTTAATGATAGCAGGCAGCCCATTTCTTTTTCATCATTTTCTGAACAGCAGGATATAAATAGCATGCCCTAAACCAACCGGGCATGAAGGTGTTAATTCCCTCAGTCCTGACAATTGCACACCATATGCATATGTGTAATTGGCCTTCTGTTTTTCTGCATTCTGACCTTGGATTTTTTTTTCCTTTTTAAAAGATGACATAGTTTGCCGTTATGTTTTTGTAGTGATAGCATTTTGTCCCAATTCAAAAACATCAGTTACTTATTTTCCAATCAACACCTTCCTCTCCGACTTTATCACTAGGAGAGAAAATTTGCTTCACATTCTCTTGACTAACATTTGGAGAAGCCATCAGCCATCAGCTGAGTTAACCTGAACATGTCTCCAATGAGATACAGAGCATTTAAGCATGCCAGCTGGAAGGCATTTACAAATTCATTTTTCCAGCTTCATGGAGAATCTTTCCAATCCACATCTGTGAAGGTTTCATAATGATTCGAGTGATGAGAGTTTTGTGTGGCACTAGGGCACCAGAGCCACTTAAACCACCCTGAACTATTAGAAATGTGACCCCAAATTGAGACCAAGAATCGTTTTCTTTCGCACATTGTAACTCTGCCCTCTAGTTTATTATTGATTTAACGGCTACTTCTAATTTGCTAAAAAGCAGCCGAGAGCATTCAAAACCTCTTTAGTGTTTTATCTCTACTCAAAGATACCTTCACTGTGACAATAATTAACAAAACTTGAAAGATCCACGTATGTCATGGGCCCATCCCAACAATTTTATAATCAAAGAGAAAGTTCTGCCAGAGAGGCAAGGAGTTACTCAGACCTGCATACCTGCCTTGCATCAAAGTGAGGATGATCAATAGACAGCTGTCCTGTAAATACCAGGCTATTTCTACAATGTCACACCACTGCCCTAACTCTTTCAAAATCAGAACTATGCACAAATATTCACATACTGTGTTCATACACCAAGAATTCAAGCCATGTTTATAAACCAAAGGTAATGAGCAAAGCACTATAAATATACCTTTGGTGTGTGTGTGTGTGTGTGTGTCTGTGTGTGTGTGTGTTGGTTGGGAGACCATTAATGACTGTTTCTACTTCTTTATGGGGTATAGGACTGTTTACATGGTTTATCTGATCCTGATTTAACATTAGTTATTGGAATCTATCTAGGAAATTGTCCATTTCATCCAGATTTTCCAGTTGTGTTGAATATAGGCATTTGTAGTAGGACCTGATGATCTTTTGAATGTCCTCAGTTTCTGTTGTTATATCTCCCTTTTCATTTCTGATCTTGTTAATTAGGATACTGTCTCTGTGCCCTCTCTTTAGTCTGGCTAAGGGATTATCTCTCTTGTTGATTTTCTCAAAGAAAAATAGTTTTTTTTTGTTTGTTTGTTTCTGATTGGTTGATTTTAGCCCTGAGCTCAATTATTTCCTGCTGTCTACTCCTCTTGGATGTATTAGCTTCCTTTTGTTCTAAAACTTTCAGGTGTGCTGTTAAGTTGCTAGTATATGCTCTCTCCAGTTTCTTTTCAGAGGCACTCAGAGCTATGAGTTTTCCTCTTAGCACTGCTTTCATTGTGTCCAATAAGTTTTGGTATGTTGTGCCTTCATTTTCATTAAATTCTGAAAAGTGTTTAATTTCTTTCTTTATTTCTTCCCTGACCAAGTTATCATTGAGTAGGGCTTTGTTCAGATTCCATGTGTATGTGGACCTTCTGTTGTTTTTGTTGCTATTGAAGACCAGCCTTAGTGATCTGATTGGAGGCATGGGATTATTTCCATCTTCTTATATCTATTGAGGCCTGCTTTGTGACTGATTATATGGCCATTTTGGAGAAGGTACCATGAGGTGCTGTGAAAAGGGCATATTCTTTTGTTTTAGGATGAAATGTTATATAGATATCTGTTAAATCCATTTGGTCCATAACTTTTGTTAGTTTGAATATGTCTCTGTTTAATTTGTGTTTCCATGGTCTGTCCATTGATGAGAGTAGGGTGTTGAAATCTCCCACTATTATTGTGTGAGGTGCAATGTGTGCTTTGAGCCTTAGTAAAGTTTCTTTTATGAATGTGGTTGCCCTTGAATTTGGAGCATAGATGTTTAGAATTAAGAGTTATTCTTGGTAGATTTTTACTTTGCTGAGTATGAAGTATCCTTTCTTATCCTTTTTGATAACTTTTGGTTGAAAGTCAATTTTATCCAATATTAGAATGGCTACTCCAGCTTGTTTCTGAGGACCATTTGCTTAAAAAATTGTTTTCTATCCCTTTACTCTGAAGTAGTATCTGTGTTAACACTGAGGTGCATTTCCTGTATGCAGCAAAATGCTGTGTTCTGTTTACAAATCCAGTCTATTAGTCTATGTCTTTTTATTGGGGAATTGATTCCATTGATGTTAAGAGATATTAAGGAATAGTGATTGTTGCTACCTGTTATTATTGATGTAATTTTTATGTTTGCGTGGCTATCTTCTTTTGGCTTTTTGAAAGATTACTTTCTAGCTTTTTCTAGGGTGTATTTCCCCTGCTTGTGTTGGACTGTTTCATCTATTATCATTTGTAGGACTGTATTTGTGGAAAGATGTTGTGCAAATTTCATTTTGTCATGGAATATCTTGGTTTCTCCATCTATGGTAATTGAGAGTTTTGCTGTGTATAGTAGCCTGGACTGGCATTTGTGCTCTCTTAGGGTCTGTATGAACATCTGCCCGGGATCTTCTAGCTTTCACAGTCTCTGGTAAGAAGTCTGGTGTAATTCTGATAGGTCTGCCTTCATATCTTACTTGACCTTTCCCCCTTACTGCTTATAATATTCTTTCTTTGTTTTGTGCACTTGGTATTTCATCTATTATGTGACAGGAGGAATTTCTTTTCTGGCCCAATCTATGTAAAGTTCTTTAGGTCTCTCGTATATTTATGGGCAACTCTTTCTTTAGGTTAAGAAAGTTTTCTTCTATAATTGTGTTAAAGATATTTTTTATTATTTTCTTTAGATATAGTCTTTATTTAAATTTCAAATGATTTCTCCTTTCCTTGTTCCCCCCCCCGAAATTCCCATTAGCCATCTCCCCTCTGCCTGTTCCCCCAATCAACCCTCTCCTGATTCCCTGTCCTTTTAAAAGTATTTACTGGCCCTTTCAGTTGGAAATCTTCACTCTCTTCTATACCTTTTATCGTTAGGTTTGATCTTCTCATTTTGTCATGGATTTCCTGGATGTTTTAAGTTAGGAGTTTTTGTATTTTGCATTTTCTTTGACTGTTGTGTCAATGCATTCTATGGTATCTTCTGCACCTGAGATTCTCTCTTCTATCTCTTGCATTCTGTTGGTGATGCTTGCTTCTATGATTCCTGATCTCTTTCCTAGGTTTTCTGTATCCAGGGTTGTCTCCCTTTGTGATTTCTTTATTTTTTCTCTTTCCATTTTTAGATCCTGGATGGTTTTGTTCAATTCCTTCACCTGTTTGGTTGTGTTTTATTCTAATTCTTTAAGGGATTTTTGTGTTTCCTCTTTAAGGGCTTCTACCTGTTTGCCCGTATTGTCCTGTATTTCTTTAAGGGAGTTATTTATGAAGTTCTTAAAGTCCTCTACCATCATCATGAAATGTGATTTTAAATCAGAGTGTTGCTTTTCTGGTGTGTTGGTTATAAAGGGCTTGCTTTAGTGGAGGAACTGGGTTCTGATGATGCCAAGTAACCTTGGTTTCTATTGCTTATGTTCTTGCCCTTGCCTCTCACCATCTAGTTATCTGTTAGATGGTCTTGCTGTCTTTGACTGTGGTTTGTCTGTCTTACAATCCTGTGAGTCAGTTTTCCTGGAGACCAATTCTCTCCAGGAGGAATTTGGGTATGGAGTGCTATGGCATAGGATCAGCTCAGGGCACAAGTAGAAACTGGAAGGATTGTGTCCCAAGTTGCTCCTCAATGCCTGTGTTCTGACAGTTCTGGGTGTGTCCCTCTGAGCAGAAGTGGCGGTCTTACCTGTCCTCACAAGCTTGTCAGCACTTCGAGGAGACCAGTTCTCTCCAGGCAGTATTTGGGTATGGAATGCTGTGGCACAGGATCAGCTCCAGGCACTGTGGCACAGGATCAGCTCAGGAAGCAGAAGGAAACCGGAAGGGCACGCTATGATTTATAATTGATGCTAAACCATGGACACATATTTATCTATGATGCTAAGGTCAGAGACAGAACAAAATCTAAAGAGAACTGTATTTGCTTAGGTGACTGCAATGGGACCGATATGAATGAATTTATGTGTGGATGCACTTAGGAAATGACACACATATTGAAATTAAGCATTAAGCTTCTCTTTTCAACTAACAGAGCAGACTTTTTGAACACTTGATAATAACAACTTCATAAGTGTAAAGGAAATTGAGAAACTTTTATTTTGATATTCATTCCGTGTATGTGTGTGTGTGTGTGTCCACGCACACACATGTGCACGCGTGCACATGTACCTGTGTACACACAAAGAAACTGGAGGATGACATCAAATGACTTGTTTAGATTTCCAACCAAAGAGAATACATGGAGGGACCCATGGCTTCGACTACATATGTAGCAGAGGATGGCTTTGATGAACAGCAATGAGAGGAGAGGCCCTTGGTCTGATGAAGGCTCAATGCCCCAGTGTAGGAAAATGCCAGAACAGGGAAGCAGGAGTGGGTTAGCAATGGGAGAGGGAATCGGATAGAGGGATTTCAGAGAGGAAATGAGGAAATGGAATAACATTTGAAATGTAAATAAAGCATATATCTAATAAAAATGAATTTTTAAAAAAATGTTTAGATTTTTACATGAGTTTTGGGGATTTGAACTCAGGTCATTATATTCACTGAGTCATTTCCACAGTGGCCACCTAATGTACCTTTTAGGAGGTCAGGAAGAAAAGAAAGCAACAGTTTTGAAGTGGCATTGAAGTCTATTTAATCTTTAGATACATCATCTCATTGAGCAAATCACTGAATAAGCAAGCTATTGTCACTAAGTCTGATTAGCTCTAAACCATAATATGATTTTTGTTTCTAATGCACTAACAATCAGAAATTTAACCCTCATTTTAAAGAGAGAAAGTTGTTCCTCAACATCCCAAGATTTGCACACAATGCTCTACTATATTTTAAAGACTACCTTTAAAAAGTGATTAATAAATATGAATTTTAAGTCTTTTAAAATTTATGTGTCCATACTTTATCCCATTCACAACTAAGGTTTTGCGGCAGTACTTTTGCTGTTTAATATATCCATTTTTTCATAGTGCTTCTGAGTTAACATAACAACATAAGTCATACTGGGATTTTATGAAACCTTATGAGGTTTTCTACTAGAGTGATTTCACACATGGAGAAAATCAAAAATTCTCATAGACAATGATTGATACCTGAGGATTTTCAGTTGTGTGATCTACTTTAACTGTTTACCCTGATGTCTCCTATGCTTTTCAAGCATTGGAGGTCTTTCGGCAACTATTAACATTTTATAGAACTCAGATACTACACAGTGCACATCTTTGGAAGTAATATTGACAAACATAAAGTGTCATTTCATGCACCTAGAATTTACCTATGAAGATCAAAGTGTAAACTGTGAAGCACAAGCAGGTGTCTAGGATACAGAGAGAAAACCATCCAGGTAATCCTGAGAGTGTAACAACGTGAGACCATTTACAATGGGAAGAATAGGACTGCCTGAACCAACAGACTTTGGTGTTTATCATATATTAAAAGCCGATGAGATTCATATCAATGATAATAATGATGTTGCAGTTATTTTAGAGGAAGCCTTATTGGCTGTATCACCTTCAAGTAGACATGATAGTGTAAAGTATGCTTCAGACACATTCCTCTAAAAACCAATGTTTAACGTTTTGTTATTTAAGAAATTTCTTGCTATTGAACAACTTAATCAAAAATGAGAGATGAAATGTTCCTTTAAATATTATAATGATTTTCTTATCCTAAAAAAATAACTTCATGCTGAGCATATTTAGAAGAGAATTGTGAGTACAATTGGTTTAGAACATGATGCTTTAATGAAATGATGTAGAGAAAAACTTTGGACCTATCCATGGGTGCTGTGCCAAAATATACTTGTTTCCAGGGTTTAGGGCTTGTATTGTTGAATAAGAGGATAAACCCATCAAGATGTCTATTCATGCCTTCCCTTCTGTGAATTACTTATTGTGTTACAATAGCTTGATTTAGTAAACAAAATATACTATGCCCACTTCTTTTCTTCAAGATTCTCTGAAAGTTAATACATAGCAAACATATTTTACTTGTCTCACAGCAAACCTGCCCTAAATATAGTATAAATATTTCTAATTGCAAGGAAGTGTATCTCCAAGATCATAGAATCAACCTTGGAGGAGTTAGACAAAAGTATCTGTACCCTTTGACATGGGAGGTTTTTTTAAGCACTATAATTTTACAATTATTGGTCATTAGCCAAGGCTCAAAAAATGGTTTTGGTGAGACCATGAATCTAAATTTGACTGTTTTGTCCTCAGGTGTCTGCCATGGACTTGAAGATGACTCAGTTATCATCCCAGAGGAATGAGTACACTTTCTAGAATATACACTGATATCTATGATATTAAGTATTTACCCCAAAATTCATTTGTGGATTAATATAATTACTGAGTGACATTATTTCTACTTTTAAAAAATCATGGACAGAAGCTGGGGAACCCTGTGGTTGAGTTAAGGAAAAGCTTGAAGAAGCTGAGGACAAGTGGAACCCTATAGGAAGATCAGCAGTTTTGACTAACCTGAACCACCGAGATTTCTCAGACACTGGGCCACCAACCATGCAGCATACACCAGCTGAAATGAGGTCCCCAACACATATACAGTAGAGAACTACCATGTCTGGACTCATTCAGAGAAGATGCATCTAACCCTCAAGAGACTTTAGGTCCCAGGGAGTGGGGAGGTCTCATGGGATAGGGGGTGGGAGTGGAAACATCCTCTTGGAGAAAGTGGTTGGAGCGAACTACAGAATGTGTAACAGAGGGTGGACCTGGAGTGGGATAAAGTCTGGACTGTAAAAAATTATCCCCCCTCCTTCTGTCTGCTCTCTCTCTCTCTCTCTCTCTCTCTCTCTCTCTCTCCCTCCCTCCCTCCCTCCCTCCCTCTCCTTTCCTCTCCTTTCCTCTCCTCTCCTTTCTCTCTCTCTCTCTCTCTCTCTCTCTCTCTCTCTCTCTCTCTCTCTCTCCTCGTCCTCCTCGTCCTCCTCCTCTTCCTTCTCCTCCTCTTGCTTTCCTCTCTCCCCCTCACCCTCACCCTCTTTCTCTCCCTATTTCTCCCTGCATCTTCTTTCAGGACATGACCTAGCCAATCCTTTTTCTTGGACTTCCTGGTCTTCAGAACTATGAACATTTCTATTCTGTGCATATTATAAAATCTCTTGTAGCTATAATTTGTTTACAGGAGGATCTCTAGGTCATGAATTCTTATCCTGTGGCCCAATGTGGATAAAGGATGCCACTTTCTTCTTCCTTACAATAAGTGTACCTCTATGTTGACTGCATATGGAGCTGTTCATTTTATTCAATCCATTATGCTAGAGTTACTGGAAATAGACACTTTTATGACTTTGAAAACAGACTACGACTTATGCTACTAAATCAAAGCCAAAATGTCTTTGAGTTTAAGTTAGACGAAACCATCAAAATGAATCCCAGAGAGAGACTAGTCACATAAAGGTTAATACCTAATACTTGGCCTTTGGGTAGAAATTGTTCTCACACCATTCATGTTCCTACACCTTTCTGAAAATATAATAGAGTCATTTAACTTACCTACTAAAATCATCATGATGGTTTAATGTTGATTTATCATACAACTGTGCTTATCCACACTGGACCTTCAGTAAACATCACTCATTTCCAGCATAATACTTTTGTCCTATCTCACTCTACATGCCTGAACTGTTCTTAAGAAGGAGGACAAATTGTCCAAAGGCAGAAAGACACCTACAGTATCAGCGCCATTGAAAATTTTTTTATTCTCACAGATTGAGGACTGTGGTGTCTATAAAAGAATATGCTCAGACATTGTCTAAGTTCTCAAACATTTTTAAAACCTCAGAGATGTTTAATTCAATGTTGTGACTAACTAGTGATTGTGTCACTGTATCAAGCAAAACCAGTCTTTAAGAAAAAAATCCCCAAAACACTGAATCCCAAGGTAATATCAGAAGTTGAATCACCTGGTAGGAGGTTTGAACTGCTGCAACCTAGGTCACTCTTGGATACAGGCTTCCTTGAATGACTTGCATCTGTCAAATGTAGCTACATTGGATTTCTCAGAAATGCTACTTCTCACATAACCATGGTCTCCAACCCCAGCTTCCAACCCAGCCCAATCTCTGGGCTGATGTGGATGAGCTAAATACTGTCTAAGTGTCTTTGGAAAGAGGCCATCTTTACATATATCTACCCAATGCAGATTATTTGGGAAGAACCTCAAAAAATGCAGTTAATATTCATTAGGCTGGATAAATAACATGACCTCTATTCATTTCATATTCTTGAGAAGCCTTTCATTAAACCTCGCCTGATAGTATTTACAAACAAATTAGAGGTAATAGATGAGTTAATAGAGATTCCATGATCCTCTTTTCCTCTCATATTCTCATTATCCCATAATCATAATTCTAAATTGAGACCAAATTAAGATCATTGAAGCACCACATTGATATAGAAGGTCAAGCCTTCACCCAGCATTCTGTCATTTTCTGAGATTGGCAGTTCTCTTTAGTAACACATTTTCTCTATTTACTGCAAAAGCTCAAAGTTGGAGCTAATGCCACGAACATATACAATGCCTTCAAAGTGAACTTTCCATGTTGAAAATGAATTGATTAGTCTAAGACACTGGGGAAACCATGAATCAAAAACTCACTAGAATATAATGTTTTCTGAATATAATTATTAAATTATTGATTTTCAACATGATAACAAGAAAATGGGCTTCTTGTTTGATTTTAAAACTTAATTTCGGGGTGTGCATTTTTGCCACAGTGTGTGTAGAGTACCACTTACAGGAACAAGTTTATTCAATCTCCCTACCATGTGAGTCCGAGAGCTCAAACTTCCATGTCAAGTTTATTGTTAAGTGCCTTTTCCTGCTGTGCCATCTTGTCATGCCAAATTTTTCTTTTCTTCTTCATATAAACACAAAGGTCATATTAGCATGAATACTTCATTCCTAAAATAAGAGGCATCAGAGATAAGAAAGGTACAAGTACTATTTATAATAATGGTAATTATAAGCCACCTACAAATTTATAAAACCATAGAAATACTTCATATTTGGTATACACTTCCAGTTTTAAAAACAAATTGAGTAACTGTAGTATTTCTCTACAATGGTTCCTTTGAGTTACTAATGTGTTACATTCTAAATCACACATTATTAAAAGGACCAAATAGCAGCAGCCTATACAGAAACACCTGGGAAAGCATTTTGTCTTTTGCAGAATGATTTCTTTCCATGGGATATTTATATATCCATGCCACCCCTTGAACTCTACAGAATTCTCATATATCACTTTCCTCTCAAGCAGAAATGTATTAATGAGTTTGTAATGCTGGTAAGTGATTTGACTGGTTGATAGGAGGCAGAGCACTGTCAGGAACCTGTCAAGGTCATTTTGCACACAGACATTTTATTGTTTTGTTTATCATTTATTAATTACTGTCAACTACTATATCAGAATATTATACTTCAACAAAACCTATTTAACCTACATATTGCCTTCTCTTATTTTGTGTATCTTATTTTCTTCTACTTTTTAAATTGAAAGTTAATACAGCCCTCTCCCACCTGTTTTTTCTGCTGGGGCAGACTCTTGGGAAGTCTGCTACAGTGAAGACATCATCTCCTGATCCATCATAAAGAACCCACTGCACTCAGAGCAGTGGGTAGATCCCTCCCATCTCTGGGTCCCAGAGCTGCTGCAGGGGCTCACTACCCAGCAACCACCAAAAGCCCCACCCTCCTGAACACCAATCCCCTCCCATTCCTTCTGCCATTTCTGCCTCTGGTCCCTCATTTCTGCCTCTGGTCCCTCCTCAGAAGTGCGGAGAGGCCTGAGAGCAAAGGTAAGACCACCCCTGCTGCTCAGAGGAATGCCCCTAGAACTCTCAGGCAGTAGCCTTGCAGTTTCTGCTCTGGCTGGGGACCATCCTCTGCAACAGTGCTCCATATCCAGGGGGCACAGGGAGACAGCTAACCTCCCATGACTGTGGAGAGGCCTGAGAGCACAGAGCTGATGCTGGGCCACAGAACTGCATACATAAATTCCACCACAGGACAGATGGTCACCCAAGAGTGCCTACATACCTTTGTGTACACAGAGAATGGGAGTACCAGGAGTACAGATACACAGGCTTGCAGGACAGATAAGCCACAGTCAGAGACAGTAAGACCAGCTAACACCAGAGATAACCAGATGGCAAAAGGTAAACACAACATTACCCAATAGAAACCAAGGCAACATGGCACTATCCGAACCCATTTCTCCCACAACAGCAAATCCTGGATACCCAAACACACCAGAAAAGATCTGGATTTAAAATCACATCTAATGATACTGATAGAAGACTTCCAAGAAGGATATAAATAACTCCTTTAAAGAAATACAGGAGATCATGGGTCAACAGGTGAAAGCCCTTAATGAGGAAACACAAAAATCCCTTAAAGAATTACAGGAAAACACAAACAAGTGAAGGAACTGAACAAAACCATCCAGGATATAAAATGGAAGTAGAAACAATAAATAAATCACAAAGGGAGATAATTCTGGAGACAGAAAACCTTGGAAAGAAATTAGGAGTCATAGATGCAAGCATTAACAACAGAATACAAGAGAAAGAAGAAAGAATCTCAGGAGCTGAAGATATAATAAAAACATTGACTCAACAGTCAAAGAAAATGCAAAAACAAAAAGCTTGTAACCCAAAACATCCAGGAAATCCAGGACATAATGAGAAGACAAAACCTAAGGATTATAGGTATAGAAGAGAAACATTTTACTGTTTTATTTATCATTTATTAATTACTGTCAACTACTATATCAGAATATTATACTTCAACAAAACCTATTTAATCTACATATTTCCTTCTCTTCTTTTGTGTATCTTATTTTCTGTCAACTACTATATCAGAATATTTCAACAAAACTTATTTAACCAACATATTTCCTTCTCTTCTTACAAATTAAAGGGCCAGTGAATATCTTCAGCAAAATTATAGAAGAAAACTTCCCTAACCTAAAGAAAGAGATGACCATGAACATACAAGAAGCCCACAGAACTCCAAACAGACTGGACCAGAACAGAAACTACTCCTGTCACATAATAATCAAAACACCAAAAACACTGAACAAAGAAAGATTATTAAAAGCAGTAAGGGAAAAAGGGCAAGTAACATATAACGGAGACCTATCAGGATTACACCAGACTTCTCTCCAAAATTATGAAAGCTAAAAGATCCTAGGCAGATGTCATACAGACCCTAAGAGAACATAAATGTCAAATCAGGCTACTATACCCAGCAAAACTTTCACTTACCATACATGGAGAAAGCAAGATATTAACAAAACCAAATTTACACAATAACTTTCCACAAACCCAGCTCTACAAAGCATAATGGGTGGAAAATACCAACACAAGTACGGAAACTACACCCTAGAAGAGAGTATAGAATAGTACCTAGGATTGATTCTCTGTGTACATGACTTACAGGATGAATGGCAAGATCTGGCATCCTCCACAAGAAGCAGATTCCATTAAGAAACTAGACTGGCTTGCTCTCCCCCCTCATTATATATAGAAACATGCATTGGAGGAATTATGATCATATGGGATATTGAAAACTGTAAGCTATCAGGACCTTCCCTTTGGGGAGTGTATGAGAACAGGCCCATATTGTAAGATGAAGGCACATAGGAATGCAATTAGAAAACAGCTCAATGCTTCTTATGTTACAATGTTCAAACACTGCATCATGCCCTTGGAGTAATAAATGTTGCTCTTATAAATTTGTTTCTTAGGACTCAATGTCTGGTACCTCCTGACCAGAAAGGCAGAGAGCATGCAGGAAGAAATATAAAGGGGCACCTGTGTGTGCAGTTATTGAACCTTAAAAGACAATAAGGACTTGGATGCTTGCTGACCTTATTTCCTTTGCTTTAAAGAAAAGTGCTGTAATAAAGTTTATTATCTCTTTCATTCTGGATATCCAACACAGGGCTAAAAGTAGCTTTAAAAATCTATGAAAAAAATAGTACACCTCTTGGAATCATTACATCTGCTTTCAAAGTTGTGATAAATCTACTATGCATATAGAGTATAAAAGGTGTAGCCATTTTTTAAAAAAATAAACACAGGAGTTATCCTGATTTGCCTCAAATCATGTCGATCATCGTCCCTCACTGACTTCAACCCCATTTTTAAGACCTAGACCCCACTGGAGCTGGATTCTGACATAATTTACAAGCACAAATGTAGGGAAAAAATTTAAGGACTACAAACTATTAGTCATCTCCTGGTTGAGTGATTTGATGCTTAAGCTCCAAAAATTATTGATTTTCATAATTTCCTGCCACTCAGTTCACAGTGACAAGAAATGAACATACAATACAGCACACGGGAGTGAGCAATTCAAAGTGTGGCTGGCTTGGTCCTGGCCTGGTCCACACATGCACACCTTCTCAGTACATTACACACTCTGATACAACCCTGCCCACAGACTGTGGTAGCACAGCTGTATTTTTCTTTTAGTTCTTTAAATATTTTAGATATTAATTCCCTACCAGATTTATGATTAAATGTCGTTTCTGCTTTTTATTCTGCTGCTTTGTCCAAATGATGGTATCCTTTGCCCCACAGTTTTTAGATTTCATGAGGTCCCATGTATTGGTTGTTCTTAGTGCCTGCGCTATCCCTATTCTGTTCATAAAGTCTTTTCCTGTGCCAATAAGACTAAGGCTATACCTCATTATCTCTTCTAAAAGATTTCAGGTATCTGACCTTATCAAAGATTGGGAGGCCATAGATGTGTGAATTTATGTCTGAGTCTTCAATGATATTGATCAATGTCTTTATATATCAATACTATTATGCTTTCATTACTACACTCTATAGTGCATCTTCAAAATAGAACTATGATACCTCCATTAATTTGTTTATTTTTCAGGACTGTTTTAGTTATCCAGGGTTTTGGTATTTCCATATAAAGTTGACATTTTTCTTTTCAATTTCTGTGAAGAATTGTGTTGAAATTTTGAGGGGGATTGCATGAATCTTTCGGGTGCTTTTAGCAGGGCGGCAATTTTTTCTATATTAATCCTACTGATCCATGAACATGGGAGAATTTTTTCCATCTTCTGCTGTCTTATTCTGTTTTTTTGATGTATTAAAGTTTTTGCTATACAAGACTTTCGTTGGTTAGACTTATCCCAAGATACATTTCTTAGAAAATTGTGAAGTGGAGACCAGCGGTGTAGCGGCGGGCCTCCATATTGCAACCAGGACACAGTTGGAAAGGCCCAAGTAAACACCCCTTCCAGGGCTACCCTCACGGGGGATCTGCTAGGCTCTCGGAGCCAAGCAGGCGGAGTCCCGCCTAGGCTCTGTGGGACATCCCCAAGCCCTCTGGCGAGCACCAAGGCTGCGTTCTGCAACCAGCTCGCCGGCCCCTGGACCAGCAGTAGCGGCGGGCCTCCATATTGCAACCAGGACACAGCTGGAAAGGCCCAGGCTCTGTGGGACATCCCCGCCCTCTGGTGAGCACCTAGGCTGCTTTCTGCAACCAGCTTGCCGGCCCGTAGACCAGAGGTAGCGGTGGGCCTTCATATTGCAACCAGGACACAGCTGGAAAGGCCCAGGCTCTGTGGGACATCCCCGCCCTCTGGTGAGCACCTAGGCTGCGTTCTGCAACCAGCTCGCCGGCCCCTAGACCAGCGGTGTAGCGGCGGGCCTCCATATTGCAACCAGGACACAGCTGGAAAGGCCCAGGCTCTGTGGGACATTCCCGTGCCCTCTGGCGAGCACCGAGGCTGCATTCTGCAACCAGCTCGCCGGCCCCTGGACCAGCGGTAGCAACGGGCCTCTATATTGCAACCAGGACATAGCTGGAAAGGCCCAGGTAAACACCCCTTCCAGGGCTACCCTCACGGGGGATCTGCTAGGCTCTCGGAGTTCCTTGCAACCAGGACACAGCTGGAGAAGCCCAGGTAGACAGACTCCAACAGGGGCTACAATCGCATGGGTGGCAGCCAGCTTATGATCCCTTAAAGCAGCAGTCACACATATTCACCAGTAGAGAAACAACAGGTGAGCCCAGCCTCACAGGAGATTCAAACACCAGCCACTGACAACAAGGCCAACTAAAACCAGAAATAACCAGATGGCAAAAGGAAAACGAAGGAACGTTACTAACAAAAATCAAGGCAACATGACAGCATCTGAACCCAGTTCTCCAACAACAGGAATCCCTGGATACCCTAAAACACCAGAAAAACAAGACTTGGATATAAAATCACTGGTCAGGATGCTGGTAGCTGAACACATAGAAAAATCTCGTAAAGAAATAGAGGAGAAAATGGATCAAAAGTTAGAAGCCTTTACGAGGCAAATACAAAAATCACTTCAAGAAATGCAGGAGAAGATGGATCAAAGAGAAGAAGACAATAAGGAAGAAAGACAAAAGTCACTTAAAGAACTACAGAAGAATGTGGGCCAACAAGTAGAAGCTATGAAAGAGGAAGCACAAAAATCTATTAAAGAAATACATGAAAACACAATCAAGCAAGCGAAAGATCTGAGCACATCCATCCAGATACTAAAAACAGAAGTAGAAACAACTAAGAAATCACAGAGGGAGACAACATTGGAGATAGAAAACCTGGGGAAGAAATCAGGGGCCATAGACGCAAGTATAAACAATAGAATACAAGAGATAGAAGACAGAATCTCAGAAGCCGAAGATACCATAGGAACCATCGATTCAACAGTCAAAGAAAATACTAAATGCAAAAAGGTGGTAACCCAAAACATCCAGGAAATCCAAGACACTATGAGAAGACCAAACCTAAAGATTATAGGTATAGACGAGAGTGAAGATTTACAAGTTAAAGGGCCAGCTAATATCTTCTATAAAATTATGGAAGAAAACTTCCCCAACCTAAGGAGAGAGATGCCCATGAATATACAAGAAGCCTATAGAACCCCAAACAGACTGGACCAGAACAGAAATACATCCCGTCACATAATAATCAAAACTCCAAATGTAATAAACAAAGAAAGAATACTAAAGGCTGTTGCAGACCGCGGCTGCTCTTGGCAGCTTTGGTTGCAGCCTTTTGTAAGCCGTAGCTCCTCATGGGAGTTCGGTTACAGGGGAGACCAAGATCCCGGGGTCAGGAAGGCACGAATCGGCGAGAATGACGACACAGACGCAGGATACTTTATATTATAGAAATATCTATATTTCCTCTAACGAGGAGCCCTGTTTTATGGCTCCCTACTCAGAGCATCAGATTCTGACAATTACATAGTAAAAATGAGGCACGCTAGCTTACATAGGTAGCGCCCTTAGGTTATAAGCTAAAACCTTCTAAGCCATTTCTGTCTAAGCTAGAGATCTTGCCTAAGTTAGCAAGATTCTTCTCTGAACTAAAAAGCTTTCTTCAGAGCCAGGCAAGCCTGGTTCCGGGAATCTTGCTCTCTAGACTAAATCATTCTCTCACTAGCAAACTCATGTTCCCACCACCTAAGAAGCTCTCTTCAGGGCCGGGCAATGCCCGGCCCTGGAAACTCTGCTTTCTAGACTAAACTCATCTTTTCCTCTCACTAACTTTCTTCTAAGTCTTAAGTCTTGTCTGCTCTGAGGAAATCTCTGCACTGGGTAGACAAATGCTTGACATTAACATAGTAAAGGATGTAGCTAGCTAAGCAGGGATAATTTACATGACCATACCTTACAGTCTCCTATGTTGGGAAGGCCTGGACTTGTTTTCCACTTAACCTCATTAATAATTCATGAGCCTCACCTGGGACTGAGGGCTATAAGTGTCTGAATAGCCGGTGAATACATTGGCTTAGCAAGACAAAGGATGGCAGCTCAGTAAGCTGTTTTGAGGAAGTCTGGGCTCAGGGACTACTTCCTATGTAGATACACAACCTCGAGGACTAGGCAGGATCTGAATTATAGCATATTATGAGAGCTATGAAATACTTTCCTTAAATTTTACATGGTCGTGGCTACCAGAAATAAACAGGTTAGAAAAGGTGCCAAAGGAACATTTATGGCTTCCTGTAGTAGGGTTTATGCATAGCAAAAGGCAGCAAGAGAAAAAGGCCAAGTAACATATAAAGGAAAACCTATCAGAATAACACCAGACTTCTCACCTGAGACCATGAAAGCTAGAAGATCCTGGGCAGATATCATGCAAACTCTAAGAGAACACAAACTTCAGCCAAAACTACTTTACCCAGCAAAACTCTCAATTGCCATTGATGGAGACATCAAGGTATTCCATGACAAAACCAAATTTGCAAGATATCTCTCCACAAATCCAGCCCTACAAAGGATAATAGGGGAAAAACACCAAGACAAGGACGGAAACTACACCCGGGAAGAAGCAAGATAGAAACCTCCTCTCATCAAACCCAAAAGAGGATAACTTCTCGAATATAAAAAATAAATAAGATAAATAAATGTAATTTCAAAAATGTCTGGAGGTAATAATTACTATTCCTTAATATCTCTTAACGTCAATGGACTCAATTCCCCAATAAAAAGACATAGATTAACAGACTGGATACGGAAACAGGACCCTACATTTTGCTGCATATAGGAAACACATCTCAGTGTTAAAGACAAACACTGCCTTAGAGTAAAAGGCTGGAGGACAATCTTACAAGCAAATGGTCTCAGGAAACAAGCTGGAGTAGCCATTCTAATATCAGATAAAATTGACTTTCAACCTAAAATCATCCAAAGAGACTCAGAAGGTCACTTCTTGCTGGCCAAAGGGACAATCCACCAGGAAGAGCTCTCAATACTGAACATCTATGCTCCAAATGCAAGGGCACCCTCCTTTGTAAAAGAAACCTTACTAAAGCTTAAAGCACACATTACACCTAACACAATAATTGTGGGTGACTTTAACACCCCACTCTCCTCAATGGACCGATCAGGAAAGCAGAAACTAAACAGGGACACAGTGAAACTAATTGAAACTCTGGACCAATTGGATTTAACAGATATATATAGAACATTTCATCCTAAAACTAAAGAATATACCTTTTTCTCAGCACCGCATGGTACCTTCTCCAAAATAGACCATATAATCGGTCACAAGACAGATGTCAACAAATACAAGAAGATCGAGCTAATCCCATGCCTCCTATCAGATCACCATGGAGTAAGAGTGGTCTTCAATAGCAACAAAAACAACAGAAAGCCCACATACACATGGAAACTGAACAATACTCTACTCAATGACACCTTGGTCAAGGAAGAAATAAAAAAAGAAATCAAAGACTTTTTAGAATTCAATGAAAATGAAGGTACAACCTACCCAAATCTATGGGACACAATGAAAGCAGTGATAAGAGGAAAACTCATAGCTCTAAGTGCATCCAAAAAGAAACTGGAGAGAGCATACACTAGCAGCTTAACGGCACACCTTAAAGCCCTGGAAGAAAAACAAGTTAATTCACCCAGGAGGAATAGAAGACAAGAAATCATCAAACTCAGGGCTGAAATCAATCAAATAGAAACAAAGAGAACCATACAAAGAATCAACAAGACCAGGAGCTGGTTCTTTGAGAAAATCAACAAGATAGATAAACCCTTAGCCAGACTAACCAAAGGACACAGAGACAGTATACAAATTAACAAAATTAGAAATGAAAAGGGAGACATAACAACAGAAACTGAGGAAATTCAAAACATCATCAGATCCTACTACAAAGGTCTATACTCAAAACAACTGGAGAATCTGGAGGAAATGGACGATTTCCTAGACAGATATCAAATACCAAAATTAAATCAGCATCAAGTAGATCAGCTAAATAGTCCCATAACCCCTAAAGAAATAGAAGGGGTTATAGAAAGCCTCCCAACCAAAAAAAGTACGGGACCAGATGGTTTTAGTGCAGAATTCTACCAGACCTTCAAAGAAGACTTAACACCAATACTCTTCAAACTATTCCACAAAATAGAGACAGAAGGGACACTGCCCAACTCATTCTTCGAAGCCACAATTACGCTAATACCTAAACCACAAAAAGATCCAACAAAGAAAGAGAAATTCAGGCCAATTTCTCTGATGAATATAGATGCAAAAATACTAAATAAAATTCTTGCTAACCGAATCCAAGAGCACATCAAAACGATCATCCACCATGATCAAGTAGGCTTCATCCCAGGGATGCAGGGATGGTTCAATATACGGAAATCCATCAATGTAATCCACTACATAAACAAACTGAAAGAAAAAAACCACATGGTCATCTCATTAGATGCTGAAAAAGCATTCGACAAAATTCAGCATCCTTTCATGCTAAAAGTCTTGGAAAGAGCAGGAATTCAAGGCCCATACCTAAACATAGTAAAAGCAATCTACAGCAAACCAGTAGCCAACATCAAAATAAATGGAGAGAAACTTGAAGCATTCCCACTAAAATCAGGGACTAGACAAGGCTGCCCTCTCTCTCCATATCTTTTCAATATAGTACTTGAAGTTCTAGCAAGAGCAATTAGACAACATAAAGAAGTCAAAGGGATACAAATTGGAAAGGAAGAAGTGAAACTATCATTATTTGCAGACGATATGATAGTTTACCTAAGCGACCCAAAAACTCCACCAGAGAACTTCTACAGCTGATAAACAACTTCAGCAAAGTGGCAGGTAATAAAATTAACTCAAGCAAGTCAGTGGCCTTCTTGTACTCAAAGGACAAGCAGGCTGAGAAAGAAATTAGGGAAATAACACCCTTCACAATAGCCACAAACAACATAAAGTATCTTGGCGTAACTCTAACCAAACAAGCGAAAGATCTGTACAACAGGAACTTCAAGTCCTTGAAGAAAGAAATCGAAGAAGACCTCAGAAGATGGAAAAATATTTCTTGCTCCTGGATTGGCAGGATCAATATAGTAAAAATGGCCATCTTGCCAAAAGCAATATACAGATTCAATGCAATCCCCATCAAAATCCCAACTCAATTCTTCATAGATCTAGAAAGAGCAATTCTCAAATTCATCTGGAGCAACAAAAAACACAGGATAGCTAAAACTATTCTTAACAATAAAAGGACTTCTGGGGGAATCAATATCCCTGACCTCAAGCAGTACTACAGAGCAATTGTGTTAAAAACTGCATGGTATTGGTATAGCAACAGGCAAACAGATCAATGGAACAGGATTGAAGACCCAGAAATTAACTCACAGACTTATGGTCACTTGATCTTTGATAAAGGAGCCACAACCATCCGATGGAATAAAGATAGCCTTTTCAACAAATGGTGCTGGTTCAACTGGAGGTCAACATGCAGAAGAATGCGAATTGACCCACTCTTATCTCTTTGCTCTAAGATCAACTCCAAGTGGATCAAGGACCTCCACATAAAACCAGACACGCTGAAACTATTAGAAAAGAAACTTGGGAAGACCCTGGAGGACTTGGGCACAGGGGAAAAGTTCCTGAACAGAACACCAATAGCGTATGCACTAAGATCAAGAATCGACAAATGGGACCTCATAAAATTACAAAGTTTCTGCAAAGCAAAGGACACTGTCCGAAAGACAAAACGGCAACCAACAAAGTGGGAAAAGATCTTCACCAACCCCACATCCGACAGAGGGCTAATATCCAATATATACAAAGAACTCAAGAAGTTAGACCTCAAAGAACCAAATAACCCTATCAAAAAATGGGGCACAGAGCTAAACAAAGAATTTTCACCAGAAGAAATTCGGATGGCCGAGAAACACCTTAAAAGATGTTCAACATCATTAGTCATCAGGGAAATGCAAATCAAAACAACCCTGAGATTCCACCTCACACCAGTCAGAATGGCTAAGATTAAAAACTCAAGAGACAACAAGTGCTGGCGAGGATGTGGAGAAAGAGGAACACTCCTCCACTGTTGGTGGGATTGCAAAATGGTAAAACCACTCTGGAAATCAGTTTGGCGGATCCTCAGAAAATTGGGCATGGCACTCCCAGAGGACCCTGGCATACCACTCCTGGGCATATACCCAGAGGATTCCCCTGCATGCAATAAAGACACATGCTCCACTATGTTTATAGCAGCCTTGTTTATAATAGCCAGAAATTGGAAGGAGCCCAAATATCCCTCAAAGGAGGAATGGATACAGAAAATGTGGTATATTTATACAATGGAATACTACTCAGCAATTAAAAATAATGAATTCATGCAATTTGTAGGTAAATGGTTAGACCTGGAAAATATCATCCTGAGTGAGCTAACCCAATCACAAAAGAATGCACATGAAATGCAATCACTGATAAGTGGATATTAATGAGCCCAGAAGCACTAAATACTCAAGACACAAATAGCAAGTCAAATGATTCCCAAGAAGAAGAAAGGAGAGGACCCTGGGCATGTAAAGATTGCATCCAGTTTAGTAAAGAAACCGAGGGGGGAGGGGAAATGATTGGGGAATAGTTGGGGGGGAGAAGAACTATGGGAACTATGGTGGGTGGGAACTGGGAAAGGGGAAAGCCTTTGGAATGTAAACATAGAATATAGAAAATAAAAATAACTAAAAAAAAAAAGAAAATTGTGAAGTGTACTATTTGTGTGATTTCTTTCTCAATCATATGTATAAGGAAAACTATTAATTTTTGTGTTAATAATGCTATTTTATTTATCATGTTTATTAGCTATAAGGGTTTCCCAGAAGAGTTTTTATGGTCTTTTATGTATAAAATATCATCTGCTAATAAAGGCATTTTTACTTTGTTCTCTCCTGTGTCACCTTGATCTCCTTCATTTGTCTTACTGCTCTAGCTAAGGTTTTCAGTACTGTGTGGAATAGGAACAGCAAGAACAAGCATCCTTTTCATGTTCCTGTTTAGGTTAATGTTGGCTGTGGCCTCCATGTTAATTGCAATTATTATGTTTACGTGTCTTGTTTTATTCATAATTTCTCCAGGACTTTTATCATAGAAGGATGGAAGATTTTTCTCAAAGGCCTTTTCTGCATCTAGTGAAATTATTGTGTGGTTGGGGATTTTAGCCTGTTTAGATAGTGGATGATACTTATCAATATATGTATGTCGAATAATTCCTGCATAATTCTGCAATACAGCCTACTTAATCACAGTCAAAAATCTTTTTGATGTGTTCTTGGATTCAGTTTACACTTATTTTACTGAAAAATTTTATATCAATGATCATAAAGAAAATTGTAATTTACTCTTTGCTGAATGTTGGTGTGGCTAAAGTATCAGGTAAGCTTGGCCTCATAAAAAGAATTATGCAATGTTCATTCAGCTTCTATTTTGCATAACAATTTGAAGAGTATGAAGGTCTGATGGATTCTATACTTAATCCATCTGGCCTTGGGTTTTTTGTTTTCATTGTTATTTTGGGGAGACTTAATTACTGCTAATATTTGACAAAGGGCTAGAGTTCTGTTTAAATTGCCTATTTTATCTTGGTTTACCTTAATTAGGTTTTATATATATATATATATATATATATATATATATATGTATATATATCCATCTCTTTTTGATTTTCTTTTGTTTATGATAAAAGTTTTATCCCAATATTTCTAACCTTTTGATAACAGCACGTCTGGTGCCATCTTGTTTCCTTTTTCTCTCTCCCCCTCCTCCTGAGCCCTACCCTGTCTCCCCTCTTTTTGATCTTCTTGTTTGGTGGATATAGATTTTAAAGTATGTTCTTATGAATCTCCTGATTTCTTCAGTGTCTTATTGTGTCATCTTTCCTTTACATCTCTAATGTCATCAATTTGGATCTTTTAGTTAATTTGGCTAAAAGTTTATTATTTTATTGATTTTCTCAATGACCCAGCTCATTGGTTCATTGATTTTTTTGTATTAATTTTCTATTTTATTGATATCAATCCTGAGTTTGATTATTTCTTGATGTCTAGTCCTTTTTGGAGTTATTTCCTCTTTTTTCTAGAGTTTTCCGGTTTGTTATGAACATGAGCTATCTTTATTTTATGAACATCTCTCGTAGAACTATGTTCATTATGTCCCATAAGTTTGGGTATGTTGTATATTCATTTTCATTCAATGCTAAAAAAAACTTTTGACTTCCTTCTTAATTTCTGTATTGACCCATTTTTTATTTATTAGTGATTTATTTAGCACCATGAGTTTATGAGCTTTCTGTTGTTTTTATTGTTGATAGTATCCAGCCATAATCCATAATGGTCAGATAGGATGAAGGGTGTTATTCAATTTTCTTGTATTAGTAAAGTCTTGCCTTTTCTCTCAAACTAAGTGATCAGTTTTGGAAAAAAAGTTCCATGAGTTGCTGAGAAGGCATACTATTTTGTCTTTATAGGAAATTTTCTGAAAATATTTGCTAGGTCTATTTAGTTAATGACATAATTTAACTCCAGAATTTCTTTGTTTAGTTTTTTTTGTGTTTTTTGTTTTTTTTACCTATTACTGGTAGTGGAGGTATTGAAGTCTCCAATCACTGTGTGAGGATAGATCTTTGTTTTGGGGGGTTTGGTTTTGTTTTGTTTTGTTTTGTTTTGTTTTGTTTTTTAGTGGTTTTTTTGTTTTTTTTTTTTTGTTTGTTTGTTTTTTGAGACAGTTTCTCTGTATAGCCCTGGCTGTCCTGGAACTCACTCTGTAGACCAGGCTGCTCTCGCACTCAGAAATCCACCTGCCTCTGCTTCCCAAGTGCTGGGATTAAAGGCGTGCACCACCACCACCCAGCTAGATATCTGATTGAACCTGTTGTAGTGTTTCTTTCATACATTTGGTTACCTTTGTGTTCAGAACTGTTATATTGTCTTGGTAAATTTTTCCTTTGATGAGTATGCAGTGTACTTTCATTCCTCTTCTGGTTACTTTTATTTCAAATCTGTATTGGCCAATATTAACATGGATATGCCTACTAACTTCTTGGATCTTTTTGCTTGGAATTTTTTTTCTATTCTTTTACTTTAGGGTTATATCTACCCTTGATGGTCAGGTATGGTTGTTTGTTTTGTTTTGTTTTGTTTTGTATATAGCAAAACATGGATCCTCTTTTCTTATCCAATTTATTAGCTTATAGAATTTAATGTAGAATAATTAAGACCATTAATATTGGGAGTTATCAAAGATCAGTGTTGACTTATTCCTGTTATGTTACTGTTATGGTGTGGGTCCCCCCCCCCGTCCTTTAATGTACTGCTCTATGATTCTTTATTCCTTGTGTTCAACTTCTTCTGTTTGAAGTTTTCCTTCTAGTTCCTGTGGAGCTGGAGTTTTAGATAGTCAACTTCAATTTGGTTCTCTCACAATGTTTTTCTTATTCTGTTTGTTGTGATGGATACTTTTGTTTGGTATAGTATTATAGACTTGTATCTGTGGTCAATTATAGTTTTTAGAACATCTATTCAGACCCTTCTAGCTTTAGAGTCTCCACTGAGAAGTCAGTTGTTATTCTCAGGGTCTGCCTTTATATGTTACTTGATATTTTTCCCTTGCAGTTTAATGTTCTTTCTTCTGTATGTTTAGTGTTTTGATTATTATGTGACATGAGGAAGTTCTTTTCTGCTTCAGTCTCTTTGGAGTTCTTAATGCTTCTTATACTTTGATGGGCACTTCCTTCCTTAAACTAAGAAAATTTTTCTTTTATGATTTTGTTGAAAATATTTTCTGTGCCTTTGACCTCGGTTTCTTCTCCTTCTCATTCTATTATTCATAGATTTAGTCTTTTGCTACTGTTCCAGATTTCTTGTATTTTTGTGCCTGGATTTTTTGAGATGTAACATTTTCTTTACCTGGAGTGTCTATTTCTTCTACTTAGCATTTAATGTCTGTGGTTCTTTCTTCCATATCGTGTACTCTGTTGGTGAAGTTTACCTCTAGTCAGAACATGATCCTGGAATGGACTCATATGAGAAAATTTCTGAGTGCTTGTTAGAATACTCCAAGAAAACAAGACAAGAATCTTGTGACTTCAGCTTCTTCAAAACATGGAAATGTTCTTAGAATATGTATTCATGTTCTTCCCAGGCATAGTAAATAGAAATGCATATACTTAAAAGTACTGATTACTGCTTGTTGAAATTCAATCAAATGTTTAAACTATTATGTATAGCCCTATATGGAAAAGCATGATTTTGTCACATGTCATTTCTCCTTGTGATTATATGGAGCTTGAACTCATGAGACCTTTACTCAATTAATCTTTCTTAACTGCAGAATATAAATTGTCTGAGGCTTTGAGGGAGGTTGGCTTTTCCACGAAACTTTACTCTGCCTCCTTTATTGGATCCATTTGCCAAGGCCTCTGAGGCTTTTCTAAGACTTTCTAAATTTTTCGTATCAATCAATCTCAATTTAGTTTTACTTTAGTGATTTTATTTCTACCTCCATGTTTTGAAATGCTTCTATTATTTCATCTCATTCCTTTTTGCATCTTTACAGCTTTTACTAAGGGAATTATTCATATCCTCTTTATTGTTCTCAACATACTCATAATTGCTATTGTCAACTCTTTGTCATATGCTACTATGACACTGCAATTTTCTGAGCCTACTGTAGTGCAATTACTGAGTTCTAGTAGAGACATATTTTCTTGATTAGTATTGTTTGCTGTTTGAGTTTTTGCACTGGTACCTAATCATCTGGAGTTGGGATGAATGAGCTGGTTCTAAGTATTGATACCTGGTCTTATCTTTGTTGGGCGGGTGTTCTATTCCTTTTTCTTTCTTTTCTTTTCTTTTTTTCTTTTTTTTTTTTTGCCATGTGTAGATCTTAGGGAATTGTGACAACTTTGTTTGTCTGGTAGGGATTGCTTCTGCAGGTCAGTGAATGGTAGGGAAGAATAGAGGTGGCCTAAGAGAAAAGGCTGAAAGACCTTCACGAAAGAGCTAAGGGAATTCTGTTCACATCATAAGGGAGGATTCCTAAGGAATCAGAGTTGTGGTGAGAGGAGGGGTACCTGAAAACAGTTTGCTGTAAGGCAAAAAGTAATCTAGAGATATGGGGATAACGGGGCTAAGGCAATCCTTAGTCTGTACCAACAGTTGGAGTCTCCAATGAATAGTGTTGAGGTGGAAGGAATGGTGCATCCAAGTAGGCTGCTACAGGACTTGGGTAAGACTAGAGAGGTCACAACTGAGGACAGAAAGGGGAGAATCACCTACCTGAGTGTGACTCTTTTGTGTCCACTAGGGATTCCTGATGGAGAATGTTTCTAAATAGTTGTGGATAATGCAAGGGAAGACAAATAAATGATCTAGAGACAAAGGCTGAGAGGATTCACAGGATGGACAAAAGACAGATTGAAAATGTAGGGTCAACAAAGTCTCCAGACAATCTCTTCTCTTCTTTTGTATTTCCTTTTAATTTATTTTATGTTTCTATATATTTAGTGTGTGTATATCTATGCACCACCTGCATGTGGTATCTATGATTTTCAGATCCCCAGAAACTGGAGTTACAGATAATTGTATGTTGCCAAGTGGGCGTTGGTCCTCTGGGAAAGCAGTTAGTATTCTAGTCCTTTTGTTTTAGTTCTTAAGTTACTATTAAAACTATGTACAGTTCAAATAATGAAAGTGTAGTGCCTATGAAAAATTTTCATCCTCTACATAAATCTGTTTGTAATTTGAAAGAGAAATATTGCTTTTACTATTTTTGTTTACCCATGAAGCCAATGCAAAGCATTAAGAGTACTATAGATAGCCCCTATTGTCCTAACCAAAAAGTTTTCTTGGAAGAATTCAAAACAAGGGATGTTTATAAACCCATAATCATGAGCTTAAAGAGGCTCTCTCAACCTTTCTCAGAATCAAGAAAAAGGGTTTTGTGATTAATACTTTACTGATTCAATATTTTACCATATCCAATTTGATTTGTCCTATATAATTGGTTAAGGTCATTGTCAAGAATCTTTCTTAAGTGCCTGGAACAGTATGATGATTGGGAAATGAGAATTGAGTTAGTTTTCATAAATTATTTGTTTCATTTCCATATGATGATTCACATTTCTTATTTCTTATATAATACACAATATATGAGCACACAACAGGTTGATCATATATTGAAATAAAACTTTGTAACACAGTTGGCAACAAAAAGTTTGAAAAGTCAAATTCCAACTGTTATAGCCACTAGCCAGGTCTTAATCACTAACTGCCAATATTCCTCATTTTTTCCTCTACCTCTGTAGTTTGGATCTTGCATGATCCTCAAAGTCCAAGGGTCAAAGGCTTGTACCCTCTGTAGGCAGAGCCTACAGAGAGGTTTTTATATCTCTGAGGAGAAGTTAAGATAGATTATTGGACCTTAGTCTCTTTTCCCTCCTCTCTTTTGTTTGTTGAACACAAAGTAAACAATTTCTTCATACCATGCTTCTACAATATTCTACCCAAACCCAATACAAGGGGTTCAAATGGTCCCTGACTAAAACCTACAAGGTTGTGAGTCAAAATAAACTATCTTTCTTACTAAGCTTCTTACCTTAGGTATAGTGACAGGAAAATGACCAAAACAACATCTAAATGACAGTAGTGGAAAAGCAGGGTATATTCTCCTATAAATCATAGAATAAGCTGTTTTAATAAATCAGCCTCCAGGTTCCCTGAAGAGTGCCAAGTCAGAAAATACCTAAAACTTTCCTTGTGTCTTACACTTACACAGTTTGGTGTGCTTTTAGTTTTCTGCCATAAAAGTAATGTTAGATGATGCTATAATTCAAAAGTTTCTAAGGAACTAGTCTTCACTTAGCTCCTTATTTTGCCATTACAAAATTACCCTTTGAAGGGTCTTCACCTATTTCTTATGAGGAATTTACATTCTCTATATAATATTATTAAAATGTAGGGTTATTTTATCTGTATTTTATATGACTCTTGACTTTCAGGAGTCAATTATTTTATCCCCAAAGTAAGATCCAGTTTTATAATTTGCAAACTATGGGAGAGGTATTTTACACTAAGGAGTGATTTAGAACCAAGTATGGCAATGCCTGTTTCTAATTCCAGTGCTTAAGAGGCAGAAGCTAAAGAATTACTGAAAGTTCTACACCAACAAGGATACTAAAGGAAGTGTCTCAGAAAACATAAACAAACAAAAAAGAAAAAAAGACAAGACTAAAAAAAGCAAACAACAAGAAGAAACCAACTGTACTGTATCATTAGAGTATTGTAGTTACAAGCCCCAGACATCTGATTCTTTTTGGTTTCATAATCTCACTAAAAATAAGCAAAATAATGTCAAATAAAATTCCTCTTGGCAGGTTTCTGTCTACTCCTGGAGCTGATCCTGTCCCACAGTGCTCCTTACCCAAATACCTCCAGGAGAGAGCAAGTCTTTCTGGAATGCTGACAAGCCTGTGAGCACAGATAAGACCACCACGTTTGTTCAGAGGGACCTGCCTGGAACCGTCAGATCACAGAAACCGAGCAGCAGCGTGGGACAGATCCTTCTGGTTTTCATCTGCACCTGGAGCATAGCCTGTGCCACAGTGCTCAATACCCAAATACCTTATGGAGAAAGCTGTTCTCCTAGGAGCACTGACCCACCTGTGAGCATAGGTAAGACCACCAATTCTGCTCAAATTATTGACACAAGAGGGAAGCACTCTGAGTTATCATGGCACAGAAACCAAGAGAGAGCCAGAGAAAGGATCCTTATAAGTTCTGTCTGCATCCCAAAGCAGACCCTATGCCACAGTTCTCCATACCCAAATTCCTCCCAGAGAGAACTGGTCTCCCAAGAGTTCTGACACAGAGGCTTGCAGTATGGCCAAATCACAGTCAGAGACAGTAAGACCAGCTAAAAGCAGAGATAACCAGATAGCTAGAGGCAAGGGCAAGGACATAAGCAAGAAAACCCAAGGCTATGTAGCTTCATCACAACCCAGTTTCCTACCACAGTGAGCCCTGTATACACACCAGAAAATCAAGTCTCAGATTTAAAATCACATCTCATGATGATGATAGAGGACTTTTAAAAGGACATAAATAAATCCCTTCATGAAATACAAGAGAACACAGGTAAATAGGTAAAAGCCCTTTAAAAGGAAACACAAAGATCCCTTAAATAATTACAGGAAAGCACAACCAAACAGGTGAACTATTGAACAAAGTCATCCAAGATCTAAAAATGGAAGTAGAAACAATAACAAAATCACAAAGGGAGACAACCATGGAGACAAAACCTAGGAAAGAGATCAGGAGTCATAGATGTAAGCATCACCAACAAAATATAAGAGATAGAAGAGAGAATCTTAGGTGCAGAAGATACCTGAAATTTATTGACACAATAGTCAAAGAAAATGCAAAAAGCTCCTAACCCAAAACATCCAAAGAATCCAAGAGATAATGAAAAAACTCAACCTAAGAATAATAGGTATAGATGAGAGTGAAAATTGCCAAATTAAATGGCCAGCAAATATCTTCAGCAAAATTATAGAAGAAAATTTCCCTAACCTAAAGAAAGAGATGTCCATAAACGTACAAGAGGCATACAGAACTCTAAGTAGATTGGACCAGAAAATAAATACCTCCCATCACATAATAATCAACATACCAAATGTACAAGACAAAGAAAGAATATTAAAAGCAGTAAGGGGAAAAGATAAGTAATATATAAAGACAGACCTATCAGAAATACACCAGACTTCTCACCAGAGACTATGAAAGTCAGAAAATCCTGGGCAGATGTAATACAGAACCTAAGAGAACGCAAATGTCATCACAGGATACTATGCCCAGCAAAACTCTCAATTATCATAGATGGAGAAAACAAGATATTCTATGAAAAAAACAAATTGACACAATATCTTTCTACAAATCTAGACCTACAAAGGATAATGGACGGAAAGCACAAATACAAGGAGGGAAACTACACCCTAGAAAAACAAGAAAGCAATCTTCTTTCAACAAACCCAAAAGAAGATAAAAACACATACAAATAACATCAAAAATAACAGGAAAGAACACTCACTATTCCTTAATATCTCTTAACATCAATAGACTCAATTCCCCAATAAAAAGACATAAACTAACAGACTAGATACTTAAACAGGATCCAACATTTTGCTGCATACAAGAAATGTAACTCAATGTCAAAGACAGACACTATCTCAAAGTAAAGAGCTGGAAAACTATTTTCCAAAATAAAATAGTCCTAAGAAACAAGCTGGAGTAGCCATTCTAATATTGAATAAAAGCAACTTTCAACCAAAACTTATCAACAAAGATAGAGAAGGACATTTCATACTCATCAAAGGAAAAATCTACCAAGAAGAACTCTCAATTATGAACATCTATGCTCCAAATGCAATGGCACCCACATTAATAAAATAAACTCTACTAAAGTTCAAAGCACACATTGTACCTAACACCATAATAGTGGGAGACCTCAATATCTCACTCTCATCAATGGACAGATCATGGAAACACAAACTAAATATAGACACATTGAAACTAACGAAGTTGTGGATCAAATGGATTTAACAGATATCTATAGAACATTTCATCCTAAAACAAAAGAATATACCTTCTTCTCAGTACCTCATGCCACCTTCTTCAAAACTGACCATATAATCAGTCACAAAACAGGCCTCAACAGGTACAAGAAGATTGGGATAATCCTATGCACTCTATCAGATCACAAAGGACTAAGGCTGGTCATCAATAGCAACAAAAACTACAGAAAGCCCACATATAAATGGTAGCTAAACAATGCCCTACTCAATGGTAAGTTGGATAAGGAAGAAATAAAGAAATTAAAGACTTTTTAGAATTTAATGAAAATGAAGGCACAACATACCCAAACTTATGGGACACAATGAAAGCAGTGCTAAGAGGGAAAACTCATAACTCTAAGTGCCTCCAAAAAGAAACTGGAGAGAGTTTACACTAGCAGCTTAACAGCACACCTGAAAGCTCTAGAACAAGAAGCAAATACACCTAAGTGAAGTAGACAGCAGAAAAAATTCAAACTCAGGGCTGAAATCAACCAAGTAGAAATAAAAGAACTATACAAAGATTCAACAAGACCAGGAGATGGTTCTTTGAGAAGACCAACAAGATAGATAAACCCTTAGCCAGACTAACCAGAGAGCACAGAGACAATATCCAAATTAACAAAATCAGAAATAAAAAGGGAGATATAACAACAGAACCTGAGGAAATTTTAAGTCATCAGATCCTACTACAAAAGCCTATATCCAACAAAACTGGAAAATCTGGATGAAATGGACAATTTTCTAAATAGATACCAAATACCAAAATTAAATGAAGATCAGATAAACCATCTTAACAGTCCCATAACACCTAATGAAATAGAAGCAGTTATTAAAAGTCTCCCAAACACGCCGGGCGTGGTGGCGCACGCCTGTAATCCCAGCACTTGGGAGGCAGAGGCAGGCGGATTTCTGAGTTCGAGGCCAGCCTGGTCTACAGAGTGAGTTCCAGGACAGCCAGGACTACAGAGAGAAACCCTGTCTTGAAAAACCAAAAAAAAAAAAAAAAAAAGTCTCCCAAACAAACAAACAAAAGCCCAGGACCATCTGAGTTTAGTTTAGAATTCTATCAGACCTGCAAAGAAGACCTAATACCAACATTCTTCAAATTATTCACAAAATAGACACAGAAGGAATACCACACAATTCATTCTGTGAAGCCACAGTTAGGCTGAGTATTCTGCCTTGGAGATGGAATGGTTTCTGTCTAATCAGGAACGTTTTACAATTTCCTTTTATAATGGACTTCATAAGAGATTTTTTTCCTACTTCTATCATGTTTAATGCTCCAAATATATTTTTAAAAACTGGTTGATTGCATACTTTTAACTTCAGAAGATATCGTGTATATTTATGAGGCATTTAACTATTATAAATTATTTTGATGACTTAAAAAAGTCAGCACTGAGTTTTATATTTTAAAATAAATTTTAGTAGTTTAATTTTAGAAAAAGAATCTAACAGCTAGAAAACAGAAAAAACATTCCTCCCCTGGTTTACTAAAGCTTCTTAGTCAAGTTCAGAGTCCAGTAAAATGTCAGCAGGAAGCAAACAAATATTTTCTTCTCATGACACAGTGAATTCTCAAAAAAATTATGTGCACAAATTTGCATTGTCTCAAATATATCCTGATTGTAAATGCTTCTAGAAATTTTTCCCACTATTGTGACAGAATTAGCCAAGGAAAGCAAAGGAATGTGGTACAGGAAGCAAAAGAGTCAATAAAAGACAAGATTCCAAGATATCTCCAGTACCAGAGAGAAGGAGAGCCGGCATAGTCATTGTAACAGAGAAGTAGAAGAGGCCCCGAGTCTCAGTATGAAAACAGTGGCAGATGATTGCTTAGATCAACAACTGAACATCTCTGAGGAGCTCCTCAGGTCTGGGGTGCTAGAACTATCCTGGTGCTTTATCTAGAGCAGCAGAGCAGAGGCCACAGGGCCTACAGGATTAAAAGCTTAACAGATTTATACTTCTCTCTAGAACAACTTGCCAAAAGCATTTGAAGTTGGAATAGCAATAAGCACATTATTGTGCGAAATCAGTATGTAAAATAAGACGAAGGCTGACAAATAACTACACTGAGAACAATTTTGTAGAAAAGGGGAAAATCAAACTGTACCCCATGAATCAGCAATGAATATCTTTTAAATGTATAGACAATATTGTAAATGTTTAATTAGTCTGTGCAAGATCATGATTGGGGAAAACCGATATGAATTTAGAAGAAAGAAGAGCTCTAAGGGTAACTTCCAATAGCTGATGGCAAAAAAAAGTCAAGGATCAACAACTGAAAATACTTTGAAATTTAAGTATCATCTAAAAAATGTCACAGTGGACACCTCTGAATAAAGGGATTAAAAAAAAAGAACTTAACTTTGGTACGATATTTATACAGTACGTAAGCACAAATAATATGCCAACTGAATGATTTTTGGTTTGGCATATTATAAAAAGAACTTCATAAAATACCCACAGTCCGCTGTGAAATTTTCCAGCTCCAGAAAATGGGCTGTCCGGGTGCATTTCATTCTCAACCACGTCCTGGTTAGAAAATTACCCAATATAACTGACTCATAGGATCTTTGTTTCCTAATCATAAACAGTTGTTATATAATAAAGTCATTACAACATCTGTAAGACTTAAATTTAATAGATACTCTGGGAATTATTTCTCGTGAAGTCACAAGTACATGTTCATGTTGATACTACATTAATTTTGATTCAATTGTTCAACCTATAAAATAAGCCAAAAAAGAAAGAAAAGAAAACACACTTCTTTAATTTACTATCAAGTGAAAGGGCAAATAGAATTTTTATATTAGTAATAAAAAATATAAAACACCAAATAAATAATGTGCAGCAAACCAAGAAAAGTCTTATTCTATTTTTACACTGAACAGATTCATGGTGTTTTGTCCAACTATATTAACTGCCAAGGTACAATCAGGACTTTCTTATTTCTGAAAATTGCTTTGTAATATAGAGTACTTTTTCTAATAATTACTGCAGCTCTTTGTCTTATATTTAATGCTTTTGGCTTTTACTTTAATAAGCAAATAAAGTGCATGCTACTAAGACTGTCTGCAAGGAAAAGGAAAGCCTGCATATGTGTAATCAGAGTGATGGTACAAAATTGAACTTCTTTTGTTGATGGGTGGCTAATACAAAATTCAAAAGACCATCACACTTCTCCTTGATTCTCCTAGCCATGATCAGTCCTTTTTATACTACATCTAAGACTTGATTCATCAAGTATGAGATCATTTCTGTTTGGTGGCTGAAATCTCAGAATGTAAGAGTGATGAAATACAAAGAGTCTTGTGTTGAATTTTTTTACAAGCAGCATGGAATGCACATAATGTAAAATAAGAGATGAGCTCATGCATAAAATGTATTAGTGTGAACTGAGGTATTGAAAATTGGTATGCCTTGATGTCAAATGGAGATCTTTATCTCTCTTGACTCTGAATAATAAGGACTACAAGATTGAATGATTTTGTTTCAGCTATCTAAAACTCCAGTTTTCTAAATTTTGATGTTTTTCCCCAAAGTGAGTACTATATTCAAAAGATAACATAGATGAACTACTGCCTTTAAAGATTTATTTAGCAGTATTTCTGGTGGATTTGAAAACCATGTCTATACAATATCAAAACCAAAGAGTAAAAATTGAAATCAGTCAACCCAAAACTGTTGATCACATTATATAAAAAACACACATGAGAGAGTTAATGAAATGCTAAAGTCCACAAAAACTCTGTGTTTCAGTTTTATTGACTCAGCTCTTTGTGACTCTCAAGGAACCATCCTACTGAGCTGTGATAAGGTCATTTTCTTAAGAATCAGTCTTTGGAACTTCAATTTTTTTCTGAGTGAAAAATTGCATGTCCTCTTGTGCAGGGAGCTAAGATTCTTTCCCCGACTTTGTTTCTTATTTAAACATGCATACTGCCTCTCCAGATGGAATTCATTATTTTTCATTATTAACTTTAAACTAAAAATGAAAAGCACTTGATAGTAGCATATTTCTCTCAAGCACAGAGGTCTTTGAGATGCATCATATTAATCACTAATAATGTTATCATTTCAACCAGATATACTGAGACTCAAATTTTCCTTTCCTTGGAAAGACATTACTTGTTCTCAGACCCACTTATTTTCTGACCCACAGTTTTTAACCCATTGTCTTTCCACAGTATTTTCGATACCCTGACACCTGGCTCCTTGGTTCTTCACTAGTCTCTAAAAGTTGCCAATCATTAAACTGAATTATATATTCAGCAAACATCTTTTCATCACTTTTTAAGCAAAACATTTTGCTAGGAACAGTGAAGAATGCTTAAAAATCAAATATTATTAACTTAGAAGCCTGTAGCATAATAACCACAAAATATGAACAAAGAGAGTAAATTGCAATCACAAAGTAAATCATACCTTAGAGAGTGCTTAGGTGATGCAAAGCATGGAATGAAGCAAGGTTTCATGAAAAAAGATAAAGATTGACAGTATCTGGGAAGCCAGGATATGTGCAGAGAGACTGGTCCAAATTGGGCTGAGAAATAGATGATTTCCAGGCAGAGGAAGCAGTGTGAATTTTATCAAGTATAGAAACCCAAGTCAAAACACAAATGACTAACCAGGGTTTGACATGAACAAAAGGAAGAGCCATAAAAACATGATTGTATTTTCCCCTCTATTCCCCCATTTTATAAAAGAGTTAATAAGATATTTAGATATATGGAAATCAAGGGCTTCTGTCAAATGACATAAATATTACTAAAAATCAGTATTTGTCTTGAGCATTGAGGTGAGCTTTAAGCCACATGATTTTAATAAAGATTATTACTGACCTTTTCTCTTTTTTTGTATTTTTTATTTCATTTTTATTTTCTATATTCTATGTTTACATTCCAAAGGCTTTCCCCTTTCCCAGTTCCCCCCCCACCATATGTCCCATAATTCCTCTCCCCCCCAACTATTCCCCAATCATTCCCCCACACACACACACACGATTTCTCTGTTCTGGGTCTACAAAACTGGATCCAATCTTTACAGGCCCAGGGTCCTCCTTTCTTCTTCTTGGGAGTCATTTGACTTGCTAATTGTGCCTTGAGCATTTAGGGCTTCTGGGCTCATTAATATCCACTTATCAGTGATTGCATTTCATGTGCATTCTTTTGTGATTGGGTTACCTCACTTAGGATGATATTTTCCAGATCTAACCATTTACCTACAAATTGCATGAGTTCATTATTTTTAATTGCTGAGTAGTACTCCATTGTATAAATATACCACATTTTTCTGTATCCATTCCTCTTTTGAGGGATATCTGGGCTCCTTCCAATTTCTGGCTATTATAAACAAGGCTGCTATAAACATAATGGAGCATGTGTCTTTTTTTTTCTATATTCTATGTTTACATTCCAAAGGCTTTCCCCTTTCCCAGTTCTCCCCTCCCTATGTCCCATAGTTCCTCTCCCCCCCAACTATTCCCCAATCATTCCCCCTCCTCCCACAGTTTCTCTACAAAACTGGATCCAATCTTTCCAGGCCCAGGGTCCTCTCCTTTCTTCTTGGGAATCATTTGACTTGCTATTTGTGTCTTGAGTATTTAGGGCTTCTGGGCTCATTAATATCCACTTATCAGTGATTGCATTTCATGTGTATTCTGTTGTGATTGGGTTAGCTCACTCAGGATGATATTTTCCAGGTCTAACCATTTACCTACAAATTGCATGAATTCATTATTTTTAATTGCTGAGTAGTATTCCATTGTATAAATATACCACATTTTCTGTATCCATTCCTCCTTTGAGGGATATTTGGGCTCCTTCCAATTTCTGGCTATTATAAACAAGGCTGCTATAAACATAGTGGAGCATGTGTCTTTATTGTATGCAGGGGAATCCTCTGGGTATATGCCCAGGAGTGGTATGCCAGGGTCCTCTGGAAGGAACATGCCCAATTTTCTGAGGAACCACCACACTGATTTCCAGAGCGGTTTTACCATTTTGCAATCCCACCAACAGTGGAGGAGCATTCCTCTTTCTCCACATCCTCGCCAGCATTTGTTGTCTCTTGAGTTTTTGATCTTAGCCATTCTGACTGGTGTGAGGTGGAATCTCAGGGTTGTTTTGATTTGCATTTCTCTGATGACTAACGATGTTGAACATCTCTTAAGGTGTTTCTCAGCCATCCGAATTTCTTCTGGTGAAAATTCTTTGTTTAGCTCTGTACCCCATTTTTTGATAGGGTTATTTGGTTCTTTGCGGTATAACTTCTTGAGTTCTTTGTATATATTGGATATTAGCCCTCTGTCGGATGTGGGGTTGGTAAAGATCTTTTCCCACTTTGTTGGTTGTCGTTTTGTCCTTCTGACAGTGTCCTTTGCCTTGCAGAAACTTTGTAATTTTCTGAGGTCCCATTTGTCAATTCTTGATCTTAGTGCATAAGCTATTGGTGTTCTGTTCAGGAACTTTCCCCTGTGCCTATGTCCTCCAGGGTCTTCCCAAGTTTCTTTCCTAATAGTTTCAGTGTGTCTGGTTTTATGTGGAGGTCCTTGATCCACTTGGAGTTGATCTTAGTGCAAGGAGATAAGAGTGGGTCAATTCGCATTCTTCTGCATGTTGACCTCCAGTTGAACCAGCACCATTTGTTGAAAAGACTATCTTTTTTCCACTGGATGGCTGTGGCTCCTTTATCAAAGATCAAGTGACCATAAGTCTGTGGGTTAATTTCTGGGTCTTCAATCCTGTTCCATTGATCTGCTTGCCTGTTGCTATACCAATACCATGCAGTTTTTAACACAATTGCTCTGTAGTACTGCTTGAGGTCAGGGATATTGATTCCCCCAGAAGTCCTTTTATTGTTGAGAATAGTTTTAGCTATCCTGGGTTTTTTGTTGCTCCAGATGAATTTGAGAATTGCTCTTTCTAGATCTATGAAGAATTGAGTTGGGATTTTGATGGGGATCGCATTGAATCTGTATATTGCTTTTGGCAAGATGGCCATTTTTACTATATTGATTCTGCCAATCCAGGAGCAAGAAATATTTTTCCATCTTCTGAGGTCTTCTTCGATTTCTTTCTTCAAGGACTTGAAGTTCCTGTTGTACAGATCTTTCGCTTGTTTGGTTAGAGTTACGCCAAGGTACTTTGTGTTGTTTGTGGCTATTGTGAAGGGTGTTATTTCCCTAACTTCCTTCTCAGCCGGCTTGTCCTTTGAGTACAAGAAGGCTACTGATTTGCTTGAGTTAATTTTATAACCAGCCACTTTGCTATGAAAAGGGAGACATAACAACAGAAACTGAGGAAATTCAAAAGATCATCAGATCCTACTACAAAGGTCTATACTCAAAATAACTGGAGAATCTAGAGGAAATGGACAATTTCCTAGACAGATACCAAATACCAAAATTAAATCAGCATCAAATAGACCAGCTAAATAGTCCCATAACCCCTAAAGAAATAGAAGGGGTTATAGAAAGCTTCCCGACCAAGAAAAGTACGGGACCAGATGGTTTTAGTGCAGAATTCTACCAGACCTTCAAAGAAGACTTAACACCAATACTTTTCAAACTATTCCACAAAATAGAGACAGAAGGGATACTGCCCAACTCATTCTTTGAAGCCACAATTACGCTAATACCTAAACCACAAAAAGATCCAACAAAGAAAGAGAACTACAGGCTAATTTCTCTTATGAATGTCGATGCAAAAATACTAAATAAAATTCTTGCCAATCGAATCCAAGAGCACATCAAAACGATCATCCATCATGATCAAGTAGGCTTCATCCCAGGGATGCAGGGATGGTTCAACATACAGAAATCCATCAATGTAATCCACTACATAAACAAACTAACAGAAAAAAACCACATGGTCATCTCATTAGATGCTGAAAAAGCATTCGACAAAATTCAGCATCCTTTCATGCTAAAAGTCTTGGAAAGAGCAGGAATTCAAGGCCCATACCTAAACATAGTAAAAGCAATCTACAGCAAACCAGTAGCCAACATCAAAATAAATGGAGAGAAACTTGAAGCAATCCCACTAAAATCAGGGACTAGACAAGGCTGCCCTCTCTCTCCATATCTTTTCAATATAGTACTTGAAGTTCTAGCGAGAGCAATTAGACAACATAAGGAAGTCAAAGGGATACAAATTGGAAAGGAAGAAGTCAAACTATCATTATTTGCAGATGATATGATTGTTTACTTAAGTGACACAAAAAACTCCACCAGAGAACTTCTATGGAGCATGTGTCTTTATTGTATTATTACTGACCTTTTCTACTATGGTCTGGAGATGCTCAGTTTTGTAACCCTCACAAATGAGCAATCCATTTTCAGTCAACTCCAAGTAGGAAGAAATTAAGCATGCACTAATGCCTTCTAAACTCTTACATTAATTTTCTCAAGGAGAACATTTCCATAAAGTACTAATACATAAAATATAACTAATGACTGAGTAAGTGATGGGTATGAAAAATATTTCATGGAGAAGAAACAGCATGTGCAAAGGCTAGATGGGACAAAGGCTCCATGATCAAAGGAGGATGGGACTTTCAATGAACTGAAACTTAGTTGCTGTCATAGGCATGATGGATAATCTAGAGTTGGGTGAAACAGGTTTGGGCAAGTTACAACTTTTAGAAAGCATTTAGGGAGTCTTGAGAAGTTATATCAGAGTTTTAAGTATTAAAGAATAATGTAAATAGAGTGGAATTTTCTGAGGAGTATTCTGGAACTTATGAAGTTAGAGTGGAACCGTAGAAATCATCTCAAGAGTTAAAACAGAAACCTAACACAGACATTTTGGCACATAGACCATAATGCTTGTGGTAGTAGAAATGCAAGGAATTGGAAAGATTCAAGAACTATTTGAACAAAATCTATAGGACTCATAAGGCTCTAATATAAGGGTGATTAAGGAAAGAAAATATCCATAACTACCATGTTTCTAGGCTGCAGAATTGAATAGACAGTAGTCATTCATAGCACTATATAATAGTGAAAGGAGGTAAGATTTACTAATAAGTGCATTACTGGGTATGATAATGTTAAAGTATCCTTAGAACACAAAGTACAGTACAATAGCATGTAAAACAGCTCCTACAACTCATGTTAGAAAGAAAATGAGATGAAGATCAAGACTAAAACTTAATTTGACAATGGAGAAATTGCGAAGAATGTTGAATCCTCTAATCTCTCAAGTCTTCTCTACCAAAATGAGGCCCATTTTAAAAAAACATGATTATAAAACTTAAATGCGAGCATCTGTGTGTATGCACTGGGAAATAATGTCTCTCTACTATCCTCAAACCCTCTGTAGCTGCAGAAATTTTAAGACTTGTAAGGCCTCTTTCCTTGAAGGATCAGGCCACTGTCTTGAAAGATATAAAAACCTACCAAAAATACAAGACTAGACAGAAACATACCAAATTAGGCTTATTACAAGAGACTCACACAGTCAACTGTAGAGATTAGCTAGGCATAGCCAAAAGCCACAGGACAGACTGTCATAAAGGGCATATTGGAACTAAGAGGATAGCATGATGCTTCACTCTAAAAGTAGGACTTTTTTCTTAAAATCATGAATTCAGATATGTCCTTCAGTGCTCCACTGGTAGCATCAGTTAGCACATGGGACTTGTGGAGCTATTAAGCTCACTCTACCCATTAAATCTGGCTCACTCACTCTATGTAGATATTTCATGTTTCTCACATTAGGTATTTTGACTTTTATCACAACTATAAAATAGCCTCATACCCAAGACTGATGAGAATATAGCCTGGTGAGAATATAGTCTGATGAGAATACTGCCTATCACAAAGCACATCATATATGCTTCCCATGATGAGTTAGCCCTACCTCCCCTCCTGGCCTCCAAGTATAATAGTTAGTACTAACTCACAGCATATCCTTCAGAATAGCATTGTAAAATATGAACAGTTTTCTTTAACTGTAAAGCTCCAGGACTAAGATGCAGGAACCAGCAAGAGTTGGAAGAATATGTATGAGATCTTGAAGGAGCTTAATGAAAGTGGAATTTAGAGACTAGAACAAAACCTTGGATAAGGTGATGAAATACTTAGCATTCTGGTAGGCATCCCAGGTAGTATTGACGCAATGAAGTAGTGATGTTAATAATACCAGAGCCCAGAGCAGAAAAGTATAAAATCTCAGAGATGTCTTCATGCCATAACAAATGCTATTTGATCCATGAGACCCATCAAGTATGACCATGAACTAGATATTTTATTAACCAAAAGAATAATAACTTTTTAAAATAAGCATAAGGAAAGTGTTCAGAAACAATTCAGAAGTTCTTGGGTGACTATCTGTTCCATTGAATCAAGGCTTAAAGGTAATACTCTTATCAAATCTGAGGATCAAACAACCCCCAAAATAACAGGATCCAGTTACTTCAAGCTGGTAGAGTTATTAGAACAAGTAAGAAAGACTTAGAGCCCTGATGAGTAAATGTTAGAAGTTGTATTCCAGGGGGAAATTTAGTTCTGAAGTTTATGTAATATGCTATCTACGGCCAAAAGAAAAAATTATAGGAGTGATGGGGCAGATGACCCATAAAAAGCAATGACAACTTGTTCAGTTTCTACCTCAAGTAACATCTTAACTAAAAAAATCTAGTTGAGTTTTCATGAAAAAGAATTCTTTAACTTTACATAAAGTCCATAAGGCAAGAATTCCCCCTAGTTTTCACCAAGGACCCCAGATCATGGTACACACACACATAGGAAAAATAATAACCAGGTAATTTGTAAATGTTAGGAAGAGTTTAAATTGATACTGATGTTCAGGAACTCCAAAAAAATCTTGAATGTTTTTAATGACATAAAGACATTTATAAATAAGTGAAAGAATAATTATAATCATTTCCTGGCAAATTGAAGATTTACATGGAAACTATTTCGTATAAACTTGAAGAAATATATAGAAAAATGTTAGGGTTTCTGTCTTGAGCCCATCTTCTGGCACAGTACACCACCATACCCAAGTGGTTCAGGGAAGCAACGTAACCACCCAGGAATGCAGAGGGGCCTGCCTGCACAGATAGAACCACCCTAGCCCCTCAGAGGATCACACTCAGAACTCTCTGGCAGAAGACCTCCAGTTCCTTCTCAGGCTTGGGACCACCGTCTGGGCCACATACCATATCCAAGTGATGTGCAGAGATAGCTAACCACTCAGGAGCACAGAGAGGCTGGGTAGCACAGGTAGGACCATCCCTGCTTCTCAGAGAAAACAGCTGGAAACCCTGAGTACACAAGAGCCTAGGAGCAGCCTGGGACAGGAGTCTACCAATTTCCACCTGAACCCAGAGTTGATCATAGCCACAGACCTTAATATCCAAATACAACCACAAGAGAACAGGTCTTCCAGGAATACCTCCATACTGGTGTACACAGAGAGAACAGGTTTCCCAGGAGCACAGATACAGAGGCTTGCATGTCAGATAAGCCCCAGTCAGAGACAGAAACACCAGATAACACCAGAGACAACCAGATGGCAAAAGGCAAAAGCAATAACACCACCAACAGAAACCAAGGCAACATGACACCATCTGAACCAAGCTCTCCAAGTCCTGGATACCCCCAACACACCAGGAAATCAAGACCTGAATTTAAAATCACATTTCATGATTCTGAAAGAGGATTTCAAAAAAGATATAAATAACTCCCTTAAAGAAGTACAGAAGAACATGAGGTAACAGGTAGAAACCCTTAGAAAAGAAACAAAAAAATGCTTAAAGAAATGCAGGAGAACATGGATGAACATGTAGAAACCCATAAAGAGGAAACACAAAAATCACTTAAAGTAATACAGGAGAACATGGGTCAACAAGCAGAAGCCCTGAAAGAGGAAACACAAAAATTCCTTAAAGAATTACAAGAAAACACAACAAACAAGTGAAGGAACTGAACAAAACAATCCAGAATCTAAAAATGGACGTGGAAACAGTAAAGAAATCACAAAGGGAGACAACTTTGGAGATAGAAAACCTCAAAAAGAAATCAGGAGCCATAGATGCAAATATCAACAACAGAATACAAGAGATAGAAGAAAGAATCTCAGGTGCTGAAGATACCATAGAAAGCACTGACTCAATAGTCAAAGAAAATGCAAAATGCAAAAAAAGCTTGTACCCCAAAATAGCCAAGAAATCCAGGACACAAGGAGAAGACCAAACCTAAGGATTATAGGTATAGAAGAGAGTGAGGATTTACAACTTAAAGGGCCAGTAACTATCTTCAACAAAATTATAGAACATTCCTAACCTTAAGAGAGAAATGCCCATGAATATACAGAAGCCTACAGAACTCCAAACAGACTGGACCAGAACATAAATCCCTCCCATCACATAATAATCAAAATCCCAAACGTACTAAACAAAGAAAGAATATTAAAAGTAGTAAGAGAAAAAGGCCAAGTAACATATAAAAGAAGACCTATCAGAATTACACCAGACTTCTCACCAGAGACCATGAAAGCTAGGTGATCCTGGGCAGATCTCATACAGACCCTAAGAGAACACAAATTCCAGCCCAGACTACTATACCCAGCAAAACTCTCAATCACCATAGATGGAAAATCCAAGATATTCCATGCTAAAACCAAATTTACACAATATCTTTCTACAAACCCAATTCTATAAAGCATAATGGGTTGAAAATACCAACACAAGGAGGAAAACTACACCCTAAAAAAAGCAAGATAGTAATTTTTTCTCAACAAACCCAAAAGAAGATAACAACTCAAACACGAAAATAACATCAAAAATAACAGGAAGCAACAATCACTATTCCTTAATATCTAACATCAATGGACTCAAGCCCCCTGCCCAAAAAAAAGTCATAGACTAACAGACTGGATACATAAACAGGACCCAGCATTTTGCTGCATACAGGACTCAATAGTCAAAGAAAATGAAAAATGCATAAAGTTTGTAACCCAAAGCACCCAGGAAATCCAGGACACATGAGAAGACCAAATCTAAGGATTATGGGTGTAGAAGAGAGTGAAGATTTACAACTTGAAGTGCCAGTAAATATCTTCAACAAAATTATAAAAGAAAACTTCCCTAACCTAAAGAAACAGATACCCATGAACATACAAGAAGCCTACAGAACTCCAAACAGACTGAATCAGACCAGAAAATCCACCTGGCACTTAATAATCAAAACACCAAATGTACGAAACAAAGAAAGAATATTAAAAGCAGTAAGGGGAAAAGGGCAAGTAACTTATAAAGGCAGACCTATCAGAATTACACCAGACTTCTCACCAGAGACCATGAAAGCTAAAAGATCCTGGGCAGATCTCATACAGACCCTAAGAGAACACAAATGTCAGCCCAGACTCCTATACCCAGCAAAACTCTCAATCACCATTGAGGAAGAAATTGAATATTCCATGATAAAACCAAATTTACACAATATCTGTCCACAAATCCAGCCCTACAAAGGATCATAGATGGAAAATGCCAACACAAGGAGGGAAACTACACCCTAGAAAAAGCAAGAAAGTAATCCTCTTCCAACAAACCCAAAACAAGATACACCAACATAAAAATAACATCACAAATAATAGGAAACAACAATCACTAGTCCTTAATATCTCTTAACATAAATGGACTCAATTCCCCAATAAAAAGACATAGACTAACAGAAATATTTTTCATGTAAATCTTCACTTTTATTAGAAAATATTTGTAATTCCTCTTTCAATTAATTTAGTAAAAATTTTTGTATGTCTACCATTTTATCTGCATTATTTTTCATGAAATCTTCAATTTTAACATATTTTTCTTTATATTTCTATTTTATCAGAAGTGTTTCCATGTAAATCTCGGATTTTATCACAAAATGATTTTAATTCCACCTCAATTAATTTAGAAAGGTTTTGTATATCTACCATTTTATCTGTATAATATTCCATGAATTAGTTAATTTTAACATGTTTTTCTATATATTTCTTGAATTTTATCAGAAATTTTTCCATGTAAATCTTTAATTTTACCTGAAAATGTTTATAATTCTTTCAATAAACTCAGAATTATTTTATGCTTACTATTTTATTTGTATAATGTCCATGATAATGTTCAATTTCAAGATGTTTTTCTGTATATTTCTTCAATTTTATCAGAAATATTTTCCATGTAAATCTTCAAATATATCATAAATTGTTTCTATTTCACTTTTTCAATTAATTTACCAATGTTGGTATGACTATCACTTTACTCTTTAATTTTCCATGAAAGTTGTCAATTTTAACGTGTTTTCTATATATCTCTTCTATCTTATTAGAAATATTTTCTATGTAAATCTTCAATTTTATCATAAAATGTTTTTACTTCCTTTTTCAATAAAAGAACATCCTTTTCAAAAAGAGAAAAAGAAAAACGATAAAATTGAGGATTTTCATGGAAAATAATACCTTGAATTGGTTGACATAAATTACATTTCTAAATAAATTGAAAGATGAATTATCCATTTTCTAATAAAATTGAAGATTTACATGGAAAATATTTCCGATAAAATTGAAGAAATATATAGAAAAAATGTTATATTGACTATTTTAAGAAAAAATAATAGAGTTAAATTGGTTGACATAAAAAAATTTCTAAAATAATTAAAATAAGAATTATAAATATTTTCTAATAAAATTAAATATATACATGGAAAATATTTCTGATAAATTGAAGAAATAAATTGAAAAGCATGTTAAAAATGAAGATTATTGTGGAGCAATCACTATTCCTTAATATCTCTTAACATCAATGGACTCAATTCCCCAATAAAAAGACATAGACTATCAGACTGGATATGTAAACAGGACCCTACATATGACTGCATACAGGAAACACACCCCAGTGTCAAAGACAAACACTACTTCAGAGGAAAAGGCTGGAAAATAATGTTACAAGCAAATGGTCTCAGGAAACAAGATGGAGTAGCCATTCTAATATCAGATAAAATTGACTTTCAACCTAAAGTCATCAAAAGAGATGTGGAAGGACACTTCTTAATGGTCAAAGGAAAAATCCACCAAGAATAATTCTCAACTCTAAACATCTATGCTCCAAGTGCAAGGGCACCCTTATTCATACCTTATTCATAAAAGAAACTCTACTAAAGCTCAAAGCACACATTGCAACAAACAAAAATAGCAGGTGACCTCAGTGGACTGATCAGGAAAACAGAAACTAAACTAGGACACACTGAAACTAATTGATGCTTTGTACCAATTGGATTTAACATACACACACACACACACAAACACACACACACACACACACACACACACACATATATATATATATATATATATATATATATATATATAACATTTCATCCTAAAGCAAAAGAATATATCTTTTTCTCAGCACCTCATGGTACCTTCTCCAAAATCAACCGTATAATTGGTCACAAGACAGACCTCAACAAATATAAGATCGAACTAATCCTATGCCTCCTATCAGATCACTATGGAGTAAGAGTGGTCTTCAATAGCAACAAAAACAAGAGAAAGCCCACATACACATGGAAGCTAAAAAATACTCTACTCAATGATACCTTGGTCAAGGAAAAAAATAAAGAAATCAAAGACTTTTTATAATTTAATGAAAATGAAGGCACAACGTACCCAAATTTATGGGACACAATGAAAGCAGTGCTAAGAGGAAAACTCATAGCTCTGGGTGCATCCAAAAAAAGCTTGAGGGAGCATACACTAGCAGTTTAACAGAACACCTGAAAGCATTAGAACAAAAAGAAGCTAATAAACCCAAGAGGAGTAGAAGGCAGGAAATCATAAAACTCGGGGCTGAAATCAATCAAGTTGAAACAAAAAGAACTACACAAAGAATCAACAAAAGTAGAAGCTGGTTCTTTAAGAAAATCAACAAGATAAATCAGCAACCAACAAATTGGGAAAAGATCTTCACCAACCCCACATCCGACAGAGGGCTAATATCCAGTGTATACAAAGAACTCAAGAAGTTATACCGCAAAGAACCAAATAACCCTATCCAAAAATGGGGTACAGAGCTAAACAGAAACTTTTCACCTGAAGAAATTCAGATGGCTGAGAAACACCTTAAAAATGTTCAACATCATTAGTCATTAGGGAAATGCAAATCAAAACAACCCTGAGATTTCACCTCACACCAGTCAGAATGGCTAAGATTAAAAACTCAGAAGACATCAGGTGTTGGCGAGGATGTGGAGAAAGAGGAACGCTCCTCCACTGCTGGTGGGAATGCAAGCTGGTACAACCACTCTGGAAATCAGTCTGGCGATTCCTCAGAAAACTGGACGTGATACTTCCGGAGGACCCAGCCATACCATCCTGGGAATATACCCAGAAGATTCCCCAGCATGCAATAAGGATGCATGCTCCACTATGTTCATAGCAGCCTTATATATAATATCCAGAAGCTAGAAAGAACCCAGATGTCCCTCAACGGAGGAATGGATACAAAAATATGTGGTATATATACACAATGGAGTACTATTCAGCCATTAGAAACAATGAATTCATGAAATTCTTAGAGAAATGGATGGAGCTGGAGAATGTCATACTAAGTGAGGTGACCCAGTCTCAAAAGAATACCCATGGTATGCAGTCACTGATAAGTGTACATTAGCCTAGAATCTTGGAACAGCAAAGACACAAATCACATACCAAGTAATGTCTGACAAGAAGAAAGGAGTGGACACTGGTGCTAGAATGGACCAAAACATCATTGTGGGGGAGTACAAGAACAGGGAGGTGGGAGGGGGTGGATGAGGGAACAGGGGGAGGGAAAAGGGCATGTGGGACCTTTGGGGGTGGGGAACCAGAAAAAGTGAAATGATTTGTAAATATAGAATATATCCAATAAAATATATATATATATTAAACAAAGAAAAGAAAATCAACAAGATAGATAAACCTTTAGCCATATTAATCAGAGGGCACAGAGACAGTATCCAAGTTAACAAAATTAGAAATGAAAAGGGAGACATAACAACAGAAACGGAGGAAATTCAAAAAATCATCAGATCCTACAAATGCATGTACTCAACACAACTGGAAAATCTGGAGGAAATGGATAATTTCCTAGAAAGATACCAAATACCAAAATAAAATCAGGATCAAATAGATCATCTAAAAAAATCCCATAACCCCTAAAAAAATAGAAGGGCTCATAGAAAGTTTTCCAACCAAAAAAAGCACAGCACCAGATGGTTTTAGTGCAGAATTCTATCAGACCTTCAAAGAAGACCTAACACCAATACTCTTCAAGCTATTCCACAAAATAGAAACAGAAGGAACACTGCCCAACTCCTTCTACGAAGCCACAATTACACTGATACCAAAACTACACAAATATTCAACAAAGAAAGAGAACTTCAGACCAATTTCCCTTATGAACATCAATGCAAAAATACTCAATAAAATCCTTGCCAACTGAATCCAAGAACACATCAAAACAGACATTCACCAAGATCAAGGAGGCTTCATTCCAGGGATGCAGGGATGGTTCAATATACGGAAATCCATTAATGCAATCCACTACATAAACAAACTCAAAAAAAAACCACATGGTCATTTCATTAGAGACTGAAAAAAACATTTGACAAAATTCAGCATCCTTTCATGCTAAAAGTATTGGAAATAACAGGAATTCAAGGCCCATACCTAAACATAGTAAAAGCAATTTACAGTAGACCGGTAGCCAACATCAAAGTAAACGAAGAGAAACTTGACACAATCCCACTAAAATCAGGGACTAGATAAAGCTGCACCCTCTCACCATATCTTTTCAATATAGTACTTGAGGTACTAGCTAGAGCAATTCAACAACATAAGGAAATCAAAGGGATACAAATTGGAAAAGAAGATGTCAAACTATCACTATTCGCAGATGATATGATAATATATTTAAGTGACCCAAAAACTCCACCAGAGAACTCCTACAGCTGATAAACAACTTCAGCAAAGTGGCTGGCTATAAAATCAACTCAAGCAAATCAGTAGCCTTCCTAAGCAGGCTGAGAAAGAAATTAGGGAAATGACACCCTTCACAATAGCCACAAACAATATAAAGTATCTAGGTGTGACTCTAACCTAACAAGTAAAAGATCTGTATGACAAGAATTTCGGGTGTCTGAAGAAGGAAATTGAAGAAGACCTCAGAAAATGGAAAAATCTTCCATGCTCATGATTGGCAGGATTAATATAGTAAAAATGATCATCTTGCCAAAAGCAATATACAGATTCAATGCAATTGCCATAAAAATCCCAACTCAATTCTTCATAGAGTTAGAAAGAGCAATTCTCAAATTCAAATGGAATAGCAAAATATACAAGATAGCTAAAACTATTCTCAACAGTAAAAGAACTTCTGGGTGAATCAGTATCCCAGAAGTACTTGAGAGCAGTACTTCAGAGCAATAGTGTTAAAAATTGCAGGGTGAGGACGTGCACCGAGGCAGCCGGATCCACCCAGCTCCCCAGGACCCCGGACCAGCAATAGCGGCAGGCCTCCATATTGCAACCAGGACACAGCTAGAAAGGCGCAGGTAGGGACTCTGTCTGGGACTAGAGCAGAGAGCGCTGCTAAGCTCCCGCCCAGAGGCGGGCACAGGCACCTAGGCTCTGCAGCACGTCCCTGCGAGCTTAGGACGTGCACCGAGGCAGCCGGATCCACCCAGCTCCCCAGGACCCCGGACCAGCTATAGCAGCAGGCCTCCATATTGCAACCAGGACACAGCTGGAAAGGCTCAGGTAGGGACTCCGTCTGGGACTAGAGCAGGGAGCGCTGCTAAGCTCCCGCCCAGAGGCAGGCACAGGCGCCTAGGCTCTGCAGCACGTCCCTGCAAGCTTAGGACATGCACCTAGGCAGCTGGATCCACCCAGCTCCCCAGGACCCCGGACCAGCGATATCGGCAGGCCTCCATATTGCAACCAGGACATAGCTGGAAAGGCACAGGTAGATAGATTCCATCAGGGGCTACCACATGAGGGGATCTGCTAGGCTCTCCCTACTAGGCAGGCCCAGCAGCGCCTACCAAGGCTCTGCTGCACTCCCCCACACTTCCCAGAGACCTCAGGCCTTGCAAAAAGTCAGCGGGTGGCAGCCAGCTCATGATCCCGTTGAGCAGCAATCAGGCATAACCACCAGTAGAGAAACAACAGGTAAGCCCAGCCTCACAGGAGATTCAAACACCAGCCAGTGACAACAAGGTCAACTAACACCAGAAATAACCAGATGGCAAAAGGTAAACGAAGGAATGTCACTAACAGAAATCAAGGCAACATGACAGCATCTGAACCCAGTTCGCCAACAACAGGAAGCCCTGGATACCCCAAAACACCAGAAAAACAAGACTTGGATATAAAATCACTGGTCAGGATGCTGGTAGCTGAACACATAGAAAAATCTCGTAAAGAAATAGAGGAGAAAATGGATCAAAAGTTAGAAGCCTTTACAAAGCAAATACAAAAATCACTTCAAGAAATGCAGGAGAAGATGGATCAAAAAGAAGAAGACAATAAGGAAGAAAGACAAAAATCACTTAAAGAAATACAGAAGAACGTGGGCCAACAAGTAGAAGCTATGAAAGAGGAAACACAAAAATCTATTAAAGAAATACATGAAAACACAATCAAGCAAGCGAAAGATCTGAGCACATCCATCCAGGTACTAAAAACAGAAGTAGAAACAACTAAGAAATCGCAGAGGGAGACAACATTGGAGATAGAAAACCTTGGGAAGAAATCAGGGGCCATAGATGCAAATATCAACAATAGAATACAAGAGATAGAAGACAGAATATCAGAAGCCGAAGATACCATAGGAACCATTGATTCAACAGTCAAAGAAAATACTAAATGCAAAAAGGCTGTAACCCAAAACATCCAGGAAATCCAGGACACAATGAGAAGACCAAACCTAAGGATCATAGGTATAGACAAGAATGAAGATGTACAAGTTAAAGGGCCAGCAAATATCTTCTACAAAATTATGGAAGAAAACTTCCCCAACCTAAAGAGAGAGATGCCCATGAATATACAAGAAGCATACAGAACCCCAAACAGACTGGATCAGAACAGAAATACATCCCGTCACATAATAATCAAAACTCCAAATGTAATAAACAAAGAAAGAATATTAAAGGCAGCAAGAGAAAAAGGCCAAGTAACTTATAAAGGAAGACCTATCAGAATAACACCAGACTTCTCACCTGAGACCATGAAAGCTAGAAGATCCTGGGCAGATATAATGCAAACTCTAAGAGAACACAAACTTCAGGCAAAACTACTTTACCCAGCAAAGCTCTCAATCGCCATAGATGGAGACATCAAGGTATTCCATGACAAAACCAAATTTGCACGATATCTTTCCACAAATCCAGCCCTACAAAGGATAATAGGGGGAAAACACCAAGACAAGGACGGAAACTACACCCGGGAAGAAACAAGATAGAAACCTCCTCTCATCAAACCTAAAAGAAGGTAACCTCTCGAATATAAAAAAATAAATAAAATAAATAAATATAATTTCAAAAATGTCTGGAGGAAATAATTACTATTCCTTAATATCTCTTAACATCAATGGACTCAATTCCCCAATAAAAAGACATAGATTAACAGACTGGATACAGAAACAGGACCCTACATTTTGCTGCATACAGGAAACCCATCTCAGTGTTAAAGACAAACACTGCCTTAGAGTAAAAGGCTGGAAGACAATTTTACAAGCAAATGGTCTCAGGAAACAAGCTGGAGTAGCCATTCTAATATCAGATAAAATTGACTTCCAACCTAAAATCATCAAGAGAGACTCAGAAGGTCACTTCTTGCTGGCCAAAGGGAAAATCCACCAAGAAGAGCTCTCAATACTGAACATCTATGCTCCAAATGCAAGGGCACCCTCCTTCGTAAAAGAAACCTTACTAAAGCTTAAAGCACACATTACACCTAACACAATAATTGTGGGTGACTTCAACACTCCACTCTCCTCAATGGACAGATCAGGAAAGCAGAAACTAAACAGGGACACAGTGAAACTAATTGAAACTCTGGACCAACTGGATTTAACAGATATATATAGAACATTTCATCCTAAAGCTAAAGAATATACCTGTTTCTCAGCTCCACATGGTACCTTCTCCAAAATAGACCATATAATTGGTCACAAGACAGATGTCAACAAATACAAGAAGATCGAGCTAATCCCATGCCTCCTATCAGATCACCATGGAGTAAGAGTGGTCTTCAATAACAACAAAAACAACAGAAAGCCCACATACATATGGAAATTGAACAATACTCTACTCAATGACACCTTGGTCAAGGAAGAAATAAAAAAAGAAATCAAAGACTTTTTAGAATTCAATGAAAATGAAGGTACAACCTACCCAAATCTATGGGACACAATGAAAGCAGTGCTAAGAGGAAAACTCATAGCTCTAAGTGCATCCAAAAAGAAACTGGAGAGAGCATACACTAGCAACTTAATGGCACACCTTAAAGCCCTGGAAGAAAAACAAGTTAATTCACCCAGGAGGAGTAGAAGACAAGAAATCATCAAACTCAGGGCTGAAATCAATCAAATAGAAACAAAGAGAACCATACAAAGAATCAACAAGACCAGGAGCTGGTTCTTTGAGAAAATCAACAAGATAGATAAACCCTTAGCCAGACTAACCAAAGGACACAGAGACAGTATACAAATTAACAAAATTAGAAATGAAAAGGGAGACATAACAACAGAAACTGAGGAAATTCAAAAGATCATCAGATCCTACTACAAAGGTCTATACTCAAAACAACTGGAGAATCTGGAGGAAATGGACAATTTCCTAGACAGATATCAAATACCAAAATTAAATCAGCATCAAGTAGATCAGCTAAATAGTCCCATAACCCCTAAAGAAATAGAAGGGGTTATAGAAAGCCTGCCAACCAAAAAAAGTACGGGACCAGATGGTTTTAGTGCAGAATTCTACCAGACCTTCAAAGAAGACTTAACACCAATACTTTTCAAACTATTCCACAAAATAGAGACGGAAGGGACACTGCCCAAGTCATTCTTCGAAGCCACAATTACGCTAATACCTAAACCACAAAAAGATCCAACAAAGAAAGAGAACTACAGGCCAATTTCTCTTATGAATATAGATGCAAAAATACTAAATAAAATTCTTGCTAACCGAATCCAAGAGCACATCAAAACGATCATCCACCATGATCAAGTAGGCTTCATCCCAGGGATGCAGGGATGGTTCAATATACGGAAATCCATCAATGTAATCCACTACATAAACAAACTGAAAGAAAAAAACCACATGGTCATCTCATTAGATGCTGAAAAAGCATTCGACAAAATTCAGAATCCTTTCATGCTAAAAGTCTTGGAAAGAGCAGGAATTCAAGGCCCATACCTAAACATAGTAAAAGCAATCTACAGCAAACCAGTAGCCAACATCAAAATAAATGGAGAGAAACTTGAAGCATTCCCACTAAAATCAGGGACTAGACAAGGCTGCCCTCTCTCTCCATATCTTTTCAATATAGTACTTGAAGTTCTAGCAAGAGCAATTAGACAACATAAGGAAGTCAAAGGGATACAAATTGGAAAGGAAGAAGTGAAACTATCATTATTTGCAGACGATATGATAGTTTACCTAAGCGCCCCAAAAAACTCCACCAGAGAACTTCTACAGCTGATAAACACTTCAGCAAAGTGGCAGGTTATAAAATTAACTCAAGCAAGTCAGTGGCCTTCTTGTACTCAAAGGACAAGCAGGCTGAGAATGAAATTAGGGAAATAACACCCTTCACAATAGCCACAAACAACATAAAGTATCTTGGCATAACTCTAACCGAACAAGCGAAAGATCTGTACAACAGGAACTTCAAGTCCTTGAAGAAAGAAATCGAAGAAGACCTCAGAAGATGGAAAAATATTTCTTGCTCCTGGATTGGCAGAATCAATATAGTAAAAATGGCCATCTTGCCAAAAGCAATATACAGATTCAATGCGATCCCCATCAAAATCCCAACTCAATTCTTCATAGATCTAGAAAGAGCAATTCTCAAATTCATCTGGAGCAACAAAAAACCCAGGATAGCTAAAACTATTCTCAACAATAAAAGGACTTCTGGGGGAATCAATATCCCTGACCTCAAGCAGTACTACAGAGCAATTGTGTTAAAAACTGCATGGTATTGGTATAGCAACAGGCAAGCAGATCAATGGAACAGGATTGAAGACCCAGAAATTAACCCACAGACTTATGGTCACTTGATCTTTGATAAAGGAGCCACAACCATCCGGTGGAAAAAAGATAGCCTTTTCAACAAATGGTGCTGGTTCAACTGGAGGTCAACATGCAGAAGAATGAGAATTGACCCACTCTTATCTCTTTGCACCAAGATCAACTCCAAGTGGATCAAGGACCTCCACATAAAACCAGACACACTGAAACTATTAGAAAAGAAACTTGGGAAGACCCTGGAGGACTTGGGCACAGGGGAAAAGTTCCTGAACAGAACACCAATAGCTTATGCTCTAAGATCAAGAATCGACAAATGGGACCTCATAAAATTACAAAGTTTCTGTAAGGCAAAGGACACTGTCAGAAGGACAAAACGGCAACCAACAAAGTGGGAAAAGATCTTCACCAACTCCACATCCGACAGAGGGCTAATATCCAATATATACAAAGAACTCAAGAAGTTAGACCGCAAAGAAACAAATAACCCTATCAAAAAATGGGGCACAGAGCTAAACAAAGAATTTTCACCAGAAGAAATTTGGATGGCCGAGAAACACCTTAAAAGATGTTCAACATCATTAGTCATCAGGGAAATGCAAATCAAAACAACCCTGAGATTCCACCTCACACCAGTCAGAATGGCTAAGATTAACAACTCAAGAGACAACAAGTGCTGGCGAGGATGTGGAGAAAGAGGAACACTCCTCCACTGTTGGTGGGATTGCAAAATGGTAAAACCACTCTGGAAATCAGTTTGGCGGTTCCTTAGAAAATTGGGCATGTCACTTCCAGAGGACCCTGGCATACCACTCCTGGGCATATACCCAGAGGATTCCCCTGCATGCAATAAAGACACATGCTCCACTATGTTTATAGCAGCCTTGTTTATAATAGCCAGAAATTGGAAGGAGCCCAAATATCCCTCAAAGGAGGAATGGATACAGAAAATGTGGTATATTTATACAATGGAATACTACTCAGCAATTAAAAATAATGAATTCATGCAATTTGTAGGTAAATGGTTAGACCTGGAAAATATCATACTGAGTGAATTAACCCAGTCACAAAAGAATGCACATGAAATGCAATCACTGATAAGTGGATATTAATGAGCCCAGAAGCACTAAATACTCAAGACACAAATAGCAAGTCAAATGATTCCCAAGAAGAAGAAAGGAGAGGACCCTGGGCCTGTAAAGATTGCATCCAGTTTAGTAAAGAAACCGAGGGGGGAGGGGGAACGATTGGGGAACAGTTGGGGGGGAGAGGAACTATGGGAACTATGGTGGGTGGGAACTGGGAAAGGGGAAAGCCTTTTGAATGTAAACATAGAACTTAGAAAATAAAAATTAAAAAAAAATAAAAAAAATTGCATGGTATTGGTACAATGACAGGCAGGTAGATCAATAGAATAGTATTGAAGACCCAGAAATGAACCCACACGCCTATGGTCACTTGATCTTTTACAAAGGAGCTGAAACTATCCAGTAGAAAAAAAGATAGCCTTTTCAACAAATAGTGCTGGTTTAATTGGAGGTCAGCATGCAGAAGAATACGAATTGATCCATTCTTATCTCCTTGTACTAAGTTAAATTTCAAGTTGATCAAGAACCTCCACATAAACCAGACACACTGAAACTAATAGAAAAGAAACTGGGGAAGACCCTTGAGGTCATGGGCACAGGAGAAAATTTCCTGAACAGAACACCAGTAGCTTATGCTCTAAGACCAATAATTAACAAATGGGACCCCATAAAATTACAGTTTCTGTAAGGCAAAGGACACTGTCAAAGGACAAAATGACAACCACAAATTGGGAAATATACAAATTGGCTAATATACAAGATATACAAAGAACTCAAGAAGTTAGACTCCAGAGAACCAAATAACCCTATTAAAAATGGGGTTCAGAGCTGGGCAGTGGTGGCGCACGCCTTTAATCCCAGCACTTGGGAGGCAGAGGCAGGCGGATTTTTGAGTTCGAGGCCAGTCTGGTCTACAGAGTGAGTTCCAGGACAGCCAGGGCTATACAGAGAAACCCTGTCTCAGAAAAAAAAAATCTTTCTTAAGCCGGGCATGGTGGCGCACACCTGTAATCCTAGCACTTGGGAGGCAGAGGCAGGCAGATTTCTAAGTTCGATGCCAGCCTGGTCTACAGAGTGAGTTCCAGGACAGCCAGGACTACACAGAGAAACCCTGTCTCGAAAAACCAAAAAAAAAAAAATGGGGTACAAAGCCAAAGAATTTTCACCTGAAGAACTTCGAATGGCTGAGAAGCACCTTAAGAAATGTTCAGCATCATTAGTCATTAGTGAAATGCAAATCAAAACAACCCTGAGATTTCACCTCATACCAGTCAGAATGGCTAAGATTAAAAACTCAGGAGACAGCAGGTGTTGGCAAGGATGTGGAGAAAGAGGAACACTCCTCCACTGCTGGTGGGATTCCAAGATGGTACAACCACTCTGGAAATCAGCCTGGCGGTTCCTCAGAAAACTGGCCAGGACACTTCCAGAGGACCCTGCTATACCATTCCTGGGCATATACCCAAAGGATTCCCCAGCATGCAATAAGGACACATGCCCCACTATGTTCATAGAAGTCTTATTTATTATAGCGAGAAGCTGGAAAGAACCTAGATGTCCCTCAGTGGAGGAATGGATACAGAAAATGTGGTATATTTACACAATGGAATACTACCCAACAATTAAAAACACTGAATTCATGAAATTCTTAGGTATGTGGTTGGAACTTAAAAATATCATCCTAAGTGAGGTAACTCATTCACAAAAGAACACACATGGAATGCAGTCACTGATAAGTGGATATTAGCCCAGAAGCTCTGAATACCGAAGACACAACTCAAATATCAAATCATTCCCAAGAAGAAGGAAGGAGAGGGCCCTGGTCCTGGAAAGGCTTGATGCAGCATTGTAGGGGATTACCAGGACAGAGAAGTGGGAGCGGGTTGGTTGGGTAATGGGTGGAGGGAAGAGGTCTTATGGGACTTGTGGGAAGGGGGGAACTTGGAAAGGGAAGATCATTTGGAATGTAAACAAAGACTATAGAAATTAAAATTTAAAAAAGAGAAATGTTCAATCTCCTTAAATCATCAGGGAAATGCAAATCAAAACATCCTTGAGATTACACCTCACACCAGTCATAATGGCCAAAATCAAAATCTCAGGTGACAGTAAATGCTGGAGAGGCTGTGGAGAAATAGGAACACTCTTCCATTGCTGGTGAGATTTCAAGCTGGTAGAACCACTCTGAAAATCAGTTTGGCGGTTCCTCAGAAAATTGGACATAGCACTCACTAGCTAAGAACCCAGCTATACCACTCTTGGGCATATACCCAGAAGAAGCTCCAACATGTAATAAAGACACATACTCCACTATGTTCATAGTAGCCTTATTTATAATAGCCAGAAGCTGAAAAGAACCCAGATGTTCCTCAACAGAGGAATGGATACAGAAAATGTGGTACATTTACACAATGGAATACTACTCAGTTATTAAAAACAATGACTTCATGAAATTCTTATGCCAATGGATGGAGCTATAAACTATTATCCTGAGTGAGATAACCAATCACAAAAGAACAGACACAGTATGCAATTGCTGATAAGTGGGTATTAGCCCAAAAGCTTGGAATACCTAAGATACAACTCACAGACCCCATGAAGCTCAAGATGAAGGAAGACCAAAGTGTGGATACTTTGATCTTTATTGGAAAGTAGATCAAAACACCCATGCCTCACAGCCAACCAATAGAATGAGCATAGGGTCCCCAATGGAGCAGCTAGAGAAAGGACCCAAGGAGCTTAATAGGTTTGCAGCTCTGCAGGAGGAACAATAATATGTACCAATCAGTACTCCCAGAGCTCCCAGGGACTAAACCACTAACCAAAGTTTACACATGGTGGGACCCACTTCTCCAGCTACCTATGTAGCAGAAGATGACTATTTCAGTCATCATTGAGAGGAGAGGCCATTAGTCTTGTGAAGGTTCGTTTCACCAGAATAGAGGAATACAAGTCAAAAGATTGTAAGGGGGTGATCAGGGGGATTGGGGATGGGATAAGGGGTTTTCAGTGGGTTAAAGTGGAAACGGGTTAACATTTGAAATGTAAATAAAGCTAATATCTAATTTAGAAAAAAGAGATGTAATTTATGACAACCAATTTAGGGTATTATTTTCCATGAGATATTTTGACTTTCAAGAAAGAAAATGAAAAACGAAGAAGCTGATGATCAGAAAGTATAGCCCCATTTTAAATGTGATTCATAACCCTTGGTCCACTGTGTGAATCACACTGGGAAGTTGTTGCAAACTCTGCATCAATTAATTAACCTGTTAGGTAGGAGATTCTGGAGTTGCCAAACCATGAGGAAAACTTCCAGAACAGACTCAAATCCAGATCAACATCATAATCACAAAACACTACCACAGTGAATATGGTCAGAGAGAAGCATCACCACCATGTACTGAAGAACAGAGTGGCCACCCTAATCTATCATAGTTATTTTGTGAGTATCCATTAGCTGCAAGCCACATAACTACCCTTTTTTGTTTTGTGGTTCTGGACCTGTTACTCTAGAAATCCCATTTTGGTTTTATTGGTCCCTGCCTTTGCTCCTACCAAATCTAAAAGAGACTGCAGGACTGTTCCCTGTGAACTTTCTTTACCACATACTAACATCTATAAAAGTTCTAGGGTGGAGTCCTAACATAATAAGTAGACAGAATACTGCAGATAATTGATGTCAGCCAGCTTGTGTCAGTTGTCTCTCAGTTCTACTAATGGCTTATGGATGAAGTACCTATGGAATCAGGTGGAAAGACTTTATGAGGATACAACAGGATGAGATTCAATTCACCAAGAATAATTTAGCTCATCCTACAGTGAAATAGCAATCAGATAGCAGCATAAATCAACACTAAGCCTCCAATAAATCATCACACCTAAAGCAATGTGATTGCAAGTTAGTAAAAACTGTTTCCAAAAGAAAATTAAATTACCTTATCTAGACTTAGAACATATGTTGGGAATTAATTTTTGTTTATTTGTTTGTTAATTTGTTTGTTTGTTTTGCTCACTAGGCATTAACCGTACTGCCATCTATAGTTTATAATAAATATCATATCATCACTACCCAAAGAACCAGCTTATAGAAAAATATGGCATTGACCACTATATTCACAGACACTAAACCTTCCTGTAACTGCCATTAGTTTTAGGCCTTATAAGACAGAAGGATCATCTTTGAAAAAATCTTTCCAAAGCACAGCTAAGGCATCAAACAGAGCTGAAACTCTATAAGGATAGAAAACCATCAACCAGGATGGACTGTTGATCTTACTTCAATGAACATAATATGGTACTTTGCCCTCACCATATAGAACATACGTGGAACTAGTAGCTCGGCTTAATTTTAATGAAAATTAAAATTCCATTATTTATTATCCATCCCCATGATCCACTTGGAGAAGGACAATTTAGACTCTAATTAAAAATGAACAAATTCATTCAAAAGAAAACTCAGTAAGAGTCCCAGTCAACATCGTTATGACTACTACTACCTCGTTGTACCAAAGGACTAACAGGTAAGGAAAATGATTACCAGGTGATAAGAATCTTTGACCTTGATCACTGGGATATGTATGGATATTGTCTTACTGTGTAAAGACTAGCTTTTGTGTCTAGATGATCCATTTGGGAATGTCATTGGTCTCCTGACATTTTCAATGGCCAAGGCAAAAGTCCAGGAAATACAATGTGAGAAAGATATGATGAATCTGGTGTGAAAAGGGTTATTGAGAAATAAATAATGAAAATAAATTGTGATCTTGGGGATGAAGAAATAATTTTATTCATAACATCAATCTTATAAGGTTTTCCCAGAAAAGAAACCATTATGAATATTGTGAATCTCTTTATGAAATAAATGTCTAAGCAGCACAATGCATCTTCATTACATAAGAGACATTCAGTGTCCCAGCTGATGGGTTGTTCAGATGCTAAAGATGCACAATGTCTTAGTTAGGGTTTTACTGCTGTGAACAGACATTATGACCAATGCAAGTTTTATAAAAGGCAACATTTAATTGGGGCTGGCTTACAGGTTCAGAGGTTCAGTCCATTGTCATCAAGGCAGAAACATGGCAGCATCCAGGCAGATATGGTGCAGGAGGAGCTGAGAGTTCTATCTCTTCATTTGAAGGCGGCTAGTGGAAGACTGACTTCCAGGCAACTAGGGTGAGGGTTTTAAGCCCACACCCACAATGACACACCTACTCCAACAAGGCCACACCTCCTAATAGGTTCACTTCCTGGGCCAATCATATACAAACCATCACACACAACTTCTGTCTAGAAAGCACCAAATGGAAACTGCTTGCAGGTGGATTCTTACCTACTATATCAGTGACTGCTTAATAGTGAACAAAGGAGCTGTACCATAAACACAGTTCAGAGCAGTGTGGATCAACTATCTCAGTGCCAGAGCTTCAAAGAGATAAGCAACACAATTATAGCAGTTTCTCCTTTCCCTAGTCCTAATTCTTCTGCCCTTAAAGCATAATCCAAAGAGAGTCTTACATATAATTCTGCAATGGACAGTTTCTAGAAACAACCTAGAATCAACAATGCTATTGCTACTTACTATAGCTACCTACATAGTGACTTCTGATATCAAATGGTATTGTACTTATGACTAGGTAGGAAGAGAGAAATAAAGTAAAATTTAGCAATATTGAAGTAATTATAGCAAAAAGCTAAAAACATGGGTTAGTTGTTATTGAGAGTGCTTGTGCTTGGATTGGAAAAATATTATCATCGAAATTGATAGGGATACTTGTATTTATTATCTTATCAGTTAGAAGGGGTGCGATGCAGAAATATGTGATTTCCTGAGAGCTTGAATTGGTATGATCCATTAATCATAGATGTTCCAAACCAGGCTGAACAAAATAGCAAGGCTCGGGAGGGGAGAATAGGAGCAGTGAGGAGAGAAGGGGAAGGGAAAAGAGGAGAGGTGAGGAGAGACAAGGGAAGGGAGAAGAGGGGAGGTGAGCAGAGAGGGGTCACCATCCCCTGCTCTGTGAGGCTTGTTCATTCATCCCACTTAGAGTTAGTTCGACCTAATCAATTCTACCTAGCAGAAGTTTTGACATCACTGGAATCAGCAAATGCCACTGATCAGTATTATTTTTCATTTTTGAGAAAATTTGTTAAATATTTACCAGGATAGTTTTGGCTTGGTCTTAAAAGAAGAGTCATCTCAAGTAGAGTAGATAAATGAGGAAAGATTTATCGTAAATCAGTTGAGTGATTCATAGGAAATCAAAATAATTTCTATTTCCTGTGTAAAGAAGGTGAAAAGATCTTTCCTAAATGTCAGGGAACAACATGGCCAATTTCAACGTTCCATTAAATTGAAACTTCTTATAAACTTCTTGATAGTCTAAAGTTTGGCTAACATCATCAGACAGTGCATAATACTTACACAGTATAAATTTAACTTTTTTTAATTTAAATTTATTTATTCATTTATTTGCACTCCGTATTCCCTTGCTCCCATGTCCACCCTCTGATTGTTCCATATCCCATACCTCCTCCCTACCCCACTGTCTCCATGAGGGTGTCCCCACCCCCTCCTCCACCCCACCTGACCTCTAAACTTCCTGGGGCCTCCAATCTCTTGAGGGTTAGGTGCATCATCTCTTAATGAACACAGACCCAGCAGTCCTCTGCTGTATATGTGTTGAGTGCCTCATATCAGCTAGTGTCTGCTACCTGTTTGGTGGTCCAGTGTTTGAGAGATCTCAGGAGTCCAGATTAATTGAGATTGCAGGCCCTCCTACAGGGGTGCCCTTCTCACCTCACAACAGGTGTCCACTGCTTCTGTTCATTGATTGGGTGCAAATATCTACATCTGACTCTTTCAGCTGCTTGTTGAATCTTCCAAAGTGCAGTCATGCTTTTTGTGAGTGTTCCATAACCTAAGTAATAGTGTCAGTTCTTGGGACCACTTTGGGGCTGTCGCTGCACCTTCTTTTCCTCAGCCTCCTCTCCATTTCCATCCATGTAATTCTTTGAGACAGGAACACTTACATGAGTCAGAGTTATGACTGTCAGATGCCCCCCCCTCTCCCTCATTTGATGCCCTGTCTTAAGTGCATGGGGGTGGGTGGGGAGAGGGGAACCTGATCTGTTATTGGGTGAGAGAAAAGGACTGAATCCCTGAGGGCCAGCAGACCGAATGGAAACAGGCAACCTCAGAAGATAGGAGGGGCGGGGGGGGGAGACTCTCCAGAATGCACCAGAGACTTGGGAATTGAGAGACTCTCAGGACTCAAAGAGAAGGACCTTAAATACTCTAGGAAAGGGAACTTATAGAGCCCCCTCCAGCAGGAAGGAATTTAACTGGTCTTAACAAATCCTTTTTCTTTTTCTTAAATCCAGGGTTAAATCTCTCCTTCAACAACTAGAGTAGATAAATTCCTTAAGTAGAAGTTTGGCTGATTATTACATGAAAGTTTTGCATACTTCAAATGTCAAATAAGGTCAAAGGTCTTTAGAAATTTTGTAAAGAGTTGTTTTGTTAAGTACCCTGAAACTTGACTCTTTATTATACTCATCTTAGTGATTCCAAGGTGTAGAGGGGAATAGTCAGGATGGATTGACACAGACAGGGTCACAGAAATAGAAACATGGAAATAGGAAGTCCAAGTGACAGAAACTGAGAGGAAACAGAATCAGAGACAGAACAGAAACAGAGAAACAAAGGCAGAAAAAATGAAATCTGTTGCTCTACATCTCTTTCCTATTAATAATCCACAGTAAAGACCTCTCCCCACTACCACCACACACACACACACCTTTTGAATTTATACTGCCTTGGCCAAAAACCCCACAAAACTACGAATCTCTGGCAAGCATTTTCAGAGTTAAAAGAAATCCCAGGAAAGAATTAGGAAGGAACCAAGTTGAAGTCTCATCTAGTATATTTAGACTAGAATAGGAGAAGACTTGCCAGAGGCTGACTGAGATTCACAAGCTCTCTACAGGAGGAAGAGTGACATCTCTGAGGCTGCAGTGTGAATCACCCAGAAGTACCTACCTGCCTCTCTTCACCAGCACTGATGTATATGCTTCTCTCTATTGGTATTTTGTATACTCTGAAATAATCATAAAACATACAGCTCATCAGTGAGAAAAGGAAAATTTGCTTATCTGTTATGTCACCTATTATGATGCTCTAAATATAAACTATTGTCTAAAATTTATGCTAGATGTATTTTATGTAAAACTCAACTTCTATGTAGGAATGCCACTTCTGGTGATTTTAGGGAGAGAAGGCAGAACTCTTTTGGGAAAAGAAATCTTCTATGTAGTTATTAACTTTGTAAACCATTTGTCAAATGCATTTTCTACTCTAGTAAAAGCTAAGTTTCTTCATTAAATAATGGATTTTGCCTTTTATCATTCAAGGTATAAATTAATATTAAAGAAAATTTAACACTGTCATCACAATAAAATTATTTCGAAAGTTCTTTATAGCTGGAGGTATAAGACATAACTGAGTGTTTAAAATCTCTTGCCAGAGACAATAGTTCTTTTAGAAAAAAAGGAAAACTATTACTCCAATAACTATAGTTCCTATTTTTATGGTGTTCTAAATAATTAATCTGATGCATAAATAGGACACTTTCTGAAAAGTCAGTTTCCATCCTACAGTGGAATTATTGCATTTTACACTGCTCAAAATACCAAGTCTACAAGTATTTGTTGATGTAAACTGCAGCAAAAGTAATCTTTTTTTTTTTAAGCAAAGATTGTGGTAGAAAGAATTGCCATGTAAGTGAAATCAACCAATGAACGAGAACCCAGAGAAACTAATCCTGTGATATTAGTAGTACACATTAAACAAGACAACTGATAGGTTAAGGTCAGCAGTGTCTTGAAATATGTGTTCCTGTGACTCCTTGCAGCCACTTTCTGTGCAGCTTCTCTTCAGATCGCTGAATTTACTTATTAATACAGTCCCTTCCTTGGGCTAGATGCAGCCACAGCCCATAAATAGTCCTAGAAAGGGTAAATTCAGTGCCATGGGGAAACACAGGGCTCTCTTTCTGTGCAATTCAGCTAGGATTAGATCAAAAAGAGTGACAGGAAATTCTAAAAGGCACAGATCTTCTTCATCTGGAAGTAAAGATAATTGCACCACTTTCTTCCTTATTCATCTCAAAGGCAGTAGAAGGTATATGGGTTGCTGGTTCATAATTTGCTTCGAACTATTAATTTAAATTTATTTTCAAGTGCATCACCAAAACATAATTCAGTTTTTCATTCATTCAGTAAGAATATTTTGAATTACTTTATATCTGAAATTATTTCAGCAACTCTAAAAATGTCCATAAAGACATAAGTAAAAACCTTACTCTTGCATTTGGACCAGGGAGCCAGGAGACTCCACAGCCTTTTGTGCATGGCCTGACAGGAGAAGAGTGATCTCCCAGCAGTGCTTTCACTTCCGAGCGAGGAGATGAGATCTCCGCCTTCTCTCTGAAGGAGACCAGCTAGGAGCACACAAGAGCATCCTCCATCCACAATTTGTACGGGGTTGTGGGGTGCGGGGAGGGGACAGCTCCAGAGCCTTCTGTGCACAGACCCTGACAGAGGAGAGTTGGTCTCCCAGGGATAAGAACACAGGCTTACAGGCCCACAGGAGAAACAAGCGCCAGCCAGAAGCAGCAAGACCAACTAAAACCAGAGAAAACCAGATGATGAAAGGCAAGTGCAGGAACCCTACCAACAGAAACCAAGGCTACTTGGCAACATCAGAACCCAGTTCTCCCACCACAGCAAGTCCTGGATACCCCAACACACCAGAAAAGCAAGAGTTGAATTTAAATTTGTATCTGATGATGCTGATAAAGGGCTTCAAGAAGGACTTAAATAACTCCCTTAAAGAGAAACAGGAGAACATGAGTCAACAGGTAAAACACAAAAATCCCTTAAAGTATTAAAGGAAAACAAAAAAAAAATCAAGTAAAGGAACTGAACAAAACCATCCAGGATCTAAAAGTAGAAGTAGAAACAATAAAGAAATTACAAAATGAGACATCTCTGGAGATAGAAAACCTTGGAAAGAATTTTGGAGTCATAGATGCAAGCATCAACAACAGAATACAATATATAGAAAGAATCTCAGGTGCTGAAGATACCATAGAAAATATTGACTCAACAGTCAAAGAAAATGCAAAACACAAAAAGCTCCTAAACCAAAACATTCAGGAAATCCAGGACAAAATGAGAAGACCAAACCTAAAGATTGTAGGTATAGAAGAGAGTGAAGATTTACAACTTAAATGCCAGTAAATATCTTCAACAAAATTATAGAAAAAAAAAACTTCTCTAAACTAAAGAAAGGGATGCTCATGAACATGCAAGAAGCCTACAGAACTCCAAACAGACTGGACCAGAACAGAAACTCCTCTCGACACATAATAATCAAAGCACCAAATGCACTAAACAAAGAAAGAATATTAAAAGCAGGAAGGGAAAAAAGGCAAGTAAATTATAAAGGAAGACCTATCAGAATCACACCAGACTTCTCACCAGAGACCATGAAAGCTAGATGATCCTGGGAAGACCTCATGCAGACCCTAAGAGAACATAAATGCCATCCCAGACTACTATACCCAGCAAAACTCAATCACCATAGATGGAGAAACCAAGGTATTCCATGATAAAACCAAATTTACACAATATCTTCCCACAAATCCACCCCTTCAAAGGATAATAGATGAAAAACTCCAACACAAGGAGGAAAACTACACCCTAGAAAAAGCAAGAAAGTAATCTCTCAACAAACTCAAAAGAAGATAACCACACAAACATAAAAATAACATCAAAAATAATAGGAAGCAACAATCAGTATTTCTTAATATCTCTTAACATCAGTGGACTCAATTCCCCAGTAAAAAGACATAGACTAACAGAAATATTTTTCATGTAAATCTTAAATTTTATCAGAAAGTGTTTGTAATACCTCTTTCAATTAATTTAGTCATTTTTATGTCTACCATTTTATCTGTTTTATTTTCATGATAATCTTCAATTTTAACATGTTTTCCATATATTTTTTCTATTTTATTAGAAATGTTTTCCATGTAAATCACAAAATGTTTTTAATTCCACCTTCAATTAATTTAGAAAGGTTTTTAAGTATCATAGAGGAAGAAGCCAACATCAAGCAGCTGAAGTATGTGTTACTAGGATTAGCATACATCATATACTTTAGGGTCCATCTTCCTATAAGCTATGAGATCACTATAAAGGAGGCATTAGTTGTAGATGATCTGCAGTAGATGACAGGTCTGAGAACATTCAGTAGCTTTCTGAAGTAGAAGGCTCATTAGCCGTCTTGAATTTCATTCAAGTTAGCCTGACATTGGTATTTATATGCTTTTGAGAAATAGAAATATATGTTGAGAGAAATAGAAAGCTTGGGCTTTAGGCCTGTGAAGGAAAACATGACAGAAATAAAGCTAAAGGGCCCCCAGTGGACCACAGGGAAATACATTGGGTCCAGCTCAGACAAAATAAAACTTCATCTGGGCTCCTTCCAACTTGTGGCTATTATAAACAAGGCTGCTATGAACATAGTGGAGCATGTGTCTTTTATGTATGCAAGGGAATCCTCTGTGTATATGCCCAGGAGTGGTATGCCAGGGTCCTCTGGTATATATATACAATGGAATACTACTCAGCAATTAAAAATAATGAATTCATGCAATTTGTAGGCAAATGGTTAGATCTGGAAAATATCATCCTAAGCGAGTTAACCCAAACACAAAAGAATACACATGAAATGCAATCACTGGTAAGTGGATATTAATGAGCCCAGAAGCCCTAAATACTCAAGGCACAATTAGCAAGTCAAATGATTCCATAGAAGAAGAAAGGAGAGGACCTTGGGCCTGAAAAGATTGGATCCAGTTTTGTAGGAGAGTACCAGAACAGAGAAATGGTAGGGGTGTGATTGGGGAATAGTTGGGGGGGAGAGGACTTATGGGACGTATGGTGGGGGGGAACTGGGAAAGGGGAAAGCCTTTGAAATGTAAACAAAGAATATAGAATAAAATAAATAAATAAATAAAACTTCATATGGAGGCAAAGCAGAATTAAGTTAGACCAGAGACTAAAGTCTATAGGACAAGAAGAGATAGTATTGAAGTGGAGAGTCCAGAACTAAAGCAAAGAAGCTAGAGGTGAAAGACCCTGTAATGAGAATACTCAATAGTAGGCAACAGAAGAGCAAGTGAATATGCAAAGTGCATTAAGCAAAGTCTTAAAGATCGGTCATGGAGGGGCTAAGAGATGGGTCAGCAGATAAGAGCACTGACTGCTCTTCCAGAAGTCCTGAGTTCAATTCCCAGTAACCACATGGTGGTTCACAACCATCTCTAATAGGATCTGAAGACAGCTACAATATACTCATAATAATAATAATAATAATAATAATAATAGTAATGGATTATAGAAATAAAGTCCATTCAGTCAGTCTGTTGGTGTAAAATGGGAAGAAATGTGTTAGAAATTACAGAGCAGATCAGAGCTTCACAATAAGAACCCTGCAGTGAATGCAAGGTCCATATGTGTAAATCAACTGTTAAAGTCATAGAACCCTTAGTTGTGTGGACAAGCAAATCAGTCTTCCTAATCCAATCTCTTTATGTTCAAATATGCAAAAGCTACATGTCTACCTTATCTACGTTTTCAAATATGCAAAAGCTACATGTCTACCTAGGTTATCACTGCATTTGTTTATAATTCCTTCCTAAGTAGCTCCTCCTTTAAATGTAGTGTTTGGGGAAACAGCCAGTAATTCTCCATGCAAATACTGGCCAATTCATTCTTTTTGTTTTATTACTGTAAGTGGAAGACAAACTGACAAAGAAAAAAATTATCCTGAACATTGCAGTCTCAATTCTTTCTTCATGTCTATCTCCCCCTCCCCGCCTCACACACTGTTTCTTTTCTCTATGAACAAAAACAAAAGAAGATTAAGAAGAGGGAGGATGGGTAACTCCTGGCAACTAAGGAAACAGTATCAGGAACAGGTCATGTTGACTGTGACTAGCCACAAAGCTAAATTTCAAGTTTAAATCCTTCCTAAATTAGAATCAGTATTGCTATATGTTTATAATTGCTTTTGTTCTGTGCTTCTGTAACAAAGAGTTAAAGCATCAGTAATAGAGAGCCCTCATACCCTGCTGTGTTGGGCCAGTGCATTGGCACTCCCAGATTCTTATAATCAGTTCTCCCTGGAGTTGATGATCTTCAAGCTGTAGGTCATAAAAAACACTATTACTTTGAGCCCACACCCCCACTTCAGAAAATGCCACCTATCAAAATTCCGAGAATAGGGGCTCTTCCTGCACTGGAAACAGATTTCCTAGCAGACACTTAAGCAGGATCTCTGAATCAGATTTGTTCCATACTTTTCTCCGTATCTAAGTGCTTAGTAATCATTTGCATTTATTCCACAGAGAAGGTGTCTGTGGATCATACACAACTGGCACCTGAATCTCCACAGCTTCCCAGTGGAACTCAATAAGGACATTTTCAGACAGAACTCACTAGAAGTCTATGACTTACACAATATCTCCAGCAGCTAGGAGCATCCTCAAATAGAAGTTACTAGAGTGCCACAGTGTGGTCAATTCGAGCACCAGAAAGCTTGTGGGAACAAATATCCAAATAAAAGAAGCTCCTCTCATCAGATCAACTGGGTTTCTGACATGTTTCTTCGAGGATGTAAATTTGACGAATCAAGTGTATTTGTTTTTGACAATGTCTAAGTTCTGTTTTTTAAAGACTATGTCAGCATGTAGCCTCACGAAACAGAAATCTGTAAATTTATACAGGCCTTAGTCATGGGCCAGGATCAATATGAGAAATACCCTTAGTTTACTCTTTTAAGTGTTTGTATATTTAACTCTAAAATTTCACGTTAGTCACTTCAGTTATACAAAATTCCATATCAAGTTTTATCCATTCATGGAAAGAAAAGACATAATTTCCAATTGTGCTTAAGTCACAGTAAATGAAAATAAGGAAAATCGGAGAGGGGACAGTGATTCCATTGTCCTCCCTGGGGATGTCATTTCTACAAATTGCTTGGGGACACAGAGGAGCGTTCCTGTTGCTGTAGACTATGCCAGCAGAGGTTCTAATTCTCAAGACTGTGGAAAGAGAATTTGGCACAGTGCTGTGAGTCAAATACAGAGAAGAATGAGTTGCCCCAGGCCCAGCCCGATCAGCAATGGAGCCTCTATGCTACAGAACCACCCCTTACCTGCCAAAGCCCATTATTTGGTCCCTATTTTACTCAGGACATCCTTGAAGAAACCTCAAAGGGAATACTGGAGAAGCAAAGCCAGGAGAATATGTACTCTGACTGGGCAGTTTAAGGTTTAAATGTACAGAACCAAGGCCTCTGTTGACACCTTCACCTGTAAATATGGCAGTTTGATATGACTTTAGAACTTTATTTAGTTTTGTCACCTGTAGTTTTAAAGCCTATGTGTGTATGTATATGTGTATGTGTATGTGTATGTGTATGTGTATGTGTATGTGTATGTGTATGTGTATGTGTATGTATATGTATATATATATGTATATGTATATGTATATGTGATCTTCTTCAGAGAGGTCAAGCATCTCCCAACACTGCTGAGAGGGCCAAGGTCAAAACCTTTCTCCCAAGGCACAGAGGATGGCTCAGTGTATGAAGCACTTATCACACAAGCCTTATGACCTAAGCTCAGTCCCCATAATCCACATAAGAAGCCAGTTCTGTGTCACACATGTACAATTGTAATTCCAGCATGCCTATGAAAAGATGGGAGGTAGGAAGAGAAGAATCTACCAGAAGCTCAGACCTTTCAGAGTTTCTCTTTCTCTCTCTCTCTCTCTCTCTCTCTCTCTCTCTCTCTCTCTGTGTGTGTGTGTGTGTGTGTGTATCTCCCTCTCCCTCTCTCTCTCCCTCTCCCTTTCAAACACACACACAAACTAATAATAAATTAATAAATTAATTTTTAAATCCTGTTTGCTCTTCTGTTCTAGCTATATTCTGTTAATAATGCACATCTGGCTTTGTTTTCCTTCCATATAATCAGATTCTGTTGCTGAAGTTGAAAAGGATACCTGTCATGTTAAGAGGTAATGGACCAGATGCATGATGCATTTTGAGTGTTCAACATGTCTGTTTTCACAAGAGCAATACAGAATGGAGCTTTACATCGTTATTCAAACAATTTTACAGACCAGAAGTATGGAATCCCCAAACCCAACTATCTCACTGAAAAGAGGCTGGGATAAGTTTTTTTTAATTAGATATTTGCTTTATTTACATTTCAAATGGTATCCCCTTTCCATGTTAACCTTCCAAGAACTCCCTATCCCATCCTTCTTCCCCCTGCCACCCCCCCTCCAATTTCCTGACTTGCATTCCCCTATTCTGGGGATTCAAGCCTTCACAGGACCAATGTCCTCTCCTCTCACTGATGTCTGAAATGGTCATCTTCAGCTACATATGTAGCTGGAGCAATGGGTCCCTCCATTTGTACTCTAATTGGTGGTTTAGACCCTGGGAGCTCTGGGGGTACTGGTTGGTACATATTTTTGTTCCTCCTGCAGAGTTGCAAACTTCTTAAGCAACTAGGGTCCTCTCTCTAGCTGCTCCATTGGGGGCCCTATTCTCATTCTATTGGTTGGCTGTGAACCATGGGTGTTTTGATCTACCTTCCAATAAGGATCAAAGTATCCACACATTGGTCTTCCTTCTTCTTGAGCTTCATGTGGTCTGTGAGTTGTACCTTGAGTATACTGAGCCTTTGAACTAATACCCACTTATCAGCGATTGCATACTGTATGTGTTCTTTTGTGATTGGGTTACCTCACTCAGGATGATATTTTCTAGCTCCATCCATTTGCCTAAGAATTTTGTGAATTCATTGTTTTTAATAGCTGAATAGTATTCCATTGTGTATATATACCACAGTTTCTGTATCCATTCCTCTGTTGAGGAACATCTGTGTTCTTTCCAGCTTCTGGCTATTATAAATAAGGCTGCTATGAACAGAGTGGAGCATGTGTCCTTATTACATGTTGGAGCATCTTCTGGGTATATGCCGGGGAGTGGTATAGCTGGGTCCTCAGGTAGTGCTATGTCCAATTTTCTGAGGAACTGCCAAACTGATTTCTAGAGTGGCTAGGGATGAGTTTCAAACACATCATCAACCCACTTTATTTTATTAACCATCTTCACACTTACTGGATTTTATAAATTACATTATGAAAGATTTATCAAAACTATCCTGTGGAAAACTTTAAATTGCCCAATTTTACTTCTTACCCAAAGGCAACTGGAAGTAATTTACATAAAATATTCCTCTAGGCCATAAACTACTTGAATATGTTTCCAGAGGTAATCTGGCTGTTATTGTTTTCTTTTTTAAAGAAAAAAATTGCATTGTTTGCAATCATTAATTTCAATCTCATTTACATTTTCACAAAGAAATTAAGTTCTTTAAAAAGATAAAAATAATTTTTATGACATAGGCTGCGTTCTGCAACCAGCTCGCCGGCCCCTAGACCAGCGGTGTAGCCGCGGGCCTCCATATCACAACCAGGACACAGCTGGAAAGGCACAGGCTCTGTGGGACATCCCCGCCCTCGGGTGAGCACCTAAGCTGCGTTCTGCAACCAGCTCGCGGCCCCTAGACCAGCGGTGTAGCGGCGGGCCTCCATATTGCAACCAGGACACAGCTGGAGAGGCCCAGGTAAACACCCCTTCCAGGGCTACACTCACGGGGGTATCTGCTAGGGTCTCGGAGCCAAGCAGGCGGAGTCCCGCCTAGGCTCTGTGGGACATCCCCGAGCCTTCTGGTGAGCACCAAGGCTGCTTCTGCAACCAGCTCGCCGGCCCCTGGACCAGCGGTGTAGTGGCGGGCCTCCATATTGCAACCAGGACACAGCTGGAAAGGCCCAGGCTCTGTGGGACATCCCCGCCCTCGGGTGAGCACCTAAGCTGCGTTCTGCAACCAGCTCGCCGGCCACTAGACCAGCGGTGTAGCGGCGGGCCTCCATATTGCAACCAGGTCACAGCTGGAAAGGCCCAGGTAAACACCCCTTCCAGGGCTACACTCACGGGGGTATCTGCTAGGGTCTCCGAGCCAAGCAGGCGGAGTCCCGCCTAGGCTCTGTGGGACATCCCCGAGCCCTCTGGTGAGCACCAAGGCTGCTTCTGCAACCAGCTCGCCAGCCCCTGGACCAGCGGTGTAGCGGCGGGCCTCCATATTGCAACCAGGACACAGCTGGAAAGGCCCAGGCTCTGTGGGACATCCCCGCCCTCTGGTGAGCACATAGGCTGCGTTCTGCAACCAGCTCGCCGGCCCCTAGACCAGCGGTGTAGCCGCCGGCCTCCATATCACAACCAGGACACAGCTGGAAAGGCACAGGCTCTGTGGGACATCCCCGCCCTCGGGTGAGCACCTAAGCTGCGTTCTGCAACCAGCTCGCCGGCCCCTAGACCAGCGGTGTAGCGGCGGGCCTCCATATTGCAACCAGGACACAGCTGGAAAGGCCCAGGTAAACACCCCTTCCAGGGCTACCCTCACAGGGGATCTGCTAGGCTCTCGGAGTTCCTTGCAACCAGGATACAGCTGGAGAAGCCCAGGTAGACAGACTCCAACAGGGGCTACAATCGCATGGGTGGCAGCCAGCTTATGATCCCTTAAAGCAGCAGTCACATATATTCACCAATAGAGAAACAACAGGTGAGCCCAGCCTCACAGGAGATTCAAACACCAGCCACTGACAACAAGGCCAACTAAAACCAGAAATAACCAGATGGCAAAAGGAAAACGAAGGAACGTTACTAACAAAAATCAAGGCAACATGACAGCATCTGAACCCAGTTCTCCAACAACAGGAATCCCTGGATACCCTAAAACACCAGAAAAACAAGACTTGGATATAAAATCACTGGTCAGGATGCTGGTAGCTGAACACATAGAAAAATCTCGTAAAGAAATAGAGGAGAAAATGGATCAAAAGTTAGAAGCCTTTACGAGGCAAATACAAAAATCACTTCAAGAAATGCAGGAGAAGATGGATCAAAGAGAAGAAGACAATAAGGAAGAAAGACAAAAGTCACTTAAAGAACTACAGAAGAACGTGGGCCAACAAGTAGAAGCTATGAAAGAGGAAGCACAAAAATCTATTAAAGAAATACATGAAAACACAATCAAGCAAGCGAAAGATCTGAGCACATCCATCCAGATACTAAAAACAGAAGTAGAAACAACTAAGAAATCACAGAGGGAGACAACATTGGAGATAGAAAACCTGGGGAAGAAATCAGGGGCCATAGACGCAAGTATCAACAATAGAATACAAGAGATAGAAGACAGAATCTCAGAAGCCGAAGATAACATAGGAACCATTGATTCAACAGTCAAAGAAAATACTAAATGCAAAAAGGTGGTAACCCAAAACATCCAGGAAATCCAAGACACTATGAGAAGACCAAACCTAAGGATTATAGGTATAGACGAGAGTGAAGATTTACAAGTTAAAGGGCCAGCTAATATCTTCTATAAAATTATGGAAGAAAACTTCCCCAACCTAAGGAGAGAGATGCCCATGAATATACAAGAAGCCTATAGAACCCCAAACAGACTGGACCAGAACAGAAATACATCCCGTCACATAATAATCAAAACTCCAAATGTAATAAACAAAGAAAGAATACTAAAGGCAGCAAGAGAAAAAGGCCAAGTAACATATAAAGGAAAACCTATCAGAATAACACCAGACTTCTCACCTGAGACCATGAAAGCTAGAAGATCCTGGGCAGATATCATGCAAACTCTAAGAGAACACAAACTTCAGCCAAAACTACTTTACCCAGCAAAACTCTCAATTGCCATTGATGGAGACATCAAGGTATTCCATGACAAAACCAAATTTGCAAGATATCTCTCCACAAATCCAGCCCTACAAAGGATAATAGGGGGAAAACACCAAGACAAGGACGGAAACTACACCCGGGAAGAAGCAAGATAGAAACCTCCTCTCATCAAACCCAAAAGAAGATAACCTCTCGAATATAAAAAATAAATAAGATAAATAAATATAATTTCAAAAATGTCTGGAGGTAATAATTACTATTCCTTAATATCTCTTAACGTCAATGGACTCAATTCCCCAATAAAAAGACATAGATTAACAGACTGGATAAGGAAACAGGACCCTACATTTTGCTGCATACAGGAAACACATCTCAGTGTTAAAGACAAACACTACCTTAGAGTAAAAGGCTGGAGGACAATTTTACAAGCAAATGGTCTCAGGAAACAAGCTGGAGTAGCCATTCTAATATCAGATAAAATTGACTTTCAACCTAAAATCATCCAAAGAGACTCAGAAGGTCACTTCTTGCTGGCCAAAGGGAAAATCCACCAGGAAGAGCTCTCAATACTGAACATCTATGCTCCAAATGCAAGGGCACCCTCCTTCGTAAAAGAAACCTTACTAAAGCTTAAAGCACACATTACACCTAACACAATAATTGTGGGTGACTTCAACACCCCACTCTCCTCAATGGACCGATCAGGAAAGCAGAAACTAAACAGGGACACAGTGAAACTAATTGAAACTCTGGACCAATTGGATTTAACAGATATATATAGAACATTTCATCCTAAAGCTAAAGAATATACCTTTTTCTCAGCACCGCATGGTACCTTCTCCAAAATAGACCATATAATCGGTCACAAGACAGATGTCAACAAATACAAGAAGATCGAGCTAATCCCATGCCTCTTATCAGATCACCATGGAGTAAGAGTGGTCTTCAATAGCAACAAAAACAACAGAAAGCCCACATACACATGGAAACTGAACAATACTCTACTCAATGACACCTTGGTCAAGGAAGAAATAAAAAAAGAAATCAAAGACTTTTTAGAATTCAATGAAAATGAAGGTACAACCTACCCAAATCTATGGGACACAATGAAAGCAGTGCTAAGAGGAAAACTCATAGCTCTAAGTGCATCCAAAAAGAAACTGGAGAGAGCATACACTAGCAGCTTAACGGCACACCTTAAAGCCCTGGAAGAAAAACAAGTTAATTCACCCAGGAGGAGTAGAAGACAAGAAATCATCAAACTCAGGGCTGAAATCAATCAAATAGAAACAAAGAGAACCATACAAAGAATCAACAAGACCAGGAGCTGGTTCTTTGAGAAAATCAACAAGATAGATAAACCCTTAGCCAGACTAACCAAAGGACACAGAGACAGTATACAAATTAACAAAATTAGAAATGAAAAGGGAGACATAACAACAGAAACTGAGGAAATTCAAAACATCATCAGATCCTACTACAAAGGTCTATACTCAAAACAACTGGAGAATCTGGAGGAAATGGACGATTTCCTAGACAGATATCAAATACCAAAATTAAATCAGCATCAAGTAGACCAGCTAAATAGTCCCATAACCCCTAAAGAAATAGAAGGGGTTATAGAAAGCCTCCCAACCAAAAAAAGTACGGGACCAGATGGTTTTAGTGCAGAATTCTACCAGACCTTCAAAGAAGACTTAACACCAATACTCTCCAAACTATTCCACAAAATAGAGACAGAAGGGACACTGCCCAACTCATTCTTCGAAGCCACAATTACGCTAATACCTAAACCACAAAAAGATCCAACAAAGAAAGAGAACTTCAGGCCAATTTCTCTGATGAATATAGATGCAAAAATACTAAATAAAATTCTTGCTAACCGAATCCAAGAGCACATCAAAACGATCATCCACCATGATCAAGTAGGCTTCATCCCAGGGATGCAGGGATGGTTCAATATACGGAAATCCATCAATGTAATCCACTACATAAACAAACTGAAAGAAAAAAACCACATGGTCATCTCATTAGATGCTGAAAAAGCATTCGACAAAATTCAGCATCCTTTCATGCTAAAAGTCTTGGAAAGAGCAGGAATTCAAGGCCCATACCTAAACATAGTAAAAGCAATTTACAGCAAACCAGTAGCCAACATCAAAATAAATGGAGAGAAACTTGAAGCATTCCCACTAAAATCAGGGACTAGACAAGGCTGCCCTCTCTCTCCATATCTTTTCAATATAGTACTTGAAGTTCTAGCAAGAGCAATTAGACAACATAAGGAAGTCAAAGGGATACAAATTGGAAAGGAAGAAGTGAAACTATCATTATTTGCAGACGATATGATAGTTTACCTAAGCGACCCAAAAAACTCCACCAGAGAACTTCTACAGCTGATAAACAACTTCAGCAAAGTGGCAGGTTATAAAATTAACTCAAGCAAGTCAGTGGCCTTCTTGTACTCAAAGGACAAGCAGGCAGAGAAAGAAATTAGGGAAATAACACCCTTCACAATAGCCACAAACAACATAAAGTATCTTGGCGTAACTCTAACCAAACAAGCGAAAGATCTGTACAACAGGAACTTCAAGTCCCTGAAGAAAGAAATCGAAGAAGACCTCAGAAGATGGAAAAATATTTCTTGCTCCTGGATTGGCAGGATCAATATAGTAAAAATGGCCATCTTGCCAAAAGCAATATACAGATTCAATGCAATCCCCATCAAAATCCCAACTCAATTCTTCATAGATCTAGAAAGAGCAATTCTCAAATTCATCTGGAGCAACAAAAAACCCAGGATAGCTAAAACTATTCTCAACAATAAAAGGACTTCTGGGGGAATCAATATCCCTGACTTCAAGCAGTACTACAGAGCAATTGTGTTAAAAACTGCATGGTATTGGTATAGCAACAGGCAAACAGATCAATGGAACAGGATTGAAGACCCTGAAATTAACCCACAGACTTATGGTCACTTGATCTTTGATAAAGGAGCCACAACCATCCGATGGAATAAAGATAGCCTTTTCAACAAATGGTGCTGGTTCAACTGGAGGTCAACATGCAGAAGAATGCGAATTGACCCACTCTTATCTCTTTGCTCTAAGATCAACTCCAAGTGGATCAAGGACCTCCACATAAAACCAGACACACTGAAACTATTAGAAAAGAAACTTGGGAAGACCCTGGAGGACTTGGGCACAGGGGAAAAGTTCCTGAACAGAACACCAATAGCGTACGCACTAAGATCAAGAATCGACAAATGGGACCTCATAAAATTACAAAGTTTCTGCAAAGCAAAGGACACTGTCCGAAGGACAAAACGGCAACCAACAAAGTGGGAAAAGATCTTTACCAACCCCACATCCGACAGAGGGCTAATATCCAATATATACAAAGAACTCAAGAAGTTAGACCGCAAAGAAACAAATAACCCTATCAAAAAATGGGGCACAGAGCTAAACAAAGAATTTTCACCAGAAGAAATTCGGATGGCCGAGAAACACCTTAAGAGATGTTCAACATCATTAGTCATCAGGGAAATGCAAATCAAAACAACCCTGAGATTCCACCTCACACCAGTCAGAATGGCTAAGATTAAAAACTCAAGAGACAACAAGTGCTGGCGAGGATGTGGAGAAAGAGGAACACTCCTCCACTGTTGGTGGGATTGCAAAATGGTAAAACCACTCTGGAAATCAGTTTGGCGGTTCCTCAGAAAATTGGGCATGTCACTTCCAGAGGACCCTGCCATACCACTCCTGGGCATATACCCAGAGGATTCCCCTACATGCAATAAAGACACATGCTCCACTATGTTTATAGCAGCCTTGTTTATAATAGCCAGAAATTGGAAGGAGCCCAAATATCCCTCAAAGGAGGAATGGATACAGAAAATGTGGTATATTTATACAATGGAATACTACTCAGCAATTAAAAATAATGAATTCATGCAATTTGTAGGTAAATGGTTAGACCTGGAAAATATCATCCTGAGTGAGCTAACCCAATCACAAAAGAATGCACATGAAATGCAATCACTGATAAGTGGATATTAATGAGCCCAGAAGCACTAAATACTCAAGACACAAATAGCAAGTCAAATGATTCCCAAGAAGAAGAAAGGAGAGGACCCTGGGCATGTAAAGATTGCATCCAGTTTAGTAAAGAAACCGAGGGGGGAGGGGGAATGATTGGGGAATAGTTGGGGGGGAGAAGAACTATGGGAACTATGGTGGGTGGGAACTGGGAAAGGGGAAAGCCTTTGGAATGTAAACATAGAATATAGAAAATAAAAATAACTAAAAAAAAAAAAAAATAATTTTTATTTTAGAATAGGATTAAAGCTCATTGAAGTTTGACATTGTAAAATTTAAATCCAAAATAAAACATATTAATTAATCAGAAACCAGAAAACCTAGTAGTAGAAAAAAAATTGTCTATTTTTTTTTAAATTTTGAGCTATCCCCTGCAAAATGTAAATTAGTAATTATTTGAATCAATTTTTCTGAAAGCGTAAGTTGCATTTTTGAGGGTTTTTTTTTTTGGTTGTTTTTCTTTAAAACTGTTGTGTGTATGGCCAACTAAGCCCAGAGCTTCTGATCTTTCGGCCCTCATCCCCTACACACTTGTATTTGAAGATGTGTGCTACCAGGCCCAGTGTCTGCGGTGCTAACGGGCCAGCCTACAGCTCCCTGCATACTAGGCAGGACTCTAGATATTGAACCACTTCCCCAAGCTCCCCCTATTCTGGAGACTTCAGAGAGCCAGTGCTATGCATGGGAGGGGGCAGCTAGGATACAAGCCACTGGTCCATGCACGAAGACAAGATCTGTGAATTCTAAACCCATGCTGAGTCTGCTCTGACCAGATTGCTACAAAAGTTATGTTTTGATTAACTCTTTCTTGACTGCTGGTGAGTTTCTCATCATGCACCCCCATCACACTCATCTCCTGTCCCTTCCTAGCCACCCTCTGCCCTTGCAGCCTCCCCCACAAAAGAAAATAATAGCAAAAATAAAAAATAAATAAAACATAAAACTGGAAGCTGTGGTGTGTCCCCGTGTGCCCCACAGTAAACCTTTTTGTCCACACAACTTTACTTGCAAATGTGGTTGTAGAGTCATTGATGTGGTTTGAGGCCTCTGGCCTCTGCCACATTTTCAATACAGATTCTCTCTGGGACTCCCCTCAGACATCCTGTTGCTTTCCTGTGTCATGGAGATTTTGCATCTTTGGATCTACAGGGCTGGACCTGTCATGTGCTCCAGCAGTTCATAAATGTAGATTTGGGTGGGCCAACTCAAAGCCCTGGATCAAGGCCTGGGTGGTAGTTAAATATGTCAGCCTGACAGCTCTTCCACATCCATACCCACAGGGTAAAGTCTCCAGTACTGCCCTGGCTAGCTCACCCAACGGCAGTGCTGTAGCCAATAAGGGACAAGGACATTTCTCCTTGTCTCATGCCTTAGGGGTCAGCTCACTTGATTCTACCATGGTCAGCTCTATTGTGATGCCCAGATACTCAAAATTAATATTTTGTATACAATGATAGCATGCATAACACAGTTCAATCAGCCTGTTCCACACTGAGATCTTTCTATTCTCCACCACAGGGATGACCCATTACACACCATCTTTATCAGCTCACCAGATCATTTGTATTGCCCAAACTGTACTAGTAACTATGAACACAAGGGAATAAAAGCTTCTAACTAGAGAAGTTTCCGTCCTATATGTGTGTAACACAGAGCTGTCAACAGAAGATCCAATAGGTAAGAGCAGCTTGAAGAAGTTGTCACTATTTCTCGCCCACTTAACCACTGTTCTCTTCAGGATCTCACTACTCCACGTAAACAGGCCGTCCCTCCAAGTGCAGGACATTGAATAATGACTAATTGCTTGTGACCATGTGTATATATTGTCATTATCATCAGCAAGCATATACAGAGTAGCTATTATAATTGTTCACCACAAATTCCATGTAGTGGAAGTATAAAGCAAAAATGATAGACAAAGCTCTTGCTTCTACAGAGCTTAGAGAATAATGAAAGACTAGTACCATGCATAGGAGGCACATAAATGACCATAGCTGCCATTTTTTAAATTTTTTTTTATTTATTGAAAAGGGAAGTAAAAGGAAATAAAAATGCTTTATGATAAAATTAAAGATTTACAAGGAAAATATTTCATATAAACATGTTAAAATTGACAATTTTCATGGAAAATTAAAGATTAAAGTGGTAGACATGTAAAACATTGCTAAATTAATTGAAGTATGGGATAGAAACATTTAATGATAGATTTGAAGATTTGCTTCGAAAATATTTCTGATAAAATTGTAGAAAATGTAGAAATGTTAGAATTGAAGATTATCATGGAAATTTTTATATAGATAGAATAATAATAGGCATAAAAGTATTCCTAAGTTGATTGAAAATGGAATTATAAACATTTTCTGATAAACTTGAAGACTTACATGGAAAATATGTCTGATAAAATTGAAGAAATATATAGAAAAAAATGTTAAAATTAAAGATTAACATGGAAATTATATAGATAAAATGATAGGCCTGAAAATAATTCTAAGTTGATTGAAGGTGGAATTATAAACATTTTCAGATAACATTAAAGATTTACATGGAAAATATTTCTGGTAAAATTCACAAAATAAATAGACAAACACGTTAAAATTGACTATTTCATGGAAAATTTTACATATAAAATGGTAGATATAAAAACTCTTTCTAAATTGATTGAAGACAGAATTAGAAACATTTGTTATAAAATCAAAGATTTACATTGAAAACATTTCTGATAAAATAGAGGAAGTATATAGAAAGACATTAAAAATTGAAGATTATCATGAAAAATAAAACAGATAAAATGATAGGCATAAAAACATTACTACATTAATTAAAGGGGGAATTAAAAACATTTTCTGATAAAATTGAAGATTTACATGAGAAATATTTTCTTAGTCTATGTCTTTTTATTGGGGAGTCGTGTCCATTGTTGTTAAGAGATATTAAGAAATAGTGATTGCTGCTTCCTGTTATTTTTGATGTTAGTTTTATGTTTGTGTGGGTATCTTCTTTTGGGTTTGTTGGAAGAAGATTACTTTCTTGCTTTTTCTAGGGTGTAATTTCCCTCTGTCTTAGTTAGGGTTTTACTGCTGTGAACAGACACCATGACCAATGCAAGTTTTATAAAAGACAACATTTAATTGGGGTTGGCTTACAGGTTCAGAGGTTCAGTCCATTGTCATCAAGGCAGAAACATGGCAGCATCTAGGCAAGCATGGTACAGGAGGAGCTGAGAGTTCTACATCTTCATCTGAAGGCTGCTAGTAGAAGACTGACTTCCAGGCAGCCAGGGGGAGGATCTTAAGCCCACACCCACAGTGACACACCTACTCCAACAAGGCCACACCTCCTAATAGGTTCACTTCCTGGGTCAATCATATACAAACCATCACACCCTCCTTGTGTTGGCATTTTTCATCAATTATCCTTTGTAGGGCTGGATTTGAGGACAGATATTGTATAAATTTGGTTTTATCATGGAATATCTTGGTTTCTCCAATTATGATGATTGAGATTTTTGCTGGGTATAGTAGCCTGGGCTGGCATTTGTGTTCTCTTAGGGTCTATATGAGGTCTTCCCAGGATCTTCTAGGTTACATGGTCTCTGTTGAAAAGTCTGGTGTAATTTTGATAGGTCTGCCTTTATAAGTTACTTGCCCTTTTTCCCTTACTGCTTTTAATATTCTTTCTTTGTTTAGTGCATTTGGTGTTTTGATTATTATGTGAAAGGAGGAGATTCTGTTCAGATTCAGTCTGTTTGGACTTCTGTAGGCTTCTTGTATGTCCATGGGCATCTCTTTCTTTAGTTTAGAGAAGTGTTCTTCTATAATTTTGCTAGAGATATTTGCTGGCCCTTTAAGTTGTAAGAAGTGAATGAAATATGTAGGTTAAATAGGTCTTGTTGAAGTATAATATTCTGATATAGTAGTTGACAGAAAATAAGATACACAAAAGAACAGAAGGGAATATGTAGGTTAAATAGGTTTTGTTGAAGTATAATGTTCTGATATAGTAGTTGACAGCAATTAATAAATGATAAAACAGTAAAATGTCTTCACTCTCTTCTATACCTATAATCCTTAGGTTTGGTCTTCTCATTGTGTCCTGGATTTCCTGGCTGTTTTGAGTTACAAGGTTTTTGCATTTTACATTTTCTTTGACTGTTGAGTCAATGTTTTCTATAGTATCTTCAGCACCTGAGATTCTTTCTTCTATCTCTTGTATTCTATTGTTATGCTTACACCTATGATTCCTGAATTCTTTCCAAGGTTTTCTATCTCCAGAGATTTCCCACTTTGTGATTTCTTAATTGTTTCTACTTCCACTTATAGATCCTTGATGGTTGTGTTCAGTTCCTTCACTTGATTGTGTTTTCCTGTAATTCTTTAAGGGATTTTTGTGTTTCTTCTTTAAGGACTTCTGCATGCTGACCCATGATCTCCTGTATTTCTTTAAGGGATTTTTGTGTTTCCTCTTTAAGGGCTTTTACCTGTTGACCAATGTTCTCCTGTATTTCTTTAAGGGAGTTATTTAAGTCTTTCTTGAAGCCTTAGAATTTTAAAACCAACTCTTGCTTTTCCGGTCTGTTGGGGTATCCAGGACTTGCTGTGGTGGAAGAACTGGGTTCTGATGTTGCCATGTGGCCTTGGTTTCTGTTGATAGGTTTCTTGTGCTTGCCTTTCTCAATCTGGTTATCTCTGGTGCTAGTTGGTATTGTTGTCTCTGGCTGGAGTTTGTTCCTCCTGTGGGCCTGTAAGCCTGTGTCCTTACTCCTCTAATTTCAAAAGTGAAAGCACTACTGAGAGATCTCTCTTCTGGTGGGCTATGCACAGAAGGCTGTGGAGTTTCCTGACTCCCTGGTGCAAATGGTGGCAGGAAGATTTCAATCACAGATGCTCCACTGATCTTAGGACCTGCGTGCTCCTAGCAGGTCCCCTCCAGAGAGAAGATGGAGATCTCACCTCTGTGCTCAGAAGTGAAAGCACTGCTGGGAGATCACTCTCTCCTGGCTGGGCTATGCACAGAAGGCTGTGGAGTCTCCAAGCTCCCTGGTGCCCATAGCTACCATTAAACAGACCAAATTCTCAGCAACCTCTTCACACACTAATTAAAAAAAATAATAATCTAACCTACAAATTGCTTTCATGGCTAATGAAATGCTCATGAATACTAAGCTTAAAGAATTATCAAATCTCAAATGGTTCAGTGTGCACATGAAGTCATTCTTCTTCATTTTTCACGGTTTGATTTTTGTTTTGTTTTTAGTTTTACCAATTTTAAGCCTTCAGATACTTTCTCTAGCAGGAAACATTTCTTCAGATACTTATAAAGGCATGGAGCTTAGGAGCTCTGCTCATGCTTAGGAACCCAGTGAATAAAAGATTGTATCAGTAGTGTTTTTAAATGTCTGAATTTTACATCGAGGACAGCAGGAAAGCCTGCTGTATACACAGAGATCTCAGCCTTCCGCCTAACACTGTTCTTACTTGCAAGGGCTCTATCCAAAGGACCCTTATAACTCGAGAGCTTATCGGAATATTCAAGGCTGTCTGTGATAAGCAAAATAAATGGAAGCAAATGTCCAGCAGGTCCTTCATGGGACTCGTAGTCACCAGTGACAATTACTACAATATATAGGGACATATCACATCTGCTGAAGCATGTTTTGCTTTCAAGATAGTTTGTCTTATAGCATGCCATGTAGATGTAGATTTATTTTCATAAGCTCTGTTTTCCTTTTTGAGATATAATCACATCGCTGCCTTACCTTTCTTCCCTCTAAGCCCTCCCATATTCCACACCACCCTCCTTCAAACTCACAGCCACTTTTTTTTCTTTTTTTTAATTCTTCTCTCATATATTACATTCCAACTACATTTTCCCCTCCACTCCCTCCAGTCTCTCCACACATCTCCCCTTTTCCCCAAAAACACTCTTCTCAGCCTTCCCTTAACAACGAGCAGGCCATTCAGGGACATCAACCAAACACAGCATAACAAGCTACAATAATACTAGACAAATGCTGTCACATCAAAGTGGGACAAGACATTCCAGTAGGAGGAAAAGGGCCCCACAAGTAGGCAAAAGAGTCAAAGAAATCCCTGCTCCCACTGTTAGTATTCCCAGAAGAACACCAAGCTACTCAGCCATAACATACATGCAGAGGACCTAGGTCAGAGCCCTACAAATTCTCTGATCTTTGCATGCCCCCAAGTCCCAGTCACTTGATTCTGAGGACTGTGCTCTCATAATGTGTCTCTGCCCCCTGTGGTTCCTCCAATTCTTCTTCTACACTTCAGCAGGACTCCTTGACCTCTTCCTAATGTTTGGGTATGGGACTCTATCTGCTCCCATTAGTTGCTGGATAAAATGTCCCTGGACTGGTGATGACAATTCTGCTAGCCTCAGGTCCCAGAACACTCTGCAGGCAGGACAAACTCTAGGTTGAAGATTTCATGGCTGAGTTAGAGTTCCAATTCACCCACTTGAGGCCTTACATGGTTACAGAAGATGACTGGTTTGTGCTCTGAGGCCCAAAGATAAGGGCCTTTGCTAGTGTCATAGATATGTGGAGTTTCCATCGCACTAGGTTTCTACCTGGCCCCAGAAATGTACCCCAATTCCAGTCATTTCTCCCAGTACTTTATCCCTCCCCATTCCTCACCTGATCTATCTTATTCTCATACCCAATGTCCCCAAATCCATCTGTGAACTCTATTTTCTCTTCCCAGAGAGATTCTTGGGACACCAACTTAACTCTCTGGGTCTGGAACTGTTGCGTGATTACCTTTTATTTTATATCCAATATCCAATTGTAAGTGAGTACATATCATGCTTGTCTTTCTGTCTTTCTGGGTTGAATTACCTCACTCAAGACGATTTTTTATAGTTCTATCCATTTGCTTGCAAATTTCATACTGTCATTGTTTTTAATGGCTAAGTAAATGTACCATTGTATAGATGTACCACATCTTCTTTATCTGTTCTTTAATTGAGGGACATCTAGGTTTTTCAGCTTCTTCATAGATTTTTTTCATCAATTATTATTTATGAATAATATATATTCATGTTTAAATATAACCTGCTCATCTGTACAATGATATTTGTATATATGATTTTGGGGCTGGCAATGTAGCACTGAACAACCAACTGTTGTTCTCTTCCCTGGAGCAGTGAGTGCAGAGAGAAGATCACCATTTTAGCTTTCAACTTTCCTTGGGTGTCTAGCTTTTTGTGGAGGATTGAGGCCTCATGGTAGTTTCCCCATCCAGTTTAGAATGTTCTCCATCATGTTGTTGAGACCTTATGGGTATAGTTTCTTAAGTTACTAGGAGACACAATCTCACAGCAAGTTCCCTGATCCTTGAGTTCTTATAGTTCCCATCTCCTCTTCCAGAATGGTCTCTGTGCCTTCTTCAGGGGAGTGTTTGGTAGTTGTATCTATTGGGAATAGGCTCCACTTACCAATGAGAGTAGTCACTGTTTTTTACACCTGCATTCAGAAAGCAAAGTGGTAGACTCAAAGGAAGAAACACAGAAAACATGAAGTGCCACCTTTGGTGGAGAAGGGAATCTCAATCTTACTAATTTAGAATCAAATTTGTAAGTCAAATTATATTACCAGCTTTGAGACCTTAGAGAAGTTACCCAACATCCTGAACCTCAATTTGCATAGCAATGAAAAAGGAACATTATCAGACTTAATGAAGTTGTCATTAAGAGGAGCAATGATATTTGTGGATAATATGCTCTATGGCCATGTAGACCAGTAAGCTTTTGCCAATAACAGAGCAAACTGAAAAGAAAATGAATTTCTTGAGGTACTGAACAACCAAAATAGTAGTTGACATTTTCCAGGTTTTTTTTAGATATTTCTATATCTAAACATAGTATTTAAAAAATTGAGTCATAATGTAGACTTGTCAATTTTTCAAGTTAAGAAGCAGAATTGTAAAGAAAGAAAGCAAATTTACCAAGAAAGTGCCTCATTCCAGAATAGCATTGAACAAAATACACGCTGGCATTTTGCAAGGATCTTAAATATGAGAAAGAATGGAAAAAGCAATGGCTCATTTCTTTTACATCAATTCTTCCTAAAGATGTCAATTAACATGGCTACTCAAACTATCAAGATACCAAAAAAGAATGCTATGTGTTATTAATTAATAGAAATATACAGCCATTCATTCTCAAGAACCCTTAGGATCTAAGATGGGATTATGAGTGATTCCTTCAGATTTCTGTAATCACTGCAAACTTAGTAAAAGTTTGAATATACCCTCAGTACCCAGAAGGTTTTAATACCAGCCAAGTGTATTTCTCACTGTCCACACTGCAATCATGTTGTGTTTCTACACTTGTCATCTTGCTCCATCTCACCACTGACTGCTATGAAAGTAATGTCTAGGAAAACCAATATTAAACACCAGCCTAGTAGGAGGGGTGCCCCAATATCATGGGCTCAGGTTTTCAGGGACGATGCCCATCTTCCTAGATTAATTACATTAACTCATGAATAAGTAAGGGACACATCTTGCTAAGAACATGTCTGGCACTTCAGACATCAGTCAAGCTATGTTCAAACTATACTGGAATCATGAGCCTTCAGAAACAGGGAGCAGGGTATCCAATATTGAACATACCTGAAAAGTGAGGACTGCATGCTTGTTACAGAACAGGGAAGCTGTCCAGATGCACAGGAATGAGTTTGATGTGTCCGCTGCTGCTGTGTGGGTATTTTGAGAAACACTTTGGGAAGTCGCAGCAGGAACCTGACTTTTGGGTTTTGAATGTGCCAGCTTTGTTGCAATTGAAAACAGAAATAAAAGGGAAACAGCATCATTAGCCAGCAGGAGTTTCAGTGTGGCTCCAGTGGGGCCTCTTGCTTTTCTAGCTCGAACACACTTGCCTCCCCAGCCTTGTTAAAAACCGATGTGAGCTTGGCGCAGTTTGAAGCAAAAATGAAACATTGCTGCAGCATTTTCAGATCATTTTTACTGAGGAGTGTTTTCATCAAAATATACAGGTTGGCTGAGAACATGTGTACCTCCTTTTTTGAGACAGAACAATTCTCTACTTATGACTTCAAGAGTCTATTTCCTCCAGTTGATGGTGAGGTGGACAGGGAAATGAGACGTGAGTATGAATACACTTGTACCTATAGGTCATAAATAGCCCATAAGTTGCATCTTAGACAAATAAGTGTTTTCAGCTGTTTGTTTAGATCGGTGTCAGCTTAGGAATTGTTTAAATAAGTAAAACACTGAGAAAACAGAACAAAACATTAGGGAAAGACATTCTATGTCCTCAAATTTAAAATCTCCTTTGTCCAAATAAAATGTCTCTCTTGTCTTTTCAGAGAATTAGTACTTTAATGTTTCTTTTTTCATACCATGAGTGGTGAGTTACATTATATGCTCAGGTGCAGATGGATCAATGACTGAAAAGAATTTAATGCAATCATAGAATTCTACCAGACCTTCAAGGATGCATATTAGTAATATGTATCAAATTACTCTGTAAGATAATAAAAAGAAAATTAAAAAACATTGTCAAACTCTTTATGAAGCCAGGATTACTCCAGTTCCAAAACTGGCTCCAATCCCATAGGCAAGAACGAATCCTTGACACTATTAATGATACTTTATTAGGCTGGCAGACAGGAACCTAGCATGGCTGTCTTCTGAGAGGCTCCACCAAGCAGCTGATACAAACAGATGCAGAGACCGACAGCCAAACATTAGATGGAGTTGGTGAGTCTTGAAGAAGAACTGGGGGAAGGACTGAGGGACCTAAAGGGAATAGGGACTCTACAGGAAGACCAACAGTGTCAACTATCCTGGACCCTTGGGGGCTCCCAGAGATTGGACAACCAACCAAAGAGTGAGGATGGCCTGTACATGGGCCTTCCACACATGTGTAGCTGATGTGTAGCTTGTTCTTTGTGCAAATGCCTCCAACAACTTAAGCAGGTGCTGTCCCCAAATGTATTGCCTGCCTTAGATCCTATTCCCCTAACTGGGACACCTTATCTGAAATCTGGGGGAGAATTCGTGCCTCATTCTGCAGTAAATTGATGTACAAGAGAGGGGTGATACCCAGGAGAGGCCTCCCTTTCTCAGAGGAAAAGGGGAGGGGAGTGGGGAAGGCACTATGTATAAGGGGGAACTAGGAGGAGAGGAGTAGATATTGGGGCATAAGTAAGTAAATAAATAAATGAAAAAAGACAGTATTTAAAAATTCAATCTCTCTAATTAACATAGATGAAAAATTCTCAGTAAAATATTTGCAAGCCTGACTTAAGAACATATCAAGAAGATTATTCACCATGAACTGGCTTCATCCTAAAAAGTCACGGATGGTTCAACATATACAAATCAATGATGTAGTCTACCACATAAACAGATTTAAGGACAGAAAATGCATGATCATTCACTAGATGCAGAAAAGGCTTTTGATAAAATCCAACATCCTTTCATGATGAAAGTTCTAAAGCATACAGGAATACAGAAAACATTTATGAAAATTATAAAGGCAACAAACAACAATCTCATAGCCAATATGTCAAACAGAGAAAATCTCAAAGCATCTCCATTAAAATCAAGAACAAGACAAGGATGAATTCTCTTACCAGTCATGTTCAGTATAGTCCTTAATGTCATAACTAGAGCAATAAGTTGAATGAAATAAGGGAATACAATCATGGACACAAATTAAATTATCCTTATTTGAAGACATAATACATAAAATCTCTTATAGACTCCACCAAATATCTTTACAGCTGATAAATTAATTGATAAAAGTAGCAAAATATAAGATTAACATGCAAAATCAGGAGCCTTCTTACTTTGTCAGTGACAAGAGTACCAAGAAAGAAATCAAGGAAACAATTCAATTCACAATTGTCTCAAAAATTATCTTGGGATAAAACCAACTAAGTAAGTGAAAGAAGTCTATAATAAGAAAAATTTAAGACATTGAAGAAAAGTTTCAAAACAAAAAAAAATGGAAAGACCTCTCAGGCTCATGAATTGGCAGGATTAATATTGTGAAAATGCCCATGCTATGAAAAGCATATATATATATATATATATATATATATATATATATATATATATATATCAATGAATCCAATCACCATCAAAATTTCACCTAAATTTTCATGGATTTTTTTAATCTTAAGATTCATTTGTAAATTCAAAAAATGCCCAAAACAGTATTGGGCAATAAAAGAATAGTTTAAGGTATCACCATCCCTAATTTCAAGCTGTACTACAGAGCTCTAGTAATGAAAACGGGGTACTGGTATAAAAATAGACATATCAATCAGTGCAATAGAATTAAGAACACAGATATAAGTCTGCATACATATGGCCACCTTACTTTTGACAAAGAAGCCAAAAACTGAAAAAAAAATGACAGCATCTTTTAAAAAATGGTGTTATTAAAACCAGATAGCTGCATGTGGAAGGAGGAAACTATATTCTTACCCCTTAGCCTTTATAAAATTCAAATACAAATGGACTTCGACATAAGACTTGATACCCCTAATCTCTATTAGACGAGAAAGTTGAAAATTCACTTGAACTCATAGGCACAAGAAAAGATTTAATCAGGAGCCAATAGCCCAGGCATTAAGGCCAACAACTAACAAATGGGATCTCTTAAAACTAAAATGTTCTGTACAATAAAGAAATTGTCATCTAAGTAAAGGCAGTCCACAGCATCTAGTAATCTGGTGTGTGTGCTGGATTGGGGGTGGGGTGCAGGGTTGACATCTTTCATAGCTATACATGTGACAGAGAGCTTCTATAATATACTTTAAGAACAAAACAAGAAAACAAACAATCCGATTTAAAACTGGGACATTTTTGGACTGGAGAGATTATTCAGTGCTTAAGATCTCTGACTATTTCCCCAGAGGACCAGCACTCTATTCCTAGGACCTTTGTGGTGGCTCACAACTGCCTGTACTCCAGCCTAGGGAATATGATGCTGCCTTCTGTCCTCCACAAGAACAAGGGACACATGTGTTATGCAGACAAAACATTCATGCACATTAAACAGAGAGTTCATAAAAGATGAAATATAAAGTATTTTTAGTGTTCTGCATATTTAGCCATGGGAAAATGAAAATTAAAACTACTTTGAGAGTTCTTCTTACCCATTCAAAGTAGCCAAGATCAAAGAAACAAATGATAACAGATGTTGGGATGAATATGGGGAAAGGGAATATGTATTCACTGCAGGTAGAGATGCAAACTGGTAGAACCAATATAGAAATCACTGTGGAATTTCCTCAAAAACTAAAAATAGATCCACCACATGGCCAGCTACATGACTCTAGGGCATATGCTCCAAGAACTTTATATTTTGCTCTGAAGATGCCTGTTCACCCATGTTCATTACTACCTTACTCACAAAATTCAGAATATGGAAACAGCCTACCTATCAATCAACTAGTAAATGGATACTGAAAAATTCAGTTATGTTTACAAAATGGAATATTAATCAGGTGAGAAGATTTAATTATAAAATTCATGAGTCTGGAAATAATCATCCCAACTGAAAAAATCCCCATATCTGGAAAGATAAGATGCATGTTTTCTTTCATTTCTGAATGTTAGCTTTGAATCTTCAGATATATGCATTCTATTTATAATACTCAGAGGTCAGAAATTTAGTACAGGCTATTGTGGAAGAGGTCTTACAGGGAGAGAAGATAAAAGAGAATAGTACAAAAGGTTAAAAGTTTAAAAAAAATAAGTAAAAATAAAACAAGAAGTGTTAAAGTGGGGTGGGAGATTAGAGGACGAGTCCTAATAGGAAATATGGGGGCAAGGGAGGTAACTAACATGAAAGGCCTTCTCGAAAAGACATATGTAAACCCACTACTATAAAGCCTTAATAAAATATATATATACACACACATATAAAAGTGGATTTAATATGTATATTCTCCACGTAAGGACAATATCCACTAGACACTTCATACTAACAAATAAAAACCCATTACCAGGAATAGGTTAGATTGTTGTTGTTTTGTTTTGTTTTCATGTTGTTGGGTAATAAGTTCACATAAACACCCCAACTCTTAGCCCAAGCAATACTTAGTTATTGCCAGTACTCATGACTACCCTCTAGAACTTGATACTATATTCCTATTGCTGAAAATACCATGCATGTACTTGAGTCACAGAGCATGGAGATATTAATCTGGTCTTCACCTATAACCTTCATATCTACATTCTGTCAATCATGTCATTTATGTCATTCTTAAAACATGCTCTACATGCTTTTCAAAGAGGTAAGCCTCAGTCTTATCCATCTGTGAAAGCTGCAAGCTAAAATGCCTGGTCTGACAAGGTACAGTCACTGACACAATAATGGCATGAGTGTTAGAAAAGTATCCAACTGCTTTCTGATTGGATCAAAGGCCTGATCCATGAGATGAACTCATACCTGGTACCATTATAGATGCCAACATTGTGTGTCTAGATAGGTCATAGGCTGTCAGCGAGAACCCAATATTATTACTCTGCCAAATGGGAATAATATTGAAGTAAACCCTAATGATGTATTAATATATCCATAGGTCAGAGCATCTGTCAGGCCTTATCAGAGAAGTTTCTCCTTGCAGTATATAGCAATTAATACCAAAACAACACCCTCTTTTGGTCAACATACATAGAACAATTGACTGTAGAATGTTCAGCCCCAAATCAGATATTCATATCTCACCCCAAGTCTCAGGGACAGTTGCAAGAAAATGTGACAGAAAGATGGTGAGAGCAAGAGGTGATGGATAAATTCAAGGAAGCAATATTCTCCAGATATAACAAGGCATATAAACTCACAGTGATTGTGACAAGATGCACAAGACATGTCCATGCTGCAGCCAGATGATGTGCAAGCAATAAAGAGTAAAAGGGTAGATGTGTAATCCAGAGACTAGCTGAGAAACTACTAGTATCTGATAGCTGCTGGAAGAGATAAAGTTTTGGTTTTGGTTTTGGTTTTGGTTTTGTTATTGTTGTTGATGGTGGTGGTCTTGATGATGATGGTGGTAGTCTTGGTGATGATGATGGTGGTAGTCTTGGTGATGATGATGGTGGCGGTGGTGATGGAAGATGACTATAAGGATGACAATGATGATAGTGATGATGTTGATGTGCCCATTCATAAACTGACTACATACAAGAGCAAACACCAATCCTAAGACTAGCTGTGCAATAAAAATTGCATTTGATAGAAAACTAAAAGTAAGTCATCTCAGATTTAGGTGGGAAGAGATGGGAGAGTTGAGAACCTGGAAAGGGAAGGACTTTAGGTGAGCGAATAAATTAAAATTGCATTGTATGAAATTCTCAAATAGCCAATTTTATAAAAGAAGGGAAACATGAAGTTCCGGGAATCCTAATAAAACAACTAGCATGTGGTTATAGAAGTGATATCTTGAACAAATAAATTACTTGTCCTATATGTTGTGTTAGTTTCTGTAGCTGTAAAATATGGACAATAGTACCTTCCTACTGCATTTGTATAAAGTTTACATACATTATTCAACACACACACATATAATTTTCCAGAACAAGTATACATATATATAATTTATGTATGTATGTATTATGTATGTATGTATGTATGTATTTGTGAGAACAAAAGCATACCTCTCACCTCAAAGTAGATAAAAGGCAGTTTATTCTGGAGCTAAACATGAATAAACCATGTCCCTAAGAAAATAGATTTTGGTTATCCTAAACTCTATGATAATAATTATCCTAAACTCTGTGATAATAATTTATGAAGATTTTATAGTAGCAGAACAAAGAAAGTCATAAATTAAAGCACTTCTTGAATATATTTGTGGAAATATTAAGTAGGGGGCTCAGCTACAGGTTTTAGATGTGATCCTACTGTCCTATCATTGAAGTTTCATTCAATTAGTCAGCTTGGCAGTGGCAAGTGAGTTTCTTTCCAGGAACTTCACAGTACTTATAAATATCTAGCAGATAGTATCACTGTCAAATACTTGTTAAATGCAACAAGCACTTTTGATTTTGTGCTTTGTTGTTTTTGAGAGGGTCTTACTGTATTGCTCATGCTGTACTTTAACTTATGATCCTCCTGCATTAGCATCCTGAGTGCTGTGATTACAGGCATGCATCACTACATTTAAGTACACCAAACTTAGGGACATATGAAGTACAAATGTCTACAACTTTGTTATACACTCTTTTCCTTTCCCAATATTTGGGAGCATAATCTAGCATAATGTATGCTAGGCAAGAGCTAGCATACACTGAGATGCATCCTCATGTAGAACTTTCTGAATTTCCCTATCTCATCTTCCAACCATAAATATGTTGCATTTTATTGAGTTTACAATACACATAAAATTAATAAATATAGTGTCTAAAGTAAGGTATGGCAAGATATCTGTCTTTATACTTGATGAAATTGCTTGAGCTCTCAGAAGCAATTGGAAGATGTTTTCATATTGATTATTAAGTTTTATAACTTTTTATTTTGGTTTTTGGAACCAGGATTGCTCTGTGTAGCCTTGGTTGTCCTGGAACTTACTCTGTATACCAGGCTGACCTAAAACTCAACAGAGATCCACCTGACTCTCTCTCCTTATCGCCGAAATTAAAAAAGTGCACCACCATTTGCCAGCTAAGTTTTATAACATTTACTCAAATTTTTTGTTTGTTGATTTTTTTAAAGCCATATAATTTTATTATGTTGGATTTTTTTCATTTCAGTATTATAGCCAGCTATTCTAAGACATTTACCTATTACTTGTATTATATATCAGTTGATTGAATTTTTCTTCATATAATCAAACAACATGCAAACAGTTGTCATCTTCCTTTTTCCTGTATAATTTTAATCTTTACTCAGTCACATTAACTTCCAAGTCATGATGATGATAATCCAGTTGTAACATTTCACCATAAGATATAATATTTAAGTTCATTTTCAGTTTCAAATTATTGCACTTATTATGTATTGAATACATATTATGTTCAGCAGTTGCAGTATATAGGAATTTGATTAATCCATATGTTAATTCTCTAAAAAGATTCTGTTGTTTCAATATCACAGATGGAGAAAAGGAAACAAAGAAAGCTCAAACAAAATGTCCAAGATCAAATTTCCTCCTACTACTACAAGATTGTACAAAGGCATACATTAAGACTATGGTCTTAGCCATCTAAGTACACAGTCCACTCCTAGATGGAGAACTTCAGACAGCCTAGAATGTGCTTGATATTCAGAAAATCTTTGCTAGGAGAAAAAAAGAAGCTGGTGTTTGTATGTACAATGAATTGTTTTAGGGATGAGAAAAGTGAGTTGCCTGCAAAAATTCTGATGGCAATAACTTAGAAAGAGATGTAGAGAGATATCTTCAGTGGGGGAAGCTTAGCTGGATTCAACATCATGACATGTTTGATGCTCTGAAGTCATCATAGTAGCTGAGAGTACCCATGGACCTACAGTCAGTAAAAATGTGACACTGGAATACAGTGCCATGAGAATTCTTGTGAGCACTGAACCATGTACCTCAAACATCAGGAATCCCATGCCAGCAGATTTAATTGACTTACTCAGGAACTCAGCTCCAGTGGCCTATACATATAATACATACAATTTTATATATAATCCATATAAATTATATATGATATATAAATATTTATATATCATATTAATTTTTTCTTTTTTCTTTTCTATATTCTTTGTTTACATTCCAAAGGCTTTCCCCTTTCCCAGTTCCCCCCTCACTATATGTCCCATAAGTCCTCTTCCCTCCACCCATTCCCCAATCATCCCCCCCATTTCTCTGTTCTGATACTCTCCTACAAAACTAGATCCAGTCTTTTTAGGACCAGGGTCCTCTCCTTTCTTCTTCTCTGAGGAACCGCCAGACTGATTTCCAGAGCGGTTGTACCATCTTGCAATCCCACCAACAGTGGAGGAGAGTTCCTTTTTCTCCACATCCTCACCAGCACCTGTTGTCTCTTGAGTTTTTAATCTTAGCCATTCTGACTAATGTGAAGTAGAATCTCAGGGTTGTTTTGATTTGCATTTCCCTGATGACTAATGATGTTGAAGGTGCTTCTCACCCATCCAAATTTCTTCTGGTGAAAATTCTTTGTTTAGCTCTGTACCCCATTTTTGATAGGGTTATTTGGTTCTTTGGGGTCTAACTTCTTGAGTTCTCTGTATATATTGGATATTAGATGTGGGGTTGGTGAAGATCTTTTCCCAATTTGTTGGCTGCTGTTTTGTCCTTCTGACAGTGTCCTTTGCCTTACAGAAACTTTGTAATTTTATGAGGTCCCATTTGTCAATTCTTGATCTTAGAGCATAAGCTATTGGTGTTCTGTTCAGAAACTTTCCTCCTGTGCCCATGTCCTCCAGGGTCTTCCCCAGTTTCTTTTCTATTAGTTTCACTGTGTCTGGTTTTATGTGGAGGTCCTTGATACACTTGGAGTTGATCTTGGTACAAGGAGATATATGTATATTACACACATGTATATTCTAATATAGACAGGAGAAAATTGTAAGAAATATATTCTCTGCATTTTTGGCTCTTCAGGTAGACTCTATGGCCTTATTCCTTCAGCCACAAATCTCCATCCTTTCTCTACTTGACATTACTCAGTTCGCTACCTGGACTTTCTAAGTGCTTTATTTCTCACTATATTACCTAAATTTGCCCCAGGTGACTTTACTACTCCATATCAGAAAGGAATAAACCATTGAAAGAAAGGAAGGCATTAAAAATCCCTGCATTGTAAAAAGCCACATGATTATAGATAGGGTCAATTTTTGTGAACCAACCAATACAGTGAGAAAATAAAGGGAAGTAAATTTGTGAAAGACACAAAAGAGACAAGCACAGGCAGTCCAGCACCAGGAGGGCTCCAGTGGCCTATTTTCATTTCTGCTTCTCTCTATCAACACCAGGCATCAGGCCTGATCCCTCAGAAATTTAAAGGAAATAAATTTTAAAGAAAAACATGTTGGTCCAGAGTTGGGTTTAAACACATAATTCCAATGTAAACGCTAAGGAACAAAATTCATAATAAATTACATTTGGTATTTATGTACATAATATTATTTCATTTGCTTATGCAGACGTTTGAGTATGTCTTCACAGCAATAAAACCATGACAGAAGTTGCTACCAGAGACTGAGATATTGACCATATTTTTGTTCAGAATAATGTAGATTTGGGGATTTTTGGATTTGGAAAGCCCTGGCAATGAAGGATGTAAAAGTCATATTCAAGCCTCAGCAAGCATCAGAACTTGGCAGCTTCAGCCATATGTCTCTAGTTTTAAAGTCAAGAGTAGAAGGGACTACTTGGACAATTGATGCTTGTTAGACAGAGCTAAGAAAATATCAATAATTAATAAGAGACCAGCATCATTGAAGTGAATCTTCTGAGAAGTGTTTTCTAATAGCACAAAGAAGCTATGTTCCAAAGATAGCCAAAGTTTTATCTCCTGCTGTAGCTGGACTTGGTAACATGTAAGAATCTGCCAGGTAGTACTGGTTTTGAAGCCAGGAAGGGGTAATGAAGAGCAGCTGAAGCTTGGTACTATGAAGGCCGTTGGCAAAGGTACAGCCTGGGGCCAGGACTGAATGGCTTAGGCAAAAAATTTGAGGCTTGAAACCACAAAGGGGGTCTACAAAGGGATACTGGTGAAGCCTCTTTGCAGTGGAAGACTCCAGTATATTGGAGATGCCCATATCATGGGATGATCACCAAGAACAGCAGCAGCACTGGAGTAGAGTCAAGCAGAGCCTAAAATGCTATAGAGGGCAAAGGTGGAGAAGTGATCCCTTTGAAGGAGCCCAGAAGTGGTTGTTCCAGGTGTATGTGTGGTTCCCAAACATTGGAACAAGAAGCTGTAAGTTGAAGTTGCCTTGGATATACTTAAGATATTACAGATCCCAGACCCATGGGATAACTGCTAAGGAAAACTGCTAACAGGGAGTGGAACCAGTCCAAGAGAAAGAAGTTTGTTGTAGTCAACAAAAATGAAAAAAGTTGGAGATCTGTAGAGCACTTTGACCTCAGACCTGGGGATATAGAGTTTAGAGTGGCCCAGCTTGTTTTCTGTCTTGCGTTGGTCCAGTAACTCCTCATCATGACATTTTGGAATTGAATGAATATCCTGTTGATTTGCATGTATGTGATCCGCTTTTTTGATTTTGATTTCTAGGGCATTGCAGTTAAGAGATTGCATGAATCTCAGAATAGACTTTGAACTGTGGACTTTTAACATTATTGAGACTGCTATGGACTATGAAGACTTTTGAAGCTGGACTAAATTTATTTTGCTTGCTATGGCTAGACATGATTCCCATAGACTTATGTGTTTTAACAAGCCTAGATAGTAGATATTTAACAAGCCAGATAGTAGAATGTGGTGGTTATAATACGCTTGACCCATGGAAAATGAAACTGTTAAGAGGCATGGCCTTGTTGCAGTAATTGGGACCTTATTGAAGGAACTATATAACTGTGGGGCTGAGCTTTGAAGTTCTTCCCCGTGTGAAAGAAACCTTTCTCCTAGCTGCCTGCAAGAGAAAGTCTTCTCCTTCATATCAAGATGTAGAATTCTTAGCTTATTCTCCAGCACTGTGTCTGCTTGGACACTGTCATGCTTCCTGACATGATGACAATGGACTAAACCTCTGAAACTGTACATCAGCCCCAATTAAATGTTGTCCTTTACAAGAATTTCCTTGTACATGGTGCCTTGTCACATCAATGGAAATCCTAAGACAATATTACATACACAATATGTAATCCTAGTTTTCTATTAAAATATAAGTGTATTCCAGTGCACTACATTTCTGTTCCCAAATGTTTGCAGTATCTGGTACTTCCGGAGTTAATAAATTAAATGTTTGTTAGCTTTTTGATGTTGTTACAAGTCTATTAGTTTCTGGGTCCTTCATTAGTAACTTTCATAGTTATTTTAATCCTGCAACATTTTCTTTTCAAAGAAAACAATGAATAAGTAGTAGTATAAGCCCGGCCTCATGGAGTGTTCATGTGATACCAGCATTTAAAGGCTCAAACAAAGAGACAAAAAGATGACAGGTTAAAGGCAAGCTTGGCCTATGCACCAATACCCTATCAGAAAGAAAGAAGGAAAGAGAGAGAGAGAGAGAGAGAGAGAGAGAGAGAGAGAGAGAGAGGAAGAAAGAGAGAGAAGGGAGGGAAGAAGGAAGGAAGGAAACAAGAAAGAAAGAAAGAAAGAAAGAAAGAGAGCGAGAGAGAGAGAGAGAGAGAGAAAGGAAGGAAGGAAGGAAGGAAGGAAGGAAGGAAGGAAGGAAGGAAGGAAGGAAGGAAGGAAGGAAGGAAGAGGATGTCTTAGAAAGGGAGCCAGGATGAAGATAGAAAGGAAGAATCTAGAAGGAAGAAAGGAATAGAGGGAGAAATGAAGGCTGAGAAAGAGGGAAGAATAAAAACCTAGTTCATGAAAAACAAATAAAAGGCAGAATAGCTTTTATTGCCTCATCTTCTGATGAGGCGTAGATAGTATTTGTGTGGGAGCTAAGAGAATTTTCAGTTTGCTTTTTTGAGGTAAGGAAGTTGAGACCTTACACCATCAAGTATCAGTATCTGAATTTGGTTGTCCCAAGGAAGAGGTATTTCCACATAACCTGTAAGTTATAGTAAGACGCCTGCTTCCTACTGAAAACTTCCCCATGCAGTGTTCAGCTCTCAGTGACAATTTTCAATTTTCCCCACAGCTATGAAACACAAGCCTCCTGAATCAAAGTCTCCAGTGCACTAGTGTGACCTTCATTCCGATGCCATTCCCATGGTCTTAGAAATGACAGCATTTATTCTGCTTCTTAACAATGAACTACGTAACCAGGGACTAACAGGGATCAAGAGGTTCTGTAAAGATTCCCTGCGAACAAAAGCACAAGAAATAAATGAAGATTTTGTACCCCTTACATAAAAATTTCCTTTAGTCCAGTGGTTCTCACCCCTCCTAATGCTATGACCCTTTAATACAGTTCCTTATGTTCTGGTGACCCCACCCATAAAATTATTCATAACTGTGATTTTCTAGTGTTATGAATCATACTATAAATATCTGGTATGCAAGATATTTGATATGTAACACCCAAAGGAGTTGTGATCCACAGCTTGAGAACCACTGCAGACAATAATCAACAGTAGATAGCAATATGGTTGATAAAATTCTGGAGCAAAATATCATAGTGACAATATCAGAGCTGATATTGTAGCTAACAAGAAACTACTGCATGGTTAAAAGAAGAAGAAGAAGAAGAAGAAGAAGAAGAAGAAGAAGAAGAAGAAGAAGGAGAAGGAGAAGGAGAAGGAGAAGGAGAAGGAGAAGGAGAAGGAGAAGGAGAAGGAGAAGGAGAAGGAGAAGGAGAAGGAGAAGGAGAAGGAGAAGGAGAAGGAGAAGGAGAAGGAGAAGGAGAAGGAGAAGGAGAAGGAGAAGGAGAAGGAGAAGGAGAAGGAGAAGGAGAAGGAGAAGGAGAAGGAGAAGGAGAAGGAGAAGGAGAAGGAGAAGGAGAAGGAGAAGGAGAAGGAGAAGGAGAAGGAGAAGGAGAAGGAGAGAAGGAGAAGGAGAAGGAGAAGGAGAAGGAGAAGGAGAAGAAGAAGAAGAAGAAGAAGAAGAAGAAGAAGAAGAAGAAGAAGAAGAAGAAGAAGAAGAAGAAGAAGAAGAAAACCGGCACTGTGGAATCCAGAGTCATGTCAAGATATACCTCATGTTGGTGAGTAGACCAAGTTCTTTAACATCGCCTTCATTACATGAAGGAAATAGCAAGCTTAAAAGATATGATAAACATCAGTTATGAGCGCTACCTTATTGAGCTTTTCTTGAACAGTTTTATTTTTTTTTATGTTATGTTTGTTTTTGTTTTCTTTTGTTTGGTTTTTCAAGACAGGGTTTCTCTGTATAGCCCTGGCTGTCCTGAAACTCACTCTGTAGACCAGGCTGGCCTCGAACTCAGAAATCCGCCTGTCTCTGCCTCCCAAGTGCTGGGATTACAGGCGTGCGCCACCACTGCCCAGTCTTATTTTTTTTTAAAGTGGATGATTTTTAATAAAATTGACAATTAAATTTGTTTAATAAGCATTAAATAATGTTATGAGGTCATTTAATAATTGGATTAAGTGTGCTATTTTTGTTATGGCTATAGAAAAACACACTTGTGTTTTAATGTATGCTAATATGATAGCATATTAACATATTAAATGATAACAGCATGGTGTGTTGCATTTATTATTTTATATTTCTTTAAGTTTAAAAAATGGGTAAAAATGAGAAGGCAGAGGTGAGAAGAGAGGAAATAAAATATTTGTGAATATTAACAGCAATTATAGCTACATGATAGATATAGAGGTACACAGAAATGTTTATTCTATACTTATGTGTTTAACATTTTACAAAATAATTTTTGAATATGTATTTCATAGGTTTCATAATACCACTGTTTCTCATGGTATATAAGAGTCTTTAGTTTATAAACACATATTTAGGACATATGTGCACAATAGTTCCATTATAACACATTTTTAAATTTATTCCTAATTAAATAAAGTCTAGGAGACAAATGGGAGCTTTTAATACATTAAGGGGGGTGCTCGTTGTCTCTGCCATTCCTTCCTGAATGCAGGTCAATGACTTGGTAGTTCTAATACTAGGTAAACACAGAGCAGACTGAAGACTACAATTCTTCTATTCAAATTTCATTATTCTAATTTCTGGAGAATATTATGTCTGAGTTCATCTCAAATGAAGCTGGGTGGCTTCATTAAGATTCTGGACCAATCCACTTTTGCACTAAAAGTCACAATAAAATGCAATGAGTAACACTGAATCCTCATAACCCACTCATTGCATATCAATTGCAATAAATTGAATAAATCTTGCTATATATTTGGGCTAGTTTCTACAAATCTAGGGGTTAAACTGTGCACTGAGGATAATTTTTGGCATTTTTATTAGATATATTCTTTATATTTCAAATGTTGTACCCTTTCCTGGTCCCCCCCCAAAACAATCCACTAACCCATCACCTCTCCCCCTGTTCATCAACCCACCCACTCTTGCTTCCCTGTCCTGGTATTCCCCTACACCGTGGCATCCAGCCTTCTCAGGACAAAGGGCCTCTCCTCCCTTTGATGTCCAACATGTCCATCCTCTGCTGCATATGCATCTGGAGCCATGGGTCCCTCCATGTGTACTCTTTGATTGATGGTTTAGTCTCTGGGAGCTCTGGGGGTACTGGGTAGCTCATATTGTTGTTCCTCCTATGGCACTGCAAACCCCTTCAGCTCCTTGAGTCCTTTCTCTAGCTCCTCCATTGGGGACCCTGTGCTCAGTTCAATGACTGGCTGAGAGTGTCCCCCTCTGTATTTGTCATGCCCTGGCAGAGCCTCCCATGGGACAGGTATTATCAGGCTACGGTCAGCAAGCACTTGTTGGCATACACAACAGTGTCTGGGTTTTGAAACCATATATGGGATGGATCCCTGGGTGAGAAAGTCTCTGGATGATCTTTCCGCAATGAGGATAATTTGTGCATGAACATTTTGAATGTTAAATAGAGTAACATGGAGTTGACTAGAAATATCATTCACATACAGTTTGGAGAAATACTGAAGAATGAAAAGGACAGAACAGCAAAGGATTCACAAGACCAAGAAGGAAGAAAGTGTCTGTAATCAGGAATCATTAACCTATAAGCAGGAGTTTTCCCTTGTCTACTTTTTTACTATAAGAAAACCCTAACTCTTTTTTTATTTTTTTTATTTTCAATATTCTTTGTTTACATTCTGAAGGCTTTCCCCTATCTCAGTTCCCCCCCCACCATATGTCCCATAAGTCTTCTTCCAACGCCCATTCCCCAATCACCCCCCCACACACACACCATTTCTCTGTTCTGGTACTCTCCTACAAAACTGAATACAGTCTTTTCAGGACCAGGGTCCTCTCCTTCCTTTTTCTTGGGAATTTTTGATTTGCTAATTGTGCCTTGAGCATTCAGAGCTTCTGGGTTCATTAATATCCACTTATCAGCGATTGCAATTCATGTGTATTTTTTTGTGATTGGGTTAATTCACTTAGGATAATATTTTCCAGATTCAACCATTTGCCTACAAATTGCATGAATTCATTATTTTTAATTGCTGAGTAGTATTCCATTGTATAAATATGCCACATTTCCTGTATCCATTCCTCCTTTGAGGGACATCTGGGCTCCTTCCAGGTTCTGGCTATTATAAATAAGGCTGCTATGAACATAGTGGAGCATGTGTCTTTATTGCATGCAGGGGAATCTTCTGGGTATATGCCCAGGAGCGGTATGACAGGGTCCTCTGGAAGTGTCATGCCCAATTTTCTGAGGAACCGCCAGACAGATTTCCAGAGTGGTTGTACCATCTTGCAATCCCACCAACAGTGGAGGAATGTTCCTCTTTCTCCACATTCTCGCCAGTACCTGTTGTCTCTTGAATTTTTAATCTTAGCCATTCTGACTGGTATGAGGTGGAATCTCAGGGTTGTTTTGATTTGCATTTCCATGATGACTAATGATGTTGAACATCTCTTAAGGTGTTTCTCGGCCATCCAAATTTCTTCTGGTGAAAATTCTTTGTTTATCTCTGTACCCCATTTTTAAGGGTTATTTGGTTCTTTGGGGTCTAGCTTCTTGAGTTCTTTGTATATATTGGATATTAGCCCTCTGTCAGATGTGGGGTTGGTGAAGATCTTTTCACAATTTGTTGGTTGCCATTTTGTCCTTCTGACTGTCCTTTGCCTTACAGAAACTTTGTAATTTTATGAGGTCCCATTTGTCAATTCTTGATCTTAGTGCATAAGCTATTGGTGTTCTGTTCAGAAACTTTCCCCCTGTGCCCACGTCCTCCAGGGTCTTCCTCAGTTTCTTTTCTATTAGTTTCAGTGTGTCTGGTTTTATGTGGAGGTCCTTGATCCACTTGGAGTTGATCTTAGTACAAGGAGATAAGAGTGGGTCAATTCGCATTCTTCTGCACGTTGACCTCCAGTTGAACCAGCACCATTTGTTGAAAAGACTATCGAAAACCCTAACTCTTAATATCCTTCCCAAAGTATGGATTCTGTGTAAGATCCCCCTTCTGTCCCTTCTTGATGTCATTTCCAGTCTGAGCGTAAATATTCACTTACTCACTATTTTTCATTGACTCTGTGTTTTTGGGTTTTGCTTTCAGTTATATCACTTGTGATGACCATGTTTGCAAAAGAAGCCTAAATGAGAAGTCTTCACTCAGCGCTTGCTTCACTGGTCAACCATCTCCATCTGTTCCCATGGGCTATAGTCAGCTGGAATAAGGGAACAAACTATCTCAATTGCTTAAATGCCATATTTGTCACAAAGAAAGAAAAGGTCATCGAGAATGGAAATGTATTTCCTTATACTATGCCTGGAACAAGACCTCAAACATTCAGAAGTATGTTGTCGCTTGCATTTTCTCAATGTCACTCACAGTTCCCTGTTTTCATTATTTTTTCTCTTTTTCAGGCTTTAAGTCTCCCTTCCAAGTCTTATACTTATAGACAACCAAGTCACATGTTAAAAATGAAAAGATAAGAATGCTGATACCATATATGTTGGCATAACAATTAAAAATGTAGATTATTTCTGTCTACATAAATTGGTTAGTTGCTCTGGTAACCTGACATTTAAATTGGTAACCCAACATTTTAAAATTTACTTCAGAAAATTGCTACAGGTCAATGACCAAACTCAGTGATCCGCACAGTTAACATGAGTATTATCCTCCCTTCAGAACATCCTCCCAATTAACTATTATATCATAACTTTGCCTAATCCATATCAATTATTCTTCTTGAAAAGCTGTCTAATCCACTATATTTCAGATACCAAATCCCTAAAGTTAAAGTATGCCTTTCTTCTTTCTGAGATACTATGAACACTGCAGTAACTGGGTTCTCTGTCACTTGCCCAGTTCTGATAAATTACACTTCATGTTATCTGGACATCTGGGAAAGAATTCAGTAGGAATGGTGTTACCTATATTTCTCTGGATTACAACAGCCTGGGAACACAAAACTGTGACTTGTTTCCAGTAAAGACAAATAGTAAATGAATCTACTAGTTTCTTTTCAGAAGACCCACATGTGTTTCAAATGTACAGATCACAATTCCTACTCACTGCAAAAGCTTCTTCTGCACCCAGACTTCAAAGATGGAAACATCATTCTAATTAGACCCCAGTGGAGATAACTGATATCCAGTAAAGTCACTGATTCTGATGTTCACTATTTAAGTTGATGCTATATTGGCCTTCTGCCCAAAGCCTTCCCCAGAGAAACCTGTTGTAACAAAACCACCAACATTCAACACTTTGTTGGTTGGACTAATGATTAATTTAGACTATTGAATTTTTTATCGGATATTTTATTTATTTACATTTCAAATGTTATCCCCTTTCCTGGTTTCGCCTCTGGAAACCTCCTATCCCATCCCTCCTCCCCCTGCTTCTATGAGGGTGCTCCCCTACCCATCCTCCCACTCCTGCTTCCCTGCCCTGGCATTCACCTACACTGGGGCATAACTTTGCATAACCCATATATTTGTAAAGAATTATTGAGCTTATAACACATTTTAAAAACCTTCCCATATCCCCAATCTCTATTTTTCATAAATTCAAATGTTTTCATAGAAAATAGCAGAGAACAAATTTCCCAGAGCATGAGCTATCCAGATAACAAGGATAGAATTTAGTGTATCTATCTGACTTTATCTACCATAATGTAAAGGAATGAGAAAATTGCATAATTCACTGATTATGCTTTATTAACTATTGAAGTTGTCCTGGTGGTGCATGAAAGTTTGTCACAAATGTCTCAGCATTCCTACTGACACCAACACTAACAACCTGGAAATTATATAGCAGCAGCACAAGGACTTGATGCAGGCTCATCAGGACCACCTGTGACATGACAGACAATGTACTGATCCTACTTGCTTCCTCTCTCCATCAGCTCTAATGTTCTTGCAAAACCTGAAATAGGCAGTGTTTTAAAATAAGACAAACAGCTCTGTCTAGTGGCAAATTTTATCATTGCAGCCTAAGTCATGAATAGTTTCTTTTGAAAATCTAAAACTTGGCCAGCAAAACTGACAGGAAATGTTATTGTAATTCCTCCTTCTTGAACACAATGGATCACTTAAGGTCATGTTTTCTCTGTTTGGGACAGTTCTGGTAATTAAGAGAGACAGGCAGGTGTGAAACCTACTTCAGTGATGCCACTTAAAAGGAAATGCAAAAAAAAGCATTTAAAAATGTTAAGCTTTTTTAAAAAAATATGAAATTTTGCTTTTTCAAATGACTGTCAAACATGGGAAGAAATTTTAGCCTGTGCCCAGCATTAGCCTGCTTTCCTTTCTTGTTTTCACATCTTTCAATAATAGACCTGAGTTTAGCTCCATGTCAAAACTATTGCAGTCTTCACAAGGCAGACCGAAGCCATCCGATGACAGTTGGGTCCCCTGGCTTTAACAGCAGTTTCCACAAACCTCTCCAGAATGTGCTCAGAACACTGTGTGTCCAAAACTAAGAATGGAAGCAATTTTCTCTCAGCTCCATCGCGAAGCACTCCAAAAGTCAGCCGTTTTTTTGCCCACAAAATATGGAGCATCAAGAAAAACTGACTTCCACAGAACATTATGAAGCACTGTATAGAGCGTTTAGAAAGAGGGAAATGGGCTTAAGATTGGCAAACACTCTAAGTGAGAGCTGAAATCAGAGCCTACAAGGTTTCTGGCTAAATAAGCTGCAAAGGATGTTTACAGATTGAATCAAAACTTACAGGGAAGAATGAGGATGAGGTCACTTTCCTTTTCAATGCTGGGACTAAACCCAGGACCTTACATGTACTAGATACGGTGTTCTACTAGCAAATCACAAACCACACAGGCTACTTCTTAACAGAATAGTTACGAGATATTAAGTGTATGCTTGAATCCAAAAAAGGAAAAAAAAAGGATGATCAAAACTACACCATTGCATATCTTTGCTAAAGATAATAGCCAAAGGGGTACTTAATTTAGTGAATTGGTTAGGCAAACATGAATATATTCAAGGAATATTTCAGTGCAAAATAATATTTTCTTTTGAAAAATAACTGTACAACATAGTTGTTTGAAGACAAAATTGAAGGGGAGAAAAGATATAGAAAATGTTTCTGTTCTTAAAGAAACCATATAATGCTGAATATGAAGGCAGGATCACCAATGCGCGGGTATATCCTTTAAGATTTCACCTCTGTGAAGCTGAGAGAATGGTATTCTTTTGTTTGCAATTAAAATTACACAAATGTATGAAGACAGAAACTGTAAGGAGAAAAGACTAATTCAGTAGTAGAAAAATGTAAGCATTTTTTGTTTCTTATTTAAATTTTTGGAGTGGACTTCATATATGAGTGTCTACATCATTCCGGCCTTTGCCTCCAAGCTGTCAAACTCCTCCCATGTCTACCCTTACTAATTCATGATCTATTCTTTAATTACTATTGCTACATGCACACGTGTGTGTATTCACATACATGTGTATACAATCTACTGTGCCTGTATGTGTTCACAGCTGAACAACTTTTATGGGAGCTTGTCCTTGGTGGAAACTTAAAGGCAGCAAGAGAAAAAGGCCAAGTAACATATAAAGGAAGACCTATCAGAATAACACCAGACTTCTCACCTGAGACCATGAAAGCTAGAAGATCCTGGGCAGATATCATGCAAACTCTAAGAGAACACAAACTTCAGCCAAAACTACTTTACCCAGCAAAACTCTCAATCGCCATTGATGGAGACATCAAGGTATTCCATGACAAAACCAAATTTGCAAGATATCTTTCCACAAATCCAGCCCTACAAAGGATAATAGGGGGAAAACACCAAGACAAGGACGGAAACTACACCCGGGAAGAAGCAAGATAGAAACCTCCTCTCATCAAACCCAAAAGAAGATAACCTCTCAAATATAAAAAAATAAATAAATAAATAAATAAAAATAAATAAATAAAAATAATTTCAAAAATGTCTGGAGGAAATAATTACCATTCCTTAATATCTCTTAACATCAATGGACTCAATTCCCCAATAAAAAGACATAGATTAACAGACTGGATACGGAAACAGGACCCTACATTTTGATTTTCTCTCTGGAGAACCATAAACTATAGCCTTTCATATGAGTATGGAGCCTTATGGAACTTCCCATCTATGTTGGACTATTAACTGGTGTTGTCGTTATTCTATGGTATCCAGAAAGCCTTGATGTTGTGAGTTTGTGAGTGTATCTTTTCAGTCATGTGTTGGGGAACTATCTAGCAGCATCAATCCTGGACATCTGGCTCTTAGAAGAATTCTGCCCAGTCTTCCTTGATTGAAACTGTCAAGTTTGCTTGCCAAGTCTTAGACAGATTTTTATAAAACATTTTAGGAAAAAAGTTACTTTTTAGAAGTATCAAAAAGATGATTTTGTGGAGAAAATTCACAGTGTGAGATCCAAGAAGTAATTTTAGAGACTCAAAGATGGCAGTCACACAAACGCTCTCAATTTCATAGTCATACTGAGGCTGGGAAGAAGAGATGTTTTCTTCCAAATTTCCCTACATCTTAATTTGTAAGTTATAAAATGGTCCCAATATCATAGAAGCTCTAAAAATAATGAAGTGACATAATGAAGGAAACCCACCACAAGGCTACCATAACCTTTATCTAATGGCATGAATAATCAAAGCAGTATTACACAGCAATTTGGCATAAATGGCAAATGATTACTCAGATGACTGAAATTAGCATTACTTTTACAAACTGCATCTCTAGGGTCAGCAAAAGAGAAGAGTAAGAAGACAGGCTAAAAAAAGATGTGTTAATATTTATCTGGAAGGGGAAAAAACTAGCATCTGGTCTCCCTAGTTATCTGGGTATGTTTTAGTACTGTGGAGTCAAATAAAAACATAATGCCAGGTTTGGGGGCTTATATCTTAAGTCATGGAAGAGGAAGGGGAGGAAGACCAAAAGTTTGAAGACAGTTTGAACTGCATAAGCAAAACAAAAACAGGGGAGGAGGCAGGAAGAAAGGAAGGACAAAGGGGACATGGGAAGAAAAGGTGATTAGTATTGCAAAGACACCACAGACCAGACTAGCTCCTGCTGGGTTTGTTTGTTTGTTTGTTTGTTTGTTTTCTTCATTTAAAACACTTTAAGACTATCACAGGAAACTAGTTCTTTCCCATAACAGCAGAACCTTCTGGCTGTTGGACCTGCAGAGTTAAAGTCCAAAATTTCCAAGGCTACTCAGAGGACAACCCTGGGTTTGAGCTCTGTCCCCTTCATTTTGCCACTATCCAGGTTGGTCCTCAGCATGAATGAACTACTTCAGTAGCTTGTGACAGGGACATTACCTACCCTACACTGCTACCATCTCTGCTGCGATAGAAAGTCCCATTACTGTCTCTATAATGTCATTCTTCTGGTTGATCAATGAACAGCCTTGGGTAATAACAGGTGTATTGTTGGATGCTCATATATAAACAAAGTAAGAGCTCTGGCTATCCAATATTCGAGGAGATAGTTGCCAGAGGAGAGGAGAAAGATGATTCAGACATACAGATAAGAAAGAAAAGACAAAACGCTGTTCTGTTCAGTTTTCTCAGAGATAGTTCTATCTGTTACGGTGTGAGAGAACAAAATAAAGAACACAAAGTTTGAAAGAAGACTCATAAAAGCTCAAACAGTAATTGTACAGTGACTCTACAATCTTGGATAAGATACTTGCCCTCTCTATATTTTAATTTCTGTATCTAAAAATATTAAATATGATACCTACTTAATTCTCAGAAAAGTACATTGCTTAATATACAGAATGATTCCCATATGCTTACATTGGGGGGGGGAAGGCCACATGAAAGTGTCTGTAGCTATGGAGACTCTGGGAACAGTGCTGGTCATAAGTGGCACAACTCACACCCATTTTACAATTTGTCTTTAATTTCCATACTATCACATGCCTTATAGACCACTCCTTGCTTTCGTGCTTTAAATAAAAATATTTCCCAGGAAGAAAAAAACAAGGCCATAAAGGTTAGTTTTGTAAGAGCATCAATATAGTTCCAACCTACATACCAACATGAGAAGCCAAATTTTACCTAAAAATACGATATGCTTCTACTATGCACAGATGCTCATTAACTAGTGAGTTTTCCTTCTCCTCCAATCCTCTCAGAGCCCAAAGAAATGCTTGTATCCCAGCTTCCACAGGCTTCGCTATACCATCTTATCTGAAATTCATAGACAAAAATAGAAGATTAGCCAGGTAGTAGAAAGTTCTCAGTCAGAGGTACTTTTCAATGTCTAATGGCATTTTTTTTTTTTTGTCATACCCGGGGAAGTAGGACATGAAATAATGTTTTCTAGTGGGCAGAGGCCAGGGGTGCTGATAAACTTTCCATGGGGCATGAAATAGTTCCACTGCAAAAAATCAGCCCCTCTAATGTGTGCCCTGTGCAGAGGCTGTGACACCCTGGGCTGTTAGTACCTGGTCTCATCTTAACCCTCAACAGCAGAGCCCTAAGCTGACTGATCTGTGCACGAGGTTTTTATTCTTTGCCCGGCTGCTGGTACCCTGCGCTTTAACATTCTAAATTTAAACATGGACTATATAAAAGCTAGTTCAAAAACTTTCCTCAATTCTTACTGTGTTCAAAATGAAAAGTTCACTTTTAAATAAGTTTAAACTAGAGCCTTCCTAAAGAACATAACTCTTGAGACTGTGTTTCCCATTTCCCTGCAGAGCATGAGAGTGCTAAAGATTGGTGTAAACTCACCTTTTATGTTCTAAAGGCAGACAGTATTTGAACTATAAGCTTTCTGGAAAAAACCCTAAGATCAAAATATAGAGTTTAGAATAAATTCTTGCCATGAGAAGACATCACAGATTCTCATCACATTATTAAGTATGTCAGTCCTCTTGAGTTATGAAATGAGCTGGGACACTACACAGAAGTGTTGCTAGGGACTTCACTTCTCTTCAGTCTATCTGCCCCTTTGTCTCGCAGACTCTCATTTTTTAACCAGACATACATAATCTGCCACTATAGAAAAGCCCAGAGGCACCGGACATCCAGAACCACCAGGTTCAATCAGTCCTGAGTGACTTGAAAGGTGTCTTAGAAACAAGGAGGGGAAAGATATGAAAATTAACAGGGATACGGGGATGCTCTGAGTGCAAACAGATGTCTCCTTTATGAAAATGGTAAAATGATCATCAGGCCAACTGTCTTCATGTGCTGAGATCACAGCCTTGCAGTGGCCATATTTGTCAGAAGTCATGAGACTTCCCTGATGGAAGGACAGATCAACTTGTCAATATTTGACTTGTTCCCATCACTGGATACAGTAGACAGCAGAGGATATGACTAGCACATAGAGGCTAAGAAAGAAAGTCATGAGACAAAAACAACACACCAAAAGTGAGGAATATTGGGAAGTGATGTGTATAGTGCCTTTGCTTCCACAGAAGAGTTCTTTTCTCAAGCATTGCTTTCTAAATGTTTCTCCTTTCACCTGTGACTCCGGGTATACAGGAATATAAAGGAGGTAAACTAATTAAACATATCATGATACTATACCATAAAAATTTTATTTTAAAATGCTTCTTCACTATGCATATAATTTTACCCAATTATTAAATAGTAAAGCAAATTTGTATCATAATAAGATGAATGTACTTGATTAGTTATACATAAATAATTAAATCTTTGCTAAGTACACAATGCTGCATGACAGGGAACACCTTCAATGTTTTTCAGAGATGATCAATATCTTGATTTTATAATCATAGGGCTGAGAACTACACTTTGCACAAATATGTAGTATAAATGGTGGAAGTATATTTAGGGACATTTGAGAAATTGCATGATGGTAATTCCTGGTAAAATGGAAGCTAGACTGCAGCAGGAAGGCTTTCAGGTTAGATCCAGCTCGAATTATCCAAGTCATGTGTTCTACGTGTGCTATGTCCTCAGAAGTAGGGGCGTGCCTTCCACTTCTGAGAAATAACCAGGGTCTATATGATTAATCTATACTGTTTTGAGAGTCACTTGAACCACCCTGACCAACCGTTCAAAAGGATATTTCTCATCCCCCCCCCACTACTGAGGGTAGGAGAGGTATTAGTCTATGGTTCTTGTGGGGAGCATTTTCAGCCCAAATAGCATAACTTACTTTAGAGTATGAGTGTGTGTGTGTGTGTGTGTGTGTGTGTGTGTGTGTGTACATTTACATGTGTTATGATTCACTGAGGCTTCATCAGACGACTTTGATGTCATTCTTCCTTCTCCTTCTGTATTGATCTCCTCAAGCCTCCCCAGTTGGAACCCTTACTGTTTTTCTATTTATCTTCTTGTTTTCCATCTCAACCTTCCCCCTAGCTCTACACATTGAGGTGATGCCATTCAAACCAATTTGTTGGGCATTTTTAACGGCATTCAGTTCTCTGAAATTCTGCAAACCAGATCCTCCTCTCTAAGTGTCTTCTTCAGCTAGCTTTAACTGTAATTATGAAGCTGCTGAGCGTTCCTTCTTCCACTCTCCTCTTCTGTCCTGCACAGGCACTCACATCTGTTCTTCCTCTCTCCTGCCATGTCTCCATGAGGCCTTTTGTGTTTCTAGTTTCATCTTCCATGAATGCTGACTAGTTTCATTCAGCATAGTTAGTGGTTGCTTCATAGTTCTCATCCTTAAGCAATTGCAATTGCTTATCCCAATGATTATTTGACTTCACTCTTCACAACTGGTATCTGACCTGAGAATTAATCATCTGTTACCAGTTTTGGTGGCTTCACTTTTTCTGCCTAAACATTAAAACTCCACCACAGTGAGTAGAAAAAAAAGGCTATAACAACAGAACTCCCTTTCCCCATAGCACAACCAGAAAATAACTGGGTTCTGCCTCTGGGTGTTGCCTTGTTCACCGATGGATTTCCAGCCATTGCGCTGCTTGAACTCTCTTTCAGCTTTGTTTCCTTCTTGAAATAAAAGCTCCAATATAACTTTATGAAGTTGCATCAGATCAGCTTTCTTCCTTAGAATACTTTATAAATTTCTAGGTATGAGTTACTGGGCTGATGAAAGCTTTCCTTGTGTTTGTGTATTTTATTTTACAGGTAAGATTGATTATATTTAAGTTAATGGGAGGACAGGAGAAGTATTAAAACTTTAACTTGGAAGTTCATCTGTTATAATACTGGAAAGACCTTCCACATTACATAGGAGTAAACCCTCATTTATAATCCTAATGTCTCAAAATAGAGGTTTTTATGTGTATACCAAATAAAACATGGTATATTTCATGGACAGTTTACTGTGCTGAGAAGCTCATCTAATACTCAAGGCCAATTCTTCCTGTAGTAGAGATATTATTTTATGGTGAAGTATTGAAATTACCTAAGATAAATTAGGAACAATGAAATAATGACAATTATTAGTACCACTCTGACACTGTCTCAATGGGACAAGAAAAAATGGTGTTTTATATTTTAAAAAGGAATTCTAAGCCTGATGTTTCAATTTGACAGAATAGTTGCCTGGTATGCACAAAGATCTGTTCTTGGTCCTCAGCACTACAGAAAAACTTATGAGGAAAAGAACATACAGGAGAGTTTCTAACATGACAGTAAAGCAGAAGACTGATATGTCTGCAAAAGTACTAAAAAGCAAAGTTCTTACTTTTGTGAGCAGCAATGTGAAGAAAGACATGACAGGTCTGAACATAGCTTCAGTGCACTCACATAAACACGAAAGACCCGAGAGAGAAGAAATTATTGGGAGTTTATGCAGAGATTTAAGACAAATTATGTGTAGTATAATCTACTGAAAAAAATCAGATACCCAGAGCCGGGTGGTGGTGGCACACACCTTTAATCCCAGCACTTGGGAGGCAGAGGCAAGCAGATTTCTGAGTTCCAGGCCAGCCTGGTCTACAAAGTGAGTTCCAGGACAGCCTGGACTACACAGAGAAACCCTGTCTCAAAACACACACACACACACACACACACACACACACACACACACACACACAAGAATCATATACCCAGGTGGAAAATGACCAAACTGGAATAGACAGATAAGCTGTAAACAGTAGAGCAATGCTAGTCCAGGACACAGGAGATCCTGGGTTCAGTCTACAACACTTCCAAATAAAAGAAAAGGAAGAACAGGAAAGGGAATGAAAAAGGAAAGGATGCCGGGCGGTGGTGGCGCACGCCTGTAATCCCAGCACTTGGGAGGCAGAGGCAGGCGGATTTCTGAGTTCGAGGCCAGCCTGGTCTACAGAGTGAGTTCCAGGACAGCCGGAGCTACACAGAGAAACCCTGTCTCGAAAAACCAAAATAAATGAAAAAGAAAAAGAAAAAGAAAAAGAAAAAGAAAAAGAAAAAGAAAAAGGAAAGGGAAGGGAGGGGAAAGGGAAAGGGGGGAAAGGAAGGGAAAAGGGAACAGGGAAGGGAAGGGAAGGGAAGAGAAGAGAAGAGAAGAGAAGAGAAGGGAAGGGAAGGGAAGGGAGGGGAGGGGAGGGGAGGGGAGGGGAGGGGAGGGGAGGGGAGGGGAGGGGAGGGGAGGGGAGGGGAGGGGAGGGGAGGGGAGGGGAGGGGAGGGGAGGGGAGGGGAGGGGAGGGGAGGGGAGGGGAGGGGAGGGGAGGGGAGGGGAGAAGAGAAGAGAAGAGAAGAGAAGGGAGGGGAGGGGAGGGGAGGGGAGAGGAGGGAAGGGGAGAGGAGGGGAGAGAAGGGAAAGGGAAGGGAAGGGAAGGGAAGGGAAGGGAAGGGAAGGGAAGGGAAGGGAAGGGAAGGGAAGGGAAGGGAAGGGAAGGGAAGGGAAGGGAAGGGAAGGGAAGGGAAGGGAAGGGAAGGGAAGGGAAGGGAAGGGAAGGGAAGGGATCTCCAGTAACCTATGATCTCTACAAAGCTAATGTTGCTTTTTTACAAGTGGTTTCTCCAAACTACTCAAGTACTACAACTCTGCACTGTGTTACCAAGCATCAGCTGCTCTCCATGACACCCCCAGTCTTTCATCTCTCATGTTTTCAAGCCAGTACCAACCGCGTGATGCTTGCACATTGCCAAGTTCAATTACCAACTTAACATAGTGAAAGGAGCCTTGCCCTCTGTTAACTAGAGATTTTATGTGCTGACTTATTTGTCCCCCCCACAGTGAATCACAGAATTTTTCATTCATCTCCAGGATGCTGATCGCCTACTATTGGCAACTGGTTAATAATCCAGCACCTGATGCCCGGCATCCACTGTTGAAATAAAGCAGAGAAGGCATCATTTCAGTGGTGCATGTGTCTTTTCCTCACAGCTAGCTCTTCATCCCAACCACAGATTGTTAACCAAAAATATCACACAAATGGCCTCTATCCAAGTTATTAGTAGACTCCTTGTTCTCAGGAGCTAAGCCTCCAATGTTCACATTTCTCTCAGCATTACTGTCTTCCCAGCTCCGACTAGAACAGCTTGTTAAACTCTGATTACAGCATCAAAAGATTTTCCTAGCTTGAAGTTCCAAAATTGTCTACATTGCTCCCATAAAACAAAGATCTAAAAGCTACACAATCAGGTATCATAGCCAAGTTCTACCGTCAGTGTCAGTTTCCATATTAGTTAATTTTCTGTTGCTGTGATTAAAAAAAATACTCTGACCAAAAGCAATTTGGGGAGGAAATGGTTTACTGGAATTATATTTCTGGGTGACAATCTACAATTTAGGGAAGTCTGGGCAGGAACCCAGGTAGGGACTGAAGCAGAAAATGGAGAATACTGCTTACTGGCTCACTTAGCTAGCATTTATACACACCAGACCCTCCTACCTCAGGACTGTAGCTACTCTGACCTAAGCAACTTTCACTTGGAGGTTCCACTAGCTGTTTAACCGAACTTGTGTGAAGGTAACAATAAAAACTAACCAGGGCAGCCTTATCACAAGCTAGGAACAAGAGACCAGATAATTACCAGTCTATGGCATCCATATCTGAGTCAAGTGAAATGTTTGTTTGTGAGTGGACTTTTTCAGGTATTTGCTATAGTAAACAACAAGATGACAAGTGGCACATCGAATAAAGCTTCATCCGTTTTCCATTAAAAAAAAAAAACTAACCAGGACAGAAGAGGGAAAGAGATACTACAAGTAATAGTAGTTCAAATGGTCACTACGTGTGAAGATATATTCACCAAGTCAGTATGTGTGAAGATACAGCAACCAAGGAAATGAAAAAAAAATAGCACAGAGTTGTCAACATGCCACATAAAATGTTCCTGTCACTTCTAAAATGATGCAACTAAATATGTCCTGAGCCTCTAACTGCAGCTAGAACTCAGCTGTGTTGATTTAGAGCAGTGTGAGAACCTGAGGCTGGAAGCAGCCTGATCCACTGAGCTCCCTTGAGATTTACTAAATAAATATCAGGTTAGGGCAAATGAAAAATATATTAAACCATTGTGGTCTACTAGGTTACCAGTAGGCACAGCTTTTCTTTTTTTCTTTTCTTTCTTTTTTTAACAACACTTGGGTTTCATTTGTAGTTTATGCTCCAAAGAATACATAAGATTTCATAGCCATCTACTTCTGAGAGCAATATACCAAAACTACCACATCAAATATTTCTAAGATAACATGCCTATACTTGAATTAGTCTTACACGTGGTGTTTTCTTTGTGCTCTCTCTCTCTCTCTCTCTCTCTCTCTCTCTCTCTCTCTCTCTGTGTGTGTGTGTGTGTGTGTGTGTGTGTGTGTTTATTTTTGAGTGATGATGCTGGGATGGGGTCCTGCCATTTAGTCCAAGTTGGTCTAGAATTTGCTCACCTTCTGCTTCCAGCTTCCGAGTGTTGGGATTATATTAATGCACTCAAATAACCCACTGTGTTTATTTGTTTTGAATATATTAGATTTTATCATGAAGTTGCTAGTCCACTATAAAGCTAATTTTTCAGTCTAATCTTTCCTGAAGCTTTTGAAATTATCAGCATTTTCAAGGCTTTTATTTCTGAATTCTTCATTCTATTATATAGTAGCAAGAAAAAGTTGGATTTTCCAATCATGTATGGCCTGGACTCCTTTACTCTATGTCATGTTTTATTCTGTTCCTTTTTCCCTTCATATTTTAAAAATCTTAATGTTAACACCCAGGACAGAATCAATATCCTCCTTTGCAACCACATTTTATATTTGTCAGGCCTAGATACTACTAAAGATGATGGTGGTATTAACCTACTTTGGCTCTGGGTACCATACAGCGCCATTTTCCTAAACTTGAGTAAAGATTATCTTGCCATCCATTACCTGACAGTAAATCCAGTGACACCCAGGTTAGAGTTAATGATGGCAGCATCCGGCTGCCAACACTGCATGTTAAATAGCTGGGTGAGCGATAACTTACAGTGTCTTGAGTTAATTTTGTGTCAGAGAAAGGAATACTTCTGGCCTACAATGACCAGTGACAGTTCTGGAACTATGAGCTCTGACTTCTTCATGCTCCACCTTGGCTCTAGGTTTTGAAGAGATGGAGCAGAGGATCACACCTTGACTAATCTCTGGTGTTACTTCTGTTCATAGTCCTTTGGGCCAGGTAGCATTTATGAACCCCAAAAGACCACCAAGAAGTCAACTCCAGTGTAGTCACATTAAGGTCTCTATTACAAACTTGAGTTTGGGCCTACTCACCACCGGCTGATAGGATGGTTTGGTGAAGCAGCCCCAAACTCTCATTAAGACAGGGTTTTATGGGATATTGGGAACAGGGGAGGGGTGTCCACTCTAACAAGCATCTAACAGAATGACTATTGTAAGCAGACAGCTGGATGGTCTGAAACAGGACCATAAAAAAATTACAAATGGTCTCAATGTACATCTGAAACAGTCAGATTAATCTTTGATTGACTGTTGTAGCTAAGGAGTAACTCTGGTATGGGCCAAGGACAGGTCATGTGGTCTTTCCTGCTACTTGGGTACAGCTTGTGTTCAGCTTGTGTTCAGCTGCAGGTCGTTTTCGGGTTTTTTTTGTTTTTTTTTGTTTTTGTTTTTGTTTTTTTTTTTTTAAGATGGAGGCCAATCCCAAGATGGAGTAGGTTTGGCCTCTCAAGTCTAGAGGTCAGCGGTGATTCTATGACCCCATTTACCTTCTTGTGATACAAAATCCAAGGAAGCCACTGTGTGGCTACGCATTGCCTTTGTTGAATCCCCTTTGTGGCAAATATTTTTACAGTTCCACTTTACCTCGCTCAAAACAGGTAACCCTAAGCAATCTCAGCTGCCAGCATATACATCTATATTTGTTTTAAAGGTTTTACCATTTCAAAATCCATGACTTGTTGACTTAAATGAAAACTTTTCCAAACAGTGCCTCAGGCTAAAGGTTCAATAGCAAGGAGCTGTCAGGTTTGATTTCCCGTGAGGCTGCTTTACTTGGCTTTCATCTTGACTGCCTTTAAGCCACAACTGCCGATCTTGGGAGCGAGTATGTGAAGGTGGGGGTGGGGATTATATGTCTGTATATATGTGTCTGTTTTTGTGTGTGTGTGTTTGTCTTTACATGTGTTTGTATGTCTATATGTATGCCTACATATATATATATGTCTATGTGTCTATATGTATATCTATTTGTGAGTTTGTATGTGTGTGTATGTGTGTGTGTGTATGTGTGTGTACTTCTGTGTGCATCTGTGTGTCTGCGTTTCTCTATATGTTCCCCAGTAATGCCTAGCACTCTTTCACTTCTTATAAAGATACCAGTTACATTGGAGTATGGACTTATCTTTATGGTGCTGTTATGGTTTGTATTACTGGGACAATTGATGCTGGTTAGCTGGAGCTAAGAAATTAGTGGTGATTAAGAAAAGACCAGCATCACTGAGATGAAATATGGGAAGTGTTTTCTGAGAGCACAAAAAAGCTGTATTCCTGAGATAGCCAAGTATTCCTCATGCTGCAGCTGTACTTGGTAACATGTAGAATCATCCAGGTGGTACTGGTTTTGAAGGCATGAAGGCATCATGAAGAACAGCTGAGGCTTGGTACTGTGAGAGGCCATGGAAGGCCATTGGTGAAAGTGTACCCTCAGTTGTAATTGACAGCCCAGGACTGAAGGGGTCATGCAAAGGAGTTGAGGCTTGGTACCATGAAGAGAGCCTATGAGAGGCTTTGGTGAAGCATAGTTGCAGTGGAAGACCCTAGCATATTGGAGATGCCAGTACCATGGGATGACCACCAAGAACAGCAGTGGCAGTGGAGTGGAATGTTATGGTTTGTATATGCTTTTCCCAGGGAGTGGCACTATTAGGAGGTATGGCCTTGTTGGAGTAGGTGTGTCACTGTGGGTGTGGGCTTAAGACCTTCACCCTAGTTGCCTGGAAGTCAGTCTTCTACTAGCAGCCTTCAGATGAAGATGTAGAACTCTCAGCTCCTCCTGCACCATGCCTGCCTGGATGCTGCCATGTTTCTGCCTTGATGATAATGGACTGAACCTCTGAGCCTGTAAGCTAACCCCAATTAAATGTTGTCTTTCATAAAACTTGCATTGGTCATAGTGTCTGTTCACAGCAGTGAATCCCTAACTAAGACAGAAGTTGGTACCAGGGACTGGGGTATTGCTGTGATAGACCTGATCATGCTTTTGTTTGGAAGAATATGGATTTTGGGACTTTGTATTTGGAAAGCCACGGAATGCTTTAAGTGGGGCTTAATGGGCCAGACTAGTTGGAATATGGAAGACAGTGGTGCTGAGGGCCATTTGAACTGTGTAGGCCTGATGGCCCAAGAGGTTTCAGTGGAGAAGAACTTTAATATGTGGCTGAGAGACTGTTCTTGTGATGTTTTGGTGAAAAACATGGCTGCTTTTTGCCATTGTCTGAAGAGACTCCCTAGGGCTAAGGTAAAGAGATTTATATTAATTGCATCTGCAAAGGAAGTCTCAAAGAAGCCCAACAAAGACTTTGTTCTCTGGTTAAGTCTGATGAAGAGAATTTTGAACAAACATAGTTAAGATGGGAAAAGAAAAGTACAAAATATATAATTTGAGTATTAAAGGGACTCCAGGAAGTGAAATGGAGCTGAATTCAAGGATATTAAATTGAATTAAAGGAGTGGTGACCTTGGGGCCAAGATTCCACCCAGCTAAATTTAGGTCAAGGCAAGGTAGTACAAGCCTTTAATCCCAGGAGGCAAAGATAAGCAGATCTTCAAGGCCAGCCTAGAACAGAGCAAATTCTAGGTGAAGAAATACTTAAATCCAGGCTTGGTGGACTACACCTTTAATCCCAGTGTTTAGGAGACAGGCATGCACATCTCTTGAGTTCAAAGTCAGTCTAAGGAGCAAGAGTCAGGACAGCCAACTTAGGCAGGAGAGGAGCTGGGAAAAAGGAAGCTAGTGATAATGTAATAGAACAAGGGGCCAATGTTCCAGCTCCTGCAAGCAGCAGAACTCAGCAGCTTCAGCCATTTGTTTCTGGCTTTATATTCAAGAGGATAAGGAGATTACAGGGACTTTTGAAGTTGGACTAAATGTATTTTGCATTATGTTATGTTTAAGTATAGCCCCCATAGACTAATGTTTGAACAAGCCTATGGGGGCCAGGGAGTGGAATGTTATGGTTTGTATATGCTTTTCCCAGGGAGTGGCACAGGAGGTATGGCCTTGTTGGAGTAGGTGTGTCACTGTGGGTGTGGGCTTAAGACCTTCACCCTAGTTGCCTGGAAGTCAGTCTTCTACTAGCAGCCTTCAGATGAAGATGTAGAACTCTCAGCTCCTCCTGCACCATGCCTGCCTGAATGCTGCCATGTTTCTGCCTTGATGATAATGGACTGAACCTCTGAGCCTGTAAGCCAACCCCAATTAAATGTTGTCTTTTATAAAACTTGCATTGGTCATGGTGTCTGTTCACAGCAGTGAATCCCTAACTAAGACAGGTGCTATTTACCATAATTGCTTTATTGAAGGTCCTGTCTAATTACAAGTATGTTTATGAGTCTGTTGAGGTTATAATGTGAGAACGGGGCTTGACTCAATCAAATAATTAGCATAATGTCCTATCTCTGGTATGAAGAAAAATATTAATCTGTATAACTGTGTAGGATGTAAACATTTAAGAAAAAACAATCAGAAGCAACTGATACAAAATTGGATGACAATAAGACAGTCATGTGATAGTCTGGGATAAAACCTATTAAGATAAGTAATAGACTACAATTGCCTATAGATAATGACATTGGACAAATTAAAGATACATGCTAATATTGATGACACATTGTATGTTTGGAAGACATAAGTAGAAACATTTTCACAAATAAGCTAGTGTGTTGCTAGAATAATCGATTTATTCTGCGCAAGGATGAATACTAACATTACCTTTCTCTGGAAATCTCCCAACACATTGCTGTACTTAGTCAATCTCATATGTTAATACTCAAATAATAATTCTGATTCATGTGATGGCACTTACAATTGTTTTTATTAATTTTCCTCCACATAATATGTTTTGACCATTTTCCTACTCAATTCCCCCTAGACTCTTTCACCTCCCTATTCACCTAGCTTTATGCTTATTTTATCTATCTATCTGTCTATCTATCTATCTATATTTCTATTTATCTATCTTTCTTTCTATCCATCCCTTCTCTCCAAAAAACAAAAACATATAAGAAACAGATTTAAAAACAAAAACAAAAAAAAATAAATAAAACAAACAAGCAAAAGACTGATAAGAGGGGGAAATGCCTCCCAAAAAGCAAAATGAGACAAAAACTCTACAAAAGTTACTATTGTGTTTTGTGTTGGTCAATGACTCCTGGGCATATGGCCTGCCCTGAATTATGGTTTATATACACAGTGAGACCCCACTAGAGAAAACGGATTGTTTTTGGCTTGACTTGAAGCTGAACCCTAGATGCACCTAAGTACCAGGAAGGACCCCGTGGCTTGTTCTTGGCCTATACCCCAGAGTTACTCCCTAGCTACTTCCTAGCAACAGTCAATCACAGATTAGTGTGATTGTTTCAGATATACTTTCAGTCTGGTTGTTCATGGTCTGCATCAGAGCACCCACCTGTTGGCTTATAGATATTTTATTAGAGGCTTACAAGATAGGATGCCCCTTCGATTATCCCTTCATGTGCTCCTATTTTCCTATAAAAATCTGTCCTGCTGAGGGTTTGAGGCTGTTCCACCTTCCCCTCTTGTTCTGCTGTATCAGAGTTGAGTTGGAGGAGAGCCCAAGCCTGAGCTTGTAATAAATTGGAAACAGCGTCTTGGTTTTGGGGGGGGGTTCATGAATGCTTTCTGGCACAACACTATGTCCCCTTGGTAAAAAGATAGTATTAAATTTTCCCATAGGCCCATGACCTGTGGACTCTCATGTTCTTGGTATAGTAGTGTCTCATATGAGCTCCATCTCATTGCCTTGGCCTTAAATCCAAATAAAACATGGTTGGTTGCCATATGACCTTTCTTGGTTGTCAGCTTGACTACATCTGGAATTAACTAATACCCAAAAGTGGAGGGCACACCTGTGGCAGGTTCTGCTTAATTTGAAGTGGGACAATCTGCTTCTCTCTGGATTCTTAAGATGGTACAGCAGTGGTTCTAGAGCAACAGAAGTTTTTTTTAAGCAACAGGATCTTTTAAGGATCTAGAACAGGGTTTCCAATTTGCTAACACCTACTTACCAAAACCTCACCATTTGCAGAAGCCACTACTAAAAGATTGCAGTATACTGAAAGCCTATGGTGTGAATTATTTTACAAACTTAAAGAGATAAATGAATTTAATGATCTTGACTCACCAATTGTAGGCACAACAGATTTGGCGCTTCTATAAAACTTTGAACACTTCATGGAAAAACAAGGAAAATAATGATCCTGGACAATTGCTCCTACCATATTGGAATAAAATGACAAAAAGAAAGAGCTCTGTGATTAAAATTAACCAATGTATTGCACCTCCGAGTAAAGGACAACAATGAGCTCAGTGATAAAAGTGACTGACTTCAGATGTCCATAAATAGTCTAAAGGTTTCCAAATGTGCCTAGAAGAGAATCATCTCTCCAGCAGCTACAGAGCCCAAGTTCTAGAAAATCAAGCTGAAACCCTAATTGTAAGATTGGCTGAATTACAGCAAAAATTCAAATCCCAGACTTGAAGAGCGTTGGCAGTTAACATAAGGGCAATGATTGGTAAAGAATGAGATCTTGTAAGTTGGGAGATATAGGAAGACTCCATTGATGCTGATAACTCTGAATCATCAGATTCTCAAGAGTTTTTGTCACCTGAGGAAGTAGTTTCTCTACCCAAAGCCTCACCCCTTGCAATATTATGCTTTTTACCATTAACAGAGGAAATAAAACCATTATCTGAAAAATCAGCAGTGACTTTCTCCAAAGAAAATATCAGTCAAGATAATACTGATGTCACTTAGAGCCCAACAATAGTTAGCTTTAGACCTATAATCAGATCTGAGGCTAAGCAGACTACTAGAGGGAAGGTAGAAAGTGGAGGCCATGAGGAGGTTCTCTATATTGCTAAAGAGCTTAGTGTGTCTGCTAGTTTATTTAAAGCAGAAAGTCTGAGAAATGTGTGCAGAAATAGATTTTTAAGAGTGTAGAATAATGCTGAAAGAAACACAAAACTAGACTAGGCTGTGTTTATAAATATCGGCCCTCTGAGTAGAGATTCTAGGTTTAATATGGAAGCTCACACAGTTGAGAAAAAAACATATCCAAAGTTTGTTTGGATAGTTGGCTGAATCATTTGTTAAAATGCCCACTAAAAGGGAGTTGGAGATGACTGTTATCCATGGCCTTAGTTGATGAAGAGGTTTTGAAGCCTTTGGGGGAATTGCAATGCTAGAGAGTTTATGCTGTGTAAAACACATCCTCTGCAATGGAAAGGCGCCAAAGACATATCCTTCAATAATCCTATAAGATGTAAATTGGTGAGAGGGACACCAGCATATCTGAACACCTTTGTTGCCACCCTTTTCTTTGTGCCAGACCTAGGGTCGGAGATGCTGCTGCTCAATTGGATGAATTAAATACAATGATTATATAATCGGGCCTCTGAGGTAGCAGGGGCCAGGTGGCAACACTGAATTACTAAAGGTTACTACGATGAGTTTCACAGAGAAAGCAATGTAAAGAATGGCTTAACCCATAATTGTCAGCACAAGCAAAGGAAATTTTATAGTGTCATGGCTCATGGACATTTAGTCATGGTGTTTCCAGGCATGAAAGAAATAAGAAGCCTACTGAATTTTTGTTTAATCTGTAAAAGTGGAAAAATTCTCAAACAAATGAAAGAAACGCTACACTGGATTATGGCAAAGGAAAATCTCAACTTGTGAATCAATTTCCAGACAAGTGAGTTTGCAAACCCAGAACACTTTGAATGACACCCAGATACCCCTGAGGAAGAACCTTGATAGAATAACTAAATTTTTAGTGTTACTCTTTCTCCAGTTCTTCCTCAAGAGTAACTATACAAATGGGAAAGAAAATAATCAGGGGCCTACTGGCTATTGGTTTTGAATTGACACTGGTTCCAGGAGCTCCCAAGAAACACTGTGGCCCTTCAGTTAAAGTAGTCACTTAGAGAAATCAAGTGACTGATGGAGTTTGGCTGAAGTCTAACTCATAGTATGCCCAGTGGGTCCACAAACTTATCATATGGTTATTTTCCCAATCGCACAATATATAAATGGGATGGATGTACTTAGAAGTTCACAGAATTCTCACATTTGTTCCCTGACCTGTGGAGTGAGGGTTATTACGATTGTAAAGGTTAAATGTAAGCCTTTAAAATTGCCCCTGCTAAAGAAAATAGCGAACCAAAACCAGTATCATATTTTTGGAGAAACTGTATAAATTAGTAACACATCAACTACTTGAAGGATGCAGGGTGGTGGCTGCCATCACATCTTTCTTTAACTTTTCTATCTGGTCAGTTCAGAGGACTTAGCAATCCTACTAAAAGGGAGTTGGAGATGACTCTTATCCATGGCCTTAGTTGACGAAGAGATTTTTAAGGCTTTGGGAGAATCGCAATGCTAGAGAGCTCATCCAATTGAGCACTATGATAGTTGATTATAGAAAACTCAATCAAGTAGTGACTCCTATTGTAGCTGCTGCACCAGATGTGATGCCCTTTCCTCAGCAGATTAACACATCTAATATATAGCTATTGATATATCAAATGCCATTTTCTTGGTATCTATCCATAAAAAAAAAAAAAAAACAGAAGCCATTTGTTTTCAGTTGGCAAGACCAGCAGTATACCTTTACAATTTGTTTCAAGGATATCTTAACTCTCCTGCCCTATGTTATAATATAGAAGGGATCCCAATCTCTGTCTCTTCCATGAAATATCACATTGGTGCATTATATTAATGACATTATGCTGCTTGTATCAAGTTAGGAGGAGGTAACAAGCACTTTGTGAAGGGGCCTTGGAGTCAGCACAGAACACACTCAGACAGCACATTCTCAACATAAAGAAGATATGAGAGGTACAAGGAGGGGTGGGGGAGTTGCCTCTGGATCAGACAGACAGCAGTAACTGGCCCTCCAAAGGATGTTTTAAAGGGGAAAATGAAGAAAATCTGTCAAAATAAGTCCTGATTGTACCTGTTAGCCAGTGTAGCCAAATAATGACTTCCGATTGCTGAACCTTTCTGTTTTGATGGCTGGATCTTGGATTTTTAGTTAGATATGAGAAAGCAGCAAAATAAGCGAATGAATCTTAGCTTCAGAAACATAATCTAACCTTTTAGCAACAGATGGGGGAGCACAGTGCATGATACTTACCAGTGTCATGTTCACAATTCTTGAGTCTGAGAGAGTTCTTCACTTTGAACTCATTGATAACATGTATGAGCAGAAGAGGATGGAGAATAAATCAAATGAAAAGACAAGGGTCTTCTCCCTCAGGGAATTTCATAGGAATTCAGTAGTGTGGGGTATGCAGAGATATTCCTTCTAAGGTAGATTCATTACTGTGCCTGGCCCCTCCCACTAGCAAGAAAGAAGCACAATGTTTAGTGGACTTATTTGGATTCTGGAGACAGCACACTCTTCACGTGGGTGTGTTATTCCAATCCATATACCAAATGATTTGAAAAGCTGCTACCTTGGAATGAGACCTGGAAAAGGAGAATGCTCTTCAACAGGTCCAGGCTGTTGTGCAGGCTGTTTTATCATATGATCCAGCAGACCTGATAGAACTTATGGTGTTAGTGGCAAATAGAAAGGCTATTTCGAGACTTTTGGCAGAACCCTATAGCTGAATTACAGAAGAGAGTTTTGAGATTGTATAGCAAGGTTCTATAATCATCTGCAGACAACTATTCCCCCTTTGAAAGACAGCTTTTGTCCTTATATTGGACCTTGGTGGAAACTGAATGTTTGACAATGGACCACTAAGTTACATGCGACCTGAATTGCTCAGTATGACCCATCATGTCACAAATTAGTATGTGCACAGCACCAATCTATTATCAAATGGAAGCGGTATATATGTGACCAGACCTGAGCAGATTCTGAAGGCACAAGCAAGTTATATAAAGAGGTTGCCCAAATGTCTATAGTTTCTACTTTCTGCTTTCTATTCCCATTGCAATGCTGTCTGTTGCCAAGCATGCACCTTTAGCCTCATGGGGTGTGAGCCATGATTGACTGACTGAGGAAGAGAAGACTAGAGCCTAGTTTACTAAAGGTTCTGCACATTATGCAACCACTACCCAAAAGTGGACAGCTGCAGCACTACAATACTTTCTGGGACAGCCCCAAAAGACACTACCAAAGGGAAATCTTCAAAGTAGGCAGAAGTATGGGCAGTAAACATGGTCACACATTTTGTGTGGAAATAGAAATGTCTAGATGTGTGATTGTTCACTGATCCATAGTCAATGGATTGGATGGTCAGAGACTTGGAAAGATCATAATTGGAAAATTTGTGAAAAAGACTTTTGGGGAAGATGTATGTAGATTGATCTCTCCAAATGTGTGAAGTATGTGAAGATACTTGTGTTCTCTGTAAAATTTGATCATTAAAAGTTTATTTCAGCTGAGGAGGTGTTCAACAATCAAGTAGTTAGGTAGGATGACCCATTCTGTGCACAGTGAGCATCATCCTCTTTCCCCAACCATTCCTGCCATTGACCGATGGACCCATGAGTGACCATGATAGAGAGATGGGAGTTATGGATGGGCTCTAGAACATGGACCTTCACTCACCAAGACTGATGTGGTCACAGACGCTGCTGAGTGCCAGATCTACCAACAACAGAGACCAACACTGAACTCCAGATATGGCAACATTCCCAGGGTGACCAGCCAGGGACCTGGTAACAGGTTGGCCCCTCTAATTCTGACAGCTCTGTTGGTTCAAGATTAACCAATTCTTTGCCCTCCTGTCTTCTCAGCTTTTCTCTGACAGGACTGCCCTCTGGCAGTTTCTTTGCCTCCTTCCTCCTGTGGGAACCACCCATCCTCTTGCTCAGTCACTTGGACTGAGCCTTCTGTTCTCTCTTTTCTGTTGTCCCTTGCCTTCCCAGCACTTCCACTTCCACCTGCAACTCCTCCAGTTGCACAGCTAACACTGCAATCTTTTTAGAAACAGAATATAGAAAGAAAAAGAAAATGAAAAAGCAGAAAAACCCCCTCTGGAAGCAAAGCAGCCACAATAAAATTTTCGCCTGAAAAATGAGATAAAAATCCATTTTTTTCATCCCCTGCCATTTCCTCTACAGTATTTGAAAACAAAATTCTCATTCTGCCTAGCCCCACATTTGGGAACAACTTGTAACAGGTGCTTCCTACTTTGTGGGTTCTCCTTTCTTTCATGCTTTTCTACCTTTCTACCCTTTTAACCCCCCCAACACTAAATTGGAGGGAAAAAGAATGGCAGAAAAGGGGTTGATATTATCATTAGAATACTTTCTTCTGATTGGTGATATCTAGTTCCTTGGGGCAAGTTTGATTTTAGAAGTCAAGATATCTCATTTCTTTTTCTTGTTTTTTCTTCTTTGCACATGACTCCCTAACAAAAAACAAATAGCAAATAGCAACCAGGATCAACCAAACAGCAACCTCTCAATGACCTAGCATTTATATATCCTCTGAAAAACCCCCAGAATTCCAAAAGTCACACAGTTGCAGAAACTATCTGCAGCTGCCAAACCATGCCCCTGCGAGAGCAGGGGGCAAATCAGAGTCGGCTGCTCTGAGAGAATGAATCAGCTCCCCTTCCCAATACCTGGAATTAAAAAGAAAGCATATGCCTATTGCTGTATTTTTTTAAGAAACCAAAATTCTCATTACAAACAGTAATTAAGACACTTACTCATCCATGTTTAATACTATTTTAAGTACTGATCTATTTGTAATCACCTGAAAGATAAAACACTCCTCGATGAATTGATCAATTATCAATTGATGAATTGATAAGAAAGATGTACAATTAACAATGGACTATTGCACACACCTTTAATCTGAACACTCTGGAGGCAGAGGCAGGAGAATCTGAGTTTGAGGCCAGCCTGGTCTACATCTTGAGTTTCAGGGCAGCCAGGGCTACACAGAAAAACTTTGTCTCAAAACTCTTTAGAAAAAAAGGGAGGAAGAAGAAAAAAGCAAGCAAGCAAGAAAGAAAGGAAGGAAGGAAAGAAGGAAGGAAGGAAGGAAGGAAGGAAGGAAGGAAGGAAGGAAGGAAGGAAGGTTTTAAAAGAAAATATTTGCAGGTAAATTTATGGACTGAAGGAGGTAGAAAAAATCATCCTGAATGAGATAGCCTAGATCCAAATAGACAAATATTTTGTCTTTTTTTCTTATATATCTTCATCTCCACCTACTACATACTGGTTCTCTCTTCTACAATAACCAAAAAAATAAAAAAATAAAAAATAAAAAATAAAAAATAAAAAATAAAAAAAAAAACTACCATCAATTTCAAAAACACCCCCTGGGGGGCACTGTAGCCCTGCTGAGAGCCACTGTTCCAGCTCTAGTGTGAAATCTAAATCCTCTTCATTATTCTTACCACAGAGCATGTATTGCAGTGTTTTTTTTTTTTATCTCTCTCAACTAAATTTAAATCTCAGGCCTTACTTCACTCTAACCCACTATACACATACTACAGATTTATCATTCCGAATAATAAGGACTTCTGGTCAGGATGGTATATAATTTCATGTGAAAGACCATATTTCTCTCCCTTCTCTCTACCTCAAAATCACAAAGATGTAGTCTAAATTTTTGAAAAAAAGATAAACTCATTGTTATAAACAAAGATTTCCAGAGGGAAGAATAAATATAGCGAAAATGCAAGGATGTGAAGAGTGGAATGTTGAAAGCAGGCGCAGAATATCCACCTCTATGAGGCAGCACACTGGGGGAAAGCAGTCATTTGGCCAAATGAGCAGACAGGCCAAAAGTATCAAACCTGAGTTTCCTTCCCTGAAGATTTGTCACCCAGTAACCCATGTCTGTTCACTGTCTCTGCTGTAGGTTCTAGACACCCAGTCCTTACAGCAGACAGAAAAAAAAAAAAAAAAAAAAAAAGCAATAGCATCCGAATAACACTGCCTAATGGTTTTCTGTATTTCATCAAAGTCATGATCCGTCAATGCAAGATTTTCTTTGAATGGAGGTGATGCTACATCACACCCAGGAGGAAGGGGAGGTGGTAAGCAACATATGGGTAATTTCCATGTAAGATAGGCTCACAAACTAGAACTCTAAGCTAATGAAAGACAGTTGGTTTTCATGGCCTCTTCCTTAATTATTATCTCATATATGCATATACTAATATGCAAATACAAGCTGCTGAGTCTATTTAGCGTTGCTTATATTTATATGTGTTTTTGTCTGGCCACTTGATATTGGATGTATCCTATCAGAGGCCTCATCTCTGGGAAAGAGTCTCCTCTCAGCAGCCAACTGATAGCCTGTAGTTCTTCATTTAGGGGTGGAGCCTTATGCCATTCTCCCATTCGCAGTGGCATGTCTACTGGTATTGTCATTGTGCAGGTCTTGTTCAGGCAACTATGTTGTTGGCATTTCATGGGATCACCTTGCATGTCATAAATAGAGGACACTATCTGGAAGCAGACACGGTCCTCAGTCTCTTACAATCTTTCTGCCTCCTCTTGCATGATGTTTTCAATATGTTAAAGCTTGAGCCCAATGTTAGAGTGCAAGTTGTATTTTAAATATACTAACTGGGATTGGACACTCCATGGTCAATTGCTCTCTTAATTGTGACCAGTTATGGATTTCTGTAATAGTCTTTGTCATCTGGAAAATGAAGCTCGTTTGATGAGAGCTACACGTGTATCTAACGACTGAAGCTATGATCCACAAATGAACGAACATGCTTTTAGAAAAGCAAATGAGTTGACACACAAACCTCCATTCCAGAAAAGTTGTTGAGAAAATGCATCCATACCCCATCTTCAGATTCCATAAATACTCTCTTGATGTTAATTTCTAACACATTTTATAGCACTCTCATAAGCATCTGAGCTATAATCTGTAGGCAGCCAACTGTGCTTGTTTTTATAAAGTTTATATACTTTAAGAACATTCTGGGAAAGCTCAGAACTTGCCCTACTGTATTTATACCATGGTCTCCAGATGATTACACTTGCCTTAAGTGCCCATTTATGGTCCAGCTGAACCACATATTGTCTCATTTGCACAAAGACAAATGAGAAAGTACTGTAAAACTAAAAATATCCATGCTCTTGTGTGTTTTCATATGACAGGGTAACCATATTACTCCCGGAGAAGACAGACATGAACTGAGATGAGCACTGTTGTGTCTAGAGGAAATGAGGGCTACCACAAAGACAAGCAGGAAAAAAATCAAGATTCAGCGAAACCTCAGTCATAGCCTGAAACTCAAGGGCAAAGTGCACATATGGGGAGGTGAATGAATAGCCAGAACACAGAGAAATGCAAACTGATCAAATTCTACTTTAAGAGGCAGACTATGGAATCCAAGGCGAATGGACCTCGGTGAGTTTCACTAAGGTTTTGCTGTTACTGTTGTTAGTTCTTCATAGGCTTCGTACAATGTCTTTACTTCATATTTCCACATACACAGCTCTCTCCCAGTTCACTTTCTTTAGTGAACTATTCCTTAGTGACCTTTCCTGAGTCACCCAATTCTGTGTCACATTTTTTTTCTTTTAATCCTGCAAGTCCAATTTGTGTTGCCCAAGTATTCATGGATATGTTCTCCTACTGGAGAATGGCCAACTTACCAAGAGCTGTACTCTTAGAGCAAACTGTCTTTTACCCAGTCATCAGCTAACAATTGTCAATAGCTCCATGGCTAGGTTCAGTCTTGTATGCTCAACTGCTCTTATCTCATTGGTTTGACCTAGTTTTCACTTGCACCGGTTTTCTACATGATGTTGCAACCACTATGGGTTCATGTGTACAATTAATTATTCTAGTTGTTCAAAAGATAAAGCATCCTTGCCTGCATCCATTGCCTCAGATTCTTACCCCCTTCTGCCTCCTCTTTCCACAATGATTCCTGAGCCTTGGGAGGGGGTTGCATTATATATGTACTCTATAGAGATGACCATTCCACATTCTCTTGGCTCTGCATCTTGGCCAGCTGTGGGTCTCTGTATTAATCATTATCCAATGCAAATAAATTACTCAAATGAGTAATAAGAGATGCGTTGATCTATGGGAATTTATATGTCATTAGTAATCAGTCTAATACTATGTCTATTCAGCACCATAATAGTAGTAGGCTCTCCCCTAGGGCCTATGTCATGTCCAGCCACAGGGTCTTAGTCCAGTAATGATGCTAGATTTGGGTTAAATCATGTGTAATGAGGCTTAAATCCAATTAGAAAGTAAATGTTTACCTCCATGGTACTCATGCCACTATTGCCCAGTGGATATTTTTTTTTCCAAGCCAGTTATTCTGATATCTCACAGAGTTTACACCTGGATATGACTAATCACTACTGTTCTCCTCCAGCAGCTTACATAATGACATCCAGCACTATGAAGGCTAGCCTGTAGGGATGAATCTCGATTGGTTCTGTATGAACCAGATTGATTTCTCTGTGTCCTGTGACTCAAGGATGTAGTGTCTTTAGGAATAGAATATTACCTTCAAGTTCTAGAGGATAATCAAGAGCAGCAGCTATAGGCTGTAGTGTTTGGGGGTCTATGTGACCTCACTGACTAACAACTCCTGAAGACGTTACTCATGTCTGCACCTGGGCTTTCTATTTGTTGGCTTTTGAGACTAGTTGCCCCTTTTATAATTCCTCCATTTTAATTCTGTCTGTGTGTTTGCATGAATGTGTGTGAGTGTGTGTATGAATGTGCACATGTACGTTTGTGTGTGTAAGAAGCTTCTACAAATATATTTTTATCCATTTTCTGAGAGACATTTGGTGTTATTTGTATCTCCTTAAGCCCCTCCTCTTACCTTTTCTCTGCTGCCCTACTCCAGAATGTCCCCTCCTGTTCTATTGTTCCTTTGAGCCCCTTATATTAGTGCATTCTGTTGTCTCCCTGAAAAACATTTTCCAGTGTCCCTTTATTAATTTCTTAATCTGTGGTGCACATATCTGAAGATTCATAAATGAGAGAAAACATATGACATTTTTCTGTCTGACTCTGGGTTATTATTTTCATCTCTAACCACTTACCTGTAGGCTTTATATTTTTATTTCTCTTGACAGATAAATAATATTTCATTCTGTAAATAAAGCACATTTTATTATCCTACCTCACCTGATGGGTAAGTAAGCCATTTCCATTTTCTGACTATTGTGAGTAGAGCAGCAATAAATATTATTGAGCAAATATCTCTACAGTAGGATATGGAGTCCTTTAGGTATACATGAGTAGTAGAGCTAGATATGTGGAGATCTGTGCTTAGCTTTTTGAAGAACCTCCTCGCTGATTTCCATAACGACTGTACTACCTTTCATCCCCACTAACAATGAATAAATATTCCCATTCCCCAACAAGGACGCACAATTTGTCATCTTTTTTGTTGTTGTCATTGTTGTTTTGGTGTTTGATTGATTGTTGGATTGTTTGTTTGTTTGCTCCTGTGAGAAAGGGTATTACTACGTAACTAGCTGTTCTGGAACTGAAATTTGCTATGTGCACCAGGATGGCCTTGAACTCATAGACATTTATCTTCCTTTGCTTCTTGAGTGCTGAGATTAAAGCATGCACTAGTACATCTGGCCATCATTTGTTTTTTTGACCTTAGCCATATATATACATTTATACATCTATCTATATATATACATGCATGGATATATATTTTTTTCAAGACAGTGTTTCTCTGTGTAGCCCTGGCTGTCCTGGAACTCATTTTGTAGACCAGGCTGGCCTCAAACTCAGAAATCTGCCTGCCTCTGCCTCCCAAGTGCTGGGATTACAGGTGTGTGCCACTACTGACTGGCATGGATATATATATATATATATATTTATACATGCATGTATATATATGAACACATATACAAATGCATATGCATATACATGCACACATTTATGCAAATATGCATATGTGTATATACAAATGTATATATGCAGGGGCATATGTATATATGTATATTTGCATAAGTGTATATGTACATATGTGCAGATATACATATGTAAAAATATACATATACAAATATGTGCATGTACTCATATGCATATATACTTAATATCAAGATGTACTCATATGCACATATACATACATATATATTCTATTTAATATGCCTAACGTTACTTATATGTATGTTTTCAAAACTAGTTTTCATGATACCAGAAGATGCCTTGCAAGCTTTTCTTTTTTTAAAAGATTTATTTATTATATGTAAATATACTGTAGCTGTCTTCAGACACACCAGAAAAGGGCCTCAGAGCTCATTACAGATGTTTGTGAGCCACCATGTGGTTGCTGGGATTTGAACTCAGGACCTCTGGAAGAGTAGTCAGTGCTCTGAACCACTGAGCCATATCACCAGCCCCCTTGCAAGCTTTCAAAGAACAGAAATGACCAACAGCTCTACCCATTATGATGTCTATGAACCAAAAAACACAAGCAAGGCATGATAACCTTAGAGATGCTGATGTGGCATGCATACTTGGCAGTAACCAATAGCCCTCTAATTGAACTTGTACCTGCTCAACAAGATAGAAATCATGCCTAGTACTTTCCAGTAGTTTCCTAGATAATTATTTAGTCATGGAGCATGAAGGAGAGCCTATGACTGCCACTTTTCTAAACCAGCACAATCCATAACTACATTCTAAAAATGTGTCCTTATATGCACAGATAAACACAGGTCTCACTCCTCAATAAGGAAACTTGTCTTTGCAACAGATAGAGACCATTAAGAAAACCACAACCAATCAAAACACATATCTGTGAATTGCCAGTGAATACACCTACAACACAACTCCTGCACCTCAAGCTCAGGGAATATTGTGGAAGAGTAGGTGGAAAGACTTAGAGCCAGAAGATTTGGGAATATGCTGCAATCTCTAGAAACGGCTGTCTCCTAGAAATGTTAGAAGCTATACCCATAAATTCTCACCAACATGGCTGCCTAAACATGACCTAAACACTGATAACAACAGTAGCAATACTAACATGTAGTTATTCTCAGTGCATCAAAACCTATCTGACGCACTGGCCTATAAGGCAGGCTAGTATCTGTTGGCTGACATAGAAAAAAAAACACTGAAAAATTCTTTGTTTCCCTAAAACTGTAATACTGCATTTGTTCTTTTGCTTTCCTTAGCTCTGACTTAGTAACTAAGAGTGCAACAGCTCTTCTGTGGTCAAGAACAGAGAAGTGAACTTGTTAATGAAAGGGTAGCAGAAAGACAAACTATGTTGAGATGTCTGTTGGCACTGTAGGACAAAGCTGCAGCCCTCGTTTGTGCAACTCTGGATTTCTTACCATCTGAACAAAGTGAAATATACTAATTTTTGAGATCGTTGTATTCATGTTTTTAAATGTATATGGAAAAATGTATTCCTGAATTAAGAATCAAAGTATTGCAGCCTGCAGAACTGGGGAGAAAATAAAAACAAGTGGAAATAATAAAAAAGCAATAATCCGAAGATTGAACAGGGGAGCAGGGTACTCTGGCACAAGCGCAGAGAACCCACCCCAGAGTCCATCATTTCCAGTTTGTAGTGATGTGATTCAGCTTAAGGAAGGAAATAGGCTGAGTTCAAATTTTTAAAGTCACATGGAGAAGTTAAAACAGATAAGTATACTGATACTACAAAGTTTAGCTTGGCTCACTGGCCAATCAACTATCTGGAATCTTCCCCTTTCGCACTTCCCACAAAGCTTGTCACTGCTCCTCCTTTTCTTTCTAATACTTTCCTTTTTGTCTTAGTTTGGTTTGTTATTGCTGTAACGAAACACCATGACCCAAGCAAATGGGGAGGAAACATTTTATTTGGTTTACACTTCTACATCACTGTTTATGATTAAAGGAACTCAAGACAGAAACCTGAAGGTAGGAACTCAAGCAGAGTCCAGGGAGGAGTGCTATTTACTGGCTTGTTCTCCAAGGCTTGCTCAGCCTGCTTTCTTATAGAACCAAAGATAACCAGTCTAGGGATGGCCTCAACAACAGTGAACCTAATTCTCCCCCATCAGACATTAATTAGGAAAATGTCCTACAGGTTTCCCTATAGCTGGGATTTATGAAGGTATGTTCTCAATTGAGACTCCCTCCTCTCTGATGACTATAGCTCTGTCAAGTTGACATGAAACTAACCGGGACACATCTTCTTTTCATTTTCTTTTTCTCTTTGGTGATGCAGGTTGCATGACTTTTTTTGTAGTTATAAATCTTATTATCGTCTATGATATCCTTTCCTTTGTGCTTGTGAACTGCATTTTGCAAATGTAATTTCATTTTGGTAGCACAGAAACAAAACAGTATGTTATATAATAATTATCAAAATATAATTTATAGAAAGCCAACATGAACAGAGCGTTTTTCTAAAATTGGCTGAAATTTCACATAGACTATTTCTACAGCTTATAACACAAATGAATAGTTATAAGTTTCTTAAAGAAGTCTTTAGAAACTACCAATTTAGTATAAAGATGTGAAAATATAAGGTAAATATGGAAGCCATTTGAGAAATGCAAGAATGTAAAAATGTCCCTTTTGCCAATGTTTGCCTGGAGCTCATTTGCCCTAGGCTATAGACAAGTAGCTGTGACATTCAAAGCTCTTCAACATGTCAACAATACTCAATAATGTCCTCCCTAATTTGATCACTGTAGAGAAAGAAATGGGACAAAGATGAGGAGAAAGGAGCAAAAAAAAAAAAAAAAAAAAAAAGATAACAAAAACATATCTACTTGCCCTCTGTACCATTTTCTTGTTCCTTAGGTCTTGTGGTTAAGATTTAATATGTAGAAGAATAACATATATTAAATATTGCCATAAGCATCTGAGTCACCAGTTAATTATCAAAATAGCAAAGAGGCAAAACGTCACATATTCTACACATTTTTTTCTTAATGCCTTGAGACAATGGGACATTTGAGAATAGTAACATATACAGCATAATTTAGTGTATATATAACTGATTTCTACACAGGTAAATGAGTATCTTAGTTATGTGGCTTTGGCTGCAGCCATCAGAAAGTCAATTCTTAGTAAGCTAGGAAAGGGGCAAAAGAAGCAGCAATTTGAAAGTTCAAAACACTTAAGGAAAGTATAGAATAAGGCTTTAAAGGATGGGGACCTGAGAGCGCCAGAGTAGTAAAAATTAATATGCTACTTCTTGAACATTTTAATACCAATAATAAATCTGTCTCAATTGCCTTTTCTCCAGGAAGAGAGCATTCAATGCACAGCAGAAGGCTAAAGTCCTAACAAAAGGACATTGCGAGTCCCCCAAGAAAAGCCAAAGTATGTGTTAGATGTACGCATGAATGCTGGGAGTGCCAATATGCCCACCATAATGATAAAATTACAAAGTCTAGAGTTTTTGTTTCCTTGGTAGACCGTGGTATCAACAAGAGCAATCAATATTACAGAGCACTCTGGGTCAAAACAAAGCTTTTTTTTTATTTTTTATTTATTTATTAATTTATTTATTTATTTATTTATTTATTTTACTTTGTTGACTTCTGTTCAACATTCATTTGTTTCATTGCTCTTAAAAAATAAGACAGAAAGTGAATAAAAGCAAGTGAGGTTCTCTAATGAGCACAAACTATCTCTGGGGAGAAAAGGAGTAAAAGTAGAGTTTCTTAAATTGTTTTCCTCCAGAACAAAAACAGCATGCTATAAAACTTTCTTCCATTGAACACAAAATAATCTTGACTTTCACATTGGAAGGGTTAATATTATTACATTTTTCTGAATCATAAGATCACATCAGCATTTAAGAATCTTTAGCTTTCAAAAGCAGCACAAGCTAAATGTTGAAGTGGGTAACTTTTTACAAATTGCAGTTATTTCACATAATTAAACTGATGAGATAATCAAAGACAGAGATTAGGACAATTAGAATCAATTAATAATTTTAATATTCTTATGGGTCTACCTCAGTATGTTCATATAACAACAGAAAAAATGTAATTATAATCATGTGCTGAATGCCATGCCAATTAGTCATGTCAGAGATAATGATCTCAGCGCCCCAAAATGAATATGACCTTTCATTTATCAACAACTGTTGGCATTTTCAAAAGAAAGGATTTAAAAAACACTGTCTTCATTATGCTTCAAGACTCTAAGAAACCATTTAAACTTGTTTCTCTCAAAGATAAGCCACTCGAAATGCAATACTCCGAAGAGCTAAATGTCTTTATGCAGAAATATTTAAATTCTCTCCCACACAGACAAATCACATTAACACTCAAAGGCTGTGCTTTATATGGTCTTAACTTTGTATATGAAATTATGCCTCTAACTATAGTATAATTTGAAATTCTGCTTCATCTGATTTATTTTTAAGTCAGAGGAGAAGGCATACTGAAAGTCTACTACCAGGGTCTGTAAAGTACAAAGAGACTAAAGAAGGCAAAGAGGGATAAAACGTGGGCAAGGCCACAGTGGCCGTAATGCTAAGGTGCCCCGAAGACATATTGGCCTCAATATTCAGGCCTATGAATACAATGAAACATGACATCTGTGGTATGTTATATTTTATGACAAAAGAATTTTGTAGGAATAAAGTTACCAAAGTGACTGAGTTAATGAAATGTAGGTTGACCCCACATATATACACAAATAACTAAAAAGAAGAGAAGGTTGTCTATATGGCTGAAAAAGAGAGAGAAAGAGAGTCCAGGGAGAGTGACTTAATGTATAGTTTCCCCAGTGAAGGTAGAGAAGATGTACTGTAATCAAGGGCTAGAGAGAGACCACTACAGGCTAGGACAGTCAGTCCAGTTATAAGTAATGATTCTACAACAATCTGAATAATCTTGAAAACCATCTGTGCCTCAGTTCCCAGGTAAAAGCCCACTTTGTCAGCTACTGTAATGTCCTGACTGACCTGTGGGGCCTTCACAGAGAAGCCATTGGATCCCCCAGGACTAAGGGATGTTGGATTGCTGTTGCATTAATTTTCTAAACCTGTAGTGACCTATTATACAACAGTTGACACCTGTATCTGGCCTCGGATGGAAACATCATTTGCCAAGGAGAACATGAAACTATCCTCTCAGTTTAATTCTCAGACTAGCTGAACCTCTAGATTTATGTCAAACTTCTAGGGGAAAACAAACAAAACACAAACAAACAACATAAGAAAAATGAAATATGAAGTTTTTCAGTTTTAAATGGAACCCCTATTTATGGAACTAGTATCAGTTAGACAGAAATTCTGGAATTATATATAAAATCAGAATTGGGCGGAAAGCATTCCTCTACTCATTGTTCATTTTCTTAACCCAGGAATATACTTTGACTTATGGCAACTTTACAGAGAATTTTTAGTAGCCAACTGGATACTAATCATTGAATTTTTCTCAACCTCACAGACAGAGAGGGGAAAGAGAGAAAGAAGAAACTGAGAAAGAGAGAGGGAGAGAGGGAGACAGTAGAGGGAGAGAGGGAAGGGGAGAGAGAAACTGTACAAAAAAAAAAAAAAGGAAAACTGCTCATTTGCTGGTTTCCATGGTGTCAAGTGTCTCTCTGTGACTCACTTCAAGATACCAACAGAATTTCTAAAAACTTAACAATCGGCTCTTACAAGCCAGTACAGGCTAGTTTCAGGAAACCAAGTGAGGAAAAAGTGGTTTTGAGCCAACAAAATTGAATAACTCAGAATGTCAGCATCTCAGGGGTCTGATTCTGCACTTCAGGCACCAGGCTTGTGCTTAAGTACCCTCTCAGTTCTCTCAGATTCTACTCACTGATCTTTTCACTTAGGCAAAAAAATAAAAAATCATTACATTCTCTTTTTACTCTCGAGTCTTACAAGTAGAATATGATTGCACAAGAAAAATCAAGCACAGAACAGTAAGTTATTGCAGAATGAAAGCAGACATTAAATATTTGAAGGGCACTTTGAAACTGGGGCCTATAGATGATAAAAGGGCGTCTTTGTTGGTGTCTTAGTGTGAAGTACAGAAGAGCGACGGCCTGCACGTTCTGCACTGCTCTGCGAAGAGCTGGTCAAGCTGTATCTCAGAAGTGAAGTGTGCGTGTCAAGCTGAAGTTCTTCCTTCTAAAGCAGACAACAATCTTCAGAGAAGGGACATGCGAGATGTCCTTTAATCACAGTTCCAGCCCCCGTGGCTGCAAAGGCCTTTGTGTGATTATTAAAATAGAAAATGTAATTTTTGATCATTTCTTCCCAACCTAGAAATAGTTTCTTTTTGAAGTGGACATTTCTGGATATGTCATGTGATGCAGAGTCACGTGGCGTTTTGCTAAGACAGACTCATGTGGTGTTTCGCTGAAGCAAGAGCCTTGGGAAGACACATGATGTTTGGAGAGTAGAAGCAGTAGTCAATGGACAGTGAAGGTGTGCTTGCATAGCTAGCCTTGCAATGCTTTGTTGGTCTTGCACCTTCATCTTTGCCTTTCTTTGCTGATCTTCGCTTCCATGAGAGAGGCATGGCAGGGAATATCTCCTGGCGCCCCAGCTGGTCCTGGCTGCTCCTGCTGACTAATTTGACAGAGGCCTGGCAGTTTCTGCTAGATCGTTCCACTGCTGCTGATTCATGTTTGGTAGCCTAACATTACTGAACTGAACTGCTGGTATCCTGACAAATGGAAATTGGAATTGCCCCCAGAGCACTACTTCTAAACAGTTCACATCCTCTTGCCCTATTTACAATCTTTCCTTCCCTTCCTTTGAACAGATGTAAAGCCAGCCAAGCACCATGTTTTTTTGGTGCAAGTACCTTGGAAAGCACAGAGACTAGAGAATCTGAGTCTTTTCCAGGAGAGAAAGTGTTAAGACATGACCAGAAATAAAGAACCTTATATAATAAAAACAGCATTGTATTCATTTGCAGCAGTTGGTAATAGAGTAATGCTTTTGCAGCCTGTTAAGTAGCTAATGTTTCCTGCAGGTTTACACACCCCTTCTTAGATGGAGGGAGAAGCTCACCAAATTCATTATTTAAAAAAAAAAGTAATTTGAGAGACACTTTGTGGGAAGCATAGAAGCACTAAGCAATCACACCATGAGAAGAAAATCTTTTCATGCAGTTGCCACCACCGTCACGTTGCCCAGGGGACATGGGCCATGCAGTCTTTCTGCATTGTCATCCTTGCTGGGACAAGCTTTATGGTTGTCCAGCCATCGGACTCACCTGTGCTCCAGAAATAATCCAGGAAACTCATTGGTTCACCAAACACGATTAGGTCGAATTGCCTCTTTGATCTATGCTTGGTACCCTGTCTGAGATGATTACCAGCCCCTTCACAAATACTCAAGAATGGTTACAGCACACAAATATTTATGTCCCATACCCAAAATCTTCTGTGATGTCATTATACTAATTTTACAACAGAAAAGTCAGAAAATACATTGTTTCACATCTGCAAAATTCCAAAGTTTATACAATCAGACCAGTATTAGAAGAGAGAAGATATTTCACAGTTTTATCTAAATATCAGCAAGGGAGAACAGTTAGCACTAAGCCATTTGCACCTCCACTTTTTAAAAGATTTATTTATTTATTTATTTATTTATCTATTTATTTTTATTTACTGAATATGAGTAAACCGTAGTTGTCTTCAGACATACCCGAAGAGAGCATTGGATCCCATTACCGATGGTTGTGAGCCACCATTGGTGAGAATTGAACTCAGGACCTCTGGACAGTCAGTACTCTTAACTATTGAGCCATTGCTCTAGCTCAATCTACTTTTCTTTTTCTTTTTTAAAAAAAGACATGATTTCACACAGTCAGTTGAAGAAGAGCTGAAGGCCATTCCTCTGTAGGCATGATCCAGGAGATTTTATCCCAGAGTGGTGTGTTTGTCAAGAACCTTCATTCAGGGGCTAGTGTTGGGATGCAAAATATTTTTCTACTGAGTGTGAGGCTCTAGACTCAATGCTCGGACACACACACACACACACACACACACACACACACACACACTAAAAGAGCCACATCTACACAGGCTAAGAAAACTTAATTAAATGCATATTGCCTAGTTAAGTCTGTATAATGGAAAAAAGATCCTTTTGCTTTCCATTCACTCATCAAAACATCATAGTCAGTGGGCCTCATTTTCTCCTTGCTTTTCCAATTCCCTCATATCCAACACTCATTAGACGCCTTGCCAAAACAAGGGAAAAGGGGGCGGGGGAGAGAAAGTAGAGAACTTTTTTTCACTCCTAAAAGTGAGTTTTTGTTCTGTGTGTGTCCATGTGTCTGAGTGTGTGTGAATCTGTACATATGAGTGTGTGTGGATGTACATATTTGTGTTTGTATTTGTAGGCATTTTAGTATGTGTGTGTGTGTGAGTATGAGTGTGGGAGAGTTGTGAGTGTGCTAGAATATATGAGAGAGTATGTGTACAAATGAGTAGGAGTGTAAGTGGGTAAGTGTGTAAGGGTGTGGGTGGTGAGTGTGTGTGAGTGTGTATGGGTGTGTGTAGGAGAGCATATGAATGCTGCTAGGAGGTATGAATATGTGATTGTGGGAATACATTTGACCATATGTGTCAGATAGTGTGAGAGTATGTGTGAGTATATACTGGTATGTATATATAAGTGTGGTGGGCATAAGTATGTAAGTGTGGGATGGTAAGTGCATGTGTGTGTCTATGTACATATGGAGAGGAGTGTGTATACAAGAACATGTATGGGTGAGTGTGTCTGTGAAAATGTGTGAATGTGTGTGAATGTGTATATAAATATAAATACCTGTGTATTAGTGTGTATTAGTGTACATGAGTATATGTGTATATGTGTATGATTGTGTGAGTGTACATCTCTGTGTGAGAGTATAAAGAGTATGTGTGTATGTATGTGTATGAGAATGATTGCATGTATATGTACAAGTATTGTGGGGGTAAGTATGTTTGTGAGAATGGTGTGAATGAGTACATTTGGGTGTGTGAGTATAAGTGTGAGTAAGTGTGTATGCATAAGTGTATATATATATATATATGTATGACTGTTTGTGAGTGTCTTTTGTGAGTGTGTATGAGGGTTTATGTGTATGAGTATGAAGGAGTAAACGTGTGTGTGTGTGTATGTGTGTGTGTGTGTGTGTGTGTGTGTGTGTGAGCATTTGTATGGGTGGATGTATGGTTAGTGTGAGTGTGTAAATGTACATGTGCCATGTGAGAATGTATTATCTGTGTGAAAGTGTATGTAAGTATGTGTGTGGAGGTGTATGAGGGTGTGTTAGTATGTGTATATGAGTGTATGTGTGAATGGGTGAGTGTGTATATGTGTATGTGAGTATATGCATGACTGTGTGCATGAGCTTGTATGCTTGCCAAGGTGCTTACTCATGGCATTACACATAGATGGAGAGATACTTATCAGCAGAAGACTTAGAATGTACAGAAGAATTGGTCTGTTCTCAAAAAGTGGCAGAAGTAGGTTCTTTCCAAATATCCATGGGCCTCAATACCTCCAAGAAGCTGGCTAGGTTTCCAGTAGCAGGAATAATTTCCTTCCTATTTAGTGGGTCTTTCGTCCAATTAGGCAACTGTTGGTTGTCAGCAAAATGTGAGTGCCGTTCCTTGCACCTTGATGAATATCTTGCCATGATAGTAATGGTTGTGGTTCATAGCTGCTGCAGCTGGGTAAGACTGTTTAATTTCTGCCTGCCCTCTACTGGTAGCTTGCATGGTATGAAAGACTGCAGGAAAGATGTTTTCAGGGGAGATCCAGCTTGAGACTCTGAGTTGTGTATCCTGAGGATGTCATGAATTCAGCAATAGGGGACCACCCTCAACCCCTTAGATGCAACCAAGGACTGTATCCAGAATTTATATTGTTTGAGAAATCACTGCAACTACCCTGATCAACCCTTCAAAGGGAGGTTACTAGTGTCTGGTACTGGGTTTTTCTTAGTCTATGGTTCTTCTAGGGAGAAATAAATTTTAACACCAAGTATTTACTAATAAAATTAAATGTTAATATGTCCTATTTTTCTTTTCAATATTCCAAATACTATTATTATTATTATTATTATTATTATTTACATCTTAACTACAGTTTCCTCTCCCTATCCTCCTCCCAAATCCTCCTCCCACATCTCTTTGCCCCACTCTCATCCCACCCCTCCTTCACTATTTCTCTTCAGCAAAGGACAAGCCTTCTGAGGATACTAACTAAATACAGCATATCAAGTCACAATAAGGTGGGACAAAGCAACCTAGTGTGAAGAGAAAGTCCCCAAAACCCGCAAAAGACTTAGAGACGGCCTCTGCTACCACTGTCTGGAGCTCTACAAAAACATCAAGCCACTCAACTGTAACAATATACAGGGAATTATTAATAGGTCAGCCGCATGCATGTTCCCTGCCTGTCAGTTTAGACTCTGTGGGCCCCCATGAGCACAGACAAGTTGCTTGTGTGCATTTATTGTTGTGCTCTTAACCCTTCTGACTCCTAAGATCCTTCCTCCTCTTCTTCCAGAGGATTTCCTGATCTGCACCTAATATTTGGCTGAGGGTGTCTGCACATGATTCCAGCAGTAGCCAGATAAAGCCTTTCTGATGACCAGGCACCAATGATAGCAGAATATCATTTAGAAACATTCCATTTACTTTTCTTTTCCAGGCATGCTTGATTCTATCCTTGGTCTCTGGGTTATACAGCCTCTGGGTTCAGTCCCTCCAGGTAATGTCAGGGGTGGGCTTACGCTTGTCCATGGGTCTCAAGCTAGATCAGTTATTTGTTGGTCGTTCCCACAATTTCTGTGCCACCTTTACCCCAGCGTATCTTGTAAACAGGACAAATTGTAGGTGAAAGATTTTGTGGCTGGGTTGGTGTCCCAATCCCTCTTTTGAAAATCTTAGCTAATTACAGGAGATGGTCAGTTCAAGCTCCATATCCCCCATTGCTCGGAGTCTTAATGAGGGTTCCCCTCAGATTCCCAGGAGTTTTCATTGCACTAGATTTCTGGCTCATCCCTGAGTTGCCTCTCCCAGTACTATCTCCCTCCATCCTCCACACGCCTGATCCTCCTGTTCCCATCTCCACCCATCACCTCCACAGGTGATGTCTATTCTAATTCCCCTTCCCATAAAGATTCATGAATCCCTCCCATTGGCCCCTCCTGGTTACTTAGCTTTTTTAGGAGCATGGACTGTAGTATTACCCTTTACTTTTCAGCTATTATCTACCTATAAGTGAGTACATGCCACGATTGTTTTCCTGGGTCTGGGTTACATCATTCAGGATGACATTTTCTAATTACACTTGTTTGCCTGAAAAGTTCATGATGGCATTGTTTTAAACAGTTGGTTAATACTCTGCTGTGGAAATTACCACATTGTCTTTACCGATTCCAGTTGAGAGATATCTAGATTGTTTCCAGTTTCTGGCTATTATAAATAAAACTTCTATGAACATAGTTTAATAGGTATCCTTGTAGTATGATTGAGCACCCTTTGGGTATATGCCAAGGAGTGATATATCTGTGTCTTGAGCTAGGTCAATTCTCAATTTTCTGAAAAACAACCATATTGATTTCCAAAGTGATTGTACAAACTTATACTCCCACACACAATGGAGGAATCTTCCTCTTGCTCAACATCCTCACCTGAATTTGCTGTCACTTATGTTTTTGATCTTAGCTATTCTGGCTGGTGTAAGAAGGAATCTCAGAGTCATTTTGATTTGCATTTCCCTTATGGCTATGGATATTGGATATTTCTTTTATTGCTTCTTGGCCATTTAAGATTCCTCTGTTTATAAGATTTAATCTGTTTATATCTGTACTGCATTTTAATTATATTATTTGGTTTGTTTATGTCTAGTTTCTTGAGCTCTTATTGTCTTGGACAATATCCCTCTGTCAGATGTCATCATTTCTTCTATTCTTTGGGCTGCCATTTTGTCCTGTTGATGTGTCCTTTGCCTTACAGAAGCTTTTCAGCTTCATGAGGTCCCATTTATTACTTGATCTTAGTACCTTTCCTATTGGTGTTCTGCTCAGGAAATTCTCTCCTGTGCCAATGCATTAAAGGCTATTCACCGCTTTCTCTTACATTAGATTCAGTGTTTCTGATTTTATTTTGAACTTGAGTTTATTCAGAGTTTTAGATATGGATCCATTTGCATTCTTCCACACGTGGACATCGAGTTAGACCATCATTATTTACTGGAGATGCTTCCTTATTTATTCGTTATATAATTCTGGCTTCCTTGTCAAAAATCAGATATCCATAAGTGTGTGGATTTACATCTAAGTTTTTGTTTCAATTCCATGGATCACAGTGTCAAAGTGTCATGTGATTTGTATTACTATATCTCTGTTGAAGAACTTGAAATCAGGGATGGTAACACCTCTAGAATTTCTTTTATTATACGGGATAATTTGAGCTATACTGTTTCTTCTACATAATGTTGAGCATTGTTCTTTCAATGTCTATAAAGGACTGGGTTGGAATTTTGATGGGAATTAAGTTGAATCTGTAGATTGCTTTTGACAAGATGGACAATTTTACTATGTTAATCCTACTGATCCATGAATGGGGAGATCTTTCCATCTTCTAATATCTTCTCCAATTTCTTTCTTCCAAAACTTAAAAGTTCTTCTCATACAGTTTTTTCACTTGCTTTGTTAGAGCTACACCAAGATATCTTATATTATTTGTGGCTATTGAGAAGGGTGTTGTCTCTCTGATTTCTTTCTCGTCCCATTTATCATTTATATATAGGAGGGCTACTGGTTTATTTTTTGAGCTAATCTTGTATCTAGTCATTTTACTGAAGGTATTTGTAAGCTGTAGGAATCCCACAGTACAATTATTGGGAACCCTCTTGATCTCTTTTAGTTGTCTTATTGCTCTAACTAGAAAATCAAATAAAATAATGAATAGATATGGATAGAGTAGACAGCATTGTCCTGTTGCTGATTTTAGTAGAATTGCTTTGAGTTTTTCTCCACATAATTTGATGTTGGACATGGGATTGCTGTATGTTGTCTTTATAATGTTAAGGTATGTCCCTTGTATCCTGACCTCAAGTTTTTTTTTAATCATGAATGGGATGTTAAATTTTGTTGTAGGTTTTTCAGCATTTAATGAAATGATAATATGGATTTTATCTGTCAGGTTGTTTATATGGTGGATTATATCAAAAGATTTTTCTATGTTGATCCATCTGTGAGTCTCTGGGATGAAGCCTATATGATCATGGTGGATGATCTTTTTTGGTGTGTTCTTGGATTTGGTTTTAAGTATTTTGAGCATCTCTGCATCTATGTTCATAAGGGAAATTGGTCTGTAATTCTCTTACTTTGTTGAATCCTTCTGTGATGTGGGTATTAGGGTGATTGTGTCCTTATAAAATGAATTTGGCAATGTTCTTTCTGTTACTATTTTGTGGAATAATTTGAGAAGTAGGAGCATTAGCTCTTTGAATATCTGGTAGAATTCTATTCTAAAAATTATCTGATGCTGTGCTCTTTTGGTTGGAAAAATTTTAATGACTGTTTCTATTTTTTGGGAGTTATAGGTCTATTTAAATTATTAATCTGATTTCAATTTAATTTAGGTAAGTGATATCTTTTGAAAAAATTGTCCAATTCTTTTATATTTTCCAATTTTGTAAAATATGGGTTTTCTATATATGCCCTAATGATACTTTGAATTTCTTCAGTATTTGTTGTTAGTTTCCCTATTTTAAATCTGATTTTGTTAATTTGAATATTCTCTGTTACAGGATATTTGTCTTACTTATACAGGGTGTGTCTCAGCCCTTACGCCACACCTTTAATTCCTCTGGCTGTAATTCAGACAGTGAAGATAAGGTTAGTTTGTAGAGGGAATCAGCCATGTCTGAAAGTGATGTGTAATTGAGTGGCATTTTCAGTTCTTGAACAGTTTTATTCATTTCCTTCACCTGTTTGTGTGTTTTCCTGGATTTATTTGAAGGATTTTTTAATTCATCCTTTAAGGGCCTCTACTAATCTTCATAAAATTGATTTAAGGTCATAGCATAGTCTTGGGTTTCAGCTGTGTCAGAATATTCAGAGCTTGCTATAGTAGGATAGCTAGGCTCCGGTGATACCATACTGTCCTGGCTGCTGTTGTTTGTGTTCTTTTGTAGGCTTTTATTCATCTGAGTGTAATGGGTTTAGGTGTCAATTTCTGAGTTTATGGTGATTCCCCCATCCCATCCCACCCCCACCCCCGATTCTGTCTTCTTTCTGGTGGTATGGTTCTGATTGCCAGTGAGTCTTCAAGTCGAGCAGTTTTGGTGGCCTGTGTGAGCTCTGTGGTTTTGGGTACTGGAGTTGCCTCTGGAGTTATGAGGTTCTGGAATTTTGTGTGACCTCTTGGGTTCTAAATTAAAGTGTGGCCTTAGGGTTCCAGGTACCTGGAGTTGCTAATAAATTTGTGGCCTCTGATGGAGTGAGTGTGTCTTCATTTCTCATGTCAGCAAAAAGTCAGAGTTCAACATAGATGCTTACCAGCTTTATTCTGGTGAAACATTTTACATCTTTTTTCATCAAAGAAATTGATCTGTACCTTTATTATTCTTTCTTGCTTCTTTTCTTTCCTTCTTTCTTTCTTTCCTTCTTTCTATCTTTTGTTTTTTGTTTGGTTTGGTTTGGGGGGGTTGTTCATTTGTTTGTTTGTGCTTTTTTTGAGACAGGGTTTCTCTGTATAGTCCTGCCTGGATGTCCTGGAACTCACTCTGTAGAACAGGCTGGCCTCGAACTCAGAAATCCGCCTGCCTCTGCTTCCCAAGTGCTGGGATTAAAGGCATGCACCACCACTGCCTGGTGCTTTTCTTTCTTTCATTCATTTTTTTCTTTTCTTCTTTTCTTTTTGTAGTATCTATACCTGGATTTTGTATCTGGATAATACTAGCTTCACAGAATGAATTTGGTAGTGTTTTTTCCCTTTTTAATTTATGGGAAAAGGTAGGAAGAATTGGTCTGAGGTCTTTCTTGGAAATTTGTTAGAAATCAGGAGTAAATCCTTTTTTCCACTGGATGGTTTTAGCTTCTTTGTCAAAGATCAAGTGACCATAGATATGTGGTTTCATTTCTGGGTCTTCAATTTTATTCCATTGATCTTCCTGTCTATCTCTGTGCCAATACCATGATTAAAAGCTGGTACAACCACTCTGGAAATCAGTCTGATGGTCCCTCAGAAATTTGGACATAGGACTACCTGAAGACCCAGGTATACCACTCCTGGGCATATACCCAGAAGATGCCCCAACATGTGATAAGGACACATGCTACATTATGTTCATATTAGCCATTCTTATAATAGCCAGAAGCTGGAAACAACCCATATGTCCATAAACAGAGGAATGGATGCAGAAAATGTTGTACATTTATACAATGGAGTACTACTTAGCTATTAAAAACAATGACCTCACGAAATTCTCAGACAAATGGATGGATCTAGAAAGTATCATCCTAAGTGAGGTAAATCAGTCACTAAAGAACACACATGGTATGTACTCACTGATAAGTGGATATTAGGCAAAGAGAGTAGAAGACCCACGATATAACTCATGGACCACATGAAGCTCAAGAGGAAGGAAGACCAAAGAGTGGATGCTTCTTCAGTCCTACTTAGAAGGGGGAACAATATAATCAGGGGATGTAGAGGGTGGGAGGGAGTTGGGAGGAATAAGGGAGGGCCAGGGGGAAAGGGGACAGAATCAGGTATGGAGGAGATGTTGGAGATGTACAGAGGGTGAGGAAATTGAACAGAGGTTTGTAGCAATGGGGGATGGGGAACTGGGGGTAGTAACCAGAAAGGGAAAGCAAGAGCCTCCTGGGATCCCACAAGGATGACATTAGCTGAAATACCCCACAAAGGGGAGGGAGAACCTGTTGAGACAACATCCAAAGGTTAGGCATGGCCCCCTGGTTGAGGGTTGGGGCCACCCACCCATCTCCAAACTTTTAACCCAGAATTGTTTCTGTCTAAAGGAAATACAGGGACAGAGAGTAGAACAGAGACTGAAGAAAAGGCCATCCAGAGACTGCCCCACCTGGAGATCCATTCCACATGCAGACACCAAACCCAGACATTATTACTAATGCCAAGAAGTGCTTGTGGACAGGAGTCTGATAACAGCTGTCCTCTGAGAGGCTCTGCCAGATCCTGACAATACAGATGCAGATGCTCACAGCCAACCATTGGACTGAGCACAGTAACCCCAAAGGACAAGGTAGGGGAAAGACTGAAGGAGGGCCATATCTGGTTTCAATGAGAGGGGTGGCTCTTGTTTCTGTGAAGGCTTGATGCACCAATGTAGAGGAATGCTAGGGAAATGAGGCATGAGTGGGTGGGTGGGGGGAGCACTCTCATAGAAGCAGGGTAAGGGGGGCATGGGATGGGGCTTTGCAGAGGTGAAACCGGGAAAGGGATAACATTTAAAATGAAAACACATAAAATATACAATTTAAAAAAAGAAAGGAAAAATGGTATCTTGCAACGACTTAACAAAATGCATTGGGACTCATAAGCTAGGTCCTCTGTTTTAAATAAATCATATATTCCTGTTTGTATCCATTTGTTTACTGAAGAGTACACTGAATTAGGTCACTAACGAGCTTCATCCAGTGCAGCTCCTCTTTATTAGAAGCAGCCATGAAGATTCCTTCTGTGAAAAGTAACCACGTCCTTCGGCATGTTCCTTGTTGGATGTTGTTCTGTATTAAATTGCTGAGATTACATCATCTCCCAGAAGGTAGCAGGCCCCTCATCCTTCCAGCTGGCATGAAGACACCAAAAATGCTCTCAGATAGGCCTGGCATTAATCAGTAGCCAGTTCTATCATTTCACTTATGCCACAGTTCTTGGCTTCTAAGACATGAACTTAATTTACCCTCTTCCAAGTACCAGCCTGACATTACCTAAGACTGAGCCAAGCAGGTTCTAATTACAAGAGTCGTTAATGCCTTGAAAGAAGAACCGTTCAAAAGCTCAGGTTTTTCTACCATCAGACCACAATAGGCCTTGGAGTTATTTTAGACTAATCCTCTTTATTTAGGTGAAGATCAGAAAATTATTTGTCCAAAGCCACACACTTCACTAATGGCAAAGGAGAGGCCAAGTCTTAGCTTTCTGTTTCATGGGTTTTCATAATTATGTGTTAAAACTAATACAGATGAACTCAAGGGAGAGAGTTCTGGTCCAAACCTGGGCAAACATTAGAATCACCAAAGGATTTTTAAAATGAAATTCTAAGACCTCACTCCAAAATAATTTGATCATTGATTAATAGAGCTGAGTTCTATATTTTGTTTAAGTTTCCAGGCCATTATTGTGTGGAAGCAGTTCAATTTCCATACACTCTCCTTCCCCAGTGTGTTCTTGCTGTATTTCTATTCTCCTTCATCTAATTATTAGTGGAAGTCTCTCTAAGTTTTCCTGATATGCATGACAAATAACATCCTATCTTTAATTTATGTGACTTACAGGTATAGGAATAAAAGCCATGATAGGAAACATAAAGTTTTCCAAAAGCACTTTAAAAATTATAGTCTAATTAATTCTAGAACTATCCCCTTAAGGATGAGATATTTCCATTTTCATTTCCATTTCCATACTGGCTTTTGGCTTTCTGGGCCTAACAACATGATATAGGCTAATTCATAAAAGACTCTTGAGAGTTTGTTTTTGCTGTGATTTGCCTAAACATAGCCTTATGAGTTCCCTCTTTTTCAGGTCAAGAAAAAAAGCAATATACCGACACTAGCTACAAAAACAGTGAGGAGCAGAGGGCTGGTGAGATGGTTCAGTAGGTAAGAGTATTTGCCCCAAACCCAGCAACCTGAATTCACCAAAATACATACATATGGGAAGAGGAGAGAACAGACCAAGGTGTCTTCTTACCTCCACATAACCCTCTCCAAATAAACAAATAAACACAACAAAAAAATCACCAAAGGTGGAAAGAAAAGTGCCTCTCTGTAAAAAAAAAAAAAAAGAAAGAAAGAAAGAAAAAAAGAAAATCTAGAAAACATGTAATAGAAGGATTTTCATGTTTTTATGAAACCTTCATTTTATTTGTTGCTGCTCCTAATTTAGGTTAGAACATTTTTAGCTACAAAGAACACAAATACAATTCAAATGGGAGGTAAAAAATCAATATGTAAATTTATGAAAGTATGACAAGCAGGACCGGTACCAATATTACGCATAAATAATGGCCATCAAGGTCCTTCCACAGGTGTCACTTATTGTCATCTGAGGATATACCTTGTTCTCTCTTATAAGAAGAATCTAGATACACCATGTGGGGGACAGTTGTCAGTGACCTGGATTCATGTCCTTCCACTCAGGAGACCATAGAAATTTCCACTCTATTCCAACAGAAATGGCCTAAGAAAACTAACTTACTAGGTGATATCATTCAACCAGCTTTGAACCAATGTGACCGAGGCCCTTAGGAGCCAGTGAAAAGAAAAACAACAAATAAAGGCCATGTCCTTGAATGTACATGAACTATTGCCACATCCCTTTTACTTTGCTTAGCAAGCTTTCCCAGAGACTTTGCTGAACAAAGAAATTACTGTGTAGCTAGTCTTTGCTAGAACGTTACATTACCTTAGTGACTTCGCCTTTCTCCACATCCAGGCCATCTTTGAACTCCTACCTTAGGGTTTTTTAAATAACCAATGAAATTATGTATTCACATAAATGGGGAACAAAGAAACAAAAAACATATAAAGGCGCTATTTTACTACATTCCCTGGATGTTATTTTGAATAGGAGTTCAGCTGAAACTACTAATGTAATTAAAAGCTGTTTTCCTGAAGAAGTCTCCATTTCCCATTGCCACAATACCCAAGTTTAACGAATATACAGTGATGTGTTTGTGGAAATGTATACTTATAATGTCTAAGGCTGACTCTTCTATTAGGCAATATTGGGAAATATGTATATTTAATTATTAAATTTTACCCAGTACTTCCAGAGCTCCCAGGCACAAAGCCATCAACCAAAGAGTACACAAAGAGTACCTATGGTTCCAGAAGCATAGGCAGTAGAGGATGGCTTTGTTGGACATCAAAGGGAAGAGAGGCCCCTGGTCATTGAAAGGCTTGATGCAGCACTGTAGGGAAATACCAGGACAGGAAAGTGGGAAAGGGTTGATTGAGGAACAGGGGGAGGAGAGATGGCTTGTGGGATTTTCAGGGGAGTGGAACCAGGAAAGGGGACAACATTTGAAATGTAAATAAAGAATATATCTAATTAAAAAAATAAACAATAAAGACACATGCTCCACTATATTCATAGCAGCCTTATTTATAATAGCCAGAAGTGGGAAGGAGCCCAAATGTCCCTCAAAAGAGGAATGGATACAGAAAATGTGGTATATTTATACAATGGAATACTACTCAGCAATTAAAAATAATGAATTCATGCAATTTGTAGGCAAATGTTTGGATCTGGAAAATATCATCCTAAGTGAATTAACCCAATCACAAAAGAATACACATGAAATGCAATCACTGATAAGTGGATATTAATGAGCCCAGAAGCTCTGAATACTCAAGGCACAATTAGCAAATCAAAAGATTCCCAAGAAGAAGGAAGGAGAGGACCCTGGTCCTGAAAAGACTGGATCCAGTTTTCTGGAGAGTACCAGAACAGAGAAATGGTGAGGGGGTGATTGGGGAATGGGGGGGGAGGAGAGGACTTATGGGACATATGGTGAGGGGGAACTGGGAAAGGGGAAAGCCTTTGGAATGTAAACAAAGAATATAGAAAATTTTTAAAAAAATTTAAAAATTTAAATATGTATAAATTTATGTTATGTATTTAATATAAAAATTTATTATATATTTAAATATATACATTAATACTTAAATTTCCAACATCTTCTATGCTTTTTCACCAACATCATATAATATATATATACATATGTATATGTACATATACGTACATATATATGGTATACATATACACATATACATACACACATATATACATATATATGGTATACATATACACATATACATATACATACACACATATATACATATATATTATATCATGTTGGTGAAGAGGCACAGATGTTGGAAATTTAAAACAATATCTATCCCACAGTTATGAGCCATGCCCACTAACTCTTAAAAAGCAGATGTTTTCAATTCAGTAGGCTAATAGAAGAAACATCACAACATATGTGAAGGAAAAAACTCGATTGTTTCTAAATTGAGTAATGCTACGTGAAAATGTAAAAACTCAATGCCTTCTTCCAAATCTAAAGACAAGCACTGAGCATGGCCTGTTTCCCTGTGAGCACAGCAGCAGACCCACTGGGAAGTTGCCCCCAGAAGCATGGTGGCAACGAATCAGACAGTCCTTCGCTCTAACCAGATTCTGAACACAGATGGAGGAACATTCAATTACACAGGAAGTATAGACAAGAATGAAATCCAGACTTAAGATGTCCTAACCCTTCCCTGACCCTGAACGAACAAAACTTTGCAAATACATTAATGCTCCATATCCAAGTATCAAGTGGAAATCAAGGATTGGTGGATTAGTCGGGGCCTAAAGAAAACAGGCCAAAGAAAGGCAGCCATGAAATGTGCAAGTTAAGGCTCTTTCTGGTCCATTTCAGACTTTATGTCTCAGCCGTTCGTCTCCAAGTTGGGACCACATTCAAATGTGAAAGACATGCTGAGTGAACACAGCTGGTGAGCATTTTACTATGAGTCCAAAAGCATGAAGCACAATTCCATGTGCTCCCTCAAGTATATTCTCTAGTTATTATCAAATGTTTCAATATATTAATTCCACCTAGGAATGTACTTATGGTACTTTGTAAATGTGATGAAACTATCATTGACTTACACAAGGGGGGACAAAAAGAGGAGCAAAGAGGGCTTCTTTCCCAGAACAGGGCAAATTGTAGTAGAGATTAAGAATCAACTGAGAGTCCAATATTGACTGGACAGTGCATTTGCAACATCAGAAAAGAAACTTTTTTTCGGGACCCATTTCTGGACTTGAGGTGCAAAATGTGGATTTTCAGGCCAATGTTTCCCCAAGTTTTAAATGTCCTTATATTTTGCATATTGCCTTACACATTACCAGGCGTTAGCCTTGCTGACGTACTGCTACTGGATCAAAAACCTACACAGGAATTTTTTTATTTTTCAAAGAATTATTTATTTTATGTATATGAATAGTACACTGTAAGCTGTCTTCAGACACACCAGAAGAGGGCATTGGGCCCAATTACAGATGGTTGTGAACCACCATGTGTTTGATGGGAATTGAACTCAGGACCTCTGAGCCATCTCTCCAGCCCCCATACACAGATATTTTAACCTTAGGTAGTGCACAGCTCCTATAGCAGTGAGAACCTGGGAGCTTTCCTTTTGACAGCAAGAGATGAGAGTATTTATTGTCACTTCCTCTACTCAGTATCCTATTAGTTGAACTAACCAGTTGTTAAGGAAGGGAATAACAATAACAATGTTAAATCTGATGAATTACATTAAAATGAAAAACCACAAAGCCACATACACAACTCTCCCTCACGAGAAGCACTCATGTCTTTGGTGTGTTGTGCCACGTTTCTATGTTACTCTGTCTAAATAATTAATAAACCCACTAACTTTAATTCACTCTGATATGTTCTGAAATTCTTTTCTGTGGTGAACCAAAATATCTAGCTTCTCCCAGGTGGGACTATTTCAGTGGGAAAGGATTCCTCAGGCTAGACACAGGACTAGGCTGATTTGCTGCCACCAGTGATATTTTCTTTGGTGATCTACCTGGGTATATCACTCACAAGCGTTTCCTGACTGCCACATACCTCCCTGGCCTTATTCTTCAGATTACGGGACTTTTCTTTCTGTACTTTTCTGTTTTCTTGTCAAAAACCCACCTTGTTTTAATTTCTTAATTATCATTATCTTACTTTATGTGCACAGGTGTTTTGCCTGAATGGATGTCTGGGTACCATGCGCAAGCCTGATAACCATGGAGGCAGAGAAATAACATTAAATCCTTGGAACTGTAGTGACAGACAGATGCCAACCATCTTGTGAGTGCTGGGAATCAAAGCCCAGTCTTCTGGAAAAGTCACTCGTACTGATTCTTAATTATGTCTTCTCTCTAAGGATGCTGAGACTTTCCCCTTATTCTCCTCCTTTGCGTGAAGCCTGAAGTCTTGTGTGTAAGAAACCTGGCCACTCTCTCACATGTACTGCTCAGCAATCCTGTGCCTAAAACTTTAGAGTTTTCTGTTACTTAGACTCCCTGACTCTTATTACTACTTTCAAAATTAAACTAAATGATATCCTGGGGGAGGGATCTCCAAAACCTTCCAATCTAAATGGACAAACTTAAACCTGGTGGGTTCTCATTGAGTTAGCCACTCTTTGCTTCTAAGCATTTCTTTAAAGCCATATGCAATGTGACATCTCAGAACAAGTCTCAAAGAATGCCTGTGTCCATGTTTGCATTTTTTGCTGCAATAATAAACATCATGATCAAAAACAAGTTGGGGAGGAAAGGATTTAGTTCATTTTACAAGTTACAGACCATTATTAAAAGGATATGGGGCAGTAACAAGGCAAGAGTTTGAAAAAAAGGCCAAGGAGGATGTCAGCTTACTGGTTTGTTCTTGGACTAATGTTCAGCTACCTTTCTTGTAGATCAGGTTCAAATGCCTACGGATGGTACCACCCACAGTGGACTAGGCCCTCCTACAGAAATTAGCAACCAAGAAAATACCCTACAGACATGGCCATGGGTTAATTTGATGAGAGCAGTTCTTCAGTTGAGGTCTTCTCTTCCCAGGAACAGTCAAGTTGATAACTAAAGTTATCCATCACAGCCTGAAAGAAAATTAGTCACTTGAGCTCCAGGAATGTACAAGACCTGATAAATTATTATATCAGGCAGGGTATTGATGTCTAATCTAAAAGGAACTCAAAGAAAATTTAAGTATCTCAGAATTTCTAAAGGGGAACCCAAAGGTTAAATATTTCAGATTTTAAGGGAATCTCAAAACAAATATGACCCATGATTTTATCTCAGATATACTCTTATGAGCTTTGTGGCAATTTATAACATCAAGTCTCTAGCCAGTAAAAAGATAAAATTCAGGGTTTTTTTTAACTAATAGGATCTCCCTAGATTATTAATGAGGAGTTGGCCCATATTCAATAACTTTCAAGACTAATAAAACTGAATAATTCTCTACCAATGGGATAGGATGTTTCAATGATGTATCTGTTTTGAATCACCTGTATTCTTGTAAACCCATAAATTCATTGATTTAACAGGCTTTCTTCAGACAGGATCATTTATTTTGTCTGTCATTGGTACCCTATCTGCAATGAATAGACACATTTTCACATCTCCTCAGGATACTGCAAACAATGTCAGGAGTTTAAATATTTAGGCCTGTTTCAGGATCCATTGTTGTTGTTCAAAAGTGCTACTTGTTATCTAAGTGCCCCACCTCCTTCTTCTATCCCCCTTCTCCTCCCTCTCTCTTTGTAATGTCTTCTCTCAGGAGACCTGAAGCCCTAGCATAGGCAGAAGTCCCCTGTTTGTCCATCCCTTGCCATATACATGGAGAGCAAATGGCAGATGGGTAAGCCATCAGCAAGGAGGACCCTGCTGTACCACTCCAGGGCATATATCCAGAGGAATCCCTGGCATGCAATAAGGACACATGCTCCACTATGTTCATAGGAGCCTTATTTATAATAGCGAGAAGCTGGAAAGAACCCAGATGTCCCTCAATGGAGGAATGGATACAAAAAATGTGGTATATTTACACAATGAAATACTACTCAGCAATTAAAAACAATGAATTCATGAAATTCTTAGGCAAATGGTTGGATCTGGAAAATATCATCCTAAGTGAGATAACCCAATCACAAAAGAACACACATGGAATGCAATCACTGATAAATGGATATTAGCCCAGAAGCTCTGAATGCCAAAGATACATTTCACATATCAAATCATTCCCAAGAATAAGGAAGGAGAGGGCCCTAGTCCTGGAAAGGCTTGATGCATGCAGCATTGTAGGGGATTACCAAGATAGAGAAGTGGGAGGGGCTTGATTGGAGAACGGGCAGAGAGAAGAGGGCTTATGGGACTTATGGGGTGGGGGGAACCGGGAAAGGGACAATCATCTGGAATGTAAACAAACAATATAGAAAATTTAAAAAATAAAAAAAGTAGGAATTGCATCATTTCCTCAGTCTGGTATATGACATGTGAGGCCTAATTTTAATATTTTGTGCATGTGCTTACACAGTTCTATAATAGTTTTTAACTGTCAATCTGACACAACCAAGAATCACCTGAGTAAAAAGAATTAGGAATTGTCAATACCAGATTGACCTGTGTGTGTACAACTATGCTAGACTGTCTTTATTATTGTTGATTGATGTGAGAAAACTCAGCCCAGTATTCAGCACCAGACTATAATCATGGGGTCATGAACTGTTTAGGAAAGTAGAAAACAAGCAAAGATGGATGTATTTATGTCTCTCTTCTCTTTACTGTAGATGTATTATGACTAGCTGTTTGTTGAAGTTCCTGGCTAAACTCATAGTGATCGACTGTAGCCTGAAATTGTAAGCCAAAGAAAACCTTCCTTCCATTAAGATGCTTTTTGTCAGGATATTTTATCACAGCCACAGAAATATAAACTAAAACAAGTCCTGATTTAACCCAAGAAATTTATAAAGTGACGCCCTTTCTACTCCCAGGAATAAGTCATTCATCAGTCTGTGCTGTGTGGGTGCTGCCAGACAGATGGGGCTGCTTATATGTCTACCCAGGTGCAGAGTGATCCTCCATTTTAAAAAATGGTCTCTAATGTTACTTGTAAAATGGAGTACTCCCAACCCAGGATGTGGAGGGAGCAGTGCTGGAGAATTTGGAGGAGGCCTGTGTGTTGACATGGTTAAAATATATTCTACGCTTAAATGAAATTCTCAGAGAACGAATAAAAATAAAGAAACAATTGGAATCTCTCAGGGCAAGGCACAATCTGAAAGCAAATGACTATTTCACACAGCATCAAATAGCTTAAAGAAAAGAACAGCTCAACCTCAGCTTTAGAAAGCCACGTCTATGACCTCTGAGAGAAGTCAAAAAGCTCAACCTTCAAACGCAACAATGTGTACACTGAGTCGTCTTTTCATATTAAAGACTGCTGCTTTATTATGAATAAAAGGTGTCGTAATTGTTAATGAGGATTAGAAATGATCGCTTTGCCTGCAGATAAATATTTGTACTTGGCAACTGACCTCAATTAATTATCCTCATCAATGTTGCAAGAAGGTTGATACAGAAAGCTCATCAATCATACCTTGCTGTTTTCAAAGAGAGCATATGATATTAATTGATTAGTGACTGGAACCAGATTTCAGTGTATAATTCTAGTTAATTGCTGCCAGTCAATTGTGTTTTCTTAGCATTATTTCTCTTGTGGTATAGTAAAACACAGCATTTAGAATAAGACATCATTTTACTCACTATGTCAGAAACAAATTGCTGAAATGGAGGATTAAAGAAGCCTCTCAAATCCAGCTCTCTAAATGGAAGTTAAATCTTTGTAACAAACTTTGCTCAGGATAGTCACAAACCATGATTTGAAAAACAGAAACCAAAAACTTCCATAGGCTATGGTCCATTTGTCAGAACATTTCCACATACATGCTATAATTTGCCCCTTCTGCTTATTAAAAGATATTTACATATGTTTGGCAGAAGTAAATTCTGTATTAATAGGTTCCTTTCTTCTGTATTTTCCCTTCTTTCTTTCCAAGAAGACAGCGGGCTCTTTTTAATATCTTTCCCTCAGTTTGGTAGCCATTGCCAGACCTGCCCACAGAAAAGCCATAAATATACTTAAATGGGAAACTCAGATAAGGAACTCTCCCCAAACTACCAAAGCAATAATTTTAACTCCCGGAATGCAAATTTTTGGTGTGGTTCACATGGCTTCCTAGAAAAGAGGAAACATTCTTCTATGGCAATATATTATTCTGTTACTGATGTAACTAGAAATGTAAAAGACCGTGAGCCTGCCTCCAATGTAGATGTTCCCAACATCCTGAGGTTAGGGATGCTTCTTTCAGACAGAGGGATGTAGGGATGGATTGGACCTACTTACTTCTGTCTGTGTCTTCTTATATTTATGCTTTACTTTAAAACAGAGTTACCAGTAAACAGTCTAATAGTTCTTACCCGTTCTCAGGCATGAACTAGTCTCTATTATCCGGTGCCTAAGTTTAGAGATATCTGCAGGACCAGAAACAACATATCCTGTTCAAAATGCCCTGATGTTCCCTGTGTTTGGGGAAAGTCAATACCCTTTGGAGATTATGGTACTTACTGTCTTGGGATGTCTTTAAGAGTACACATGTGAATCTGTGTCTGCCTTGAGGAGCAGAACATGAACAAAATGGGAAAGAATTCTATAATATCATTTGTCCTGCTCCTGACAAAGCCTTGGGAATTTGCAAGATATATCTACAGGTAACATCAAATCAGAGAACTGCTGAGTTTTAAGAGTTTGTGTTTGCTAGTGCCACGAGAAGCAACTGAAGTATATTAGAAGTTGGGATTTGCTGCAATTTCAAAGCATCACATGCACTCTGGATTCCTGTGTAATCCCAGGCAGACAAAAAAGTGCCATCAGGGTTAATACTGCATTTCTCAACTCAGGATAGAGAAATCAGATTAAAGCTTAAATTAATTTATAAGAAATTATGTACTAGGCCAGGCGGTGGTGGCGCACACCTGTAATCCCAGCACTTGGGAGGCAGAAGCAGGTGGATCTCTGAGTTTGAGGCCAGCCTGGACTACAGAGTGAGTTCCAGGACAGCCAGGGCTATACAGAGAAACTCTGTCTCAAAAAAAACAAAAAAAAAGTATGTACTAGGTTATTTCTTAGAGATTCTATGTGGTTTAATATTTACTACATATGATATAAGATTGTAATTTACCTATCAAATGAAAAGTTATCAAAATAACTTTTAAATTATTTTTCAAACATATACACACCCAAAAGCACACAGAGGCACATATATAAAAATTTTCCATGGTATAAACTCAGAACAGTATTCCTCTGTGATGGCCAACCAACATCATCCCATCGTTTCGTTCTATGGAAGAGAATCTTTATAAATTTGTTATAAATGCACATAATCCACCTGTCCTTCACGTACTTCTTTTTCACCTACCATGAACTATGGACAGTAGCTCTAATCCACTGTCCTAATCCTTGGCAGCCATTACTGTTTCCTCCTTCACTTATGTTCATCTTCCCTATTTAAAACCTTAAATACTTACCCATAAATTGAAAAGATTTCGAGTCTTTTTTCATTAAGTTTAATAGTCAAATAAAGGAAGTGCAATTATATATGTGTGTATAATAATTACATAATAATAATAATATAATAATTACATAATATATACATATATAATATATTATACACATGTCATACATATAATACACATATATTACACATATAATAAACATACACATACATATACATATATGTATAATATATAATATATATTTCATTTTAATAGCAAACAGGGAACAAGGTATTTTCATCATAAGAGGAAAAGAAAAATGCCTACATGAAAAGGGAAAGGAGCAAGAGAGCAAAAACTGAATATTTCAAAAGGAAATGGAGAGTTAATGTGTGGGAGGCAAGTGGAAATGACATGAGGATGCCTTGGGAAGAAGAGACATGTTAAAATTAGAATAAGGAAAATTATCAAATACAGAAATTTTGATTCAAACTAAGAAGAAATTATTGGCTTGTATAACACTTTATCCCACTGTTTCCAGTAGAGTAGAAGACATTGTCACTGGTGACTGGTGGGGTAGAGTGATCTAGGATGACTTGAAATAGCTGGATTAGGATGGTTTGCTTCCTAATAGAACAGTTAAAACAATAGTAAAGTCATTATGATGTAATAGTTGTGGTCTTCTCCTTTGTTCCCATGGCTTACTTTGGTTCTCATCATGTGCTTCCTACTCTTTCAGTGGTCTTGCTTTCAGGACTTTTCTGCTGCTGCTCCAGAGCCCATAAATCTTGGTCTACCCACTGCTACCTCTGAGCCATTTTTCCTCTTCCTTTCCTTTCCTGACCAAAAAGTCCTGCTGTGTTGTTGATTTTTTTGAGTATATAAGAACTGCTTTCTCACTTTCTTGCCATGACTCACATTCATTTTTCTACCTTTGCTTTTTCCCCACATTCACCCCTAAACCTGTAATTTATCTTTTGTCTGTTTGTTTGCTGATTTTTTTCTGTCTCAATCTCTATTTGGTTGGGAAATGTTTCTTTTTTTTTTATTTTATTTTTTTAATTTATTTTTTATTCAATATATTGAATATATTAATATATAAAAATTAAATTTTTTAATTTTTTAATTTATTTTTGTTTTATATATTCTTTTAAAATTATAAAAAAATTTAAAATTTTAATTTTTTTAATTTATTTTTTATTCGATTTTTTTTCTTTTTTATTTTCTATATTCCTTGTTTACATTACAAACTATATTCTTTGTTCACATTCCAAAGGCTTTCCCCTTTCTCAGTTCCCCACTCACCATATATCCCATAAGTCCTCTTCCCTCTGCCCATTCCCCAATCACCGCCTGCCCCTCCAACATTTCTCTGTTCTGATACTCTCCTACAAAACTAGATCCAGTATGTTCAGGACCAGGGTTCTCTCCTTCCTTCTTCTTGGGAATCTTTTCATTTGCTAATTGTGCCTTGAGTATTCAGAACTTTTGGGCTCATTAATATCCACTTATCAGTGATTGCATTTCATGTGTATTCTTTTGTGATTGGGTTAACTAACTTAGGATGATATTTTCCAGATCCAACCATTTGCCTACAAATTGCATGAATTCATTATTTTTAATTGCTGAGTAGTATTCCATTGTATAAATATACCACATTTTCTGTATCCATTCCTCCTTTGAGGGACATCTGGGCTCCTTCCAACTTCTGGCTATTATAAACAAGGCTGCTATAAACATAGTGGAGCATGTGTCTTTATTGTATGCAGAGGAATCCTCTGGGTATATGCCCAGGAGTGGTATGCCAGGGTCCTCTGGAAGTGTCATGCCCAATTTTCTGAGGAAATGCCAGACTGATTTCCAGAGTGGTTTTACCATCTTGCAATCCCACCAACAGTGTAAGAGTGTTCCTTTTTCTCCACATCCTCACCAGCATCTGTTGTCCCTTGAGTTTTTAATCTTAGCCATTCTGACTGGTGTGAGGTGGAATCTCAGGGTTGTTTTGATTTGCATTTCCCTGATGACTAATGATGTTGAACATCTCTTAAGGTGCTTCTCACCCATCTGAATTTCTTCTGGTGAAAACTCTTTGTTTAGCTCTGTACCCCATTTTTCAATAGGGTTATTTGGTTCTTTGGGGTCTACCTTCTTGAGTTCTTTGTATATATTGGATATTAGCCCTCTGTCAGATGTGGGGTTGGTGAAGATCTTTTCCCAACTTGTTGGTTGTTGTTTTGTCCTTCTGACAGTGTTCTTTGCCTTACAGAAACTTTGCAGTTTTATGAGGTCCCATTTGTCAATTCTTGATCTTAGAGCATAAGCTATTGGTGTTCTGTTCAGAAATTTTTCCCCTGTGCCCATGTCCTCCAGGGTCTTCCCAAGTTTCTTTTCTATTAGTTTCAGTGTGTCTGGTTTTATGTGGAGGTCCTTGATCCACTTGGAGTTGATCTTGGTATAGGGAGATAAGACTGGATCAATTTGCACTCTTCTGCATATTGGCCTCCAGTTGAACCAGCACCATTTGTTGAAAAGGCTATCTTTTTCCACTGAATGGTTATAGCTACTTTATGAAAAATCAAGTGACCATAAGTCTGTGGGTTCATATCTGGGTCTTCAATTCTATTCCATTGATCTACTTGCCTGTTGTTGTACCAATACCATGCAGTTTTTAACACAATTGCTCTGTAGTACTGCTTGAGGTCAGGGATATTGATTCCCCCAGAAGTCCTTTTATTGTTGAGAATAGTTTTAGCTATCCTGGGTTTTTTGTTACTCCAAATGAATTTGAGAATTGCTCTTTCTAGATCTATGAAGAATTGAGTTGGGATTTTGATGGGGATTGCATTGAATCTGTAGATTGCTTTTGGCAAGATGGCCATTTTTATTATATTGAACCTGCCAATCCAAGAGCATGGAATATTTTTCCATTTCCTGAGGTCTTCTTCGATTTCTTTCTTCAAGGACTTGAAGGTCCTGTCATACAGATCTTTCACTTGTTTGGTTAAAGCTACGCCAAGATACTTTATATTGTTTGTGGCTATTGTGAAGGGTGTTATTTGCCTAATTTCTTTCTCAGCCTGCTTGTCCTTTGAGTACAGGAAGGCTACTGATTTGCTTGAGTTGATTTTATAGCCAGCCACTTTGCTGAAGTTGTTTATCAGCTGTAGGAGTTCTCTGGTGGAGTTTTTTGAGTCACTTAAATATACTATCATATCATCTGCGAATAGTGATAGTTTGACTTCTTCCCTTCCAATTTGTATCCCTTTGACTTCCTTATGTTGTCGAATTGCTCTAGCTAGTACCTCAAGTACTATATTGAAAAGATATGGTGAGAGGGGGCAGCCTTGTTTAGTCTCTGATTTTAGTGGGATTGCTTCAACTTTCTCTCTGTTTACTTTGATGTTTGCTACCAATCTGCTTTAAATTGCTTTTACTATGTTTAGGTATGGGCCTTGAATTCCTGTTCTTTCCAAGACTTTTAACATGAAAGGATGCTGAATTATGTCAAATGTTTTTTCAGCATCCAATGAGATGACCATGTGGTTTTTTTCTTTGAGTTTGTTTATGTAGTGGATTACGTTGATGGATTTCTGTATATTGAACCATCCCTGTATCCCTGGGATGAAGCCAACTTGATCATGGTGAATGATCGTTTTGATATGTTCTTGGATTCGGTTGGCAAGAATTTTATTTAGTATTTTTGCATCAATGTTCATAAGGGAGATTGGTCTGAAGTTCTCTTTCTTAGTTGGATCTTTGTGTGCCTTTGGTATCAGGGTAATTGTGGCTTCATAGAATGAGTTGGGTAGTGTTCCTTCTGTTTCTATTTTGTGGAATAATTTGAAGAATATTGGTCTTAGGTCTTCTTTGAAGGTCTGATAGGATTCTGCACTAAAACCATCTGGTCCTGTGCTTTTTTTGTTTGGAAAACTTTCTATGACCCCTTCTATTTCTTTGGGAGTTATAGGTCTGTTTAGAAGAACTATTTGATCCTGAATTAATTTTGGTATTTGATATCTGTCTAGGAAATTGTCCATTTCCTCCAGATTCTCCAGTTCTGTTGAGTATAGCCTTTTGTAGTAGCATCTGATGATTTTTTTAAATTTCCTCAGTTTCTGTTGTTATATCTCCCTTTTCATTTCTTTTTTTTTTATTGGATATATTCTATATTTACAATTCATTTCCCTTTTTCTGGTTCCCCACCCCCAAAGGTCCCACATGTCCTTTTCCCTCCCCCTGCTCTCTCATCCACCCCCTCCCACCTTACTCCCTTTTCATTTCTAATTTTAATTTGAATATTGTCTCTGTGCCCTTTGGTTAGTCTGGCTAAGGGTTTATCTATCTTGTTTATCTTCTCAAAGAACCAGCTCCTGGTTTTGTTGATTCTTTGTATGGTTCTCTTTGTTTCAACTTGATTGATTCCAGCCCTGAGTTTGATGATTTCCTGTCTTCTACTTCTCCTGGGTGAAATAGCTTCTTTTTGTTCCAGAGCTTTCAGGTGTGCCTTTAAGTTTTTAGTATATGCTCTCTCATGTTTTTTTCTTTTCTTTTCTTTTTTCTTTTCTTTTTTTTTTTTTTTTTTTTTTTTTTTTGGAGGAACTCAGGGCTATGAGTTTTCCTCTTAGCACTGATTTCATTGTGTCCCATAGATTTGGGTATGTTGTGCCATCATTTTCATTAAATTCTAGAAAGTCTTTGATTTCTTTCTTTATTTCTTCCTTGACTAAGGTATCATTGAGTAGAATATTGTTCAGCCTCCATGTGTATGAGGATTTTCTGTTGTTTTTGTTGTTATTGAAGACCACTCTTAATCCATGGTGGTCACATTGGCGGCTTGGTAGTAGTTCGATCTTCTTATATTTGTTGAGGTATGACATGTGACCAATTATATGGTCGATTTTGGAGAAGGTACCATGAGGTGCTGAGAAAAAGGTATAGTCTTTTGCTTTAGGATGAAATGTTATATATATATTATATATATAATATATATGTTATATATTATATATATATATTATATATATATATATATATATATATATATATATATATATATATATTAAATCCAATTGGTCCAAAGTTTCAATGAGTTTCCCTGTGTCCCTGTTTAGTTTCTGTTTTCCTGCTTGGTCCATTGAGGATAGTGGAGTGTTGAGGTCCCCCACAATTATTGTGTTAGGTGCAATGTGTGCTTTGAGCTTTAGTAAAGTTTCTTTTATGAATGAGGGTGCCCTTGCATTTGGAGCATAAATGTTTAGAATTGTGAGTTCTTCTTGGTGGATTTTTCCTTTGACCAGCAAAAAGTGACCTTCTGTGTCTCTTTTGATGACTTTAGGTTGAAAGTCAATTTTATCTGATATTAGAATGGCTATTCCAGCTTGCTTCCTGAGACCATTTGCTTGTATAATTGTCTTCCAGCCTTTTACTCTAAGGCAGTGTTTGTTTTTGACCCTAAGGTGTGCTTCCTGTATGCAGCAAAATGTAGGGTCCTGTTTCTGTATCCAGTCTGTTAGTCTATGTCTTTTTATTAGGGAATTGAGTCCCTTGATGTTAAGAGATATTAAGAAATAGTGATTATTTCTTCCTGTCATTTTTAATGTTATTTTTGTTTTTGAGTAGTTATCTTCTTTTGAGTTTGATGGAAGAAGGTTACTATCTTGCTTTTTCCAGGGTGTAGTTTCCCTCCTTTTATTGGAGTTTTCCTCCTATTATCCTTTGTAGGGCTGGGTTAGTGTAAAGATATTGTGTAAATTTGGTCTTGACATGCAATATTTTGATTTCTCCATCTATGTTGATTGAGAATTTTGCTGGGTATAGTAGTCTTGACTGACATTTGTATTCTCTTAGGGTCTGCATGAGATCCGCCCAGGATCTTCTAGCTTTCATGGTCTCTAGTGAGAAGTCTGGTGTGATTCTGATAGGTCTTCCTTTATATGTTACTTGGCCTTTTTCTGTTACTGCCTTTAATATTCTTTCCTTGTTTAGTACATTTGGAGTTTTGATTATTATGTGACGGTAGGTATTTCTGTTCTGGTTCAGTCTATTTGGAGTTCTGTAAGCTTCTTGTATATTCATGGGCATCTCTCTCTTTATCTTAGGGAAGTTTTCTTCCATAATTTTCTTGAAGATATTTTCTGGCCCTTTAAATTGTAGATCTTCACTCTCATCTGTCCCTATAATCCTTAGGTATGGTCTTCTCATTGTGTCCTGGATTTCCTGGATTTTGGGGGTTATAATTCTTTTGCATTTTGCATTTTCTTTGACTGTGGAGTCAATGGTTCCTATGGTATCTTCAGCATCTGAGATTTGTACTTCGATCTCTTGAATTCTGTTGTTGATATTTGCATCTACAACTCCTGATTTCTTCCCAAGCTTTTCTATCTCCAAAGTTGTCTCCCTTTGTGATTTCTTAGTTGTTTCTACCTCTGTGTTTAGATCTTGGATGGTTTTGCTCAGTTCCTTCACTTGTTCGTTTGTGTTTTCTTGCAATTCCTTAAGAGATTTTTGTGTTTCCTCTTTCGTGACTTCTGCCTGTTGACTTAATTTCTCCTGCATTTCTTTAAGTGATTTTTTCATTTCTTCTTTATTGGCTTCTGTCTCTTGATTCATATTCTCCTGGTATTCTTTAAGTGATTTTTGTGTTTGCATTGTAAGGGCTTCTACACTCTTCATGTTCCTCTGCATTTCTTTAAGAGATTTGTTTATGTCTTTTTGTGTTCCTCTAGCAGCATCATGAGCAGTGCTTTTAAATCCAACTCTTGTTTTTCTGATGTGTTGGGGTATCCAGAACTTGCTGTGGTTGAAGAATTGGGTTCACATGCTGCCATATTGCCTTGATTTTTGTTATTAATGTTCCTATGTTTGCCTTTTGCCATCTGTTTATCTCTGGAGTTAGTTGGTCTTGTTGTTACTGGTTGGTGTTTGAAGCTCCTCTGATCCTGGGGTTTGGCACTTCTGACATAGAGGGCGTCCATGCTCCCAAGGTGGAAACTGGAAGGTTTCTGCTACTGGGCTCCGAATTACCTCATCAGCTCTGGAGGAGCCTTGATGATAGTGCTCCCAGTCCACAGGGCTCTGTCTGGTTGGCTGAACTCCAGGCACAGACCCCCCCCAAGCAAGTTGGTGCCCACCCAGGTTGGTGCAGAGACTGCCCACCAAGCTGATCTGGCTCTGGGTGCACCACTGAGCTGTCAGTGCACAGACCTCCCACTGACGAGCTGCTCTGGCTCTGGGTGCCAGCAAGAGCCTGTCCGGGTAGTCGATGTTAGGCTAAGACTCTGTCCACGCACCTGGCTACAGCTGCCAGCTGCCTGCAGTGCCCCAAGGCAAAATGGAGCCCTCCTCTCCAATCCAACCAAGCTGAAACACAGGGTCAGTGAGAGCCGAGCTGTCTGTGCACAGACCTCCTACCGCTGAGCTGCTCTGGCTCTGGGTGTCAGCAAGAGCCTGCCAGGGTAGTCGATGTTAGGCTAAGACTCTGTCCATGCACCTGACTCCAGCTGCCAGCTGCCCACAATCAGGCCCCCCTCCTTTACATTATTTTAGTTATAGTATTCTATCACAGCAACAGGAAAAGAAAGAGGGACAGGTACACACCTGTAATACTAGCAGTCAGAAGGGTGAAGCAAGAGAATCACAGTTCCAAGTCGGCCTGAGCTAAATAATAATGTCCTGCCAGAGGGAGGGAAAATGGACATTTTTAAACCTACTCTATCTTTTCAATCATAGGCAGAACTCAATACTTGATTGACAACTAAGCAACTTCTTCAGTCTGGGGGGGGAGCATCTTTGAGATTTATTTGGTTTCTTTAAAATATTCTATTTATCTACATCCCAGTCATGCCTCCCTTCAGTCCCCCCAGCCACAGTTTCTTATCCTATTCCTCCCCCCCTTGACTCCAAGAGGGTACTCCCCCCACCACCAGGCCTCCTCCTTCCCTAGGACCTCAAGTCTCTTACAAACATCTTCTCCCTGTGTAAAGGAGTTCAAGGTTCTTTCTCACCTTCTCTTCTATTAGATTCAATGTGACTGATTTTATGTTGAGGACCTTGATCCACTTGAACTTAGACTTTGTGCATGGTGACAAAAGAGCGGACATACAGACTATTTAGAACAAAACCATTTATTGACCATGCTTTCTTTTTTCCACTGTATGTTTTTTACTTCTTTGTCGAAGATCAAATGTCCACAGGTGTGTTTACTTCCAGGTCTTCAATACTATTCCATTGATCGACCTGTCTGTCTCTGTATCAATACCATTTGTCCCAACACCTGAAGTAACTGGAACCCCCAGGATCCAGGGACAAAGGAACCTCTGTCCAACCAGTGGCATAGGATCCTTCAGGTCTGAGCCTGTGCCCTGAGCAGATCTTGGACCCTGTCTACACACCTAGTCCCATAACACGCAGAAGAAGCTCAACTCCCAGGTCCTTTAACATGTCCAGGATCACAGGATCACAGAGGAAGCTCAACTCCCAGGAGTTCGGACACCTCCAGGAGCACTGAAGCTCTGATACACTCAAGATCACAGCTGACACCACAACATATTTCCCAACACCCAGCATAACTGGGACCCCCACAGGAACCAGGGACACAAACCCCTGCCCAGTCAAAGGCACAGGTTCCTTTCAGCTTGCACCTGTGCCTGAAGCAAACACAGGGCTCTGACTCCCAACCCACCCCTGCAACACCCAAAGAAAGCTTAACTCTCAGGAGCTCTGACACAACAGGATCTCAGGAGCTTGGTCACACCAGGATTTCAGCACCCCAGAAGAAGCTTGACTCCCAGGAACTCTGACACACCCAGTATCTCAGGATCCCAGAGTCCCAGAATCTCAGAATCACAGAGAGAATTGTACTCTGAGGAGTTCTGAAACAACCAGGATCCCAGGAGGGAAAGGATTTCAGGAGGGACAGGCTCCAGTCAGAGACAGCAAGGGCAGGTAGCACTAGAGATAACCAGAGATGAGAGGCATGTACAAGAACATAAGCAACAGAAACCAAGGCTACATGGCAGAGCCAATTCTCCCACTATAGTAACTCCTGGATACAACATCACAGCAGAAAAGCAAGATTCAGATCGAAAATCACTTCTCATGATGATGATAGAGGACTTTAAAGTTATAGTTAACTCCCTTAAAAAAAATACAGGAGAACACAGGTAAACAGCTAGAAGCCCTTAAAGAGGAAACACAAAAATCCCTTAAAGAATTACAGGAAAACACAACCAAGCTGGTGATGACATTGAACAAAACAATCCAGGATCTAAAACTGTAAATAGAAACAATAAAGAAATTACAAAGGCAATAACCCTGGATTTAGAAAAGCTTGGAAAGAGATCAGGAGACATAGATGCAAGTCTCACCAACAGAATATAAGAGATAGAAGAGAGAATCTCAGGTGCAGAAGATACCATAGAAAGCATTAACACAACAGTCAACGAAAATACAAAATGCAAAAAGCTCCTAACCCAAAACATCCAGGAAATCCAGGACAAAATGAGAAGACCAATCCTAGGAATAAAAGGTATAGAAGAGAGTGAAGATTCCCAACTTAAAGGGCCAGTAAATATCTTCATCAAAATCATAGAAGAAAACTTCCCTAACCTAAAGAAAGATGCCCATAAACATACAAGAGGCTATAGAACTCCAAATAGATTAGACCAAAAAAAAAAAAAAGTCCCTCCCATCACATAATAATCAAAACACCAAATGCATTAAACAAAGAATAAAGCAGTAAGAAAAGGTCAAATAACATATAAAGGCAGACCTATCAGAATTATACCAGACTTCTCAACAGAGACTATGTAAAGCAAGAAGATCCTGGGCAGATGTCATACAGACCCTACAATAACACAACTTCCAGCCCAGGCTACTCTACTCAGCAAAACTCTCAATTAACATAGATGGAAAAACCAAGAAATTCCATGACAAAATCAAATTTACACAATATGTTTTCACAAATCCAGCCATACAAAAAATAATAGATGGAAAACTCCAACACAGGCAAGAAAATACACCCTAGAAAAGACAAGAACGTAATCTTTCATCAAATCCTAAAGAAGAAAGCCACACAAACATTATTATACCTCTAACAACAAAAATTCAGGAAGCAACAATCACTACTCCTTAATATCTCTTAACATTAAGGACTCAATTCTCCAATAAAAAGACATAGACTAACATACTGGATACATTAACAGGATCCAAAATTTTGCCGTATACAGGAAACACACCTCAGTGACCAAGGCAGACACTACCTCAGAGTAAAAGGCTTCAAAAAATTTTTCTAGACCACATGAAGCTCAAGAAGAAGGAAGATTAAAGTCTGGATGCTTCAGTCCTTCTCAGAAGAGGGAACAAATTACTTGTGGGAGGAAACATGAAGAAAAAAATGTGGAACAGAGTCTGAAGTAAAGGCAATCCAGAGACTGCCCCACCTGGGAATCGATCCCATATAACATCACCAAACCCAGACAGTATTATGGATGCCAAGAATTACTTACTGACAGGAGCTTGATATAATTGTGTCCTGAGAAGCTCTACCAGAACCTGACAAATACAGATGCTCACAGCCAACTATTGGACTGAGCATGGGGTCTCCAATGGAGGAGTTAGAGAAAAGCTGAAGGACTTGAAGGAGTTTATAACCTAATAGAGGGAACAACAATGCCAACCAACCAGACCTCCCAGAGCTCCCAAGAATTAAACCACCAAACAAACAGTTTGGGAGGAGAGGCTCTTGGTCATGTGAAGGCTAGATACCCCAGTGTAGGTGAATACCAAGGTGGGGAGGAGGAGTTAAGTGGGTTGGTGGGTGGGAGAACACACTCATAGAAGCAGAGGGAGGGGAATGGGATAGGAAGTTTCCAGTGGGGAAACTGGGAAAGGGGATAACATTTGAAATGTAAATAAAAAATATCAAATAAAAAGAAAAAAAAAGAACCATCCCCAAAATCCATGGGATGAAGCTTATTTGATCATAGTGAGTGAAACTAAAATTTTAGTGCAAAACTAAATTAGTTTCACAAAACTTTTATTGAGAATTTTTGCATAAATATTCATAAGTGAGCTTGGTCCAAAGTTCTATTTCTTTGTTGGGTTTTTGTGTGGTTTAGGTTTCCGAGTAACTGTAGCTTCATAGAATGCTCTGTTTCTATTTTGTAAAATAGTTTGAGGAGTATTGGTGTTAGCTCTTTTTTGAAGGTCTGATAGAATTCTGCACTAAAACTATTGGCCCTGGGCTTTTCTTAGTTAGGTGGTTTTGATGACTAGTACTATCTGCTTAGGGGTTATGAAACTGTTTAGATAGTTTACAGTTTATGTGATCTTGATTTAACTTGGGTACATGTTATCTGTCTAGAAAGTCATCCATTTCATCTAGATTTTACAGTTTTGTAGAGTATAGGCTTTTGTAGTAGGTTCTGATGATTCTTTTGAATTTCCTCTGTTTCTTTTGTAATGTCTTCCTTTACATTTCTGATTTTGTTAATTTGGATACTGAATCTGTGCCCTTTATTTAATTTGGCTAGGTATTTATCTATCTTGTTGATTTTCTCAAAGAACAGCTTTTTATTTTGTTGACTCATTGTATCATTCTTTTTGTTTCTATTTGGTTGATTTCTGTCTTGAGTTTGACTATTTCCTGCTCTTTACTCCTCTTGAATGTGTTTGCTCCTTTCTTTTCTAGAGCTTCCTGTTGTGCTGATAAGTTGCTTGTATGTGATCTCTCCCATTTCTTTAAGAAGGCATTTATTTCTATGAATTTTCTTCTTAACACTTCTTTCATTGTATCCCATTAGTTTGAATACTATGTCTTCATTTTCATTGTATTCTATAAGGTTTATGATTACCTTATTTCTCCCCTGACCAAGTTATCATTGGGCAGAGAGTTGTTCAGTTTCCATAAGTATGTGGGGTTTCTGTTGTTTTTGTTGTTATTGAAATCTGTGGTGATCTGATAGAATGTGTGGGATTATTCCAATATTCATGTATCTGTTGAGGCTTGTTTTATGTCTGATTATAAGGTCAATTTTGAAGAAGGTTCCATGATGTGCTAAGAAGACAGTATATTCTCTTGTTTGGGGGTGAAATGTTCTGTAAATATCTGATGAATATATTTGGTTCATAAGTTCCATTAGTTTCACTGTGTCTCTACTTAGTTTCTGTTTAAATGACCTGTCCTTTGGCAAGAGTGAGGTGTTGAAGTCTCCCATCACTATTATGTGAAGTTCAATGTGTGTTTTGACCTTTAGTAAAGTTTCTTTTACAAGTGTAGGTGCCCTTATGTTTGGGGCATAGATGTTCAGAATTGAGACTTCCTTTTGGTGGATTTTTCCTTTGATGAATATGAAGTATCCTTCCCTGTCTCACTTAATAACTTTTGGTTGAAGGTCTATTTTACTGAAGGTCTATTTTATTAGAATGACAACTCCAGCTTGTTTCATGGGACCATTTGCTTGCTAAATTTTTTCTAGTCTTTTACTCTGAGGTAGTGTCTGTCATTGTCACTGAGGTGTGTTTATTGTGTGCAGCAAAATGCTGGATCCTGATTATACATCCAGTCTGTTAGCCTGTGGCTTTTTAAGGGAGTGAGTCCATTAATGCTGAAAGACTAAAGATGAATGGTTGTTAGTTTCTGTTATTTTTTGTTACTGGATATTATATTATATGTGTATGATTCTCCCCTTTTAGATTTGTTGTGAAATATTTAGTTTCTTGTGTTTTCTTGATTGTAGCTACCCTCCTTGTGTTGGGATTTCATTCAAATATCCTCTGTAGGGCTGGGTTAGTAGAAAGATACTGTTTCAATCTGGTTTTGTCATGAAATATATTGGTTTATCCATCTATAATTATTGACAGTTTTGCTGTGTTATCCTGGACTGGCATTTGTGTTCTCTTAGGGTCTAGATGACATCTGTCCAGGATCTTCTGGCTTTTAGATTCTCTGTTGAGAAGTCTGGTGTAATTCTGATAGGTCTGCCTTCATATGTTACTTAGCCTTTTCGCCTTTCAGCTTTTAATATCCTTTCTTTGTTCTATGCATTTAGTGTTTTGATTATTATGTTTCGAGGGGATTTTCTTTTCTGGTCAAATCAATTTGGTGTTCTGTAGGCTTCTTGTACATTTATGGCCATCTCTTTCTTTAGGTTAAGGAAGTTGTCTCTATGACTTTGTCAAAGATGTTTTCTGGCCCTATGAGCTGGGATTCTTCACCCTTTTCTATTCTAGTTTTTGTTTTGTTTTGATTTGTTTGTTTGTTTGTTTGTTTGTTTTTTAGATTTGACCTTTTCATGGTGTCTGGTGTTTCCTGGATATTTTGTGCTAGGAGCTTTTTACACTGTAGTTTCTTTGAATGATATGTTATCAATATTTTCTATGTTATCTTCTGCCCCTGACAGTCTCTCTTCTATCTCTTGTATTCTGTTGGTGATGCTTTCATCTGTAGTTCCTGATCTCTTTCTGATGCTGTCCATCTCCTGGGTTGCCTCTGATTGTGTTTTCTTTGTTTCTAATTTCATTCTTAATTCTTTGACCATTATGTTCAATTCCTTCAACTGCTTGATTGTAATTTTATTTCTTTAAGGGATATATTTGTTCATTGTTTTTTTTTCTTTTTCTTTAAAGGCTTCTACCTGTTTACAGTTGGTTTCCTGTATTTCTTTAAGAGAGTTCTTTATATCCTCCATAAAGTCCTCTATCATCTTAATAAGATGGGATTTTAGGCCAATATCTTGCTTTTCAGTGTGTTGTTATCCAGAGCTGATGGTGTCAAATTGCACTGGGCTCTGTCACTTCTGATCTTGTGCTTTCATCTGGCCATCTGGTTCTCTCTGATGTTATCTGGCCTGGGAGTCTGACTGTAACCAGTTTCCTTTGAGGCAGGAAGAGCTCTGTGAGTTAGAGCTGTTCTCCTTGGAGGCAGGCAGTATTGTCTTTGGTTTGGGTGGGCCTCCTTTGTCTCTGGTTAAAGGAGACCTCCTTTGTCTTAGAGGAGAACTCCTGTGGCCCTGGTGACTACAGACCCAGGCTCAAAGACCATACTGTTTGTGCAGTATCAGGCCACTGTTCTGGCCTGGGTATGTCAGTGGACCAGAAGGAAGGTAGAGCTGGGAGGGTGTAGATCCTATGTCAGCTGGGCTGTGTGTGTGTCCTAGCTGGCATGATAGTCTTACCTGTGTCTTTGATTACTGTAGAACTCCTGGGAGGTAAGCAGGTTGTAGCATTTGGGGGGTGAGGGGAAGGTATAGGAACACTAATCTCGAAGCTTATTTTTTAATATAAATGTATATTTAATATATATTTAATATATCTATTATACATACATACACACACACACACACGTGTATGTGTCTGCGTGTGTCTGTGTGTGTGCATGTTTTTGTTTGCCTGCAGAGATCAGAAGAGAACATCAGATCCACTGGAACTAGAGTTCCAGGTACTTGTGGGCATCCTAACATGCTAATAACTGAATTCAAGTCCTCAGAAAGAGAGTACTCTTAACTAAAGAGACATCTCTCCAGCCCCATGACTATTTTAATCAGAAACAGTTGATCCCTCAAATATGTCAAGTTATCTACCCTCTCATGTTTCCTGAGACTAGTTTTTTCTTTTGCTTTTATACAGCCAGCAGTTTTTGTACTCAGCTTTCCTATCCCAAAGACAGAGTAATCTCTACCCTTGGTTAACAAATTATATTGCTTCATCTGTCTTGTAGCACACTATAATTCCCTCACCCCTGAAACCAGAAGAGAAAAATATAAACTCAAACTCAAACCAATTTGTGTTTGTGGCTTCTGGACTAAAAGCTTCTTTCTCTATGGATATGGGCCAAACTAAAGATGGCATGAAATTCTCTGCAAATTCCTTATGGCAAAGATGGTACAATATTCTCAATTTTAAATGGTCTCTAATTACTCTGGCTAGTACCATGTGGCAGTTTCATTTTGTGTCAGTTAACAACTTCCACTAATATTTTCTTAGATTTGCTTTTGGCAACTTTAGCCACTAATGGAGAAATCAACTGGAAAGGTCAGATGTCACTCCAAAGAGAAGCATCCAGCTGAGCCAAGCTTCCTAGTTTTCTTCCTAGGGCCAGAGATATGTCAGGAAAGCCTCCAGAGCAGACAAGCCACCAGTTAGTTTTACAACAATGGGCAGATATAGTCAACACTATGTGAAACAGATGGAGCCTACCCACTTGCCTAAATTTCAAAAGAAACAAATGAATAGTGTATATATTATTATTATTGCTTGAATATAGAGTAGTCTTGGATAAGTTATTATTCAGTAATAGATGAATCAGCAAGAATTCCATAGACATAACCAAACACCACTTGTACACAATTAACCAAACTTCATTGTTCCTCAGTAACATTAGAATGTATCACCATTTTTTAACAATTTTATTTATGTGTATATGTCTGGACATGTGCATGCCATGTATGTGTGGGTGCCTGTGGAGATTGGAAGAGGGAATTTGATCTCCTGGAGTTACAGACACTTATGATTTTCTTGATGTGGATACTGTGAACTGAACACTGATCTTCTGGAAAAACAAGTTTTTTTAACCCTTGAGCCTTCTCTGTAGGCTCTGTATTATCACTTCTTTGTGTATAGATAAGATATATAAAAGTATATAAAGATATACTTTATATAAAGTATAAAAAGTATAATTTATATAAAGTAGAAAAAGTATAGAGTCAGGATAGAAAGTCAAGATTTTAGGCTTAAGAATCAAACTATACAACACTCCCTCATCAACACACACACACACACACACACACGCACACACACACACACACACACACACACACACACAACTTCCCTCCCTGCACTGATCACTGTATCCCAGCCTTCAACTCTAGGTGATACCTCCTGCTCAACCACAGCACAAGACTGTCAGAAAGCCAGGTAGGCTGCTCACAGACTTTTTCTCCTTCTCTCTCTCTCTCTCTCTCTCTCTCTCTCTCTCTCTCTCTCTCTCTCTTTCATCCCCCATAGATCCAATCCTTCAGCATCATGCCTAGTGCTACAACAGACCACCAGCTGCAACCTCCCTTCATGTGCAGCCCCACATCTCCAGTGAATCCTGCAGATCATCTCCTCCTAACCTTTTTCCCCTCACTCACTTCTATATCTCAGATCTGAACACCAGCAGGCATCCTCTCTGAACTACAGTCCATGCTTGTCAGAAAATCAAGTAGACTGCCTGCAGACCTTCTCCTCTCTCACTGTTGCCCCATACACAGTTTACCAGTCTCATCCCCAACTCAGCAGCAGAAGATCAGTGAGAGACTTAGATGCTCTTCTGCTCCCATCTCCTGCAGATCCCATAAATCTTCTCCTCTAACCTTCCTCCCCCAGTGTGTTGCTTTTTCCTAGACTCTAACTTTAGCAGGCATCCCCTGATAACCCAAGGGCTTCTCCCAGAACAACAAGTTGTCTGAAGGTAAACCCATATCTCTCCTACTATTCCTGAGATTCAGTCTCCTGCTTTATTTTCATCTCTGTAGAAAAAAATCTGCTATGGTCTCCCTTTCCACTCTGGCCATCTCCCCAACAGATCACAAAGACATTCTTCCCAAACTTTCTCTCCCCAAACTTCTTTCCCCAAACTCATCCCAGTATCTGAGATTTCAATACCAGCAGTAATCCCTTGTGAATACACCAGCTAAGCAGGCCAGGAAAACAAATATACTCTCCAAAAAATCCAGAGAGGAAAAAGAAACTAAGCATCAAAGCACTCACCCAACAAAGACAAATCTAGAAATCAGTACCTAGAAATATAATCAGCTCAAATACAGATGCCTAGATATCAGTGTAAAAACACCCTTGATAAAACCCTGGGAAATATGTCTCTACTAGATCCCAGTTATCCTACCAGAGGAGGCCCTGAATGTTTCAACATAGCTGAAGCATAAGAAAAGGATCTTAAAACCAATTATATGAAGATGAGTAGAGGTCCTTAAAGAAGAAACAAATAAATCTCTTAAAGAATTCTGGGGAAATGGGAGGAAATTTAAAAAAAATCTTAAATAAATCCAAAAAAACCCACAAATACTTGAAGGAAATGAGTAAAATTGTTCAAGACCTGAAAATGGAAATGGAATCAATAAAGAAAACACAAACTGAGAAAATTCTGGAAGTGAAAATTTTAGTAATTTAAACAGGTACTATAGCTGCAAGTTTCATCAACAGAATACAAGAGATGGAGGAGAGAATCTCTGGTGTTGAACAAACAATAGAAGAAATAGATACATTAGGCAAATAAAATGTTAAGGAAAAAAACCAAAAAACTCCTAAAACAAAACATCCAGGAAATATGGGATACTATGAAATTACAAACCTAAGAATAATAGGTATAGAGGAAGGAGAAAGAAACCCAGCAAAAAAAAAAAAAGAAATAGAAAATGTCAACAAAATCATGAAAGAAAATGTTCATAGTCTAAAGAAAGAAATAGCTCTAAAGGTACAAGAAACATACAGAACACCAAATAAATTGGACCAGAAAATCAAGTCCCCATGCTTCATAATAATGAAAACATGAAAAACAGAGGAAGAATATTAAAAACTGGAAGGGAAAAAGATCAAGAAACATATAAAGGCATACCTATTAAGATGACAACTGATTTTTCAATGGAGAGACTAAAGGACAGAAGGGCATAGATACATTTGCTCCAAACTCTAAGGGACTGTAGATGCTGGCTAGAAAAACAATACCCAGCAAAATTTTCAATCACCATAGATGAAGAAAATAAGATATTCCATGGTAAAGTAAAATGTAAACAATATCTATTCACAAATCCACCCCTACAGAAGATGCTAGGAGATGAACTCCAATTTAAGGTCATTAACTACATTCATGAAAACAAAGAAAATAAATAATTTCACACCACCAAAACCAAAAGAAGAAACACACACACACACACACACACACACACACACACACATTACTAACAGAAACATCAAAATAGCAGGTGCTAACAATCATTGGTCACTGATATCTTTGAATATCAGTGTCTCTATTCCCCAATAAAAAGATACAAACAACCAGAAGTGAAACAAAAACAGGATCCATCCTTCTACCCAATCTAAATAAAACCACATACCTCAATATCAAGGATAGATATTACCTCGGGGGGGGGGAGCGGGGGGAGGTTTCCTAAGCAAATGAACCTAAGAAGTAACCTGATGTAGATTTTTGTTAATATCTAATAAAATATACTTCAACCTAAAACTAATAGAAGTGGAGAAAGAATACTATATACTCCTCAAAGGAAAAATCCACCATGATGACATTTCAATTCTTAATATTTGTGCCCTAAATACAAGGGGGCCCAAGTCTGTAAAAGGAACACTACTGCAGGAATATGGTTGATAAGTGAAGGTATTTCTCCATAACATGGTTTGTTCTTAGAATGTGACTGTGTGCTCTTCCAAGGCATAATAGTTAGAGCAGGTTTTACTTTATTAGATAACTGATCATATTACCCATTATTATTCAGAATGATGTTTCCAGGTAAGACTTGCCTATACACAGAACTAATGAGACTTTGCCCTCTAGACTATATAAGCTTAAATTCATGTGGCCTTCCTTTTCTAACTATACACAACCTACACTCATAAGAGCTCGCCCTTGAGACTGGTTAAAACTTGAACTCAAGTGAGCTTTGCTAATGTAATTTAGTTTAACCCTAAGAATGTCTTCAGAATAGAAACTGTCCGATACCCAATAAAAAGTCAACTATTGTGTGAGATTTTAGTAGGCCTCATTTTTAGGCTCCACACTCCCAGCTTCACACAGCCAACAAGAGCAGTAATACATTATTCCGGTTTAAATCACATATTGGCCCTCATGCACTGGTAATGGGAGACATTAGCACCCTACTCTTACCAATGAACAGTTTATTCAGACCAAAACTAAACAGAAAAATAACTGGAGCTAATAGATGTTATAAACCAAATGGACCTAACAGATATCTATGGAAAATTTTACCCAAACACACGCAAAAATAAATAAATAAATAAATTTATCTTCTTCAAAGTAGCACACTGGACTTTCTCCAAATATGAACACATGCTTGGACACAAAGCAGGTCTCAACAGTATGAAAAAATATGAAATAACTCCCTGCATCCTTTCAGACCACCATGGATTAAAACTGGATACAAACAGCAGCAGAAATAACAGAAAACTTACAAACTCATGGAAATGGTACTACTCTCTACTGAAAAGAAGTCAATATAGAAATAAGAATGTTTTCCCAATCTATTGGTTGCCATTTTCTCCTATTGGCAGTGTCTTTTGCTATACAGAAGTTTTGCAATTCTATGGAGTCCCATTTGTAGATTCTTGATCTTAGAGCATGAGCCATTGATGTTCTGTTTGGGGACTTTTCCCCTGCATGCATGTGTCGGAGACTTTTTTCCCCTCTTTCTTCTCAATTAGTTTCAGTGAATCTGGTTTTATGCAGAGATCCTTGATCCACTTGGACTTGAACTTTGTACAGGGATATAAGAATGGATCAATTTGCATTCTTCTACATGTTAAGACCAGTTGAACCAGCACCATTTGTTGAAAATACTGTCTTTTTTTCACTGGATGGTTTTAGCTCCTTTGTCAAAGATGAAGGGACCATAGGTGTGTGGGTCCATTCCTGGGTCTTCAATTGATCTACCTGCCTATCACTGTACCAATGCCATGCAGTTTTTAATCATGATTGGTCTGTAGTGCAGCTTGAGGTCAGGGAAGGGGATTTCTCTAGAAATTCTTTTATTGTTGAGAATGGTTTTCATGCCAGGTGGTGGTGGCACACGCCTTTAATCCCAGCACTTAGGAGGCAGAGGAAGGCGAATTTCTGAGTTCGAGGCCAGCCTGGTCTACAGAGTGAGTTCCAGGACAGCCAGGGCTACACAGAAAAACCCTGTCTCGAAAAACCAAAAAAGGGGGGGGAGTCTTCACTACCCTGTGTTTTTTGTTATTCCAGGTGAACTTGAAAATTGCTCTTTCTAGCTCTATGAAGAATTGATTTAGAATTTTGATGAAGATTGCATTGAATCTGTAGACTGCTTTTGGCAAGATGCTCAATTTTACTAGGTTAATCCTGCCAATCCATGAGTATGGGAGATCTTTCCATCTTCTGAGGTCTTCTTTAATTTCTTTCTTCAAAGATTTGAAGTTTGGTTAGAGTCACACCAAGATATTTGTGACGATTATGAAGAGACTTGTTTCTCTAATTTCTTTCTCAGCCTGCTTATCCTTTGAGTATAGGAAGGTCACTGATTTGTTTCAGTTAATTTTATATCCAGCCACTTTGCTGAAGTTGTTTATTAGCTGTAGGAGTTCTCTGGTGAAATTTTTGGGGTCACTTAAGTATCCTATCATTTCATCTGCAAATAGTGATATTTTGACTTCTTCCTTTCCAATTTGTATGCCTTTGACCTCCTTTTGTTGTCTAATTGCTCTAGATAGAACTTCAAGTACTATATTGAATAGCTAAAGATAGCATGGGCAACCTTGCCTAGTCCCTGTTTTTAGCAGGATTACTTCAAGTTTCTCTCCATTTAGTTTGATGTTGGCTACTGGTTTGTAGTATATTGCTTTTACTATGCTTAGGTATGGGCCTTGAATTCATGATCTTTCCAAGATTTTTAACATGAAAGGATGTTGGATTTTATCAAATGCTTTCTCAGCATCTGATGAAATGATCATGTGTTTTTTCCCTTGACTTTTTTTTATATAGTGGATTACATTGATGGATTTCTGTATATTGAACCATCCCTGCATCCCTGGGATGAAGCATTCTTGATCATGATGGATGACCATTTTGATGTCTTCTTGGATCCAGTTTGTGAGAACATGCTCTTAGAAGAGGGGGCAGATAGCCATTTCTGGAAGAGGGGAAAACTGGATAAGGGGATAACACTTGAAATGTTAATAAATTAAAATAAATTTAAAAAAAATAAAGAACGAATGAAAGAAAGGAAGAAAGAAAGAAGTCAAAGATGTTCTAGAATTCAATGAAAAGGAAATATAGCATACCAAAATGTATCATACAGAATTAAAGCCGGGTTAAAAGGTAAGTTTTTAACATTGAATGCTTGTATTTAACAGAAGGAGAAGGAGGAGGAGGAGGAGGAGGAGGAGGAGGAGGAGGAGGAGGAGGAGGAGGAGGAGGAGGAAAAGAAGGAGGAGGGGAAGGAGAAAAGGAGGAGGAGGAAGGAGGAGAAAGAGGAGGAGGAGAAGGAGAAAGAGGAGGAGGAGAAGGAGGAGAGGAGGAGAAGGAGGAGAAAGAGGAGAAGAAGGAGGAGGAGGAGGGGGAAGAGGGGGAAGAGGAAGAGGAGGAAGAAGAAGAAAGAAAGAAGAAAGAAGAAGGAGGAGGAGGAAGAACATGAACAAGAAGAAAAAGAAGAACAAGAAGAAGAACAAGAAGAAAAAGAAGAAGAAAAAGAAGGAAGAGGAGGAAGGGGAAGAGGAAGCACATCTAAAAACTCTAGAACAAAAAGAAGCAATCACATTAAAGAGTAGTAGACATCATAAATTAATCAAACTCAGGGCTGAAATCAATAAAATAGAAAGGACAATACAAAAAAGTCAGTGAAACAAATAGTTGGTTCTTTGAAAAACATCAGTAAGATTTGCCTACTTTTATCCAAACAAACTAAAAGGCAGAGAAATAGAGAGAGAGAATATATAAATTAACAAAATCAGTAACAAAAGTGGAGGTATGAAAATAAACATTGAGGAAATCCAGAGAATCATAAGACATAGTTTAAATATCTTGACTCCAACAAATAGAAAAATCCAAAAGAAATGGATAGTTTTTCATAAGTAGCACTTATCAAATCAAGATCAACAAATCAAGATCAGATAAACAATGTAAATAAGTTTATAATAATTACTGAAATAAAAAATAATTTAAGGTTTCCCCTCCCTTCCCAAAAAGCCCAAGGTCAGCATAGAATTTTACCAAACTTTCTAACAAGAGTTAATTTCAAGGTACTTTATGTTGTTTGTGGCTATTGTGAAGGGTGTTATTTCCCTAATTTCTTTCTCAGCCTGCTTGTCCTTTGAGTACAAGAAGGCCACTGACTTGCTTGAGTTAATTTTATAAACTGCCACTTTGCTGAAGTTGTTTATCAGCTGTAGAAGTTCTCTGGTGGAGTTTTTTGGGTCGCTTAGGTAAACTATCATATCATCTGCAAATAATGATAGTTTGACTTCTTCCTTTCCAATTTGTATCCCTTTGACTTCCTTATGTTGTCTGATTGCTCTCGCTAGAACTTCAAGTACTATATTGAAAAGATATGGAGAGAGAGGACAGCCTTGTCTAGTCCCTGATTTTAGTGGGATTGCTTCAAGTTTCTCTCCATTTATTTTGATGTTGGCAACTGGTTTGCTGTAGATTGCTTTTACTATGTTTAGGTATGGGCCTTGAATTCCTGCTCTTTCCAAGACTTTTAGCATGAAAGGATGCTGAATTTTGTCAAATGCTTTTTCAGCATCTAATGAGATGACCATGTGGTTTTTTTCTTTTAGTTTGTTTATGTAGTGGATTACATTGATGGATTTCCGTATATTGAACCATCCCTGCATTCCTGGAATGAAGCCTACTTGATCATGGTGAATGATCGTTTTGATATGCTCTTGGATTCGGTTGGCAAGAATTTTATTTAGTATTTTTGCATCTATATTCATAAGAGAAATTGGCCTGTAGTTCTCTTTCTTTGTTGGATCTTTTTGTGGTTTAGGTATCAGCGTAATTGTGGTTTCGAAGAATGAGTTGGGCAGTGTCCCTTCTGTCTCTATTTTGTGGAATAGTTTGAAGAGTATTGGTGTTAAGTCTTCTTTGAAGGTCTGGTAGAATTCTGCACTAAAACCATCTGGTCCCGTACTTTTTTTGGTTGGGAGGCTTTCTATAACCCCTTCTATTTCTTTAAGGGTTATGGGACTGTTTAGCTGGTCTACTTGATGCTGATTTAATTTTGGTATTTGGTATCTGTCTAGGAAATTGTCCATTTCCTCCAGATTCTCCAGTTGTTTTGAGTATAGGCCTTTGTAGTAGGATCTGATGATCTTTTGAATTTCCTCTGTTTCTGTTGTTATATCCCCCTTTTCATTTTTAATTTTGTTAATTTGGATACTATCTCTGTGCCCTTTGGTTAGTCTAGCTAAGGGTTTATCTATCTTGTTGATTTTCTCGAAGAACCAGCTCTTGGTTTTGTTGATTCTTTGTATGGTTCTCTTTGTTTCTGCTTGATTGATTTCAGCCCTTAGTTTGATGATTTCCTCTCTTCTACTCCTCCTGGGTGAGTTAGCTTCTTTTTGTTCCAGCGCCTTCAGGTGTGCTGTTAAGTTGCTAGTGTATGCTCTTTCCAGTTTCTTTTTGGAGGCACTCAGGGCTATGAGTTTTCCTCTTAGCACTGCTTTCATTGTATCCCAGAGATTTGGGTAGGTCGTACCTTCATTTTCATTGAAGTCTAAAAAGTCTTTGATTTCTTTCTTTATTTCTTCCTTGACCAGGGTGTCATTGAGTAGAGTATTGTTCAGTTTCCATGTGTATGTGGGCTTTCTGTAGTTCTTCTTGCTATTGAAGACCACTTTTACTCCATAGTGATCCGATAGGAGACATGGGATTAGTTCAGTCTTCTTGTATTTGTTGAGGTCTGTCTTGTGACCAATTATATGATCAATTTTTGAGAAGGTACCGTGCGGTGCTGAGAAAAAGGTATACTCTTTTGTTTTAGGATGGAATGTTCTATATATATCTGTTAAATCCAATTGGTCCATAGCTTCAATTAGTTTCACTGTGTCCCTGTTTAGTTTCTGCTTTCCTGATCGGTCCATTGAGGAGAGTGGAGTGTTGAAGTCACCTACAATCATTGTGTTAGGTGCGATGTGTGAAAGATCTGTATGACAGGAACTTCAAGTCCCTGAAGAAAGAAATCGAAGAAGACCTCAGGAGATGGAAAAATATTTCTTGCTCCTGGATTGGCAGGATCAATATAGTAAAAATGGCCATCTTGCCAAAAGCAATCTACAGATTCAATGCAATCCCCATCAAAATCCCAAATCAATTCTTCATAGATCTAGAAAGAGCAATTCTCAAATTCATCTGGAGCAACAAAAAACCCAGGATAGCTAAAACTATTCTCAACAATAAAAGGACTTCTGGGGGAATCAATATCCCTGACCTCAAGCAGTACTACAGAGCAATTGTGTTAAAAACTGCATGGTATTGGTACAGCAACAGGCAGGTAGATAAATGGAATAGGATTGAAGACCCAGAAATTAACCCACAGACTTATGGTCACTTGATCTTTGATAAAGGAGCCACAACCATCCGGTGGAAAAAAGATAGCCTTTTCAACAAATGGTGCTGGTTCAACTGGAGGTCAACATGCAGAAGAATGCGAATTGACCCACTCTTATCTCCTTGTACTAAGATCAACTCCAAATGGATCAAGGACCTCCACATAAAACCAGACACACTGAAACTATTAGAAAAGAAACTTGGGAAGACCCTGGAGGACATGGGCACAGGGGTAAAGTTCCTGAACAGAACACCAATAGCTTATGCTCTAAGATCAAGAATGGACAAATGGGACCTCATAAAATTACAAAGTTTCTGTAAGGCAAAGGACACTGTCAGAAAGACAAAACGGCAACCAACAACGTGGGAAATGATCTTCACCAACCCCACATCCGACAGAGGGCTAATATCCAATATATACAAAGAACTCAAGAAGTTAGACCCCAAAGAACCAAATAACCCTATCAAAAAATGGGGCACAGAGCTAAACAAAGAATTTTCACCAGAAGAAATTCGGATGGCCGAGAAACACCTTAAGAGATGTTCAACATCATTAGTCATCAGGGAAATGCAAATCAAAACAACCCTGAGATTCCACCTCACACCAGTCAGAATGGCTAAGATTAAAAACTCAAGAGACAACAAGTGCTGGCGAGGATGTGGAGAAAGAGGAACACTCCTCCACTGTTGGTGGGATTGCAAAATGGTAAAACCACTCTGGAAATCAGTGTGGCGGTTCCTCAGAAAATTGGGCATGCCACTCCCAGAGGACCCTGGCATACCACTCCTGGGCATATACCCAGAGGATTCCCCTGCATACAACAAAGACACATGCTCCACTATGTTTATAGCAGCCTTGTTTATAATAGCCAGAAATTGGAAGGAGCCCAGATATCCCTCAAAGGAGGAATGGATACAGAAAATGTGGTATATTTATACAATGGAGTACTACTCAGCAATTAAAAATAATGAATTCATGCAATTTGTAGGTAAATGGTTAGATCTGGAAACTATCATCCTAAGTGAGCTAACCCAATCACAAAAGAATACACACGAAATGCAATCACTGATAAGTGGATATTAATGAGCCCAGAAGCCCTAAATACTCAAGGCACAATTAGCAAGTCAAATGACTCTCAAGAAGAAAAAAAGGAGAGAACCCTGGGCCTGTAAAGATTGGATCCAGTATTGTAGACCCAGAACAGAGAAATCGTGGGGGGGGGGGAAAGAGTGGGGAATAGCATGGGGGGGGGAGAGGAATTATGGGACATATGGTGGGGGGTACCTGGGAAAGGGGAAAGCCTTTGGAATGTAAACAAAGAATATAGAAAATAAAAAAAAATGATAAAAAAAAGAGTTAATTTCAATACTTCTCAAATTATTCTATAATACAGATGCAGAAGGAACATTGCCAAATTCATTTGATTAGGCCATGGTGATCCTGATACTCAAATCATACAAAGACTCAAAAAAGAAAGAAAACAGCAGACCAATTATGAATATAGATTAAAAAAATACTCAATAAAATACTTGTAAATCAAATCTAAGAACACATCAAAAAGATCACCACCATGATCAAGTAGATTTTATCCAAGAGATACAGAAATAGTTCAACATATAAAAATCAATTAATGTGATCTACTATATTAACAAAATATACAAAATTATCGCATTAGATGAAGAAAGGCCTTTTGCCAAACTCTAGCATCTCATCATGATAAAAATTCAGGAAAGATTAGGGATAAAGGGGACATATCTAAACACCATAAGGACAATATACAGTAAATGTGAAACCAACATCGAATGAAATGGAGAGAAACTAAACACAGTTCCACCAAAAACAGGTAAAACTGTCCTCTTTATCCATATATATTCAATATAGTACTTGAAGTCTTAGTTAGAACAACTGAAGAGGGTCAAAGGAATACAAATTAGAAAGGAAGAAGTGAAAATGTTGCTATTTGTGATAGTATATATAAAGTGACCCAAAAATTCTACCAGGGAACTCCTCCATCTGATAAACACTTCCAACCAAGTGGCTATATACAAGAACAATTTCAAAAATACAAATCACAGGCTAAGAAGGAAGTCAGAGAAACAACATAACCCTTCTCAACAGCTTCAAATAACATAAAATATTTTGGGATAACTCTAAACAAGCAAGTGAAAGACTTTAATGATTAAAAAACACAAACGTTTGAAGAAAAAATTATCAGAAGATTAAAAGATATGCCATTTTGAATTCTTTATAGACCTTGAAAGAACAATTATCAACTTCATATAGAAATAAAAACAAAAACAAAACGAACAATAAAAACAGGATAGAAATATAGCTAAAACAATTCTGAACAATAAGAGGAGAAGATATCACCATCCCTAATTTCAAGTTTTACTATAGAGCTACAGTAATAAAAATCACATAGTTTTGGCATAATAAAAACAGGCACATTGTTCAGTGTAACCCAACTGAATACCAAGGCATATCCACACATCTGCGAATATCTGAAGTTTTAATAAAGAATCCAGAAAAACACACTGTGGACTGGGGGGTTGGGTGGGAAGGAGAAGACAGTATTTTGGGGGGATGTTAGGTTCTTTTTTTTTTAATTTTTATTTTCTATATTCTATGTTTACATTCCAAAGGCTTTCCCCTTTCCCAGTTCCCACCCACCATAGTTCCCATAGTTCCTCTCCCCCCCAACTGTTCCCCAATCATTCCCCCTCCCCCCTCGGTTTCTTTACTAAACTGGATGCAATCTTTACAGGCCCAGGATCCTCTCCTTTCTTCTCCTTCGGAATCATTTGACTTGCTATTTGTGTCTTGAGTATTTAGGTCTTCTGGGCTCATTAATATCCACTTATCAGTGATTGCATTTCATGTGCATTCTTTTGTGATTGGGTTAATTCACTCAGGATGATATTTTCCAGGTCTAACCATTTACCTACAAATTGCATGAATTCATTATTTTTAATTGCTGAGTAGTATTCCATTGTATAAATATACCACATTTTCTGTATCCATTCCTCCTTTGATGGATATTTGGGCTCCTTCCAATTTCTGGCTATTATAAACAAGGCTGCTATAAACATAGTGGAGCATGTGTCCTTATTGCATGCAGGGGAATCCTCTGGGTATATGCCCAGGAGTGGTATGCCAGGGTCCTCTGGAAGTGACATGCCCAATTTTCTGAGGAACCGCCAAACTGATTTCCAGAGCAGTTTTACCATTTTGCAATCCCACCAATAGTGGAGGAGTGTTCCTCTTTCTCCACATCCTCGCCAGCACTTGTTGTCTCTTGAGTTTTTAATCTTAGCCATTCTGACTGGTGTGAGGTGGAATCTCAGGGTTGTTTTGATTTGCATTTCCCTGATGACTAATGATGTTGAACACCTTTTAAGGTGTTTCTCGGCCATCCGAATTTCTTCTGGTGAAAATTCTTTGTTTAGCTCTGTGCCCCATTTTTTGATAGGGTTATTTGGTTCTTTGGGGTCTAACTTCTTGAGTTCTTTGTATATATTGGATATTAGCCCTCTGTCGGATGTGGAGTTGATGAAGATCTTTTCCCACTTTGTTGGTTGCCGTTTTGTCCTTCTGACAGTGTCCTTTGCTTTGCAGAAACTTTGTAATTTTATGAGGTCCCATTTGTCGATTCTTGATCTTAGAGCATAAGCTATTGGTGTTCTGTTCAGGAACTTTTCCCCTGTGCCCAAGTCCTCCAGGGTCTTCCCAAGTTTCTTTTCTAATAGTTTCAGTGTGTCTGGTTTTATGTGGAGGTCCTTGATCCACTTGGAGTTGATCTTAGTGCAAAGAGATAAGAGTGGGTCAATTCGCATTCTTCTGCATGTTGACCTCCAGTTGAACCAGCACCATTTGTTGAAAAGGCTATCTTTATTCCACCGGATGGTTGTGGCTCCTTTATCAAAGATCAAGTGACCATAAGTCTGTGGGTTAATTTCTGGGTCTTCAATCCTGTTCCATTGATCTGCTTGCCTGTTGCTATACCAATACCATGCAGTTTTTAACACAATTGCTCTGTAGTACTGCTTGAGGTCAGGGATATTGATTCCCCCAGAAGTCCTTTTATTGTTGAGAATAGTTTTAGCTATCCTGGGTTTTTTGTTGCTCCAGATGAATTTGAGAATTGCTCTTTCTAGATCTATGAAGAATTGAGTTGGGATTTTGATGGAGATTGCATTGAATCTGTATATTGCTTTTGGCAAGATGGCCATTTTTATTATATTGATCCTGCCAATCCAGGAGCAAGAAATATTTTTCCATCTTCTGAGGTCTTCTTCGATTTCTTTCTTCAAAGACTTGAAGTTCCTGTTGTACAGATCTTTTGCTTGTTTGGTTAGAGTTATGCCAAGATACTTTATGTTGTTTGTGGCTATTGTGAAGGGTGTTATTTACCTAATTTCTTTCTCTGCCTGCTTGTCCTTTGAGTACAAGAAGGCCACTGACTTGCTTGAGTTAATTTTATAAACTGCCACTTTGCTGAAGTTGTTTATCAGCTGTAGAAGTTCTCTGGTGGAGTTTTTTGGGTCGCTTAGGTAAACTATCATATCGTCTGCAAATAATGATAGTTTCACTTCTTCCTTTCCAATTTGTATCCCTTTGACTTCCTTATGTTGTCTAATTGCTCTTGCTAGAACTTCAAGTACTATATTGAAAAGATATGGAGAGAGAGGGCAGCCTTGTCTAGTCCCTGATTTTAGTGGGAATGCTTCAAGTTTCTCTCCATTTATTTTGATGTTGGCTACTGGTTTGCTGTAGATTGCTTTTACTATGTTTAGGTATGGGCCTTGAATTCCTGCTCTTTCCAAGACTTTTAGCATGAAAGGATGCTGAATTTTGTCGAATGCTTTTTCAGCATCTAATGAGATGACCATGTGGTTTTTTCCTTTCAGTTTGTTTATGTAGTGGATTACATTGATGGATTTCCGTATATTGAACCATCCCTGCATCCCTGGGATGAAGCCTACTTGATCATGGTGGATGATCGTTTTGATGAGCTCTTGGATTCGGTGAGCAAGAATTTTATTTAGTATTTTTGCATCTATATTCATAAGAGAAATTGGCCTGTAGTTCTCTTTCTTTGTTGGATCTTTTTGTGGTTTAGGTATTAGCGTAATTGTGGCTTCGAAGAATGACTTGGGCAGTGTCCCTTCTGTCTCTATTTTGTGGAATAGTTTGAAAAGTATTGGTGTTAAGTCTTCTTTGAAGGTCTGGTAGAATTCTGCACTAAAACCATCTGGTCCCGTACTTTTTTTGGTTGGGAGGCTTTCTATAACCCCTTCTATTTCTTTAGGGGTTATGGGACTATTTAGCTGATCTACTTGATGCTGATTTAATTTTGGTATTTGATATCTGTCTAGGAAATTGTCCATTTCCTCCAGATTCTCCAGTTGTTTTGAGTGTAGACCTTTGTAGTAGGATCTGATGATCTTTTGAATTTCCTCAGTTTCTGTTGTTATGTCTCCCTTTTCATTTCTAATTTTGTTAATTTGTATACTGTCTCTGTGTCCTTTGGTTAGTCTGGCTAAGGGTTTATCTATCTTGATTTTCTCAAAGAACCAGCTCCTGGTCTTGTTGATTCTTTGTATGGTTCTCTTTGTTTCTATTTGATTGATTTCAGCCCTGAGTTTGATGATTTCTTGTCTTCTACTCCTCCTGGGCGAATTAACTTGCTTTTCTTCCAGGGCTTTAAGGTGTGCCATTAAGCTGCTAGTGTATGCTCTCTCCAGTTTCTTTTTGGATGCACTTAGAGCTATGAGTTTTCCTCTTAGCACTGCTTTCATTGTGTCCCATAGATTTGGGTAGGTTGTACCTTCATTTTCATTGAATTCTAAAAAGTCTTTGATTTCTTTTTTTATTTCTTCCTTGACCAAGGTGTCATTGAGTAGAATATTGTTCAGTTTCCAGGTGTATGTGGGCTTTCTGTTGTTTTTGTTGTTATTGAAGACCACTCTTACTCCATGGTGATCTGATAGGAGGCATGGGATTAGCTCGATCTTCTTGTATTTGTTGACATCTGTCTTGTGACCGATTATATGGTCTATTTTGGAGAAGGTACCATGCGGTGCTGAGAAAAAGGTATATTCTTTAGCTTTAGGATGAAATGTTCTATATATATCTGTTAAATCCAATTGGTCCAGAGTTTCAATTAGTTTCACTGTGTCCCTGTTTAGTTTCTGCTTTCCTGATCGGTCCATTGAGGAGAGTGGGGTGTTGAAGTCACCCACAATTATTGTGTTAGGTGTAATGTGTGCTTTAAGCTTTAGTAAGGTTTCTTTTATGAATGAGGGTGCCCTTGCATTTGGAGCATAGATGTTCAGTATTGAGAGCTCTTCTTGGTGGATTTTCCCTTTGGCCAGCAAGAAGTGACCTTCTGAGTCTCTTTTGATGATTTTAGGTTGGAAGTCAATTTTATCTGATATTAGAATGGCTACTCCAGCTTGTTTCCTGAGACCATTTGCTTGTAAAATTGTCTTCCATCCTTTTACTCTAAGGCAGTGTTTGTCTTTAACACTGAAATGTGTTTCCTGTATGCAGAAAAATATAGGGTCCTGTTTCCGTATCCAGTCTGTTAATCTATGTCTTTTTATTGGGGAATTGAGTCCATTGATGTTAAGAGATATTAAGGAATAGTAATTATTTCCTCCAGACATTTTTGAAATTATATTTATTTATTTTATTTATTTTTTTATATTCGAGAGGTTACCTTCTTTTGGGTTTGATGAGAGGAGGTTTCTATCTTGCTTCTTCCCGGGTGTAGTTTCCGTCCTTGTCTTGGTGTTTTCCCCCTATTATCCTTTGTAGGGCTGGATTTGTGGAAAGATATCGTGCAAATTTGGTTTTGTCATGGAATACCTTGATGTCTCCATCTATGGCGATTGAGAGCTTTGCTGGGTAAAGTAGTTTTGGCTGAAGTTTGTGTTCTCTTAGAGTTTGCATTATATCTGCCCAGGATCTTCTAGCTTTCGTGGTCTCAGGTGAGAAGTCTGGTGTTATTCTGATAGGTCTTCCTTTCTAAGTTACTTGGCCTTTTTCTCTTGCTGCCTTTAATATTCTTTCTTTGTTTAGTACATTTGGAGTTTTGATTATTATGTGACGGGATGTATTTCTGTTCTGATCCAGTCAGTTTGGGGTTCTGTATGCTTCTTGTATATTCATGGGCATCTCTCTCTTTAGGTTGGGGAAGTTTTCTTCCATAATATTGTAGAAGATATTTGCTGGCCATTTAACTTGTACATCTTCATTCTCATCTATACCTATAATCCTTAGGTTTGGTCTTCTCATTGTGTCCTGGATTTCCTGGATGTTTTGGGTTACAGCCTTTTTGCACTTAGTATTTTCTTTGACTGTTGAATCAATGGTTCCTATGGTATCTTCGGCTTCTGATATTCTGTCTTCTATCTCTTGTATTCTATTGTTGATATTTGCATCTATGGCCCCTGATTTCTTCCCAAGGTTTTCTATCTCCAATGTTGTCTCCCTCTGCGATTTCTTAGTTGTTTCTACTTCTGTTTTTAGTACCTGGATGGATGTGCTCAGATCTTTCGCTTGCTTGAATGTGTTTTCATATATTTCTTTAATAGATTTTTGTGTTTCCTCTTTCATAGCTTCTACTTGTTGGCTCACGTTCTTCTGTATTTCTTTAAGTGATTTTTGTCTTTCTTCCTTATTGTCTTCTTCTTTTTGATCCATCTTCTCCTGCATTTCTTGAAGTGATTTTTGTATTTGCCTTGTAAAGGCTTCTAACTTTTGATCCATTTTCTCCTCTATTTCTTTACGAGATTTTTCTATGTGTTCAGCTACCAGCATCCTGACCAGTGATTTTATATCCAAGTCTTGTTTTTCTGGTGTTTTGGGGTATCCAGGGCTTCCTGTTGTTGGCAAACTGGGTTCTGATGCTGTCATGTTGCCTTGATTTCTGTTAGTGACGTTCCTTCGTTTACCTTTTGCCATCTGGTTATTTCTGGTGTTAGTTGACCTTGTTGTCACTGGCTGGTGTTTGAATCTCCTATGAGGCTGGGCTTACCTGTTGTTTCTCTACTGGTGGTTATGCGTGATTGCTGCTCAACGGGATCACGAGCTGGGTGCCACCCACTGACTTTGTGCACGGCCTGAGGTCTCCGGGAAGTGTGGGGGAGTGCAGCAGAGCCTCGGCAGGCGCTGCTGGGCCTGCCTAGTAGCGAGAGCCTAGCAGATCCCCCCACTTGGTAGCCCCTATTGGAATCTGTCTACCTGTGCCTTTCCAGCTGTGTTCTGGTTGCAATATGGAGGCCTGCCGCTATCGCTGGTCCGGGGTCCTGGGGAGCTGGGTGGTTCCGGCTTCCTAGGTGCACGGCCTAAGCTCGCAGGGACGTGCTGCAGAGCCTAGGCGCCTGGGCCTGCCTGTGGGCGAGAGCTTAGCAGCTCTCCCTGCTCTAGCCCCAGACGGAGTCCCTACCTGCACCTTTCCAGCTGTGTCCTCGAGAAGACAGTATTTTTAACAGATAATGCTGGACTAACTATATGTCTGCATGTAAAAGAATGCAAATAGATCCATATCTATCATCCTGCACAAAACTCAAATCCAAGTGAATCAAAGACCTCAACATAAAACCAGATATACTGAACCTAATAAAAGAGAAATTGGGGAATGCGATGGGACACACTGGCATAGGAGACAAATTTCTGAACAAAACACCAATTAATAAATTGGTCCTCATAAAACTGAAAAGCTTCTGTAAGAGCAAAGAACACTGTCAATCAGACAGAAAGAGACTACAAATGAAAAAGATTTACCATCTCCATATTTGAAAGAAGACTAATATCCAAAACATATTTTAAAACCTCCAGAATGTATATAATAAAAAATCAAATAATACAACTTATAAATGGGGTACAGCTATAAACAGCAAATTTTCAACATAGGAATCTCATATGGCTGAGAAATAAAGAATGTTCAACATTTTTAGCCGTGAAGGAAATGCAGATTAAAACTACTTTGACAGCTGATGCTGGTGAGGATCTGGAGCACAGGGAACATGCCTCCATTTCTGGCGGGAGTGCAAACTTGTACAGCCACTATAGAAATCAATATCAAAGTTCCTCAGAAAATTGGGAATCAGTCTAACTCAAGGCCCAGCTATACCACTCTTGGGCATATACTCAAACACTCGACCCTACCACAAGGACACCTGGTCAACCATGTTCATTTGCAGCTTTATTCATAATAGCCAGAAACTGGGAACAACCTAGATGTCCCTCAACTGATGAATTGACAAATAAAGTATGATTTACTTACTCAATAAAGTATTACTCTGCTACTTTTTAGAAAAATGACATGAGATTTTCTGGCAAATGAATGGAGCTAGAAAAAACTATCTGGAGTAAGGTAACCAAGACTCACCTATATTCACCTATAAGTGGATATTAGGCATTAAGTAAATGACATCTAAGCTACAATCTGCAGACTAGAGAGGATTAGGTAAAGAGGAGAGGTCTAGAGAAGATATATGGGTCTCCCTGGGGATGGAAAATAGAATAGACTTCACAAGTGGAATGGGAGCATGAGGAGATAAGAGCAGGGGGGACCAAGTGGTGTGGGAGAGATGGGATGGAGTGAGAGAGTGTGCAGAGAGATAGCTAGAATTTGGAGTTGGTGTGGAAACCGAACACGATGGAAACTTCCTGGATTCTACGAAGGTGATTCTAATGGGGACTCCTAGTAACAGGGCCTATGGAGTCTCAACTGGCTGTCTCTGGTAGGCAGGAAAGGCTTCCAGTGGCAAGATTGGGCTGCTTACATTTGAGATGTCGACCCATAGAAATCCTTAAGCAACCCGTATTAATGCTAAGACAAGGGTTTGTTCTCTGAAAACTGATATAAAGGGATACCATTACCAAGGACAACATCCGCACAACTCTTTGGATATGGAGAAGTCAAGTTGGTGCCTACATGATACTGCCAGCCCTATGTTTTAATCTCTTTGGTGAGGGAAGGTACTCTGCAGCCAATCAAAAGAGAAACATGCTGGGCTGTGATGGCGCACGCCTTTAATCCCATCATTTGGGAGGCAGAAGCAGGCAGATTTCTGAGTTGGAGGCCAGCCTGGTCTACAGAGTAAGTTCCAGGACAGCCCGGGCTACACAGACAAACCCTGTCTGAGAGAGAGAGAGAGAGAGAGAGAGAGAGAGAGAGAGAGAGAGAGAGATGAACATCAACCCATCAACCCATCCACAAACCTTTGACTTAGAGTCTGTCCTCTATACAATATATGTTAAAGCAACAGTGGCACATAACTTGTGGAAGTAGCTAATGAATGTCTGATTTGACTTAAGAAACCCATACTTGACACTGTTTTGGTAACCAAGAACCAGAGATTAGACAGCACATAGATCTAGGGTAAAACCAAAAATTACTGGTCAAAAAATAAAATAAAATAAAATAATTCTTAATGATAGTTATAGTCGTGGACCAATGCCTTATCCAGTCATCATTAGAGAGGCTTCCTCTTGCAGCTGATAGAAAGAGATTCAGAGACCCACAGTCAGTCATTATGTGGAGTGAGATTGTCTAAATTGAAGGCTTCAACCAAATCCCTCCCCTCAGAGGTAAGGGAAACCTCTAGTAAAGAAGGCAGAAAGATTGTTAAGAGTTGAAAGTAATGGAGGGCATTAGGAGAAGATGGCCCTCTAAATCAACTAAGCAAGGTGCATATGAACTCACAGACTGGAGCAACAAGTACAGGGCCTACAAGTGGATGCACCAAGTTCTTTGTGTATAAATAATGTGTGTTAGCTTAGTATTTGTTTTAGCTTAGTATTTTTATGGGAATCCTGACGGTGAAAAATGAGTAGGTCTCTGATTCTTTTGCCAGCCCTATAAAAGTCATGACAAATGAATGAAAACATTCTGCTCGAACCTGTAAAGAAATTAAAGATGTATTAATGCACCTGAGTCTCACTGAAAGTTAGGTTCTTTAGAATAATCACATGCTTAAATGTTTGTCTAAGACTGAACCAGAAGCTACAAAAAGAAAACGTCACTCTCACTCATTATCATGACTCTTATCCCTAAAACAAAATGCATTCTTAATGTTGGTGGTGATGTCTAAGTAGATTATACTTCCTATTTTACGAACGAAGTTGATTAAACGTCTATGCAGAAAACAATAATAAAAATAAACCCTACCTTTTTGTAACTAAAGATTACATTTTCATTGAGTAGAAATCTTATAAAAAATAAAACTACCTTTGTGGTAGTTTAGCTTTTTACAATATTATTATGCATAAAAACTTTCTTTTAAAACTCTGCTTTCATCTTAGCAAAAATTGAAGGGATGCAGGCTGAAGAGATACTAAAGTGTAAAGGGTTGTTCTGTGTGAAATACAGGACTGAGGGTATGTGGCAGAGTCATTAGTAACATGACACTATATACAACTTATAGTGGAGGAAGTGCCCTTTCATGGTAATTAAAAGTATGAAAGAGGAAGTAACTGAAGTAGACATTTTTGGTTTTGTTGGAGACCCAGTTGTGCCATATGATGTTTTTCTAGAAACTGTCTATAAGCAAATGTTTTGCTGAAGCAGACACATGAGAGGATGTTTTGCTGAGAACAGACATGTGGTGTTTTTCCGGACCTGGTGAAATGCTATGTAATGTTTTGCTGAAGAAGACACTTGAGAGGACATGAGATGTTTGGAATGAGTATAAGTATAACCCAACAGACAATGGATCATTACCTGTCATTGGTTTGCCTTGCTGGTCTTAGTTGGGTTTCACTGCTGATGCTCTGGCATTGGTTTGCATCATTGGTCTTCGATGGGCTTCACTGATGCTGATGCCCTGGCATTGGTTCACTTTGCTTTCTTCTCTGTTCTTCACTTATCATATATTTGTAGAGAGAAATAGACCAAAGAACTTATGGTGGTGTTTCAGCTGCTTCTTCCTACTTTGGATGTGCTCAGTCTCTTCTGGATCAAGTTGCTACTGCTAATACTTGTTTGCTGTTTTTCTAGTGGACTTGACTGCAGACAATGAAGACTGGAATCACTCCAAGGAACTACTTCAAAACAGGAACTACAAGTAACTAACTATTTAGCTAATATTGATTAACAATTAAGGAATGAGAATCAGAAATTTACAAGACATAGTTTATTGATTGATTCAGAAAATGAGTGTCAAGGGTTATAAAAAAAATGGCTTATAATCCTATGAAAGAAGACTACATCCAAGAATCTCTAGGTATTGTCCCTACAAAATATCTAATACCTTTAGAAAGGAGCATAGCTTTTTATAATGGAAAAATCTTGTTGCAACCTTAAGCGTGTAATGAAACAGCATCAAAAATAATGAGATACTTAATTATATTTAACTGTTAATCTAACAGAATAAACAGTTGAAAGCACTCATGTAATATACTTAAAAAATATCCTTTTGCTTTCATGGAAGGAAAAGTTTCGTTTTTACTAGTCAGTTACATCAACATATAGCATTTGGTTGTTTTATACATTTTCTTCGTAAAATACATTAACATCTTAAAATGCTTGCTTTCTCACTGTTCATTTTCTCCAAATTTTTCATTCATCTTTATCTGTGTATATTATGCTTTAGAAAAGACATTGAGAAAGTGGAAAATCTACTTAGCACTGATCTGGAAACATTTACTTTAATACATAACAATTAATGTTTGATATTATTTACCTCAAATTACAGTATTTATTTTTGAATGATGGGTATGTTTAGTCTAGATTCAATGGCTGAACAGTTATATAGTTTTGGTTCTCCTTTTTGTAGAAAATTCCATTATTGCAAAGATGAATGAAGTAATTTTGTAGCATTATTGTAATACTGATAACAGCAGAAAAATAAATATTTATGTGCACTATCCATATGAACTGTTTTATGAAAAAATTACATGTCAACTATTATTTTTATGTTAACTGTTATTAATGGGAACAAGAATCTTTAAATCTGTTTTAGTGCCTCAATATCTGCTATGTTTGTCTAAGTGCATTCTCTTTTCATGTCATTTGTTCTTGCTATAATTAGTTTGTTTAATTGTAAAGGACCAAGCCTTGGAACTCCAAGCCATCAAAAAAGACTTGATAGAATTTGATACAGGCAGAAGTAAAACTCAAGTCATTTTAGCTAAAAGAAATTAGGAATCAAATAACTGGGTAGCCTGGAATCTAAACCACAAGATGCCCAGGATTAGGACTGCTAAACCAGGAGGATAATTTTCCACCAAAATTCATCAATTATTTTGTTCCCATTTTGTGTAGATGAATATGAGTCTATGGACTTTCGACTTCATATAAAGCCTTATCAAGATAGTAATTGCCAGAATTATTTGGTAAAACCATAATTTAGCATAAATAAAATAGAATAATGCATTGCATATAAATTATGATTTCCATTGCTATGAAGAGACATCACAACTAAGATAATTCTTACAACGGCAAACATTTAATTGAGGCTGGCTTACAGTTTCAGAAGCTTAGTCCATTATAGTCATGGCAGGAAGCATGGAACCATGCAGGCAGACATTAAGACCAGTTAACTCTGGAAATAATGAGATGGCCAAAGGCAAACGCAAGATCATTACCAACAGAAACCAAGGCAACATGGCACCATCAGAACCCAGTTGTCCCACAACAGCAAATCCTGCATGTTACATCACATCAAAAAAGCAAGAGCTAGATTTAAAATTACATCTCATATTGCTGATGGAGGACTTCAGGAAGGACACAAAGGGACACTCCCTTAAAGAAATACAGGAGAAAATGGGCCGACAGGTAGAGGCACAAAAATATCTTAAAGAAAAATAAAAGAATATGGATCAACAGTTAGAAGCTCTTAAAGAAGAAACACAAAAATCCCTTAAAGAATTTCAGGAAAAAAAGAACAAAAAAAAAGTAAAGGAACTGAACAAATCTATCCAAGATCTAAAAATGGAAGTAGAAACAATAAAGAAATCAGAAAATGAGATATCTCTGGAGATAGAAAACCTTGGAAAGAATTCAGGAGTCATAGATGCAAGCATCAACAACAGAATACAAGAGATAAAAGAAAGAATCTAGGATGCTGAAGATTCCATAGAAAACATTGACTCAACAGTCAAAGGAAATGCAAAATGTAAAAAGTTTGTAACCCAAAACATCCAAGAAATCCAGGACACAATAAGAAGACCAAATCTAAGGATTATAGGTATAGAAGAAAGGATTTACACCTTAAGGGCCCAGCAAATATCTTCAACAAAATTATAGATGAAAATTTCCCTAACCTAAAGAAAGAGAAGCCCATGAATATACAAGAAGCCTACAGAAATCCAAACAGATTGGACCAGAGCAGAAATTCCTCCTGTCACATAATAATCAAAACACCAAATGCACTAAACAAAGAAAGAATATTAAAATCAGTAAGAGAAAAAGGTCAAGTAACAAATAAAGGTAGACCTAGCAGAATTACACCAGACTTCTCACCAGAGACTATGAAAGCCGGAAGATCCTGGGCAGATATCATACTGACCCTAAGAGAACATAAATGTCAGCCCAGACTACTATACCCAGCAAACTTTCAATTACCATACACGGAGGAAACAAGACATTCCATGACAAAAGCAAGTTTATACAATATCTTTCCATAAATCCATCTCTGCAAAGGATAATGGGTGGAGAATACCAACACAAGTCAGGAAACCACACTGTAGAAAAAGCAATAAGGTAATCTTTCAAAAAATCCAATAGAAGATAGCTATACAACCAGAATTTCACCTTTCACTAAGATAACAGTAAGCAACAATCACTTTTCCTTTATATCTCTTAATATCAATGGTCTCAAATCCCCTATAAAAAGACATAGACTAACAGACTGCATATGTAAACAGGACCCAATGTTTTGCTGCATACAAGAAACCCTCCGTAGTAACAAAAACAGTCACTATTTCAGCATCAAATGTTGGAAAACAATTTTCTAAGCAAATGGTCCCAAGAAACAAGCTGGAGTGGCCATTCTTATATCAGAAAAAAATTGACTTTCAAGCAAAAGTTGTCAAAAAGATAAGGAGGGACACTTCATACTGGCAAAGGAAAAGTCTACCAAAATGAATTCTCAATTCTGAACATCTATGCTCTGAATGCAAGGGCACCCACATTCATAAAAGAAACTTTACTAAAGCTCAAAACACACATTGTATCCACACAATAATAGTGGGAGACTTCAACACCCCACTATCAAAAATGGACAAATCATGGAATCAGAAACTAAACAGAGAAAGTGAAATTAATTGAAGTTATGCTCCAAATGGATCTAACATATTTATAGAACATTCCATCCTAAAGCAAAAGAATACTCCTTCTTAGCACCTCATGACACCTTCTCCAAAACTGACCATATAATTGGTCACAAAATGGGCTTCAACAGATACAGAAATATTGAAATTATTCCATGTACCTTATCAGATCACCACAGCCTAAGGCTGGTCTTAAGCTCAAACAAAAACAATAGAAAACACAAATACACATGGACTTTGAACAATGTTCTCAGTGACAGCTGAGTCAAAGAAGAAATAAGTAAAGAAATCAAAGACTTTTTAGAATTTAATGAAAATGGAGACCATCATACCAAAATGTATGGGACGCAATGAAAGCAGTGCTAAGAGAAAAACTCATAGCTCTGAGTGCCTCCAAAAAAAAAATGGTAAGAGATTACACTAACACCTTGACAGTGCACTTGAAAGCTCTAGAACAAAAAGAAGCAAATACACCCAAGAGGACAAGACAGCAGGAAAAAAATCAAACTCATGGAGGAAATCAACCAAATAGAAACAAAAAGAATTATACAAAGAATCAACAAAGCCAGGAGCTGGTTCTTTGAGAAAACCAACAAGATAGAAAAACCCTTAGCCAGACTAACCAGAAGGCACAGAGATAGTATCCAAATTAATAAAATCAGAAATGAAAAGGGAGACATAACAACGGAAACTGTGGAAATTCAAAAAATTATCAGAACCTACTACAAGAGCTTATACTCAACAAAGTTTGAAAATCTGGATGAAATGGACAACTTTCTAGATACATACCAGGTGCAAATGATAAAACAGGATCAGATAAACCATCTAAATAGTACCATAAGTCCTGAGGAAATAGAAGCAGTCATTAATAGTCTCCCATAAAAAAAATAAATAAATAATTTAAAAAAAAAGGCCCAGGACCAGATGGGTTTAGCAGGGAATTCTATCAGATATTCAAAGAAGAGTTAATACTGATACTCCTCAAACTATTCCATGAAATAGAAACTCAAGGAACACTACCCAACTCATTCTATGAAGCCACAATAATGCTCATACCTAAACCAAACAAAGACCAAACAAGGAAGGAGAACTTCAGACCAATCTCCTTAATGAACATTGATGCAAAAATACTGAACAAAAATCCTGGCCAACCGAATCCAAGAATGCATCAAAACTATAATTCACCATGATCAGGTAGGCTTCATCCCAAGATGCAGGGATGGTTCAATATACGGAAATCTGTCAATGTAATTCACTACATAAACAAACTAAAGGAAAAAAACCACATGGTCATTTCATTAGATACTGAAAAAGCTTTTGACAAAATCTAGCATCCCTTCACGATAAAAGTCTTGGAGAGATCTGGAATCCAAGGCCCATACCTAAACATAGTGAAAGCAATATACTACAAACCAGTAGCCAACATCAAGTTAAATGGAGAGAAACTTGAAGCAATCCCACTAAAATCAGGGACCAGACAAGGCTGCCCACTCTCTTCCTATCTATTCAATATAGTACTTGAATTCCTAGCCAGATCAATCAGGCAACAAAAGGAGGTCAAAGGTATACAAATTGGTAAGGAAGAATTCAAAATATCACTATTTGCAGGTGATATGATGGTATACTTAAGCAACCACAAAACTTCCACCAGAGAACTCCTAAAGCTGATAAATAACTTCAGCAAAGTGGCTGAATATAAAAGTAACTCAAGCAAATCAGTAGCCTTCCTCTACTCAAAGGATATACAAGATGAGAAAGAAATTAAGGAAATGACACCCTTCACAATAGTCCCGAATAATATTTCATACCTAGGTGTGACCCTAACAAAGCAAGTGAAAGATCTGTATGACAAGAGCTTCAAGCCTCTGAAGAAAGAAATATCAAAGATCTCAGAAGGTGGAAAGATCTCCCATGCTCATGGATTGACAGGATCAATATAGTAAAAATGGGCATCTTGTCATAAGCAATCTACAGATTCAATGCAATCCCCATCAACATCCCAATTCAATTCTTCATAGATCTAGAAAGAGCAATTTTCAATTTCATATGGAATAACAAAAAACCCAGGATAGCAAAAACTATTCTCCACGACAAAAGATCTGCTGGGGGGGGGGGTGATCACCATCCTTCACCTCAAGCTCTACTACAGAGCAATAGTATTAAAAACTGTTTGATACTGGTATGCAGACAGGCAGGAAGATCAATGGAATAGAATTGAAGACCCAGATATGAACCCACACATGTATGGTCACTTGATATTTGACAAAGGAGCTAAAAACATCCAGTGGAAAAATGCCGCATTTTTGACAAGTGGTGCTGGATCAACTGGAGGTCAGCATGCAAAAGAATGCAAATCCACCCATTCTTATCTCCTTGTACAAAGCTCAAGTCCAAGTGGTTCAAGGATCTACACATAAAACCAGACACACTTATAGAGGAGACAAGTGGGGAAGAATCCTGAACACATGGGCACAGGGGGAAAGTTCCTGAATAGAACACCAATGGCTTATGCTCTAAGAACAAGAATTGACAAATGGGACCTCATAAATCTGCAAAGCTTCTGTAAGGCAAATGCCACAGTCAATAGGACAAAATAGCAACCAACAAATTGGGAAAAGATCTTTATTAATCCTACATCCAATAGAGGGCTAATATCCAATGTATACAAAGAACTCAAGAAGTTAGTCTCCAGAGAGTCAAATAACCCTATTTTAAAAAATGTGGTACAGAGCTAAACAGGAAATTCTCAACTGAGAAAACTCGAATGGCTCTAAAGCACCTAAAGAAATGTTCAGCATCCTTAGTAATCAGGGAAATGCAAATCAAAATAACACTGAGATTCCACCTCACACCAGTCAGAATGACTAAGATGAAAAACTCAGGGGATAGCAGATGCTGGCGAGGATGTGGGGAAAAACGATCACTTCTCCATTGTTGGTGGGATTGCAAGCTGGTAAAACCACTCTGGAAATCAGTTTGGAGGTTCCTAAGAAAATTGGACATAGTACTACCTGAGGACCCAGCTATACCACTCCTGAGCATATACTCAGATACTCCTACATGTAATAAGGACACATGCTCCACTATGTTCATAGCTCCCTTATGTGTAATAGCCAGAAGCTGGGGAAAAAAAACAGATGTCCTTCAACAGAAGAATGGATACAGAAACTGTGGTGTATATACACAATGGAGTACTATTCAGCTATTAAAAACAATGAATTCATGAAATTCTCAGGCAAATGGATGGAACTAGAAAGTGTCATCCTGATTGAGGTAATGCAATCACAAAAGAACGCACATGGTATGCAGTCACTGATAAGTGGATGTTAGCCCAAAAGCTCAAAATAAACAAATTACAATTCACCCAACACAGGAAGCTCAAGAAGGAGGACTTAAGTGAGGGTGCTTTGGTTCCTCTGAGAAAGGAAACAAAACACTCATAAGAGTAATAAGGGAGACAATATGTGGAACAGAGATGAAGTAAAGGCCACCCAGAGACTGCCCTACCTGGGGACTCATCTTATAAGCAGTCACCAAACCCCGACACTACTATGGTCGACAAGAAGTATATATCAAAAAGAGCATGCCTGCCATGGTTGTCTCTGGAGGGGCCCTGCCAGAGTCTTACAAATACAGAGGCAGATGCTAGCAGCCAACCATTGGACTGGATGTGTGGGGCTCAATGGAGGAACTGGAGGGTGGTCCAGAGGAGCTGAAGGGGTTACAGCCCCATAGGAAGAACAATGATTTCAGCCACCCAGATAACCCAGGACTCCCAGGGACTAAACCATCAACCAAGGGGTATATATGGTTCTAGCCAAAAATGTGGCAGAGGAATGCCTTGTTGAACATCAGTGGGAGGGGTGGTCCTTGGTCAAGTAAAGGCTCAATAGATGCCCCAACAAAGGGAAATAGAGGGAAGAGGTGAGAATGGGTCAGGTGGAGGAGCATATACTTGGAGGCAGGGGGTGGGAGGAGCGATTGGGGGTCTTTGGGGAAGGGGGAAATTGGGAAAGGTTTTACCACTGGCAATGTAAATGAAGATGATATTCAATTTTTTTTAAAAGGGGTAAGGCAGTGAGGGTAGGGCAGTAGAAAGGGAAGGAAGAAGCCAAATAACACCAAGAATGTTTGAGAAAGCCATATGGAAACCTACTATCTGTATGTGTGTGTCTTAGTTAGGGTTTTACTGCTATGAACAGACACCATGACCAATGCAAGTTTTATAAAAGACAACATTTAATTGGGGTTGGCTTACAGGCTCAGAGGTTCAGTCCATTGTCATCAAGGCAGAAACATGGCAGCATCCAGGCATGGTACAGGAGGAGCTGAGAATTTTACATCTTCATCTGAAGGCTGCTAGTAGAAGACTGACTTCCAGGCAGCTAGGGTGAGGGTTTTAAGCCCACACCCACAGTGACACACCTACTCCAACAAGGCCACACCTCCTAATAGGGTCACTTCCTGGGCCAATCATATACAAACCATCACATTCCACTCCCTGGCCACCATAGGCTTGTTTAACCATGAGTCTATGGGGGCCATACTTAAACACAGCATAATGCAAAATACATTTAGTCCAACTTCAAAAGTCCTATAGTCTATAGCAGTCTCAACAGTGTTAAAAGTCCAAAGTTCAAGGTCTCTTTTGAGATTCATCCAATCACTTAACTGTAATACCCCAAGCAATACAGGAAACCAGCTGGGAAAAGTCCAAACTCTGCATCTCCATATCTGATGGCAAAGCTGTCTTCAGATATCCAACTCCATTTTCATCTTTGTTGATTTCAACAAGGTTCTTTCTCCTGGGCTTGTTCCACTCCCTGTTAGCAACTTTCCTTGGCAGGCATCCTGTGGCTCTGGCATCTTTAGCATCTTGAGTACCCCAAATCAATTTCAGCTTCACAGCTTCTTGTTCCAATGTCTGAGATCCACACATGATCTTCTGTGTATCTCCAAAGAGCTGGTGTCACTTCTCCAGCTCTGCCCTCTGTAGCACTCTAAGTTCAGATTGATCCACTCCACTGCCACTGCTGTTCTTGGTGGTCATCCCATGGTACTGGCATCTCCAATATGCTAGGGCCTTCCACTGCAACTATACTTCACCAAAGCCTCTCATAGGCTCTCTTCATGGTACCAAGCCTCAACTCCTTTGCATGACCCCTTCAGTCCTGGGCTGTCAATTACAACTGAGGGTACACTTTCACCAATGGCCTTCCATGGCCTCTCAGTACCAAGCCTCAGCTTTTCTTCATGATGCCTTCATGCCTTCAAAACCAGTACCACCTGGATGATTCTTACACATTACCAAGTACAGCTGCAGCATGAGGAACACTTGGCTATCTCTGGAATACATCTTTTTGTGCTCTCAGAAAACACTTCCCATATTTCACCTCAGTGATGCTGGTCTTTTCTTAATCACCACTAATTTCTTAGCTCCGGCTAACCAGCATCAATTCTTTCAGTAGTCTCCTTCTCCTCTTGAATATAAAGCCAGAGACACATGGCTGAAGCTGCTGAGTTCTGCTGCTTGCAGGAGCTGGAACATTACCCCCCTCCTTGTTCTATTACATTATCACTAGCTTCCTTTTTCCCAGCTCCTTCACTGCCTAAATTGGCTGTCCTGAATCTTGCTCCTTAGACTGACTTTGAACCCAAGAGATTTGCACGCCTGTCCCCTAAGCACTGGGATTAAAGGTGTGGTCCACCAAGCATGGATTAAAGTTTTTCTTCACCTAGAATTTGCTCTGTTCTAGGCTGGCCTTGAACTCGAGATCTGCTTATCTTTGCCTCCTGGGATTAAAGGCTTGTATGACCATGCCTGGACCTAACGTTAACTGGGTGGAATCTTACCCCCAAGGTAACCACTCCTTTAATTCAATTTAATATCCTTGAATTCAGCTCCATTTCACTTCCTGGAGTCCCTTTAATACTCAAACTATATATTTTGTACTTTTCCTTTCTCAGCTTGCTATGTTGGTTCAAAATTCTCTTTATCAGACTTAACCAGAGAACAAAGTCTTTGTTGGGCTTTTTTGAGACTTCCTTTGCAGATACAATTAATATAAATCTCTTTACCTTAGCCCTAGGCAGTCTCTTTAGACAATGGCAAAAAGCAGCCATGTTCTTCACCAAAACATCACAAAAACAGTTTCTCAGCCACATATTAAAGTTCTTCTCCACTGAAACCTCTTGGACCATCAGGTCTACACAGTTCAAATGACCCTCAGCACCACTGTCTTCCATATTCCAACTAGGCTGGCCCATTAAGACTCATTTAAAGCATTCCGTGGCTTTCCAAATCCAAAGTCCCAAAATCCACATTCTTCCAAACAAAAGCATGGTTGTGCCTATCACAGCAATACCCCACTCTTGGTACCAACTTCTGTCTTAGTTGGGGTTTTACTGCTGTGAACAGACACCATGACCAATGCAAGTTTTATAAAAGACAAAATTGTTTTAAAAAAGACAACATTTAATTGGGGTTGGCTTACAGGCTCAGAGGTTCAGTCCATTGTCATCAAGGCAGAAACATGGCAGCATCCAGGCAGGCATGGTACAGAAGGAGCTGAGAGTTCTACATCTTCATCTGAAGGCTGCTAGTAGAAGATTGACTTCCAGGCAGCCAGGGTGAGGGTTTTAAGCCCACACCCACAGTGACACACCTACTCCAACAAGGCCACACCTCCTAATAGGGTCACTTCCTGGGCCAATCATATACAAACCATCGCAGTGTGCATGTGTCTTTAAATGGAGCAGACCTATATATGCTTCTTCTTGAAGGCAGAGGTTGCCAAACAAAAGCTCAGTGCTGGGTGTGTGGATATATCCCCTCAAATTGCTGATCAGGGGATCCCATAGAACCCCCCCCCCCAAGCAACACAGACTGTTGCCATTGCTCTTCTTTGCTGTATAAGTTTGCTTGCGATAAAATACTTTAAGCATAAACAACTTGGGAAGCGATGCATTTATTAAGACTCAAATGAAGTTCGATCAGTAGCGGGAGCGGAGAGCGGACCCCAGAGAGCCCTGAGAGCCCCACCGCCGCAGCTGCCAGGCCTAGTCACCATCACACCCGGGAGGAGCCGCAGCCATCGCCGCCGGCCCCAGTCACCATCACCACAACCAAGAGCAGCGAGGCCGAGACCCAGCAGCCGCCCTCCGCCCCCCGCCGCCGCCCTCAGCGCCGCCGACACCAAGCCCGGCTCCACTGGCAGCGGCGCGGGTAGTGGCAGCCAGGGCGGCCTCACATCGGCGGCGCAGGCCGGCGGGGACAAGAAGGTCATCGCAACGAAGGTTTTGGGAACAGTAAAATGGTTCAATGTAAGGAATGGATACGGTTTCATCAACAGGAATGACACCAAGGAAGACGTATTTGTACACCATACTGCCATAAAGAAGAATAACCCCAGGAAGTACCTTCGCAGTGTAGGAGATGGAGAGACTGTGGAGTTTGATGTTGTTGAAGGAGAAAAGGCACAAATGTTACAGGCCCTGGTGGAGTTCCAGTTCAAGGCAGTAAATACGCAGCAGACCGTAACCATTATAGATGCTATCCACGTCGTAGGGGTCCTCCACGCAATTACCAGCAAAATTACCAAAATAATGAGAGTGGGGAAAAGAATGAGGGATCGGAAAGCGCTCCTGAAGGCCAGACCCAACAACGCCGGCCCTACCGCAGGCGAAGGTTCCCACCTTACTACTTGCGGAGACCCTATGCGCGTCGCCCACAGTATTCCAACCCCCCTGTGCAAGGAGAAGTGATGGAGGGTGCTGACAACCAGGGTGCAGGAGAGCAAGGTAGACCAGTGAGACAGAATATGTATCGGGGTTACAGACCACGATTCCGCAGGGGCCCTCCTCGCCAAAGACAGCCTAGAGAGGGTGGCAATGAAGAGGACAAAGAAAATCAAGGAGATGAGACCCAGGGTCAGCAGCCACCTCAACGTCGGTATCGCCGCAACTTCAATTACCGACGCAGACGCCCAGAGAACCCTAAACCACAAGATGGCAAAGAGACAAAAGCAGCCGATCCACTAGCTGAGAATTCGTCGGCTCCCGAAGCTGAGCAGGGCGGGGCTGAGTAAATGCCGGCTTACCATCTCTACCATCATCCGGTTTGGTCATCCAACAAGAAGAAATGAATATGAAATTCCAGCAATAAGAAATGAACAAAGATTGGAGCTGAAGACCTTAAGTGCTTGCTTTTTGCCCGTTGACCAGATAACATTAGAACTATCTGCATTATCTATGCAGCATGGGGTTTTTATTATTTTTACCTAAAGATGTCTCTTTTTGGTAATGACAAACATGTTTTTTAAGAAAAAAAAAAAAGGCCTGGTTTTTCTCAATATACCTTTAACGGTTTTTAAATTGTTTCATATCTGGTCAAGTTGAGATTTTTAAGAACTTCATTTTTAATTTGTAATAAAGCTCACAACTTGATTTTTTTCAAAAAAGTCAACAAACTGCAAGCACCTGTTAATAAAGGTCTTAAATTAAAAAAAAAAAAAAAAGACTCAAATGAAAAGTGTCCAACTAAAGTTTCCCACAACTGCCTTGGTTCTCTCTATCAGGAACCCTTTCCCAGTGTTTCTCCTCTAACCCATGAAAGATTCTACATTCCCAGAATCTTTTCATTCACACTCTACCTTGGGAAATCTCTCACATCTACCTGCTACTATTTACCCATCGACCCCCAAGCCCCTCCCCCATGGTAGGACTTCAATTCTCACCTTGCTCCCCCCTGGATGCTCATATCTTCAACTCCATAGCCAAAGTGAGCCTTAAAAATATCCCTAAATCAACACTTCACAAGAGACTTCAAATGCTTCTGTCACCTCATGTGGATTCTGTCTTAGTCCTGCCCATTCTCTGTGTTCTCCAGTTACCCTGAAGTCTTGGGAGACGCTAAGCCTTATTAGCTTCCTCAGTATGAAAGATCTTCTAACACCTTCTCCCACTTTGGCAACGTAATTCTACATCTTTTTTTTCCAGACCACGTATCTGGGAGAAATGTTTCCTGCTCCTTCCTTAACCCAGTATGCACTGTAGTGGCAGCGTGTCACTCTGTCTCTTACCTCATTTCTCATTTTAGGCCCACCGAGGAGATTGATAATCCTGACCTTCAGGCAGCTGCCTGAACCATGTAAACAGAACGAGGTCTACTTTTGCTTAGAATTGAATTCCCAGCGCTGTGCTTATGAGTGGTATGTGATCAGCAGACATTTGCTAAATGGGGTGAAGACAGATGTCTAGAGAAGGGAACAACGACTGGAATGAATGCAGACAGCCAGAGATAGTCCTGCTGGGTCAGCAGAACGGTCCAGTGGGTTAAAAGCACTTGCTGTAAAAACCTGGACTCCTGAGTTCAAGTCCTTCAGGCCACAGAGGGAAAGAACCATTCTTGAAAGTTGTCCTCTGAACTCCACATTCTGACTGGGGTGGACATAGGCACACACAAACATACAACACTAATATTAAATACATTATTTATCTCAAATTAAATGTTCTCTCTAAAGAATACAGCCTGGGCAATCCAAATGTCTTCATGCCAAATGGCAGCCTTAAAAACAAATGGTCTAGGCTGAATCCCAGCAAAGACTCAGAGAAGGATTAGTGGTTAAGAGGACTGGCTGCTCCTCCAGAGGACCTGGGTTCAACCCTCAGCACCCACATGGCAGCTCACAGCTGTCTATAACTTCCAGTTCCAGGGGATCTGACACCAATACACTTGAAATAAAATAAATAAATTATTAAAACTATTTCATAACTAACTTTCTATTGTTATGGTGAAGATCTTTTCCCAATTTGTTGGTTGCCATTTTGTCCTTCTGATGGTGTCCTTTGCCTTACAGAAACTGTAATTTTATGAGGTCCCATTTGTCAGTTCTTGATCTTAGAGCATAAGCTATTGGTGTTCTGTTCAGGAACCTTCCCCCTGTGCCTATGTACTCCAGGGTCTTCCCAAGTTTCTTTTCTATTAGTTTCAGTGTGTCTGGTTTTATGTGGAGGTCTTTGATCCACTTGGAGTTGATCTTAGTACAAGGAGATAAGAATGGGTCAATTCACATTCTTCTGCATGTTGACCTCCAGTTGAACCAGCACCATTTGTTGAAAAGGCTATCTTTTTTCCACTGGATGGTTGTAGCTCCTTTATCAAAGATCAAGTGACCATAACTCTGTGCATTCATTTCTGGGTCTTCAATTCTATTCCATTGATCTACTTGCCTGTTGCTGTACCAATACCATGCAGTTTTTAACACAATTGCTCTGTAGTGCTGCTTTCCCTGGAACAAAAAGAAGCTAATTCACCTAGGAGGAGTAGGAACGACAGGAAATCATCAAACTAAGGGCTGAAATCAATCAAGTAGAAATAAAGAGAGTCATACAAAAAAATCAACAAACCCAGGAGCTGGTTCTTTGAGAAAATCAACAAGATAGATAAACCCTTAGCCAGATTAACCAATGGGCACAGAAACAGTATCCAAATCAACAAAATTAGAAATGAAAAGGGGGATATAACAACAAAAACTGAGGAAATTCAAAAAATCATCTGATCATACTACAAAAGCCTTTACTTTCTACTGTTATGAATCATAATGTAAAATATGAAATTTGGATCTGTGATATGTAACCTCCAAAGGGTTGCATCCCCAGGTTGAGAACTACCAGCTTAAGTGCTCAGGGACAGAGGCATTAGCACAGAGCTCAGTCTCATGTAGAAAGAGCTGTCTTGCAGAGGTTTCACTCTCTGTCCATCAGTGGTAAAGACTCCAGTCAGAAAAGGCACACAGAAACTTGCAGACACCAAGAAAGTGGAAGAGCATGCTGGCTGTGTTTGCAGCTAAGTGCTTTTACTTCACCCAAACTCTTCTGTGTGTTTTGATGTTCCACACACTAACTCCACATGCCTCCCACCCTCCCAGCCACCCCTCGCATCCAAAGTGTTTTAGAGTTGCCACATTACCCCAGTCTGTTGTGATCACACAAAGAGAGAGCAGTATGAGAATATGTTGTACTGTGGTGTAGGGGAAGGGGGTGACTCAGCAGGTCCATGCCAAGGCATCCCTTCCCCCTGAGGAACCAGGCACAGGAAGGTATAGTATAGAATAGAGATTTTCAGGGCATGGGGAGCACAGTTCAGAGAGTAGTAGAGACAGAGAAAGGCAGAGAGAAGGAGAGAGTAGAGAAGTACCCAGTCAAGGCTGGCCATGACCATGTGGAGAGAGGGGAGAGGGGAAAGAGGAAGGGAAGAGTCCAAGAGGGCAAGAGAGAAGCTAAGAGAGTGAGGGAATAAGAGAGGCGAGAGAGAGAAGAGGGGCAAGCATCACCTTCTATAGTGGGCCAGACCTATACCTGGTGATTGCCAGGTAGCTGTGGGGTAGAGCTTAGACAGACTCCTAACACAGTGCATAGTTCAAAATAATCTGTAAATTTCTTATTAAAAAGAAAGGTTTTATTTCATAACCTAAAATGAAAACAAATAAGTTAACCCCTTGTTTTCAACAGAGACCTAGGACTGTTTCCTCACCTGAATGTAACTTGCTATCTTAGGTGGAGACAAGGATAGCAAAAGCCAAAGCTTGAAAGATGAATTAACCTCAGAGGCTTCCAAGGAAGTTAGGGAGAATGTTTTAAATGCTGTGACACCCGATGTTTGCTAACATCAGATGACTTACGTTTTACCTACAGAAGATACTTCAGATTCCACAACACATTGTATTTTCACTTTGAAAGCTTTCCTCTGTGTTCTAATGTATTTTCACCTCGATGCTTTCATTTCTAGTTCTAACTCATTGCAGAAACTGCAGTGCACACATACACACACCCTGAATACAAAGAAGACAGGAAAGAAAGAGCAGGCCCAGAGAGTGCCTTCCCAGAGGCAGGACAATACCAGAGCTCAGCCTTGGCTTTGCAATTTTCCACACTTGTCTCTGTTTCCAGTGGCAACTGTGAACTACAACCAACAACGTGTTTCCCATTTAGATCTCACTTGCCAGCAGGTTGCATAATTAGATTGGATGTGTTTAATCTCTCCTAGAACTAAAACGTGAAAAGGTTTCCTTTAATAAATGGAAAAAAAAAACAGAATAATGGAAAGTATTTGAAACCAAAACATCATGAATTTTTGCCACCCATTCATGGTGCCCTTTCCTGATTTGGTTTCAGAGGCTGCACATTAGAACTGCTATTTGGAATGATGCATTTGTAGGGAAAAAGAAGCATAGTGATTAGTTCTAATAATCAGCCTGATAAGAAGATTAGGTGCTAATATCTTGTTACGGGGTTGGAGAAAGAAAACAAAACCATAACTAACATTTTATGATGACCTGGGATGCCAAAACGTGGAGCTTGGCCTGACTGAGGGAAAATAATGCAAAACCCAGCCTCTGTGAGTTTGCCACTGATGACAGGAGAATTTACCATTAGAAACACTGAATAATGTGATAGTGACTACTTTGCATGTCTTCTGATTATCAAATGAAGCATCAAAGAAGCCCTCATGGAAGGAAATATCAGCTGAGCTGAGTCTTAAAGCACATGAAGCAGCTTTCAAAGATCTCTTAACAGCACTTTCTATGTGTTTTATTTGATTATTGATTTACTGTTTCCAGATAAATTTAAATACAAAGCATAGATCTAACAGGAAGGCCACTGAAAATCACCTAATGTAAAACCCTGATTCCCAACCTTCAAGTCAAGTAGACAGACTAGATTTTGTTGTTTCTTTATTTATTTAATTTCAAAGTCACGTAAGTACATTAATATCACCACAGATAAAAATTAAATTATGATCAAAATGGTATGTTTCAAAGCTGACCATAGTGGTATACACCTTAAATCCCAGGACGTGGGAGACAGCAGCAAGCAGATCTCTGTGAGTTCCAGGACAGCCACACTCTGTCTTTAAAAAAAAGAAAAGAAAAGAAGAGAAGAGAAGAGAAGAGAGGAGAGGAGAGGAGGGGAGGGGAGGGGAGGGGAGGGGAGAGGAGAGGAGAGGAGAGGAGAGGAGAGGAGAAGAGAAGAGAAGAGAAGAGAAGAGAAGAGAAGAGAAGAGAAGAGAAGAGAAGAGAAGAGAAGAGAAGAGAAGAGAAGAGAAAAGAAAAGAAAAGAAAAGAAAAAAGGGAGAAGAAAGTCAAATGGAAGAGAAGAGAAGAGGAAATGATATGTTTCGTGGGTTTGCTTTGCAAGTGTTTACACTCTCTACCATCCAGTGCTTCAAGCTCTTCCTTTCTACGTAGCTTCTATGCAATTAATTCTTCCAAGAGACTTAAGTCTTCATTTTCTTTAGATCTTCTTCCAAACACAAGCTAATCTGGAAGTGCACACACACACACACACACACACTCTCTCTCTCTCTCTCTCTCTCTCTCTCTCTCTCTCTCTCTCTCTCTCACACACACACACACACACACACACACACACACACACACGCACACATACACACTCGTACACACCTGGGCCCAGCCTCAGCACGCAGGTATTGAGGCAGGCAACACAAAAGGAGTTATAGAGTCAGAAATTGTGGCCAAAGCTGGTTTACCCTTCGCAATTTCTATAGGCAATTGTGTGACCAAAAGCTGCTTACTTTTGTCAATTTTTAACCTCTTTAACTCTTTGCTATTCTCTGGCCAAAAGCTGCTGGGTGCTGACTTCTGGCAATTTAATACCTGCTGAAAGCAGCAGGGGATTAAGAAAAAAAGCTTAGTTATTTGATCACTTTTCTCTCTGACTCAAGGGTCCCTTGCTGGCCAAACAAAGAGGCTCAGAAGTTGTTAGCTTTTTCCATGAGCTAGAGAGGAAAGAAAGGAAGAAAGGGAGAAAATCAAGCACACACATAAACACACAGGCACATATGTTGGCTGGGCCCAACCACCTGTTTCATCAAATCCACAAATGTTCATGTATCTTACATACATACACATATACCTAAACACATATGTATGTACATCCATATACACATTTGATAGTTAAGGCACAGCCCTGGAAGCAGCACTTCATTTCTTTTCTCTGGCAATTTATACCTTCTTAGACAAAAGTTCTTTATAAAATTACCTCTTACATGAAATATTACATAAAATGGGAATTACAGAAGATGTTGATAGTAAGTTCAAAGAAGTGTTTCATTCTATAAGCTCATTATAAGTTCAAAGCAACAGTTTCACATGCCCTTGCTTTATCATATATACATATGTGGCCTCATCCTTGGACCTGACCTAAAATAAATGTGCTCCCTTGATCACAAATCTATCCCAAGCACTATTATAGTGCAATTATGAAAGCTCATTGTATTCCTTATTATGCAGCCTTTACTTACTATTCTATGTGGAGTGGGCACATTCTATTCTTGAGTCTAACTTATTAAAATTTTCTAGCAAAAGAACTAAAGCTATCTCCTTAAACTTTTTTCATAAAATTATTTGAACCAAATCAGGAATGCTATGAAGTGGTTAATTCATCTAAACACCATTAACACATGAAAGTTCATCCTCATGTTGATCAGCAGAAAATTTGTTTCCAATAGGTTACACCGATGCCCAGGAATCATTAGGCTATGTAATAATAGCAGGAAAGACATATCAGCAATGAGAAGCAATCCTGGGGTAAAATCTCTGGGACTGTACCTCTCCAGAGCACACCCATTACAGCCATGTAAAATGGTGGGCCACCTCCAGGAAACTCACTTGATTGGCATAACCTTTCCTAGATAGCCTCTGTCATATACATACACACACACACACACATACTTGAACACAATCAAAACTATCTGGGAAGCAAAATAAAATACTACACAAGACCTCAACAGATACAAGAAGCTCAAAACAATCCCTTGCATCATATCAGATCACTACAGATTAAGGCTGGTCATCGCCGGGTGGTGATGGCACATGCCTTTAATCCCAGCACTTGGGAGGCAGAAGTAGGTGGATTTCTGAGTTCGAGGCCAGCCTGGTCTACAGAGTTAGTTCCGGGACAGCCAGGGCTACACAGAGAGACCCTGTCTTGAAAAACCAAAAAATAAAAATAAAAAATAAATAAACAAACAAAAAATAAACAAACAAAAAGGCTGGTCATCAACAGCAACAACAACAAAAAAAAATAAAACCAGAAATCCCACATACACATGAAAGTTTAACAACACTCTACCCAATGATAACTTGGTCAAGGAAGAAATAAAGAAAGAAATTAAAGACATTTTAGAATTTAATGAAAATGAAAGTACAACATACCCAAACTTGAGGGACACAAAGAAAGCAGTGCTAAGAGGAAAACTCATAGTTCAAAGTGCCTCTGAAAAGGAACTGGAGAGAGCGTACACTAGCAGATTAACAGCACACCTGAAAGCTCTAGAACAAAAAGAAGCAAAAACACACCAAGAAACTGCAATAAATAATCAAATTCAGGGCTGAAATCAACCAAGTAGAAACAAAAAGAACTACACAAAGGACCAACAAAATCAGGAGCTGATTCTTTGAGAAAATCAAAAAGATAGATAAACCCTTAGCCAAACTAACCATAGGGCGCAAAGACAGTATATCAGTGAAGTTAGAAATGATAAGGGATGGTTAAATATATGGAAATCAATCAATGTAATCTACTACATAAACTATCTCAAAGAAAAAAGTCACATGATCATTTCATTAGATGCTGAAAAAGCATTTGACAAAATTCAATATCCTTTCATGTTAAAATTCTTGGAAAGAACAGGAATTCAAGGCCCATACCTAAGCATAGTAAAAGCAATATACAGCAAACCAGTAGCCAATATCAAACTAAATGGAGAGAAACTTGAAGCAATTCCACTAAAATCAGGGACTAGACAAGGCTGCACACTCTCTCCCTATCTACTCAATATAGTACTTGAAGTTCTATCTAGAGCAATTAGAAAACAAAAAGAGGTTGAAGGCAGACAAATTGGAAAGGAAGAAGTCAAAATATCACTATTTACAGATGACATGATAGTATACTTAAGTGACTTCAAAAACTCCACCAGAGAACTCCTACAGCTGATAACTTCAGTTAAGTGGCCGGATATAAAATTAACTCAAACAAAATTTTCCTATACTTAAAGGATAAACAAGATGAGAAAGAAATTAGGGAAACAACACCCTTCACAATATTCACAAACAATATAAAATATCTAGGTGTGACTCTGACCAAACAAGTGAAAGATCTGTATGACAAGAACTTTAAGTCTCTGAAGAAAAAAATTGAAGAAGACCTCAGAAGATGGAAAGATCTCCCATACTCTTGATTGCTGGGATCAATATAGCGAAAATGGTGATCTTTCTGAAATCAATGTACAGATTCAAAATTTCAACTCAATTCTTCATCAGTTAGAAAGAGCAATTCTCAAATTCCTCTGGAATAACAAAAAACAAAAAACAAAAAAAAAACAGGATAGTGAAAACTATTCTCAACAATGAAAGAACTTCTGGGGAAAATCACCATTCCTGACCTCAAGCTGTACTACAGGTTAATAGTGATAAAAACTGCATGGTATTGGTACAGTGACAGGCAGGTAGATCAATGGAATAGAATTGAAGACCCAGAAATGAACTCACACACCTATGGTCACTTGATATTTGATGTCCCAGATGTCCTTCAACAGAGGAATGTATATAGAAATATGGTATATTTACATAATGGAGTACTTTTCAGCTATTAAAAGCATTGAATTCATGAAATTCTTAGGCAAATGGATGGAACTAGAAAATATCATCCTGAGGGAAGTAACCCAGTCACAAAAGATCACACTCACTGAGAAGTAGATATCAGCCCAAAAGCTCTGAATACCCAAGATAAAATTCACAGACCACATGAAGTTCAAGAAGAGTGAAGACCAAAGTATGGGTGATTCGGCTCTTCTAAGAAGAGGAACAAAATATTCACAGGAGCAAATATATAGATAGTGTAGAGCAGAGACTGAAGGAAAGGCCATCAAGAGACTGCCCCACCTAGGGGTTCATACCATATACAGCCACCAAACCCGGATGCTACTGTGGATGCAGGGAAGTGCTTGCTGATGGAAGCCTGACATGGTTGTCTCCGGAGAGGTTCTGCCAGAGGCTGACAAATACAGAGGTAGATGCTCACAGCCAACTATTGGACTGAGCAAGAGGTTCCCCAATAGAAGAGTTGGGGAAGGGAACTGAAGGAGCTGAGGGGGGTTGCAGTCCCATGGAGGGAGCGATAGTGTCAACAGGCCAGACCCGCCCCCGCACCCCCCTCTCGAGCTTCCTGGTACTGGATCACCAGCCAAAGAATGTATACATGGAGGGACCCATGGCACTGGCTGCATATGTGGCAGAGAATGGCCTTGTTGGGCATAAGTGGGAGGAGAGGCCCTTGGGCCTAAAGGTGTTTGATGCCTCAGTATAGGGGAACACCAGGGTGGGAAGAAGGGAGTGGGTAGGTGTGTGGGGAAGCACCCTCATTGAGGCAGTGGGAGGTGGAATGGGATAGGGGTTTTCCAAAGGGGAAACCTGGAAAGGGGAAAACATTTGCAATATAAATAAAGAAAATATCCAATTAAAAAGAAAGAAAAAAAGAAAGTCAACATAAAAAAATAATAAAACACCACACCAATGTAGCTCTAGCTCATTATTGTGAAACTATTCTGTCTCCTGAAAGCCTTCAGGAAAATGTACTACCCATACACTTATGATAAGCTCAGTCTTATGAAATTACTCACTAATGATTAGCTACATGAAGAAAATATGGCACTACCCAGATCCTAATCTCCTTTGAGCATATTCATTTGTTTGTCTCGCTATGTAGTCCTGGCTGTTTTATGCTTGCCTCTGTCTCCCTAGTGCTGGGATTAAAGCATGTACCCCATGTCTGGTTCTTATCATGTTCAAAATAAGTCTTTTTACAAGAACTAAATTATTTCCATCAGCTGTTATTTAGCAACTAATAGTACCCACTATGAATACATATGTTTTATTTTAAAATCAGATTCTCTGGTAGTGAAACCCATAGCACCAAAGTAGAACTAAAAACACAGGATTTCTGGAAGAATCTAGTTTACAGTCACTGGAAGTTTCAGAACACTCCTCTCCTGTCCTTCTAACTAGACTACACCATTCCTGAGCAGTCTTTTTTAAACATGACTAACTACTAAAATACTTTGTGTCTTAAACATCCCACAACAGCATGTTTCAGTATGTGAAGCTATGGAAAGGTAAAATGTGGACACTAAGTGGTCCACATTTTACCTTTTCCAAATCTAAGTGGGAGATTTTTAGGTCACTGGGGCATAATTTTGAAGGAGATTGTGAGTCATTACCTCTTCCTACTGACTCCTTTCCCTGAAGTAAGGAATTTTCCTCTAATCGTGAAGTCAGCCTCACCATGGGCCCAAACAGGAATGAGTACACATGATCATAGAATGAAACCTCACAAACCATGTGCCCAAATAAACCTGTTCTCTTGCTATGTTATCTCAAGTATCTGCACTTACTACTACATTACCATTACATTTTCTGCTTCTACAAGTTCATTTCATGTTCCACACATAAGTGACAATGTGCAATATTTTCACTGTTTGGTTTATTTCAACTGTAATGTTCTGCAATTCCACACAAGCAGTTACAGGACAAGATTCCTTTAATTATTAAAAAGTGTTACATTCTATATGTGTTCCATAGTCTCTCTTGCCATGCACCTGCCAATGGATATTATAGATACGGTTGTTTCTATAACTTGGCTATTGTATGTGGTAGTAAATCAAACATGGACAAGCAGACTTCTCTCCAACATATTGACAATATTCCAAGTATATACTCAGTGTTGGGACTGGAGAAATGATAATTAAAGTGGGAAGGGGACTCAGTTAAGTAGGAAGAATTAATTTGATTTTAAAAATCTGTTGAACAGCACAGTTATTAGAGATGATAGTAAAATATTGTACATCAAAGTACGTTTAAATGTCACTGAAAGGGTAGATCTCAAATATTCTCTCAGTAGATGTCATATTTTTGAAACTATGGGTGGGTTTGTAGGCTAATTTGTTCACTTGGTGTATTTTAAAACCACAACATCATTTTTCACCCAACAAATATGTACATCAATAGTTTGTCAATATATAATAAAATACTAATTGATTAATATTCAGATTGTAATTGCACCTAATTGAAGTCAGTTGATTAATATGACAAAATAGAAAAGATCATTTCAAAATTTCCATATTATAATTCTGGTGACAAAATCAATAGGTATTCTCCCATTGTCACAACTGAGAATTATTAAATTTGACTACGGTAGCTGGACTTTGATACTTTGTGGGTTCTTCTTTTCCCTCCCTTTATGTTTCCCCCATTTCACTCCCTATCACTAGATATGAGACAAAGAAGGAGGGATAGAATAGAGAGGGAGACACACACACACACACACACAGAGAGAGAGAGAGAGAGAGAGAGAGAGAACTAATATTTTTCTTCTTTGCTTGTAACTGGGTTTTGCTACTTTATAGACCCTTCTTTATCCTTCCCTTAATCCACAGTTTCACCTCTATCAGTAGATAGGAGAGGAAGATAGATTTTTAAAAAAAAGGAGAGAGAGAGAGAGGGAGGGAGGGAGATAGAAAGAGAGAGGGGGGAGGGAAGGAGATAGAAAGAGAGAGAGAGAGAGTACCTAAATTGAATCTCTACTTTAAGCATGATTACTAACAAGCTACAACCTGTCCCAGTGTGTATTTGCACATCTCTGTACCCACCCAAGAGCTCTTAAATCATGAATGGAAAGGCACACAAAAGCAGTGTTATTTTCAATATGCCTCACTAGCTCAATGACTGGACTTCTCCCTAACTCCACATGGCTAACCTCCTTTCTCCTCTGGCATTCCTGAGTTAAAACCTTTTAAAATCTATATTTCGTCTCTACTACCTCAGACCCAGTTGAGGGAAATGGCCCCTAGAGCTACTTTCCTGGATTCTGACATCTGAACTCTCTTCTTCCCCATCATGGTGATTTCTGTGGGAGGGCTACCCAGAAGGAAACAGGGAAGCAAAGACTAAATATAGATTTAGAAAGTGTTAACTCAGGAATACCAGAGGGAGTGTGTGCTCTCTGTGGGTAGGTTTGGAAGTACCTAGCCACTGAGCAAGTTAAGGCTTATTAAATATAAAGTGTGTTTGTGTGTGTTTGTGTGTGTGTGTGTGTGTGTGTGTGTGTGTGTGTGTGATTCATGAACCCAGAGCTCTTGGGCTGGTGCAGAGAGCTGTGTGGGCACCCACCGGGAGCTCAGAGCAGATTAACATTTTAAAGCTACAACACCCAGCCCCCCTGAATGACCAACAACCGCCAACAACCAACCAACAACCATACCTATCAGGGTACTAGCATTTGTATACCCTTTGAAAAATTCCCAGAATCCTAAATATCACACAGTCACAGAAATTATCTACAGCTGGCAAAACCACACCTCTGCTAGGGCACAAGGTAAATCATAATCAGCTGTTGCAGACTGTCCCAAGCAGCCCCATGTCCCCACACCTGGATTAAAATGAAAACATATTCCTGGAATATTTCTGTTTTTTTAAATAAACCAAAGTTCCAGAATCATCATTACAAAGTATTAGAACCGAAGGGCCTAAGATATCATTTAGTCATTGAATTCTATTAACCAGGGCTTCTTCAGTGAGATCTCAGAAAAAACTAAGACGACTAGAAGCCCAAGCAAATAGTGGGAAGAATGCCCAGACTGTATTGTGGGTATGCAACGCAGAATCCCCGTTTATCATTTGATTATTTATCAGCATCTTGTTGAGCACATGTACTTGGATAGCTGCCTGGCTGTACTGTCATACAATTAGAAAACCAGTATCGTCCAATATATGACAATTACATGTTTTATTTATGGGCATTACATAAAGTTTCATTTAGAAAAAATGTTCTTAGATGAATTGAGGAGGGGAGTCAAAAGACAGACATACAGACAGGCAGGCAGGCAGAAAGATAGACATATAGATTAATTTGGACTCACCTCTTCATTTTATAGACAAAGAAACCAGTTGGATGCATTACAGAATTCGTTTAATCAGTATCAGAGATGAGACTGAAACCTACTTTCTCTTAACACCAAAACCTGGTCCATTCCTTCAGCCTTTCATTTTTTATGCATAGCGGATCCATGAAAGAACTAAGAATGCATGTAAGAACAGGACATCTGAGTAACTCTTCCACCACCCACCTCATGGAACTGAGTCATGTCAAGCAGCATTGCAAAGCCCAATTCAAACTACAGGAAACCTACAAAGAAAGTCTTGCTTTACATATGTGAGTTATCCAGAGATAAGTTCGTGTCTCAGAATCCGAAGGTTCACTCTGTATCCACGAAATGCCTCTTGTTTCTTGACATTGTTTCCTGACTGGTAGCTCATCCCCAGCAAGCTTTCTCTGAGACTGCAAGGACTCCAGCCCACGTGCTTCCATGAGAAAGAGTGAGTCTGCTTCCCATGACTGGAATCTTAGCACACAGCCTCATTGGTTCTGGTGGACTTAACTTATCCACATCCATCTGTTCTCTGTTCTGATGGCTGCATGGTTATGAATGCAACACTATCTGCACCTGAGGAAGAACTATGAAGTATTTTTAGAAAGGAGGGTGCGAGGAAAAGATAGAGAAAAGAACCAGCAATAGGGCACATTTTCTCAGATAATCTAGTACGTTAAGACCAAGACCAACTGAGCTCAGCATGTGAGGATCCTGCAGTGAAATCTAAACTACTAGAATCCATTAAACATATAAATATGAAGCCCTAACATTAAGGATCCTAGACTTTTACCACATACATATTACATGTATTTTTAAAATTAACTGTGAAGTAATATTTAAAAATTAGAATACAGAAAATCACAAAACATGTTTTATTCTAATTCATCAAAATGTGTTTTGCCCTGGTTATGCAGCAGGTAACAGAAAGTGTGACCTTGGCTCAACAGTGAAATAAAGTTGTTTCTGGTTGCTGAATAATAGCAAGCAAATCTTCACCTTAAAGTCTACTCGACAGTTTGGCACAGCTGGTGTGACTAGTTTTTCCTTATCACTACAGATTCTCGTATTTGGGGTGTCATGTTTAATGTGTTGACATAAAGTTGGTTTTATAAACTTAATATTTATGTTTTACTTACAGCATCCCCAATAATAGCATCTGTCATGTCATCTTGTGAAATTATAACCTTTCTGAAATTATATGACTTGGTAGAAATTATCTTATATAGGAATACAGTGATAAATGGCTTTTAAATTTTACATTATATATTCTAGTTCTTAATTTTAGAAAATTAAACTGAGCCGGGCGTGGTAGCACACGCCTGTAATTCCAGCACTTGGGAGGCAGAGGCAGGTGGATTTCTGAGTTCGAGGCCAGCCTGGTCTACAGAGTGAGTTCCAGGACAGCCAGGACTACCCAGAAAAACCCTGTCTCGAAAAAAAAATTAAGCCAAAAAATTTAAGCTGTTGTTTTTTTAAGAGAAAAATCATATTTTAGTAACATAATTTTTGTGAAGGTTAATATTTTGATGGAAATTGCAAAGACTAACCATCTCTTCATTTCCCTTTTGCCCCTAGCTAACCATTTTTTTCTCATGAATATTTTTGAAAGTCAGAGGGGAGTTCTTGTGTCATCATATAATGACTAAATAAATGCTACGTATAATCTCCATGACTGATAAATGAGTAGCTGGATTAACTGTAGAGTACAAAAGTGTTTGTTCCTCCTTAACACAACCCACAGAAGAATGGGCCCAGGAATGTTTGCACACTGTTTAACTGACTCCATGGTAAAGTTATAGTAACCGCAGTTAGCAGAACAAACAGTGTGCTCCCTAGCCCTAACATATTGACATCATCACAATAACCTTGTAAAGCACTAGCCTACTTTTCAAAAGAAGGATTAACGAACGCAAAGGTTAAGTAATTTTCCCACATGACTATTTACATATCAAGACCCGTTTCCCTCTAGATAATATTATTCTCTTATAAAAATTGACTCTCCCTACAAGGGCTGGACCAATGACCCCCAACACATATGTAGCAGCTGTACATACAGCTCAGTCTTCCTGTGGGTCCCCCAGCAACTGGCTAAAGCTGTTGTTACCTGTCTGTGGAATCTTTTTTCCCTAACTGGGCTGCCTTTTCTGGCCTCAGTGGGAGAGGATGCACCTAGCCCTGCAGAGACAGACTATGCCCAGGCTAGGGGATACCCAGGAGGGACCCCACCCTCTCAGATAAGAAGAAGGTAATAGGGGAAGGGATTGTGTGAGGGGAGAACCAGGAGGGGGAGCAGAGATTGGGATGTAAAATGAATGAATGAATAAACAAATGAATGAATGAAATTGACTATAAAAGCAAAGTAATATAAAAATAAAAATTGAAACTTAAATTGAAAAATAAAAACTTCAATTACCACGGTGCAAATAAAATTCACATTTATTACAAGTAGACTGACTATAAGTTGGGATAACTGGGTTGGGAAAAACTTAATCAAAACAAAGAAGCTATTTGGTATGTTACGAATCCATGAATAGATCACTTCTTTTTGACTTTTGTTATTTGGTATACGCTGTGATGGTCAATTTTATCAACTTGATTGGAGTAGGAAATACATAGAGGATTAAAGCGTGTGGTTGTGACAACTGTTCCAGAGAGAACTCACAGAAAGAGGAGGACCTACACTAGGGATACAATAAAAGAAAAGGGGGGAAAGCAAGCCATGCTCACACATTCTCCTGCATCCTGGCCCACCAGTAGACAGAACTGCTTCTCCACACCTTATGCACTGTGATGGGATGAGTCCTATGAAGCAAAGCCCATAATGTTTCTCCCATAATTGTTTTTGTTGTCCCAGAGTCACAGAAGTAACTAATACACACTCAATAGAGGTGAATGTCTTTCTGAATGACTTCTTTGAACTCAGATTTAAATAGCTGAAAAGCAAGATGACTACCCTCTCTCTATTCACTTAGTTACTCTGTTGATCCAATTTCTTCCCTAATCTAATGTCTTGTAGCTCTCCTCCTGCTTATAGCCCTAAGCTTTTTCATACCAGTGTTCCACACCACTATGACCTTCAAATTCCTTCTTAACTATTGATCACTCTACCTCCAATTGACTAGTTCTAGTTATCCTAGCAAAACCTTTCCCCCGTGGCCCTACTTAGGCATACATAGTTCATGTGTTGACAGTGTTTCTTTTGGGCCATCCTAACATGTGGTCTCCTTTCTCAAAACTCAAGTGCTGGAGAGAGAGCTACGTCCAACCATCATCCTGTGGGAGTCGTTCTGCAATAAATCAGTCTAGCTGTGTGAGAGGCCTGGATATAGCAGCCTGTTATTCTGGATCATAATCCTCTGCCAATATAATCACTTCAAACATTTGATTAATTGTTTTGAGCACAGTTTGTTCTCAGAATCACAGAAGTCAATCTTTGTACTTTCTCCAAAACCCAATTTGTTGTCTTTTAATTGTGGATAGTAAATGTAAGTACAAATTATTTTAATCTCTCCCTGTGTGTGTGTGTGTGTGTGTGTGTGTGTGTGTGTGTGTGTGTGTGTCTGAGACTATCTGAGAAGATAGGACTCAGATGGTAGAAAGTGAATTATTTTAAAAATGTAGATCAATTTATTTTATATGTATGCCTGCATGAATGTATGTGCATCATGTGAATGCCTGGTGCCCATGGATATCAGAAGACACAGTTAGATGCCCTGGAATTACAAACAGCAGTGAGCCACCATATAAGTGCCAGGCCAAACCTAAGTTCTTTGCAAAAAAAAGCGCTTTTAACCACTGAGTTCTCTGTCTAGTCCCCCAAATTGTTTGGGTAAGAATCATGAAAACATCAAATAGAAAAATTGAGCAGTAAACAGTCCTATAGGAGCAGACAGAAATAATTATATGAATTTCCATTTAACAGAACAAAAGAAATAAAAGAAAAACTTGTAAAACATATCCACTATATGTTCTCGTCAAGCTGTTTATTTCTTAAGCTTGTTGTGATGCCTAAAGTCCCAAAGAAAGGGAAAAAGTGTTTATCTGGAGATGTCACTGTGAAGGTCTACTTCACAATTAAGATAATGGAGACAGTAAAATTAAGTCATGAACACAGTCCTTCTGGACAGACTCCACCTGCCACAACCCTTGTGTGCTGGGCTGTCTAAACTAAGACATAAGAAACCCACCTTATATGTACTAGACTCAGGTCCTTTTAAAGATGTTGCTTTCTGTAGACCACACAAGATTTAAATCCTTTGTTTCTATTCCTAGACCAAAGATAAGATTTTTTTTTCCCTTCCAGACTGTTAATTATTCACTAGAGTAGAAGAGGTACGTGTGCAGTTCATTTAAGAATTCTCAGTCTCCTGGAAAACAATGGCTGTTTTATGTTAACTGCGTAATACATTCTGTAACACGGGCACAGGGAGAGGGGGAGGGGGCAGTACAGGGAGGGGGAGGGGGAGGGAGAAAATGGCAATATGCAGTTAACTTTTTGCTTTTTGTTGTTGTTTGTGAGATAATGTGACTTGACATATGCAAAGGAAGAAGCTAGTGGGAAGTGCAGTATTTCCTTGCAATCCCCACTAGGCAGGACTAGTTTCCTGACAGATGATCAGCTTCCAGGAGTGACTGCTTGGCAGAACTCAGCTTTCTCTCAGGGCTGTTCCGTGCTTTGGCTTTGCATGTTTCTATGCGTGATGGCTTCACTCTCTCCCGATGTGGATGCCTTTTTCTGGGTCCCTAGGGAAGGGCCAGTGGCTACAGAAGACTTCGGTCAGTTGAACAATTTTCTTGGTTGTCAGTTAATTGGCAGACACACCAGAGAAGTATCACTTGGAGAAGAACTAGTTCCGGATGTAAAGGAGATATTGCGACATGAATTAGTGAGGAGGAAAAGAAAGCCAGATAAAATCAACGTATGGCCTGATTACCGAAACACCCTAAGCTTTTGGAACCCATTCTCCATCCTGACCTGCCCATAGGTGCTGCTGTGCTGTGTGGTTTACAGGACCACCGCTTCCTACCTTGTGTTCTTGAAAGAAGAACCAGAATAATATAGTGCTTTAACATTTTTGGTTTTTTTACTGATTATCATATTAAGCAAAGTATTATGAAATAAAGATAACATAAAATGTAAAAGTTAGAATACCGATGAAGGAACATGGAAGGTTAGGTGCTTTCCAAATAGAAGAAGATTTAGATCGCTTCTCGGCCTTTTGGCTCAGATCAAGTGTAGAAGAAGATTTAGAAAGGCTGTAAATAACTTGCCCCATGGCTCATATGTTTATTTAAGTCCATGCTTCTAGAAGGTTTGGGAACAGCTTGTTCTTTTTTTATCATCATAAACATTTCATCTGCCGATTCATTTATAATGTTAAGCTGTTTTCAAATCCTTTCACCCCCTTTAAGTGGTTTAAAAACAAATTTTATCCCATGTCCCATCTGGTTAGTATAAATTATGAATTAGCCAAAGCCAGAATCATTAACATTTTTATAGTACTAGGAACTAGGCTAGTTCTATACAAGTGGCCGAGGTACAATAGGCAGATTCCCTATCCCTGTCTCTCCATCAAGCTAAGTGTTCCTTCTAAAGTATTGTTTTCTTCTCTTTTATTAAAGAAAGTGGGGGAAGAGGGAAGAGACTGGGGATGTAGCTCAGTTCATAGAGTGCTTGTCTAACATGAATGAAGCTCTGGACTTAAGCCCTGGCACCACATCAACCCCACTGCAGCACATACCTGCAATCCTAGTGTTAAGGAGTGTGGTAAGAGGACTTCTAGTTCAAGATCTTCCTATGATACCCTTTTCAAAATGGGGGAAAATCAATAGGCAATGGTACGGCACCTCAGTGGTACTGCAGGCTTATTACACACAATGCCTAGGTTCAAGCCCCCACACTGAATAACCATAATAATGTCCAGTGGCTCTTTCAAAACACTGTTAGCCCTCTGTTTCCAGTTCTTCAAGTTGTTCAGCAGTAATTAGCAGGTGCCAGTGAAAGCAGCTCAGTATTTGAGATTACATGTTGGTTATGTTTTCCTCTTAGTGATTATACATGCATCAAGGATAAAATACTGAAACAAAGAAAGTAAAATTTCTGATGTCGAAGATGTTGTGAAGATCTTGAAATGCATCTCTAAGTGTAAAAGACTTCCAAGGGTATTTTTAAAGCTTTTATTTATTTATTTATTTATTTATTTATTTATTTTATTAAAAAGGAAGTAAAAGCATTTTATGATAAAATTGAAGATTTACATGAAAAATATTTCTAACAAAACTCAAGAAATATATAGAAAAACATGTTACAATTGACAATTTTCATGGAAAACTAAAGAGTAAAATGGTAGACATAAAAAACATTGCTAAATTAATTGAAAAAGGAAGTAGAAACATTTTATGATAGAATTGAAGATTTACATGGAAAATATTTCTGATAAAATTGTATAAAAATATAGAAAAACATGTTAAAATTGAAGATTATCCTGGAAAATTACATATATATAGTGGTAGGCATAAAAAGTTGATTGAAAGTGAAATTATAAATATTTTCTGGTAAAATTGAAGATTTACATGGAAAATATTTCTGATAAAATTCAAGAAATATATAGAAAAATATGTTAAAATTGACTATTTCATGGAAAATTATACAGATAAAATGGTAGACATAAAAACATTTCTAAATTGAAAGTGGAATTAAAAACATTTTGTGATAAAATTAGAGATTTACATGAGAAATATTTCTGATAAAATAGGAGAAATATAGAGAAAAACACATTAAAATTGAAGATTAACATGGAAAATAATATAGATAAAATTGTAGACATAAAAACATTACCAAATTAATTGAAAGAGGAATTATAAATATTTTCTGACAAAATTAAAGATTTACATGAAAAATATTTGTTAGTCTATGTCTTTTTATTGGGGAATTGAGTCCATTGATCTTAAGAGATATTAAGGAACAGTGATTGTTGCTTCCTGTTGCTCCTGAGATGGAATCTTCACTGCAGCAGACCTGGCAAGGCTCTGCCACAGCAGAAAGGGCTGGCGGCTGTGGGAGGGGCTGATTTTCTTTAAGATCCAACTCTGTATTTCATTGATTCTTTGTATTGTTCTCTTTGTTTCTAATTGATGGGTTTCAGTCCTGAATTTGATTATTTTATGCTGTCTATTTATTTTGAGTGTTTTTCCTTCTTTTTGTTCTAGAGCATTTAGGTATGCTGTTAAGTTGCTAGTATGAGATCTCCCCAATTTCTTTATGAAGGCACTTAGTGCTAGGAACTTTCCTCTGTGCACAGCTTTCTTTGTGTCTCATAAGTTTGGGTATCTTATGCCTTCATCTGCTTTGAATTCACAAAAGTCTTTAATTACTTTCTATATTTCTTCTTTGACTCAGTGGTTAGTGAGTAGAGAGTTAATCAGTTTCTGTGTGTTTGTAGGCTTTCTGTTATTTCTATTGTTGAAGTCCAGCATTAATCCATGGTGGTCTGAGAAGATGCAAGGGGTTATTTCAATCTTCTTGTATCTTTTGAGGCTTGCTTTATGACTGAGTATGTGGTCAATTTCAGAGAAGGTTCAATGAGGTGCTGAGAAGAAAGTATATTCTTTTGTGTTTGGATGATAAGTTCTATAGATATCTGTTAGGTCTGTTTGATTCATAACATTCATTAGTTTCATTATTTCTCTGTTTAGTTTCTGTTTCAATGACATGTTCATATGTAAGCAGTGTGTTTAAGTCTACCACTATTAATTTGTGGAGTTCAATGTGTGATTTAAGCTTTAGTAATGTTTCTTTTATGTTGTAGGTGTCCTTGTATTTGAGGCATCGATGTTCAGAACTGAGACGTCATCTTGATGGATTTTTTCTTTTGACAAATATAATCTATCCTTCCCCATCTCTTTTGATTACTTTTGGTTGAAAGTTTATTTTGTAGCATATTAGAATGGCTGCTCCAGCTTGATTATTAGTCCATTTGCTTGCAAAACCTTTTTCCATCCCTTAACTCTAAGGTAATAACTCTTTGTTGCTGAGGTGTGTTTGTTTGTATGCTAGAATGATGGATCCTGTTTATATATCCAGTTTTCCATTTTGTTAACCTATGTCTTTGGTGGGCAGAAAGTGTTGAATCCATTGATGTTGAGAGATATCAATGACCTGTGATTGTTAGTTCCTGTTATTTTGATGGTGATGGTGGTGGTGGTGATGGTGGTGGTGGTGGTGGTGGTGGTGGTGGTGGTGGTGGTGGTGGTGGTGGTGGTGGTGGTGGTGGTGGTGGTGGTGGTGGTGGTGATGGTGGTGGTGGTGGTGGTGGTGGTGGTGGTGGTGGTGGTGGTGGTGGTGTGGTGGTGGTGGTTGTGGTGGTGGTGGTGTGTGTGTGTGTATGAGAGAGAGAGAGAGAGAGAGAGAGAAAAGAGAGAAAGAGAGACTCTTCAGAGACTCTTCATTTGTTTTTTCTGGGGTAAAATTATTTAGTTCTTGTAATTTCTTATTGTTAGCCTCCTTGTGCTGAAGTTTTTCTTCTAGTATCCTCTGTAGGGATGGGTTAAGTGGAAAGATATTGTATATATTTGGTTTTGTCTTAGAATATATTCTTTTCTTCATCTATAGTGATTGAAATTTTTCTGGGTAAAATAATTTGGGCTGATATCTTTGCTCTCTTGGGGTCTTCAAGACATCTTCCCAGGCCCTTCTGACTTTTAGAGCCTCTGTTCAGAAGTTATGTGTAATTCTGATAGATTTTCCTTTATATGTTACTTGGCCTTTTTTTTGAAGCTTTTAATATTTTTCTTTGTTCTGTACATTTAGTGTTTTGATTATTATGTGCTGAGAGGATTTCCTTTTCTGGTCCAATTTATTTGATGTTCTATAAGCTTGTTGTATATTTATAGCCATCTCTTTCTTTAGGTTAGGAAAATTTTTCTTTGATGATTTTGTTGAAGATATTTCCTGGGCCTTTGAGATGAGAATCTTATCCTTCTTTTCCTATTATTCTTAGGTGTGCTCTTTTCATAGTGTCCTAAAATTCCTGGATGTTTTGTGTTAGAAGCTTTTTACATTTGACATTTTCTTTGACTGATGAGGTCTTCTATCATATCTTCTTCACCTGAGATTCTCTCTTCCATCTCTTGTATGCTGTTAGTGATATTTGTGTCTGTAGTTGCTGTTCTTTTTCCTAGGTTTTCCATCTCCAGGTTTGCCTTAGATTGTGTTTTGTTTATTGCTTCTATTTCCATTTCCAGGTCTTGAATACTTTTATTCATTTCCTCCACCTGTTAGGTTGTATTTTCTTGTATTTCTTTATATTTATTCATTTCCTCTTTAAAGGCCTCTACCTGTTTGATTTTATTTTCCTGCATTTCTTTAAGGTGTTTGTTTCCACTTTAAATGTTCTTATCATCTTCATAAGATTAGATTTAAGGTACTTTTCTTGTGATTCAGGTGTGTTAGGATATACAGGGCTTGCTCTAGTAGGATAGCTGGGTTCTGGTGGTACCATATTGCCCTGATTCTTTTTTGTGTTGTGTTCTTATGGAAACCTTTAGCTTTTCTTTTGATTCACACATTATTTCAGATAAGTTTGAAACAACATATGCAATGTGGTTATATTCGTTTGAATGTCAAAAATTCATTTGCTCTTCAAAAAATCTTGACTCTTCTTGGGTTGAATTCTTTTTTTTTAAAGATGTATTTATTCATTATATGTAAGTACACTATAGCGGTCTTCAAACACAGCAGAAGAGGGCGTCAGATCGCATTACAGAGAGTTGTAAGCCACCATGTGGTTGCTGGGAATTGAACTCAGGACCTCTGGAAGAGCAGTCGGTGGTTCACAACCATCTGCAATGACATCTGATGCCCTCTTCTGGTGTGTCTGAAGATAGCTGAAGATAACATATAACAATAAATAAATCTTTGGGCAGTAGAGAGCAGAGGTCCTGAGTTCAATTCCCAGCAACCACATGATGGCTCAAAACTATCTATACAGCTTCAGTGAACTCATATACATAAAATAAATAAATAATTTTTTAAAAAAGAAAGCAGATTCATCCTCCCCCAAGATCCATCAATTGCCTATATGTGGTTTCCTGAGCCCCTCCGCATCCATTCAGGAATGTTGATTGGCCTGATATAATGCTGGTCTTATGCAGACATCTCAGCTGATATGAGCCCATGAGTGCATCTGTCTGTCACATCCAAAAAAGATTATTTTACAGCAGTCCTACCCAGTCTCTGGTTCTTACAATCTCTCCAGGTCCTCTTCCATAATGTTCCCTAAACCTTCTGAGGTGGAGGATTGTTGATATAGGTGCCCCATTTATGACTGAGGATTCAACAGACACTTGTTCCCTGAATCTGTGAACCTCTGTATTATCTTTATATTATTAGGCAAGTATATTATTCAGGATTCTCTAGAGAAGCAGAACTGATAGAATGAACTCTCTCTCTCTCTCTCTCTCTCTCTCTCTCTCTCTCTCTCTCTCTCACACACACACACACAGACACACACACACACACACACCACTTAGAGTGGATTATAGGCTGTGGCCCAACCATTTTAACAATGTTTATTTCCTGATGAAATGTCCAAGAACTCAACATATTTTCAGTCCATGAGGATGGATGTCTCAGCTGGTTTTCAAACATATGCTAGAATCTACCATTCCCAATCCCACTCAAGAAGTAGGCTATAATACTCATAAAAACTGATTTGACAGCAAGAGACAAGGCAAGCAAGCAAAAATAAAGAACTTCCTTCTTCCACATATTTTATACAGGCTATGACCAGATGGGCTGGCCCAGATTTAAGGTGGGTGTTCCCACCTCAAATGATCTGGGTTTAGGGTGGGTATTGCCACCTCAAATGATACAATTAGGAAAAATCCTTCATAAGTATACTCAGATGCTTGGGTTTTAGTTAATTCCAGATGTAGTCAAGTTGACAACCAAAAGCAGTCATCAACCTACTGATCATCCTACTGATATATATGGCAGTGAAATTCTAACAATGTTTACCCTACAAATTTCAGCAAGGTCTGGCATATACCTAGGAATATCCTGGCCTTATAATCTGTTTTTGAGTTTTCTCCACTATGCAAAAAGATTGCAAATAAGCTAGCATGCCTTAGAAATGTTCCTATATGTGTCTTTCTTGTTTGCTTCCTTCCTTCCTTCCTTCCTTCCTTCCTTCCTTCCTTCCTTCTTTCTTTCTTTCTTCCCTGAACCTGTGAGCCTCTGTATTAAGCACAGTTCACTGCAAAAGCAGCTTTTCTTATTAGAACTTATACTATCCATATTTCTGGGTGTAGAAGATAGACAAGAAAATTTATGTTAGTGGAGTATATTAGAATGCAGAATATTTTCCATACGAGGGGGGAGGAGCTAAAGTTGGGTCTGGGTAAAACCCGAACTGTGCTCAGTTTTTGTCACATTTCATCTGCATTCCCACCTCTGCTCTCATCGAGAAGTCAATATCTCTTACACAGACTGAGTCATTAGACAAGAGTTCCCAGCATATATTTCTCATGGACCTTAAACTGACCAAAAGTAGTCCTGTTCTCTAAAATCCAGTTTTGAGAATTCTCAAATGAGAACTCTAAGTGTCCTCATTTAAGAATCAGGGAGGAGAGAGAGAAAGTCATCAGAAATCACAGCAAGAAAAATCTGAATTTTTTATTTTTATTTATTTTTTTTTGCACTCATCTTCTCTGATGCTGAACAGGATCATGTAGTAATTAAAAGCCCATGCAACCCATGGGAAAATTAATGCCCGCTTTGTGTCCAACACAAAGTGCCAGCTCAGAACTCTTCATAAACATATTCTTCTGATTCTACTTTACTGTGAAGCAAGCATAATAAAGTCCATCATGAGAGAGAAAGATTTTTTAAAGAGACTAGCATGTAATAGAATTCAATGAGCCTAAAGCAATATCCCTTGAATATTCACATAACATAAAAAATATTTGTCTGGCTTTATGTCCTTTTTAGCATTTGTTTGTGTTTATTTTATCTTCCGTTTAGGTTCCCATATTCCCAAAGAGGAAGGAGAGGCTTATTTCTCTTCTACAAGGTCTGGTGCAATACCTAGCACATTGGAAGACAGTAAATATTTCTTGAAAGAGTAGCTTCAAGAGTACTCACTAACATGTGCTAGTTTTCATTTGTGTACTCTTGGTACTTTGGGGGAAATGAATAGTCCTTTCTCATATTCAGCAAAGGTAATCTTTTGTCAACTATTTTGAGAGGAAAAACTTCTTCCTCTCTAAAAATGTAGCAAAAGAATTTTGTGGTTAGTACTGTAGGAAATAATTGAAGAATGAAAAGAACAAAATTCTCTTTGCCTTAAAGAATTGAATATGAACTTGTTGATGTAGTTATTTAGACTTTGGATATATGTTCTGTATAGTTAATTCCACATGTTCTCCATATGTGGAAATAATAAACATCTTTAAAGTTGGCTCCTTCCTTTCCCCATCTTTCCTTCAGATCCATACCCATGATGCAAGCAGAGACTCTTCATGTGCATTTAATTACATGAAAATTGCTTGTGTATTTCTGTCTATTAATTACAGCACTCTAAAATTTATGAACTATTTCCTCCTCCACCCCATTTGCCATATTCTCACAATATTACTTACCCAATCCTGATTTAGCATAACCAGAGCAAGGAAACATTAAAATGCACAAGTAAGGGGTTTTAACCACATGAATTTTCAGGATTTTAGGTATGAAAATTCGTATTTCTCAAAATTAAAAACAACTTAAAGAACTCATATTTTAAGTAAAACCTGATGGTCTTCAAAACCCAAAGAAATGTCTCTGATTTGGCCTATTTTAACCTTAAGGGTTTAAAAGAAGTTGGATTTGTATCTTAGTTAAGGTTTCTATTCCTGTGATGAAACACCATGATTAAAAAGCAAGTTGGAGAGGAAAGGGTTTATTCTGCTTACATTTCCAGATTGCTGTTCATCAGTGAAGGAAGTCAGACAGGAACTCTAATAGGGCAGGATTTTGGAGGCAGGAGCTGATGCAGAAGCCATAGAAGAATGCTGCTTTCTGGCTTGTTATACGTGCTTTGTCCAGCCTGCTTTCTTCTGGAACCCAGAACTACCAGTCTGGGGGTGGCACTGCCTATTGATCACTAATTGAGAAATTGCCTTACAGCTAGCTGGATCTTATGGAGGCATTTCCTCAACTGAGGTTCTTTCCTCTCTGATGACTCTAGTTTGTGTCAAGTTGACACAAAGCCAGCTAGTACAGTTTGTGTATTTGTTTGTGGTATTTGGAGACTAAATCTAAAACTTGTACCTGCTAGACAAGGACTCTATGCTTAGTTATAGTTCTGTCCATTAGTCGGTGCTTTCCTTCACTCCTGTAATGAGTTCACCACAATTTTCCCAGTCCTGTGCAGTTGAAGGTATAAGATACAAGAAAGAACTCCTTCTCTGTGGAAACTTCAAACCAAACCTCAAAGCCTGCTGTAACTCACCTGGCAGAAATTAACAGTGTCTCATCTCTCTCAATGTAACTATCAGACTTTTGAAACAATAGACCCTAAAGGAATTCCTAGTGGAACTGCCCCAGGAATCTCATGCTGAGAGGAAGAAAGGAGATTTCACACTGTTACAACTTGTCAGACCACCTCACAGGATGAAACTAAGTCCAGATAATGATATTGTCAATGGTGGCAAGGTAGGCAGGCCACAATGTTTACATTACCCTCTATTTAAACTTGGATGTCACTTCAGGACCTGAAAGACAAGCAGAGTTGGGGACAGGGGTGTGCTGTATCTACTTGTCCCTCTTTCTAATGGGGCCACATTGAATAAATGATTTTCTTCTTCCTTCTTCTTTCTTCTTTCTTCCTTCTTCTTCTTCTTCTTCTTCTTCTTCTTCTTCTTCTTCTTCTTCTTCTTCTTCTTCTTCTTCTTTTCTTCTTCCTTCTTCCTTCTTCTTCTTCTTTCTTCTTCTCTTCTTCTTCTTCTTCTCCTTCTCCTTCTCCTCCTTCTCCTTCCTCTTCCTCCTCCTCCTCTTCTTCTTCTTCCTCTTCCTCCTCCTCCTCTTCTTCTTCCTCTTCTTCTTCTCCTCCTCCTCTTTCTCCTCCTCCTCTTCCTCCTCCTCCTCTTCTTCTTTTTTCTTCTTCCTTCTTCTTTCTTCTTCTTTTCTTCTTCTTCTTCTTCTCCTTCTCCTTCTCCTTCTCCTTCTCCTTCTCCTTCTCCTTCTCCTCCTTCTCCTTCCTCTTCCTCCTCCTCCTCTTCTTCTTCCTCTTCCTCCTCCTCCTCTTCTTCTTCCTCTTCTTATTTCTTCTCCTCCTCCTCCTCTTCCTCCTCCTCCTCCTCCTCTTCTTCTTCTTCTTCTTCTTCTTCTTCTTCTTCTTCTTCTTTTTCTTCTTCTTCTTCTTTTTCTTCTTCTTCTTCTTCTTCTTCTTCTTCTTCTTCTTCTTCTTCTTCTTCTTCGTCTTACAAAGCACAAAAAGTTCCTCAAACTTAGAAGATTCACAAGGCCCCTCCCTAGTGTCACAAAGGTAGTAACAGCTGAATAAAAATGGCTTTCTCATTTACCCAGTTGTCAGCATATAGTATGGGAAGTTTTGTGGATGCAGCTTTTATGAATAGTCACCCAGACTTGGGTGGCATTTTGCTTCTGTAACTCACTTATATTCCTACGAGTAATTTCAAATCTACCTGTTCTCTAAGCAAGACTTGAATGAAATAATGTCTGTAGACTTAGATTTTTCAAAACCTACTTTTAATAAGGTTTTTAAATGTTTTCAACTCCCTTCTAGCCTACCACCCACCAGCAGTAGTAGAAACAAAAGGTTAATAGAACAAGGAGTATGTGGACCTATTTAGAAATAGCTCTTTGGAGCAAATCCAATCTACATAGTCAGGATATCAGCAGGACAGTTCACACAAATCAGTAGGGGCAGCTCAATCCAGTTGCAAACAGCATTCATGAATTAGCAATGACAGGTTGATCCAGAAGAAACCGTGAGGCTCCACCAACCAGCTGAGTCCATGGAAGTGGCAAGAAGCTGCCAGAACACCACCAGAGGTTTTTGGTGCACTTCTCTCTATGCAGTCACGACAAGCAATGATCAGCAAAGAATTGTAAGGCATACCAATGCCATCCAGTATCATCCACTCTCTGTTGGGTTATATTTATATCCTTTCCAAATGTTATGTGTTCTCTCAAACATCTTCTCTAGTGAAACATCACATGTCCTTTTTCCAGGTTGTTTCAAAAAAAACAAAAACAAAAACAAACAAACAAAAAAAACACAACATGTCTGTTCTTCGCAAAACATCCTCCCATATGTTTACTTCAGCAAAAACATCCTCTCATAAGACAGTTTCCAAAAAAAATTATATGACACAATTGAGTCTCCAAAGAAACCAGAACTTTTCACTTCAGATGTCCTTGATCTATTATCAGTCTGTTATCAGTGATCTTTCAGGTGAATAGAAGTATGTTCACATCTCTCCAGGAAAAGTCACAGAAGTCAACTGGATTTCAAACAGGGAAAAGCAGGATCAAAGATGAGTTGAAGATGAGTGGTTGAATCATCCCTCCAGCTATTTATGGGATATGTAACTAAAGCTGATCTATTTGAGGCCAAAACATCCAATGGCACAACCCTACCCTGTGTGGTATAAAATGGTATGTTTCCTTGCAATAATAGTGATTGTACATTCCCTAGAATGAATGATTGAACATGAAACCAAGGTTAAGCTTTCTGGGAATGATGGGGAAACCCCAAGGTAGTCAGTCACCTTCCTGTTCTTAATATGAGGTGGAATATTGTTATCTTAGTTGGGGTTTTACTGCTGTGAACAGACACCTCCATGACCAAGGCAACTCTTATAAGGACAACATTTACTTTGGGCTGGCTTACAGGTTCAGAGATTCAATCCATTATCATCAACACAGGAGCATGGCAGCATCCAGGCAGGCATGGTGCCGGCAGAGCTGAAGGTTTGACATCTTCATCTGAAAGTTGCTAGTGGAAGACTCAGTTCCAGACAACTAGGAGTAGGGTCTTAATGCCTACACCCACAGTTACACACCTATTCCGACAAGGCCACACCTCCACATAGTGCCACTCCCTCAGCCAAACATACACCAACCATCACAGTTGTATTAGTTAATTTTCTACTGCTGTGATAAAACATCATTTCCAGAATAATTTATAGAAGGAAGAGTTCACTGGCACAGTTCCAGAGAGATAAAGGTCCATAATGTCAGAAAAGAGGCATTGTGGTTGGAACAGGCAGGTAAGAGCTTACATCTTTATCTGCAAACACAAAGAAAGCAAACTGGAACAACACATTGGCTTTGAAGACTCAGTCTGACCCTAATGAAATACTTCCTCCAGCAAGGTCACACTTCCTAAACCTACCAACACAGTGTGACCAAGTAGTTAAACACCAGAGACTATGGAAGATATTTCATTCAAACAACCACATGTACCGTCTTGATGAACGTGACTCTTCACACAAGTGTATGGTTGCCCCCCCAAACAACACATGAAATGTGATGTCATCAGTTGAATAGTCTTTGCCATGAGTGAGTAATAACACGTGACTGAGACTCACCTGTCTTCTGAGAAAGCACTTTTAAGGGAGAAAATACAATGGGAAAAGAATTACTAGTGTTATCATCTGTATGATGATAGACTGGGCAAGAAATATAGAAAAAGAGGAGGAATAGATAGAGGTGCTAGCTTGCTTTTTTTCGCAGCTGACAGAATGCAAGGGGAAAAGAGCGAAAATTAAAGTGTTCCTATAAGGAGACTTTCTTGAATCCAAAAGCTTAGAACTCACAGGAATAATTGACTAGTGAGAAGGAACAGTATGTGGTTGAGATGGTATAGGCTTGGGCCTGTATTCTATTCTAATACAGAAGCAGAGAGAATTTCATGACTCAGCATGCAAAAGCAGGTCTTAATAATGCCGATTACAAGAAACCATGACAATCATGTATTACTCAGCATATAAACTTTCATAAACTTGGAGGGACTTTTAAGTAAATAATTTTTAAAGGCCTCTCAAAACCTGATTCCTGAGGGTGTAGGGTTCGAAGGCACATAGCAGTCTGAATGCTATAGAAGTGGAGAAACTCAATAAAGTTTAGCTGCACACCTCCTAAAGATACAAATCGTGCTAAATATCCTGAAGCAATATTAGAGAAATCACTCGCTGATGGACTGACTGGCTCTTACAAACCATCACAGGCAATTGTTCTCACAATCTGACATCCTCACAACTGTCAGGGACTGGAATACAATAAAAGAATTATAAGCATTGCTGAGAAATTGGCCAACAAAGGTAGTACTTAATGCCCAAATCATGCAGATATATAAGGATGTGTTCACAGAACAGTTACAAAAATGTCTAACTCGGTGGGACTTTAGGTCTGCAAGAGGGTTTTAGGCTTATTTGTCAATAGGGCTGAGCAGCATCGTGGGATAAAATCCTTGCCAAGTAGAAGAACCTTTAGTTAGTCTGAATGACTTAGACCAGCATGTGCATTAGGCTTCCAAAGTGCAATTAATCAGGAGTGAGGAAAAGACATGGTAAATGGGTTTGTCTAGGTCACTTGCTGGCAATTGTAGCAAGATTTGTGTTGAGCCAAAGTTCCTATGGAAAAATTAAGAGAAAGCTAAGTGCTATGCTAGTAAGCTTCCAAAAGGCCTTAAAGCCCGAGCAACAACTCATCCAAGACACAAAAGTCACAGTCAGGTGGAAAAGTTAAGATGCTCCAGGAGCTAGAGAGTTTCTCCCAGAATAGGCTGTAATGTCCTCACTGACATTTCTGTTAAGTAATCTCTCACCTAAAATGCTTAAGTCACCACAATAAGAACACTGGTTCACTAAACTGGACTTGAGTGGAATTGTTTCTTCAGTCCGCCATCTATGACTTATAAAGAGGAAGGGGATGTTTATTAATATACCCCCAGGAAAAGACACACAACCATACCGTCCCTTGGAAATGAATCAGCAAATGACCACACCCACAGGAGAGGGGGGCCATCCCACAGTCACAAATCTGACCCATAATTGTGCCTCTCTGAAAGAATTACAGGGATGGAAATGGAGAGGATCCTGAGGAAAAGAAGGTCCAGAAACAGGCCCAAAGTGGGATCCAGCTCAAGGTGAGGTCGCAAGTCTTGACACTATTACTGAGGCTATAGAGTACTCACAAAATGGGACCCAGCATGACCACAGTCCAGGAGACCCAACAAGCAGCTGAAAGAGTCAGATGCAGATATTTGCACCCAATCAATGGACAGAAGTAGCTGACTCCTGTTGTTGTATTAGGGAAGGCAAAAAGAAGCTGAAGAGAAGGGCAATCCTGTAGGAGGACCAGCAGTCTCATTTAATTGAGACCTCTGAGATCTCTCAAACACTGGACCACCAAACAGGCAGCATTCACCAGCTGGTATGAGGCCCCTAACACACATACAGTAGAGGACTGCTGGGTCTGTATTCATTCAGAGATGATGCACCTAACCCTCAAGAGACTGGAGGCCCCAGGGAGTTTATAGAGTTCAGGTGGAATGGGGAGTGGGACATCCACATGGAGACAGGTGGGTCGGGAGGAGGTATGGGATGTGGAACAGTCAGAGGGTGGATAGGGTGTGTGGGGGGATAAAATATAGAGTATAAAAATAAATTAATAATAATAACAACAGCAACAACAACAACAACAATAATAAAAGTTCTTTATATCTGGAGGAAACCTACAAGAGGTTAAAAAAGTCTAGCATCTTCATTTTGCAGATGAGGTAACACTGTCAAGATGAACTCTGAATTTAATTGAATTTCTCATCCAAGTATACATATAAATTAACAAAAGAGGTCTCATGGGTGATCATAGAACCAGTTATAGAAAGGTTAAGTAACCTTTAGGAGACAGCTATATTTAGCTTACTATATCTGCCATCCAAAAATCTGAAATGAAGAAAATGTATCTTGGCCTCTGAGTCCACAATCCCAAGTATATTCTACTGGCCTGTCACTAAGCTGGCTTTTCAATCGAGATGGTAAGCAAAGAATCGTGGTTTTTATGATCAGAATATGTTCATCTTACAGACAGATCATTTATGACAACATATCTGTATTAATGACACCAATGTAGAATTATTCCATTGAGCACTCATAAAATATTTTGAAGTAGTAACTCCCTAACTTTCATAATTTGGAAGTTTAAGCTTGAATTCTTTTGGAAGCTTTGCTGTAGGACTTTTACTGTATTTGCCTCATAGACCCATTGCTTTTAAAGAGATTTGACAGAGAATGTACTTGGAGTGACTTTGGGGACAATGATAGAAATCAAGCCTCCCCCATACCTTCCCAAATGTACTTGATTATACACAGCAATTTTCTTAAAAAATGGATAGCCTTTACCAAAGGAGTTGAGCCTAAATATTTTCTCACCTTCTCTTATAATCTTGTCTTGTCAATCCTTGTTTCAGATATCAAAATCTTTTCCAAAAAAATAATAATAATCAGTATACACTCTGAATAATGACTAAAAGTAATCCACAATATATTCCTTTAATAGCAATTTTAACAGAAGAAACAGACCAGTCTGTACAGAGCTGGCTCAACCAGTTTTCCATTTTAAAAACTGATTAGAAAAACAGTAATGTAATTTAGACTTAGTTATACTTTGCCTACTTTAGAATGAATGAATACAAAATACTGCTTAACTTATCAGATCAGAGATCTGACCTTAACCCTGGATTCTGACTGACTCAATCTTGGCACACAGCCAGAAACATCAAGTGAACTGGGGAATATTTGGAAAAGTAGATCAATCGATACTATGGAGTGGATAATTAACCACTATCCAGCTCTAATAGCCAAGCTGTTAGGAAACTAAAGAAAATCATAATTCTTAAAAGTTTGTTACTTAATTTCATTCATAATTTTCACTTTTGCCTTCAGCTCAGACGCCAGCATAAAGTGCTTAGTAATTAGTCATAAATAGAAAGACGTGTCCCCAACTTAGATGTTAACAACTTTTATAAAAGAAGAGTGCTGTACACTCTTGTGTACATGCATGAGCTGTACAGCATGACACTACATCTGGCACAGACTTTTACTTTGATATATATGCCCACTTGTCTCTCAGTATGTAATTTATTTTCTTTTGGTTTGTTGTTGTTGTTGTTGTTGTTGTTGTTGTTGTTTTGAGACAGGGTTTCTCTGTGTAGCCCTGGCTGTCCTGGAACTCACTCTGTAGACCAGGCTGGCCTCAAACTCAGAAATCTGCCTGCCTCTGCATCCCAAGTGCTGGGATTAAAGGCGTGCACCACCACCGCCCAGCTAGTATGTAATTTCATAATTTTACATAACTATATTTTTATTTTTCTAGGACTTCCAGAGGTACATATATTGACACTGTGTCAAAAAAGGAGAAGGAGGAGGAGGTAAAGGAGGAAGAAGAGGAAGAGAAAGAAGAGGAGAGTAGTTTTACTGACTCTTCCAAATACATCTAATGATAGTTCCAGAATAGAATGGGTGGCTGAAGTAATATTTAAGTAGTCCATAAAATGAAAAATTTTGAAACTTCCTATACACCCACATTTCAATATTTAATTCAAAGGTAATTGAAAATAATTAATGCTCCCCCCCCCAGCAGTGGGCAAAAGACACCTTGTTGGTGGCATTGTTCTTATACCAGGCAGGGGAAGAACAGATGACAGTCCTTTGTTCATCCTCGCTTGATTCTTGACATGGTGGCCAAAGTTGTCTTATGCCTGGGACTCATTAACATCAGGTCAAGTCAAATCCAGAAGAAAGACAGACAGACCTGTAGACCACCATGCCACCCACAGACCTGCCCTTCAGTCAAAGCACAGGTGGGCTATAGACACCTGATTGCTGCCACACCACACAGTGTAGCCCAGATGGAGGATGTCACCCAGGGGCCTGCCAGCCGCATGGCCAGCCTACAGCAGGAGCCACCACAGTGTGCTAGTATGTGGTGGGCAGATGGGAGAGAAAGAAGTGGAGCAGCCTGGAATACATACATTCTTATAAAATCACTGAGGGTAGGTGGTGGCACAAAACTGGAAACCCAGAGAAGGAGAGTAGAGACTTGTGAGTCACTGAGCTTCTCTCACCAGGCAGCCTAACCTATTTGGCAAGTTCCAGGCCATTGAGAGTCTCTCTCTCTCTCTCTCTCTCTCTCTCTCTCTCTCTCTCTCTCTCTCTCTCACACACACACACACACACACACACACACACACACAGAAATAAAAATTTTAAAAACATGGTATTCATGTGGAACAGCATCCAAGGGTATGCTCCAGCCACAAACACACATATACCTCCAGGCACACGTGCAATTACAGGTATGAACACACATAGCCACACACATGAGCACATATACATGCTCACACACACACACACACACACACACACACGTTCCAAAAGTAGACCATGAGTCAGAGACACACACACTGTTAGGAACCTCACAAGAACACTGAACCATACAACCATAATATACATGCAGATGACCTAGCTCAGACCTATATAGGTTCCCTGATTTCTGACCCACTTGAGTCCCAATCAGATGATTCTGTAGGCCATATTCTTGTGGTGTCTTTGACCCCTCTGGCTCCTCCAATCCTTTCTCCTCCTCTTTAGCAGGATTCTCCAACTTCCAAATAACATTTTCTGTGGCACTCAACATCTGCTCCCATCAGCTGTTGGATGAAGTCTCTCTGGTCTCTCTGATGATAATTTTGTTAGGCTCCAGCCCCACCAGACACATCATGCAGGAATGACAAACTGCAGGTCTGATACAATATCTGATATAAGTGAGTAGATAGCATATTTGTCTTTTGTGTCTGTGTTACCTCACTTGGGATGATCTTTTTCTAGTTTCATCCGTTTGCCCGCAAATTTCATGTCACCCACTGTGTAAATGTACCACATTTTCTTTATCCATTCTTCAATTGAGGAACATCTAGGTGGTTCCCAGTTTGGGTCTATTATGAATAAGGCTGCAATGAACATAACTGAGCAAGTGTCCTTGTGGTAGGATTGGATGTCTTTTTGGGCATATGCCCAGGAGTTGTTACAGCTAGGTCTTGAGGTCGACCAATTCCCAGTTTTCTGTGAGATCATACTGATTTCCAAAGTAGCTACCCAGATTTGCACTCCCACCAGCAGTGTGCTTGTCAGCAATCAGAAAGACCTGAGTTTGAACCCTAAAACACACACTTTAAAGGTTAGACACATTCACTTATAGTTCCAGTCCTGAGATGGTGAGTCAGGATGGGTAGATGGCTGACACCGGCTACCCTGCCAGCCGAGCCGACTTGACAAGTTCCAGGGCAATTAGTGACATGTTCTCAAATCAAAGGGGATGGCAACTGAGGAATGACACCCAAGTTGCCCTCTTGCTTACACACACACACACACACACACACACACACACACACACACACCATGCCTTTCATTCCAGAGATCTTTGACATCTTTTTTCTGTGGTTTGAATAAGAAACGTTCCCTAAGGATTAGTGTTTGGTCACTCGGGTCTCTGAACGCTTGGTGACCATGCTGGTTTCGAAGCTTGTGGAACTTGTAGAAGGTGGAGTGTCTCTGGAGGAAGTGAGTCATGGGACAGTCTTGAGCTTCTCAGAGCCTAGAGCCACTTCCTGGTCATTTTGTTCTTCCTGGCTATTGTCACAATATAACCAGTTGCATTATACTCCCATTGCGCCACCTTCTCCGGTCTGGACTGCATCTCTTTTTACATTGCAAACAGAAATAAATGCATCCTCAAGTTGCATTTTGCCAGGCATTTGGACAGAGCAACAAGAGAAATAGCTAATGTGTACCCTTTCTCCCTTGTATCTGTAATTGGTCTCTTCATGCTACTGTGGTCTAGTTTCTGCTCTAACCTCAGGGCCACGATGCTGCTAGGGCCACCTCTCCTCAGATCAGGGAGGCCTCCCTAACTCGTCAGCATTCCCCTGGTCTGAGTCCTTCAAATCTTCTCACGTTCTACATCAGCACTATTTTCATCACCTGCCATTCCATCTTTTGCCCTCAACCTGTATCTGTTCTTCTCTGGCCCCTCTGGTCAGGCTGCATATTGCTTGCTCCAACAACAAGCTGTACCATTCTGCATAGATCAGTACCCAGTAAAGTCATGTAGATGTGAATAATGGTAGAAGCTGGGCAGTGGTGGTGCATGCCTGTAATTCCAGCACTTGGGAGGCAAAGGCAGGCGGATTTCTGAGTTCGAGGCCAGCCTGGTCTACAGAGTGAGTTCCAGGACAGCCAGGGCTACACAGAGAAACCCTGTCTCAAAAAAAAAGAAAAGAAAAGAAAAGAAAAGAAAAGAAAAGAAAAGAAAAGAAAAGAAAAGAAAAAAAGAAAAAAAGAAAGAAAAGAAAAACCAAATCCAAAAAAAAAAAAAAAGAATAATGGTAGAGCATCCATCCTGGCAACAAACACGGAGAAGTGCTTGTATGAGGACTAAGTGAAGGAATGCAGATTAAAGGCATAGACTTTCAAATCCTACTTATTTATTAGTATACCCATACCATCCTTTCTAGACACCAAAATGATGGGGAAGGAGGAATGGGATGAAGAACTGTCAGGGAGTGGACCTGGTGGAGGATAACCACTGGACTGTAAAAAGTGATTAAATATTTTTTTGTAATGCAATTGGTATATAATATCCTCTTCCTGCAAAATACTGACAAATGTAATGAATACGAGTAAGTGAAGATCTTACGAGTAAGTGACTTACTTACAGGAATACGGGTGAGGGGTTCCTTACAAAAGAAGAAATGACTTAGAGACAGATGCACCAGCAAGGCCCACCCCAGCATGGGTGACAGTTCTCTGGGAACTGAATGAGAGAGAACTGAGATTAGTTGTTGTATCGGTGGCTCAATAAAGAACATTTACCAAAAAGTTAGTAAGAGTGGGAGGAAGTGACGCTCTGAAGAAAAGATATAATGAAGTGTTTGTTCTATACACACTATACCTACTTGTAGAGCAACATTTATTTTCTACAGCAGTATTCATCCCACTGGAGACAGATTTCTGAGGCTAATATGATATTTTGATAAAGCAGTGGGGTGAAATGAGCCCTAGAGCTGGGTCACCATCAAATGCATCAACAGGGTCACTCTCAGATGGATCAATAGAGTCTCCCTCAGATGGATCAATAGAGTCACCCTCAGTGGACCAATAGAGTCACCCTCAGATGGATTATTAGAGTCACCCTAATAGAGACAACCTCAGATGTATCAAATAAAGTCACCCTCAAGTGATCAACAGAGTTATCCTAATAGAGTCACCCTCAGATGGATCAGTAGAGTCACCCTCAGATGGATCAGTAGAGTTACCCTCAGATGGATCAGTAGAGTTACCCTCAGATGGATCAGTAGAGTTACCCTCAGATAGATCAGTAGAGTTACCCTCAGATGATCAACAGAGTCACCCTCAGATGTATCAGTAGAGTCACCCTCAGATGCATCAATAGAGGCACCCTCAGATGCATCAATAGAAGAAAGGTTATCCAATTTTATGTCTAAAAGGATTTTATACCTTAATTTTACTTTTGAAGCACACAGATAAATGCATTGATTTTTTAAAAAGGTGAAATGCCCTGTCCTGTATCCTTGATACAGATAATTTATCAGTGAGGGAAAAAAAATCCATCAGCAGATTAGGGCATTGTTTCATGTCCAGATTCCAACGAAGAAGAAAGCCAGATCCCTCAAGGTTTCTTTTGATTTCCACATGTGCAGTATAGCCCAAGCACACATATGCACACAAAATAAATAAATAAATAAATAATAATTTTAAAGTTTTACAATCAAGCTATAAATAAAAATCTTAGAGAAGTATTACTAATGAAAGTACCATGTAATTGACAATGAAAATGATGTGTTCAGGTTGGTGAGGTGGCTCAGCAGTTAAGAGCACCACTGCTCTTCCAGAGGTCATGAGTTCAAATCCCAGCAACCACATGGTAGCTCATAACCATTCATAACAAGAAACAAATAAAGATCCCATGGGCTGGAGAGAATGGGGGCTGGTGCGAGTGGGGCCAGAGAGAGCAGGGGCCAGAGGGAGCCGGGGCTGGAGCAAGATGGAGAAAGGGAGGGGGAGAAAAAAAGATTTATTTTTTTAAAAAAAAATATATGCTAAATAATCCGTGTTATGAATTTCCACAATGGCATTAATTTTAAAAGGCTGACTCACTTTCCCTTACAGACTTGTCCACAAATTGCATATATATATACTGGAGCAACTCTGAATCTAGGAATAAGGCTATTAGCTGGCCGGGCGGTGGTGGCGCACGCCTTTAATCCCAGCAATTGGGAGGCAGAGGCAGGCGGATTTCTGAGTTCAAGGCCAGCCTGGTCTACAGAATGAGTTTCAGGACAGCCAAGGCTGCACAGAGAAACCCTGTCTCAAAAACAAAAACAAAAACAAAAACAAAAACAAAAACAAAAACAAAACAAAAAGCTATTAGCTGATCCGCAAAGCCATACATTGTTACTAAATAAGGAAGTAAAATCAGCTGAGTGCCAGGCGGTGGTGGCACACACCTTTAATCCCAGCACTTGGGAGGCAGAGGCAGGCAGATTTCTGAGTTTGAGGCCAGCCTGGTCTACAGAGTTCCAGGACAGCCAGGGCTATACAGAGAAACCCTGTCTTGGAAAAAAATAAAAAAAAACAACAAACAAACAAACAAACAAAAAAAAAAAACCAAATCAGCTGAGTGTTGGTGGAGCCCTCCTTTAACCCCAGCATTTGGGAAGTCCAGGCAGGCGGATCTCTTTGAGTTTCAGACCACCCTGATCTACACAGTGAGCTCCAGGACAGCCAGAACTACATAGAGAGACCTTATCTCAAAAATAAAAGCAAAAGTAAAAACAAAACAAGAATATAAACTCAGAGAAGCAAATAATGTAGAACAGGAGGATATCTATCATATAGAATCAAAATGATCAAGTCAAACAATGCAATTTTCTAGTGTATAAAAGAGCGCAACAAGGGCTGGAGAGATGGCTCAGCGGTTAAGAGCGTTGACTGCTCTTCCAAAGGTCAAGAGTTCAAATCCCAGTAACCACATGATGGCTTACAAGGGTAATGAGATCTTATACTCTCTTCTGGGGTGTCTGAAGACAGCTACAGTGTACTTACATATAATAAATAAATAAATCTTTTTTAAAAAAGAGCGTCAAAAAGGCTAGTTAATATTCAACCATTTTGGAATTTTTTTTTCTAAAGCAGGAAATAATATGTTATAAAGAGTTCTATTCCTTTAAACATAGTCTTACAACAGCTACTGGACTATAATACACTTCTTCTGTATTCATGCTCACTGCTGTGCCCACCTGATAACATACTGTGACACATTTTGATTCTATTTTTTTTACTACCTATAACAGCAGGTAACACTTTATGACAAAAATCTACTTATAAATATTTCTGTAGAATAAATTCTGAGGGGGAGAATAGTTTCAAAACAGAGCATTCACATCAAAACCTTTATAAAGTTTAAATCAATTTACACTTACCCCCAGCTATCGCCTTAAACACAACTATTACAAAACCGTTTATTATTTATCAGCCATTTCATAGTAAGTTAAATTTTCACTTACAGGAAAAGTTACTGCTGTGACAGTAAGACCAACACATCACAGAGAAAGCTTTGTATAAAGCTCTTCAAAACGTTTCTGTGTGGTTCCCAACTCCCTTTTCCCTCCCATTCCCGACTTTGACCCAGCTTTGACTCTGTCTTTGGGGCACTGTCAGTTTCGTCTTGTAAAAACCAGTCCCTGCTATCACCAAAATCACTGAGGAGTTTTTATCTTGAAGTAACAGGCATGAAGCAGGATCTTATTCTATTTTCCCAAAATAATAATAATAATACTCTTTGCTTAAATACAATGGATGAATAGACCCAGAGATATCTGTAAATGACACAGCACTAGGATTGTAGGTGTGTGTTGCCACGATCAGCTTTCCATAGGTGCAGGGGATTTGAACTCATATCCTCATGGTTGCAGAACAAGCATGTTAGTCACTGAGCCATCTCCTAGCCTTCCATTCTCCTTTTAGTGGTGTCTTCTCCTTTCTCGTTCTTGTCTGTCAGGAAATGCCTCCACAGCTCTATGTGGTTCCATTAAGGCCTCCCAGTTTAGACACTTCTCCTACTCCCTGTGAGCAGAAACAATATCCAGTCCTGATTTATAATACGATCAACTTTCGAAAACAAAAATTGGTCCAAGAGCAGATATAAGGCGAAAGAAGGGTCAGAGCTTCCTGTTTGCCCAGGTCAGTTTGGCTCTGTGGGCATGCCTATAGGGGACTATATTGATTCTTAACCAACACAGTGGGGCACAATCGACTACGGGTGACACTGTTCCTTGGACAGGTTCTGGGATGTGTGAGAAAGCTAGCAAAGCATGAGTTTGTGAACAAATCAGCAAACAGCGGTCTTCTCCCCCAGCAGCTTTTCTTGGCAGGTGTCCCACAGCTCTGGCATCTCCAACATTTCGGGGTCTCCAAGGCAATCCAGGTTTCACCTCTGCAACTTCATGCAATGTCCTCTCTAGGTCTCCATGCAGGGACACCCCTGCTCGACACATGTCTAGCTGGCCTCAGCAGCTTTCCTTAGTCACAGAGAGAGATCCCATAACCCCTTTCTTCTTCTATCCGTGACTCTAAAGCCAGAATCATGTGGCTCAATCTGCCAAATTCTGCTGCTTGCTGGGGTTAGAACACGCCCCCCCCTCCTTCAATTACATCTTCATCATCTCTGTTTTCAGTGGTTTCCTTCACTGCCTGAGCTTGACTGTCCTGAAATTTGCTCTGTAGACCAGGCTTCAAACTCAGAGATCCACCTGCCTCTGCCTCCTGAGTTCTGGCTTTAAAGAAGTGACCCATCACACTCAGCCTGAAGCTTTTCTTTAATTCCTGCTCACAAGCTGCAAGCTTAGCTCGGTGGAATCTTGCCCCGAGGCCACTGCTCCCTTTACTCCACTTAACCTCAGGCTTTTCTCTAATCTGTTTATCTTCCTGAACACAGAATTAGCTCCATTCTACTTCCTGGTGCTCTTTTTCTCCACAAACTTGTACATTTTCTATTTTTTTTTTCCTGGCCCAGTTTGCTCATTTTCATTGCGGATCTGCATCAGAGTGAACACTAATAACCAAGCAACACAGTTACGACTAGGCTGTCTGGAAATTTCCTCTGCCAAAGCTGATCTATAATTCTCCAATTTAGACTCAGGCAGAGGAATAGAAAGCAGCTACATTCTTCAACATAATATCTCAAGAACAGTCTCCAGGCCACATATTAATAGTCTCCTCTGAAATTTCTGGAGCCAGGCCCCCACAGTTCAAATCACACTCAGCATCACTGTCTCCCATAGTCCTGCTATTATGGCCCATTAAATTCTACTTCAAGTGTTCAGCTGCTTTTCTAACTCCAAGTCCCAAAGTTTACCTTCCTCCAAATAAAATCATGGTCAGACATGTCACAGCAATACCCTAGTTGCTGGTAGCAACTTCTTTCTGCCTTATTTGGTTTTCCATTACTGAGATCTATTACCATGACCAGGAGAACTCTTATAAAGAAAAATATTTAATTGGGGCTGGTTTACAGTCCAGAACTTAGCCGATTGTCACCATGGTGGGTAACATGATGGTAGGCAGATATCCATGGTGCTAGAGAAGGAGCTGAACGTTCTACACTCAAAGGCAGCAAAACCAAAGGCAGCAGGAAGAGTTCCTACCCTACATTCTCTCAATAAAAGACAGTAACTGGTACACTGAAAGAAATACTTTCTTCCCTTAAGTTGCTAGGTCAGAATGTAGAGAAATAGCTAGAATACTACTAGGCTAGAATAAAAGGTACGGAATAACAGATCTCCTTCTCATCTGGATTATGCTACACATCTGACCACAGGAAAGCACTAGTTAAATGTAATCTTCTCATTTGAAAATTAGTGTGGCGGGTGGCTTAATTATGTTCTCTCTTATAATCTGGAAAGCCAGCCCTGTCAAGTCATGTAAATTGTTTGTTCAGCACTATTGATGATTGTACTACAGTAGAGTTAATGGGTGTTAAAAATGGGTGAGAGAGAGACACTGGAAGTAGGAGTGGAAGTAGTCTCCCCACACACAAACTACATGGCTGAGACACATCTGGAGAGAAGAAAAGATAAAGGGCAGAACTACAACATGAATTTGGAAAGTATCTCTGATCACCCCCAAATAGCCACTTTGGTGATGAAGCTGTTGAGCACTTCATAACATTAATTCTAGTAATAAATAAGTACACTTGAGCCTCCCAACACCCCCATCTGAATATCCACACCAGTTCTCAGTGGAAAGATGAGACCGAATTATGCACAAAAGTTTCTAAATTGTGCGATTGATTTTTTTTTTCATTAAAATTCAGGTTTCTAGCTTCTCTTAAAGCCAGAATCTCTCTATGATCATTCTAAGCACTCATTTCTCCACAGTAGCAATAGGCAAGCTAATGCCATCCGTTGCATTTACCAAGCTTCTGCAGACCTGAAGTACTTTGCACAGTCCAGTTACCTTCAGCCCCAATGTACTTGTGAGTACGCACCATCATCCTAGACAACGTCTGGTTTTGCATCTGCCTGCCTACTGGGCTCACACTCTCAATGTGGCAACAACTGAGCTTTCGTAAAGTGACCCTCCACTTTACATGTCAGCAAGTTGTGAATTCCGAGTAGGATATAAGCATATTCAAGATCAGCCTCCCAGATTTATCTGCACGGCCAGCTGAATTCCCTCATAAAGCTACAGAAGATGGAAAACTCATTTTCCTTTTATTAGCTTAACGTAATTTTTAAATGCTAAATTCTAATCTTGAACTCACAAAACTAGAATAAAACTTCAATAGTCAAATAGACAAAAAGAAGAAAAAGATTATTCTGAAGAACCACAACTAATTTTCCAGGAAGAAAATTTACTCCAAGAAACAAATGATTCTTGTTCATGGTCTCAATGAGAGTGAAAGGGGCATTGTTTCAATAAAAGAAATACATATTTCTGAGTTAGAAAAAAAATGAACACCTGAAATAGTAACTATCAATTTTTTATTATTATTATTATTATTATTATTATTATTATTATTATTATATTTGGTTTTTTGAGACAGGGTTTCTCTGTATAACCCTGGCTATCCTGGAACTTACTCTGTAGACCAGGCTGGCCTCGAACTCAGGAATCTGCCTGCCTCTGCCTCCCAAGTGCTGGGATTAAAGTCATGTGCCACCACTGCCCAGCATCAAATTATTTTTGTCTTGACTTTAAGTCAGTTTGAGTTTTAAGTCACAGAGTACAAATCATGCTGTCCGTGAGTTTATGTATGCAGTTCTGTAAGCACCACAGTGAACAAGAGCATCACCATCAGCCCACACTGTCCCTGCCATCACTTCTGTAGTCAGTGCTGCTCCACCTCCAGGTCCCTGGAGACCATCGTCTTTTTCTATCACTGTAGATTGACCTTTCCCATAGATAAATCCTTTTGTTTTTTTACTATAATAGCTTGATATTTTTCCATATTTTATATCATTAAGTAGCTTGCTCTGTTTTGTGGTATGAATGCACTGTAACTTGTTTATCTACCCACCTAAAACTAAACTGTATTTTTGAGGTTTTTGAGTCTATCTATCTATCTATCTATCTATCTATCTATCTATCTAGTTCAGACCTTCTATGAATAAAGCTTTTGTGAACTTGCATTCACAGATCTTTTTAGCAATGTATTTTTTGTTTCTTTTGATTAAATTCTCAGATGTCGTTGGGCCATAGGGCTTGTGTTGACTATCACCATCAGAAAGTTACTGCAGTTTCAGTCACTTATAACCTTGTCGGCACTTGATATTGTCAGGTTCTAAAAATGTTTAAATGTCAGTTGATATGTATTAGTTTTAATTAGATTTTATTTATGTTGATTTTATTTATTTTGACAGTTTTAATTAGTTTTAATTAAAATTTCTGTATAAAATAGTGGTGTGTAGCAATTTTTCTGTGCTGATTTTCCATCCCTATATCTTTTTCTGAAAAAAAATGTTCAAATTATACATTCAAAAAATTCTTTACATTTTGTATGATTTGTATTTTCTAAATATAGCCTCTTTAGCATGTGTGAGTTTTGTAACAATTGTGTGAAAACATCCGATGGTAGAAACAGTTCTGTATATATTTAAAAGCAAATAACAAATATCAAAACAAAGCAGAAGTAAGTAAAGCTCCATTTGCATGTAATAGAAAATAACGTTGTTGACTCACACACTTGTTCAAGAAGCCTCTAGACCTTAGAGCAGGGTAAGCTATGAAACTAGGAACAGAAGATAAGACACATATTTATAATTGAATATCCCTGATCTCAAAAAACATGCCATTCTTCAGACAGAAAGATACACAGAGTGGTGGTGAATTGAATTAATTCCTGGTCTTCTTACAACTGTCTCTGCAGCATTTCAGGCTCCTCACCCCACTCCATCCCTGCCTGCCTATTTCCCAAAATCTTCTCATTTATTGCTGGATGTCCCACCTCCTATTTCCTGCCTCAGCTCATTGGCCATAGGCTTTTTTATTGACATGAGGTACTTACAAGAGATTCTTTCTACAAACATACTAAATCAAAATAATTTTATTATAACCACTAACAATAATAACAACCCAAATCTTTTACTCTGCATGGGAGAAGTAATACATGATCACATATATTATTAATTTTTGACTATAGAAAATTTCAAGCATAAACAACAGAAAATGAGAATAAAGTTATTAATGATTATATATCATCACCCTAACTGGATAGTTATCAACAGTTTGACAACCTCGTTGGCACTGAAACACTATCATCAGAGAATTCTGGAGCATTTGCGGTATAAGAAGAGCTCTGTTTCCTAGTTGAGTGTGCTTTTGAGTGAGAATAGGATCTGTAGATCCTGCAAGGCTAGCACACCAAAGCCAGCAGCAGCCAAGGATCAGCAGCTGCTTCTTGCAGTGCGTGTATTTTTTCCAATGCCAGGTCTCTGCACTGTACTGTAGACAACAGAACAGCAGGAAAATGTTATGCTGGGGGCCCTTAATGGGTGTTTTTGTAGCATGTTGAGATGCCTTCTTGTGAAGGCTTTTCTCTGACACACTAGACAGTGTATTTCTAGCAAGTTGCACCAGTGTTGCACTACAGAGATTTTACCATCCAGTGAGACACAGGACACCGTCAGCAGAGTCCACATCTCAACTTCCAAGGTGGAATGGTCAAGGAAGAGCTTCTTGCTTGATCACTCACTCCATCTTAACTTAGAGGCAGTTCATATATTTGCTATTGTCTTCCTTACTACTTTGTCTTCTTTATATTTCAAGAGCCAATTGCTAATTAGGTTAACACATTGTTGTGGTTGTGATTTTTTTTAATTATAAATCTTTTTGGACAAAAATATTGTGATGTGATCTTGATGAATGGAGACATGCACAAACTAGTCATCAAAGGAATTCCCAAAACAACATAGGCTATTCCCATTGGTCTAGTTTACTTTCTAAAACTCAAAGGTAAGACCCTATAGTTGCATATACTCCATGTTTTGGACACAGGATTTGGTGGGACTGAGTTGGAACTAACCTGGAAACTTCCTCCCTGAGAACTAGCTCTAGTCCCATCTGAAAGTGCTTTGTAAGTTCCCAAGGAAGAAAAGCAATCAATAGTCTTACTCAGCTGTAAAGCCTAAAAACCACAACTGACCAGCATGGCAAGATACTTCCAAGTGTGGCACTTACTTCTTGTAGGTAACTAATGACATCTAATTAGACTCAGGACCCACTCAATAGGAGTACTGTAAGCCTAGCCAAGTACCCATGCCTGGTGAGGTAATGGACGTAGAGGGAAATCCTACTAATGCCACTTTCCAAACCAGCATAATCTGTCTGCATTTTAAACCTAACTATCTTGTACATGCAGGTAAGTGTTCCTATTCCCCATCAATGAAGCTTCTCTTCGCAGCAGATGATGATAATTACAAAAATTTACAACTAATCGCAATGCAGATAAAAAACTGACCAACTCCAAGTGATGCATCTACAACACAACTCCTGTGCCTAAAGTTCAAGGAACATTAGGGAAGAAGGAGTTGAAAGGCTGTAAGAGTCAGAGGTCTAGGATATCTGATGCAAGATAGCATCTTCTACATTCAACAAAGAAGTTGCTCTCATGAATTCTCAATAGGGTGACACAGCCACACCATCAATTGACATGGCAATATGGCTGGGAAAGATCTTAGAATATCCCAGATGAAGAGTTACAGATAATTAATGGCTGATGAGAAATGGAGATTCAGTCTTTTTCAGGGATGAGCCTCCAGATATATTACCTAATCCTAAGTGGTCAACCCTTAAAACATAAATATGAGAAATGAACTTAACAGGTTATATTTATATGTGTATATGAATATATGAAAACACATATGTGTGTGACTTATATGTGTGTATGTATACATATATGTACATATAAAACTATGGTAATTAAAGAAAAGGAGATCATTGGGGCTGAAGAGACACTCATTGGGCTAAAAGCATTTCCTGCTCTTGCAGAGGATCAGAGTTCAGTTCCAAACACATAAAGGGTGACTAAGCTTTGTCCTTAATGCTAGGTCCAGAAGATCTGGTGCAGTCTTTATAGCCTCCATGGGCTTTGCACATAAGGAGCACACTTGCCTACATGCAGGCAAAACCCTCATATACATTAAATAAATAAATAAATAAATAAATAAATAAATAAATCTTTTAAAATTATTAAATCTGTTTATTTACTTTACACCCCGACCACACTTTTGTCTCCTCCTCTCCTCCCAGTCTTGCTATCCCATCCTTCCCTCCCCTATCCATTCCTCCTGCGTTTCTTTTCAGAAAAGGGGAGCCGGGCAGTGGTGGTGTACAGCTTTGATCCCAGCACTTGGGAGGCAGGGGCAAGCAGATTTCTGAGTTCGAGGCCAGCCTGATCTACAGAGTGAGTTCCAGGACAGCCAGGACTATTCAGAGAAACCCTGTCTCGGAAAAAAAACCCTCTCCCCCAAAAAAAGTGGGGGAGGCCTCCCATGGATATAAACTAGCCCTAGCATATTAAATTGCAGTAAGACTAGGCTCTTCTTCTCTCATTGAGGCTAGTCTAGGTAGTCCAGTAGGAGAAAAGGGTTCCAAAGGCAGGCAACAGTCCGATGGGTAGGAGTCTCTCAAGAAAGCCAAGCAATACAACTCAATAGCTGCAGAGGTCAGTCCCATGCTCTCTCCCACAGGCAGTTAAGGGCCTGTGGACCATTATAGGGCCAGGTTAATTGATTCTGTGGGTTTTCTGTGGTGACCTTGACCTCTCTAGTCCTACAATACTTCCTCTCCCTCTTCCACAGAATTCCCCAATGTTTGGCTGTGGATACCTGCATCTGTTTTTATCAGTTGCTGGGTAAAGCCTCTCTGATGACTAAGTTATGCTAAGCTCCTGTCTGGAAGTATAGTAGCAAAGCTTTAATACTCTCGGGGTTGGGCTCCTTCTCATAACAGGGGTCTCAAGCTGGATCAATCATTGGTTGACCATTCCTTCAATTGTTCCTCCATCTTTACTCCTGTACATCTTGTTGTCAGAGCAAATTATAGGTTGAAGGTTGTGTGGCTGGATTGTTGTCCTAATCCCTCCATTGGACATCTTGCCTAGTTACAGAAGACGGCAGGTTCAGACTCCATATCCCCTATTGCTGGGATTCTTACCTGGGTCATCCTGGGAGTTTCCATTGCCCTAGGGTTCTCGCTCATCCTAGAGATGCCCACTGGTTATAAGCATTTCTGACCCTAGCAGAGGATCAGGGTTCACTTCCCAGTATAAACTGGGTGACAAAGCACTGTCCTTAACTCCAGACTTCCCTCTTCCAGTTGTCTCTCCAAGTACTCTCTCCCTCAGTCCTCCACTCCTGGCCCTTCCTGTTCCCATCTCCGCTACTCTCTCCTCGTCTACCCACCCTGTCTATTCTATTTTCCCTTCTCAGTGATATTCATGCATCCTTTCTTGAGCCTTCCTTGTTCTTGTTTCTTTTGGGTCACAGTAAATACATTCACATATAAATACATAAATACATATTTTTAATTTTTTTCTTTTTTTTTTTAACGTAAAAGGTCATGAGCTTGAGAGTTCATGGGAGCATATGTCAATCCCTTTTCCTGCTGTTATGATAAAGTACCCTGGGAAAATCATCTTAAGGAAGAAAGGGTCTATTTTGGCTCAGAGTTCTAGATTACAGTCCATCATGGTGGTAAAGTCATGGCATCCTGAGTCTGTGGGACCTGATAATATTGCATCCATGGTGAGACAAACAGCGGGGGATTAGAGGACGGAGAAGGAGGAGTGAAAATGATCTAAATACAGAACCCTAATATAAAATTCTCAAGCAAAAAAGGAAATTCAAGCAGTGCTCTTCAATAATGCCTGGTCATCATATCTTTAATGTGAAGTTTGCCAGCTTTAAAAAAGGCAGAATATTAAGCTACTAAAACAATATCAGAGAATAAGGACTACTTCAAGGGTTTCCTGTGTCTCCTGGTACAGTTTAGTCAGCAACACCCAAGGAGGTGGCAATTGAGGTAGTGATTTGTGCACTGACTATGACAAGGATGGGAAAGAACACCTATTGAGGGCTTTTATGATCAATACTGACAGGAGTCACATCGGAAACAAGCCACCAGGCACTGTAATTATCGATATTAGGCTAGTCTCTGGACATACTTAGGAGGCATTACTATCTTATTAGGTTCATTAGGGTAGGAAGACATACATACTTTAAAATAGATGGCCCCATTCTGTGGACTTGGATCCTGTATGGAATAAAGGAGGAGGATGCTAGCCAAGTACAAGCCTCTGTTTGTCGCAGTATGGATGCAGTATAATCAGGCCCTTCCAGCTCAGGATGCCGTGAGCTCCTCCCACGCTGGGCTGGCCTCTTGAACTCTGAGCCAAAATAGACCCTTCCTTCCCTAGGATGCTTTTGTCAGAGTATTTTACCATAGCAACAGGAAAAGTGACACAAGGGTCCTCCTATAACAGTCATAATATACATGGTAAAGCACTTCCTCTAATCATGTATCTGAGAAAATACTCTGGGTAGTTCCCCCCCCCAACAATTAGAATACAATAGGCCTTTCAAAATATGACATTAAAAAATACCAACTTTCAGACGGGCAGTGGTGATGCATGCCTGTAATCCCAGCACTTGGGAGACAGAGGCAGATGGATTTCTGAGTTTGAGGCCAGCCTGGTCTACAGAGTGAGTCTCAGGACAGCCAGGACTACACAGAGAAACCCTGTCTCAGAAAAAAAAAAAAAAAAAAAAAAAAAAAAAAAAGCTAAACAAAACAAAAAACCCTAACTTTAATCTATGTGTTGTGCAACAATGAATACACAATTAGAGTCAAAATAACTGGAAATATCTTCAAAAATATAAGGTGAGCAAAAGATTTGCTTCCTAAACACCTGTGGTAAACATTGAGTTTAAACAACACACAAAGGATATGAACAGTTAATGCATGAAATGTATGTGAAAAATATACCCCAAATGCACATCAGAGCTTTGGACAGAAACTTATTCTAATTCTACTTAACCTAAGAATGTGAGGCTTTCCAATCTTTCTCCTACAACTCCTTTGACATCCCTAACTAGGTAATATCAATATCTTTATTCACATGGGAGCACTCAAAGGCTTCTTTGACAGAGTACCATGTGCCTATGAAATGGTCCACATTATCATTTCCTCAGGATCAGGATAAGGCCAAGTGCCTCAAAGTCACCTGGATGCTGTCACCTGCAGTTTTATGGGTCCTGGCTTTGCACCAGTAAAGGACTAAGATATTCCAGTTGGAAACAAGTATGGGTGCCTTGAAAATGCTTTGTACCCATCTTTGTGTTCACTGGACTTTGAGATCTCTGCCCTTGTGAGAAACATTTGCCTTGTTCTGTAGCCCCTCGGAGGTATCTTCACAAATATTCTCCAATTTTGTACTCACATCCAATCTGGGCATCAGCTCTACTTTAAAGAATGGGAACGAAAAATTCAGGGAAATCAATAACATGTTAACATGGTTCGCCTATAATATCTTTGGCAGCCACTGGCACATGTGGTTTTAATATTTGTTTCTCTCGTGACTAATGAGATTGAACACTATGTGCATGCTCTAGAGCCATCAGAGTTTACTTCCATGTGAATGCATTCCATTGTCTCCCCAGGAGCTCCTCCAGGATTCTATTGTGTTCTTTATGTGTCTAGATCCTGGTCCTTTGACATTTATATTCGCACAAAACATTTTTCCCATTCTGTTGCATGCTTGTTCATTCTTTTTGACGTTAGTGTTCTAGAAAGTAGAACTATCGTGAAAATTTTATTCCCCAGTTAATATATGACTTACATTAAGAGACAGAGAAATTGGTTATTTTAATGAGAGGAATGCACTATTGTGCATTCTATAGTATAAATGTATATAATGCTTGAAGTCATTTTATAATGACACTATGAGTGGAGACTTACTCTAATACCTAGAGTTCCTCAGCTAATAAAGAGACGATGATGTTTCTTACTGCTATTTCCAAGGGATGCTTAATAAGGCCTTTTATTTCACATATATGTTTAAATTACATGCATCTGTGACTCTTATTTTAATTTTTAAATATCCGGATAAAAACAGCAACAATAACCTGTTGTTATTGTTGTCACAAAAATCAGAGGAAACACCTAGAAGACACACAGAAGGATTTTATGAATGCCGTTCTTGGCTTTTCACTGATTAAAGCAAAACATTTTCCAGGAAGCTGATTCAATGTCAGATCCAGGCCTACTGTAAAAGTTATTATCATAATTATTTATTCTTTTAAAAAGATGTGCACAGATTAAATTCGAGTCAGATTTCTGGAATGAATTTGTCTAAACATAGTTATTACATTTAAATTCTCTTTAAATATATATCACTAACATATACACATAGTAAAATAAATAAGGACAATTGCACAGAATATTGTGGCACAAACATGCCTCACTCTTCTTCTAATTTACCCCTATAATCTACTTCTCCCAGTAGTTACAGCCTTCAGAGAGTATGTGTAAATCAGTGCTTGAAGTATTTTGTACTTCAGGATTCAGTTAGCCAACAATGGCTGCTGAGAGCTGAACCAGGGGTAGCTGGAAGGGACAGATCTTGGCCAAGCCTCTCTGATCCAAATAGGACACTGCATAACCACACAAGCAGGCTGAGGATTGGTGAAGTGCTCTTATGTGGCAATGTAATGCCCTCCAGGTGGTCACAGGAGTCACCTCTCCCACCTCAACCTCCTCCTCCCTCTTCAAACGTAAAGGCTGAATTCCTGTGACTTATTTCTCCCATATTTCTGAGCAAATCTCTCTTGCCTCATTATAAACCGTTTCACCCCTGAAGGGTACCACAGTCCTTGTGTGGTCCACACTTCTCTTTTCCTGTGTTCTAACAGGAACACAGTTTGGTTTTCCTGAGTACTAACCCTGGAGTGATTTCCTTTCTTTTTAATTTTGCCTTTTCTTTGTCTTCCTGTCTCAAAAAGCTTTGTTTTTACTTGGTCCAAGACTTGGGAGAGGCTCCAGAGCGGTTACCAAACTGCCTAGTGGCTTGAGAGGTTCATTCAGGTGGAGGTCCTTGAGGCGGGCTGGTGCAGAGCAGAGGAGGGAGCCCCTTGGAAGGCGCAGAGGCCTCCTAGTTGTGCTTGAGAGTGAGGCAATTAAAGAGATACTCGCCCAGAGCTGCCTGGGGCACGCCAGTCTGCCCAGTTGTGGCCCTGCCAGCCTATGGAGATTGGTCAGGTGGTTGTCCTTCTTCTTATGATTTTCACCTCCTTATCCAGGAAATGGCTTTCCAAGAAGTCACGGAGATGAGGGTCGTCTGTGTGGGCAGATCCCAGGGCATACAAATCCAAGGCAGCCTGGTTCAGGAGTGATTTCTTATCCTCAGCTGTACGCTTCTGCTGTGCCCATACTCACGGGTTCAAGCTTCAGGTTTCTTCACAGGCCCAGAGGCCAGTGTTCCCAGACGGGTGTCCTAAGCCCAGTAGCCCTAGAAGAATTGAATCAATATATGCGATACAGATTTTTACACATGTCTCTATATTCTTGACTACAAAAGTCTCTCTGAAATAGGATTGCCATGTTTAATGACTGGGAATACAGTATTCCCTGTTACATTTCAATTTCACATTAACAGTGAGAGTACTTTTTAGTGTATTTCATCTGATGCAATTTTCCATCTATATATTATCTGCCAACATTACTCCAAAATCAGTTGAGCAATTTATTAAATTAAGCGATACCCCCTAATCTGCATGTCTTTGCCCTAAAAACAAAGTTCCATTCCTTGAATGGCTTTGGTCCCTACAACAGCCCATCAGTTTCAAAACTGGGCGTTTTGAGTTGTCTTGAGCATTTCAAAGTGGTTGCTAGGTGGCAGGTCTCCACTTGGGAAAGCATTTTTCAAACTTGATTGTCACTGCTTGGCGAGAGGAGCTTAGTAGCAAGCCTGATGTGTACAGCACAGAAAACTTTACTCCAGTACTAACTACTCTCTTCATCCTGTTAAAAATCAGTGGCAAAACAGAGTTTGAAAAGTATGTCTAAAAAAGCTTTTGTTTTGTATCAAGTGCGTAAACACCTAGATACTAAATACTAATTACTAGAACTAAATAATCATGGTGTTGAGTTTATTTCAGCGATTTTTTTCCTCTACTGGATTTTTTAAGATACGTAAGACTGGATTTCTTCCAAACAATTCTGGGCAGGAGAAAACTTGAAAATACCGACCAGTCTTAAGTATCCTCACCTGACTCTTGATATAATTTTACTTGGAAAATGGAATGCTCGCACAGAATTTGGTCTATCTTGAGTTCTTTTGCAAACAGAACTCTTCACACAAAGGAACAGTGTGGCCTATTCAGATGCACCTTTGTTCAAATTGCTTATCAAAGTTCATGAAACAGGAGTTGTGACTCTACACGCCATTTCATTAATCCAGAGAAAACTTAGAATACAACAAAGCTCAGAAAATGAAGTGAATAGACACTGGTAAATCACCACCAAACAAACAAACAAAAAAGATATTGATGAATTGATGATAGTATCCATAAGGAAATATCCACAGAAAGGACCAGGCCTGCTTAGAGGATATCTGTGTGTGATTTCATTGTTATGACCCTATAAATATATCAGCATTACACAAAACCTATGCTATGTTCAAAAAGATGTTCATGTTTTAATATTCGATTATTCTTAATTTACATATTTTACCTCTACCTACCCAGATACCCTGGGTATAAAAGGAATTAAATAATGAATTATAGAAAAGATGAAACCTTAAGGAACTTTCACAGTTTTCCTTTATGTACCATATTATTGTGACTGCCGAGCCTCATGGCTGAATAACTAGTGGATTTTCAGCCTTTCTGTCATGAGACAGCCATTGCTGAGCTACCTAGCCACAGCCTACAAGCCAGTTTAATTATCTATCTATCTATCTATCTATCTATCTATCTATGTGTGTATGTGAGTGTGTGCATGTGTGTATATGTGTTCGTGCGTATGTATATGCCCGTATTTTATTAGTTCTGTACTATAGAGAACTCTGACTAATACAGAGGGTCATGGTTTGTGCTTCAAATACATGGCGATCTATGTGCCTGTTGCATTGGCCATAATGTATTTATTTTGGCCTTAAACTAGAACATATTGCTCATAGTAGATGCTCCTATAGGGTCATGCAAGAAACTATAGGGAAGTGGGAGGCAGACACGAGGAATTAATAAGATTAAAATACATTATGTATGTGTGTATGAAAATCCCATAATCAAACTCACTAAGTATAATTAGTGTCTGTTGATAAAGTGTTTAAGTAAATAAAACAAAGCCCCAGGCAAGTCATTATTAAAAGAGATGAAGGTCCTGTTCTCTCATCCTGTGTGCCCAGACTGGAACCCAGTGAAGAGAGAAGACTTTAAAATGCTTATCTTATCTTTGAAATTCAAGAACAACACACAAACCTGACTGGGGCTGCTAGTCACGAACTTAGAGGGTACTTACTGAGTACTTACTCACTCTGAATAAATTAAGATATTCTCCCCAAAATATAAAGACACGGGAGATATTTCGTGTCAAATGTCAATCATCTCCATGATGGTTATGGACCATCCAAGTGGGTACTGCAACTTCCAGACACTGGGTCCCCCAACAACTGGAGTGGGGGCTGTCCCTAATGAGGGTGCCTGTCTGTGGATTCCAACAGGGGTGCCTTGTCTGGCCTCAGTGGAAGATGATGCCTAGAGACTTGATGGGGATGAGGGGGTGGGATGGGAGTGGGGGAGGGGACTTTGTGACAGGGTATGCTGGCAGCATTTGGGATATAAGTAAATAAATGAATGAATTACAAAAAGGAAAGAAAGAAAAAGAATCCTCTGAGACAACTGCCATGAATTCTAGCCTTTTCAATTCCTGACCTAACCCTTCGTCCTTTCTTGGAGTTAGAAGTAACAAATTTTATTACAATTCAAAGCAGGAGAAAGTTATTTCTTTTTAGAGATGGAGAGATACAGTTTACAACTTGCCATGAGAAGAAAGGGACCCCAAGGGGTTAATCAATTCTCTATGTAGGATGGATTGTTTATGTCAACAATGATGAAGAAGAAGATGATGACGATGATAAAAAAAAAAAAACAAAAAACTTCCAAACTAAAAACAGTGGTGACTTTCATACCAACCCTGTCCTATTCCTCAAGGATATCAGCATGCAGTGGTGCTTAGAGGTAGCTCCTGGCCAGGGAATGGTGGAAATGCATTGGGGGGAGGGCGGGGGCGGGAAAACATCCTCAAACTACAGGAAGGTGAGAGAATCCTTTCTTCAGACACTCACTCAGCAGTTAATAGGATTACAGGGTGATCCTATTGGTATAGTGAAATTAAAAGGAAATGATAGGGATTCTGCTGTTACAGGGATGGAAGGTAAGTGGTCCAGCTCCTTTCTGTTTCCTCCTCTTCCTCTTTTGTTTGTTGCCTGGTTTTTGTTTGTATGTTTTCCCGTGGGTAGCCCTGCCTGCCCTGGATCTCACTCTATAGACCAGGCTGGACTTTTAATCTGCCTGCCTCTGCCTCCCCAGGCGCCGAGATTAAAAGCCTGTGTCACCACCACCAGGATCCTTTCTGTTCCTGATAAAAACATCACTGTAAAAAGCAGCTTAGGAGATGAAAGTTGGTTTTGACTACACTTCCAGGTCACAGCCCATCATTGCACTTCCAGGTCACAGCCCATCATTGCACTTCCAGGTCACAGCCCATCATTGCACTTCCAGGTCACAGCCCATCATTGCACTTCCAGGTCACAGCCCATCATTGCACTTCCAGGTCACAGCCCATCATTGCACTTCCAGGTCACAGCCCATCATTGCACTTCCAGGTCACAGCCCCAGTCA